>CM072997.1:149693735-152193735 GCA_037038555.1 Rhynchonycteris naso
TTTTGTTTCCATTTGTTCTTTGACCTTGTTCTCCCTTGCCAACCCCCACCCCACCAAGAGGTTAAGGGTAGGAGAGAAGGACAGTTATAAAATTTTAGTTAATCTCTTACTGCTGGGGTCATTGAAACAATCTTGCAAATTGCAAGATATTGAAGTTTAAAGACTGTTAGGAATGACTGAGGAGGTTAGATTATTTTTCCTCTTCTGTGCACTAAGCTGTTTGAAGTTGGGCATGCATCTTTCATACACTGTATATTTAAACTCTCTTTCCCTTTTGGGCTTGAACAAAACATTTATATAAATTCTTTTCTATCCAAACAGATTGAAGCTTGTGCTCTCTGGCTTGTTTAAAATAAGATAGTAAGGATTCCAGATTTAGACAAGGCATAAAAAATACACACACACACAGACACACACATACACACACACATACATACACACATATGCCCTTTGTGAAAATTATAAAAAAAATTTTTTTCTGGGCTATTTTGGGCTTGGCTCATTTTTCAAAAGCTAGCCTGATGTTTATGCTCATGGATAAAACTTAACTGCTCCCACTCTACTCTCTTTGCTTTACAATGTACAGAAAGACACAGAATTTCTCTCCAGAAGAAAGAAGATCTGCAGAATTTATCTGGAGATTGTTTTTCCTTGTTGCTAACATATGTACTGCATGTAGAGAGCTCACATAATCAATTTTATAAGATGATCCATCTTCTTCCCACTCCTGATTCTCCACTAAAATCAGTATTTATGATTTTTAATAGATGTTTTCTAGAGGTGGATTTTTAGTAGATCTTTTAAAGCCATCTGACTGTCTATCAGGAGAAAAATAAAAGCAATATGTAGTCAAGTATATTTTAATTTATTTTTTGTTCTTCATTATATTTTTAAACCAGTGTCCCCTTCTTACCTTTTACTGCTGAAAGGAATCATTATCCTGTCTTTTGATTTGAAATTAACTTTTGTAAGATGCTGTAATATCACACATGAACAAGAAGCTTGGTGACCTAAGGGAGAATAATAAATGTAGATACTTTTAGCCTTGTAACATTGCATTTCTTGGCCACAGGAACATAGACAAAAGAAAATTTAGATGTGAATTCTTTTTCTCATTTAGGTTTTTAAAAATGTTCAGAACTATTTATATATGTATGTTTCCAAAAAGTAATTTTCTCTTACACCAGAGACCACAATCAAAACAAAACAAAGCAAAATTCCCTAATGATGTCAGAGCCAAGAAGTCCATCAATATTCACTTTTTTCATAACCCAGCAATGTTTATGTTTCAGTCTATATGTATAGCTTATCAAGCTAAAAGAGTGTATTTTTTGATGTTGTAATTGATGTTTCTGATCCTTACTAGCTTTGAGAATCCCTAAAATAACATGTATTGTATAGGTTTCCAACCATAATACCAACCTTAACTGAATAAAATGTCATTTTTTATTTGTTGAATAAAAGATTACCGTGGTGTGCTGCTTCTTCCAAAATGAAGCAATTTTATATATTCTTTTAGTAAGTGAACATTTGTGCTCTTAGTCTATGTTACTTACTTTGCTTAGGTCAATGGACAGTCATTTAAATATTTAAGTTCAAAGTTATGGAAATAAATGTCACTTTAAAATCACTTAAGTAAGGGAAAATGTTAGCATAAATTCATTAACATTTGCTAAAGGACAGATGCCTACTTTATATGTAAAGTATAGTCTGGGTCCAGGTGTTTGGTCAGATCAAATGTTTATTGTTTGATTAACAATAAAATGATCACACTGAAATCTTGAGTGTAAGTCCAGTTTGGTTACTTAGGTTGGTAAGAATTTTTCATTGTTATGGCTTTCATCGTTACCAGAGAGTTAAATATTAGATGGGTCAAAACCCAAAACAAAAGAAGCATATTTTAAGATGTAACTTATGCTGCCTTAGCTGTGGTTAAACTTAACGTCTAAGTATTCTCTTTGTATATGTATTTCCATAATATTAATTTCATCCATTGTCACTGATCAAAAAGCTGAAGGAACAATCACACTCAATCATTCCATCAGTCATTTATTCATTACAGATTTATTTTCTAATTACACATGAGGCTGGCTTCTCCAGTTAAAAGGTGCAACATGGACCAATGAGTTTTGGGGATGTTGTTGAATAAAGGAAAAATAGTAGTTGGTTGTTTTGAGGTATTAAACATAGTTAGACCTTGGATTAAAGGTTTCTCTTACTGCGTTCTGAATAATACCTAATGTTATGTAATCCTTATAACTTGGGGACAGAGCTAGTAATAATAACATCAGATGCTTGGAGATGATCTGCTCTCCTGATCTCTCAAACAAGCTACATCTCTTCCAAACCATTCCAACACTTGTATAATATTGAATATCTAATAATAGGCCAGAATGTTCCTTTAATAAAATCATAAAATCATATTTTCAACGTCATTATTTAAACCATTAATAGTCTTTCAAATACCTTTAAGTACCCAAGCTATACTCTACCTGGAACTGTATGAGTCATTCTAAATGTTTTTGTTTTGTTTTGCTTCATTTCTTCCTCCTTCCCATTAATCTCATTCTACTCCTTTAATTAAGTATGATTTGTATTTCTAAGCAAAGGCCTAAACAAACCATTCTTTGCTTTCATCCCTTTGATCACCTCTATCACAAACTAAATTTAAAGTTGTCTGCCTCCTTTACTATGATGCTGTCCCACCTTTCTTCTCTTCATGCTCTTTCTTTGTTAGAGCAGTCATTTATGTGGCCTTTCATTCATCTATTTCTCTCTGTGTTTGCAACCTATTCTTCCTCTATGTGTCAGGCTCATAGGAGTTGCTACACAAACATGAATTGATTAGTGAATGAATTAATGGGTAAAGCCAAATTCCAAGAAAAGGATAATAAAGTCTTTCCTCTCTCTGCAGACTTTCTTAAAGGGACAGACAGTAAATTCTTCAGGCTTTATGGTCCATATTAGTTGTCTCCATTCCAACTAATCAGCTTAATTGATCCAGTGAGAAAGCAGTCATAGACAATATGTAAATGTGGCTGTATTCCAATAAAACTTTATTTACAAAGTCAGACAAATGTCCAGTTTTGGGTTGTGGGCTGTGGGCTATAGTTTGTGTCCCTTGGTATAATTGTTATCTATGATATTTTGTGGCTGTAATTATAAAAGGTATACTCAAACAGATCAATATATTAAAAATGAAGGAGGATTTTAAACAATTCAATAAAAACTAAAACAAAGGGGCAAATAATGTTATTTGAGATAAAAACTCAATGCTAATTTACCAAATTTTTATTCCCTTGGTGATAACAGAGACGGAACAGTTTCTTTTAAAATTCAAAGATGAAAGCAAAGATTGTTACTCTTTCTTAAAATATAATGTTGTTATATTGTTCAATGTATAGAAAGGAGAATGGCAATTTTTTAGTTTTCAAAATTATCCTTCAAATGCTGGTTACTTTAGGGACAAGGAGGAAGCTGACCTCTTTTCAAGGAGTTGACACAACATTCAAATTGTGCAAAATGGTAAATCTGGAATCATTGCCACTGTAGCTGGTGGTTGTTTGCAGATTATTTAAATCAATTTATATACTATTTGATTTTAACAACCTAACTCAGAGCTTTCCTTTTTCCTACCTTCCCAGTCACATTTCCATTAGATAAAAATTAACCTGCAGTCTTAGAAGTTCCACGATCCTTTTTCATCTTTCTTCAGTTCCTCTGGGGTCTCTTTCCTTTCTCTTCTGTTATGTGGCAGTATACGTTGGCCTTGGTGGATGGTGTTAGAGGCAGTAAGCAAGTTCACATAGTGACCTGAATATTAGGCAAGCCTGTTCTTACCAGCTGTGACCTGAGGCACCTTAATTAACTTCCCTAAGCTTGAACTACCTCATTCATAAAATAAGGATAATGATGGTGTCTACCTCACAGAAGTTTTTTGAGGGAAAAATGAGATCATGAACATAAAACCCTTGTAGCACTTTGTAAATGTTCAAGAAATTTAACTGCTGATACTATGGCTCCTACCACTGCTTTTGCATTATTGGGAGTTATTCTGTAGAGGAGTCTTGATCCGGCAATAGTCTTTGAGAGCTTGGTGACATTATTATGGGTAACTCTCCTTACAGTGAGGAGTTACCTATTTACCTTGGATGCTTATTTCTCTTCAAATATCAGAAATCCTGAAGCCAAGAGCAGAGCAGACACAGAAGCCCAGAAAAAGTCCAGAGGTATCCAAAATATGTCAAGGAATTGTGTTCATGCTATATCACACTGTTTCATCTCCCACTTTTTTCTTCAAATTGGTTGGGTATAATTTAGCATATTTTCTTCTAGGAATGTCCTAGAGACACAGAGTGATGTTTTGATTTTGTTTTGCCTGTTTAGAGCAAGACTAAGAGACTTATGGAAAATAAAAAAGATTGCTATTTTACCCCAAAGCTGCAATTTTCCTTTCTAAAAATTAAGCTCAAGTCTTCTTGAGAAAATTTATTGTGATCAAGTGCCTTAGGAGCAACACATATTTGTAAGCATTCCTCACTCATTTGTGTCAACTGATTTTTTAAAGAGCGTATATTGTTCATCATTATCTGGCTAACTTCTCCTTCTCTTCCTGGCCTCTCTTTAGTAGTCGTGTTTCTCTTGAAAATTTTTCTAGCCCCAAATGTGGCCTAGCTTATCCTCTGTGTGAGTGCCCCTGGAGTCCTCAAATGAAACACTTAATAAGCCATTATTCTTGCTTTTCACCTCTCTGATCACTCCCCTTAGACTGTACGGACCACAAGGCATCTTTTTTCAGTATGATAATCCCATTAACTAGTTGAGTGATTGGAGCATGTTATGTGCTCAATAAATATTTGGGAAACAAATGACTGTGAGAGCCTTATTCATTCTGTATATTCTAATAAGTCTTATTAACTATGTCATTTGTAATTCTTCTGTACTGGTGGTAGTAAGTAGACATTAACAGTTAAATTTATAAGCTAATTTATCTCAGTAATCATAGAATATCACCTAATATTGAAAGATCCTATCCATACAGTGATAGAATTTATCAAAAACAAAATATATATACTATCATAACTTCTTAGAAAATCAAGACCAACTATTTTTATATTTTTATTTAGACAGTGAAGACGAGAAACCATTGTTTCAAATGGCAAATAGGAATTGTTACAGAGCAAGCATTTTATACAAAAGAACGATCATTCTTCTTTTGTGGCATTTTGATAAAAACATGTATCTTATTTCAGTAGTGAGACATGCTCTTAGTTCTAACAAATCATTGAGAAGCTTATCAAATAAAAAGTGTTCAGGAAACATCAATTGAATTTAATATTTTGCCTTGTCTTTATATTTTTCTTTAATAAAAATATCCTTTAGTTCTATATCCAACCAGAAAAATGTTACTTTAATGCTTTTAAGGACCCTTTTGTAACCCACTAAACTGAAGCATATTAATAACAGAAAGGTATAGAGGCAGGTTGGGGGTAGAGGTATAATTCAATAAATCTGGTCTCCCTGGGGTTTCTCCCTTGCTGCTGCTAGTGGCCACAAATGGCCATGAACCCCAGGGGGAGTGAATGCACAGCATGGAAGTGAAAGCCTTTTTGTGTTTCCTCCCAATTATTAGGTGTGATTGAATATTTTGAAAGAAGCCGGTACATAAAAATTGGCATTTGTCTAATACCTTATAGAAGCAATCTTTCCCCCCATTTTCAAATGTGATACATGAACATTAGAGTCTTCCTGTCCTTATCAAATGTAGGCATCAATTTTGCAAAAGATGCTCAATAGATAAGGGGCAGACTATATTGGGTTTACTATGTTTTTCTTTTCTAGCTACTATGGATTTACATGTTTTTCTTGTTCTGCTACAGGGATGTCTTTATCTTTTTCTAACACCGTAGTAATTAAAGTGCATACCACAAATAGACTTTGGTTTGGGTTTCTAGTTGTAACAGTAAGAAATGCCAGTATTGTTTTCTAAGAATAACCACTAAAACTTTTAATTTATTATATTTTCAGAGTGAAAGGCATAACAGAAGTTTTAAATTTTATCATTTCATTAAGCAACTCTTTTTACATTTCCTTTTCTATTGAATTTATTGGGGTGATGCTGGTCAACAAATTATACAGGTTTCAGGTACACAATTCCACAGCACATCATCTGTCACACTGTAGTAAGGGTTCACCACGTCATGTCAAGCCTCTGTCCATCACCATTTATCCATTTATCCCCCTATACCTTCCTCTACTCTATCTCTACCCAACCCATCTCCCTGGCAATCACCACACTGTTTGTTTGTGTGCTTGAGTTTTCTACTCTCTCTCTATTCCTCCCCCGTTTTTTGCTCAATCCTTATTGGGAAAATATTCTATGGGATTTTGTATTTTTCAGAGTTTTAACAGAAAATACAGTAGTAGCAGGAGTGAAGTTTGGCAGTCATTAATCTTTACTAGGATTTTAGGACACTTAATTAAAGAATTAAGGAAGTCTCAGGGTTTTTTGTTTGTTTTTTTTCTTTGTCAAAACATACACATATAGAAAGAAAGAGTCTTACAGCAGAATATTAGCTGTCTAGAGAATATTCAAGTGGGAACCATCAAATGAAATTTGAACAATTGCATCCTTCCTTTTACCAATTCTCTGCATTGCTAATCGCTGGGAGTCAGGGGGTAAGGGCTTGATTTCATTCTGGAAGCATGTAATGTATACATTAGAAATATATATGTATAATGTTTATGACTCAGAAGTTTTCAGAGTTTTGAGCAACCACTTTGACTGCATGGCTCTGTATTTCCAGGACTCCCTTTAGAACAAATGTATTCACTGCCTTCTTTATTACATGTACATGTGGAACGGTAAACATAATTAAGGTCCATAACTTTAGAGCACTGTTGTTTTTCAAGATCAGTTTTTAATATAGAATGTCGACATGGCTGTATTATATACTCAGTCCTTAAAGGAGCATTAGGTTAATTTTCTTTAGATCTATGCATTGGACTATAAAATCCATGAGGACAGGTAGTATACCAATTTAGCTCACCATTGCCTGGCTCTGAGAAGGTGCTATATGTGTATTTATTGAATGAGTTGAAAGTTGTGGAAGCTGTATTAACATGTATTAAATATAAATTCCTAATTAAACAATTAGCTTTCAGTTCAAAATGTAAAAAAAATATATGTATATGACCTTATTACCTGTGATTTATTTCCCCATTTTATTTAAGTAAAACTTTTTGAAGAAAAGTATAATTTTAAGCATGGTATTGTTTTCTGATGCTTGCTGTTATAGGAGGCTTACTCTTTAAGTTAAACTTTTGTTGTAGTGATTGCTTAACATTTAGTTTTTATTCTTTATAAAATATTGTTCATTTGACCAATCCTTAAAAGTATCCATAAAGAGAAAAGGTGGCATTCCTTTTCCCTTCTAAGTAGACTAACTTACAAAGGTTATTATTATATAACCATTTGTCAAGCAGTAATTAGAATAAGTGTCTTAGAACTGGAAGAGACCTTAGAAATAATCTAATCCTCCCACTGCCAGTCATTTTGCAGATCAGGAATTTGGGTCACGAGGAGGTTAAGAGATTTGCTCAAGGTCACACAGGTCGTTTTTACCACAGTTCATTTCCCCCACTTGATTCCCAAGTTGTGCATGTTCTGCAGCCCTCCTGCATCTTAACCCACATTCCTCTAGTCCAGAGCTAGTCTACAGTTCTTATGTTTTAGAAGTCATTTGTGCTTATTCATGCCTGTTTTGTATTCCTAAAAACTCAGAAAAAATATGGGGAGATACTGATGATATACTATGCAGTAGAAATACATATGCTGTAGGCTTGACAGTAGTGACATCCAACAGATTGTAACAAAATGTTACAAAAGTGGAAATGGTAATTACCAACCTGGATTGGCAGTCACCTAGCCATATGACCTTAACTGCGTCATCTAGCTCTCTAGGGAACAGCTTTGTACAGTGAGAGGATAGAATTGCGATAGCTGTTTGAGGTTTTCTCTTGTTCTCTTCCTTCCATAGTCTATCAATGCTCCCCCCCCCCCAAATGATCTTATATTTTTGGAACTGTGATGGCATTATATCTTTTATTTAATCATGGTCCATGGACTCTGCCATGAATTAAAGGAAGTCTGTTTCTAAGTAAAGCTATGATACAATTAAAGCTGTAACATGAAGAACTGTTGCCCTGGCCATATTTAAGAAAATTTTAACAAATTTGTACTTGTTTTTAATCTCTAGACGATAACAGTAGATATGGTTATCTTGAACCTGTGCTTAAAGTTGGGCAATTGTAGACAAACCAGAAAAGTTAATATATGCTAAAGTATTTTAAAAACTCAGGAAAGATGAGAAATAATTACCAGGGGATGAATTGTACTACATCTACTCAGACGAGGCACATCATCACTTCAGTTACAAGTGACTGGAACTATAACTCAGAGTTAATAAAGGATAGTATGCCATCCAATACGGTAGCCACTAACCCTGTATATCCACTGACTACTTGAAATGTGGCTAGTATGAATTGAGAAGTTTCATAGGGGTAAAATACACACTGGATTTTAAGAACTTAGTACAATAAGAGGAATGTACCATATATATTTCATTAATCTTAATGTTGAATATTTTAAATGTTAATATTTTGGATATATTGGATTAAATATGTTATCAAAATTAATTTCCTCTTTTACTTTCTTTTTTTATAAATTTCTTTTTATTTTATTCATTTTAGAGAGGAGACACAGAGTGAGAGAAAGAGAGAGAGACAGAAAGGGGGGAGGAGCTGGAAGCATCAACTCCCATATGTGCCTTGACCGAACCAGTGCAGGGTTTTGAACTGGTGACCTCAGTGTTCCCAGGTCGACGCTTTATCCACTGCACCACCACAGGTCAGGCTCTTTTACTTTCTTAAATGTGGCTTCTGGGAAATTTAAATGTGGTGTCTAGAAAAACTTATATGTGGCTTGCTTTATATTTCTATTAGACAGCGCTCACCTCTGCTCTAGCTTGTGTATTTTTATATGGAGAATAACACTGTATCCCAGAATGACTACCACAGTAGATGGGGAACACTGAGTGTGCTGGGAGCATGAGAACAATAGATCACTATGAAGTCCTAAGTGGGGTGAGCTTCACACTGTTGGGGGTGGAGGTTTTCTTCTGGAAGTTACTAGCTGTGCTCCTACATTCACATTTTATTGCCAATGAGCTTATGTGGAGTGTTCATAAGTAACAGAGATGGGTGTGGCCATGTACCCATTCACAATCAATCCACTGATTGAAATGAATCTTCAAGGCCCCTCTAATTTCCACAGTGCCAGATGTCCTGGCTTTTAAAAGATCCCCCCCCCCTTTCTTTTTTAAATGCAGCTGGCTGGTTTCAAGTAGATTCAGTCTGAAGTTTTTACAATGCCAAAAGGCATAATTACCCATAGGATACATGATAATAGGGAAATTATAGAATTTGGAATAGGAAAAGATGGAATAGATACCCTAAAGTATCATAAAAGGATTATTATAACTTTGCCAATAATAACAAAACATTTGAGCAATAACGATTGTAAACTTGCGGGATAACCATCATCATCATGAACAAGCTGTAGGCCTCTTTGAAAAGAGTACTGAATTTGTTTTCAGAGAGAATAAGTAGGAATACTGATTATGTTAATGCTGTTCAGTGTATTGCAATACTGCTTTAAACTGAAAGGGTATGACTGCTTACTTAACATGGTAATAGACAGACTTATCATATCTTAGAGGATTTTCCTATAGGATTAAAAGCTCACTGTATGCAATCTTGGAGTTGAAATGGACATTTTTAGTGATGAGGAAACAGAAGTGCAGATATCCTAAGTAATCTGATGGTGCGGAACCACATCTCTCGATTTAGAGCCAAGTGCTGCGTCATATTACCTTGGAAATAGACTTCCTTAAAACTACTGTTATTTTTTTTGTCACATTACTAAAGTACAATATGTTTTAGATCCCTAAATTCTCTTGACAACTTGTTTCTTAAATCACAGAATAAAATGAACAAGACCTATCCAGAACCTTCAACCCTCTAAGAAAACTCTATGTTTATAAATAAGTATGAAAATAACTGAAAAGAACTAAATACTCTTTGAAAACAATAAAGGGACATCTTGTTTGCTGGAGAAAAGAAAAATACTCTCATCAACCAAAATCAATGCCAGCACCCCTTGAAACTGAAAACAAACATCAAAGAAAAGGGAAGGCAATTTTGCTTTATGTAATGAATAGTAGGGTCCAAAGGACTGACATCTCTGCCAGAGAACAACTATGAATTCTGGATATTACACAAAAAAACAGGCACTTAAAAGCAGTGTAGAGAAAACCCAAGTAGGTAGAGTCTAATAGCAGAATCTTCTTTAAGGAAGCAGGATCATGAAAGGCATTAAAAGCCAAAGCAAAATTGATTTGTCTTATAGTAGTAGGTTTTAGGTCTACTAAAGTGAATTTTAAACTTTGGATTTTGACTCATTAGTAGATTATGAAATTAATGTATTAGGTTATAGCCAAAATATTTGTTTTAATGAAATGAATAAAATATAGTAGAATGAAAAATATCAAAGCTTATTGCTGTTAATAATGGTCTTTGTGAAATATTTGTTTTAGTTATACACAGTCAGTTCTTGTTATTTGTGATAGTTATATATTCTATGGAGTTGGTATAAACAGTAAGTTAGTAAATACAGAATTATTGCTTCTAAGGGAAATATAGGATTAGGTTCCTATGAGGTTCTGGTTACAAGTTTTTCATCAAATGGTCAATACATAACCATGTTTATGTGTGTTCCTGTCTAAAGACACCTTATTTAATATCTATTGTTTATTTATTAACATTGAACTCAGCCAACAGCATGTAACTCATACCTGAACAAAGATTATATAACATGTATTTTCTTCATTAGACACATCACAATCTTAAGAAGAATAGTTAGCTCTCTAGCACTATGCTTGGGGGTGAGTTTAAACAGCAAAATTACTGACCAAAAAAAAAAAAAAAAAAGCATGAAAATGCAGAAACACAGCATTAAATGAACCAGGAAAAGAATACTTGTCACAGAATGAGAGCTGAAACCAGAAGGCAGAGCCTCGTCTTGTTCAACCTCAGCTGGAAAGCAATGCATCAGAAGACTCGAGTTCTCATTGCTCCCCTTGTCTGAGAATGACTATAAATGGGCTGTGAGTATGAATTTGGGGGTTAAAAGCCAACTTTAGCAAGTAGCTGAATTTGCAAAAATGAAACCTGTGAGTAATGAGGCTCCACAGTATGTGTATAGGCACACAAATATGTTTATCTGACTATCATGTGAAATGTATTCCTAAATAAAAATATTTTTTTGAGAAATCAACCTTTGACAAATTATCTAGTACCCTAGAGAATCAGAGTACTGAGGAATGACACGGTGAACAGAGTTTTAAGATGTATCCAGTATTGCTATACAGAATGGATTTAAGAGGTGAAGATACTAGCAAGGTTAGAAGGCTCTTGTAGTAGTCTAACCCCTTAAAGTGATAAAGGAAAAAGTGGGGGTGAGAAATAGAGATAAATATTAAACCAATAAAAAATGTGATGGATTGATTATAAATTGGATATATTAATGAAAAAGATAAAGCTTAGTATTACTCTGAAGGTTTCGGGTCTGGAATTAGAAGATTGGTGGGTATAATGTGATATAATGAAAAGAATAGCATTTGGGATGCTGGTGGAATCCAGTTTGAACTTGTGGTCATTGACTCAAAGGTCATTTAGCTATGTGACCTTTGGCAAGTCACACAAAGCCTATGCTTCACTTTAAAATAATGCCTTTTGAAGTACACATCAATTGTTATAATTACGTGAGGCCATATATGTATATGTACTTTCAAAGAATATAGTAATACCTGGGATATAATCCAATGCTATATATTTAGATAGTATGTTTGTGTATTATGTGTATATCCATATATATGGATATATATATATATATATATATATATATATCCACATATATTTAAGAGCTCATATATAAAAATAGCCATATATATATATATATATATATATATATATATATATATATATATAAATTATACTGCAGTTTTGACTATTGGAAATATGAAACTACAATTAGGCTGAGAGGCTAGGATTAGAGATTTATTTATCATCAAAGACAAAGAAGCAATAGAAACATTGAAAGAACAAGGAATAATATATTAAGTATATAAACTGAATTATATGATTCAGTAATCCATATATGTTATAAGAATATATTACAAATATAATTTAAAAAATTTTTATTGATTGATTTCATCAAGAGAGGAAGAGAGAGAGATAGAAACATAGATCTATTCCTGTATGTGCCCTGATTGGGGATTCAACTGCCAACCTATGCACTTCAGGATGATGCTCTAACCAACCAAGCCATCTAGCCAGGGAATAAATTTGATTTTTAATGTATTTGATTCATAATGCATATTATGCAATAAATTAAAATTTAAGCTAATCTATACCATGGGATGGCTTATGTTTATAATACATATACTATATAATAGTACCAGTTTTCAAAGCTCTTGAGCATAAGAAATATGCAATAAACTAGCCTGACAAAATATAACCTTTGTCTGAGAATGTAGCAGGATCTTGCAACCAGTCATAATCATGCACATAAAGTTTTGCCATATTGGCAAAGTTTGGAATTGTTAGTCAAGAGGAACTTATAGTTGATGGACTACGAAATATGCAGGCTTTTACTGTAATTTGTTCTACAGGCTAAAGTTAGTATTGCCAAACAGTGCAGGCGACATTATAGATTTTATGGCTCCAGTATTATTATATCTTCTATTGTATTAAAAGTGGTTCACGCACTGAAAAATGCTCTCCTTTCATTTTGTTTTTTCTTTTTGATGAGAGATGAATAGATCCACATGAGAAATGATTGTATTGACTGTTATAGTTTTGAATTTTCTTTTGCACTATAAAACTAGAAGTGTCAAGCCAGTAGGTCTAAGTAGGCAGGTGAGGCCTGATTTCACATCACAGATACTGTCACTGCAACATAATAGGACAAGGTGTGCGGCACTGAGTCATTCCACACTGAATTATGTCCTTCTTGCATCCTTTATAAACAGTTTTCATTAATATTAATCATTACTAACTGCAATTAAAACTTGCCCATGAATAAGGAGAATTACAATTTTTACAAATTTTACCTCTCAAAGACTTGTGTGTGTGTGCGCGCGCGCGCGCACGCACCTGCGCATGCCTCCTGGTCACTGTGGAGTCTGCGAGCTTTCAAAGAACAAGCCAAATGGTCAAACGCTGTCAGTGCATAGTGTCATGTTTGATGTGGAGCTGAAAAATGTGGTCTTTAATGTCACAGAAGCACAGAAGAGTTAACAACCTGGGGAAAGTGAAGGCAGCAAATGTACCATAAAATGCCCTATGTAGATCAGCGCTACAGAACAGGAGGGATCATTGACCTTTGCTCCATTCTTGTGTTGGATGCCGACTTATCTGCAGGAACGCCAGTCACAACAGATGTACACAAAAACAGAACTTTTAAAAAATAAACTTCAGACAATAGTTTTAAAGTCCTTTTTTGTTCTCTGTGTTTGAGCTAAATTTCAGTGTTCCTAAAATGTTGTGTTGGAACCAATGAGAATGAAACAGCTTTATTTTCCATTTTGTTTCTGGCCTTTCAGGATGGCCTCTTAATAACCCTGAACTTGTAGGGTGTTTTAATTAAGGACTTTATTGTTAAAACATAGTAACATAAACCTAAGTTCTCCCATGGCAGTTATACATGGTTTTATAGCAATCTTGTGTTTTATCACTGTCATATATTCAAGTTTATTTTGAAGCTTTCAAAAAACCCTAGAACTTTAAAGAAGGAGAGACAATATCTTCAGCCACTTTGACTTTTTTCTTTCTTGATGAAGTGATTTATCTCTGAAAACTGTACTCAATTTAGTACATGGGACTTGTGAGGATGTTTATTGTTTTAAAATGTCATATTTTCTTAGATCAAACAAAGAGCAATTATACCAAAAATCAGACATATAGCTATTGGGAAAAAAAAGTATGTTTCTGCCAAGAACATTATATGTATGTTTCTCACATCAGGAAATGGAAATATGCCTGGCCTGTGGTGACACTGTGGCTAGAGTGTTGACATGAAATGCTGAGGTCTCTGGTTTGAAACCCTGTGCTTGCCTGATCAAGGCACATACAATAAACAAGCAATGAGAAACTAAAGGGAAGCTACTATGAGTTGATATTTCTCGCCCCTGTCCCCCATAAAATCAATAAACAAAATCTTTAAACAATGGAAATAATTTTTAACACCTTACTTTTTATTTTAGAAAATATGTGTGCTTTTTGTCTTATAAGAAGTAAAAAGGGTAAGCAATACTTACTATTCATCACCCAAACTAATTTACTTTGCAGTGAGATGTTAATAGAATTCTATTCTCTTCCTCTTTCTAGTAAAAAATTCAGTCTTAAAGCCACAGTGTGGGGCAGAGTAAGGTGGGAGTTGGTAGCAGGAGGGAAAGGTGAGCTGTGATGACTCAGGGCAGGGTGTCAGACCTAAGAGGGTGAGTAGACATTAACAGGGGGCAGCCTGGCAAGGGTGTCAGAGCATTATCGAGTGAGGAGAACATCCAAGTGTGGGACAGTCTGGTGTAGGGTTTTGGAGCCCAAGCAGGTGGAGAGGTTTTCCATATGTGTAGTGAGTTGAAATATATACCCCAAGGTATATGTGTCCAAGCCCTAACTTGTGGTACCGAAACAAAGCTCTCTTAGCTTCTGGTGGCTTTCGGCATTCCTTAGCATTCCTTGGCTGTAAATACATCACTGTAGTCTCTGCCCATTGTCTACATATGGCTCTGTTCCCTGTGTGTGTCTGTCTTTCCTTTTCTTTTATAAGAATACTTCTCATTGGATTTAAGGTCCCCTTTAATCCAGAATGACCTCATCTAGATATCCTTACCTTAGTTACATCTGCAAAGACCATTATTCCAAATAAGGTTACATCCTGAGGTTTTGGTGAATATATATTTTGCTGGACCACTGTTCAACCCACTAAAGCATGGTAGAGAGTGGCTCATCTTGTGAAGTCAGGGAGTAAGAGGAGCAACAAGTCTTTCCTTGAGTAGGGCTCTTATGTGGGATATCAATACCCACGCAGGGTACAAGAGCATGCAGGAAGGGAGAGAAGGGGCACAAGAGACTGGTTATTTATGATGGACTGATTGAATGAACAAACATATTGAGAGTAGTGAAAGCCAAATTGCTCATTGTCAGAGAATTGAAGTTATTGATGTGAACTCCTGATTCTTTGTCATATTAAAAAAGACAGATATTTAAAAAATGAAACAAGACCACCTTTTTACACTATATACAAAAATAAACTCAAAATGGATTAAAGACTTACATGTAAGGCTCAAAACCATATAACTTTTAGAAGAAAGCACAGGCACTAAATACTGACATTGCTCTTATAATAATTTTTTTTTAAATTGGTCTCCTTGGGTAAGGGAAACAAAAGAAAAAAATAAACAAATGGGACTATACTCAATTAAATAGTTTTACACAGCAAAAGAAACCATTAACAAAATGAAAAGATAATCTGACTGTGAAAAAATTATTTGCCAGTAATATATTTGATAAGGGGTTAATAGTAAAAATTTATAAAACTTATGTAACTTTACACCAAAAAACAACAATAATTTAATTAGAAGAAAAATAGAAGACCTAGCCTGATCATGCAGTGGCACAGTGGCTAGAGCACCGGACTGGGATGTAGAGAACCCAAGTTCAAAACCCCAAGGTTGCTGGCTTGAGTGCTGACTCATCCAGCTTGAGCACAGTGTCGCTGGCTTGAGTGTGGGATCATTAACATGACCTCAGGGTCACTGCTTGAGCCCAAAGGTCAATGGCTTGAAGCTCAAGGTTGCTGGCTTGAGCCCAAGGTCGCTGGCTTGAACAATGGGTCATTTGTTCTGCTATAGCCCCTTGGTCAAGGCACATATGAAAAAGCAATAGATGAACAACTATGGTGCCACAATGAACAATTTATGCTTCTCATCTCTCTCCCTTCCTGTCTGACTGTCCCTATCTGTCCCTCTTTCTGACCCTCCCTGTCTCTGTCAAAAAAAGTAAAATATAGACAGAGGATCTTAATAAACATTTCTTTAAAAAGGGTATACAGATGGCCAGTAGACATGTGAAAAGATGTTCAATGTCACTAATCATCAGAAAAATGCAAATTAAAACCACAATGAGATACCAACTCACAACTGTCAGAATGGCTATTATCAATGTATCAGTAAACAACAAGTGTTGGTGAGGTTGTAGAGAAAAGGGAACCCTTGTGCATTGTTGGTAGGATTGCAAATTAACACAGCCACTATGAAAAACAGTATGAAGTTTCCTCAAAAAATTAAAAATAGAACTACCTTATGTAGTTCTGGTTTTAGAACTACATAAGAACAGCAATTTCACTTCTGGGCATCTATCCAGAGAAATCCAAAACACTAATTTGAAAAAGACAAACTCATCTCTGTCTTCATTGCATTACTTTCAAGAACCAAGATATGGAAGTAACCCAAGTGTCCATCAATAGAGAGTTGGATAAAGAAGATTAAGAAGAGGTGGTTCATACATGCAATGGAGTATTATTCAACCACAAAAAAGAATGAAATCTTACCATTTGCATAGATGGACCTAGAGGGCATTATGTTAAATGAAATAAGCCAGACAGAGAAAGACAAGTATCATATAATTTCACTTGTATGAGGAATCTAAAAGACAAAACAAACAAAACAAACTGATAGTTACCAGATGTGAGGGGCATGGGTGTGAATGAAAAAGGTGAAGAGATTAAGCAGTAGAGTTGGCAGTTACAAAACAGTCATGGGGATGTAAAGTACAGCATAGGGAATATAGTAATTAATACTGTAATAACTATGTATGGTGTCAGGTGGGTACTAGACTTATTGAAGGGATAAGTATATATTATATAAATGTCTAACCACTACAGTGTATACCTGAAACTAATATAAAAAACACTGAATACCAACTGTAATTGAAAAAGAATTACTAAACATAGATAAGTATAGTAAGTAGTACATGGGTATGTAAATGTGTGTAGGTTTTTGTGTATGTGTGTATTTCCGAGCTCTGTCCATGAAAGGGACCTGGGAACAGGACAGTGCAATAGTAACAAGCACACTTACAAAGTAGTCCCCCATCTATCGTGGGGGTTAGGCATTATTTCATTTTAATGTTCTTTTAATATGTTTTAATTAATATTTTTATATATTTTTATATTGTTCTCAATTTTTTAGGTTATAAAATGCTTATTTTACTGCAAAAATAATTAAAATAATAAATATATAAAAATACCTATAAACTGCAAAATCCCACGATATAGCGAAAAATCTGCGATACAAAATTAGATATATGCAATTTAAAAATTAGCAATACAGTGAGACTAAGAACAGTGAACCGCGATATGGTGAGGGACAACTGTAGCATGCATATTTGGGCGACTAATTATGAATCTTCACATGGGAAAAGAGCTAATTTCAGAGTTTGTATAGAGAAAGTAAATTATGAGCCCAAAGCATCTTTTCCAGAAAGTGGAAGTGCCGAAAGAATGATGGAAACATGACACAAAGACACAGAGGTCATCTTAAGGAAGCTCCCATTGGCTAAACTATGAATAATTTTAGCATGAAAATAAAGATAATAATGCATTACAATCTCTCAAATACAAAACTGTAAAAACATAGTGATCTCAGTAAATAAGTGAGTAACAGGCGTACCTCGAGGAAATTGTGGGTTCAGTTCCAGACCAGCAAAATAAAATGAGTATTGCAATAAAGTGAGTCAAAAAATGTAACATCTATGAAGCGCAGTGAAACAAAGTGCCATAAAATGAAACGTGCTTGTAAATTGAAAATTTGGTGAGTGGGATATTTAGATACTTTCGAATATTTCCCCACAAAATATACTTAATAACAAGAAGGAAAATGACTTTTGAGTGGAAAACCTGCCAAATGCCAGCTTAACCAAGTGTTCAAAGCAAACATCATCAGTGATGCACAAGTCCACATTGTTTTCAAATCATATTAAAGTGTGTCTAAAGTATGGACGTCAAAGAAGACAAAGGAACCATTTTGAGTGAAGCTGTCTGTCAGACAACTCATTGCAATGTGCCTCTGAACTAGACCTGTCATTTTGACAATGGGTGAATCATGGATAGGCGATGAAAATTAAGAGGTCGTAATACTGAAAAGAGTAAGCATGCATTAATTTTAGCTGGGATGATGATGATGATGATGATATTAATGATAATAAAGAAAACAATGACTGAAGAACCACTTGAAAAAAATATATGTCATCTATCTACTCAATAACTTGGAATTCTGAAATAGGAATGTTCTGGATTCAGGTGTAGAAAACTGTTTCTCTAATGTCTAATCAAGTTAAATAGAGAGGTAAATTTAAATTACATTATTTTTTTTAGCTAACAGATAAAAAATAGCACTTTGCCAGGTTATTCAGCATTTGGGATCCAGGAATGGTAAAATTAAGTTGTCATGGAAGTGAAAAAAATTCAGTCTTCTGACAGTACTGAAAGAGGAAGAAAAATGAGAAAGGAAGCTTAAATTGTCCCAACATTGGGACAACTGAGAGCAACTCATTGAATTATAAAGTTGGAAGGGATGATGGTAAGTATTCCAAGATCCTTTTAGGAGTAACTGATCCCTCATTTCATTTTCAGGGAAAAAATAAACCCCATTCCTGAATTAGTGCTTCTGTGTAGATCCTTACTCATGTAAGCATGCTGTCATCTGTATTTAGGGAGGTCCCTCGTATGGTAAGGGTATCCTCACTCATGTTGCAATGGTATTCCTGAGGCCTCCAATATTCAAATGACATTGTTTCAGCAACTGTTTCCTAATTCAGCACAGCCTCAACCAAGAAGTATTTATACAAAGTGTTTCCAAAATGGCCACAAAAGACATTGTCTTAAAACTATCCCATATTATCTCGATTTGTCACTGAGCATAGATTTGACACTTGTTAACATGTAATCCTCAACATACTTGATTATCTGATTTCCCACAGACCCACTTATAAGAACCAATAAATTATTGGTATAACTTCAATGATGACAATGTTGTTATGAGGAAAGAGATGACAGAATCAGAGAGAAAGTCAAAGCTGGCAACCTGTCCGATTTGAAGCAAACAAACAGTGGAGACGCTCACAGATTTCACAGCACACAAGAAGGAAGTGAGAGCATAAGACACAGATTCCTAAATTGTGGGTTCTAGTCTTGCCCATTAACTGTGGGAGACTGTGAGGAAACTGCACAATTAAATTCTCTCTCTTTCTCTATAAAAGAGAGACAATAACAACATACATGCCCACCTCACACAATTGTAGTAAGGAATGATTCTATAATAGCAGTGTGTTTTATACTTCAAAGTTCTATACAAATGTAAGGCATCATTCTCTAACCTGTTTATAATGCTGATTGTTCTTTAAATAATATTTAAGTATGTTAAATAATTTCTGCTAAACCCACAGAGAAGTATGTAACAAATTTGTGAAGGATTTGCATGAAATATAGTCAAATAGTCAAATCATAATGTAGAAATTATGGTGCTGTAAGTGGTATACCTCAGATAAGAGAAAATTCATTTAGCTGATGGTTTAGAATTTTGCTTGCATTTGACAGAAACCCAGTGAAAAGTAGGTGACACACATACCTGAGAAGTCCATGATATGGTCCAGTGTTCAGAAATGGGAAAACTAGGATTGGCTCATATTTCATCTATGTTGTTTTTATTCCCAGAGAGTCTCTTTTCATATGGTAGCAAAAATGACTGCCTGCAAGTAAATGTCTTCTTTTTATAAGGGTCATCTCAGGCCATTCTAGAGAAACATTAAAGGCTACTTTGGGTGTGCTGGGAAAATTATTTTACTTTCTGTAATTTGTGGGAAGTTGAGCTGAGATGTCAGGTGATGTACAGTGCAGGGGTTGGTATAGTTTAGCCACGGGCTGAAGCCGGTCTGCAGCCTGTTGTAGAGGACCGACCACAGTCACAGCCCTTATTCATATATTGTCTACAGCTGCTTTCAGGAACCAAAGGTAGAGTTGAGTAATTATGACAGAGATAGTTACTATCTACTCCCTTACAGAAAAACATTAGCTGAATGTTCACTCCAAAGGGATGTGTGTTTTAGTATCAATAATAAACTTCTCAGATTTTTGTTTTTCATCTTTGCAGTGATGGTCACAGACTAGATGGTCCTTGAGACTCCTTTCTGAATGCCACTTTGCATTGTCTTGTGACTCTTGGGCTCTGCTCTTAATGCTACTGAGTGCACAATTTAATGCCCCAGAATTCTTCATTTCTTCTGCTAAACGCATGCCTTCTCACACAGTTAAAATCCTGTCCAATGTTAGAAATCTCCAAAGTCATTTTTCTCATTTAAGAAGAGCTGCATTCAAAATTACCCATTAGGCCACACACACTGTGGTTGAAAGAGTATCTATTTTATGCCTTGTGTGTACCTGAGTGTCCACTCGTTTTCCCAGGCAGGAAGTGAAGATCCTTTTGAAGCATTCACCACCCATGTGGGGGTCAGAAACTTCTCTTTACTGTGGAAGCTGACAAAAGGAAGGTATGGGATGCAACAGTAGAAAAGGAATATAATAATCATACATTGGGAGAATTAAAGGAAGACCTCTGTGATTCCAATCACCCAATATTTTTAAACAAGAAAGAATAACTCTTGGTCAGCTTTGACCTCTTTCAATGACTGTTTTGCCAATGCCTATATCAGGGGTGCTCAATACGTCAATCGCGATCTACTGGTTGATCACAAAGGAAGTGTGTGTAGATCGCATGACATTAAAAAGACATTTGTCTTTTGATTGTCATACAGGGTAGCCAATCTGACGTCTGAACTTTTGACACCCTACGCATGCGCGTTAAACCGCGCTAACTTGTTCAGTTACATTGCTGCGTAGTTAGCCTTCAATTTATTTAAACTAAATACAACAAAGGGTATAAAAATGAGTGCCGTAGCTGGTCCGAGTAAGAAGCCTAAAACCTACCATTTTCACACAGAATGGGAGGGGATTTTTTTCACTATGTCATATTCTAAGTGTGTTTGCCTCCTCTGTCTGTGTGCCATTGTTATTCCAAAGAAGGGAAATGTGGAGCGGCTTTTACGGACTGTTCATAAAAACTATGACATTGACTTTCCTCCAAAAAGAGAGCTGAGAAGGAGAAAGGTGAAAGAAGAATACACAATATTAAATGGTAATAATAGTAACTTAAATAATGATAATATAGAAGAAATAAATGTATTTTTTGCATTTTTATTGTAGGCAGATCATTTTGACTTGGTCATCTTATAAGTAGCTCGCAAGCTGAAAAAGTGTGGGCACCCCTCGACTATACATTTGGGTTTAGATGTCTCAAGCTCTAGGCTTCCAAAGCCACACGTAATGGAATTATAAAAATAAAGTTAAAATATATTAAATTAATCCAGCTTTCTCTTCTTCCTCTCCCTTTCATTTGTGTTGGTTCTAGTTTCTCAAACCAGTTAAGCAATCCTTTGCTTTTCATTATGTGCTTATTGATGGCCTTTGCCATTGTTACAATAGTAATAGAATCATTTATATGTTTATGACCTTGTTATATGTCTAATTATATAACTAGAGAAAGGATAGTGGCATTTCCTAATGAGTAACCCTACAATACCTTGACAGGGACTACAATTTAGTTCTGTACCTTGTGTTTGTGCAGAGTCTGGTGGGCTCACATATTATTTACATTATCTTAAATGCCACTATTTTGGGGAGGGCAGTATGTATTTGTTATGATGACAATATTCCTGTTTTAATGTAGAGTTGATCAATGGTAGCCCTCAGTGGTATTCACTTTTGCATAAGACTGACAAAACTACTTAATTTTTGAAAACTTAGATTTCAAATCTAGGCATTTAACATCACATCAAGTATACCATAATATTTTAAGGCAGAAATATTCAACTATCTTCAGTAACCTGAGAACCAAAATAAATATTTTAACAAGAAAAAAAAGTGTGCCACGACAAGCTGTGACTTAATAAAGAAAGACAAGGAATGGTCTCTATAGACCAAGAGAAAAATGAGGCCTCAGATATATTTGTACTAAAGGAATGTGATGAATGTGAAAAGCAGCCTATTAAAAAGAAAATATAATTTACTTATGTTATTGCAAGACTAACGCTTCTAAGTGAAAAAAAATGTATGAATTGGTTTCACTTATCTCCATACAATATTTATTAACTTTATTTTTATAATATATCACCCAAGGGTTTAACTTCAAGTGTAATAGGGTATCTGTTAACAGTTGTGAACAAGGCAAATGTGAAAACTGGAGGTAAATGAAAACAACATAGTGAGAACTCTGCTGGGTATAAATCTTAGTACACCAACTCAGGTGTGCAGGAAATGTAACTTGGTTTTTTTTTCTTCATTTAAACCTAATTTTGCTTTTGAACCCCTGATCCCTGAATCATCATTTCATTCAATTCAAGGTTGCTTTCCTTCTCCCAAGGGTTGCACCTAAGGTATAGGGGTGACATTGAGCTTAGGCATCAAGGAAGTGAGTCTTGGAGGGGCTTACTTTTTCGTGACACCCCCCCCCCAGCTGCTCCATGGGCCTCTTTCCATGCTGGTACATTTGTCCACAATGGCACAGACTGAGACTTCTTCTTTGGCATGTTATCCTTCATTCATTATTCTCTATAATGGTGCTTCTTTAGTTCTGAGTCTTTCTCCAGTATTTTCAGGCCTCTTTTGATCACATGGAAAATCTTCTATTTCTTAATCATGGTGATCAAGGGGATGCTCTGGGGGCTCTTTGAGATCCTACACAGGTCACAGATATTGCTTTCCTTGTGTCTTATCACTTTTCTAGAACTAAGAGTATAAGTCTTCTTTCCTCTTAGATCTTCCAAACACCTAAATCTAACCAGCTTTTTCTCAGAAGTCCACAGAGTTTTAATACCCTAGCTTCTCTTCTAGTCCTCCTTCCTTCTCTGCATGGAAACTTTGTCTGGTTTTAGGGTAAGAAAGCCTATCTTTCCCTATTGAGTGTACACTTAAGATTATTACTTATTATTTGAGATTGTTCATTTCTTCCTGAGGACTAGGCTATTAAAACAATAGGTAACTCCCTTTATCTTTTAGCCTTTTGCTAGGGGATGCCCTCTTTAAAGTAACCAATCAAAAAATTCTGTAACTGAATAAATAGGGCAAGAATCAGGAGTGCGAACTAATATTTCCAAATATTATCGTGCCATAAATAAAAATGTGGTTTATATTATAATAATGGAGTTGTAGGTGATTGAAACATGACACTGTTCATTACTGCCAGCCTTCTTGGCTCTCTACTGGCAGTCAATATACTGTAGGTAGAATCATGAGCCACCATCATGATTGAAGAGATCTGAAAAATCCTCTTTGTTGTGTTTCTTGCCTATATTTGTCCAAATTTTTGACTTTTTTTTTTAGTGATGGCACCAACTCATTTTTTAATGCTTACTTTATTGACTTTAGAGAGAGGAAGGGAGAGAACAACAGAGAGAGACAGGAACATTGATCCGTTCCTGTGGGTACCCTGACTAGGGATGGAACCGGCGCCCTCTGTGCTTTGGGATGATGCTCTAACCAACCACGCCATCTGGCCAGGGCAGCACCAGTTCATTCTAAATGTCCAGAATCAACTGCAAATAAGTGGACATCCTTATATCAGTTTACTACTAACTGATCGCTGGGCCAGGAGGAAGGATAGTGATGGGCATTACTGACTAGCAAGCAGACGTCTCATGTTTCAGCTCTCACTCCGCCACTAGTTCAAACTTCTGTACTTAGTAATTGTTTTCTTTATGACTCATTTAAAAGTATACAATAAAGTAGATTGATTTTCAAAAGTTATATTCTAGTTTTATTTTGAAGTAAATACAGACCACATTGGGTGAGTTTGGGGTATAAGAAAAGACAAAGAAAAGATCTGGACCTTGGAAATAGAGGGAATTCAGGTTACTGGAAGATATCTTGGAGTTCCTAGAACCCCAATACAGGGAGAGTTAAGAGATTTAATGGAATGGTCCTTGGCAAGTGAATAAACATTTCTTACTTAGTATTTTTCTCAAAGCTGAACATGCCCACATTTTTTATCTCTGCCAAGCTGAACTGTTTGGACTCAGTTTTTATTTCTGACATAAAACTATGCAATAAAAGCTGTGATTTTTCTGTGTTAGGTACATATTATAAAGTGTCCACATGTAGTAGGGAAAATCCATACAGAATCTCTGGTCCCAAAGGATTTGTATTTGTGTTCCACAGCACTTTTTATTTTCACAAATTGGTTTAATAGAAATTACTTAGGCATTATAAATGATGGCCCCTTAAAATGTGGGGGTGGGGACAATGAGAACACTTAACCTCTCTCCATAAAATTGAATTATACTTTATATTTAAAGTTTTGACAGAGAGAAGAAAAGAGAGGGAGAGAGTGAATATCGTTATTTGGTAATGAATACCCATTAAAAGGACAGTATATTACATTTCATCTTCCTACTTCACAGTCCTGTTTTAAAGATTTGAGAGCAAAGTGCTGTGAGACTCGAGTTAAGAGGCTGGAGACAGGTAGTTTCGATAATATTTTAAGGGGCACTCAGTGTATAGTCTGAGTGGTAATGCTTAATTAACTTCAATTAAATCCCAAACCTTCTGAACAGCTACTGTGTGTCTGGCACTGTGCTTCCTGCTGAAGTGTCGTAAAGGAGAAATAAGGGCCATTGAAGCTTAGAGGTGAAAAGAAACTTAGAGCGACTGGTTTCCTGCCCAACACATAGTTAGGTCACTAGTGACTTGTTTTAACTTGCTGATCACTCTCACCCCCTCGTTGCAGAGAGGCAGTATGATAAGATGAAGAGATCCCTATACTTCGAATCATAAATTCAGGGTTTGAGTCCTGTCTTGACGATCTATTCTATGAACCGATACATGGACATACAGTGTAATGACTATCCGACTGGCCTCTCTGGGTTGTTTTGAGTGGCAAATGAGATGATGCATATAGTGTGTCCATAAAGTCATGGTGCACTTTTGACGGGTCATGGTCAAAAGTGCATCATGACTTTACGGACACACTGTATACAAACCAGAAAAAAAGCTTTTCTATGGTAAGATTCCTGTTATGGGCTGAGTTATGTCCCCCCAAATTCATATGTTGAAGTAATCCCCATATTACTTCAAAAGGTGACTGTTTAAGAGAGAGGTGTTTTGTTTCTTTTTAAATTCGAGGTATAATTGATATATAACATTATATTAGTTTCAGGTATACTGTATAACAAATCCAGTATACCTGAATATATTATAAAATAATCTCCACAGTATGTTAACATAACACTATACATAGTTATAACATATTTTTTATGATGAGACCTGCTTTCTTAGAAAACTTTCAAGTATGCAATAGAGTATTAACTATAGTCACCATGCTGTATGTTATATTCCTATGATTTATTTATTTTATAACTGGAAATTTGTACCTTTAAAGTGATGATTAAGTTAAACATCATGAAGGTGAGCCCTAATCTAGCATGACTGTTATCATTATAAGATGAGGCTATCTGGACATAGCTATCCATCTACGATAAGATCATATGAAGACAGAAAGAGAAGGCAGCCATACAAGCCAACAAGAGGGGCCTCAGAGGAAACCAACCCCGCTGACACCTTAATCTTGGACTTGTAGTTGCCAAAACTCTGAGAAAATAGTTTTCTGTTGTTTAAGCCACCCTGTCTGTGATACTCTGTTATGACAGCTCTAGTGAATTAATACAATACCCTTTAGTACTATGATTTTACATGTCCCATATTTGAGAGCCAAAGAACCCAAATCATTTGCAGTATCTGCCCTTAAAGACTTTCCTGTCTTCTAGAACATGATGAAACATACACACGAATAACAAATAGCACACCACTAAGTGCCTGGATTTTTAATAATTACAGTTGGTGCCATTAACATTGAGGAACCTTCTATTCCAAGTTTCTACATTCATCTCGGTATCCTTTGCCAATGTTAGTTTCTTCACCCAATATTAAAATTGATAGTTTTATCTTTCACAATCACACTTCAGGCTCTAAGTAGACGGAAATAAATGCTATGCTCTAGTGACTGAGCCAGGTTTTTAAGTATATGTTTTTAAATTTTAATCATCACAATAACATTCAAGCTTTTATTAGTTCCATTTTCATGGTCAAAGCAATGAAAGCTATTTGACAAAGGAACTGGTATTCCAACTCTGTTCTGCCTAAAACTAAACCTACATTCTTTCCTTGAGAGAGCTGTTTTTTCTCTTGATTCTTATTTTGTGACAGGATGTATAGTCCATGCAGAAGTATATACAATAGAAGAGAAACAGACCGTTTTAAAGTCGATTTTGTGATTGGTAAATATGAAACAGATTCAACTGCCTCTCATGTCAGCAGCTCCTATTCTGGCTCAGGAGAGTGAAGGCTGGTAGTTTGTTTGACAGGATGACTGCATGGGCCCTGTGAGGGATGGGACTCACCCCAAAGCATGTGAAGTAGAGGCCTGGCCTGTTCTAGCATCAGAATAGCCACAGTTCAATTTCCTGCAGAAAGGACTGAGGAGCTGGGGGTTTGCAGACAATGTGCCTGGTATGCTCACTTCGGCTCTATCATCAATTTTAGTTCTTGGGCTCTTAGTCACTTTATCTTCCAAATTGGCTTTGTAGCCTATGTCATTTCTGCTGATGACATCACTTCTCTCATTGACAGAATCTGGAAACCTTGGTGTCTTTTTCATATCTCTCTTCTTTCCCCTTTGCTCTTCCATGTTGTGTTTTTGGGCTGCAAAATCACTAAGCCCTGACCAGTTTTCATTCTTGGTACTGTTTCATAGAGTTGCTATGAACTATGCCTAGGTCCTCAGTTTCACTCCCTGCTGTTCAGGTTATGCAGCTTTGCCTGTGTTATTGGTCTGATTTCAGCTGACTGTTTTGTATCCATCTGCTCCCCAGACAGACCCTGGGCTTCCCAATCTGTGCTCTGTACTTGCCTACCAAACACAACACAAGCTTCAATTGCCCATCTCAGATATCAACTTTTCCACAGAGCTCTCCTGAGGTACCCAGGAGTAATCTCTCCTCTGAGCTTTCACAGTTACTGCTTGAAGCTCTTTTAGAGCATAAATTTTATGTGCCCTTTATTTAAGTGATTAATTTTTAAACTTGTGTCTGTGCTTGCTAAAAGTATCATTCTTTTCTTTAATATTCCTAAGAATTTCAAAACGTACTAAATATTGTGATTTAAAACAGATCATGGGAATTCTATAATAAGTATTCTTTTTTAAAATACACATGTTCCTCTCAAGAGTACATTTTGCCACTCCACATTTTCCAAGTGTCCAGGTATTATTGATTTAAATATCTTATCTTTGACCTTGGATGGTGAAGCCTGTGCATGCTACTCTCTTTTCTCCTAATATCTAATGTACAGTTTGTGTTCAATAATGTTACTTTTGGGTAACAGTAAAAAGAAATGGAATACGACTTACAAAATTCAACAAATAGGGAAATTACATGGTTAACTAGACACTGAACTATGGCCAAAGAAGTTGAACTGTCCAGAATTTGCGTACAGACACACATGGGTTTATGGTTGTGAGACTAGAAAACGTGGCTGCATTTCACACCCCAGAGGAAAGAGCACAGAAGGTTCGGCTTGAGCTCCTAGGCATGCTTCCTGCTTTTTCATCATGTGCACTGATTTTATTTTGGCAAACTGAAACAGAGGTCTAGCAAACTCCCATCTTCTTTGTCTTTATAAACAGAGTTACTGGATGGGCCTTACAATCAGGACCTCTGTGGGGTGCCCATTATATCTAAGTCTCAGCAGAATGAAACCCTAAACAATGGTCTACTCCATTGATTTCTTTCTCTGTCACCATGCACGTGAGAGATCTCTATGATCAGAAAGAGGTTCCAAGATTTAAGGCCACAATGCTAGATTCAAATCAGTCATTTATTTCCTTGGGTGGTTTAAGGCTAAATAAATAGAGAAATAACTTAAGTGGGAAAACACTATATATTTCCAATGTCATCTTAAAAATGAATAACTATAGTAAATTAAATGGTTAACTAGGGCTGGGGGAACGAGAGAGGAGTGGCTATAAATGGCATATTTCTTGGTAGGGTGATTGGAGTGCTTTAAATTAGATTGGTGATGGTTGTACAGTTCGGTAAGCATATTAAAATTCATTGAATTATACACTGAAAAGGGGTGAATTTTATTGTATTTAAAACATACCTCAATGAAACTTGAAAAAATAAGTAGAAGGATATGAATGAGAAGAAACAGTGTGATTTCTGGGGGCCTCTTGCGCAGTTAGGCAGGTGTGGCCAGGGTCGATTCTGATGCCCACCTTTGTGGGATGGCACCCAGTCAGTTGCTCAGTCATCGCCTCTGACAGGCAGGCTTTCGTCCAGCAGCAGCAGGTAGCTGAGATTCCCTGCTGGCAGGATGATTATACTGACGTAAGATTGTAATTTTCTTTTCTTTCCTGCTGTATTTTGTTTCTTTCACCTTCTTAACTGCTAAGGCATGAACATCTGTGTTTTTCAGTTGCCTTTTCTGAAGACAGTAATGAGGGTTGATTCCTATCTCCTGGGTCTTTTGGATTATTAGCACCTCTCATTGGCTGAACCAAACCTAAACCTGACAGAACGCTGAACTGGAAAATCACTGTAATGTGTCTGTGGTGGACTAAAATCTGTCTCCCCAAACTGCATCTTGAGGAGGTAAGGTAAAGTGAGTTCATTAAGTGGAATCCTAATTTAATAAGACTGTGGCCTTATAAGAAGAGAAATAGAGAA
This sequence comes from Rhynchonycteris naso, assembly GCA_037038555.1. Taxonomy (NCBI): domain Eukaryota; kingdom Metazoa; phylum Chordata; class Mammalia; order Chiroptera; family Emballonuridae; genus Rhynchonycteris; species Rhynchonycteris naso. Next base: position 149,722,746 of record CM072997.1, read on the forward strand.
GCTCTCTCAAATGCCCTCCCCCACCCCCAACAGAAGACATAATCAGAAGGAAAGCAAGAAGGAGCCAGGAGAGGAGGTCACATCAGGAACTAAATCAGCTGGCACCTTGATCTTGGGCTTCCCAGCTCCACAAACTGGGAGAAATAAATTTTTATTTTTATTTATTTATTTTTAAATGTTTATTTATTTATTTATTTTTAAATATTTTATTTATTTATTTATTTTACAGGGATAGAGAGAGAGTCAGAGAGAGGGATAGATAGGCACAGACAGACAGAAACAGAGGGAGGTGAGAAGCATCAATCATCAGTTTTTCATTGCAACACCATAGTTGTTCATTGATTGCTTTCTACATGTGCCTTTACCGCGGGCCTTCAGCAGACTGAGCCACCCCTTGCTGGAGCCAGTGACCTCGGGTCCAAGCTGGCGAGCTTTTGCTCAAGCCAGATGGGCCCGTGCTCAAGCTGGCGAGCTCGGGGTCTCGAACCTGGGTCTTCCGCATCCCAGTCCGATGCTCTATCCACTGCGCCACCACCTGGTCAGGCACATTTTTATTTTTTAAAACACCCAAAACACTACTCTGTGGTATTTGCTATGGTAGCCTGAGCTTAATAATACAGTCTCCTACAGAAAGAAATATGCCCAATATATTGAAGGAGTTAATTTCCCTCTAATATATATGTGTTCTGAAATATTTGAGCCATTTAGGAGAAGATTGTTTTCCTTTTGTTTTGTGACCCTCCTCAGCCCCACTCTCTCTTAGGCTTTCCTTATCCTAACCATAATAGATTGTCCACAGCAGAAAGCATACATTTAATACAATTTTTAGTAAAAATTTTTAGACATATATTTTTACAGTCTTCCCAGCCAGACTAAGTATGTATAGGATTCATTATTGTCCCTGTACCTCTACAAACTCAGATATTAAATGTGATTTGATTTTACTTCTCACATGTTTCTTGAATCTGTTCCCTCTCTCTTTCCTTATTCTTTGTACCTTTATTAATGTCAACATCATCTCTCATATGGGTTATTATAATTATTTCCCAAATCTCCTTTGGCCATATCTTTGCCTGTCAATGGCTTTCAGTTGCCTACAGAAATATAACCTACTTGTAGAATTTCTCATGTTTTATCACTTGCTCTATCTTCAGACCCATTTCTACTTATTGCTTTCATAATTACTCTCCAGGATTGCTGTTTAAGCTACAGTACCTGGTCACAGCACAGCTGTTTCATTCTTGTCTTTGTCAGGCCTTTCAGATTCCTGAAATGTCTTCCCTTCAGTTTTCTTTATGGCTTAAATAATATTATGGCTAGGGTAAACTCACATAATTTATATTTTAATATAGAATTTTTAAGCTGGACAACTTTTAGAGTAAAAATAGGAACTTATTAATTATTCCAGAACCACAGGCATTAACTGAAATTATCTTAGATAATTTATATATATAATAATAGAATAAATAATTATTTCTCTAGTTAAAACTTTACACTCAACCTCCTTGAAGAATTCATCAGTAACATGCTCTAGTTCCCCTCTGTTTCCAAATGATGCTGTTCACACCTTTAGCACAATGAATGAAATTAATCTTTTTTTTACACTCTAGCTCCTCAACCTGATTTGAAGGTGGAGAGAAAGAAGAAATTAGATCTTCCTCATTTTGAAAGCCAGCACTTAGCCCCAGATCCTAGAAATCAGAAGATTATAAAGAGGGAAAACCCAGAGTTGATGATGCTTTTTCTAATTTATGAGTCACAACTGAGTGTTTGGCAAGCTGTGTGGAGCTCTAGCAGGCTTGCAAAGCTAAGGATACTAAAACTGAAGTTCAGGGTCCCACAGTAAAGAAGACCCTTGAAAAGACACCAGGTTTTTGGTTAGGACCTCAAAAATATTGCATGCTAGAAAGAGCATGAAAAGAAAATAGAAAACAGTCTTAACTCAAATAATAAAGCTAACTTAAACTCAGATTCAAATGAACAAAACACTAGATAAAATAAACAGTGATTGCTTCTAAACTGATTGCCAGAAGCAAAATGAAATCCAAATCTAGAAAAACATTACCTAAAACCTCAAATTATCTTTCCATTTTTAAAATCTGCAGTGCCTGGCATATAATGATAAATAACTAGACATACCAGAGGACTAGATAAATTGAACAAAAAAATGAAAAGAAATAACAAAAATAAGCCCATGAGACATGTAAATATTGTGGTTATCTTGATATGAACTTAAAAATATCTCTGATTAAAATATTCAAGAAATCACGTACTCAAGGGTAATAAAGTATGAAATAATATTGTAAAAATAAAATAACTGAAATCAAAATATGGATGTATCGGTTTAACAACAGATTAGATACAGCTCAACAGATGATTGACATTATGGGTCTAGCCCTGGCCAGGTAGTTTAGCTGGTTGGAGCGTTGTCCTGATGAGCCAGGGTTGTGGGTTTGATCCCTGGTCAGGGCATCCCCAGTCAGGGCATGTCGATATTTCTCTCTCTATCTTCATCTCTCTCTTTCTGGAAGTCAATGGAATAAAACAAAAACCTATGGGTCTATTTCTATTTTTTCTTTTCTGAAAGTAAGTCTAAGAGGTGAAGAGAGTAGAAGGATACAACCATGCAAAAGAAGAGATTCATAGAAAAACTATATATCACTCTAATTTACATATAGTAGAAATCTCAGTAGGGAGGAAGAAGGAAATGGTGAAAGAAAAATTAGAGGAGCCATTTGAGAAGTAGACAACATGAATAAAACACATCAAGCATGAATTCAAAAAGACCAAAGCAACATGGAAAAAATATGTAAGTAAACCAAACCTAGACACAACATAATGAAATGCTAAAAAAAATTGCTTGATAGTCCTCAGTTCTGCTGTCTGAGTTCATAGTTTTCTGTAGCTCTTGGCTTCATCTTCTGGGGTGACCTTCCTTTTCTCCCACCATCTTTGGCTATTTCTGAAGAAGATATTATAAACTATGTCCTATGTGGGTACTGAACAGATGTATCAGCATAATTTCTAATAGAAAAAAGCTGGGCCACAAAAACTGTTTTACATTTTTGAGTTGTCACAGTCTTTGTCAATCCTAGTTGGTGCCACCTTTGCCAATACAATCTGTCAAACTTTTATTGGCTTTTAAAAAACTCCATGTGCCAACAGCTTGACCCAGAATTCAACTTGAGATGCCCGTCTCTGTAGATTTATTTTAAGTTTACTGGCTTTATAGGGGAGCACAACAGATATTCTCTATATTCTGAACATTTTTCCCCTAACTAAAAGATGTGGCAAGCTTAAAACATTTACAATGTTTAACTAAGCAAATGATGACCATATCCAAGATTTGATCTTTACCTTGAGATCTAGTCTTAGTTTTGTTGCTCAAACATTTCTCAATATTTTCTTTTACTGGTTGAACATGAGAAAAAAACCCCTGCATCTTTCAACTCTGCTAGAACTGGAGTTTATGGATTCTCTGTGTATACAGTTATCCCTGGGTTCTCTTAATATATATGTTCATTTCAGTTCTATTGAGTTCTTTTTCTATTATAACACCTTGTCAAAGGTAGCTCAAAATAGCAATCCAACACCCCAGTAAAATCTGTACTTTGCAATCTGTATTCCCAAAGTCACAGTTTATAGGTACATTAGCTAACCTCTACACCAAGGGGTGCCCACACTTTTTCAGCTTGCGAGCTACTTATAAGATGACCAATTCAAAATGATCTACCTACAATAAAAATGCAAAACATAAATTTATTTCTTCTATATTATCATTATTTAAGTTACTATTATTACTATTTAATATTGTGTGTTCTTCTTTCACCTTTCTCCTTCTCAGCTCTCTTTTCAGAAGAAAGTCAATGTCATAGTTTTTATGAACAGTCCGTAAAAGCCGCTCCACATTTCCCTTCTTTGGAATAACAATGGCACACAGACAGATGAGGCAAACACACTTAGAATATGACATAGTGAAAAAAATCCCCTCCCATTCTGTATGAAAGCGGTAAGTTTTAGGCTTCTTACTCAGACCAGCTATGGCACTCATTTTTATACCCTTTGTTATATTTAGTTTAAATAAATTGAAGGCTAACTACGCAGCAATGTAACTGAACAAGTTATCGCGGTTTAACGCACATGCGTAGGGTGTCAAAAGTTCAGACGTCGGATTGGCTACCCTGTATGCCAATCAAAAGACAAATGTCTTTTTAATGTCATGCGATCTACCCACACTTCCTTCGCGATCGACGTATTGAGCACCCCTGCTACACTATCACAGAGGATATATTAAATCAATATCACAGCACAGTGCAAGGTAGGTCATCATTTTTCTCAGCCTCAAGAAACATTTCCTCGCCAGCTACTACCTGGCTTCAAAGCCAAAACCTCATATTTTACATATTGTTAAGTCATCACCCTACTTCTCGTACCAATTTCTTTGTCCTGGTTCAAATTTCTGTTTTTCAGACTTGCTACTGTAGCAACAATCATAAATTCCCATTGACTTACAGTAACAAACATTTGTTTCTTGCTTGCATTACATTTTGTCAGCTAACAAATCAGCCACTGCAGCTCTCCTCCCCATGTGTTCACATCTGAGATGAGCACAGTGGGCACAACCTGTCTAATATACTTTCTCTCTACCTTTCAGCTCCATAATTTCTTCTGGTAGAGGGAATGAACAACAGGTCTTCCAGAAACAACCAACATATCTTCAAGCTTCTACTTCCATGTGGCTCACATTAAATCATTTTCTATGCCTTTGGCCAAAGCAGGACACCTGGCCAAGGCTCATAATGCTATGGTGAAATGGACTCCACTTACATGTTACCTCAAGTCACATGGCAATGGATGGGGATTGATTATACTTCTTTAATGAAGAGATGAGCAAATAATTGATGACAGTAATAGACCAAAGACACCAAGGCCAATTGTATCTAAGAAGCTCGATCAATTTGGTGGAATGACTTACTAATGCAGTGACTGAAAGGCTCATATGTGTCTAGTATTTCCTGCCAGACTAACCGGAAAATTAGAATTCCTAGTTAAATAAGAAGTGTGTCATAAACTTTCTTTTTTGTACAGTAGTTGAGTTATTATGATATTCACTATTAGAGGTTATTACTATGGTATTAGTTCTATGTACATTTTATATTTATTAAGCACTTACTATGTACCAGGCATGCTGGTAATTCTTTTTCAGACTTTATCTATTTTAAACTAGCAAGAGCCCTGAGATGTAACTATTTCTCTTCCAATATATAAATGAGACTATTAAAGGACATAACAGTTAAAACAATTTGCCCTAGGTCACAGAGTCCTGCTCTTAACCACTATAATGTATTTTCTTTTTCCATTTTTCTTTTCCATATAATGCAGAAATTCTGGGAAGATCATCATTCATCCTCTGTTTAGAATTTGCAGGAATGGTGACTTACCACTTCAAGAAATAGTTTATTCTAATTTTGGACAGCTCAAATTACTAGAAAACAATTTTAATGGGTCTTTAATCAGTTTTCCCCTAATACTTTGTCCAGCTGGTCCTACTTTCATCTTACAGAGCTAAATATGTTGAAAATAATCCAGTGAAGCTTCCTTCAAGTAGTAGAAACATCTTCTAAATTTTATCTTTTACATTCTAAAGAGAAATAGTTTCTTCAACAATTCCTTATATGAGATGGGTTATAGATTTTTACCATCTTGCTTACCTTTTCCTTGCACTGTCAAACTCATAAGTATGGAACAAGAACTGTTGACAATATAACATGTGTGAGCATTTGTGCTGAATTTGCAAGTATTGCTGCTTTCTATTCGACTGAAATATCTCAGAACATAAAAGAATACTTGATGTTTCAAAAAATCTAACTACAGCCTCTACCTCTGGCCTGGACTGTTATATTAACAAAAGGCTATATTCCGCTTTTTACTGAGGAATCAGTGTTCATCATTAATACTTTTGTGGAATCCTTGCCTGAAGTATCTTCTACCATCTCAAAGATTAAAAAAAGAATTAAAGGTGAGTGACGGGTTCCTCTGGGTTGCTTTGGAAAATTTATGTGCTCATATAGAACATTAATTGTTTTGGTTTAACTTCATGACTCAAGATAAATACCTGCTCGTTTATATTTAACACTGGTATTTGTCAAATCCCAAAGCTGATATGAACCTTAAACAAACCAACTTCTCGGCATTTCCTTTAAATAGCACATACAACAAATACATTAATTTCAACTGTACTTTAATATGTCAACTGAGCTGTTCTTTTACTCATGAAACTATTAGATCTTATTTAAAAACCTTAAACTTAGAAATGGCTGTTAAATTCCTCTCTTACCATTTGTTAAATGTCTACCTAGTTATCATGTAAGTTAGAAGATTTACCATTTGAAAAGCCTATTTATTTGTCTTGTTCTTTGTAACCAGTAAGTCATGATATTACAACGTGATTATAGCGATTAAGGAAAACATGCTGTAAATGGGCTAATCATGTTAGAAACATGGAAGTTCTCCTTTGCATTTCCTAGGACTTTGAAAGATTCTAGTGCAATATCTATTTCAGTCTTGTAGGCATTTGAATAAAAAAAATAAATAAAGCCTAGAAAATCCAGCACTACTTTCTGCTATTTAATCTGACTTATTTACATATTTTGTTGTTGGATTTGGGAGCCAATCTTGGACTTGTTCAGAGAATCAGAGTCCTTAGTAATAAAACTTCCCTGGAAGTCTTGTTAAAACACAGCTTGCTGGTACTCACTCCCAGAGTTTCTGATTCAGAAGATCTGGGTGGAGCCCAAGAATGTGCATTTCTAAGTTCCCAGGTGACACTGATGCTCCTCATCAGGGTACTCCACATCTGGAACCACTGGTGCAGAGAACCTTTTAAATGGATTCGTCTAGTTGAAGAATTGAGGCCTCGTCCGGGTATTTGGCCATGTGATTCATAACCTTCTGATTAATGTGTGGGGAGAGTTGCCCCTCTGAGCTAAAACACTGAGCTAGTATAAAACAAGCATAATAAATCCCAGCAACAGTTAATTCAATAGTATGAGGGTGGTACTGGGGTTGATGATCATTTGGCATACAAAGAACAAAGTAAAACAGGGGACTGGTTGGGTGAATGAAGTAATTCTTCAACCTTCTAATAATGTATTTTAAAATTATCTATCTATCTATCTATCTATCTATCTATCTATCTATCTATCTATCTATATCTATCTATCATCTATCTATCATCTATCTATCTATTATCTATCATCTATCTATCAATCTATTTTTCATCTACCTGTCAACTAGCATTTATTTTTTACAAGAAGTATGAGGGAGTGCCACTTGGGAACAGGTTTATTCACAATATTCCCAGACGAGAGACTCAGATCTTGAAAAATATGTATAGTAATTATTTTTCTGAATAAAGGAAGGATTTTAGAGCATTTTCTAATGACTAGGAAACAGATGTTAACATATTGCTACACTAAAAGGGTTTGGGTTAACATTAATACCACATTAGCTGCATTAACAATTAGACACACCTGTATTTGTGATTAATAATCTTAATACACAGTGTTTTAGTACCTTAATTCAGGGAAACATTAATTTACTTGAATGTTGAATACTTGTTGATATATTTATTAAATGTTACATGTCTTGTTTCATATTAAATGACCATGCAAGCATTATTTGATTAGAACTTCTTAGTAATCTCTTTCTATTCTTTAATTATCAATTTTTGTGTATGTGTCATTGTGTAGTTCTAGAAACAGAATAGAATGGGTTTTTTAGTCTACAGGTTTAGTGTGAAAGTCCTTGTCTTTCAATAAGCAAGTTTTATTCTTTATATTTATTGTGATTACTGCTGCATTTGCTCTTTCTTCTGCCATCTTATTTTGTGTTTTCTATTTACTGCTTTTATTTATTTATTTTTTGCTTCTTTTTTTTTAACATTAATTTCTGTCTGTTACTGGACAACTGATGCTTTTTTTTCCTTTTTATTTCTACTTACTTATATGTTATTAATTTTATATAATTTACTTTAGTGGGATTCTTAAGTCTTTAATACACATACCTAAAAAATAATATAGTTACTATAAATTTTGATCTATATAAGCATCTTAGGGCATTTTCACTTCACTCCAGACTACTTCGTCTCTTTTTGGTAATGTCCATGTAATATCTACTCTCCATACTTTTTCTTTTTTTTTTTTAAGTGAAAGAAGCAGAGATAATGAACCAAGCTTCTACATGTGCCACAACCAGTATCCACCTGGCAACCCCATCTGGGGCCGATGCTCAAGTACTGAGTTATTTTTAGCACTGAGGCTAATGTGCCTCAGCGCCTGGGACCACATTTGAACTAAGCCACTGGCTATAGAAGGCGAGGAGGGAGAGAAGGGGGAGGAGGGAGAAGAGGATGGTTGCTTCTCTTGTTTGCCCTGACCAGAATTGAACCCAGGACGTCCATACACTGGGCTGAGCTCTATCCACTGAGCCACTGGCCAGGGCCCCTTTCTGATTTTTAAATACAGGTATACCTCAGAGACATTGTGAGTTCAGTTTGAGACCACTGAAATAAAGGCATTATCACAATAATATGAGTCATAGTCCTTTTGCTAGTGGAGTGTCTTGCTTCCAGTCTGTAAACAATGCAACATCTGTCAAACACAATTAACTAAAGCATAATAAAATGAAGTATGCCTGTACCTTTTATTAATTAGTCTTTACTATTAATACTTTTTTATCATTTAAACTTAATGCTCATTTAGCTTTATTCAAAATTTTACTGTTATCTTTGTTTCTTAAAACTGCCACACACAGTGAAACATCTGAGATTCCGCCTTCCTTATAAGCTAACAAGATAGCCTGCCAGTTTCATGGCTGTTGACACGAGTCTCCTGAGTGAGAGACACAGGACTTTATTATTTATGCAATAGTTAGAGTAGCGATAGTGTTTTGCCATTTTTCTGATGGTTCTCTTTGTTTTCTAAGACTCACAGAGGCAACTCCCTGATGCTTTTGTGTGTTTTAAGGGTGAGGTATGGATGGTTTTATTTGCCCCCCTTGCTGATGGATGTGGTTGTGTCCGATCATGTGAAAATATTAAAATTTAGGCTGTTTCTACTGTGCTATGAGAACGCGAAACTATTCTTTCATTTTTAAGAGAATCTGTAGACATACATTTTATTAGAGTTGTCAACATCAGAATTTATTCTCCTTACTATTAAATGATTAACTTGATGTATGGTAAGTATTATTGACAATAAGCCTTGAGGTAAATTTCTGCAAAATAGTCTAAAGTAATTTCTGAACTTGTCCTTCCAGTTTAATAAAAAAAATGCCATGTGACTAAATTAAGAATCTTAACTGAGGGAGATTATCCTGGAGTAGCTGGAGGTACAGGAAATGTAATCACAAGGATCCTTATGTGTGAAAGAGGGAGGCTAGAGATATGGTACAGGAAGCAGAGTCAGAGAGATGCAGCATGAGAAGGACTTGACTGCTCATTGCTTGCTGAATGTGAAGATGAAGATGGAAGTGGCCATGAGCCAAGGAACACAGGCAGACTCTAGAAGCTAGAAAAGTCAAGAAAATAGATTCTTCAGGAGGCACAAAACCCTTCCAAAATCTTGATTTTAGCCAATAAGGTCTGTTATGGGTGACTGACCTCCAAAAATGTAATATAATAAATTGTGTTGTTTTAAGCCAAGAAATGTGTTGTAATTTGTTATAGTAGCAATAAGAACCCAATGTACTTCTTTATTACATTATTATGATTTAAAAACCTAATTGATAATCAGAAGGTACTTTGTAAACTGAAGTACCATAAATGTTAATTATTACTAATAAAATCAAAGTGGGTTCTAGCAACTCTAATTAGAAGGATGAGGTCTGTTTCAAACAAAATCTAGATTAGAAATGGGCTAGTGGGTCTTTTTCTTTTTCATCAACTTTAATAGGGTTCCTCCACAATGAATTATCAGAACCATTCAAAGCAACCCTGCTGGGACCAATCTGAAATTAAATTTTCAGTTTGATCTCTGTAGCAGTCCCTAAACCATAAACTAAAAAGGAGCAATCATTCTTCTCTGAGCTGCGCAACTACTTACGTTAGAGGTCCACTGGCATGGCACAAGCATGGCCTTAGAGTAAAATAACCTTTGATGGTTAAAATTTTTTTAAATTAAAAAAAAAATCTGTCAAATATGTGCAAGCCCATTGCAATGTAGTCCTACTGATAAATTATTTTTAAAAACTGTAGCCCAGAAATATATAGAGAAAACATTTCCCAACAGTACTAAGCTCAAGAAAAATCTGACTTTTTAAGTCAACCCATATGTTTGTTTTAACCTATTCACATATACCATTATGTAGAACATGATTAATTAATTGCCTAAAATTTTCACCATTATTCCAGATATCTTTCTGCCAAATTTAAAATAATTTATTTTTCTATCCTCAAGATTATTAGTTTGTAATTTCAGTGAATTTTAAAAGCATAACAATTGATTAAATTAAAACATGTTTGTCTACTACAGACATAACCTTGACTTTCAACAGATTCTGATGGATCTGTTCAGTCCAGCACAAAGGGAAAAATAAACATTAGGAAGGATACGGGTTGGCTAGTGGCCATTGTAGGGATACCTACTCTATAACCTACTCTGGACCTTGAGTGAAAAAAATAAAGTTCCTTTTGAGTAAATTCCTCTACAAAACTATTTTAAGCAATTAAAAACCCTCTGGGGAACTTTGAGCCACTAGACTTCTGGGAATTGTAGTCCACTGCAAAAAACATGAGGCTCTGGTGAAGTTCTGCCTTCAGGAGTTGAAGAATGCCAAGGAAATGTGGGTTTTATTTGTAAGGGATTCTCTCTGGGCCAAAACCTAAAGTGGTTGGGTGCGGCATGCATTTCAGCAACACAATTTAAACAGGAGAAAACAAACAGAAATTTGGTTTGCTTTGGATTGGTTTGTCAGAAATTAGTTTCCTGGACTTTGTCCAATACAACTAAAGAATTGGAATTGTGTTTTTGCATTTGTAATCCTTGTCCTAAACTGCACCAGTTGTTACAAAACGTAGACTAGAGTCTTCTAGTTCTAAGCATTTGACTCTCCTCTTGAAGTTCTTAGACACCTTTTTCTAGAAAAACACAGTCCCCTCTGACCATTGGATTAGTCCCACTCTCGTAAAAAGCTATAGGCTTTCCAGTGCCCAGAGGTAGCATCCCAGCTTCCCAATAGCAGCTCCCCTTATTGTATAGCTGCTCTCATCTTGAAACCAATGTTGAGAAGACGCATGCCTCTTTGGAAGAGTCTAGTGTGGCTCCAGGGAGTATTGCTCTGTTTATTCAGACCTCATCTCCCAAATTCTTAACTTCCCTTAGATACTGTGATGCACCCAAGATAGTGTGTTCTGATTCTGTCACCTTTCTCTTCCTTCTCAAGCCACAGCAGAAACTTTGTCTCTCCAACGTGTGATTGCATGCTTCCATTACTGATGGAAGGGCAGTGACAGGACTTTGCTTTTCAATATACTGTTTTGTCAGCAAACTTGCCCTGAACCCTACAAGGTAAGGGCCCTTATAAGAGTATTTTTCATTTATCTCATCTTGTTCCTCTCTCCCAGAGACTACCAGATGGTGGCCAAGCTATGCTCAGTGTAAGACAGTCCCTGCTTATTTCATCTAGGTATTTATTTATATTGTTCACAGGTGCTTTTCATCCTAATTCTTCTCCTCCTCTTTCTTCTCCTTCTTCTCCTCCTTTATCTGTTTTCAGCTCAAGAAGTGTGGCTATACCAACATGCACCACTGCCCATTCCCCTTTCTAAAAATATTTGGTATCTGGTCATAAAGTCCTACCAGTTTGTATTCTGTACACCTGATTCAGACAGTAACTTCCATCCAAAGTAGAGTCCATTTTTTAAAATTACCTCTCTCCCTATTATTCCCAGTATGGGTCCTAGAATTGACCCTACCTATTACTAGCAACCCTTGCTTTAATAAAACAACAACAACTATATAGCATTATTTCTGCTATATTGAGTTACAAAACTTTAATACAAAATTGATGAAATAATTTTCTCTCTGGATTGCTATATGCTACTGGAAAAAGAGGAAAAGAAAAAGAAATGGACCATATGACTAGCTCAAAAATTATTTTAAATATCCCCTCCTGCTCTCTTAGACTAGGGCTCTAGAATCTGACTTAGCCGTTCTAGGCATGGCCTGAGATTCTGCATTTCAAATAAATGCCAGGTAATAACCATGCTTCTGTTACTCTAACTATACTTTGAATAAGAAGAGTCAATGGGATCTAAGTATTTAGATTTTTTTATTTCAATTTTAAACTTGGAATTGAGTATTATAATTTTTTTCTGTTGTTCTTGTTGACATGCATAGCAGTAAATTTGTAACCAGTGTTGGAATGCTTAAGAAAATTTAAATTTGCTATCGTTGTAAGTTTGATTTATTGAAACTTTAAAGTTTTGTTCAGAACATGGAAAGATTTGATTTTAAAATCATACATTTATTCAATCAGGCATACAAAGTGGGGTATTTTAATTCATAAGTGCAGTTTAAATTTTTCAAAGGAACTTAATTAAGTTTTCAAATGAGACTGATAGTTTTAAGGGGAATTCAGTTTGTGTACCTTGGGTTTAACAAACACTAATCAAAATTTCCTACAAGAGTTACTCTATTTTATGTAATATTTACTAAATTTACAAATAGATGAGAATATGTGCAAGTTGAATTTAAAGCAAATGATGTTTTATGTTTTAGTGTAGTAAACAAAAATAAATTTAAAACACAAATAAGTCTAAATAGCTTATTTTGTTTCATGTAAAAAGAGGCCCTTGAATAAAATTCACTTTGACACTACAGACACAATTCACCCAACTCTGGTCTTTGAAAGTACCTAATTTCCTCTGCATTGCCAGGGCTTCTCTTTGATCATTGTTCTGCCTTGGATGGACATCTGGGACTACTTTCTACATTACTCAGGGCACCCAGTTCACTCTGTGTAGGTGGGGTTTTATAATTGATTCCTGGATCTTTCTATTCAATCACTCTTATTGGTCTATCTGGAATCTTCCCCCAGGTGATTATCTATCTATCTATCTATCTATCTATCTATCTATCTATCTATCTATCTACCTACCTATTCATCTATCTATCTAATCTCCTTCTGCCTCTCTCTCTCTTCCTATTTCCTTCTCCTTACAGTTTCCACAAAGACTCTTTCGTCTTTTAAACTCTTTATTCTTCTGCCTTTTTCCTACCACATCCTATCCTAGGACCTACCTCCTTTTGTCCTTACTCCTACTTGACCTATTTCCTTTGATCTAGGTTCAGGTTCAGTTCCATCTGGTTTTCCTCTGTAAGGGATTTATATTCATGGGAGTAGAAAATAAGATTTAGAGGCCCTGGCTGGTTGGTTCAGTGGGAGAGTGTCGGCCTGGTGTGTGGATGTCCTGGGTTTGATTCCCAGTCAAGGCACACAGGAGAAGCAACCATCTGCTTCTCCACTCCTCCCTTTCCTCTCCATTTTTTATCCTGCCACAGCCATAGCTCAATTGGTTCAAACACATTGGCCTCCTGTGCTGAAGATGGTGCTGTGGCCTTGACTCAGGTGCTAAAAATAGCTTGGTTGCTAAGCAATGGAGCAATACCCCAGATGGGCAGAGCATCTCCCCATAGTGGGCTTGCTATGTAGATCCTGGTTGGGGCACACGCAAGAGCCTCTCTGACCACCCTCTTCTCACTGAATAATAAAACAAAATAAGATATAGGAAGGCAAACATCTATAAGACAATAAGAATTTAAATAAATCTTTTATTAAACTAAAAATATTCTGTGACTTTTTTTTTTTTTGTGACAGAGACAGAGACAGAGGGAGGGACAGATAGGAAAGGAGAGAGATGAGAAATTCTTTGTTGCAGCACCTTAGTTGTCCATTGATTGCTTTCTCATATGTGCCTTGACTGGGGGCTACAGCAGAGCAAGGGACCCCTTGCTCAAGCCAGCTCCCTTGGGCTCAAGCTGGTGAGCCTTGCTCAAACCAGATGAGCCCATGCTCACGCCAGTGACCTCGAGGTTTTGAACCAGGGTCCTCCGTGTCCCAGTCCAATGCTCTATACACCACATCACTATCTGGTCAGGCCTGTGACTCTTTTTGTGAACTGAATTGCATGACAAAAACAATCCCCTTCCTACCTTGATTTTGACTTAGCTTTCAAATAAAGGAGCATAAGTACAGACTTTGGGAAATTGATGGGATAGGTGTATAATACTGTAGCACCTAGACAGAACATTTCTATTTGGTATTCAAATAAAGCAGCAATTTTCAACTGGTGTTACACAAGAATTTTTAAAGCATGTGATACCTGACTATTTAGTCAGGGGCATTGACCTCTTTTCCCTTAAACTGTCAAATAAAAAAATGACAACAGCCAACACTACAGCCATTTTGTGTGAATGAATCAAAATTATACCTATTTCTTTTGTCAGATCAGCAAAGAATATATTTTTTGATGTGCCACAGAACTTTAGAAATTAGTTTATATGTGCCATGAGATGAAAAAAGTTCAAAATTGCTGTCATAGAGTAAATAAAAATTCTGTTGTACATTTTATTTCTGCAAGTCAGTTTCTGCACTCTCTGGTTTGGTCCTCGCTCTCAAGAGCATAATCTCTTGACTAAGCCTTTTTTTTAAAGACTACTTTTAAGAGCAGTTTTAGATTCACAGAAAATTTGAGAAAAATATACAGACACTTCTCATATACCCTTTGACACTCAAAAATTCACAGCCTCCCTCATTGTTTATATTTCCCACCAGAGTTTTACATTTGTTACATTTGGTGAACTTCCATTGTCATACCATTATCACCCTTAGGCAACAGTTTACAGTATGAGTTGCTCTTGGTTTTATACATTCTATGGGTTTGAACAAAGGTATAATGACACATATCCATCATTATAATATCTCATAGAATGGTTTCACTGCCCTAAAATTTCTCTATGCTTTGCCTATTCACCTTCCCTCCTCCAACCCTTGTCAACCGTTGATATTTTTAGTGTCTTTATCGATTGCCTTTTCCAAAATGGTATTTAGTTAGAATTATACAGAGTGTAACCTTTTCAGGTTGGCTTCTTAGTAATATGAATTTGAGTTTCTTCCATGTATTTTTCTGGTTTTTAAAAAAGTATAGTAGGATACTGTTCTCTCCCCAGGTGACCGATCTGAAATCAACATGCTCACTGAAGCCTGATAGCTGGGATGCTCATTAAGATGAGGTCCTCCCCCCAACCTCTCCAGCCTGTGTTTAACTTGCTAGTTTTCTGGTTTGCCTTTCAATTGCTTGTGGGACTCAGAGCTCTGTTCTTGACATTACAATGATTAACAGCTTGTCTTTGAAAGTCCCAGCCCCAAGTTGATGGGCCATGTCTTGGAAATCCCAATAGTTGGATAATCCACATCTGCTTCTAACCAATGAACCTACTAGATTGAAGACATATGATCTGCCTGCATGGTTCGTACTGAGATTTGTGATCTTATGTTCCTAGCACCTGGACAGTACCTCCTGAATGTAACAGCTCTGATTGAAGCCCAAGGTACCTCAACCCCTTGAACTTTATTATTTCAACTGCTGGTTTTACCCTTGGGGGCAAGTCATGCCACCTGATTAGTTTCCCCAGCTGTAGACCCTTCCATTCCCTGCTGTCATTACTCTTTCTTCTGCCCTCCATGTCCTCCCAGTGTGCATAGAGCCCATGTGAGTTATAGTCTTGTACATCTGCAGCTCAATTATAATTGATGTCCCTAGGCAGGTCCCTAAGTCACCACAGGAGTGAAAGGTGACTTCTAAATCATCAAGGAAAGAATAAATTATGTTCAGTAAAAGTTTATTGTTCCCATATTTTTATTCCTTAAAACCTGATAATCTACATAGGAAATATGGTTAGCTCTATATTAATCAGACTCATCAGCAGTCCATTCCTGTATAGCTTAAAATTTACTGCCTCGCATGATGGAATATTTCATTCCATATATGAGTATTTGACATCACGTACACAGATTTCAGAAAGTTTAGTATAGCAGGATGGTCATTTCTAGGACATGGGACCTCAGCTCCTTGGCCATTCATGCCAACAGTCTCTATTACCTACTGATTCTTTTGTTTCAGTCAATGACCTCTATAGCTTTCTAGATCAATTTCTTTTATTATTTAAAGAATTTATCAGCTGGTTCACCACCTTTCCCTCAAATGTTAATTTTTTAATAATTCTTACTAATAAAGTATCCACATATTCACATTTTGGCAGCCAGAAGAGCTCATTAAATATTTCATGGGTTACGTTATGCTTGACGCAAGAAGCTGGGCTATATGACTAGTTCTAGCTGATGGAATGATGAATAAAAATGACAAGTATAATTTCTGAACTGAGGCATTTAAAGAGCCAATGCACCATCTTTATTTTCTTGCTTCTCTTTTGGCAGAAAAGGAAAAAAAAAAACCTTTTTAGTAACTACAAATGCCACATGTTGAGATGCAGAGCCAAAAATGGAAAGCTGTTGACTTTCTAAGTCATGCAATGGAAAGAGCAGCCTTGGAAAGTACCTAAGATATAACTTTGAATGCACTAGAAATGTGGAAATTAGTTATCACTGGAACTTTGGGGTTATTACTGCAGTATAACATTACTGAGCCTGTAGTTAGTCCACTCAGTATCCTGGACTCTAAATTCTTTGACCTCTTTTTCGCCAGTGCTTTGACTTTCATTTTACCTGACCCATTCATTCCCTTACTTTTTAATCTGGCTGCCTCCAATGAGTGCACCCTTTGCACGAACTAAATCTTAAGTACCCTACTCTCCAAATACCATTCCCTATATTTCCAACTTATACCTGTTGGTATCCCAGCTCCAGTCATTCCTCAAGACTTAGTTTTTGCTATTTCTCAATACTTATGTCCTCATTTCCTCCATTCCCCAGTGTATATTCTATAGTCTAACACTGTGACTGTTACTCTGCACAGACTATTAACTGTTTACCTGCTCTCCCCAGACATCCGCTTTTGGCGGGACAGTCCCGATTTTTAACAATTTGTCCCGCGTCCCGCGGCATTTTAAAAAAAGTCCCGATTAAAAAAATATATATTACAATACTATTTTTGCATTCTACAAAAATTTTATTTTGCTCCATATAGTCCAAATTTTTAATCAAGAACCCCCCCCCCCCCCGCTCCCGGTCAATGGTGTCCCGCTTTACCAATTTTAAAATCTGGTCACCTTATTCTTGGCAGAACACCAACCTGGGATAAATGTGATGTTCTTTCTTATTTTCTTTTTTTCATTCATTCTTTCTTTTTTTGTGAGAGGAGGGGAGATAAAGAGACAGACTCCTGCATGCTCCCTGACCGGAATCCACCCAGTAACCACCTCTGGGGCCAATGATTGAATCAATTGAGCTATACTCAGCACTTCAGGCTGATGCTTGGACCACTGAACTATCCTCAGTGCCTGATCTGACACTCGAACCAATCTAACTACTGGCTGTGGGAGGGGAAAAGAGAGAGAAGAAGAAGGAGGGGAAGAGAAGCAGATGGTTGCTTCTTATGTGTGCCCTGACCAGAAATTAAACCTGAACGTCCGCATGCTGGGCCAATGCTCTGCTATCCGGCGAGGGCTAAATGTGACTTTCATGGAACACACTCATTTAGTGTGACCAATTTAGTGGACATGGGTGGCGAGAAACATGAAATCTTGACTGGAATCTAATTATTATCTAATTATTCCTATAATATTTTCCAAACATTTTACTCCCACACTATCTTAGATAAGCATTTTGTATCCTTTCCAGTTTCCCACATTTTTCCCTCTTTTCATTCTCAACTGATGACTTTGCTTCTTATTTTATTAAGAAAATATGAGCAATCTGAAAAGCACTTCCAAACATTTTCACTACCTAATCTACCAACTGCTTACATCTTTATCTATCCATTCTGCTCTCTCCCTCCTGCTACTTCAGATGAACTGTCCTTGCTCCCAAGGACAACTCCATTTTTTGTGCCCTGGATTTTCTGTGCCCATTCAAGGTTATTCATGCTACACTTTTTCTCTCTTCTTCTGTATTATAAATTTTCCCTTTCTAAGAAGTCATCCCATCAGCATAAAAACATGCTCTGCTAGCTCCTAAGAAAAAAGACCGAAAAAACTAACATAACTATATACATTCCTGCAACTGTCTCACCGTTTCTCTGCTCTTGTTTATAGCTCTACTCACATAATGGATTGTCTACACATCCTCTCCTCCCAATTCCTCCTGAATTTTCTTCAGTTAAAGATTTATACATACCGCTCCAGTGAATTAGTTCTTACTAAGTTCTCCTTCAAGTTTCACATTGCTAAGTCCAAAAAGCAATTCTCATTTTACTTCATCGTTTGGCACTGTTTATTACTTCATCCACATTGAAGTACTTCCTGCACTTGGATTGAAAGACATCATTCTTTCTTGGTTCCTTCTACCTCACTGTCTCTTCCTTCTCAGCTTCCTTTGTTTTTTTATCTTCTGGCCCCTATGTCATGTTGGTATAACACGGAGTTCAATTTTTATGCTTTTTATTTTCTTTTTTTCTGTCCTGAGTAAATAGTCTGTTTCTTTTGATTCCATGGCTTTAAATAATATCTATACTGACTACTCCTAAATATGTCTTTCCCTGAGATTTGATATTCAAACTCTAGATGTACATTTATAAAAAAAGTCAATGTAAAGAATGCAAAGTACTGTTGGAGTTTACTTTTGCTTTTCATCCTATAAGTTGAAATGTAGAAAAACAATTTTTGCCATACAAGCTATAAACTGAGTCCCTAAAATATTTCAGTGACTTTTGTTGGAGTTTCTAAGGTATTAGAATACACTGAGAGATAAGGAGAGACTGATTATACTCATAATTAGTAATTCCAAAGCATTAAGATTGAATTTAGGTGAACTCGATTCATTTCTCTCATCAGGGGCTAAGATAAAGTTAACTTTTTCTGGTGGTACTTTATATGCTAAATGCTTTTCACTTCTGTGTTCAAACATAAATAATAGTCCTCACTTCTATTTTTATTTTAGCCAAAATTTCCCCACAGATCAAAGGCAATGCAGACAAAGGATATAAAAAACATGAGTCATAATTTAAGTAAGTAGGTAATTAGGGCCAGGGACAAGTATATTAGGTTTTAAACTTGGGCTCTTAAATATAAATTAAATTTTTTTTGTGTGTTGGCTCCTACTTTGTAATTATATTCTAAACTTTACTTATTGACTTCCCATTGAAAAATTATATGAGCAAAGTAAATCATTTACAATTGTAACAGTCCCCAAATCAGAGAATATGGACAATAATAATCCAGAATCTTGGAGGTATTTGTAATAGTCCTTGGCTCCCTGACCCCGGGAGTGAGGGTTTGACCCAGGATGCCACAAAGGTGTTTTTTATGGTTCTGAGCATAGCAAGTTCAAGGTGTAAGCACACAACTCATGCCACACCAGAGAAGGCCTTTCCATAGATTGCTTTTCAAATTGGGCTTGTGCAATATAGTAGGAAGAACACTAAATTGGAAATCATGGTACCAGCCACAAAACAGTGGCTTTTTATGAATCACTTCTCTGTGGGCTTTGGCTGCCTCATAAAAAAAAAAAAAATCCAGTTGAATTCAGTGACTTTTAAGGATCCTTTTAGGTATCTACATCCTATGACCTATTATTTTTTCTCTATCTTTACAAAAATAAATGAGATTGAATAGAAACTTATGCCCTCTTCGTTTTGTGTTGTGTTATAAACTTTCAGGCTTGTGCACGTGAATTTGTGTACTTGTGGTAGAGAGCAAACCCACTTTTACATTCTCTGGAGTCCACTCTTTTCTCCTTTCGAATACCTTTGTGGTTTTATTAGGATATGCATCCCATCACTTGGAAAATGCTTCTCTCTCTCCACCCAGGTCATTGCCTTGTTTCTTCCATGTTCGTAATAATTTCTCTCCTCTTTCATAATGATTATAAAATCATGCTCCTCTAATCCTCAGAGACTTTCCTTCTGATCATGAACGATTGTTCCCAGAGTCAGACATGTGGCCGATATGGATCAAGGTTTTTTTCTCTATTTGTTAAAATTGGTGATGGGGGCATTTCCTCACTTGAAATAAAGTTGGGAAATAGGAAGCATGTGGCTTCCCATCTATTGTTCTCTGCTACATGGACAAAGTTGATGTAAGAGCATGATGTGCCACAATGCAAAGCCAAGGCAAGAGATGACACAGGTGGCCTGGTGGTGACTGAGGCTATGGCCAGCTAAATCACTAGACTTCCTGCAGTTACATAAGCCTTCTAATAAATTACAGTTCTTGCTTAAGTTAGTTTGAATTTAGACTTCTACCTTTTACAACCAAGATAATTACTGACTTAATTTCATGCCTAGCCAGTTATAAAAATTTGTGGTGAAATAAGTAGTCATTTTCTTTTCTTTACCTCTACACCTTTTTAGGCTATCAAAATAATTGAGGACATATATAAGAACTGTGCTAGAATTAGTACCTATCCCATTCAAATATGGCTTTCTTTTGTTTTTATTTATTCTGTGCCTTTTCTTCCTTCTTTTGGTAATAGTCCTTGGCTCCCTGACCCCGGGAGTGAGGGTTTGACCCAGGATGCCACAAAGGTGTTTGTTATGGTTCTGAGCATGGCAAGTTCAAGGTGTAAGCACACAACTCATGCCACACCAGAGAAGGCCTTTCCATAGATTGCTTTTCAAATTGGACCAGAAGAGATGTCTCTTAGACTCTTGGACCATGGAATTGCTATCATATGAGTCTGATGTGTCCATGGCACTGTTGTTTACACACAGGGCTGAAAAGGTTTATCTTCAGTAGAAAAGAATCAAGCTGATAGGCAGAGACTGAATTTTTGCAAAGGAAGATTATTTATGCTTTGGAACTTCTGGTTCTAGTTCTCACCATCTAGAGGCCCACCATCGTGGTTGGGCTCTTCAGAAGGAGACACTGGCAGAGAGGTTGGCATACTGTATATTTTTAGCAATCAATGTCTGTAGGTTGTACACTGGGGCAAGAAAGATAACATAATACAGTATCCTGCAGGAAATAGGTCTCTGCATTGTCTTCAGTGAAGAAAGGGATACTAACTCTTTTATTTATTTATTATTCATTTTAGAGAGGAGAGAGAGTGAGAGTGGGAGAGAGAAAGAGAGAGAGAAAGGAGGGAGGAGAAGAAAGCATCAACTCCTATATGTGCCTTAACAAGACAACTGCAGGGTTTTGAACTGGTGACCTCAGCATTTCAGGTCGACACTTTATCCACTGTACCACCATAGGTCAGGCCAAAATTTTTCTTCTTTTCTTTTTTTAAAACATAATTTTTATTCATTTTAAAGAGGAGAAAGAGAGAGAAAGGGGAGGAGCAGGAAGCAACAACTCACATATGAGCCTTGACCAGGCAAGCCTGGGGTTTTGAACTAGCGACCTCAGCATTCCAGGTCAACACTTTATCCACTGTGCCACCACAAGTCAGGCAAACACTAGCTCTTAATAAGGATGTGTGGGCCACTTCCGCAGGCTCCAAAGTTACACAGCATGTTGGGGTTCAAATTTTGAGGAGCTTTTGCCCAGATGATCCCATCCCACATGAATAGGTCCTATTATCTTGAGCAGATCCTGATTTTTATTTACTAGCCTGCCTTGATTGGGTATTTTCCTTTTCTGGAGTTTGGCTTTTCTATTAAGCCAGAATCCAATCCAGTTTTTTTTTTTCTCCTGTTGTAGGAAATGAAGTCTCTTTGTGAAAGACTTCTGGCTTACACACTTGTTTTTCATTGTCTGTTAATCACCTTCACTTTTTCTACAACGTTTTCTAGAAAAGTAGTCTCTAATGGAGGTCCCAGGACCCGCAGTAGCAGCATCACCATGGAACTTGTTACAAATATCCAATATTTGGCCCCACCTCAGAACTCCTTAATAAAAAAAATTGACATGGACCCAGAAATCTATGTTTTACCAAATCCTCCAGGTTATTTTGGTCCATGGTAAAGTTGAGAACCATGGTCTTAGAATATCAATGTTACTTAGTACTAACCATTGGATAACATTGTCCTTTTAATTATAAAATCTCCACACCTCGTAACCACCTGATACATCATACCAGCTAGTTGCAGGTATCGCCAACTTATGGCTCGTGGGCTGGATGGCCGGATCCAGCCCGCGTGATGAGTTTATGCGGCCTGTAATTAAATTTTTAATATTCTCTACTACTTTAAAATCTCAGCTACTCAGAAGCGGAAGTGTCTTTGATTATTGGAAATCGAGATTTCTTTTTTTTTAACATAGGGACGGAGAGAGAGTCAGACAGAGGGATAGATAGGGACAGACAGACAGGAACGAAGAGAGGTGATAAGCATCAATCATTAGTTTTTCATTGCCATTATGACACCTTAGTTGTTCATTGATTGCTTTCTCACATGTGCCTTGACCACGGGCCTTCAGCAGACCGAGCAACCCCTTGCTGGAGCCAGCGACCTTGGGTCCAAGCTGGCGAGCTTTTTCTCAAGCCAGATGGGCCCCGCGCTCATGCTGGCAAGCTTGGGGTCTCGAACCTGGGTCTTCCGCATCCCAGTCTGATGCTCTATCCACTGCACCACCACCTGGTCAGGCGGAAATCGAGATATTTAAGAAGATAGTGATATGTGGAAAAGAATTCCACGTGTGACTAATCTAGGGTTAATTTCCAATAAATTGATCGAATGGGTTTGCAATAATTCTTTCAATTTTTTTAAAAAATTCCATTATAAAGATTTACAACTTTTGTACTCATCTGTACTTGATACGAACTATTTGACGTTTAGCGGTGATGTGAAACCCATATTCTTTTAGGCGGAGTTTGACAGTGTGCCCGCAGGATCAAACAATTCATTATTTTTGTGGTCAAGTGTGCTGAATCAAGTGGCATTGTAGTATAGACAATAGCTGCAGTTGATAACTGAAAATGTGTCCAGGCTGTTTGTAAAACAAAATAATTGTTTTATTTGCGATATTATCCCTTCAAGCTCATTCTATTAATTAAATATTGTTTTGATAGATTGCAATACAGTTTGAATATTTATACGGCATGTAATTATACTTTTATTAAAATATATTTTTATTAAAATAATAATTGTATATAAAAATTTTTTCACTCACTTACATTCATTCATAAACAAATTACATAATAAAATTTTGTTTACTTAAATGAATCATTTTTGTATTTAACATTTTTTAATTTTAACATTTCATCTGGCCTGTAAAAAATGTTTTCTTTCTAATCTGGCCCTGTGGCAAAAACTGTTGGCCAGGCCTGAGCTAGTGTATTCCTTCTATGGGTATACCATCCAAAGTTGTTGTGAGTTTTAGCCAATGGACCTCCACCTTGTGTCTGGGCTCTATCTACCCAGTGGTTGATTCCTTTTCCTTCTAAAGCTGTTTTAAGTTAGAATTCTGCCAATTGGCACTGAGTGAATCCTGACCAATATCCCTGAGACACCCAAGTGTACTATAGGGAATGTGTTTTGATTAACATTATCAATAATAATAACTAAGTAGTATATGATCTTAGAGTTTATTGCTGCTCAGAAAGTGCTTTCATATGTTACCTCATGTGATCATAACAATAAGCTGTGAGAGGAAGAGCAAGACTGATTTTATTATAGAAGCATATGGCTCTCTATATCTTTGGATCACATTCAGTTTTTCTTTTATTATGATATGAAACATAATAATGTGAAATAGAGACTTCTGATTATTCACAATAGTACAAGATGCTCTCATTCTCTTATTGCCTTTAATTGAAACTTGCTTCTGAAATCTCATGAGGACTGAAAAGATAAAGACCTGTCCTCTGACATCCTTAGAGGCCTTTTTTTGCAGGATGTGCTGTCACTGGGATGACACTAGCCATCCACATAGCATATGACAGTATTCAATGATAATATTTCTCACATTCTCTCTGGGTATATATGCAGTTTCTAAATGACACACTTGATTGTATCACTTTGGCAGTGCTCATATTCAATACCAATCATGACTCTCAACCAACTGAGATTTGTATCTATTGTTAAGACAGATGAACAGAATTTTCTATTGTATAGTTTCCATATTTTGCCTTTACATTCTTGGTCCCTAGTTGTTTAAAACTGAAATTGGTAGTCTTTACTCTTATAGATATTTTTATTGTAGATATTTCTTTTATATTCCTTTTTAAAAAAATTTTATTTAGAAAATTAAATTTAACAGGATGACATTGATCAATATGAGTACATAGGTTTCAGGTAAGCATTTCTATAGCATTTGAACTGTTGATTATGTTGTATGCCCATTATCTAAAGTCAAATCATTTTCCATCACTATACATGTGTCCCTCTTTGCTCCTTTCCCCCACACTCCTCCTGGTAACCATGTCACTTTTATCTAGGTCCATGCATCTCAGTTTTATATCTTACCTATGTGTGAAATCATAAAGTTCTTAGCTTTTTCTCATCTACTTATTTCACTCAGTGTATTATTCTCAAGGTACATCCATGTTATCATAAATGGAAATATGTAATCATTTCTTATGGCTGAGTAGTATTCCATTATGTGTGTGTGTGTGTGTGTGTGTGTGTATCTCACATCTTCTTTATCCAATCCTCTATCAAAGGACACTTAGGTTGTTACCGTGTCTTGGCCACTGTAAATAATGATGTGATGAACATGGGGGTGCATGTGTTTTTACATACCAATGTTTTTGAGTTTTGGGGATAGATACCCATATGCCATATGCTGGGACATATGAAAGTTCTAGTCTTAATTTTTATGAGGAAACACCATATTTTATTCCATAATGGTTTTACTAGTTTGCATTCTCACCAGCAGTGAATGAGGGTTCCTTTGGTTCCTTTTTCTTCACAGCCTCTCCAACACTTGTTGCTATCTGTCTTGTTGATTATAGCCAATCTAACAGGTGTGATTTGTAGTTTTGATTTGCATTTCTCAAATAGCTAGTGAAGATGAGCATATTTTTATATACCTGTTGGCCATTTGTGTGTCCTCTTGGGAGAAGTGACTGTTCAGGTCCTCTTCCCACTTTTACATTGGATTGTTTGCTTATTTGTTGCTGAGCTTTGGGATATATAGATATATGGGATATATATAATATTAACCCCTTATCGGAACTGTTGTTTGCAAATATCATTTCCCATTTAGTTTTCTGCCTCTTTGTTTTATTGTCAGCTGCTGATTGTAGATATTTCAACCAACTAAGCAGACAATTATTTGTTAAACACCTGATATGAGACAGCTATTAAGTTAGATATTATGGCAGAGAAAAAAACGTATAAGACATAGTCAGAGTATAAAAACCACTATTCTTTTAGGTGAATTTTGTAGGTTGGTTTCCCTAGATTTGAGTTTGACATGGGAATCCTTGTGCAAGTGAATGATTGAAGGAATATTCTCAGGAGAACCTGGCAAGGGAGTGAGGGAAACAGGGTAGGACAGAGAAGAACATATAACATGTAGCTTCTGACTGTTCTCATTGCAGGACCCTGGCAAGCAAATCAATTAGCAAAGTTTAGCCTACACAGAAAGGGGCTATTTTACTCTTTACACTAGTTAGTCATTGGCTGTGGATTGTCTCCAAGGAAAGGTGGCATCACACCTTAGACATCTTCAGTGGAGTCGATTCCCATCAGCCACGGGCAATCTTCTGGAGAAGGCTGTAGGTATGAAACAAGCGGGCAACAACTGCAGGAGCTGGGCAGTGGGTGCATCAGCCTAGGAAGAGGGAATTGTACAAGGTAGCAAGAGCTGCCTATAAAAAATAATTACCTGTGATTCTAATTAAAATGGTAATGATTGTAGCAATAATGAACAATTATATAGCACTTAATATACTATATTAAGATACTGTTTTGCATGTTTCACAGTTTTTAATTCATTTAATTTTCCCAACAGCCTTGTGAGAAACATAATCTTATTATCCCCATTTTACAAGTAAGAAAACTATGAATGACCATGATACAGAAGTAATGCAAGGAGTAAAAGCCAGCAAAACCCAGGTGCAGTGACAAATATAATCCAGATGGTCAGTTTATGGGAAAAGAATAGGCAAGACCTGATAATAGTCTGAAAGATGACTTTCCAGCTAGGTGTGGTTTTGACACAGGCAAGAATTGTGAAGTACACTGATAATAATGAGGGTATTGATAATAACACTCTGCCATATTTAAATGAATGCACCAACAGTCTAATTAAATTTCCACAATAACCTGATGAGATAAGTGTTTGGATTTTAGGCAAGCAAATACTAGCAACCCAAGTGTTAGTGATCAGTTAATGACACCCAGGAGAGGGGTCCCTGCTAAGTCTCCAGACCAGGTCTTTATTGTACAGGTGAAATTGTTTCCAGTTGTTACAAATGAAAGTAAAAAAGGTTGAATAAGTTTCAAGAGTGTTATGGTTTAAATTGTGACCCTGCAAAATTTAGGTGCTGAAGCACGAACCCTTAGTGTGATACTTGGAGATAGGGTCT
The DNA here is from genome assembly GCA_037038555.1 of Rhynchonycteris naso. Taxonomy (NCBI): domain Eukaryota; kingdom Metazoa; phylum Chordata; class Mammalia; order Chiroptera; family Emballonuridae; genus Rhynchonycteris; species Rhynchonycteris naso. Next base: position 149,749,338 of record CM072997.1, read on the forward strand.
TTAAGGAGGTAATCATGTTTAAATGTAATCACAATGGTGGGCTTTGATCCTGACTCACTGGTATCCTCAAAAGAAGAGGAAGAGCCTGACCTGTGGTGGCGCAGTGGATAAAGCGTCGATCTGGGAACACTGAGGTCGCCGGTTCAAAACCCTGCACTGGTCTGGTCAAGGCACATATGGGAGTTGATGCTTCCAGCTCCTCCCTCCTTTCTCTCTTTCTCTCTCTCTCTCTCTGTCTCCTCTCTAAAAATGAATAAAGTAAAAAGAAATTAAAACTTAATAAAAAAAAAGAAGAGGAAGAGATATCAGGTATGCACACTCAGAAAAAAAGCCCTGTGAGGACACAGCAAGAATGTAGCCCTGTACAAGCTAAGGAAAGAGACCTCAGGAGAAACCAATGCTGCTAATATATTGATCTTGAAATTCTATCTCCAGAATTGTGAGAATTAAATTTCTGTTGTTTATGCCACATTGTCAGTGGTATGTGTTATGGAAGCCTTAGCTAACTATCACAAATACCAACATTAAACAGAACTGATGACTGAAGCAATTATCATTGAATATATTGAACACACAATTGAACATCAGAATATAACTTATCTATACATATAATTCAACCCAATATACTAGCTATATTAGTTTGTTAGGGCTGCCATAACAAAGTACCACAGATTGGGTGGCTTAAACAACAGAAATATATTTTTACCTAATTCTGGAGACTAGAAGATCAAGGTGTGAGCAGGGTTGGTTTCTTCTGAGTTCCCACTCCTTGGCAGAGATAGCCAATTTCTCCCTGTGTCTTCACATGGCCTTCCCTCTGTATATATCTGTGTTTACTTTTTCTCTTCTTATAAGGACACCAGACATATCAGACTGGGGCTACACTAATGATCTCATTTTAAGTTGATTACTTCTTAAAGACCCTATCTCCAAATATAGTCACATTCTGAGGCAATAGGCTAGAACTTCAACATAAGAATTTGGGTGGGCGGAAGGAACAATTCAGCCCATTATACTGACCCTTCTGAAAAAATTCAAGTGCTTTCTAGATGAAATACGTCCCTCTCCTCAGAAAATTAGCTGCAGATGTTTCCTTTTGTAGTAGTTATCTTGCTTTGTACCAAGTACACAGCTGATTAGATCTGTGGCTGAATCAGAAAGAGTAGTGAAAAGGCTGGTCTGCTGTGAGAACTCTCCTAATACAGTTGCTTTCAACTGAGCGGCAAAAATCAACCCAAGCATACCCTTTCTTTTGGTGGGTGTGAAGTTACAACATGCAAAGAGACAGAAGTAAGAAATAGAAGGTAATGCGGAGACAGAGAGATGCTGAATTGCAGGAATGGTGGAATGACTTAGGTGGGCACCTCTGAGCTGAAATTTGCCTCTTTGCTATCAGATCCATTCCCTGCACTTCCCCTGGACTGATCTGTATCATTGACTTCTGCTTATATGAAGCCAGTGGAAGACACTAGGAGGAGATTTGACTGCAAAAAGAAAGAAAAGGTTAGGGTATTTTCCCTACTTTATTTCCTCTTAGTTGGTGTCTCAGGGAGAGGCTGCATTACCTTCATGAATCCAGCTTTGCCTGAAAGCACCTCCTTTAATAGCCCAAGATCCCACTGGGCAGGCCCATATTGGTTCCATTTTTCTCCACGTGGCCATGCTTTGTGGATTCTGGTAACACCATCGTCTTCCTTTGTCTCACCAGCCATTATAGTAACGGCAGATCATTGCTGATTTAATGGGCTACATCATCCCCTCTTGCTTTTTACCTCTCTCATTATTTGTGAAATCAATTTTTCTTTTAAATTCTTTATACATGAAATACCTACAGTAATTTCTGTATTTCTGACTGGACCACAAGTCTATCCTTTCCTAAGGAGATGAATTCTAAAATTGTTGTCAAGGCATTATCTATTCTATCATTAATACAGTCTGTTCATAAAGTCATGGTGCACTTATGACCGGTCACAGGAAAGCAACAAAAGATGATAGAAATGTGAAATCTGCACCAAATAAAAGGAAAACCCTCCCAGTTTCTGTAGAATAATGTGGTAGCATGTGCGCATGCGCAAATGATGACGTAACACTGTGTATACAGCAGAGCAGCCCACGGCCATTCCCCCGAGGGTGGATAGGCAGGGGTTCTGTCAAGCCATGGCCACCACAGTCCCTGGATCTGACACCCTTAAACTTTTACTTTTGGGGTTATGTGAAGCAACATGTGTACATTGAACATATCAACGAAATTAATCACTTAAAACAGAGAATCACAGACGTTATTCACTCTGTTACACCAGATGTCCTTACCCATGTGTGGCAAGAACTTCACTATCGTTTGGATGTGTGTAGGGCAACAAATGGAGCCCACATGGAACTGCACTGAATAGGTATGAAACCGGGAGAGTTTTCCTTTTATTTGGTGCAGATTTCATATTTCTATCGTCTTTTTGTTGCTTTCCTGTGACCGGTCAAAAGTGCACCATGACTTTACGGACACACTGTATATATCATAAAATATATAATATAGCGTTTTGTTTCCAATCTTCGGTATGTATTGTATAGATAGGTCTTGGAGTTTCTTTTCTCTTTTTTATATAGCCTTACAATATATATTCTTCATTAGAGATAGTTTGAGCATAGCTCTGGTTCTTGTGACTTGAAAGTGTCCGGCATCACTCAGTCAATGACCAATAGGATAAAAACACTTTTTATCACAAAGGTACATTGTTTAATTAGACTCTTTTTTTTAAATTTTATTTTATTTTATTCATTTTAGAGAGGAGACATAGAGTGAGGGAGAGAGAGAGAGAGAGAGAGAGAGAGAGAGAGAGAGAGAAAGAGAGAAAGGGGGGAGGAGCTGGAAGCATCAACTCCCATATGTGCCTTGACCAGACCAGTGCAGGGTTTTGAACTGGCGACCTCAGTGTTCCCAGGTCGACGCTTTATCCACTGCGCCACCACAGGTCAGGCTAATTAGACTCTTATAAAAAAAAACTTAGCATAAGAGCAGATCCTAATAGCAATCTTCTTATTATTTACATGAATGTTTATCCTATTTGAAGACAAAAAAAACCCAATTTAAAGAATGGATGAAGGACCTGAATATAAACACTTCTTCAAAGTGGACATAAAGATGGTCAATACACATATGAAAAAATGCTCATTGTTACAAATCATCAGAGAGATGCAAATTAAAACTACAATGAGATGTCACCAAACACCTGTCAGAATGGCTATTATCAATAAATCAACAACAAACAAGTGCCAGAGAGAATATGGAGTAAAGGGAACCCTCATGTACTATTGGTAGGAATACAGATTGGTGTGGCCAATGTGGGAATCAATATGGAGTTTCTTCAAAAAATTAAAAATAAAACTGCCTTTTGACCCAGCAATCCCATATCTGGGAATATATCCAAAGGAGCCCTAAACACTAATTCAAAAGAATATATACACCCCTATGTTCACTGCAGCATTATTTACAATAGCCAAGAGATGGAAGCATACCTAGTGCCCATCAGTAGATGAGTGGAAAAAACTGTGGTGAATTTATTTAATGCAATACTAGTCAGCTATAAGAAAAACGTAACCTTACCCTTTGTAACAGTATGGATGGATCGGAAGAGCATTATGCTAAGTGAAATAAGCCAATCAGAGAAAGATAAATTCTATATGATCTCACTTATATGTAGAATCTAAAGAACAAAATAAACTGATGAACAGAGGCATGGATAGATACATGGAACTGAATGACAGCTGTCAGAGAGGTGGGAGTTGGGGGTTGGATGAAAGAAGGCGAAGAGATTAAGCAAAACAAACAAACAAATAAAACATGTGTGTGTGTATATAACACAGACAACAGTGTGTGGTACAGAGGGAAAGAGGATGGGGGTAGGTGGAGGTGGGCAACTTGGGGAAATGGGAATGAAAAGAGACTTTGCTTGGGGTGATGGTAGTATGATGCAGTGTGCATATAATAATTTGTTGAGTTGTACACTTGCAACCTGTATGGTTTTGTGAACAAATGTCATCCCAATAAATTCAATTTTAAAAGATTACATCTCTTTCAATTATTCAAACAATAAAGATGATGAAGTTTATTTTTAAATTATCTATATTTCTATAAAAGCCTCAAAGTTAGACTCACAATATTGTTGCATCAGAGCCATGGGAAAAAAAATCTTGAATAGCAGCCTTATTGGTTGGGAATGGCATGGGCAACTGGGGCCAAGGCACCAACAACTATAAAAAGCTCAATAGATGATTCTGGTCCATATCCAATGCTGAGAAACACTGCTATCAATTGATTGCTAGAATGATACAAATTTTCAACATTTTTTTTCAATAATCAGCTTGGCTGTGTAGTGAATTTTTCATGCTCTCAGTTGACACATGATATTAAAAGCATATTTGGACGAACAAATATGATTTGGCATTGTTTCAGATTAAATTTATGTGAAGGAATTTTTCAAATTAAACCCACTAAAAGGAATTTAGCATGTTCTGCGGGATGTCAATGGCTGGAGTTTGACATGCAAATCCCAGACCAAAGTTAAGTCAGGAGGAAGATGGCTGTGTAAGTTTTAGGCTGTTGCATGCCACAGACATTAGTCCTGACTTTTCCAGACAGTTACAGCAGTGCCACTTAGAAAATATCCTCATGAAATCAAATGATAGGAGTTTCCTTGTGATAGTCTGGAGTACTGATCACAGACTGGCTTTCAAATAATGTTTCTTGTAACACAACTCTGCTGGGAGGAACCAGGACAACCCAAGCCATCTGCTGTACATCATGGTGAGTGAAGTGACCAAAATCCAGTTGAACAGAAGAGCTACCTTAGAGGCAGCCAAACCTCTGGGAGAAGAAGAGTGAGCTCTGAGTAAGAAGAATGAAAAATATTTTTCCAGAGGTTGAATGAACAAGAAGAGGACTGACTCACTGAAAAACAACAGCCTTGGCTTTGTTCTGAGGGAAGATCAGCTCCAGTTTACCTGCTTTCAATCCTGGAGAGGCACAGCAAACCTGAAGCCAGGTAGGGATGGAAGTACTGATTAGGGGATTGCTTACATAAAGGGCCTGGAAGCATCCTGGAAACAGCGCATACTAAGGGAATGAGAGAATCAAGAGGAAACAGGGCCTTTCCCATTTGTGCCATTTCCCTGTAATAAGGGCTTTGGAGTGAGTTTTTACATCAAGCCCTACTCATTGCACCTTTGGGAAAAGAGGAACAGCAACAGGATGGTGGAGCTGGAGTTTACACGTGGGCAGAAGAGAGAATAGCACCAGGAGTGTGAGCCTGGGAGTTTCACAGAGACTTGGAAGCCTCCTGTTTTCTTCCTGTGGTAAGTTTTGTTTATGTGCTATTTTTTTTTTAGTCAGTGCTTTCTTTTTACAGAAGGAAAAATGCAAGGCCATGAAAAAAGTCATTTCAATATTAATAACATCATGGCGATTGCATAGATTGCATGGATAGCATTTTACTAACTTGTCTGAAATAGATATTTGTGCAATTATTTTATTAATGTTTATTACTTATAGCATAAGGTTAGGGAGACAAATAATTTCATGTTGATGAGCAAAATAAGGGAGACTCTAGTTTATTTCTTGAACTTTAATGCTTTCAATGAAAGGACCTCAAGGCATATGCTTTTTTGAGATAAAATACATTTGCATCACTGTCTTTCTCCTCACATCATGGGTCTCTGCCTTCACCCCCTCGATGTTGGCTCAGAGGCACGTCTTATCTCTTCCTAACATGCAACCTGCCATGTTGTATTTCTTCTATAAATGAAAACCTTGTTTAAACAGAGAAGAAATATAATAATCACTTCACCTGTTTAAATGACTGCATGAGTATGTTTTGGTCATCATCATTAAAAATGTGTTTACCTGACCAGTTCTGCTGCTGTATGAATTACTCTATAGACATTCCCCACAATAGCTGTTAGGAGATGGAAACATAGTGAAGCGACGAGCTCCGCGTGTATTGTAAAATCAAAGGCGGCAGTTTAGTAAAGTGAAAAAGAAATAGGTTCTGGAGTTTGAGCTTTATTCTAATAGGAAGTTTTCCATTCATGTCTTGTGTGACCCTGGGAAAGATATTTGACCTTAATATGATCTCAGAGGCTACATCTATAAAGTGACAGCAAAATCCACTTCAGTAAGTGATTAAGAGAAAATCACCAATACCTTTTTGATAACTTTGCATCACCGCCCATTTTTATTTTTAAATGTTCAAATGTTGTCAAGACAAGCATTTTTTAGTTCCATAGAAAACAGTTCAGAATTTACATCCCAGGAAAGACTAATTGGATGGCAACATTCTGAATATTTGCAAAAATAGTTTGACAGGTTTAGTTTAAAGAGAAAGTGTATAAGTAATGGGCATCAAAAAAAATAAGAAAGTAACACTTATGGGCATGAATTCAAGCTGCTTGATATTTTTGAAATGACTAGTCTACAGTTTTAAAGGACCCACATAAAGAACACTTTTTATAGAGGATACTACTATTACGACATCACTGCAGCTGGCAAGGTCTGCCGGGATGCTGGTTAGGGAACTGAAAACATGTTCCTGGGCTTCATTTCCTTCTAAACAAGGGCATATTTTGAACAGAAAACCTATCATATTATTGCAAAGATCTTAAAAAGTAACTGGGTTAAAAGAGTGTAATGTTGTAAAAGGATATGAGTTTTGCAGTCAGATATAGTTCTGAGGTCATACTCCAGCTGGACATTTGGAAGAAGTCATGAATTTATCTGTGCCTCTGTATCTGAAAATTGAAGACATCTAATTGGCTGGCCAGTTGTGAGAACTTAAGCGACATAATGCATGTAGAAGTACCTGGGATATACTAGATTCTCAAAACAGTCACTCTGTCTTTTTCTTACTAATAGCATTGTTTATAATTTTAATGATTAATGCAGCCCGTCCTATAAGGCCAAGGAGATTTGGAAACCTCAGAATTCTCATGAAACAACCTTTTAAGGACTTCTATGAAATAATATCTTGAACATATGGAGTAGATTTCCAACTTGAACACACTATGGCCTCAGGATCAAGCTTGAAATTATTGACTTTTACACACCCTGGAAATTTTGACAGGAGTTCAACGCATTTGACCCCTCACAAACCTGACTTAGTTTGCCAAAACCGAGGAGCCAGGAAATGTTAAATGAAGAAATTCCTCTGCTTCTATGACTTCAGAATTCATCTGATTTAAAGTTCAGGGTTATACATACAGCTCGCCTAGTATGAGATTGAACATGGAAACTTCTTAATGCTGTGACCATTTTTTCTTCTCTCCCCCATTTACATTTCTGGTGGCACTTCTTAGAGGTTAAATCATTAGCTCAACCAAAGTATTTTCTTCAGAATTACTTCTTAGCTCATTCCTAAACTTATGCTACAGTTGGATGAGGTTCAGTTGCTTCTAAGAGACTGTTGTTTGACGTTCAGATTCCATTCGAATGAGTTTATCCTTTATAACTCATAGATGATCATTAATAATAAATGCTGTCATGAGTATGTTATGTGAAAAGTAATTTTTAAGAAGATGAACTTCTTAGGCAAGACCTATTAGGCTGTAGTTAAACATTTAAGTTATAAGGAAACTCATTGCCTCTCTGAATTCTGCTCAATTTCTTTTTCAGTCTTTCTGATGAAACTTCTTACCTTAATGCAGTTGTGTAATAAAATTATAGATTTAAAAAAATGTTAGAATTGAGAGTTCATTATTATACTGGTAAGATAACTGATAAAAATATTTTCTTTAGAAGGTAATTTTTCAAACACATATATTTCATGAAAGCAAACAAGACTGTGTTAATATATGAAAGGATACTTGAGGCCTAGGCCAAATTATGAATAGGAAACTAAGTTGCTTATGTCACTACTGAATGCCGGGCCATTGAGGAAAGTGTGACCCAGTGGAAGATATTTTGGATTTCAACAAATTGAATTCAACTCTTCCTCTTACTAGTTATGTGACTCAGTTACTTAACTTTATAAGCCTTGATACATTTATCCTATAAATGAAAATAATATTATTATCATATGGAAATGTTGTAAGTATTGTAGTAAGTATGCAAAACATAAGAGGAAAACTAAAATATAATATATTCTCAATAAATGATAATTGTAACCACTCATAATAACCAAAAATATATAGTAGATATGAATCATCATGATCCACAAAAGCTTTTTGAAGGACAGTTAATATAAATAATTCTAAATACCCTACTACTAGCTCATTTTAGAAACCAACCTTAGCAAATTTGAGTAACTAAAGGTCTTGATTTGCTCAGGGTAACAAAATAATGTTAGATAACATCAAACAATCCAGGTCATGAGGTGGTAGAATATCATGGTAAATATAGTTAGCTCTAGCAGTAGAGGACCTAGGTTTGCATTCAGGTACTTCTACTTCTTATTTGTGTAACCTTAAACAAATTATTTAATCACTCAAAGATCCTGTTTTTACATCTGTAAAATGGTGATAAAGTAGTATCTCTAAAGATTGCTGTGAGGATTATGTGAAGCAGGTCATGGAAGATGCTTAGCTCAATGCCAGGCACCCACTAAGAACTCTCTCAGGCTTTATTACAACTATAGTTTATCAAACTCTATAGTTTGATAAAAACTATAGTTTGATAGAGTCCCATTTGTTTATTTTTTCTTTTGTTTCCCTTACTTGAAGGGACATATTCAAAACCTGTTACTAAGACTTTACTCCCTATGTTTTCTTTTAGGAGTTTTATGGTTCTGGGTCTTACATTTAAGTCTTTAATCTACTTTGAGTTTTTTCTTGTATATGGTATAAAAAACTGATCCAGTTTCATTCTTTTGCATATATATGCTTATTTTCCCCAGCACCACTTATTGAAAAGACTGTCTTTACCCCATTGTTTATTTTTACCTCCTTTGTCAGAGATTAATTGACATATAGGCATGGGCTTTTTACTCTTTTCTATTAATGTGCCTGTTTTTATGCCAGTACCATGTTGTTTTGATTACTGTAGCCTTGTACTATAATTTGGTATTATGTAGAGTGGTACCTCCTACTCTGTTTTATTTTTTTCCAGGATTGCTGTGTCTATTTGTGGTCTTTTGTGGTTTCATATAAGTTTTTAATTTTTTGTTCTAGCTCTGTGAAAAATGCCATTGGTATTTTGATAGGGATTGCATTGACTTTTTAGATTGCTTTGGGTCATATAGACATTTTAATGATGTTAGTTCTTTCTATCCATGTATGTCCTTCCATTTTTTTTTTTTGTTTCTTTTTAAATTTCTTTCTAGAATATCTTATAGTTTTCTGAGTATAGGTCTATAGGTCTTTTACCTTCTTAGTTAAATTTATTCCTAGATATTTTATTCTTTTATTATTTTCTGATAAAATTGTAAATGGGATTGTTTTCTTAATTTCTCTTTCCAATCATTTGTTATGGTGTATAAAATGGAACTGATTTCTGAATATTAATTATGTATCCTGCTTTATTGAATTCATTTATTAATTCTGATATTTTAGTGGACATTTTAAGGGTTCTCTTTAGTATTATATTATATACAAATGACAATTATACTTCTTTCCATTTTGTATTATTTTTATTTCTTTTTTTTGTCTGATTGCTGTGGCCAAGACTTCCATACTATGTTAAATAGAAGTGGTGAAAGTGGGCATCCTTATCTTGCTCTTGATATTAAAGAAAAAGTTTTCTGCTTTATACCACTGAGTATGTTAGCTGTGGGTTTGTCATATTGGCCTTTATTATGTTGAGGTATGTTCCCTCTATCCCCACTTACTAAGAGGTTTTTATCATAAAGGGATGTAGGATTTTGTCAAATGTTTTTCTGCATCTACTGATATGAGCATATGATATTTATCTTTTATTTTGTTTATGTGTTTTGTTTTTGATTTGTGAATACTGTACCAACCTTGCATCTCAGTAATAAATCCCATTTGTTTATGGTATATGATCTTTTTAATGTATTGCTGAATTTAGTTTGTTATATTTTGTTGATGATTTTTTTTTTTTGTATTTTTCTGAAGTGAGAAGAGGGAAGGCAGAGAGACAGATTCCCACATGCACCAGACTGGGATCCACTCGGCAAACCCACTAGGGGGATTAGGGGACGATGCTCTGCCCATCTGGGGCATTGCTCTATTGTAACCAGACCCATTCTGGTGCCTGAGGCAGTGCCATGGAGCCATCCTCAGCACCCGGGCCAACTTTTGCTCCAATGGAATCTTGGCTGTAGGAGGGAGGGGAAGAGAAGGAAGGAGAGGGAGACGAGTGGAGAAGCAGATGTGCACTTCTCCTGTGAGCCCTGGCTGGGAACTGAGCCTGGGACTTCTACACGCTGGGTCAATGCTCTACCATTGAGCCAACTGGCCAGGGCCTTGTTGATGATTTTTATATCTATGTTTTTCAGGGATATTGGCCTACAATTTTTTTTTTCCTTTGCAGTGTCTTTGTCAGGTTTTGTTGGTATAAGGGTAATGCTGGCCTTGTAAAACAAATTTGAAAGCCTTCCTTCCTCATCAATATTTTGGAAGAGTTTGAGGAGGATAGTTATTAATTCTTTGAATCATAAAATTTAACTGTAAAGTCATTTGGTCCAGGGCTTTTCTTTGTTAGGAGTATTTTGTTTGTAATTTGATTTTGTTAGTAGTAATCAGTCTGTTCAGGTTTTCTGTTTCTTCCTGTTTCAACAATGGAAAATTGTATGTTTCTACTTATTTATTCATTTCTGTTCAATTTGTTAGCATATAATTGTAATATTTTCTTAAAATACTTTGTATTTCTGTAATATCAGTTTTTATTTCTCCTCTTTGGTTTGATTTTATGTATTTGCCCCTACCCCCTTTTGATGAGTTTTTATAAAAGTTTATCAGTTTTGTTTATCATTTCAAAGAGCCAGCTCTTGGTTTCATTGATCTTTTCTATTGTTTGTTTTGAATTCTATTTCATTTATTTTTGCTCTGGTCTTTAATACATCCTTCCTTTTTCTCACTTTGGGTTTGTTGTTGTTCTTCATTTTCTAATTCTTTAGGTGTAAAATTAGGTTATTTATTTCGGATTTTTTTTTGTTTTGTTTCTTGAAGTAGGCCTGCATTGCTATAAATTTCCCTCTTAAAAGTGCTTTGGCTGTGCCTGACCTGTGGTGGTGCAGTGAATAAAGCATCGACCTGAAACACTGAAGTCACTGGTTCAAAACCCTGCAATTGTCTGGTGAAGGCACATATGGAAATTGATGCTGCCTGCTTCTTCCCTTTCTTTCTCTCTCTCTTCTCTAAAATGAAATGGAAGAAAAAGAATGCTTTGTCTGTATTCCATAGATTATTTTCATTCTGTTTTAATTTTCACTTGTCAAGGTATCTTTTGATTTCTTCCTTGATCTTGTTATTAACTCATTTCTTTTTTAGTAGCATGTAATTTAGCCTTCCCATATTTGCATGTTGTTCAGTTTCTTCCTGTATTTGCTTTCTAGTTTCATACAATTGTAATTGGAAAAGATGTTTGATATGATTTCAGTCTTCTTAAATTCATTGAGACTTGTCTTGTGCCAAACATGTGATCTATCCTACTGCTATAGGGTGAAATGCCTGAAAAATATCAATTAAATTCATCTGTTCTAATGTGTCACTTAAGGGTACTGTTTCCTTGTTGATTTTCTGTCTGATAATCTATCCATTAATGTCCGTGGAGCATTAAACTCTCCTACTATGATGGTTATTACTGTCAGTATCTTCCTTTATGTCCATCAGTATTTGCTCTATACATTTCATTGCTTCTGTGTTGGGTGTGTAGATATTTTAAGAGTTATGTCTTCTTGTTGAATGATCTCTATCATTATAAAATGTCCTTCTTTGTCTTTTGTTACAGGCCTTGTTTTAAAGTCTCTTTTGTTTGATGCAAGCATTACTATCCCAGCTTTTATTCTTTTCATTTGCATAACATATCTGTTTCTAACCCTTTACTTTCAACCTGTGTGTGTCTTTTGACATGAAATAGATCTCTTGTAGGTGGCATATTTTTAGTCTTGTTTTCCTTTCTCTTTACTCACCTTTTGTCTTTAGAGTGGAGCACTTAGTCCCTGTATATTTAAAGTAATTATTGATAGGTATATAGTTATTGCTATTTTATTATTTGTCTTCTGATTGTTTTTGTAGGAAATATTGTGTTAGTGGTGATGAACTCCTTTAGTATTTTCTTGCCTGGGAGTCTTTATATTATTCTTCAATTCTTAATAATAGTATTGCTGGATAGCCTAATATTGTTTGTAGGTCCTTGCCTTTCATCACTTTGTGAATATTTTGTGGCAATCCATTCTAGCATGCAAAGTTTCTGTTGAGTAACTAGATGACAGTCTTATGGGAGCTCCCCTGTATATAACTAACTGCTTTTCTTTTGCTACTCTTATGATTCTCTCTTTGTCTTTAAACCTTGGCTTTTTAAATATGATGTTTCTTAATGGGGGCCTCTTGGGATCATCTTGTTCAGGACTCTGAATTTTCTGTACTTATATGTCTATTTCTTTCATCAGGTTAAGGACGTTTTTCAAAATTATTTCTTCATATAGGTTTCAATTGCTTGTGCTCTCTCTTTGCCTCCTGGTACCCCTATGATGAAAATGTTGGCCCACTTACTGCAGTCCCAGAGGTTCCTTAAACTTTCCCCTTCTTAATTTTATTTTTTCTGTTCTGATTGGTTGTTGTTGGCTTCTTCATATACCAGATTGCTGACTTGATCCTCTGCTTTATCTAATCTCCTTTGATTCCCTCTAATGTATTCTTTATTTTAATTACTTCATTTTTTCATTTCTGAATGGTTCCATTTTTATATTTCCTATCTCTTTGTTGAAGTTAACTCTGAGCATCCTTATAACAAGTATTTTGAACCCTGCATTTGGTAGATTGCTTGTCTCCATTTTGTTTAGTCCTTTTTTTTGGAGTTTTATTCTGTTCTTTCATCAGAGACTTTTTTATTTTTGTCTCCTCATTTTGACTGATTTCTCTATTTGTTTCTATGTATTGGGTAGAGCTGGTTCATCTCTTGGTCATGGCAGAGTAGCCTTATGTAATAGATGCACCCAGTGGTGCAGTCTCCATGGTCAACAGACTCCAATACTCTAGAGCAGGGGTCCCCAAACTATGGCCCACGGGCTGCATGCGGCCCCCTGAGGCCATTTATCAGGCCCCTGCCGCACTTCTGGAAGGGGCGCTTCTTTCATTGGTGGTCAGTGAGAGGAGCACAGGATGCATTCACACCCATAGTTTCCATTGAAATACTGGTCAGTTTGTTGATTTAAATTTACTTGTTCTTTATTTTAAATATTGTATTTGTTCCCATTTTCTTTTTTTACTTTAAAATAAGATATGTGCAGTGTGCATAGGGATTTGTTCATAGTTTTTTTTTATAGTCTGGCCCTCCAATGGTCTGAGAGACAGTGAACTGGCCCCCTGTGTAAAAAGTTTGGGGACCCCTGCTCTAGAGGTATGTCTTGTGTGTGTCTTCTTATTGTCATTAAGCCTTGATTGTTATTGAGACATCAGTAGCTAGAATTAACTCATCAGGCTTACTGGCTATGATTATAATGGATGAGCTCTTGTATGGGGACTGACTCCACAGAGTGTGGTTCACTTTAGCAGGACTCTGGTGCTTGCCAAGTTTGCCCTTTTCATATGTTGTTTGTAGAAACTTTATGTCATTCTGATATGTAGTCTGAAGCAGGCAACTGAGTGTATTGGATCTGAGTGTATTGGTTTTGGGAGGGGCCCTGGTGCAGGCCAATGTCAGCTACTGCTGCCCAAACCAGGGAAAACTGGTAAAAGCTATGAAGTGATCTTCACTTGGTTGCCACCTACTTATTTGGGGTTTTGAAACTTTGCTAGATTTTTTAAAAGTCTGCAGCATGAGCTGAGACATGCCACGTGTGTTGAAAAGCCACTGGAAGAGGTTCTGGCCAGGCACTAGAGTTGGTTGAGGCACGGTTTCAGGGGTTCAGCAGGTCTGGATGAACAATGTTAGCCAAGTTAATGAAGAGCTCCGATTTGATGCCACTTTTGTCTGTTGGCTTGGTGGAGAGAGTGCTCAGTAAAAGAACAATGGCATCTGATAGAACTTCTGTCCCCAAGAGAGAACTGGAGACTAGTACAATTATGTCTTGATGGGCATCAAGCAGCAAAGAGGAGCATTCAAAGTTGCAGGACAAGGCAGGGAAGTAATCAATAAAGTCTCTGAAATAGATATAGTAAGATGGATGGGCTCAAAAGCAGAGACAGATGCATTGGTCATTCAGACTACACAGGACCTGATTCTATGGTAGTAAAAGAGTGGGTGTGATGAGTTTGGATACTGTTAGGTATGTAGGCTGGTGGCAGGAACTTGAGTGGGTTTCCAGATAATGAATTTTATTAATTCTGCTGGATGAAAATTGAGGTCATCCACGGTGAAGGAGGAGAAGAGTGGTAAGTTAGAGTTTTCACGAGAGTTGAGAAGATTTAGAACAGCTTTGTGGAGAAGACAGAAAGCTGAGTAGGGAAGCATAAGCATATAAAACTTATTGAGTAAAGTAATTCTTATACTTTAGATCAGATCGAGGAAACTATGACATGGGGAGGTTATACAAGTTGCTCAATATCTCTCAAACCCAGAGAAAGATTGAGACTTGACTCTTTCTGATTCCACATGCGTGGTTCTTAAAACTGCTAATAAATTGACCCACCTAACACTTCATCTGTGTTTCTTCTGACACTTTTTACCTCCATCTTTTAACCATATTTCTTCATATTAACTTTGTTTCTTTTAGTAATATCCAGGGTGCAGGATCCATCCCCTAATTCATCCTTAGATTCCTGCAGTGTCTAGTACAATTCCATGCACACACAGGGGGCTCAGCAAACATTTGTTGAATGAGTAAGTGGCTGAATAAAGAAAGGAAAGATGTATGAGGGCACAGAAAAACCTCTTTCTCTTCCTTAGGTTTATCTTCCTTATTCACATGCATGATTGGTTTCATTACTAGTTCACATTTCTAGCTTAGACATAGCTGGAGCCTCTCCTTATTATAATGATGACTTGGAGAGGCATAATTTAAAAGTGAAGCAATGCAATGTGAAAAAGAAGGGTTGTTATGTTTTTAGAAATTTTTCTTTTTAAAATTTATTTTATTATTTATTTTTTGGAGTATAGACATGGCCTAAAAGCTGACACTGGGGAGGTTCTCTTTTCCCCAATATAAGTGACATCACAGAGTTTATGTCCTTATCTTTCATTCTCAAGGATATAAACAAACATTGGTTTAAGTTAAAGCCCTGACCTTGTGGGTGACTAAGGCCCCCTGGAGTTAAATTCTAACTAAGATTTTGCTCCTGGGACTCAGATTCTATTATTTTGTGCTATATTTACCAATGATGTTACATTTTATCTTTCTCTTAGCAAATATTTAATTTGTTGAAAGAAAACATGTCATGAATGCATTACTCACAAGTTTCCATATTTCTCAAAGATCCTGGCAAGTGGCTGAAATAAAACTTGTGGGGTTCTATTAACACAACTGAAACAACGCCAAGTGCCAAACTTTAGTGAATTTAAAAGTTGAAAATGGGTGTTGTATAAAGGCTGACAGAAATGTGCTACATAATTTGATATGGCCAATTGATCAGTCATCAGCCCTTCTTTGCAAAGGTGTGCTTAGCTTTGAAATCAAATGGTTTATAAAATAAGCACTTAGAAATCAAGAAATTTATCTTATCCACAGAAAATTTGGGGATCTCACTCCTTTTTTCCAATTTCATTCTCTGTTCAATTTAACTCTTAGTTGACAATGGATAAATCTAAGGATTGACTAAAATTTTGCATTATCTAATTTGTGTCTAAGTTTCTGAACTAAAAAACCTTAGAGAGAATTAAATACCTTTTGACACTGATGGTTTTGAAATTACTAAGACATTGTGTTTTAGAAAACTGAACGAGGCTGTTTAAAGAAGAGTTTTTATTGATAAGCACCCTTAAAAACTTGTTATTTGTATTGCAAGCTGAAATCTAACCATAAAAGCAGTTCTCTTGATTTCCCAGTGATATCATAAAAGGGTTTGGGCTCACTTTCTCTAATTCCAAAATCCAAAGAAAATAAATTTTATCCAGTTGTTGGGCTTGTAATTTGTGCTGCATTACAAACGAAACAGGATATTTATTTGTTTTGGAAAAACTTACTACTGTATATAATTTAAAGTAAAGGTTACATGTGTTTCTTCATTCATGTCACAGCTTCTCCTTCTTAGCCTTTGAATGCCACTTTCCTACACTGAGTCTCCAGCCTTTCTGTGTTTGTCGACAACGCACATGATTAAAATGATATTTTCATATTTCAGTGTAGTTGGAGCTCCTTAAAGCAGAGGATTGTAAGTGAAAAAAAAATGCAGTTCCCTAATGGCTTATTACCATCACATTTGCAATTCAGATCAGCTCTAAATTGACTGAAATTTTTAAACACATAGCAGGCAGTTTAAACTAATGATTGTCTGGAGGTTCACATCTGACATGAACTAAGCTTCTGTTCAAAACAAATTGCAAATAATTCCTCCCATAGAGTCAAAATGTCACTTTTAAAACTCCATGTTATTGCTAGATTTTTGTCAGTTACATACAAAAAAAATCTGCTTTGTAGTGAGTGTTCTACCTTTGAAAGGACTGAGTGACACCATTTCTCTATTAAAAAAAATAATAACACAACATGTTACCATATATATATGTCTCTCCCATCAGATTCACCGGGAATCAACTCCCCCTTCCCCCTCTTCCCCTTCAAAAATCCTAATTGTAAAGTAAAACACCCTTGGGGCAGTGGAAGCCCAAGTTGCTTAGCAACCCTCAGCAGGTAGCTGGGATGCAGCTGCAGCTGTCCTGATTCTTTGCTAAGAACCTCCTTATTACTGTTTGTGTTAATCTTTAACCAGGCTTTTAAAGCACAGTCTTTCTCTCAGGTCTCTTGTTAGATTGCAGGGACCTACTCAAATGTTGTCCCAGAGGTAATGGTCTTAAGGGTGGCTATTGAATGTTTGGAGAGTGATAAGCACTGAAAGGGATTAGAATGCATGTTCCAACTGACCTTATTTTACATTCTTGAAAAATATCCTGAAAATTGTCCCCTAACAGAACAATAGTTGATGTTGACACACAGCTCTTTTGCTCCAGTTGTAAATTAGGTGAGGCTGTCTCACTATAATTTTTCCTTTTAAAAGACCCACATTCTCCGACGAACACCACTTAAGAAATTCATTTAGTATCTGTAGATACCCTTAGCCTAATTCTGAAGTCTCTTGGTTTCATTATAGGTATGGATTGGAGGATAGAAAGAGAGATTTAACAAGGGAGTGAGAGAGTCTCTTTTTAAAGAAGCATTTCTTGCCTCTCTTGTGGGGTTTCTGACAATCCAAAAACTTGGTGTTTGGATTTGAAATTGAACATTTCTTTCTTTTTTGTTTTGTTTTTTTTCTTTACAGAGACAGAGAGAGAGTCAGAGAGAGGGTTAGATAGGGACAGACAGACAGGAATGGAGAGAGATGAGAAGCATCAATCATCAGTTTTTTGTTGCCGTTGCGACATCTTAGTTGTTCATTGATTGCTTTCTCATACGTGCCTTGACTGCGGGCCTTCAGAAGACTGAGCAACCCCTTGCTTGAGCCAGCGACCTTGGGTCCAAGCTGGTGAGCTTTTGCTCAAACCAGATGAGCCAGTGCTTAAGCTGGCGACCTCGGGGTCTCAAACCTGGGTCTTTCCACATCCCAGTCCAATGCTCTATCCACTGTGCCACCGCCTGGTCAGGCTGAACATTTCTTTGAACATAAAACAGTATTACATGTGACAAGAGAGGCACATTTACTTTTCACAGTGTAGAGATTTCTACCCTTCCTCTGTTGTGAGGTTTGGCTAAAGTTCAGAGATGCCTCACAATTATTAGCCAATGGAGGTTAGCTCATAAAACATTTAAAAATAAAGCTCTTTCTATATTCCCATTACAAAACACAAGGCAAAGGAAAGATGACACAGCTTCCCTGAGGTCTTTTTACTTCCTTTCTCTTAGTAGATTAAAGAAAAAGAAATCATCTTCGATGATTCACTCCCAGGATCTTCATTCTATGTCATTTAAAAAGAATTCAGGTCTTTTACCATTATAACATTTGGTTACAGACCTGGTCCGATTATGCAACATAATATGTGCTTAAAAATACTGATTAATTGGCTTGGAAATTGAAGAAAGATCAGAGTATACAAAATATATAACATTTTTATATTTTCTGGACCTTACTAAAGTTAGTCTATATATAGAGATAGATAGAATCCTCAAACTTTGGATTAAATATAAATACATACATACAAAAGACATTAGTCCCCTGATTTCTAAATTTCATTGATGTCCTTCTTTTTGTCTGAGGCTATTTTAAAAATATTTTGATCTTAAGGTGACCAGATTTTAAAATTGGTAAAACGGGACACCATTGATGGGGGGGTTCGTGATAAAAAATTTGGTCTATATGGAGCAAAAAAAAATTTTTCATAGAATGCAAGAATGGTATTGTAATATATATTTTTAAATCAGGACTTTTTTAAAACGCCACGGGACACGGGACAAATTGTTAAAAATTGGAACTGTCCCGCCAAAAGCGGGATGTCTGGTCACCTTATTAAAAAATCAGAAAGTATGGCTTCCTCCAAAGGTTGATAGTTGGTAAGGTCTACTATCTGCTGGGATGTATGTGAACTAGTTCATTTTTATTCCTCTGATCCCACCAAACATTAAACACAAGGAATGTACACTATATTTCTGATGTGGAAACTGAGACAGGAAGGTTGTTATCCAGTTTTTAGGGTATCATATCTGGATGCCTTGACACTCCCGTGATATTAGATAAATCTTTCCCATTGTAAACTGGCATTCAGGTTTCTACTGATCTTAGTTTTGCATTTAGAAGATTAGCTAATTTTTCTTTCCAAGATACCTTCAACATGCTGTTCAGAAATAATAAACCTTCTCTGTAATTCTGATGTGTCTCTTATTTAAACTCCAACCTCTGTCTTTTATTTCTCTTGTGCTAAGATAAATTATTTTGTCACATGAACGATTGTCAATTTAATTCTGAGTACAGCTAGTGTTGATCATGATTTTGCTAATGCAAATATCTTTATAGAATTTTAAACACAACTTAAAAAATAAGTTCTTTGATGAACCTAAAAGAAAATGCAAAAAAATGTATATATTGATAATCATGTTGATAGATTTCATTCTATCAATCAAAATTTAATTTGCCAGATAATGATTTGTCAAATGCTAGTAAAGGAAAATGCCAGTTTAGAAAAGGACAATTTAAAACTGAGTGCTTGTGCTTAGATTATAGAGCCTTCTTCATGGGCTTTGGTTTAGCCATTGTCTCTGCTGGTAGTGGGAACATAGGCCCTGTAAGGTATTTTTCCGCACCGATGAAGAAGGAGGGGCATAACTATGAAGTGTGAAATAATAAAAGCTTTATTTAGTATAGCACTTCCTGGACTATGTTCTCTGGTCCCTGGGGACAGAGGCCAGAGAAGTTGCATGGATGAAACCGCGCGGGGGAAATTTAAAGGGTCAGCAAGGTGAAGGTGAGTTGATATGATGTGGCAAAATCTCACTGGCTGATGGACAGTTGCACTTTTCCAAAGGACTCCTGGGAAGTTTTTTTTGGTGTGCATGGGTGTGGGTGGTTCTAGCCAATGTTCCCGGGTCTGGTTCCTCATGTGACCCTCACCCATTGCTCACCGACCTTACATTTTGACCTTATATGTTAGATAGGGACACCGTTATTTGTCTGGCTACTTCCTGCTGGTTAGGGGCATCGTGGGGAGGGGAGATTGGAAGATAGTAGTTTTGAGGGGAGTCGGAAGGAACATCTGTTTGACCGTGACTCGAGAAACTTCACGATGCGGTCCTGTAAGAATTTTTAAAAAAGGAGTAAATATGAGTAATATGTGGATAATTAGAAGAGGATTTAGGATAGGAGCTGCCCAGGTGACAATGGGTGGCTGTCACTAGGAGTTAAGTGCGTTGTGAGAGAAGAGATCCTGCACAGCTTCTCTTGCAGGCAGTTGAGGACCTCGATGGTTTCTTCTATTGCACCAGTCTTAGGTCTTATTGAACAGCATTGCTTCCTGCTTTAGCTCACTTTGGCGGCAGGTTCCTGGTGGGAGGGACAGGAGCAATAGGGGGATCTGCAGGGCCCAACCTTTTCGGTGAGCTGGAGATGGGTAGGGCCTACTGGTTCTGACTGCCAGTGGTCCTGCATGGGGGCAAGCTTGAGGTGAGAGACATGGCTAGAAATGAGGGTAGACTTGATTATAGGGGAGACCTTGGTAGTGAGGAAGCCCCTTTCCTTCCAGAGGGCATAACTAAGGAGTGCGAAAAGGGGATTCCGTCCAAACTGCATGTTGGGTGACATGCAAAGGGGAAAAGAAGGGGTTCCATCCATTTCCATAACCAAGATCTGTGAAGGAACTAGAGGTCCCCAGTGTGATGGCAAAATAGAGAAGGTAGCCCCCATATCCATAAGAAATAAGATGGTCTTACCCGCTACCTGTAGCATTACCCATGGCTTGGCAAGGGTGATGGGTCTTTGAGTCCGGTCCGTGTCAGTCGTCCATGAGACCTAGGAGTTTGAGCGGTGAGCCCGCCTGGCTGGGTTGGCCTCCCATTTGGGTGGCTTGTCCTTCACGTAGAGGTGCTGAGAAAAAGCCTGTTGCCCAAAGGGGGCAATTGCTCTGCCAGTGACTGGGCTGCTTGCAGTTAGGGCAGGGTTTAGTGGGCAGCTGCAGACAGGGGCACTGCCAGGCCCAGTGACTCTGCTTGCCACATTTACAGCAAGCTCCGGGTAGGAATCCTCTTTGCGGCCTGGACTTGGGTCGGGCACTTCCTGTGCCTTGCCCCTGTTGCTCTGCCAGCCTCAGGGCTACCAAAGGAGTCTGGATTTGGAGTGTCACCTTCTGCTGCATGCGGGCCTGGTGAACAGCCTTGGCCTTTTTCTACTAGGTGCGACCATTAAAAACTTTAAATGCCATGTTCGCAGGTCTTGGATAGGGGTTTAGGGGTTGAGAATAAGAAGAGGGCGGCTCCTGGGGAGCCTGGCACCCAGATCCAGCCGGAAACACTGGAGTCAGAGGCAGGACAAGGCCAGGCCTTCCAGCAAGATAGGGGTTGGGCCATGGGGTCAGGAGTCCTGCAAACCAGCGTACGGGCCAATGCCCGGTGGAGGGTGGCTTGATGGAGGAGGTATTTAAGAACACAGTGGAGAATGAAGGGGCCCCTGGCCAGCAGGGGAGGAGAAAGAGGGACTGGTATTTGCAAGTGAATGAGAAACAGGATCCAGTGAAAGAGAGTGGAGAAACCCGATAGGATGGAGGGAGCTGTGCAGGAGGGGGAGAGAGTTGGGGGTCAGCAAAGAAGAAAAGATCAGAAGTGGAGAGTTTAGGTGAGGTTTCTCTGGCCAAAAAGGACCTGTGCCGAGGAGCAGGTGGCACAGAGATTAGGATGGGAGCGCAAATACTAGAAGCCCTGAATGTAAGGAATTTCCAACCAGTTCCCAATTCTTTTGGCAATAGTTAAATTGGTGAGGATGTTGAAACTGAAAGTCCCTTCGAAAGGTTACCTGGTTCGATTATCCAGTGGGTTCTGTGGCCTGGCCACAGTGAAGAAGAAGAACAGTTTCTTCTTCTTTAGGGAGGAAGAGATTTTGGATAAGGCTCTCTAGGAGTGTTTCTGAGTCAGGTTTAGATTCCTGTGCCTAGCCTGACCTGTGGTGGCGCAGTGGATAAAGCGTCGACCTGGTAACACTGAGGTCGCCAGTTCAAAACCCTGCACTGGTCTGGTCAAGGCACATATGGGAGTTGATGCTTCCAGCTCCTCCTCCCTTTCTCTCTCTCTCTCTTTCTCTCCCTCCCTCTGTGTGTGTGTGTCTCCTCTCTAAAATGAATAAAATAAAAAGAAATTAGATTCCTGTGCCTCCCATGGCTGCCCTCAGTTCTCGAGTGATCAGAGAAGAGAATTGACATCCCACAACTCAATCTCTGGCCACCGGACAGTTAGGTAAAGTGGGAGTGACCAGGACGTCTCCATGGGCACACATGTGCTCAGAATGAAAAAGAGGTCCCTGACACAGTTGTGATTACAGACAGGGAATCTCGGCGGAAAGAACTGAGGGGAGGCTGGAGGTAGGGGACTTACTCTACCATGTGTTGAAGTGGGTGGAAAGTCGGAGATCCTGGTTCTTCCTCAGAAGGAAAGGGAAGAGGAGTGGTCCCTTACAGACTTCAACTACTCCCGGATTTCGGCACCAAATGTAAGGTATTTTTTCCCACCGAGGAAGAAGAAGGGGTATAGCCATGAAGTGTGGAACAATAAAAGCTTTATTTAGTATAGCGCTTCCCAGACTATGTTCTCTGGTTCCAGGGACAGAGGCCAGAGAGGTTGCATGGATGAAACCACGGGGGGCGGGGGGAATTTAAAGGGTCAGCAGGGTGAAGGCAAGTTGATATGATAAGTTGATATGATGTGGCGAAATCTCACTGGCTGATGGACAGTTGCTCTTTTCCAAAGGACTCCTGGGAAATTTCTTTTGGTGCACTTGGGTGTGGGTGGTTCTAGCCAAAGTTCCCGGGTCTGGTTCCTCATGTGACCTTCCCCCATTGCCCACGGACCTTATAGGCTCTACACTTATAATCAGAAAAACCCATGTTCTTGTTATCTCCAGGTAGTAATCTGTGTGTACCCAGGACAGATGGCTTTTTGGACTTCACACTCCTTCCCCATTATGCACAGAATCTGTGGCCTCAACACCATCAATCCACATGCTAGAACAGAAGTACAATATACAATATGTCATGTTGGGGTGACTCACCATGGGTTCTCTGGCTTCCACTGAGGTTCATTAGTTAGGTATGAACTATATTTTAAATGTCTCTGTTCTCCCCATTTTTTTTACTCCTGAATTTAGGAATAAATAAAACATTGTATATTTTATTCCTTATTACTCTGTGTTTACATTAAGTGGAAAAGATTCTTAGATTTGCTCAGTCCAGGGTTTTTCAACTCTGCCACACTATTGATATTTTGAACATGATTGACATTTTGGGCCTGATAATTCTTTGTGGTGTGAGCTTTGTTGTACCCAATAGATGTTTAATGGCTTTTCTGACCTCTACCCACTATTGCCAGTGGCAATCCCCATGGTTGCAATGACCAAAAATGTCTTGTCATTGACAAATGTCACCTTGGTGCAAAACTGCCCCTACTTGAGAACTACTGGTTTGCTCCTTTGCCTCAAAGTGTGATATAGGTCAGCACATTAAGATCATTTGTAAGCTTGTTAGAAATAGTCTTAGGACTCATTAAATGAGTTTTAAAAATATCCCCAGTGACTATATAGACATTAATGTGTGGGAAGTGTTGGTTTAGTTCATCATTTTGAATAAAAATCTGGCTAAGATTGCACAATTTTAAGGTTCAGAATACAATTGTAGCAGAATTTTCAATCTGCAATTTAATGTTAATATTGGCCAATGTAGGTAAAGCAAGCTTAATTGAAATACTTAAGGAAAATAAAACGGCATTGACTAATCTCAAATCTTTTTTTTTCCCCAATAACTATAATAAAGTTTTAGATATTGGCTGACTTTGTGCCATAGGAATAAAAATAATGATACTTTGAATAATAACTTTGTCTTCCTAAGTATTTCATAAATAACACTAATAATAAAAAATATTAATTTTTCCAGTGTTTATTATGTACTAAGTGCTCTATTAGGTGCTTTAATCTTCATAATAACATTGTGAGGTATGAACCTTATTTGACAGATGAAGAAGCTAAGACTCAGAGAAATGGATGCAGTACCTAGGTTCTAATCACACATTTCCAAAAAGGGAGAAAACATAGTACTCAGGCCCATGGTCTTTCCATCTGATTATTCTGCCTTTCCTTCTAAAAAGAGAAAAAACAACAATGAACATTTTCTCCAAGCTAATTAAACCTAAACAATGTCCACGCAGATTCCCAGCCCCAGGAATGAGCAGGGGAAAGAATAATTATTTTTCTTTAAAGCCCTTTTTTGTTCTATCTTCTTAGGCAGTATAAAGTCTCATTATACCTTGAGAATGTCTGAACGTAGCCAACAGCTTGAGGTGAAGAGTCAGACTCACCCATTTCCATCCTTTTGCACGACAGAATTAGCTTCAGCAACAACAAAGCCAAGTGGTAAGAAGCACTGTAGGAAGCATTCTTGGAATGGATGATTTTGCCTCTCTTGTTTTTGAGATTTTCCCACTGATTGCGAAGAATATGTAATGTGGACTGATTAGTTAGGCCACAGGTTTGATGAGTAGACACAAACTGGGAAAAAAACCACCTAAATGTGGCATTTATAGAATTTAATCGGAAATTAATACCCCTGTGATTTTTAATTCTACCTTCATTAGAGAAAGCCTCTGCTTTTGCTTCTGATCTTTTCTTCTGCTGATCCTCTTCTACTCCATTACCAACCTACGTTTTTATATTCAGCCTATATTTCATCAGTTGGTATTCCCAGCTTCCTTTTATCACCATGGTGACACCATGTGCTTATGCCTTTATTAAAAATTTATCTTAAATAGACCTTCTAGGAACTAGTCTTTTAGGCAATGACAGTTTTTCAGTTTCAAATCCACCATAACGTCCAGATACTGGGAATTTGTGTGCAAATATTATTCCATTATTACTATAAAGGGAAATAAAGCAAAATGTTTAAAATTAGCTGCTATTCCAGCTAGCTGCTTATGCATGGAAAAAGACATTTTATATGCATTCCATTCTTACTTTCCAAGTGCAGATGGCACAGAAGTTTTTAAAACAAGAACTAATTTGTGTAAGCTTGAATTTGCTTATATGATCATCTATTATTAGTACATTTTAAACTTTTAAACTTAATGTTTTTCAGAAATATATTCTACGGGAAAAAAAATCAGAAATGCTAATAATAATGACTGACATGCATATAATTGGCCTCACATTGTTTATAATAGAAAGCTTAAAAACTACATTTATACCCAAGAATGAGGAAAGGATTAAATAATGGTATAGCAATATGGCTGAATGATATGAATTTCTCAAGAATGATATTATAAATAATATTTGTGATGAAAAAGGATTATACATGTTAATAGAAAAAAGATAAAAAATTTATGTATTATATGAGCCTATCTTTATAGCAACGTATATAACTAGTTAATTGAGTGTCTTTAGTTATATGTGCATTTATCCACTTGTAAAATTTTATAATGCCAAATATTAATAGTGGCTTTACCTGGTTGAAGAGTTTATGGGTGATTTATTTTTTAAAGGTTTTTTCCCCCTAGTTTCTTTAGTGAACATTAAGTGCTTTTGAAATCAGAAAGAAAATAATATATATACAGTTTAACTGATTTAATTTTAACTGGATTGTAGTAATACGATTAAGAGGTCCCTGTGATTTTGTATATTTTTCTTGCATTTAAAGAATCTTTGTTACAGAAACTGCTCTTAACCTGCTATTTTTGCTTGAGAGAGGGTTTCAAAACAATTATTCCAGATGAAGGACAGAGACTATTGTCCTCACCATGGATAATGAAAAATGAGTTTCAAGGAGGAAGGAACAAAATCAGGGACATTGTCCTGAATGTGCATAAATTAAATAGCTAATTTTCCAAAAGGTCAAATCTGGAGTCTGCAGATGGGTTACACAAAAGAAAAGATTACAGGGATATTTTTCATTATAGTTAAACAAAAATGTACTTAAATAAAGCAAAATGTAAGAAGATGCTTTTATATAAGTAAATGATTAATGGGTATCTGCGGGAAAAATAATCAAAGGATAGTGCTGGGATAGTAAAAAACAGGCACAAGCTTTGGTCACAAGAAACTCAGGATTCTGGATTTGACACCGCCATTACCAGACTTAAATAAGTCATTTAATCTCTCTTGCTCTTGGTTTCTTCACTTAGCATCTAATCAAACTGTTTATATTCTATCTAAAATCCCTTAGAGTTGAAAGTTTGATTTATTCTACCGTTTCATATGTTCTTGTAGCACAGATCAAATTATAGGAGCTTAGATTTCTGAAACTTGGGTTAAGGTCCTGGCTGATCCTCATCAAGAACAACTGTTTGGGCATCTGTGGTGATGATAGGAATTCTTTGCTGGTCAGTCAGCTCTGTTATTCTCTCCAGCTAAATTAAACCAAACAGTATGGAAAGTAGGCTCAAGCTCACAAAATTGTTTTTGATTTCCATCATAAAGACTATTCACTTGGAACACTATTTCCACATGTGGAAGTATTCCATCTCCTGTAAAGTGCGAGTGTAAATTTGTGATGAGAACTACCAAATGGTGATAATAGCTGTTCCATTATATGAATGCAAGTATCTGTCAAATAGATCTAACATGCACTTTTAAATGAGGGTATGTATAAAAAATAACTCATGTATTGATATGTATAGATAAATGTATTAGATTTTAAAATAGCTTTATTGAAGTATATTAATATGAAACCACGTATTTTAAGTGCACAATTTGCTAAGTTTCAATAGGTGTAAATATATACAGAAGCCCTCCCCCCAAACCAAATTTACGCCCATAACATCAACACCAAAGTTTCATGGTTTTCCTTTGTGATCCCCTTGCAAACTCGTATATGCTTAAAGTGTAAATTAAAGTTCTTTGGGGAGAAGAGGGAAACTGGATATCCAATGACTCCAGCACCATTTGTTGAAAACTGTCTTTTCTCCCTTGTAACTTTGTAAAAATTGATTGCCCGCATGTGTGGGATTATATTTGAAATAACTATTCTGTTTCCCTGAGGTAGTTATCTCTCTATATGCCAACACCACATTGTCTTGATTGATCTAGTTTTATCATATGCCTTAGAATTAGGTGGTTTCAATACTTCAGATTTTTTTTTATTTTTTACAAAGTAGTTTTAGATATTTTATGTCTTTTAAATTTCATGTAAATTTTAGAATCAAACCAGCTTGTCAATTTCTACAAAAAGCCTGCAGAGATATTTTCTTTGGGACAGCATTGAATCTCTAAATCAACTTGGGAAGAATTCATATCTAATGGTATTGAGTTTTCTGTTCCAGATCACAGGGCATCTCTCCATTTATTCAGGTTTTCTCTAATTTCTCTCTGTAAAGTTCTGGGTTTTTTTGTTTTGTTTTTTGTTTTTGTATTAATCTGAAGTGAGAAGTTGGGAGGCAGAGAGACAGACTCTAGCATGCGCCCGACCAGGATCCACTTGGCAAGCCCGCTAGGGGGCGATGCTCTGCCCATCTGGGGTGTTACTCCATTGCAACCGGAGCCATTCTAGTGCCTGAGGTAGAGGCCATGAAGCCATCCTCAGTGCTCAGGCCAACTCTGCTCCAACGAAGCCTTGGCTGTGGGAGAGGAAGAGATAGATAATGAGAAAGTAGAGGGGGAAGAGTGGAGAAGCAGATGGGTGCTTCTCTTGTGTTCCCTGGTTAGGAATTGAACCTGGAACTTCCACATGCTGGGCTGACACTTTGCCCCTGAGCTAGCCAGCCAGGGTTAAAGTTCTGTGTTTTCTAATGAATGGATCTTGTAAACCTTTTGCCATATTTGTACTTATGTATTTCATATTTTTATTAATTCTAAATGGTATTGCTTCTTTCAACTTTAATTCTGATTATTCAGTACTAGTTTATAAAATATACAATTAATATTTTACTATTATCTTGGATTTCATAAACTTTTAATTTTAGTAGATTTTGTGCATAGACTTCATAGGATTTTCTATACAGATGATTATGCTATTTGTGAATAATGATAGTTTAACTTCCTTTCCAATCTAAATGACATTTATTTATTTTTTCTTATCTTATTACACTGGGTTAAAATTCCTAAGAAGATAAATAGAGCAGTGAAAGGAGACATTATTACCTCATTTCAGATTTTAGGGGAAGTGCACTCAATAGTTTACCATTAAGCATGCCATTTCCTGTACAATTTTTGTATCTGTTAATTATGATATTAAAGGAGTTTCCTTCTACTGCTACTTTCTTGATAACTTTATAAAAATCAGAAATGAATTTGATTTAGCCAAATGTTTTTCTGTATCTATTGTGTGTGTTTTAGTCAATTAATATAGCAAATCACATTGTCTTTAATGTTAAACCAGACCAATATTTTCACGATAAATCCAACTTGATTATGATGCGTTATTTTTTTAAATATATATATTGTTGGATTTGATTTTCTAAAAGCTAAAAAAATATGCGTCTGTATTTATAAGGATTCTGCTCTATAGTTATCTTTTCTTATAATGTTCCTGATTTAAAATTCAGAGTAATCTTATTATTATAGAATGAGTTGGGCAGTACTACTTTCTATTCAAATTGCTAGGAGAATTTGTGTAAAATTAGTTTTATTTATTTCTCCAGTGTTTGATAGAACTGATTAATAAAGCCATCTAGACTTTAAGGTTTCTTTGTGGGGAGATTTCAAATTAAAAATTCAATTTTTTAATAGTTACAGTGCTACACAGATGATCTATTTTCTCTTGAGTGAGCTTTAGTGGTTTGTGTCTTCTAAGGAATTTGTCTCTTTCATCTAGTTGTCAGATTTATAAGCATAAAGTTCATAATATTTCTTTATTAACTATTTTAGTTATCAATTTATTGCCTCTCAAAATCTACTCTTCTTTATCTGCTCTGTGGTAATGGAACTTTAAACATTTCTCCTTTGCCACAGCATGACAATAAGCTTTGTCAATAGAAGGCACTGGAAAACCTTATGCAAGATGGACTTTCTTTCCTGGTTCCTGTTCAAAGTCAATGCTCTCTATATATTTTCATGTTCTTGTAGTCAGGGCTTTTAAGCAAAGAGCCCTGGCACCTGGACTCTAGAGTGATTGACTAGAACTGAAAAGAGAGACATCTAAATAGATATGCAGATTTCTCTCCCCAGGGCCATGTGTTTATATTTGTTTATGTCCAGAATGGTGATATGGAAGGGAGTAGATCAAATCTCCAGAGAGCATTTATTTATATTCAGGGGCAAAGGTCTCTCTCAAGGGAAGGATGACAGGGGTATCAGCAGCTCTATAAAGCTTTAAGTTATATAATTTTGGAGTCCCTTCCCTGTGGATCACAGCTCATTTTTATGCACAGGGTACATGTGCTCCACCACATCGCACAGCATTTCCTTTTGGAGTATTTTGCACATGTGGAAATGATGATGTGATGTGGAAAGAGACTCACCACTGCATCACCTCGTGGGAGAACTGAGTCATGAGGAGTGGACACAAGCTGCTCTGTGTGTAAAAGATCTGTTCCCTGAACAAGAGGTTTTTCATACACACACACACACACATGCACAGACACCCCGCATGTTTAGGTATACATACACATTTGTATACATACACATACACACATAGATGCACACACAATCTGTGGCAAGCTAACTTGTTAGCTTATACATCTGGTAACATTTCAGAACTTTCAGTTTCAGACCTAATAGTTCCAGTTTGCTGCATTTTTGCCACTTCTTTGCCTTGCTGCATGGCCGTTGGCAATACACTGCCCAGCAACACAGCTAGCGCCCTCAAGTTGCTCAGTGAGCTTACTCACTGTAGCCCTGCTGACATGGACACTATATGCTCCAGCCTGTTGGTCAACAGTCTCCCAGCACTCTCTCCTCCTCTGCACAATACCCCACCAGTCTTGACCCCACAGGGTCCTTTCCTGCAGTCCTCCTATCATTGACATTGCATACCCCCAGCTGCTCACCCCTCCAGCAATGAGCGTGCTTCAGACACCTTGACTCCTGTGCTCTCACTCACAGGCAACCTAATGTACTTATTTCTTTTCTCTTGCTTGCCCAACAGCTGTGGACCAGCTCCAGTTTAGGCAATCCAGCAAATGTCTCTGCCATGTGGTGAACTACACGACCAACTTTTCTCATAAGTCTTGATTCAGCCCTGAGGATGGGACGGCACCCCCTTCTAAGTTTGTTTCTTCTTGAGAACTCGCCCTCAAACTGATTTTTTTTTCAGAATTTTTTACATTTTTATCATTACACTTCATTATAGTTAATTATTTTTTATAGTTAATGCCAACTTGATTTATAAAAGACTCTTAAAATTAGTTGTATCATGGCATGCACTCATACAGAACACTGACTTATCAGGACTACAGGGAAAAAAGCTCCCAAACTTAATAGTTAATTACTTTTTATATCAAATCAAATCTCATTTTAAATTTATGTGTCTCCTAAACCCTGATTAGATTCTGACTGATGCATTACTTATGAAAACAAAATTTTAATCTACATATAATAAACTGCATATATTTAAAGTGTACAACTTAATATGTCATGGGCATATGTATACACCCATACTATAAATCAAAATAATATATCATTAGCCCTCAACATTTCTTCATGTAAAATGGTACTTTAGTAATCACATAAAGAGAAGTTGAGCTATGGATATGCTTAGTTTAGGATCATTGGGTTCAGTTTATGGGATTTACAGTCACTCTCATGTATAGTTAAATTGTTGCTGGTCTTCCTGGTTTAAGGATGGCTTTTGAAAATATTTCTACTGCCTACTGCTCTCACCAGAATCTTGATAGGAAGGACCAAGGTCATATGAACATGTCTTGTGGTACTGAGCATGGACCTATGTGGCTAGTGGAAGAAAAATAAGGTTTACTATATATACATATATGTATAGATATCTGGGACCTTGTATGTAGAAAATAGAAAATTGTTCTAACTTCTACACTCACATGTACAAAGACTTGTTAAATATTTTCTCAAGTTATCAAAGAAACTTTAAATTAAACTAGTAATAATACATCATGAAGCTAAAATAATCATTTTTAACTATCAATAATAAAAAGAAAATACATTTTGATTAACCCTAAGAGAGGAGAGACCAACTTAGGTATCTAGCCTCTTTACAAAATAGGCATTCAGAGAGATTGAAACCAAAAAGTAGGCTAAACATTATAGAAGTGGGTCTGTCAGGTTATTATTATAAGCAGGTTTATTTAGTCAATTTTATCATGTCTGTGGTAGTTTTCATTTTCTACGTCTTGAAATCTGTTGCTATTTATTTTTTCATTCCAAATAAATGTTTAGTGTTATAGCTAATTTTGTATCCGAAATTTTGTATTTATTTTTCTTAAAGTGGGACCCCCAACAGGTGTAAGTTTTGAGTTCCATACAATGTGAATCTTCCCCTACTTCCAAGTATTGTTTTATTAGAACATGTCCAATGAATGAGTTGCCCATAATATTATACTGTTTTTCAATCCAAGACTATGTAAGGATTTTGAAAATACTGATGATGATGATGATTACCACAACGATAGTGAAAATGGATTGTGATGATTAATGGCTGCTTTATTTATTTCTATATAATGAGCTAAATCCATTAACTCTTGTTGTAGATTTTTCTGACTATTAAGATTTCTTCTTGGCCCTGTATGATTGGCTCAGCAGTAGAGCATCAGCCTGGCGTGTGGAATTTCTGGGTTCAATTCCTGGCCAGGGCACACAGGAGAAATGCCCATCTGCTTCTTCACCCTTCCCACTCCCTTTTCTCTCTTCCCCTCCGGCAGCCAAGGCTCCATTGGAACAAAGTTGGCACGGGTACTGAGGATGGCTTCATGGCCTCTGCTTCAAGAGCTAGAATGGCTCTGGCCACAGCGGAGTAATGCCCCAGATGGGCAGAACATAACCCCTGGTGGGCATGCGGGGTGGATCCTGGTCTGGCGCATGTGGGAGTCTAACTGCCTCCCCACTTCTAACTTCAAAATAAATACAAAAAAAAGAGAAAAGGATTTCTTTTTTATATCTTCTCAAATTGTATCTACTACAATTTAAACTTATTTTATCTTAATTTATTTTCACTGCCCAATGAAGATTTCCGGTCAGCATTTACCACATATTTCTTTACATGGTCAATGTTTGTGAAAATTCTTATCAGAGTACAAAACTTTTTCCTAGTTTATACATTTATGATATTATACAATATGGGTTTTAAAGCTTTATACAAATATCTGGTTAATTTGTATTTACTTATATGCTTTTATATGTATTTACTTATAACTGCCTTTATTATTTAAAATTATCAGAAAATCGAGTATATATTTTGAACACCTACTTCACGTACACAGAAAAGTACATAAAATTGCACTGGAAAATTGAGGAAAATGTTATTTACAGTATGATTTATTTCATCTTCAATTATTATGTTTTCAGGTGATACACACACACACATATATATATATATATATATATATATATATATATAATTTTTTTTATTTACTGCTAACATTGAAATTGGTATCTTTATACATATCTTAAGTTCAAGACTAAGGTTAGTAATTCTCTTGTATTATGTAACTTAAGAATTATTTAACAGAGCATTAGTAAAATCATAACTATGCTTTTATCATGTTTTATTTATTTCTGAGGCAAAAGTATTGTTTTCTAATATCTATAGTTTCCTTTTATTCTTC
Source organism: Rhynchonycteris naso (assembly GCA_037038555.1). Classification (NCBI taxonomy): domain Eukaryota; kingdom Metazoa; phylum Chordata; class Mammalia; order Chiroptera; family Emballonuridae; genus Rhynchonycteris; species Rhynchonycteris naso. Next base: position 149,781,923 of record CM072997.1, read on the forward strand.
ACGTGTGTATTCATAGTTTGAATAGATCTCTTTCCTGCTTTCCTCTTATTATTTTCATTTAACAGATTGCTCAATCCCAGGACAAACAGTTCTTTAAAAATGGTCTAGAAAAAGGTTTAAAGAATAGTTTAGAAGTAATTCAAGAAAGACCAATCAAATTCCTGCTGAAGAGGACACAGCAGCTGAATGGATGGGGCTAGGGAGCCTGGGAAAGAACTTGTGAGTACTTGCTCTTGATCATCCTCCAGTTGTCTGGGAAAATGATTGTTATAATAAGTAACAAATGTCATGGGCAACTATAATTTACCTTTTTTTGTAGCTACTGATAGTTTACCTTTTTTGTATGACTTCTTTTATGACCCATCGTGGTCCTCTTTTCATCCCTCTATAATAATAAAATATAGAATAAAATGTATTTATCTTATGGTGTGGTGTGTCAATGCATACTTACAGCAATAATGTGACTATTAATTTTTTAAAACTCATAAATGGTCATTTATTCAAATTTTATATTGTTTTAAAATGAACATTTCTGCAAGGAGAAATTAGAAACCATGGGATTATATAATAAGAATGTAGGAGTAGTCCTTAGAGATATTTTAGGACTAATGCTTATTACTCTTATTTCTAAGTATAGTATAAAAGGCTATTATTTACTATGTTGCACACTGCCTTGTAAGTACAATTTTAATAGTGTTTAGATTTTATTTGTAGTATAATGTTTTCCATCGCATTTTAAATTTATTATAATTCTATAGAATTATATGTAACAAGTTGAATTTAAAAATAGAATGCAAAGTGTAGTATTTTATAAAGCATCATATACTTAGTTGTAAAGATTATTAGCTAGCATGTAGCTGTATTAGGCTTTGTGATGATAGCTATTTAATTACCTTTAAATGATAGTAGCTCAAGTGCTTGTAAAAATGTCCCACTATTTTTGTCTAGATAAATAAATTTTTGGAATAATTTTAAGTCACACAAAATATCATACTTAGAATAGTAATTAAGTGAAAATAAGTAAATCAAAGAAGTAAATAAATAGCCAATAAATCTTGAGCCAAGATTGGTGTTTCCAAAACTGAGCAATGATGTGAACAATATTGCACAATGATGTTTTTATCTGAGTGTAGTTACTGTGCTAACATTTTTGTTTCTTTAACTACCACAATTTTAAAATGGTCACTATCTCAAGTCTGTATGTCTACTTTATATTGTATGATCTGAATTTATTCTGTATGTCTTCAATGAGACTATGTTCTAGACTGTCATTAGTACATTCTTTTAACCGTAGTTGAAGGCCTTGGCTCAGTGTTCATTCTGTATAACATCTCTGTAGTGTATAATATTTTTGACCATACCTTCCTTTTTGAAACATCTACTTTTATGGCATTGAAGGTGGGTTATTTTCTATCCTCTAGAGTCTAGTCTGTTCTGTATTCCACTGCCATTGTTTCTCACTTTTCTAAATGTGCATGGTCTTTAGTTCCCATTGGCAGAACATTTATTTGCTCTTCCTTTTCTTCCTTTGGAAGCATCTATTTTCTGGGCCTCATATATCATTTCTCTGTGAACAACATTATTACAAACAACATTTTTCAATCTCTAGATTGTCTTCTTGAATCTCCTGGAGTCAAGTAAAATGAGAAAGAACTAACAAAATTAAGGAATTTTTTATTTTTTACGATCATAAAACTGATTAGAGAGTCAGAATTATGGGAATAATTGGAACAATGAAATTCTGTTACTAAAATAAAAACTGGAGTTCATTAATTTTTCATTTTTGCTTTCATTTAAAAAAACATTCTTGTGGAGAAAAATAACTCCTGCATTATTAATGGGAAAGCAGACTGGTGCAGCTACTGTGGAAAACAGTACAGAGTTCCTTCAAATAATTAAGAATGGAGCTGCCTTATGACCCAGTGATTCCACTTCTGTGATTATATCCAAAGAAACTCGAAACACTCATTCAGAAGACTATATGAACCTATTTCATTGCAGTGTTATTTACAATAGCCAAGATTTAGAAGCAGCCCAAATGTCCATTGGTATATGAGTGGATAAAAAAGCTATGGTACATTTATACAATGGAATACTACTCAGCCATAAGAAAAAGGTAACCTTACCCTTTGTGATAGCGTGGATGGATCTGAAGAGCATTATGCTAAGTGAAATAAGCCAGTCAGAGACAAGCAAGTACCATATGATTTTAATCAGACATAGAAGCTAATGACCAAAATAAACTAACAAAATAAAAACAGAATTATAGATATAGAGAACAGCTGTCAGAGGGGTTGGAGGCTGGGTGAAAAAGATGAAGGGAATAGCAAAAAAAAAAAAAATCTTATATACACAGACAACAGTATGGTTATTACCAGAGGAAAAAGGAGGCAAGGGGGAATTAGAAGAAAGTGAAGGGGGGAATTAGAAGAAAGTGAAGAAGGAGACTTCACTTTGGGTAGTAAACACACTACAATATACAGACGATATATTATAGATTCTTACACTTGAAACCTATATAATTTTATTAACCAATGCCACCCTATTAAATACAATAAAAGATTAAAGAAAAAAGAAAAAAGATTCTTTTTTCTTCTCAATATACATGTTTATTTTTTGTCCTGTGTTTTATTTTAGAGACAGTTCTTGTGTTATTGCATAGATTTTGTTGAATGTCAATAAAATATATACTATATGAGAGTATTTTCAACTAATTGATTCAGGTACTAAGCAATGACACAGTTTTTCAAGTAATAGGAAACATCAATTATTATTTATACGCAAAGTTATATTAATGCCACTGGGGCAAGTTAATTATTTTAAAACTTGTTGATTTTACTGTCAGTGATTAAAATAAAATGTGGTAATACGTTTTATTTATAAAGTGCTTTTAACTATATATCTCGCAACACTGAGGGTGTCCCTTCCTTTATACATCAGTTTATAACTTTGCTTTCTGAAACCTGATTAATGCATTTGCATTGGGTTTATTTTGCTGATTGCGGGGGGTGGTGGGTGTATGTCACAAGGCCAAATTTACTACATGTGTTAAAATTATCATAGGATTACCCAATAAAGTCTTGATTTGTCCTTTTTGTTTTATTTTAACATATTGTTCTGTATAAGGATATAATTTAATTAAACAATAAATGAACAGAAAAACAAAGAAAACTTCTGTGTGAAAGACCTAAATTAGGGCAGAAATTGGATTTTTGTGTTTGAATGAAATGTGACTATAAGACAATGAGATTAAGTTTTATATATAATTGCAAAATTCCCATTATCTTAACACCCTGACTGGTCTTATCATCATAAAAGAGCAAAGAATACTTTAGCTTGTTGCATAAGACTTGAAGAAAATATTTCTGGGCCACCTCTTAGCCATGAGAAGACAGCACTTTACAAAGGTCTACAGTTGTTTTTTAGAAGTTAAACATGTTTGCTGAACAGGTTAATTTTCTCCCCCAGTTTCACTTTGTTCACATCAATTTCCTTTTTCTTCTCCATCACTTTCTATCTTTTCCAAGATGTTTGGATAATAATTGTTTTGCAATAGGTCCATACTGTGGATAATTCAAAAATTTAAACAACACAAAATTCAATAAGTAAAACTGCTAACTCCATACATGCCCTCTGTCTCTTTACCTTGTGGGCCTTTGGCTGCTTATTATTATTAATATTATTATTTTTAATTTAAAGGGCAGATTCACACAAAACACTTATTTTCTGAAATAAAAATAACAACATATTCATATTTGGCATATTCATACAGAGAAACTCTATTTGATAGGTAGAAAAAAATTGTACCAAATATTGTATAGAGCAAGAAATAAATTCTTAAAATGATAATGAGAGTCCATGTAACTAGGCAAAATCATTGCATGTTTTCAAATACTTGGTATAACACATGTTGAAATAGAAAAATTGATATTATTGTAAACTCTAAAAATATTGCTACATTGGAAATTTGGGAATGGAAATAGAAGGAAATTATTTAAATATCTTTATTTAAACTATCTCTATTAAGCTTATTTAAATATTCCAACTATTTCTATTTTTATTCAAACTATGAATAAGTTGAATCACTATGAGTTATCACATACTTTAAATATTTAAAAAATGACCATATACACATTCTAGTTAAATTTGTTCTGCTATGTTCTAGTGGCTTGCAACATGTATTATTATCAAATCTATTGAGGGGCATTTTGGGATATAGTAGTTGAAGAAAATAGTTTGTGAGTGACAAAGGGCAAAAAATTAAGATGTTAAGTATAAATACTTTCACAAAAGATCCAAATTTTATAACAAATGATTTAAAGAGAACCATAATATATTATTTAGTTTATATATATACTAAAACCTTTAAATTTCATTTTATTTTAAAATTAGACTTTTCTCCGAGTCTTTAATAAAACAACCTCACCTACCCCACCCTCCAGCCCTACCCCCAAATAAATAAGCAACTTAAGGGAAATCAATTCACTTTTATTTTTAGCAATACTTAATTTTATTTCAAAGTAATAAAAACCTATGTCCAGTCTGACCAGGCAGTGGTGCAGTGGATAAAGCATCAGACTGGGATAAGGAAGGATACAGGTTCGAGACCCTGAGGTCACCAGCTTGAGAGTGGGTTCATCTGGTTTGAGCAAAAGCTCACCAGCTTGGACCCAAGGTTGCTGGCTCGAGCAAGGGGTTGCTCAGTCTGCTGAAGGCCCATGGTCAAGGCACATGTGGGAAAACAATCAATGAACAACTAAGATGTCACAACGGCAACAAAAAACTGATGGTTGATGCTTCTCATCTCTCTCCATCCCTGTCTGTCTGTCCTTACCTATCCCTCTTTCTGACTCTCTCTCTGTCTCTGTAAAAAAAAAAAAAAAAAAAAAAAGAAAGCAAAACCTATGTCCACAATGTATTTACTTTCTCCCCTTTTAAATCTTTGGGTCGTTGGATTACTAGTCATCTGATTAAAAATATACACTTAAAAAAAAAATAAAGCAGGCTACTCAATTCCACATTGTACATGAAGAGAACATAGGTTGTAGGTAAGTCTATTCTACTAATGTAGATGTTAGTTAGACTTAAAACATACCAGGACAATATAACATCACTCAAAGTGAATTAAATAAAAAATAATTTAAACCTAGAAAGATTAAAAAAGATGAGAATAAAAATGCATATTATAAATCTTATCACTTGATACAAATAGACCAAAAAGTTACCACTGACCTTTCTAAAAATTATCAAAAAATTGTTACCTGAACAATTCCATAAAGCACAGAGTTTATATGTTCAAAAATAGGTTGATCAAGGGTACAATTATTTTGTATTAATCCCAGAAAGAAATCTTTTGCAAGATTTTTTATTGAGAATCATGTAAAATACAATGACCTCTGTGATATTCCAACAGATAAAAAGTTTAGAGGGTCTGTCTTTAAAACATTATATATTAAATATTCAAAAATTATCATAATATGACCTGTGTATTAAATATATATTTTATATATAAATATATAAGAAATTCATGTGTAAATATGATAAATACAAATATATTAAATCTTAAGATATATATCACATTTTTCTTAGCATATTACAACAAAGCAGAGAATAGAGAGGTAAAGCTATTTTCTTTGAAGTCTATGGTATAAATACCATGATCCAGCAATGGCTGCAATCTATATCTGGCCAAGTCATTTGTTGCCACAAAGAGACTCAGCTGTACCACACCAAAACAAAATTCATCATCTTGGGTAAACTATCCATAGCATACCACTGTTATAATGTATGATCCTATGCAGTAGGTTATCATTTAGTTCTCTCAATGTTTATTTTTTTAATCAGTTCTCCTCTGCTATACAGAGAATGGCCTGCTAACCAGGATTAACCACCCAAAGTTTAATGAGACCTTTTTTGAAAAAAGGCCAAAGGGCACATATGATCAGTTGCCTACAATTTTCAGGCTAAATTTTTTTCAGCCATTGAATAACTTTGGAAACTTGGTCCCTTCTTCTATATATCCAAAATTACATGCAAAGGAACTTCTTGCCTCATCCCTCAGAGACTGAAATGAAAGACTATCTATTTTCCATCTGTCCTGTTGGGCAGCACCTCAACTTTCCTAAGAGGATGTTAGTCTGTTCCAATTCAGGCACAAGTTCCAAGCTAAGGCAGGACACAGCATAGCTGCACTCCACACAACTCAAAAAATACCACCTAGAGGTCCCTTATGCTCCAATTACAGGAAAAGCATATTCACACACACACACACACACACACACACACACACACACAGACACACGCATGCTCCACTAAAAGGATATGTAGTCTGAATGAGAACTGCAATAATTAACTACTTATTGTTGTTGGACCCTCATATAATTGCTTTTATTGAGTTGTCACTTTAGTGCTATGGTCTAGCCTACAGTGAGTAATTTTCTGAGAAGCAGTCTTATGAAATATGATGCTACATTTAATGTAAGAATGCTATTGGGTTTGTCTCACCATCCAGCCCCATTCTTATGGGGAGTCATAGAAGAAGATTCTCTTAGACTTCAGAAGCAGTAATGCCTGTTCTGAGTCACATTTCCCCCCTTACCCATGCTATGAATAATGTACCTGATTGAATCACATGAGAATCCTTTTTATCCTGGCTCTGTCCCACAAGGACCTCCTTACACTGTTGGCCAGAAAATATTGGGTCAGTATATCACCATTTTTTAGCTTGTGTATATACTTCAGTCCTGGTTTCAACTAATTTGCTCTATTGTCATTACTACCTTGATTTGCTTTCTTATCCTCTTAGTTTTATTTGTATCTTTTCTTAGGATAGTGTATGGATTTTGGAAGCTGTCTTAAATAATTTTTGTAAGCGAGCATGAGAGTTTTGAGGACAGTAAAGGTTTTGACCTTTCATTGGTACATCCTACAAGTCGAGGGCCCCTGTGTTCTCTAGTGCCTCCATATGCGGTCAGACCACACTCCAGATTTGCCCACGGTTCCCTCAAGAATTTTTCTGTACTGATAAAATTTTATCACCTTTCCAGGGAAAACATGAAACATGACTGCTGTTGCTTCTGCATATCACTTGTGGTATGCTCTTTAAGCATATAAATTTTAATATAAGATTTAAAGAATCCTGGGGTGTGGCTAGTTGACTGTACTTAAGTCTTTGGAGATTCAGAAGTTATACGTGAATTTTCTACTGCAAAGGAGTCTGCGCGTTAACCCCGTGTTGTTCAAGAGTCCACCGTGCCTCCTAAACTTCAACAGTGTAAACAAGAATGGAAGAAATAGATCAGAGAGTTCAAGATGGCGATGGAGTAGGCGGAGGTACCAACTTCCAACTTCCAGAACCAAAGTGGATTATAACTTAATTTTAAGAACCATCATCTGGATAAACCAACTTTGAACTAAAATAAGTGGACTCTTCAACCAAGGAACACTGCAGAAGCCACATTGAGACTGGTAGGAATAGCGAAAACGCGAAGAGGGCTGCCCAGCTCCCCGGAGCAAACGGCAGCCCGGAGAGTCCCGCGGGGCGGGAGGAGAGTTTGGCGGAGAGGGAGGGACCTGGGTCCCAGGAACCAAGCCCCAGCCTCCAGTCCCAGAGCCTAGAAGAGGCTTATGGACACTATTGAGATGTGAAGCAAGTGAGGATACTGTTTGTGAAAAAGAGAGAGTTTTCTCGGACCCAAGAATCTTTTCAAAGGGTCAGCGCAGAAAGCCTCTCTCACAACCACGCACCCGGGGCTCCGGGGAATGGGGACAGAGGAGAGGAACAGAGCAGCGGGAACAGAGATTGGACTGAAGGCACGAGAACACTCTGAGGGGCAGCCATCCTGACCCCTGGGCTAAGTCATTTCCCTAATCGAAAACAAGTATTTCCCCTGGAACTAGCAACACCAGCAAAGGGAGACAGGACACTAGCCAAACAAGCTCTCCCGCGGCAATAGAGCAGAGCTGCTTAGAGGGAGGGAGCTCCCAAACCTACAGTGTGGAGACTTAAGACACTGCTATCTCTCTAAACGCTGCTGAAAGGCGGTTGGCGGCACGACGCTGAAAAGCGGTCCTGTCGGTGTGGGCGGAAGGGTGTGCGCTCAGTCTAGCCCAGCAAGGCCGGAGGAGATGCGCGAAAGCGGTCCGACAGCTGAGGGCCGCCTGTGACCCCACTTGTGGGGGAAAAATACGGGCAGAGATCGGCTCTAAGACTCTGCGTAAGCCGGCCCTGACCACGGGGACGGGGCTAAGACCAGGGACGGGTGAGGGGCCCGAGGGTGAGCTCATGCTGCCAACCCCGCCCAAAGGGAGAAACCAGGGTGGGTTGAAATCCTTTGTGCGCGCAAGCGGCTTCTGCGGCTGAGCTCATGCCACTGGCCCCGCCTGGCGCGTCAGCGGCTTCCACGGCTGGGCTCGCGCAACCGGCACCGCCTGGCGCTCGAGCGGCCTCCGCAGCCCCACCCGGCGCGTGAGCAGCTTTTGCGGCTGAGCTCACCCTACTAGCCCTGCCTGGCTAGAGAAATCCTGGCTGGTGGCCACCCTACGTGCGCGAGCTGGCGCCAAACGTGGGGGCGTGGTAGAGTCCTGATCGATGGGAAGCTAGCAGCTGAGCTTACGCCAGCAAACACGCCCAGCCCAATAAACCACAGTTTGCGACCCTACGCAGGAGGGCCCCGGCCTCGAGGGCGGGGCTAAATTCTGGACGGGCAAAGGCTCACAGCTGAGAGCACGTCAAAAGCCCCGCCCAACCCGCAAAACTGTGGCAAGCAGGCTCTGACTGCGGGGGCTGGGCGTAAATCTTCTGGAAACGGGCTGGTCCCGCAGCTGGGCAAAGGTGCTCACCTCTACCCTTGGTTCTAAGGCTTGTGGCTTGAGTGACAGCCCCTTCTGCGGAGGAGAGGTGGAAATCACAGCAACAGCCGCAGTAGGCTGTCATTGGCAATGCCCACACCCAACCACCCTAGGCAGCAGCAGAGGGGGTGGCAGGCCTGCAGACAGACCACACCTAGAGAACACAAAGGCAACACCTACTGGACTCCAGTGCCCACAACTTGCCTATACACAGATAAAATGGGCATGCAGAGGAATGCAAACCAAATGAATCAAGAGAAATCCCCAGAGAAGGATCTGAATGAACCAGATATAACCAAACTACCAGAAGCAGAATTTAGAATAATGATAGTTAGGATGTTCAAAGAAATTAGAGCAACAATGGATAGTCACTATGAACACCTAAATAAAGAGATAACAAGTATAAAAAATGAAATTGAAATAATAAAAAAGAATCAGACAATAATGACAAATACAATATCAGAACTGAAGACCACAATGGAAGGAATTAAAAGCAGGATGAATCACGCTGAGGATCGAATCAGCGAGTTAGAAAACACAATAAACAAAGGCACAGAAGCAGAGAAGAAAAAGGAAAAGAGACTCAAAAAATGTGAGGAAACTCTAAGGGAGCTCTGTACAACATGAAGAGAAACAACATTCACATCATAGGGATGCCTGAAGAAGAGGAAAGAGGACAGGAAATGGAAACTGTATTCAATCAAATCATAGGAGAAAACATCCCTAAATTAAGGCTGGGAAAAATTCCACACGTTCAAGAAGCACACAGAACTCCATTAAAGAGAAACCTAAAAAGATCTACACCAAGACACATCATAGTTAAAATAACAAAGCTAATGGATAAAGAAAAAATCTTAAAAGCTGCTAGAGAAAAAAAGGCTATCACCTAAAAAGGAGCCCCCATAAGGATGACATTGGACTTCTCAACAGAAACACTTGAGGCCAGAAGGGAATGGCAAGATATAATCAAAGTAATGCAGAACAAGAACCTACAACCAAGACTACTCTATCCAGCAAGGCTAACATTTAAAATTGAAGGAGAAATAAAGAGCTTTCCAGACAAAGAAAGCCTCAAGGAATACATTAAAACCAAACTAATTCTGCAAGAGATACTACGGGGCCTGTTGTGAACAGTTCAAAGGGAGGAAAAAATATAGCAAAAGAAGAATACAGCTTTAAAGAATAAAATGGCAATAAACAACTACATATCAATAATAACCTTAAATGTAAATGGATTAAATGATCCAATCAAAAGACATAGGGTAGCTGCGTGGATAAAGAAACAGGACCCATACATATGCTGTCTACAAGAGACACACCTTAAAACAAAACATGCACATAGACTGAAGGTAAAAGGATGGAAAAAAATATTTCATGCAAATGGAAATGAAAAAAAAGCCGGGGTAGCAGTACTTATATATGACAAAATGGACTTTAAACCAAAGGCTGTAGTAAGAGATAAAGAAGGACACTACATAATGAGAAAGGGAACAATTCAACAGGAAGATATAACTATTATAAATATTTACGCACCAAATATAGGTGCCCCGACATACATAAAGCAGACTTTGATGGATATTAAGGGCGAGATTAACAGCAATGCTATCATAGTAGGGGATTTCAATACCCCACTAACAACACTGGATAGATCCTCAAGAAAGAAAATCAATAAAGAAACAGCAGACTTAAAGGATACACTAGATCAACTTGATTTAATAGATATCTTCACAACTTTTCATCCTAAAGCAGTAGAATATACATTCTTCTCAGGTGCTCACGGTACGTTTTCTAGGATAGACCACATGTTAGGACACAAAAATGATCTCAATAAATTTAAGAAGATTGAAATCATATCAAGCATTTTCTCTGACCACAATGCCATGAAACTAGAAATTAACCACAAAAGAAAAACTGAAAAATACTCAAACACTTGGAAACTAAATAGCATGATATTAAATAATGAATGGATTAACAATGAGATCAAAGAAGAAATAAAAAAGTTTCTAGAAACAAATGATAATGAGCATACATCAACTCAAAATTTATGGGACACAGCAAAAGCAGTACTGAGAGGGAAGTTCATTGCACTACAGGCATATCATAGGAAGCTAGAAAAAGCTCAAATAAGCAACCTGACCCTGCAGCTAAAAGAACTAGAAAAACAACAACAAATAAAACCCAGGACAAGTAAAAGGAAGGAAATAATAAAGATCAGAGCAGAAATAAATGACATAGAGGCTAAAGAAACAATACAGAGGATCAATGAAACCAGAAGCTGGTTCTTTGAAAAGGTAAACAAGATTGATGAAGCTTTAACCAGACTCACCAAGAAAAAAAGAGAGAGGTTTCAAATAAATAAAATTAAAAAGGACAGTGGAGAAATAACAACTGATACAACAGAAATACAAAGCATTGTAAGAAAATATTATGAAGAACTCTATGCCAAAAAATTAGACAATCTAGATGAAATGGACAAATTTCTTGAATCATATAATCTTCCAAAAATCAATCTGGAAGAATCAGAACACCTAAACAGACCAATTACAACAAATGAGATTGAAACAGTTATCAAAAAACTCCCCAAAAAGAAAAGTCCTGGGCCTGATGGCTTCACAAGTGAATTCTATCAAAAATTCAAAGAAGAACTAACTCCTATCCTCCTCAAGCTATTTCAAAAAATTCAAATGGAAGGAAGACTTCCAAACTCCTTTTATGAGGCGAGCATAATTCTGATCCCCAAACCGGGCAAAGACAACACAAAGAAAGAAAATTATAGGCCTATATCCCTGATGAATTTAGACGCTAAAATTTTCAACAAAATATTAGCCAACTGGATCCAGCAATATATGAAAAAAATCGTACACCACAATCAAGTGGGATTTATTCTGGAGAGGCAAGGCTGGTTTAATATTTGCAAATCAATCAATGTGATTCACCACATAAACAAAAGGAAGGACAAAAATCACATGATAATTTCAATAGATGCAGAAAAGGCATTTGATAAAATCCAGCACCCATTCATGATCAAAACTCTCAGTAAAGTGGGAATACAAGGAACATTCCTTAACATGATAAAGGCCATCTACGACAAACCCACAGCACACATCATACTAAATGGACAAAAATTAAAAGCAATCCCCTTAAGATCAGGAACCAGGCAGGGTTGCCCACTTTCACCACTCTTATTCAACATAGTTCTGGAAGTCCTAGCTATAGCAATCAAACAAGAAGAAGAAATAAAAGACATCCAAATTGGAAAAGAAGAAGTAAAACTGTCACTATTTGCAGATGATATGATATTGTATATTGAAAACCCTAAAGTCTCAGTCAAAAAACTACTGGACCTTATAAATGAATTCAGCAAGGTGGCAGGATATAAAATTAATATGCAGAAATCAGAGGCATTTCTATATACCAACAATGAACTGTCAGCAAAAGAAATTAAGGAAACAATCCCCTTCACTATTGCAGCCAAAAAAATAAAATACCTAGGTGTAAATTTAACCAAGGAGGTTAAGGACTTGTACTCAGAAAATTATAAAACATTGATAAAGGAAATCAAGGAAGATACAAACAAGTGGAAGCATATACCGTGCTCATGGCTAGGAAGAATAAACATCATTAAAATGTCTATATTACCCAAAGCAATTTATAAATTCAATGCAATACCAATTAAAATACTAATGACATACTTCAAAGATATAGAACATATATTCCAAAAATTTGTATGGAACCAAAAAAGAACACGAATAGCCTCAACAATCTTAAAAAGAAAAAATAAAGCAGGAGGTATCACTCTTCCAGATATCAAGGTTTACTATAAGGCCATTATACTCTAGACAGCCTGGTACTGGCATAAGAACAGGCACATAGATCAATGGAACAGAACAGAGGACCCAGAAATAAACCCACAGCTTTATGGACAACTGATATTTGACAAAGGAGGAAAGAACCTACAATGGAGTAAAGACAGCCTCTTTAACAAATGGTGTTGGGAAAATTGGACATCTACCTGCAAAAAAATGAAACTAGACCATCAACTTACACCATTCACAAAAACAAACTCAAAATGGATAAAAGACTTAAATGTAAGCCGTGAAACCATAAGCATCTTAGAAGAAAACATAGGCAGCAAGCTCTCCGACATCTGTAGCAGCAGTATATTTGCCGATTTATCTCCACAGGCAAATGCAATAAAAGACAAGATAAACAAATGGGACTATATCAAACTAAAAAGCTTTTGCACAGCTAAAGACAATAAGAACAGAATAAAAAGACAAACCACACATGGGAGAACATATTTGACAGCACATCTGATAAGGGGTTAATAACTAAAATTTATAAAGAACTTATAAAACTCAACACCAGGAAGACAAACAACCCAATCAAAAAATGGGCAAAAGAAATGAATAGAAATCTCTCCAAAGAAGACATACAGATGGCCTATAGGCATATGAAAAAATGCTCAACATCACTAATCATTAGAGAAATGCAAATTAAAACCACAATGAGATATCACCTCACACCAGTCAGAATGGTGCTCATCAGCAAAACAACACAGAATAAGTGCTGGCGAGGATGTGGAGAAAAGGGAACCCTTCTGCACTGCTGGTGGGAATGCAGACTGGTCAGCCACTGTGGAAAACAGTTTGGAGATTCCTCAGAAAATTAAAAATCAAACTGCCTTTTGACCCAGCTATTCCACTTATAGGAATATACCCTAAGAACACCATAGCACTGTTCGAAAAGAAGAAATGCGCCCCCATGTTCGTGGCAGCATTGTTCACAATAGCGATGATCTGGAACCAGCCCAAGTGTCCGTCAGAAGACGAGTGGATTAAAAAGCGATGGTACATATATACTATGGAATACTACTCAGCCATAAGAAACGATGACACCGGATCATTTATAACAAAATGGATGGACCTTGATAACATTATACGGAGTGAAATAAGTAAATCAGAAAAAAAGAAAAACTGAGAACAGCATGATTTCATACATAGGTGGGACATAAAAGTGAGAATATGAGACATGGACAAGAGTGTGGTGGTTACGGGGTGGGGGGAGGGAGGGGAGGGTCGGATAGGGAGGAGAGGAGGGACACAGGGAAAACCAGATAGAAGGTGACAGAGGACAATTTGACTTTTGGTGACGGGTATGCAACACAATTGAATGATAAGATAACCTGGAGATGTTTTCATTGTACATATGTACCCTGATTTATTGGTGTCACCCCATTAGAATTAATAAAAAATATATATATTTAAAAAAAAAGATTTAAAGCTTCTTGGAATTATTATATTCTGTGAGCTTAATGTTTTTGGTGACTCATATTGTCATTCAGTTTCTTGGGGTGATTTAGTAAAAGTTCTGAACTCTGAATTGAAAACATTCATTTAATAAAAAAATGAAAAGTTTACATAATTATTTAGATAGGAGGTGACAGGAAAGCAAAAATTCTGATATGTGCTAGTATTAAATATAGTCAGTAAACTCATTTCTTCTTTGTCTGAAAATACTTCTTACCTAAATGGCATTAGCAGAGATTCAATATATTCTGTGAGTAGCTTTAGCATTCACACTTTTAAAAAACGAAGTTGATCATACAAATATCATTTTATTAGGTAATCATTCATTCACTCATTCATTTATTTCTGCAGTCAGTAACTACCTTGTCTGCTCTATTATTCTAGGTACTGAAAATACAATGATGAAAATTTTAAATTTCTTCCCTAGTGGATTTTTTATATAGTCAAGGAAGGTAGACAATACACATAAATGAATAACAAACAACTAAATGAGATAATTTCAGATGGCTATGGATGCTATGAAGCAAAATAAGTAGCTATGTGTAGTGATGACATTGATTAGAGAAAATCAGTCATGCAAAGATCTGGGGAAAGAATCCTCCAATCAAAGGAAAGAACTAGTGCAAAGGACCTTAGATGGGGTTAAGTCTGTGTGCTCAGGGTCCAAGAGGGTCCAGCATGATTTGAGTACAGAGATGTCAGAAGACGTAAGCCAGAAGGGTAAAAGGCAGGCAGAGGGCAGACCACTTGGGGTCTATAACTGTGCATATTTTACTTTTGGAACCTTGAGAGAGTCACTTAATATGTCTTGGAGTCAGTTTCTCTTCGTCTAAAATGAAAAGGATATAAGCTACCTCATAATCTTGTTTGTGAAGATTTTGCATGTTCATTAATGTTATCTGCTTGAAAGAATGCCTGCATGTAGTATGAACTACATGTGTTATCTTCTATTACTATGTATGTAAGTATGGTACAATTTCCTCCTAGCTAACAATTTATTGCCCCAGTAAAATTTTAAAGCTAAAATAGTCTTGGAAATTATATTCAGTCCTGACATTTTTCAGATGAGGGTTTAGCTCAGACAGGTCAAATGGCCTATACAAGTTCCCATAACTAGTAAGTAAATGTTTAGACTAAAATCTTAGTCTCTTGACTCTCAAGTCAAAAGCTTTCTACTATTAGATGGTACTGACCTTTAGTGGCCTAGAATTATTTTCCTTAGCATTTGCTTATAGGATTATATTTAGAATAGTACCATTGAACCTGAAATTTTTTGTTGAGACTAAGATGGTTACCATATCAG
This sequence comes from Rhynchonycteris naso, assembly GCA_037038555.1. Taxonomy (NCBI): domain Eukaryota; kingdom Metazoa; phylum Chordata; class Mammalia; order Chiroptera; family Emballonuridae; genus Rhynchonycteris; species Rhynchonycteris naso. Next base: position 149,797,385 of record CM072997.1, read on the forward strand.
TAGTAGATTTATAAGCTAATGGTTCATTGCTAACTAAAATATATGTGGAAGTAATTAGAATTTAAAATTATTTTAATTAAGATTAACCACATATTCAAATACCCCATTATTAGCTTTAACATTCATACTTTTTGAATCAAATGGATATAGAAATTTCATTTTATTATATAATTTATTATATAATTAATTAATTCATTTCTTCAGCAACTCCTCTGTGTCCTACACTATTCTAGGCACTGGAGATATAGAGGTGAACAATATAAAGTGCTTGCCCTCATGGAACTTATATTCTAGTTAGGAGAAACAGAATATAAACACATAATTAAAGAAATAAACAAAACGGTAATTTTACTTGTCTTAAAATCACTTTAATTAGAAAATTAGGCAATCAGTATATGAATAACATGATAGATAATGTTATTTATAAAATCAGAAAAGCCAATTACTCTTTAAATAATTAACTCACTTAAACAATTTGTTTTTCAAGCGTCCAGTTCCTAGCCCCACTACCTACCAATGCGCAAATTAATGGCTTATATATATTGCAATGTAATTATGCACATGGTGTTCTTGAACAGTAGGGGTTAAATTAATACATGGGATGAAACTTTTGCTAAACTCACTATATAGGACTAAAATTATTTTACCCAAAACCTACATTATTTGGTTGTTCAGGGTAATATTAAATTTTAATTTGTCTCTTTCTGCAGCATTATAGGTTTTCTAAGACATAAGAAAATTGCTTCCTGGGATAGTCGTTTCTGTGTTTGCCTTTTTGAAAGAAATCTCTTGCCTAGGAAACGTTCTGTTGCAGAAGGTCATTTGTAAGCCATTTTGAAGTAATTTGCTATAGGAGCAGCACTTAGACTGGTGGGTAGGTTTAAATTTTCGTTCATGAAAGTTTATTTCTCCATTCTTAAAGTTGAAACATCAAACTGATGGTGTTCGCCTGATTTCTGGCTCAATTTAATTTGGAAGAAGTGAATAGAGGGCGTGCATCCTTCTTCTTCTCTGAGCTCAGAACTGCACTGAGTTCATCCTTCAAAGCTGATAAGATTTTCCTTTTGCACCTCCTGTTTTTCTTTCTGCACATCTGCTTCTGCATAGCACCCTTTTTTTCAGGTCTTCGGGAGTTTTTTCTTCCCCCAGTAAAAGCAATGTGTCTTTTATTCGATGTTCTATCATATTGGAATAATACCAAAGTTATTATAATTATAATTGAATATTCAATATGGATATTTGATTTGGGGGATGTCAAACAGGCATCCCATATTGTAGAAATGATTACTTTTAACTTTTTTTCAAATTCCTGTTCTTAGCATCCAAAAAATTATTTTCTCAGAGCTACCTAACAACACTCTCTGTTCAGTCAGAGCTATGGCTGACTGGTCTTCAAAGTCCATGGATTGCTCTTTCTCACTTTGAGATGGTATATTTAAGATGGTGGGATTTGAAAATCTATAAGACTTCACTCAAGACAAGCTTACTCCTGTAAACAAAGGCTGAAAAATTATACTCGATTAGATTCACCCTGCTTTTAGCATCGGCTTTATTCTCTATATTGTCATTGTGTACTTTGCTGTCACTTTAGAGAAATATACTACACGAAATCCTAGCCTAAGCAAAAACAAACGGAAGCAGTTAGATTTGTCCCACATCATTGCAAAGACAGTCCATAGGTCTGCTGCCTGCCAAAAATAGATGTATTTTATAGTATGTTCAGCTCCATCGCTCATATTTTTTCATTTCCTCTTCCCAGCTGAATAAATGGAGGGAAAAGAGAAAAAGATTACTCCCATAAAAAATACATTTTCCCCTTCTATGTTCAATTATGGAAGGACATCTATAAACACAGGCATAGAGCCCAGAAAAAAAGAGGTATTTCCAAAATGTTGTCTGATAGTCACTTTAGATTCCAAATAAAAATTGTTTGGAAATATATTTAGGACATATAAGCAGAAAAATTGACATATGGCATGTGATATTTGGCTGAGTTCATAGATAACATATAAGCCTTCCTGAAGCAGCTTTGCTGGTAGTTCTATAACCTAGGAAGTGACTGGTTGTCAGAAACACAGACATTCAGGGCTGTATGAAAACTTAATGGTCATGTAGAAAAATTTACTTGGTGACTAAGTTGCAGGAATGTAACTAATACAAAATGTAAATAAAATTAATGAAAGTTTTAGAAGGTGTCTAAATTATTCAACTTTTGTTTATATAATTTTCAAAGTATGCTGTTTTCTGGATCCTCAGTAGCCATGGAAACACTGTGAACTTGGTCAATAATCTAGAGTTGAATTCTCATTTTCAGTCTATTTAGGGTATGGCATTTATCTGTTCATTGCAATTTTACCTCTAAAGCATATGTCACATATGTTTATGGCATGTTTAAAGTTATACGACACATGGATTTATGTGAGAAAGATTTTCAGTAGTACATGCTCAAACTTGTATCTACTTCAAAAGGAGAGTTTTGAAGAGATAGCACTGTTTATTATATGCACATTGGATTGAAATGAAACAGTTTCTGTTTCTATTTTTTCCATCTAGTTTTGTAAGTTTTGAGAAGTGACTTAATTATTCTTGGATGTATTTATAGATCTCAAAAATGGATTGGTTGTCTACTTGAATCCAAGGTTCCTTCCTCTTCTAATATCCAATGAATCCCACTGGGAATTTATCTGGATAAGAAATCCTTTTTTATATCTTGAGTATTGGTTGAAATATCTACAAAATTATATAAAAAGTTAAGAAAAAGAGTATTTAAATAATTGATTTTTTTACACTTATTTTTACCTGATCTTGTGGCACCTGCAGATGTTTCTATATTTATTAAGCCAGGAACAAAGATGTCACCTTCCCCTACAGGCACATTAGTGACTGATCCCAGAAGGTCCATTTTCATGTAGCAGCCCTGCAATCACCTATGTCACTGTCAGAAAACAAGATGGCAAGCTCATATGCAGGTAATCAGGTGAGCTTAATGAGCTTGAGGGGATAGTTGGGAATTAGAGTCAGATTTTAGGGTAACCTAAAAAGAATGGCAAAAAAACGTTGGGACAGGTAAGGAGACATTAACACTTTAAGGCCTGCAGCGAAGGGAAAGAGTGGACGTTGGAATCTGCAGATTTTTGTTTCTTTAGTTGTTTTATTATATTCTTATTTTCAGTTTTGTTGATTTCTACCATTATTTATATTATTTCCTTCCTTCTGCTTGTAGTCAGTTTATTTACCTATATTTTTATAGTTTCTTAAGATATGATCATTTAGAATTGAATTCAGACCTTTTCTTATTTCTACTGTAACCATTTAGTGCTATTAGGTGCTATAGTTACATCCGAAATATTTTGATATCTTGTGATTTCATGTTTTAAGCTGAGGTCTATGTATTTTTAAATTACATTGACTGAGGTCGCCAGTTTGAAACCCTGGGCTTGCCTGGTCAAGGCACATATGAGAGTGGTGCTTCCTGCTCTTCCCCCTTCTCTCTCTCTCTCCTCTCTAAAATGAATAAATAAAAAAAATTACATTGCAATTTTCTTTTTGACCCATCAATCATTTAGAAATGTGTTATTTAATTTATACAGTTTTAAATCACACAAGAGAATTTGTAATTTATCTTGAAGTGTTTTTATGATGGCTACTTTAAAACCTTTGTCAGATAATTACATCTGATTAATTTCAGTGTTGCCGTTGGTTGGTTGTCTTTTCTCATACATGTTTTCATTTTCTTGGTTCTTGATATAACAATCATTTTCAGTTATTGCTTAGACATTTTGTCTTATGTTCAAAGACTCTGGGATCCTATTTAAATCTTGTTTTAGCAGAAAGTTGCACTCTTTAGATTTAGCATGTAGTTCCTGATTAGTTTGTGGGCTTTGGTTCCACTGATAGTTTAATGTCCAAATAGGTAAGTCTGTGTGACTCACCTGATGCCGCTGGGCTTCCACTGATGGTGCTGCCTGAGGCAGCGAAGGGGTTTCGTCAGGCCAAATCTCTGGGTATCTCTAGGTGATAAAGGGCAACCCTGGCCTTTATGGAAAATGAGACTTTTTGAGTCAGAACTTGTGGCATGTTCCCCTCCCCATGTCCCCAGCTGCCCCAGTGTCCCTGGCAGAGGAGGAAAGTTTTAGGTTCTTGGATACAAAGAGTCATTCATGCCCTGCTGCCTGTGTGTTTGCAACCCTCTGCTGCTTCTACACAACCACTCTCATGTTCCCAGTGTGGAAAGGTGTTTCAGGTTTGAGGAGGCTTCCTTGGTCAGGCACTTGGTCTGACAGCATTTTCCTTCCCCTGGAAAGGGCCAGAGAGTGTTTACTGGCTGAGCTACTTGTTGTGGTATGATCCCCTTATGGATGGCCTCCAGAGTGGAGTCACAGGCCCATGGAGACAATGAGGCTTCCACACCCAGACTGCTCGTGTGGTGTCTCTTGCTCATGCTATGTGACTGCCTTAAGCCTATGCCCGGAGAGTACTTCCCTTCATTCATCCTTGTTACTGATTCAGTCCAGCTTACCTGCTGTTCATTCAGGTTCTTTCCAGCAAGGAATAGCCCTATCCAAATTGCTTTCTGATAATAGGTTGGAGGTCAGGAAATGCTGGGCCTGTGTCACCTTCCTCTGTTGTATATGGCTGTGTTCCTTCTCCAGCCCCAAACTAGCTCATCTTCTTCTTACCAAGTAACAGAAATCTCTTTTAGTGGCCTCTTGTTATTTCCAGGATAAGGAGTGGGCACAAACAGATCTATACCATTGTCTGGACTGAAGTCCAGGTCTGTTTTGTACCTAGGGGAGACATTCAACTGGAGGAAGTTGTGGAGGAAAGACTCCATACCAGGAAGGTATGGTGCCCTCTTTCTCTGGAAGCCATGGGAGCAGAGGAAAGTATAGCAGGGCCTCCAACAATATTTCCTTCATTGTTTTTTCATTATAATATTGATGAGGGATATACGTCTTGTTTATATCAATCAGTCTTTGGCACAATTGGTTTCATGATATGACATTTCACCATAGTTCCAAGAACCTATCTATGATAGTGAGGACTTAAGTGTACCGCAAACTGTTTGCACATCTATCTCTGAGTACATACATTTTCTGTTTTATCCAATTTGAAGTATTTTGTATTTCTTCATTAATTCTCTATAAAAATGGATATGTACATATAATGAAAGCTATACTATATTTTGTTTATTCTTGGATGCCATTACTCTGCTTCTTGTATGCCCTGAGATTTAAACTCTTGAAGAAATCCATTGTAAAATTTGCATTATTTTTTAGCAGTAGATAAACTGATGAAATAAAGGAACTGATGGTGGTTATTTAATTGAGATGACCAAATTGTATGTATGTATGTGAAGTGAGATATCCAAATATAATTTTAGTCCCTGTCCATTGTGACATTCTGAGAGCTTTGACTTAAACTGTATATAAAATATTTTATGATAGTAACAACTGTCGAATAATTATGTGTGCATACAGAACCCATTAGTCCATGGGTCTTAAACATGACTGCCTTCATCCCTTTGAGAAGAAAACATCAGCATTTCTAATTCTATTTTTAAAACCTCATTGTCATTTAATTTACAGTTCATGTATATTTTAAAATGTCATAATATATTAGAATAACAATACATGCATAATATTTTAAAATTATAATTTGGGGCAGTGATAGGGTAGTGTAAAGTCAGATTAGTTTGGACATTAGTGATTCAGGGAACAGGAGATTGTAAAAATTTGCTGCATAAAAAATTACTTAATTTGGGGAGATTATTCCAAAATCATTTACAAAATCTTTCAATTCAACTGAAGACAGGCAGAATGCTAAGAATATTTGTATTTGCATGAGTTTGAAGAACATACATCTCTGTTGTAAAACCTCAGAGAAAGAAACATTTTGAGATTGTGCAGAAGATAAAGAAGTGTGGCTGGACAGGACAATATTTGAACCTGGAATGCAAGGAACATGTGCTTGCATGATTTACTGGAGGAAATCAGGTGTTGGCATTCTCAGTGGGTTTGGATCTGTCTTTAAAAGTCCCTTACCATTTACCACCTTCTCACCCTAAGCTCCTTCACTCTTTCCTTTTTTCCATAGTGCAGGTCATCTACATGCTACAGGTATCCCTGCTTTGTGAAAGTTTGAGTTAATGTTACTCCACTTTTACGAAAGACCAATATTAGTTAGTATTGGTTTTTGCTAACAAAAAAATCTGAAGAGGACTTCAGCTTTTATGAAAAGAAGGTGAAATAACGTTTGGTGTGATTGTTTGCATCAACAATCACAGACGCAGTGCACACCCTGAGCTGTGAGAGCGGCCCTGCCAGGCTCCATCCTCAGGAACTACATTCAGCATCTCAGCATCTCAGCATCAAGCTGCCATGGCTTTGAACTTTGTCTGTGCGCACCTGTGCTTTATCTTGATTTATTCTGTGCCTTTGTTAGCAACGTGTGTTCTAAGGTATCAGAAAAGCCCAAGAAGTAAAACTGGGTGTAATTAAGCATTTTTATCATGGTGAATGAAATAAAGACAGTGGTGGGATTCAGTCAGTTCGCACCAGCTTGGCAGACTTGATACCTAATTTTTTGTTGAGTTCCGTGAACGTGTTGTTAAAATGGCACTTGTAACCAGGGTTCTCCTAAGGTGGGCGCCCGGGCAGCTGCCCACTGTGGAAATCATAAATTTATAACCTTACTCTTTTTTAACATTTATCTGTGCAACAGCATATTCTAAGTGCCCATAGTAATGTTCATTTGTCCATAGGTGAAAAAATTGCAAGTGAGGACGCCAAACAAGAAGCAATATGGAAATATCTTAAATAACAGTTTTATGGTTTTTTGTCAGGTATTATTCAATATTTTTTCATTACTACTTTAAAACTCTTAGAATCTAGTTTTGTGTACCTCTTTTATTGTTCATATTTAAGTTTTAAATGTATGAAATAATAAACTACCTTTCATTATATCTTTTTTATACTTAAAAAGGTCATTAGGACAGAGAACTGGTTGTTAAATTATTTGAATCTCACCACTGAATAAAGACATAGTGTATGTATTGAATTTTGGGTTGTAATGCTCAACATTTTTTTCATGTAAATTAGTGGTAATTGTTTCTTTGCCTTATGCCATTTTGGCTTCTGACACGTATTCTGGAAACATGCTACTTTCAGATAGTGGAGGAACCTATATGTGATTTACTTGTTTTCATGTTTATTGTGGGTTGTCTGTCTTCCCCCAGCTATAGAATGTAAGTTTCATGAGGGCAAATGTTGGCCTGCTTTGCTCACTGATGTAAATCAAGCACTACAACAGTACCTTGGTAAAGTGCAAGTTTACTAAATATATTTTTAATAACAAAGCCTACAAGTGTTTTTTTGTTTGTTTGTTTTGAGCAAGAGACACATGGATTTGTCCTTACACTTATTTATGCATTCATTAGTTACTCACTGAGAACCCCATCAGGGCTAATTTTTTTCCTTTTTTTTTTTTTTTTGTATTTTTCTGAAGTGAAAAGGGGGGGGCAGACAGACAGCCTCCTGCATGCGCCTAACTGGGATTCACCTGGCATGCCCACCAGGGACAATGCTTGGCTCATCTGGGGCATTTCTTTGCTGCATTGGGAGCCATTCTAGTGCCTGAGGCAGAAGCCATGGAGCCATCCTCAGTGCCCAGGGCAAACTTTGCTCCAATGGAGCCTTGGTTGCGGGAGGGAAAGAGAGATGGAGAGAAAAAAGAGTGGGAAGGCTGGAGAAGCAGATGGGTGCTTCTCCTGTGTGCCTTGGCCAGGAATTTAAAGGACTAATCTTTTTTCTAATTAGCTTTTGTAGCTACAGTCTTCTATAGTAATGCTTGAAGGTTAGGTCATTCTTCCATTCTTTTTCTTAGCATAAAACATAAACTGCATTTGGAGAGGTTTTTAGACCCTATAAGCTAGCTAGAATGTACCTTTTATAAAACAAAACAAAAAGAAAATAAAACAGTAAAAATATACTAGTTGATTTCCTTTTTTATCCAAGATTTAAGTATATTCCTTTAAAAATGTTTAAATTTATTTTTCAATTTTTATTACAGTGGTACCTTGAGATATCAACAGACCATCATATAAATTTTTTAAGATACGAGCTGCGACTCGGTCCATATTTTTGTTTGAGATCCGAGAGAAATTCTGAGATAGAAGTGGTGATTTGGGATGCTGCCGCTGGTTAGCGCGTTGGAGCACGGGTCCAGTATCAACAGTTTAATATACGAGTTGTCTGACTTACGAGCTTGATTACAGAACAAATTAAATTCTTATCTCAAGGTACCACTGTATTTGTTTTTATTGAGGTTTAATTGATGTATAACATTATATTAGTTTTTGGTGCACAGCATGATTCGATATTTGTGTGTGTGTGTGTATATATATATATATATATATATATATATATATATATCGCAAAATAATCACCACAATATGTCTAGTTAACATTTGTCACTATATATACTTACAATTTATTTTTCTTGTGATGAGAAATTTTAAGATCTACTCTCTTAGCAACTTTCAAATATGCAATAAGTACATTCCTTAGTATAATTAAGTAGGATGAGTGGCTCTGACTCTTAGAATTAAAGAATCATGTTGAAACAGTTGAGCTAAATATGTTTTCTCAGCATCAATCACAGAGAACCTTCACTGAAGAAGCCACCCCTGATTAGGCTCACCTGGCTCTTATCACACTGGTATGGCATGTAAGCGTGGATCTCTTTTGATAACATGTTATCTTTTCCACTTGTACATGCATTGCTTTTTAAGTGTATTTTGTTGCTTCATTTGTCTTTTCTATCTTTACTATCCAAATAGAATATAATTATTGCCACAGATTTCTGTGGCAGTCCTATATGGCTGCTCCCTGGGCATTTGGGGAAGATCCTTTGAGGCAGTCGTTACTCCACTGTTAAAGTTTTATTTTCAGGGGATTAGAAACCTTTTCTTTCAAGAGTCCTTCTATATGAATATTATCTTAGGAGAGAACACTTATAATTCTTTATTGGAGTAGTGATTAACTCACCATCTGCTGAGAGTGAGACAGTGCAAGGAAAGTAAATGGGTAGATTTAGCAGAAAGAATTGACAAACTCTTGGAGAAAGTGGATAGATGTACTCATCTCTCCGATACGTTAAAGTAGCAACATTTCTTTATGATTTCTGGTGCAAAGTCAAAGAAATACAGGAAAATTATGTTCAAATGCATTTGGATAAAACCTTAATTTATCTTCTCTCTCTCTGACTAGACCATCATTTATTTACTCACCTAGCCTCATGTTCTTGTATGCCTTTTTGAGTCATATCTGCCTTGTTCCCTCTATGTAGTAGAGTTTTATTGCTGGTTCTAGATCTCTCACATTCTTTGCTTCTTTCTTCTTTCTTTTTTCCTCTGGGCAGAGTCCTCTTTGATTTTCTTTTAGAGTGTCATACTATAATAACATTCCAACTTATTTCTGGACTGTTTCTCTTTCTCCAATTAGTCCTATACTGCCTGACCAGGCGGTGGCACAGTGGACAGAGCGTCAGACTGGGATGTGGAGGACCCAGGTTCGAGACCCCGAGGTCACCAGCTTGAGCACGAGCCCATCTGGTTTGAGCACAAAGCTTGTCAGCTTGGACCCAAGGTCGCTGGCTCCAGCAAGGGGTGGCTCAGTCATCTGAAGGCCCGCGGTGAAGGCACATGTGAGAAAGCAATCAATGAACAACTAGGGTGTTGCGACGGCAACGAAAAACTAATGATTGATGCATCTCACCTCTCTCCATTCCTGTCTGTCTGTCCCTATCTATCCCTCTCTCTGACTCTTTCTCTGTCCCTGTAAACAAATAAAAAAATAAAAAATAAAATCCAATTAGTCCTATACTTCTGCAACTCTCCAAACAAGATTTATGTTCTATTTTCCAATTCTGGACATATTGCTCTGTTGCCCTAAAATTTCCTGGTTTCCTCTTGCCTTGTAGAATAAGTATAAATCCTCCAAATTGACATAAGTGATCTTCCACAATACATTGAGAATCCTTAAAAGGGTTTTTTCCATTATTACCATATGGTAATGTGTATACCATATCATGGGAGCATGATCATGACAGGTATTACATTTCTGTTAAAAAATAAACATTTCTTGTGTTTTGTTCAAAGTTGGTTGTTTACTGTTATGTTATTTTGCTACATGTATTAACACCTCAGTTCCTTTTGCTCAAGATATAGGAGATACTTATAACATAAAATGATTCTAAATGAATTGACAGATGTGCTATCTTCCTATTTTCTGCTTATCAATGTCCCATCAACCCTCACAATTCCATCATAAAGCTATCACAATCATGTCACTCCAGAACACTTCCTTGTTCTCATGTCCAGATGTTTCTTAGATGCTCTGTAATTTGCACTAGCACTTTGTTTAGCACTGCCCATTATGCTGCTTTCTTTACCATACAGACTGGTAATTTTGCATGTTTATGTAATACTCTCTTTCTCTACAACTTGAGAACAGAATTCTGTAAGAACAGGATTCTCTTACCTTTTTTTCAGTCCTTGTAGAACCCATGACAAATGACTTACTAATATATGCAATCAGTTAATTTTAAGGATTTTGTATTTATTTGTTTTGTTTCTGTGTTATAAGCATTGCTGTTATTCTTGCTATAGCAGGGCCAAAATTTCTTCAAATGTAATTGTACATGGACATCTGTAAAAGAGAAAAAATAGAGTCGCTCTGGTTGGTAGGGGAGTGATTGTTATATTTTCCCCAATATCATCTTTCTAGCTACCCCTTGCTGACTCTACAGAATACCTATGGCTCTGCTCAATCTTGTCTGAAAGCTACACTATTCAGTTTATATGTCATGGTCAAGCAGGAGGAGGCCTTTTAATATCACCACCTCAGTTGTTTATCTGCTCTTTAAATCTGTGCTTGGAATGAACTTTTGAGGGAAGAATACATAAAGGTGTAAGTGGGCTAGCAGTGAACTTATGTGTCATACAATTGCATTGTCCTTTTATTACCAATTTTTACTTCTGATAAATAACATCCTCTCTGTTGAAAATATCTAGATGTTGAAGAAAAGGGAGTTAAGTGGCTAACACAATAGAATTAGATATTTTCAGCAATAAATGACTTTGAAAGTTCATAAAGGTTTCTCTATACTCTCACACCTTCTAAAAGAAGAGAACTGAATATGAGCAAGTTGGCATTCCACACCCATGAAGGAGCAAAGGGAGAGATTGATAGATTGGTTTGGGACATGGTATTCTGTGGTATTCTGAAAGGTTTGGGTCATCACAGCTAGAGACAGGAGCAGGACTTGGATAAAAATAACTCTGGCTATAAGGGAAGATATTGACTTTGGTAAACAATGTTTCTATTTGTGGGGGAAAGTTGTTTTTGCATGGCAAAAGAAAATTACCTTGAATTCTGATCTGAAGAGGTGCCAAGTTCTGCTGTCTCTACAGCTATTGCAATTCAATTATTAAGGGCAAAGAATACTTCTGATACAAAGGGGCATTTTGAAAAAGGAAGAGAGAAGAAGAAAGAGAGGTAAAAGAAAAATATGAGGTATCAGCTCTTAGGGAATAAAAATTTAGGTCTTTACCAAATAGAGTATTCTAATAGCAGTTCATCCTTCACAAGCTGTCTTTTGCTCATTTTCCTCTTGTGTTTTTCCTCCCATTTCTATTCATCTTTCTTTTTTATTTTTAAATTTATTTATTGATTTTAAAAAAGAAAGAGAGAAAGGAGAAAGAAGAGTGGGAAGCGTCATCTCATAATTGCATCTTATATATGTCTTGACTGAGCAAGCCCATGGTTTTAAACCAGCAAGCTCAGTGCTCCAGGTTGATGCTCTATCCACTGCGCCACCACTGGTCAAGCTATTCCCCTTTCTATCTACCTTTTTATTTTATCTCTATCAGGATGTTGAATTGAATATTTTTTATATGTCTGTGTCTAGGATTAACCTTTTCACACGTGGGAACTGGTGAAAATAGAATTATTTTGGGGATCCCTAAGGCAGAAATCTCCCTGAGCAGAAGTGAATTTGACTAAGACCACTGGGTCTATAAGTTTCATACAGCATTAAGGTGGTTAACTCTCTTGTAGACTGACACAAACTTTCTGGCAGACCAGTCTGTAGGTTGGTGATAGAAAAACACTAGTCTAGGAAATCCTGCTAAAGCCCTAAAGCTGCTGTGATACCATTGCTTTCTAAGGACAGCAAGCAAGCAAGAGATAGGTCCTCATCTCAGATTGTCTACAGACAGTTGAACAAGCTGAGCTGCCCTAACCAGCTGCCTTTCTCCAATCTCAATCAACAGAAGGTTAAGCATATGAGGACAGTGTTGTAGTTCAGAGGCCCACTAGGGAATGTTTATAAAGCTAACTCTCTAAGATAATTATTAACAGAGCTCATTACTCATTAGAACTAAAAGAAGGAGAGAATGACAACCCATTCCTCAGGTTAATGTCTGCTTATGAATCCAATTTTCTGACCCATTCTGCATCAATGTGAAGAGGTGGAGAAGAGAATTCTTAGGAGACTCTGGGAATAAGTCAGAAGCAATTCAGTATTATTGGTCCTCAGTTTAGAGTGGTTGGGAAGCCTGAGTTCCCGTGGGTCTGTTGGTAGATGGCTGACCTTGACCTAGTTTTCTTCATAAGGGTACTTGTAGAACAAAGGAGCAGCAGAAGAGGCTGTGGAAAACACTACAAATGTCAGAGCTATGGGATGGATAGAAGAATAGAGGCAGAGCATGTCCCCTGACAAAGAAACTATAGAGTAGGGTGCCTGTCCATTTGTGAATGTCTTAGAATATCACAAAAGAGATACTTGCCATTCAGAAAGAATCCAAGGTTAGTCCCTGTCACCAATGAGGAGGCTACAGAAGTACCACATAAGTCAGCAATGTGAAAACTTTCTCATCTCTCCTTATCCTCTATCCTATCCAGCATGGTGTAGGAATGGAGACTCAGAAGAGGGAGGAAGAAAAAAGCTTGCAGAAATAGACCATGTCTACTTTACCTGTTAGGTTTCTGAGCCATAATAGGGAGAAGGAACATTAGAGAGGTTGAATATGGGATGGAGTTGAAACTTGTCTGGACTGGTCTTGTTAGACCCAGAGTGATGGATACATATGAAATGTGTCCAAAAATGGTACTTAGAAGATGGAAATTCAGTAGGATGTGGTTGAAGACATTCCCTGGATATGGGTAAGGCCATTTCATGTTTGTAGCTGCTATGGTCTGAATGTTTGTGTTATCACCGAGTTTATATGTTGATAGCCTAATCCTCAAAGGTGACAGTACTAGTTGGTGGGGCATTTGGGAAGGTGGGATCAGTTCTCTGATAAAAGAGACCCACAAAGCTCTCTGGTCCCTTCTGTCATGTGAGGATACAATGAAAAGTCTCTGACCCAGAAGAGGGCTGTCACCCAACCATGCTGACACCCTGATTTTATAGGCAACTCCAAAACTGTGAGATCTCAATTTCTGTTATTTATAAGCAATCCAGTCTGTGGTATTAGCCCAAACAGACTAAAACAGTATCCTAATAATTTTAGCCTGTTTAATAAACCTCGTGATACTTGGGGCCATTGCAATCTCATAGTACTTAAACCGTCTGTCATAATACTGTGAAAGTTAGCTGATATAGGATATGGTTGGCTTTTATAAAGATTCCTGAGAACTCAATCTTCTTGTTAGCATGACCAGCATGATTAATAATTATTGAATTCTTTGATTCTAGTAACTCGACCACAATGATTTACTGTGATCCTAAAGTAAGCTGTTAATTATCCTATTTGTAATACTAGCTTTTGCCATTTGTGACAAATTTTAACAGGAGCTTCTCAATGGTAGTGATGGATTTTTTTTTTATTTCTCTATTAAACGAAGATAAGAAACTTTGACAAACTGTCTTTTTAGATTTTGATATCTCTAAAATGCAAGTTTTTATTTTTTAAGCAAGACCCATTACACCAAGCATGCATTAGTAAGCTATAACACTAAGAGAAGCTTGCTATGGGATGGATCATTAAGAACCATCGCAGAAACAGATGGACTGGATGTGAGCTTAGCAGTTGCTGTCATAGATGATTCGGCACTTTAGGAGCTTGAGATAGTTGTCAATCTTATGTGAATCCCTGCGTAGGCAGTGGAGCAGGTTATAAAAAGCAAAAAGACGAGAATCTTCATCAGCTATCTGCAGAGATGGAAGTCCTGACCAGACAGAGTAGATGTCATTTTCTTTGACTCCAGGATGAACCTAATAACCAAAAACACAGCAGCTTAGTATTATCATTATTTGCTTACCTTTGTTATTGCGAATTGTTGGATTAAGATTTGTAGAAGAGACATGAGTGTAAAACTCTTGGGGAAGTGGCGTGGATTATTGTGCCAGTTACCAGAAATCTATTTATAATTTAAAAACTAGAAGCAGAACTCCAGTGTAAGTTTGCTCACAGATGTGTGTTTGTATAAGCAAAGCTAGATGGAAAACCAGAAAGTTACTATTTGAATGCAGACATGAATATGACAGAAAGACAATGGAGGAGCTGTCCTCCATTCTGTCACTTGAGGGACTAATAGTTTTCCTAACTCTTATCTTGGATGTGCACTTTGTACTTTATTTCTTCTGACAGGTCACAATAATTGCATTGATCGTTTTCCTTCTTTGAACAGATTCGATTCTTCATCCAATATATCTACCAGAGAGACATTAGAAATGGTAAGGATTGCACTTGTTTTAAGGTGCAGGTAACCTAGTGATGACTAAGACTAAATGATGAAGTAGTCAGGAGACTTTCACAATCCACCGAAGACAGATAATTTCCAAGTTTTTCTGAGGAATGGCTACTTTCTTTTGAGGTTTGGGGGTTGGAGGTTCTGGGAAAGGTGCTTCTGAGAAAGGGGGTGTTGGCAGCAACCCATTGCCATGAGGGAGGGTGGGAGGGAGCACACTGGTGGTAACAAATGACCACTGAGCAACATGAGAGAGGAGCACATATCACTTGGCACTCTCTTAGCCCCTTACAGTCCCTGGAGACCCAAGAGACCCTGTAACAATTTGGCAACTACGGCTGCCAGCTAGTTTGGAGAGCTAGGAGGTACAAATGTGGGTGACTCTAGACTAATTGCTAAACTAACTCTCTCCTGCACAGTAAGAATATGTTTTTAAACCTAGGATTCCCATTGGAGTTTAAAGTGTGTGTGTGTTGGCATTTTTTTTTCTCTTTCATTTTTTGTGCTTGACCCCTACAACACTATTTACTGTGCCAGGGACAATGATATGAACAAGAATAAATAAATACATGGTTTGAAAACTAAGAACAAAAAATGAAGTATTATAGTACAAATTAGTGACCTCAGAAAGTTGGCCCACAGTAATGATGAAAATTACTTGAAAATCTAGATGTTTATTTTGTATGTCCGAAGGCTAAAATGTGGTTTGTATTTGTGTTGGATATATTCTTCTTCTATGAAAATGACCAAATGACACATGATAGCATGTAATTTGTACACAGTAAGAAAAACATCAAATTGCTCCTGTTATTATTTCTATAACCATATATTTTTCTTTAGATGATACATTATTTCTGAATACTTCAGAAAGCTGTATGGATGTTACCTCACTCAGAATGGAAAGATCCCATCTAAATGGAGATATGTGTGTAAATATTACCTCAATCTAAATATGACACATTATTTGGGGAGATTAAATGCAATGTATGAATTTAATTTTTGAAGTCCCCCCCCCCAAAACAAGATTTAGGATGACAACTCTCTGTAAATTACAAATAAAGAATATTTTTAAAATGATACATCTTATTCTTTTGCTATCCACTGAAATTCAGTGGTTGTTGTGACAGCATTGATTCCATGCCCTCATCTCTTCAGCCTCCTTCCTTCTCTAACAATTATGTCTACCAGAGCCGGTGGGCAATATGAGAGGAAAACATTTATCTTGCAGACTCTATAGAACAGTGGGAATTCTAAGATTCACTTACAGTAGAGTGTACCACGACAAATCATACAGCTCTTGCTTTATTTAATAGCAGTGTAAACTATTAAATGCCTAGATGTTTTTCTTACAAAGAGGTATTTCAGAATTCATTCTTTTTCACAGAGCTCACTTCTTTTATTAATGAGAAAAACAAGGAGTATCAGGAGACTGCTCACCTGGCTGATGATCTTCTCCATACCTTCCAGAAGTTGTTTGTTACGTTCCTCAATCTCAATGGCTCTTGATAGGATGGTGTCTGGGGCTTCTTGCATTCCACGCACTTCAGAGACTAGATGATACAGAGGGTCATTCCAGGAGCGCAGCACTCTGAGGATCAGGTTCAGAAGGTCTTCGTGCTAAGCAACCATTTAAATAATCACATTAAAATGAGCATAGTGCAATGAGTTACATGTAATTTTGGCTCTGACAGGCTGACATAAACATCTCTGTGTTGTTCCTCTGTGTATGTCAGATTGTTTATAGATAGTAGAAGTTGTAAAAATATAAAATTTAAGCTATTGATTTATAGTTTACTAAAATTTTTAATAATCTGGCTTATTTAAATAACTGCTTCTTTTAATGAGAGTTCTAATTTGTAACATGCAAAATTTTGTTTTCCTTCTGAAATTCTACTATTTGCCCACACAGAGAATTCTTTTATATTTGACTGCTTTGCTTGTCCATGGGGAGAAATTAAAGTTTTGTTGGAACCCCATATGTGTCTTTCCTGATTTAAGAAAGGTAGATGCCACCAGTGTCCATGACAAAGAACACAAATCATTACATTCAAAGATTCATTCATATTAAGGAATCAAGTCACTCATTAATGTGTTGAAGTTGTGATTTGCAATTTTGTTTTACAAAATTAGGATAAGTAGACAAGGAGATATAGTATTCAGAAATATTCTCTCCTCAATCTATACCAACCCCTGCCCCATGCTGTTCTCAGAGAAATGTATTTACTGATGTATTCAGGTAAATAAAATGACACAATGCTACCTATCTTTAATAACAGCATTAAAAGAATTCACAATAGACATTTGATCTACTCATTGATTATTATCAGGATTATGCATAAAACTCCAAAGAGCTGATAATCTCTGATTTAAAATGTTGCTTTCTTAATGTTCATAAACTAGTCTAGTGTTAAGGGAAATGAAGAGCAGAGAAAAATCAAATATATATTGCAATGGAAACATGTACCGAGGATGAAGGAAAGGAATGGGAAAGAGGTACAAGCTGTCTAATGATGGCAGCATAGTTTGGCTAGGGGTATTTCTGCCTAACAATAAAAAAATGAGGGTTTTGATTTGGATGAAGCCCAAAGTCAATGTCTACTACCCATGTGACTTGTGTAAATTTCTTCAGCTCTTGAAGCCATTGTTTTTTTTAAAAGAGCTCAGTATGTATAATAATAGTAGTTTGTTTTACAGTGTTTTAAGGAAATTAAATACAGTAATGCACATAAAGTGCTTTATAGGTATCTGGAAATGTAGTAGCTATCAATAAATTTTAACTCCTCTTTCTCCTCCTTTTATACTTTTTTTTTTAATTTTAGTATTATGTTTATCATCATTATAATTGTTATTAGTGAGCTTAAGCAAGCAGAAATAATGCCAGTACCATTAGCAAAGGTCTAAGGGGAGAACACATTATATTTACAGGGGCTATATAGGTGAAGATGTTTCTTTTAAATCATGTTAACTGTGGGTATGGCAGGAAATCAAAAGAGAGATTGTACTAATCAGAGCTGGGATAAATAACTGGGGCTTGATATACAGACATTGTTGTCATCAGAACGAAGGCAATAGTGAGAAGCAAAGCAATATAGAAGCTGTTTTGGGGTAAGACTTATCATTAAGAAGTAAGAAGCACAAAACAATGAGTGAAGGATCAAGAAAGGAAGAAAGCAGTAGGTGTCAGAGAAGTCAGAGCATCAGAGGGAGAGTCTTAAATGTCCAGAGGAAATGGTTCAGATGTTGTAGTGGTAAGTAATGTGAAACATTGTTCTTGTTGGACATTGTACCCTGTCATAAATAAAACTGCATTTGTATTCCTTACATATCCTTGAATTTTTCAAAGCTTATGTTTTACACGAGGAAGTCCAATCTAACTAACGCTCTCATATAGTATAATACATGTAGTCCTGGGTCTAAGGCATTGGTTAACATCATGTCTGCATGGCTAGTTTATAGATTATTAATTAATTGCTTATTCTTTCTCCTCCTTGCTCCACATGTGTAATTACTGTTATGTATTATTGTGTTTCTAATAATCTACAGCACGGTAATACCAGTGGACTCCCTCAGTTGTTTTGGTAATAAATCTGGATAAAAGACTCACATGAATCTTTTGGGCTTGCTCTTTGTCTTCAGGAGTAGAGAGGGAAGAAGTGTGGCAGCTGTTGATGGCCTTGGTAACAAATCCTCTTCCCTGGGCATACTGTTTATCCTGAAAGTAATAGAGAAAATTCAATTAGGGTTGTTTGGGCATTGAATCAATGAACCAATTGCCAAAATGTTAACACATTTGATAAATAAATAATTTTTAAAAAATGAGAGCCACATAAAAATCAAAACTAAAGAATTAAGGAGGTTTCCCTTTTCCCTACCTTTTCTTTCCACTATCTCTATAAACACATTTTTAATGCAACTTTTCTAAATTTCAAACTCTCCCCTTCTTTGCTATTCCCTTGATTTTATTCTTCCCATACTCTATTATTTGGAAAGCAAACACTAAAAATATTTTAAAGTATGAAATGTTAAATGTCTTTAGTAATTAAACCATTAAACCAAATATGATATAGCATATGTACCTATATATTTAAGCCATTTAATTTATTTTTTTATGTGGGTCAAAACAGGTATACTCCTTTAATATATAGTATTATGAAATTATAACTTTTCTTTGATTAATTCATACAACTAAACCATCTTAATCATAGATGCAGAATACAGGTTGTTGATCATGACAAAGTAGTAAGTAAAAAAACCCACAGGAAATATTAAGCAATGGACTGAGAATAAGAACAAAAAAACTATAGCTAACACAATGACAGAGAAAAACTAATTGTTAGTAAACACTGTAGAAATTTAAAGAGATCACTAGGGAGATTTGGAAGACAAAAGATGGCCAGTCAAAAATGTAGAATGAGAGAAAATTAGTGTGTATAAAGAACTATATAAGTATACATTTGTCTCAAACATTAAGCAACATTCTTTATGGATACCCTTTGATTTACTGAAGTTCTAATCCACTGTCTGATCTTGGATTGACCTAACAGAGTTAACATACAACTTTCAAAGTCCTTTCATCAGAAAGAGAGTAATTGTTTCCAGTTCTAAATTAATCCTTCTATTATAGTTCTAAAGCTATACACTGGAAATCTTAGAACAATAATTCATAGCATTTTTCAGTTTCAGAAAAGCTAGTTATTATTATCTGTTTATTTTCCTAACATGCATTCAGCTTATTTAACTTTGTCCAATCCACCCAATTCACTGTAGTGCAATTCTCATCTGTTAGGTATCTGCAATGTACTAGGTAAAGAATGCCTTTTGAGACATGTACCTTACATGCAAAGACAAAATATCAACATGCTATCTTTTCTTCAGCCCTACCTAGAAGTGTTTTATGTCATGTGTCTTTGTCCCCCTCCCAAATTCACATACATTGAAGGCCTGACCTCTAATGTGCTATATTTAGATGTAGGGTCTTTATGGAGGTAATTAAGATTAAATAAAGTTGTAAGGGTGGAGCCCTGATCCAGTAGGATTATTGTCCTTATAAAGAGACACCAGAGAGTCCTCTGCTTTTGCTCTTATTCTCCTTTTTCTCTCTATCCTTTCCTTCCCTGCACCCCCTCATATGAGGAAACTTACTAGATCCTGACCATTCTAGCACCTTGATCTCATAGCCTTCACGTCTGTGAGAAAATAAATGTCTGCTGTTTAAGCTACCCAGTCTATGGTATTGTATGTGGTGGCCCAAGCTGACATTAATATAGATGCTTAAAATATTTTGGAAATTTTCAAAAAACAAAGTGAATTAAAGGAAATTTAAAAATCTTATTACACTCTAAAAATCTTTAAGATTTTGTGAAACTGTCCCTTTCTTACTCTTCCACATTTCATTTACTGTTAATTTCTTTGACTGATAAGGTGCATTATTTGAAATTTGGCTTGTGTGACTTTCTTGCTTAAAGTGTGGAATAGTTCAGCCATTCACATGAAGGTTCCTTCTGGGAAGAAGCTAAAAGTGTGGTACTTACAAATTCAGTGAACATTTCTGAGGAGAGGTTATGGATGTAGTTAGACAGGATGACAGCGCGGTCAAACAGGTCTCGGAGGGACACTTCGCAGTTGACAGCCCCGCTGGGACAGATGGGCAGGGAGTCCACGCTTTTGCAAAGGAGCAGATTTGACACCAGCAGCAGCAGGAGCAGGAGTGACCCTGCTTAAACAAAAACAGGAGCTGTTCTCAGATGATCTGTTCAGCTGAGGTTATCGAAAGTCATCCTGTGGAGGACAGCCTTATCTCTCCACGTCGCCCTCATCATGATTTGGTACTGCAATAGCTGGAGTGAGGAAAAATCAACACTCTCTACTGTGTAAATTTAGATATATAATTATATTTGCACAGATATAGAGTTGGAGAAGTAGGTTATTCCTTGCATTTTTGTACTGCTCCCAGAAGTGCTTCTATACATTGCAAACATTTGGAGCTTTAATTAATTCTGAGCCAGAGTGTTTAGGTCATTCTTATAAGATAGTTTAGTGTCTTGGGAATTTCTGCAGATTTTCAGCAGCCTCCTGTCTTGGAGCTTGACATTTTTTAACATTCTA
This sequence comes from Rhynchonycteris naso, assembly GCA_037038555.1. Classification (NCBI taxonomy): domain Eukaryota; kingdom Metazoa; phylum Chordata; class Mammalia; order Chiroptera; family Emballonuridae; genus Rhynchonycteris; species Rhynchonycteris naso. The sequence goes on from CM072997.1 coordinate 149,818,246, forward strand.
CTGACTAATACTTGTATTTTAGACACTGAAATAGCAAGGACAGCACAGTTAATCTGTTTGTTTCACCTTTATGACTGATAAGAACAAGCACATGCTTGACTAATTGCTAATATTGAATATGAAAAGACTTCTAAGAAAAAAATGATGATGTAGACTAGATTTGCTAATTCACCCTAATAACCCCATGCATCTGCTTGACACTTTCCCAAAAATTTTAATACTAAAAGAACAAAAATTTGTTTCACAACAGCCTGGTGAAATAGCCTCGCCCTTCATTATTATTATCAAATTATAGTGGTGAACAAGAAGGCTTAGTGAGGTTAAGGAATTTTCTCCTAGTCCCATTATTAGCAGGTGGAGGAGGCTGGAAGCCAATACTTTCATCTTTTTACTTCCTCATGTCCCACACACATCATGAACACCTGTGTGCTCTCAGTCTCCATACGTATGTGTTGCAGGCCCCACAACAGTAGCCATGACGTCTCAGTGCTTCCAGAAGTCATTTCCGTTACTTGGCCCTTGATTGTGTGATAACAATGGCCCTAGGAAGTTTATTTTGTCCATTTTTCTCACTCTATAATATACCCACTTTTAAAATCTTTGACAATTCTCAAAGATAATTTAGTCATCGATTTGTATTCTCAGCAGACAGATGTGGACCTCTAACATGGCAACAATAAACACTTTCAAAAAGAAAGAAATAAAATATTAAAGTGTCTTTTTAATATCAACTAACTCCAAAAAATATCAGATATTAAAATATATTGATCAGAAAACTAAGTTTTAAAGGAAACTTTAATGAGTGTACTTAGATATATCAGAGCTAAAACTAGGCAAGTGCTAAAGATTTCTGTGCAAAAAATACCTAAACCTAAATACATAAAAATATCTACAAAAGTATTTAATATAAAATCTCACTAAACAACTTTTAATTGCAAAATAAAAAATATTAATGTTATTAAATGATTTATATAGCAGACATAATTTTAAAAAACATAATGTTTCCAAAAAGTTTATTTTCTCTACATTATAGTCATGAAATGTAGCTAGATGGGTATTTTATCTACAGGTATAAATACAGAGTGCTTTGCAGATGGAGAAATCAGAACATGGGAACTGGATATTTTTAACTCTGACTACTTTGTATTCTGAAGTATTTTCATAGACTAAGATAAGATAAAAATTGATAAATGTTTTTGTTCTTCATTTTATAAAATTAATTTTATGGTTGTATTAATTTCTTTTTCTTGCAAATGTCAACCAAGAAATAAAGGTGATTAATTGTTACTAGTTTTTTTCTCCTTTTAAAATGTCCTTTGGTTTCAACTTAATCAACAAAATATTGTAAGAAACAATTCTGCTATCATTGTCTACATTATGGATTCAGAGTTGAGAGTTTCATCAGGTTGACTCTCCTTAACCAAATAATGTAAGAGACCTGAGAACCAAAAAATGTTAGTTTCTGCCTTCTGGAGTTGTGATAAATTGGACCTAAAGACACTTTCAGTCTTATTCTAGTCCAGGGTTTCTCAACCTTGGCATTATTGGCATTTTGAGCTGAATAATTCCTTGTTCTAGTTGCTCTCCTGTGCGTTGTAGTATGTTCAGCTGCACCTCTGTCCTCTACCCACCAGGTACTAGTAACATTTCACCCCCCAATTAAGACAATGAAAAGTATCTCCAGACATTAGTGATATATCTCTGGAAAAAGGATTCTTCCATTTGAGATCCACTATTCTCTTCTATGGTGCCCTTGTACAATGACTTTTTAGAGCAATGATTAGATAGTTTTTTGTAAACCTGAAACTTCTTGCTAAGAGAATATTAGCTAAAACTTCAGAGTAGTACCCCCAAAGGTGTACTGATGAAGCCAACAACTCAATGGGTTGTTGCACGTACCTTTTAGTGACGACCCTTGGTTGTCCATACTGGTTTCGGGAAACACCTTTTCTTAGAGAAGATCTGGTAATCCTACAGCTTTCTCTTCCCCAGCTATTGGCTTTATAAGTCTTTGACATCTTCATGAATATATTTAATCAGGCATTTCCTTCCCTTTTACCAGTCATCTGTTTCCGTCATTGAGATTACCCCCATAATTTCAAACATCAAATGGTATTTTATTTCTTATTCATATTCAGGAAGACATATTGGCCAGAAATGAACATTCTAGGAAAGATTTTGATTAATTGTACCAAAAGGAAATGAGAAAAATAATGAAGGTGAGATCTGGAAACTAGTTTGGGTTAGAAGACATGTAAAACTCTAGAAGTCATTTACTTTGAAATTTACCGTTATGTCTCAGCAGTTTCTTGAACATATCACTTTATTTCACTTAGGTGTCTCATGTATTATCAAGATATTCGTTTTTCATTCAAACTTGTAGGGTGAAGTCAAAATTTCAAAACTTACACACTAAATACCAAAAATTATAGAATAAAGATTGAGAAAATAGACTTTTCAGTCCCCTTATTATACTCTCATTACATTTCCCTCACTTTTTCCCTTGCTTTTGCACATTATTTTGTCCTTTTTAAAATGGCATATATGTCTTCTACTTTGTTTTAAAATGTACATTTTATGTGGTTATTTTTTTATTTTAACATATATGTAAAGTGATATTATCATCCCCAGTTTGCAGATTAAACAACTGAGGCTTGTCAAGGATACAGAATAAGTAGTTAGTCAAGTTAGAAACTGGAAGGATTATTGCCTCAAGAAGAATCAGAAGGGGTGTGAAAAACCTGGAAAATGAATCGTTGTGCACCCATATCAAAGATGAACAAGAAATCATTCCTGACCTTAGGGAGTTTATTTTGGGAAAGTGATATAGTAGTTTTCAAAGGCAACCATATACACACACACACACACACACACACACACACACACACACACTCACACATCCTGGTATAGAATGTCGTAAAACAAAATTCTAGGCAATCACTATTGTGTCCCTCAAGGATAGGGGTTGATAAACCGATATTAACATATGATCACTTTATTTCTCTGACCTTGAGTCACTTCGAGGCTAAAGTGACCAAAGTTAATCTTTCAGGGGCTCAAAAGTTCCACTTACCTTTTAGAGATTTCCTAAATGAAATGATTATAATGAATACAAACTAAGTTGTTGACGACTTTCTCTAAATTAAGTCCATGTTTCTAAAGCAGCCTTGACCTTTAGTTTCCGTTTTACCATATGTCTCTTTAATAAGTTGACAGATAGGTAGTTTAAAAAAGAATCCCTTTCTATGGCGTTTACTTTTTCTATCATTGCTGCTGCCTCATTTGTACTTAAGCTTAAGCTACACTGGATTTTGAATCACACATATAAAGTGTGATGATTTATAGTTTCTAACAATTGAAGCCTGGATCAGGAGTCCAAGCACTCAGACAAGGTATCCTCTTTTTACGTGGACTATGAAAGTATGAATTATTAAGAGAACACTGCCTTGTGGTAGAGAAATTAATGCTGTCCTACATTACCCTACTCTCCTAGAAATTTAGGAGTAGGGAAATCTGTCATAAGAACTGACAACTTAATCTTAAAATTTAAAGGTGTTGTAACTTTTGTAGATAGCCAGGTAAAGAGTAATCTAAGAATACCTGGGTTGTGTTTATTCAGAGGAGGCCAATTGATTTATTTACCCCCAAAGAGATATGTGTTTCTCTGTGAATTTCTTGTCTGTTTCCTTGTTGTTCCACAGTCTCATATTCACAAAAACAGGATATTGCAATATTTAAATAATGCAAAAGGCACATTCTATACAAAAAAAATCATAGTTGTTCTATTTTTTTCTGCTATATATGTCACCCGCTTCTCAACTTAATTTTGTATGTACTTTGTGACAGATCTTACCTTTCTCAACCTCTGCCCTTCATTTAGAGCTGTAAAGAAATTCACTAAGATAGGACTTAGTTTTATTTACAAAAGTTCTTTGGCTTGCCATTTTTGTTCTAAAGATTTGGGACTAAACTCAGAACTGATGATCAATTTCTGTCAAGTAGCTGAATAAATAGCTCAAATGATGTTAAAGTGCCATAATACTTTTAACACCTGAAACTAATAAACAATTTTTCCTTTTTTTCTAAATGACTCTAATTTTTAACATTAAGTTAAATTAGGTTTTTTTTCCTAATTAATAATGAATTTGTACTTTCTTTTGTTTACTTATTTTAAGTGTGAAATACTGTTTTCTGTCATTAATGATGCAAAAAATATTTAAAATGCTTCATATAACTTGAAAAGTGTCTACTGCAAGATACAGTGGGGAATATTAAAAGGCAAAATACATTAAGAGCTATAAAAATCATCAAAATAAATAATTCACAAGGATATTTAAATTTATATTAGTAATGAATTATCTTTAATAAAGTAAAACTTGCAAATGATTAAAAGTATATTGTTTATGATTTTAAAAATTCCAAATAGCCATCTTCCAAATTTGAACTAAAAGACAAGATATTGTGTATGTTGTTTTCCATATAAGACATCAGAAAATGTAAAACGAATGTTAAATAAAGGATCAATCACAATGGTGGTTTCTGAATTGCACTGTTGTCAGGATAAACAAAGTAATGGTTTAATTGCTTTGACTACTTACATTAGCTTCATGCATGTTAAAATATACATTTTTTTTCTCTCCTAAGTGCCTGTGTCCAAAGCTTATCTTATACTAGGGCTTTGCACATCATCAAGTTTCCTAAATAACTCCAGAACCCAAATTCCTAATCTGTTGGCAGTGTCTTGATAGCATTTGCTACTTGAGTAGAAAAGCCATAGTGGAAGCATTTGAAAATTTCTCCTGTAATTGCTTCTCTTTTTCTTTCTTTCTTTCTTTTACTTTTTTCACTGATATGCTAGTTATATCCTGTGATCTAGGTCCATGAGTTCTCTGTATTGGCTTCTGTGAGTTTCTTGTCATGTGCTTATTCGGAACCATCTGTACCTTTAGACAAATTTTAATACCTGCTACAAGAAAATGCCAGGTCTAAGAATGCTGTGTCTAGAGAGTTCACAGATTCACTCTTTGAGATTATATTTTTTTCAAGTAAAAGCATCAAATATTTGGCTACATGCTACTGCTAAGAGGCATAGATAATAACTTTCCTTGTAAAAGATTCCTCATACTTTAATATTGTGTGTGTGTGTGTGTGTGTGTATGTGTGTGTGTGCGTGCGCGTGTGCATATATTTCTTGTTTATTGGGAAATGAATCTGAAGCATGTCTACTTCCAGGAATATCTATCTATCATCTATCTATCTATCATCTATCTATCATCTATCTATCAATCATCTATCATCTATCTATCTAACTAGAGAGTCATTATCTAATAAAAAGGACTCTGAACCATACCAACTGCCAAATTCCAGGAATAATTTTAATCTTACAATTAGCACAGGTGCCATGACAGAACAGAAAGCTATAGCAATATACCAGGGTCCCTAAAGTTCCCTGACCTGACAGCATTAAATTTTTAATTGTTCAGTTGTGGTGAGACTCTGGAGATCCTAGTGGAGGGGCTGAGGCAGTCAAGAAGGGTCAGAGTAGCAAATCTGTACTGATTTAAAAAGAATTATTTTAGTATTCTAACAACTCATTAGGTCATATGTGTACTGACCCACTATCATCTCTGTCTTCCTCCACTGTTAATAATTTTCAATATATTGAAAGAACTCAGATTGAGAAGTAGAGGTTCTTCATAGGAAATAATATCCTCCAGTTCCAGTCTTCATAACCATCATCCTCCAGTACATTTTTCTATTAAAATTTGTTGAAAAGCTTTAGCTATGGCATGTCTTTTTTCTTATTCATTAAATGTACACATGTCATGTTAGTGTAATATATGCTTCGATATTTAGGGATTAACTAAATTGACAATTGTTGAACAGTGCTCTTTATCATTTAGGGTTGAAATATAAATAAGAATTAATTCCTTGATAGAATGTTCTATTGACCAAATATCTATCATATCTATCATCTATCTATCTATCTATCTATCTATCTATCTGTCTATCTATCAAGAGATAGATAAAAGTATGGATACATATAAAAGTTTATATGTATAAAATATATATGTCAAAGTATATACATGTAAAAGTATATATATTAAACAATGGAGGAAAGTAGGTACAGGATGATGATGATGTTTTCTAAAACAAGGAGATCACAGAGTTTTGGTTATCCTTAATTTTAATAAAATGAGCAAAAAGTAAACTTATAAATACTAGTAAAACTATATCTGTTTCAAAGGTGAAAGGAAGTATGAATATGTTGTTTTCAGGATTCATGATTGGGAATCACTAGATGTATTCAAGGTGATTTTTTTTTTAAAAAAGGAAAAGTGTCGACAGATGATGCAAAGTTATTGTTATAATCTGTGGAATAATGAAAAACATTATAAACTTTCTAACATCTTAAAAAAAAGAAGATATCACACAAATACACAGGTACACACTGACAATAACAAAAGATAAAAACAAAGGAAATATAAAAACAAATAGTACAAAATTAGAGACTAGAATAAGGTCAAACATCAAATATTCTTATGTGACCAGTTTACTTATTAAAAGAAAAAAAATGACTCAGTTTCTCTATATGTGGCACAACCCAGAAAGATGCTGAATATTAGCTATATCCTAAACAGTTGTTTTCAAAGGATGAGGAGGTAAGGGTCGATTTGAATTCCCAGGGGACATTTGCCAACATCTGAAGAAATATTTGATTGTCATAAATGAAAATGGGGGTGATCCTGGAATCTACTGAACAGAGGCCAGCAGTGCTACCAACTATTCTGCAATATATAGTATAGAGTCTCGAACAAAACATATGCCATCCAAAATGTCAGTACCTCCAATGTTGAGAAACCCCAATTTAAAATGAAATGGCTAAAAAAAAAAATTAAAATGGAAATACAGAAAACCCACACCTTACAAATTATATAAAATTGCTGGAGTAATAAAATTACTAGTAGGTAAGTTTAAATTCAAAGCAAAAAGCGTTAAAGCAAAAGACAGTACTTTGTGATCCTGTTTACAATTAACATTAGAGACAAGGCTATCAACAATCTTTATGCATTTAATAATAAGATCCAAAATATAAAGCATACACACACACACACACACACACACACACCTATAAAGAAAATGTGAGGTGAAATTACCAAAATGCAGGATAGGTGTGTATGTATTTCAAACACCTATGAAACATCTACAATAAATGACATTACTCATGGCCATAATGAAAATGTAACAACTTTCTAACAATTAGCAAGCATGACAATAAGAGTATATATGTAGTTCAGTTGGTATTATTTTCTCTTAATAGTCACCAATGATTGCTTAGTTGCTGAATCTTAGTAACTCCTTTATTCCTGAACTAAATTAACGTTGTTTTTTTACATTCAACCTTGTATCTCCCCATTTGCTGTCATGTTCAGTGTCATGACTTTACCTGTCATATTCATGAAGGTGATCCCAACTCTATTTTTCTTTTCCTGACTTCTCTTCTAAGGTGCAATCTCTCTGATGTACATTACAGCCTAAATGTCTTTAACTAAGATATGCTGAGTTATTCAAAGAAAATCCTAACTATTCAGCTCTTCTTAAACTACTCTTCTTAAACTACTCTTCTTAAACTACTATCTTCTCAGTCGCCCACACTACAAAGTGTGGGCGACTGAGAAGATAGTTTAATTCCTTTTCTTTTGTCTCCTTTTACTCACACTCAACCAGTTGGTACATTGCCATTATTTGGCCTCTTTAATGTTCATAAAATTTTCTTTCCTTCACTTTCCAGGTCATTTTGACCTGGATGTTTATAATAGCTTCTTTTTCATTTCTCCTGCCTATGTCTATTTCAATTTCAATCTGTTTACCCATCAAGAAGATTAATAATCCTGAAGGTCAACATCTAAACAATCTCTAATTTGTTTAAATCATTGTATTTGAGATCAGAAGAACCATAGTGTATATCTAACCAAATATTTCATTTTCCAGGTGAAGACAATGCAGTAAATATATTTAATTATTGACAGAACTAGCACTAAAACTCTAGATCTCTTGCCTGCAGCACAGTTAATATTTTTTCTCGACTTCTTTACTCATACTTGTGCCCACTGAGTCTCTTATTCAGCTGACGGTTAGTCTTGGTAAGAAGATACAGCTGTGACCTTGACAACATGTTGAGAAACATACCACTTTAAGGAAAAATGCTGAAGTAATTGGATTCCCAAAAAGAGAAGAAAGAAAAATAAAATGTTTTAAAAATTTAGGAACCTAAAGGAAACATTACCACTGTCAAAAAAGAATTTGAGTGTGATTCTAAATCATGTTATAAAAACAGCACTTTTGTTAGACTATTTCTAAATGAGTGATAAGGAATAAAAAGCAATTAATTTTATTTTTTCAAATTGGTCTTTGGTTTATCTGACATTTTGGTCTCTAAGAATTCTTTTACTAATATGAAGCTTGCAGATGTCGTACAATCTTCATTTCACTTTTTCACCTTTCACTTCTACATCATTAGTAACATGAAAGTCAGAGGATTCTTATAGATTAAAAAAAATAATAAAAGGTTATCTGTCGACCACTTGATGGGAGCAGTATTATTATTACCTTCATAGGTGATATGACATTTGAATATTCTTTCTTCTACAGGCCGTTTTGTGCTCATACTTTATAAGATTAACTTAATAGATGAGGAATTGGGTATTTCTTCCAGAAAGAGGCATTAATTTTATAGAGAAAGAAAGAGAATGAATATAGGCCATAAGTTTCTGTTAATAACTTTAAAACAAAAGGTAGACTTCACTTTGAACTGCAAATGAAAATCAAAACAATTTGAATAAATGAAAATCATAACCCCACACATAGAAAACAGCTATGAAATTGTGAGATTGTGAGGTGTTTTCATGTTTGAATTATAGAAAGTGTTCTCATTAAGGTAATTTCAAGTATATAAGAACACATATTTATGATTTAAGTATGTTTTTGAAAGATAGGTATGTGAAGTAACTATATCTTCCAAACTCTTGTCTAACTAAATGAAATTTAAATATGACATAATAGTCGCATGATTTAATTGAAGAGAACTTTAGCCTCAAATGCTAAGACAGAAAGTATTTTCCCATAATTTTTTCAAGCAATTTGAATAGGTATTCATGCATTTTCTGCATAGATCTGTATGTTAGTTTTGCTCAGAACTTTTCAAAATTTGTTTAATGTGAAAAGATCAATAACTAAGAACAACCTATCATATTGTTTTCTAGGTGTTATAGACTCTAAGCAGCTGTTAGTGAAATCATTAATTTTTTTCAAATACTTCAATGACCAAAAACAAAACAAACAAACAAAAAATGATGATTAAAAGAGTCGAAACTTTTTAGTGCTCCAATCAGAATATCTTATAACATGCCCCCTGATGGGTAAAGTGTTGAATATTTTTGCTTTAAAAATATGGAAGTCACTTTGACTCACTGTGTTTGGGAGCAGTAGATGTGCATGTGTGTCGGCTCTGAATTACTCAAGGAAATGTCATTCTCGTTGTGCATCACAAAATATGCTACATGAAAAGTATATTTGAATTCCCCACCAGTGTTTTAAAGTTTTTAAAAAATGTATCTTTTTCAAAAATGTTTTATTTTGTTGATTTAAAAGAGAGAGGGAGAGAGAGAGAGAAAGAAACAGGAACATCAATCTGTACCTGTATGTGCCCTGACCAGGGATCAAACCAGCAATCTCTGTGCTTCTGGATGACACTCCAACCAACCAAGCTGTCAGGTTAGGGCCTAAAAAATGTATCTATAAAAAAATTACATGTAGTCTTTCCATTATTTGAGGCGTTTCTAGTAATACAACTCAAAATGAAAATTTCATAAAAGTTATACCACTGGAGTTTTCAGTGACTTTGAAGAAAGTAAAAATATGAAAGTAGAAATAAGACAGTTTTTTATGTATTTTAATTTTTTATATAACATGTGTAGAAAATAAGAGGTCAAAAACTTAAGTCTAGATAGCATCTTATCAACCTGGCCAATTTCCACTGACAACCACTGCTTCCTTCAAAGGTTATAAACACACACCTGCAGAATATTTGTGTTTAAAGTTAATAAAAGTGCAATATATCTTCCTGTTTGGCCAACTTTAATGAATATATTTGCATTTAGTACTAGCAGTGCACCTTTGAAGCTTTCCTGCTCATTTTCTCTGACTTTATCCTAGGTAGCCAGATTTCCAAGGTTAAGACCAAAGGCTTGCAAAAATGTCATAGGTTTGTCCTTGTCAAAAAAAAATCTCAGAAGTCTTTTCTTATAATTTACTTCAGTGTCATTTCAAGTAAAGAAAAATTTATTATCCCAAACAAAAAACCAAAAATCTTGTTTTATAATGTTATGAAAGAATTTATTATGTATATTATTTCTTTCAGTTGACACATTTTAGTACAGTTCAATGAAAATGACATTAAAACTTTTATTTTGCCTGACCAGGCGTTGGCACAGTGAATAGTCAGACTGGGATGCAGAGAACCCGCGTTTGAGACTCCGAGGTTGCCATCTTGAGTGCTTGCTCATCGGGTTTGAGCAAGGCTCACCAGCTTGAGCCCAAGGTCACTGGCTCGAGCAAGGGTCACTCAGTCTGCTGTAGCCCCCCGGTCAAGGCACATATGAGAAGGCAATCAATGGACAACTAAGAAACTGCAACAAAGAATTTGTTTCTCATTTCTCTCCCTTCCTGTCTGTCTATCCCTTTCTCTGACTCTCTCTTTCTCTGCCACAAAAAACAAACAATCCTGTTTTACTTTCATTACAACCCAAAATTACAAACATATATATTTCCTATTCAATTAAAATTACCATTCAATATTATATTAGTTTCAAGTACACAACATAGTGGTTAGACATTTATGTAACTTACAAAGTGATTCTCCCAACTCTAGTACCCCTATAACACCATATATAGTTAATACAATATTATTGTATATATTCCCTATGCTGTACTTTATATCCCTGTGATCATTTTGTAACTTCCAAATTGCACTGCTTAATACCTTCACCTTCACACAGTTCCCTGCCCTTCTCCCCTGGTAACCATCAGTTCATTCTCTGTACTTCTGAATTTGTTTTTGTTTTGTTTGTTCTTTTATAAAACTAAACCACTTTATTATACCACATACAAGAATAAATTCAAAATGGATTAAGAACTTAAATGTAAAACACAAAACTATAAAACTCCTTGAAGAAAATATAGCCAGTAAACTCTGTGACGTTGCTCTTAGTAATATATATATATATATATATATATATATATATATATATATATATATATACACACACACATACATACATATACATATATACATATATATACATGTACATATATACATATATATATACATAATAAGTCTTTGTGGGCAAAGGAAACAAAGAAAATACATAAACAAATGAAACTACATGAAGCTAAAAAGTTTTTGCACAGTAAAGAAAACCATCTGTAAAACAAGGAAACTCACTAAATGGGAGAAGATATTTACTAATGATACATTCAGTAAGGGGTTAATATTCAAAATATATAAAAGAAATTCTTATGACTTAACATAAAAAAAATTATTAAAAAGTGGGCAGAGGACCTGAAGAGACATTGCACCAAAGAGGACAGAGATGACCAATAGACATATGAAAAGATCCTCAACATCATTAATCGTCAGAGAAATGCAGATTAAAGCCACGATGAGTATCACCTCATACCAGTCAGAATGACTATCTTAAAATAATTAACAAACCACAAGTATTGACAAAGATGTGGAGAAAAGGAAGCCTTGTGCACTGTTGGTGGAATTTCAAATTGATGCAACAACTGTGGAAAACACTCATGGTCCTTAAAAAATTAAAAAATACTATCTAGTAATTCTACTCTGGGCATTTATTCAAAGAAATGCAAAACACTAATTTGAAAAGATATAAGCTATGAACCCAGTGTTCACTGTGGCTTGATTTGCAATAGCCAATATAACGGAAGCAGCCTAAAGGTCCATTGATGATGAATGAATAAAGATGTGGTGCACATACACAATTAAATATTGCTTGGGCACGAGAAAGAATGAAATCTTACAATTTGTGACATGTATGGACCTAGAAAGTATTAAGCTAAGTAAAATAAGTCAGACCAAAAAAAAAGTCATATGATTTTCTTTATATGTGGAGTCTAAAAACAAAATAAACTAACAAGCAAGTCTATATCTTAATCCTTACCTTTTAGAAACAATTATGTGGGAGTAAACACTCAAATTTAGGATGACAAAATATTCTTTTTCCTTGGAAAAATATGTATGGCATTGTTTGTTAAGGAATTATGTATATTTATGCATAAATTATTGAATAAAACAAAGTAGTTTTAAATTATATTATTGATGTAATGTTTTGTTTACTGGGTTGTACCTATATGATTGTGACAAAATTGTCACTTTATTACCAAGTTTGATGAAAATGATTTGTCACTGACAAATCAACTTTCACAAATAAACTATGTGAAAGTTCCCGATTCTTGCATGTTCCCTTCTGCTTATGAAGCTTTATAAGCTAGTAATGACCAGCAATTTCCAGTTATATCTAATCCTTCCAAGCTATTATGAAATCAGATAGGGTAAATAACTCATTTGTAACAGTGACCTCTCTTCATAGGACTGATTTGATGATATATTGAATAATGTTAAAAATATTCTTTGAATTTTTCATAAAAGAGACTATAAATAATTGTTCTGATCATCCATTGCTACAAAAAAATTACCCCAAAGTTTAGTGGCTTAGAACAACAACAATCAATTTACTATTATCTCTCATGGTTCTTGCTTGGGGTCTTAAATGCAGGTGGCAGGCAAGCAATGTTTAGGGCTACCGGCATCTCAAAGGCTTCTTTATGCAGATGTCTGATGGTTGACGTTGATTGGGCCCTCAGTTGATGTTGTCCAGCAGAACACCCCTCGTGGCCTCTTCTTGTGTTCTGAGCTTCCTCACATAATGGATGCTGGGATCCAAGAACAACCAACCCAAGCCTTGGAAGTTACATAGCATCATTTTCTTCATAGTCACCTGCATGCCCAAATTCAAGGTGACAGGACACACCCCTTTTATCAAGGGATGGTTGTCAGCATGTCATCGTAAAACAAGCATGTGAAATAAAAAATTCTGTGGAGTACATCTTGGAAAACACAATCTGAAATAATCATTATATTCTTGAACTGATAATATGTTTATTCTTCAATGACCTTAGATGTCTACAGGTAATTCATGTTTCTCACTTAGCCATCAACACATTTATTTCTCCGAATTCTCCTTCAGCGGTTGCCAGACAGTGTCAGAGTACTTCTTTGTTCCAAAAAACTGTTTCTCAAATTATTGATATATATTTTTTAACATGGAACATACATCATGTAAAGGAAAAAATATAAGAAATGATTATTTGTCTTTCCAGAGTCTAGATCAAGGATCAGCAATATTTTCTTGAAGAGTCAGATAGTAAATATTTTAGGATTTGCTAGTCAAGAGGTGAAGCGAAAGATATTATTAGGTATTTATAAAGCCATTTTAAAATGTGAATAATATTCTTCTCTCATGGGTTGTACTAAAACAGTTTGTTCAGTTGGACTTGGCCGATATGCTACAGTTTGTCAACCTCTGGCCTAGATCATTAACCATACAGGTCAAAATTTAAAGCCCATGAATCACTTCCCACTTGATTTTACGAATGTATAGGTGATGAAAATCTGACACTTCATTTACACTGGCCATTGCAAATATTTTGCTTACAGCTTTCAATTTTAATTGCTGTGATTTACTGCAGTATGGTTTGATGAGTCTTTCATAAAATCTGTCAATTATTTTACGTTATAAAATTAGTGTGGACATGAATCCTAGATATTCAGAGAAGAAAATTAAGGAAGAAAAAAAAAACCAATATTCAGAAAATCCAATTCCTTTTCTTTTTTCTTTACCATTTTAGGTAAACTTTAGGTACAGAAGTAGTGTTATTCATTTCCTTCATTTCATGATACATTATTGTTATTGTTGAATGCATATATACTCCTATTATTTCTTTTGATCTATTATCTATCTACCTACCTACCTATTAACTATCTATCTCCTCTTATTCCCTACTGCACTCCCTTACCTTTCTTTTCCCCAAAACAACTATTCTAACATGTTTATTTGAATCACTTTGTATGTGTTCCTCTAATATGTGTATTGCTGTGGTCAGAAATTTCAATCTGAACTTTATCTTGGTTTGTCTCCAGTTATTTATACTTAAAAGATACATTCACCTGACCTGTGGTGGTGCAGTGGATAAAGCGTTGACCTGGAATGCTGAGGTCGCCAGTTCAAAACCCTGTACTTGTCTGTTCAAGGTACATATGGGAGTTGATGCTTCCTGCTCCTCCCCCCTTTCTTTCTCTATCTCTCTCACTCTCTCTCCTCTCTAAAATAAATAAATAAATAAAAAATTAAAAATAGATTGGAAAAAAAAGAGATGCATTCATGTTGCTATGTGTACACCCAGTTTGTTGTTTATGACTTTAAATACATCACTGAATGCATCTGCATTTTTCTTATCCACTTTTACAGTTGACAGCTCCCCCTCCTCTCATTATAAACAACACTATGAGAAATATTTGTGTACCTGCCTTTATGCAAAATAGTGCAGAAATTATCTTAGTGATAAAATTAAAATTAGAAATCTAGTTACTATTGTGACTAAATCAATGCTTTATAGATCCCTTTGAAATGTTACAATTTCTGTCATACAACACAATTACAATACAGTAAATATTTAAAAAGACTCAATGCAAAAAGAATTTCATTGAATGTAATGCCAATGATTATTCTATTGGAACTAAATATATTCACTTTCTTAGATTTGATTGAGGTGACAATCACTGTGTTGAAAATAAGTTTTTATGGCATTTCAGTTTTTAAAAATATTTTAGTTATTGCTCTACACATGAGAGTATGCATTCATGACTTTTCACAGGCTAGATAGCATTTAGTAATGTTCCCTTGCATATAAATTGTAGAAAATTGCAATTAGATAGGCCCAGTACTCTCCTCTTTATTCTTTATGCCAGTGATGGGCAATCTTTTGAGCTTGGTGTGTCAAAATTCACCAAAAAACGGAGCATAACTCGGGTGGTGTGTCATTTCAAGAAAAATGGCCTAACTGGAAGTCCCAGAACTAGATGCTCTGTGCTGGAGTTCTGTTGTTTTGGCCTACAGACCTCCGGCACAGAGTGTCTACACTACAGCAAATGTTTCATCCTTGGCTACTGCACCTGGCTGTGCAGGAGCCAAGGATGAAACATCCTTCTCGGCATGTGGCCCCATACTTCTCTGGTATGCAGCCACATGTGGCCGCATGTCATCAAAAATGGATATGCATATCAGTGCTGACCCACGGTCATAGGTTCGCCATCACGCCTTTATGCTATCGTTATCATATATGGGACATACACATGTACTAGACAACTCACAAAATAATGTAATAGGTTTTTGTTTTAAACAGTTATATGTACAATACAGAAATTGAGTGAGAAAACAATATATTTATCTAGAACCTTACCATTTCTAGTGTTCTCCATTGTTCCCTAAAGGAACAAAGTTTATTTATTCAAGTTTATTTCTGGTATTATTCCCCATTAGACTGAAAAAACTTTAGCATTTCTCATATTACTGGTTTGCTTTTGACAACTCTCTCATTTAGAAAATCTGAAATGTTTCTTCTTTTGCCTTTACTTTTGAGAAATAATTTTGCTCAATATAAAATTCTTAGTTTATATACATATTTTCTCTTCAGAACTTTGAATATGTAATTCCGATGTCTTTTAGAGTCCACAATTTTAGGTGAGAAGTCAGTTGTTAAATAATCATTGATCCTCTGTTTAATGTATTGTTTTCTTCTTGTTACTTTCTAAGTTTCTTCTACTTTTCATTTCAAGTAGTTTGATTACATTGTTCTTAGACTTGATACTCTTCGAATTTGTAATACTAGAATATTATTAAAATTCTTATAAAGGTATCTTTATTATTTTTACTAATTTGGTGACATATTGGCTATTATTAATTTGAGTATTTGCCCTTAATTCTCCTTTCCTTTAGAGACACCAATTAAATGTTAACTGCACTTTTATAATACCCCATAGGTCTCAGAGGGTCAGTTTATTTTTTTTCTTATTATTTTTTATTTTAAACATTAGATAATTTTTATCATATAATTCTTAAGGTCATTGATTCTTTATTGTCATCTCCATTATATAATTTTAAAAAGTAGATGTACTTTTCTGGAAATTTTATTTAGTTCTTTTTCACTTAGTTTCTTTAATGAGATTCCGAACTTTTTATTTATTATTAGCATGTTCATCTTGTTATCGTTATTGTTATTATAATTTTTTAAAATTCTTATTTTCCTCAAGCACCTCACTCATCTTTAGATTCATCTCTGCTATTTGCCTTTTCTTTATTTGATAACACTGGAAAACAATTTTCTTTTCATTTTCTGTTGCATGAGGTTTTAGAACTTGTTCTATATATTTCTGCATCGCTGATTGGAAATCTGAAATCAGTTTTCCAGTGCATGCTCTAGTTTTTATGCAATTTTAATTAATTTTTGTTACAGTTATTGGCATGTATTGGGTTTTAAATTGGAGTTAAATGGCAACGACTCTTGGATTGAACATAACCACAAGGCAATTAATATTTTACAAATATCACTTTTACATAATTCTAGTTGTTTTTAAATGTAAAATATAATTATATGTTAAAAACACCCTCTTCTTTTATTTTAAGATTGAATCATGGCTTCTTTGAGTAGGCGTAAATGAAAGAATGGTCCTGACACCTTCTGTTATATATGTGGCTGTTATACACTTCAACTTTGTCAAAGGCACAATATTTCATCATTTGTGAGATGTGCATATATTGCCTATTTTCAAGTTCCCTTTGGCGATCAAAACAAGAAATGGGCTCCTCATATTGTGTCTCATAATTGTGAGGAAAAGCTTCATGACTGGACAAAAGGAAAAAGCAAAGGAAAGCCTTTTGTTGTTCCCATGGTTAGGCGTGAACCTAAGGACCACAGCAGTGACTATTATTTCTGTCTGATCCAAAAAAAGGGCATCGGCTAGAAAAAACAGCGTCTGATCACATATCCTAATATTCCTTCAGCAATACAACCTATCCCACACTCTGAGACACTCCCGGTTCCAGTTTTCAATGGTTTGATTTCTTCTAAGGATGAAGAAAGTGAACATGGTGATCAAGTGTATTTTGATAAGATGCATAAGGAAACGGTTGTAGAATCTGAAGGGTCTTCTTCTGATGCCAAGCAGTCAATAACCCCTCAGCAGTTTAGCCAACCCGAATTGAATGACTTAGTAAGAGATTTGAGCCTATCAAAGAAAGCATCTGAGTTATTAGCTTCCACGTTTCAAGAAAAGAATGTACTTCACTAGTCAGCTAAAGTATCCCATTTCAGGAAGCATGAACAAATTTTTGTAGACTTTCTATTCAAAGACAAACAGTTTGTTTACTCTCATGATATCAGTAGTCTTCTCAGCTAGCTAGGTGTTACCATTTACAGTCCAATAGAATGGCAGCTATTTCTTGATAGCTCTAAATAAAGTCAGAAATGTGTTCTCCTGCACAACAGTAATGTTTATGCAGTGGTTCCAATTGGTTATTCAATTCATCTGCGAGAAGATTATAATGACATAAAAATTGTCCTCGACTTTCTGAAGTGTGAGGAGCATAACTGGATCATTTTTGTGGATCTTAAAATAGTCAATTTCCTTCTAGGACAACAGAGAGGTTTCACAAAGTATCCTTGCTTTCTGTGTTTGTGGGACAGCTGAGCTTGGGTGAAACACTGGATACGGAAGGACTGGCCGAAACATGAAGGTCTGGAAGTAGGGATGCAAAATATTGTGAAAGAACCTGTAGTTAATTGTGACAGGATCATTTTTCTTCCACTTCACACTAAACTTGTCTTAATGAAGCAGTTTGTTCAGGCTTTGAATAGAGAAAAGTGAATGCTTTCAACATATTATTTCTGCTTTTCCTGCGTTGTCTTTGAAGAAGATAAAAGCAGGTGTATTTGATGGACCTCAAATTCGAACACTCATATGTGATGAAGTATTTTCCAGGAAGATGAATAAGGAGGAGAAAGCAACATGGCTGTCTTTTGTGGCAGTTACAAAGAGCTTCCTTGGCAACAAAAAAGCAGAAAACTCTGAACTTCTGGTTCAAAAGATGCTGTTGGCTTTCCGCAACTTTGGAAGTAACATGAGTGTTAAGATTCACTTCCTGAAGGCTCACCTTGATAAGTTTCCTAAAAATCTTGGAGCTGTTAGTGATGAGCAGAGAGAATGCTTTCATCAAGATCTAAAGATGATGGAAGATTGTTATCAAAGGCAATGGGACGGAAATATGGTGGAAAACTTCTGCTGGAGCATCAAACAAGATTGTCCTCAACAAGTACACAAACTCAAGAGCTATAAATGCAAATTTTTCCTGAGTAGAATTTAAATAAGTTTTTCACCAATTTTATAATTAAAATAAGTGTTTTAATATGTTCTATTTTAGAATTGTAGACAAATTCTGATGCAATCATATCTTTTAGTGTATTAGTGTATGTACTGCGTTATATAAATTATTATATTTTTTCAAAGATGACACCCAAGAAGACATTCTACTTCATTATGTTACACTAAAATGTTGAAAATTTTACAATAAAATGAAAACCTAGAATCTTGAATTGCAAAAAAGCTGTAGCTTATAGATAAGAACTATTGTCAGATTTGTAATCAGCACACTTGAATTAGGTAAGAACAAGTGTTTTTTTGTGGATGAAACAAAAATTTTGTACTCCAGTGTAATGAGTAACCATTTTCTGTTTTTTCATGTGTCAAGTAATTTTGTATTGCACTCGTGTCATTGTAAATGACACATTGTGTTTCCATTTTGTTATAGTCTCCTGAAGATCGTTGATTTTTATTTGTGTTTTAGCTGACAATTTTACAAGACTTAAATTTCAAACTTCATCTCATGGGTGGCAATTTAAACCTTAGTTCAATTTTTCAATTCTCAGTTGTGTTGTGTGGAGCTGTCCTCCCCCCCCCCACCGTCACACAAAGTATCTAAAAATATACACAGAATTTAGGGGTTCTTTTTCCTGGGCCTTTCTTTCTGAGCATCTCCCCCTACTTTCAAGTGTCACTGTTGCCCAGAATACCTAAGGTTTCTGACAGAGTTTTAGCTATTCAACTGAGTATTATTACAGTCTTCCCTCAGTCTATAAGCCATGCAATACTAAAAAATCATACTTGTTATTCCTTTTTTTAAAATATAAACTGTCCTTTAGAAAACCTTCTCATTTGTGTTACTCCCCACTACAGTGGTACCTTGATATACGAACAGACCAACATATGAATTTTTTTAAGATATGAGCTGCGACTTGGACCGTAATTTTGTTTGAAATCTGAGCGAAATTCTGAGGTACAAGTCATGATTTGTAAAGCTGCCACTAGTTGGCGCGTTAGTGCATGGATCCAGTATCAGCAGTTTGATATACGAGTTCACTGACTTACGAGCTTGGTTACAGAACTAATTAAATTTGTATCTCAAGTTACCACTGTGTGTTCAAGTCTTTTCTATTTTTTTATTTTCTTTCCTCTTCCCTCCCATCCTCCCTCTTTTTTCCTTCTCTCCCTTCATCACTCCCTCCCACTCTCTTCTTTCCTTTCTTCCTTTCTTTCTTCCTTCCTCCCTCCCTCTCTCCCTTCTTTAATTCCTTGCTTTCTTTCTATCTCCCTCCTCTTTATTTCACTTTTCCATCTCTTTTTTATTTCTTCTTCTTTTTTATTTTCCTCATAGAATTCATAGTTGTTAGTAGAAGAATAAGGTAGAATAGGATTCAAATATATATAAATTTGAGGATGATAAGAAATTCACATTTAAAATTTAATAAAACACAAATCTTTTGATATCTGGTACTGAACAATTGAAACATTCCTATGGTGATAAGATGAACCATGGTCTATTCTATATAATGTAGTGTTATTGCCATTCAGATAAAAATAACACGGGGGAACAATATTTTTGTTACATGCACAACAACACTTGTTCTTAACTAATTTGAATGTGCTGATCTGAAATCTGACATTAGTTTTTCTCTGTAAGCTACAGTTTTTTTGCAATTCAAGATTATAGGTTTTCATCTTATAGTAAAATTTTCAACATTTAGTTTAACATAATGAAGTAGAATGACTTCTTGGGCAACATCTTTGTGAAAATATAATAATTTATATAATGTAGTAAATACACTAAAGATATGACTGCATCAGAATTTATCTACAATTTCAAAATAAAACATATTAAAACACTTATTTTAATCATAAAATTTGTGCAAAAACTTATTTAAATTCTATTCAGGCAAAAATTTGTGTTTGTAGCTCTTGCATTTGTGTACTTGTTGAGGACAATCTCATTTGATGTTCCAGCAGTAGTGTGCTCATCACTAACAGCTCCAAGATTTTCAGGAAACTTATCAAAGTGATTGATTAAGAAGTGAATCATAATGCTCATGTTACATCCAATGTCATGGAAAACCAATGACATCTTTAAACCAGAAGTTCATATATTTCTGTCTTTTTGTTGCCAAAGAAGTTCTTTGTAACTGCCACAAAATACTATCTTGCTGCCTTCTCCTCCTTAATCATCTTCCTGGAAAATTTTTTGTCACATATAAGGGTTCAAATTTAAGGTCCATCGAATACAATTGCTTTTATCTTCTCGAATGACAGGCAGGAAAAGCAGAAATAATATGTTGAAAGCATTTACATTCTCTATTCAAAGCCTGAACAAACTGCTTCATTAAGCCAAGTTTGATTAACTACAGGTTCATTCACAATATTTTGCATTCCTACTTCCAGAGATTCATGTTTTGGCCACTCCTTCTGTGTCCAGTGTTTCTCCTGAGCTCAGCTGTCCCACAAACACAGAAAGCAAGGATACTTTGTGAAACCTCTCTGTTGTCCTAGAAGGAAATTGACCATTTTAAAATCCACACAAATGATCCAGTTATGCTCCTCATACTTCAGAAAGTCGTGGACAATTTTTATATCATTATAATCTTCTCACAGATGAGTTGAATAACCAATTGGAACCACTGCATAAACATTACCGTTGTGCAGGAGAACACATTTCTGACTTTGTTTAGAGCTGTCAAGAAATAGCCGCCATTCTGTTGGACTGTAAGTGGTAACACCTAACTGGCTGAGAAGACTACTGATATGAAAGTAAACAAACTCTTTGTCTTCAGAAAGAAAGTCTACAAAAATTTGTTCATGCTTCCTGAAATGGGATACTTTAGCTGACTAGTGAAGTACATTCTTTTCTTGAAGCCTGGAGGCTATATAACTCAGATGCTTTCTTTGATAGGCTCAAATCTCTTACTAAGTCATTCATTTTGGGTTGGCTAAATTGCTGAGGGCTTAATGACTGCTTGGCATCAGAAGAAGACCCTTCAGATTCTACAACCGTTTCCTCATGCATCTTATCAAAATACACTTGATCACCACGTTCACTTTCTTCATCCTTAGAAGAAATCAAACCATTGAAAACTGGAACCGGGAGTGTATCAGAGTGTGGGATAGGTTGTATTGCTGAAGGAATATTAGGTTATGCGATCAAATGCTGTTTTTTCTTGCTGATGTCCTTTTCATGGACCAGACAGAAATAATAGTCACTGCTGTGGTCCTTAGGTTCATGCCAAACCATGGGAATATCAAAAGGCATTCCTTTGCGTTTCCCTTTTGTCCAGTCACTAAGCATTTCTTCAGAATTATGAGACACAAATTGAGGAGCCTAATTCTTGTCTTGATTGCCAAGAGAAACTTGAAAATAGGCAATATATGCACATCTCACAAATGATGAAATATTGTGCCTTTGACAAAGTTGAAGTGTGTAACAGCCACATATATAACAGAAGGTGTAAAGACTATTTTTACATTTACACCTACTCAAAGAAGCCATGATTCAATCTTAAAACAAAAAAAGAGAATGTTTTTACCAGGTAATTATTTTTTACATTTAAATACAACTAGAATTATGTAAAAGTGATATTTTTAAAATATTAATTGCCTTGTGGTTATGTTCAATTCAAGAGTAGTTACCCTTTAACTTTAATTTAAAAACCAATGCATGTCAGTAACTGTAACAAAAATGAATTAAAATTGCATAACAACTAGATCATGCACCAAACAATGGATATTAGATTTGGAATCAGTCATCCAGAAATATATAGAAAAAGTTTTAAAACTTCATGCAGCAGAGAATGGAAAAAAAATGGTTCTTTAGTGATAATCCCTAATAGTATTTTCAAAAATGTCTACTCAGTTTTCTTTTCAAAAAAAGGATATCAGAGAACAAGCAAAAGTGCTCTCTGTCTAAAATATTTTAGTATTCTTTTTTGTTTTAAATATTTGCATTTTTAATATCCAGTTATAAATAATGTTTCTAAGAAGAGAGTTTTAAAAAAATATATCAAAATCTGTAATAGTCAAGCTGCTCTAATTTTTATGCTGTCTTCAAGTTTTAATTATTCTTGATGAATTTTTGGCTCCTGAAACTAGAAAAACAAATACTGAAAACATGATTTTAGAGTACAAGGGTAATGTAGTTAGTAACCTTTGTAAATAAGCAGAGTTCAAGATGACAGTGAACAAGAATTTAGCCTGGGCACAGACTAATGAATGAGAGACCTTGTCATCCTTGATGAGATCTGAACATGTTTGTTTTTCCAATTTATCAGAAGAATGGTAATTAGGTAAAGTGTGAGGTATCAGCACTAACTACTTTTCCTCCATTCTTAGTCAATTGGAGATGAAGATCGTATATAAAAACAAAATTGTTATTCATATTTTGGTGATGAAAACTGAATAAATGGCCCTCAACAAGAAAGAATGAATTGGAGGAATATGTGACTATATCTCCCAACATACTAGGAACTTATTGTGACAAGAAAAAGAAAATAATATTTCATATGACATAAATATGTTTGTGTACATATATTTCTGTGTATCTATACATTGTTGTGCATAAATATAAATACACATTTAATCTTCACAGAGTACTTGGGATCTTATCTAAGTTACATTTTATATGTGCCAATAAGGAGTAAAACAGAATATCCTACACCTGAGTGTTATTATTTATTTGTAGATGAGCAAATGTATGATTTTGTTTTATTAAAATGTTATTTTATGACCAAATAACATATATGAATATCTAAATATGTCACCAAAGAGGATTTCCAAGGGTCATGCTGATTGTAAACTGAAGACCTCAATAGTCACCGGATAAGTATATTCTTTAATGAGAAAAATAAACTATTGTCAACTCAATGCCATAGCAATATTTAATCCCTGCCTGCTTTTATTTTTAAGTACTATAGTGCCCAAGCATTACAATAGGGGTAGTAACCAGAAGTGTGTAGACATGAGCCTCAGCCCTTGCTCTTGGTGCTGTAGCTCCTGTCATTCTCTGGTCCACTGGGCCCCCAGCTATCAATCCAGAGCACCCTCTGGTTCCAATCATTAGCACAAGCCTTTGTGTCTTGTCTTTCTAATTCGTTCCTCTTATTCTTTTGACCAGACTACTGAGCCTCTTGATGATTTACTTTTCAGATTATTTTGTATTATGTGTATCTTAATGAGCTTATTTTACTGGTCTACATTTTGGCTTTTAGCTTTATCATATTTTTATGAACTTAATATTTTTTCTAGTGCTGTTTCAGGTATACAAGTTGAGCTGGGGTTTATTTTCTTCTGCTTATTCTCAGCTTCTCAAGCTATTTTGAGAACTTTGTTTTATCTCTAGGCTGTGCCATCTCTCATTTTAATGCCATTGTTGATTTTCTACTTTCTGCCACTATAATTTCTCTATCCACTATAATTTCAGTATCATGTGTCTCTATATGGGTATTAATCTTCATAACATGTTATTAACCTAGAAAATTAAGAAATAAAAATATAACATTAATAATAAATTTCTGCCCAAATTTATCAATGCTGTTTTAAAAAATTATTTTCTGTTCCATATTATTGAGGACCCCTAGCTCATTTTTCTGGTCAATGTGGTTCAGTTTTGAATGGGTTGTTAAACTATAGCACTTACCTTGCTTTTAATATGTTTCATTAGTAAGTATGTGAATATTAGTTATTGCCCATTGAGACTATTAATTGTGGAATGATTGCTACCAAGTGATGGATATATACCATGAATGGCAATAATAAAGCAGATGGGTGAAGATAAAAGAAAGCAATGATGCCAGGGAGACATGGAAAGCCTTTGTTGCTCTGGAATGAAAAGCTTGCCATCACTATCATCTGGAGTCTAATCTTCAGTTTTATTAAAACTCTTACTCTTCCCTTGCCTATTATAAAAATTGATTTGTTTTGTTTGTTTCTTTTGTTTTTGCTATTTAGTTGTATTGTTCCTTGTATATTTTGAATGTTAACTTCTTATCAGATATGTGGTTTGCAAATATTTTCTTCTATTCCATAGGTTGCCTTTTCATTTCGTTGATGGTTTTTATTGCTGTATTTTTTAGTTTGCTGTAGTCCCACTTGTTAATTTGCCTTTTGTTGGCTTTGCTTTGGGTGTCAAATCTAAAAATCTACCAACACTAGTGTCAAAGTAATCCTTCCCTATTTCTTTTGAAAGTTTTATGATGTCAGGTCTTATGTTCAACTTTTTAATCAATTTTTAATTGATTTTTGCATTTGGTATAAGATGTGAGTCCAATTTCATTCTTTTGCATGTAACTATTCAGTTTTCTCAATACCATTTAATGAAGAGACTGTCATTTTCCTATTGGATATTCTTGGCTACTATGTTGTAAACTATCTGATTATAAATATACATGCATTTATTTCTGGACTCTTCCATTCTGTTCTGTTGGTTGATGTGTCTGTGTTTATGCTAATAGCATGCTCTTTTGATTACAACAGCATTGTCATATAGATTGAAATCAATAAGTGTGATGCCTCCAACTCTGTTTTTCTTTCTCAAGATTACTTTGGCTATTAGATGCCTTTTGTGGTTATATACAAATATTAGAATTGTTTTCTTTATTTCTGTAAAAAATGTTATTAGAATTTGATAAAATTATAGATTGCTTTAGGTAGTGTGGACATAGTAACTTAATTTTTTCAATTTACAAGCATGAAATATCCGTCTTTTTTGTGCTTTTTCTTAAAATTTACTATACTTTTACATATAAAAGTTTTAAATATAAAATTAACTATATGTCTTATAGTTTTCAGTGTACAGGTTTTTTGCTTCCTTGGTTAAACCTATTTATAAGATTTTTATATTTTTTGATGCTATTGTAAATAGAATTGTTTTTTAAATCTCTCTTTCTGATAGTTTGTTGTTGGTAGATAGATATACAATTGGTACCTATATATTAATTTAGTATCCTGCTACTTTGCTAAATAGACATTTTTCTAAAGAAGACATACAAATGGGAAAAAGGTAGATGAAAAGATGTTCAACATCACTAATTACCAGGGAAAAACAAACAAAAAAAGACAATGATATGACAATCATATCTAGTTAGAATGGCTATTATCAGAAGAAACAAGAAATAAGTGCTGGTGAGAATGTGGAGAAAAGGAAGCTCTTGTGCATTGTTGATGGGAATGTGAATTGGTACAACCATTATGTCAACCATTATTGAGGTTCCTCAATAATTTAAAAATAGAGCTACTATATGACTCAACAATTCCACATCTGGCTATATACCCAAAGGAAACAAAATCATCTCAAAGATAGCCAAGGCATGGAAACAACTGAAATGTCTGTCAACAGAAAAACAGATTTTAAAAATGTGATATCACACACACACACACACACACACACACACACATACACACACACACCATGGAATACTATGCAGCCATAAAAAGAAGGAAAGTTGTCCTATTGTGGCTATATGAATAAACCTTGAGGGCTCTAGGCTTAGTGAAATAAGCTAGACAAAGAAAGACAAATATTTCATGGTATCATTTATATGTGGAATCTAAAAAGTAAAAAATGAAATTCATAGAAACAGAGTAAATATTTTAAGGGCAGGACATTTGAGGGTAGGAATAATAGGGAGAGGTTGGTAAAGGGGACAAATTTTCAGGTATAAGGTAAATATGGTCAAAGTCTAATGTATAACATAGTGACTAAAATAGGTAAGATTGCATTTTATAATTGGAATTTTCCAAGAAAATGGAAATTAAATGTCACCATAAAAAACAACAATCCAAAAATATATGAAGTGATAAGTATGCTAATTAACTAGACGGAAAGGGGAATCTTTTCACAATGTATATGTATATCAAGTCATCATGTTACACATTTTAAATATCTTACAAATTTACTTATCAATTATACCACAATAAAAGTTTCTTTTTTCTTCCTTTTATTCACTACTTATAACATTTGATCTACTTGTGTTGTTGTCTACATAAGAAAAAAATTGGTTTTTGGAAGCATCTTTTGAGAGGTGTAGAATCAAGAAGTTATTGGGTAATTTAAGCAAAGTACCATTTGAACAAAAGTGATAATATGTAAGAAGTTAATAATGGATGGAAAGTCCCTCAGCAATCCCTTTAGATCTTGTATTTTGTTTTACTTATATCTTTGTAGGTGCCATCTTTTTTAGGATTAATCAACAGGTCAGCCTCCATAGAAATGGTCATTGTTGTAACTAGGCCCCTGGTCCCCCAAAGCTGCCAAAATCCTTCATCATTTCAAATAACAGCTTGTGTAGAGTAAATGCTACCCAACTTTGCTCTTGTGTTTTTGAAGAAATTTAAAAAGCTGAGCTAATGTTAAGAAAGGAATTCTGTTTTTCATGCTGGACTCTTCCTTTCAAGACTGAATAGGTAGTGTATAAAAGTTTTCAGAGTGCTTGAGCAGTGGTGGAATTTGTATGGACATCAATGAGTGCCAATAATATGGATGTGCACAGACACACACAGCACTGCGCCACACTAAAGCTATTGACAAGAAACTGAAAGTTAAAATCCCACTTTCTACTGCAGAAAGATCTCAGATTTAGACTTCTCATTATCTTAATTCTCTTCTTTTCAGCATGAAATCTGAATGAGAGAGGTGAAAATACCACACCACAGAACCTTAAAATCAGGAGAGAATTTTAACTTTCCTCTTTAATTTTCTTTTTAAAAAAACATCAATCTATATACCTATATCTTTGTCTATATCTCTATCTATCTATATCATCTATATCTATCTATCTATAGATACATGAAATACACATACGTAAAATATACTTATCCATATACATAAAATGCAGCTGAGCGATCTCTTAACAAAGATGACATTAGCTTTGACTGGAAGGGTTAGGAGAGTGTTCAGGATGACCAGTTACTAAAAATGAAAGTTTCTGATTTGGCTGTATTTTTTTTTTTCCTGGATACCTTGAGTTCCAAAGGCGGGGATATAAATTAATTCAGGGAAACTTGTTCTTGTGTTGCTATTACCACCTCTGTGATGCAATTTGGAATCCTTTGGAGTGTCTTCTAATCAGAAATCTCATCTGAAATAGCTGCTGTTAAAGTTTCCATTTATTACATAGTACCTATTCCATTAAAAAATAATTTTTTATTTTTTGGCATAATATATGGAATTTAAACTGATTTTTCAAATAGATTTTTTTCTTTTTTTGTCTAAAGTGAGAAGCAGGGGGAGGCAGACAAGACAGACTCCAGCAAGAGATGGACCAGGATCCACCCAGCATGCCCACCAGGGGGCGCGGCCCATCTGGGTTGTTGCTCTGCTGCAACCAGAGCCATTCCAGCACCTGAGGTGAAGGCCATGGAGCCATCCTCAGCGCCCAGGCAAACCTTTTGCTCCAGTTGAGCCTTAGCTGCATTAGAGGAAAAGAGAGACAGAGAGAAAGGAAAGGGGGAAGGATGGAGAAGCAGATCGGCACTTCTCCTGTGTGCCCTAGCTGGGAATTGAACCTGGGACTTCCACACGCTAAGCCGATGCTCTACTGCTGAGCCAACCGGCCAGAGCCTCAAATGGATTTTTTTTAATGTTTATGTTTATATTTAATTCATAGGGACTTTGCATAAAGTTTTTTTTTAAAATAAATTTATTTTATTTAGTTATTCATTTTTACAGAGAAAGGAAGAGAGTGAAAGAGGGGTGAAGAGCAGGAAGCATCAACTTCCATATGTGTCCCGACCAGGCAAACCCAGGGCTTCGAACCGGCGACCTCAACATTCGAGGTCGAGGCCGAGGCTTTTATCCACTGCGCCACCACAGGCCAGGCGCATAAAGGTTTTTTTTAATAATACTTTGACTATTTTGGAGCTGGAAATAATAATTGGGGTGACCTCCTCTCTCTCTCTCTCTCTCTCTCTCTCTCTCTCTCTCTCTCTCTCTCTCTGTTTGCTTGCTCACAAAGTATGAACCACATCAGATGGTGACCATTCTGCAACTTAAACAGTTCCTGGGAAGTCAGACCACAGTCACTTTGAATGATTCACCCATCCCAGGACCAAACCAAGAATGCTGGAATTTTTTATAATACATACCTTGAAGCCTGAAGTCATCCAATTAAGTTTTTTATCTCTGTTTGCCACGGAATTTAAAAATTTCATAGTCTAATAATCCCTAATATACTTAATATAGTTATTAAATAATCTTGAACCTAATTTTCTTTAAGGTAAGCTACGTGAAGCATTTAACATTTCTCATATGTTTTACCTTTCACTCTATCTTTTGTATATTTCAGGATATGAGTTAATAATGATAATTGAAATTATTATAAAGCTTCATAGTTTACGAAGCACTTTTATATCAATATCTTTTTTATTTGGTCCTTCCAAGACTGTTGTGATAAACAGGGAGATGAGGTTTCATATAGTTAGACTAGGAAGGAAGAAATTTAGAAATTGAAATCACACTAATGTTAACTGAAAGGTCAAATAAGAGATAGATATGAGAGCATAAAATAATGCAATATGCATATATTTTAGTTGCTAAATTATATAAAAGATGTATTTGTCCAGAACACTTTTCCTTTTCTGACTGCAATTCTTTTATAGCAAAATTAAAACCCCTTATTGTTTGCAGACTCTTGCCTGGTCAGATGGATACTGAATCCCATTATGACCAATCTGGTGCACAAATGTTCCACACACTGGGGGGTGCACACAGACCTTTATGACTGAAACGAGCCTGTATCCACATTGTGGCTACCAATCATTTTTTGGTCTCACCCTCCTTCCATCCAATTTTCTGTATTTTTTTTTTTTTTGCCTGTCTGCTTCGTCTCCCAAAGCAGTGGAAAGAGCTGAAACATATTTGTATATTAAAAGTTTGGGGATAAAGTTGTATCCCAAAATGTTGAAATTGCTTCCATCCAGGTAGACCTCAGAGAAAGCATTCAACCTCCCTTTCCCCAGCTTAGCATTGCTGAAAGAGACTTTCTGTCAAGATGGCAGAGTAGGTAAATCCTGTGCTCACCTTTTCCCACAACCACATCAAAATTACAACTAAACTATAGAACAACCATCCTTGAGAACTGCCTGAAGTCCAGCTGAATAGAAGACCTACAAGTAATGATATAAAGAAGAAGCCTTATGGAGATTGGTAGGAAGGAAGGAGGTATGGGACAGGTTTCTCTCATACCCATGTGTTAAAAATTAGGAGGAATATTTTGGCTGCAGAGGTCACCCAGAAGAATAAGGAATCCCAACACCACCCTGGGCTCCTAAATTCAGGGTTCCAGTGCCAGGAAGAGAAGTTCCCATAATTTCTGACTGTAAAAACCAGCGGGATTGCTGCGGAGTATGACAAAGCGTGGCTGGATCTCCAGGCATTCCTCTTAAAGGGTCCATGCATAGACTTACCTGCTGAGAGACTCACTTGCTCTAAGCCCCAATGCTGAAACAGCAGCTTGAGAAGTATGAAGGACATATGGAGAAGAACTGAATTGTCTGGCTTCAGACTGAAACTTAGAGGAACAGCTTGCTTTCACACAAAGGTGCTGATAGATAGATACCTTTGTCTTTGCTGAGCCCTCCTCTTGCATGCATGGGCAGGCGCCATATCTGAGTCTATATCAACCTGGCTAAGAGTGTTTTCCCCGCCCTGGTGATTCCCTGAGACTCCACCCAACCCAACTTGTGAATCCACCCAGGCCATTTCCAGTGACTTTTCCATAAACTGTCTGTCCTGGCTTATGCTGCAGAATTTCCTAAAATATCTCCAAGGTTTACAAACCCCAAAAGAATAGTATCTGGACTCAGCATGCCTTGTGTCTCTTGCTAAGAGACCCCAAGACTGACATTAGTGGCAGCCAGTCTTGGTTCACCGCTTACCTTCACCCAGGCACCTCCAAGCTCAGCACAAGTGGCAACCATCTGCAAATTACATTGAAGCTCATACCAAGTGGCCCTGGGTAGAGCAAGTTCAGCTAATTAGAACAACAAAAAGGAAAAAGAATAAAAAAAAAAAAACGTTGATGAGAATTTAAAGGACCCCTGATACAACATCAAGAGTACCAAATTTCACATATTAGGGCAGTGGTTCTTAACCTTTTTTGAGGTATTGAACCCATCAGTTTCAAATGCGCATTCACCGAACCCTTCTTTAGTGATAAATAAAATATGATTTTTTCCCCCAAATTCAAGACATAGGTATATGTTTTTTTATTGGTGCATAAAATGAGCCGTGCATGAACATTACCTTGCTCAAAGAAAAAAACCAACAAAGTACATGAACTCACAACAAATTACAGTATTACTTTATTCTGGCCTCCGCAGTAGAGGCTTTTCAGAACCCCTGAGACCGACTCATGGAACCCCTAGGATTCGATAAAACCCAGGTTAAGAACCACTGTCTTAGGGGTACCAGAAGGAGAAGAGAAAGAGCAAGTAAAGAAATAATGACTGAAAACTTTTCTAACCTGGTGAAGGAAATAAACATACAAATCCAGGAAATGCAGAGAGTCCCAAACAAGATGAACTCAAAGAGATCCACACCAAGACTCATCATAATTAAATGTCCAATGTTTTAAAGACAAAGAGAGAATCTTGAAAGCAGCAAGAGAAAAGCAGTTTATTCTCCACATGGGAGCTCCTATAACACTGGCAGCTGATTTATCAACAAAAACATTTCGGGCCAGAAGGGAGGGGCAATAAATATTCAAAGTGATAAAAAGTCAGAGCCTACAACCAAGTCTACTCAGAAAAGTTTTCATTTAGAATTGAAAAACAGATAAAGAGGTTGCTACAAAAAAGAAAGCTGGAAAAGTTTATTATCACTAAAACAGTATTACAAGAAATGTTAAAAGAACTTCATTAAGAAGTATGAGGGAGGCCTGACCAGGTGGTGGCGCAGTGGATAGAGCATTGGACTGGGATGCAGAAGACCCAGGTTCGCGACCCCGAGCTTGCCAACTTGAGCGCGGGCCCATCTGGCTTGAGCAAAAGCTGGCCAGCTTGGACCCAAGGTCGCTGGCTCCAGCAAGGGGTGGCCCTGTCTGCTGAAGGCCCGCAGTCAATGCACATGTGAGAAAGCAATCAATGAACAACTATGGTGTCGCAATGGCAACAAAAACTAATGATTAATGCTTCTCATTTCTCTCTGTTCCTGTCTGTCTGTACCTACCTATCCCTCTCTCTGACTCTCTCTCTCTGTCCCTGTAAAAAAAAAAAAAAAGAAGTATGAGGCAGGAAAAAGATAAAAGTAGGAATAATAAAGTTGCAACAACTACATACCTACTAATAATTACTTTAAGTGTATATGGATTAAATGATTCTATCAAAAGATACAGTGTGCCTGAATGGATAGGAAAACAAGATCCATACATATCCTGTCTACAAGAGGCCCACTTCTGACTGAAAGACACATACATTGAAACAAAAGGAATGAAAAAAGATATGTCATGCAAGTGGAAACTAATGAATAAAAAAGCTGGGACAGCAATACTTATATCAGACAAAATAGTCTTTGAAACAAAAGCTATAACAAGAAACAAAGAAGAACCTAGCATTTTCACTTCTGGATATGTATCTGAAGAAACCCAAAACACTAATTCAAAGAAACATTATGCATCCCTATGTTTATTGCAATAGTATTTACAATGGCCAAGATATGGAAGCAACCTAAGTGCTCATTAGTAGACGAATGGATAAAGAAGAGATGGTACATATATGCAACAGAATATGACTCCGCCATAAAAATAAAAATGAAATCTTGTTATCTGGTACAACCTGGATAGACTTAAAGGATCTTATGCTAAGTGAAATATATCAGACAGAGAAAAAACAAATACCATATGATTTCACTTATATGTGGAATCTAAAAAACAAAATAAATGAACAAACAAAACAGAAACAAACTCATAAATACATAAAATGTTTTGATGGTTGCCAGAGGGGAGGGAATAGAGGCTGGGTGAGAAAAGGGACAGAATTAAGAAGGACAAATTGCCATTTATAAAAACAGTCACAGGGATGTAAAATATAGCATAGGGGATATAATCAATAATATTGTAATAACTATACAGGTTGTCAGATGGGCACTAGGCTTATCGAAGAGATTGCTTCATACATTATATAAATGTCTAATCACCATATTATATACCTGAAACTAATAAATTATATGTCAATTGTCGTTTAAAAATAAAATATTAAAAAATAAAATAAAAGCTGAAAACTGTGTGTTGTATTTTAAAAAATCAAAATTATTTGTAAAGTTCTTGGCTGAAGGATGAGAAGATAACAGTCTCTGAATGTTTGAACTCTTAAGACTTTCTTAAGCTGTGATGTGACAGTCAGGGGTGAGAAATCGGAGCTCAGGGCTTCTCTCCGCAGTGAGTTTGCGGGCAGATGATGTCCTGCTCTGGCTTGTTCTCTTTGTCTTTGCCCTGGTTGCCTGCAGCCTGTAGAGCAAGAAAACTTAAAAGGCTATTAAGGTTTTGTGGGTCAGATACCCAATGGCAAAAATTTTCCCTACTCCACAATCCCACAAAGAAAACAACCTCTTTTTGAAATTGGAAACTTTAAAGGAAGATTTATGAACCTTCAGGTTTATGAAACCATCTGGTGATTTGGAGGGTGCAAGCCAGTGACTTTGACAGTTCAAAGTATGGACGCCTACTCCCCCACCCCCAACACTGCCCCCACACTCTCCTTCATAGAATAGTTCAATTCAGTCTCTACATTGATACCTAAAAGGTAGTGTTTTAAACTTATTAGACAACTTGTAGAAATCAGTAGGATTTAAAAGAATCCTACCGTTACTTTTTAAGGGCATTTTTGCTGTTTGTTACATGCTGCAAGGAGTCCCGCTGGTGAACTCTGAATTTCCACTCTGCTTAGCTTCCTTGCAGGAGCACTGTATAATTTTGGTTTTGTTTTGACAGTTGGTGACCTTTGACCCCTCTCAGTAAAATGTTTAGGCTGAGGAGGGCTGAAAAGAGCTTTCAGATGGGATATTTCCAACCTCTTTCAAGCTAGAGCAATCTTCCCCTCAGCACTCAAACCCTTATATAGAAATGGTTTTCAGCCTCTATACAGTGTTCTGGTGGAACAAATCAGATCAAAGCCTTGCTTAATATGTTTGAAAAATGCACATCCGCATCGCAGAGCAAAAACATGTTATGGAAATCAATAATATCATATTCAGGCAGCCCTAACTTCAAAGTGACTCCTATGTGTGTTCTCAATTTCAAAAGAAAAAGGAGAAAATGAGAACAGGGTGCATACGTTTTCTCTGCTTAATTCTATTTGTAACTGAGCTGAGATCTCAAATGTCTCTTTACTGCTTTTTGACAGGTCCCCAAGGATACTGGGTGTAGGGCAATCTGCTTATTAATTGCCTGCACCTGTGATAATCTTGTACACTTAGGTTACAAGAGTGGCAAACTTTTTTCCATCCTACGATTTTGGAATGCAAATTATTTACACATTTTGGAGGAATAGCATTTCAGGGGAGAATAGAAAATGAGAAACACACAGATAATATGGATTAACTATTTAGCGTTTTTGATTACCTGAAAATTGTTTTGTATTGATTGGCTATTGTTCATTGTTGTTACAATATTTGTTGAGGACCCTTTGTATGACTGTCACTCTCCTAGGTACAGTATAGTTATACCCTTAATTATATATATATATATATATATATATATATATATATATATATATATATCTTTAATAATCTTTATATCATGCAACTTTTTAGGAATAAGACTTTTTTCTCATGTTGAATATGCTTTATGTTTACAGTAACACATGTAGTTTTATATTTTATGCATGTAACCTATTTAGTGTGTTATATTAATACTTAAAACCTATATCAAGCACACAGTATCTGATTTGTTAGAAACTAAATATTTACCATATTGTGATAGAATGATCATATAAGTCAGGTTTTCTACCAACTCTTCATTTTCTTACTTGTATTCTTTCCTGAAATGATGATAGTGAACTATAATAGGATGGAGGTCCATGTTCAAGATGCAATGCTTAAAATAAGGGGCCCAAGGGTTCAACCTAGATATGATCTATTTCTTAACTTTGCTTTAACCTGTTGGATGTCATGTTAATGGTTAGGCAAGGCCATATTATTTCTTTCATAACAACAGCTCTTATTTTGCAACTCAATTCCTGAAAAATCTACTTGTTTGTTACAACCTTTTTTCAAACACAGTGTTAACATGTCAAAGTTTACATGACAGACTGAGATGAAAACGATTTGTATTGTGGTTTTTAAATAATACTACATGGTCATTTATTTAGAAAATGGGGAGACTTCAGACTGACCATATATTTTACACTAAGATATTTTTCTAAACTAATTTTGGACCTAACTCATCTGTGACTGAACCTTGGTTACCAGAACTGAGTTTCTCTCCAACTTGAACTCCAAAAATGCATCAAATATTTGAATCAGGTTTCTTTGCATTCACTTTTAGATAATTCCATCAGATGCATCTTATAGACTAAGACATGCCTCCCAAATCTTTACAGAAAGAAATTACATCTCTTGAAATGCTTCCTAATTATACTGCTCAGTAACGAATTGGTTCAAAAGGCAGGCAGATGTTTCTTTCCCACCATTTTGCAATTGATAGAAAAGAAAGTGGGATCTTTAAGTGTGGTTGAGTGACAACACAGATAGAAGCTCAGGGTTTTAGAGACAGCCATTCATTTCTTTTATATCCTCAGATTCTATTTCTCCCCTGTTCTTTCAGACAGTTCCTCCAGAAAACAGGTATTTTCACTTGACTCTCATGTCAAGTACTATGAAAATATTTTTGAGTTTGGACAGACGTATCAACTTCAGTTTTTCTAACTAGCAGCACCAAATAAACTCTGTCCTGGGAATTACTAACCTATGACTGATGATTAGTTTTGATCAATGGTTGCCATCACTTTTTAAAAAGGCACATTTTCAAACATCACATGGTATGCCTCTCAGTTGCTGAGTATAGTAACCCACAGACTTCATTTGTTGTCCTTTTCAGATTTAGAAAATCTCTGAAAAAAATATTAGAATTCTTTGCCTTTTGTTGATAAAAATAGCATGTGTTAATACTAGTAACCTTTGCAATAAATTATATTTTGTAAATATTTTTCTTAAGAAAGGGATAAAACTAATTTATTTAGTATGTTTGGTCTTTCTACCTAACCTAGAAATCAAATTCTAATTTTTGCTCTAAATTTAGTGAGATCCAGACAAGCTTTGTTACTATACCCTGGCTTATGA
This sequence comes from Rhynchonycteris naso, assembly GCA_037038555.1. Lineage (NCBI taxonomy): Eukaryota > Metazoa > Chordata > Mammalia > Chiroptera > Emballonuridae > Rhynchonycteris > Rhynchonycteris naso. The sequence continues at coordinate 149,854,089 of CM072997.1, forward strand.
AATACTTTATTATGGGGTCTTCTTCATGTATTTTCTGACCACTAAAATTCACCAGAGAAAACTCACAGTATGCCTCAAGACCATCACAAGAGTTTGCCATCCTTGACATCTTGATCATTTGTTTGAAATTTTCATACTAACCATGTATTTTTGGGTAAATGAGCACACACATTCATGCTTTACTGCAATATTATGGTGAAAGTCTTGGTCAAGTTGTTTTCAAAGGAGGTGGGGAAGCTATATTTTTAGTATTAGGGTGACCTCTGGGTCCTTGGGAAAATGCAGATTTCAGAAAAGAAGACATGACTGACCCAGGAACTTTGGACTTTGGCCCAGAAATATATCTTGATGGGTCTCTGGCTAAATTTCCAGTGACTCTTAGTACAATAAAATTGACAACTATGAGTTTTTCTCAAATGTTTACACTGTAGTTTCTTAACAACACATGAATGCAATTGAAATATTTAGCAATAATCTTTGGTTTCTCAAAACTCACAAACATTTGTCTGACCTTGAAAAATGTTCTAGGCAATAAATTTGGAATTCTTTATCTGGAAGAGCTAAATTAAATGAGATAATGTATGTAAAAATGCTCTGTAATTTGTAACTGCCATACTAATATTATAGTCATTTGTATTTATAGTTCAATAATTTTCTTTTGATTCCATCAAATAAGGTTCAGATTAGCTCAATGTTATTAAGTTTAAACATGTGTCATAGTGAGACATCATTGAATGGGGTTCAGAAAAATGGATTACATTGTTGCTCTTATCTATAAGATATGTGTTGGTTCTATCTGTGCAGAAATAGGAATAAAGAGTTCTTTATTCCTATTTCTGGAAAAAATTTCTCTTTAAAAATAAAAATTCTTTCAGGATTCATCTACTTTCCACTCAAGTCCATGCTTTTATGGGTCAGGTTGACCATATTGCTGTATTTGACTCCAGGGATGCCCAGTTGTCTTACTCTAACCAATCAGAATTTACTCTGATTACTTCATGAGTGGGTATGTGAATAATGTCAACTTAACTATAAGATCTAGCAGTTTTCTAGAATTGCTGGGAGGAGTAGTCTTACAATTCTATTTATGGTGTTTTCTCTCATGTGGGAATAGTCTACCTGAGAACAAAGTCAACATGGAGAAAAGCAGTATGACGGAGAAAAGAGACAAATTCCTGATTACAAAGGTCAAGCTCCTGCATCTACCCATCTTCAAAGTCATGCTCACTGACTTTCCAGCTATGTGATCCAATAAACATCCCCCCCCCTTTTGTTTGATTCATTTCAGAGAAGTTTCTGTTACAGACAACTGAGTGTTCTGGTTTCTTTCCATTTCATCATTCATTGACAGGCTAAGTAGTTGTATGACCTTAAGCTTGCCACCTAACTTTTCTCAGATTGAGTTTTTTCATCTGTAAAATTAAATTGTATTATTTAGAATTCAAACAAAGAGCCAATGGCACAGTAGACATTAGAGTCTTTAAAGGAGCATTTGTTTATAAATGTATAGGGACTGGGAAGTATTAGCTGATCTGGGACAACCTTAAGGTCTAAAGTGAAGAGATGAGGGCATGTATCTAACATCTGAATAGAGAAAAGTCAGGCAGAAAGGACACATTGAAGAAGCCACAACTTGTATCTAGGGCAGACTTAAGAAGAGTGACCCAAAAGAATAAGTTCGCTGCCCTCATTATCCTTCCTTCCATTCTTCTCCTGCCAGGGCTTCCCATTCCCTGATCCCAACAGGAAGTCTGAGGGTAAGGAGACCTATTGAGGTGATACATAGACCTTGACCCATGGAGACAGAAATCAGGGTGGAGAAGACTGAAGAGTGGATCAGGAGGGGCAAATAGAAAGTACTTGTCCTAACAGATGTCTTGAACTTGTCTTCTAGTGCTAAAATTAAATGAGAATCGATGAAAGAACTAGAATGATATCTAGAGCTAGAACTAGATAGAATGTGATCAGTTGGGATTTATGTATAAATGTGAGTGAGAAAAGAGAAGGAACATCTTAAGTATTTTTATGTATAATTAACATTCTAGTTCATTGATAACACAAATAGTTTGATCAAGGCCATTTTTTGTTTTTAATAACATGGCGGGGGGAAAGGTTTAGTTAATTTGATTGCTAAATTAGATAATGCACTTGTCGAAATTGCTCTAAAGTTTCTCTCAGCAATTACAATGGGACTTTATTAGAGTTCCAATTTTGAAAATGAACCGAAAGTAATTGTTTTTTTGTATGCAGTGCACTTATATGGCTTTAGCTTACACAACTACATGTGCTTGGGAAAAAAAAGCAGAAAACAGACAAAGAATATTTTTACAAAATAGACACTAAATGTAGGCCTGGTGTTTCATCTAATTTCTCAACAAAAGAAACAGCAATTTGTTTCAATGCTAGGAGAAAAGCTGACCATGTGAGGCTTATTTCAAGATGGTAAAGTATGTACAGAACCATGTATACTGTTCTAGTGGGTGGCTTAAAAAATGCTCGAGTAACTTTTTCTCTACGCAGTTTTTTGCTCAGTGATTTAATTGCTGACTAAAATATAACTCCACTGTATGGTACGGCAGAATATTCAAAGAGAAACTAATAATTTTGCATAGTAATATGAAGATTTTATAGATTAAGAAAATACCTGTTCAGTTCCTATTCCTTATTAAAATTATCTTTATAAGTATGAAGTATAAATGAATATGTGTTAGCATACAGTATAGTAAGGCCACAGCCCTCCTCACTGGTAGTAATGGTCTATTTCTCTAGCTCAAGAAATAAGACTTGATAATCCTGTCTAGGGTTTGTTCCTCTTTACCCTGCCCTCCAAGGAGGTCAACATGTGGCCAATGGCAGAACTTCCCACTCAATCTGCATATGCCTTGTGCATGGTCTTTACCTCAGTTCTGTAAGTCTCCATAATTCGGTCTTGGACACTGTGGGGTACGAAGCATGAAGAGCCTTAAGATTGTATTCAGTCTCAAAGGGTTTTTACCATGAAGGGTTTCACCCATAGGAACAAAAACAAATGTCTTGGAAAAGAATGCAAATATGACCTTCATTGTCTTCACAAACTCAAAATAGAAATCTTAGCAAATTGATGGAGGTATACTCTCATATAACCTTTTTTTATTGGCTGTCTAAGGATACCTGCTAACATGAAAAGGCAGATAATTTATAACCCGGAAACGTACGATAAGCTGTGTGCATAGAGGCAGAACAGTGTAACACTTGCAACATCAATTTCCCCTCTACACTGGGAACTGCAGTTTTTGCACACAATAGAAGAGTTCAAAGATTTGGGATTTGACCCAGAAAATAAAAAATCACTTGTGATAAAAATAAAATTGATTTCACTCTAAAAATAGGTGTTTCTTTTTTAAGTTTCTATTATGGCCTATGCACCAGATGGTATATTTTGTATACATTGTCACATTGACATTTTAATCCACACGGTAATACATGGTAGGAATTCATATCCTTATTTTATAGCCAGAGAATCTCTTTCTGTCTTGCTATCTTATACTTTCCCTATATAAGTTGTTATACATTATAACTGCTCTTTTGTAAATCTCTCAGATATGTTTCCACTTTTTTCCTGACTTTCTGCCACAAGCTGACCCATCCCTCGCCCAGATAATCTACAGTTCCGTAACTAATATCCCTGTATCCACACTGGCTTCCTCCACCACATGCTCTGCCGCTGGACTTAGCTTTAAAAATACAAATGGGACTATATCAAACTAAAAAGTTTTTGCACAGCTAAAGACAATAAGAACAGAATAAAAAGACAAACCACACAATGGGAGAACATATTCGATAACACGTCGGATAAGGGGTTAATAACCAAAATTTATAAAGAACTTATAAAACTCAACACCAGGAAGACAAACAATCCAATCAAAAAACGGGCAAAAGAAATGAATAGAAATTTCTCCAAAGAAGACATACAGATGGCCATAGGCATATGAAAAATTGGTCAACATCACTAATTATTAGAGAAATGCAAATTAAAACCACAATGAGATATCACCTCACACCAGTCAGAATGGCACTCATCAGCAAAACAACACAGAACAAGTGCTGGGGAGGATATGGAGAAAAGGGAACCCTTCTGCACTGCTGGTGGGAATGCAGACTGGTGCAGCCACTTTGGAAAACAGTATGGAGATTCCTCAAAAAGTTAAAAATCAAACTGCCTTTTGACCCAGCTATCCCACTTATAGGAATATACCCTAAGAACACCATAGCACTGTTCGAAAAGAAGAAATGCGCCCCCATGTTCGTGGCAGCATTGTTCACAATAGCGAAGATCTGGAAACAGCCCAAGTGTCTGTCAGAGGACGAGTGTATTAAAAAGCTTTGGTACATATATACTATGGAATACTACTCAGCCATAAGAAATGATGACTTCGGATCATTTACAACAAAATGGATGGACCTTGATAACATTATATGGAATGAAATAAGTAAAACAGAAAAAAACTGAGAACAGCATGATTTCATACATAGGTGGGACATAAAAGTGAGACTATGAGACATGGACAAGAGTGTGGTGGTTACGAGGTAGGGGGAGGGAGAAGAGGGTGGGATAAGGAAGAGGGGAGGGGTACAGGGAAAACCAGATAGAAGGTGACAGAGGACAATTTGACTTTGGGTGACGGGTATGCAACATAACTGAATGATAAGATAACCTGGAGATGTTTTCTTTGAGCATATGTACCCTGATTTATTAATGTCACCCCATTGAAATTAATAAAAAAAATAAAATTCTAATCGTGTCTCCACTCCTTGAACCCTTGAATGGCTTCCTCTTGTCTGTAGAATGACGTCCACATTACTGTAACTGGTCTGTGGGCCTTCCTGAGATGAGGCCCTTGCCCTAAGAGATAGCCTTACTCTTGCCTTGCTCTCTCCCTTCTCACTCCAGTCCAGTGACACTGGACTTGCTCAGTTCCTCCTGATGCTCCAGCATGTTGCCCTCTCTCATTTGCCTTTGCCTAGAATGATTTTTCTTATAACCTCTTTAGCTTTCTCCCACAGATCCCTTAAATGTTTAGCTTACACATGAGTTTCTGGGACAGTGACTCCTAAGCTTTAGCCTAGGTGTCCTTTTCAGATGCTCCCACAGTGCCTATATTTTCCTTCCAGAATGCTCTTCAGGACTGCAATCATTTGTTCAAATGTCTGTCTTTTACATGGAAGACAATCTTGTAAAATAAGTAACCTAACCCAATAATTCTCAAACTTTTTGAAGTCGGGGCGCATTCAAAATCCTACAAATAATTGTAGGCGCACTATATACAAATTACTGAGAAATATGTTGTAATATTAAGTCAAATCTTAAAGAATAAATATAAACTCCAAGCGTGTTTTTATGGTAATTAAATGAAATAAATATAACAAAATTAAATTTATTCTGACATTAAAAAACACTTTTATGCTACATTTTTTGAGTTATGCTTATGCTTTTTAGAATTCATAAAAAAGAGGAGTTAAAAAATTTAAGCCTGACCTGTGGTGGCGCAGTGGATAAAGCCGTCGACCTGGGAACACTGAGGTCGCCAGTTCAAAACCCTGCACTGGTTCGGTCAAGGCACATATGGGAGTTGATGCTTCCAGCTCCTCCCCCTTTTCTCTCTTTCTCTCTCTCTCTCTCTCACTCTGTGTCTCCTCTCTAAAATGAATAAAATAAAAAAATAAATAAAAAATTTAAAAAGTGACAAAACAGTCATCTTTTTATATGTATAGATATATTCTTAGTAAGATTTAGTAAATTTGGCAGGTCCTGGCACGAATGTGTTAAACGTTTGCATTCTTGTGTTTATGAGAAACATGAGCCTGATGTGTCCTAGTGATTTCTTCAATGTTTGGGCATATATTAGAAAGGCAAACTCTCATTTCCTCATCAATATATTAAAGAATTCCTCCCTTTTTCAAGCTTAATTGTGTTGAGAGCAAAAAATCCCCACCATACATGTCATCTTAACTTTACACCAAACAAAGGATAGAAGAAACTTGCCTCCAGTCTTTCAGGAGACCATGGGGGGTAGTGTAAACAATCCAGCACCACAGCTTAACAGCCTTTTGCAACCTAATCAGGCAAGTGAGGTGGGGGGTTGGGCAGACTGTCAGTTTACAGCCAATTCCCCACACATCTGTCCCCCCAAAATCTAAACTCCAAAAACCCTGTAGGTTTTGGGAGATAAAACCTCATGCTCTGAAAAAGATATATAACAATGCAGAACAAAACTTTTGATGCATCCACAAGAACACTTGTTTTTACCTAAATCAAGTGTGCTGATCTCAAATCTGACACTAGTTTTTCTCTGTAAGCTACAGTCTTTTTGCAATTTAAGATTTTAGGTTTCTATCTTATTGTAAAATTTTTGACATTTAGTTTAACATAATGCAGTACAATGTTTTCTGGGCATCATCTTTGTGAACATATAATAATTTATATAATGCAGTAAATACACCAATACACTAAAAGATATGATTGCATCAAAATTTGTCTACAATTTTGAAATAGAACATATTAAAACACTTATTTTAATCATAAAATTAGCGTAAAACTTATTTAAATTCTATTCAGGCAAAAATTTGCATTTGTAGCTCTTGCATTTATGTACTTGTTGAGGACAATCTTGTTTTATGCTCCAGTAGTAGTGTGTTCATCACTAACAGCTCCAAGATTTTCGGGAAACTTATCAAGGTGACTGTCCAGGAAGTGAATCTTAATGCTCATGTTACATCCAATGTCGCAGAAAGCCAACAGCATCCTTGTTGGGCAGATATAATATATTATGCTCATTTTGTTAAAGATGGCACTGCCCACATGGAAGCCCATCACCCAGGTGATATTAGTTGCCCTTATGCTTGGGATGGGCATAATTATATTTTTGGGTGTGGGGACAGGCTGTAAGCAGGCACTGTTGTTATAGCCTAAGGCTTAGTTGTATGAGTAAGCTTTTCCCCACACCCTTGACTGATTAGATGAAGTAGGGTGGTGCACTCTCCTGAGGAATCCATTATGCCTCAAATGGGTGACTTTGCATCAGAGACTTTCCTGTTTGTAGATTGGCTTAAAGGTTTGGATTTCTATACTATAAAGTGGGACAGACAGGGAGCTTGCTCTTTCTCGGTTCCTGAGATTAGCATTAGAGAGGAGAGCAGATTAAGGCCACGTGGAGGAAAGGAGAAGCAGCCAAGATGGCGGAGTGCTGAGGAAGAAGCCAGTTTGTGCAGATTTGTGCAGAGAGAAGGGGATGGGGAACAGAGGTGAATAAGACTTGTGAGCTAGAAACCTTTGATGCTAGGAAACTCGAATAAGTCAGTAGCTTTGTGTACACTGAATGAGTGAGTTTTGGAGCCCAGTGTGTGTTTTTACTTGCCCGTTGGGTGCAAGCTAGAATTAAAGATGATGGCTTACCAGTTCTTGGCTCCATTGTTTCATTACCAATTGTCCAAATCCAATGCAAACCTGCACTGGCCAGGCGGCTTGATGGTGGCCTTGGCTAATGTCATTACAATCCTTTGAACTAGAAGTTCATAGTTTTCTGCTTTTTTGTTGCCACAGAAGTTCTTTGTAACTGCCACAAAAGATGCCGTGTTTCTTTCTTCTCCTTATTCATCTTCCTGGAAAATTCTTCATCACCTGTGAGGGTTCTAATTTGAGGTCCATTGAATACACCTGCTTTTATCTTCTCAAAAGACAAGGCAGGAAAAGCAGAAATACTATGTTGAAAGCATTTACTTTCTCTATTCAAAGCCTGAACAAACTGCTTCATTTAGCCAAGTTTGATGTGAAGTGGGGGAAAAATGATCCTGTCTTGATTAACTACAGGTTGATTCACAATATTTTGCATTTCTATTTCCAGAGCTTCATATTTAACCCACTCCTTCTGTGTCCAGTGTTTCTCCTGAGCTTGACTGTCCCACAAACACAAAAAGCAAGTATAGTTCATGAAACCTCTCTTTGTCCAAGTAGGAAATTTACTATTTTAGGATTCACACAAATGATCCAGTTATGCTTTTCATAGTTCAGAAAGTCGAGGACAATTTTTATGTCATTATAATCTTTTCACAGATTAGTTGAATACCAAATTGGAACCGCTGCATAAACATTACCGTTGTGCAGGAGAACACATTTCAGACTCTGTTTAGAGCTGTCAAGAAATAGCTGCCATTCTGTTGGACTGTAAGTGGTAACACCTAGCTGGCTGAGAAGACTACTGATATCCTGACAGTAAACAGAATGTTTGTCTTTGAAAAAAAAGTCCACAAAAATTAGTTCTCGCTTTCTGAAATGAAATACTTTAGCTGACTGGGGAAGTACATTCTTTTCTTGAAGCCTGGAGGCTAATAACTCAGCTGCTTTCTTTGATAGGCTCAAATCTCTTTCAAAGTCATTCAATTTGGGTTGGCTAAATTGCTGAGGGCTTAATGACTGCTTGGCATCAGATGAAGACACTTCAGATTCTACAACCAGTTCCTCATGCATCTTATCAAAATATACTTGACCACCATGTTCACTTTCTTCATCTTTAGAAGAAATCAAACCATTGAAAACTGGAACCGGGAGTATCTCAGAGTGTGGGATAGGTTGTATTGCTGAAGAAATATTAGGATATGTGATCATATGCCGTTTTTTCTTGCCAATGCCCTTTGTATAGATCAGACAGAAATAACAGTCACTGCTGTGGTCCTTAGGTTCACACCAAACCATGCGAATACCAAAAGGCACTCCTTTGCATTTTCCTATTGTCCAGTTATGAAGAATTTCCTCACAATTATGACATACTATATGAGTAGTACAATTCTTGTCTTGATCTCCAAGGGGAACTTGAATATAGGCAATATATGCACTTGTCACAAATAATGAAATATTGCGCCTTTGACGTTGAAGTGTGGAGCAGCCATATATACAGCCAAAGGTGTCAGGACTATTCTTACATTTACACCTTCTCAAAGAAGCCATGATTCAATCTTAAAATAAAAGAAGAGGGTGTTTTTATCAGATAATTATTTTTTACATTTAAATACAACTATAATTATGTAAAAGTGATATTTGTAAAACATTGATTGTCTTGTGGTTATGTTCAATCCAAGAGTCATTGCCCTTTAACTCCAATTTAAAAACAAATGCATGCCATTAACTATAATAAAAATAAATTAAAATTGCATAAAAACTGGAGCATACACTTAGAAACAAATTTTAGGTTTGGAATCAGCAATGCAAACATATATAGAAATGGTTCTCAAACCTTATGCAACAGAAAATGAAAAAATAATTGTTCTCCAGTGTAAAAGATTGCTTTTAAGGCACAGTATTACTTGAGTGTTTACTTTTGAATATGCAATACCTAAATGAGGGAGGTGAGCTGCTGCCTTATCACCGTGTTTGTTCATAATCAAGAAAAGAGGAAATATTTATTTGTTGGCAAGCATCTGGCAAGTTGAAGGTGAATCTAGTTTATATTGGTCTGTATGTAGTTAGTTAATCTGTGAAGTTTATTAATTCCCAGTCTAAACATGGTAATAGAAGTGCAAATGTTGGCCCTGGCTTTGCTTACCTTATTTCTACTGATATTTATAAACATCTCTTCAGCTTTTAGCATGTTACAGAGATTACAGGTTGCCTGAAAGCAAAGATAATGAGAGATGTAGAAACATTCTTTCCCTGTCTTTTGGAGACTTATTTTTTTCAGGTACATCTAGTGAGATAAGAATAACTAAAAACATAGAAACAAATACTTATAGCTGGCCAACGGTGGGAAAATAAGTATATAAGTTTGTTTTACATTTGAAGAAGTAATTGATATTTGGTATATGCTGCCTGCCAGTTCTCAGGTTCTAACTTGTACCAGTTCAACGGTGGAGGGGAGGTTTGGGACATAGGCTTTGTGGAATCTGATGAACCTGGCAAAAGTTTGAAAAAACAGTAGCTGAGGTGGCCTTTGCTTTTCCAATTCAATTTAAGTGTTAATGAAATTTCTTTTTACATTCCTGTTACCTGTATCCATTTTGTAACATTCCATGGACATTCCCAGAATTTCCAAATTAATTTTGGCAGCTATGATGTAGCTTTTCTGGTGCCTATTGTGCAATATAAGTGATACTATTTGAAGGTTTGTTTGTTGTTTGAGAGTTAAGAATATTCAGTTCAGTCATGTCACCCATTTGTCTGCTTATAAAATTGACCAGTTACAGTTGGGTTTAATTTATAAACATGCATGAGTATAGAGCTCAGTCGAATTTCTCTCTGACTCTTATGAAAGGTTTCTTAGGTAATGACTGCAGAACTAAACCTTTGGGAAATACAGTCTTTTTTCACAAGACTCATATATGTAGAGGATAATTTTCTACTGTAGTTCACTTGAAAGATGAATTGATTTTGAGAATTAGCAATGAAATATTAAACTTCTGTGATAATTTTTGAGATTCCCTCAGACAAAAATAACTGCAACATTTGTTTCTCTTACTGGGTCTCGTCTTTTGCAATTTTAGAACTACAAGGAATGTTCTCTAGGGAATGGAAACACTGGGAGGGACATCTTCACTAAGCCCTGGAGAGATAATCTGTGTTTTCAAATAAATAAAATGTCCCATGTACTGCTTTTACAGAGACTCTTGGTATGTTTCCCAAATTGGTTATCTAAAAATGAAACTACTTGTTAGCAAGGCAAAGTGAAAATTCTAAGTTGTGAATCCTAATTGTCTGGAACACACTCTTAATTGTGCATCTCCTGCATGGAGATTCTTAGCATTCTAAATTTGTTCATTGGGAAAATGCTTTTAGTCATACTAATAATTCAGTAAGTCGTAAATGCTACCAGTAGTAGAAAACTTTGTTTTTTTTTTGTTTTTTTTAATATTTTATTATTATTAATTCTAATGGGGTGACACCAATAAATCAGGGTACATATGTACAATAAAAACATCTCCAGGTTATCTTATCATTCAATTGTGTTGCATACCCATCACCAAAAGTCAAATTGTCCTCTGTCACCTTCTATCTGGTTTTCCCTGTGTCCCTCCCCTCCTCCCTATCCCACTCTTCCCTCCCTCCCCCCATCCCAAAACCACCACTCTCTTGTCCATGTCTCATACCCTCACTTTCATGTCCCACCTATGTATGTAATCATGCTGTTCTCAGTTTTTCTTTTTTTCTGATTTACTTATTTCACTCCGTATAATGTTATCAAGGTACATCCATTTTGTTGTAAATGATCTGATGTCATCGTTTCTTATGGCTGAGTAATATTCCATAGTATATATGTACCATGGCTTTTTAATCCACTCGTCTTCTGACGGACACTTGGGCTGTTTCCAGATCTTCCCTATTGTGAACAATGCTGCCACGAACATGGGGGCGCATTTCTTCTTTTCGAACAGTGCTATGGTGTTCTTAGGGTATATTCCTATAAGTGGGATAACTGGGTCAAAAGGCAGTTCGATTTTTAATTTTCTGAGGAATCTCCAAACTGTTTTCCATAGTGGCTGCACCAGTCTGCATTCCCACCAGCAGTGCAGAAGGGTTCCCTTTTCTCTACATCCTCGCCAGCACTTATTCTGTGTTGTTTTGCTGATGAGTGCCATTCTGACTGGTGTGAGGTGATATCTCATTGTGGTTTTAATTTGCATTTCTCTAATGATTAGTGATGTTGAGCATTTTTTCATATGCCTATTGGCTCTGTATGTCCTCTTTGAAGAAATTTCTATTTATTTCTTTTGCCCATTTTTTGATTGGGTTGTTTGTCTTCCTGGTGTTGAGTTTTATAAGTTCTTTATAAATTTTAGTTATTAACCCCTTATCAGATGTGCTGTCGAATATGTTCTCCCATTGTGTGGTTTGTCTTTATATTCTGTTCCTATTGTCTTTAGCTGTGCAAAAACTTTTTAGTTTGATATAGTTCCATTTGTTTATCTTGCCTTTTATTTCAGTTGCCCGTGGAGATAAATCGGCAAATATACTGCTGCTACAGATGTCGGAGAGCTTGCTACCTATGTTTTCTTCTAAGATGCTTATGGTTTCACGGCTTACATTTAAGTCTTTTATCCATTTTGAGTTTGTTTTTGTGAATGGTGTAAGTTGATGGTCTAGTTTCATTTTTTTGCAGGTAGATGTCCAATTTTCCCAACACCATTTGTTAAAGAGGCTGTCTTTACTCCATTGTATGTTCTTTCCTCCTTTGTCAAATATCAGTTGTCCATAAAGCTGTGGGTTTATTTCTGGGTCCTCTGTTCTGTTCTATTGATCTATGTGCCTGTTCTTATGCCAGTACCAGGCTGTCTAGAGTATAATGGCCTTATAGTAAACCTTGATATCTGGAAGAGTGATACCTCCTGCTTTATTTTTTCTTTTTAATATTGCTGAGGCTATTCGTGTTCTTTTTAGGTTCGATATGAGCATGGTATATGCTTCCACTTGTTTGTATCTTCCTTGATTTCTTTTATCAATGTTCTATAATTTTCCGAGTACAAGTCCTTAACCTCCTTGGTTAAATTTACTCCTAGGTACTTTATTTTTTTGGCTGCAATAGTGAAGGGGATTGTTTCCTTAATTTCTTTTGCTGACAGTTCATTGTTGGTATATAGAAATGCCTCTGATTTCTGAGTATTAATTTTATATCCTACCACCTTGCTGAATTCATTTATAAGGTCCAGTAGTTTTTTGACTGAGACTTTAGGGTTTTCTATATACAATATATCATCTGCAAATAGTGACAGTTTTACTTCTTCTTTTCCAATTTGGATGCCTTTTATTTCTTCTTCTTGTCTGATTGCTGTAGCTAGGACTTCCAGAACTATGTTGAATAAGAGTGGTGAAAGGGGGCATCCCTGCCTAGTTCCTGATCTTAAAGGAATTGCTTTTAATCTTTGTCCATTTAGTATGATGTTTGCTGTCGTTTTATTGTAGATGGCCTTTATCATGTTAAGGAATGATCCCTGTATTCCCACTTTACTGAGAGTTTTGAGTATGAATGGGTGCTGGATTTTATCAAATGCCTTTTCTGCATCTATTGAAATTATCATGTGATTTTTGTCCTTCCTTTTGTTTATGTGATGAATCACATTGATTGATTTGCGAATATTGAACCAGCCTTGCCTCTCCAGAATAAATCCCACTTGATCGTGGTGTATGATTTTGTTCATATATTGCTGGATCCGGTTGGCTAATATTTTGTTGAGAATTTTAGTGTCTAAATTCATCAGGGATATAGGCCTATAATTTTCTTTCTTTGTGTTGTCTTTGCCCAGTGTTGGGATCAGAATTATGCACGCCTCATAAAAGCAGTTTGGAAGTCTTCCTTCCTCTTGAATTTTTTGAAATAGCTTGAGGAGGATAGGAGTTAGTTCTTCTTTGAATTTTTGATAGAATTCACTTGTGAAACCATTAGGCCCAGGAACCTTTCTTTTTTGGGAGTTTTTTGATAACTGTTTCGATCTCATTTGTTGTAATTGGTCTGTTTAGGTGTTCTGATCTTTCCAGATTGATTTTTGGAAGGTTATATGATTCAAGAAATTTGTCCACTTCACCAAGATTGTTTAATTTTTTGGCATAGAGTTCTTCATAGTATTTTCTTACAATGCTTTGTATTTCTGTTGTGTCAGTTGTTATTTCTCCACTATCCTTTCTAATTTTATTTATTTGAGTCCTCTCTCTTTTTTTCTTGGTGAGTCTAGTTAAAGGTTCATCAATCTTGTTTACCATTTCAAAGAACCAGTTTCTGGTTTCATTGATCCTCTGTATTGTTTCCTTCTCCTCTATGTCATTTATTTCTGCTCTGATCTTTATTATTTCCTTCCTTCTACTTGTCTTGGGTTTTATTTGTTGTTGTTTTTCTAGTTCTTTTAGATGCAGGGTCAGGTTGCTTATTTGAGCTTTTTCTAGCTTCTTATGATATGCCTGTAGTGCAATAAACTTCCCTCTCAGAACTGCTTTTGCTGTGTCCCATAAATTTTGAGTTGATGTATGCTCATTATCATTCATTTCTACAAACTTTTTTATTTCTTCTTTGATCTCATTGTTAATCCATTCATTATTTAATATCATGCTATTTAGTTTCCAAGTGTTTGAGTATTTTTCAGTTTTTCTTTTGTGGTTAATTTCTAGTTTCATGGCATTGTGATCAGAGAAAATGCTTGATATTATTTCAATCTTTTTAAATTTATTGAGACTATTTTTGTGTCCTAACATGTGGTCTATCCTAGAAAATGTACCATGAGCACTTGAGAAGAATGTATATTCTACTGCTTTAGGGTGAAAAATTCTGAAGATATCTATTAAATCAAGTTGATGTAGTTTCTCCTTTAAGTCTGCTGTTTCTTTATTAATTTTCTTTCTTGAGGATCTATCCAGTGTTGTTAGAGGGGTATTGAAATCCCCTACTATGATAGTATTTCTGTTAATCTTGCCCTTTATATCCATCAAAGTCTGCTTTATGTATGTCGGGTCTCTTATATTTGGTGCATAAATATTTATAATTGTTATATTTTCCTGTTGAATTGTTCCCTTTATCATTATGTAGTGTCCTTCTTTATCTCTTACTACAGCCTTGGTTTTAAAGTCCATTTTTTCTGATATAAGTATTGCTACCCCTGCTTTTTTTTCATTTCTATTTGCATGAAATATTTTTTTCCATCCTTTTACCTTCAGTCTATGTGCATGTTTTGTTTTAAGGTGTGTCTCTTGTAGACAGCATATGTATGGGTCCTGTTTCTTTATCCATGCAGCTACCCTGTTTCTTTTGATTGGATCATTTAATCCATTTACATTTAAGGTTATTATTGATATGTAGTTGTTTATTGCCATTTTATTCTTTAAAGCTGTATTCTTCTTTTGCTCTATTCATTACTCCCTTTAAACTGTTCACAAGAGGCCCCTTAGTATCTCTTGCAGAATTAGTTTGGTTTTTATGAATTCCTTGAGGCTTTCTTTGTCTGGGAAGCTCTTTATTTCTCCTTCAATTTTAAACTTTAGCCTTGCTGGATAAAGTAGTCTTGGTTGTAGGTTCTTGTTCTGCATTACTTTGATTATATCTTGCCATTCCCTTCTGGCCTCAAGTGTTTCTGTTGAGAAGTCCGATGTCATCCTTATGGGGGCTCCTTTGTAGGTGATAGTCTTTTTTTCTCTAGCAGCTTTTAAAATTTTTTCTTATCCATTAGCTTTGGTATTTTAACTATGATGTGTCTTGGTGTAGATCTTTTTGGGTTTCTCTTTAATGGAGTTCTGTGTGCTTCTTGAATGTGTGGAGTGTTTCCCAGCCTTAATTTAGGGAAGTTTTCTGCTATGATTTGATTGAACAAAGTTTCCATTTCCTGCCCTCTCTCCTCTTCTTCAGGCACCCCTATGATGCGAATGTTGTTTCTCTTCATGTTGTCACAAAGCTCCCTTAGAGTTTCCTCACATTTTTTGGAGCCTCTTTTCCTTTTTCTTCTCTGCTTCTGTGCCTTTGTTTATTGTGTCCTCTAACTCGCTTATTCAATCCTCAGCGTGATTCATCCTGCTTTTAATTCCTTCCATTGTGGTCTTCAGTTCTGATACTGTATTTGTCATTTCTGTCTGATTCTTTTTTATTATTTCAATTTCATTTTTTATACTTGTTATCTCTTTATTTAGGTGTTCATAATGACTATCCATTGTTGCTCTAATTTCTTTGAACATCCTAACTATCATTATTCTAAATTCTGCTTCTGGTAATTTGGTTATATGTGGTTCATTCAGGTCCTTCTCTGGGGATTTCTCTTGATTCATTTGGTTTGCATTCCTCTGCCTGCCCATTTTGTCTGTGTATAAGCATGTTGTGGCCACTGGAGTCCAGTAGGTGTTGCCTTTGTGTTCTCTAGGTGTGGTCTGTGTGCAGGCTCCTCACCCCCTCTGCTGGTGCCTAACGTGGTTGGGTATGAGCGTTGCCAGCGCCGGCCCACTGTGGCTTTTGCTGTGCTTTCTGCCTCTCCTCCACGGGAGGGGCTGTCACTGAAGCCACAAGCCTTAGCACCAAGGGTAGAGGTGAGTACCTTTGCTCAGCTGCGGACCCAGCCTATTTCCGGACTTCCGCTCAGAACCCACAGTCAGAGCCTGCTCGCCACAGTTTCGCAGGTTGGGCGGGGCTTTTGACGTGCTTTCAGCTGTGAGCCTTTGCCCGTCCCGAGATTTAGCCCCGCCCTCGAGGCCAGGTCTCTTCTGCGCAGGGTTGCAAACCAAGGTTTATTGGGCCGGGCGTGTTTGCTGGCTTCAGCTCAGCTGCGTACTTCTGCTCGTCCCGGACTCTACCCGGCCCCCGCGTTCGGATCCCGCTCTTGCACATATGAATGCAATTTGCGGTTTCTCCGGCCGGCGGGGATAGTAGCGTGAGCTCAGCTGCGAGCTTCCACTTGTCTCGGGGTCTACCCCGTTCCCGCGTTCGGAGCCCGCTTGGGCACGTATACTGGCAAACCGAGGTTTCTCCGGGGGGGTTGGGGAGGGGAATGGTAGCGTGAGCTCATCCGCGAGCCCCTGCCCGTCCCTGGTCCTAGCCCGGTCCCCGCAGTCAGGGCCAGCTTGCGCAGGGTCGCAGAGAAGATTTCTGCCCGTTCCTGGCCTCCCGCTTTGTCCCCGTAAGTGGGATTAAAGGCAGGCCCGCAGCTTCTGGACCACTTCGCGCGTCCCCTTCGACCCTGCTGGGCTAGACCGAGCTCACACCGGCTTGGCCTCTGCCCACGCCGACAGAACCGCGTTCCAGCATCCTGTCACCCCAAACCCTTCAGCAACTGTCAGCAGAGTAGGAAGGGACCTAATACTCCACACTGTAGGCCTGGGAGCTCCCTCACTTGTTTCACAGCTCAAAACTGTCCAAACGCCTCTTCTAGGCTCTGGGACTGCAGGCTGGAGCTTGGTTCCTGGGACCCAGATCCCTCCCTCTCCGCCAAACTTTCCTCCCGCCACGCGGGTCTCTCTGGGCTGCCATTTGCTCCGGGGAGCTGGGCAGCCCTCTTCGCGTTTTCGCTATTCCTACCAGTCTCAATGTGTCTTCTTCTGTGTTTCTTGGTTGAAGAGTCCACTTAGTTTAGTTCATAGTTGGTTTATCCAGATGATGGTTCTTTAAATTGAGTTATAATCCACTTTGATTCTGGGAGTTGGAAGTTGGTACGTCCGCCTACTCCGTCGCCATCTTGCTTCTGCTCAAATATTTTTAAATTGAGGGTTGTATGCTTTATGTCATAAATATTTTACTTCTTCTTTTTTAAATATTTTAGTTAATGTAGCTGTTGTGGAGAATGATTTATCCTGGGGGAGGTGCTGGAGGCAGCCATAGCTGGGGGAGGGGTCTTCCACCGAAAACTTTGTTTTTGAAGCAGGTCTGACAATTTTGGAATTTCTGACAATAAAGAGGCAGAAGACATGGTGTATATGTGAGCTGACAGAGAGAAGGATAATTGGAGCAATATAGGTATTCATTTGTCCTCTTTTATGACAGCCACAATAGACAAGTTCTGTCAGTATACTCTCCCATAGTTTTGAAGTGACAAGTGTGCATGCTACCATGCTGCATGCAGGGTAAGTCATTATTGCTTACTAGTGTCATTAGAAACAAAAGAGCAAGTGTGCTTGGGCTGGAGTGGCAAGACAAGTCACCACTAGATTCCTGATCATTATTTAGATCTTAATTAGATAGCACACTTTCTGCCATAGCTCTGTAAATGTTTCCCCTGGGTTGAAAATCTGTTTTGAACCCAAACTAGCTGCTTTATCAGCCTTGGCCAGATAGTTCGGTTGGTTATAGCATTGTCCAGAAGAACAAAAGGTTGCTGGTTTGATTCCCAGGCAGGGCATATACAAGAACAGATCGTTGTTCCTGTCTCTCTCTCTCTCTCATCCTCTCTCAATAAAATCAATCAATGGAAATAAATAAATAAAATTTTTAAAAAAATGAAGAAAGAGGATATTTGCATGAAGCAATCAATTAAAAAATAAGTCAGTTATTCCTGCCTAATGCTTTTGGGTGACAGATCAGAGGGGGAACTTTATAAAATCACAAACAATGCTTTTGTCAAATCCTAATGGTCAGTTTACATTTAATTGTAGATGAGACAGTGCCTTGACCTTTCCCTAACATTCCATAATCTTTTAATTGGCAAAAAGCAACATAAATTTGGGATACCTAAAGTCAGCCTTTGGATGACTCAAACAGTGAAAAAATTGACATTTTTGGCATCACTCTTACTGTAATACATTAATGTATCCATACATTAACTTATTACTTTAAAATGTATATTGCAAACACCCTTTCTTGATGCAAAATTGCTGCATTTACTCTATGAGATACAAATAGGCAGAAAGGATATTTTTTACCTGAATGGGCTTTGTAGTCATCTTGAGAAAATAGGACCTATGATGAGAAAAATCTTCATAGAAAGTGACTGTATAACCCTTCAAATCAAGGTTCTCTGCAATTCCTTTTAAAACAAGGCACTCATAAACATTCACATAAGTGATCCCCATTTTATTAATTCTCCATCTGCATAATGTCCTCTGATTTCCTCTAAAACACACCTAAATGTCCCCATATCACTGAATAGTCACTTCATGGGTTAGGGGACTCTGCAGCTAGCCCATCACAGCTCCCTGCGGGTGAGTTAATGCTTACCAAGATATAGTTGTGTTTGTCCTTATACTGGCTAATGCCCATGGTGCTTCCTATTATAATTATACAATGTAATGAAATATTTTTTAAATCAACGACCTATGAGGGTAATAAGAGAGCTATTTCAAAATGATCTCTGAGTCTAAAAAATTCACTGTTGAATTAGAAATGACCTACCAATGAAAATAATTTTTAAAACTGGAAACTTAGGAGTTTGTACTCAGACTTATTTTCCAGTATCTTTATATATTTTATTTTAAAGAAACTAAAGTTACTGAAAATGTGTAATAAGCCCAATTTTTGGAAAATAAGGGGGGGGGTAGCTTGTTGGAAACTCCACTTACTGTGCATATCCAAATCAAGGCCATGGCCACATATGAAGGGAAGTGTTCATTTATCATTTGGTGTTTAGGATTATTGTGTTTCAAAGACTTTTCCAATTAACAACAACAACAAAAAACCCTACTAGTATTGATTATTTTGGTTAAGAGGGATTCTACTGCTGACTCTAGCTTTCTGTGAGATAAACGAAAGTACATTTGCATAGTTCAAGGTCTGATAACTTATTCAGACCAAAAATAAAAAAAAAAAATTACAAGTTAGTTTCACAAAATTTTTGGCATTCACAAATCTTCTTGATGTATCAATTCAAAGTACACTTTTCAGTTCTTTTTTTTTTATTTTATTTTTTTTATTTTTTATTTTTTTTTATATATTTTATTATTATTAATTCTAATGGGGTGACATCAATAAATCAGGGTACATATGTACAATGAAAACATCTCCAGGTTATCTTATCATTCAATTGTGTTGCATACCCATCACCAAAAGTCAAATTGTCCTCTGTCACCTTCAATCTGGTTTTCCCTGCGTCCCTCCCCTCCTCCCTATCCCATTCTTCCCTCCCTCCCCCCATCCCATAACCACCACTCTCTTGTCCATGTCTCATACCCTCACTTTCATGTCCCACCTATGTATGTAATCGTGCTGTTCTCAGTTTTTCATTTTTTCTGATTTACTTATTTCACTCCGTATAATGTTATCAAGGTCCATCCATTTTGTTATAAATGATCCGATGTCATCGTTTCTTATGGCTGAGTAGTATTCCATAGTATATATGTACCATGGCTTTTTAATCCACTCGTCTTCTGACGGACACTTGGGCTGGTTCCAGATCTTCGCTATTGTGAACAATGCTGCCACGAACATGGGGGCGCATTTCTTCTTTTCGAACAGTGCTATGGTGTTCTTAGGGTATATTCCTATAAGTGGGATAGCTGGGTCAAAAGGCAGTTCGATTTTTAATTTTCTGAGGAATCTCCAAACTGTTTTCCACAGTGGCTGCACCAGTCTGCATTCCCACCAGCAGTGCAGAAGGGTTCCCTTTTCTCCACATCCTCGCCAGCACTTATTCTGTGTTGTTTTGCTGATAAGTGCCATTCTGACTGGTGTGAGGTGATATCTCATTGTGGTTTTAATTTGCATTTCTCTAATGATTAGTGATGTTGAGCATTTTTTCATATGCCTATTGGCCATCTGTATGTCCTCTTTGGAGAAATTTCTATTCATTTCTTTTGCCCATTTTTTGATTGGGTTGTTTGTCTTCCTGGTGTTGCTTTTTATAAGTTCTTTATAAATTTTAGTTATTAACCCCTTATCAGATGTGCTGTCAAATATGTTCTCCCATTGTGTGGTTTGTCTTTTTATTCTGTTCCTATTGTCTTTAGCTGTGCAAAAACTTTTTAGTTTGATATAGTCCCATTTGTTTATCTTGCCTTTTATTTCAGTTGCCCATGAAGATAAATCGGCAAATATACCGCTGCTACAGATGTCGGAGAGCTTGCTGCCTATGTTTTCTTCTAAGATGTTTATGGTTTCACGGCTTACATTTAAGTCTTTTATCCATTTTGAGTTTGTTTTTGTGAATGGTGTAAGTTGATGGTCTAGTTTCATTTTTTTGCAGGTAGATGTCCAATTTTCCCAACACCATTTGTTAAAGAGGCTGTCTTTACTCCATTGTATGTTCTTTCCTCCTTTGTCAAATATCAGTTGTCCATAAAACTGTGGGTTTATTTCTGGGTTCTCTGTTCTGTTCCATTGATCTATGTGCCTGTTCTTATGCCAGTACCAGGCTGTCTTGAGTATAATGGCCTTGTAGTAAACCTTGATATCAGGAAGAGTGATACCTCCTGCTTTATTTTTTCTTTTTAAGATTGCTGAGGCTATTCGTGTTCTTTTTTGGTTCCATATAAATTTTTGGAATATGTGTTCTATATCTTTGAAGTATGTCATTGGTATTTTAATTGGTATTGCATTGAATTTATAAATTGCTTTGGGTAATATAGACATTTTAATGATGTTTATTCTTCCTAGCCATGAGCACGGTATGTGCTTCCACTTGTTTGTATCTTCCTTGATTTCTTTTATCAATGTTCTATAATTTTCTGAGTACAAGTCCTTAACCTCCTTGGTTAAATTTACTCCTAGGTACTTTATTTTTTTGGCTGCAATAGTGAAGGGGATTGTTTCCTTAATTTCTTTTGCTGATATTTCATTGTTGGTGTATAGAAATGCCTCTGATTTCTGAGTATTAATTTTATATCCTGCCACCCTGCTGAATTCATTTATCAGGTCCAGTAGTTTTTTGACTGAGACTTTAGGGTTTTCAATATACAATATCATATCATCTGCAAATAATGACAGTTTTACTTCTTCTTTTACAATTTGTATGCCTTTTATTTCTTCTTCTTGTCTGATTGCTGTAGCTAGGACTTCCAGAACTATGTTGAATAAGAGTGGTGAAAGTGGGCATCCCTGCCTGGTTCCTGATCTTAAGGGGATTACTTTTAATCTTTGTCCATTTAGTATGATGTTTGCTGTCGGTTTATCATAGATGGCCTTTATCATGTTAAGGAATGATCCCTGTATTCCCACTTTACTGAGAGTTTTGAGCATGAATGGGTGCTGGATTTTATCAAATGCCTTTTCTGCATCTATTGAAATTATCATGTGATTTTTGTCCTTCCTTTTGTTTATGTGGTGAATCACATTGATTGATTTGCGAATATTGAACCAGCCTTGCCTCTCCAGAATAAATCCCACTTGATCGTGGTGTATGATTTTTTTCATATATTGCTGGATCCAGTTGGCTAATATTTTGTTGAGAATTTTAGCGTCTACATTCATCAGGGATATAGGCCTATAATTTTCTTTTTTTGTGTTGTCTTTGCCCGGTTTGGGGATCAGAATTATGCTCGCCTCATAAAAGGAGTTTGGAAGTCTTCCTTCCTCTTGAATTTTTTGAAATAGCTTCAGGAGAATAGGAGTTAGTTCTTCTTTGAATTTTTGATAGAATTCACTTGTGAAGCCATCAGGCCCAGGACTTTTCTTTTTTGGGAGTTTTTTGATAACTGTTTCGATCTCATTTGTTGTAATTGGTCTGTTTAGGTGTTCTGATTCTTCCAGATTGATTTTTGGAAGGTTATATGATTCAAGAAATTTGTCCATTTCACCAAGATTGTCTAATTTTTTGGCATAGAGTTCTTCATAGTATTTTCTTACAATGCTTTGTATTTCTGTTGTGTCAGTTGTTATTTCTCCACTGTCCTTTCTAATTTTATTTATTTGAGTCCTCTCTTTTTTTTTCTTGGTGAGTCTAGTTAAAGGTTCATCAATCTTGTTTACCTTTTCAAAGAACCAGCTTCTTGTTTCATTGATCCTCTGTATTGTTTCCTTAGCCTCTATGTCATTTATTTCTGCTCTGACCTTTATTATTTCCTTTCTTCTACTTGTCTTGGGTTTTATTTGTTGTTGTTTTTCTAGTTCTTTTAGATGCAGGGTCAAGTTGCTTATTCGAGCTTTTTCTAGCTTCTTATGATATGCCTGTAGTGCAATAAACTTCCCTCTCAGAACTGCTTTTGCTGTGTCCCATAAATTTTGAGTTGATGTATGCTCATTATCATTTGTTTCTAGAAAATTTTTTATTTCTTCTTTGATCTCATTGTTAATCCATTCATTATTTAATAACAAGCTATTTAGTTTCCAAGTGTTTGAGTATTTTTCAGTTTTTCTTTTGTGGTTAATTTCTAGTTTCATGGCATTGTGATCAGAGAAAATGCTTGATATGATTTCAATCTTTTTAAATTTATTGAGACCATTTTTGTGTCCTAACATGTGGTCTATCCTAGAAAACGTACCATGAGCGCTTGAGAAGAATGTATATTCTACTGCTTTAGGGTGAAAAGTTCTGAAGATATCTATTAAATCAAGTTGATCTAGTGTCGCCTTTAAGTCTGCTGTTTCTTTATTAATTTTCTTTCTTGAGGATCTATCCAGTGTTGTTAGAGGGGTATTGAAATCCCCTACTATGATAGTATTGCTGTTAATCTCGCCCTTTATATCCATCAAAGTCTGCTTTATGTATGTCGGGGCTCCTATATTTGGTGCATAGATATTTACAATAGTTATATCTTTTTGTTGAATTGTTCCCTTTATCATTATGTAGTGTCCTCCTTTATCTCTTACTACAGCCTTTGTTTTAAAGTCCATTTTGTCTGATATAAGTATTGCCACCCCTGCTTTCTTTTCATTTCCATTTGCATGAAATATTTTTTTCCATCCTTTTACCTTCAGTCTATGAACATCTTTTATTTTAAGGTGTGTCTCTTGTAGACAGCATATGTATGGGTCCTGTTTCTTTATCCATGCAGCTACCCTATGTCTTTTGATTGGATCATTTAATCCATTTACATTTAAGGTTATTATTGATATGTAGTTGTTTATTGCCATTTTATTCTTTAAAGCTGTATTCTTCTTTTGCTCTATTCTTTCCTCCCTTTAAACTGTTCACAAGAGGCCCCTTAGTATCTCTTGCAGAATTGGTTTGGTTTTTATGAATTCCTTGAGGCTTTCTTTTTCTGGGAAGCTCTTTATTTCTCCTTCAATTTTAAACGTTAGCCTTGCTGGATAAAGTAGTCTTGGTTGTAGGTTCTTGTTCTGCATTACTTTGATTATTTCTTGCCATTCCCTTCTGGCCTCAACTGTTTCTGTTGAGAAGTCCGATGTCATCCTTATGGGGGCTCCTTTGTAGGTGATAGTCTTTTTTTTCTCTAGCAGCTTTTAAAATTTTTTCTTTATCCATTAGCTTTGGTATTTTAACTATGATGTGTCTTGCTGTAGATTTTTTTGGGTTTCTCCTTAATGGAGTTCTGTGTGCTTCTTGAATGTGTGGAGTGTTTCCCAGCCTTAATTTAGGAAAGTTTTCTGCTATAATTTGATTGAACAAAGTTTCCATTTCCTGTCCTCTCTCCTCTTCTTCAGGCACCCCTATGATGCGAATGTTGTTTCTCTTCATGTTGTCACAAAGCTCCCTTAGAGTTTCCTCACATTTTTTAAGTCTCTTTTCCTTTTTCTTCTCTGCTTCTGTGCCTTTGTTTATTGTGTCCTCTAACTCGCTTATTCGATCCTCAGCGTCATCCATCCTGCTTTTAATTCCTTCCATTGTGGTCTTCAGTTCTGATACTGTATTTGTCATTTCTGTCTGATTCTTTTTTATTATTTCAATTTCATTTTTTATACTTGTTATCTCTTTATTTAGGTGTTCATAATGACTATCCATTGTTGCTCTAATTTCTTTGAACATCCTAACTATCATTATTCTAAATTCTGCTTCTGGTAATTTGGTTATATGTGGTTCATTCAGGTCCTTCTCTGGGGATTTCTCTTGATTCATTTGGTTTGCATTCCTCTGCCTGCCCATTTTGTCTGTGTATAAGCAAGTTGTGGCCACTGGAGTCCAGTAGGTGTTGCCTTTGTGTTCTCTAGGTGTGGTCTGTCTGCAGGCCCCCCACCCCCTCTGCCGGCGCCTAGGGTGGTTGGTTATGAGCGTTGCCAGCGCCGGCCCACTGTGGCTTTTGCTGTGATTTCTGCCTCTCCTCCGTGGGAGGGGCTGTCACTGAAGCCACAAGATTAGCACCAAGTGTAGAGGCGAGCACCTTTCCTCAGCTGCGGACCCAGCCTATTTCCGGACTTCCGCCCAGAACCAGCAGTCGGAGCCTGCTCGCTACAGTTCCGCGGGTTAGGCGGGGCTTTTGACGTGCTCTCAGCTGTAAGCTTTTGCCCGTCAGGAGCTTTAGCCCCGCCCTCGAGGCCAGGGCCCTTTGCGCAGGGTCGGAAACCAAGATTTATTGGGGCGGGCGTGTTTGCTGGCTTCCGCCGAGCTGCGTACTTCCGCTTGTCCCGGACTCTACCCCGCCCCCGCGTTCGGAGCCCGCTCGTGCACGTATTAACGCTATCCGGGGTTTCTCCGGCCGGATGGGGATAGCAGCCGTGGGCTCAGCTGCGAGCCTCCGCCTGTCTCGGGGTCCACCCCGTTCCCGCTCTCGGAGCCCGTTCGCGCACGTATACTGGCCAACCGCGGTTTCTCCGGCGGGCGGCGGGGGGGGGGGGCGGACTGGTAGCGTCAGCTCAGCCACGAGCCCCTGCCCGTCCCTGGTCCTAGCCCGGTCCCCACGGTCAGGGCCGGCTTGCGCAGGGCCTGCCTGTTCCTGGCCTCCCGCTTTGTCCCCGTAAGTGGGATTAAAGGCGGGCCCGCAGCTTCCGGACCGCTCTCGCGCTTACCCTCCGACCCTCTGGGCTAGACCGATCTCCCACCGGCTTGGCCTCTGCCCACGCCGACAGAACCGCCTTTTAGCGTCCTGCTGCCCCAAAACCTTAAGCAGCCCTCAGCAGAGTAGGAAGGGACCTAATACTCCACACTGTAGGCCTGGGAGCTCCCTCACTTGTTTCACAGCTCAAAACTGTCCAATTGCCTCTTCTAGGCTCTGGGACTGCAGGCTGGGGCTTGGTTCCTGGGACCCAGGTCCCTCCCTCTCCGCCAAACTTTCCTCCCGCCCCGCGGGTCTCTCTGGGCTGCCGTTTGCTCCGGGGAGCTGGGCAGCCCTCTTCGCGTTTTCGCTATTCCTACCAGTCTCAATGTGGCTTCTTCTGTGTTCCTTGGTTGAAGAGTCCACTTAGTTTTGTTCAAAGTTGGTTTATCCAGGTGATGGTTCTTAAAATTGAGTTGTAATCCACTTTGGTTCTGGGAGTTGGAAGTTGGTACGTCCGCCTACTCCGTCGCCATCTTGCTCGCACTTTTCAGTTCTTTATTAACCTTTATTATTTGAGCAATAACTGTGTTAAAAATTATGCAATAGCCTTTGGGGAAGACAAAGATGAATGAGACATAACCTTAACTCTCTGAAGAGTTTATTATCAAATGTGGAAAACACAAACATAATTAATTATAACAAAATGAGGCTGATATAAATATGGTAAAATGGTTATTAAAAATATTAACTTTATATGTGAAGAATCTGGGGTACAGAGAGATTCAAATACCTGTGCAAAGTTGGGCAGTGTAGTGTGGACTAGAAGCCTGATACACCAAACGCTACATTAAATATTCTTTTTGATTTAACAGTATAGTATAAAATATGCCCACAAAGTCTGACTATATACAGTAAGATGCTATAGTTTTTAGCTAAATTGGTTATTTTTAACTCTGAAGAAAATGATAAAAATATCTTTGTCATTAATTGAGATTCCCAATTTTGTTTTCTGGAATATGGAATAATAATTGGGGTATTGCATACCTTTTTTCTCAGTATACTTCAAGTTAAGAACTTTAGATTTTTTAGCATTATCCTTCAATAAGCCATTCAAACTACGCCCCCTCCCTGGCCCCATATTGAGATGAATTTTTATCTCCTGGAGAATAAGCCTGTCTGCCAGGTCTAAGCCTTCCGTGTTATGATATAAAGGAGTAGAACAAGTGCTTTTTTACTGAAAAGACATACTTCTCTAAAACATATTAATAGTTTGTTCCAATTAACTAGAATTAAAGACCAGAAAAAAGAATATATACAGTTATTTTTTTCAACTATCCATATACAGTTACAGGATATACTTTATTGAAATGGTATTCTTAGGCAATAAACATAATGGTTATTTGTTGAAATGGTTTATCTTAGAAAAAATTTATACAATGTCACAAACCAGTTTTTGTTTTTTTTTTACCCATGGCACAAGTTCTTCATTAGAAATGGAAAAAGAGTGAGTAAAAAACCAAACATATATAGTAGTAGAGACTAAGGTCATTATTTCTTTATATAACTCATTCTAGATATTTAAAGGACAATGATAATAATATATCTTTAAAATCAATGTATTTGTTTTATATTCTTGAAGAATATAAATTCCCCTTAAAGTTTTGAAACACTTGGATTTTTCATTATTTCATAACTTTCCCTTTGGTCTTTTTTTCTGTGTATCTGACAATGCTTCTTTGTTTTGCAGATCTGTTTGGTTTTAAAATATAATCCCAGGGCCTAAAGCATATTTCTTTATTTCCTGAAAGTGAAATCTGAGAAATGCCTGAATAACTAAGTTGTTTTAGAATGAGTAGTAATGGCATGTCAAAGGCATAGATGGGACTGTGTAAACTTGTCCAGAGAGCAGCAAGAAGTTGAATGTATGTTCTGAAGAGTTCACTTTGCCTGGAACCTTACGTATGTGATTGGTGTCATAATTAGGGTCAGATTGTGAAGAAATATAAATGGCTAATTTATTTATTTTTTATTGTGTGTGTGTGAGAGAGAGAGAGAGAGACAGACAGACAGACATGGACAGACAGACAGGAAGGGAGAGAGATGAAAAGCATCAACTCATAGTTGTGGCATTTTAGTTGTTCATTAATTGCTTTCTCATATGTGCTTTGACTGAGACTCTCTACCTAAGCCAGTGACCCCTTGTTTAAGCCAGTGACTTTGGGCTCAAACTAGCGGCCTTAGGCATCAAATCAGCAACTTTTGGGTTCAAGCTAGAGACCATGGGGTCACGTCTATGATCTCATGCTCAAGTCAGCAACCCCTTGCTGAAGCTGGTAAGGCCATACTCAAGCTGGATGAACCCATACTTAGAACAGCAACTTTGGGGTTTTGAACCTGGGTTCTCAGCATCCAGGTTGATGCTCTATCTACTGCACCACAGCCTGGTCAGACTATAGTCACTAATATTGTAATGACTATGTATTGTGCCAGGTGGGTACTTGAAATATCAGGGAGACCACTTTGTAAAGTATATGATTGTCTACTCACTTTTTTGTATACCTAAAACTACCACAAAATAATATTGAATATAAACTGCTATGGAGAAAAAACAACAAAATGTAATGCAACCTGAAGAAAGACAAACCCAGGGAAAGAGCAGGAGGCTGCTTACAATGCAAGTATGAAGGTCATGGAAGCTGAACTAAGAAAGTCATTAAAAGAGATGACATGGAGGGGTTGAAACTGTCTTGGTAAAATTGGAAAATTTGGATGACAAAGAAAGAGGGAGAATAAAATTATTCTACTTTTTTATTTGGGCAGCAAATAGATGGTAAGAGAACACTAGATAGGTGAATGACAGTGTCACATTTCTGTTATCAGAATAAAAAGTTAAAATATTTTTGTTATTAAAAGGGAGTTCAAGAATGACATCAGAGTAATGGCAGCATGAGAGATACTCCTGATCTCTCCCCTTAAAATTTCATCAGATTGAACAATATAATGCAGCAAAGGAACCCCAGCTGAGCTCACATACAGGCCTGAAAGATACATGCACCAAATGGACTAAAGGTGGGATAGGGTGAGAAAGGGGCAGAAGATAAAACACATTTGTTGTGGGCTTTGGAAAGGAGAGGAGACAAACCTAAAGTGACTGGTTTGTTTGTTTGTTTCTCTGCAGTACTACAGGGAGGAGGGAAGCTCAGGCTCTCTGGATTTTGTCTGAAAGGTATGGAGGGGAAAACTCGAAGTGACTGGGTCTCCTTCTACTGGAAGGAACAGTGAGATAGAGAGGTAGATAAACCAAAGCAGCCAGAGCACAGGGTCACAGCCAGAGTTCCCATGGTCTGTCTGCTGCCTGCACTGAGCAGAGACAGAGAAAGCTAAAGTACAGCCCCTCAGCCTCCCAGATCCTGCCTCCCTCACCTCGCAGTACAAAGAGTGGCTGAGACTAACCCCACAGCTATCTCTCCAGAGCTTCTCTCTCCCCTGAAGAACAGAGGTGCTTCATGTCTGGTCCCCAGGTCTGTTGAGATGTTGGAAGGAGTACCCAGAAGCCTGAGAACACCATTGTTAGAGCCGTAAAGCTCTCATAATACACCCCACCCACCAACACGACTGCAGCCCTACCTACATCTTTGCAGCAACATCTCAGCAGACAACCCAGAAACTTCATGGAGCTAAAAGTTGTAATACAACAACAACAACACAACACAAAATCAAAATTTATTTTCATCTTTATGCCCTCTTTTCCTTTTCTTCCTTCTTATTATTTTTCTCTTTTTAATTTTTAAAAATTTTTATATTTTTATTCTTGTTTATTTTGTGGGTGTTTTGATTTTTTTCTTTGCTTTCAATCTTTTTTTCCCTATGATTTCTCTTCTTTATTTGTCACAATTTATTTTAATTTTTATATTTTTTATTATTGCATTTTTTTAATTCTTCAATTTTTTTAGCTTTTTGTAGTTGTTGTTAGAGTTTATAACAATACCACTCTCAAATTTGATGAAGGAAGAAGACATCAAGTACTATGGCTACACAGAACAGACATATTTCAAAAAAAAATCTCCAGAAAAACATCTCAATCTCAAAGAACACTTGGAGTTAAATGATAGCGAATTCAAAATTGAAGTTCTGAAAATACTCATTTATATGTGAAAAGATACAAATCGGCAACTTAATGAGCTCAGAAAAATAAAAAAAAAGAATACCTCTCCAAGGATATTGAAACTTTAAAAACAGAGATGAAGAACTCAATATGTGAATTGAAAAGTGAAATAGCAAGTTTTCTAATAGAACAAGTGAGATAGAGAAAAGAATCAGTGACATCAAAGATAGGCAGCAAGAAATGCTATAAGAGAAGAGGAAGAAGACTCACACATTAAGAAAACTGAGAAAGCTTTTTAAGAATTGTCTGACTCCATCAGAAAGACTGATATTAGAATAATGGATATATCAGAAAAAGAAGTGAAGGTGAAGGGAATGAAGAGCCTATTCAAACAAATAACACTGGGGAACAAAATTTTTGTTGCATCCACAAAAACACTAGTTCTTATGTAATTTCAGTGTGCTGATCTCAAATCTGACATTAGTTTTTCTCAATAAGCAACACTGTCTTTGCAATTCAAGATTTAGGTTTTCATCTTATTGTAAAATTTTCAACATTTAGTTTAACATAATAAAGTAGAATGTCTTCTTGGGCATCATCTTTGTGAAAATATAATAATTTATATAATGCAGTAAATACACTAATAAACTAAAAGATATGATTGCATCAGAATTTGTCTACAATTTCAAAATAGAACATATTAAAACACTTATGTTAATCATAAAATTTGCACAAAAATTATTTAAATTCTATTCTGGCAAAAATTTGTGTTTGTAGTTTATGGGTTTGTATACTTGTTGAGGACAATCTCATTTTATGCTCCAGCAGTAGTCTGCTCATCACTAAGAGCTTCAAGATTTTCGGGAAACTGATCAAGGTGACTCTTCAGGAAGTGAATCTTAAAGCTCATATTACGTCTAATGTCCTAGAAAGCCAACAGCATGCTTAGAACCAGTTCATAGTTTTCTGCTTTTTTGTTGCCAAGGAAGTTCTTTGTAACTGCCACAAAATACTGCCATGCTGCTTTCTCCTTATTCATCTTCCTGGCAAATTGTTCATCACGTATGAGGGTTCAAATTTGAGGTTCATTGAATACACCTGCTTTTATCTTCTCAAAAGACAAGGCAGGAAAAGCAGAAATAATATTTTGAAAGCATTCACTTTCTCTATTCAAAGACTGTACAAACTGCTTTATTAAGCCAAGTTTGATGTAAAGTGGTGGAAAAATAATTCTGTCTCAATTAACTACAGGTTCATTCACAGTATTTTGCATCCCTACTTCCAGAGTTTAATGTTTCGGCCATTCATTCTGTTTCTCCTGAGCTTGGCTGTCCCACAAACACAGAAAGCAAGAATACTTCGTGAAACCTCTCTGTTGTCCAAGAAGGAAATTGACCATTTTAAGTTCCATACAAATGATTCACTTATAGTCCTCATACTTTAGAAAGTCGAGGACAATTTTTATGTCATTATAATCTTCTCGCAGATGAGTTGAATAACAAATTGGAACTGCTGCATAAACATTACCGTTGTGCAGGAGAACACATTTCAGACTCTGTTTAGAGCTGTCAAGAAATAGCTGCCATTCTGTTGGACTGTAAGTGGTAACACCTAGCTGGCTGAGAAGACTACCGATATCCTGACAGTAAACAGAGTGTTTGTCTTTGAAAAAAAAGTCCACAAAAATTAGTTCTCGCTTTCTGAAATGAAATACTTTATCTGACTGGTGAAGTACATTCTTTTCTTGAAGCCTGGAGGCTAATAACTCAGCTGCTTTCTTTGATACGCTCAAATCTCTTTCAAAGTCATTCAATTCGGGTTGGCTAAATTGCTGAGGGCTTAATGACTGCTTGGCATCAGACGAAGACCCTTCAGATTCTACAACCAGTTCCTCATGCATCTTATCAAAATACACTTGATCACCATGTTCACTTTCTTCATTCATCCTTAGAAGAAATAAAACCACTGAAAACTGGAACCGGGAGCGTCTAAGAATGTGGGATAAGTCGTATTGCTGAAGCAATGTTAGGATATGCTATCAGATGCCATTTTTTCTTTCCAATGGCCTTTGTATGGATCAGACAGAAAGAACAATCACTGCTGTGGTCTTTAGGTTTACGCCAAACCATGCGAATACTAAAAGGCATTCCTTTGCATTTTCTTTTTGTCCAGTCATGAAGCATTTCCTCACAATTATGACATACAATATGAGAAGCCCAATTCTTATCTTGATCTCCAAGGGGAACTTGAAAATAGGCAATATATGCATGTGTCACAAATGATGAAATATTGCGCCTTGACAAATTTGAAGTGTGTAACAGCCACATATATAACAGAAGGTGTCAGGACTATTCTTACATTTATGCCTACTTGGAGAAGCCATGATTCAATCTTAAAACAAAAAAAGAGGGTGTTTTTATCAGATAATCATTTTTTACATTTAAAATCAGCTACAATTATGTAAAAGTGATGGTTGTAAAATATTAATTGCCTTTGGTTATGTTCAATCCAAGAGTCATTGCCCTTTAATTCCAATTTAAAAACCAACGCATGCCATTAACTGTAATAAAAATAAATGAAAATTGCATAAAAACTTGAGCATGCACCAAAAAATGGATTTTAGATTTGGATTCATCAATGCACAAATATATAGAAAGTGTTCTAAAACCTCATGCAACAGAAAATGGAAAAAAAATGTTCCCCAGTGTAATTGATAAGAATTTCTCAAACCAAAGGAGAGTTAGAGCCTCGAATTTAAGAAGCAAACAGAATGCTGAGTAACCACAACCCGAACAGACCTACTCCAAGGCACATCATAATAAAAATATCAAAAATCAATTACCATAAAAGAACCCTCAAGTTAGCTAGGGAAGAGAAGAACATAACATATAAAGGAAAATCCATTAGGTTATCAACAGACTTCCCAACAGAAACTCTACAAGCCAGAAGAGATTAGTCCCAAACATTCAAAGTACTGAAAGAGAGGAATTACCAACCAAGAATACTAAATCCATCAAAGTTATCATTGAAATATGAAGGAGAAATAAAAACTTTTACAAACACACGGAAACTGAGGGAATTTATCACCAAAAAAACCCCCACTGCAGGAAATACTCAAGCAGGTTATTTGACCAGACACAAAAACCAAATAAAGCAAAAATAAAAGTAAAAGCTCCATCAAGGTCACAATAAAAACAAGGCAAAAAATAAAATAAATAAAATCAGGCTAAAAAAATAAATAAAAGACATTCATATCAGGAAAGAAGAAGAAAAGATATCACTTTTTTGCAGATGACATAGTCCTGTACATAGAAAACCCCTATAACTCCACCAAAAAGCTATTAGAAAGAATAAACCAATACAGTAAATTCACGGAATAAAAAACCAATATACAAAAGTATACTGCTTTTCTATATACCAACAATGAAAATTAAAAAAAAAACTCTAAAATAAATTTCTTTTAAAATTGCAACAAAAAAAATAAAGTATGTAGGAATAAACTTATCAAAGGATGTGAAGGACCTATATATGAAAACTATAAAACATTACATTGGGAAAAATTTTTTTGTTGCATCCACAAAAACACTTGTTTTTAACTAACTCGAGTATGCTGATCACAAATATGACATTAGTTTTTCTCTGTAAGCTACAGATTTTTTGCAATTCAAGATGGTAGGTTTTCATCTTATTGAAAAATTTTCAACATTCAGTTTAACATAAGGAAGTAGAATGTCTTCTTGGGCATCATCTTTGTGAAAATATAATAATTTATATAATGCAGTAAATATACTAACTAATACACTAAAAGATATAATTGCATCAGAATTTGTCTACAATTTCAAAATAGTACATATTAAAACACTTATTTTAATCATAGAATTTGTGCAAAACTTATTTAAATTCTATTCAGGCAAAAATTTGCGTTTGTAGCTCTTGCATTTGTGTATTTGTTGAGGACAATCTCGTTTGATGCTCCAGCCATTGCCCCTGATAACACTCTTCCATCTTGTCTTCAGATCTTGATGATATTTGCAGACAATAGCTCCGAGAAGAGGTTAATATCCAAAATCTATAAAGAACTCACAAAACTCAGCAAGAAACAAGCAAACAATACAATTAAAAAATGGGGAGAGAACCTGAACAGATACTTCTCCCAAGGAGACAAATGGCTGACAGGTATATGAAAAGATACTCATCTTCATTAGCTATTTGAGAAATGCAAATCAAAACTACAAGATACCATCTCATACCTGTTAGATTGGCTGTTATCAACAAGAAAGATATTAAGTGTTGGAGAGGCTGTGGAGAAAAACGAACCCTCATGCACTGCTGGTAGGAATGAAAATTAGTACAACCATTATGGAAGGAAGTATGGTGGTTCCTCAAAAATTAAGACTAGAGCTACCATATGACCCAGCAATTCCTCTATGGGATATCTACCCCCAAAACTCAAAAACATTAGTACATAAAGACACATGCACCCCCATGTTCATCCCAGCATTTTTCACAGTGGCCAAGGCATGAAAACAACAAAAGTATTCCTTGATAGAAGATTGTATAAAGAAGATGTGGTACATATATACAATGGAATACTACTCAGCCATAAGAAATGATGACATAGTGCCATTTATGACAATATGGATGGGCCTTGAGAACATTATACTGAATGAAATAAGTAAATCAGAAAAAGGTAAGAAGTGTATAATTTCACACTTAAGTGTGATATAAAACTTAGTCTTATGGACATAGTTAAAAGTGAAGTGGTTACCAGGGGGGAAGGGAACTTGAGTGAATGGAGAGGAAGGGAAAAGATGCAAAGAGGGACAAATATAAGGTGACAGAAAATGATTTGACTTTGGGTAATGGGTATAAAACATAATCAACAGTTGAAATGCTATAGAAATGTTCACCTGAAACCTATGTACTCTTATTGATCAATGCCACTGTGTTAAAGTTAATTTTCTAAATAAAATTAAAAAAATAAGTAAATAAAGAGAGTTCAAAAGTTTCAAAGGGAGAAAAGATCTCCACATTTATCATAATTAATGGTCTGGCAAGGGCTATAATTCCTGCTTTCTGCTGACGGTGCCTAACATGCATTTCAATGTGCATGCAAACGGGTGAGTGAATGCTCATGCTTCTTCTCTTATTTGGCCTGAGTGAAACAAACCAGGGAGTATACTTGTGTTGTTTGGATATTTATTGTCACTTATTGCTTTGGTAGCCAAACATTTTGTTGAGTTTTTAATACGTGCAATATTATACAGATATACCTCAGAGATATTGAGGGTTTGGTTTCAGACCACTGCAATAAAGCAAATACCACACACACACACACACACACACACACAAACACACAAAACAAATGACAAAAATATTTTGGTTTCCCAGTGCTTCTAAAAGTTATGTTTGCACCATACTGCAGTGTAAGTGTGCAATAGCATTACATCTAAAAGAGTTTATATAACTTAATTTAAAAAGTACTTCATTGCCTAAAGAATGCTAACCATTATTTGAACCTTTATAAAATCATACTCTTTTTATTGGTGGAGGGTCTTACTTTTGATTTCTTTAAAAAAATACAATGTCTGTGAAGTGCAATAAAGCAAAGCAAAGTAACACAGGGTATGTTTGCGTAAGAAATATGATTACAGGATAAGTATATTCAAATCCATGTAATAATAAGCTGATATAGTGAGATTTTATCAAAGCAAATAATCGTGTATCTAATTCTGGGTTTATTACAAAGGTAACAACTATTCCTCACTGTAAGAAATATTTGTCTTAAGGATGTTGAAGACACATATCTGTGTATATATAGTCATTTGTGAGTGATAAAAATATAAAGTAAATATCCGTTATCTAGTCTGCCAGAAAATTTTGACATTCATTGTAAATAGGACAATGTTATTATACATTATTATTGAAATGAAGCATGTAGAATAAATGAGTTGTATTTTACAAGGTATGACCAGTTTATGGGCAATATGTCTGTAATGGTATTTTATTGAGTGTTTCCTGATATGAGGAAAATATACATTGTGATGTAGTGTTATGAGGTGATCTAGGTTTTGCAAGGAGAAATGAAATGGAATTTTTGAGCTGAATAGATTAAATTGTTTGGTTTTACATTTGATTTTGCTTTATATATAGAATTCACAATAGGGTTTTAAATACATAAAAGGGAATTTATTCAATAAGCTAGAGTTAAAATTTCATTTTAAATATTTAATGATTTAATTACATTTTATTAGTGTGATGCTTTTTGCTTCACTGATTAAAAATTGACAAGGGTCTCATCTGTTATTATTTTTTTGCCATCTTGGAAAGTATCTTGTTTAGATTTTTTTATTCTGTATTTTTATGAACTAATGAAAACTAATTTATTTTTAAAATTATTTATGGATTGATTGAAGAAAAACAGAGAAAGGAGAGAAAGAGAGAGAGAGAGAGAGAGAGAGAGAGATTCATTTGTTGGTCCCCTTAGTTAAGTATTCATTGGTTGCTTCCTATATGTGCTCTGGAATGGGATTGAATTTGCAACGCTGGTGTTTCAGAACCATGCTCTAACAGATTCAGCTAACTGGCTAGGGCCAAAAAGTAATTTCTTAAAGTAATTATTTCATATCTATCAATTTTCCAAGAAGAAGAAATAATGAACACCTGCAAAGCATTAAAATAAATAGAATTTACATATTGCATTGCTCTTTTGATTTAAAAACTGATATTTTATACTGTGTCTCTAGGAAAACTTGATTTGCTTTACTCCAGCTTTCTCTCTATGGTAATAGTCTTTGCCAGCATACAGGAACTGTTTCCTGTCCTACCACTCAGGCCAGGTGCAAATGATGCTCACTGTTTCACTGGACCTTGTGGCATGCATGGGTGGGAGTGAGGCAAAAATGGTGGTCAAGCCAACAGTGAGGGAGAATGAAGAGTGAATTACACAAAGTTCCACTGTCAACAATATGTTCCCTTTAGGAGGTTTGTAGGCACTGGAAGTACTCCCACTTTTTATACCTCAGGATTATACACACACTGCTAGAATGAAAACAATAAAAAACAAAGTAAAGAAAGACTGCCAAATGCATTTCTATGGTCCCTCATATTCATATTTCACCTATAATACTGACAGAAGAATCTATGCTCATGAAGCTCTGTATAACTCGAAGGCTTGAGAAATTTTACTGACAAGATTAGAGAAAAAGAGAGTATAGGTTATAATATTTATCCAATGAGCAGCAGTGAATCTTGAGAAGCAGAAAATACAATTCTCTATATCTGACTGATAAACACCCCACCCTCTGCTCCCATAGTGATCAACAGAAAAAGTTACCTTAAAATGTGGTTCTGAAAGAAAAATAAAATATATTTTAGAAATAGTAGATGTAGTTGTTAACTGTCCTCCTTCATTTCAGAAAATCAAATTTAATTAACGAAAATTTACACTTACTTTTGCCAAATTTTTCCAGATTCAGGACCACAAGCTTTCCTCCCTAGGAAGTTATACTGAAAGCCATTTTGTATCTTGTTGAAAGTTGTAGTTTATTGCTAAATATGAGAACTGATCTTCTCATTTTGGTCATCTCTAGCCACACATGGTTATTGAAATTCATATTTAAATTAATTAATGTTAAATCAGTAAAGATTTCATCCCTACAAAGCCACCAGTCATTTGTAGCTGCCATATTGGACATTGCCAAAATGTTCCCATTATTACAGAAAGTTCTAGTGTATGGTGCTGGATGAAAAATTATGTGACTCTGGTACTTAGGAAACAAAGTTTTACACAGGTACTACTAGACCCCAACACTGCAGTTCTAATGAGTATTTGTTATCCCCTACACTCTAATGTGCGTGTGCCCAGTTGTCAAGAAACCTATCTCTGTGTGGTGAAGACACTACTTTTCATCCTGTGACTCTGCCGTGCTCCATGTCATTGAGGTCCTGCTTCCAGCTGCTGACAGAGGGAAAAAGGGTGGAGAAACTACACTGGCTTCTTAACCATTCTGGCCTGAAGCGATTAAAGTCAAATTTCCTTCATAATCCTTTGTTGAGAATGAGTCATATGGGTCAGTTAGATGCAAGGCTTTTCAATAGCAACTCCATCTTAAGGAAGAAGAAGCCATTGGGAAACTACCACAGATAGTTTAATAGTAGAGAAACTCTGTGAAATAAATAAGAATTTTATGTAAAAAAGTAACTAATGGTCAAGGAACAGTTGTACTTGTTATGCAGAAATGTTTCCTTTATCTATACTGCTTACAAAAATTAAGGGATATTTTATAGTTTCATTTTCATTTTGAAATATCTCTGAATTTTTGTGAGCAGTATATATATATATATACATACATATATATACATATATATGTGTGTCTGTATGTGTGTATAACATACATATATTATTGTTTTCTACCTTTTTCATGAATGGATTTTACATTGTAATTTGATATTATCTAAGAACCAATTAATATCTTAATCTGATACACTGAAACTCTTCGTGCTTTACAAATTAAGAACAATTCAGTAAGACTACCTTGTTTTACATATTTTACATAAAATAGTATAAATTTATGGAAAATTTAAACAGAAATTATTATATATTTTTGTGTAAGCTTTCTGTTTTATGGACAAATGAGTGATAATCTTTGTTCCTAAAATTTTTCTCTTGTGGATTTGAACATGGTTTAAGTTACAAGAAATGAATTTGTATAAAATTAGGATTGCATATATTACAGGGAGTGAAGTATACTTGTTATTACAGAGAGTGAAGTCTCCCTTATTGTTATATACAAAGAGCAGGTGGCAGAACTCTCACATAATTGTTTCTTGTAAACCAACTCTCCAGTGGAAAGATAAATCCCAGATTACTTATATTTAAAATCTGCATTTTATATGTGTGTGAATATTGTAATTGCATATCCAGTGCATATACATACAAGCACACTTTCCCTTAATGACCTCGGCACTTAGGAACACAGAAAAACAGATACTTCAAGGTTACCATTATGTCTAAATTCATTTAAAGTATTTTCTTGTATTTTTCTCAGTATATTTCTGTCTTTGTCTCTATTTCTGTTTATCTCAATCGCCATCTGATCTCTACTTCTATCTCTACATCTACCTATGTATCATCCGTCCATCCATCCATCCATCCATCCATCCATCCATCCATCCATCTATCCATCCATCCATTCATCACCTATCCATCTATGAATTTATCTATATTGGCAGTCCTCATTTGAAATAGTAGTGCTGGATTGTAAAAATGGCCTTATAAACTGAAAATGAACAGAGCTAATTTAATACCAAGAATATTGATTTTTTCAGTGACTTTTACTTTTTTTGTCAAAATATTAAAGAATCTTTATTTTCAGTGATAAATGTATATTGAAATTAAAAAGCAAAACTATTTATTTAGCACTTTATAATTTAAAACAGAAAAATCGAGAATTGAAGTGTTTTATTTTTTTGTAAGAACTTATCGGCCTGACCTGTGGTGGCGCAGTGGATAAAGCATCCACCTGGAACACTGAGGTTGACAGTTCAAAACCCTGTACTTGCCTGGTCAAGGAACATATGGAAGTTGATGCTTCCTGCTCCTCCTTTCTTTCTCTTTCTCTTTCTCTCTCTCACCTCTCTAAAATGAATAAATTAAAAAAACAAAACAAATAAACAAAAAAGAATTTATGAAGAGGAGTTCAACCCATACTTGCCTTCTCATCATGTAATTTACAATACAAAAAGAATATATTCTAGGCCATGCAAATTGCCATACTTCTTTTCATCACCTTCTGACATTTTATCTTTTGTGCTTTCACTGTCATGAAATATCACTGATGGTTTTTTTAATGTAAAATTTACTAACATCACTTCCTCTGGGGCATCTTCATCCTTTCTATCACAACCAATTTTCTCACTTATGTTGCTAAGTTCTCTTTCACTAAGTTTTAATGGATGCATATCCAGAGCCTCTTGAATGGTTGCAGGGTTAATATTCACATGGTCAGTTATTTATGTAAATTTTAATTTAACTTTCAGTCTTAGCCCTTTTAATTTGTTTGCTGTTATTTTATCTTTGTTGACCATTTCCCTCTTGATTAATTATTTTTGTAAAATATTTTGTAGGATTTTCACTGGGAGACAACAGAGCAACAGAACAACATGCTTTCTACCTGTGCATGCGCTGAAAAACATACCCACTGACCAATCACTAACAGACTTGAAAAGAAGTGTCATGATTGGGCACTGAAAATGGAGGAATATCTCTTCTTTACATAGTGATTAGTAGACCAAAGAGCTAGCAGCAAAGTTTATATTTCAAATAATTACTTACATTTGATATATTGTGGTAACTGATGTAGTATCCATGTTGTTGGAGATTGACATTATTACACTAAACCATGTTAACTGAAATTTGTATACTGGAATTATGCAGGCAAGGATTGTTTCCCTGGGTGTTTTTTCATGGAATCCTCTCTCTGGTCCTCTGATTATTCCCCCTCCTTTTTTTCTTTCTATCATTGCTATTGCAATATTTATTTCACAATCCCTGGAACTGTGGAAACACCTATTTTTTTTTAATTTGCAGAATTGAAGGAAGTATTTTAAATGCCAAGACATACGTGCTGAATTTGATTTAGCATATCAGCCCCAAAACCTGAAAAGGTTACAAAAATTGTGGAACTAGCAAGGTACATTCATGAATTACACTCAGTCAGAGGGAAGAAACAGAACCCTAGGTCACATTGGTATTTAAGAAATAGCTGAATAGCTTCCAACCTAGTTTACAGATAAATTAAAAAATAAAATACTGCTTTTAGTTTTTGTACACAAGTCATCTAAAATTTAGATTCAAATTTAAGGGTTGCCTTTTATTGTGAATGGCAGTTTGAACATTAAACCTATGTTTCACTTTGAATCTGTGTATGTGTTCCACTTCATACACAATAAAGTATTTAATGGCCTAAAAAAAAAAACTTGAGTTAATTAGTGAACATCTGACATTTACAAAAATGTTAAATCTATTTTTTTTTTAATCTAGAATTGGCTATGAAGTCATTTTGTATCAAATAAAATTATTTTGTACATCTTATCAGTCTGTTCCATAATTAGGTCTTTTTAAAATCTGTTGCTATATATATATCTTTTGGTAAAAACTGCAATTATGAAGTTAAATTAAGGAAATTCAATATTAATTTCTTGATTTACAAAATAAACTCCCCCAAATCCTTTATTTATTCTCCTTCAATGTGTCTATGACATAAGCTGGAAAAAATTAAAGATAATAAGCATTGTCATTGACAGAAGTTCATAAAATATTTACTTTGAAGTAGGATATTGCATTGAATAAGAGAAAGCAAATGAAACCTGCATACAGCAGAGAACCACACCCAAGTGAATCTGTACAATGATAGCATTGTGACTTAAGAGTAAAATGTTAATTACTATAAATAAAAAGTATGGCTTGGACTTGAAACTAGCTACTGGATTTGAAACAGAGAAATGATAATATTTATAAATAAATTAGATTGTTGTGAATACAAAGCAAACTAAAACAATTTTAAGCTATGTTTTTATAAAATTGATTATAATTTATTGTGTTTACATAGATTCTAGTATCCCCCAGAATGCATCCTCCCTCCCCTGTGTTCCCCTCAACATCCCCCTTCCCCCTTCCCTCAACGCCCTCCCCACTTCCCTCCAGGATTTGCTTTTCTGCTTTCTATAAAACTCTCTGTTATGTGTATATAATTTCACCAATCTCTTTCCCTTCTCTGATCCTATCATTCCCCTTCCCTTTATCCACTTTTCCTCTGGTCCCTTTGATCCCTCCTCTGTCTCTATTTCGTTCCTCAGTTCACATTGTTCAGACTTCAGCCTATCCCAAAATCTGTATTTTAACAAAAATCCACAGGAATTCAAAATTCACTTTAAATTTGAAAATTATGAACCTATATTTTATTCTAACTAAAGCAAGGGAAAACTTTGTTCACTAAAACATAGCTTAGCCCATTTTTTGATTGGATTGTTTATCTTCCTGGTATTGAGTTTTACAAGTTCTTTATAAATTTTGGTTATTAACCCCTTATCAGACGTGCTGTCGAATATGTTCTCCCATTGTGTGGTTTGTCTTTTTATTTCGTTCATATTGTTTTTAGCTGTGCAAAAGCTTTTAAGTTTGATATAGTCTCATTTGTTAATCCTGTCCTTTATTTCACTTGTCCATGGAGCTAAATCAGCAAATATATTGCTGCAAGAGATGTCGGAGAGCTTACTACCAATGTTTTCTTCTAAGATGCTTATGGTTTTCCAACTTACATTTAAGTCTTTTATCCATTTTGAGTTTATTTTTGTGAATGGTGTAAGTTGGTGGCCTAGTTTCATTTTTTTACAGTTAGCTGTCCAATTTTCCCAACACCATTTGTTGAAGAGACTGTCTTTACTCCATTGTATTTTCTTTCCTCCTTTGTCAAATATCAGTTGTCCATAAAGGTATGGGTTTATTTCTGGATTCTCTGTTCTGTTCCATTGATCTACACCACTTCTCAAAAGAGGACATAAAGATGTTCAATAGGCAGATGAAAAACTGTTCAACATCACTAGTCATTAGAGAAATGCAAATTAAAACCATAATGAGATATCACCTCACACCAGTCAGAAGGTCGCTCATTAACAAAACAACTCATCATAGGTGCTGGCGAGGATGTGGAGAAAGAGGAACCTTCCTGCACTGCTGGTGGGAATGCAGACTGGTGCAACCACTGTGGAAAACAGTATGGAGATTCCTCAAAAAATTAAAAATGGAACTGCCTTTTGACCCAGCTATCCCACTCTTAAGAATATATCCCAAGAACACCACATCACTGATTCAAAAGAAGAAATGCACCCCCATGTTTATGGCAGCATTCTTTACAATAGCCAAGATCTTCTGCAACTTTCCTGATGCCACCTTCTCTATATCCAGCATAGGCTCCTCTGTTTGCCCAGCCCTTTCAGTGCTGGTCTCCCTAGGGATCCATTTGTCCCTTATAGCTGACCCTAATGTTTGACCCTTCTGTGTTGACCTTAATGCATTTACCAATAGTTGATGTAATGGATGCACTTAACATATGGATATGACATATTTTCTTTGGTCCCACTTTTGGTTGTGGACATTCTTTCCATATAAAACCATGCTAACTATACCTGTCAGTTTTTATCAAGGACTACATTATATGTCAAAAATTTGTTTTTATAAACAGAATTTTTAGAATGATCTACATTTGGAAAATATTTTAACTAATTTTGAATTTTCCATTTTATTTTGTTAAATTAATGAAAATGTAATATTATCCCAAAGCATAGTCTGATGAACTTAAGCATGAGACATGAGCTTGATAACCAATTTATAAATAAATGACGTATTTAGTGAATTTAATTGAACAAAGATTTATTAAATATTTATAAAGGGTCACTATTTGAATTTAGTCTTGCTAACCTCAAATTTTTCCATGAGGAGACAAACATGTGAATAAATAATTATAGTTAGATGTGTTAATTTTTATAATAAACTTTAGTAAAACATGCTATAGTAACCCAAAGGAGGAAACAGCTAATATGTCTAGAAAAGTCATAAGAATTTTCAAAGAGAAAGTGAAATCGGGTCTGAATGAGATCTCCAGGAGTGGACTGGGGAAGGAAATCAGGTTTAGGGAAAAACATATACACAGACATTAAGTCCAAAAGAGCATTGTTAAATGAGAGGCAGGGAGGCAGAGAGACAGAAATCTACCTGTCTCTCTGATTGGAATCCACCTGGCAAGGCCCCTACAGGGCCATGTGCTGCTCTGTTGCTTAGCAACTGATCTATTTCAGTGCCTGAGGCATGGCCATGGAGACATCCTAAGTGCCTGGGACCAAATTGCTCAAACCAATTGAGCAATGACTGCAGGAAGGGAGGAGAGAGAGAGAAAGAGAAGGGTGAGGGTGAGGGGTGGAGAAGCAGAGGGTTGCTTCTCCTGTGTGCCCTGACCAGGAACCGAACCCATGACTTCTATACCCAGGCTGACACTCTATTGCTGAGCCAACCAGCCAGGACCCAGGTTGATAAGTTCTATAGCTACACTTCATAATCTTAGTTGGGGCCAGTGAAAGGCAACACTACAGACCAAACCTATGGTCCCTACCCTTTCTCTGCCTACCTTTAGCTTAGTCTCTTCTGTGAGTGGCATTCTGGGCAGATGTGTGGACACTTGAGCCAAGAGCTGAACAACTTCACTGCCCATCTGCCCTCCTCACTCTGGCCTTGGAGAAAGGCTTAACATCCTTAAGCAGAAAATTTCAGGGTTCCAGGGTTCTAGGTGTGAAAGGTAAAGGCATAGGCCTGAGAAAGAATATCCTCTTTTTTCTAAGAAAGAAGGCGAGAGTCAGGCTTTCTACAGCTATATTCAGGGCAGAGGCCTTGTGCCAGGTCTGAGGATGAGCCCAGATTCCTTGTGGCTAATGTAAGATTGCTTGGAGATGTCTGGGCCTAGGAGATAAAACTGAACATTTGGATTAGGAATAGCCTGTGATTAATTTAAATTTTGTAAGACATAATGGCCATTGTCTTTGACTATATAATTAGTGTTATCTAATTTAACTGTGTAGGATCAGAAAGTCAGA
This sequence comes from Rhynchonycteris naso, assembly GCA_037038555.1. Lineage (NCBI taxonomy): Eukaryota > Metazoa > Chordata > Mammalia > Chiroptera > Emballonuridae > Rhynchonycteris > Rhynchonycteris naso. The sequence goes on from CM072997.1 coordinate 149,898,056, forward strand.
CCAGAAGAAATATATTCTTTATGACATAGAGGTGAATGAATTACTGATTAGTGGTGTTATTCATTTTTAAAAAATTAGCATGCCAGGAACTATACTTAAGCCAAAAGTTAGGTTGGACATAATTAAAATCTTTTTTTCCCTACAAATTTGTTTTTTTCTAGAGCTTCTAATTTTGTGGTAATTAAAGAAAAATAAGACTAGCCTATTAGATATTAGTTATATCAACAAATGTAAGAATTATAATTAGGTTGAGGTTTTTAATTGTGCTGTGATTAGCCTTTAATATAACTCATATGTGTCAATTTAATCTATGTAACATCAGAGTGCTTATATTCTCTAAACATTAAATTTCATACTTGCAAATGAGGCCTAGGAGTACGGAGGTAAAACTACTTATTAAGGTGGAGTGCTGCAGTTAAAGAACTATATAGCCTTAGGATAATCACATTCCAAGAATTTTCCTTAGAATTTTTTTTTTACTAATTGCAATATTTCTTTTAGTAATTCTGATTTACCCTTCAAAGTATTCTTCATCATATATATGACTAAAATTTACATGATATCTACCATGTTTGCTAAGAATTCCTATGGATTCCAACACCATAGAGAAATAAAATGGATAAAAAATGTAAGAAAGAAAAGTGAGAAAAGCAGAAACTAGAGAAAAAGAAGAACAAAAAGAGATTAAAAAGTTGTGTACATTGGATAATGTTGTGTCATGAGGTGAGAACTGCTTTACTTACTCCTTAATGAAGAATTACCACATGAGTATAATTCTAATGCATTTTACAGATAGAAAGAATATGAAAGACTAAGATACAAATTCTCCAGTAAAGCTTTTACTTCCCGGGGACAGTGAACATTAAGAAATTTAAAAATTTGTGGTGTATCGAATAAGTAAAATTTTTAAAAATTAAAATAACCCAGCGTGTGAAAACCATACCAAAATCCTTATGCTTCTTGAACTTTACAACCAAATTATGAACATAATAAGAACTTCTAAACTCTATGTGTGACTAATCAACATTGCTGTTTTAAGCTTATGTTTTCTCATTAATCTTGGTGACTATGATAATGGAATATTACTACTATACTATGCCAGGAAGCTATCATTTCACATGCCTTCAAGATAGAAGTAGAAGTAGGAGAAGAGGAAGAAGAGAAGAAAGAGAAGAAAAAGAAGGAGGAGGAGGAGGAGGAGGAGGAGGAGGGGAAGAAGAAGAAGAAGAAGAAGAAGTCAAAGAAGAAAAAGAATATGAAGAGAAAAAAGAAAGGAAAAACTACCTATGACAACTGTAACTCAAAATGTTTGTTATTTCTAATTTGGTTGTCTATAAGTACAACTCATTTGTTTTTCTAGATGCAATTTAATGTAAAAAATATACATTACATTACATATGGCAGAAAAAATGTAACTTTTCTCAACAAAATAAACATTTTATTTTCAAGCATCTTCTAGAATAATCAAGGCTAAAAAAAACAGGTAGCTGCACCATCCTATAAAAACAAAATGAAATAAAAGTCTAATTAATCAATAAAAATTCAAAATCTTTAGTGTTAAATGGATGAAACATCCAGATACCTTATAAAAGCCAAGTTTGTTAACCTGGACAGATATTTTGGTACTGTGCAGATAGTTTTGGATCTATAAAGGTTGAATTAGATGACATTAGATTTTTCTGCTAACTTGATGAAGACAACTCAACTGGTCAAAACATTAAAACTTCAGTTTAACGAAGTAATAAATTGTCTTTTAATTATACATATATATTAATTGATTGGAAAATCATAAAAACGTAAAAACATGGGAAAGGGAAAGAAAACTATCTAGAGAACAACATTATTTCCCTATCAAAATAATATTTTACAATTATGGAGTTCACTGCTTTTCCAAAAGTTTCCATATATTTTCTCATTTAATTTTCGAAATAATTTTTTAATGAATGTAAATTATGATGGTTTCCAATTTAGAGATGAAAACAAAAAACTGAGTCTTAGGCAGGTTAATTGACTAGCCTTAAAAGACATTTCAATAATGACTCCGAATTATTCACAGTTCCCTTTTTCTATTCCCTTATCTCATTCACTGTCACTCTAAGCTTATTCATTTGATTGCTTTTGGCCAATGGAACAATAGCAAATGTGCAAACAGAGTTCTTTTTTTATTTTAACATTTATTGTATCGATTGGAGAGAGAGAGAGAGAGAGAGAAAGAGAGAGAGAGAGAGAGGAGTGAAGAGAGGGGGAGAGAGAGAAACATTGATGTGCTTCTGTATATGCCCTGACTGGGAATCAAACTGGCAACCTCCGCTCTTTGGGGCGATGCTCTAACCAACTGAGCTAGTTTGTGAGGGAAACAGAGTCTTGATAAGTGCTGTGTATTGCACTTGCCTTTCTTCCTGATGGGAATCGTTCTGCTACCAGGTGAGAAGGGCTGGGCTGGCTTCCTGGAAGTCCAGCTAAGGCTTCAGACATATGAAGGAGGTCATTTTAGATCAACCACCCTCAGCAAGCCAGGCAAAGGGGTAGAACCAGACAGACAACCCACAGAATCATGAACTAATAATTGATTATTGGTTTAATCCACTTTGTTTTGGGATGATTTATTAAGGAGAAAGAACTACCTTATAAGCCTGGAAGCAGAGGTGGTAGAGGTGGAATCAAAACCCAGATCTTAAAAAAAAAAACAAAAACAAAAAACCCAGATCTTCGAGATCTAATTTCAGCACTTCACTAGGGAATGGAAAAGTGGGTATTTTACCCAGAAATGGAAAAAAAATAATCTAAAGTATTTTAAAAATTGACAAGGGAGAAATAAAATCTTTTTATAGAGATTTTCAAAGGCTGTAGTTTCAGCTTATTTTTATAAAATTCTTTTATCTTTTTTGACTAAATAGCTGTTATGTACAGACACACTCTTCCCCTACTTTTATAGTTGTCCTGCAGTCTCTTAAATGATAATATGTGGCTTTTACTATGTGGTTGTGTTTTCTAGTAAAAAGTAAGATAAAACCATTTAGGTTTATTCATTGAATGTCTTCGCATATAACTCATGACATATGTATTTTACCTTATACAGGCCTATGGAGTTAAATAAAATAACCAAGGTAGTATAAAGTAGCATTTTATATTTTCAGACTTCCCTCTGTAGTGGTTTTGCATGCTCACAACTATAGTTCACAATTGCTTAAAAAATTAAAAATTTTTTTTTGTTGTTTTACATGCCATCAAAATATTGTGCAAAATGTCCCAATGAATACAAACATCCAATTAAAAAAACATTGTCTTAGTAGTTGTTTTGGTAAATCTCCTTCAACTCTTCATCAAGTTTCTTTAGTTTTGGTACCAAAATTGATTGTTCTCAGGCACAAAGTGATTTTTACAAAACTAAGATTTCATTTCTATGTGGGTGGGGGATGAGGTAGAACAATGATTTTTCAAAGGAGGTTGGCAGCAACTTTGAAATCCAGAGCTGTGGCCATGGCTTCATAATGCCTTACTGGAGAAATAAATTCACAGAAAAGTAAACATTTTGACTAAGATCTAGACATCAATTGGAGCTTATCCAGTATAAAACAGAAACATATGCTTTGTTCAAGGCATTTGCAGAAACAAAACCATCCTGCCTTCTTTAATTAATTTATTATTTTTTAAAGTTCATTCTATTTCTGCTATGTGATGGCTAACGGAAACCATAGAGCTGTAAACAAAGGCAAATTCTTTCAAATGAACACTACTACTCTCCCTTTCTCAGTGCCTTAATCCATGACCTCAAGGCTACTTCTTCTACCCTGTTCCACTGTGCCCCTCCAAGTATTACAGTAAACTAGGTTTGTCATGTATTAACTGCAAGTGCCAATAAAAAGGAAGCTGAACATACACCACTTCATTTGAAGAAAATGCTGAGAGCCAACCCTCTTTTGGGTTTTATTTTCCACTTTCTCTGAGCTGTTCCTGCTGGTGTCAGTCTTCCCTGTGATATGGAAGATTTACCTCCTGAAAACTAAAAGTTTAAAAAGTTATCTCATGCAGCTGTACCAGGGGAGTGTGTATATAGTTATTCTGGACCAAAATTTGATGGACTGTGATATATGAAGTCATGGAGAAAAAAGAGACACAGAACTAAATAGTCAATAAGCCAGCACCAAACCAAAACAAGTGTCCCCCAAACCCAGATGGTGCAATTGGTTAATTAGCTAAAATTTTCATTTTTGAACTCACTATATTGATGTGAATTTGATGCTTTTCTGGTTCTATTAAAAATATATGGTTGTAGAGTATAGGTACAATGAAGCACTGACAAAGTTTTGGCCAGATTTCTTTAAAAATAATTTATTTTATAATCATGGTAAAATAATCCTTCAAGCAAGGAATTTTTACATATTAAATTTCACAACTAGCTATTTATAGAATTTAATGGCAATAAAATGAAAGACCATCTGTATTTAATTTTTTTAAATTATAATTACAACTGATGTTTCCAAGGCCACCAACCTGAGGGGTACGAAGGCATAATATGATTATAAAAATGACTCTCGGCCCAAATGGTAATTCCATCGCTATGCTTACCAATTGGCTCCCTGGAAGGATCTTAAACTCCTTTCTTCCTTTTTCCAGGAATTTCTCTCTCAGATGATGGCAGAACTAAGAGAGGGCTCATATTTTCCCATTAAGAACACCTTTTGCTATTTAGTACTGATCCATGTGGCTCCTCCATAGCTATGTAATTTGTGTTACTATTGCTTGCATCATCCTTTGGATACCACTGGCTGCAGTGGAGATCTTGCCCTGTCATCCACTTAAGGAAGATCTGTGAGGTAAAACACACTTCCATCATCTACCTGATATTAGACTATAGCATTTCTGTCATCCTGGGTTGGCAGAAATCTTGCTTCTCACAACACCATCAGGGCCACATCTCAATCTCAGCACTTTTCATTCCTCAGGCAAATTAAGACTTTATTCTCCTTCTGTATGTCCAACTCTCTTCAATTGAGCTTCAGATTAAATTCCTGTATGTGTGTGGGTGGTGGTGGTGGTGGTGGTGGTGGTGGTGATGGTAGATTCTATAGAAAGTAACAAGTAACCTTACAGGGAGATCTAATAATAAATTTCTAACTGGGCAGGTCCTGGTGGGTAGTCATGCCCCAGTCTTACAATTCTTTAGTAAAGGTTTATCTTTGTCTTTAACAAGCCCTGCTTATTGTTTCTGTGCATCTAGGTCAACATGTTTTTAAAATAAACTATAACCATCTTCAACAGAGTACATAATCCTAACTACCCTATAATCTGATCTCTATCTGACCAACCATAAAAGAGAACATAATCTTGCCTGTCCTGTATGCCCAACCCCAAGGAACTTCCTCTCACCCTCTTGTAATCTTTCTTACCTTCCCTCCTTAATCTCAAGTGCATAAAATAACCACAGTGTTATTCTTTGAAACATTTATTTTAGTCTATTGAGATTCTGCTTCCAGGTATATTTTCTTTTTGACTCAAATAAATTTTTATAAAAATTCTCTACAGTTTTGAACATTTCTTATGTTGACATTCTCCATTTTCAAGACTCCTTTCACAATTTACTTTCACAAAGCACATGGATAGAAGTTTTATCAAAAGTTTAAAAATTAGTTAAAGAAATTGAATTATTCAGACTAGCTGTTACCAAAGCGAGGCATCCTGGGGTGCATGAAGATTTCCAAGGGATGTGCTCACATGGAGAGTTTAAGGGAAACAGTTTTCAGACTCAACGTCCATGCTTTCTTTTCTATAGTTTCCTGTCTGAGAAAGCATTTGTATTTGAAGACTCAAATGCAGGTAGGTCTTCTTTCGCACTGCCCTTTTAGAATTTTCCTTAGCCTGTTTTATAAAAAAGTCATGCCTTTTATTCATCTCTAATCTTGTTATTGTGCAGTACCCCAGGGTGTGCAGACCTCTGGGATGCTAGACAAAAGGACCATTTGAAATACTGTTGTTGACTAAGCCTTCTTTGATCAAGGCATCATGAGCTCATGGTAAGTCTTCACATTTTTCTGCCTTATATTTATTTCTATTAAATGTATAGTGAGAAAAGTTGCATCTGTGACATTCTGAATTAATATATATTGTGGAACAGAATGGCATAACTGGGCAATTTTTATTTTAAAGAAAAATAATCTTGTTTTCATTACTTATACACTTGCCTGTGAATATCTATTATTTCAAATGGAAGACACAGTATGTTTGCAATATAGTGAGTATAAAAATAAACTCTGAACCCAAGTAGCCTTGGTTACAGTCCATCTCTTCCTTTCACTAGCTCTGTAATTTTAGGGAAGTCTCAGTTTCCTCATCTCTAGAATAGCATGAAAAATAGTGCCGACCTCATAAGAATAGATGAGGATTAATGGAGATAATGCTATAAAATCATTTCAGAGAAGGACTGTATTAAAATAAATGACTAACAAATGTTTGCTTTATGTACAACACACTTATAAATGTCCTTACTATAAAGTTACAACAGGATAACCCTGGCCAGTTGGCTCAGTGGGAGAGCGTCAACCCGGTGTGTGGAAGTCCTGGGATTGATTCCCTGTCAGGGCACACAGGAGAAGTGCTCATTTGCTTCTCCACCCTTCTCCCTCTCCTTCCTCTCTATCTCTCTCTTCTTATCCTGCAGCCAAAACTCCATTGGAGCAAAGTTGGCCTGGGTGCTGAGGACGGCTCCATGGCTTCTACCTCAGGTGCTAGAATGACTTCAGCCACAGTGGAACAATGGCCCAGATGGGCAGAGCATCGCCCCCTGGTGGGTACTCTGGATGGATCCTGGTCGTGAGCATGTGGGAGTCTGTCTGACTGCCTCCCCACTTCTCTCTTTGAAAAAATACAAAAATATAATAAAGTTACAACAGGAGAGCATTGCATCTGCAAGCAAAACTTCATATTTGGTTGTGTCGCATACAACTCAATTTTATATAAAAAAAAATCCTTCCTTTGTTCTTGTCTCCTGGGAGGTAATTTTTCACCCACAGAATATTTTCTTTTTTTGGGGGGGGGCTTTTTTTCTGAGAAAAGTTGACAGAAGTTATCAAAAGTTGATGTTGATAAAAGTGCTTTTGTTTGGGTGGAAGCCTCGGACCAGCCAGATTGTAACAATGTGATTTTGAGTGAGAGACATGGGCAACAGCAACCATGTGACTTACAGTGGGGCTTGGATTATGCAGTATCAGCTTGGCTTCTGCAGGGGCTAGAGACTGAGATAGACTGTGTTGGCAGTCAGTTGTGTCTAGGTGATGGAGCCCCAATAAAACCTCTGGACTCAGTGGTTTTGGTGGGATCCCCTGTTTAGAAATATTCTATGAATATTGTCATATATCAATGCTGGGAAAGTAAAACTGTACATAAATCTACAAGGGAAGAACAACTAGAAGCTCCATGTTTCATACTTTCTTTGGCTCTTCTCTGTGCTTTTTGTCCTTTGGCTGATTTTAATCTATATCTTTCAGCTATAATAAACCATAAGTGTGAGTATAATAGCTTTCAGTGAATTCTGAGTCATTCTAGCTAATTATCAACCCCAGGAGTGGTCTTGGTGATCCTGGACCATACAATTGCTGTCAGAAGTAGACGTGGTCTTGTGGGCTCTCCTCACTAAACTTCACATCTGCAAAAAAGCCCTTTGCTTTGTGTCTATAAGGCTGCAAGTTTTCACGTTGGTCAACTTGGATTTCATAATAACTTATCTAGGAACTCAACAATTGACTTTTATTTTCCAATAGGGATACATGTAGATGAGAATATCTTAACCTGACTGATGACCAAGAAATAACCTGAAAATGCTCATAACTTATTGTGGAGTCCATCAGGGAGTTTTCCCAATGCTGTTGGTCCTCATGTATATGTTTTAGAGTACGTTGGCTTCTAATCAGTACCACAGGAAATTCAGTATGGATGAGGAATTGGGTTACCTTAAAGAATTTAGTCTCCTCTTTGAGTGCTACAGTCTGAATGTTTGCGTCCTCCCAAAAATTACATGCTGAAGATCCAATGCTCAAAGTGATAATATTAAGAGATAGAAAATTTGGAAAGTGACTAAGTCATGAGATCAGAGCTCTCATGAATGGAATTAGTGCCCTTATAAAAGAGGCCCCAAAGAGCTGACTTGTCCCTTCCATCATGTGAGGGTACAACCAGAAGTCTCTGACCCAGTAGAAGGCCCTTACTTAGCAATGCTGGCATCCTGACCCTGGATTTTCAACCTCCAGAACTGTGAGAAATAAGTTTTTGTCATTTATAAGCTATCTAGTCTATGATATTCTGTTGTACCAACCTGAATGAAGGCAATTTATTTTATATAGCTCTGAAGTTCCTTTCTAACTCACTAGTATGCTCTAACATAAATCTAAATACTCACTGTACTTCCCTTGCTTGTACTTAGTAGGCACTTACTAAGTTAAAGGTTGTGAGGGTTATCTTATGTGTCAACTTGGCTTGGATAGGTGCCCAGTTGCTTATTCAAACACCAGTCTAGATGAAGACATCCTTTAGAGATAAAATTAACATTTAAGTTAGTAGGTTTTAAGTAAAGTAGATTATTCTTTATAATATGGGGAGGCTTTATTATATCATTTTGATGGCCTTAAGAGCAAAGAGGTTTCCTAAAGTAAAAACAATTTAGTCTCCAGATTGCACCATCAGTTGTTATCAGACATATTCTATAGATTTTGGACTTGTCAGTCTCTACAACCATGTGAGCCAATTACTTAAAATGAACCTCCTCCCCCCACTCTCTCTCATTAGAAAGACAGAGATATAAATAACATTGTTATAAATAGATGAGATAGATATAGATACAGATATAGATGTAGACATAGACATCTCCTGTTAATTCTGTTTCTGTGGGGAACCCTAACATACAAGTGGAGGTCCCTAAGCATTATCTCAAGGTTATCATTAAAGGCAATCTAGGTCTAGCCTACTGGACTACCGAAATAAAGGAAACAATAAAAATAAGATGTCTTGGTTGGAGTCAATGTATAGAATGCTTTTCCATTTTCTTCAACATCCTTTGTCTTTCCTTTCATTCTGCTTTTGTGAATATACAAAGATTATTTCCCAATGTTCTAAAAAGTATATAGTCTAATAGCAGTATCCACTGAAGATTACAACTTAGAAAACTTGATAGGAACTTCCAGTCCAACACTAAGAACAACAATAGCAAACTGCAAGGAATTACTCATTGTACTCCATGTGATAAACGTAGTTCATACATTATCCTGCTTGGTCCCTGTCATAGCAATATATAGTAGCTAATATTTATATATTGGAAAGATGAAGAAACTGAGGTCCAAAAAAGCTTAAGCAACTATGACAGTTAACACAGATACATGAGCAGAAGCAGTGTTGACATCATGATATCAGATTCCAGATCTTATCCTGTATCCTGCCTACTCTGTCATACAACATATTCTAATAAAATATTCTTTCTAGCCAAGGCTTGCTGGAGGGAAGAGTTATTGGCCCAGCCTTATGTAGAACACACAGATGTTAAAACATGACTGCTAACACAGGTTTTGTCTTGACAAGTAAAACAAGATTGCTATTCAGGAGATAAACATTGTATAGGCCAGTGAGAAAATGAGCTGCTACTAGGAGTCTGGGTGGTCATGCATAGGAAGGCATGCATGTAAATCATGAAATGTAAGTACCAATTTGCAAGAGCATGATCGGGTAGTAAAGATTGAACAACTTGACCTTGAGGCCAGACACAGGGCTGTATTCTGAGTTTCAACATAAATGCTCTTTGATTTGGGGAAGTTATTTTCACTTTTATAAGTCTAAGTCTTCTCATCTATAAATGGTAATTAGATTTAAAAATTTTTTATTTTTTTAAAGATTGTGCAAGTTCTTACATAAAATATGACCCCCAGCCAAGTTTTTGTTCGTGATTTTCTCAGAAAAAAAATATAGATTTACTGTGAAGGTTCTCTGTTTGAATCATTTAAATTCCTCATTATCTTCTCTATCTCACAGCATATTTGTCTAGATTAGTTTGAGGGAAAAAAATTCTTGGTAAGAATAATAACACTACTGTTATAGAATTCTATTTTTATCTCTTTGGTCTGCCATTATTTTAAAAACCTGATTTGTGGTCAATGTACTCTAGTGACAGGAATTATTTCAAAATGTCAGCCTGTCACCCTGAAAAAGTTTAGCAGTTTAAAAACGGTCTTAAAGTGTACAAAAGAAGCATAATTTGCATACTTTTGTCTCCTGCAATATTGTTTTTCCAAATAGCACATCTGTCCTGTCTTTATTTGCTTGAAGCACTATAAAATGAATACTCTCTTTGAAAAAGAAAATGATAATGCATTAGGGAACTTTTATCTGGAATAGCAGTTCAGATTCAGCCTAGTCATCTGATCCAAGATATTAATATCATTTTGGAATCATACTCCCTGGGAGGGTGACATTCCCATATAAGTTATAATCAACATCAATTCTGTACTTCAATTTGACAATGAATTACTTATTTAATATATTCTATGAAAAAGTACCAGTGCTAGCTAAGGAATATCTCTAAAATGCTTATAAGTATAATATGTATCTCAATAAGAAATAAAATGGTGCATGTAAAATACTAATTTCTGGCATGTTGGAGAAAATAAATAGTAACTTTAATGCAGGAAATTAGCCCTTGATGCCCTGAAGGAACTAAATGTCAATAGTGAGAATTGGTACTGTCCTAATGCCAGAATGTGGTCAGTGAGATAAAAATGGTGAGAACAAAATTGGAAAACATCAAGGAAGAATATAATAGTTTAGTCTAGAAAAATTAGGTAGAAATTAATTAAGGAGATGAGATTTCCTTTGGGACTTAAAAAATAACCTAGGTTTTTATAGGCAGCATAAGAATTTTTTTATTTGTAGACTCCTTAAATATCAGCTATCATCAGAATAGCATAGCTAAAAAGTTAAATTTCTATGGTAAAGTATCATAATCCTATAGTAAGAGACAGTTTTAAATGGCAAGTTTCAGAGCTCTGTCTTGAGGTTTGTCTTGTTTAGCACTTTTGTCAACAATTTGATTGTCAAATTATTAGATGACATAAAAATAAGAGGGATAGTATAGGTTGAATAACTGAATGCAAATCCAGTGGGTTCAATCTAATAAGATGATATTTAAAAGCAAATGCATTTACAGTTTTGTAATAAGGTCCAAATCAGGCATAAGAGTTTGTGGGAATAAAAACCTTTAATGATTTTAGTCAACTGTAAATTGAGTGTGAGGTAGCATCTAAACATTCACTGAGATTTCACTCTACATTAATAAAATTATTTCACTCAACAAGTATTAATGAAAGCCTGATGTGTTCAAAAGACCATATAACAGCAAGAGTATACACATGGACACTATAATCTCAGGACTTAAATTTTAATAGATAAACAGAAATGAAATAAATTTCACTATTAAATGTTGCACAATGGTGGTGACAAATGTCAAGAGGGAAAAGTGTGGGGTGTTATGTGTGCACATAGCAAGGGGACCTGAGCTTATGTCAGTGTCAGGACACACTTCTTTGATGAAGTGATTTTTACTGAATTCTGAAAGATGACTGGGTATTAATCAAGTAACAGAGAGACAGAGAGAGCCTTCCACTTAGAGGGAACAACATTTATCAGGGGCTTTCACCAAAAATAAAAAGATAGAGTGAGACAAGATGACATGCCTGGATTGAGCCTTAAAAAAATTGGGGTAATCGTTGAGACTTTTGATAGCTAGCTGTTATAAGGTGGAATGTGGTCAGTCCTGTGAAAGAGATAAGAATAGAGTTTTGCAGAGCATGGGAGACATTTCCGTTTGCCTGGAGAATTAAATAAAGATTCATTAAGAAGATAACATTGCAATTGGGACTTCAAAGAAAACCTAATTTGGCAGGCTGGGTTAGGATGTTCTGAGTATCCAAAGAGGAGGATAAGACAGCAATAGTTTGAATTATTACGTAAAGTTAACCAGAAAGGTATGAGGAAAATTAGTACAGTGTTGGATCGTGGGACTCAAGGAAGGTGGCATTACAAAGAGAAAAGGTTCACCAGAGGGAATGATTTTACAGTATTCAAATACGATGAAGAATAGACTATAGCCACTGTATTTATTGAACTGGAAATTACTAGTGAACCCAGCATGAGTATAGTATATTGAGCTGTGAGCATATAGTGAACAAATGGAGATAACAGGCAGATATAGGACATAGCAGATCAAAAACTGAAAATTGTGAGATTCTAATGGGAGGGTCCTTGTGATGATGTTCATTTCTTTTGTGTTTTTAAAAGGAAGCATATTGCAGTAGTCATGTTGTAGTTGTATAAACATCAATTTCAGTTGTTGAGTGAATAAATGTGTGGGGAAAAAGGGTAATTATACTAGAAATAGGACAAGACTTTGGGGAAAATGATTTGATATTATTCTCCGGCTCAAGCAAATTACTAACTTTGTGACCTTGGGCAAGTCACTTAACCACTTGATTAAGTGGTTGGAGCCCTAGTTTCCTCACTTATAAAATGAGGATAAGGATAATTGGTCTAATTTCCCTATGGAGTTGGTAAGAGTATGAAAGTAAAACACTACATAAATGTGCTTTATAGACTGCAGAGTACTCCTCTAAAAGAAAGTAATATTTAAGTATCATAAGCATCAGAAACTATGTGGCCTGCTTCTTTCTTATTCTTCTTGAACTAAATTTTCTAGTGACCTTTGTTGTGAAAAGGCCATGTCATTGAGTTTGAGCCAATGACACACGACCAGAGGTGATGTGTGTCACTTTCAGGTCTCAACCATGACAACTTCCCACAAGGGTTCTTACATGCTCTTTCTGGTTCTGCCTTCTTAATGCGGACAGATTGGGGATCTCACACTATATATACTTATGAATGCACAAACTGTTACTGAAAATTTAGAGAATAATTTGTTTGGCATGCATTAGCTTCAAAATTTGAACACTCTCACCTGTAGTCCTGCTATTCTACTCCTAGGTATATTTATACTAGGAAACTTGAAAATATGTATTAGGATACATATATGAGTGGGTTTACTGTTTACAATAACTCCAAACTGAAAACAATATAAAAGTCCATATGAAAGCCAAATGCCTATTAACAGATGAAAACAAATTTTATTCACAAAAACATTGAATAACAGCAAAAATTAATCACTATAACTACATAAAGTTACATAAATGAATGTAGAAAATATGCTAGGTAATAAAAGTCACAGAGGAAAACATATGTTGTGATGAAATTATAAAAAATTTTAAAGAGAGATGGATGAAAAGACAGAACCAAGAAATATATTTTTCAGTGCTGTATGAATTACTATCTTATTTAAAAAGAGAAAGGAAATTGTAAAAATAGTTGATTGCTAAAACAATACTGCAAACGACCACCCTAATGACTTACAGAAAGAAACATGTATTGCTTATCTTGCTCACCAGTCTATTGATCTGATACTGCCAGTGTGTCGCTGATCTTGGCTAGACTTGTTCATGCTTCCATGGCAGCTACAGGTGACTCAAGCAGTTCTGGTAATCTTGGCTGACTCATGTTCTTGGCTTGGCTAATGACCGATCTAGGGTAACTATGATCCAGTGTGAACAGCTCTGATTTACATGTCTGTCACCATCCGGTGAGCGAGCCAGGCCATGTTTTCATGAGGATGCACGCAACAAGCAAGCACAATCTTGCAATGGGCAAGTAGGAATCTGCACGCACTCTCCAACACTCTACTTGTGTCTCATTTGCTTGTATCTTATTGGTAAAAGCAACTCACATGACTGAGACCTGGGATCAGAAGGGGAAGAGATGTTAATTTTATGGGTCAGAGGTTGTGGAAGGATGTTAATCTGGGCTATTGATGCAATCAGTCTGTCACAGTACCACTCATCACAGAATTCAGAATTACAACAATCTCTGTCAGGAAGTCAGGGCGTGGAAAAGAAAAGGCATGCAGAGGTAGCTGCCAAGTTATTGTTAATATTCTAGTTCTTAAGTGAGTTAGTGGTTCTATTAGTTTTCACTTTATAGTTGGGCTGTGTAACCTGCAAATTGATTACATATATTCTTTTGTGAGCACAAAATGCTAGCTAACTATCTGCATCTAGCTAGCTAGCTAGCTATATTTAGATATTAAGAAAATGACCTTCAAATATAGAAAAAACTAAAGAGCCAATTTGGGAAGTCCAATGAAAATGGGGCATCTAGATTTTCTTTTTGAGTTTCTGCAAAGTAGGTTATTAATTGCCACATTTTTATAGGCGACAGTGACTTTGACAAAAAAAAAATCACTTGTTAAAATAAAATGAAGGGCAAGCCTTTGCCAAACTGGTGAGAACAATTCTGCCTTTCTTCTGGAGACGGAAGATCAAATTTCAGCAACGTAGAAAACGCACATTGGTTCTGCACTCCTTTCTGCTCTTTCATTCTGTTTGTTTTATCCCTGGAACAAAGATACCATAGCTTGTCTTCGAAAGACTTCTCTGTGAGTTTGAAAGAGTGTCGAATTTGGAACCTGCTATATAGTTCAGATAAAACTCTTGATATTTTTTTTTTCAAAATGCTCCTCAATTGGACCCAGATCCCAGACCTCCGGGGTTTGATTCATTCATCTCTAGCTGGTCCTCTGCTTTCTCGCCCCTCTCTAGAAGACTGAGAGATCCACTTTAAAAAGATGCTGCTGCTGCTCTCCCCTCACATCACAAAAGAATTAATGTTTGCACAGCCCTTTGAAGATGTGGTGTCACGCATGTGCTATTATTAATAATAAACTACAGATCTGCTTCACACCATCTGAAAAACAGGGCTGTGCCACCATGAAAGAACTTTTATTTCAACCAGTTCTCCATTCTGCTTAGCCCAGCTCCAGCTTGGCTTCACACTGGGGCTAGTCCCAGAACTGGGGTAAAGAGAGGAAGCAGCTGCACGGAAACAAAACAGCATATACCACCCAAAACATCAAAAAAGAAAAAAGTAAAAAGGAGACTTTAATAACTATTGGAATCAATGCTATTGCTGCAAACATTTTAGCTAGAACATGAATTTGGGACACAGCATCTATTGTAGGTAGGACTGAAAGGGGCATTGCTTTGATTCTTTCTGCATTCTGAAAGAGGTGAACATTCCTAGGGTTCCTGAGCCTGCACAGACAGGAAAGGAGGCGCTGGTCTCAATCTGCTGTTGGTCTTGCCTTTTATGTTGGCTTAGTGCTTTTAGTTGCTCTTCCTATTTTTCTTTTCTGAAACCACTAATATTCCTCAGTAGCTTTTTGCATTTACAAGCTACCTTTGCATGGCTTGGGCTTGAACAGATGGGTGTAGAATGAGGCTACTGAGCATAACAGTCCAGGAAAGTATTCAGGCCAGTTCCCATTCTGAGAGGCAAACACAAACACAGAGATGAAATACACAGGCCGGCTTCTGTGGGCTCCACCAACAGCTGGCCCCCGCTGGCAGCAGCAGCCCGAGAAAGAGCAAATTTGAAAGCTGGGTCTATTATTTTTTGTTTTTTTAAAAAAGTCTTTTGCACCTGTCTTTGGTGGCAAGATTCTCAACTCATTCCCCATGTTTCAGTCTCCTCTTGGCTCTGCTTATTTTGGAGTTGGTTGTTTAAAATGAACTCCAACCTTATTACTCAATTACACAAGGGCTTCAAGAAGGGGAAAGGATGTCTTGCTCTACTCCAAGCCCCAACACTGAAGATGGTGCATATGGAAAAGGGAGCTGGAGAGAGGAGAGAGAGAGAGAGAGAGAGAGAGAGAGAGAGAGAGAGAAAGAAAGAGAAAGGTAAAAATACAAAACTCAAGGAAATCAAGACCATGCTGTGCAAAATTGTTACAGCTGTTTCTGTTTTTATTGGCTGTTTCTTTTGGCTTCACTTTTTCAGCAACTGCGGTTCATATGAGCAGGAAGGCATACAGCATGGCCAAGCTGCATGGTGATGGAGTGGGCGGGGGGGGGGGGGGGGGGGGGGGCGGTGACAGAGCAAGAAAGGAGAGCAGGAGGACAGGGCTGAGGAGGCTCTGAATTGTGTACAGGGCTTGCTGGGAAGGGATACACATCAAAGCATTTCATTTTGATAGTTTTGTGGAAGGCTTGGCAATATAATTCAGATGCACTTAAAGGAAAGCTCCTAAAAGCGTCCCATTGCCCTGGCACGATCAGATTAGCGGTCCGTTTAAGGCATTGTACTAGCCTTGGAAATGATGGTCTGATATCTCTGAGGAAATCAAATGTCAGGACACATCCCTTTCCCTCCATCTCTTCGACTGGGAATCACCTGGACTATTGCACAGGGCTGAACATATGGAGAGTGCATATTTTCCCTAGGGGACTCTATTTCTCATGGTTACAAATGGAATGAGCTATCTGCCTGCTCACTGACCCTGTGAGGGTATTGGCAGCTGAGATACAGAGCCCCAGGGCTTGGAGTAAGCTGCTCACTCACCTTGATCCCCCTGCCTGGCAGCTGGAAGGCGAGCCAGAAAAACGCACGTGGAAAACGCCACAATTTCTCTCTTTCTCTCATGTTCTTAAAACTTCCTATTAAATTGAGGGTTTAAGTGACATTTTCAAGCTTGAACATTTTGCATAAACTGGAGTTCTTAAATTTGATAATATTCTTAGCTATACTTGCTCTAATACACACACACATACACAGTCACACATACTCTTAACCAAGTTATTTCTCCAAACACTAAGGAAATTATGCTAAAGGTTAATACTGTGTCCTCAAATGAGAGAAAGTGGGCAGGAGAACTTGGAGGTAAACACAGCAAGGGAAAAAAGTATCTACTTATATTTGGTTTGCAGTTACAGTGAAAGGGAAAATATAAAGAAAAGCTACTTAACAACAACAAAAACCTACATCTGGTGATAAAATGTTGCATACCCTCACATTAAACTTTTTAAAATCCAAGCCAACGGAAACAGCTGTAGAATGATCCCATCCCGAGCCTAGGGATCACACATTGGTTCTGCTTACAGACTTGGGTTTGCTGAACTAACCTAACTTACTTGGCCCTGGGAGGGAAAATCACAACTTATGTGCCTCCGTGTTCTTATCTGAAAATTGAGCTGGACTTGGGAAGATGGACTAATTAAAGGTTACAAAGCACTTTGAGAATATAAAACCCCTGGTAATTGCAAACATTAAATCTAATAACGTAATTAGATGTTCAAGGCTGTGTCTTGATCATTTTGTTTTCTGAATGCAAGCGGGAAAGAACTCCTTCCAAGCTTGTTCTATTATTTTCCTAAAGAAGTTATTGAATGACCTGAAAAAAAATGGTGCTTTGGACTAGTGCTCTCTTGAACATTGATATATTTTGAGATGTGCCATACTTTTCTGCATTTTCTAATATCATGTCTTTAATTCATCGTTACTTTTTACCTATGGGTTAACAGTAACTAACAATGCCTCATTATTACCAAATATTAAATTTCTTTAAAACTTTTTGATTGGAGCAGAGTGTAGTAAATGAGGTTGTTTTTGAAAGGGAGTTCACTGACCTCTTTAAACAAGAAAATAAATGACTTCGTGAATTAGCAATGAAATTGTACCTTGTGAAAGAAACTCTTTAAAAAAAACCAAATTTCATATTTAGTACCAACACTTAAAGGTTGGGAGTATGAGTAATTCATTACCACCTCAGCCTTTGACTTGATACAAAGGTGTACAAAGTTTCTTCCTTTGGGCTTTGGCCACAAAATGGGCTGATAGGACTGGACCACAAATGTAAATGTAAATGAGGTTTGGGAGCACAAAGGATTTTTATTCTTTGAGAACATTTTTCTCTTGTGCATCTGTTAACTATTATTACAAATTTGCGATACCATTAATCAGTAGCATCTTTTACAAATGAAGAGTAGATTGTTGCATTATTGAGGTTCAGCCAAGCAGCCCCATTAGCTGGCATACATTGAACCTCCCTTGCAAAAACATGTTTCAGCTATTATTCTTACAGAAGGCTGTGTGTTCACACACATGCACAATTATGAGACTGAACACTCCCTTCTTTTTTGGGTTGCTCTTTGATCTTTTGTTGTTTTGCTGCTTGTGTCCATATGGAAATGTTACCAACCAGCAGAGTAATTCCTTTCTATTATGGTTTCTCATCCAGAATCTTCCCCCCTGTAGTTTCTGATTTGTGTTGGGCTCCAGATTGATGCTACTATTTCAAAGAAGCACACCTCATAGGGTTCAAAAGCTCCATTTGCTTTAGGTAACTATCCGAGATTATACTCAAATTTAAGTGTCTGTTTATACCTAAGGTTCTCTGACATGCAATGCCAACCTGGGCATCTCAAAACAAAGACAGTTGTTTATTTTTTAATTTTTTTGTGACATTAAGAGACATATGGGATTAGATAGGTAGGTCACACATGCTATCAGCTCTGCTGATTCCACTGTGGTCTTGACCAGCTAAGAGTATGTATAACACATACACAAGCATAACCTATCTCATTCCAAGAAAATTTATTGAAAATATTTAAAGCCTAAAATAGCTCAATTTGTTGATAGCAGTTTATATCTACTCCTAAATTTTTTTTGTATTCATCATACCCAATAACTCTAGTCCTGGACCCCCCCCCCCCCCTTTTATTATACTGGGAAATACCAAAGATGTGAGAGCACAGAAGTATGTGCTTACTAAGGAAGCTTTTCTAAGAGCCTCTGAAGCTCCTCCCTAGGAGAGATTAAATAAAGTCAGTGCTTTCCCACTTCCCAAGACTATCTCCACACATCAAACAAATGGAAATCCTTCCAAAATTCATCTCCCTTCATGCCCACACTCAAATATGCTGTTTTATGTGGGTCAACCAAAGTCCTTTTCTGATTTTCCTACCCATCTGCTCTTTGAATAAACATGCATCCTAAAGAGAAGGAGGATTTAAAGGATCAAATTTTCTTCCTTTATTTGGAAATGTTTTCAAAAGACCACACCGCACTTGGCTATTCGGTCAAATTAGATTCCATTTGCTTCTAATAGCACTTAATTACCTCCCACATGCTTCTGAGACTCTTTAACTCCTCGGTCTGCACAACTTAGCTATTATGATATCTAAAAATATTTACTTTTTATTTTTTTAATTTAAAGATCAAGTGTATAAGCTGGTAAAACTGCTGCCATTGACTTTGTCCCTACCACTCATGGTCACCAGTCTTTTCAAGTGATCAGAGTGACTACTCAGTGTCTAGAATTCTGGAAATCAAAGAACCAGATATATAACCAGTTGATGTTTTGATGTTTAACTTTTTAAGTTGTTGTTTGGTTGCTATAAACATAGTACCTCAATTTCTTTCTTTTATAAATGAGTTAATATACTTACGGAAGTTAAAAACCTACTTGAATAAAAAAACAATCTACAATGATGAATCTTTGAGAGAAAATACTACCCAAGGTATAAAAAATCCAGAACAAATTATCTTATAGTACCTTCAAGATGGGATTTGGTTATCTTGATTAATTAGCTTCTATTTTTATTTCTCCAGATTAAAAGGGAGGAGAGGGTGGAGTAAGAAACTTCTGTGGAATGTAATACATATTTTCAGTTTTCAACATTTCCAGCTTAAAACTTCTGACTAAGTTAAGAATATGTTTCTTAATTTGAATTGAATTCCAGTGGCAAAGGTATGAAATTTATTACTGCATTTAGTTTAAACCTGAGGTAGGCAATTATTTTTAAAAACCAGGTATGTCAGTCAAATAAGTTTGTAAATATGATGTATATGTTTGCTCGCTTATAGTTTGCATTGGGTGTGGGAGACAGGCTGTAAACTGGTAAAGTATTATAGCCTAAGGCTTAGTTTTAAGACTAAGCCTTTCCCACCCTTTTAATACTAAGATCTTCTCAACACTAAGCTTTCCCCTACACCTTTGACTGTTGTGGTGTGGTGCACTCTTATGAGGAATCCCATTTATGCCTCAGATAAGTGGCTTTGTATCAGAGACTTCCTTATGTGTATATTGAATAAAGGTTTTGAAAGATTGCCGGGTGCCGCCGATGAACGAATGAAGAGCCGAAACAGCCAAATGAGCAAAAGTCAGGCTTTACTGGGAGGACTCCGGGCGAGTTCACCGACCCTCGGATGTGAGTCTGTGAAGGCGCGCCCGGGGAGGGTTTTTGGATTTTTTATATCTGCAGAGGGGAAGGATGGTAACGGTCGACCAGTTTGGTGGGGCGTGCAGTTCATGGAACAGCCTTGGGGACAGACAGTTTCAAGAATTTGGGTGTGTGCGGTTTGAGCAAGATTAACAACTGCCGGACAGCTCAGGGCAAGGGAGGGTTTCACTACCCAACCCAGAGGCAACTACCGGACATTCCTGGCTCTTTGGTATAGGGAGTGGGGTGACGTGGTCTTTCTGGCTGCTTCCTGCTGAATGGGGGCGTCGTTAGGGGAGGGGTAGGAAAGAGCCAGAGCAGTCCGTATCCGCTATGGTGGGCAGGGGTTGGTACTGTTGCAGCATCATCTGGTTGACCGCTATCCTGGTGATTTCCTGAAATTGGGTCTGCAGGAAGTGAAAAAGACAAGGGGTAATCAGTAAGATTAGTCCAATTATGAAAATGGGTCCTATGAGTGGAGCTAGTAAAGAATACATGAAGGAGTTCCACCAAGATGAGGCTTCTGCTGAGAATTTTTGCTTCTGGAGATCAGAGCTGAGTTTGTGAAGGGCTTCTACCCTGGTCTCTACAAGGCCGGATTCGTTGATGTAGTAGCAACATTCTTCCCGCAGGAAGACACAGGTGCCCCTGTGCTTGGCCGTAAGCAGGTCCAGGGCTTGCCAGTTCTATAACGAGACTTGGGCGAGAGAAGTTATTTGTCTCTGTAGGGAGGCTACAGTGGGGGTATCCGTATCCCAGACCTTAGGGTCGACTCCAGGTAGAAGCTGGACTCTGGGGTCCGAGTCAGGCCCGAGGTCGGGATCTGGCACCAGTGCTAATAGGAAGGCTTGCCTGGGGGAGAATGAAATGCTTGCCCGGAGTTTGGACAAAATGTCTCTCCCCAGGAGGCGAACTGGGCAGGAGGGTATGACTAGGAAGGAGTGAGAGAATGGGTGACCCTCAAAAGGTAGTTAAGGAGGGTCGTCCACCGTGGGGTCGAGGGTGATCCGTTGATTCCCATGACCGAGACCTGGGAAGAAACTGTAAGGCCTGAATGAGAGGGAAGGACAGAGTAGGTAGCCCCCGTGTCTATTAAAAAGGAAACAGACTTACCCGCTACCTGGAGCGTAGCCCTGGGCTTGGTGAGGGTAACCGGAGTTGAAGAGCCAGGGCCCCCTCAGTCGTCCATCAAGCCCAGCAGTTCTGAGACTGGAAATGCCTGGTTCTCAGTTTCCCAGCATTGAGGTGCCAGAGGCTGAGCCAGGGTCGGGCAGTCCAACTTCCAGTGGCCCATTAGTTTGCACTGTGGGCAAGGCTTGGTGGGGGGCTTGGTTGCGGACAAGCCTTGGCCCAGTGGCCCTCTTTGCCGCGTTTAAAGCAGGCACCTGGTGGTGTGCACTGCCCTCCCTTGGAGGCTGGTTTTTTTGTCGGTTTCCCTACCGGCGGGAGGGCCGCTACCAAGGCTTGGGTCCGCTCCTGGCGGGCGGCTTCAGCCGTTTCCTCTCGGGCGTTAAACACGTTAAAAGCCATTTTTACCAGGTCTTGGATGGGAGTCTCAGGGCCCTCCTCAGCCTTTTTAAGTTTCTTTCTAATATCCGGGGCTGACTCTGATTAAGTATCGGAGCATAAGGTTTCGATGAGGGATGTTGGACCCTTGGCCAGGTTGATAACTCCAATTGGGGTCTTCCCCGGGGACTGCCTCTGTGCCAAGGGGGATTTGGTCATCCACTAGATGGTCCCTGTCTGCCTGCTGTCTGGCGGCAGTGAGGATACGTTCATGTTCCTCAGTGGTGAGAGTGGAGGTACAAATTACTTTAATGTCATGCCAGGTCAGGTCTTATGTCTGAGTCAGGTACCGGAATTCCTTAATGTAGGTTGAGGGGTCGGCCGAGAAAGATCCTAGCCGTTTCTCAATCTGTGAAAGGTCTTGGAGGGAAAAGGGGACATGTACCCGAACTAGGCCCTCTGCCCCAGCTACCTCGCGGAGAGGGGCGAGGACAACGAATGATGATTGGGGGCTGTGCGACCTGGTATGAGCTGCGATGGGAGAGGTGAGAGGGTTCGTGGGAGGTGGGGCAGAAGGAACCAGAGGGGTGGAAGGGGCTGGAGAGGTGGAGGGAGCCGGAACCTGGCCCGGGTCTGAGGGGTTCTCCCGGGGGAGAGCAGGAGGAGGAGATAGGTGGTCGGGAAGGTCATTGGGTTGAAAGTAAGGAGGGGGTTCCTGGGAGGAAGCCTTGGGAGGAGGGGAGGTCTGGGCTAGAAGAATTTGGAGAGAGGAACAGTGGGAGCAGAGATGGGGTGGGAACGGAGATCCCAGAAAGCCTGAATATATGGGGTCTCAGAGTCTTTTCCAGTGTGCCGGCAAAAAATTGTCTAGGTCCCAGAGGATGTTAAAGTCAAAAGTACCCATAGGCAGCCAGTGAGACTGGTTATCTAGGGTGTATTGAGGCCAGGCGACCTGTGACAGGAAGACGAGTTTCTTCCTGCGAAGTGTCTGAGTATATCCCAATTTGGAAAAAATTTTTAAGAAGACATCCTAGAGGAGTTTTGGGTCTATTTTGGATTTGGAGTTCCCCATAATTTGGCCAGCTTTTTGGTCCTAGGCGTCGGAGGAGAGAGAGAGTATAAGGGAGGCGTCCCTTCCAGATACCCGTCTCCCGACAGGAGACCTAAATGAGAGGTCTCAGGACAGAGGTAGGAGAGCAGCCGAAAGGCGTCCCTTCCGATTGAACCCCTATAAAGACTCCAGGAGTCGGCGGATGGAGGGTTCTCGGCTCGGCCGAGTCTAGGACGAGAAACCCCGGTGGAGACGCAGGACCAGAAAAAGCGGAAGAGAAACCAGGTTACTCACAATTGGCGATCGAGGTCATAGGGAACCCAGAGTCCAAAATGACGGGCGGCACGAGGCAAGGGGGAGAGAGGGGGAACTCCTGCCTCATCCAGAAGGCCGAGGTGAGTCACAAAAAGCCCCTCTCCCGGGTTTCAGCACCAAATGAAAGATTGCCGGGTGCCGCCGATGAACGAATGAAGAGCCGAAACAGCCAAATGAGCAAAAGTCAGGCTTTATTGGGAGGGCTCCGGGCGAGTTCACCGACCCTCGGATGTGAGTCTGTGAAGGCGCGCCCGGGGAGGGTTTTTGGATTTTTTATATCTGCAGAGGGGAAGGATGGTAACGGTCGACCAGTTTGGTGGGGCGTGCAGTTCATGGAACAGCCTTGGGGACAGACAGTTTCAAGAATTTGGGTGTGTGCGGTTTGAGCAAGATTAACAACTGCCGGACAGCTCAGGGCAAGGGAGGGTTTCACTACCCAACCCAGAGGCAACTACCGGACAGGTTTTAATTTCTAAACTATAAAATAAAGTAGACTGGAGGCTTTTGCACTCAGATCCTGCCATCAGCATTGCAGAGGAGAGGCAGCCAAGATGGCAGAGTGCTGAAGGAGAAGACAGTTTGTGCAGAGTTTATGCAGAGAGAAGGAGATGAGGAAAAGAGGTGTTAAGGTTGGTGGGACCTTTGATTCTATGAATTCTCAGATGAGTCAGTGGCCTTGGGAGCCCTGAATGGAAAAGGAAGTATTTTCCCACTGTGTGTATTTCTTGCCTGCTGGGTGCAAGCTAAGATTAAAGGTGATGGCCCACCAGTTCTTGACTCCATTGTTTCATTACTGTCTGTCCGAATCAAATGTGAACCTGCACGGGCCAGGAGGCTACGATGGTGACTGTGACTACTGATCCTACAAGGTAGTAAATGATTTTGGTTTCATAGGCAAGAGCAAAATTGAAGCTATTATGTAGGGATATATATGACAGAGGAAAGAAAACTCTTATGCCAGTGCAATCCTTTTTGTCTAGTTTGGGTCTCTTCCAGATGGCAAGCTTTGCACCCTGCTACTGTCAGCTGGAGACATTCTCTAGTTCCAGGGGCCCCTATTGAGATGGCAGGAGTGTGTGGGGCACAGGGAATGAGGATGGGGAAAGATGGTGGCCACCAGCCAGAGGGCTGGCACTAGAAGCAGAGGGGGAACTGGGTTTGAGGAGACATCCTAGCTTAGCCTCTGTGACTCACAGTGTTAGCACATGAGAGTAGTGTCTGAGGGCCACACAAAAATAGCATTTGGCTAAATTTGGTTCCTTTACCATAGTTGACCAACTCTTGGTTAAATAAATACCTGAATACTGATGACTTCTAAATGTTTTCTCCAGTATGAGTTCTAGCTATCTGTTGTACATTTCCTCTTAGCTGCTTAGCAGGGACTTTAAAGAAGAATGTTCCAAACTGAATTTACATCTGTAAATAGCATCACTACTTGCCTAGATGCCTGAGTCAGACATCTTGTGTTCATTTTAAACTTCTTTCTTTTATCCTCTTATTCCTTTGCCATACAGCTCTTGGTTTGGAAACAATGTAAAGGCATGAACAGATCTAGCTTATATAGATATTTCTAAGTCTTTGTGGAGTGCCCAACGCATAGTGGGGTTCTAAAAAAATTGTTGTTGAATTAATCTAGCAATCATCAGGCTCAGTGGATTCTTTTTGATTATTCCATGTCTCTGTCAGAATTCTCCAGTGACTGTCTGGCAGATAAAATATATTGTGCTCACTTTGTTGAAGATGGTGCTGCTCATGTGGAAGCTTATCACCCAGGTGATTGCTTAGAATGGGCATGATTATATTAATGTGTGTGGGGGACAGGCTGTAAGCAGACAGAGTCATTATAGCCCAAGGCTTAGTTTTAAGACTAAGCCTTTCCCATCCTTTTAGATGTAGGGTGGTGCACTCTCATGAGGAATCCCATTATACCTCAGATAAGTGACTTTGTATCGGGGACTTTCTTGTTGGTATATTGGATTAAAGGTATCGAATCTACACTATAAAGTGAGACAGAATGGGAGCTTGCTCTCTCTTGGTTCCTGAGATTAGCATTAGGGAAGAGAGCAGAGAAAGGCCACGTGGAGGAGGCCAGGAGAAGCAGACAAGATGATGGAGTGCTGAGGGAGAAGCCAGTTTGTGCAGAGTTTGTGCTGGAGAAGGGGATGGGGAACAGAGGTGAATAAGTCTGGTGAGCTAGAAACCTTTGATTCTAGGAAACTCAGATAAGTCAGTAGCTTTGTGAGCACTGAATGAGTGGGTTTTGGAGCCCAGTGTGTGTTTTTACATTCCCGCTGGGTGCAAGCTAGGATTAAAGATGATAGCCCACCAGTTCTTGGCTCCGTTGTTTTGTTACCGACTGAATCAAAAGCGAACCTGCATGGGCCAGGCGGCCGTGATGGTGGCCGCAGCTACTGGCTTTACACTGTCTATTAAATATAGAATAAATATTAAATAGTTAGCAGACCGTGCAAAACTTTCTGTTTTGACTTGACCTACTATCAAAGGCCAACCATGTAGAATTGTATGAAATGCACCAACATTACTCATACTTCATGTGTCTGTTCAGGCAGCATTGCTCCCTCTGCCTGGAGTACCCTTTCTCACTGTTCTTATATGGAAACCCCCACTCATCCTTCCAGATGACTCTGCAGGTCCCTAGGGACCTCCCTACTCCTTAGGTGTTGTTTTCATAGCACCAGCTGTCCCCCTGTTTTATGACACTTCATCAGTGCTGAGACTATTTGCTATATACATTTAGCCCTTACTAGTTATATACAGCATAAAGGCAAGACTTTATTTGTCTGTGATTCCTTACATTTTAATTTGGTATTGGGAACATGGCAGATAGAAAGTGATTATCCAACTGAACTAAACAGGACCCTTCAGGGTAACTAAGAATCCTCAGAAAACTTTCTCATCCATGCAGACCTAGAAGGGCCTCTCCAAGGCCCCAAACCTTTTATTTGTCTGGAGTCAGAGGGAATAGACTATGATTAGTTTCTCTCCATCCAGGATCATGCTGTATGTGGAAAGGCACAGGACTCCAATGGGACAAAATCAGGAAGGAGGAGAAGAGGAAAGCACTTTGAGACCCCACAGCATGGTCTTTGGTGTAGAAGCTGCCCTGGCTCTGAGTCTGCACTGCACACAAGGCATGTAGAAGTCCCCGCATCTGAATGGGGCTGGCCATTTGGGTCAGCACTGAGGTGTAAATTTTGTCTTAGAGTCACAACAGAGGCACTCTCACAACTCCACAGAGGGCTGTGAGAACCTTGAGCTATTTCTTTCTATGCTTAGACAAGTCCAGAGTGATCATTAAGTCAATGATTATATCACCGTCTGTGTGCTTGTCAATATTAATATAAAACAATCAAACAACAACAACAATATCAAAGAGTATACTTATTTTTTTATTTCTGGAGTCTAGGAAGGCATAGAATTACAAATAGGTAAAAGTAGAAAGGATAAACAATCATATTATTGTTTTAATTCAGAAAATATAAAACAAGGTTTGGTGGCTGTAAGCCAGTAGCCAGGGCCACCATCACAGCAGCCTGGCAGTGCAGGTTTGCATTAGATTCAGACAGTCGGTGATGAAAACATGGAGTCAAGAACTGGTGAGCCATCAGCTTTAATTCTAGCTTGCACCTGGCAGGCAAGCAAAAACACACACTGGGCTCCAAAACCCACTCATTCAGTGCTCACAAAGCTACTGACTTATCTGAGTTTCCTAGAATCAAAGGTTTCCAGCTCACCAGTCTTATTCACCTCTCTTTCCCATCTCCTTCTCTCTACACAAACTCTGCAGAAACTGGCTTCTTCCTCAGCACTCTGCCATCCTGGCTGCTTCTCCTCTCCTCCATGTGGCCTTAATCTGCTCTCCTCTCTAATACTAACCTCAGGAACCAAGAGAGAGCAAGCTCCCGGTCTGCCCTACTTTATAGTGTAGATTCGATACCTTTAATCCAATCTACAAATAAGGAAGTCTCTGATACAAATTCACTTATCTGAGGCATAATGGGAGGATTCCTCATGAGAGTACACCACCCCACATCATCCAATCAGTCAAGGGTATGGGGAAAAACTTACTCTTAAAACTTGCACTTGGGCAGTGCCATCTTTAACAAAGTGAGCATAATGTATTTTATCTGCCCAACAGTGGCAATGATATCAGGAAAAATAAATATAACAACAGCTAAGTTATTACGTGCATTATGCTGTTTAATGCATCAATTGTATAATTAGGTATTAAAAATCTCTCTTAACATACAGTGATGATTCAGATATAAAGAAGGGGAATAGATAATAGAGGAAAGATAGTAATCTTTTAAAGGAAGTTATGGTTTTGAATTTAATAAGTACCTGAGGACACTGTATTCAAACTTTTCAGTTATAATCTTTCCCTAAGTATGATGAATGAAAAGTTAGATGAATATGAATTATTATAATTAAAAGCACACTAAACAATTAAGGACTTGGAGAATGCCTATTTCATTTCCTTTTTTTCTACATTTCTTTTTCATTCCAGTAAAAAGGTATAAAAAGTTTTCAAAAAAAAAATCTATTTCCAATAAAATCTATTTCAAAATCATTTAGAAATAGGGTTTTTAATCATCACCAACCCTCTCCTTTCCCCAATGATGCAGTTAATCTACCAAACCCATGACTCAATAACTTATTTTGGGAGAAAATTTCTTGTAATTTCCTATCTTCCTGTAATACGTCATGTTGTGGTCCATAATTAATTAAAGAGAATAGAATCATTTCTGCACTTAAAATGTTAATTTTTTGGGAAAACTAGGAAATAAGTTTCCCTTCCTTCCTTCCTTCCTTCCTTCCTTCCTTCCTTCCTTCCTTCCTTCCTTCCTTCCTTCCTTCCTTCCTTCCTTCCTTCTTTTCCTTCCTTTCCTTCCTTTCCTTTCCTTCCCTTCCCTTCCCCTTCCTTCCTTCCTTCCTTTCTTCCTTCCTTCCTTCCTTCCTTCCTTCCTTCCTTCCTTCCTTCCTTCCTTCCTTCCTTCCTTCCTTCCTTTTGTTCATTAGGTCAGAAACTGGCAGTAATAAATGAATCACAGAATTGTCTGTGGATTTATCAGATCTTTGAAATTAATGAGATATTTCCAAGTAGAACTTTCTCTGAGGCCAGGTTCAGGCTTGGTGGTGGGGAAACATATGCTTTGAGACTTTAAAGATGACAACTAGTTCCTTTGTATGGTAATGAAGAAAATTTACTCTCCCAAATTTCCCCAGAGTCCTAACTAATAAAATAAAGTCAGCTGAAAAACCACTTTGCTCAGGACAGACTGTGCCTTCTGAAAAGCTTCTGGAAATTAATAAGTATATTTTTGTCTCAAAGCATCTTTGTGTTTCACATCTGTAAAGCCAGGGGCCACTACCATGGCCATGCAGTTTCTCAATGGATTCAGGCAGATGGTAAAGTAACAGTGGAGCCAGAAAATGGTGGACCATTCTGTTTATTAAAGTCTCATAAAGGCTACGAGCAAATAGTCAGGGAAGACCACTTTTTTTTCTCCCTCTGAACTCACAGGTCCCCACAAGCAAAACAGTACTCCTTAGCCAAACAAGCCTGGCCCAAATCAGGGCTCCCCAAGCCTCTCAGCATTCTTTCTCTCTGCACTCCCCCGCAAAACAGGCTAAGGGTAAAAAACCCTTCTCCAGCAAAGGTAGCAAAGAATGGCCCCACCCAAGCAGAAAGGCAATTGCAATTTGCAATCTGCTGCCCTGAGGACAAACACCACAGTCTTCCATATACTAAACACACATGGCGCTGCCCCAATATAAGCCAAGCAAACCTACAAACATTGGTTTACCCAACAACATCTAAGGATGTTTGCTAGGACCCAGTGAGGAGGAGGTGGTTTCTCCAGACAGGAGATATACTCAGTCTTGACAGGTGTCCCTTTCAAGGTGCACTGTCACAGGCTTAAAGCAGTGAGCATCTGTAAAAGTTCTGCAAGCTGCTGTAGCTCGCATACATAATGAATGGAGCTGACAAGCCCCTGTGGAAACTACTTTCTTGTTCTAGATTATTTTTCTCTGGAGTATTTCATGCAGGCTTCCAAGAAAGACTGAACCACCATATCTTCAGGCAGAAATTAAAGAGCAGCCAGGAGAAATATGTCATGTTCAGGTTACTACGTAAAGCACTGGGCCAACAGTGTATTTCTTTGGAGAGACCCTGGTGATTCTTCTAGGCCTGGAGTTTTCACGGCCTACCATATGACTACAGCAAAGTGAACTTGTCCTTTTATTTCAGGCATGTCTATTTTTCTCATCAATAAGAGTGTTCTTTTTTTTTTTTTCTTTTTGAGCATTGGGGCTGTCCCTGGATTTTTCAGCCTGGCCACAGAACTTTGTTAAGTGCAGTGGTTCTTAACCTGGGTTCTGTCGAACCCTAGGGGTTCGATGAGTCGGTCTCAGGGGTTCAGAGAAGCCTCTGCCGTGGAGGCCAGAATAAAGTAATACCGTAATTTGTTGTGAGTTCATGCACTTTGTTGGTTTTGTTCTTTGAGCAAGGTGTTGTTCATGCACGGCTCATTTTGTGCACCAGTAATAAAACATATACCTATGTCTTGAATTTGGAAAAAGAAATCATATTTTATTTATCACTAAAAAGGGTTCAGTGAATGCGCATATGAAACTGGTAGGTTCGGTACCTCAAAAAAGGTTAAGAACCAATGGTTAAGTGCTATGAAGAAAGGAGATACTAAAGAGAATTTGAGAAATTGGATTGTAAAGTGAATGACTCAAATGATGCATAAACTCTTGCCCTAGAGCAGGGGGCCCCAAACTTTTTACACAGGGGGCTAGTTCACTGTTCCTCAGACCGTTGGAGGGCTGGACTATAAAAAACAATTTGAACAAATCCCTATGCACACTGCACATATCTTATTTTAAAGTAAAAAAACAAAACGGGAACAAATACAATATTTAAAATAAAGAACAAGTAAATTTAAATCAACAAACTGACCAGTATTTCAATGGAAACTATGGATGCGGATGCATCCTGAGCTCCTCTCACTGACCACCATTGAAAGAGGTGCCCCTTCCGGAAGTGCGGTGGGGGCTGGATAAATGGCCTCAGGGGGCCGCATGCAGCCCGCGGGCTGTAGTTTGGGGTCCCTTGCCCTAGAGCGAGATAGTGCTGCATGTTTCTTTTACTCTTACATTTACATAAATACTTTTGATTACTATATATGTTTATGTGTAGTTTCACTTTATTTAATTACCATATTAAAATTTTTTTCTGGCATCTATAGTTTCTGTTTCCTCCTCTTTTCTTGGTTGAATCAATAAATTTATAGTGAGGTTTTATATCTCTTCATCCAGAAAAACCTATTCTAATTCTAAATGACCTCAATTGCTAATTCCTAAGCACTGTTATTTTCTTGTATATTCTAGATCTATTTCTTAGTTATCATGTGGCAGAGATAGTGCTATGTGTTCACCAAATTTCATTTGCTTTTCCTCATCCTTGGGTCCAGGGCAAATCACACATCCCCATCCCTCTGAGTTATGTGCTGGCAGCTGATGGACTCAGGCTAATAAAATGTGAAAGGGAGGAACACGTGTCAGTTCCAGGCTGAGTTCGTTAATAGCTCCCCAACTCCAGAATTTTTTGATCACTTTCTTCCCCTGCAATGGAGAATGCAGAGGACTCACATTGAGATAAAATAGCCTCAAGTTCAAAAACACCTGGATCATTGTGTCACCCCGTGGAGCACAACTGCCAAGAAGAATGGCCCAAGCTCACTGCCAGACTTTGCATCTGTTCCATTTCGTTACTAAGAAGGCACCCGGCATAAACCCAGCCTAGTCTCACTGATACTGAAAGGGTACAGTAGGAATGCTTCTCTATTCCCCTATGAGCTTCGGTTTCATCTCTGGGGATAACTTGAGCTGTAAATAACAGTCTTGAGCTGAGAATTCTAGATTTTTTGGATGGTAGACTCCTAAATTATTTTAAATATTCTAGTTGCATTCACTCAAAGGGTAAAATAGTGAGAATAAAATGTTTATTGAAGACAAGCTGCCACAATGAAAAAACTAAGATAACCCTGAGTAAGATTCTCAATATGCCTCTTCTGATCTCTATTTATTTGGGCTTTGTAATTTACTTTCTGAGTCTTGGTTATCTCATAATTAAAATGAAGATAATAATATCTTCTTTATAGATTTGGTGAGAGGATGTGTTGGCACATGCTTGATTCATAGTAAAACTCATTGGATTTTGTTTTCACTAGTAATAAACTACATGACCTTGAGAGAAGCATGTGACCTTTGTAAGCATGAGGTTTTTTTTTTTTTTTTTTAATGTTCATTCAAAAGCAGAAGCAGTACCTGCTTTGGGGCTTGTGGTAAAGATTAGGAGAATGTACAGGTTCTGCATTGTCTGACATGGTAAATTTCAAAAGAACAATCATTCCTTCCATGAATTGAGCAGGCTCATTGGGATTTACACTCCATATAGTGGTATCTCCAAAACCTATATCTTACACTTTAATTTAGGGCATGGAAAGTTTCTTTTACCCAAGTCTCAGTATTGCATCACAACAATTTCTTCTTGATATTCTTTTATTAGTTTATAATGCAAATTAATAAAATTACACTATCTTTTGTTGCGCTTAAGCTCTGGTGTGTGTGTGTGTGTGTGTGTGTGTGTGTGTGTGTGTGTGTGTCTACAGCTCTTCTAGTCTATTTTGGATTCTACATGGAGAGAAATAGGCTTCAAGGATGGTCTTATCCTGGGATTATTATGTCATAGAGATAAGACCTAGTTTGAGTTTTCCTATAATTTTAAAGAAAACATATGTACTGTTTACCACTGTCTTTTAGTAGATAGTTTCTTAAACCATCCTAATATGTGTTTAATAGCAAACATATGATGGAAGTGTAAGATGGAGAATATGCCCTCCTTCATCTGCTCATAGCCTTTCCCATCCTGATCTGCTCCTTATTTTTGACAGTCAAGTTCATGGGAGAAGTGGAAGTGCAAATATCAAGCTAGCATCTTGCATACGTTATCTTACAATAATTCACAGTACAATAAAAAGCTGTTAATGAAGAATCATCTTAATGCAGAGATATCTGGTTTTATGACTTACTCTATGCAACTAATTAAAAAAATCTTTATTACCTCTTATATCTATCTAACCCTTCACATTTATGTTCTTTAGAAGCTTTTTCTTCAAAATTTTTGAGTGACATTGCCCCACATTGGCTCATGCACCAGATGCATTAAGATGTAATTGTAATCTCATAAATTTTGGAAACTACTTATTTTTTGCCAGCTTTCTACATTTTAGGTCTTCTACTTCTAAAAAACACCAACACCGTCCAGCTGTCCTTGTCCACCTGCCAGTGATCTGTTAAAAAATATCATTCTAAGTTTCTAATGACTTTATTTTGCTCTAAATAACTGCATAAATTTGAGCAAGTCACAACCTTTTATTGTTACTCTTTCCTCATCTGTAAAATAATGATGTTTGATGAGATTATCTATTATAAATCTTTCAAGGTGAGGATTCAATGGCAAATGAGAAATCATGTCAAGAGCATTAGGACTTTCAAATAGAAGACTGGAGGAGGTATTGCTGAATTTAATAAAATAGTTGATTTCTAGTGGTAAAGTGTATTATAGTCATTGACCAGTGTATGTTGAACACATCCCACTGTGCATTATAGTGGAACACAAAACATGCAGCAGACATTGTTCCTGCTCTGAAGTAATTTTCAATTCAGTCAAGGAGATACATGTGACTAACTTTATGTCAAAGAATAAAATAAAATTAATTAATGTCATAATGGAGTCACAATCAGCACAGTGACCGGTTTATGTCCATTCTAATTAGCTACAATTTGCTAGATATTACAGCTGCTTACTGCATCACCAATAGTATAACTTTTAAAAATAGAATTGATGCCTCAAATTGATGCCTAAATTGCATTCTATTTAGAGATGTGGCATCTACTTGTGTATTGCAAAGAAAATGTTTCATGAGTTCTCTACAGACACAGTAAAATCTAACATATCTTCCATTTTGAATTTCTAGGAAGCAAAAGAGATGGATTCAAGGTAGAATGAGACATTTTTGTGACTTAAAACAACCATTTCAATTTGCTTTTAGTTGAGTGTAGGTCAGAGATTTAAGAACAACTCAGCCGGGCAGTTCATCACTAATCTATGTGGGATCATTGGGGGTTGGAAGGTCTGCTCTTGTGACACTTCTTCATGTATATAACTGGCACTTCTGTGTTGTTTGGTCTATATTTCTGCACACACTGTCTCATTTTCCAAGGCCTTTCCAAGGTGAGGTGGTTTCAGGTCGTCTTACTTTTTACTCAGTGGTTGGATTTTAAGAGCACAGGACAGAAGTATTCATTCTCTTAAAGATTCTGCATAGAGACTGGCTGAACATCTCTTTTGTCATACTTTACTGGCCCGCACTGTCAGAGGAACACTTGTCTGAATGGGAAAAGTTCAAAGAAGTGATGGCATCTTTAATCTGCCATGTATTCTTTGGGGCATGCAGTGGTAGGAAATCATAATGCTTAGATTTTTTATTTGCCTACTTCTTTATAAGAGTAATAATGAATAAATGATTAAGCCAGCCAATTTTCTCAACAGTGAGCTGATGGCATTTTGAGTGAGACAATTCTTTGTGTGGGAGTACGCTAAAGTTGCGGGATATTCAGCATGTCTGGCCAGCACCCACTAAAAGCCATTTGTGCTTTACCCCATCATTAAACAATAAAAACATGATTTTAAGACTCTCATTGGTGAAGCAGACAGAACTTCTCTCAGATGAAAACCACAGACCTAGTCTCTCAAGGTGGCAAATTTGCTAGTGATGTGATGATCAAGTTACATTTTGGCCTTCATTGGTGTAGATAATGATAAAATGATTTGTTTCTATTTTATTTCACTCTGAAAAATTCAAAGTTCTTACTGAGTACCTATATCCTCTGTGATTCTATCAATGGAAGTTGTTGCAGTGCTATAGGAACATAAAATATGCACCCTTTTCTCAAGTAGGATATAACATTACTGTAGTCATATTATTCAATCTTCAATAAAAACACTTTATGCTCCTTTCAATAAAAAAGGCATTTATTTTAGGACATTGAATATAGAAAACTAAAGAACAAAAAACATACACACACACACTCCTAAATAACACAATTCAGATGTACTACTATTGACATTTAATGGCTATCATTTCAATAATTAATAAGTGTATCTATAGGGAAAATTATATATGTATATGTATAACACATATATAAAGTAGATAATATATATTACTTTTTAATCATTTCTATATAGTATAATATATAGTACTTTATATAATACACTTTTGAGAATTCTTAACAGTGAGAAACAATATAATTTATGTTTAACATAAAACATTACTTAAATGAAATGTTAAACAGAATCAAAGGGTAAAATTGTATATGGGATATTGACTGGGGAAGCCTTCATGTAGTAATTGAAGCTTAATTGGGACCTTGAAGAATGGGTATGTTTAGGATTAACAAGGTCCTAATTAATAACTGTATGGTAAGGAAGAGCATAATATAATTAGAAGATGATCTAGTTTGTATCTGTTTTTTCTATTTTTAATAAATATAATCATTTAATTTTTATTAGGATTTACTGCACAAAGCTTTGAATTTGAAAATGCTAATGTATTCAAGAGATATGGGGAAATTGGGAGCAGGCATTGGTTTTTAAAATGCTCTCAAAGATGTCATTAGAATCTAAATAGTGTTCTAAATAAACCAACAGATGGATTCAGTGACAGCTGTGATATATTGGTCCTAAATGGAATTGTAGGGTGGGGATTTCAGAAGTTGGTGAGTGAGGAAATAACAAAACACACACTCTAAAGGACATCCATAGTTCATGGTGAAATAGACTCCAGAATTTCTCTTTTTTATCCAAAGTGAAAGGAAGAAAACAGAACCTCTCTTATTGTTTTCAATTTATTGTTATGATGAAGATTAGATAGTTGTTACTGACTACTTGGCAGTAAATATTATATTCTTTAAAAATAATTTCTTTTTAGATTTTATTTATTCACTTTTCATAGAGAGAAGAGAAAGAGAGAGAGAGAGAGAGAGAGAGAGAGAGAGAGAAGAGAGGAGGAGCAGAAAGCATCAACTCTCTTATGTGCCTTGACCAGGCAAGCATAGGGTTTCAAACTGGCAACCTCAGCCTTCCAGGTCGACACTTTATCCACTGCGCCACCACAGGTCAGGCAATATTATATTCTAAACAATATTTGTACATTTACTAATATTACTCATAGTATCAGTAACCAAATCACTAATAGACTAATAAAGTAATAAAAATGAACATGAATTACATGAGGATAGAAATTTTTATTTTGTTTTCTTTTCTCTCCTAATCAATCAGTTTCCCCATATATCTTGAATACATTAACATTTTCAAATTCAAAGCTTTGTACAGTAAATCCTAACTGAATGAAGGTCTTCACATTAAGGAGAATGTATTTACTTACGAGAAGTGGGAACAGAAATAAATGGCATAAGATAAAATAAAAAATTATTATTTTTTAAATTTTTATTTTATTTTATTCATTTTAGAGAGGAGACACAGAGTGAGAGAGAGAGAGAGAGAGAGAGAGAGAGAGAGAGAGAGAAAGAGAGAAAGGGGGGAGGAGCTGGAAGCATCAACTCCCATATGTGCCTTGACTAGACCAGTGCAGGGTTTTGAACTGGTGACCTCAGTGTTCCCAGGTCGACGCTTTATCCACTGCGCCACCACAGGTCAGGCAAAAAATTATTTTTATAGCAAATGTAAGAATTAGTAAAGCACTGTTTTGATACTATTACAAAATGATTGAGCATAATCTACCCAACAGTAAATCCAGAAAATCTTGCTATAAGCAGAACGATATTGAGATTCTTACCTGCAATCAGGTATAACTTGTCTAGCTATAACTGACTTAAAAAAACATATTAAACAATGACTAAAGAATTATTTTGTTGTAGTTTAAGAGTGTGTGACTATTACTAAAATTCCTGCAATTATATAAATTAGAAAATCAATGTGGTAGATAGAGAAGATGCATTATTTTAAACAGCTCCGAGTATAGGGTAAATTAGATAATCAGCATTAACTAACTGCTTGCTATGAATGAACGATAGTCAGTTTGTATTATGTAATAATGGAGGTGAGTCAATAGGAAAAAGGTTACCAAAGGCGGTTTCTAAAAGAAATAAGCATATTAAATAATAATTTTTAGTTTATACTTATAAATTGTTATTAAAAATAATAATTGCAAAATAACTTATATTGATAAACAGACCAACAAACTCTAGTCAATTAAAAATGATCTTCCTTGGTTAGTTGGTAACACAAATGGTTCACTTGATAAAGTCAATATTGCAAGTAACGTTGTTATTCTACATGGTAAAAATCATGAGTGTAGTCACTATTTAACCACTGCAGTGGTTAAATTTTAGTACCCTGAAGAAGATTCCTGAACCTCAACACTAAATAACTCTCATTCAGAAAGTCTAGGGTCCGGTACTTGTTTCTACATTTGTAACCTGCACTTTTGAGGATCTATGTGCAGGTCATCAGCAGTCAAAACAGTTTGAAAAACAGTTCTTGCGATTCATGCCACTTGTTTCTGCTCAGAAGATTCCATTTATTAGTAATTAATGGACCTGAAGTACTGTTATTTAGGGGAGTACATAATTGTTTTTAGCTTCTGGGCATTATTTTGGGACTTTCCTTCCAATTAAATCAACTTCCTCTAAAATCTGCTTTGCCTTTCTGAAATAACTACCTTCACTTACTCAGGATTGATATTTACAAGTAAGACTGGTCTGAAAATTCATTTCCTGTGTAATCTTTACTAGGTTTAAATGTCCATATTCTATATTTCTTTCCTATGCTGTGAAATAGATTAAGTAGCATTAGAATAAACTGTTTTTAAAAGCTTGTGAAATTACCATATGAAACTGTGTGGCCCTGGTGTTTTTTGTAAAGGGGAAAACAAGACCACTGGGTAATTCTTCTATTTATTTTATCTGTATATTTGAACTGCTTGATTATGCTACCACTTCCAGAGTACATTTTATATTTTGTAAAATTATATACTTCAGCCATGTTTTCAAATTTGTGTGTGTGTGTGTGTGTGTGTGTGTGTGATTCAGTGAATTACTTTATATGCTCCTTTGAATTTCACCAGTATTTATGAATATTCTTCTCTTTTATTTTGTGTAATATTTTGAAATCTCACTCTTTTCCCTTCAATTAGTCTATAGGTGAGCCATAGAGAAAATGACAAAAAGTAATTTAAAGAGAATAATTTTTAAAATGAGGAAAACAACTTTTTCCACAGAAGATGGGAAGGTATATACCAACACATATACAAATACAGTATATATGACTCTGCCATTTCTATTCTAATTAATCTTGCAGTGTCCTTGACAAATGAAATTTGTAGTGTTCTAATGCAGTTGTACAATACTTACCTATATAGAAATATAAGTAGAATAATGTGATTCTATATTACTAACAATGTATGTTGATTATATACTATCAAGTTTTAATTTTGACACTGATGTGCCAATGTAGATTATATTTTGAATATTTACCAGTCTATGTGTACACACATAAATTTAATAGGATTAAGCATTATTCAAAGGGTAAGAACACTTAACGTTTTGGAAAATTCTCCTAAGCCTCTAATCAGGGCTGAGATCAGAAAATAAAGCAGAATGAGACATGTAAGAAAGCAACACATGTGTTCAGTGCATGTTAGTGTCACAATGGTTATGTGTCCTCACTAAATCCTCCCAGAATCTAAAAGGTATCTCTTTTTAGTCATTATTTTGTTGGCTAATCTGAAAAGTAAGAGAAATAATGTAATAACCTTAAATGTCTTAATTGTTTTGGGTAATATTAATTACATTTTACTTATTTCATTCTAATAGGTAGTGTCTGTTAATCTTGTGAGGTGTACAAATCTGGAGAAAGAAGATACTTAAACTTGGCCATTTTTTGGGTGTAAATGTAAAATTTTCTTTTCTACACGCTCATTTGTAGCACTAGAGAGGTCATTTCCTATCTGTAGGTAAGTGATTGGTTGAAGGCAGAATTCTAATAACTTTTCAACACATTGATGCCTGTAATCTTTTCTTTCCCTTGGGAATAGAGGCAGTGGTGGCTCTAGTTATTTCCAGAATTGCTATGACAATACTCTCTGTCATAAGAGGTGCCAGGGGCACTGCTAGTGCTCAATAACTAATGAGTAATGATAGGATATATTCACACCTTGAAAATGAGGTGGTGAATTTTTTTGAATTTTCTTGTAGAGTTCGGCACAATGAGAATCCCCATGGAGGTACACAGAGTGAGGATCTATCCCAGGGATAGCGAGTGATGACAGAGGGCTCTGTTTCAATATGTTTTGTAAAGGAAATCACAGCTTTGGTTGCTGAAGCTGGTGAGTTTCCATCAGTTATACACTGTAGCATTACAGACTTGTGAAATCTGTCATTCTAAAAGGATTCTGAAAGCCAGAGGGTGCCTTTTCTTCCAGATGACATTGGCATCCCCTGGCAATGACAATTAAGTGATTTCAGGTTGAGGATGGGAAAAAAGATCATTTATAGCTGCTCATATTACTATACAAAATATAGACAAACAGATAAAAATCAATCTTTGGAGTGGGTTTAATCCTATTTAAATTCTTTAATAATTTCAGATTCTTTTTTTAAGTTGTCTACTACAACTAGAGTTGGGTTTTAGACTGATGCTAAGGCCATTTCTCTACTACAAAATGTGGGAGAATGGCAAGTATATTAGTACCCCATTGTAAATCTGTATTGGAGAGCTTTACAAAAAGTGACCCTGGTTTAGTCATTTTGTACTTCACCTTGAAGACTGTTAATGTTTAGTGGGCCTCATCCACTATTACATGTGAAAAGTGAAGGTAACTGCACTGGTTTGGGGTTTATGTTTTCCTCTTGTCCACCCAAAGGGCAACTCATTATTATGGAGTAAAGAGAGGACAGATGGGACTAGTCCTCCTGCCCAGTTCCTCTCAGAGTCATCTTGCTTAGGTCAGAGAGTCATGGCAACTAAACCCTTCCTGTGCTCCCTGAGTCACCACTTGGTCATGCAGTCCTGGCCGGCCCCTGAGGGTCTGCCTGACCTAAAGGTCCGCTGGGATAAAGGACAGGGTCACAGGAGTAGACTCACTCCATGTCAGGCTGACCTGTGATTCTTAGATACAGACATTGGGCTTTTTAAAAATAATTATTTCCCTTTTTATATTTTCTTGATATAGATTTTCCTCTTTTCCAATTTGCCCTAGTTCCTAGTTCCTTGCATTGTTATGAAAACAGCTGCTTTTGAACCCCTTGTTGGGGTAAGCCTAGCTTTTATAGGCTATATTCCTCTGTTTTTAGAAATATACAACAATCTTTGAAAATGCTTTTGGGTATTTTGGGGTGGTTTAATTATTTTACCAGCAAGATATCAGCCCCTAAATATGATATTTCATGTAGCCTTATGAAAATACTCTTTTATCACCATGTTGCAAGGCTGAGGGTTTATAGCAGCCCAAAATATTTAGATAGACCATGAAAATGTAGTCAATTAAAACAAGCGTGATGTGTCTTAATGACAACACTGATTCAATTATTCAGCTTCAATTTCCTTCTCTGGGACGTGAATAAAATTTTAAATATTTCTGGTCCTCTAAAGACAGTGTCTGTGATTAAACTGTGTCCTCTCTCTCCCAGATCCTATTGTCTTCCTCTGATTTATTCCTGGTGAATGAAGGCAAGTTCATAGCCTCAGGTAGCTTTTTGTTTCTTTCATTTCTCAACTCTGCCTTATCGTTTTTCTGTAGGCATAAGGTTTCGTCTGGGCATGTGTCTGAAATCATTAGGGTTTTACCTTAAGATCCCTGAATTGGGGTCTTTGATTAACTTCTTGACCAGGATCATCCAGTAGTCAGCTGTCTTGCCCCTCCACATTTCCCTGTCAGAAGATTCATAAGGCACGGAGGCCAAATCCATACTTGCCCCTGGAAGAACTAGTGAGACAGCTTATCCAAGTGTGTGTGCTCAGAGCAGTACCTTGGGGGCTTCCCTGTAGCCTACAACTCCAAAATTTACTTTGGGGATTTAGAAAAGTCTAGTCGGCTTCTACTTAAGGTGACCAGATGTCTCACAGTCGAGAGAGAGAGAGAGAGAGAGAGAGAGAGAGAGAGAGAGAGATTTTAACAATTTGTCCCACGTCCCACAGTGTTTTTAAAAAGTCCCGATTTTTGGAAAGAATGCGCAAAAAGCTAGGGAATGGCGGGAGAATGGGAAGGGTATACAGTTTTCAGCAAGGTGACTCTGCATCCACCTGGAAGCGCCTGCACTGCCGCAAGAGCTGGCTGCCCCGTGGCGGGCCCCGA
Source organism: Rhynchonycteris naso (assembly GCA_037038555.1). Lineage (NCBI taxonomy): Eukaryota > Metazoa > Chordata > Mammalia > Chiroptera > Emballonuridae > Rhynchonycteris > Rhynchonycteris naso. Next base: position 149,938,528 of record CM072997.1, read on the forward strand.
AACAAGGAACTTTGGGCGAGATGTACCTTCTGGGGCAGAGGCTGTCAAGTCCCCTAACTACCCATAGGCTCGCATCCTGGACACTCTGGGCTCCATGAGGCACAAGCCGCTCAGTCTCCAGCGGGCAGCGGGGCTGGACACGGGGAGCGTGGCTACCTCAAGGACAAGTCCAGGCTGGGAGTGTGTGCAACCGCTCATATAGGAGTGCTTTGGCAGCGCTGCCCTGCCTGCTCCCGCCCACTCGTGCAGCTCCAGCATCGGTTTCAGGACGTGTAACCCAATCCAGCTGACTCTCTCAAAATTTCCCATATAGTAATATTTCCAAAAATGATCTTTTTAATGAGGTATCATTATTAAAAATATATATTGATAAGGAAAAGGTTACATCTTGGACATCAGCAAAAATCACAATAGAGAACAAATGGTTACAAATATTTCATCATTTTGAAACAAACCATGTTCCATACAATAATGCACTAAAAATTGTGGAATACGCGCTGTTGTTACCAGGAACTAATGTTGCGACTGAATGCATTTTTTCTATGGTAAATAAAGTATGGACATCAGAAAAATCACAATTAAGTGTTGAGGCTTTGAAAGCCATTTTATGTGTGAAAAATAATTTAACAAATTCTTGTGAAAAATCTCATGACCTTTTAAACAATGACAGCAATTTACAAAAACAATTCACTCAAATGAGAAATATGCCAAAGAATAAAACAATACTATACATAATTTTTAATGTATTATATTTGTAAATTGTACTTATGTTAAAATTTTAAAAAATATATTACAATATTATTTTTGCATTCTATGAAATTTTTTTTTGCTCCATATAGTCCAAATTTTTAATTAAGAACCCCCCCACCCCCCACCCCCGCTATACCAATTTTAAAATCTGATCACCTTATTCTACATATATTACACATTTGCATGTACTGACCAGCTGGAAATGCAGGAATCAACCAAGTTTATGAATAAGCGAAGATTTAAGTCTTGTGATAGTGTCACTCTTTTCCTTACCAGAGTTTTTAGATCTTAGCCCATGAGTATTTGGATTAGGATTGCATTTGGACTGGAGGAGGGTATAGCCTTTGTGTTATCCACACAAGTTAGTTAAGGGGCTTTTCTGAGCAAGAGTGCTAAGATTTCAAACAGTTCCTTTCTATTTGACCTAATGATGAAAGTGAGAGAGAAAAAGCAGTTTTTATTTACTTTCCAAGTTTAAAAGTTTTACCTGTGGATCAACCAATCAAGAGTCTACATATGTGATGAGCAAAAGAACATCATGGGGAGGTGAGTCTGAACCACCTGAGATAGAGGGAGGGACTCAGCTTGCTGATGTGGTCAACCCAACTACTAATGCCTGAGCCAAGCCCTTGTCATTGTGTGTGCATACAAAAGAACCAGGAAAGCAAAACTTGCAATCAGTAAAATAGTCTCTGTGAAACCTCTATTATGAACACTGGACTCTTCCTTTCATTTGATATGGGCCTCAGGTGTTCAAACACGTTTTACTCAGAAAACAGATGTTTCAATGAGGAAACCTGAATGTCACCCAGCTGAGATTGTTTTCAGTGTGGGTCAACACAGATTTTGTGCAAGATTTCCTAGGAACTGAGCGTAGTACACAGTTAGAAACTAAAGAAAAGTGAGAAGAAAAGACAGGAACTCCCATACAAGAACTCAAGCAACTGTATATACTTTTTTGTTAGCGGGTAAAATTGTACCAGGTGTTAGACAGTGTTTCAGCAGCCTGGGTACTTGAGTTCTGGCTAAGCCAAGACTCAATCTATAAGAGAAGGTTTAGTTTGAAAGTCACAGAAGCAAAAGAAGTGAGCTCAGGAAATGAGTTACAGAGGCCAAAGAAAGGTCCTTGGAAATTAGAGGAGAGATAGAGAGAGATACATCTGGAGAGATGAAAGAGGGAAGAAAGACACAGGCATGCCCTGGAAAAAGAAAGAGAACTGGCACTGGATCTTCTGTCCTGAGGGTTTTCATCTGGGGGCCTCAGGGGAGGATCTTAATAGAATATTCATTAGCTCCCCAGGTGTGTCTTCTCAGGGCCATGTTCTGCACTGATTGGTCGGTGCCAGGACAGCGGGTCATTAGTCAATGCAGCTGGTCCTAATGTCAGTGATAGCGTCACTCTGCCTGATTTTGTCGCTTCTCTGGGCCTGGAGCTGAAACCCTTCTGTGGTCTAGATGTCATTTCCAAGGGCTAATGCTTAAGGGAGTGATTGTGTAAGGGCTTGTAGTTTTGCCCATTGCTAGGCACCCAGGGCTCTCAGTGGCTCTCAGTCTCAGTGACCCTCTGCACCTGGCCTTTCGTTTCTACTCTGCTCATGCCTATCTAACCACCTGTACTGAACTTTAACAAGAAGCCTCATTTCCAGAGAAGTGAGGAAAATGGTAGCGAAACATTGGAAGGATTTGATAATGACCGGAGCACTCTCAGAATAAAAACTCTCAAATTGAGATAAAGAAATAGATGAAAAAATGCCTCATAATTTTTTTTAATAACTTGGATCTCAGGTTTTCCATGAGAAGGCTATTTTATCAGGCACTTGTGCTACTGAGAGAGAAGTACACTTATTTTAACTGCTAAGCTAATAAACATTACATATTAGGGAAACTCCAAATAGACAAATTATTTTTAAGTCAGTAAAATTTATACTTAATCTAAATTATTTTATCTTTATCTTTTCAACATTAACTGAATTACTATAGTTTTAATATAGAGAACAACAATCAGTTTTATCATGATTTCTCTTTTTATTTTTTTGGTCTATGATACTAATTGATCATTTAACTATTTTGAAGAACATAAATCATTTCCCATTGCTTAGTTGAGGAATTAAAGATTTAGAAAACAGATAAACCAGAAAACTATCACTCAGAAAAGCCACTATGTCTCCTTGGAAGAAACAGTGACCTTTTCCTTTTTGTGTTTCTTTATTTGCAGTTTGTCTTTGTCTGAGATTTTAACATTTATTGTCCAGATGATCATAATCTCTTTAGGGTGCACCAAAATCATGAGACCTGTCTGCTTTCAGACTCGCGTGGCAAGTTTATTTCTTAGAAAGCACTTCTCAAAATGTCTATCACAGGCCGTACTATGAACATGTTTCAACTGGGTGTTTTGTAGCTGTGGTTCCTGTCAGTGGATGGCATTCGTCGTTAGGTTGGTTCAGTTTTATATTGATTAGTTCTTCCTCCCATACTCCAAGGACACTGGTTTTCCTTGGCAGAATATACCTGGAGCCAGTGTGAAACTATCAGCATTGAATCTATTATAAATCTCTCCTTTGTATGGCTGAAGGGAATTTTCAGCTAACCCAGCATTCTTGTATAGAGCAAAATGTATTTTGTGTTCCCAAATGCCTTATTGTGTTGGCATCATTTGTTTTGGTTTGGGAGTCCTAGGGACCTCTGGATCTTACTGCTTCTTCTAGAAGCTGTGCAGTCATTTCCAGAATACCAGGGTATTGAAGAATTATTTAGGCTCATCACAATTTATAATTTGAGAGGTTGTTGTAATCTTTTCTGCCAAATATGCCATTAAAGTAAGAAAAATTTCTTCTATAAGTGTTTGTACTTCTCTTGCCATTACCTTATGACCAAACAACAGTCCCTCAGCTTACTGGATGAAAAATAATTTAAAAAATTTTTAAAAATTATTCAGTCAAGTCTGACTAGCAGAGAGCAGAGATACTAGAAATAGCATGTCATTTTTAAGTTAAAATGCCCTACCTTTTGTAGTGTTTTCATTTTAAAATGTGAAAAAAGATGACATTTGGCTGTCAGAGATAATATTGCTGACACATTTTGCATTCCTACATTTGTGACTTTTAGTTTTGGTTATGAAGTTGACTTAAAGTATTTTTGAGCATTAGTACACGATTTATAAAAGTTATCCCTTTCACTATATATATCTAAGACTTTTGCTTCTGGGTAAACTAAAATCATAAAAGAGTTTCTGTAATCTAAATCACCAAAATTACCTCAGTTTTATCTATTGTTTCAAATATGCTGCATTAAATATGGTAAAATTGTGTTAATCTTTTATGTAGTACGGCAGGTAATCCCCACATCTACATTTCTCCTATCCCCACCTCACCCTCCAAAATCTGTCACAAGACACTTCAAACGATGTGAGAATGGGTTCTCTGAGCCTGAAGAGTGCACAATGTGATGACATGCTACTGAGTCCTTCAACCATTCCACTCCACTCCCAAGAGTTCTTCCTTACCCTGCCTGCAGATGTGGCTCCCTGGAAGGGGGACAGGCTGCCTTGGTTTGACTGGGCCTGTCCTAGGTTTTGCCCTAAAAGTTTCATGTTCTAGGAAATTCTATAAGCCCAGGCAACCATGACAACAGATCACCCTACTCTGCAACAATGTTCTGGTTCCTGAGCCTTCCCTACAGCCATTGCTTATTCAGCGGGTGTTATACATTATTGTCAAACTAGACCATCACCTTCTCTTTCTTTGAGATTCTGGATATTGAACAGAGAGAAATACACTGAGAAAAGAAGTTTTTTGAAGGATAATTATGTTAAATGCAACTCTTTAGAGGAGATTAGTAATGGTTGCACTTCAAAATCACCTAAGACTTTTAAAACATTCTGCTGAGTAGACCTTGACCCCCAAAGCTTTGATTTCATTTGTTTGAGATGGGGCCTAGGTATGATGCTTTAAAAAAAAATCTTAGCTGGTGATTCTAAGATGTAGCCAGGGTCCAATATACTTCTCTAGAAAGATATACAGATTTGTATACTGGTATTGAGGCTTCTGGAATGTCTTGTTTCTACCACTTCTGAAGCTGAGTTGGTCTATACTTTCTTAGAGTCCATACTTTACAAAAACCCCTCTGAGACCAAGGTCCACAAGTATGGTGTTTCTGTTTTCTTCTATGTATTTTATTGTTGTAAGTCTCACAGTCAAGTTTTTTTTTAAGGTTTTATTTATTTATTTTTTACAGGAACAGAGAGAGAGTCAGAGAGAGAGATAGATAGGGACAGACAGACAAGAATGAAGAGAAGTGAGAAGCATCAATCATTAGTTTTTCATTGCTGTCGCGACACCATAGTTGTTCATTGATTGCTTTCTCACATGTGCCTTGACCGAGGGCCTTCAGCAGACTGAGCCACCCCTTGCTGGAGCCAGTGACCTTGGGTCCAAGCTGGCGAGCTTTTGCTCAAGCCAGATGGGCCCGCGCTCAAGCTGGCGAGCTCGGGGTCTCGAACCTGGGTCCTCCGCATCCCAGTCCAACGCTCTATCCACTGCGCCCCTGCCTGTTCAGGCCACAGTCAAGGTTTTAATCCATGAGATACCCCAGCACCTTTACAGTAAGTTATTAAAAAAAATAATCAACCTTGCATTGTTTTCTCTTCTTCATAACCAAAAAAAAAAAAAAAAAAAAAAAGGAGAACTCCCACAAATATTATAAAAATGTAGTCAGTTTTGTTTTAAGCTTTCTACTTTGGGAAGGGCAGATGCAGAAATAGATTGAAATGGAGAAACCTTTACTAGGACTCAGAAACTGATTGTCTTATAGACTCTGCATGGCACATACTACACAATCAACCATTGTGAATCGATTGAATGAATGAGTTAATGAATTAATGCACTCCATAGTCTCTTGCTACCCTACATGAACTCATATACTTTATATTTTAACAATAAAATATTAAAACAATTATAGCACTCTCTTTTATTTTTGCCTTTGTTGCCAGAAAACTTAGAACTAAAATTATACTGGATTAGAAAGACTATTTCCTTATGTTTAATGCATTTTTATTTTTCTTCTCCTCAATCAAGTTTACAATTTTTTAAAATTCAAATTGTCTTATTACATGAGTCATGTATACTAAGTTATTTTAAAGTTTATTCTGAATAAAAATGTTAGAGACTAGGAGAATAAAAGATACAAGAATGAAGTGTTCATAAGATAAGAGCTTCTATACCGGTTACTAATACTCAAGACATGCTTTTAGGAACTAAAGGTCTTCTTTTAAATTAGGAATGCTGATAAATATATACTTTCTATAATTTTGTTAACCAGTGTCACCCCCAATAAATTCAATTAAAGTAATAAAAATTAAAAATAACTGATAATAAATCAAGGGGAAATGTCGGTAGGCAAACTGGGAAATATTTTTAAAATAAGTTTTATGCAAAAAGTATTTTAACATATAGATAGATCTTATAAAAAAATAAAGACAAAATTCCAGTAAAATTGGCCAAGATCATAATATAATGATTTACAAAATAAAATTGCAAATCTTTACATCAAAACATATGCAACATTACTGGTAGTCAAAATAAACCAAATTAAGACCAAGATGAGGTGTGGGTTTTTTTGTTTGTTTGTTTGTTTTTGTTGTTTCTCAACTAGTCAAAGATTTTAAAGATACGCAGGATTGTCAAAATTTTGTTTATAAAAATAAGTGTTGGTAGGATTAATTACACTGGGGACTAATTTTCTTTTTTTATTTTCTGTCGCATGAGGTTTTAGAACTTTTTCTATATATATCTGCATCACTGACACAAAATCTGAAATCTGTTTTTTGGTGCATGCTTTAGTTTTTATGAAATTTTCATTTCTTTTTGTTAATGGCATGCATTGGTTTTTAAATTGGAGTTAAAGGACAACAACTCTTGGATTAAACATAAGCACAAGGCAATTAATGTTTTACAAACATCACTTTTACATAATTGTAGTTGTTTTTAAATGTAAAAAATGGTTATCTATAAAAACACACTCTTATTTTGTTTTAAAAGATTGAATCATGGCTTCTTCGAGTAGGCATAAATGTAAGAATAGTCCTGACACCTTCTATTATATATGTGGCTGTTACGCAGTTCAAATTTTTCAAAGGTGCAATATTTCATCATTTGTGACACGTGCATATGTTGCCTATTTTCAAGTTCCTCTTGGCGATCAAGACAAGAATAGGGTTCCTCATATTGTGTGTCATAATTGTGAGGAGATGCTTCATGACTGGACAAAAGGAAAATGCAAAAGAATGCCTTTTGGTATCCTCATGGTTTGGCATAAACCTAAGGACCACAGCAGTGATTGTTATTTCTGTCTGATCCATACAAAGGGCATCGGCAAGAACAAAAGCATCTGATCGCATATCATAATATTCCTTCAGCAATACAACCGATCCCACACTGTGAGACACTCCCAGTTACAGTTTTCAATGGTTTTATTTGTTCTAAGGATGAAGAAAGTGAACATGGTGATCAACTGTATTTTGATAAGATGCATGAAGAAATGGTTGTAGAATCTGAAGGGTCTTCTTCTGATGCCAATCAATCATTAAACCCTGAGTAGTTTAGCCAACCCAAATTGAATGACTTAGTAAGAGATTTGGGCCTATCAAAGAAAGCAGCTGAGTTATTAGCCTCCAGGCTTCAAGAAACAATGTACTTCACCGATCAGCTAAAGTATCCCATTTCAGGAAGCGTGAATAAATTTTTGTGGACTGTTTTTCCGAAGACAAACACTTTGTTTACTGTCATAATATCAGTAGTCTTCTCAGCCTGCTAGGTGTTACCACTTACAGTCTAACAGAATGGCGGCTATTTCCTGACAGCTCTAAACAGAGTCTAAAATGTGTTCTCCTACACAATGGTAATGTTTATGCAGAGGTTCTAATTGGTTATTCAACTGATCTGCAAGAAGACGATAATGACATAAAAATTGTCCTCGACTTTCTGAAATATGAGGACCATACCTGGATCATTTGTGTGTTTTTTAAAATGGTCAATTTTCTGCTAAGACAATAGAGAGGTTTCACTAAGTATCTTTGCTTTCTGTGTTTGTGGGACAGCCGAGCTTGGGCGAAACACTGGGCATAGAAGGAGTGGCTGAAATATGAAGCTCTGGAAGTAGGGATGCAAAATATTGTGAATGAACCTGTAGTTAATCTAGACAGGATCATTTTTCTCCCACTTCACATCAAACTTGGCTTAATGAAGCAATTTGCTCAGACTTTGAATAGAGAAAGTGAATACTTTCAACATATTATTTTTGCTTTTCCTGCTTTGTCTTTTGAGAAGATATAAGCAGGTGTATTCAATGGACCTCAAATTCGAACCCTCATATGTGATGAAGAATTTGCCAGGAAGATGAATAAGGAGGAGAAAGCAGCATGGCAGTCTTTTGTGGCAGTTACAAAGATCTTCCTTGACAACAAAAAAGCAGAAAACTATGAACTTCTGGTTCAAAGCATGCTGTTGGCTTTCCACAACATTGGATGTAACATGCACGTTAAGATTCACTTCCTGAACAGTCACCTTGATCAGTTTCCTGAAAATCTTGGAGCCGTTAGTGATGAGCAGACTACTGCTAGAGCATCAAATGAGCTTGTCCTCAACAAGTACACAAACACAAATTTTTGCCTGAATAGAATTTAAATAAGTTTTGTGCAATGTTTATGATTAAAATAAATGTTTTTATATGTTCTATTTCAAAATTGTAGACAAATTCTGATGCAATCATATCTTTTAGTGTATTAATGTATTTACTGCATTATATAAATTATTATATTTTCACAAAGATGCTACCCAAGAAGTCATTCTATTTCATTATGTTAAACTAAATGTTAAAAATTTTACAATAAGATGAAAATCTAAAATCTTGAATTGCAAAAAAAACGGTAGCCTACAGAGAAAAACTAATGTCAGATTTGAGATCAGCACCCTCGAATTAGGTAAGAACAAGTGTTTTTGTGGATGCAACAAAAATTTTGTTCCCAGTGTAATATATGCTATAATTATTATGTATAATTAAAAATAAATGGCAAGATACATGTGTGTGCATGCACATAAATGCACAGACAACCAATATTTCACTGGGTCATTGGTCTGTACTACTATTATAGAAGATTTTTATATCCCTTTTTGTAATTTCTACACTTCTTTAATGGATATTATTTAGAAAACCAAATTATGTCTTTAAAAAGCAACCAATATGTGTAAGACTTTATTCTATTGATTTCATACTACTACAGTTCTTTGTAGATGTAATAGTTGTTTCTCATAGATGTACTGTTGTTGAGAAATGAGTGATGCATGTGCAGCTCTCATCCTGTGATTAAAGCTGGATAGTCTTTTCCAGGCTTTGAATTTATTATTAGCAGTTGAAATATATTCATGAATTGGAAAGTAGGGGGTGATTGAGGGAAGAAATCTAACAAAGTTATAAAGTGTACTTTTAAATTCTTTGCATAACATCAGATATATGTTTTGGTTATACACCTTGTAGACAAATATAAATTTGTATTTTAACTTGTTTCTTAAAATTAATGTTTTTCATACCACATCAGAAATTTAAGTTATGGACACTAATGATGATAACCCACAGAAAATTTCTTTTCTGGGTTAAGAATTATGATCAAAGCTTTTATGTGAATGGTTACATTTTGAAATAGAAGGCATAGTTTCGAAGTTGGGAATACATTGATCTCATTTTTGTTTTACTGTGAGTTTTGTATATTCCATAGAGTAAATATTTATAAACACATGATTAGGAGTATACATAAACTCACATTTTGTAATGACTTGTTTAATATAAAAACTTTTAAATTACTATTTTTGATACTTTATTAAATGCTAGATATGTGCCTAGGAGCACGACATACCAGGTAACAATTCTCTTATCAACCATTCAAGGTATCATTCCCATTACAGTGATGATGGAAATAAGTCGTTTGATTATAAATAAAGTTTCTTGTTTCATTTTTTAATTGTATTTTTTTTGTATTTTTCTGAAACGAGAAGCAGGGAGGCAGAGAGACGGACCCCTGCATGCACCCGACTGGGATCCAACCGGCATGCCCACCAGGGGGTGATGCTCTGTCCATCTAGGGTGTTGCTTCATTGCAACTGGAGCCATTCCAGTGCCTGAGGTGGAGGCATGGAGTATTTTGTTTCCTCTGCACCTGGGCCAACTTTGCTCTAATGGAGCCGGGCTTTGGGAGGGGAAAAGAGAGATAGAGAGAAAGTAGAGGGGAAGAGGTAGAGAAGCAAATGGGTGCTTCTCCTGTGTGCCCTGGCCAGTAATTGAACCCAGGACTTCCACACACCGAGACGGCGCTATACCACTGAACCAATTGGACAGGGCCTCGTTTCATTTTTATTTTAGAAATACGTAATTTGAATTTGTTATCCTCTAAGCCCTATGATTGTTTCATATATCTATTTGATTCAATAGATTCTTCTTGTAGGATATGCATTTTAGGTGACCATAAACTCTATATATGTGTTAATATATTTCGGTGTATTGAAATTTGAGGTTATGGTTTTGGAGTTCTTTGCTCCTAATTTTGGAATGTGTGCTACCACAAATTTATTGCTATTTTTAATTGGTGAGATGTACAAAAAATCCCATTAAGCATTGAACATGGTGGTTCAAACTCACTATTCTAAAACAGATATAAAACTAAAATATTATAAAAGGAAAAGAAAACTATAAGATAATAAATTGCAGATGCATTATATTTTTTAAAATATTGCTAATATGAATTTTCTTATTATTCTAAAGTGGTCCCTTGAGATATGAGTTTAATTCATTCTGTAACCGACCTTGTAAGTCAGTCAACTCGTATATCAAACAAATTTCTCCCATTTAAAATAACTGAAATAGATTTAATCCATTCCAGCCCTGTGAAACATCCCCAAACCATCCTAAATTATTAAAAAAAGACATGTTTTTAATTAAGAAACACACATGTGTACTTTAACAATGCATAACAAAATATATAAAGTAAAAGAAAAAAGTGTTATTTAGTACTGTATTCTTACCTCGGAGACAGACGAGCACGGCTAAGGGAAGTGAATGGCGGAGGAGGAGGGAAGGAGGAAGGGATGCAGGTACTGTAGACACGTAAACTAAAACTGCACTTTCTTAACACTAAATGTAAACTAAAACTGCATTTTCTTTACTTTAAACAAAACTAAAACTGCACTTTCTTTACTTAAAATGAAACCACAAAAACTTAATTGTAAAAAGATGTACTTTCTTAACTTTAAACTTAAGCTTAACATTACGTATTTTTCATTTAATTGTTTTTGCCTTTTTGGCTGCACTTTCGGCACTTTCACTTGCAGGACTTTTGAATAAAAATCTACCCAAAGAGGTTTGCTTTTGCCTGCTTTTTAAAATGTTATGGAAATGTGACCAACAAGTGTCATTAAAAAGTGCTGAAACATGACCAGTTGAAACTTTTTCTGGGTGTTTTCTTCAGTGTAACTTGAAAGCTTCTCCCACATTGCCAGCATGTCTTTAATTTCACTTGTAGAAATCACTTCCTCTGACTCTACCTCCTCCTCACTACTGATCTCTTGCAGAAGCTCTGTATGTTGCATCATCTGTAGCTCCTTCAACTCCTCAGTTGAGAGTTCCTCCTCATGTTTCTTCAAGAGATCGTTTACGTCACCCTCATCTACCTCCAGACCCATCGACTTTCGAGGGACACAATCTCCTCCAACGTTTCTACCTCGGTCTTGGTCTCTGGTTTGTATCCTTCAAAATTTCTGTCTGCCACAACACCAGGCTATAACTTTTTCCATGCCAAGTTCAAGGTTCTTCTTGTAACCTCTTGCCATGCCAAATCAATAATGAGTAAACATATCACGATGTTGTAGTGATCTTTCCAAAACTCTCGAAGGGTTAGAATTGTATTCTCAGTCACCTCAAAGCAGCAGCAGAACAAGTGCTTTCTGTAAAGCTTTTTAAAGTTAGAAATGAGCCATACCAGGAGGTGGTGCAGTGGATAGAGCATCGGACTGGGATGCGGAAGACCCAGGTTCGAGACCCCAAGCTTGCCAGCATGAGCGCGGGGCCCATCTGGCTTGAGCAAAAGCTCGCCAGCTTGGACCCAAGGTCGCTGGCTCCAGCAACGGGTTGCTCAGTCTGCTGAAGGCCCGCAGTCAAGGCACATGTGAGAAAGCAATCAATGAACAGCTAAGGTGTTGCAACGGCAACGAAAAACTAATGATTGATGCTTCTCACCTCGCTCCGCTCCTGTCTGTCTATCCCTCTCTCTGACTCTCTCTGTCCCTGTTAAAAAAAAAAAAAAAAAAAGGAATTATATTTCCTTTCACTGGATTTGCACTTTTAATGGCATCCTTTTGTTTAAGGATGGTAACAAATTATAGATGTATTGCTGTCATACAGCCTTGCCAGTTCAATCACTCATACACCACGCTCATGTTTTTCTATTATTTCTTGCTTTACTTCTATCAACATCATTCTCTTCTTCTTCTCACCACTGTCCTTCACACTCACTTTCTTTGGCCCCATGATAGCACACAAAAAAAGTTAGTAAAAAATGCAAAAATGATGCAAGAACGAGTACAGCACACGAGATTTGACTTGATTCTGTGGGTAACACTTGAGAAGGAATGAGATGCTGGTGTTGTGCTGCCAATACTGGACCCGTGCGCCAACGCTCCAACTATTGGCAGCTTCCCAAATCATGACTCGTATCTCGGAATTTCGCTCAGATCTCAAACAAAAATATGAACTGAGTCACAGCTAGTATCCTAAAAATAAAAAGTTGGTCTGCTCGTAAATCAAGGAACCACTGTATTTTTTTTTACTAGAACCTGTATTTCCAAAAACACTCCCCAAGAATTTTGATGCAGTAAACCTATGTTATACTTTTTTAAAATCTCTAGAATAAAGTGTTTCATGATTAAATAAGTTTGGGAAATGCTGGGTTAAGTGAAATCAAACAAGTCATTTTGTGTGGGACTTCACAGAATTTTTAATGGCTGGTGTACTTTATAAATCTCCAAAAGAAAACTAAGGCATGCACTATTTCTCAAATGTATTTTAACACATATTTGTATTTAAAGGGGACATACCATGGGACTCTATCCCTGTGATACATTCTGAGAATTCAGGACATCAGGACTTAAATTGTTAGAATGGAAAGGATGAAAAGGGCTTTATTCTTGGCAACCAGCACACACCCTCAAGTGACCCTACTATCCCTAAGTGAGGAAATATTTCTTGGCAATAACTATGATAGTAACAAACAGTATTCATATCTCTGTTGGTTTACTATCTCAATGTATAATTTGACTTTAACGTCCATGTGAATGAGGAGTCCATTAGCATGTATATAACATTTAATAACCAAGAAGCAAATAATGTACCATTTAACAGTGTCTTGAAGCCTACAGAGATTAACATATGTCACTAAAATGATTGCCTTATAATATCTTTATTTAATAACAACAGATGGTGTTTTTAATTTAAATCCAGCATCAAAAGGGACAAGCACAATATTTTTAGAACAGAACCTAATCTGTATGATACTATAATTGTGGATGTGTCATTATACATTTGTCAAAACCTATAGAACATACAACACTAAGAGTGAATCCTAATGTACACTATGGCTGTTGGGTGATAATGATGTGTCAGTGTAGATTCATCAGTTGTAACAAATGTACCAATCTGCTGCAGGACATTGATAGTTGGGAAGGCTGTGTAAGTGTAGGGGCAGAGAGTATACAGGAAATATACCTGACACTCAAATTTTTCTGGGAACCAAAAGTACTCTAAAAAATAGTCTGTTTTTTTAAATGTGACAAGCATATACATTTTTCAAAACATGAAGCAGAACTTCTTGTTTCTTGCTCTTCTAATAGAGCCGTAAGGTGAATGACGATGAAAGGATAGTGTAGATGGGGGCATCTAATGGATTTATAGAGACTTTATGTTCTAAGTACATTTCATATAAAAAGAGGTTGGTAAAATTTTGCACATTGATGGATAGTCATAACATTGCTAGTATGTCAGTGGTCAGAACTTTTTGAAATGCGTTTCCTTTTTATATAGGTATTACCTACTGATAGGGAAATCAATTTTTGTTTCAGAAAGGAGCAAATATGTAAAAAATCCCCAACTTCTAGAATATTACTGATATCCAAATCTGATATTTCTTAGAATTAAAATTTATTTTAATAGATTCACAGCTTTAATATGAGTACAAGCTTTCCATACAGCTTTTAGGTTAATAATAAAAATGAAAAAGGTAACATGGAGGATATGATAATGAATGTAAATGAAAGATCACTTAAGGAACACTGTGGACAAAGCTTGTGAAATTCAGAAAGGATTTTTGCATTCTACCCGATCAAGTAATTTTCGATTTCAAGTCTCACATATCAGTGTTGGTATTTTGGAGACATGTGGCAGTTTTTAGTTAATTTCAAGATATAGGACAGTTAGTCTTTTAAAAATGTTAATGTACTCTTATTCTTTATGTTCTAGCACTGGTATTAAAATCAAGGAAATTAGTAAATGACCAGGCTGAAAAACCTACCAGATTGTGCCAAGCCTTCCTAACCCATCTACACACATTCATTAGATAAGCCTTCTTAACATTTATATTCTTCATGGAGAGGTGAATGTATTGGGGTACAATGATCAAAGAGGAAATTATTACAACAAGTTCTCCTCTCTCTTCCCATATCTCATAGATTGTTCCCTTATGACTTGAGGATCCTTTCTCAGGATGCCTTTGGCCAGAGATGAATGTGATGATAATGACCTATCTTCAATTTTTGGCTTACTTCCATTTGGGCTCTCACTTCAGAATCTTGCTTGAGACCTGATTTCACCTTTACCAAATTATCATGCAAAAAGCCATAGGCATATGTAAGAACCTCATCCAAGACCATTGTTATTCTCTGCATTCATTTGTCTTCAGTAGCAAGCTTTTCACTGGCTTATATTTTGGCTTTATTGCTTCTTCAATCAAATTGTGACATCAGTATATGATGATTGCATCACATTTGCACAAGTGTTTCTATTTACTCCTTGGTAAAGCAATGTTTAGCATAACTCTAAGTTAGCATATTTGTTAACAATAACTGATCAAAGCAAGACTAATATTTTTAAAAGAACAAATCTTTCACAGTTAACCATCTTTAATTGTTCTTTCATTATCTTGTCCCTTAAGATAAGAAAAACACACCTGACCAGGCTGTGGTGCAGTGAATAGAGCATCAGACTGTAATGCAGAGGACCCAGGTTCGAAATGCGAAGGCCGCCAGCTTAAGCGCGGGCTCATAGCTTGAGCATGAACTCACCAGCTTGAGTGCAGGGTCGCTGGCTTGAATGTGGGATTATAGACATGAGCCCATGGTTGCTGGCTTGAGCCCAAAGGTCACTGGCTTGAAACCCAAGTTTGGTGGTGTGAGCCCAAGGTCACTGGCTTGAGTAAGGAGTCACTTGCTCTGCTGTAGCCTCCCAGTCAAGGCACATATAAGAAAGCAATGATTGAACAACTAAGGCGCTGCAATGAAGAATTGATGCTTCTCATCTTTTTCCTTTCCTGTCTGTCTGTCCCTACCTCTTCCTCTCTCTGATTCTCTTTCTGTGTCTGTCAAAAAACAAAAAAAGATAAGAAAAACACAATAAAGTTTTAAAGACACTGTAAAGAGGGACAAATATGAGGTGACAGAAAATGATTTTACATTGAGTGATGGGTATACAAAATAATCAACAGTTCAAATGCTATAGAAATGTTCACCTGAAACCTATGTACTCTTATTGATCAATGTTACCCGACTAAAGTTAATTTTCTAAATAAAATTTAAATAAATAAATAAAGTTTTAAAGAAAGTTCATTTAATAAGGAAAATTATTTAGTAATAGGTTCCATGTTGATTAATAAACACAAATTTATAAGAAATTAGTATATTTCCTCAGTGTTAACTGACTGCTTAATTCAGTAACTTGATATAATGACACCTTTGAATGTCAATACAAGGGGATCAGACATGATTTCTTTCTGACTCAGTGGTTTCAAGGGAAAGTCCTGTTGGCATGTGGGTGGGAAGTGACTTCCCTGTTGCAATGTCTAGTTACTAGAATGTCTAGAATATTTCCTCTGCTTCATGCAGTTAGCTCTCTCCAGGCATTCTGACAACTAGAAAACTGGTCCTTTTCCACTGTTTTCCTGATGACCCCTAGGAAACACATTGCCAGTCCAATGAGAAACTTTGCTCTGGTAGGTTCTATCAACCTAATTTATGAGAGGTAACTTTGAAAAACAGTGTGGTATAAACTGGTAAATATTTAATTAATTAGTGCATATACCAGTCCTTCTGACTGAGAATTTTCTATTTGCTTCAGGGTGCCCATAATTATCTTATCATGTTCTGCAGACTTTTTTTTTTTTTTTTTTTTTTATTCATTTTAGAGAGGAGACACAGAGTGAGAGAGAGAGAGAGAAAGAGAGAAAGGGGGGAGGAGCTGGAATTATCAACTCCCATATGTGCCTTGACCAGACCAGTGAAGGGTTTTGAACTGGTGACCTCCGTGTTCCCAGGTCGACGCTTTATCCACTGCGCCACCACAGGTCAGGCTTCTTATCATGTTCTAATGAGGACCAATTTCCCTCTCCACTCAGTCTCTTCATCATGCTGTTAAAAGTCATGCTGATATAAGGAAGACCACCAAGAGGTTTTTAGCTCTCTTTCTTATTCAAACCACAATCTGCTAGAAAAATCTATTTTACCTTTTTTATATTAGACATGAGAAGGAAATTGACTAGTTCTTCTTTTAAAATAGCTTTACTTGTTTATTTATTATTATTGGGTTTTTTTTCTGATAGAGAGACAGAAAGAGGGACAGATAGGGACAGACAGGAAGGGAGAGAGATGAGAAGCATCAATTCTTGGTTGCAGCACCTGAGTTGTTCATTGATTACTTTCTCATATGTGCCTTGACGGGGGCGAGGGTCGGGGAGGCTACAGCAGAGCGAGTGACCCTTGCTCAAACCAGCAACCTTGGGCTCAAGCCAGTGACCTCTGGGCTCAAGCCAGCAACCATGGGGTCATGTCTATGATCCCATGCTCAAACCAGCAACCCTGTGCTCAAGCTGGTTAGCCCACGCTGAAGCTGGTGATCTCAGGGTTTTGAACCTGGGTCCTCTGTGTCCCAGTCCAACACTCTATCCACTGTACCACTGCCTGGTCAGGCAAAATTGGCTAATTCTTTAATGAATATAATTTTAATATAAAAATCACAAATTGTATGAGTTTATTATTTCCCTATTTAAATAAAGATTTTAAGAGGGAGAGTAAATTTAAGTAGAAAATTAAGATGAAATTTTACTTTAAAAAAACAAAAAATAAGTAAGTGTTGTAGGGGACATAAGTCCTAAGTCCTAAGGTTGGCACTGATTATACATAAATGCTCGGGGGTCCTGCATTTTATCACCACCTCACCCGCCCTCAGTTTTCTAATCTATAAAATGAAAGATGTACATGTTGTCGGTATTCTTTCTTTCTTTCTTTCTTTCTTTCTTTCTTTCTTTCTTTCTTTCTTTCTTTCTTTCTTTCTTTCTTTCTTTCTTTCTCTTTATTTCTTTCTTTCTTTCTCTTTCCTTTCTTCCTTCCTTCCTTCTTCCTTCCTTTTTTCCTTCCTTCCTTCCTTCCTTCCTTCCTTCCTTCCTTTCTTTCTTTCTTTCTTTCTTTCTTTCTTTCTTTCTTTCTTTCTTTCTTTCTTTCTTTCTTTCTTTCTTTCTTTCTTTCTTTCTTTCTTTCTCCTTCCTTCCTTCCTTCCTTCCTTCCTTCCTTCCTTCCTTCCTTCCTTCCTTCCTTCCTTCCTTCCTTCCTTCCTTTCTTTCTTTTATAAGTGAGAAGAAGGAAGATAGTGAGATAGATCCCTACATGTGCCCCTACTGGGATCCATCAGTCAATCCCCATCTGTGGTCAATGCTTGAATCAATAGCACTATCCTCAGTTCCTGAGGCCAATGCTGGGACCAAGGAGCTATCTTCAGCACCCGGGACACACACTCGAACCAATCCAGCCACTGACTGTGGGAGGGAACATGTTATAGTTGAAGCTAAAATTCTATGTTTCCATAAGTCTCAGTTAATCTGTACAAGAACAAATAAATAGCAAAAACAACAAACTAGAAACAAGTATCCCCAGAATTACATGTTATAACTGTCAAAAATGACTTTTGATTCAGCAAAAAAGGCCAACTAAATTTTGTTGTTAAAATACTATAGCTACATTATGGGAAGTGAATTTACATAATGTTAACTCCAATCAAAATCTTGGGCAAAGTAGCAATGATATCATTTTTATTTGGGGGTCAAACTTCTTGAGAAAGTTACAGTATGATCATATGAGTTAGTGAGGATTTATTCAGCTCTTTTTTTATGTGTTGAATTGTGATACCCTGTACCAAAAATCACAGTTTAGACATTATTTAATACTATAGGCTGCCAAAACACACTAGAGACCCCTCTAGCTGCTTGTCAGTTGTGTTTGGAGAGTGACTTAATTCCAAATGAAAGACAAGTAAGGTATTATATAAACTCTTATCTTTTTTGTTCACCTAGAATGAATTAATAGTTCTTATCCCAGGAACGGTTAAAAAAATTAACACCTGCCAACAGTGTGTTTATGCTCATTTTCTTAGCTTGAATTCTTACTGATGTGGCTAATGAATTTCAGACATAAAGAATTTATTTTACTGATTGATCTAAGGTACATAAAGTTCCAAAGAAGTAACATTTAATTTGTGTATTCCATTCATTCACCCCCTATACATTTTGAGATCCTACTTTACACCAGCCACTGTGCTAGGGGATTTAAAAAAATGTGAACTAGCCTACCCTCAAGGGTCATACAGTGGACAGAGAGAAACAGACTAATGATTGCAGTTCAATATAACTGCTTGGGGAGAGGGTTGCAGGCAGAGGCACCATAGGGATGAAGGCTTGGAGGATGGGAGAGCCTGTTGTATGTGAGACACTGGAAGCATTTGGGGCCTTGTAGGTTGTTATAGTTGGAGATCTAGAACCAGAACGGTCAGTGGAAGTCAGACCATGAATATTTTTACATTTTATGCTGAAATGGCTGAGATTAAACCCTGTTACCCTTCCTTCCCTACACAGAATTAATTTAACCTTGGGATTAAATGTGGGCCCATCATTGGATACTCGAGGTTGTTGGAAACCAAAGCATCAGCTATTTTGAACAGAAATTAAACTCATCTTAAGGAATTTGAAAGTTCTATTATGTGAAATAAATACATAGGAAGAAACAGAAAACAATATTATCATGAATGTTAGAGAGTAAGCACAAGAGTTCAAAGATACTTCCCTAAGGAAGGTAAAGTTTAGAGATACATGCCCAGAACTGCAGCGGGCTTGCCCTGCCTCTTTAGTCATCAGGACCTCTTTAGCACAAGGGCTTATGAAGGTTTCCTGGGCAATTATGTACTCCTGGCTTTCAAATGCCAAAAGTGGGGAAAAAATAAATAAAGCTATTATTTATTGTGCAATTAAAGGGATTTTAGCTTTTTCTTGTAAAAATTAGAAATATTTCCAGTAAAATAATTAAATTTTGTTATTGGTATTTAAAGAGTCATCTATTAGAATACTTATTATGCTTAACACACTTAAGGAGTAGAATGAAAAGGACCTTTGACATATGAGGCAATCAATGGTTTCATATTACTCTATGAACTAGAGAATTAAGGTAGTCCTAAAGGCAGACATGTCCCATACAAATATTCCAATCAGCATAAGGAGTTAGTGACTACCACCTAGGTGGTTTTATTACACTGAAAAATGGCATTTTATATCATATTTCATCACTATTATAAAATGGCAAGTAGTTAAATAAAACATGTAACATGAAACTAAGAGAGATATGGGACAATCATGATTATTTTCACTGGAATTTCTCTTATTCATAGTCTACCACAATTTTAATTTTTTTAGGGAGTGATTGGTAATCTTTTTATTTAAAAATTATTGCTTCAAAGAAATTTAGTAACAACTATCACATATTAAATGGAGTTCATGATTACTTAGCTTAATTAGAAATAGTAGTAACATGGAAAAGAACAGGAAATAATTTTACTCAGTATCATTTCAACAAACGAGTCAGGAAATACATTTTGTTATTTTTAAAGAACTCAAGTGTTGAAAGTTTTAATCACTGTAAGAGAAGCCAAAAAGCTTTTATTTCCAAAGGCAGACACAATAAAGATGTTAATGAAAAGTCTGCTCTCTGTTCCTTGAAATCTCCTTACCCTGGCAAAGGGGCTTCATCACTCAGTCTCCTTCTTCCATTTGTGAAAAGGATATACAGGGGATCCTCAATTTACAGATTTACAACAGTCTTGACATATGACGTTTTGAGTTTCTGATGCTCACTCCTATAAAAACTTAAAAATTTGAGATGTGAGTGTTTGGCTTACGCCCATTAGCATCATACTTACAGACTACATGGTGAACTAGTTTGGTTGTGAATGGTGGAAGAATACGCCCTAATGTGGCTTACAAGTGAGGGAACTAGGTTTCTATGTTCTAGGTTATGATTTTACAACTGTGTTAGGAGAGGTAAGTGACTTAGGCTAGGGTGTGTTTTGACTTACACCAAAATTCGGGTTATGTCACTGTCATAGGAACGGAACTGTGCCATAAGTCGAGGACCTCCCTGTAACAGTCAGTGGTGGGATACAAATAATTTAACAGCCTGTTCTCTGCCCCAATGACCATTTTAAGTATAAAAAAACGATATACTGAAAGGTAGTTTATTATTTCATGCACTTAAATCTTAAATAAGAACAATAAAAGAGGTACACAAAACTAGATTGTTATGAGTTTTAAAATATTAATAAAATTATTAATATGAATGTTAATGCTTCTAACTTTCTACATAACTTAAATGAATATAATGTCACATTTCAGAAATTTTAATTGGTTTATTCACTGTTTATATATTCTTGACTTAAATAAATCAATATTTACATATGAACATGGGGCAACATTCTGAAACATCTGAAAGGATTCACCTCCTCAAACCCTGCTCCTCAATCACCAGTCCTCCTCCCATGAAAGGACCTCTTTTTTCTGTTTCTTATACTTCTTTGAGTTATAGTTTATGCATATCTAAATTTGGTAGACAATTTTTGATGAACAGCATTGTTTCTTCAATGATTATTAGTCGTACTTTAAAAAAAATTCTTTTTAGTGCAGTATCTGGCATTTAAATTGTTTTCAGAAAGATACACAAATTAAATGCTTAAATTTTTATTTGTAGTTGCTTATAGTATTAATAGTATTTAAAATCTTGTTTGTAATTTCTTCCCCCTTTCCAATTCTACATTGTGTTTATTTGGAATCGAAATTAATAAGGTTAATAAGGTAGAAAACCTTTGTTTTGTGTGTGTGTGTGTGTGTGTGTGTGTGTGTGTGTGTGTGTGTTGCTGGCTCTTGCTTTCATTGACATTTTTGTTTTTATTGTCTTATTTTTAGTTAGGTTTGTAAGTCTTTGTTTTGTGAAGGTATAACAAATTGTTATTTACTAGGTTACTCATATTAAGTTTTATTTCTTCCATCTAATTTGATATTTTTTATTGAGCTTGCTTCTTCATTATTTTTTTTGCCTTCATTTACTTCATTTCATTGGCTATATTAATATTCTTTTATTGGTTAAGAAGTTATATATTTTACTCTTAGTCTTCTAGGGCTTACGTGTAACTTGTGAGAGCCCATCCTTACTTTCTTAAGTTTAGCAACCTGTATCTCTTCCCCCAAGTAAAACATATCCCTTAGCATACCCGCACCTCGTTCTGCTCTTCCCCATTTCTCCCCATATTCGTATTTCTAGAACTTATTTTTAGTGTTAATAACGTACTTTTGTTATTGTTTTTCTTTGCTTATTTTGACAACTCCACTAAATTATTTACTTAACCTTATTTTTCATATGAGTAATAGTGTTCTGTTTGTTTTCAAAAATATGCTGAATCCTCTGGGGCCTTGTTTAGTTGTTGTGCCCTATCATTTAAGTGATATTTAGCTGTTTATATAATTCTGGGCTTGAAGCTTTTATCTTTCATCACTTTGAATATATTAATCTAACATCTCCTTATGACCTGGGTTGCTTTTAAAACCTGACTTTCAATATGCTTTTGTCCTTTAGAGGCAATCTGGTCTTCTTCTGTGGAAGGTTGTAGGATTTTTAAATTCACTCATGTTTTCTTAAAATTCTTTATATTGCTAGTTGTGAAATTTCTTCCTTTCTCTCTCCCTTTCTTTCTCTCTCCCTTCCTCCCTCCTTTCTTTCTCTCTTCCTTCCATGACATTCTATGAGCACTTTTATCAGAAGATAGTATTTAGTACATAGTAAAAAATCTCATCCCTCAGATTTTAAATATGCCACCCTTTCATCATTTTGTTTGTATTTGGTAATTTCTATTATGTGAATGGTCCTCCTCTTCTATATTCTTTCATCTTAATTTTTATTTTAGAAACTCTTTTTCTTTTTTTTCTTTTTGGATGCCTTTTGGAAGCACCGACCTGACTTTCCAGTTTTTTAACCTTTTTTTTTTTTTTTTTTTTTACTGATTCTGTTATTGAAACCACTTACTGGGCACTTTCTTTGAACCATTTTATTTTTCACAATCAATATCTCTATTTGGTTTCTCCAAATGATGAGTCATTTCTGTATCTTATCTCTAATACCTTTCTTTATCTCTCTGAGGACACTTACTGCACTTATTTTAAATTCTTCTCTCTAGTATAATAACTTTGTTTTATCTGTTATAAATTTTTAAAATTTATTGGAAATTTAAAACAGCAGTTACGTTTAAATATATTATTATTGTTTCTTATGAGATCATTTCCCTGGAGTATGGTAGTGTGTTTTGGGGAAAAACCCTGGCAAAATACTCAATTGTATTCTTCCTGGAAATTTTTAGAAAGGAGAGGTTTTTGGTGTTGAAATCCATCAAAGCAGAACACTCTTATTTTCCTTCCCTGCAGTATTCCCTTGCCTTAGGAATTACCTTGTATTTTCATCTCCATCATTGTACTTTCCCAAATCCTGGCTTAATGAGTTGTAATCATCTAGTCCTCAAGGCATTTCTCAAGGAGGGAACGTTCAGGGTCTACAGTGAAGCTGCACATGTTCTGATCTACTCCCTACCTGGGCCAGAACACTGCTCTCAAGTTACCCTGTCATCCCAGGCTGGTGCTAGGCTGACACAACTGTGGATTTTACTTTACGCTATATTTTATTTTATTTTTATATCCCACACAAGCTATGGAGTGCTCAACCATGTGCTAAAATAATGTAAAGGCGACTAACAAAGAATAACTGGAAAACTCTTACTGCTGTCTGTTTCCAAATGTGGCTCCTAGCCTTCTCACTCCGGATTTTTATTCCTGCCCCTGAGTATATGTGCTAGAACTCAGATTCCTGTTTTGCCCAGAGGATTACCAAGTCTCACACCCATCTGCTTCCCTTTCACTTCTGTGACATCTCCAGAGTTGCACTGTGGTGAAGGCAGCTACCAAATCCTATGTAAATTCACCTTTTCATTAGGAAGAGAAATCTAGCTATTTCCCTAAGAAAGACTTATGAAAACTATGACTCTAAACTCATATAAGCTAAAAATGTCTATTTTATACTTGACTAATATTTTGGCAAAGTATATTAATTAAGGATAACAGCTTCCTTCCTTGGGGCTTCATGTGGGTAGCTACACTGCTGTAAACCGTTCTGTGAACTGATTTTCCCCTTTAAAGTGAGTTCGTTTTTTTTGCTTTGATTTTTTCAAAATCATTTATTTGTATCTTAAGTCAAGTAGTTTAAAAGTTTTATTAATAGGCCTGACAAGGCTGTGGCACAGTGGCTTGAGTGTTGGACTGGGACCTGGAGGACCCCGGTTTAAAACCCCGAGGTTGCTGACTTGAGCAAGTGGTCACTTGGTCAGCTATAGCCCTGCAGTCAAGATGCTGCAGTGAAGAATTAGTGTTTCTCACCTGACCAGGCGGTGGCACATTGGATAAAGCATTGGAATGGAATGTGGAGGACCCAGGTTCGAGACCCCGAGGTTGCCATCTTGAGCGCGGGCCCATCTGGCTTGAGTGCGGGCCCATCTGGCTTGAGCAAAAGCTCGCCAGCTTGGACCCAAGGTCACTGGCTCCAGCAAGGGGTTGCTTGGTCTGCTGAAGGCCCGTGGTCAAGGCACATATGAGAAAGCAATCAATGAACATCTAAGGCTGTGATGGCGAACCTATGACACACGTGTCAGCACTGACACGCGGCCACATGTGGATGCATACCTGAGCAGTATGGGGCCGCATGCTGAGAAGGACGTTTCATCCTCGGCTCCTGCACGACCAGGTGCAGTAGCTGAGGATAAAACATTTGCTGTAGTGTAGACACTCTGTGCTGGAGGTCTGTAGGCCAAAACAACAGAACTCCGGCACAGAGCATCTAGTTCTGGGACTTCCCGTTAGGACATTTTTCTTGAAGTGACACACCACCCAAGTTATGCTCGGTTTTTTGGCGAATTTTGACACACCAAGCTCAAAAGATTGCCCATCACTAAACTAAGGTGTCACAACGAAAAACTAATGATTGATGCTTCTCATCTCTCTCTGTTCCTGTCTGTCTGTCCCTATCAATCCCTCCCTCTGATTCTCTGTCCCTGCAAAAAATAAATTAATTAATTTAAAAAAAGAGTAAAAAAACAGAATTGGTGCTTCTCATCTCTCTCCTTTTCTGTCTGTCTGTCCCTCTCTCTGTCTCTGTCCCCTACTCCCCAACCCCCCCAAAAAAGTTATATTGATAGGTCTGGTTGTTGATTATATAGAATCATTTATTTTTCCTGAAACACCAATTGCTTCTTAAAACTGAAGATTCAACCATCTTTAGTTTCTGAAGTATTTTAAATTAAAAAAATTTAAAGTTGCTGTTTCATTCAATTTTTCCTCACATTTTTGAGATGCCAATTATGCCTCAGTTGAATCTACATTACATACATGGCATTTTCTTTAGAAATTCTTTGATCATTTGTTCACGGCTGTTAAGCCTTTCCTCTATGTCCCACTTATTTTCCATTTTGCTACTTCCAATGTGGATTTCATTTTGTGACAGTTTTATTATTTGCATTTCTCTCTTAAGTTTTGCCAAATTATTTTTCATTGCCTAATTTAATGTTTCCTCACTGCTTTCTTTATTGTTTTATCTTTTCTGTAATCTCTTATTTTATAGACCTGGTATTTTTTTAATTTCATTTGAATTCTTGGAAATGGCTTAGGTCAGGTATTTTAATCTGTTCTGTAGAAACTTGTTTTAAGAGCTGTTCTTTGCTATTTTTCTTTTTCTTATCTTGCTTTTTCAAGAGGATATATATATATATATATATATATATATATTCTGCATTTGTTCTCTTTGATTATTGCTCATCATTTTTAGTATACAACCTACAAAAATTAATAGCTAAAATTAGTTTAAACTATATGAGAAACAAAGCAGGTCACAGAAAAATCATACCTGTATATGCTTTTCAAATTTGACTGATCAACATGTAGACATAAAACACAGTGATATTTTAAAATAACAATGATTGTTACTAGGATTCATTCTTAGCTTTTGAATAAAGTTATGTAAGGGTCTAGATATACAGAAATATTGTTGCCCATGTATTGTCTTTAGAAACAGTGGCCTATTGTTTATTTATTTCTTCTTTGATACTCTTTTCTCCTTATGTAGATCTGAGTTTCTGACATATTTTTTATCTTTTCAAAAAATTTGTTTTAACATTTCTTGCAAGGCAGGTCTACTGGCAACAAAGTTCCTTGATTTTTGCTTGTCCAATGAAGTTTTTATTTCTCTTTCACATTTGAAGGATACTTTCTCAGTCTACCGAATTCTACATTGATGTTTTCTTTCTCCTCAACTCATAAAATTTCACTCGCTTTGTTCTCAACTTGTTTATATGAATTCAGAGAAGTCAAAAGTGATTCTTCATTCTTGCTTTATTATAGATGTTTACTCTTTTATATTTTACTTTCTATAGTTTGAAAATAATATGCCTAAATGTAGTTTTGTTGTTGTTGTTGTTAATTTATCCTGCTTGGTGTTCTCTGAATTTTTAGGATCTGTGGTTTTGTGTCTGACATTAATTGAAAAAAGTTCTCAGTCATTAATGTTTTATATATTTATTCTGTTCCTTTCTCTCTTTCTTCTCCTGGTATTCTCATTACATATATGTTACACTATTTCTAGTGGTCCCACAGTTCTTGGATATTCTGATCTTTTGTTTTTTAGTCTTGTGTCCTTTGCTTTTAAGTTTTGGAGTTTTCTATATTGGGTTATCCTGAACCTCAGAGATTCTATGTATAATCTAGTAATAAGCCTAAGAAGGCATTCTTCATTTCTGATACAGTGTTTTTGGATTCTAGCATTTTCTTTTGGTTCTTTATTAGCATTTCTATATTTTTGCTTACATTGCTCATCTGTTTTTGCATGCTGCTTACTTTATTTATTGGAGACCTTAGCATATTAATCACAGATGCTTTAAATTCTTGATCCAATAATTCTAACATCTCTGCCATTTCTGTGTCTGGTTCTGATGCTTGCTTTGTTTGTTCCACCTGTGATTTTTTGCTATTTAGTATGCCTTGTAATTTTTCTTAATAACTAAGCATTATGTACTTGATAAAAAAGAACTGCTATAAATAGGTCTTCAAAAACATGATGGTGAGTTGTGGGGGAAGGAAAAGCATTTTATCTTCCTATCATTTTAGTTTTTTAGTATGCTTAGAACTCTGGACTGTGAACTTCACTTATGCTTCTCAGTTGCAACCTCTCACCTCCTTGCCTTAGATGGGAAAAGACAACAGAAGCTGGCTGAAGTGGGGTATTTCCCTTCCCCACAGATTAGTTATGCTTTTTAAAAATCTGCAGGTTAGGCACTGGTTAAATAGTTTCAGTTAAGGGAGGACCTTATTAAGAGGAATGGAATGTTCTGATATAGGAAAAATGTTTCTTTTTTCTCTTCCCCTGCTGGAAGCATAAAGGGATTTTCTCCAATATTCACTGTGAGAACCTTGTAGTAAATGCAGGAGCTAAAAAACACAAGAATGGGCTACCCACCACCATGACTGGGTCCCCCTGAAGGTTTTGCCCTTCAGAAGTGTCTGCAAGGAGCTTTCAGCCATTCATCAGTTACAGTTCAGCTTTCCCTGCCCGGCACTTGTTCCCACAGATGTTGCTGCTCCTATAAATTGTAATTCTCTATATTTACTTGCTGATCTTTCCAATTTTGTAGAAAATGGTTGACCCTTTGACCTCAGTTCTTTTACTTTCTTTCAGTTTGTTCAATTTTTACTTATTATTAAGAGGAGGTGATGACTTCCAAGCTTTTTAGATGCTGATATGAATAAAGTTCTATTACTCATTTTGAAATATAATAGTTTCTCTTAATTTCCTGACACCTTGGGGGTAAAGGAGAAGGTCACTTTGGTTCTGAAATGTTTCTGTAGCCAACCCTTAAACCTTAGTCTTCTTTTGTGAGTGAGAGAATTTTGTTTTGGTTCTTCATAGCATGCCATCTACCTGAATAAATCTTTGCCACACACACTCTTTTTGAGACTAAAGCTTTGGGCACCTTCTCTATGTCTTACTTTTAACCCTGCCCAATTTAACTACTAGAGTCCTTTGTTTTATATATATTAACTTTCAAGGGCTTAATGTTAATTTACTCAAAACTGAGAGAGAAAAAAGCAGAAATGTTAATAAACTGCTATTTTAAAATTAGAGGATACTTATTTTATTTTTCAAAACAAGTTAATCCCCCTTCTTTCTTCTTTTTCTTTAGAAAACATCATACTTTAAAAAGAGTCATATAACTATATTTATACTCTTAACCAGAATGAAATTGTGAGTTTTACAATCATGATTCTGTGTAACTTTCTACAAAATTAAATTCTTAGATCTCTATCTTCAACATTAGTCCATTGTTCCACCCTTTAGGAAAAAAAAAAAGAAGTTTATGGCCTTAATGTTTAGGTCAAATTCCAGAGGTATTTCTCTCCCTTCTCTTTTCTCATTACATAGATACAACAAGTAAGGTTGATCAATTGATTATAAATTCTGGCTTTCTTTAACTTTACTGTGAATAATGTTTTTCTTGACCAGAAATATGATCATCTCAAGAACTAAGAAATAAAAAGTTGTATTTCCCCATGAAACTATTGGTTTCCCCTGGGAATAGTAAATTAACGGACTAATTTAAACAAGGAAGGATAAATTCACCTTGATTTAATGGAATCAGAGAGTTAATACAATAATGAATGCTTGTTTTCTGGTGCCTGAGAAATGATGATGAGATTTGCAGACCTCTTCTTGCTGATGGCTAATCCAAACTGGGAGAAAAATGTGCTGTTATGCTTGTTTCCTCCCTAAATTACAATCAACCTGGAGCACAGAAAAGTTCAACATGTGATTCAATACTTCTCTCCCAGTATGCCGAATTACCAGTGATACATTTGCCTTATTGTTAATTTTTTTTAAGTGAGAAGAGGGGAGATAGTGAGACAGACTCCTGCATGCACTCAGACTGGGATCCACCTTGCAGTCCCCATCTGCGGATGATGCTTGAATCAACTGAGCTATTCTCAGTGCCTGGGGCCAATGCTTAAACCAATCAAACCACTGGCTGTGAGGAGGAAAGGGGAGAGGGAGGGAAAAAGAAGCAGATGGTCACTTCTCATGTGTGCCCTGACCAGGGATCAAACCCAGGACATTAGCATACCGAGCCAATGCTCTATCAGCCAAGCCAATTGGCCAAGGCCTATATGTTTTTTAAAATGTCATTAATTTAAGGCCTGACCTGTGGTGGTGCAGTGGATAAAGCGTCGACTTGGGAACACTGAGGCCAGTTCAAAACCCTGCACTGGTCTGGTCAAGGCACATATGGGAGTTGATGCTTCCAGCTCCTCCCCCCTTTCTCTCTCTCTCTCTCTCTCTCTCTCTCTCTCTCTCTCTCTCTCTGTGTCTCCTCTCTAAAATGAATAAATAAAAATAAATTTTAAAAAATGTCATTAATTTAAGGTAAAAAATTAAAGGTAAAATTGTTTCCTTCAAGTAAATCATTTCCTTCAAGTAAAAGGAATGCTTTTCATATCACCAGAAGGAGAGAGAAAACGGGGAATGAATAAACAATTAGCATGCCATTAATTGTATTACTTATTCAGGCAAGTGGCATCATAAGTATGAACATCATCAGTATTGCATAGCATCCAAAGTCCATCCGTGTAGTGTCTATCTCTGACTTTGAGTTAAATAAAAGAAACACCCCAACTTTTAAGGCTTCAGTATCTGATAAACATTTAGCAAGACATAAACAGAAGACTAATTTCAAAGATATTAAAATATCTCAAAGACAACCAAAAGGATTAAGACCTCTAGGGTCAGATTCATGAGAATTGTGTATTTATATTGGGTTGTCACAAAGAGGACTCATTGCTTCTCTTTGCCAAAATATAGCTATGTCTAATGAATCATTCAGGAAATATTTATTGGGTACCTACTGTCTGAGAAGTAGCAATACTAGAGACAGAATTAAGGTATAAGATTATTCAGACTTGGATTCCTCCTTTTAGTCATTTACAATGTAAGAAAACAAAGACTCTCTATGTAACATAAAATAGAAAGTAGAAGGTAATGAGTGTTATTGAGCATTCTTGAAAATACCTGACCACTTTATATATTGTTGTGCTGTGTTGTTTCACATCATCAACTCAATGTGAGGTTTATCCCTTTCTGTGGTTTCCACATCAAATATACAACCAACAAGAAGAAGAACAAAAACACTTATAAAGATTTTGCCAAGAGTTTGAGGATTTGGTGGAGAGAATGGATTGTATCACATTAATAAACAGAATCTTACATTTTATATTAGAATTCCTTTTACTAAAATGTATCTGGCAATTCTGCTATTTTGATACTTGCATACAAGTATCATTTTCATCAAGAAGTGGTGTGTTTTTAAGATTATGTCCACTGTTCTGTGGCAATAACCTGCACATGAGTATAATCTGTGTATCTCTAATAAGAAAGAAGTGTTGTTTTAGGGCAAATAAGGAGATTTCAAGTCATTCATTATTTTGTATAGGATCCACAAATGTTCATAGTAGACTATTTATGAAGTGTGGGATATATATGGGGCATTGCTTTTCCATGGGGATCCAATTACTTCTCTATAGTCCCTTTATGGGGAACTAGTAACCTATCAACATTTATACACAGAATTAAAATTGGTCATGTGAAAAATAGCCCATGTGAAAAGGCTTAGAATCTCAGGATATAAGACCTTGAAAGGATTGTAGAGACGCTGAGCTTAACTCCCTATGTTACTGTTGAGAAACTGAGACATAGAAAGGTCTACCCAGGGACACCTGGCTATCTTATGACTTCAAGCAATTTATAACTTTCTCTTATAGTTCCTAAGATTTAGATTTACATGCCATAAAGTGGTGGTGTAAAGTCATAATACAGGGATTGTTAGACAAGATTTCACCCTTGAGAATTGTTTTTAAGACACTTAGAATTTATGTGATTTTCCACCTCTCTAGATTGATCATTTCTAATGCTTTATAAAAGTACAAGCTAACGCATAACCCAGATCTAAATCATTCCCATAGTATAAAAATATAAGTTCACAATTTAATATATAATTTGATTTTAATTTAAAATAAAAATAAACCCTGCTCAGAATTAAAATCTTCTTTAAATTTCCTTAGCTCAGATCTGTCTCTTTAATATTGCTGTTATAGCTGTACTACTTATGTAATTATTTAAATATTATATTTCTACTAATCAACAATAAGCACTTTGAAAGCAGAGACTATTATTCTGAAACCTCAGTCATGGGTTATCCCAGAGCTTTCTTGTAACTGCTCCATAAATATTTGATGCCTTAATGAATAAGTGATAGGAACTCTGCCTGCTAAATTTAAACCTACTACTTGCTATCTCCCCCCTTTCTTGTTGGATAGAAAGGTGAAGAAAGCGAGACAGGAATATCGAGCTGCTCCTGTGTATCAAACCAGTAATCTCTGTGCTCTGGGATGATGCTCCAGCCGACTGAACTATCCTGCTAGGGCTTCTTTAGTTTTATTGTCTCAGAGAAGCAGAAAGTAGAAGGGAGAGAGAGGGGAGGGGGAAGGGAAGGATTCGTTTGTTGTTCCACTCAGGCATGCATTCATTGGTTGCTTCCCATGTGTGCCCTGACTGGGGATCAAACCCATACCTTGTTGTTTAGGAATAAAGCTCAACCAATTGGGCTAACTGGCCAAGGCTTGTTATCTCCCTTTTAAAAAAAAGTATATAGTAATAAATTTAAAATGAAGCAAAGTCCTACACTGGGTGAATGAGTAGCTTTTCTAGCTGATTGAAGCTAATCTTGTGTCACAGTGAAATATATGATCATAAATGGGACTGTTTTTCTATTCATAGCTACCAAGCATTTTATTCTGTCCACTGGTCAACATGCTTTACTTTTATGATGCCCCTTTATATAAAGCACTTAACATATAATGACTTACTACAGGTTTTCTGGTCCTTTTCTTACCATTTGATACTGTTTAGAATTCACTTGTAATATGAGTTCATTTTTGCAGAGTCACACAGTATTTGTGATGAAGATGATTGTGGGGCTTACCAGTTTTTATTTTACTCGTTATTCCTAATTGCACTCTTGGAGTTATTTAGAAAGATTTTTCATAAAGTATCTGCAAATTTATTCCACGGACCATTTTCCATTGCAGACAAGGCTGGTAACATCAAGTTCATTTCATTAAGAGTATCAGGGTATGGTAAAGCATGAATGCTCTTTATAAGTTTTATTCCATATTAAATCTTTGCTTACTTTCATTTTTAATGAAAAAAGAACTCAAGGACTGTCAAGTCAAGCCCATTTACAATCAATAGTACAAAAATCATTAAAAAATATGACAATTCATTATTGATGAAGCAGGATGGTGGCATCATCCTATGTTAACATTTATAAGTCCCTTCATAATAAATCTATACAGTGAAGAACATAAAATATTTTAAAAAATAAATAATTAATTTGCTAGAAGATTATTCATTAAGGTCAAAAGTAACTCACTGATATAGAAATGACCAGGTAGAAGCAATACTATAATTCATTCTTGAGAAATTACCATTTGGCTGTGGAACAGAAAAGATCTAGAAAAAATGAGAAAAAAGTCATTAATCTTAACTCTTTCATTGGAAAGGAAAATGTAGGTTACAAACAGGTGGCTGAAGCTTTATTTCTGTTGTTAGGCACACTACCAAAATGGGTGACATTTTGCTCAGAGTCAATAGAATAGAAGGGTTATAGCATGAGTAGATTAGAGAGCAAATTGTTTCCCCATTTTGGAAGAAATCTGAAGATTATTACAAGAAAGGAAGATTGTACTTGTACTTCCTACTAGGAAAGTCTAAAGTGGATGTTAGTGGGTTGAATAGATGTATCCTTTTCCTGGCTCCTGCCAATTAATAATATACAAACACTTGACCTGAGTACAACCCCTCCCAGAACTCTGAAGTTTGAGGAAATGACATGAGGTAAAAGGGTCAGATGGCTTTTCTGATGCTGTGTTCGAGATGTGAATTTAGCATTAGAACATTCAGAGTTTAGAGTTGGCATTCTTTCTGTAGCAGCAGCTGGTCTGTGCTCTGTCCTCCTTCATTCTTCTTCAAGCTCTGATTAAATTAGATCCCCCATTGACTTATCTGCATTACATTTCCTTTATCAATAAAATGGAGATGAAAAAGTGTACCTACCTTTCATGATTGTTTTGAGGATTAAATTAGAATGTGAAAAGTGCTTGGGACTTAGCTTAGAGTAAGGTACTCGATAAGTGTAGGTTACTAGAATTTTCATCATTATTTCGACACAGTTGATATCAATTAGACTTTTCCAGAAAATATCTGTCTTGGATGGATTAGTTACTTACCTGCTTAGTGCAATAGACTAGATGAAATGAACTTTTATGGCTTTCTTCACTGACTTCCTAAAGGTTGTTCATTCCTCTGTGGCAACAGTAGCTTTTGGATTCTTGCATAAGAAGAGGATGTGGTTCTGAAATTAGTATGGTATGTTTAATATCTAAGAAGATGTCATTAGAAATGTAGTAAATATAGATCATGGAGTAATTTTAGCAATACCAAATCAATGTTATATAGGTCATAGCTGAGGAAATTTTTGGTGAGTTTATAATTATACTTCAGTGGACTTGAGACAAATAACCTCTTAGTGGCTGCTTTGGGTGGCTTGGCCAAGGTTCTACATTTTTAGCGAGGAGACTGAGTCTAGGAAATGGCTGAGGATTCCCACTTTCTTAGGTCATGGAGCCACCATGGACGAAGTTAGATTCTGTTTCTTTACAAGAGTCACTGTCAACTCTTTTCCGAGTCTACCCACCATTAATATCTGCATCATACTCCTCAGTGGAAAATGCATCTACCAATTGGACTTCTGCAGAAATTAGTGTTTTTGAATGGAAGTGCTTTGCATGTTTCAATTAATCCCAAATACACATGACTAAGAAGGATTATTACTATTTACAAGTGGAAAAAATTAGTCATGCAAACTCTACATAATTCTTCTATGTCAGATAATTTCAGAGTGAAGCTGGGAATGAAATATTTCTTGAAACTCAGCTTAAAGTATAAGTATATGTTTGGTCTTTGATGAAAAGAAGTCATTTTTCTAAAACTTTAGTTACTATCCTTTGATAGAAACAGATAATTTTTCTGAAGCTTTGATTTCTCAAGGTCTAATTTTAACTGATGAAATGGTAGCATTCTGTTAACTTGAAGACAAACTCTTTTAACCAAAATCACTTAACTTTATCATTCACATTTTTCCCTTTCCACCAAACTCCCTTCCTTTATTCTTCTTTTCACTCAGTTATTTGTTTTTCAAGCCTGTAATATATTTTTCCTATGTGTCATATACTCTGCTAGTTTTTGAGAATGTCAAGATAAGTAAGACATCTCATCTAAAAATATCTCACTTTAATGTGGATGATGGACAGTTAATAGAAGACTATAATTTAACAACAGATTATTTTATGCATATCCCATCAAGGACTAGACTATAAGCACCAAGAGAGCAGAGAACATCTGGTTTCTGACACAATGTCTAGTATATAGTAAGCACTTAATAAATATGTGTAAAATTGATGAAATAACTAAACAAGGGAAAGGCAGCTCATGAGAATGAATAGCTAATTTTATCTATCTCCCAAAAAAATTACCAAAGGATCTCATTGCACATCATATTCTGTAATTCACAGATCGCATTCCATCCTAATAGATGAATATATTCAGGGCTTTCACTCCATGTTGAAAATCTGATTTTTACATGTCGGTAAGAAATGCAAGAAGGAAGCTCAGAATAGACACAAACTGAAGAATATATGGGTTTTTATTTGTGTGTGTGTGTATGTGTGTGTGTGTGTGTTAGGTTCATGGTAATTTTTCTTTTTGTGTCAATCCTGGGCCTTACATCACATGAGTAATACAATTGGAAGTATTTGTCCTTGCTTTGGGTGGACTCACCTATTACCAAAGCAGTCTATATCATTGATATTCATTATGTTGGCTAGTCTACATCCCTGTAGATGAAGGATGAGTTTCAGTGATGGATGTTTTAATTCTTTGTCCAGTCTAATATTATATCTCTGCCATTTATGCCCTTTCTCCATCCATCTCCCAATCTCAGCAAATTCTTCCTGATATTTAAATGAATGATTTCTCTCTTCCTACTTATCCTGACCCTTTGTGACAATATATTTATAAAATTATTTTTTATTACTCTTATTTATATTTATGTTGTACTAAATTTATTATACTAAATATAAAAAAATTATTCAATATAATTATATAAATATCTAGAAACTCACTACCCTTCATTTTTCAAAACCTTTGTCCTTATAGTATTGTAGAGTTAAATTATATTTTTCTTATCACATATAGATGGGTCAAAACTCATTTAAGTTGTTAAAAAAATGCACAAATTGCAAAATCTACTTAATATCCTAACTTAACTGAAGTTATTTTCTGTCTTTTACATTTTTCTTGCTAAACATAAACAAAAAACCAGATATTCCAGATCTTTGCTTTCTGGGTAAATGAAATGCATACACAAATCCTTGAATGTTTTTACTTATTTATTATTTTTTTTACAGATTGATTTTAGACGGAGAGAGAGAGGAAGGGGAGGAGAGAGAGAGTGAGAAAAGCATTCATTTGTTGTTCCACTTAGTTGTGCATTCACTGGTTGCTTCCCATACATGCCTTGACTTACAGTCAAACTGGCAACCTTAGTGTTTCAGGGTGATGTTCTAACGGACTGAGCTAACTGACTAGGGGCTTGAATAGGTTTTTAACTAATTAATTACTTTAGCCATTTCCATTTTCTGTTCATTATTTTATTATGGATTTGTTCACATATTCTTTAAACAAATACTTACTAATCACTGGTAAGACATAATGCTAACAATAACACTAAAAATAAAATAAAGATTAAAAAGACAAATCATAAAGAGTGGATCAGTTATCCAAGGAAATATTCATGCTCTTTGTCAATATTAAATTAGCATTTAAGCTATTTGTGCATATTTGCATTTTACATTCATGAGGAGTATTTTACATTTAAAAAAAATTAACATGAGTAATCAAAAATTAACTTTTCTTTTGAGGTGCCTCACAGAAAACATGCCTTACCAATGTTGATGAGACATATTAAGGGTAAATCAAAGTTGTGAGCTCATTGTTCATCTGTTGTTTATAGGAGACTACTAGTCTAACTTTACCATAATGGCAACTTCATCCTTTCCTTTGTGCACATTGCCTTTTATGACTGTGTGCTTTGATTCTCAAATTTCACCTCTCATTGAGATCTACTACCTTAATCTGGGTTGTGAGTTTCTGATTATGTTAAGGTAAGCTGGAGTGCTACAGTTAAAGATTAAATATGAACCTCCATAACTTAACACAATAAACATCTATTTCTTGTTTACACCACATGTCCTATGTGGTTTAATTTGGAGCAGGAAGGAGTTTCATTTCACAGTTCACTCAGACTCGGGTTGACCTCTGGTCACTGAGGCAGGGGAAGACAGAAATTAGAAATCATACAATCTGTTTACCATCTCAACCTGAATTAATCACAGGGCCCAAGGCTATGAATTTCTTTTTTTCTTAATGTATACTCTATGTTCACGTCCAAGTCTATATACTCATTCCTTAACATTTTTTAAAGATAATTTTCAGTCACCTATTTATCTATTTCCAACTTCTTATGTACATTTTTACTTGTATGTCTTTGTATCCTCAAACTTGAACTTGGTTTCATAGTCTTTTTTCCTTAAGCAGGTCCTTCCCTGCATTTCTAAGTTGTTCCCCATTGCTTCCACTTAACCAAATAAAACACCTGGTGTTGCTTTAAATTTGTTTCTCTACAGCATTCCTCATAGACTTAAGTTGTACAAGTGTCTGTTTTGGTATGATTCTTTGCCATCTTCACTCTCCATCACCAATGCTGTGGTCTGGTTGGGTCTTCTTCGCCACTGCCTGTGCTCACACTACTGAAACAACAGCTCCTAAAGGCCTCCAATCACACCTAAATAAAGCTACCAGATTAATTGCTCTTAAGATTTTGCTTACATTCACAAAAAAACTCTATTTCTTTATTAATATTGGAATCTCTGCCCTTTTTCAATATTCTCCATAAATTATTCAATATCCTAAAACTCTAATTTCATCAAGTTGCTAATTTTCTCTTTTACAAGCACACTTGTTTCTTTTTACCTTGGGTTCCTTCATCTCACTTCCAGTTGCTCAAATCCAAATCCATTTCTCCAAGCCCAGCCCAACGATGAACGAGTCTTTCAGCCTTTCCTGCCATCTATTCAGTTGTGGATACTCTTTTGCTCTGAGCTCTTCAAGCCCTTGATTAACATAGGGTTAGCATCAAAATGCATGCTATTTGAATTCATTCATTTATTTATTGACTGGCTACATGTGAGAAAACACGCACATTGCTGCGTATGCAAGGGTAAACTGAACAAAAAATGTTTCGGCTCTCACAGAGATTACTATATAATTGAGCAGGCAGATAATAAACAAATGATTACTCAAAATAAATGCATAATTGTAAATGATGATTAGAGCCTTCAGGGAAAGTGAGAGGGTGCTCTCAGAGAGAATTACTGGAAGAGCTAATTTGGGGATGCAACAGAAGACAGTGCTAAGTACACAAATCCTGGACAGAGTGTGCTAGTACAAATCCTGCTTCACCACCTGAGAGATATGAGATCTTGAACAACTTGTTTAACCTGTCCAGGACTCACTTTCCTTAGTTGAGTCAGGGGGAGGATAATTATACCTACCTGGGCAGACTGTATGGGTTACCTTGCACAATGTTCATTCCCAACTCCATCTCTCTTACTTATTTCTCCTACAGTTATAAGAAAAGCTAAATACCCTCCAAGTCTTCCTGCTAGTACATTAGGGGGTCATGTGACCCATTCTGGCCCTGGATGAAAGTACTGGCCGATGTCTAAACCGGTTTTTGCTTTTCTGATATGGAATGGTCGTGTAAATGCACTGGTTCTCTATGAGGCTCAGTGTGTAACGGCTAAGGCCACACCTTATGGTTTGTCACTTTCCCATGGATATTACAGGAACAATCTGTGACCTGAGGTGCCTTGATTACACCTCTGCTTGTGGCTGTGTAGAAATTCCTGAGATATCCACCATAAAAGACAGTGGACCGAACCTGTGTTCTGTCTGCCTAAAAAACTGCCTCTGTCCACTGCAGTGATCCCCACACGCAGCGCCAAACGAGCAGTGCAGCCCGTGCCTCTCTGCTGAACCGCTGAGCCACACAGGGCCCAGAGGGAACTACCAATGTTCGAGCATCACTCTTGAACATTTCTTTTTTTATGGCAGTATGAAATATTGGGGAAAGTATTTAAATAGTTCAAACATATTATCATCATTAATGTCTTTTGAGGCAGTCCCACTGCTGACAAGATATTAGCTGACTACTTCCAACTCAAATGTGGCATCGGACTATGACATACATTGCGGACATTAAAGAAGCTCCTGAGCAGTTAAAATGGGTTCAGGCCTTCACGTGCTTTCTCTGGCACCCCTTTTCTCTTGTCATCAGCCTTTTAGTTTGCAGTGATCCCTGGCTGCCCAAACAGCTCCATAGCCACCAGGCTAGACCTGTCCTGTTTGACTGTGCCCACTCCTCTCAAATTGACTTTATATACAAGGTCCAACCAAATAAGATTGTCTTTGTTTTCAGTTTCTCTCCACACTTTGTTCTTGGCGAGAGTTAACTAATTAAATTAAATTATGCTTGGGTATTAATGGGGTTGTTACTAACAGCTTCACAGATCCCAATGATTTATTTGTAGGTTAACAGAAACCC
This sequence comes from Rhynchonycteris naso, assembly GCA_037038555.1. NCBI lineage: Eukaryota > Metazoa > Chordata > Mammalia > Chiroptera > Emballonuridae > Rhynchonycteris > Rhynchonycteris naso. The sequence continues at coordinate 149,976,859 of CM072997.1, forward strand.
TAAGGGAAAATCTAAGGGAATCAAATCTAGTTAAAAATAATACTCACTGAACACCTATTATGAATTAGCCACTGTGCAAGGAGACTTTTTGTATGTCTATGTCATGTTGCCAACCTTGTAATATGGGAATTATTATTGATGAAGTACAATGAGGAAGTAGTGAAATTATAAATGTTTTACATAGTTAATTAGTAAAGAAGTTCATATTCAAACTTAGTTCCTTTAGCTTCCAGTCTATTGCTATTTGTTTATTATTATTTATTATATTTTTATTAAGTGAGAGGCAGGGAGGCAGTGAGACAGACTTTTGCATGTGCCCCAACTGGGATCCAAGCTCTTCCTGGGAGAAGCTCTGCCCATCTGGGACTGCTGCTCTGTTGCTCAACAACCCAGCTACTTTAGCACCTGAGGCAAGACTATGGAACCATCCTCAGTGCCTGGGGCCAACTCGCTCGAACCATTTGAGCCTTGGCTGTGGGAGGGGAAAAGAGAGAGAGAGAGAGAGAGAGAGAGAGAGAGAGAGAGAAAGAGAAGAGGGAAGGGGAGGGGTGGAGAAGCAGATGATCACTTTTCCTGTGTGCCCTGACACTCGACCACTGAGCCAACAGCCAGGGCCTTGTGTTGTTTCTCTGTCAAGGATAGAGTATAACCTACTACACTCTATATCTGGAGCCATGTCGCTTAGTTTGATACTGACTTTGCTGCAAATTAGTTGTGTGACCTTGGACTAGTTACTTAATATCTCTTCACTCTAGTTTCCTCAAACATAAAATGAAGATGATAATAACAACAGCAACATTAATAATTGTTATTCCATTGGATGATATGTGAAGATTAAATGAGTTAGTATCTACAAAAGCTTATAAGAATACCAAGGCCTTAGTAAACAATGATCACAGTGTTAACAATTACACTGGACCACAAGCTGTTAGTGCCTGTGCATTTCTGAATCTCTTAAAACAAAATCACGTATAAAAACCTTTACTTTATAATGTTAATGTACAAATATTCATGAGATTCAAGAAAGTTTGTCAAAGGCAATTGTAGACTATCTTTCCAGGTACACCGGTTGACGTAGAATAGACAACTCAGTAAATGTGGGACACTTTAGTTACACTAGTTCAGTAGAGACCAGGATATAAAGTATCACTTTTTAAATAACTTTTAAGCAATGTCTATGGCTCCAGCTGGTCAAATATCAGCTTCTTTTCTACAAGTCTTTCAGGACCTTCCAATGTAATTTAAGTATCATTTTCTGAGGCACCATTTTGGCCTCGTAAATTCACATTTACACCCAAACCCATCTTATATTGCTAAATTACAATTATATCGCTCTTGTGTACATCACTTTTATGATATAGACAACTTAAAGTATAAATACCTTGTCCTTCTAGTGTGCCCTGTGATATAGAGGGATGCAAATGGAGCTGGGAAGGCTCAATATATTACTCCAAGCATTCAGTAGTGTCTACTGTAGTCAGTACTAATTTGATTTAGTCCGACTCCAAAACTAACATTTTGCACTAGATCAACCATTGCAATTAGTCTAAGTGATTTCATCTCATCCACTGGCAAGTATATCTGCGCACACATTGGTCATGAAGATATCACAGAGGTCAGGCAATATCCTGAGGAGGAAACCTGCAGTCTGTACCCCATAGACTCTTCATCAATCTGCAAATTTGGATTTAATTTAACACAAATATTGAAGAGCTTTGCCTGGAAATTCCAGTTGTATTAAGATAGTTGCATAAATAAGGATTTCACAGATCATTAACTGTTCTAATTAGAAGTATCAGGAGCGATGGAAATAAAGATGAAGGGGCACATGGAAGTTGTCACACCCAATCAGAAAATGGTAGCTAGCTCCAAAGCTGAACAATCGTAATCAAGCAATGCAGCAACCTACTATTTAAAAAAAAATTAAAGCATTTTACATATATTGTATCATCTAATAATTGCCTACCACAGTGAAGTAGGTATTATTTTCATGGCTTTTAGATGAAGAAATACTCAGAAGATTAAATAACTAGCAAAAGGGTATGGAGATAATAAACCACTACACCAGAATTCAACTTCTTCCAGACTAATTCCAAAATAAAGTTTTAAACTTTCTATGATATTGAACTTTTGTAAGACCTTAGTTTATGGTTTGTACTATGGTGGAGAAAATTAAATCATTGCAATGTCTCATTTTTTCACCTTATGGGTCCTGTGACAATCAGAAGTAGTTTTTACTAAATTCATTTTCCAAATAAGTAAACTAAAGCTCACAGAAGTTCAGTAGTTTCCCTAGATCAAAAAATTATTATTAAAGAAAGAATCTAAGGTTTTAACCCAATTCTAAGTTTAAAAATCATGTTTGTTTTGGGGAAAAGAAAGCCACTATTAAATGTATGAAATAGGCAAAGTTTGTGTTTGTTATCTCTTTTCCTCTTACGAGGCTCCTCACTGTTAGCTAATCGGAGCTCTCCTTTAGGGACCTAATCCAAAAACCATCCTAACCCATGGTGTTGTAATTAATAAATATAAAAGGCAATGCTTTATAATAGGAATGGATAGCTGCTGGTAAGATTTCAGCCACTCAAAGTTATTTTGAACAGGATATGCTATTTGCTCCAACTCAAAAAGAAGTGTGGATATCTTGCCCAATTTTCAGTCTTGACTATGGTAATTCCTCTCATATCAAGACACTCTGTTTACAGACCCTGCCAACTCCAACCTCTCAGCCCTCCACTGTGGTTGCTTGTCATCTCTCACCTTGTACTGAGTTTTTATCACCGAATGTCTGCCTCACCCCCCAGGTTCACACACACACACACACACACACACACACACACACACACACACACACACACCTCTACCTAAGTTAGTCCTTTGGCGTCCTTCCAATTATTCAGTGCCAATCATCTAGACCTTGAATCTTCTTTGCTCTGTTCTACAATCCTACCAATGAATGAAATACTAGCAAGTAGCTGAACTTTGCTCCTAGTACATTACTTCTCTATGCTGTGTAACAAATTACTGCAAACTTAGCAGCTTAGAACAATACACATTTATTATCATCTCAGACTTTTGGGAGGTCAGAAGTCTAGGCACAGCTTAGCTGTGCATTTTGCTTCAGGGTCTTACCAGCTTGCAATCTAGGTTCTAGTCAGGCCTATGTTCTCATCAGAAGCTGGCTGGGAAAAGACATACTTAGCTTTACCAGGTTGTTGGCTAAAGTCATCTCCTTGCAGCTGTTGGGCTGAGATCACAGTTTTCTTATTGGCTGTCTTGGCTGGGAGCTACTCTCAGCTCCTACAGGTCATTGCCAGTTCTTTGTCACATGACCTCTCGAGCCACTTTCTCAACATGACAGCTGACTTCAAAGCCGGCAGACGGGAGTCTCCTGCTCCAATCTATTTAGACCATCTTATATAATGTAACATAATCGTGGGAATGATATTTTGTCACCTTGCCATATTCTGTTGTTAGAAGCAAGGGAGAGGTTCTGCCAGAATTCAGGGGGAAAGAATTATATAAGGGCATGACTCATTGGTGAAAGTCAATTAGGGTCTGTTGGCCACATCTGGTAATAGTTTTCTTTAACACCAAAGGCCACTCATGTGCATTTCTGGGACCTGTTACTCTGAGATCTCCCATCTCTGCCTATTTGATGGCTAGATTTTATTGATGTACAGACTTTATAAGACAATGGTTGGGTTAATGATTTATGTGAGCTAAGCATTACTAAATTAATCAGATAGATGATGCCAGTAAACTGAAATTGTCATGTGTGACTTTTATATAAAGAGTGCAATGTAATTAAAACAACAACCTCTAATGAAAAATTTGGAATGCTTTTTATCTGTCCAGACCTGACTATGTCAAATAATTTCTAAATGTGCAAGTAGCAGTCACAAGTGGTAATTTTACCTGCCCTGAGATCAGCCTTTTAACTGGTCCCCAGTATCAAGTGAAATTTCAAAACAAAACAATGCTTGACTTGCTTCACTTTGTCATGAACAAGTGATTTCTTTATTATTTGTTCTCAGTCATATTATGGACCTTTCAAATATTTGTCTATTGCACAAAAGTATAGTTTCAGGTAATTCCTAATAAAATATTACATTAGGTGTGTGTAATGATTTCTTTATTTTGAAGATTAAATATTTTTGTTAATAGAAAATCAGTTTCTTTCAGCCCTCTAAAGGGATTATAATAGAGATTTAAAGATACTTCTTTGCACGGAGCACTTACTCTGATGATGATGTCCATATGTCTCCAAAGGGCCATGCACATTAGAAACTACTCTCTTTACCTACTTGATTTCTTATCAGTCTTGTCTAAGTTGCCACTTGCAGATGGTCAGGCCCTTGGTCTTCTGAGTACCCGCTTCTCTGTTTGTCCCCTCAGTTTGCCTCAATTCCCTTGTACATTTAGTTACTAGGGCCTGTCTTCTCTTAACCCCATGCTCTCATTCTATGCTGAGCTGTATTTGGAGGAATGATGGAGTTGGGCAAGCGAGCCCTGAATCACAAGTACATTACAATTTATAAGCCTGGTAGCATGCTTCAGCTCCTTTGATCGTCACAATAACTCTAGTAGGGGGTGCATTTCAACTTTGCATATGATGGATTTTATTGAGAAAGGGAGAAGAGACAGAAAGTAGTTTGGAATCAGTCCCCGTGTTTCTTTTTTTCTTTTTCTTTTCTTTACAGGGACAGAGAGAGAGAGTCAGAGAGAGGGACAGACAGACGAGAATGGAGAGAAATAAGAAGCATCAATCATTAGTTTTTCGTTGCCATTGCAACACCATAGTTGTTCGTTGATTGCTTTCTTACACGTGCCTTGACCGCGGGCCTTCAGAAGACCAAGCCACCCCTTGCTGGAGCCAGGGGCCTTAGGTCCAAGCTGGCGAGCTTTTGCTCAAGCCAGATGGGCCCGCGCTCAAGCTGGCGACCTCGGAGTCTCGAACCTGGGTCTTCCGCATCCCAGTCCGATGCTCTATCCACTGCGCCACCGCCTGGTCAGGCTGTCCCTGTGTTTTTTTATGGAGAAACCGAGAGGCCTATCAATGACCGACCTGTGGTTTAACTTTTCTATATTAACATGGCCTAAGGTCTTAATTTGCCACAGGTTGAGGCATATAGACTTGAGCAAGCAACATCTTGATCCCATCTAATAACACTGAAATGCATTTCTGCCTAACTTAGCAAAATCAGTGACCAAAGCAATTGGCTTTTATTTTCACCTGACACAATTTGTAAGATAAATTACCTTTTTACTATTTTGAGTGAATAAAAAAATGCATGAACACCAAATGTAGAATTGCTTTCACTCTGCCAACTGGAGACTGGAAATACAGCTAAACCTGATAAAGAATGGAGGTAGACTTCAAATGGCAAAAATATAGATCAGCTAAAACAAGTTATTAGAAGAAAAAAAGCTAAGCAAATTCAACTTGCCCAGACCTGTCAGAGGTACTTTTTCCTACTAGATATGACAGATTGTGATTCACACAGAATGGAATGAACATCTTCAAACCTAGAAGTTCTCTGTTCTCTCTTTCTCTCTCTCTCTCACACAGAGCCTTTTGCATATTAAGATTTCATATAATTCAAAAACACATTCATTATCAGGATGAAGATGCTGCAAGTTCACTAAAACTTGAGAATGTATTAGTTACTTTCTTCAGCAGTATTTATATTCAAACATCCTTGACTATGTGTTATGTTCTGTGGGAGGCGCTGCCAGTAGAAACATGAGTAAGAAGCTGCTCGGGCCATCCGAGTGTTTAACTCAATGTGACCAAAAGGGAATAGTATAATGGACAAAAAATTAGGTTCTAAAGCCATCTCCAAATCAGTTTGTAAGTGATAATTCAAAACGAACAGCATAACAATGTTGTATCCCATAAAGCTAACCATGTAAATTCTGTGGCTTCATTCATGACCACTTCCTTTTCTAAAAAAATCTTCCATGTACTAACTTCCTCTGATTATCTTTTGCCTCTCACTTGAGGTCGCTCTTTCTCATATTCCCAACCTCTTTTCCCTTTATTTACCCATTAAATGTTGGTATTTCCTTGGGTTACACTTAGCCATTCTCTTTTCAATTCTATGAACCCCGGGAGACTTTTCAGTGCTCAATGCATTCAGTGATACCTGGATGCTGATGACTGCAAATCAACAACTCCATTCCAGACTTCTTTCTTTAGCTCTCTATCCTGCTTTTTTTTTTTTTTTCTGGTTCCCTGCTATTAATTAACAAGATATCCCAAAGGAAAATTCAACACATTTAAAACCAAAATTATTATCTTTTGCCCCAAACCTGCTTTAGCTCTCATGTATATACTAAAAATCTGGACATAATTACAACTGTCTCTTTTTCTGCCAATACCTAATCTCTCATACCCATCTGGTCACTGGATATTATAGGTTCTCCTTACTTAACATCTCTCAATCTGTCAACTTGTCTCCAATCCTAGACTACTGCACTATTTCAGGTCTTTATCATCTCTTTTCTGGACTATTTTAAGGATTTTTTTCATTGATCTTTCTCCCTGTGATTTCTCCAAGTCTGTCTTCCACATTGTTGATAGTTAAGTTTTTTTTTAAATGAAAGCCATATTATTTTACTTCTATGTTTTAAATTTGCTGGCTGTACAATAAATCATTATCACCCATGCATGCCATTGAAGGTCTTCTATGATTTGGTCTTTGTCTACTCACCCAACTTATCTTTCATTTTCTCCTAAGTTTCAACCCAGCTTCCATCACACGGCCCTGATGCACCTGGTACTTCAGGCTCTCAGGCTTTTGTGTCTACTTCTTCAACCTCCAATATTTTCTCCTAATGCTTTCCTTCAATTATCCGTCTTTGAATCTCTATTGATTCTTTAAGACTTAGATCAAGCATCATCTCTTTTGTGAAATATTCACATCTGTTTTCTCCCCATTTTTCCTTCCAAGGAACTTTATAATTTCTTCTCTTGTGTCAAAATATCGTATTTGTTACATTTTGTCAGCCTTTTAATACAATCATGTATTTACACAGGTATCTTTTTCATCTCAATTTCTTGAGTTGATAAGCCAAATATTGGTAATTTCTAATTGAAGACCTACCACAGGTCTGTGTGATTCAGAACAGTTGAATAAATTAAAGTACAAGAGGTTTGTGGAAATATTTTATAGAAATAAAATATTTAACTCAATATTTAATATTTGGAGGAAAAGATATATTACAGTAGAATTTGCCAGTAGAAAGTTATATTAGTAAGATTTTTATTTGCTGAGACAGCTATTTTCACTGTGGGAAATGAATAAGCATCATGTATACAAATTTTTCTTTTTCTCCCTTCTCCTTCATGTCCCCCTTTTCTCTCCTTTTCTCACCTCCTTCCTTTTCCTTTCTCTTTCTTTCACTCATTTTCCAAGTTTACATTGATTTATTGCCTCAGTATTTACTATATATTAAACACTATACATTCCTCATAATTATATTTACCAGATAATGTCACATACACAGAAATAAGAAAGTCCATCTTGACATATTTTTCCTTATCTAAATTATATATAAGTATATGTGAACTTATCTTAATGAAAAGTAATGATTCCAGAAGTTAGTTATTTAGGGCTACAATGAGCAACCAAGATGAACTGAAGTAAGTGATGTGGCTGCCCTTATGCCTCAGTTCTCAGCCCAGATTTGATTCTGTGTTGACTATACTGCTGAAGCCTGGTTTTATAATTTTACCATAACATTTCTGGGTCTACCGTAAAAAAGCTTTTTTCCATGTGAACATTTTGTGTTGAGAATTGTAGCATTTAACCTAGTCCCAAAACTCTAATATTCAGAGAATTTTAAAGGAGGTGATGTGGAGTCATTCCCACTGGACTAAATATAGCCAGTGTGTGTGATACACATGTCCCTATGCATAAAGCTTTTACTTGGGGTTCAGATGCTGTGGAGAGCATGTCATTACATGTGTAACCATGACAGGCAGGTACCAAAGTTTCCTTCTTGAAGCCCTTTGCAATTCCATATCAATTCAACTAGAGTACCTCAATCTTGGATACATCATTTCAGGATAGGTAAAAGAAGCTCCTTCATGTTTTTGGTTTGCAACCAGAAAAATATATTATTCCATGGCAAGCAAGGGGGCTATTGGTGAGTACTGTCCTGTAGAAAAAGTACTGTAAGACAAGCAGTTACTTGATAAAGAATGCAGGCAATTCTAATATGTCTCCAGAAAATATTAGACACTCACAGAGTGCCCCAGTGAAGCCTTAGTTTTTGTATCAACAGACAGTCAACCACATATCAAATATATATCATCATTTTCATCCCCCTTTTCTATTGAAAATGCAGGGAAGAAGTGGGGGTTTTCCTATATTATTAAAAAATGAAAGCCATATTTTTTTACTTCTATGTTTTAAATTTTCTGGCTATATAATAAATCACTATCATCCATGATGCCATTGAAGGTCTTCTATGATTTGGTCTTTGTCTATTCACCCAACTTATCTTTCATTTTCTCCTAAGTTTCAACCCTGCTTCCATCAAATAGCCCTGATGCACCTGCATTTATTTGATAAGTCTCTCACATTGACTTTCTCTGGGTCTCACTAATAAAAACAAAATACAGTTGTTACTGTGAGTCAAAATATTCACATATTGAACACTTGACATAGGAACATTAAGATGTTTATTTTAGATTTAGTCTCTTCATTTGGAAATGTATTACCAAAAACTTCACTTTGAAGAACTTTTGAGGTCTCATCAGCCATGTATGTGTTCTCTTTTCCATAAGACTATCATATCTTTCCAATAACCCAATAACCAGGCTCTCCCAATCATTACTTCTTTCTTATTTCTTCATTTATTGGCTATAGACTGAGATATATTATATGCCAGCAACTATACTGGATCCAAAGATAGAACTGAACAAAATCAGAAAAAGGTCTCTGCCTCTGTGGATCTGACAGTCTAGTGAAAGAGATATTTAGTCAAATATTTTGTGAACGAATATGAAACTGTGGCTACCATTGGAAGAAATACATGGCTCAAAGTATAAAATGAGTAATCAAGATGGTTCCTCTTAATAATTAAACCTTGAATTGAAGAGATTCAAGGAAGGAAAGAGGTAATTAGGTGATAAGGGAAGGAAAAGTATTTTAGGCAGAAGAAACAGTATTTATTCCATTTCAAATACTTTTTTTCTAATGTAATATGAAAGCAACCACTACTTTTGTTAGTCTCACACTTGTTTTCTTTCATTGATTGTGATTTAATTGACAAATAACATAGTATCAGTTTTAGGTGTATAATATAATGATTTGATATATGCATATATTGCAAAATGATCACCACAATAAATCTACTTATTCATCACTACACTTAATTACATCTCCTGTTTGAATCTGTTTCTACTTTATCCGAATAGGGTCCTTGAAAAATTTTTTATTTTTACTCATATATAAAATGTACTTCCATGGTTTGTTTTACAAAGTAAAATTAAGCTAAAAATCACTAGTACTGTTTTATTTCTTTGTCTTACTTCCTACTTTATTCAAATAATGTTTTCTAAACGTAAACATCTTTCATTGGCCATTAGAAAAAAAAGGGGGGCTAAGAAATCAAGAAGCAAGCCATCCTGCCATAAGATACCAAATCAAGGTTTTGAAGAAAAGCTCTTGATTTCTTCAACATCTACTTTGTTCTGTTAGTTTATGGTCCTCTTTTTCTTTTCTTTCTATGTACTTCAGAGTATTAAACCCAATTACCTCTCAAAAATTTGAATTATCTTGTTTTATTAACATTGTTGGTATTTAAAAATGTAAAATTGTGATAGATTGGTTACTTAAAGGCGTGAAGTCTACTGCCCTGTCCCTTGGATCTGAGCTGGATTTGAAACTTGCTTTGGATACCGAAGGGTCAGTTAGCAAAAGGGGCACAAGCAGAGGCTAGAAAAAGCTTCTGTGTATTCCTACTTGCCTCTTCTTCCTCTGACCTTGCCATGAGAACATGCCTGGGCTAGCCTGCTGGAAGGTGAGACATGTGGAGGAAAGCCAGATCACCGCAGTTGTTCTGGCGGATGCCAGCCACATTGGCAACAGCTGGGTGAACCCTGGCCAGAACTGCCAGCCAAACCCAGCTGAGCCCACCAGAGTTACTGACCTGGACACTCATGAGCAAAACAGATGATTATTGTTTTAAACTACTGAGTTTGGGGGTGATTTATTTTACAGCATTATTATGGCAGTAGAAATCTGATACAAAAAGAAATTCTTATTTGTAACTTTATTATTTCTTCATAATTTTCTTTAGCAACCCACACTTGAATTCCCTATGGAAACCAATAAGAAAATTATATAACAAATATTTGGCTATGAGTAAACTTTCAGGAGGCTTTATGTTCTCTGAAGTATGGTATACTTATAGTGAGACTCTGGATATTTATGGGGGAAAAACAACAACCTAAAACTGTCCCTGTTTTTATTATATTTTTATTATATATTTTATTTTATTATAAATATAATAAAATAGTATGTCCCAATGAAATTTGTTTTCTTCATCTATGAAGAAATTCAGATCACCATATGACTATAGTCTAGAACTGAAAATGCCAGACAAAGACATCATGGCCATTTGCTTTATTACGAGAGGTGCAAAAAAACTATGCTGGTGTGAAGTTTTATTGACTATAAACTCATGTTAGTTTTATTAGTTGTAAAGAAGGTTTCTCATATTCCTACTCTTTAAAAATGCGCCTGTCTTCTTAGGCATGGAAATGTGACTGCAGTGCCAAGTTTGACAGCTGATTTTGTACAATCACTTGATTTCACATCCCTAAAAGAAGTGGGTCTAAAAGCAACCAACTGGGATTGCCTGAGTTACATAAGTTAGGGTGTTATGTACAGCCAGCAGAGTCACACGCTGTGTATTACTTATATTTTTAACTAGTTCACCTTAAAGAAAGTTGTGAGGTTCTTCAGAGAATTTTAGGTTTTATTTGGATGTTTTTTCCCAGCCTAAAGTCCAGAAGATGGGAAGACTGCCGGACCAGTAAAGCTCCCCAGTCTTGGGAAAAAGATTGCAGAAGGAGGCCCTAGGGTGTGTGAGAGGTCCTGGTTGCCTCCAAGGATTGCTTTGTTTTAACACAGCTCAGGCTATCTATGCAGGTCATGGCAATTGGCTTTATAAAGGTGACCTGGGTTTTTTTAAATTTGTTTTATTATTCATTTTAGAGAGGAGACAGAGAGAGAGAGAGAGAGAGAGAGAGAGAGAGAGAGAGAGAGAGAGAGAAAGAGAGAAAGGGGGGGAGGAGCTGGAAGCATCAACTCCCATATGTGCCTTGACCAGACCAGTACAGGGTTTTGAACTGGCGACCTCAGTGTCCCCAGGTCGACGCTTTATCCACTGTGCTACCACAGGTCAGGCTAAAGGTGACCTGTTTTACAGGATATTCATTCTTTTTATCCAACAACATCCTTGTGAATGAATAGCTATTTACCCTGTCTTCAGTTAGTCAAAGGGTTACTTTCATCTTTAGATAATGTTGAAATGATTATTTCATAGACTGACTAGCTAATAGAATATTATACAACATTACAAATGATGTCTTTAAAGAAAATTTTAATGGCTTCAAAAAAGCTTTATGATATAGATGAAAAAGGCCAATTTTAAAACTGCATGTGTGGTATAATCATAATTGTTTGCATGTGCATTTATTTATTTATCTTGTGAAAAAGACCAGAAGGAAGTATACCAAAGTGGTTATCCCTATGTGATAGATTTATGATTATTTTATTAATCTTGTTCTCACTTTTTGGCTTTTCCAATTTAAAAAAGTGATTAGATGAGAATTTGTAATTAAATAAATTAAAATATACTGGCTTTGGAGCACTTTGAGGATGGAATATTTCATATTAATTTCCACATATGAACATTCCAACAGCACTTAGAGGTTGTAGGAAAAAAAATAATAAACTTGATGAATAAAAAAGGACCTTAGACAAGAATCCAATAGGCTGAATATGGCCTTAGTTAATAAAGCAAAACACCAAGGCTATTTTAAGGTGCAATTATAAGAAATAAGATTCTATTTCTTTAACTCTTTTTTTTTTTTCTGAAGTGAGAAGCAAGGAGGCAGAGAGACAGACTACCACATGCGCCTGACCAGAATTCACTGGGCATCCTGTCAGGTGTCGATGCTCTGCCCATCTGGGCGGTGGCTACGTTGCAACCTGAGGCATTCTAGCACCTGAGGTGGAGGCCATGATGCCATCCCCAGCTTTCGGGCCAACTTTGCTCCAATGGAGCCCTGGCTGTGGGAGGCGAAGAGAGAGACAGAGAGAAAGGATAGGGGGAAGGGTGGAGAAGCAGATGAGCACTTCTCCTGTGTGCCTTGGCTGGGAATCAAACCTGGGACTTCCACATGCCAGACTGATGCTCTACCACTGAGACAACGGGCCAGGGCCAGATCCTATTTCTTTAATAGTTACCATCAGCCTTACCCTGAAATACCAGGAGCTACCTGAGATCTAGGAATAATTATTTTCATCAGTATACAAACTTTGGATTGTCTCTCTTAATTGCTCTGTGGTTTTATTCGTATCATGAAATGGGTTTAATTATCTCAGGTTTAACATATCCCCACAGAAACACTACTCTAATGGGTATATAATATAAGAGATTGTGAATAACAAAAAATATAAAAGAAGCATTTTTTATCTATTTTTATAAAAACCTCATTTCTTTCCTCCAGGAAGCTTCCCTTGATTAATGAAACTACTATTCTGCTTAACTATTTTTATTCAACCAAACACTATGCCAAATGCATACTTTGTTGCCCACTTATTAATTTTGCTACTTTTCCCCCCAGGCAGAAATTCTTGCGTAGAACTTACACTTTATATAAAGTAAAAGCTCTGTGGTAGACTAACAACCATGCCGTTGTGTATCATGCACTGGGCATTGATGTAAGCCCTCTACATATGTGGGCTCATGTATCTTCTCAACAGCCATAGGAAGCAGATGACTCTTCTCATTCCCCTTTTACAGATGAGAAAGCTGGATAGAGAAGTTAAGGACCTTGCCAAAGTCACATAGCTCAGAAAGAGTGGGATTATGCCCTCAAGTCCCTGCTTCTAATCACCAGCTTATACTGCTTCTAATCACCAGTTTATAACATTAGCAAGTGCTCAATGTGTGTGTTTATTGCTTAAAAAGAAGGCCCATATATTTTTGTGACTCCAACATCATTGTAGACCATAAATAGAGAAGAGTAAATGTAGCTGATAAGTTTGATAGAAAGATCTGAAAGCTTGATCCTACTTTACATAAATCACAAACTATTGTATAAATTACTCAAGGGAATAAATAATGAGAGGATCTACCTTTGACTTGCTTTTCTCTATAGGGATACATTAAAATACATTCGTGTGCTTTTTATGGGAAGTCAACATATCTGATTATTTAATTCTGCATTTTGTTTTGGTTCTTTTTTGCATATGCAGCAGGTTTCTTATGAATGTAAAAAAGAAAAGAAAAGAAAGAAACAGTAAAGACAACCTGTGTCCCTGTTTAAGTCAGGCAGTAAGTTACTGGGACAGGAAGGCTTTAAAACAGTGCACTGAGTGCAGAGGATTCACCAGGCGCTGCAGCTCTTGAGTACAGAGCAGTGTGTGGAGAAGGCGGTGGAATAATTCCCCAAGAATCAGAACCTGAGCAGGGAAGGCAGCTTCCTGCTTTCTCTCAGCGGTGCCCCGCCTCGCATGTGTGCCCTGAGTCTAATCATTTTCCTCTCTCTGCTTGAGTTTTCTTATCTGTCATTTGGGGAATTAATAACCAGCCTTTCCTTGGAAAGCATTTTGAAACCATTCCCTGAAAGGTGTTGGCTGTCCCTGTTGTTACTAATATTCCCGTATCACGGTTACAGGCCAGCCTGGCTTGGAACGGAAAAAGTGAGCCGACCTTGCCTGACGTTAATGTAACCCTATGAGCCAGTCAGCTTTCTTTTATATCTGACCCCAATGGCCTGGTGCTACCCGATGAAGCTCAGACTTTTGACAGCTGGTCCAGGGTCACCTAGTTCAGAGCAAAAGTGGGCCCTGCGGACACAACACTTGGAGGGCTCTTCGCATGATCCAGCTGGGGTGGGTCCAGGGCCTTTCTGTGCCAAGTGGAAAATGAAGTCAGCGTCCGTCCTCGGGAAGCACAGCCTGCAGGAGCAGCGCACGCTCTTCTTCCCTGTTTCTCTGAATTTATATTTAGTCTGAACTGCTGCGTTTGTATTCTTTATTACCTACCCCTAACCACGAACATTTCCAAAGCCCATGTGCTTTGCGTTTTGGCTTTGAACTCTTCAGCTATGACAGAAACTTTATATTTTTATGTCTGCTTGGCTAAAATCTACTCCTAGGGGAGAAAAGACAGTAATTGTCTTTTGGGTGATTTCACCTCCACTAATTCTTTTCACATTCAGAGAGGGTTTTTGATAGAACCTGAAGAAACAAACCTGTGTCCTGGGCTGTATCAACACAGGGCGAGCAGACTTCGACGGCAACTGCCTGTTTATAATCTCCCAGACCCGTTTCTGTTTTCATTTTCCTGAAGATTGAAGTGGATATAGTGCAGAAAACAATAGCAGGATAATACTGTAATCCTCTTGGTTCCCACACGTGTTTTTCACTAGCATGAATTCAGAGATGTATCTAAGAATCTTCCGTCCTTACACCCAGGGGTAAACAAAGGATCCCGCAGTCTGTTGCCTGTCCCTGGGGAATTAAAAACAAATTTATGCACTATAATATTCCAGAAGATTAAGTTATTTGAAAGGCATTTTATTTTATAATCATGCAAATACATCTGTTCTTGTTTTTCAGGCTGGTAACTAGATCTCAAAGGGCCAGTAAATAACCTCTCCTTTCCTTACTTCCTTGCTGTTCTCCCCTGTGTCCCTTCCCCTTTGCTCTTTGAAGCGCAAGTGGGATGGGTGGGCAGCCAGGAGCTGAAAACCCACTATTACTGAGGATCAGTTTTCATTTAATATTATTTCTGATTTTACTTTTCCGGGCTTTGCATGGTTAAAGAAAGAGATTAGGAAAAAGGTTGATGAGAAGGTCGGTCTATTTTGCTGCGTCTAGATTCTGTGTTTTTGCCCTTCCTAAATCTGTTTACAATTTGAATTACTTGAGTGCATGCGGCACATTCTTCTATAAAATCTAGCTTCGAATAGCACTCTTTGGGCAACGGGGAAGGCACACTGAGTAATCCTAGGATTTAAATAGTTAAAAAAAAAAAACCTGGGGATAGTTTTTATTGACCTGAAGCTTAGAAGATAGCTTCCTTAATTAGAGGTGACTAATTTTGTAGTTTTTCTTTTAAGTGAAATAAGACTGTTATGCATAATATATGGAAGTATTGTTCTTTTACAGCAGTAAAGTTCACATAGGACATGTCCATGTCTGTCTGGTTCACTGAATAGAAGTGGCCATTGTGAGTGCTAAGCTTTGCCTTTATTTTCATAAATAATATAAATGGGAGAATAAAATGTTGCAATGGACACTATAGATTACTTGATCTATTATTGCAATTGCAGTAAAATTATATTAAAAGGGTTTGGCTAGAAAGGGCATTTTTTAAAAAACACCTTGTATTTTTTAATGAATTTACATTGCAACTAAAGACAGAATGCTAGTAATTCATAACATGTATCAACCTATTTGCAGATTTGAAAATTAGAGATTAGTATATACATAGCTTAGTTTTGAAGAATAATCAAGTGCTATTCTAAGACCTTAAAAGTTGATTACAGGAATCAGGATTTGAAAACATTAATTGAATCTTCCTAAAGATATGTGATGTATGAAATTCAAACACAATGAATATTTTATAATGTCTATAATCACAGATGGATATTTAGAAAACTCATACGATTAAAACATACCATTCATTTTTAAAAATTATTAATAATTATGGGTAGTCAGATTTCTAGGCAAATCATTACTCGCAAGAAAGTTACCGTGTTTTCAAAGTAAAGTTCTTTTAAATCAGTTAATAAGTCATATAATTATGTAACTTCATTGTAAAATAATTCATAATTTGACTATTTAAAAAAACATTAACCCGCCTGACCCGTGGTGGCGCAGTGGATGAAGTGTTTACCCGGAATGCTGAGGTTGCAGGTTCAAAGCCCCGGGCTTACCTGGTCAAGGCACATATGGGAGTTGATGCTTCCTGCTCCTCCCCACCTTCTCTCTCTCCCTCTCCCTCTCTCTCTCTCTCTCTCTCTCTCTCTCTCCCCCCCTTTCTCTAAAATGAATAAATTAAAAAATTTTTTTTTTAAATTTTTAAAAAAACAACAACAACATTAACCCAACATAATGTCTCCAGACTAGTAACATTTTACTGAATCCGAGTCTTAGTTTCCGTTGAATTTTGGTTCTCACTGGTGTTTTGCTCTATAATCCCACCGAATAGCTATGTTGTAAATCCAAGTGTGTTTCCCTCCTGAGCTGGAGGCACATAAAACCAAAGACTTATATGTGTTAGAACATGGGTTCTATTCCTTATCCGAACATTGAAGGCAAAGCTTAAAGTAAATCACTTTTTTAGTTAAACACTGTACTGGATTCATTATATACTTTATATATTGCTCATAATAGAAGAATATATGGGATTCCAGTGCATGAGTGGAAACTTCTAATTGCTTTTTTCTGCAACAAACATATTTTAGTCATGGCATTTATTCAGAGCAGCAAAACTCAGTGTTGGGGAGGGAGAGTGAAGTAGAAGAAATGATATATCAAACTCTCTGGAAAGGAAGTTTGAATTGGGTGTTGGGTTTCAAAAAATATGCTTGCCTACTTGAGAATCGATTCCATAGTGAAACTCTGTCACTAATGGGATTATACTAGTTGTAAATGATAGGCTTGAAGCCATTGATTTAAAGTATTTGTAGCAGAGTGGTCAATTTAAGTGAATGCATAATCTTTCCCTCCCAAGAGGGCAATTTTCATGAGTTGATATGCAGTGAAAAGTGTGTGTGCACATGTGAATGTGTGTGTGTAAGTGCCCATGGGCACACATGCATGTATGCATGAAGAAAGTGTGGAGAGAGGGTAGTGCTATTATCTCACTCCAAATATAGGAAAGACAGGAAACTGGAGATCAGGGTGGTGTCTATTTCCTGTCCTATTTCGAAAAATAATCCTGACAATGAAATTCACATAAGAGGTCTCTTAGGGACTTTCAGAATGTTTTGAGGCACCTCAATGGTGATCTGAGAGCCTGTAACATTCAGGTCAGACATATACCCTGTCAAATTTAGATTTTTAAAGTCAGCACTTCATTTTCTCACAGTCTTATAAAACCTGGGAAGTTCTGGGTAACATTTTTTAAACTTATAAATAACAATCAAGATAATGGCTATACTAGTAATTCAGAATGCTCTGTAAATATCATACTTTGAAGGCTGAATTATAGACATAGAAAATTATCAGCACCAAGAAGATATAAAATCCTAATTTTATTAAATGAAAAAGAAGCTTCCCAGTAAAGTAATACGTTCTAAGAAACTTAACGTGTGTGGATTATAGAGAGTAAGTATTTTAAACCCTTAGATAAAAGTTAATGACTGAGAGTCCCTGACTCCAGAATTTATTGGTCATGTGACTTTTGACAGGTTTTTATACTTCCTGTGCCACCATTTCTCCATTGCTCTACATACTTCAGGAAAGATGCTTTATTAATATTTTATTTTCTTTGTGTAATCTGATGTCTTAGTTGTCAATCTAATTTATCAGAAAACTGAGAAACCAAATCGGAAAATTATCTGAGACTTCCTGATGGCAGAATTCTCAGGAATCCTTATCCACTAACTCCTTCAACCATGTCCCCCCCCAAATAAAAAACAACATATATATGCCACTGAACTTTATGCACACTATTTATTGTGATAAAAAGATTTTCTCTTTGCCAGTCAAGACCAATATTTATATGTTTAAAATTTCTGAATGCAAATGAGGTAAGCAGTTTCTGCCTTGAGAAAATTTCTGTACTGCAACACAGGGAGGGGAAACAGAAACAGAATCTAGCAACCTTGCAGAATTGAGATACTAGAGTTCAGAATGTCAAGGCTTCTAGAATTTGTGAAGCCTAGTACTGGGAGGAGGAATTTAAATAGAGAAAGAGTCCCTGGAATGTATATCAGGGTCCCTTTGAGATTGGTTAAATATAGTTTGCAAATGCATATAGCTTGAAACTTAACAAAACCAGATAAAGAACTTCCAAGGAAATAACTCTTAGTTGAGTCTGTAAGACAGAAACTCCCACAGCTCACATAAGACTGGGAGATATTGTTCCCTCTAACTCAAGCCAGAGTGAAGAGACCTGTGGTGTACAGTAAATACCCTAGAAAGTGGATAACTTAGAAGTGAGGCTGAGTTATAGCAAAACTGAAACCACTCTAGGCATGCCCACAAAGAATTTAAATCCATATAAAAAGTAAATCAAAACAGCCCATAATTAATTTCAATACCTACTGGAAAAATTTCAATACTCCAGAGAAATACAACAAAATTCACTGCCCACAAAACAGAAAAATCTAAATGTACAGCCTGCAATTAAAAAAAAAACACAACTAGACATTTGAAAAAAGCAAAAACATAAAACATAACTATAACATAAGTTAATAAAAAGAGATCCAGAAATTTAAAATGAAGAAAATAATAGAAAAGGAAGAATACTTCATATGTACAAGATATAAAGAAACCATGAACTGATGAGGGGAGAAATGCAAGATATAAAAAATATTCATGTGAGTGTATTCTTTCTGGTTTTATTGAAATATAATTTACATACAGCACTATATATTTTCAAGATGTATAACATAATGAAGTGACTTACATATATTATGAAATGAATACTACAACAAATTTAGATAACATCTATTATATCATATAAAAATAATTCAAATATGACTTGAGAGAAAAAATACAGTATCTAAAAAACACACTTACTGGGAATTATAGATGATTCCACTTTGGCGACAACAACAAAAAACAATGAAATTGAAGTCATAGCAGTAGAAAAAATTTTTAAAAAGCCCATGGTAAATTAAAAAATAAGCAAAGCTTCACTGGCTGCTGGAAAATATACAGTGGTTCAATATATATTTAATTGAAAGCCAAAATGTTAACAAACAATATTTGAAGAATGGATAAAATTTTACAAATTTTATGTAAATTTTAAAGCCCCAAATATTTCAAAAACTTAGTAAACCCACAGTAGAGTTACTATATTAAAAGATACAAACAAATGTTTATAATTGAGTCCAATAAATTGCACAAAACAAGTGGTAAATATAAATTTTAAACCAACCCAGAATGTCAAATTATTTATAAAAAGAGGAAAAAGAACACAAGAATGACATCAGACTTCTATCAGTAACTATAAAAGCCCAAAGAAAATAAAGAGACATTTTTATGGAGTTAAATAAAAAAATATTAAAAAGGTCAAATTAGTATTCTATAACCAGCATAAATATTTTTAAATAATGACATTTTAGACCTGCATTATAAGAAATGCTTAAAAAAGTTATTTATGTAGAAGATATATAACACTAAATAGAAATTCAGATCCTCACAAATAAATGAAGAAAATCAGTTATAGTGCATATGTGGGTAAGTATAAAAAATATTTTTCTCTTTGTAAATTTTCTTGTAAAATATTATCTAAAGCAAAAGTGATAATAGTGTCTTATGATATCTATAACTTAAAAAATGTGAGGTCTGAAACAGAGTATATTGTTATAAGGCTCTTAAACTGTTTATTAGTGATGTAATACTTTAAGATAGATTATAATAATGATGTGCATTGTAAATACTTAAAACTTTTGCTCAAAATTAAACAAAGTGATAAATTTAATTAGTCAATTGAGGCAATAATATAGAATAATAATAAAAACAACCCAATTGATCCAAAAGAATACAAAATAAAGAAACAACAAATATATGGGACAAATAGCAAAATGGTAGATTTAAATATTAATTTTAATCATTTTAATTAAAATAAAAAGCAGGCAAGTTTCTACTATATGCAGTTCACTAGAAAAACACCTTAAGTATAAATATAGATGGGTTATAAATAAAAGGATGGACAAAGAAGACCATCCAAACACTTATCCAAAGAGGTCTGGAATGGCTATGCTAATATCAGACAATACAGATTTTAGAACAAGAAAATTTACCAGTGATAAAGAGTCATTTCTCACAGGTGAATGAATCTCATCAAGAAGCTATAACAATCCTAAATTTGTACAGTTTTAAAATACATAAAAAGAACCAACTAAAAGAAGAAATAGACAAATTAAAATTTAAAGTTGTGGATATCAGTACTCTTCTACTAGTAACTGATAAAACAAGTAAACAAAATTTAGTAAGGATATAAAACAGCTGAACAATACAATTAACCAGATTGACTTAATTGATTTTTATGTATCACTCCACAAAACAATAGCAAAATAGACATGCTTTTTGATGCACACGAATCATTCATTAAGTAAATAGACCATTGAAAACATTCAAAATATTAAAATAATACAAGATATGTTCTTCAAACATAACAATTAGATTAGAAACAAACAAACAAAAAACCTAGAAAGATATCTGCAAATTTCTCCAAAGTTTGAAAATTAACAACTCTCTTTTACATGCCCATGGGTCAGTAAGCAAATGAATAGGTCAGCCACAGAATGGGAGAAAATATTTGCAAAGCATGTATTTGAGAAATGATTTCAATTCAGAGCACATAGAAAACATTTACAACTCAATAACTTGAAGTCTGCCTGACCAGGCGGTGGCGCAGTGGATACAATGTTGGACTGGGATGTGGAAGACCCAGGTTCTAGGTCTTCCACATCTGAGGTCACCAGCTTGAGCATGGGCTCATCTGGTTTGAGCAAAAGCTCACCAGCTTGGACCCATGGTCACTGACCCGAAAAAGGGGTTACTCAGTCTGCTGAAAGGCCCACAGTCAAGGCACATATGAGAAAGCAATCAATGAACAACTAAGGTGTCACAACAAAAAACTGATTATTGATGCTTCTCATCTCTCTCCATTCCTGTCTGTCTGTCCCTATCTATCCCTCTCTCTGACTCTCTCTCTCTGTCTCTGTAAAAACAACAACAACAACAAAAAACTTGAAGTCCAACAACCAACAGCAAAAATAATGGAATTTAATAAATATTTTACCAATAACATATATGAGTGGTCAATAAGAACACAATGCTTATCATTATTCAATAGTGAAATGCAAATTAAAACTACAATGAGATCTCTCTACACACACTCTGGAAGTACAAAAATGAAAAAGACTGAAGATCGCAAACGCTGGTGTTGATATAGGGCAACCAGAAATATCATATATCTCTGATGATAAGGTCAAATGATACAGCTACTTAAGAAAAGAGTTTAGGAGTTTACTATCAAATTAAATAGCCTTCATAAGCCTAACTCTAAAAACATTCTCTGGACCAAGTAAAGTTTATTGTACATTTTATACTCACCCACCTTTTCACTTAATTATGTGAGAAAGGGTGTAGTGATTAGAGCCACTGATAACTACAACATGGTAAATACAGCGTGGTGCTGAAAGATGTTACAGTTTAATAGAGGTGACAGACAATTAATTGGGCTAATACAGTGTCCAGAAGTGTCCACTCTGAGACCAGATATGAAGACTGTTGACACCAGATTAGTAGAATAAGGGAAAAGCTTTTGGAAATAATGACAGCCAGGTAAAAACCTGAAGTTCTTCTAAATACCGTACCATCTGGCTCTGTCTTTCTATGCTATAGCCCATGTAGCTTTTAAAATTTGTGCCAGGCTCCACCCTAAAACCCAGGGATTACAACTAAAGCACAGAATGATTTCTTCTCTTGTGAGATGAAGGTAGAGAAACAGTCAGTGGTATGAACCTTGAGCTTTAGCAGAAGACAAGTCCTAGTTGGGCCATGGCCATAATGTCTTATTCATGTATGCCTGATTAATAGTCCATAGAATAATTGAATTCAGCAGAGAAATGCTCTATGAATTACCTGTGGATTGAAGAATGAGGGATTGCTGGGCAACATATGAATCAGGAACTGAATCCAGTGATGGGTGACTAGGCATAATATGTTGTCTGGGGATCCTGGATCTGTGAGTGAATGGTAACTGTCACTGTTAATAATGAGACCTAGTTGTTCTGCTGGCAGCATCATATCTGACAGGAAGGCCTTTGAGAACTATATTTTCAGGTAGAATTTGAGGTGACTTGCCTCTGCTATTACAGTGCATATTTTTCTCTTCAAATGAATAAACACTAAGCCTGGAGAAAAGATTTCTAACATTTTTAGACCTATATTGTATTAGGAAAAACCTAGATCTTTTCAGACTATACTTAATTCACCTTATTACACTGCGGATTCTTTGAGACACTGTAGGGCCAGGGGCTGCCACCATCATGGCCATTCACATGCATGTTCTCATTGAATTCGGGCAAATGGTAAAGAAACAGTGGAGTCAAAAAGTGGTGGGTCATTCCTTTATTAAAGTCTCAAACCAAAAGCCAAAGAGCAAACAGGGAGGGAAAACACTGCCCCTTCACTCAGGGTTCCCAAAACCACTAACACATTTTCCGGTTCCAAAATCAGGAGAATCTTCTCCAGTTCCTCCTGGAATCAAAGGCCCCACGAGTCTTAGCGGAGCTTGCAAAGCCCCTCAACTCTGGTTCCCCATCTGCACACCTTCTCTTCCTCTGCCAACGTGGCTTCTTCAGCACTCTGCATTCTCTCTGCTCTCTCTGCAAACATGGCTTCTTTCTCTTCTCTTTCTTCTCCCTCTTTTCAAACCTTTCTGACACGAAAACCTCTCTTCCAGCAAACATTATCAAAACAATGGCCCTTCCCAAGCAGGAAGCTATGGTATTTTTCGCTCCATAAGATGAAACTTTTTCCTCCAAAAATGGAAGGGAAAATGCCCGTGTGTCTTATGGAGAGAAATATATGGTATTTTATTAAATATTTTAACACACCATTTGGTTCATAATATTTTTTTTATTTTCCTCCTTAAAACCCTAGGTGTGTCTTATGGTGAGGTGTGTCTTAGGGAGTAAAAAGTATTGTAATTTGCAATTTCACAGACCACATATACCTGCCACTGCACAGCCCCAATGCAAACTACAGGCAAGAAAACATAAAAATCATATTTTACAAACTTATTTGACCAACAGACATATATAATTTTTTTTCTAAGAACACAGGACATATACATTATTTCATTAATGAATAAAAAACAAATACAGAAATCTATATTGTCTGTACACTTTGCACTTCACAGGGTTGAGACAACACATCTTCACCTGCAGGTTTGGTAGGTAGACTCTTCAATGCTAAATGTAAAAACATTAATAAGTAAAAACACTTTGAAAAACTAGAATCTTCATTTTGAATTCCCATTAGGCTTCAGAAAATCACTTTTCTTCTATTATTTTGTTCATACCAGCTTTTGTCCTCCTTCATTTGACTTTCATAAACTTAACTGTTTGTAGATTTGCCATCCAGTCTTTTTATCATTCACACTATTCTTTTTTTTGAACTTCACATTAAAGTTGTTTTATCTCTTCATTGAAACTCATTTTAAGCCTCCAGGTTCCTTTTCACTTCTGTGGACTTTTAGTCTTATACCTGAAGGGAGTATTGTGTATTTTGTGTAGTGCATTGAAAACTGGAGACAATTAAGTCCCTATTAGCCCATAAACCTGGCAAGAAATGGGCTGTTGCCCAAGCTCTAGGACCTTTTGATCCACACACGTGGTGCAATTGAACTTAAGAAAATTCTCTGCTTCTTACCCAGCTGTCTCACTGTCTCATTGTTTTTGTTGAATAGGGTGAGGGTAGGGGTGGTGGAGTGGGGGGGGAGGGATCATAGATGGTAGGGAGCATGGGTGATTGACAGAAGACTTCAGAGGAATGCCAGCTGCTCATCCAGAACCAGGATAAATTGCTTACTGTTAAACAGCAAACCCACTCTCTCTTTGTTCTCAAAATGCTTTTAGATTCCTTGTTCACCTAAAATTCAGGTCAATAACTAGAGAGGACCATGTCACAAACACTCAAATGTGTTTGACTATGTGCTTAGGAAAGGGTGGTGAGTGCATACCAACCATACCAGCAAACACATTACGCCTGGGGCCCTCTTCTGAGCCCTTTAGGAAAGTCAATGGGAGCTTTGTGTAAACAGGTAGCAAAGAACTGGGCTCATTGTGTTTGCTTCTTTGCCTTCACCTGCATTTGGATTTTAATCTCCTGAACTGAACTGTTCTGAGTCATTATGGCTTGATTATACTTTCTTTCTATTCATTGCTCTTCCTAAGGCCACTTTAGTAATTTTTACTTTGAAGGAGTTCAGATTGGTAAGTGCTTCTGCTCCCAGATAACATATTAAGGATTAATAAATTGTGCCTGAGACTGGCATTGTTTAAGGGCTAGCTGATGTTCAGAGATAAATGATATGAAGAGAAGTAGAGAAAAATGAGAATGGAGAAGAGTTAGTCATTGCAATGTGGAGGGGGGTCCTATTATAAGCTTGATAAAAGGTTTTTAGGCCAAAAAGCTTTAGAAATCCATTTTCAGCTCTAATCAATCTAATATGGTTTATATTCACAAGTTGCATGAAGACATTGTTTTATTAGAGATTTCTTAATGTTCAGAAATCCTTATGTAGACTTTCTTCCTTCATGCTGAGATTTCTTTTCCTTTTCTTTCTTTTTACTATGAGGATGTTATGTTTGGCCTTGAGTAAATGAAACTCAGAGCCCAAAGGGCTCAGTTAAATTGAGCTTGAAACTGAAAACCCATGACAATCTAGTGAGCACTGAGCAAGAAGAAAAATATTTTCTGTGCTTCACCCCAGTGGAATCATCTGACTTTTCTATTTTCTTCTTGCTTTCAGAAGTAGAAAATAAAAATATATGAATGTATAAATCTAAATCTTTTGAGATATTAAATTCTTATAAACTGGAACACTTTAATAACTAATGCAATGATTCAAATTAAACTAATATTGGTGAGCAAAATTTATTGACCTAGTTGCAAGGAAATGCCCTGGCACTTCCTGTCAACTTGTAGCTGGCCATTACACAAATACCATACTCACTGCTGACAGCCATCAGACCTGTGCCAGATGACGACTTTGGCCAAAAGTCCATAGAGCAAATGGAGACAGAGGAAGTACTGCTTCTCCTCTAACTCACTGGACCAGTTCCATGCTCAATTCAGGATTGGGACAGGCCAGCACTCCTTGGGTAAATCCACTGAAACTAATATAGAAGCACCTGTTTAAGAACTTCAGTGGAATTAGATAGCTAGTTATACCTGTCATCTCCCTGTAATAAATTAGTTTCCATGTCAATTTTAAGCCTCATAGGAAAGTCCAGCTGAAGTTAGCATATAGAAATGGCGACATTTCCATCATTGCAAACTGATTCCTGTGCAAAAGAAATGTTTTAGGGAAAGACTTTAAAGGTTAGGTGGCATTTTAAAATTTGTCTCTGCCTATTGGTTTGGCTCATTCCTTATTATAAACTTTGTTAATTACATTTTGTGCATCCCTTGAGGCTTCAAGACTGACAGGTTTGTGTTTAAGAAGAAGGAATGAAAAACTCTAACAATACTTGAATTCAGCCTACTTGGCTGAATGCATTATGACAACATCTTTCATTACTGTAGTGATCTCATATAGTAATGTTGGGCAGCATAACAATAAATTGCTTTTATCTTGCCTTCTTTTGAGCTTAGAGATTATTCTTGTAGCAAATATTTTTTTGTAGAAACTATGTGTATTTTTCCTAGTGTTTCCTTCCTTGGGGGAAAAGATGAGTAAACAGATGTTTTTGCATCCATTTGACATTTTAGATATCAATAAAGAAAATCAACATTTGCATTTTTTTTTCTTTTGGTTTTTTAAAGTTTTATTTAGAAAATTAAATTTAATAGAGTGATGTTGATCAATAAGAGTACATAGGTTTCAGGTAAAATTTCTATAGCATTTGAACATGTTGACTGTATTGTGTGCCCATCACCCAAAGTCAAATCATTTTCTATCACCATGTATTTGTCCTTCTCCCCTTCTCCTCAACCCCCAACCCACTCCCCTTAACTTTTTTTTTTATTATTATTCATTTTAGAGAGGAGACACAGAGTGAGAGAGAGAGAGAGAGAAAGAGAGAAAGTGTGGAGGAGCTGGAAGCATCAACTCCCATATGTGCCTTGACCAGACCAGTGCAGGGTTTTGAACTGGTGACCTCAGTGTTCCCAGGTTGATGCCTTATCCACTGCGCCACCACAGGTCAGGTTCCCCTTAACTTTTATCTATGTCCACGAGTCTCATTTTTATATCCTATCTAGGTGTGAAATCATATAGTCCTTAGATTTTTCTGATTTACTTATTTCACTTAGTATAATGTTTGCATTTTCAAGACTTTTCTTAGTTTTAAACATTTACTCTTACCACATGTACATAATCATCTTTATGGTATTCTTCTTAAAAGCACCTAACTATATGCCAAATATGAGGAGTGAAAATGGTTTATAACTGGAGAACAGGAAAAGACAGAGAAGTAAGATGTTATTTAAAAGATTTCAGACAAGGTTTTTGTGCAGGTAGCCTTGGAGGCTTGTTAATGCTACTGAATTTTATATAGTTATGAAATTGATGCTGTCTTTACAGGAAGGGTGTTGCTTTTGCTTCTCTGATAGGTAAATTCTAGTTTTTTGTGAATGTCCTGCATTCTTAGGAATAACAAAATTAACATTCAACATCATATCAATCTCCTTGTATGAGCTGACCATTCAGATTCTAACACTATTATACCATGGTGAATAAACCTCATCATCTTAATAACAATAACATATGTGAGTGTAATGATTATTTTTTTTATTCAGATATTTGATGCTTCGCTATACTCGACATCTGTTGAAATAGTTAAAATGCAAGTATATCTTAGGTACCTTACATATGTCATCTTATTGATTCTAACAACTCTTGAGGCAAATACTGTTGTTTTTATTTATAAATGAAGGAACTGAAATATTAAAAATTAAGTGATTTCTTCAGAGTTGACTAGTTAATTAATAGTTAACATGAAATTCATTCCAGAGGAATCTGTCCCAAGAACTCTTGCTTTTAAATGCTGGACTTTAGTGTTAGAGAAGTTTCTGTTTGTTGTTTCCTTGCAAACAAGCCAGTTCAATGGTTATGTTACTTCTTGTAGGTTACTGTCTACCAACCTTCATATTACAACAATCCAAGTTACGTCAGTGACTCGGAAGTTTTTATTTGAATCCTTCTCTGGGTGGTGGGACTCATATTAGAGAAACATGACAGAAGAAAGACCACTTTTGTTTGGTTCCTGCCCAAGTCCTTATCTTAGGACTGAGTTTTGATATTAAGATGACCAGAAAGCAGCAAGCAGCAGCATCCCGTGGTGTCCCCATGCAATGGGACTGCTGGAAGATACCAACTTTCTCAGAGAATTTAAAGTGGCCCCTCCATCCTTATCCTGGTACTAAAGATTCCAAGTAATTAGTGGGCATTTTTTACCCACGGGTTACTCGGCCTTAGGCTTAATTTGTAAAATTTCTTTAAAGCTTTGGTATCTAAGGTGTGGTGCCAGGACCCCCAGCCACCACCTGGAGAATGTAACAAGTGAAAATTCTTGGGCCCCATCTCAGATTTGCTGAGTCTGTATTTTTTTTTACAGGGACAGAGACAGAGAGAGGGATAGATAGGGACAGACAGACAGACAGGAATGGAGAGAGGTGAGAAGCATCAATCATTAGTTTTTTGTTGCCGTTGAGACACCTTAGTTGTTCATTGATTGCTTTCTCACATGTGCCTTGACCGCGAGCCTTCAGCAGACTGAGAAACCCCTTGCTGGAGCCAGTGACCTTGGGTCCAAGCTGGTGAGCTTTTGCTCAAGCCAGATGGACCCACACTCAAGCTGGTGAGCTTGGGGTCTTGAACCTGGGTCTTCCGTATCCCAGTCCAACGCTCTATCCACTGCGCTACCGCCTGGTCAGGCTGAGTCTGTATTTTAATAAGACCCTTCAAGGATTCATTTGCACAGTAGAGTGTGAGAAGCTCAGCTTTAAATAATGTGTCTACACTGCCAGAATGTGAAACAAAGATCAAGATCCTGCCTCTATCAAATTATTGGCTATGTAAACTTGAGCAAGTTACTTTGTAAAAGAGAGAAAAATAACCTACAACACAGAGTTGTTGAAGGATAAAAATAGAGAACACATTTAAAGCCCTTGACATGGTGCTGATATAAGTTGTTAAATGACTCTCTTCAACTTATGTCAGGTTGACCTTACATGGATATGACACTTCATGTCAGGGCGGTCCTGAGACCAGGGACAACTTATTCATTTAGTCTTGCTCATGAACTTCAGCAAAGCAGTGTGTGTGGGAAGCAGTGAAGAAGGTAGGTGGTGTGGTAGTGAGCCACACATTCATGAAAGCCAAAGACCTGAAACTCTGTTGTCAGGGAATGTCCCAGAAGCCGGAGGAAGTTAGGCAGAGTTCAGGGAGACCTTCTCCTTTTACCTGTATTTGCATACTAACTTTATTAGATTTGAGCACATATGTGTCATCACACATGTAGCCCAAATTCAGGGGCCTGTCCAATGTAAGAACTGGAAAGGACAGACATAAGTCAAGAATAAAGAACTTAAGCCATAAGAGAGGAAACAAAGGTGACAGAGAAGGAGTGCTGATCACTCCCAAACTCTCAAAGAGCTTGGAGGATATTGATGTGCCCACAAGAAGGCCTGTGCTATGAACAGTCATGCCCGACACCTGCCCTCTTTAGGGTCGGCAGGTGGGCACGTTGATGGAGTGGGAATTTTCCTGTTGTTGCTGACGAACTGGGGACACATTTTCAGAATGCATTGTAAAAACAGCACTTCCTCAGCATCCCTCACTGCGGCCACACTTCCTGATCAACATGGGTTTTGTTATAATAGTTTCTTTCTGTTGACAGAACTGTAGTTGGCGACTTCAGGCAGCCTGCAGCTGGAACGCGAGCCAAAATAAACACACCCTGTGGCTCCTCTTAGCTTCAGATGATTATAGTTTTTGAGTGTGTGCCCTGGCAGCATCAACTGCTGTCATTGTCGTTATTTCAATTTATTGCTAAACTTCTTTATAATTCTAGTAAAGGTATGTATTCCATGATAGGACAAGGGTTAGCCAAGTTCCCTATAAACATGGAGAAAATGCAGAGAGAGGAGTAAAGCTGCCTGGGGCAGAGTTCTTACAAACAAGGGAATTTATGACCTCCTCTATCACTTTCCAAGGGTCCTGCACCCTGAGTTGTTTTTCAGATGATATGGGCCATGTGAGCCACTGAGTGTGAAATACGCCAACACGACCCAGAATTGGTGATTTTCTCCACCTCGTTTTAGTTCTGGTCGCCAACATGTGAAATAAAATTAATAAAAATAAGTCAGGCCTTCAATGTCATTTCTTTCTTGCTGCTATTTCTGTTTTTGTTTTGACATTTCTATGCATTAGATATTAACATGAACCCTTGATATTGAGGCAAATGGAGTGGATAGTCAGTCATTTTACTCCCTCTACCTTTCTATAATATGCTCATCCATTTGTTTTCCCTTTCTCTCTCCTTCTTTGAGGTACTTCCACTGCCTCCCTGATTCTTCCAGGCCAGAAGCTTAGCAGATGTGTATGTGCTGGAAACTTCCATGAGGCTTGTTCACTATGACATTCTCTTTCCACAGCACTGCTTCCTCGCCTTTTGCCCATTTCCTGCATATATTTTTATAACTTTCATTTACCATTGTCATCTGCCTTTGGTTGTTAAGATATTGCCTTCTCTGAACAAAAAAGTGTGTTACCTTTTAAGCTTCTTCATTTGCATCTGCATTTAAACTGGCAACATTATTTTAGCTCAACATTATTTTGAGCAAAGAATCTTTGAAAACAAATTTATAGGATTCTTTAATTCTAACATACCCTCATCTGGGTCACAGAAAGGGATGATGAGAGAACATGATAATATCTCTACAACTTCCCAAATGCTAAAAGAAATAACAAAATTCATGGTGTCTTTTAGGAAACTTTAATTAAGTGAATGAAGAAATTACCAAGAACCCTGGCTGGGTAGCTCAGTTTGTTAGAACATCGTCCTTATATACCAAGTTTGAGAGTTCAATACCTAGTTAGGTTACATACAGGAAGCAGCCAATAAATGCATACATAAGTGGAAGAACAATTGATGTTTCTCTCTCTCTCTCTAAATCAATAATATTAATAAAAAGACATGTCCAAACAAGCAAATAGTTTCATACTACTTGAGTCCTCAAGCTATGGACTCAAGTGGTAGGGAACCAATTGTCTTTTACTCTACGTCTTATGGCCTGATTTAGATAAGACTCAACAATTGCACCATCCTTCTCCTTATGACCCACTACCTTTGTTAATATTGTCAAGATATATATAAGTCAGGTTTTCTCTTCCATGTTTTGAAGTGAAGAGCAAAGCAGCCAGTAGACGACCTTCTTCCATCAACTAGGGTCTTAGTTAGAGGGGAGCCACCGTTAACCATTCACTTGCCTCCTACATGTAACTCACCTGTGAAGTTGCCAAAAGTGCATCTACAAGAGAAATCTTCCCAAGAACTCAGGGTTGTTCCTTCCCTATTAGTATTTCTTGGGTCGTTCTGTCACATTGTCACCACCAGCCCTCCCATTTGTCCTTTGAAAACCCATGGAAACCTATAACCTATTGCATTCTGCCAGCTTTATTTTTATTTTTATTTTATGTGGTAGAAAAGTCTTGATGGAGACTAGATATAAGGAGGACAAAAATCCAGAATGGAAACCATAACTTAGTTTGAGAACACTTTGGGAGAGACTGAAAACTCTTGGCAATTACAGCATAATATGATAAGTGCTAGAGTAGAAGTATATGAGAGATACTATGCTTATAAATTTTGTTGAAGTTCTTTGAGTTTTTTCGCAGCTCTAGGACAGAATTATTTGGTCCGACTTCCTGTGGTGATGGAAATGTTCTGTATTCACACCGCCTTGTGGTAGCCAGTAGCCAAGTGTGCCTACTGAGCATTTGAAATATGGATAGTGCAACTGAAGAGCTCAAATTTTGTTTTTATTTAATTTTAATTTATGCTTAAATTTAAAAAGTCACATATGCTATTGGCTTATATATTGGACAGTGAAATTGTAGGGTATCAGCCATATGCAGACATTCTTGGCAGTCTATATTTGTATCTTAGTTCCTGAAAGATATGAAGGGTATGAGCATATGTGGTACAGTCCTCCCTAACAGCACCACATCATCAATAAGAAGCCTCTACAAAGGTACATATACTTCTTTTAGGAAATTGTCCCATAGGTGTAGGTACTCCCATAGTAGGCCGTACTTACCCACATTGCCATTAAAATTTCCCATTTATTTGTATCTTCCCTACTAAACTGTATACTCTGAAGAAAGTGACTGTTTTGTCTCATTCACACTGTATACTGACTACAGACAGTCTACTAGACAGGTATTTGAAAAATACCAGTTGAACAAATAGTTTTCCACTTGGATTATTTATGGAATTATAAAATATCAAAGCCATAAGTTACTTTGTTATTGTGCATACCACACTATTGCCCACCCTAAACTACATTTTAATTCTTCCTTCTGTCTAGCATGCTTTTGTGATGTTGGGGTATCCAGGCTCCCCACTGTGACTCAGTAAAATATTGGCCATTTTCCCCAAAATTTCAGGTAAACCTTGATTGGTATAAACAAATCATACTTTCTGGCCATGCTCCTTGGTAGTAATTGGCTTGGGGGGTAGGCAAACCAATAACCCAATAACCCAGTGGGCAAACCAAATAAACTCAGTTATTATTGCAATGATGTGAGGGGTTTCTTCTGGGAGTAGTTTTGGGAAAGGTTTACTCTTAAAAGGCACATAAGGAAGAGGTGACCTATCTTTTGCTTTGGGGTATCCCTACATCTGAATATGCGGGTGGAATTGCTGCAGCCACGTTGTACACACAGGGGAGTTGAACTGAGGGTGGAGAGTTGGGGCAGAAACAGGCTTTTTGATGTTGAACTGCTTAACCAACCAACCCTGAAATCTGCCCAATATCTGCACATCTTGTTATAGGAGATAAGAAATCTTATTTTTAAAGCCAGTAGTATTATGATTTTCACAGACCAACATGCAGCCCTGGCTTGATTGGTTCCTCAGCAAAGCTACAACCAAGCGGCAGCCAAGGCTTGCTTCATTTCAGGGGCTGTCTGGGGAAAAACCCAATCCAAGCTCACATGGTTATTGGCAGCATTCAGTTAATTGCAAGCTACCAGGGTTCTCAACGTTTTTGCTCGCTGCTGGCTGGAGGCTGCTCTCAGCCCCTCCTTGTATGGCTTTCTCTGTGCAGCAGTTTCCATGTCAGCTTGCTTCTTCAAAATCCTTAGCAAAGAGAAGCTCCTCAAACACAGGGTGAGGTTCTCTCTTTTTTTTCTAATTTTTAATTTAATTTTATTAATTTAAGAGAAAGATAAAGGGATAAAGGAAGAGAAAGAGAGAGAGGGAGAGAGAGAAAGAGAGAAATACTGCTTTGTTGTTTCACCTATTTATGCATTCATTGGTTGATTCTTGTATGTGGAGGATCAAACTTTCAACCTTGATGTAGCAAGATGATACACTAAACAACTGAGCTATCCAGCCAGGGGAACAACAGGGTTATATTCTTTCAAAATGTAATCATGGACATCTTGTCACCTTTGCTGTTTACTATTGGTTAAAAGTCATTCTCAGACCCTGCCCACGCTGCAAAAGAAAGCATGACACAAGGGTAGGATCCCGGGTCCACCCTAGGATCTGTTGGCCAAACCTCCTCATTTTAAAGGTGAGGATATAGGCCCAGAGTAATGATTCCACTCTCAAAGCTAAAGCTGTGTGGTAGAACAACTAATAGACGTACCTAGCTTTTTAAAAATTTGAACCCAGTACTTAAGCCACAAACTAGCTCTGTGAAGTTATCTATGAAATTTAAGCACTTTGAGCCTCAGTTTCATAATTTCTAAAAAAAGCTTAATAATGTCTATTTTTAAGAAATTGTTTTAGAGAGTTTTATAATGTAACATTTTTAAAAAATATTAATCACTTTATGCTTTCTATCCTTTTCTACTGTATCATGTACTACTCTCTCTTATCTCCTTAGTGAGGAGGACTAGCATGTTTGGGTTGTTGTGTTTTACTTTTAAGTTTTAGAATGTAATCTGTTAGGTTGAAAATGATAGTTAGCAAAGGTCTTTTTAAACGATTTTGAAGTAAAAACTTAGGTCTAGAGTCAATAGCGGCCCCATATTTAAAAGAAAGGTACTAACATAGCTCTTTTTTTTTTTTGCCATAATCTCTGAACTTAAAGTCAAAGAAATTGTATCGCTGAATTGAGCTCTGAGGCCTTCCTTCCTAGCATTTTGGTTATAGCTTTTTAAATCAAGGTCAACCAGCTTCACTGGAGGCATTTTTTTGATGCCAGCAGATCCTCCTAAATGATACACCAACAACTGCTTTAAAAGAGGATACTAGCTATGGATGGTTCATGGAAACTCTTAAAGTGCTGCAATAATGTTTGAGTCTTGAAATTGAAATTGAGAAATTTCCATTGGTTCAAGATAGTTCACTTCATGACATCTGCATGAAAATTCTATTTCTTCTCTCTGACCCATGCTGAACTGTTTTATAGCAGAAGGTCAACAGGGTATGCATTCTTTCTCACTACACTATCAGACTGCTGTCCTTTGGGGACAAGAGTTTTTACACACTGGTGAACTCTCATGTGTGATATGAAAGTAATGTCTTATAATAATAGACTTTGACGGTGTTAAGAGCAATACTATTGGCCCCTTCTTTATTGAGTTAGGCTCCCAAGGGAAGACTATGTATTAAAAATGTTCCAACAATACTAGTGGACATTTCTCCTAGGTTCTTATTTTCATGGTGCCATTCTGGCATTTATTGCAAATCTGAATTGCTATAGTTAAAATGATTTTTTAGTATCTGCCCTATTATTATAATAAAAAAGCTGACATTCATTGAGATCTTACTATGTGTCAAGCCAATCCTTGTTCTAAGTGCTTTACATGTCTAAAGTCACTTAGTTCTCTAAAATATGCTTGATATAAAAACTAAAATTCTATGAGGTATATATATTTTTAATAGATACAGATATAATACTGTATATACCACTAACTTCAGTTTGCCTCTTAGTCTGTTATCAAAATGCAAAATATTATTCATGATATTGGCAGGTGAAGGTAAATCTATTCTTCTTATCTGTACTTGATTAACAGCATCTAACTGAGTCATCCTTGCTTCTACCCAAGTAAGGGCAACAACACATTTGGACTCTCATAGTTAATTAGGAAGATACTCCCCAGTCCTCTTAACTATTAATTTCCTTGCTCATAATATTGTTCATTAAATATTATAAAATAAGAATTGGAGTTAATATAAATATGCCTTATCAATTAAATACAGTTATCTAATATGTTGTTTTGCTACAGATTTGCTCATTACTTACAACTATTTTAGAACGTTTCATATACTAACATTTGTATGTGCCTGTCATGCATGGTGCCTGCAGATATTAAATGTTAACAAATTATTTTATTAATTAATGTAATTAATTAATGTTTTGCATATTAGTAGACAAAGGAACAAAATATTCGTGTGTGTGTGAGTTTGTGTGTGTGTGCGTGTGTGTGACAAAGACAGAGAGAGACAGACAGGGACATACAGCCAGGAAGAAAGATGAGAAGCACCAACTTTTCATTGCAGCATCTTAATTGTTCATTGATTGCTTTCTCATATATGCTTGACCAGGGGGCGATAGAAGACTGAGTGACCCCTTGCTCAAGCCAGTGACATTGGGCTCAAGCTGGTGAACCTTGCTCAAACCAGATGAGCCCGCGCTCAAGCTGGCAACCTCAGGGTTTCGAACCTGGGTCCTTCGCATCCCAGTCTGATACTCTATCCACTGCGCCACCGCCTGGTCAGACAGGAACAAAACATTCTTAACTAAGATTTACTTGAACACAATAATTAAAACAGTAAGCATACAATGGAATACTTTAACATACTTTTATGAGCCTTTGGAAAAGGCAAATAGTTTGTGCTGGCACCAATAGGGCTGAGTCTCTTTTTCTTGATTGATTTTCTTTCTTTCCTTTTCTTTTTAGGCCAGAGAGATTAAGAGAGAGAGAAAGAGACAGGAAGGGAGAGAAATAAGAAGCATCAACTTGGAGTTGCGAAACTTCAGTAGTTCATTAATTGCTTTTCATACATACCTTGACTGAGGGCTCCAGTTAAGCCAGTGACCCCTTGCTCAAGCCAGTGACCTTGGGCTTCAAATCAACAACCTTTGGGCTTAAGCCAATGACCATTAGATCATGTCAATGACCCCATGCTTAAGTTGGCAACCGTGGGGCTTCAAACATGGAATCTCAGCATTCCAGGTTGATGCTCTATTCACTGCACCAACACTAATCAGGCTCTTGGTTGATTTTTGTCATAAGAGAAGGACTCACTAATGGTTTCTGTATCACACATGACTGTAACATCACCTATTTTTATTGGATTACTACTAATTGTACTTAATCAGGCAGAATTCAACCTTTCTCATTAGAAGTAAAATAGGATTATATGCCTCTTATGTGGACTCTAGAACAACTATCAAATTTTATTGGTATGTTGCCAGTGGAAATAGAATTGTTCCATAAAGTAGTGAGAAATTCATTTCAGGAACTCACACATAGCACTTGAGGCATAGTGGTAAGATCCATTGGACCAAAAACAAAGGACTGCCCCAGGTGCCCAATGTATCAATCATGACCAGGCGGCTCAGCTCTGTCTGCTGTGGAAGAAGTCCTGGGAGTGTCAGCTTCCAGAACTGTAATGTTCTCACCCTCTGCTCTGGCAGTCCCGCACAGTGTCTGCTCACCCTCTGCTCTGGCAGTCCCGCACAGTGTCTGCCCACCCTCTGCTCTGGCGATCAAGCACAGTGTCTGCTGCGCTTCAGCGCCAGAGTGCTCAGGGAGAGAACACATGAATGAATGAGACTTTGGACTTTGCTAAGCTTTCATTTTATCTTCTTGGTTTTGGGAAGGGGTAAGCTTTATTTTTCAAATTATCCAATATTCTTTCTAATTATTTTCAGGCTTGGGGTGGGCCCTCCCCTATCCAATCCCTTTCTTGGATTTTCTGGGGTTCCATGTCCTTATCCTATCCGAACCTTTTTCAGATTTTCCCAGGTTAGATGTCTCCTCTTTACGGCTTCTACAGTGCATACGTCAGCAGAGGAATTTCCCCTTTACTGTTTCTCCTTCCCCCCAGTAATCTGGGGTACTGTCCCAGCTGTTGTTCCCTTGGAATACTGAAAAGCTGGTTCATCCTCCCTACCTCAGTGGGAAAGGAGAGACGTTAATCTCCTTGGTGGGACACTGTGGCTATTCCCTAGAGTATCTGGAATCTGTAGATCCCTAATCCATCAAATTTAGCCTGTTTAGCTTCCTTCTCTTTTCTTAATAGCTAACTAGCTGCCTACTCTACGAGTTTCAGCAACCACATTTTAATGAAAGCTTCAACTAATGTGGGTTAAAGAAAGCAATAATATTCTATTTAAACATTCTCTGACCAACAAATATTTTGCATAAAAATGTTGTTCAATGATATTTTTCTTTTTTGTTTTTTTAGCCAACAGTTATGATTGATCCTTTAAAGCTAGCCAGTGTTTGAGTTGATGAGAAGGCTTTTCTCATACAACAGAACTGCTAGATCCCATCTGGTTCCAAGTATATAGGCCAGAAAGAAACTGAAATCCAGCATCAGAAATTTTTTTCAAGAAAGCCATACGCATATTATTTTGAGAACTATTAAAAAAACTTAGAATTAGGTATCAGTAAATTGATAAGTTTCTTCATGCCCCTCATTGTCATAATAGCTGGGTAATAAGGCATAATGGATTTACTTGGAAAGTTTTATTTCTCCCATTTGCCTGAGTGTTAGGAACATAGAAATAAACGTGATGCTTTGCATGGCATCTTTGCATAGCCAACAGGCAGCTGACATTTTAACTGAACAGATAGGTTCATAAATAGCTTGGGTGCTAACATATGGTGACATTTCTAATTATAGGTCCCTACTGTACAGAACTTCAGATTTTTAAAAATTAGTTAACAAAAAACAAAGCTCACTTAATGTCCATGTTTTACAGTGTCTGAAAGAAGTCAGAAAATAGTTAAACATGTCTAACATAACTAAAGAAAAATAATTGATTGCCTTAGACAATCAAAATATATTACATTTAGGAAAATAAAGGAACATGTATTGTGGGAAAGATTTGCTGTCTTTCAAAGCCTTACACAGGTTTTGCCAAGCTCTCAGATGCCCGGATTAAATTAGTACATCCCAGGAGAAATCAGCAGAACAGACTACATCTGGGTTAAAAACCCTGGAAAGATATTCTTTGTCTTGGATTCTAGTTTGTGTGGAGAGAGGTAGCTGGGCACCCAATCCTAAGAAGAGGCTGATTCAGGAAGTCAGACACAGGTATAAGAATCTGGAAATAATTTAATTACAAATTTCTAATGGTTGTTTTAATTTTTAGGGTGCAGTTTCATATTTACGTGTGTATTTGTGTAAACTTTTCAAGAACAAACTTGAGGAAAAAATTTGTAAACTTGAATGGTGAGCCAGTTATTTGTTCTTACAGAGAACATTATGGTGGCATTTATTAGCCAAATTTCTGCCTCCCAAATTTTCTGCTAATCAGAGAATTCTTCAGATTCAATTACTCATCAGTATTTGTATCTCAATTGGAAATTATTTTCTGGTCCCAGGGCTCAAAGTCAAGCGTTAAGCATTTATTTCATTTGCAGTTTATAGATGAGGTTTCTCTGTCTGATTGCCAGAATGTTGTGGCTTTGGTTTTCCAAATCCCAAGCCCAGGGAGTTCTGGTGTGACTTTAGATACAGGTCTCTGAGAACATATTGGTTTGCAAATAAAGAAAACAAGAGATGAGAGGAATGATGAGAGTAAGGAACAAAAAAGTTGGGAAAGGCAAATAGACCAAGAAACAAATGAATAAGAAATAAGTGAAGAAAAAAGGGACTGGAGAGAGAAAGCATAAAGAAGAATGTATTTGTTCACATGTTTTAAATTATATCTATATTAGACTTTTAAAGACCAAGGCTAGTTTCTCAAAGTATTGGTAAGAAACCACTCAAACTAATCAAGAAAAACAGTTTATAATTATCATTTTTTAAAAAAAAATCTCAGTGTATAAAAAAGCTAGATTTAAAAATAAAAATAGAGAAATTTTTGCATGATTCCTTCTGATAATAATTAAAATAACTGTACCTATTTTTATTATATACTTTGCTAACTATTAAATATAGAGCAAATGTTTATTTCAAGTTTTTCATTTGAAGTACATTTTAGTTTGTATTTCCTTATGTTAGATTTTGTTTTGAGCTAATACTTATAACTATTCAACATACTTGTTTGAATTCTAAAAGTTAATAAAGTGTTCAATTGATGCCAACAATTTTATCAGAATTCTGGCCTTAAAATGATCACTTTTTATATTTTAACCAATATTTGCCATTTTTTCTTGAGGGTCTCTCATAGAAAATTTCCTAATTAATCATTAACCTAATTTACCTGTTAATGTCTCAAATTAATTTTTTCACTTAGAACATGCTATTATAATTAGAGTAATAAGATTGATTAGGAGGATTAAGTGTTAACTTTTACATTATCTTACAATAAAACTGTTTATTTGTAACCCAATTTCTTCATGAATTTGCAATGGAAGAGTAAGTCCATGGTGTCTGTTAGTCAAATTAGGCAGACCTAGAAATATGTGCACAAACAACTACTAACCATTTGTGTTGAAGCTTTGTTTTGGTTTATATACAGTGGAATCAATTTCTACTGGTAATTGCTAGGTTAGCTTTGCAAATTGTTGATCTTTTTTCTCCCCACACTTTATAATTTCTAAAATTTAGCTTATTTTTTTTTTTGGAAGAAGAATTACCTAGTTTAGTTTTAAACACCATGCCACTTATGGTTTATAGTTTAGCAACATTAGAATTGCCAGGAAAATAGATTTTCCATTATGAAATTAAAAAATATAAAAATTAGATTTGTTTCTGGTTTTTAGGTTAACATCTTAGTAGTTAAAATGATCTAAAGTATAATATTTAATTTGACAAATATGTAGATCTTTTGAATAAAACCCTACCAGATAGCACTTTAAGTAGGATTAACTTCAAGTTTCTCCCTAGCTATAAGACAGGAATTCATTAAAATAGATATTTCAAAGTCCTTGCTTAACAAATAAAAGTAAAATTAGAGTGGCAGTCCAGAACTTAAGCTCTCATGAATATATGAATGAATTTGTCTATATGTCTATAAAGTCTAGAGATTTATAGGAAGGTGCAGTAGAGGCAAACCACTTTCTATCTTTGATATAAAGTGAGGAAGTAAAGGGAGGGCGGAAGGGGCTGTAGGAAAAAGAAATTGTTGCTGTTATCTTCTTCCCTGCATAATTTATTCACAGTATAACATTTAATTCTTTTACCATGGTTAACTGATTTGAAGTTACATTAAAAAACCTTTTATTATCTCCCTACCATGGGCACAATAGAATGAGCAATGAGATAAACAATAAGAAATGGTTTCCTGCCTTCCTAGAATTTCAATAGATTGGGAGATCCATATGCCCATATATAATAATTATATTTTTCTCATATTTCAAAATACAACATCTCTGTCAAAAAACATAGAAATGGCCAAAACTTGTTTTTGGAGAAAAAAAAAAGAGGAAAAACAAAAGCAAGTACTGCATGCAAATGGATCCCTAATGTGAATGGGTAAGAGTAAATGGCATCTTGCCTTCTTGACATCATCCGAAAGGAAGCTGAATGTTCGGTGTGAAAGGCTCACCAAGTCTACCCAAAGAGGGAATTTCAGCAGGAGATGAACTAGAAGCCTGTCAACATCATGGCCGCATGCAGCCGCATACCAGAGAAGTATGGGGCCGCATGCCGAGAAGGACGTTTTCATCCTCAGCTCCTGCACGGCCAGGTGCAGTAGCCGAGAATAAAACATTTGCTGTGGTGTAGACGATGCTGTGCCGGAGGTCTGTAGGCCAAAACAACAGAACTCCAGCACAGGGCGTCTAGTTCTGGGACTTCCAGTTAGGCCATTTTTCTCGAAGTGACACACCACCTGAGTTATGCTCGGTTTTTTGGCGAATTTTGACACACCAAGCTCAAAAGATTGCCTGCCTATCACTGTTCTAAGCTGTAGCATAAAGTGAAAAGAAGACTTTAGTTTAGTTTTCAAAAGCATTATGGCAAATTTATTTATGGCACACTTTTTTTTTTTTTCTGACAATCTTTGGCATTTCATGACCTAAGCCCACTAAAGCTTTACCTAAGTTTGGTATATATAAGGTCAACATTTACACTTATTTTTAATTCCAACAAGATTGACCAAACTCTGATATCTGGCAGGTTAGCAAATTACCCTCAATTTTTTTTAGTATGAGTTTTACACTGCCCGGTATTTTACAGTAGTATATTCCTATCCATGTCCTATCTCTGGTAGGGTGCTTGCATATATAAAGGTAAATTGCCTTTTTTAGAATAAATGAGCAAACGTCCTCTATTATACATGTATTTAACTAATCTTTTTTAATTTGTATACTAGAAATAGCAATGGCTTTTAGTATACCTGAGAAGCTGAGGATTTCTTCTAATGAGAAAATAAGAGATTTTCCATACTGAACTTTTTCTAAGTGATTCTGAAGCACTTATTTATTCAAAGGAAAAAAAAACAAACTTCAGTTAGATGGATTCAGATGTACTGAAGATTGTGAAACAGCTCAGACTATTATGTAAATGTTTGGATTGTGGTAGAAATCATAATATATTTTTCCAAAAAGCATTGTTTCTCCCATTTTAAACATATATTATTAGAGGAAAATTTAGTACATGTGTTTGTGATTCATTTACACTTAACTTATTTAAATAATGTTTGCTAAGAGCTATTGAATATCCAACCAGTTTTTTTATTCTATGGGGATACCCCCCTGAGAATTAAGAAGTTGATTTTAATCAAACCACTTGAGTTTTTTTTTCTTTTGTTTTTAATTTTCAAAAACTTTGAAACTTAAAACATAGTGTGGATTTAATGCAGTTAGATACCTGCTGTCTTATTAAACACTTATTTCCCTAAAACTGGGATTATAAGAGAAATCATTAACTACTAAAATGTGAGCTTTCTAGTGATGCTAAATCAATTAAGTTCCTAAGGAATGACTAAAATTTGATGTGTTGAATGGCAGTGAACAAAGAATGTGGTAGTTAGCTTGGCCATTTACAAGTAGTATTTCCCTTGCTTATTAAAAACACATTTAAAAAGTAATCTAGTAAACTATATAAAAGAGTAGGCTAGCATGGTGACTATAGTTAATAATACTGTTCTGTACCCTTGAGATTTTCTAAGAGAATAGATCTGAAAGATAACTCTGTAAGGTGATGGAGAATGTATTAACTAAACTTATTGTGGTAATCATTCTGACATATCATTAGATATATGTACATCATTTTGACCACCTTAAACTTTCATAGTACACTTTAATAAAGCTGGAAAAATAAAACAAAAAAGAAACAAGAAATAAGCTGTCTTTAAAAGGAGATTTGATAGAACAACACATACATTACTGCTCTACTTAAAGAAGTCAAAACTCAAGGGACACATAAAACATAGTGTTGTCCAGAATTATTCCTTAGGGAAAAACAAGAGCTTTTAAAATACTTGAGTCAGACCAAAAAAAAAAAAAAAAAAAAAAAGATATTTAAGTAGTTCTTTAGTTCATAGATAATTTCTCTTCTAAGATTTTTATAAGATTAGAAAATTACAGATAGGGGATAGACTTTACCTTTCCTTAAGGGTTGAAAATTTTGTGAAACCACAATTCAAACCTTATAAGGAGTGAGGAGAAAGTTTTATCAAGAAAGAATGAAAGCAAAAATGGGCCATGAGACCAAAGAGACAGGCAGGCATCAGTTTGTATAGTCCCCTCTGGGTTGTGACAAGGACACTATACTCCCTTATATTTGGTTTCAACTGTGGTAGAAAACTACTTGTGAATTTGAAGCAAAAGAGAGACATAATTTGATTTATGTTTCATAGATCACTGGACTGCACAATGGAGAATGGGTGACAAAAAGGCAATAACAGAAGAAGCGGGAGCAGTTAGGCAGCATCTGGAGTAAGCAGTCTAGGAAAGAGATTACACTGATTTAACCGATCGTACGAGCAGTTCAATTAGAGGAAAGTAAACGAATTAATGGATTTTGAAGACAGACTCTACAACACTTACTGACAGAGTCCATGGTGGGGAAACAACAACACCCAAGGTGACAACTTGCCTGCTTTCAGCAACCTAGAGTATGGTCATATCATAAACTGGGAGAAATAGGTATG
The DNA here is from genome assembly GCA_037038555.1 of Rhynchonycteris naso. NCBI lineage: Eukaryota > Metazoa > Chordata > Mammalia > Chiroptera > Emballonuridae > Rhynchonycteris > Rhynchonycteris naso. Next base: position 150,019,497 of record CM072997.1, read on the forward strand.
GTTAAAGGGGTCATTTCTTTGGGTTTTGTTAAGTTGTTACGTGGCCTACTGAGATAGCCATTAGAGACCCATATATAAATATCAACCAAAGTGGGGACAGTGATAATGTGTATTAAGTATTGACAATAAATGTAATTTCTCTTAAAAAGGTTCTTAGACAAAAGTATTCCAACCTCTACTCTCTACATGGACTCTAGGTTACTTTAATAAGACCCAGGGGAGTCAAGGGGGTAGAAGTGAATAATCACTTCTAAACACTTTTTAAAGACACATCTACTTAAACATTTTTCCAAACCAAGGAGTGGAGAAATTAGGACCATTTACCTGTTTACTGTTTGTGGTGTATTGTTAATTACAATGGGGAATAAAATTTTTGTTACACCCACAAAAACACTTGTTCTTAACTAACTTGAGTGTGCTGATCTCAAATCTGACATTAGTTTTTCTCTGTAAACTACAGTTTTTTTGCAATTCAAGATCTTAGGTTTTCATCTTACTGTAAAATTTTCAACATTTACTTTAATATAATGAAGTAGAATGTCTTCTTGGGCATCATCTTTGTGAAAATATAATAATTTATATAATGCAGTAAATATACTAACTAATACACTAAAATATATAATTGCATCAGAATTAGACTATAATTTTTAAATAGAACATATTAAAACACTTAATTATAAAATTTGAGCAAAACTTATTTAAATTCTATTCAGGCAAAAATTTGCAATTGTAGCTCTTGCGTTTGTATATTTGTTGAGGACAATCTCTTTTGATGCTTCAGCAGTAGTCTGCCATCATATTTCTTTCTCATCGCCCCTGATAACGCTCTTCCATCATCTTCATATCTTGATGAAAGCATTCTCCCTGGTCATCACTAACAGCTCCAATATTTTCAGGAAACTTATCAAGGTGACTGTTCAGGAAGTGAATCTTAACGCTCATGTTACATCCAATGTCACAGAAAGCCAACAGCATCCTTTGAACCAGAAGTTCATAGTTTTCTGCAGTTTTGTTGCCAAGGAAGTTTTTTGTAACTGCCACAAAAGACTGCCATGCTGCTTTCTCCTCTTTATTCATCTTCCTGGCAAATTCTTCATCACATATGAGGGTTCGAATTTGAGGTCCATCAAATATACCTGCTGTTATCTTCTTAAAAGACAAGGCAGAAAAAGCAGAAATAATGTGTTGAAAGCATTCACTTTCTTTACTCAAAGCCTGAATAAACTGCTTCATTAAGTTTGATGTGAAGTGAGGGGAAAATAATTCTGTCTCAATTGCCTACAGGTTCATTCACAATATTCTGCATCCCTACTTCCAGAGATTCATGTTTCAGCCACTCCTTCTGTGTCCAGTGTTTCTCCCAAGCTCTGCTGTCCCACAAACACAGAAAGCAAGGAGATACTTCGTGAAACCTCTCTGTTGTCCTAGCAGGAAATTGACCATTTAAAGATCCACACAACTGATTCAGTTATGGTCCTCATACTTCAGTGAGTCAAGGACAATTTTTATGTCATTATAATCGTCTCACAGATGAGTTGAATAACCAATTGGAACCTCTGCATGAACATTACCATTGTGTAGGAGAACACATTTCAAACTCCATTTAGAGCTGTCAAGAAATAGCTGCCATTCTGTTGTACTGTAAATGGTAACACCTAGCTGGCTGAGAAGACTACTGATATCATGAGAGTAAACAATGTGTTTGTCTTCGGAAAAGAAGTCCACAAAAATTTGTTCACGCTTCCTGAAATAAGATACTTTAGCTGACCAGTGAAGTACATAATAACTCAGCTGCTTTCTTTGATAGGCCCAAATCTCTTACTAAGTCATTCAATTTGGGTTGGCTAAACTGCTGAGAGCTTAATGACTGCTTGGCATCAGAAGACCCTTCAGATTCTACAACCATTTTTTCATGCATCTTATCAAAATACGCTTGATCACCATGTTCACTTTCTTCGTCCTTAGAAGAAATAAAACCATTAAAAACTGGAACTGGGGCCTGACCTGTGGTGGCGCAGTGGATAAAGCGTCGACCTGGGAACACTGAGGTTGCCAGTTCAAAACCCTGCACTGATCTGGTCAAGGCATATATGGGAGTTGATGCTTCCAGCTCCTCCCCCCTTTCTCTCTTTCTCTCTCTCTCTCTCTCACTCTGTGTCTCCTCTCTAAAATAAATAAAATAAAAAGAAATTAAAAAAAAAACTGGAACTGGGAGTGTTTCAGAGTATAGGATAGGTCGTATTTGTATGGATCAGATAAAAATAACAGTCACTGCTGTGGTTCTTAGGTTAATGCCTAATTATGGGAATACGAAAAGGCATTTCTTTTCATTTTTCTTTTGTCCAGTCATGAAGCATTTCCTCACAATTATGACACACAATATGAGGAGCCCAATTCTTGTCTTGATCGCCAAAGGGAACTTGAAAACAGGCAATATATGCATGCATCATAAATGATAAAATATTGCCCTTTGACAAAGTTGAAGTGTGTAACAGCCACATTTATAACAGAAGGTGTCAGGACTATTCTTTCATTTATAAGTACTCAAAGAAGCCATGATTCAATCTTAAAACAAAATAAGAGAGTGTTTTATTAGATAATAATTTTTTACATTTAAAAACAACTACAATTATGTAAAAGTGATGTTTGTAAAACATTAATTGTCTTGTGCTTATGTTCAATCCAAGAGTCATTGCCTTTTAACTCCAATTTAAAAACCAATGCATGCCATTAAGTGTAACAAAAAGAAATTAAAACTGCATAAAAACTAGAGCATGCACTGAAAAACAAATTTCAGATTTGGAATCAGTGATGCAGACATATATAGAAAAAGTTCTAAAACTTTATGCAACAGAAAATGAAAAATAAAATTGTCCCCCAGTGTTATTTATCTTTAAATTAACTGTTCACTGTTTGCATATAATTTATTTCCCAATAAATACTCAGTTAATCCATTTGTTATACTCATAGATTTCTTTGGGTACTAGTTTAGATAAGAAAGTGATTGTTTAGCACTACCCTACACAAAATAGATTTGTTATATACATCTAAATCTAAATAAAAATATAAATAATTAATACAAATAAATATAAAATGAAAAGGCTTTGTTTCTAAGAAAGTATATATGTAAAACATAAATTTTATATATAAAGTATTGAGACATTTATATATATATCCATTACATCATAGCTACTTCTGACCCTCCTCGTCTTCCCTCTACCCCAGCAACATTCCCCAGGAACTGTTATATATTCTCAGCCAACCAGTTCTTTCTGGGATTTTCTGAGTTAAATATATTTTGCAATGAGTTATATTTATTTTGTTTTGGCCTCTCCTTCTGCCAATTATTTATGTTTTGACAAATTGTTTTGATCCGTAAAACTTGATAAAAGTGATAGTGTTTGGCTCACCACAAAGAGATTAGCATTATAATTGTTAAAATGCAAGTCTCTTGCTAACTTGAAATACCTTAAAAAAATGGTCCATTATGCAGAGAAAAAGATTAGTAGGCAAAAAGGGAGTGGTAGAAATTCTGTGACATTACAAAGTGCATCATTCGTATTACTGACACCTGGAAGAATTTACCTACCATTATATATACTTTAGCTGAGATAATCACTGGCTAGTCAAAATATATCCTTTTAGGAATTATATACCACATAGAGCTTTGTCAGGTAGTGATACTATTTCCAGGAACATTATCCTATGCAAAATGAGTGTTCACTTGTATACATATTTTCTGAACTGAGTGAACACCAGATGAACCCAAAATAGGCAGACCTGGTAAGTATCCCTCCCATTGAATAGGTCTGAAAAAAATCTTGTTAGATAAACAGAATAACTCAAAATAATGTGTTGAAGCAGTAGCACTCAACTTATTATTTTCCATCATGACACACCAGTTGAATGGTATTTACTTAAGTAACAATTTGTGTTGTTAAATCCCCAACATCATTGAAACTTGCCCACATTTTCTTACTCAGGAACACATATACACAAGACTGTAAATGCATGGCAATATAAACACACAGATGCTCTGATCATTGCGCTAATTTTGTATGGATACATGTACATCATTCACAAACTTTGATTTTTTTAAAATAATTTATTGTATTGCACACATCTCACAGCTAATGGCAGTATTGATAAGTGGTTCTGAGATTCTAAGTATAGCAAATTCAAATACTCAAACAATCCATATGTGACATCTACCCAGAGTCAAGCCAGCTCTCTCTAAGACTGAACATTCCACAGTCCACTCTTAGGATTTAGGGATTTTTTTATAGTATAAAATTTGGCAGCTTTTCTTCTATGTTGTTTTGGCTGTATGCTGTACTCCAAAAGGCTTTCTGTTTTCCAAGGTTATATTTTTAGAAATAGCTTACAATTACTTCTAGTATTTTTATGGTTTAATTTTTTTTTGTCCGTATTTGGAACCTCTGCTCTAATGGAGCCATGAAGAAACACTATTCCAGCTAGCTACTTTCCTTAAAATAGCCAGCTTAAAGACTTTTACCACATATTAAATCTGAAAGGAAGTGTTCACAGACTTTAGAGATAATAATCAGGTTTTAGAACTGAAATATAGTATAAAGATCACCTAGTATAATGTCCTCATTTTCAAGATGGGGAAATAGAAATTAATGCCAAAGTAGTAAAATGTTTGACTTGAGGCCCCACAGTGTCATGTGTCAGAAGGGACATCCCCTTCAATGTGCATGAGGCTACTCCCTTATTGCATTCATCCCTCTGCTTTACCGTCACTTAGTGAGCAAATCTTGATCTGGCCATCACAATTTTCTAGGTGGCCACATTTATTGATCCTCTTGTTTAATTTAAGAGGATAAAATGTACTTCAGGTTTTGAAAGCCTTCAGGGGAGGTGGGAACCCAGGATACCCCAATTGTCAAGCTGCTATTTTACTTCTTGTCTAAATTCAGAATATTGTCACTTGTTATTATAAAATCTAAGGGTTAGTTATAAAAATGTCCATTAATATGAAACCATTCTGATCTCTCCCTTGGCTTTATTTAGCACTTGTAAGAAGGTTGAGAAAAGGAGGGTGAAGAGTGGAGAACCCATTCATTTCCTTCAGCAACATCACAGCATCCTAACTGAGTGATACATTTCCGGTGCCATTCCCCAGTCTCACTGGATTACAGAGTCAGAAAAAGGATGCTTTAGGCGGGAATTGAGATTTAATGAGATGTAAAATGAAGAACTCAGTTTTCTATGGCACAGACATTCTCTAGTCTCATTTTGTTTCCGTGCATATAGGTAAGTATAACTGTTGACTGCATGCATGGTCTGTCTTAGGGAAGCCCATGAAAAGACAAGATCTGTTTCTTTGGGGAATATGCTTGTTTCACAGAGACTCAAGATTCATGGAACTATCTCTCTGAAATATTTTCCTTGAGACTCACTATTTCAACTTACAAACTGCAGGCATATAATTCTGAACAATGATTTAAAAAAAAACCAACTCTATTGCTCCCCCCCCCCCCTTCTCACTCCACATTAGTGTTTCAGGCTGTTTCTTAAAAATGACAATGGGTATAAATAGTAATCTAATTATAGTTCAAAGAGATTTACAGCTCTAATTACAACTGCTGTTAAATTTCAAAGGGACTGACATAAGCAATCAACACATCCCATACAAGAATCCATCTTGCTATTGTAAAAGCTACCTGCCAATTGTTTGTCAGTTGAATGACATGCAACACTGCACCTATTATCTCCAGAATTAGTGATACTGACAGTTTAGCCACATTTAATGTATGTAGATAGTATAATGCAAAGACATGGAGACTAAGAATTACTCAATTAGGGGCCGCCACCTTGCCAATATTGCATATTTCATCAAATATGTTATCATCTCTTTCTCTCAGTGACATTTATTATTATTATTATTATTTAGCTCAATCCACTGCATATTTAGAAATTCTCTATGGTAAAAGTGGCCTTTCTGATACACACAACACACACATACAAAATCTCTCTGTTAGACACTTAGGCAAATATATATAAATATAACAATATATATACTATATAACAATTACAAGGTATTTGCCATATTTAGAGTAGAAATTTTATAATAGTCTCATTTTGAGACTCAGAGCAATCCTTTAGTGTTTATATATATACTATTATATTATTCTTTTGGATTATTTATGTTATAAAATAAATATTATAAATCTTGTGGGACAAGGCAGACATATGTGTTTTTTAATAATTTTTGATGATTTATACAGACTGAGGAAAATTGGTCAAATCATATCTCAGGCCCTGATTTCATCAACTGACCATAGTGGGCCCAAGCCTTCTCCATCTGAAGCCTCAACCTTGCTTTGGATCCTGAACCATTTGGACAAAGCACATTTAATTCATTCCAGACCATTTATCTAGTAGAACTTCACATGAAGCATGCCTTGCAATCTGGAACTTGGGTGTCTCAGTATAAACCCCTTGACATCCAGAAATATTCTTTAACTCAGTGTTCCCTACTTCCCAGAATAGACTACTTATTAGGGCCCTTCCTGCCTGAAGATGCTTGCCAGAGACAGGGACTGTGTGAATAAACTGTGGCTTGGAAGTGAGGTTCTTTTGCTCACCTTGCTGTCCTGTCTCAGTCCTGCTGTTCCATGTTCAGACCCAATTATGAGAACTTACTGATATGTTACTTCCATACTACTTTTCACAGGCGTGTTACCAATATATCTCCTAAGAACTTATTTTCTGGTCTGAAAATCCTGATCTGACTGCTAGTGACCTCACGTTTAATATCAAGACTGACATTCAGATAATATGAACCAGTGTGAGGATACCAGTTGCTAAAATGGGAAGATACTTCCTCTCAGTCAGTAAAGAGGTATTGATGCCAGCACCTCTTCTCCTTCCGCCCCAAGTGCTCACTTTCCTCGGCTATCAAGGCCCCTCTCGCAAGACTCCCAAATGTGCATAACAGTCAGCAACTGAAGGGCAGTCCTCTGGCACATCAGGAGACATATGGGACACTACTCTCACTATAATCGGTATCCATTCTACTTGGTTTGTAGTTGTACCTGTTGTGCTGTGTCTGTTAAACGTTATTTTCTTGAGATTTTATCTTTTCTTTTTTTGTATTTTTCCGAAGTTAGAAGCAGGGAGACAGGGGAGGCAGTCAGACAGACTCCCACATGCACCCAACCAGGATCCATCTGGCATGCCCACCAGGGGGCAATGCTCTGCCCATCTGGGGTGTTGCTCCATTGTGGTTTGAGCTATTCTAGCACCTGAAGTGGAGACCATGGAACCATCCTCAGCACCCAGGCCAACTTTGCTCCAATGGAGCATTGGCTGCAGGAGGTAAAGAGAGGGATAGAGAGGAAGGAGAGGGGGAAGGGTGGAGAAGCAGATGGGCACTTCTCCTGTGTGCCCTGACTGTGAAATTGAAGCCAGGACTTCCATACTCCAGGCCGACACTCTACCGCTAAGCCAACCAGCCATGATTTTATCTTTTGTTTAGACAAATTAACAGCCTTCTATTTCAGGCTTCAGCAAAGGTTTTCTGCCAGATCTTTAACTCTTTTATTCCTATATTCTCCACTTCCCCGAGAAATCAGACTGCCCTCTTACACCCCTTACCTCACAAATGATGGAAAGATATTTTCACTTTTAAGTACTTCTATGCTTTTTAAATCATACAATACTGGACAACACCACTTGTTAGTCAATTGAAAAAGAATAAAGATGAATAAAACTTGCAAAATGAAGAAATTTTAAACAAGGATTTGGCAATGACAGTGCAGTCTAACTAGACTGTAGGTCAAGGCGGTTGGTCACCTCTCTGATTCAGTGACATTTGAAATACATAATTACACTAGGACCGCTGCACTAGCGCCAACTCGAGCAGTTTCTTTCTTGAGATAACTGGTCCCAAAGGATGGTAGAAATTATGTTTTTATGTATTCTACTGGCATTTGTTTTGTCAGAACATAACAAATTACACATAAATCCTGTTTTATAAATGGTATTTTGGGTTTTAAATACAGTCCAATATGTCATTCTGTCAGAGATTAGCAATAGCAAACTGCATCATTGATTGATTCATTATTCTCGGTGCCCAATTGAAAAAAATATTACTGAATTTATGTTGAAGAATTCTTTAAAATGAATTATTTAAACAGTTTATGCTAGAATGATAATAAAGGCATTTTTAGTTTTTGCATGTTAAAATTGTTACTGAGTCACTGACATGCCTTCCTCATCACCCTAATTCTCTATAACATTAATAATGTATTAGATGGTCATGTAAATGATGCTTGCTTAGAAGTGTGACAGAATGAGTTGCTTTTTAAAATAGTACCTGGCATCTTTCAGAAAACTCTGCAACCTAACTTTACATCATCTCAAAAAAATATTTTTTTTGTTCCCTTTCATCTATATTTTTAAGTGTCTAAATGCCCTCACTGAATTAAGAACACATAGCTTTGGCAACCTAATACTTGTACTTACTTTATAGAAGACTAAACTCAAAGATTACATCTAAATGGCACCATTGAATCAGAGACAGAATTAAACCTACATCATTATTGAATATTGGACTTTTATTTTTTGGGCAGCAAATAACTTGGTTGTCTGGTTTTGAATAATTAAAACAGTAAGTCCCAGCTCAAGTTTTGTCTAGCCAGCTCCTTTGACACCACAGTTTCAATTCTCTGGTCTGAAAACTTTCCACCTTCACCTTATTTATGGTTTTTCTGGTCAAAAAATATATATTTTTTATTATACCTTCTGAACTCTAAGCTAATTACCATGAATTCAAAAATCCGAGTTGTTCTCTCTGTAAAAAGTTTACCTAAGTTTTTTTCTTTTTGACCATAGAACTCTTTCTTTTTGACTCAGTCTAAGCAACAATAACTATGCAACTTCAGTGTTACTTTCCTAAGAGTCCAGATAAGGACAAAAATTTGACCTGTCTGTTTAACAAGGCATAGAGTTCTCTTTTATCCTATTATGGATTAAGCAGTGATCCTCTGGTGATTGGAAATCCCAATATGGACTGAATTTTACTGATTTGGTTTCAACTCTGAAACCAAAGAAGAAAATCTCTAAAATAGATTACCTTAAATGGCCCTTTTAAACTTATTTATTCTGTTGATTTTTTAGAAGAGCTCACTCCCATACTTTTTCCCATCAAAGAAGCAGTTGGAGGATTCTCATAGCTCTGGAGCATTATATATACTTTTAGCCTGAATAAACCTTTTTATAAAATTTAATGTGTAGAAAGTTAGGTCACTTGGACTACTGAACTTACACTAACAAACAAACAAAAAAAGAAAAGGAAAAAGAAAAATGGGAAAACAAACCCTTATTTTGAAATTTTTTAAACTGTTAGTAGGAAGGAATGAACTCACAAATGTCCTGAAGAAAGCACGAAATCTAAGTCAGTAGAATTCACTGGAGAACACTTGGCACTAAATAAAAAGGTTGAGGTATTGGACAATAACCTGAAAAGAAGTAACTTGAGAATCCTAAGCCCTGCTGAACACTCTTCTCTGATAGAAAGCCCCGGTTGAGTTCAAAATAAAATTGTATCTGTATTAGAGACAAATTTTATATATTTTTTAGACATTTATTAAATTTGGGGGCCTTACGTTAAAGGTCTAGATATGGATTGTCTTATACTTTAATGGTGCTTTAAAAGTATCTTTCTGACAAAGATAAAGTCTTTAATAAAATTTCAGTGAATGAAAAATTTCACAAGGTGGCAGTCAATATATCCTTGGGCTAAATCTACATGACTTATCTTAAAAGAAGAGGACATGGACAGTTGAAAAAAATGCTCTGTTTTTAGAAGTAGAAGTCAAATTTTGGTCCTGTTTAAGATGTAAGTTAATTATGTAAGTATAACTGTGCCCTAAAATTAAGAACTTGAAAACTGTGAATAGCTTTGGTATTTCTAAAAATGTTATTTTTTCTATGGTATTATGAATTGATAAAACTAATCTCATAAAAATTTTATACTAATGTCATTCAAACCTGATTTGACAATAACTAAGTTATTTACTTTTCATCCTTATCAGTGCTTATCTTGAATGATTTTACACACGTATGTGTGTGTATCTATCTACTCTTAGAATATATATTTTAGGTCAAGTTCATTGGCAAAGTGAAGATGTCAAAACATTAAAGGAGTGTTCTTAGAAATACAAATTGTGGTCTTCTGGTCAAGATGGCAGCTTAGGTAAACCTGGTACTCTAATTCTCCCACAACCACATCCAAGTTACAACTAAATTACAGAACAACCATTATTCAGAACCACCTGAAATCTGGATGAATGGAAGCCCTTCAACTAGGGAATTAAAAAAGAAGCCACATCAGGAATGATAGGAGGGGCAAAGATGTGGGAAAGGCTGGTCCCACACCCACATGAGGTGATTTAAAATTGTGGGGGCATCTGGGCAAGAGTTGGGGTGCAACTTTCTGCCAGAAAAAAAGTGCAAACAAGCCATTTTTTTTCTGAGACACCCTCTCCCCTACAGAGCTGGCAGGCAAAAGGCCATATCTGAGTTTCCATCAACCTGGCTCACACTATTTGCTCTGCTCAGGTGATTCCCTTAGACCCTGCCCCACCCAACTTACGGGCTCACCCAAGTGGTTTTCAGTGGCTTTTTCATACAAATAGCTTGCTTTACTCATGCTTTGGACTTTCCTAAAATCTCTCAAACAAGTGGCATCTGACCTCTGCATACCCCAGACTTCTTGCTAAGTAGCCCCAGACCTGGTACTAGCAGCAACCATTCTTGGTTCACAGCTTGGCCTCTCTTGGACACCACCAAGTCCAGCACAATTAGCAGCCATCTGCAGATTGATCTACAGCCAGGCAGGGCACAGGCAGTGCTGACCTGACCTTGTACCTCCTGGGAAGTCTTAGAGCCAGCGCCCCCAATGAACAGCTTCAGAGTACACCGGACTACACACCTACCCCTTCCACAAGTTACACAATCAATGAGAGGACTATGCAAGCACCAAAGCCCCACTGAAGCAAGTTCTGATCTGTAGGGTTCACTCCTGCACAGCAACTCCTCAACTGTAGTTCTGTTGGTCCTCACAGCCGATCAGCCTTGGGGGAAATCTCTCCTAGTTGCTACCTGCAGCAATCAAGTTTCAACTACAACAGAACAGTGCACATAACTCACACAGGGGAGTGCTTGAAGCACTTAACTCAGGTGACAGTGAGGGGAGGTGGAGACTGTGCCACTGGGCCATACAGGACACCTACTACACAGGGCCACTCTTTCAAGCCTGGGAGACATAGCAGCTCAACCTAATACATAGAAACAAACATAGGGAAGCAGCCAAAATGAAGAAATAAAAACACATGTCCCACATAAAAAAAATAGGAGAAATCATCAAGAAACAAAACAAAACAAAACAAAAAACCCAAATGAAGGCAGACAAACTGCTAGATACAGAGTTCAAAACAATGGTTGTAAGGATGGTCAAAACTTAATGAGAACTTCAACAAAGAAATAATAAGCATTAAAAAACCATAGGAATCAGAAAAAGAACCAGTCAGAAATGGAGGGTACATTAACTAAAATGAAAAATAATTTATAGTAAATCAACAGTAGAGTATATCAAGTCAAGAATCAAATCAGAGATTTGGAATATAAGGGAAATAAAAACACCAAAATCAGAACAACAATAAGAAAGAGTCCAAAAATATATAAATAAGGTGTAAGGAACCTTTGGGACAACTTCAGGCATACCAATGTTGTTGTCATGGGGGTGCCAGAAGAAGAGAGAGAGCAAGAAATTGAAGACCTATTTGAAAAAATAATGACAGAAAATTTCCCTAACCTAGTGAAGGAGATAAACACAAGTCCCAGGAAGCGCAGAGAGTCCCAAACAAGATGAACCTAGAAAGGCCCACATCAAGACCAATCATAATTAAAATGCTAAGGTTTAAACACAAAGAGAGAATCTTAAAGTAGCAAGAGAAAAATAGTTAATTACCTCCAAGGGAGCTCCAATAAGACTGTCAGCTGATTTCTCAACAGAAACTTTGAAGGCCAGAAGGGAGTGGCAAGAAATATTCAAGTGATGAAAATCAAGGACCTACAACTGAGATTATTCTACCCAGCAAAACTATCATTTAAATCAAAGGACAGATAAAGAGCTTCCCATAAAAGAAAAAGCTAAAAGAGTTCATCACCACCAAACCAGTATTAAATAAAGTATTAAAGGGTCTTCTTTATGAAGAAAAAGAAAATAATAAAACAATATGCAGAATAAAATGGCAATAAATGTCTTTATCAACAATTAATCTAAAATACAAAATAAATAAACAAGCAGATAAGAAAGAGACTCATAGATTACAGAGAACATTTTGACAGTTGATAGATGAGAGAGAAGTTTGGGGGGACAGGTGATAAAAATGAAAGTATTAAGAAGTGCAGATTACATGCTACAGAATAGTCATGAGGTGAATGTAAAGTACAGCATGGTAAGAATAATCAACTATTCTAATAGTTATGCATCATATCAGATTGGTATAAGACTTATCAGGATAATCATTTAGTTATATAATGTCTAATCACTGGGTTGTACATATGAAGCTAAAAAGGTAAAACTCACAGCATATAAATATGCCATAATTTTTAAATGAAAGAAAGTCCTCAATAAATCAGTAAAAGTGAAAACAAACAAACAAAAACATCAATTGTGGGACAGTAGAGAAAACAGCATTGAGTAGAGAGTAGAATTAAACTGTGATACACTCATCACAGAACCTTTAGCTAATAGTTTAGAAAACTCGAACTGAAATGTCCCTTCAGAGCTAGAGGCTTTCTTGACTTTATATTGTATCAACCAGTCATTAGTCATGGCTGATCTTGGCCAGGGTGTGTAAATTTGGATAAAGCAGTGTTTTTTGAGGACAATTCCCAATGAGAGACAACTGTGAACCACCAGGACCTGACATTCTGGCAGCTTCGATCCATCAGGGGTAACTGGGCACCATTTCCATGTACTTGCTTTGTGAAAAAATTTCATCCCACCTGAAGAGAGTTCCTCCAGTCTTCTGGGTAATTTTTTTTTTTTCTAGTTAGGAAACTTGTAAGAGAAAAATCAGTGGGGGGGAAACAGCTCTCACTGATGCATATAATGGCCTTGAACCAGAATCCTAGGGCTCTAATGTGATCTTCATGTTGTGACTTTCCATAAACTTCATAGAGCGTTTCCCATTACTGATATCTCTAAACCACATATGGCCTATCAGGTTATATGACCCAAATGACAGTGCTTCTTGCACCTTAGGTTGGTCCTCCTGCAGAGACCTTTTCTGACACACACAGATGGCAGCCCTCCATGTCTCTCAATGAATTGGAGCAATGTTCCCAATTGTGGAATAGGATGTTTCTAGAATCAAAGGAAACCAACTAGGCAGGGTACTTCCTTTTTCGGAGTGAAAACTACAAGATGCAAGAATTCGCGTGTTACTTTGGGTTACTCCTGATCACTGAAAACTCTATTGATGTTTCAGGGCTAGGCTGATGCAGCTACTAAGTAGTAGGGTTCTGGGTTATTTTGATGTTGAATATGTAGAATTTTCTAATTAATGGTATATAAAGTGTGAGAGAAAGAGAAAGTTCATAGATGATGCTAATGTTTTGGGCTAAGCTATTGGAGATATAAAAGTGGAAAAGACAAAAATACCTGATGGACATGGACAACGTGTGCTGACGGCAGGGGGGTGGTTGGTGGAGGAAGGTATAGGGGATAAATGGTGATGGATGAAAACTTGACTCGAAGGGGGTGAAAAAACAATATGGTGTACAGAGATGAGTTGTAGAATTGGGTATGTGAAACCTTTATGTTAACCAATGTCACTCCAACAAGTTCAATTTAAAACAAAAAAAAGTTAATGTTCCTAGATTAAAAGTCATGTCATTTGAAGTGACTTTTTATAATTGCCAATCCCCCTCCACAAATAAAAAAGCCTGCAGTTTAATGTATCAAAAAAAAACGTTGAAATTAAGATATCAAGAAGTAAAGTGGTGAGCAGCATATTGTTTTTACCACCAGACCAAAGGCTGACACCAAGTATTAGCTCAGTAAATATTTGATGTTGAATGAATAGCAACCATTAATGTATTATATAATATACTCTAGAAAAACTGAGTCAAGTAGCCAACAGCTCTATATCTGTATTTTTTCCTTCATTCTTTCATTGTAAATTCACCTATTGATTGAGAAGTTAGTACATGTTAAATATTGTCTTAGATTCTTTTAAGCCAAGATGCCTTCTGGGTCTTCTGCCTGGCAAACAACTTTTTGAAAATTTTAAAAAATTGATTTTAATGATAAGTAAAATTGACATATCCCCCTAAGTAAAATTATTATGGAATATTTAACATTTACAGAGCAGCAAGTTTACATTTAGAAATAGATTTATTTTGAAATGTTCTATATTAATTGCCTATTCCTGCTTATAATGAACTATCACAAATTCAGTCGCTTAAAACAACATAAATTGATTATCTTATAATTCTGTAGTTCAAAAATTATAAATGGGCCTTCATGGGCTAAAATGAAGGTATTGGTAGGCTTTTTTGGAGCCTCTAAAGAATTTTTTTTTGTCTTTTTTTTTCCAGCTTCTAGAAGCTGCCCACTTTCTTTCACTTGTGGGTGCCTTTCCATGTTCTGCCTTCTTTGTCCATAGTTAAGGAGCTTGTGGTTTCATTGGTTCCACCTGATCAATCCAGGATAATTCCCCCATCTCAAGGTGAGCTCATTAACAACTTTCACTTCACTACAACTTTAACCTAATACATTCACAGGTTTCAGAGATTAACATGTGAACATCTTTGAGGGCTATTATTCTGCCTACCACATGCCCTTATGGAAATAAGGCATCAGATATGATCATGTTGGAGCTGTCTAGGCTTCTGAGAATTTGGCATGATCAGTCAACCAAAATGCCTCTGCATTTACAGGTGGGAATGCAGGTTAAAAAGTTGCGTACAGCCCTAGCCAATTGGCTCAGTGGTTGAGCATAGGCTCAGGCTTATGGAAGTCCCGGGTTCGATTCCTGGTCAGGGCACACAGGAGAAGCGCCCATCTGCTTCTCCACCCTTCCCCCTCTCCTTTCTCTTTATCTCTCTCTTCCCCTCCCGCAGCCAAGAATCCATTGGAGCAAAGTTGGCTTGGGCACTGAGGATGGCTCCACGGCCTCTGCCTTAGGCACTAGACTGGCTCAGGTTGCAAGAGAGCAACACCCCAGATGGGCAGAGCATCACCCCCTAGTGGGCTTGCTAGGTGGATCCTGGTTGGGCACATGCGGGATTCTGTTCCTCTGCCTCCCCGCTTCTCACTTCAGGAAAACACACACACACACACACACACACACACACACACACATTACCTACAAGCCAGCATTCACTTCTGATCATTTGGAGTGAATATCATTTAGACATGAAACATTCAGTGTCTAATCTTCTTGCAGACCTTGTTTAGGAAAACCAACAGTACTGTCATAAAGCTTATGACATTTTATCTAGCTTGAGAACTTAATAAAATTAAGCAGAAAAAATGTCTGAAGAAATTATACTAAACAAAGATATGAACTTGATAGCGAGACAAGTTGTGTTTTGGTTTATTTAATAGAAATAATTCATTTCACCTTAGTGAAAAAACACTGGTGAATCTGTTCAGATAAACATATGTAGGTACTTATTTGATATTAGGAATACTATCATGTTACTACAGATGAATGAATGTTTGATGGTAGTTTGCCTCATCTCCCCAAACTGTAATGTACACTCTACACATTTCAGAAGAAGGTTTTGTGTTGCTTATCTCCATCAGGCCTTGAGTCACGTGTCCCCCAGGAGAAATGGTTTAAACAAAATAAAAAGAAAATGCAGTAAAAGACCGAAATGAAGGGAACACCCATGTCAGGAAAACTAACTTTATACAAGAGCTATTATAAGACAGATAAGTATTGTTATTTTTTAAATTAAATGAAATTACTCTCCAGAGAAAAGCTTAGTTGGAGTGTTCTTCTAGTAACCAGAAATTCAATGTGTAATATAAACATAAAGATGAAAATCTACTGAGTGTTCTCCATAAGAATTATCTAGACTATATTAAAAATTAATGCATTATTAAAATAAAAACTATTTTTAAAATAATTTGGAAGCTTCATGGATAGTTTCCCAAGTGTGATAAAGCTATACAGGTCTTTTCTAAGATGTACATGGTAGGAATAAAAAGCTCTTTTCTATCAGTATTTTTATCATGACAGAAAAAAGTTAAACACATATAAAATTTTCACAACTTAATTTCCTTTGGCTTTTTTCCTTACAGACATTTTTCCTCTTTGGTTCTTTTCAAAATACCATTCATGAGACCTTTTCCAATCCACATCAAAAATTTAATTATACAGAATATATTTTACTTTTCTTGTTTAAGATTTTATTCATCATATGTTCATAGAATTTGGGAAATATATGTTGTTTAATTATAGAATTACAGTATTTTTCAAACTATGCTTGTATTTAAACTCAAGGCATGCTTTTGGAAAATAGATCTTAGCATTTCCAAGATTATTGATCTTCACTTCAGTTTTGAAAACATAGGTTAATATGAAAATTATGACATTGTGGGATTGAAATGGAGACGAGAATTTGTAAGGAAATCATCTATATCTCAATTTGTTCATCTGATGCATTTATTTTTACCAGCTTGGACACAGCATGACCCATTCTCCCTGCCCTGGCAGCAGTTCTAGATTTCATAAAGTCGATTGGGATCTTAACACATTGTTCTTCTTTGTAACAGTATTTTCAGTTTTAACATCTTCAATAGCACATTCTTTCCCTGCACTATCAAATCTAGTCCTGTGGGAAATGGAGGCACCAAGCTCACCACCTGGATTTTGTTCCTTAATGACAGGCCCATAAACTTGTAGAGTTGGAGCAAGCCTTAGTTTGTAGAATTCTGGAAGATCTCTGAGGTTCACTCTCAGTCCTTACCTCACCCTGCTCTGGGAAGAGAAAGGGTTATTTTAAACATGCATGCTAAAACGCTGCCCGGCTGAGAAGGGGCTTTCTGTCCAGGAAGCCATAGAAGGGTGCACAGGGGAAATCTGCCTGGATGTCTGCTAATCACATCTGCACCAGGGCTTAAAGGTGCATGTCTTTTTCCTTTCAAAAGGATGCAGCTTCCTCTTCAGTTCACCACAAAAGGAGGCTCAGCCAATTATTGACACACTCTTGCAGACACATAACAATACATATTGTAATTAATATATATTGGAAATAATATTGTAAATATGATATTTCAACTTCTGGTCAAGATGCTATGCATTTTCACTTAGCTCTTTTGTTCCAGACCACTATCAAGGGTAGATAGAATATGACAGAAGAAAATGAAATATAGTCAAGGCTTAGAAAACTGATTAGTACCTCCATGGACCAAAAGTGAGACAGAAATGTGAAAGTGTGAGGAGTTGAGGTAAAGTCTGCTAGAGTCTGGGTCCAGAACGAGGCAGCGGTCCCTGGATGTTCAGCTTATGTGGAGCATGAAAATGCTCAGAAGAAGGGTTCGAAGTTCAGTTCACAGGGGAAGCCAAGAAATAACAGGGCCTTTGGATCTCCAAGTGCACCTTATTCCAACCCCAAGTGCATATAAAAGGCTGAAATAAACTGCTGCCACATTGCTGTCTTTGGCTCTAGATAATGGAGCTGGTCTCAGCGACCAGGACCTAAAACAGGTCATCAGCTGATTTGGTAATGACCCTCAGTCATTTACCTCAGTCATTACCCTGAGTGTCACTGTAAGACAGGGGCTTCAACCCACCATTCTAAGACCCGCTTCTGAAATGCAAACCAAGAGAAGAGGATGGGCAGACTTAATTTAAAAAATAATAGCAACATCAACAGAGCCAACAATTCAGCAAAAGGGAAAGGAAATCAGAATAAGATTACAAAACATGGGAAAACAGAATTGAAAGACTTGATCTCACAGGTTTAATAGATATGTGAGACTCACAACACCCAATCTCCATAAAGAATATATTTTTGAAGTGCACATGGCCACATACCGAAATATTGGCAACAATCCGAATCACAAAGAACATCTCTATAACTTTCAATGAATAGGTAGCATCCAAACTACTACTCTAAACTTCACAAAAGAACAATATTTACCCCCTTTCTCTAACCTTACTTTACTGTAAGCTATCTTGTTAGGTTCCTGGTTTCTTGCATATGGGGGCTCATCAAAAGTTGTTATAAAGGATGTATTGAACAATTAAGAGTACAATGGTGGGTTGACTAATAGTATTGTCTGAGGCAGGGGAGAGCCAGTTAGTGAACTGTTCAATTAATCCAGTTCTACTCAAAGAGGGATTTATCCCTGATGGGATGGAAGGCAGCTTTGTGTAGTAATGGAAAGACAGTGGGCCTTGAATCAGAAAAACCTATGTTGACTTTGACCTTCATCAGTACGTTACTAAACCTTTCTTAGCTTCATTTGCCTCAGGTGTAGAATGAGGATAACAGATTCTACTTTATAAGGTGGTTGTGAGAACAAGGGATACTATATGTAAATATCTTTGCTGACCCTTGCACATAATTTCTACATGCCAACTGTTAGACTGGTGGTCATGGGGAGTGAAAGGGGCATCTTTATGATGCATCTATGTGAAAAATAGAATGAAAATTACTTGATAATTGACTCGTTTTGAAACATATTAGATTAAAAGATAATTTCAAGAACTGCAAGAACCCAATATTTGAATAAAATATTTGAATAAAAATTGAATTCAAATATGTTTTCTACATAGTTTGAAACATCTAGGCATTTATAATTAAGTGATTTTTTTCCAGCTTTTATTCACACATTTGGATTCATGTCAATAGCCCACAGCTTACAAATCAATCGGCAGTTATATGAGCCCTCTTTTCACTACAGCTAATGATTTCTTTTTGCAAGATATAAAGTAAATACGAGGCATCTAAAGTGTAAAATCCATACAAGTATTTATTTAGTGTTTCACTATTTTCAAATTGTACTCAGTGCACAAATCAGCCTCTGGGCCCTTTACAGTTGTCACAAGTACTTCTCCTTAAAATCCATGTAAATTTAACTGACCTGTAGCTCACTTCACTTAATAGAATAGTTTGATCTGAGGTCCAATCTTTATGTTATTTTCCGTGTTAAGCTATTCACAGTATAAAATTATAACTACTTTAAAACATTATTTATTCACTTTTTAAATAAATATTAAAATAATATCTTTATATTTAAAATCCTTTTTTACTGAAATAAATTTATGACTTATCTGATTTGTACATGGGCTAGAACAAAGATATTTTAAAAATAATTTTTAATTGAAAATTATGAGGGGAAATATTATGGACCATGAATAGAAAATACAAAATATATTGGAGGCTAAAACGTATCTATCTATTTTAATATTATGTATGGCTAGTCAAGTGAGGCACAAAAAAAAAAAAAAAAAAAAAAAAGGAGAACAAATCAAATAAGCAAATAAATCAGCCTGATAGAAAGTATGGAAGATAAGATTAAATACGAAAGATACAGAGAACTTTGTAACCCTTATAAAGAAAGAATGGAGACACACTTGATACTGCCTGCTTGGGAGGTAATGTGAGGGGGAGTATATATGATATACTTCCCTTTCTCTCTGAAATATCTCCTTATCTCCTACTATCCCTCTTTCTAGAGGCAAAATAGATGATGTCCTTTCTCCATTTTTGAAGATTCCCATTGGCTCTTTCTTTGAATCATGTTACCTTCCTTCTGTTTATGAATTACTCCGAAAATACTTCTTTTTTCCCTTATATTTCCTCTGTCTTCTAGAAATAAAAATTTTCAGATATAATATGATCTATGAGCTTCATCTATACTATGTTATGCTTTCTTTACAGTATAAAAAAAATCTTCAATGAGCTTAATACATCTGCTCTTCTCATTTCCTTGATACCTGGTCCCTTCTCCACCACTCCAACTAAGCTTAATTCTTGCTGAGCAACAGTAACCCAGCTAACAAATCCAGCAGCCTTTTGTAGTCTCCCTCTGTTTTCTTTTTGCCTTTAATACCATAGATACCTCTCCTCTTCTTTACTATCTCTTCATTTAGGTTTTGTAAAACCAGAAAATTCTAGTTTTTCACCTATTCTCTCAGACCTCTCCTTCTTTGGCTCTTTCAAAGATTTATTTTGCTTTTATTTATTTGTTTGTTTGTTTCCTCATTTCCCCTGACCTCCTAACACAGATTTTATGACTCTCTCTCCTTATTTGATGCCTATTCAGTTTCAGAGATCTCCCTCACTTTCTCAAATTTTGATAATCACTTTCAATGGAGTGCCTTCTAAAGACCCAGCTTAAACTCTAATTTTAATCTGCCTCGCAGGACACCTATCTACTTTTGTGCTTTCTCCCATTGTATTTCCCTGCCACTCAAGAATGAACATATCTAACAGTAAATGCTTCAGTTTCTTTTGCAAGCATGGTGTCATGCCAAATATTAGATTTAGAAGCTGTGTTTCAGTCTAATTCTGCCATTCTTTAGATCAGTTTATCAAATTAAGCACCAAGAATAATATGAATTTTTCTTTTCATTGAGCTTTAGATTATTTTAAAAATATACATTTTGTTTTAATTGTCACCATTTTAATTCAGCTCTTCCCTTATTTATGTAATATTGAAATAACTACTTAACTTGTGTCCCTGACTTAAGTCTTCCTCATGAACACTCTTGTCAGATTGGTTTCCTAACTCATGACATTATTTTCAGTGGCTTCTCACACAATCATATACCTACACTCATCCTGGTTTTCAATGCCTTCTAGTGACCATTTTCATGTTATGTTCCACTCCCTAGTGCTCTGTGCCCTGGCTTGGGTGTTGTACTAATTGTGAATTGGACATTACTTTCTTTCCCTTGAGCCTCTCTTACATCTTCTGTGCCTATTGAAATACTCAATTAAGAACCAACTTAACTAATTTTACCCTAACTTCCTTCCTAATTTTTTTTTCCTGACCATCTCAGCCCAAAATTATTGTCTTTGCTGAGCATCTCTAGAACACAGGTTTGTGTACGGTCTTTCTAACTCATAGATTTATCATACCTCCTCGAATAATACCATTTCACTCAATTTTGTTATGTGATGAAATGACTCAGAGCCTTAACTCTTATTTTTATCATTTATTTTGTGATGAAAT
The DNA here is from genome assembly GCA_037038555.1 of Rhynchonycteris naso. NCBI lineage: Eukaryota > Metazoa > Chordata > Mammalia > Chiroptera > Emballonuridae > Rhynchonycteris > Rhynchonycteris naso. Next base: position 150,040,738 of record CM072997.1, read on the forward strand.
TGTTTTTATTATACAGCTGTTCTGCTTAAAGTTACAGAACAAATAGATGATGTTAAATGAGGACTTACTGATATAAGAAGTTAAACGTTGTATTTTCTTATACATTTCAGTGCCTAGAAAACTGCATTATATGTTAACTGGTGATTAATAAGAATCTTTTAATTGATTTTGCTGATCATAACTTTACTTAGTTACACCTCCTCTCTTTGTCAATTTTCTCTCCAAAGACTCAATTATTTTTACTCTCATCTCTTCCACATTTTCTAAACTGTCATGTTTAATTTTTAACTATTGGCAAACAAATACTACTCTTCTTAAATTGCTAGGTCAAAAGAAGTAAATTAAATACCATTGAAGTAAACTGGTTTTCCACCAGCCAACTAGCTGACTTTTCTACTGGCAAGAAACATTTTGTGAGCCAACTGACTTAGACTAGAATGACATACATCCAAGTTTGTCTGTTTTTTTTCTTTATTATTTTTTTTATTTACTCATTTTAGAGAGGAGAGTGATAAAGAGAGAGAGAGAGAAAGGGGGGAGGAGCAGGAAGCATCAACTCCCATATGTGCCTTGACCAGAAAAGTGCAGGGTTTTGAACCAGGGACTTCAGCATTCCAGGTTGATGCTTTATCCACTGCACCACCACAGGTTAGGCCAGGTTTGTCTGTTTTTATGCCTGTTTGTCCTAGAATAATTATACTGGGGAAGAAAATTTTTGCTGCATACACAAAGATACTTGTTCTTACCTAATTCGAGTGTGCTGATCTGAAATCTGACATTAGTTTTTCTCTGTAAGCTATAGTTTTTTTGCAACTCAAGTTTTGGGGTTTTCATCTTATTGTAAAATTTTCAACATTTAGCTTAACATAATGAAGTAGAATGTCTTCTTGGGCATCATCTTTGAGAAAATATAATAATTTACATAATGCAGAAAATACACTAAAAGATATGATTGCATCAGAATTTGTCTACAATTTCAAAATAGAACACATTAAAACATTTTAATCATAAAATTTGCAAAAAACTTATTTAAATTCTATTCCAGCAAAAATTTGCATTTGTAGCTCTTGCGTTTGTGTGCTTGTTGATGCTCATTTGATGCTGCAGCAGTAGTCTGTCATCATATTTCTGTCCCATCGTTCCTGATAACGCTCTTCCATCGTCTTTAGATCTTGATGAAAACGTTCCCCCTGATCATCATTAACAGCTCCAAGATTTTCGGGAAACTTATCAAGGTGACTGTTCAGGAAGTGAATCTTAATGCTCATGTTACATCCAATGTCACAGAAAGCCAACAGCATCCTTTGAACCAGAAGTTCATAGTTTTCTGCAGTTTTGTTGCCAAGGAAGTTCTTTGTAACTGCCACAAAAGATTGCCATGCTGCTTTCTCCTTCCTTATTCATCTTCCTGGCAAATTCTTCATCACATATGAGGGTTCAAATTTAAGGTCCATGAAATACACCTGTTTTTATCTTCTCAAAACACAAGGCAGGAAAAGCAGAAAGCATTCACTTTATCTATTTAAAGCCTGAACAAACTGCTTCATTAAGCCAAGTTTGATATGAAGTGGGGGAAAAATGATCCTGTCTCCATTAACTACAGGTTCATTCACAATATTTTGCATCCCTACTTCCAGAGCTTCACATTTCAGCCACTGCTTCTGTGTCCAGTGTTTCTCCCGAGCTTGGCTAACCCCCAAACACAGAAAGCAAGGAGATACTTCGTGAAACCTCTCTGTTGTCCTAGCAGGAAATTGACCATTTTAAGATCCACACAAATGATCCAGTTATGCTCCTCATACTTTAGTAAGTCAAGGACAATTTTTATGTCATTATAATCTTCTCGCAGATGAGTTGAATAACCAATTGGAACCGCTGCATAAACATTACCGTTGTGTAGGAGAATACATTTCAGACTTCATTTAGAGCTGTCAAGAAATAGCCGCCATTCTGTTGGACTATAAGTGGTAACACGTACCTGGCTGAGAAGACTACTGATATCATGACAATAAATAGTTTGTCTTTGAAAAAAAAAGTCAACAAAAATTTGTTCACGCTCCCTAAAATAGGATACTATAACTGACCGGTGAAGTACATTCTTTCCTTCAAGCCTGGAGGCTAATAACTCAGCTGCTTTCTTTGATAGGCCCAAATCTCTTACTAAGTCATTCAATACAGGTTGGCTGAACTACTGATGGCTTAATGACTGCTTGGCATCAGAAGAAGACCCTTCAGATTCTACAACCATTTTCTCATGCATCTTATCAAAATACACTTGATCACCATGTTCACTTTCTTTGTCCTTAGAAGAAATAAAACCATTGAAAAATGGAGCTGGGAGTGTCTCAGAGTGTGGTATAGGTAGCATTTGTATGGATCAGACAGAAATAACAGTCACTGCTGTGGGTCTTAGATTCACGCCAAACCATAGGAATACCAAAAGGCATTCCTTTACGTTTTCCTTTTGTCCGGTCATGAAGCATTTCCTCACAATTATGACACACAATATGAGGAGCCCAATTCTTGTCTTGATCGCCAAGGGGAACTTGAAAATAGGTAATATATACACGCATCACAAATGATGAAATACTGCCCTTTGACAAAGTTGAAGTGTGTAACAGCCACATATATAACAGAAGGTGTCAGGACTATTCTTACATTTATGCATACTCAAAGAAGCCATGATTTAATCTTAAAAGAAAATAAGACGGTGTTTTTATCAGATAATAATTTTCTACATTTAAAAACAACTACAATTATGTAAAAGTGATATTTGTAAAACATTAATTGCCTTGTGCTTATGTTTAATCCAAGAGTCATTGCCCTTTAACTCCAATTTGAAAACCAATGCATGCCATTAACTGTTACAAAAAGAAATTAAAATTGCATAAAAACTAGAGCATGCACCAAAAAACAGATTTTATATTTGGAATCAGTGATGCAGAAATATATAGAAATGTTCTAAAACCTCATGCAACAGAAAATGAAAAAAAAATTGTTCCCCAGTGTTATTAGTCTTTTCTTTTTTTTATTATGTGAGAGGTGGGGAGGCAGAGACAGACTCCCGCATTCACCCTGACTGGGATCCACCTGGCAAGTCCCTAACAGGCAATGGTCTACTTGGTTAGGCCACAGCTCCATTGCTCAACAAGCTAGCTATTTTATCGCCTGAGGCTGAAACCATGGAGCCAACCTCAGCTCCCAGGGCAAACTTTGCTCAAACCATTTGAGCTATGGCTATGGGAGGGTAAGAGAGAGAGAGAGAGAGAGAAGAGTGGAGAAGCAGATGGTCGCTTCTCTTGTGTGCCCTGACTGGGAATCGAGCTTAGGACTTCCAGATTTCCACATGCCAGGCTGACGTTTTACCATTGAGCCAACCACCAAGGGCCAATAATTATTATTCTTAATAATTATTATTACTAATTATTAATCCCCTTCCATTTACAAAGTATTCTGCTTTTATGATAAATTATATGGTTACCTATACTCTCTCTTATAAAATTGCATTTTTTTCTAATAGAAACTAGAAAAAAACACTCTGTAATATTTTAATCATGTGTCATTTAATACTTCCCTACTACAAAAGCTCACAGCATTTTTATTAATAGGCTGAATTTTGTGATTTGGATGGTAAATGTTTTTACTTCGAAATGGCTTTGAGATGTTGGCAAGTACCATCATAGATAATGTACTGGGAATTGTGAGGCTAAACTGAGGTTTATGAATTGATACTGGGGGCCACACTGAGAAGGGCTAAAGGCAGAGATTCATACATGACTAAAATAAACCACAGAAACAGCATTTAGAGAACAAAGTACCAACTAGTCCATGCTTGACCTGAGTCATGCTTGACTGCTAACTGAGAAAAGAAAGCTGATTCTAAATTTGACTGAATCCAAATGAGGGCACAGAAGCAGTGAGCAGAGAGCAAAGATGGATGAAGTCAGAAACGTGCAGGGAGAAGGAAAGAGCCATGCAGAGTATGCTGGTCCAAAGCTCAGGGAAAGAGTGTGGCTGCAACTGCTAAAGGAATCCAGAAACTTTATATATTCCCTCTGAGACATCATGATTTTAAAAAACAACAAAACTTGGCAATGTTCCAGTCACACTACAGAAATCTACTCAGCGCGGGCTCTCAGATTTCAGCAGGGATTTGCTGTCAAATATTTTGGTTCTAATTCATTGCAAATTTTCACATATTTATAGGAAACGTAAAGATGAACTCAGAGAATATACATATACAGGGAGCTGGAAAAGCATGGTTTCAAATCTTAAAAGGAAAAAGATTCATTTCAAAATCTCCTGTTATTTATATATAAAAATCAGCCCATTTACTAGCACATTCATAGAGGGGTATTCTCTTCCTCTCATTTGGAATGCAATTTCTATGTAATGATTTATTTCACTTGAAGTTATATGCAGCCCCCTACATAAGACCTTGCAGGTACTCTATGATGATTTCAGAAATTGGGCTCTTGAATGCTGTGTTTGGTCTGTCTGAAAGAGTGTTCCAAATGGACTGTTGCTATGTCTCAAGCTTCATTTGTTATCTTTGGTGTATTCCAGTGGACAGACTGTACTTGCAATCAAACTTCTGCCTTCGAAAGTTGTCAGTTCTGGTCTGGAATAGCATGACTGAAGTTTCATTTGTCTTGTCAGAGTTCAAAGGGGCACCTGAGTATTATGCCTGGGCCCCTCCCTTTTCTGGCTTTTTCAAATCATTCTGCAGTGCTATTTAGATTTTGACCTCAACTTCTGGGTGTGAATATGCTGGAGGGATGTGAGGGTGGTGAGGCTACTTCTGCTCACCTTCCCAATGGACCAAGCTCAGACTGGAAGGAGTGGTAAAATGAAACTTGAAGGTATTAACTTATAAATTCTCCAACTGGTTGCAGTACCTGTCACTTTAGACTTCTGAATTTCATTAGTGGTGACAGAGATGAATGACATGTCCTAATTGAGGGCTTGCACCTGCAGCTACAGAGCCCTGACTTGTTTATTAGCACTAGCAGAGGGCTCATGACCACGTCTGCTGTTCTCAGAGGTATCACTTTTCCATGGAATGGCAAGTTAGAAGGGCAATGGAACGACAGGCTGGCATCCAAAAAAATCTCTTTTCTTTATTCCTGTCTGTCTCCCTTTGGCTACTTTCTTGCAATACCCTTACCTCTCGTACATGGAACTACCAATAGTACCTAGTGCCATTTTTTAAAGGGCCATATAATATAAACAAAAGACAGTGTTTGAAGACAGGAGGAAGAAAAATAGAGGAAAGAAAAGAGTATGATAGGAGACAGGAAACAATGGAGGGAATATTTAAGCTTATTTAAATGAAATATGATTTTTATATTATATCTTCAAATCGTTTATCTGCTCACATATTGCTACTTTTCAGTTTAATCAGTTGTTAAAAAGCAGTAGCTTTGTGTCAACATCATGTCCATAGTAGTTATACAAATACAAAATTCACAAGGGTTCATGTGAGTATATTCTTACCTACCATTCCTTATAAATATATTTAGTTATACAAATACAAAATTCATAAGGGTTCATGTGAATATATTCTTACCTACCATTCCTTATAAATATATTTAGCATTACCATATATAATACACATGTATACCACTAGCCACTGTATAACACTAGCCATGCTTGGTATGCAGTGGAAAAACATTCAATAACTGCTCATTTTCTCTCTCCCTTTTTTTAAAAATGGGATTATTTCCAAAATCCATGAATAAAAGTTTGTTTAGGCACTGGCTGGTTGGCTCAGAGGATAGAGCATAGACCTTGTATGTGGACATCCTGAGTTCGATCCTTGGGCAGGACACACATGAGAAGTGACCATCTGCTTCTCTCTCCCTCTTTCTTCCATTCCTCCCTCTCTTACCCTCTCACAAACAGTGGCTTGATTGGCTCAAGTGTTGGCCCTGAGCACTGAGGATAGTTCTGTTGAATTGAGCATTGGCCTCAGACGGATGTTGCCAGGTGGATCACATTTACGGCACATGTAAGCATAAAATATAGTGATTTCACATTTATATACTTTACAATGTGATCAGCACACTAAGTCTAGTCATCATACGTCGCCATACAAACATATCACAATATTAGGACTATATTCTCCTTCATCTTTATTACTCTTCTCCCATCCCTGAGGTTTCCTTTAAGGAGAAAGTGGGTTGATTGAAAAGGTACATTAGAGAGTTTCTTGGGCAGCAGGTAATATTTTATTTCTTGACCAGGGTGGTGCTTACCTGTACAATTATATTTTGTACACTTTTCCTTATATGTTGTTTTCACATACAGGTATAACTTTAAAATTCAACACCTTTAGCTCTGTATACTATAGCCCCTTATAGATAATACATGTGGATCAAGCAAGAATCTGGAAGCAAAGATACCAGGGAGAATCAAAGCCAAGAAAGCAGGTCCAAAAAGTATAAAAAAGTAGAAAGGGCAAGAAGGGCACAACTGTGTAGACAAAATAATCCACATGAGATGGGCCCAAATATTATTAACATTTCATCGAAGTTGAAAAATACTGACAATGCCAATTAATGTAATAGTGTCATTACTCCCTGAATTCAGTTATATTACTTAAAAATATAGTTATTTCCCACTTTCAACATTATTATGTACCTATTTTGAGTTATATACTCTTCTAGGCTAATGGAAATATGACAGACAGGGTTACTGTCCACAGGGAGCTAGTGATGGAAACAAAATATACAGCTCATAAAAATGAGGGGATATTTCAAAATGAATATGAAGTGATTGAATATCCCCTCATTTTTGTGAGCAGTATATAAAGAAGAATATACAGGCCCTGCCCAGTTGGCTCAGTGGTAGAGTTTTGGCCTGGCATATGGATGTCCTGGGTTCAATTCCCGGTCAGGGCATGCAGGAGAAGTGACTATCTGCTTCTCTACCTTTCCCCCTTCTCCCCCCCCTCTTTCTCTCTCTTCCCCTCCAGCAGCCATGGCTCAATTGCTTTGAGTGCATTGGCCCCAGGTGCTAAGAATGGCTCCATGGAGCCTCTGCTTCAGGCGCTAAAGATACAATGTTCAGTTGTGAGCATGGCCCCAGATGCGCAGAGAATTGGCGCCAGACAGGAGTTGCCAGGTGGATTCCAGTGGGACACTTGTGGGAGTCTGTCTCTCTCTCTCCTCTTCTCTCTCTTGGCAAAAGGGGGGGGGAAGAATATATAATAAGATATAGACATTGATGCTCCAATTTTAAGTGTATTGGATCCCTGGCACAGATAAACTATTTGGTCTTGTATAAAAACAGGTAACCTTCCACTGTAAAATATAACAAAGAATAAATGATTGGTGGTAACAAGCAGGGGGAGTTATTACTTGATTTTCTTGGGGAAGAAACTGCTGTCCCTACTATAAATGAAGGGACAGCAGAAAATTTAGAAGTCTGAGGAGAATGTTAAAGTTTTAAAACAACAAAGAGCAGAGTAAGAGATGAAAAGGAAACAGCAGTATTGTCTAACATTTAAGATTATCTTGGGTTAAAAATCATAAATTTACAGTGAGCCAATATGAGTAATTTTCTGATAGTTTTAGCCATTTGCATCCAGATAAGCCTCATCCGTGGTTGAGATTTTTAAGTGGGTCTAAATGAAAGAAAATTGAGGAAGGTTCAGGGATACTGGACAGGAGAATTAATTGGATTGCTGAAAAGTTAAGTACTGCCACCATATTGAGACCTTTTGTGAAATATATCTTAACAGTCAATGATGATATCTTCAAGACTGAAGAACAGCAACCCTTTACAACAGTAACTAGAACAATTATTAGTTGAATGGTATTAATTTTGCTTTGTAAAAACAGCTTCAATTAGAAATTTAAAAAATATTGTGTGCAAGATGAACACCTCTAAGACTTCAAGACATTATTTTTTAGTTTCATTGTCCACAAAAATATTTTAAAAATGCAAAATTAGGTAACTTGAGACATAGTTGCTAAATAAAATTTGACCTTTTTAGTGATGAACCTGCTTGAAAATAAGGAAGGTTTAGATGGCTTGATAAGTTAATTACCACCTCATTAATGCGCAGAGAAATACTTACACAGAGATATTTAAGGAAGAGCTAAAAAAAAAATAGATGCTGACATAGTCTGTGGTGAATCATCTTATCTCAGAAAACATTTTATGACCAAAGCAAGTACAAAGAATAAAAATAATCCTGGCTTTTAAGTTTTAACTTTTGTTTATTATTAATAGAAAATACGCCATAATTTGTGTCCTTTCAAGTTAAATTAAGCACAGTGGACTAAGAAGCCACTTTAAATGATTACAGATTGGTGTAGCAAAACACCATCAATCCTGGTGACAAGAGAGGGTAAGATGTGCTGTTTGTTGTTCATGAATATCTGGGAAAAACTTCTCAAGTGGACAGTGCCAACCTTGGGAACATTGGTACAGAAAGGAGTACTGATTGGTACTTTGAGGTCTCAGAGAAGCTATTATTCTGGTTCTGAAAGTTTCTGAACTAAAGATTAAAGATTTGTTCCTTTTTTTTTCTTTTTTTTTAGCATGGTAGATTTCAGCAGTGAGAGATGCCAACAGATCAAAGCCAGATCATGTGCTTAAAAACAGATACTACACAATCACCAACTAGCTAGACAATCTTGAAAAAGCTTCACTTTCTTAGCTTAAATTTCTTAACCCTTTGAGTAGTACGAACGTTCATGTACGTCCTCGTGCCTCCTGACCATCCAGAGTATGATTGTACAAAAATTTTTATTGTAAAAATGTGTAAGGCAACATTAAAAAAAGGCAAATGTATGTTATTCTTGTTTCCATAAATTGGTTATCACACAAACTTGATTGTAAGTTAATAAAACTGTAACTGGAACTAATTTCATTTTTTAAAAAAAAACTCACTCCCAGGGGCCAGCGAGCATGAAAAAGACTCACCATTCAAAAGGATAAACTATAAATCAGAGAAATGCTATTCATTAATTTCTAAAAGTCCTTTCAGTTTAAATAATATGTTCCTTCTAAAGATAGTATTTTGTGAATTGTGCATATTATCTCTCAGCAATAATTGATTCAGCTTATTTTCAATTAAAAAAAGTAAATTATGCCTGACCAGGCAGTGGCGCAGTGGATAGAGCATCAGACTGGGAAGAAGAAGACCCAGGTTCGAGACCCTGAGCTCGCCAGCTTGAGTGCAGACCCATCTGGCTTGAGCAAAAGCTCGCCAGCTTGGACCCAAGGTTGCTGGCTCCAACAAGGGGTTGCTCGGTCTGCTGAAGGCCCACGGTCAAGGCACATGGGAAAGCGATCAATGAACAACTAAGGTGTCACAACGGCAATGAAAAACTAATGATTGATGCTTCTCACCTCTCTTCGTTCCTGTCTGTCTGTCCCTATCTATCCCTCTCTCTGACTCTCTCTGTCCCTGTAAAAAAAAAAAAAAAAGTGAATTACTCTAATATTTTAACAGTGTGATCTAACAGGTCCATGCAGTGGGAAGGTGACTAGAAAACATATACAGTACCTTAGGCTTGCATCTAGTAATTTTATAAAATATTGCTGACAATTTCATCATTGGTGCCATTTGGAATTATCATATACTCTTTTTGTTGTTAGATCAAGATGCAATAAGATATGAAAGAACTTTGATCAAGTAGCAAAATAAGACCATAAAGGCTAAAAATATGAGATTTGTGCTCTGTGCAAGTTTGATCACATGTCATCATAAACCTACAGAGTCTAAGGCAGGCATGACCAACAGTTTTTGGCCCCGGGCAAGATTAGAAAACAAACTTTTATCACGGGCTGGATGAAATATTAAAATTAAAAAATGTTAAATACAAAAATGATTTATTTAAGTAAACAAAATTTCATTATGTAATTTGTTTATGAATAAATGTGAGTGAAAAAAATTTTAATATACAATATTATTTTAATAAAAATATATTCTAATAAAAATATAATTACATACCATATAAATATCCAAACTTTATCGCAATCAACTAAAACAATATTTAATTAATAAAATGAGTTTGAAGGGGTTATATCACAAATAAAACAACTATTTCATTTTGCAAACAACCTGGAAATGTTTTTAGTTATCAACTGCAGCTACTTTCTATGCTACAATGACACTTGATTCAGCACAAAAATAATGGTTTGACCTTCTGTGCGCACTGGCAAACTCTGCATAAAAGGATGTGGGTTTCACACACCGCTAAACGTCAAAAGTTCATATCGAGTACAGATGAATACAAAAGTTGTAAATCTTTATTATGAAATTTTTTTTAAAAATACAGAAGTATTGGCTGACCAGTCGGTGGCGCAGAGGATAGAGCATCGGACTGGGATGCGGAAGACCCAGGTTCGAGACCCCGAGCTCACCAGCTGGAGCGCAGGCCCATCTGGCTTGAGCTAAAGCTCGCCAGCTTGGACCCAAGGTCACTGCTCCAGCAAGGGGTGGCTTGGTCTGCTGAAGGCCCACGGTCAAGGCACATGTGAGAAAGCAATCAATGAACAACTAAGATGTCACAACGGCCAGGAAAAACTAATGATTGATGCTTCTCACCTCTCTCTGTTCCTGTCTGTCTGTCCCTATCTATCCCTCTCTCCTGACTCTCTCTCTGTCCCTGTAAAAAAAAACAACATAAAACAACAACTATAAATCCATTCAACCAATTACACTGGGGGACAAAAAAACACTTGTTCTTACCTAATAATTCAAGTGTGCTGATCTCAAATCTGACATTAGTTTTTCATGTAAGCAAAATTTTTTTTGCAATTCAATATTTGGGTTTTCATCTTATTGTAAAATTTTCAACAATTAGTTTAACATAATAAAGTAGAATGTCTTCTTGGGCATCATCTTTGTGAAAATATAATAATTTATATAATGCAGTAAATACACTAATACACTAAAAGACATGATTGCATCAGAATTTGTCTACAATTTTGAAATAGAACATATTAAAACACTTATTTTAATTATTAAATTTGAGCAAAATTAATTTAAATTCTATTCAGGAAAAAATTTGCATTTGTAGCTCTTGCGTCTGTGTACTTGTTGAGAACAATCTCGTTTTATGCTCCAGCAGTAGACTGCCATCATATTTCTATCCCATTGCCCCTGATAATGCTCTTCCATCATCTTCAGATATTGATGAAAGCATTCTCCCTGCTCATCACTAACAGCTCCAAGATTTTCGAGAAACTTATCAAGGTTCAGGAAGTGAATCTTAATGCTCACGTTACATCCAATGTTGTGGAAAGCCACCAGCATCATTTGAAGCAGAAATTCATAGTTTTCTACTTTTTTGTTTGTAAGGAAGTTCTTTGTAACTGCCACAAAAGACTGCCTTCCTGCTTTTTCCTCCTTATTCATCTTCCGGGCAAATTCTTCATCACGTATGAGGGTTCGAATTTGAGGTTCATTGAATATACTTGCTTTTATCTTCTTGAAAGACAAGGCAGGAAAAGCAGAAATAATATATTGAAAGCATTCACTTTCTCTATTCAAAGCCTGAACAAATTGCTTCATTAAGCCAAGTTTGATATGAAGTGGGGAAATAATGATCCTGTCTCAATTAACTACATGTTCATTCAAAATATTTTGCATCCCTACTTCCAGAGCTTCACGTTTTGGCCTCTCGTTCTGTGCCCAGTGTTTCTCCCGAGCTTGGCTGTCCCACAAAAACAGAAAGCAAGGATACTTCATGAAATCTCTCTGTTGTCCTAGCAGGAAGTTGACCATTTTAAGATCCACACAAATGATTCAGTTATACTCCTCATATTCCAGAAAGTCGAGGACAATTTTTATGTCATTATAATCTTCTCACAGATGAGTTGAATAACCAATTGAATTTGCTGCATAACCATTACCATTGTGTAGGAGAACACATTTCAGACTCTGTTTAGAGATATCAAGAAAATAGTCGCCATTCTGTTGGACTATAAGTGGTAACGCCTAGCTGGCTGAGAAGACTACTGATACCATGATAGTAAACAAACTGTTTGTCTTAGGGAAAAAAAGTCCACAAAAATTTGTTCACGCTTCCTGAAATGAGATACTTTAGCTGACTGGTGAAGTACATTCTTTCTTGAAACCTGGAGGCTAATAACTCAGCTGCTTTCTTTGATAGGCCCAAATCTCTTACTAAGTCATTTAATTTGGGTTGGCTAAACTGCTGAAGGCTTTATGACTGCTTGGCATCAGAAGAAGACCCTTAGATTCTACAACCATTTCCTCATGCATCTTATCAAAATACACTTGATTACCATGTTCACTTTCTTCATCCTTAGAAGAAATAAAACCATTGAAAACTGCAACCAGGAGTGTCTCAGAGTGTGGGATAGGTCGTATTTGTATGGATCAGACAGAAATAACAGTCACTGCTGTGGTCCTTAGGTTCACGCCAAACCATGGGAATACCAAAGGCATTCTTTTCCATTTTCCTTTTGTCCAGTCACGAAGCATTTCCTCACAATTATGACACACAATATGAGGAGCCCAGTTCTTGTCTTGATCGCAAAGGGAAACTTGAAAATAGGCAATATACGCACGTGTCAGAAATGATGAAATATTGCCCTTTGACAAAGTTGAAGTGTGTAACAGCCACATATATAACAGGTGTCAGGACTATTCTTACATTTACGCCTACTCAAAGAAGCCATGATTCAATCTTAAAAATAATAAGGTGTTTTTATCAGATAATAATTTTTTACATTTAAAAACAACTACAGCCTGACCAGGCAGTGACGCAGTGGATAGAGCGTCGGACTAGGATGACGAGGACCTTGAGGTCGCCAGCTTGAGCGCGAGCCCATTTGGCTTGAGTGAAAGCTCGCCAGCTTGGACCCAAGGTCGCTGGCTCCAGCAACGGGTTGCTCAGTCTGCTGAAGGCCCGCGGTCAAGGCACATATGACAAAGCAATCAATGAACAACTAAGGTGTCGCAATGAAAAACTGATGATTGATCTCTCTCCATTCCTCTTTGTTCCTGTCTATCCCTCTCTCTGACTCTCTCTCTGTCCCTTTAAAAAAAAATTAAAAACTACTACAGTTATGTAAAAGTGATGTTTGTAAAACATTAATTGCCTTGTGCTTATGTTCAATCCAAGAGTCATTGCCCTTTAACTCCAATTTTAAAACCAATGCATGTCATTATCTGTAACAAAAAGAAATGAAAATTGCATAAAAACTAGAGCATGCACCAAAACACATATATCATATTTGGAATCAGTGATGCAGAAATATATAGAAAAAGCTCTAAAACCTCATGCTACAGAAAATGAAAAAAAAATTGTTCCCCGATGTTATTGGAAATTAAACCTATATTAGTCACATGTGGGATTCTTTTCCATGTATCACTATCTTCTTAAATATCTCAATTTCGAATAATCAAAGACTCTTCCACTTCTGAGTAGCTGAGATTTTAACGTAGCAGAGAATATTAAAAATTTAATTGCGGGCCGCATAAACTCATTATGCAGCCCGGATCTGGCCCACAGGCCGTACCTTGGCTATGCCTGGGCTAGGGACTATGCAGCTGCAATGGGTTTAGGAGTAAATTTATATGTCTACCAGAAAAATTGGATGATATGTAGTCAATCTGTTAGACCAATTCTCCCTCAAATTAATTTTTTAATGCAAGTAGTTGCAGCTAATATCTTTAAAGGTTTATTATGGTGAACTTATTTAAATGTTGATTAAAAAATTCATTTTTATGAAAAAATAGACAAGAACAGCCAAAACAGTTTTGAGTAAGAACAGTGGTGAAGGCTATTGCAATGGCAGAAAGTACAGAAAATTTTGTTCATAACAACACATTTGAAAGAATGAACATCAAAACACTGTCATTTTGGCACAAGAAGAGTTAAAAATATCATTAGTAATGAGTGGAGAATCTGTTTAGAATATTAAAATGAGAAATATCTGAAATATTTTACAGCATTGTGACTATCCACTGTCCATTCTTTTATAAATTTAAAATTATTACTGACATTCACAGAATTATAAATGTAGAAAATAATATAAAAATGATAAAATAAAATGTAGGAAAATATGCTCACAAATTTGATCTTGGTTCAGGTATGCTCTTTATCAAGCTACAAAATGCTCAAGACACACAAAAAAATTGAAAAAATAATAAAATGCTAGATACAAAGATGACAAACAGCCTAGAAAATTATTTATATCATATACAACAAATAATTAATTAATATCAAGAATAAAGAAAGAGCTGTTGAAAGGCTTTCAAATTTAGAAAAGAGAAAGGAAGGAAGGAAGGAAGGAAGACAGAAGAAAGGAAAGAAAGAACACCAGTAAAGAACATGGAAAGAGGAAATATAACAATGTCTGTACATATTTTACATATTTATATATTATTCTCACCTTGCATATATTTATACCTATTATATATATGTGTTTATATAGAAATATGCATAGAACAAAAGAGTTTGCTCTTCTACTACTCACAGTGGTTATCCTTGGTAAGGGGGCATGTTTTCTCAGTTGTTTGGGGGGCTTATCTCAATCTGCCATAGTGAGTAAAGAACTGAGAATAAGAGAACAAAACCAGAAATCAGGAGTTAAGAACTAATGGCAGATCTTCAATTGAAGAAGGCATAGATAAGATTGGAAAGCACGATTGCAACAAAACAAGATTTGACTACATAATAATTGGAGTCTTTAGAGTCTGTGTCCTGCTAAGCTTCCAACATGATGTTACTTCTATACAAATAATCTTAGAGGAGGGACCTTAGAAAGGAAACATCTGAAACAGATGCTTCTAAACTGAGTGTGGGGATAAAAAATGACAGGAAATCTGAAGTTACCAAAATTTATTGGTATCGTTGATAGAACTTGAAGTCCTAATGTGAGAATGAAACTGCCCCCTGCGTTCTAAAGCTTTTGGATGTCAGATGAACAGGAGTGGATGAGAGCTGAGGGAATTTTACTTGTTTACTTTTTTTGTTCCAACTAAAGCTGGAACCAAAAGAGATTTCGTGGGAGAGTCGGAAAAGTAGAATATGAAAATGACCTATATACATGATTTTAAATTATCTTCTTTACAGTAAACTCTGCGACATTGTTTCCTGGGAATGCAAAGGCAAAAAAATAAAACCAAATTGAAATCAAGTTTTCCAATGATGTGGTTTGGCTTAGTCTAGAATTAAAAAGCATTCTAGCATTCTGTTCAGGTTATGTGAATATTTAAATACAATCTTATGTCAAGGTAGATTCAATTTCCATCGCTTTTCTTCTGTTCTTATATGTTCAAAGTTGTATTTATAGTTATTCATGTGAAAATAGCCCCTTTAATCATACTTTAGACTTGCCAAAGAACAGTTGATAGATTCTACAGAGTTTGACTAAGGTCTGAATTTATAAGAAGGGCTCAAGGTGCTCTTGTGTACACAGTTCTGTTTTGCTTTAAACATAATTAGATTTCATTATGTGCCCAATAAACATTTTATTGAGGGTTTCACAATGTCCATGGCCACAGAGCTTTCTTAACAGCCAAAACACTTGTTGAGCTTCAATATTTTTCAGTTATATTAACTGTGAGAAATTGACTTTTTGTGAACTAGAAGGACAGTCTGCTTAAGGGCAAGAGAAAAAAGCCTGGGGAAGGCCTATGCTCTCTCTGCTTAAGGTTCTGTACTCTGGAAAGGTCTGCCTGCTCCTGGGAGGTGATGAATACACCTTCTCCCGCCCCAAAACAGTCTTGAGGTGGGATGTCAGCAGAGCAGTCCCAGTGCAATATTATTCTAGCATCTCAGTGTTTCACTTTCCCTTGTTTCTCTTCCTTTGTGTGCCCACATATTCACAGTAGCTCCACACAACTCTGAACAGAGCAATTAAGTACCTTAGACAGGAAATGGTAATCTCATGCTTTGAATAAATCAGAGACTCTAGAGCTCAGAATTAAAAGCCTTTTGTGACCTCCTCCAACACGTTATCCTGCCTCTCCCATTTCCCTTCATAGATCACATGCTTCAGAAGTTACTTATTACATGCCTGTCCTGTGCTTTCACAACACTCTGGCTTTATTCTCCTCACCTTCAGTAGTCTCCTTCTCTCTCCCATCACTAAGCATTCCAAATTCTGCCATTTTTAAGGGTCTAACTCCCTTTCACATAATTTCTATTAACTTTCCTCATCCCTGTCCTTTTTAATTGTTCATATCTTTAAAATATCCTTGATAACACTCTAGGACATTCATCACCTCTGTCTTATCTTGTGAGGTGTCTCATTTCCAAAGTGGAATCTGAAAAGCACACCTTGTTAAATTATTTAATGAAGACAGAAACAACCCGGAGGCTTTCTCTTTACATTGTATGTGGTTGTGAAGTATTCCCGTTGCTGAAATGGTGGCTTAGATCTCTGTAGGCAAGACCAGTCAATGACAGTGAATTCTGAATCAAGAGGGCATGTGGCCCTTTCACATAAGATTAGAAATCTGGTCGAAGCAGGTCCACACTCACTGGGGCCAAACCTGAGACCTCATCTAAAGTATCTCAGAAAATCTAGGGATAGTTTCATATAGCACTCTGAAGAGTAGACTACCAGATATCCATCTTTCTCTTCCATTTAATAACATACCAATTTTTATCTGGGTACATTACTGCCAGCTAACATATTATATATCCATTCCTCATTTGGAGTTCTGTGTAGGCCTGAGGCAGTGGTTTGTTCTGGAGATGTGAGATTTCCTTCTTTATGTATCCTAAAAGTGTGTCTCTTCTAGTCCTTCTTCCCTCTTGTTGTTTGGCAAAGAGCATGAAGGTTGGACTTCACACAGCCATCTTGGACCACTGGGAGAGTGCTCTACTATAGAGATTGTGGGAGGAAGAAGCAGTTTAAGTACATTGCTATATTTGGATTTTGGTCACTTGCTGCTGAACTCATTTCTAACTGATATTTTCTATAAAGTTTGGTTCACCTCTGCTAACCTAAGAGTTGTGAACTTAGTTCATTTTGCAACCATAAGAATATGATACATAACAGAGTTCCCAAGAGTGTATTCTGAAAGATCATGAATAGATCAGACTTTTTGGAATGAAGGCCAGAAAACTACTGACCCCAAGTGTTACTCTACTCTGGTCTCTCCCAGTCTTGTTTCCACTGCCATTCTGGTTTTAGGCCACATTACTTACTCAGATGACTGTAAAATCTCTCTTCCAGGCTTTCCTTGTTCAGTTCTTTCTCTTACATAGCACTAATAGAGTTATCTTCTTCATGTGAAACATTGAATGTGCTGGTATTTGGTACAATGCAATTTTGTTTTCATTGTTATCTGAAGTCTGTCAAGCTATTTACCTGCTAAGGCAGCACATGCTCTCAAATTAAGCTCCCTCTCTATTTCTCTTCTTGTCTACTTTTCCTCGTGCCCCTGAGCTTTATCAAAGTTAAGAATTTGCTGTTTCTAGCATGAGTACAGCAATGGTTCACCTCCTGCACACATTCTTGTCTATACTGCTTCTAATACTTGACATGCTTTTCCACACCATCTGTAAACGACTGAAAAGATTCAACTCAAATACTATGTCATTTTTGACACTTTCTTTGATAATAATGATATCCCTTAAGCTACTAATATACTAATAAAAATAATGACTAAGTTTTGAGTAACTACTATTAAGTTGAAAGCTGTAAATGGTCTAAACTTTTAAAGACCTTGCAAGATAATATTTTAACCTGCCAGTTTACTTATCTATCCATCTACCTTGCATCTATGTATGTATGTATTTATGTATATATGTATGTATGTATCTATCTATCCATTCATCTATCTATCTATCCATCTATCTATCTATCCATCCATCTATCTATCTATGGACCCTATGTATCTGGGTCAGGGACAAAGGCAGTTTGTTATTCACACCAAGGCAGTGGCAAAAACAATCCCTTTGCATGGTTTCCTTAAGGCTTCTATCCCAACAGGGTAAATGAACTGAATGCCATATGTTACTTGCACATCAAATGAAATGAATTACAAAGTTAGAAAACCAATGTCACATACAGCTGCTGGTGACATGCCCATTTTCTTTTCCAAAAAGACAGAAACATTATTATTACACTAAAATGTCCCTAGGGGAAGCAGGTGAAGAGGTTTTTGGGATTATTACCATGGAATGTAAATAAATTTCCTCCAGAAGGGAAGGACTGGTTGTGGTGGCAGGGAGGTTTTATCTTTACAACCCGATGTCTGCAGAGTGGGAGACAGCTCTCAATTTACTTTCCTGGAATGGCTTCTTATGCCTTGAACCATGCAGAAGCATAAGATAATCAAGGGCAATTGTTTTCCAACAACTATCATATATCAGTCACATTACATATGTTATATCCAATCCTAATTAACTCTATGATTTAGATATTAGTATATCAGTTTTGCACATCAGGAGATGAATTCTGGAAGGTCAAATATTTTGCCCAAAGCTACAGAAATACTAAGTATTAGGGCCAAGATTCAACTGTGGTCAGTGAGCCTTGAAGTAAATACACTTTCCATCACAAAACTATTGCAGTACATCTCCCATTGAAAGTAGCCTCATGATGCTTAATGTGAATTTATTTTATTACATCGAAATCTGTAGAGAATTTTTATAAAAAACTTATTTTGAAAGATATACCTGCAAGCAAGATCTCAACAGACTGAGATAAATGCTTTCAAGAATACCATTTTGCAATTTCTTTCATGATTTTAAATTAAGAAGGAAGTAAGAAAGACTATGTAAAAGCCAGTGGCCAAGGCCACCATCACAGCTGCCTGGCCAGTGTAGGTTCACATTAGGTTTGAACAGACAGTAATGAAACAACGGAACCAAGAACGGGTGAGCCATCATTAACTTTAATTCTAGCTTGCACCCGGCAGGCAAGCAAAAACACACTGGGCTCCAAAACCCACTCATTCAGTGCTCACAAAGCTACTGACTTATCCGAGTTTCCTAGCATCAAAGGCTTCTAGCTCACCAGAGTTAGTCACCTCTGTTCCCCATCTCCTTCTCTCTGCACAAACTGGCTTCTCCCTTAGGACTCCGCCATCTTGGCTGCTTCTCTTCTCCTCCACGTGGCCTTAATCTGCTCTCATCTCTAATGCTAACCTCAGGAACAGAGAGAGAGCAAGCTCCCGATCAGATCCACTTTATAGCATAGATTCAAAACCTTTAATTCAATCTACAAACAAGGAAGTCTCTGATACAAAGTCACTTATCTGAGACATACTGGGAGGATTCCTCATGAGAGTGCACCACCCTACATCATCCAATCAGTCAAAGGTGTGGGGAAGAGCTTACTCTTTAAACTTGTACATGGGCAGCACCATTTTTAACAAAGTAGCATAATATATTTTATCTGCCCAACAGACTACATGAAGATTGGATGAACGAAGCATGGTAAGCATGGGATTACAGAATAGTTCAGCGAAGGAAAAGTAGGTGTGGGGAGGTGGAGGAGGTGTAAGAGAGTAGGGGTTGGGTGGGGAAAGATAAATGGTGATGGACTGAGACTTGACTTGGAGTGGTGAACACACAATATAGTGTACAGATGATGTGTTGTAGATCTGTGCACCTGAAACCTGTATAATTTTGTTAACCAATGTCACCCCAATAACTTTAATTAAAAATAAAGGAATAGTCACATTATGTACTCTATTCAGGGTGGTATGGTTTATTTCAAAGGTATGTTAACCTCCAAGAACAGAAACAATAGACAGGGTTTACTTAAGGCAAAAATAAACCTTTTACTAAAGAAGTTATATGCCTGGGGCATGACTAACTACATGACCTTCTCAGTTAACAATGTATTATCAGATCACCCTGTGAGAATACTTTACACAAAGCTCTTTTTGTGTCGACAGCATATACTCTTCTATTTTCTCTATTCTCATGTAAGCTCATTGAGGACAGAGCCATGTCTTATATCATCTACTGTGCCTAATCATGTAAATAGCTGTGATGATTGGATGCCACATTAAGATTGCCTGAATAAAAAATATCTGTCAAAATACACACTATAAAAATTTGACATTATACCAACTAAATAATACATGATTGTGGAAAAGAGGTCATATCATAAAATTCAAATATAGCAACCTCTTACCTAAAATATTAATAACGATCTCTATTTTTTACTCAGCTGACAATTTAACTTGAATGTTGATGAAAATTTGATGTCTGAAGTTTAGAGAAAGTAACTAAGAGTTAGTAATAATCAATAGGGAAGAATACTTTGGAAAAGTTGCATGAGTCAACTCACACAAGAACTAATGTTTTAATACAAGATAACTTGAAAAATGAAAATTTTTATTTTATTTTAGAATTAAACATTTTCTGTAAAGCCAGTAGTTGGGGTCACCATCACAGCAGCCTGACCCGTGCAGGTTCACATTGGATTCGAACAGTCGGTAATGAAACACAGGAGCCAAGAACTGGTGAGCCATCAGCTTTAATTCTAGCTTGCACCCGGCGGGCAAGCAAAAACACACACTGGGCTCCAAAACCCACACATTCAGTGCTCACAAAGCTACTGACTTATCTGACCTTCCTAGATTCAAAGGTTTCTAGCTCACCAGACTTATTCGCCTCTGTTCCCCATATCCTCCAGCACAAACTCTTCACAAACTGGCTTCTCCCTCAGCATTCTGCCATCTTGGCTGCTTCTCCTGGCCCTCACGTGGCCTTAATTTGCTCTCCTCTCTAATACCTCAGGAACCGAGAGAGAGAGAGAGAGATAAAGCTACTGGTCTCTCCCACTTTATAACATAGACTTAAAACCTTTAATCCAATTATACAAACAAGGAAGTCTCTGTATAATGGGATTCCTCAGGAGAGTGCATCACCCTACATCATCCAATCAGTCAAGGGTATGGAGAAGAGCTTACTCTTAAACTAAGCCTTAGGCTATAACGACCCAGCCTGCCCACAGCCTGTTCCAGAACACACATTAATATCAACGAACTTCCATGTGGGCAGCGCCATCTTTAACAAAGTGAGCATAATATATTTTATCTGCCCAACATTTTCCATGCCAAAATGTGCATTATGCTCAACAATCAACATTAACATTAGTGGTTGAATTATAGACTTTTCCCCCTTAATCTGGTTTTGGGGAAAAAGTCTTTTTCTTATAACAGTTTATTCTCAAACACTCATATTCCATTTACATAGCCCATCTTTTATTTTCATAATTCGTATCACTGGAATATATGTTTAGAATTCTTCCTTGACTGGAAGCAGGCTGCTTCGCTATTCAAAACTTAATGAGTTTTTTCTTAAAAAGAAACATTAGAGACTGTTAAACACCTCTTGCAAAACTTAGCCCCAATTTTGTCATTTAATTACTCTACTTAAGTTATTCAGTAGAATAAATATATTTAGCAGTATTTCCCCTTTGGGCTATTATTTACTGCTTTCTTTTCCTTCTTATGTTAAGTCATGAATTTTTAAGGCCGTCTTTGCCTTCCTAATAAATAGTTACATTTTGAGATAAAAAACTTCTATTCTCAACATATAGAAGTAGAATAAAATATATTTACATAAATTTTATTTATATATTAAAAGTGATACTTTAAAATAAAGGGGATATTTATAGCTTTCTTTTAAACAGATATAAGAAGAAAACAGAAATGCAAGTACCCATGTGTGAAGGGAAAGTTATGTTTCATTACACTTTAAACTACTTTGGCAGTTGTTTTCCTTACATATATGCAGGATATTAAAGTGTAGCTCTGTGTGTGTGATTTATTCTGAAACCTCTTTACCCAAAAAAGCCCTGCTATTTTAGTAGAGTTCAATATATTTCCTTTGGGGAAGATTAAATAAAATATGTTAACTCAGTTAAATTTGGAGTTTGATGACAAATGACTAAATGTGTTCAAATTAGGCAGGCACAGGAAATATGTCCAGCAAAGGACTACACTGGGAAATAATTATTGAATGTACACTGGCAAAATTTGACAGTTCATTGCTTTAGAGTACAGTACTACAATATGCCTTTAATTTTAAGTAGTATATTAAACATGTAGAAACAAGATTTCTATACATTCTTGTGTACAACTCAGCTATACAGCTGGCTATACACTATAGTACAAATATATGTGCAAAAATAAAATGGGGTTAGGATAGGGTAGTGTAAAGCCAATGGTCACCATCACAGCCGCCTGGCCAGTGCAGGTTCTTATTAGATTTGGACAATTGGTAATGAAACAACGGAGCCAAAAACTGGTGAGCCATCAGCTTTAATTCTAGCTTGCACCTGGCGGGCAAGCAAAAACACACACTGGGCTCCAAAACCCACTCATTCAGTGCTCACAAAGCTACTGACTTATCTGAATTTCCTAGCATCAAAGGTTTCTAGTTCACCAGACTTATTCACCTCTGTTTCCCATCTCCTTCTCTCTACACAAACTCTGCACAAACTGGCTTCTTCCTCAGCACTCCACCATCTTGTCTGCTTCTCCTCTCCTCCACGCCTTAATCTGTTCTCCTCTCTAATGCTAACCTCAGGAACCGAGAGAGCAAGCTCCCGGTCTGCCCACTTTATAGCGTACAATCAAAACCTTTAATCCAATTATACAAACAAGGAAGTCTCTGATACAAAGCCACTTATCTGAGGCATAATGGGAGGATTCCTCATGAGAGTGCACCACCCCACATCATCCAATCAGTCAAGGGTGTGGGGAAAAGCTTACTCTTAAAACTAAGCCTTGGGCTATAAGGACTCTGCCTGCTTACAGCCTGTCCCCCACACCCAATAATATAATTATGCCCATCCCAAGCATAAGGGCAACTAATATCACCTGGGTGATGGGCTTCCATGTGGGCAGTGCCATCTTTAACAAAGTGAGCATAATATATTTTATCTGCCCAACAGGTAGCAGAACATAATTTACATTTTATTTTGGTGTGTGTAATTTTGAAAAAAGAAAGTATACATTCACTTAGACCCAAACTACATGTCAAATTACAGTCAGGATCTATTCAATTATCTTATGATAATAAATTATTCCAGAGATAGAAAATATATCCTTACTGTGACTTTTAAAATCAATTATTTTATGTAAGGAATAATTATAAAGATCGAGGTAGAAATTAGCTTGGATTCAGTCAAGTTCAGGCCACTTGACCTTGGTTGGTAAGTCTAAGAAAATAAGTACTGAGGCATATTTCAAGCATCCTGCTCAAGATCAAAATTGGAGTTTATGGCAGACAATTGAACATCCAAGCTATACATGTTTCTGAAAGTAGAGATTTGTCATTATTAAGATAAAACATAATGCTCTCCCATCTTCATAATCCCATAGTGACTTAGCTGAGAAGTATTAAAGATAATTAACTGCTATTAATGCTAACCTCACCGATTTAGCAATAATTTTTTTCTGTGTTGTGAATTTCAAATGTTAGAAAGACACAGATATATACAGAGACCTGGAGAACACCCCGTGCTTTCACTTAACCCTAATGCCTAAACAGAACTCATAAGAAAATACCCAGAGAACCCCTTTCATCCTCAGAACAGACACTGGCTTCCACTGCTATGTGTATCACAAAATAACTATTTCTTCTGCAAGACACTCCATGCTTCCAGCCTCTCGCTATTATTAAGGGGAAAATCAAACTCAGTGACAATAAACACCTGGTAATAGTAAATTAATGTAATAAAATGTTTTATTTCATAATTACTCTTACATTTCTTATGAAGCCTAGCCTGCTTTCCCAAGGTCATAAAGCTCAACAAATTACTATCTTATAAGATCAAGTATATGTTTTTTTTTCTTCTATAATCCCAAAAGGCATCTTTGGTATAAAGTTTTCTATTGAAGATAAATCAAAAGTGAGGGTATTTATATCAATTTCTTATGTCTAAAAGAAATATAGCTCAGCATCTAGAATTCAGGCCATTGAATTAAGAATGAAGAGAGTTTCTCAGAGAATTGAAATTTAATTTCAAATAAAGAACCAAAAGAATTTTAAAAGTTGTTGAGTTAGCAGTATTTGCAGAGGAAGTTTGCATGACCTTGAAGGAATGACCTATCTACTTTTTGGAAAATATATTACCATACTACAGAAAATGTAAAATGAACTGTACATATGAGATACTGCAGGAGCTGTAAATATATAAGAAAATAAAACTAGGATTTTGTAACGCATGGAGAATTGGGGGTCTGGAGAATAATCTCTCACCAAAGAGAAAAACAGTATTTATTAAACTATTGTCAGAAGTGTTATATAAAATGGAATATACAATATTATTGCACTTTAGTATGAGAGATTTCCTGGGTATTTAAGAATGCTCTGATCTCACTTTTCTATCTCTACACCAATACACTTCCAGCCAGCCCCTCACATAAAGCATTGTAGCTGGAGATACCATCACCCAGGGTGTCGTGTTGGACCTCTGTCGGTTTTGATCAGTTTTAAGTGTAAATGATTGAATAGTTTAAAAAAGAGTAGCTTTTAGAGAACTATTATAGGTGAGTAGAACTGCACTTAAAAGATCACAAGATGGGGGCAGGTTAATGTGTCTGGCAATCTAATTGTTATTGGAAAAAATAATCTTTGAACCCAGCAGCTGTGGAGAATTAGGCAGCAGGACTTGACAGATAGGCATCAAGTCTCTGTTTGAACTTAGTGTTTTTTGCTTTTATCTCTGTCTGTTCATGATAACTTCTGAGGAAGCTGGGTGACTTTGAGTGAATTTAATAGAAAGTTCAAAATGTACCTTAATATCTATTAATGGGTCAGTCTGCCATCTTAACTTAATGAAAGTTTGAATAATTTTGGCCTATTTTAAATATTTGTCATATCTTTTGTATCAAAGAAAATAGCTAGGCCTTTTAATATTGCTTTACTTGATATAAATGTTGATTTATTGCAATCCTTGCTTTAAGTTCAGTGGACCTTAAAAAGAAAAAAGAGTTCTATGAAAACTTAACTTCACAGGGTGATCTGATAATGAATTCCAAACTGGGCAGGTCATGTGGGTAATCATGCCCCAGGCATAACTTCTTTAGTAAAGGTTTATTTTTGCCTTGAGTAATCCATGGCCATTGTTTCTATGCTTGTAGGTTAACACACCTGTGAAATAAACCATAATTAACCTCAAGAGAGTACATAACCTTATCTACCCTGTAATCTGATCTTCACCTGACCACCCCCAAGAGAGTGCATAATCTTAATTATCCTGTAATCAGTCTTTATGCAGACTTCCTTAAATTCTGTTCATAATTTCAAACTGTTATTCTGGAAGGATTTATCTCAATCTGTTGAGATCTTACTTGCTTTTTATATTTTCTTTTGACACAAATAGTTTCATAAAAATTTTCTACAGATTTGGACATTCTTATGTTGACAGTTCCCTGGAGGAAATTTGTTTCAGATAACGTATATATTTTATTATAATCTTCAACATAAGTGATAATGGTGGGATAACCTCTCATTTTTAAATCAAATAAATAAAATAAAGATTTAGAAAAAAATTTTCTGCAACAGAATATGAAGGTGTCAATCTCAGAATACTTTTGTGAGGTACCTAGTAGAACTCTCATTTTTTCATGCATATTGTTGGCAAATTTTGTGCTTTACCCCACATGTATCAACACACACACACATAACCAATTTCAGAAACTACATTATTCTAAAATATGTTCCAGGAGATGTTTGAGATATACGATGAAACAGGTCCAACTAGTTCCTGTATGATATTGCCCTCCATTCTCTCCCTCTTCTGCTCAGTTTCTCTTCTAGTCTGTTAGAAGCCTTTCTGCTTCTACAATGCTCCCAAACTGCTTATTGTCAAAGCATCGCTGAGTTCTTCAGAGCTGATGACTGTAAATTTAGGCATATTCTAAGCAGTGGTTCAGAGATTCCTTTTAGAAAGCGTAGTGTTTCCATTTCCATAATGCTAACCTATAAATAGCTCTGAAAAGAAAATCCTAGCCCCTTCCTTTCTAACTTTTTTTTTTTTTGAGGCTCAAACTGTGCCATTAAGTAGAATGTGAGTTGGGACAGACAGCTTAGTAACAAATTTCCACAGAAATAGCTCTTCCCTGCTAATTAGGCCATTTTATTAAATCATAGTTGTCTGTTGAGTTTTTATTCCCATAGAGTTATCTTCCAGAAAACTCTTCAGTTTCTCTTGCTGATAGCCTTAGTTTGGGCTTCCCATTAATTTGCCTGAATGCATCTGTTTCAAAGCAGTGGGCAGTGTTAAGGCTTAACAATTTGCCTATCATTTCTATTACTTTTACAGATAAACATCCTTTGGGGGAAGAAAAGAACTATTTTTATGCAAATTATTGCTAAATCTATCATGTTACCCTTTGGTGTCCTGTAACTGCTCAGGGTTGAATTAGACTCAGGAGGAAGCTCATAATGGATGCATTACAGTTTTCCCAATGAATGTAGCACAGGCAATATTATCAGTAGTAGGATTCAAATAATTTAACAATGGGTTCACTGCCCTAATGACCATTTAAGTAGAAAACATGATATACCAAAAGATAGTTTATTACCTCATGCACCTAATACTTAAATAAGAACAATAAAAGAGGTACACAAAACCAGATTATGTTATAAGAGTTTTAAAATATTAATGAAAAAATATTAAATAATACCTGAGAAAAAAACAAACTGTTATTTAAGATACTTCCATATTGCTTCTTGATTGGCATCTTCACTTGCAATTTTTATTGCCTATGGATGGAATGAATGAACATTGCTATGGGTGCTTAGAATATGCTGTTGCACAGATGAACATTAAAAAAGAGTAAGGAATGTAAATTTGTGATTTCCACATTGGGCGGCTGCCCAGGCACCCACCTTAGAGAGAACCCTGATTACAAATGCCATTTTAGCCTGACCAGGTAGTGGTTCAGTGGATAGAGTGCTGGACTGGAATGCAGAGGACCCAGGTTGAAAGCTCTGAGGTCACGGGCTTGAGCATGGGTTCACCAGCTTAAACGCAGGGTCAATGGCTTGATCGTGGGGTCATAGATGTATGGGCAGGGGCCATGAGGGTCAAATAAGTTTGCAAATATGATGTATATGTTTGCTCGCTTATACTTTGCATTGGGTGTAGGGACAGGCTGTAAGCAGGCAGGGTCCCTTAGCCTAAGGCTTAGTTTCAAGACTAAGCCTTTTCCACTGTTGGGCAGATAAAATATATTATACTCACTTTGTTAAAGATGTTGCTGCCCACATGCAAGTTTTAAGAGTAAGCTTTTCCCCACACCCTTGACAGATTGGATGATGTGTGGTGGTGGTGCACTCTCATAAGGTATCCTCCCATTATGCCTCAGATAATTGACTTTGTATCAGAGATTTTCTTGTTTATAGATTGGATTAAAGGTTTGGATTTCTACACCAGTAGTTCTTAACCTGGGTTCTATTGAAGCCTAAGGGTTCGATGAGTCAGTCTCAGGGGTTCGGAGAAGCCTCTTCCGCGGAGGTCAGAATAAAGTAATACTGTAATTTGTTGTGAGTTCATGCACTTTGTTGGTTTTGTTCTTTGAGCAAGGTGATGTTCATGCACGGCTCATTTTGTGCACCAGTAAAAAAACATATACCTATGTCTTGAATTTGGGAAAAAAATCATATTTTATTTATCACTAAAGAAGGATTCGGTGAATGTGCATATGAAACTGGTGGGTTCGGTAACTCCAAAAAGGTTAAGAACCACTGTTCTACACTATAAAGTGGGGCAGGCCGGGAGCTTGCTCTCTCTCGGTTCCTGAGGTTAGCATTAGAGAGGAGAGCAGATTAAGGCCACGTGGAGGAGAAGAGAAGCAGCCAAGATGGCGGAGTGCTGAGTGAGAAGCCAGTTTGAGAAGAGTTTGTGCTGGAAAAGGAGATGGGAAACAGAGGTGAATAAGTCTGGTGAGCTAGAAACCTTTGATTCTAGGAAACTCAGATAAGTCAGTAGCTTTGTGAGCACTGAATGAGTGGGTTTTGGAGCCCAGTGTGTGTTTTTGCTTGCCCACCAGGTGCAAGCTAGAATTAAAGCTGATGGCCCACCAGTTCTTGACTCCGTTGCTTCATTACCGACTGTCCGAATCCAATGCGAACCTGCACTGGCCGGTGGCTTTGATGGTGGCCGCAACTACTGGCTTTACACCCACCCTTTGTTGGGCAGATAAAATATATTGTGCTCACCTTGTTGAAGATGGCACTGCCCACGTGGAAGTCCATTGATATTAATGTGTGTTGGGGGACACGCTGTGGGCAGGCCAGGTCATTATAGCCTAAGGCTTAGTTTTAGGAGTAAGCTTTTCCCCACACCCTTGACTGATTGGATGATGTGGGGTGGTGCACTCTCATGAGGAATCCTCCCATTATGCCTCAGATAAGTAACTTTGTATCAGAGACTTCCTTGTTTGTAGATTGGATTAAAGGTTTGAATTTCTACACTATAAAGTGGGGCAGACCTGGAGCTTGCTCTCTCTTGGTTCCTGGGGTTAGTATTAGAGAGGAGAGCAGATTAAGGCCACGTGGAGGAGAGTAGAAGCAGCCAAGATGGTGGAGTGCTGAGGAAGAAGACAGTTTGTGCAGTGTTTGTGCAGAGAGAAGAAGATGGGAAACAGAGGTGACTAACTCTGGTGAGCTAGAAACCTTTGATGCTAGGAAACTCGAATAAGTCAGTAGCTTTGTGAGCACTGAATGACTGGGTTTTGGAGCCCAGTGTGTGTTTTTGCTTGCCCACCAGGTGCAAGCTAGAATTAAAGCTGATGGCCCACCAGTTCTTGGCTCTGTTGCTTCATTACCGACTGTTCGAATCCAATGCAAACCTGCACAGGCCAGGCGGCTGTGATGGTGGCCTTGGATACTGGCCTTACTCACCCTTTTAATTCTAAAATCTTCTCAACACTAAGCTTTTCCCCTGTTGTGAAGTACCGTACCTCACTTTATGGGTTTACATAGAGACACCAAGTCCAGTTGAATTTTGAACAGTTTTATTAAAAAAGAGATTTCTTAATATGCCGGCACATATGACTAAAACGGGGCTTTACAGACCCAAATTGTGCATGCCAAATACATTTTAGAGGCTTGACCCCATACACGTTGGGGGGAGCATGACATAATTATTAACAAGCTTATAATCTATGTTTAGGGGATCCATAAAAACATTGAAACTTTCAAGGTAATACAATCAAAGACATTTACAAATTTTTTAGTGTCTATCTTCCATTCTTTTCCTAGAGATATGTTATTCTCAGGATTCCAGGAAGGGAGGAAGAACCAAAATCAATGTAGGGTGGTGTGTAAATTCTGTCTCTTATTGACAGAAGAAAGAAGTTCCTCAGACAACCTTTATTCTATAGTTAAAACTAAATGATCCATTGTCCTTGTAAGTCAGAAAGTTTCTACATTCTTCTCCCTCCCCTCCCCAAGGAAAGGACAGGACAGAAAGCCTGACCTTTCTTCCTAAAATATCAATATTAATTTTACAACTTTTTGGTACCTTACCACACCCCACATCCTTGACTGTTGCATGATGTAGGGTGGTGCACTTTTATGAGGAATCCTGTTTATGCCTCAGATAAATGACTTTGTATCAGAGACTTCCTTATTTGTATATTGGCTTAAAGGTTTTGATTTCTACACTATAAAATGGGGCAGAGCAACCAGGAGCTCTCTCTCTCAGTTCCTGAAATTAACATTGCACAGGAGAGGCAGCCAAGATGGCAGAGTGCTGAAGGAGAAGCCAGCTTGAGCAGAGTTAGTGCAGAGGAGGAGATGAGGAACAGAGGTGAATAAGGCTGGTAAGGTAGAAACCTTTGATTCTAGCAATACTGGAATAGGTCAGTGGCTTTGCGAGCTCTGAACAGAAAGGGAAGTGTTTCATTACCATCTGTCTAAATCAAATGTAAAGCCAGTAGTCACGGCCACCAACAGGGCCACCTGGCCAGTGCAGTTTTGCATTAGATTCGGACAGTTGGTAATGAAAAAATGGAGCCAAGAACTGGTGGGCCATCATCTTTAATCCTAGCTTGCACCCAGCGGGCAAGAGAAAACACACACTCCAAAACCCACTCCTCATTCAGTGCTCACAAAGCTACTGACTTATCCGAGTTTCCTAGAATCAAAGGTTTCTAGCTCACCAGACTTATTCACCTCTGTTACCCATCTTCTTCTCCAGCACAAACTCTGCACAAACTGGCTTCTCACTCAGCACTCCACCATCTTGGCTGCTTCTCCTCTCCTCCACATGGCCTTAGTCTGCTCTTCTTTCTAATGCTAACCTCAGGAACTGACAGAGAGCAAGCTCCCGGTCTGCCCCACTTTATAGCATAGATTCAAAACCTTTAATGCAATCTACAAACAAGAAAGTCTTTGATACAAAGTCACTTATCTGAGGCATAATGAGAGGATTCCTCATGAGAGTGCACCACCCTACATCATCCAATCAGTCAAGGGTGTGGGGAAAAACTTACTCTTAAAACTTGCACATGGGCAACGCCATATTTAACAAAGTGAGCGTAATATATTTTATCTGCCCAACAGAAGTGTCTTCCTACTGTGTGTATTTCTTGCCTGCCGAGTGCAAGCTAGGATTAAAGCTAATGGCCCACCAGTTCTTGGCTCTATTGTTTCATTACCATCTGTCTAAATCAAATGCGGACCTGCACTGGCCAAGCAGCTGTGATGGTGGCCGTGGTTACTGGCTTTACAGGCTGTGTTCGTCAATTAAGTTCGTAAATATGATATATATGTTTGCTCGCTTATCGTTTGTATTGAGTGTGGGAGACAGGCTGTAAGCAGGCAGGTCGTTATAGCCTAAGGCTTAGTTTTAAGACTAGACTTTTCCCCACACCTTTGACTAATTGCATGATGTGGGGTGGTGTACTCTCATTAGGAATCCCATTATGCCTCAAATAAGTGACTTTGTATCAGAGAATTCTGCTGCAACAAAGTGACTTTGTATATTGGATTAAAGGTTTTGATTTCTACACTATAAAATGGGGCATACCAGGAGCTTGCTCTCTCTTGGTTCCTGAGATTAGCATTAGAGAGGAAAGCAGAAAAAGGCCACATGGAGGAGAGAAGAAGCAGCCAAGATGGTGGAGTGCTGAAGAAGAAGCCAGTTTGTGCAGTTTGTGTAGAGAGATGGAGATGGGGAATGGAAGTAAATAAGGCTGGTGAGGTAGAAACTTTGATTCTAGGAAATCAGATAAATCAGTGGCTTTGGGAGCCCTGAATGGAAAGGGTAGTCTTTTCCCACTCTGTGTATTTCTTGCCCACCAGGAGCAAGCTAGGATTAAAGCTAATACCCACCAGTTCTTGGCTCCATTTTTTCATTACCATCTGTCTGAATCAAATGCAAACCTGCATGGGCCAGGCGGCTGTGAGGGTGGCTGTGGCTACTGGCCATACAGTCCGCCATCGTGGCCATTCACATGCAGGTTCTCTTTGAATTCGGGTAGATGGTTAAGAAATGGCAGATTCGGAGGATGGTGGGCCATTCTGTTTACTGGTGTCTCACCAAGACAGGCAAGTCACAAGAGAAACCAAGGGAAAAGCAAAAAACCTGCTTTTCTCATAGAGGGCAGGGCATCAGGGAGGCCTCTGCAATGCTCATCGCAGGAACTGAGAGAGAAAGCCCCTTGTCTGTCTCATTTTATAGTGTAGAAAGTTAAAGCCTTTAAGCCAATATACAAATAAGGAAGTCTCTGATACTAAGCCACTTATCTGAGGCATAAATAGGATTCCTCATAAGAGTGCACCACCCCCATCATGCAACAGTGAAGGGTGTGGGTAAAAGCTTAGTTTTGAGAAGACTTTAGTATTAGAAGGGAGGAATAGGCTTAGTCTTAAAAATAAGCCATAGGCTATAATGACTTTGCCAGCTTACAGCCTATCTCCCACCCCCAAAGTGAACAAACATATATATATCATATTTACGAATTTATTTAACCAACAATAGACATGACACCATGATTGCTGGCTTGAGCCCAAAGGTTGTTGGCTTAAAGCCCAAGGTCACTGGCTTGAACTCAAGGTCGCTTGCTTGAGCAAGGGATCACATGCTCTGCTGTAGGTCCTCCCCTCCCCCCCCCGCCCAGTCAAGGCACATATGAGAAAGCACTCAGTGAACAACTAAGGTGCTGCAACAAAGAATTGATGTTTCTCATCTCTCTCCTTTCCTGTTTGTCTCTCCCTATCTGTCCTTTTCTGTCTCTGCCTCAGTCGCAACCTGCACCCCCCAAAAAAGTGTCATTTTAACAACCAGTTTACCTAACTCAACAAAAAATTAGGTACCAGTTCTGCCAAACCGGTGCGAACCAGCTGAATCCCACAACTGATTATTATTAATTTTTATTGTTATTGACTCTCTTCAGGCAGTCATTCTTTAGAAATCTGTTTTTGAAACACAATTATCTCAATTGAGTAGACTCACATGAAAATCTGTGTGCATTTTCAAATTAGTGGAGTTTTTGTATAAGCTAGGAAATGCCATGCCTACACGCTTCTCCCAGTATTTCATAGCTAAAGTACTCCTGAATCTTAGCAAGTCCATCTGGAGCATGTAGAAACATGTCCAAGGTCTCATGAGGTTTTAAAGAATTCATAGCCTCTTTGGTGCTGACAGAGAGGCAAAATGGGCTACCTTGTAGCTTATTGGATCTCCTATAAG
This sequence comes from Rhynchonycteris naso, assembly GCA_037038555.1. Classification (NCBI taxonomy): domain Eukaryota; kingdom Metazoa; phylum Chordata; class Mammalia; order Chiroptera; family Emballonuridae; genus Rhynchonycteris; species Rhynchonycteris naso. The sequence continues at coordinate 150,073,366 of CM072997.1, forward strand.
GCCCTGGTGTGTGCAAGGAGGACTTTCATGATCATAAATCCCCACCCAAGGAGGAACTCCATTTCTGATCCAGCCTTCTTTCTTGAATGGACCCAGCATACACCTTTCTTCTCTGTCTCTGTCTGGTATGACCCCACAGACAATAATTCTTTCAGGATCCAACCAGTAACATCTCTAGAGTGACAGCTTCCCAAGTCTCCATATTGTGTGATTACTTCAAATATCCCTGAAATTTGGACACAAAACTGAATATGGTCCATTTAATGGGTGTTATATTAAAGACATGCTTCTTTTTAGTTTTGGAAGTATCATAAGAAAAGTGTGTTGTTCCTGCAGAACTAATAAATCAAAAAGTTATAATAGTTCATCTAGAAGGTAAATCTATCACCTAAGAATGCAACAAGAGAAAGCCAAGAATAATCTTCATTTATGGTATTTCTCCTCTGCTTTAGCATCTAGCTCTTAACTGTGCCTCTTAGATATACCATTTCAGGCACACAAATGCTATCACTTCAAAGAAAAGAAAACTGAACTTTTTATAGAAAAACAAATTTCTCACATTTTGAAGCAATATTATTTTTCTAATTACAAAAATAATAGATTTTACTGTGGAACTAATAGAGTTATATAACAAAGGAAAATAATTTCTTATAATTTTATTATTGAGTGTTAATTCTTAATGTTTTATTAAATTTTTTTTGAATCTATTTACCTATCAGGTTATTATATACCTACCTATAAACTGCCCACATTATATAATAACAATAATAATAGTAATAATAAAAGGTGACATTTATTGACTTTTTTATTTGGTGTCAGAGAAAGAGACAGAGGGAAAGATAGGGACAGACAGACAGAGAGATATGAGAAGCATCAGTTCTTCATTGCGGCTTCTTAGTCTCCTTAGATGTTCATTGACTGCTTTCTAATATGTGCCTTGACTGCAGATAGAGTGACCCCTTGCTCAAGCCAGTAACCTGTGCTCAAGCCAGCAACCTTGAGTTTCAAGCCAGCAATCTTTAGGTTCAAGCCAGCAACCATGGGGTTATGTTTATGATACCGCGCTCAAGCTGGTGAGCCCAAGTTCAATCCAGATGAGCCCACGCTCAAGATGGCTACTTTAGGATTTTGAATCTGGGTGTTCTGCATCCCAGTCCAGTGCTCTAACTACTGCGCCACTGCCAGTTCAGGTTTATTGACCATTTTTTAACTTTATCATATTGCTATCCCCATTTTTATAGATAAGACAATTATTTCAAGGTCATACAACTAGCATATGGCAAATTTAGAAAGTGCACACACACACACACACACACACACACACACACACATCCACTGACCCATCATGAATGTAAACATATCTGTACCTTATACAGACCCAATATACACATACACTTTATCTAGTATGTATAGTTAACATTTTATGGTAAGAGATTTGAAAATAATGTCTATTATGAAACCATGAAAATGCACAAAAGGAAAAGAGCAATTATTTGGTCCCACAATTCAAAGTAATGACTGTTAACATGTAATCTAGTTTCTTCTACTCAACTTGTACCATATTTTAAATTTTTTAATAACTCTTCATATATAGCTTTATATGTTACTTTTTTTCACCTTAGTACTAAAGCTAATGCATTATTTCATAATATGAAAGCTATGGTATCATAACTTTTCCTCATTCTCTGATAATTTTGCTGAGCAAAAACAGTTCAAGTGGACCTAAAACAGTGCTTACATTGTATTAAGTAAGAAAATATGCCTACTATTTGCTATTTCAGTAATGGCTAAGTTTAATTAGGATAATTTCATAATGAAAAGAGAAGTGGAAGTAGCCTTTAACTTCAGGAAGAACATGGTTTAATCATGAGCACATGTTTAGGCTAGCATTGGCAAATGCACTGAGGTGAAAGCAAGTATTTTGTGTGTAGGGGCCAGTTAGGCCATAAATAAACTGGATGCTCAGTCCTAACTTAGAGGTTCCTATGGGATGGACGCAGAACATAAATTATGATAGTATAAAGAGAGAGTTGGAAAACTATGAAATCCAGCAAAAGTTGAATGATGTATATTGTTTAAAAAGATCTTGGTGGTTTTAGAGTTATATTAAATGGACCTTTATTTGTTTAAGTAATAAAATTTCACCATAAAACCCATTTTTCTTAAGTGTGGGGAACAGACTATTATTGAGCATATCCACTAATGTTTGTCACTTGAAAACAGAAACTTGTATTTTTAGCCAGTCAGTTAATCTGTCTTTTGTTTTTAAATATTTGTTTATTTATATTAATGACATTTACTAAGGCGACATTGGTTTAATAAGATAATTTAGATTTCAAATATACTGCCTTTTAATTGCAATGTTTTGCCCATTTTTATCTAATGAAATTTACTAGTCTGATTTGGATTACACCTATCCCTCATTAACAGAGATACAAAAATCCTAAACAAAACTTCAGCAAATCAAATCCAGAGATATATGAAAATGCTAATACATCATAACCAAGGAGAATTTATTCTAGGCATATAGGGACATATGTATTATTGATAATATATGTGTATATGTCAAATTAAGATAAAACAATCAATCTATGTAATTGACCATATTAACAGAATAAAGGGGAATCTATTTAAAGAAACTTTTTTTTAATATTTCTTTTTATTTATTTATTTTAGAGAGGAGACACACACACACACAGAGAGAGAGAGAGAGAGAGAGAGAGAGAGAGAAAGGGGGGAGGAGCTAAAAGCATCAACTCCCATATGTGCCTTGACCAGACCAGTGCAGGGTTTTGAACTGGCGACCTCAGTGTTCCCAGGTCGACGCTTTATCCACTGCGCCACCACAGGTCAGGCATAAAGGGGAATCTATTTAATATGATCATCTCAATATATGTGAAATGAGCATGTGATAAAATGCAACACTAATTCATAGTCAAAAGCCTTGTGCAAACCAGGAATAGAAGGAAACTTTATCAATTTGATAAAAAATCTATAAAACAACTTCAGCTAATTTACATTTAATGGTAAATATTGAAGCTTTTTCTCAAAGGTGACATAGTAATCACCAAATTTAAAATATTATATTATGTTCCTAGGCAGTACAATAAGAAAAATTTATGTACAAACAAACTATTAAAGCTAGTAAGTGAATTTAGCAATGTCACAATACCGTGTCAATATAAAGAAATAGGTTACATCTATAAATTGGCAACAAGTCATCTAGAAATGAAAATAAAAAATAGTACTATTTACAATCACATAAAAACATCTAGTATCCATAGATGAATATATCAAAATCACAAAAAATTATATCCTTGAAACTACTAAACATTACAGAGAGAAGTTGTGCAAGACTTACTTACATAAATAGAGATATTTACCATATGTATAAATTGTGTGATTTAATATTTTGAGAACTGGTGTTACCCTAGGTGATTTATAATTTAAACTATTTCCATCAGAATTTTTCTTTCTATTAACAGGCAAACTGATTCTAAAGTTTATGTGACAAGGACCTAAAATAGCCAGTAAAATTTTGAACAAGAACAAGTTGAGGACTTGCATTATCAGATTTAAGTCTTTATATAAAGTTACTCATTGAGCTGGTATAATATTTGTGTAAGAATAGTTGAATAAATCAATGCAACAGAATTCAGTCCAGAATATATAATATAGGTGTGATATATTATATACATTTTATAATACATAATATATAGTCAATATATTGTGTTATATTGTATTATTGATAATATATGTGTATATGTCAATATATATTGTAGAACACATATATTGCTTTCTATATAGAATACATGTGTGTCATGTAATTGATGATGAAGCCATTAATGAAATTTAATGAGGGAAATCAGGTGTTTCAATAAATGACAATGGCATGAGATATCCACATAGATAAAAAATAAGCCTTAGGTTCAACCTCACAAAATTTATTTCAAGAAGGTTCTTACACCTAAATGTGAACATGAAAAAAATTAACTTTCTAGAACAGGGGTTGGCCCATATAGTATTTGTTACAGTCGCTCATTCTGATGTTGTAGCATTGAAATAGCCAAAACCAATATGTAAAATAGATAAACCTAGTTTGTTTCAATAAGACTTTATCTATGAAAAAAGAAATTTAAATTGCATGTAATGTGTGTGTCATTAAAATATTTTTCTTTTGATTTTTTTTTATTTAGACAATTAAATTTAACAGAGTGACATTCAACCAGACCACACAGATTTAGAGAAAACATCTCCACATCATTTGGACAATCGATTATGCTGTATACCCATCACCCAAAGTCAAATCATCTTCTGTCACCCTATATTTTGTTTCTCTTTAAGCCCCTCCCCTTTCCCCCACCCCCTACTCTCTCCACTCTTCCCTCCCCCTGGTAACCACTGCACTTTTATCTATGTCCATGAGTCTCAGTTTTGTGTCCCATCTATGTATGGAATCATACAGTTCTTAGCTTTTCCTGATTTACCTATTTCACTCAGTATAATGTTATCAAGGTCCATATATGTTGTCATAAATGGTCCTATGTCATCATTTCTTAGGGCTGAGTAGTATTTCATTGTATATATGTACCACATCTTCTTTATCCAATCCTCTATTTGAAGGATATTTTAGCTGTTTCCATATCTAGGCCACCATGAACAATGCTGCGATGAACATGGGGGTGTGTCTTTACGTACCCATGTTTTCGAGTTTTGGGGGTATATACCCAGTGGAGTGTTTGCTGGGTCATATGGTAATTCTATTTTTAATTTTTTGAGGAACCACCATACTTTCTTCCATAATGGTTGTACTACTTTACATTCCCACCAACAGTGGATGAGGGCTCTTTTTTCTCCACAGCCTCTCCAACACTTGTTATTACCTATCTTGTTGATAACAGCTAAACTCACAGGAGTGAGGTGATATCTCATTGTAATTATTATTTTCATTTCTCAAATAGCTAGTGAAGATGAGCGTTTTTTTTTAATTCATTTTAGAGAGGAGACACAGAGTGAGAGAGATAGAGAGAGAGAGAAAGAAAGAGAAAGGGGGGAGGAGCTGGAAGCATCAACTCCCATGTGTGCCTTGACCTCAGTGTTCCCAGGTCGACGCTTTACCACTGCGCCACCACAGGTCAGGCGAGCATTTTTTAATATATCTGTTGGCCATTTGTATTTCTTCTTGAGAGAAGTGTCTGTTCATGTCCTCTTCCCATTTTTTTTATTGGATTGTTTGTTGCTGATTTTGTGAGTTCTTTATATATTTTGGATATTAGGCCCTTATCTGAGCTGTTGTTTGAAAATATCATCTCCCATTTAGTTGGCTGTCTGTTTATTTTGTTGTCAGTTTCTTTTGCTGTGCAAAAGCTTCTTAGTCTGATGTAGTCCCATTCATTTATCTTTGCCTTTAATGTTCTTTATGGCCAAGGTCCATGAGTTTAGTACCTGTTTTCTTCTAGGTAATTTATTGTTTCAGGTCTTATATTTAGGTCTTTGATTCATTTTGAATTAATTTTAGTACAAGGGACAAACTATAGTCGAGTTTCATTCTTTTGCATGTGGCTTTTCAGTTTCCCCAGCACCATTTGTTTTTGTTTTTTGTGGGTTTTTTTTTTTCATTTTATTTTTTACAGGGACAGAGAGAGAGAGTCAGAGAGAGGGATAGATAGGGACAGACAGACAGGAATGGAGAGAAGTGAGAAGCGTCAATCATCAGTTTTTCATTTTTTGACATCTTAGTAGTTGTTCATTGATTGCTTTCTCACATGTGCCTTGACTGCAGGCCTTCAGCACACCGAGCAACCCCTTGCTGGAGCCAGTGACCCTGGGTCCAAGCTGGCGAGATTTAGCTCAAGCCAGATGGGCCCGCGCTCAAGCTGGCAACCTTGGGTATCGAACCTGAGTCTTCTGCATCCCAGTCCGATGCTCTATCCATTCCACCACCGCCTGGTCAGGCCCAGCACCATTTGTTGAAGAGGCTTTCTTTCCTCTTCATGTTTTTGGCTCCTTTATCAGAGATGATTTGACCATATATATGCAGTTTTATTTCTGAGCTCTCTATTTTGTTCGATTGGTCTGTGTGTCTATTTTTTTCCTTTACCATGCTGTTTTGACTATTGTGGCTCTGTAGTATAGTATAGTTTAAAGTCAGGTATTGTAATGCCTCCAGCTAAATGTTTTTTCCTTAGTATTACTTTGGTTATTTAAGGTTTTTTATGGTTCCATATAAACCTGATGATTTTTTGTTCCATTTCTTTAAAAATGACCTTGAAATTTTGATGGGAATTGCATTAAATTTGTATATTGCTTTGAGTAATATGACCATTTTAACTATATTTATTCTTCCTATCCATGAACAAGGAATATTTTTTCATTTCATTGCATCTTTTTCAATTTCCTCTAATAATGCTTTGTAGTTATTTATATAAAGGTCCTTTACATTCTTTATTAAGTTTATTTTTAGGTATTTTTTGTTGTTGTTGCAACTATAAAATGAATTATTTATTTGACTTCTTTTTCTGAGGTTTCATTGATGGCATATACGAAAGCAATAAACTTCTGTATATTAATTTTGTATCCTGTGACCTCGCTGTATTGGTTTATTATTTCTAGTAGTCTTTCTGTGGACTCTGGGGTTCTCTATATACAGGATCATATCATCTGCAAAAAGTAAAATCTTTACTTCTTCTTTCCCAATATGAATGCCTTTTATTTCTTTCTCTTATCTGATTGTTCTGGCTAGAACTTCCAGCACTACGTTGTATAGGAGTGGAGAAAGTGTACACTCTTGTTTTGTTTTTGATTTTAGAGGAAAAGTTTTTAGGTTTTTACCATTTAGTATGATGTTAGCTAATGGTTTGTCATAAATGGACTATATTATGTTGAGGTATTTTCCTTCTATACCAATTTTGTTGAGTGTTTTAAACATAAAAGGACGTTGTGTTTTATTGAATGCTTTTTCTGGATCCACTGATAGAATCATATGGGTTTTTTTCTTGTTTAGTTGATATGGTATATTACGTTAACTGTTTTAATATGTTGAACCATCCTTGTGATTCTGGAATGAGTTCCACTTGATCATGATAAATTATTTTTTTGATGCGTTATTGTATTTAATTTGCTAGTATTTTGCTTAGTATTTTAGCATCTGTATTCATTAGAAATATTGGTCTGTAGTTTTCCTTTTTTGTGTTGTCCTCAACAGGTTTTGGTATGAGGGTTATATTGGCCTCAAAAGAGTGTTTGGAAGTATTGCTTCTTCTTCAATTTTTTGGAAGACTTTGAGAAGGATAGGAACCAACTCTTCTTTGAATGTTTGGTAGAATTCACTAGTATAGCCATCTGGCCCCGTACTTTTTTTTTGAGGGGGGGAGGTTTTTGATAGTAGCTTCTATTTCCTCCCTGCTTATTGCTATATTTAGGCTATTTCTTCCTGATTCAGCCTAGGAAGATTGTATTGTCCTAGGAGTTTATCCATTTCTTCTACATTGTTGATTTTGGTGGCATATAAGTTTTCATAGTATTCTGCAATAATCCTTTGTATGTCTAGAACAGTGATGGGCAATATTTTGAGCTTGGTGTGTCAAAATTTGCCAATAAACTGAAAATAACTTGGGTTGTGTGTCACTTCGAGAAAAACGGCCTAATCAGAAGTCCCAGAACTAGACGCTCTGTGCCAAAGTTCTGTTGTTTTGGCCTACAGACCTATGGCACAGAGTGTCTACACTACAGCAAATGTTTTATCCTCAGCTACTGTACCTGGCCGTGCAGGAGCCGAGGATGAAACGTTCTTTTCGGCATGCGGCCCATACTGCTCAGGTATACGGCCACATGTGGCCGCGTATCATCGAAAATGGCTACATGTGTCAGTGCTGACACACGTGTCATAGGTTCACCATCATGAATCTATGATATCTGTGGTAATTTCTCCTCTTTCATTTTAGATTTTCTTTATATGAGTGCTTTCTCTTTTTTCCTTAGTGAGTCTTGCCAGAGGTTTGTTGGTTTTATTGATCTTTTCAAAGAACGAGCTGTTGTATTATTTTTTTTATAGTTTTATTTTTCTCTATTTCATTTATTTCTGCTCTAATTTTTATTATTTCCTTACTTTTGCTGGTTTGGGGTTGCCCTTGTTCTTTTTGTTCTAGTTCCTTAAGATGTGATGTTAAGTTGTTTATTTGGGCTCTCTCCTGTTTTTTCATATAAGCTTGTAATGATATGAACTTCCCTCTTATTACTGCTTTTGCTGCATCCCGGAGATTCTAATATGTTGTGGTGTCATTTTTATTTGTCTGTATAAATTTTCTGATTTCTTTTTTTAAATTATTATTAATTTTTATGGGGTGACATTAATAAATCAGGGTACATATGTTCAAAGAAAACATCTCTAGGTTATCTTGTCATTCAATTATGTTGCATACCCATCACCCAAAGTCAAATTGTCCTCTGTCACCTTCTATCTGGTTTTCTTTGTGCCCCTCCCCACCTTCTTCTCCTTCCCTCTCCTTCCTCCTCCCCCCCCACATCCCCTGGTAACCAGCACACTCATGTTCATGTCTCTTAGTCTCTTTTTTATGTCCCACCTATGTATGGAATCATGCAGTTCTTCATTTTTCCTGATTTACTTATTTCACTCACTATAATGTTATCAAGATCCATCCATTTTGTTGTAAATGATCCGATGTCATCATTTCTAATGGCCGAGTAGTATTTCATGGTATATATGTACCACATCTTCTTTATCCAGTCATCTATCAAAGGGCTTTTTGGTTGTTTCCATGTCTTGGTCACTGTGAACAATGCTGCAATGAACATGGGGCTGCATGTGTCTTTACGTATCAATGTTTTTGAGTTTTGGGGTATATACCCAATAGAGGGATTGCTGCGTCATATGGTAATTCTATTTTTAGTTTTTGAGGAACCACCACACTTTCTTCCATAATGGTTGTACTACTTTACATTTCCACTAAGTGGATGAGGGTTTCTTTTTCTCCACAGCCTCTGCAAAACTTATTACCTGTATTTTTGATCATAGCTAATCTAACAGGTGTGAGGTGGTATCTCATTGTAGTTTTGACTTGGATTTCTCTAATAGCTAATGAAGATGAGCATCTTTTTATATATCTGTTGGCCATTTGTATTTTTTCCTGGGAGAAGTGTCTGTTTATGTCTTCTTCCCATTTTTTCATTGGATTGTTTGTTTGTTGTTGAGTTTTATGAGTTCTTTGTATATTTTGGATATTAGGCCCTTATCTGAGTTGTTGTTTGAAAATATCTCCCATTTAGTTGGCTGTCTGTTTGTTTTGTTGTCAGTTTCTTTTGCTGTGAAAAAGCTTCTTAGTCTGATGTAGTCCCATTCATTTATCTTTGCCTTTAATGTTCTTTATGGCCAAGGTCCATGAGTTTAGTACCTGTTTTCTTCTAGGTAACTTATTGTTTCAGGTCTTATATTTAGGTCTTTGATTCATTTTGAATTAATTTTAGTACAAGGGGACAAACTATAGTCGAGTTTTATTCTTTTGCATGTGGCTTTCCAGTTTTCCCAGCACCATTTGTTGAAGAGGCTTTTTTTTCTCCATTTTGTGTTGTTGGCCCCTTTACCAAACATTATTTGACCATATATATGTGGTTTTATTTCTGGACTTTCTATTCTGTTTCATTGGTCTGAGTATCTATTTTTCTGCCAATACCATGTTTTTGTGTTTTTTTTAATAATTTTAAAGTTTTATTTATTTATTTATTTATTTCAAGAATAGAGAGAGAGAGTCAGAGAGAGGGATAGATAGGGACAGACAGACAAGAATGGAGAGAGGTGAGAAGCATCAATCATTAGTTTCTCGTTGCCCTTGCAACACCTTAGTTGTTCATTGATTACTTTCTCACATGTGCCTTGACCGCGGGCCTTCAGCAGACTGAGCAACCCCTTGCTGGAGCCAGTGACCTTGAGTCCAAGCTGACGAGCTTTTGCTCAAGCCAGATGGGCCCGCGCTCAAGCTGGCGAGCTCGGGGTCTTGAACCTGGGTCTTCCTCATCCCAGTTCGACGCTCTATCCACTGCGCAACCGCCTGGTCAGGCAACCATGCTGTTTTGATTGTCGCGGCTCTATAATATAATTTGAAGTCAGGTATTGTAATGCCTCCAGCTTCGTTCTTTTTCCTTAGTATTGATTTGGCTATTCAGGGTTTTTTATAGTTCCATATAAATATGATGATTTTTTGTTCCATTTCTTTAAAAACAATGTCATTGGAATTTTGATGGGAATTGCATTAAACTTGTATATTGCTTTGGATAATATGGTCATTTTGATTATATTTATTCTTCCTATCCAAGAACAAGGAATATTTTTCTATTTCATTGTATCTTTTTAGATTTAACAATGCTTTGTAGTTTTCATTATATAGGTCCTTTACATTCTTTGTTATGTTTTCTTAGGTATTTTATCTTTTTGTTGCAGCGGTGAAGAGGATTATTTTTTTGAGTTTGTTTTCTAATGTTTTGTTGTTGTCGTATAGAAAGGCTATGGACTTTTGTATATTAATTTTGTATCCTGCAACCTTACTGTATTGGTTTATTGTTTCTAGTAATCTTTTTTGTGGAGTCTTTGGGGTTTTCAATGTATAGAATCATATCATCGCAAAAAGTGAAACCTTTACTTCTTTTCTGGTTTGAATGCCTTTTATTTCTTTATCTTGTCTGATTGCTCTGGCTAGAAATTCTAGCACCAAGTTAAATAAGAGTGGAGAGAGTGTACAACCCTGTCTTGTTCCTGATTTAAAAGGAAAAGCCTTCAGTTGTATGCCATTTAATATGATGTTAGCTGATGGTTTATTATAAATGGCCTTTATCATGTTGAGTTATTTTTCATCTATACCCATTTTGTTGAGTGTTTTAAACATAAAATTGTGTTGTATTTTATTAAATGCCTTTTTTGCATCTATTGATAAGATCAAGTGGTTTTTCTTCTTTGCTTTGTTGATATGGTGTATTACATTAACCGTTTTACATAAGTTGAACCATCTTTGAAATTCTGGGATGAATCCCACTTGATTATGATATATTATTTTTTTAATATGTTGTTGTATTTGATTTGCTAGTATTTTGTTTAGTATTTTAGCATCTGTATTCATTAGAGATATTGGTCCATAGTTTTATTTTTTTGTGTCATCCTTGCCAGGTTTTAGTATGAGGGTGATGTTGGCCTCATAAAATGTGTTTGGAAGTATTGCTTCTTTTTCAATTTTTTGGAAGATTTTGAGTAGAATAGGAACCAAATCTTCTTTGAATGTTTGATAGAATTCACTAGTATAGCCATCTGGGCCTGAACTTTTATTTTGGGGGGAGGTTTTTAATAGTTTTTTTCTATTTTCTCCCTGCTTATTGGTTGTTTAGGCTTTCTGCTTCTTTATGACTTAGTCTAGGAAGGTTGTATTGTTCTAGAAATTTATCCAATTCTTCTAGATTGTTGAATTTGGTGGCATATAGTTTTTCATAGTATTCTACAATAATTCTTTGTATATCTATGATATCTGTGGTGATTTCTCCTCTTTCATTTTGGATTTTGTTTATATGAATCCTCTTTTCCTTGATGAGTCTTGCCAAGGGTTTGTCAATTTTGTTGATCTTTTCAAAGAACCAGCTCCTTGTTTTATTAATTTTTTTTCTATAGTTTTACTGTTCTCTATTTCATTTATTTCTGCTCTGATTTTTATTATTTTTTTTCTCCAGCTGGTTTTGGGTTGTCTTTTTTCTTCTTTTTCTAGTTTCTTAAGGTGTGAAGTGGAGTAGTTTACTTGGGCTCTCTTGTTTGTTCATATAGGTCTTAAGTGATATGAACATCCCTCTTATTACTGCTTTTGCTGCATCCCAGAGATTCTGATATGTCATATTGTCATTCTCATTTATCTATATGTATCTTTTGATCTCTGCGTTTATTTCTTCTTTTACCCACTCATTTTTTAAAAGTATGTTGTTTAGTTTCCACATTTTTGTGGGGTTTTTTACCTCTTTTTTGCAGTTGAATTCTAGTTTCAAGGCTTTATGATCAGAAAATCGGCTTGGTACAATTTCAATTTTTCTGAATTTGCTGATGTTAATTTTGTGGCCCAACATATGGTCAATTCTTGAGAATGTTCCATGTACATAGAGAAAAATGTGTACTCTGTCACTTTGGGATGAAATGTCCTGTAGATGTCTATCATATCCAGTTGCTCTAGTGTTTTGTTTAAAGCCAATATTTCTTTATTGATTTTCTGTTTGAATGAACGATCTAGAGCCATCAGCAGTGTATTGAGGTCTCCAAGTATGATTGTATTTTTGTCAGTTTTTGTTTTTAGGTCAGTCAGTAGATGGCTTATATAGTTTGGTGCTCCTTGGTTTGGTGCATATATATTAAGAAATGTTATGTTTTCTTGATTCAATGTCCCCTTAATCATTATGAAATTACCATTTTTGTCTCTGATTACCTTTGTGTCTTGTAGTCAGCATTGTTATATATGAGTATTGCTACACTTGCTTTTTTGGGGGTGTTATTTGCTTGAAGTATTGTTTTCCAGACTTTCACTTTGAATTTGTTTTTAACCTTATTGCTTAGATGTGTTTCTTTTAGGCAGCATATAATTGGATATTTTTTTTTATATATATATATATATTTTATTATTATTAATTCTAATGGGGTGACATCCATAAATCAGGGGACATATGTACAATGAAAACATCTCCAGGTTATCTTATCATTCAATTGTGTTGCATACCCATCACCAAAAGTCAAATTGTCCTCTGTCACCTTCAATCTGGTTTTCCCTGCGTCCCTCCCCTCCTCCCTATCCCATTCTTCCCTCCCTCCCCCCATCCCATAACCACCACTCTCTTGTCCATGTCTCATACCCTCACTTTCATGTCCCACCTATGTATGTAATCGTGCTGTTCTCAGTTTTTCTTTTTTTCTGATTTACTTATTTCACTCCGTATAATGTTATCAAGGTACATCCATTTTGTTATAAATGATCCGATGTCATCGTTTCTTATGGCTGAGTAGTATTCCATAGTATATATGTACCATGGCTTTTTAATCCACTCGTCTTCTGACGGACACTTGGGCTGGTTCCAGATCTTCGCTATTGTGAACAATGCTGCCACGAACATGGGGGCGCATTTCTTCTTTTCGAACAGTGCTATGGTGTTCTTAGGGTATATTCCTAAAAGTGGGATAGCTGGGTCAAAAGGCAGTTCGATTTTTAATTTTCTGAGGAATCTCCAAACTGTTTTCCACAGTGGCTGCACCAGTCTGCATTCCCACCAGCAGTGCAGAAGGGTTCCCTTTTCTCCACATCCTCGCCAGCACTTATTCTGTGTTGTTTTGCTGATAAGTGCCATTCTGACTGGTGTGAGGTGATATCTCATTGTGGTTTTAATTTGCATTTCTCTAATGATTAGTGATGTTGAGCATTTTTTCATATGCCTATTGGCCATCTGTATGTCCTCTTTGGAGAAATTTCTATTCATTTCTTTTGCCCATTTTTTGATTGGGTTGTTTGTCTTCCTGGTGTTGCTTTTTATAAGTTCTTTATAAATTTTAGTTATTAACCCCTTATCAGATGTGCTGTCAAATATGTTCTCCCATTGTGTGGTTTGTCTTTTTATTCTGTTCCTATTGTCTTCAGCTGTGCAAAAACTTTTTAGTTTGATATAGTCCCATTTGTTTATCTTGCCTTTTATTTCAGTTGCCCATGAAGATAAATCGGCAAATATACCGCTGCTACAGATGTCGGAGAGCTTGCTGCCTATGTTTTCTTCTAAGATGTTTATGGTTTCACGGCTTACATTTAAGTCTTTTATCCATTTTGAGTTTGTTTTTGTGAATGGTGTAAGTTGATGGTCTAGTTTCATTTTTTTGCAGGTAGATGTCCAATTTTCCCAGCACCATTTGTTAAAGAGGCTGTCTTTACTCCATTGTATATTCTTTCCTCCTTTGTCAAATATCAGTTGTCCATAAAGCTGTGGGTTTATTTCTGGGTTCTCTGTTCTGTTCCATTGATCTATGTGCCTGTTCTTATGCCAGTACCAGGCTGTCTTGAGTATAATGGCCTTGTAGTAAACCTTGATATCAGGAAGAGTGATACCTCCTGCTTTATTTTTTCTTTTTAAGATTGCTGAGGCTATTCGTGTTCTTTTTTGGTTCCATATAAATTTTTGGAATATGTGTTCTATATCTTTGAAGTATGTCATTGGTATTTTAATTGGTATTGCATTGAATTTATAAATTGCTTTGGGTAATATAGACATTTTAATGATGTTTATTCTTCCTAGCCATGAGCACGGTATGTGCTTCCACTTGTTTGTATCTTCCTTGATTTCTTTTATCAATGTTCTATAATTTTCTGAGTACAAGTCCTTAACCTCCTTGGTTAAATTTACTCCTAGGTACTTTATTTTTTTGGCTGCAATAGTGAAGGGGATTGTTTCCTTAATTTCTTTTGCTGATATTTCATTGTTGGTGTATAGAAATGCCTCTGATTTCTGAGTATTAATTTTATATCCTGCCACCTTGCTGAATTCATTTATCAGGTCCAGTAGTTTTTTGACTGAGACTTTAGGGTTTTCAATATACAATATCATATCATCTGCAAATAATGACAGTTTTACTTCTTCTTTTACAATTTGTATGCCTTTTATTTCTTCTTCTTGTCTGATTGCTGTAGCTAGGACTTCCAGAACTATGTTGAATAAGAGTGGTGAAAGTGGGCAACCCTGCCTGGTTCCTGATCTTAAGGGGATTGCTTTTAATCTTTGTCCATTTAGTATGATGTTTGCTGTCGGTTTATCATAGATGGCCTTTATCATGTTAAAGAATGATCCCTGTATTCCCACTTTACTGAGAGTTTTGAGCATGAATGGGTGCTGGATTTTATCAAATGCCTTTTCTGCATCTATTGAAATTATCATGTGATTTTTGTCCTTCCTTTTGTTTATGTGGTGAATCACATTGATTGATTTGCGAATATTGAACCAGCCTTGCCTCTCCAGAATAAATCCCACTTGATCGTGGTGTATGATTTTTTTCATATATTGCTGGATCCGGTTGGCTAATATTTTGTTGAGAATTTTAGCGTCTAAATTCATCAGGGATATAGGCCTATAATTTTCTTTCTTTGTGTTGTCTTTGCCCGGTTTTGGGATCAGAATTATGCTCGCCTCATAAAAGGAGTTTGGAATTCTTCCTTCCTCTTGAATTTTTTGAAATAGCTTCAGGAGAATAGGAGTTAGTTCTTCTTTGAATTCTTGATAGAATTCACTTGTGAAGCCATCAGGCCCAGAACTTTTCTTTTTTGGGAGTTTTTTGATAACTGTTTCGATCTCATTTGCTGTAATTGGTCTGTTTAGGTGTTCTGATTCTTCCAGATTGATTTTTGGAAGGTTATATGATTCAAGAAATTTGTCCATTTCACCAAGATTGTCTAATTTTTTGGCATAGAGTTCTTCATAGTATTTTCTTACAATGCTTTGTATTTCTGTTGTGTCAGTTGTTATTTCTCCACTGTCCTTTCTAATTTTATTTATTTGAGTCCTCTCTCTTTTTTTCTTGGTGAGTCTAGTTAAAGGTTCATCAATCTTGTTTACCTTTTCAAAGAACCAGCTTCTTGTTTCATTGATCCTCTGTATTGTTTCCTTAGCCTCTATGTCATTTATTTCTGCTCTGACCTTTATTATTTCCTTTCTTCTACTTGTCTTGGGTTTTATTTGTTGTTGTTTTTCTAGTTCTTTTAGATGCAGGGTCAAGTTGCTTATTTGAGCTTTTTCTAGCTTCTTATGATATGCCTGTAGTGCAATAAACTTCCCTCTCAGAACTGCTTTTGCTGTGTCCCATAAATTTTGAGTTGATGTATGCTCGTTATCATTTGTTTCTAGAAACTTTTTTATTTCTTCTTTGATCTCATTGTTAATCCATTCATTATTTAATAACAAGCTATTTAGTTTCCAAGTGTTTGAGTATTTTTCAGTTTTTCTTTTGTGGTTAATTTCTAGTTTCATGCCATTGTGATCAGAGAAAATGCTTGATATGATTTCAATCTTCTTAAATTTATTGAGACCATTTTTGTGTCCTAACATGTGGTCTATCCTAGAAAACGTACCATGAGCGCTTGAGAAGAATGTATATTCTACTGCTTTAGGGTGAAAAGTTCTGAAGATATCTATTAAATCAAGTTGATCTAGTGTCGCCTTTAAGTCTGCTGTTTCTTTATTAATTTTCTTTCTTGAGGATCTATCCAGTGTTGTTAGAGGGGTATTGAAATCCCCTACTATGATAGTATTGCTGTTAATCTCGCCCTTTATATCCATCAAAGTCTGCTTTATGTATGTCGGGGCTCCTATATTTGGTGCATAGATATTTACAATAGTTATATCTTCCTGTTGAATTGTTCCCTTTATCATTATGTAGTGTCCTCTTTTATCTCTTACTACAGCCTTTGTTTTAAAGTCCATTTTGTCTGATATAAGTATTGCTACCCCTGCTTTTTTTTCATTTCCATTTGCATGTAATATTTTTTTCCATCCTTTTACCTTCAGTCTATGAACATCTTTTATTTTAAGGTGTGTCTCTTGTAGACAGCATATGTATGGGTCCTGTTTCTTTATCCATGCAGCTACCCTATGTCTTTTGATTGGATCATTTAATCCATTTACATTTAAGGTTATTATTGATATGTAGTTGTTTATTGCCATTTTATTCTTTAAAGCTGTATTCTTCTTTTGCTCTATTCTTTCCTCCCTTTAAACTGTTCACAAGAGGCCCCTTAGTATCTCTTGCAGAATTGGTTTGGTTTTTATGAATTCCTTGAGGCTTTCTTTTTCTGGGAAGCTCTTTATTTCTCCTTCAATTTTAAACGTTAGCCTTGCTGGATAAAGTAGTCTTGGTTGTAGGTTCTTGTTCTGCATTACGTTGATTATATCTTGCCATTCCCTTCTGGCCTCAAGTGTTTCTGTTGAGAAGTCCGATGTCATCCTTATGGGGGCTCCTTTGTAGGTGATAGTCTTTTTTTCTCTAGCAGCTTTTAAAATTTTTTCTTTATCCATTAGCTTTGGTATTTTAACTATGATGTGTCTTGGTGTAGATCTTTTTGGGTTTCTCCTTAATGGAGTTCTGTGTGCTTCTTGAATGTGTGGAGTGTTTCCCAGCCTTAATTTAGGAAAGTTTTCTGCTATAATTTGATTGAACAAAGTTTCCATTTCCTGTCCTCTCTCCTCTTCTTCAGGCACCCCTATGATGCGAATGTTGTTTCTCTTCATGTTGTCACAAAGCTCCCTTAGAGTTTCCTCACATTTTTTAAGTCTCTTTTCCTTTTTCTTCTCTGCTTCTGTGCCTTTGTTTATTGTGTCCTCTAACTCGCTTATTCGATCCTCAGCGTCATCCATCCTGCTTTTAATTCCTTCCATTGTGGTCTTCAGTTCTGATACTGTATTTGTCATTTCTGTCTGATTCTTTTTTATTATTTCAATTTCATTTTTTATACTTGTTATCTCTTTATTTAGGTGTTCATAATGACTATCCATTGTTGCTCTAATTTCTTTGAACATCCTAACTATCATTATTCTAAATTCTGCTTCTGGTAATTTGGTTATATCTGGTTCATTCAGGTCCTTCTCTGGGGATTTCTCTTGATTCATTTGGTTTGCATTCCTCTGCCTGCCCATTTTTTCTGTGTATAAGCAAGTTGTGGCCACTGGAGTCCAGTAGGTGTTGCCTTTGTGTTCTCTAGGTGTGGTCTATCTGCAGGCCCCCCACCCCCTCTGCCGGCGCCTAGGGTGGTTGGGTATGAGCGTTGCCAGCGCCGGCCCACTGTGGCTTTTGCTGTGATTTCTGCCTCTCCTCCGTGAGAGGGGCTGTCACTGAAGCCACAAGATTAGCACCAAGGGTAGAGGCGAGCACCTTTCCTCAGCTGCGGACCCAGCCTATTTCCGGACTTCCGCCCAGAACCAGCAGTCGGAGCCTGCTCGCTACAGTTCCGCGGGTTAGGCGGGGCTTTTGACGTGCTCTCAGCTGTAAGCTTTTGCCCGTCAGGAGCTTTAGCCCCGCCCTCGAGGCCAGGGCCCTTTGCGCAGGGTCTGAAACCAAGATTTATTGGGGCGGGCGTGTTTGCTGGCTTCCGCCGAGCTGCGTACTTCCGCTCGTCCCGGACTCTACCCCGCCCCCGCGTTCGGAGCCCGCTCGTGCACGTATTAACGCTATCCGGGGTTTCTCCGGCCGGATGGGGATAGCAGCCGTGGGCTCAGCTGCGAGCCTCCTCCTGTCTCGGGGTCCACCCCGTTCCCGCGCTCGGAGCCCGCTCGCGCACGTATACTGGCCAACCGCGGTTTCTCCGGCGGGCGGCGGGGGGGGGGGGGGGGGCGGACTGCTAGCGTCAGCTCAGCCACGAGCCCCTGCCCGTCCCTGGTCCTAGCCCGGTCCCCGCGGTCAGGGCCGGCTTGCGCAGGGCCTGCCTGTTCCTGGCCTCCCGCTTTGACCCCGTAAGTGGGATTAAAGGCGGGCCCGCAGCTTCCGGACCGCTCTCGCGCTTACCCTCCGACCCTCTGGGCTAGACCGATCTCCCACCGGCTTGGCCTCTGCCCACGCCGACAGAACCGCCTTTCAGCGTCCTGCCGCCCCAAAACCTTAAGCAGCCCTCAGCAGAGTAGGAAGGGACCTAATACTCCACACTGTAGGCCTGGGTGCTCCCTCACTTGTTTCACAGCTCAAAACTGTCCAAACCCCTCTTCTTGGCTCTGGGACTGCAGGCTGGGGCTTGGTTCCTGGGACCCAGGTCCCTCCCTCTCCGCCCAAATCTCCTCCCGCCACACGGGTCTCTCCGGGCTGCCGTTTGCTCCGGGGAGCTGGGCAGCCCTCTTCGCGTTTTCGCTATTCCTACCAGTCTCAATGTGGCTTCTTCTGTGTTCCTTGGTTGAAGAGTCCACTTAGTTTTGTTCAAAGTTGGTTTATCCAGGTGATGGTTCTTAAAATTGAGTTGTAATCCACTTTGGTTCTGGGAGTTGGAAGTTGGTACGTCCGTCTACTCCGTCGCCATCTTGCTCCCCCCTATAATTGGATATTTTTTAATCCATTCTGCTACTCTGTGTCTTTTTATTGGTGAATTCAATCCATTTACATTTAGTATAATTATTGACACTTGAGAGTTTCCTATTTCCATTTTATATATTGTTTTCTGTTAGTTTTGTATCTTGTTTAATTCTTCTCTTTTGTTTTACTATCATTTGTTTTGTTTTTTTTGTTGTAATCTATACTTCTTTCCTCTGTTACTTCCTTTTTCAAGTCATGTGCTTCTGTGGTGGTTTTTTTCAGGGGTGGTCACCATTAAGTAATTAAAAGGGTACATACCATGGTCATTGTAGTACACTATCTTATGAGTGCTTCTGCACTCCATCATCCTTTGCTACTGTTAATCTTCATCCTCTTTCCTTTATTGTTTTTGTTGTAACTGTTTCAATTTGGTTTTATTGTGTTCTTGGTGGAGCTTTTTTTACTTGTGGTTTTGTTTAGTTTTGTTCTTTGTATCTGGTTGGAAAACCCCCATTAGTATATCCTGAAGTGGGGGTTTTCTGATTATAAATTCCCTCATCTTTTCTGTATCTGTGAATGTTTTTATTTCTCCTCTTTTGAAGGATAACTTTGATTGGTATAGTATTTTTGGTTGGAAGTTCCTCTCTTTCAGAACTTTAAATATTGGGGTTCACTTTCTTCTAGCTTGTAGAGTTTCTGCTGAGAAATACGATGATAATCTAATAGATCTTCCTTTATATGTTGTATTCTTCTTTTCCCTGGCTGCCTTGAGAATTTTTTCTTTGTCATTGGTTTGTGCCAATTTCATTATGATGTGCCTTGGAGCAGGTTTGTTGGTGTTAAGATAACTCGTTGTTCTATTTGCTTCTTGAATTTGAGGCTTTAGTTCTTTCCACAGGCTTGGGAAGTTCTTGTCTATTATTTGTTTGAATATGTTCTCCATTCAATTTTCTCTCTCTTGTCCTTCTGATATACCTATTATTCTTATGTTACACTTTTTGATGGAGTCAGACAATTCCTGTAGAGCTTTCTCATTTTTTTTTAAATAAAGCCAAAGTGTGAACATGTTTATTATTTCTTTTTATTTATTTATTTTAGAGAGGATGACACAGAGTGAGTGAGAGAGAGAGAGAGAGAAAGGGGGGAGGAGCTAAAGCATCAACTCCCATATGTGCCTTGACCAGACAAGTGCAGGGTTTTGAACTGGCAACCTCAGTGTTCCCAGGTCAACGCTTTATCCACCGCACCAACACAAGTCAGGTCTCATTTTTTAAAAAATTCTTGAGTCTCTCTCTTCTTCTCTCTGTTGTGCCTCAAGTTGCCTGTTTTCTATGTCACTAATCCTCTCTTCTATCTGGCCTGTTCTATTAACTAAGCTTGTTACCTTGATTTTCAGTTCATAAATTGAGTTTTTCATTTCTGTTTGATTATTTTTCATAGTTTCAATTTCCTTGGTAAATATTCTTTGTGTTCATTGATTTGTTTTCTAAGCTCCCTAAATTGCCTTTCTGTGTTTTTCTGCATAGCTCTGAGTATTTTCAGGATTTCTATTTTAAATTCTCTGTCATTTAGCTCCAAGGTTTTCAATCTATTAAAATTTTTTTCTATAAATTTTCCTCATCTATCTGTGCTACATCTCTGTCTTTTGTATCCATGATATTCGATTTCCTTTTTCTTAATGGCTTCTGAGGGTGATTTTGTTAATAACACTAATGTGAATTACTAAAGAATAAAAAGTAAAAAAAAATTGACAATAAAAAAAATTAAACAAAAATTATTATTTTTCCTTCCTTCTTTTAAAAAATACAGTGAAAAACTGAGAATTATATTGTGCTAAATGGAGCAAAAACTACCTATAATGGAGGGCCTGAGTTGAAGAGAAGTAATAAAGGGGCAAAAAAGGAGGTAGGGACCCACAAAATGCAAAAAAGGAAAAAAATTGAATCAAGAATAAAATTATTTGCTTGTAAATGATGGTCAAATGAGAGATATATTGAAAGGGATAAGAAGGAAACAAGAAAAAGAAACAAAAAAGCTATTGTATGAAGTGGAACAAAAACTACATAGAATGGAGAGCTGGGGTTGGGGAAAATGCTAATGAGTTTAAAAGTGAAGTAAAAAGCACACAAAATTCCAAAAAAAAATTAAATTCGAAATAAAATAATTTGGAAGTGAGGATCGAATGAGAGTATAAAACCAGTAGTCAAGGCCGCCATCACAGCAGCCTGACCCACGCAGGTTCACATTGGATTCGGACAGATGGCAATGAAACACGGGAGCCAAGAACTGGTGAGCCATCAACTTTAATTCTTGCTTGCACCCGGCGGGCAAGCAAAAACACACACTGGGCTCCAAAACCCACACATTCAGTGCTCACAAAGCTACTGACTTATCCGAGTTTCCTAGAATCAAAGGTTTCTAGCTCACCAGACTTATTCACCTCTGTTTCCCATCTCCGTCTGCACAAACTCTTAACAAACTGGCTTCTTCCTCAGCACTCTGCCATCTTGGCTACTTCTCCTGGCCTCCATGTGGCCTTACTCTGCTCTCCTCTCTTCTACCTCCCTCAGGAACTCAGGAACCAAGAGAGAGATCAAGCTACTGGTCTCTCCCACTTTATAGCATAGACTCCAAACCTTTAATCCAATTATACATTCAAGAAAGTCTCTGATACAAAGCCACCCATCTGAGGCTTAATGGGATTCCTCCCTACATCACCACCCTACATCATCCAATCAGTCAAGGGTGTGGAGAAGAGCTTACTCTTAAAACCAAGCCTTAGGCCATAATGACCTGGCCTGCTTACATTACAGCCTCTCCCCCACACCCATCCCAAGCATAAGGGCAAATAATATCACCTGGGTGATGGGCTTCCGTGTGGGCAGCACCATCTTTAACAAAGTGAGCATATTATATTTTATCTGCCAAACAGAGAGGAAAAGTAAAAGATAAAAGAAGAAAATAAGAGAGAGGGAGAAAAAAGAAAAAGGAGAAAAAGAAAAATAGAAAAAAGAAAAAAAGAGAGAGTTAAGGGTTTTGGAGTGTAACCCTCATAGAGAGAAAGGAAAAAGAAAAAAAAAAGGGAAATGTAACACTTATGGGTAATGTAGTTCAAAATGAAGAGAAAAGAATAAGACAAGCAGAGGATAAAAGGACCAAGATGGAAGAAAAAATAAATAAATAAAGATAAGAAGATGAAAGAAACAAATGTGGAAAAAGTTATAAAGACTGTGAATTTTTCTTGATTTTGAGCGGTTATCTTCTTCCTTTTTCCTTCCTCTCCCTCTTCCTGGTCGGTGGCACTGTACCCCAGGCTCTGCCCCTGTGGCATGCTTAGGTAGAGATTTGCAGTTGATGTGTCACCATGGTGACATGCTAGGCCTCAGTCTCCTTGGTAGTTGGGTCTTGTTAGCATTTGCAAGCTCCAACAATGGGCAAGTCCATTTTCTCGAAGCCTTTCTCCTAGTCTCTCCTTTCTAATTTAGCAGCCTGGTGATCCAGCTATGAGGTTGCCACTGCCACTGCCTGGAGAGTAAGAGGCTCAAAGAGCTGGCAAATCCCCACTCTATCCCCACTCAGCGCAGAGCTCTGGGTAAGGTTCTGTCAGTCAGAGCTCCCAGCATAACCAGGCAGGGTTGGGAGCCAATTGCTCTCAAGGTGTCTTTCTATGAGCCTCCAGGTGTGTTCAGTATGTCTCAACACTCTGTGGGACCACTCTCCCCAGGCTTTTTGCACTTTGTAACCTGTCTTGGCTGGAAAAAAGATCCCCTAGTTGCTGCCTGCAGAACAGGAAGTCTTAAAAGCTGCCAAGTCCCTCTTTTTAGCACACAGCCCTGAGTATGAAAGCTCTGCTAATCAGAGCCACCAGCTTAAGCAGGTTTTTCACCCTGTATCGGCTGACTGGAAATTGCCCCGCCCCTACATGCAGAGCAAGAGGCACTAAAAAAATATCATGTCTCTTGTCTTAGATCACTGAGCCGAGAGAGATCTTGTCAGCCAAAGCCACGTAAGCCAGTTGGGTGGTGAGCAGACTGTGGGTTAAGCTAATTTCAGCAATTGGATCTTTAGATCTGCTCCAGAGACTGTCTGCAAGCTGCCTGCATGCCCTTCTCCCCAGCACTTCCGTATTTTTCTTCTCCGGGATGCTAGCCTAAATGGCTGGTGGGGGCGCCCCGCCTACCCGAAGGAGTCTGGGTGTTGGGAAGTTTGCTTTCACACACTGCCTGTGCGCTGTTGTTGGGGGAGCACGATTACACTGAGACTCTGGCCGCAGCCCATGCAGAAGTCTCTGACCCTGCCCCTCTGTCCGGAAACACGGGTGCCCACACCCGGGGCCCTAGGAGGAACCTCTCGCACACTGTTTGCACTCGCCGACCAGGATATTGGGGGTAATGGGATTCTGCCACTCACCTGCCTTTGCCAGGGTCCAGCTCCTACATTAGCTC
This sequence comes from Rhynchonycteris naso, assembly GCA_037038555.1. Lineage (NCBI taxonomy): Eukaryota > Metazoa > Chordata > Mammalia > Chiroptera > Emballonuridae > Rhynchonycteris > Rhynchonycteris naso. The sequence continues at coordinate 150,096,859 of CM072997.1, forward strand.
ACATGGGCTGAGTCGCCGCAGGCACACTCTTTCCTCCGTTTGCACGTCTGTGCCCCAGCCCAACTTTTTCCACACCCTTAGCTCTCTCTCTCAGTTCCAAATGAAAACAGCCCTTGCTCAGGTTAGTGAGGAAGGCAGAGTGTTCCGTTCTCCATCTTATTTCTTCAGTAGTGCTTATATATTTAGCCAGTTTTTCTCCCAATCATACTGTTTTTTCAGTGTGTGAGACTTACGGATGCTCCAAGGATCAATTTTTCTGTCTCTACTTGTAGAATTTGTTGAAATTTTGGGGAGAGGTATTGGGAGCACTCCTCACAGTGCCATTTCTCTGACGTCACCTCCGATCTCTTTTTTATTTTGTCTTTGACCCATTCATCTTTTAAAAGTATGTTTTTTAATTTCCACATTTTTGTGTGTATGTTTACTTCTTTTTTTGCAGTTGAATTCTAGTTTCAAAGCCTTATGGTCAGAAAATATGCTTGGTATAATTTTAATCTTTCTGAATTTGTTGGTGTTAGTTTTGTGGCCCAGAATATGGTCTATCCTTGAGAGTGTTCCAGCGTTTTGGGATGAAATGTCCTGTAAATGTCTATTATGCCCATTTGTTCTATTGTTTCATTTAAGGCCAATATTTCTTTATTGATTTTCTGTTTGGATGAATGATCTAAAGCCATCAATTCTGTGTTGAGGTCTCCAAGTAAGATTATATACTTTTTTATTTGTACTTTTTGATCAGTTAGTAGTTGTCTTATATATTTTGGTGCTCCCTGGTTTGGTGCATATATATTAAGGCATGTTATGTTTTTTTGATACAGTGTCCCCTTTATTATTATGAAATGTTCATCCTTGTCTCTGGTTACCTTTGTTGTCTTGCAGTCGGCATTGTCAGATATCAGTATAGCTACTCCTGTTTTTCTTTGGATATTATTTGCTTGGAGAATCATTTTCCATCCTTTTACTTTAAATCTATTTTTACACTTGTAGCTTAGATGTGTCTCATGAAGAAAGCATACAATTCGGTTTTGCTTCTTGATCCAATCTGCTACTCTGTGCCTCTTTGTTGGTAAGTGCAATACATTTACATTTAGTGTAATTATTGACACTTGAGGATTTCCTATTGTCATTTTATATACTGCTTTCTGATAGCTTTGTGTCTTGTTTGGAACTTCTTTTTTGTTTTTCTGTCATTTGTTTTTGTTTGATAATATTTCATACTTCTGTCTTCTGTTTCTAATTTTTTTAAGCTATGTGTTCTAGTAGTGGCATTTTTAGGGGTGGTTACCATTAGGTTATTAAAATAAAAATTATTAAATTTATTAGAGTCCCTTATCTCATGAGTGCTTCTGTACTCCATCCTCCTTTGTTACTGATGATATTTATCCTCTCCCCTTGTATGATATTGTTGTCACAGGTTATCTTTATTTTTTCTTGTGGTTTTGTCAGAAATTTTTTACTTGCAATTTTTTTTTTGTTCTGTTATTTGTATCTGGCTATATAACCCCCATTAGTATTTCCTGAAGTGGGGGTTTTCTGATGATAAATTTCCTCAGCTTCTGTGTGTCTGTAAATGTTTTCATTTCCCCTTCATATTTAAAGGATAGCTTTGATAGATAGCATTCTTGGCTGGTAGTTCCTCTCTTGCAGTATTTTAAATGTTGGGGTCCACTTTCTTCTGTCTTGTAGTTTCTCCTGAGAAATCTGATGATAGCCTAGTAGGCCTTCCTTTATATGTTATAATTTTCTCCCTGGCTGCCTTGAGGATTCTATCTTTGTCATTGGTTTGTGATAATTTCATTATGATGTGCCTTGGAGTAGGTCTGTTTGGGTTGAGGTAACTCAGCATTCTTTTAGCTTATTGGATTTGAGGCTCTCATTCTTTTCACAGGCTTGGGAAGTTCTCATTGATTATTTGTTTCAATATGTTCTCCATTCCCTTTCCCTTTCTTCTTATTCTAATATACCCATTATTCTTATACTGCTCTTCCTGATAGAGTCAGACAATTCTTGAAGGGCTTTCTCATTTTTTTTTTTTTAATTTGTGAGTCTCTATCTTCTTCTCTCTGTAGTATCTCTAGTTGCCTGTCTTCAATATCACTGATTCTCTCTTCTGTCTGGCCTGTTCTATTGGCTAAGCTTGTTACCTTATTTTTAGTTCATGTATTGAGATTTTCATCTCTGGTTCTTTTTTATTGTTTCAATTTTCTTGGTGAAGTACTCTTTTTGTTTATTAAGTTGTTTTTTGAGCTCACTAAATTGCCTTTCAGTGTTTTCTTGTATCTTATTGAGTATTTTTAGAACTTCAATTTTGAATTCTCTAATTAACCTCTAAAGTTTCCATGAAATGGAGATTTTTCATCATCTGTCTGAGCTATGTCTCTGTCTTGTATATCCACATATGATTTCTTTTTCCTTGATGGCATTTGCAAGTGGTATTGATAATAACTCCAACAAGAGATAATTATTTTTTTTTATGGCAGGGGTGTTGTGCTACAAGATTTGCCTCTGCAAGATTCTTGGGTGTTCTGCTGTTGTAGTGATGCAGGCAGGGTTGTCCTGTTGGTAGGATGGCACTGTTGCCAGGGTTCACAATTCTATGACTTTAGGAATGGCTGAGCAGGGATCCTGCAGGGCCCTCCCCCATGTCCCAACAGAGCAGAAGATCAAGAATCTGGGTGCCCTTGCCTCTCACAGGAGAGGTCAGCCTGGAGACCTAGTAGATGGGGGTGTGCTACCACCACTGTTCTCACAGCAAGTCAAGTAGTAAGGGACCAGGGGGTTGGAGTGACAAAGTCCAGTCCCTCCTCTGATACCACTCTAAGCACTCAAAGCACAGCTCCAGGTAGGGTAGGGGCTGTGTGCCATAAAGCAGTGATTGAGCTTCAGGAGCAGTTGTGGTCATCACCCCTATTTCAGCTCCTTCTCCCCAGACTATCCTCCTGGCTCCAGGTCTGAGACAAAGCCTGTGGCAACAGTGCCTCTCTCCCTTAGATTCATGAGGAAAAAGAAAGACTCAGTCCTCTGGTAATTTTTTTTTCTTCTGAGCTTTGGCCCACTTTCTTACATAATCAAACCTTTGTGTGTCTGGTGTGTATATATTTCAGGTTCATCTGTTTTTTTTTTCTCTGCATATAGTTGTAGAATTCATTGAAATTTCAAGGGGAGAGATCAGGATTATCTTTCACACCACCATTACTCTGATGTTACTCTTCTTTTGATTTTTTGATCATTAAAAAATGTAAAAACTGTTGGCTGGTAATAGTTCATATGCAAAAAGGTGATGGGTTAAACTTGGGCTATAGTTGGCTGATCTCTGGTTTGGAAGAATATATATCCAAATCAAAATATCAATATTTCTGAAAACGAGAAACTCTGTTCTTGTCACACCCAGCTTCCAGCTTCCTGGTTTCTTACTTTTCTATTCTAGATTCCCAACTGGAAATACCCATTATCCCCCTTCTTATATAGAATAGTTTAACCCATGTTCTGCCATCTTGACATGAGACAACTTCTAGGTTCTAGTGAGAAAAAAAGGAAATACTCTCATGTTATACCAGATGTTAAATCAAATATAAGATATTAAAGCATTTTATCAAACAAAGGCAGTGCTCTTCCAAAGAAGAATTGTGATGTACATGAATCTTCTTATCTCATTATTCTTAATATAAAAAAGTGCAACTTAGCTAAAATTCATTGTAATAATTTAATTTTAACTTAAGCCTCAACATGTACTCAGTGGTCAAGAATTCATTATAAAACATAGTTTTAAATCAATTTCAGTTAAAATAAACATGAACAACATAGCTCCTGTACTTGTTTTAAATACTGTACCACCTTCATAATTATAAAATATTATTAGTTATAAATTTAGCATGGACTAAAGTTACTATGAAAAGAAATGTTCAAAAATAATAAACAATTTTAAAAGTGATATTATTTATCACTTTTAATCTCTTCCTTTTGCAAAATGTCAGGAGATTACTTCTGTGATGCAAAAACTTTATTATTTTCAGTAAGAATCAGTTTGTAGTGAGAAGGAGCATTGATAGGGGATGTAGTGATGTCATTTAAAGTAGCTACAAGAAATTTCCTGAAGATGGTGTAATAATTTTTTACCTCCAAATAATTGAGTTGTGGATGATCCTTGAGAACATTATATTGAGTAAAATATGTAAAACAGAAAAAACGAAGAACTATATGATTTCACCCATAGGTGGGATATAAAAATGAGACTCATGGACTTAGAAGGTGAAGTGGTTACTAGGGTAAGGAGGGTGGGATAACAGAGTAAAGAGGAACAAATATATGGTGACGAAAAATGATTTGACTTTGGGTGATGGACGCACAACAACATAATCAACAGTTCAAATGCTATAGAAATATTTACCTGAAACCTATGTACTCTTACTGATCAATGTCATCCCATTAAGTTTAATTTCTAAATAAATTATAAAAATTTAAAAAAATAATTGAGTTTTGATTATGACCTTAAACACTGCAACACTTTTGATGAGCTGAATATGAGTCTGGCCGATAAATTGTTTCTGGGTTCAGGTTTGGGACACATGTTCTAAGAAAACCTTTGCACTCTTACGTTCCTTTCTCAGATCCCAGGGAGCAGCTGAAAGTCAGCATTGCTAGTCTGAATCCCTCAGCCACTCTCTGGAAAATCAAATGGCCTCAAAGGCACCCTCTGACCCTGGAGTCAGGTGTCTGAGTCAAAACCACCATGTAGACTTAAATATCAAATTAATACCACATGTTTGGTGTCTTGTTTGTTTTTTAGTTCTCTTGCAGTGGGCCTGTACTGTAAAGGCTACATGATAAATATGTCTTTTGCCCAGCACAATAATCTTTATCAACAGCAAAGACAGTAAGTTATTTCACACTTCATTACAGCTATCATTTAGTGAATTATTTTTAATGTTCAACTTAAAGTATCAGTAGATATTTATAAATACATGCAGGGAGTATAAATACCATATTTTTTCTCCTCTGCAGACTATCTGATATTTCTTAGCTAATGTGAGATTAAATGAGAAATCTGATCATTGCATGGATCATCTCTGTCTGTTAAATATTGTTGATAGTCTCAATTTTAACATCAATTTTAAACAACACTGAAGCCCTAGGAGAGATAGAGCATAAATTTATAAAATTTCCATATTAAATCTCACTTGCATAGGTTTAGTTGCCTAGAAGTTTTCTCTTTCCTGATTATGTCACTCCTTTTCTCAAAGTCTGCAGTGGTTCTTATTGTGTGACTTGAGATGGTGACCATGACTTTCTTTGAACCAAAAACAGAACTTAGTTTCTGAATAAATCACTGGCCATTTAATAGGTGTTGAGATCAATGTTTTCAATTTTAATTAAGCTTATGTATGTCTTGTTAGATTATAAACTCATTGAAACCAGGCACTTTATCCTTTATGGGCATGTAGAAGTAGCTAAGGTACTCTTAATGATTATTAATATATTTGGCAAAATATTATAGAAAAAAGAAAAGATCATAAGAAAAATGGGCATTTTATAAGCAGAAATAGAAGGGAATAGAGAACGCCTAGAACGTTGAGACCATAAAGAATGAGAAAATCTTACTGCTCCCAAATGCAAGAAATAAGAGACAAGAGTTCCTTAAATCCCAGTCTTGTAGCCCAAATTGAGGTTGTGTTCTTATAACTCTGCAGTTTCAAAGTAGCTTTTACTAAGTAGAGAGCGGTGTGGTGGGATTGAAGAATATAATAGTATAGAGCAGATTTGAGAATCACATCTAAGAAAAACTCTTTGTATACTGGTACATAAAACTAATTAGAAGAAAAAAAATCATAGTTAATTTTTTACAGAAAATGTGTTGTCTAAACACCAAAAGCTGAGACTAAAAATTTCTTGGTTCAATAGAAATTTCTCCAAAGAGGACATACAGATGGCCAATAGGCATATGAAGAAATGCTCAACATCACTAATCATTAGAGAAATGCAACCACAATGAGATATCACCTCACACCAGTCAGAATGGCACTCATCAGCAAAACAACACAGAATAAGTGCTGGCGAGGATGTGGAGAAAAGGGAACCCTTCTGCACTGCTGGTGGGAATGCAGACTGGTGCAGCCACTGTGGAAAACAGTTTGGATATTCCTCAGAAAATTAAAAATCGAACTGCCTTTTGACCCACCTATCCCACTTTTAGGAATATACCCTAAGAACACCATAGCACTGTTCGAAAAGAAGAAATGCGCCCCCATGTTTGTGGCAGCATTGTTCACAATAGCGAAGATCTGGAACCAGCCCAAGTGTCCGTCAGAAGACGAGTGGATTAAAAAGCCATGGTACATATATACTATGGAATACTACTCAGCCATAAGAAACGATGACATCGGATCATTTATAACAAAATGGATGTACCTTGATAACATTATACGGAGTGAAATAAGTAAATCAGAAAAAAAAAAACTGAGAACAGCACGATTTCATACATAGGTGGGACATAAAAGTGAGAATATGAGACATGGACAAGAGAGTGGTGGTTATGGGATGGGGGGAGGGAGGGAAGAGTGGGATAGGGAGGAGGGGAGGGACACAGGGAAAACCAGATTGAAGGTGACAGAGGACAATTTGACTTTTGGTGATGGGTATGCAACACAATTGAATGATAAGATAACCTGGAGATGTTTTCATTGTACATATGTACCCTGATTTATTGGTGTCACCCCATTAGAATTAATAATAATAAAATATATATATATAAAAAAAATTTCTTGGTTCAAAGTTACAATACATTTGAGTTCCCACCCTCCCACAAGCAGGAGCATGTTTCAAAAAACTGTACCATATTCAAGAGGTAGCTATAGAGGATAATGAGCAAAGGGCCTCTCCCTGCTCAAGTCAGAAACATGGACTACAGGGATAAATGGAAAATGGAGTCTAATTAGGGAACTTCCCCACTGCCAATTCAGGGAACTTCATAACGCTGAACAGTAGTAATATTGCCAATGAGCAACTGCTGAATGTCCTTCATTTTCCCCTTTTAAAATGAGAGTCTTATATAACTTCTGTTCCTACTTTACCATGAAATATTGGGTGTATATGCAGTGAGGAGTAGCAAATAAACTTTTCCTCTCTAGTACATGTTTTGCTCTATGGCTTTTATGTGTTCTTTTTTACACACCTCTCAAAAATGTTTCTCTGTTTTATGATATTCCAATGATTTAACAATGATCAATGATATTGATAACATTTCACCACTAATTTTTAGTTTTTAAAATTTCTTGAAGAGTTTTCTTTCAATAAATCTTTCAAAATCCAAAGGTATTCATATGCATATGCTCATTTGGATGATGCCAAGGTCATTCCATACCAGAAATGAACTCCAGGACTAGCTACACAATAATGAACTCTGCAGAACATCAAGCCCACTCAGTCTAAATCAACCACTTGTATGAAAGGCACTTTGTTGGAAGCCCTCTTTTAGACACTATAATATTGCATTCTCAGTGTCATGCAATTTCACATTTACTTATTAACTTATAAATTAAATGTGACTTATTAAGCACTTACTATGTGTCAGACATTATGCTAAGTACTAAGGACATATTGATAATATATCAGAAATTTTCCTTGTAGGAGTCTTTCTTAATGTTGTTGGAAACACAATTCTGTATAGTAAATATACATTGGGATAATGAGCAATCTGCTGGAAATTTTATGGTTTCACTGAAAAACACATTAGAATATTTTATATTCTTTTCATAATTATGAACTGTAAATAATTTTTTATATTTAAATTAAATGTATTGGTGTGACAGGTTAATAAAATAATTTCAGGAGTACAATATAATAGGACATCTGTACACTTTATTTTGTGCTCACCACCTAAAGTCTAGTCTCTTTCTGTATAATTTTACTCATATGTGGGATATAAAACAAAAAGCAACAAATGAACAAACAAATAAAAAACATAGATACTCATAGAATGGTGGTTACAAGAAGGGAAAGAGGATTGGGAGGAAGATGTAGAGAAATCAAAGTAGTCAAATATATGGTGCTGGAAGTATGAATTAATTTTTATTTTCACATATATTTTCTATGTTACATTTTTAAAGGTTTAGCATAAACTGTAAGGACTGACCTGATTAGCTTATTTTGAATAATGTAATGTTAGGGTAGTTTGTCTTAAAAATTGTTAAAAGCTCAGTGCTATACTTTTTCTTTGCCCAATTTGTTTTCTTTTTTCTATACTATTGGATTGTATCACACTGTTACAAAAATAAACTAGTATCTCCAAAGTTATTCACAAATATATAAAAGGAATCAATGAAAGTATTTGAAAATAAGGTTTTATTGGCAATTCAATCTATTTTCCTCAATTCCTCAGAGTATTATTTGTCATGAAGCTTTGTCAATAAGTACCATAAATTCATCAAAGATTTCTTGTCATTTTAAAAACACAATGACCTTTTATATTCTTCAAATAACATTTCCAGAATAGGGTAAAATAATGTTTTCAGTGTGGAAAGGCTTCATTTAAAGCTATAAAACTAGATACAAGTCACAGTATTGTTGAGGAGTTGTAAAACCTACATGCTTCACAAAAACTGTTTCAGAATGACAACAGGATGGTCGATTGGCAGTATTTTTAATCTGAAGGTGCACTTGATAATGTATAACTGGCAAACAATACAGAGGTTTAATTACTATATATGTGCTAACAGACATTTTTATATTGCGGTTGGGTAAAACAATTGGATTTTCATTTAAAATAATCATTTAAAAAATACAATATCAACTAGCAATAGTATTTGGTTCATAATTGACATAGTTTCAGCTATCTGATCAACAAGGAAAGGCATGTCACATAAATAATAGAGGTCGTACAAAGATGACAATCCACTTACCACACTAATTAAAGAAAGTTGGGAGTCAATAATATGTTTCCTAATAGAGATTCAGTGATAAAGAAAATAATAAAAATTAAAAATACAATCAAATTTTGCCTCCAAAGGTATGCTTTTTTAGCATGATGTACACACCCATACTACATATGCTGACTAAGACAACAACTCACATATGCATTTGAAAAGAGGAAAGAGAAGATTTATTCCAAAACATAATTTTTTCAAATGACTGATAATGCAAAAGGATTATTAAAGATTCTGAGTAACAACCTAATAACTCTTGTGGTTTTTAGCGCAAGACTGTCAGGATTTTTAAAAATAACTGAACTATTTTCCAAATTGCTTCATTGCCAAGAGATTGACTTTTTAACACTCATTGGAAGAAATAGTTAATCATATGTTACTGGACATATTTAGGAATATCATTAAATTTTCTCAACTGAAACATAAACATCTCCTAGCACTGGTTACTTTGAGAGATTGATTAGAAAACAGGTACTATTACCACCTAAGTTAAAATTTTCGAACCACTAGTTTCTGAATGTGATGTAGTCAACATGTAGTATCTGACAGAATGCTAAGTGGTCTTTAGTGGGAAAGAAGAAGGACTTCAAATTTCTATCAAAATAGCCAAAGCTATCTGACAAACAAGTCAAACATTTACTGCCTTTCTCAAAGGCTTTTAATTTCAAGTTCATTTTCCAATGAGGGAAAATATGAAAGCAAGAGAAACTAATCTGGTTCAAGCCATCCATTATTGAATCAAATAGGAAACAAACATTTAACAATTATTAATTTTAAAATAAGATGCTTTATTCTATTCTTTTAAATTATGATAGACCTATTAAAATATCCAAAATTAATGGTTAATTTATGTCAGATTCTAGTTAAGGGCTCTTTAAGAAGACTGCTTCTGGCTGTTTTTATCCCAGACTCTGAAGACCTCTGCAAGAGAAAGTCTTCAAGCCCGGACTTGGCAGCTAAGGGACTTTAGATTCTGTCCATGACATTCTCTACTCCCTATTCCATCCTGGTTCCCAACAGCCTAGATAAGAAACCAACCCTCTAGACCAGAAAAGAATCAAGTCTACTGATACGTAATCCAGTTTACCTTAAATCACTACTGGTCTTCCTTTGATACCTTTTCCGTTTTGGACCAGGCTTTGCATTCTCATTTTTCTTTGGTTGGGTCACTTGTTCTTGCCAGAAAGTAATGCTCAGAGGCTAATACAAAAACTCTAAAGGGCAGGAGGCTCTTAGCTCCCTTGCTAGTTAAGTTGTCATTTGCCAAGGTCTTAGCTTAGGTTTCAGTGGTTTGATGACCAATAAAACTGTACACCTATGAGAATACAAATGTGTTTCAATGATTAAGAATGCTTGTTAGTTCTTAGTCTGATTCAGAACCAATTCTGACCAAAGTGGATGTATTTATTGGTAAGAGTGAGAGCAGAAATGAGATAGCATACTCAAAAGCATTTCACAGAAAATAAATTTTACTATATAAACCACATACAGATGTGGATGTCTAGCAACCAGCAATTATAAAAAATAACAATGCTGTTACCACCCCTAGTCCTGAGTGAGAAGGAACAGGATACTCAGAGACTCATGGAAGCTAGTCCTGTTGACAATAGTCCTAATCACAGAGGAGTGCAACTACTTCCAGAGAATATCAGCAAAGTATGGGAAGAAAGTAAAAATTAAGTATCCCTCACTTTTCCTGGCCTCTAATCTCTTTACCAGTTCTTCAAATAAGCCAAATCCAAGTGGTAGCCAGATGGCAAGTGGACCTGGATGTTGATTGGTCGCCTACGGCACAGAACAATACAGAGAAGGGAAGAACATGATCACATAGAGTGTGGGTTAGAGAGCCACAGAGTGGGTGCAGTTCTAGAAACAATTGTAAAAATAAACAAGCCACCGAGTACTGATTCATTTTATTTATTTATTTGTTTATTTATTTATTTATTTATTTATTTATATTACTTGAACATTTCTCCATCTTTCAGATTTCTGTCTTCTCTGTGGAAAAGATTTGTGATTCTCTCCACATGACTGTCTCTTTCTTTCTGACTACACGGCTCCTTCCAGGATCTCATTCATGACCTGACATGCAGCTGCAACTCCATTACTAATCCAGGACTCTATTTCTAATTACCTCCATGGTGTCAAGATATGGAATATATTTACTTCTGAGGAGTTTATTTCCTGGCAACAATGACTTTTAAGAGGAAGGGTGAAAAATTATTAATTGCAGATGGGGACTTCCAGCCTTTGAACTGATTGTATCTCAATTACAGTATTTGTCTTTCCTCAAGCTTGTAACAGTATTGGTAGTTTACTAATCAGAGGATGTTCATCTCATTAAAAATTCATAATACTCATTGGAACATTTTACCTTTCAGATACTATAAATAATTATGGACCCAAGGCACTATTATTTATTTAGTACTCACCAAATTCTTGGCATATATACTCTTGATTCTCAAAAAGTATTATCAGTGTCATTGTAAATATTTGACAACTGAGAATCAGCTTCCATAACTACACCAAAGCTGCACAGTTAATGGAGGGACTAATCATTTATAAATAACTATTCCAGGATTTTTATGTTAGTTTTCATCATGCAGATTTTAGGGTGAATGATCACAGACTCTTTGGGAGACTCCAGTAGAACTAGACTGAAGTATCCCTGTGTGGATAATGGAAGAAGGCTTTGTCTTCAGCAAAGGAGTGCTCATTCATATGTTCAATATAATTCTCAATGAGGTGTCTCTGGCTACCCTATTACAAATTATATAGCCTAACCTCTCCATCTTTCCAGACATTCTTCCTATCCCCACTTTGTGAATTGTTATTTTGTTTCTTTACTAAATTGGAAGCTTTAAAAAGGCACAGGTTTTAGTCTAAATTGTTCACTACTATGTGCTTGGTGCTTAGAATAGTGCCTGACATACAGTAAGTGCTTAATAAATACTTGTTGAATAAATAAGATTTACCCAAGTCCTTATCCTGTTTTCTCTAGATGTTTATATATTAAAACAAATAATGGCTTTTTTTTGTGTTTATATGCAATAAGAAGAGACTAAGTTTATTAAATCAATTTTATGACCAAGATTTGTATTTTCTGCATGGGGCCATATTCTATAAAGCTGCCCAAGTTCATTTATTGTTGAGAAATGTATATAGTGTGGAGTACATTTTCAGAAATGGGAACTTAAATAACAGAGGTCTCTAATGACACTCTGTTGGTGGCACAATTAAGTAGAATTGTAGGTTTGTATTTATATAAAATACAGAGATGCAGGAAGGATGGGCTGTGTGCAAAAACATATAAATAATTTTAATTTTTTGAGGGTCTAAAAACAGTCGAAGTTAACCACAAATGAGAATTTTTTTTATAAACAACAAACGCTTTTTAAAAATATTAATTATGCACATTTTTAAAGAAATGCCAAGTGGTGATTATTTGCAGAAAGCTAGGGGGGAAGAAAGCCTCAAAAAAGGGCATGTCCTTTTCTAAGTCAAAACTGACTTCACATGCACATACTTTGTTTTAATTACAAAAATAATCTCTTTTTCTTATTCATAAAAACATTCTGATGTTCTTCTCCCCTTTCCTTTTTTATTTGACACTGAGAATAAAAAAAATAACTTTGACTTAAGAAAGTCACAGATATATGCCAACCTTAACTCTGCTGCTAATTAATGTTTTCAAAAGACCAAGCAGGATTATTCTGCAGTCTTTTATGTCTGTATGATGAGTAGCTTCAAATAGCCTCCCATCTTCCATTACCAGTTGGATGTTATCGAAAAACTGAGTAATAGCAGCAACTATTCTCAGTAAAAATAACACAGCCTCTTCCTCCAGCATATGAACTGAAAAAAGATAAGCAGCCACATAATTATCTAATGACCAACTTTTTTCCAAGGTAGTTGTAAGGTCAAGATTAGCTGGCAAAGGAGTACTAGAGTACTTTTACTTCTTTGACAGTAAGCAAAAAGCCTCTTTACTTGAAACTCTTTCATGTAATTATTTCCATTTTTTTCTACATACACACACACTCACACACAATTCTTGCATATCATTTTAATTTTAGAAAGAAACATCCTTTGCATTCCTCAGCCATGTATATTTACATTGTCTGAAATGATTCAAGGTGAACTGATTTTCAGAGTGTATTATACTATACGGCAGGGAAAAATGGTAGGGATTTGGAAAATGAGTCTCCAGAATCTTTATAGACTTTGCAGTAAAATTCCTTTAGAGGATAAGCCACAGCATCTCCTATATGACAGTTTATGTTGAATATTAATAGAGGACATTTACCTTTGTACAAATATATAAATTACTCTTATCTTTTCCAAATGTACTTATAAAATCATGTCTCCTGAATGCAAATTTCCATGATTTGCAAAGTATATTTTATTTTTCTATATTGCTATTAAAAATCAATTTATGCTATAAATGACACAATTTCTTATTTTGGTAGGTTTAGGGATATACACTTTTTTTTTAAGTGAGAGGAGGTGAGCTAGAGAGATAGACTCCTGAATTCACCCTGACCAAGATCCATCAAGCAACCTGATGCTCAGACCAACTGAGCCACTGGCTATGAGAGGGGAAGAGAGAGGGAAGGGAGAAAGGGAGGAGAAGAAAAGCAGATGGTCGCTTCTCATGTGTGCCCGACGAGAGATTGAACCCAGGACGTCCACATATGGAGCTAAAGCTCTATCCACTGAGCCAACTGTCCAGGGCCAGGGATATACCTTTTTATATTAAGAATTAAAGAATATATTGCAGGGCTTGATTTTCATTATTATAAAAGATAAAGGAAATAATATAAACAAGTAAGTGCAGGAATATTTCTAAATATTTGGCTTGTGAGCTAAAGTATTTTTTGAAATGAAAATGAAAACATACAAAATAACTCCATGTTTTCCATAATATTCCACTGTAAGAACTAAAGTGAAAAATTTCTGATCAACTCTAGCAAACAAGGAATATTTACTCCACTGTACTTTAAATAGAATTATGGTGAGAAATAATTTATTCTACAAGTTAACACCCATGGTTTGAAATAAACCATTTTTTCCTCTAAAGAAAGCCATGTTTTAAAGGCTCATAATCGCTATTAAATAATCAGTATTTGGGACAATATCTTAACCAACATTTTTTCCCTTTTTTTAACATAAGCTGAATTGTTTGCTCTTTCTGAGAGTAATACCATTGTATTTGTTAGATAATTTACAGTAAACACACATCCTCTTAATCACATTACAGAAGCTTAAATAGATTTGTAAAACCATTAAAAAATCAATAGTTAGCTTTTAGGTGATGAATTCATTAATGGAGTGTGAATGCTTGAAATCTGCATTACCCAGCATGCACGATGGCTTTTCATAACATCACTCTCAATAGGAACAATATATTAAGGAATATGATATAGCTAGTTGGGGAAGTGCTGACAAAAAATATATCAATCCCTGTTTCTCGATACCGATATTCTGATAAAAACTGCTTTTTCATGAGAAATGCAATTCCGTGTTTTTCTGTTTTATACAGTGATAAAAGAAAGTATTGTTGATAAATAATTATCAGAGGAAAAATAATCAAGGAAGTATCAATGCTTTTTAATTAATCAGGTAAAACAATGATACATACAATGGCATGATATGAAATTGTAAAGAGCTCTCAAGATCAGGAAATAAGGTTTTATTGTTCACTTCATAAAAATTTTTAAAAAGTCTTTCTGAAAAATAGATTGTATTTTCCTATTTTCAATTGGGTTTATTTTTATCCTATATTTCTTCCAGTGTCCCTTTCCAGTTCTTTTAAAACTTATTTCTTAAATATACCAGCTAAGATTTTTACCAGAAAGTATAATCAGATACTGATTCCTGCCTTCAAAATGTTATATGCTAGTTGGACAATAGTATAGTAGACCACTATTAACAGTAGAGTAATAATTCAGACTGAGGAAGGTCTATATTTTGAGGGTGCAAAACATATAATTTTGATGATGGTCTTTAATATCAATTTATAAATATAAAATTAAATATGAAGGCTCCTAAGGTGGGGTATGATTTCAGCCAGACCTCAGTTTTCACTGAAACAACCAGTAAAACTGAGAAAATTTTCTAAGAGGTAGTCTGTATAAACCAAGGAACTATTGTGGCAACAAATACTTTTGGAAAGTGATCTATGAGGATGGGAAACCATGCAGAGAAGAAAGAATCCACTTTTAATTTCAAGAGATTTATTAATTCTGGATATGGGACAGAAAAGTTTAGGCTCCAGAGCCTTGAACACAGACCCTCTATTAAGAGGCAGAATACCAGTAGAGATGGTGGCAATCTCGTAGGCATAAAGACCGAAATTATAGTCTTGAGGATTCAAGGTCCTAATTAAGCTTAAAATCTGTAACAAAGAATAACCAAGAAGTACTCAACTTCTAGTAAATTATGTTACCTACATAATTCCAAATAATCTTTCAGTCAGATAAGAAAGCAAAGGGAAATAAAGGATATTATTGACTATGAGATAATAAAAATAAGACATCTTATGTTTAGGATTTTGGGATATAGCTAAAACTGAGTTAAGGAAAAAAAAGTACACTTTTGCATTTATGTATTAGAAAATTTGAATGGAAGTTGATGATCTTACTAGCTATTTCAGGAATTAGAAAAAAAACACAATACATTGATATCAAAGAAAGTAAAAGAAAGAAAATATACATAATAACAAAATAAATAAAATAGAAAAATCAACTAAGTCAAAATATGATTCTTTTAAAAGTAATAAAATTAATAGAGCTATAGAAAGACTAACCAAGGAAGGAAAAGCTCAAGAAAGAGTGTGTGTATATGTAAGAAAAGAAACATTCATCAACATCAGGAATAAAAGGAGGACCACAGTTAAAGATCACACAGATATTTAAAATACAATACAAGGATATTATACAGACCTTATACTTTTAGAAATTAAGATGTAAAGAACAAATTACTAAAAAAAACAGTTTGTCAACTCTGAAGCAAGAAGAAAAGTTGCAAATAATCCTATCTCTATTAATTAAAATAACATCTCTAATTAAAATCTTTCTGTTGCCTCTGACACACACATAAACATACATGAGCGACCATATAATCTCCAGTGTCAGATGGTGTTACCAGTAAGATTTTCAAACATTTTAACTATAAAATAAGAGCCTTCACCTGACCTGTGGTGGTGCAGTGGATAAAGCGTCGACCTGGGAACACTGAGGTCGCCAGTTCAAAACCCTGCACTGGTCTGGTCAAGGCACATATGGGAGTTGATGCTTCCAGCTCCTCCCCCCTTTCTCTCTCTCTTTCTCTCACTCTCTCTCTCTCTCTCACTCTGTGTCTCCTCTCTAAAATGAATAAAGTAAAAATAAAATAAATTTTATAAAATAAGAGCCTTCAACATAATCTTTCAGAGAACTAAAAATAAGAGACTGCTCCCAACTTTGTTTATAATATTCGCTTCTATTACTCTTTTAACTTAAAGCCTATTTTGTCTGAAATAAAAAAGTTACCTCTACTTTCATTTGGTTTCCATGTTTTTAGAATTTTATTTAGACAATTAATTTTAGCGGGGTGACATCGATGAATTAGAGTACATAGATTTAAAAATAATATCTCCAGAAAATGTTGACATCTGATTATGTTGTATACCCATCACCCAAATTAAAATTGTCCTCCATCACCTTTTAGTTGGTTTTCGTTATGCCCCTCTCCTCCTGCAACCCCCTCCTTTTCCTCCCTTCCCCTCTCCCTGGTAATCACCACACTCTTATCTATGTCCATGAGTCTCAATTTTGTGTCCCACCTAGGTATAGAATCATACAGTTCTTAGTTTTTTCTGATTTACTTATTTCACTCCGTATAATGTTATCAAGGTCCATCCATTTTGTTGTAAATGATCCGATGTCATCATTTCTTATGGCTGAGTAGTATTCCATAGTATATATGCACCAAAGTTTCCTTATCTAATCATCTATTAAAGGGCTTTTTGGTTGTTTCCATGTCTTGGCCACTGTGGCAATGCTACAGTGAACATGGAGCTGCATGTATCTTTATGTACTAATGTTTTTGAGTTATGGGGGGTATATATTCAGTAGAGGGATTGCTGGGTCATATGGTAGTTCTATTCTTAATTTTTTGAGAAATCACCATACTTTCTTCCATAGTGGTTGTATTATTTTACATTCCCACCAACAGTGGACGAGGGTTCCTTTTTCTCCACAGCCTCTCCAACATTTGTCATTACCTGCCTTGTTGATAATAGCTAATCTAACAGGTGTGAGGTGGTATCTCATTGTAGTTTTGATTTGCATTTCTCTAATAACTAGTGAAGATGAGCATCTTTTCATATATCTGTTGACCATTTGTATTTCTTCCTGGGAGAAGTGTCTGTTCATGTCCTCTTCCCATTTTTTTATTGGATTGTTTGTTTGTTGAGTTTTGTGAGTTCTTTGTATATTTTGAATATTAGGCCCAAATCTGTGCCATTGCTTGAAAGTATCATCTCCCATTTAGTTGGCTGTTTTGTTGTCAGTTTCTCTTGCTGTGCAAAAGCTTTTTAGTCCGATGTAGTCCCATTCATTTATCTTTGCCTTCACTTCCCTTGTGTTTGTAGTCAGATTTATAAAATGCTCTTTATGACCTGGGACCATGAGTTTAGTACCAATGTTTCTTTCTATGTAATTTATTGTTTCAGGTCTTATATTTAAGTTTTTGATCCATTTTAAATTTATTTTGGTACAAGGGGACAAACAATAGTCGAGTTTCATTCTTTTGTATGTGGCTCTTCAGTTTTCCCAGCACCATTTATTGAAGAGGCTTTCTTTTCGCTATTGTATGCTTTTGGCTTCTGTATCAAAGATGATTTCACTGTATATATGTGGTTTTATTTCTGGGCTCTCTATTCTGTTCCATTGGTCTGAGTGTCTATTTTTCTGCCAATATCATGCTGTTTTGATTATCCTGGCTCTATAATATAATTTGAAGTCAGGTATTGTAACGCCCCCAGCTTTGTTCTTTTTCTTTAGGATTACTTTGGCTATTCGGGGTTTTTTATAGTTCCATATAAATCTGATGATCTTTTTGTTCCATTTCTTTAAAAAATGACATTGGAATTTTGATGGGAATTGCATTAAATTTGTATATCACTTTGGGCAATATGGACATTTTGACTATATTTATTCTTCCTGTCCACGAACAAGGAATATTTTTCCATCTTATTGTATCTTTTTTTGTTTCCCTTAACAATGCTTTGTAGTTTTCATTATATAGAACCTTTACATTCTTTGTTATATTTATTTCTAGGTATTATGTTTGTTTTTGTTGTTGTTGCAACCATAAAAGGAATTGTTTGAGTTCATTTTGTGATGTTTTATTGTTGGCATATAGGAAGGCAATAGTCTTCTGTATGTTAATTTTGTATCCTATGACCTTACTGTATTGGTTTATTGTTTCTAATAGTCTTTTTGTGGAGTCTTTGGGGTTTTCAATGTACAGTATCATATCATCTGCAAAGAGTGAAACCTTTACTTCTTCTTTCCCAATATGAATGCCTTTTATTTCTTTCTCTTGTCTAATTACTCTGGTTAGAACTTGCAGCACTATGTTGAATAAGAGTGGAGAGAGTGGGCAACCTTGCCTTGTTCCTGATTTTAGAGAAAAAGTCTTCAGCTTTTTGCCATTTAATATGATGTTAGCTGACGGTTTGTCATAAATGGCCTTTATTATGTTGAGAAGTTTGATGGCATATAGATTTTCACAATATTCTATGATAATTCTTTGTATATCTATGGTACCTGTGGTAATTTCTCTCCTTTTTCTTCTATACCCATTTTGTTGAGTGTTATAAACATAAAATGATGTTGTATTTTATTAAATGTCTTTTCTGCATCCTTTGATAGGATCATACGGTTTTTGTTCTTTGTTGTTGATATGGTGTATTATGTTAACTGTTTTACATATGTTGAACCATTCTTGTGATTCTGGGATGAATCTTATTTGATTATGATAAATTATTTTTTAATGTGTTGTTTTTATTTGATTTGCTAGTATTTTGTTTAGGATTTTAGCATCTGTATTCATTAAAGAAATTGGTCTGCAGTTTATTTTTGTGTTGTCCTTGCAAGGTTTTGGTATGAGGGTTATGTTGGCCTCATAAAATGTGTTTGGAAGTATTGCTTCTTCTTCAATTTTCTGGAAGACTTTGAGTAGAATAGGGACCAAGTCTTTTTTGAATGTTTGATAGAATTCACTAGTATAGCTGTCTGGGCCTGGACTTTATTTTTGGGGAAGTATTTGATAGTTGTTTCTATTTCTTCCCTGCATATGGGTCAGTTTAGGCTATCTACTTCTTCATGACTTAATCTAGGAAGATTATATTATTCTAGGAATTTATGCATTTCTTCTAGATTGTTAAATTTGGTGGCATATAGTTTTTCATAGTAGTCTATGATATTTTTTTGTATATTTATGATATCTGTGTTGATTTCTCCTCTTTTTGGGGGGTATTTTGTTTATATGAGTTTTTTCTCTTTTTTCCTTAATGAATCTTGCCAAGCATTTGTCAATTCTGTTGATCTTTTCAATGAACTAGCTCCTTGTTTTATTGATTTTTCTATAGTTTTTCTGTTCTCTATTTTATTTATTTCTGCTTTGATTTTTTATTATTTTCTTACTTCTGCTGGTTTTGGGTTGCCTTTGTTCTTTTTCTAGTTCCTTAAAATGTGATGTTAAGTTGTTTACTTAGGTGTCTTTCTTGTTTGTTCATATAGGCCTGTAGTAATATAAACTTTCCTCTTATTACTGCTTTTGGTGCAGTCCAGCAATTCTGATAAGTCGTATTGTCATTTTTTTGTCTGTATGTATCTTTTGATCTCTGCTTTTATTTTTTCTTTGACCCACTCATTTTTTAGAAGTATGTTGTTTAATTTCCACATTTTTGTGGGTTTGCTTACTTCCTTTTTTTTTTGCAATTAAATTCTAATTTCAAAACTTTATGGTCAGAGAATATGGTTGGTATACTTTCAATCTTTCTGAATTTGTCAATGTTAGTTTTGTGACCCAACATATGGTCAATTCTTGAGAATGTTTCATGTATACTGGAGAAAAATGTATACTCTGGCGTTTTGGGATGAAATGTCCTGTAGATGTCTACCATACCCAATTGTTCTAGTGGTTCATATAAGACCCATATTTCTTTATTGATATTCTGTTTGCATGAATGATCTAGAGCCGTCAGTGTTGTATTGAGGTCACAAGTATGATTGTATTTTTGTCAGTTTTTGTTTTTAGATCAGTTAGTAGATGTCTTATATATTTTGGTGCTCCTTGGTTTGGTGCATATATATTAAGAAGTGTTATGTTTTCTTGATTCAGTTTCCCCTTTATCATTATGAAATGACCATCTTTGTCTCTGATTACCTTTGCTGTCTTGTACTTAGCATTGTTAGATATAAGTATAGCTACACCTGGTTTTCTTTGGACGTTATTTGCTTTGAGAATCGTTTTCCAATCTTTCACTTTGAATTTGTCTTTATCCTTGTAGTTTAGATGTATTTCTTAAAGGCAGCATACAGTCGGATTTTCTTTTTTAATCCATTCTGCTACTCTGTGTCTTTTTATTGGTGAGTTCAATCCATTTACATTTAGTGTAAGTATTGACACTTGAGGGTTTTCTATTGCTATTTTATATATTGCTGTCTGATAGCTCTATATCTTGTATAGGTCTTCTCTTTTGTTTTTCTGTCATTTGTTTTTGTTTGGTTGTGTTCCATACTTCTTTTCTCTGTTTCTTCCTTTTTTAAGCCATGTGTTTCTGTAGTGGTTTTTTCAAGGGTGGTTATCGTTAGGTAATAAAAAAGATATATTTTATATTCATTATAGTATATTATCTCATGAGTGCTTTTGCACTCTATCCTCCTTTGGTACTGTTAATCTTTGTCCTCTCCCCTTTTTTGTTTTTATTGTCATAGATTAATCTTGTTTTTATTGTGATCTTATTGGAGCTTTTACTTATAATTTGGTTTTGTTTTGTTCTTTGTATCTGGTTGGATAACCCCTTTTAGTATTTCCTGAAGTGGGGGTTTTCTGGTGATAAATTTCCTTATCTTTTCTATATCTCTGAATGTTTTTATTTTCTTTTGTATTTTTAGGATAACTTTAATGGATATAGTATTCATAGCTGGTAGTTCTTACCTTTCAGTACTTTAAATATTGGAGTCCACTCTCTTCTGGCTTGTAGAGTTTCTGCTGAGAAATCTGATGATAGCCTAATGGGCCTTTCTTAATATGTTATATTCTTTCCCTAGCTGCCTTGAGGATTCTTTCTTTGTCATTGGTTTGTAATAATTTCATTACATGTGTCTTGGAGTAGGTCTGTTTGGGTTAAGGTAACTCGGTGTTCTGTTTGCTTATTGGATTTGAGGCTCTGATTCTTTCCACAGGCTTGAGAAGTTCTCATCTATTATTTGTTTGAATATGTTCTTCATTCCATTTTCTCTCTCTTTTCCTTCTGATATTCCCATTATTCTTATGTTGCTCTTTCTGATGGATCAGACAATTACTGTAGGGCTTTCTCATTTTTTTAAATTTGTGAGTCTCTCTCCTCTTCTCTCTGTAGTGTCTCTAGTTGCCTGTCTTCTATGTCAATAATTCTCTCCTCTCTCTGGACTGTTGTAATATCTAAACTTGTTACCTTGTTTTTCAATTCATGTATTGAGTTTTTTATCTCTTTTTTATTACTTTTTATAGATTCAATTTCCTTGGGGATGTATTCTTTTTGTTCATTGAATTGTGTTTGAACTCTCTAAATTGCCTTTCCATGCTTTCTTGTATTTCCCTGAGTATTTTTAGTACTTCAATTTTTAATTCTCTGTCATTTAACTCCAAGGTTTTCAAGCAACTGAAATGTTTTTCTAGAGATTATCCATCTTCTATCTAAGCTACATCTTTGTCTTTTGTATCCATGATATTTGATTCTGTTTTTCTTAATGGCATTTGAGAGTGGTATTGTTTACAACACTAATACAAGATAATTTAAAAAAATAAAAGAAAAATGGAAAAAATATGGTGAATAAATAAAAATTCTATTATGATAAGTATAACAAAAACAACATAGAATGGGGAGCCAGAACTGAGAGAAAATGACAAAGAGATAAAAAATGAAGTCAAAAACATGCAAAATGCCACACAAAAAATATAAATCCATAATAAAATAATTTGTTGATAAATGACAATCAAATAAGAGAAAAAGAGAAAAGAAGAAAAGAACAGTTAAAGCTTTTTAAATGTAACCCTTATAAAAAAATAAAAATAAGATTGTAACACCTATGGATAAGAAATTTCAAAAGGAAAAAGAAAGAATAAAACAGAAAGAAGATAAAATGACCCAAGTGAAAAAAATAAAGAAGTTATAAAAAATATGTAATTTTTTTCTTGGTTTTGAGAATTACCTTTTTTGGCAGGGGCAGGTAGCTCTATACTACAGGTTTTGCCCCTGTGGGGCTCTTGAGCAGAGATTTGCTGTTATGTCACTATGCCAATGATGTAGACTTTGCCTCTCAGTCCTGTTGGTAGGCTTTGACAATGGGAGACTCAGTTAGTTTTCCAGGTGCCTCTTCCCACGTCTCTCCCACCTGAGCTAGCAGCCTGGGAACTTAGCAGTAAAGTTGCCCCAGCCACTGCTTGCAAGGCAAGAGGCTCTAAGAGCAGTCAGGTTCTTCCTCCAGAACTGCTAAAAGCATAGTTCTGGGTGAGGCTGTGCCAACCAGAGCTGCCAGAGAAAGCAGGCAGGGCTGGGAGCCACTTGCAGATCTGGAGTCTTTCCAAGGGCCCCTGGGAAGGTCTAGTCTGTCTCAGTGCTCCCCGGTCTCATGTTCACAGGCTTCTTTCTTGTGTCCTGTTTGGTAGCCTGCAGCAAGCCATGTGCTTGCCCAGCCCCCATAGATTTCCACAGTGCACACGGAGGTCTGCTCCCGCCCACTTAGGCACACAACTGCCTGTGATTTCAGTCAGTGTTGGAAATGCAGGAATGTGCTTTGTGACCTGTATCCGCTCACAGAGATACCCCGCCCAGATGGCTTCATGCCTAGAGGTCCAGGCCCTTGTGCACTTCCTGTGATGTTGGTCAGGGAGCCGGAACCACACAGAAATGCTGGCTACAACCCACACAGAAATCTACTGCTGACAATCTCGGGCCTAGACCTCTTGCCCACAAGTGCGTGTGCCCACGCCAGAGGTGCCAGGTGGAGCAATGCACACTGCCCGCAATCATGGAACTGAGGGCGCGCAAAGGCTGGCACCGGAACTGCTTTTGCCCCGGCCTTTGTGGGCAACCTACTCCAGCTACCTCTGTCAGAGTCTACCACCCCTGCTAGCCACATGTCTGTGATCTCATGACGAGCTGGCACACTCTTTCCTCTGCTTGATCATTCACCCTAACCCAGCTTCTTCCCTCTGCCTCAGATCCTCCACTTCTATCAGTTCCAGATGAAAGCAGCCCTTCTTCAGAGGAGTGAGGAAAGCAGAATACTCCATTTCTGTCTTATTTCCTTCAGAATGGATTATATATTCAGTCACCTTTTTGCCCAACTGAACCTTTGTCTGGTGTGTGTATATTTCAGATCCTCCTGAGATTTCTTCTCTGTCTTTAGTTGTTGAATTTGTTGAAATTTCAAGGGGAAAATATTGGGAGCACCCCTCACAGCACCATTTCTCTGATGTCAGTCACTCTCTGGTTTTTATTTTTATAAAAAAAAATTTTCCATCCCTTCATTATCATTCTATGTGTACCTTCAAAGTTAGAATTAGTCTCGTGTATACAACATATCCTTAGAATTTCTTTATTTTTTTTTCTTTTGTATTTTTTTGAAGTGAAGCAGGGAGGCAGAGAGATAGACTCCCATATGTGCCTGACTGGGATCCACCCGGCAAGCCCACTAAGGGAGGATGCTCTGCCCATGTGGGGCATTGCTCCATTGCAACCAGAGCCATTCTAGCATCTGAGGTGGAGGCCATGGAGCCATCCTCAGCACCCGAGCCAACTTTGCTCCAATATAGGCTTGGCTGTGGGATGGGAAGAGAAAGATAGAGAGAAAGGGGAGGGGGAAGGGTGGAGAAGAAGATGGGCACTTCTCCTGTGTGCCCTGGCTGGGAATCAAACCTGGGACTTCAACATGCCAGGCCAGTGCTGTACCACTGAACCAACTGGCCAGGGCCTATCCTTGGAATTTTTATAAAAATCCAAACAGCCAATCTGTCTTTCAATAGGAAAATGTCATCAATTTATATTTAAAGTAATTATTGATAACTATTGCTATTTTTTTATTTTTGTATACATTTTGTTATTGATTTTATTCTTTAGTTCTTAGATTTCTGGATTTTTGTTATTTGATGGCTTCTATTTTTTCGTCGAACTTTCATTTTGTTTATGCATTGTTTTACTAATTTTGTTTAGTTGTCCACATGTTCTTGTATTTCATTAACTTCTTAAAAAGAGAACTATTTTGAATTCTTTGTCAGAAAGTTCATAGATCTTCACTTATTTAGGGTCAGTTATTGAAACATTATAAATTCCTTTGGTGATGTCCTATTTACTTGATGCTTCATGAACCTTGATGTCCTACATGGTATCTGCTCGTGTGAGTCAGCACTCTCCTCTTTCAGACATTATAGGTTCCTTTCAACAAAGCCAGTCTTTCACCAGTCAACTCAATTTAGGATTCTGGATGGGTCAGCTGGTAGTGTCTCTGGGTAGTCTTTGGGGCTTGTTCTCAGGGTTTCTATTTAGGTCAGGTCACTGCCTGAGCACTGAGGCCAAAGTGGTTGCCTCTGGCTGACAGTGATTCAATGGTATGTGGGCTTGGTTCCTTGCCCAAACATGATGGTAAGATGAGCTCTGGCTGCCTGGATTCTCTGGTCCAGCTTCCTAGTAGGGGGTTACTGAATGATATACTGAGCAGTCAGGTGGGCTGAAAATTTGCTTTCTTGGCCAGGCTGAACCATAGAATAGTCTCTGTGGCCATTATGGCTTAAAAGCTGAAGGCCAGAACTAAGTTGATCTGTCCACCTAGCATCCTCCTGACCAAACAAGGCCATCACCGTGGCTCTGCAGATGGACAGAGGCTAGGCTCTTTGCTCGGCTTCCACTGTAACTAGGGGTGTAGGAAGGGCTACACAACCTACCAGGTGCCCTGTACTTCTTTCTAGTCTAGTGAGGATGGGGGCTACATTTAGCAGTAGGATTTTGTTTTGTTTTGTTTTCTTTCCTGTCCAAGCAGGATGGTAGAATAGTCCCCAGGCCTGGAGATCCAAGTCAGGAAACTATGCACCAAGCTCTATGGCCAGAGAGGACTCCAGTTTGACTCTGAACATGGCCAGAGCCACTGGTTGAGATTTCTATTAAAGTACCTCTGAGAGGAGGAACTTCGGTCAGCCAAGATCTGAATGCTAGTTGTTATAAGCCCCGTTCTTTTTCTTCATTCTAATCTAGGCTTTAGTAGTCAAGATCCACTTCAGAATCCCCTCACAGAGTCCATGAGGTGATACTCAGGTGAGCCTCCCAGAAAAATATCACACGATTTTTAGAAAGATGGGTATCTACATTCATCTCTCTATTTCCCACTGGAAGAACTGTAGGACCAGGGGACCCTCTTGGTGTATGTAGTGCTGTCCTGGTCTGGAGGAAGGGTGACACAGTCAGCACAGATAAAATTCCTCTGAAACTTCTAAAGTCCTCTATCTCTGTGGTCCAGCGAGTGACTCCACCTCACCCCTATGTTCTTGGATTTTCATAATTGTGCCTTGTCTGTGGATAGTTTCTTGCTCATCTTCTTGTGAGAGAGACTGAAGTCAGGAATGAACCATATCACCATCTTGATGCATTTTATTGGAAAAGAAAACATTTTTAAATGTTTATTTAATTGATTTTAGAAGAGAGGAATAAAGAGAGAGAGAGAGAGACAGGAACATCAATCTACTCCTGTATGTGCCCTGAGCGAGAACTGAATCCAGAACCTCTGTGCTTCTGGACTATGCTCTAACCAACCGAGCTATTTGGCTAGGGCAGAAAAGGAAATTTTGAGGCTCATCTCTTTCATGTAAATAAATGCAGAAATCTTATGCAAAAAAATACACAAAGTGCAAAAAATAATTGCTAAAATTTAACATATTTCATGATAAAATTCTTAACATATATTTAGTGACAGTATATATAGAAACTACAAAATTATCTGTAAACTACTAGAAATAATATGTAATGTTAAAAGATGTTTGATATGCTATAAATATAAAAAATAACAGCAAGAAACTATAGATAATAAACGTTAAAAAGCAACTATTTTATAAATATTAAACTAAAAAACATTAAATGCCTAAAAACTAATTTACCAAAAGTTGCACTATTATTCTAATATAAAATTATAATTATCAAGAGAAATTATGAATATCTACAAAAATGAAACAGCTAACATTTCTGTGAATTGTAAGACTCAACAACATTTTAAAATATTACTTCTTCATTAACTGATGTATAGGTTTAGCCAAGCTCAATGTAAATTTGATATAAATAGAATTAATAATAAAAACATGTAATATGTTTTGCTTATGTTATTTTACTTAGTATACTGCATTTGTTATTCATCCATGTTTTTGTATGTATCAGAAGGTTATTCTTTTATTGTTGTGCAGTATTCCATTGAATAGATATATCTATTCACCTATTCATAAACTCTTGGGTTGTTGCTAGTTTGGGGCTATATAAATAAAGATGCTATGAACATTTCCATAGTTCATTTTTCTCATAGAGTGAGAAGGATGTAATAACTGAAACACAGGAAAGGAATATATTTAAAGTCTAAATAAACTTCCAAACTCTTTTCCAGGTGGTTGCACCATTTCTTGTCTACACAGAAGGCATAAGAATTCCAGTTACTCTACTTCGTCAATCCTTGGTATGACCAGTTTTTTAAATTTTAGTCTCTCTAATATGTGTGTAGTGTTGTCTCATTCCAGCTTAACTTTGCTTTTACTTAATGACTTACAAGTTGAACACTTTTTATGTGCTTATTTTTTATCTGTGTATGTTCTTTACTAGAGTTTTCAAATTCTTTGCCTACTCCTTTAACAAAGTTTTGGTTGTTGCTTTCTTTTACATTATGAGTTGTAAGCATCCTTTATATATTCTGAGCATGAGTCCTGTATCAGACATGAATCAAAATACTTTCTCTTAAGAACTCTCTTAACATCATCTTTTACAAATGTTTGTCTTTTCACTCTCTTAACAGCATTTTTACAAGGCAAAGATTGTTAATTTTGAGGAAATCCAATTCATACAGGTTTTCTTCTATACATTGTGCTTTCCGAGACATGGCTATAAAATTTTTGTCTACCTTAAGATTACAAAGATTCTTCTCCTATTTTCTTGGAAGTGTTATAGTTTTACATTGATCACTTAGGTCTATTATGCATATTATGTCATATTTTGTAAAGGTTGCCAGGAATGAATTGAAACAATTCCCCTTTCCTTCCTCTCTGATTTTTTTCTTTCTTTATTTTTTTCCCTTTTTTTCTTTCTTTATTCTTTCTTTTGTATATAGATATCCAGTGATTCCAGAATTATTTGTTGAAATGACTGCCCTTTCTCCACTGATTTATCTTTTTACTATTGTTAAAAAAGAATTCTTTATTGTTATTTATCACAACAAAAATCAGTTTCCTTATATCTGTCTGCCTGCTTCTGGACTCTCTATTCTGTCAACTGACTTGTCTATGTGGACCTAAACACCACACTGTATTGACATTGCAGATTTAAACTAAAACTTTCAATCAGTTAGTATTAGTCATCCATTTTTTTTTTCAAAGGTGTCTCACTTATTCTTGGTTCTCTGCATTTCCATTAGAATTTAGAATCACATGGCCAATTTCCATAAATCTTCTGGAATTTTGAATGAGATTGTGCTAAATTTTTTAATCAGTATAGGAAAAATAGAGAACTTAATGGTCCTGAATTTTCCATATCATTGAGATAGTATCTTGCCATTTAATTAGGTCTTATTTAATCTCTCTCAGAATCATTTTATAGTGTTCAATAAACAAGTCTTTTATATCTTTTGTCAGATTCATTTCTAAATATTTTATTTTTTGAAATTTATTTAAACTTTTTATAATTTTAATTTATAATTTAGTTCTAATATATAAAAAATACAATTGACTTTTGCTCATTGATATTGTTATCTAGAACCTTGCTAAGCTCACATTACTTACAGTAATATTTTTGTTGATTTTATTGAATTTCCTACATAAAGAATTATACTGTCTATGAATAAAAGTAGGTTTACTTTCTTTCCAATCTGGATGTCTTTTATTTCTTTTCCTTGTCTTATTGCACTGGCTAATATGTCCAATACAATGTTGACTTAAAATGATGAGAGCAGACATTCTTGCCTTGTCCTTGATGTTAGGAGGAAAGCATCTGATATTTCACATTAAGTATAATGTTAACTGTAGGTTTTTATATTTGTTCTTTATCATGAAAAGTAGATGTTTTCATTACTGGTGTAAAATTTGATGATGCTGTGGCTTACTGTACACTTTTTGTTTCTTGTGCTTGGGTTTTATTGGATTTAGGTCTGTGTGTTTATAATTTTTACAAAAATAAACATTTTAAAACCATTATTTTTTCAGGGTTTTTTTTTTTTTTGTATCTTCCTGTGTAGCCCCATCTCATTGGAAACTCCAACAACACACATATTATGTTGCTTGATTGGTCCCATAATTTACTGATTCTCCATTTTAAAATTATTTTTCTGAGTTTAATTTTGAATAATTTTATTGCTAATCTTCCTTTTGCAATGCAGTATCTGTCATTATTTCCATCCTGTGCATTTTTGTCTCAGACACTGATTTTCATTTCTAAAAGTTCACTTAAAATCTTTACTAAAAAAAATCTTTCATGTTTTTACTTGATGTTTTGAACATATACTTTAATCTCATTGTCTGCTAATTTTAACATCTATATCAATTCTGTGTTGGTTTCACTTGGAAGATTCTTCTAAACACCACAGGTCAGATTTCTTTTTCTTTGCATGTCTGTTAATTTTTTTATTGACTGCTGGACACATGTATTTTTATTTCATTGAATGCTGAGTATTTTTTTTTTAAACTTTTTTTTTTTATTTTTTATTTTTTTTTATTCATTTTAGAGAGGAGACACAGAGTGAGAGAGACAGAGAGAAAGAAAGAGAGAAAGGGGGCCTTGACCAGACCAGTGCAGGGTTTTGAACTGGCGACCTCAGTGTTCCCAGGTCGACGCTTTATCCACTGCGCCACCACAGGTCAGGCCTGAGTATTTTTTAAAAATATCTATATATATTATTGAACTTTGTTCTGTGATACAATTAAGTTATTTAAAATCATTTTGGTCTTTTTGGATCTTGCTTTAAGATGTGATGAGCAGAGCTAGTGCAGTGCTCCATCAAAAGGTGCAAATGATGCTGCTCCTGAGGCAAGACCCTACTGAGGCTCCATGAATATCTATGAAACATGAGATTTTCAGTAAGGCTGAAGGGAACAGCTACTATTCCTAGCCTTTTGGAAATGCTCATCACTGTTTCATTTCTTAGGTGGTACTTTTCCTGTTTCCTTACATCAAGCATTAATTAGTAGTCAAGAGGAATCTGCTACAGATTTCTGGATTATATTTCAGAATAGCTCTCTCTTTCTATTACTCTGTCCTGAGAATTCTAGCTTATTTGGACTCCCAGACTCTTGACTAAATCTCCTCAATTCAGGGACACTGTCAGGCTCCACTTGTGTCCTTCTCCCTTTACCGTATTCTGAAAACTTTTTTGTGGACAAAAGCTGGGGTTTTGGAAGGCTCATCTGATTTTTTATTTTTTATTTTATCTTTTTGTCTCTCAGAGATCACTGTACTTCACTGCCTAAGTTGAAGTGTCTCAGAAATTTTAGTTTCACATATTTTTTCTGGTTTTGTATATTGTTGTTTCAGGCAGAAGGTATATTTGGTGGCTGCTACTCCATCTTGAATATGAGTGGAAGTCTCTTCTACTGTTTTTATTAGTTATAAATTCTATTTCTTCTTTTTTGCCAATATTAAAATTTATTTTATTTTTTACTATTGGCATATATTGACTTTAAAAAAGTTAATGATGTCACAAAATGGATAAGAGTAAACAATTTGAGAGAAAAATATTAAAATACAAAGTTGTTTCCTATAATTGCAACTACTATTTTAATGGTTATTCTTGTCCAGAAACATTCAGATTCCTAACATTAATAAAAATGTTTAGCATCCTGATGAAGAATAATAAAATTAAGATACTTTAACTCCTATTACCACCTTCTTATTTGTATGCTATATTATTATAAGTACAGTTAACACTTGTAAAACATGGATTTGAACTATGTGGGTTCACTTATTCACATTTTTCTTTTAATAAACACTCTAAATGTATTTTCTCTTCCTTATGTTTTATTCATAATATTTTATTTTATCTAGCTTACTTTATTATAAAAATACAGTATGTACACATCTAACACAGAAAATATATGATAATAGACTGTTTATGTTATTGGTAAGGTAAACAGTACAATAGTAGGCTATTAGTTAAGTTTTTGGTGAGTCAAAAGTTATGAATAAATTTTAGACTATGTGGGCAGCTACTAAAACCTGTATTGCTCAAAGGTAAACTTGTTTTCATGCAATTCAATTGTTTTTATTATCCTTACATAGTAGTCATTATTATTTCTTTATATAATGAATGTTTGTTTATGTTTACCCAAATGTTTAACATTTTCTTTCTTCACCATTCTTTTTTTGGCATATTGTTTTCCTGTTCTTAATGAGGTCTTTAGAGGAAACATTTGCGAAGGATATTTTTGAGGATAAAATTCTCTAAATATCTTCACTTTGCCATAAGCTTTAAAAAATAGTTTAACTAGGTATTTAATAGGTTGTAAGTTCTTTCCTCTTGGCATCTTTAAGATATTATTTCATTGCCTTCTGGCTTTCATTGCTAATATTTTAGTCATTTCTGATTTTTTTCTTGTACTTGATATTTTTTCCCTACTACATTACGTTAACTTATCAATTTCATTGTAAGTATTCTATTTGGGTTATCTGAATCTGATTTTCTCAGATTTTCCTGTTTTGTGAAATAGGTATTACTAAGGAAGTTATGCTTCCTAAGTCTAAGTTTTATGTGAAATAGGAGGATGGGTTGTGCTGGAGAGATGAGGGGGTAGGACTATTTGACAGATAGCCACTTTAGATTGGGTACCATGTTTTTCTCCTATTTATGTTTCTATCTGACATGACAGTTCTAGATATGTCAGTTCTCAAGGAAAGCATTAATTCCAGAGTTTGTTTACCAATATTGATTCACATTTATTATTTTTATTCTGGTCTTAAAGATTTCCTTTGCTTTTCTTCCAGTTAAAGAAGACATTTAAAAAGATGTTTACACAAAATAGTTTTAGATTAATTTAAGTGTTTTATATCAGGACAAAGCTTCTAATATCTAGTTTGCACATTTTCCTGAAAAGACAGTATGAAAAAGATTTGTGTATTCTGTGTACAGGTGTGATTACCTTACTAGACTGTGAACTCTATCTAGTATAATACTTATTTTAGCTATTTTTGGCTTCTAGCCCCAGCACATTTATTACCTGATACAAAATATACATCCATTATTATTTGAGTTTTTAACGGCATGTAATAAGGGAACCAAGGTTGTTATGACTTGAGAAGTAGTGAGTAGCCAACATGTTAAAATTTAGAAATGTAATGCACAATCAGGAACAAAGAGGAGTCATTGCATATAGAAATCAGAAGGTAATTTTGAAAGAACAGTTTGTAAGGTTGTATGGGAAAAAGGCATAGAGAGATGAGCAGACAAGTGAGGGTTAAAAGATACAGTTGCTTCTCCAAGTCATCTAAAGATCATGGGAAAAAGATGGAAAAGGTGACTGTTTTATGAGGAAGGTTGATTGAAAAATAACATTTTTTTTTGTATTTTTCTGAAGTGAGAAGTGGGGAGGGAGACAGAGAGACAGACTCCCACATGTGCCCAACTGGGATCCACCGGGCATACCCACCAGGGGGTGATGCTCTGCCCATCTGGGGCATTGTTCCATTGCAGCTGAGCCATTCTAGCACCTGAGGTGGAGGCCATGGAGCCATCCTCAGCACCCAGACCAACTTTGCTCCAGTGGAGCCCTGGCTGTGCAAGGGGAAAAGAGAGATAGAAAGAAAGGAGAGGGGAAAGGGTGGAGAAGCAAATGGGCATTTCTCCTGTGTGCCTTAGCTGAAAATCGAACTCAGGACTTCCACACACCAAGCCAATGCTCTACTACTGAGCCAACTGGCCAGGGCTGAGAAAATAACATTTTTAATATAAAAGATCTTTAATCAGAGCATAGAGTGGGAAGGTCTAATGAAGATTGGAAAATTAAAGTAAGATTGAGTAATAAATTTAAGTTTACTGAGATGATAGAGAAATACAAACTCAAAAGAGCTAGAATGGCTAGCTTCAAAACAGAATAGAGAAAGAATGGAAATACAGTCATCCCTCACCATACCGCGGTTCACTTTTCACAGTCTCATTTATCATGGATTTTTATATTGTATATATCTAATTTTGTAATGCGGATTTTTTGCTAAACTGTAGGGTTTTGCAGCATATAGGCATTTGTATATATTTATTATTTTAATTATTTTTGTGGTGAAATAAGCATTATTTAGCCTAAAAAATTGAAAACAATATAAAAATATAAAGCCTTAAAATATACATAAATAATAAGATACATATAAGGTCGCTACTTTGCAGATTTTCACCTATCACGGGGGGTTCTGGAACCTAACCCCCATGATAGATGAGGGATCTCTCTATATATAGTTTCATTAAGAGTAAGAGGCAAGAAAGGTTGAGGTAGATTTTACATGATGAAAAATATTTTATTATTTAATTGTAATGTATTTCCTACCTATTACATACAAAGGATGAGAAGCAGCTGGGATATTGGTAAAAAGACAAGAAACTGCATCTCAATTAACTTAGTTGAAATAGCTGCAAAAAAACCACACAAAACACCTTAAAGCAATAGATAGCTAACACTGACTTTCTTATGAATAAATAACAAAGAGGAAATGTTTGGGGAATAAGCCCATATAATTCAAAAGAAAATATGTATCTTCTCATTTATTTTTATTTATCAATCCTATTTGCAAGGTACAGAACATCAATCTTTTATTATGTAATAGGTATCATACCTACCAGACTACCATAGTTATGTTTAGAGCTTTCAGATAACAAGATGAATGTTGTCTCTTCTGAGGCCACAGTGAAATCATCCATGTCCCCCCAGTTAGAAACAGACACGTGTCAAGACTGAGTCTAGACTGATTTCCCCTCTATTTTCAGATTTAAAGAGCTGGGGACTCAATGTTGGGTTTTAGTCTACATGGAAACTTCAATACATGTTACCACATCTGCTATAAAGGCGATGAATTGTGTCATGCAAAATGTAAGAGAAATTTCCATATGGAGCAGACTCAAAGAACATTTTTATAATTAGAATTTGCTACAGACTTCACTAGTATTCTAGGTATAATTATGTTAGAAAAAATGTTTTCCCAACACTTAAAAGATTGTATAATATTTGAGTTAAATAAGTCCCAGTCAGTAGGCATTCTTTGAATCATTGACAAAAATAAGTGTATATTTTATAGAGCCCTGTTTTACCTTTAGATTTTCACAATTGATGCTTTAGATGGAGAAGAAATCCATGACCCTGTGTATCCACTTACTGAGTCACTGAAAGGCAATGGCCCAATCCAAATATTATAATAAAAGATGGAGCTAAGAAGGACTAAATAAGAAGCAAAGATCAAATGGAAAATGCTCTTTCCAAAATGAAACACTTAGTCCAGGAAAGTGTTGGGTGTCAAACCTTGAACCTGAGGAGCCTGGCTCTGAAATCTTGGCCTCCAGCATGATTGTGTCTGTAACTCTTTGTGTGGCTCCATGTGACATATACTGCTCAAGTGTGGGAAAGAAAAAATTTCCAGCCCAGAGCTGTCTGAAGTCAACATCTTATTCATTAAATGCTTCTCAGTTTGCAGTTATCTAACTTTCTCTTTCCAGCCCTAAGTCCAGATATCACACTGTTCTCCATGGGCCCACAGAGGTGCTCACTCTCAAGTGTCCCATTTGAGATATGAGTCCCTTTACCACTCTTATTGGTCACGATGCAAATCTAATTCCTGGTGTGTTTGAAGTAACTCCAGCTAGTAACTAGTGATTCCTGTTAGTAAATTCCAGTCTAACTAATGTAATTTACTTGCTACTATATGTCTTTTAGGGGTAAGAAATACTTTTGTAGAAAGGAATGACTGGAATGAAAGTAATGTCAGGAGCTGGAATTAACTACATTATAGGAAAAAAAAAATACTGGTTAAAACTGGTCATGTATCTATTCTCGGCCCAGACTTTTAGGTGAAAAGGAAGAACTTCTAATGTTTAAGGATATAGGGCATGTACTTTGTCCCATTGTGTTACTTTCATCTGGATTGTCTCTTTTAACCCTTCCAATAAAAAGTGGGGGAAAATTTGGCAACTTTCCCACAGAGGTTCGAACAGATGTGTACATAAAACTTAACTCAAATCACGTTATTTTCCCATTCAAGTCACTCTGATGGTTGCTAATTGCACTTAGAGTAAAATCCAAAGCATCTATTATGTTCTTCAAGGTCTGAGGTTTCTGACCTCTATCTATATCTCTGTCTTTATCTCCTGTAATTACCCCTCTAGTCTGTCTGTAGTCCTATGGCCTCTACCTATTCTTTTAAGATAGCAAGTTTGCTCACACACAATATCTTTGCATATCCTGGGCCCACTGTCTGGAAAGCTCTTCCCTCAGATATCTGGATAGTTTCCTCCAGTCTCCACTCAAATGTCTCCTCTTTAGAGAAAGCTTCCTGCTACTCCATATAAAAGAACACATACCATCCTAAATCAGCTGGCATTCCTTTTTACTTTATTTTTCTTTGAGTCTTTTTCCACTATGTGTTATCAATATTACATTATATTCTGTTGTATATTTTTACTGTTCCACACTAAAATATAAATAAACTCTGTGGGCAGAGGCATTTAATAATTATATCAGTGTTTATAATAACACCTGGCACTTAGGAGGTGGTCAATGTCAAATAGATAAATTAAATGATCAGTTTTCTCTCCAGAGCCTTATGCACCATTTAGATGCAAGAGTAATGTTTGTGTTTTATAGTCATTGCTGATGTTTACTGGGTGCTCATTGCATTTGAAGCATTAAATGCCTTACAAGCATTATTACATTTAATTTTGACACACATAAAGGCATATAAGCAAGTGTTTTTATTATTACTTCAATTTTACAGATGAGGATATGTTATGTTCAGAGAAATTGAATAATAGATCACAAAACTAATAAATAGGGCAGTTGAGATACGAGGCCAGGTATGTCTGGCTATTGAATCCATGCTCAAAACTAGTATTGCAGACATGCTCATGTTGTCTTACCAATGGTTTTGCTATATTCATCCCATACTAGAATCAGTGATCTTAGTCCTGTCCTTGTGCAGAAGAGAAAAGCTGAGCCCAAGAGAATAAGAAACACTGGAAATCTCAAACCCACGCTTCTTTACACTTTCCTGCACAAACAATAGCAGACCACGACTAATAAAGAACATGCGGAAGAGTCCTAGCTACCAATTAAGAAAGAGATGTTTAGGTACCTTCTGACAACATTAAGCAAAATAATACATTTGGTGGCAAAATCAGAAAAATAATAGGTGGAGTTAACATTTGGCAGAGTGAACTATGTTTGAATGAAACAAACATTCTTTGGGTGAAAAGTTCACCCACAATATTTGTAAAATTTTAGCATATTCATGTTTGACAAAAGCATACTCTCAATTCAAAATAGATTTCTCATCCAGTTTGTAACCATTTTTAAGATATTTAAGTGAGCATAATCTGGATAACTAAGAAACCCACTCCAACAGTAGTTTCTTCATAAACAATGTACACATGTGAGGATGATTGTTCTAAGATTTCAATATGTCTTATAAAGATTGACAATGGCACTGACATTCTATTATACTGAAGGTGAAAAATCATCAAAAGCATAACTACTAAAATTATAAAAATAGAATATGGATACATGGATAGATACCTAGACAGAGATCAATACTCATACATTTTTATGACATACAATTTGACATTTTACATCAACTTAAAATATAAGTATTTTCATTTGGAAGGCTTTTGCTTAGCATTTTTACTAATTGCAAACTGGAATGGCAAAAGTTGAATTTAACATTTACCTCTATTATCTCCTGAAATAATACCAAAATGACATAAAGAAGATGAAGGATGCACAAATTCCCAAGGTAAAAGTGACCTGAAGGGAATACATCATGAGAAGATATACATCCTAAAAACTTGGAAAGAGCAGACATTTAGTAACTTGTTTACAGAACAGAGAACCTAGTGAAGCCATAGAAGGGAAAGAGAGGAGATGGCAAGGGTTGGGGGGGGGGGATCAGAAGAAACAAGTTGACACTGGGGCACAATCCTGAACATGGCCACAAATTGAAGGCAGCTCTGATTGCTGAAGGTGGAATCAGATGGGACTATAACAAGGAGGAAAGAGGAAAGGTTTAAATACAAATCATTAGAACTTCCAGATCATCTGCTCAGACTTATGAGGCCAGTGAAGCTCTTCCTCTAGACCAGCAGAGGACTGGACATTTAACAGGTGGACTCAGGCAGACCTTGGGTTTGAGGACATCAGACCCGAACAAAGGCCAGAGTGAGAAAGTAATTCATTTTTCTGAAAGAGGACTAATTATATATCTACAAGCTGACACCAGCTCTTTTCCGGCCCTTTATGCCCCCATAAGACCAGTCAGCCCAGTGCAATTACACCCCCTTCCAAGTCCCATTACCTTGCCCATTCCATTCCAGATTGTAAATTTCCTTTTTGGTAAACTGACCAGTTCAAGATAGGAAACCAACAAAGAATGCCATTTGGGTATCCTCCAATAAACTGTTCCTATCATCAGGACGAACCAGCAGTGAAGACTGCAGGTCTCACCCTCATGGAAGCCTTCCAAGCTTATTTTAGTGCTCCATTCTAAAATAAGAATGTACACACACACCACCAGACACATAAGGGAAAGACTCCAACATGAAAGACAGAGGCTAACATAAACAGAAACAGAAATACACTTGCAATCAGCACAATGCAGAGAGAAGAAAATTTTGAAGAACTATTATATCCAGAGAAGAAAGAAAATACTACCGGGTGGGGCAAAAGTAGGTTTCAATTGTTCCTATGGAAAATAATATAATAATTAATAAATAGTAATACAAGAATAAACTTTCACATGCAACTATAAACCTACTTTTGCCCCACGCTGTATATCACTTTCACTTTCTAAAAATAATTATTTTATTTTATTTTAGAGCAAGGAAGGGAGAGAGCAAGAGAGAGACAAAAACATCAATCTCTTCCTGTATGTGCCCTGACCAGAGATCAAACCAGCAACCTCTGCACTTCTGGACGATGTTCTAATCAACGGAGTTGGTTATCCAGCCAGGGCTATATATCACTTTCATAAAAAAGAAAGTGGCTCAATGCATAAAGTGTTGGCCTGTGTGCTGAAGTCCAGGTTCAATCCCTGGTCAGGACACACATGAGAAGCGACCATCTGCTTCTCTCCCCTCACTCTTTCCCTTATTTCCCTCTTCCTTTCCTGCAGCCAGTGGCTCAAATAATTTGAGTGCTGAGGGTAGCTCAGGTGCTCCCAGTGTGTCAGCTTCAGGTGCTAAAACTCGCTCCGTAAATGAGCATTGGATTGGGCCCAGACAGGGAGTTGCCGGATGGATCCCAGTCAAGGTGCATGCGGGAGTCTGTCTATCTCCCCTCCTCTCAATTATACAAAAAGAAAGAAAGAGAACCAAATGCTATAAAAAGAAGGGTCAGAATTGGACAGAATCCTTGTAAATTAAAAAGAGTACAGAAATAAAAACTAAGAGTATATTTGAAATATAATGTTCGGGGTAGTCAATTCAGAAAGTGGAACAAAGATGTGCCCTTTCTTGTCATGCAAGACCTGGAAACCAAGGGACTACTTTCCAACACATATTCAACCAGGAGAGACACCTGGATGTAATCTGGAAGGCTGGGGAGAGGCTTATTATATAGTGGCCAGCAAGTGTGTGGGTCTGGAAAATTGACATTTCATAGTGGCCTCTGGACATCTTGCTGGAAATCGACCACCCCATTGCAGAGGGAGCTGCTGTTCCTCAGACTCTGTGATTCTCTGAAATTTAGAGCGAGTTTTCACTTGTCTCATTCCTCTAGCCTTCTCAATGATTTGTAACACTAAATTTCTGTATTATGTTGCTCTCTGCTAGAGTAGCTTGAGTATATTTGGTATCCCAAAGAAATTCTCACATAGCAGGTAAGCATAAATGAGGACTTTTATTAAAAAGAGAGAGAGAGAGAAGTAGCAGTAGGGAATTAATGATGCAAGTGTTTGTCACAAGAGGAATTGTTAAGTAAAACCTTGTGGTTATAGATAGTGATGCATGGTAATATAGTTTGAAACAAACTATACATATATAAAATAACAAATGGATAATGAAGACATAGTCTTCCCTGGAAAAAGGATGAAATGAGATTAGTAATGCTACGTACGTCTAGGGAAATAAAACAAAAACACAGGCAAAACAATACTCACATATTATAAAGGACATAGAGCTTATTTAATAAATGTTATATTTACAAGGAAGCTATGAAGATATACTGGGGTGTACATGTGTATAAGAGAAGGGAGGTAGGAAGTAGGACCGAGTGTGGATAAGGAGTAATAATACTGCTTTTGGACAGCTTGATAATAATAATGCTATTCACTGGAGAGCAAGATTACCTCAATTCTCTGCACCTGCAATCTCTCCTCTCTCTCTCTCTCTCTCTCTCACACACACACACACACACACACACACACACACACACACAATTTGGAACTACTGTCTTCTGAAGGTTAAGCCTAGGAGTGGTCTGTGACAATGGCCATAACCATGGCA
This sequence comes from Rhynchonycteris naso, assembly GCA_037038555.1. NCBI lineage: Eukaryota > Metazoa > Chordata > Mammalia > Chiroptera > Emballonuridae > Rhynchonycteris > Rhynchonycteris naso. The sequence continues at coordinate 150,135,944 of CM072997.1, forward strand.
GTGACAATTAAGAGGAAAGGTTAGATAAGAACATTGTTTTAGGTGTAAGCTCATTGAATATAAAGATTTAGGTTTGTTCATCATTATATGCCCAGTGACTGCAGAGGATCAATAAATATTTGTGTAACTAAACTGAACTGGCACCAACCTACATTCCACTTCAAAGTTCAGGTTCCAGAGACAAAGTTTCCAAAATTGAAGTAAATCATAAGAATTCTCACATCTCTTTTCAGCGTTGCTGCATAAATAACATATACTGAGTAGTTGCATACATAAGATTGAAGTTGCCTTAGTTTTGATGATAAGAGTCATGAGTACAGGAACATAAAGTTAGCCTTTTTCTAGACCTGCAGCTTCTATACCAGCGCTCTGGAGAAAGTTAGTGGATGGGTTGGGTTAGATCTCTTGTCTCAGAGCAGTGGTTCAGATCTTAAAGAGCCACATCTGGAATGAGGACTCAGTCAATGACCATTAAAGAGGCAATTATTTTTCATTCATTTTAAAGAATTTTAGTTTTAGTTTTAAAGTGACCCAGAACTTTATATAATTAGGAACTCCCACTCACCATTTAAGAAGATTAAATCACTGCACAAGAGATCTCTGAAAAATTAGTATTCAATAACACAAGTTGACAACTATTACAAGAGTTAAAAAATATGTATATATTTACATTCATATTTATACACACATATTCATATATACCATTTATACACACACACATATCCATACATGTGTGTGTGTGTGTGTGTGTGTGTGTGTGTGTATTTTTCATGGACCTGACTGACCCCAAGAACATTTGCTCTTATAAATAGCTTTATTACTTAATTGGTAATAATTAGGTCCTGCTTGCCTGTGTGTGGCATTAACATAAATTGGTTGTGAAAAGCACCAGGTGCATTCAGTTAAAAAACTTTAAAGAAAGGTATCACATTTTACCACTTGGTTGCATTTTGAAAATATATTTAACAGGTTTATTCCAACGTCAGGGTTGCAATAAATGGAAGTCAAGCTGACTTAAAACAGACATGTCTTGTGGGTTAATCTTCCTGTCTCCTGATTTCCATCACCTACTTTGAAACTGTTTAGTCTTCCATCTGTAGACCCTGCCAACGCCTGCAGCTGAAGCCTGCAGTTACTCTACTCTATGCAACAGAAGACCTACATTTTTTTTTCAGCTTGGAATGTTGTTAGTCTGAGTCAGGCTAACCATCAGAACTAACAAGGCACAGGGCAAATTATAACCATTATTTCTGTAAAATGGCTGGATGGACTTAGGTGCAGTGTGAATAACAGGGACTTAAACAGAGGCATAAAATAAACTTAGCCCATTTGCAAATGCCTTGCCTCCTGTTACTATCCACTTAGTGGCTCTTGGCATGTACAATGAACCCCGAGGAAGGACCCTGAATAGCAGGCATCAGAGGTATATTTGAGTTTTATGCACTGAAATTATTTTTAGACTTTCCTGAGAATATGAAAACTTTATGAGGGAGCTTAATATTAAAAACTCAGGCACACAGGGAAATAAGATACACTTTAAGCTTTAGATACTGGATTTCTGTGGGAAATGAGTCAATACTGATCCAGTTAGCTGTTGCTAATACTTTCCTGCAAGAATAGTCCTTTAAAATGCAATTATCCACTAGTCTTAGTATTTACTTAGGCTGGTCTTAGTATTTCTTATAGACACAGACAGATACATGCACACATCTTTACTTCTTGTAACCACTTCTTCAAAATTTAATGACTCTTAGGACAAGTTTATACATGAAACTATGACTCCCATAAATTGTTTTCTTTCAATATTCCCACTTGATTGTGTACCAAGAGCTCTACAATTTAACACACAGTCTATGCTCCCATGAAAACCACTAATGAAATGTAGATAAACTCATCTTCAAGGCACATAATAAAGTGGATTTGTAAGGAAGTCAAAATTCATACATTTCTTGTTCATTCAAACCTTACTCATTCCTTAATAAAAATCTCAACTACTGCTACATCCAAAAAGTCTTCTCTGATTATTTGTTGTATAAATGGGTACAAGTTTTTATTTTTATTAGAGTATGTTTTGTATTCTCTAAATAGCTCATGCATAAAATCTTTTCTTCTCAATTTATTTGCAAAATACTCAGGGAAAAAGTATGCATGACATTTTAAAACTTTCCGATACCTAATTACGATGTTATAAATTCATGCTTTAAAATTCTGCCTCTTTGATCCAACATATGGCAAATAGCAGATAAAATATAAAAAATACAATTAAATAACTTCAAAGCACTAAATATAGTGATAGAGCAGCAATGGAATCAAACACAAACTATTAAGAGGAGTTAATACTGTGGGTCTGTTGGAATGTGAGGCTGGAAGCCAGCAGGGGTAACACTTGTTCTAGATTCCTTGGAGTAGAAGGAAATAAGGTTCCTCATGTATAGTAGACATTAGAGCTAGTCTCACTGCTGGAGCTTACTGATGCTGAGAGGCAGCTAAAAAAAGCCCTGATTTACTAACTGGGGTGGCGGGGGATACAACATTTATACTGTTGCCCCTTAACAGAGACACAAAGATGCAAACAGCCTTGAAACCAGGCAACCTTGAGCTAAGACACTACTTGACAGCAGGAAATAAAATTATAACATTAAATGAAAATAATAGAAAATATCAATAATGGTTTTAAAATCAGTATGTTTAGAATCTTTTAAGAGACAGAGAAATAAAATAATCACAATAAATAAAAAGAATGAAAAATTATGAAATCAAAACATATAAAAATGATATGATAAAGAGTAGATATAAAAATAAGACATTCCTAAAGTAAAAATTATTGTTATTGAAATGATAATAATTGGAATAACTTTTAAATCAGATACAAAGAGTAAATAAATGGGAATACAGTTTTGAGAAATTCTACAGAATGTAGCACAGTAGATAGAGATCTAAAATATGTGTAGGAGACATGAGCTATATAGATCAAGGTAATTTATTATACTTAAATATGTGTTCCAGAAAAGAAATAAAAAAATGTCTGAGAGGTTATGTTTAAAAATATAAAAATTTTCCAATTTGAGGAAAGACATACATTCAGAGTAGAAATCTCCTCCAAGTATAAATCAAAATAAATAAAAATAAGCGCATACCCATACATGTCTTAGTGAAACTGAAAGACATCAAGGATAAAGAAAACGCTTGGTAGTTGGAAAAGAGACTGGCATGATGCCTAGCAAGGAATGACCTGAACTGATGGCAACAATAATAGATGGTAGAAGACAACAGACTACTGCCTTCACATTCTTGAAGAAATAAATTTTTAAATACAAACTGTACACACAAATAATTTGCTATTTAATAGTGAGGTCATAATAAGTATATTTATAGTTATATAAAGCTTTTCTATACCCTCACTCAAATAATTATTGCCTGACCAGGTGGTGGTGCAGTGGATAGAGCGATGGACTGGGATGCGGAAGACCCAGGTTCGAGACCCCGAGCTCGCCACCTTGAGCGCGGGCCCATCTGGCTTGAGCTAAAGCTTGCCAGCTTGGACCAAAGGTCGCTGGCTCCAGCAAGGGGTTGCTCGGTCTGCTGAAGGCCCGTGGTCAAGGCACATGTGAGAAAGCAATCAATGAACAACTAAGGTGTCGTAAGGGCAATGAAAAACTAATGATTGATGCTTCTCACCTCTCTCCCTTCCTGTCTGTCTGTCCCTATCTATCCCTCTCTCTGACTCTGTCTCTGTCCCTGTAAATAAATAAATAAATAAATAAAAATTACTGAGCCACATTTTCTTTTTGCTGTATGTAAAGGAAGAATGTGTAAAAAATTAATGATAAAATATGTAAATAAATGTAGTAAACTAATTGAAAAAATAAATTAAAATAATTTTAAGTAAAAAAAAAATAGAAAACTACGTAAGTGTTAGGGCTATTTAAAACACACTGAAGTTTTTAGATTTGGGTATAAAAATTTATAATTATGTATGTTAAATAATATTTGCTGAAGAAAAAGAATTACCAAAGCAGCAGAGTGGACCAGGAAAACAGAAGTGTAATCATAATGATGGTAATGATAATGATTATGAATTGATCAATCCACAGGAAGGTAAGAAAACAAAGAGAAAAAATGTCCTATGAAAACATGGTAAAATAAAAACACAAAATAAGATGTAGACATTTAACACAAAATGTTAAAAATGATTAAATTCTCTTAAGAAAAAGATAAATTGAAAGCAATCTGATTTTAAGGAGACAATAAAACAAAATGGCATAGAATAGTTAAAATGAGCATAGTTAACACAAATGCTCGTTTTAAAAAGCTGCTGCAGCATATAAATACCAAAGGAAAATTTAAAGCAAGAAATATCAATAGAGCAATTATTTCATTTTAATAAACTAATGATTCTAACAGAAGTAAAACAAAATAACAATAAAGAACATCCATGTACTTAATAATGGATCTTTGAAATGCACAAAGCAGAAACAAACCTAGTTTAAAATGAACTGACAAATCTAGAAATACCATAGCAAATCTTATCATTTTTGTCATAAATATATAGATAAAACAGAATATTAACAAGTATAGGAAAATATTGAACAAAGCAATAAGCTTGCTCTTATATGCTTACAATGTATATATAAATATTATGTGTAAATTATAAAACAGATCACATATCAAATCACAAATAGTATTTCAAAATACATCAAAGAATTGATGTAATACAAAATATCTACTGTGACCATTGGTTAAAATAGTTTGTACTCGTTATTTTTCCCACAGTACTTGCTGTCTATGATCACACAGTAAGTATTCAGACATCGGCTAAACTGAACTAGTGTCCTCATTCTAGATTTTAATTATTTCAGTCTTCTGTATATGCAGTAGAGAAACTTCCCATCAACTCAGAGGAATCCTGTAAAGCAAATAAAAGAAAAAAACTGAGAAAACTGAGCAAAACTAATCTTTTACAATATAAAAAAGCTATATAATTTCATTTTTAAATTTTTTTCAGTTGAAAGTGCATGAAGCAGCAAAAATAGTAAAGACAAAATAACTTGATTAACTATTTCAAAATTATATTTGACAAACATGTCCTTAATTATTATTAACTTGTTTAATTTAATATTTAAGCATTTATTAGTCACATTGTCAATGAAAACTATTGATTTTGCTGTTATTTAAAGAGAAAACGCTTGATCAGTCATCATGAAACAAGAAAATAACTGGTAAATTTCAGAATATATGCCTTTTGAAAACAAAACTATTCTTTTACATGATAAAGTTTATAGGTATAAATATTCTAGGAGAAAACTAAAGGCTGGCCATTTTGTAAATAAATAAATATTTTATCTATATTTATTTACATTGCTGAGATATTATGTCTACATCAAAATTACTCGATGTGTGATTAACATCATTTTACCTTTATAAATATCTGCTAAACACAGATTATCAATATGATCATTGTTCTACTTAGATGCTTGTTCTACTTAGATGCTTGTAAGAAACAGAGGCTCACCCAGACACCTGTGAAATCTGCACCTTCATTTCTCCCTCCCAAACTCTACTATTAAAGGCAGATGCACATTTGACTATTTTTAACGTAATGCTTTTAATGTAAGGATGCATGTCAACTGAATTTAAATTGTAACTAGATAAAACCTCAGAACTGAAACTGCTCTAGGGGAGAACAGTTTTCTCCATCCCACTTTTGTGATCTATCTAGTAACTTATTGTTCATGACATTTGTTTTCTTATTATCTTCTTCATTCTTGTGCCTTCGTTTTTTCTCTCAACCAACTTCTCTGTTTGGTTTTAGGTTGTATTTTCTCAATGACTGTGTTCACAATGAATAGATAAGTGAGCAAAAAGAAAAAAATGGAGAAAGGCAGTAAGATAGTATAGCAACATGTTTTAAGAGTCAATTGAGAAAATAAAGTGCTTATATCAGTGTGTGGCATATAAGTTTTCAATAAATGATAGTTAAAAATTAGCAGCTCTCTCGCCTGACCAAGGCAGTGGCGCAGTGGATAGAGCGTTGGACTGGGATGAGGAAGAGTCAGGAAGACCCAGGTTCGATACCCCGAGGTCACCAGCTTGAGCGCAGGCCCATCTGGCTTGAGCAAAAGTTCGCCAGCTTGGACCCAAGGTCGCTGGCTCCAGCAAGGGGTTGCTCGGTCTGCTGAAGGCCCGCGGTCAAGGCACATGTGAGAAAGCAATCAGTGAACAACTAAGGTGTCGTAACGGCAATGAAAAACTAATGATTGATGCTTCTCACCTCTCTCCTTTCCTGTCTGTCTGTCCCTATCTATCCCTCTCTCTGACTCTCTCTCTGTCCCTGTAAAAAAAAAAAAATTAGCAGCTCTCTTGTAATTTTACTTATGAATATATTCACATTATGGTTATACTTGACAAGCAGAATAGAGGATGGGCTTTTGTTGTGTCTGATTTTGTAAAGCAAGAATGATAATACTGTATCCTAAGTGCTTTTATTTAAGTAGTTAAATTTTATAAGTATCCCAAAGACTATATTTTGTCAAAGACAAATTTTTTTCACTACAGAGAATGACCAAAGAGAAAAGTGATATTTGCTCTGAGTTACCATTTGTGTTCTATAGGATTTGTAATGACACATTTAAAAGTGTGTTTTTATCACCAACTGAACAAATGAACAAATTAAAAAAGAGAGACACATTGCTGAAGGCATTGTTGAAGATTTCACTGAACTCAAATGTTAATTTAGGAAAGTTTCGTTGAATTTCTACTGCTTTGATTTTCTTTTACTTGATTTCTAGTTTATGCTTTATGAGTGTTTAAATTTATATAAATAACTATACTCCTTAAAATATTTATTTCAAAACATAATTTACATGCTTTCTAGTATTGAAAAATCTAATTTGTACTGAAGGCTAAATTTACTTTTTGCAATGTTTAAAAAAAGAAAGCCATTCACCTTTAATAATCCTTTGGTGAGAAAGGTAACTATCTATTTAGCACAGATATCCACAAACCAAATTTAAATTTAAAAATTAAAGGTATTAAATAAAAATAAGACAAAAAATTTTGATTAATCAAAATTATGTACATCTTCAAATACTATTTTCATTAAATGGTGATGAAAGAAGAGTTGACTTGGGGGGGTAAACATACAATAATGGTGTACAGGGATGTATTATAAAATTGGTCACTTGATATGATTGTTAACCAGTGTCACCCAAATAAAATCAATAAAAATAAAAAAAAATACACATCTTAGTTTAAAAATTACCTCCTTTCCATTATTGATGATTTCCTTAAATGGAAATATTATAAATTACTTATTTCCAAAGAGTAACATTTTGGTAATTATTTTGAGAGCTAAGGAACTAATGAAAAGAAAAATTAAAAGACAGTTGAGGTAAAGACTAAGGTTACATCATCAAAAACTTTAGCACAATTTTCTGAAAACTTTGATTATTTTATTTTATTTTTATAATTTAAATTGTTTTTATTTTTCAATTTTATAGTTGACATACAGTATTACATTAGTTTCAGGTGTTCACCCAGTGATTAAACACTTATTTAACTAAGTGATCATCCCAATAAATCTAGTACCCATCTGACACCAAACAAAGTTGTTACTGACTATATTCCCCATGCTGTATTTTACATCCTCATGACTATTCACTTATATGACAACTTCATGTAATGGCAAGAAGCACAAAATTGAAATTGCAAAGTTGAATTCCATATTTGCTTATAGTTATAACTTTGTTAATCATGGATATTTCAAAAATGTATTTTCATTGCTTGAAAAACACATCCCTTCCAAAAAATAAGAAAAAAACCATATGATTATAATAAAATTAAAGGAACATTGGCAAAGTGTCAAGCTAAATTTAGAACATAAAATAATCTGTTGGGGGAACAATAAAAAACAATATTAACAAGAAAAAATATGTATCATATAACACAAATTTAAAAAATGTACTGGAACAAAACAGAGCTAGGATTGACTGTTTTGGTACTAATGGCTAATAGTAATTGAACACTTAATAAATGTCAGGAAACATACTTGACACATATTGTTCTGTTTATTTTAAACAGCCTTTCTCTTAAATGGATGTGAAGAATTATCCACATTTCAGATTTAAGGAACTAGGTTTCATATGGGCTAATAAATTACCTATGGTATATATTTTTTGTCCTATTTTTTACTCAACTTCATATTGTAAGCATTTCCAAGTCACTAAACTATACTTTTAAAACTTTAAAGACACAGAACATGGCTATTTAATTGCATGATTAGATATACAAACCAGGCTTTATGTACCTAATCCCCAATTATTGAATACTTACTAGCATCAATAACTGAATTGTTTAAACATTGCTAATTATATAGGTATAATGCAAGATTCAAATTAGAGAAATATTGATATTATTAAAAAATATTTTTATACTATTTATTTTTGAGCACCAAAAATTAAGTTTAGTTATGTCAATGGTCAGCATAAATTTGAGAAAATAGGCAAGTTGAAACATTACTAGAAGAAAAATAAACAAGCAAAGCATTTTTGAAGGGTAATTTGACAGAATCTATTAAAATTTCACGTGTGCACACACTTCAACCCCCAAATTCTACTTCTCTGTATCTACCTTAGAGTCAAGTTCATGTGGTATCCAAGGAAGCAAGTTCAAGGATATTTTTGGTGAAACATATTTTATTTTTAAATTTCCCAAAGAGTAATTAAAAAAAATTTAAGCCTCTAACAAATCAGTATAATGAAATGTAATTATTCTTAACCAGCCACTTTTATAACTTTAGAGTGGCAATTTTCTTTTTGTGGTCATTAAAACACCAGTTTGGTAAACTAGATTGATATCTCCCCTTGCCCCCTTCTACTCATCACCCCATAACATTTACGATTGGCCAAGGGGGTCCAAACTGTCAGGATACATGTATCACTAGGGAAACTTGCACCCTCATCTCTCCCTGCCTGATCCCATCATCAAAGACAGATACAGATCTGATTCACTGTTCAAATTGATTATGACACAGCTCCTTGGAAACATTCCTAAAATGATCCTTTAATTGCAGGACATTCCCAAAAGTACTGAATTTATCCTCAACCCTAGCAGACTCTTTGGGTTTCAGAAATCCCTAAGGCTTCAAGTTTAGGTTAGGTGGACACTGATGAAATGTAGAGTTGACAATATAGAGGTGGCTCACCATCTAAGACTTTTCAAAAAAAGACAGTGGGAGGATTTTCTACCTATGCTGAAAGGGAGGAGTTTTATTTTCTGTATAATTATGTCTGCTAGAACATTCTAAAAAGAAAAGCCTTCACTCCAAATACCATCATGTATAAACACTTCTCTTTTATAAACCTAGAGGCTGCTAATATTTGTTAATGAAGACAAAAGTACGTAAAAAAACAATTACATTTGTTTTAAATAACCGTTTACACCAAAGTAATTGAAAGTGAAACTAATTAAACAAGAAAACATCAATTAGATATTTATTCTCTCTCTTGTACAATTATATTGTTTTATTGCCGATGTTTCATAATTGCTGCCAAGCAGCTCTTAAATCCTATCCTTAGTTTTCCAGAGAAGTGTTATGTTTTGGACTCTAAGGTGTTTTGCCTGGTTTGCTGCTGTTTAAATTATGTCCTTCTTACAAACAGGTGTTCTTGGTACATTTGATTTTTAAAACATCCTAGCCAGAGGCGGATTAAGGTCAGTTGAGGCCCTGGGCACAGAAGGAAATATTGGGCCCCTTAAAAAGAAGAGAGAGACAGGGAAAATAAAATTACATGTTAATCATATTTTTAAATAAATAAAAAATATTATGTACTATTAATGTTAAAATTGCACATATGAAACCAAACTTGGTGTCATTAGAAAAAAGTGTAAAGTTGGGGTTTTGCGGGGCCCTTCAGAAGTCGGGGCCCAGGACGTCAGCCTGGGTGTGCCTACCATTAAATCCGCCTCTGATCCTAGCCTATAAGAAAAATTGAGCTTATGGATAATTCATGAAAATTGATCAATGTAGTTGCTTATGAGTACTTTGTATAATAGCCAAATCGAAACCTAATCAAGTTACCATGAGCACCACTTCCCTAGTCACCTCCTCTAAGCAAGACAATACCTTTATTTATTTTATTTTATTTTTTTGTATTTTTCCAAAGTGAGAATTGGGGGTGGCAGACAGACAGACTCCCATGTTCTCGACCTAGATCCACCTAGCATGCCCACCAGGGGGCGATGCTTGGCCCATCTGGGGTGTTGCTCCACTGAAGCAGAGTCATTCTAGCCCCTGAGACAGAGGCCATCGAGACATCCTCAGCACCCAGGCCAACTTTGCTGCCATGGTGCCTTGGCTGCAGGAGGGATAGAGAGAAAAAGAGAGAAAGGAGAGGGAGGAAAGGATGGAGAAGCAGATGGGCACTTCTCCTGTGTGCCCTGGCTGGGACATCCACATGCTGAGCCGACGCTCTACCACTGAACCAACCGGCAGGACAAGACAATAGCTTTAAAATCAAGTTGGTTCCAAGGGTAAAAGAAGCCAAGATCATGCCATTTAATGGTATTCCTGAGAATGGAGCTATAAAAGGAATGAGGCATCTGTGAAAGTGGTCTCTGTCTAAATGCATTCTACTTTTGCTCAACCTTCCTCCTACCTTCTTTCTGAAATTAGCTATCAGTGGGTGATAAATTCAATTGAAGAATGTTGTTTTTAAAAACAATATTTCCAAGTAACAAAAATTTGTATGTTGTTTTATACAGAACTTGTGATGGATGTGTAATTCCATATGTAGTTACACATGTGGTGAAGGCACATATGGTGAAGGACTTTTCTTCACTTCTCAGGGCCCTTAATTATGACGCTATTCCTTTTGATATATCTTTTCCCTCATTCAGCCTAATCCTATCCATAATAAAATTTTACTTCTCTTTTTTTAGCACATCATAAATCTTTATAATCAAAATTTGGACTTTCATAGCTACAACCTCATTAATATTTATAATTATAGTGAGAGAAATTCTAAGAATTACTTTAAACATCTTAAGATCATACAGTAGAGGCTTAGAAAGGTTGTATCTACTTCCAGTTTTACAAGGCTGATAAACAAATGAGAGATGCCAGAATTCTTTCTATTACATCTTCCCATTAACCCATCCTAACAACAGCATTCACATTGGTATCTCCTAGAATTCCTTAATATTTATGATATGATGTATGATTTAGCACTTGAAGATTAGCCCACATGGCTGTGGAATGAAGTCTCCAGTACTTTATCTTTTAAATTAGATTTTAAACTTTTCAAAAATAAACATCTTTTGTGCCAACCCTTTACACCACACAGTGTATTAGTGGGCAGGGGTGGAAATAAGAGAGTGAATCTCTATTACCCTTTGTTGATCTAGATTGTCTACTAGATCTTCTTGCCTCTGCTTCCTACCATATTTTTTTGTTTCAGTTTTTGATAAGTTTTTGGTTATTTGCTCTGACTCGCAGATCCCCAGTCCGATCCTCATACTTGTTCACCTGTTGTGGATCAACTACCCAGGGATAATCTGATGTCTGGCCCATTTGCCTGTGATCACACTTACCTTAGGTTTCTAAGTTTGGTCGCACCTTCAGACTGGGTGATGGCATAACTATGTAACCTTTTTGGACATGCTGTCTAGCCAAACTTTTCTCTCCTTTACAAACTTTACATGATCTGTTCATTAGTGCAGCATACTTAGTGAAGAGAAAACAGACGACATTCAGTGAGACCTCTATTTATAGAAACTCCACAGTCCTTCCTACTATAGAGTCCATAGATGCCCATGATTCCCTATTATTTTCAGACAGCCATTAAATTTTTCTAGTTTTAAAGCACTTTCATTAAGAAATCTAGAGGAGGAAATGTGTTAGACTCATCTTATGAGTGGGATGTCATTTTGTGAATGAATTGTTAATACATTGTTGGTATTACGTAGCTGGCAAAACTGTAGATTATTTGTGAGGTAGATAAGCATCCTAAAAAGATGGCTTGACAAAAAGCTAAAAGAACTTGTTTAGAATTATCAAAGTGCATCATATTTGTTTTGCCTCGTTGGGAGAAGGTAACCTCTTTTACTAGAGCAGGTCTCCTTCACTCAGAGGTAAAATGGCTGATCTAACCCAGCAAACCGCAAACAAATTTGAGTTGTACTGAAATGGGTTAATGGTTCAAATTCTCCACTCATCATTGTTACACAGAAAAGAACCTCTGTGTAGTTATATGATTGATATTGAAAAGACTTTGTCATAATAGCCAAGAGTATTATTATGATATATTTGAATAAGTTTCAAGATGCAAGTTACAGCTAGCTAGCAAGACTCAAAAGTGATGTTGAAAGTTGCCTAAAGGCTTCAGTTACACAGAAACTCCCATAAATACCACTTTAGAACAGATTAATCTAAGAAAAATGTCTTCTTAAAAGTCTTTCTGCTAAAATACTTTTAAAGTCTGTAGAACCCCAGGATGTTCTTTCTAGTTACCAACATCAAATTTGACACAAGCCTATCTCTACCTAATTCTTAAGCATAATGAACCCAATTTTCTTCTCTTGTAGAAAGCATTTTAAAATATAAGACTTACGGCCAGTTTTATATTTTTCAATACGCAAGAATCACTGAAAGGGTAAAATCTATGTGCCACATTCAATGTAAACTTCCCATGTAAAATAGGAAACTTTTATATGGCTGGTTTTCATACTCACAAAGCTGCTATATTTTGTGACAGCCCCCTCCCCAACTACTACACATTTAGAATAAATATGGTTACTGAGAGATGGGCACTCTCTGACCCTATCCCTTGCCAGGCCCCCGTTGTTCTCGAGCCTACCCTGCAAGGTTCAGGGTTAGCTCCCAAGGAAATCACAAAACAACTGAAACCACTGACCCAGCCATCTTACCCATTCCTGAAGCAAGAGTGTAGTTTTGCAGATGCACAGAGCACGGGCCACAAGGTTACACAAAGTCACAATGCTTTCTCTTATCACATTGCACCATCTCTCCCTTTCTAGGCCACTCTTGCACACAGTCAACCATGCAACCTGCGTAGCCTCGAGACTGATCAGCACGGGGCCTCCATCAGCACAACTGCCCACACATCCTAGTGATTCACTCTATCATTCTGGAAACCACGAGGCTGAGACAGGGCCAATGGGCTTTGGGTCTCCCAGAGAATGCTGGGATCAAACTAGAATCTCCTCCCCACCCTCGCTGAGCAGCTGAGGGTGCGCGTGGGGCCCTCCAGGGGGCGCACGGCCCGAGCTCAGCCGCTGCCCAATGCACATGCGCGTCGCGTCTCCGGTTTCTTCTTCCGGCCACCGCTGCCACCAAGGCCGGTCCTCTCAGCGCCATGTCAGATTACTGCATGCCCAAGTATCAGAGCGGAGACCTGGTGTTTGCCAAGTTAAAGGGCTATGCCCACTGGCCAGCCAGGGTAGAGCACATGGCTGAACACAACCGATATCAAGTCTTCTTCTTTGGGACCCACGAGACCGCCCTTCTGGGCCCTAAACACCTCTTCCCCTACGCGGAGTGCAAGGAGAAGTTCGGCAAGCCCAACAAGAGGAGGGGCTTCAGCGAGGGGCTGTGGGAGATCGAGAACAACCCCACCATCCAGGTCTGTGACGACCAAGTCCCCCCGGAGAAGAGCAGCCCCACAGGGCCAGCACCAGGGCCGCAGCCCGGGCCCTTCGAGGCCACCGAGGCCCAGAAAAATGGTGGCGGAGATGAGACCAGGGAGCTGGGCTTCGTCGAGCCGGCCCAGGGGCAGAAGAAGGTGGGACCGCTGAAGAGAAGCCCTGAGGATCGGCTGGAGGCCGCCTCCAAACGCCCCAAGGAGGCCGTCCCGGAAGGCGAGGAGGAGAAAGTGGAAGTGGCGGCTGCTGGTGAGGCTGCGGAGCCAGGCCCTGTCTGGGGACCCCCACAGGAGGAGGGAGAGCTGCAGGAAGAGGCTGCGGAGGGGCAGGAGGAGGCCAAGGCCCCTGGCGTTGGAGTCCGCGAGAGCCTGTAGTTGCCCAGGTGTCAACAAGAGCCCCCAACCCCTCCCCGCCTCTGCCTGTTAAGGGGAAACTGGCCAAGACCTGTGAACTGGGACCACCTTCCCGCCCCGTCCCCGTCCACACCCGGCCTTGAGGTTGACCTACATGGGCAAGCTATTTGTCTCTCACCTCTGCCCTCACACCTCTGGGACTTAAGTCAGGGTCTCTGTACCCTGGGATGAAATGAGGCCACTGTGTACCTTCCTACCTGGAACTGTTGCTCAAGTCTTCTTGGGACCTACACCAGCCGTTTCCACCTCTCCACACGGGTCTCTCCCTCCACCGACATTCTAGACCTCTGAGCTGGAATCAAAGGCAGGAGCAGAAAGGACGAGGATGAAGAGCAGCAGAGACTTCCAGAGACCTAGAAGGGGCGATTCTGAAACTGTGGTGGTGGGTGGTTGGTGGCAGGAGAGTGACATCTTCCCAAGCTCCTGTCCATTCCTCCCATATACCTATTATACCAGATGATTAGAGTTAGGAAAAGTGGAACAGCTTGTGGGGCAGGGCCTCCCCAAAAATCCTTTTGCTGACCCAGGGAGTTTGGAAAGTTGTAGTTTTTCATCAAATGATTTGGGGGAGCTCCCAAGATTTTTGTGAGATCCAAAAGCTTAGCTTTGCCCAGCTTCTTGGATGGGATTGATGAAGAACCTCTGTCCCCATTTAGATCTCTGGGACCAGAGGGGTTGTCTGAGAAGAACGCTGGCCACCCTTCCCCTCTCCCCACAGCCTCAAGACCATCCTACAGTCATACATCACCCAGAAATAAAGCCAAGGCACATAGTTTAGGAAACCTATTTAACAAAAAGGAAATTCTTTGAAAATTAAGAACTACCCCCTGCATATACCTCCATTGGGCCTCTAGCTTTTCCATTATTACCCCCATTTCCTAGATGAACTTGGAGGTTCCCCTTCTGTGCGGCTTGGTGCTGTTTCTTTTGTAGTTAAAGCTTAGTGTTCCTTCGCAGTGTCATTCCCATCCACATCTCCCAACCTGGTACCTTGAGTAGTACGACCAGGCCTGATATGTAACCACCTGAGAAGAAAAAAGAGAAATAAGTGGCCCCTCCTGGTCTCTACCTAGTGGTCTCTCTATGCCCTTATCATCTTTTGCCTATTTTACCCCTAAACTTCTCCCTTGGGCTCTGATGAAAAATTGTTGACTAGCTAGCTTCGGAAGTTTAGATCTGAAATATTTCAATTCTAGGAAATAAAACCCGTTGATTACGTTTAAACAAATCTGTCTGTTTATTTGGTTTCTGGACAATTAGCTGTTAAATGTAATCTTCCTCTTGTTTTCTATACATCCTGTGTAAGAACAGTTATTCATAATACACAGGGATATTTTAGAATCATCCTTAATAATGTTTTGTTATTTTAAGATCACTACTTACTCTATCTAGTAGTCACTGCCACTGATTAGAAAGAATGGAAATAAATCGACAAAATATTTGAATGATGACAAACTGAGACAATAACTGAATTTCTCATATTCTACGTGCTTTGCCAAACTGCAGATTTGGCAAAGAATAAGGGTAAGAGAGAGTATTGGACCTTCTTTTGGTTGTTGTTGCTTTTCCAGATTTTATTACTAGTCTCCCTCTTCTAACACTTTTTACATGAAAAAGGCAGTAGCTTTACATTTCCAGTTCTAGAGTATGTAGTATCTGCAGGACATTTTGTCTTTTCAGTGGCCTTGTGTGAATATCTGGGAATATTTAAATATACTTAATTATAATTGTATGCTAGTTTCCAGCGTCTATATTCATCAATACTGCATGCATGCAAAGGCTTAGTAAATACTGATAAGTCATTCTTTTAGAACATGCCAGGCTATGACTAACCAGCAAGATGGATAACTGAACACAATCCTATTTCTCCATCTCTGTACAAGATAGTATTATTTTACTTCAAGGCTTATGAATCAGATGATTTGTTGTTTTTTAACTACTACAATCGCATACTAAGAGTTACTATTCAATGACTGTTTATTATGCAGTCTTTGAAGTAATCTGGGAAGGTAGGCATTAGTATTAAATTTTCCCACTGGAAGCAGCTCTGATTCAAATTAGTTAAGTGATTTTCTTGCACTTCACCAAATACTCAAGATTCAAATACAGATTTTACTGGGCCAAGCCTAGGCTTTGTTACCTGCATTGTACATTAACAAAAGCACTAACCATGAAATTAGAGGTTAACAAAATTTACATTTTAGTATTAATAACAAGTAATTATAACAGTAGTTTATATATAATCTCTAAATTAAGCCAGGCAATATACTATGTTCTACATGTAATGTCTTTATTAATACAATTACCCAATTAGGTACCTACTCTAATTCAAAGATGCAGGAGCTGTTTGCATACATCCTGGGTTCAGTTCCTGTCGGGGCACACATGAGAGGTGGACTTCTGCTTCTCTTCCCTCTTGCACTCCGCTCTCACTTCCCCTCCCACAGCTAGTGGCTTGATTGGTTTGAGTGTTGGCTTCAAACACTGAGGTTAGCTTGGCTGACCTGAGTGTCAGCCCTGAGCACTGAAAATAGCATTGGCCCGAGATGGGGGTTGAATCCTGGTCGGGGCACATGCAGGAGTCTGCCTGACTATCTCCCCTCTTCTCACTTAAGAAACAAACAAACAGAAAACAAAGATGCATTAACTGAAATTCAGAGATGTTGAGTATTTTGCTAAGGTCAGACAACAGTAAATGAACCAAGATTCAAATGCAGGTCTTTCTCATTCTAAATCATAAGTGCTTCGTTTTATTATTCTATTGCTTCCCAGTGAATAAAACGAAAGTATTGATTCTCCTCTACTATTTGAAGTGAAATTTTAGAAATTTGTATAGCAAAAGATATATTAATAAATATTGCTAGTGAGTATGTGAAATAAAAACCATTTAGGGCAACTGACATTTGTCATTAAATGACTTGGCGAAATAATGAGGACAACTACACATTCAATATTTTTCAAGAGGTATGTTACTATAAGAAGTCTGAATATGGATTGGTATATTTGCCATAAGCAAGCATGTGATTTTGATAAGATATATATGAAGGCACATCTTCTGAAATGATTCAATAAACTGAAAGATAGAAAATGAAATTACTACCATTTGAGTCTATCTCTTTGTATTTTTCTTTTTTTGTTTCTAATGTTAGGGATAGAAAAAATTGGTGTTTTTTAAGTAGCATCACACACATTTGCCTTCTTGATGACTATAATATGGCAATGAAAATGGTAATTGGACTAATAATAGTACATGAAAAAATGATATGTAGAGAGAGTAAACAATATTAAAACCCACTAAAGAAAAGGAAATGTGGAAAAGTCTGTACTCTCAACCCTCTTCTTCTTGGGAATAGATACTATTTGTATGCCTTGGTGGAGAGATGTTTTTGTGTGAACTAAAAAGATGCTGTTTCTAAAATTTCTTTGTTGAGTAAAATTCTCCATAATGCCAGTGGTGTCCTTTGTCTTCTGAACAACACATGCTTTAGTGACAAAATTACTGATCAATACACTGAGGAACAAAATATTTGTTGCATCCACAAAAACACTTGTTCTTGCCTAATTCAAGTGTGCTGATCTCAAATCTGACATTAGTTTTTCTCTGTAAACTACAGTCTTTTTGCAATTCAAGATTTTAGGTTTTCATCTTATTGTACAATTTTCAACATTTAGTTTAACATAATGACATGGAATGTCTTCTTGGGAATCAGCTTTGTGAAAATATAATAATTTATATAATGCAGTAAATACACTAATACACTAAAAGATATGATTGCATCAGAATTTGTCTACAATTTTGAAATAGAACATATTAAAACACTTGTTTTAATCATAAAATTTACGCAAAACCTATTTAAATTCTATTCAGGCAAAAATTTGTGTTTGTACCTCTTGCGTTTGTGTACTTGTTGAGTACAATCTCTTTTGATGCTCCAGCAGTGGTCTGCTCATCACTAACAGCTCCAAGATTTTCGGGAAACTTATCAAGGTGACTGTTCAGAAAGTGAATCTTTTTTTTTTTTTTTTTTACAGGGACAGAGAGAGAGAGAGAGTCAGAGAGAGGGATAGATATGGACAGACAGTAATGGAGAGAGATGAGAAGCATCAATCATCAGTTTTTAATTGTGACACCTTAGTTGTTCATTGATTGCTTTCTCATGTGTGCCTTGACCACGGGCCTTCAGCAGACCGAGCAACCCCTTGCTCGAGCATTGGGTCCAAGCTGGCAAGCTTTTGCTCAAGCCAAATGGGCCTGTGCTCATGCTGGTGACCTCGGGGTCTTGAACCAAGGTCTTCCGCATCCCAGTCCAACGGTCTATTTACTACGCCACCACCTGGTCATGCCAGAAAGTGAATCTTAACGCTCATGTTACATCCAATGTTGCAGAAAGCCAATAGCATCCTTTTAACCAGAAGTTCATAGATTTCTGCTCTTTTGTTGCCAAGGAAGTTCTTTGTAACTGCCACAAAAGACTGCCATGCTGCTTTCTCCTCCTTATTCATCTTCCTAGCAAATTCTTCATCACATTTGAGGGTTCAAATTTAAGACCCATCAAATACACCTGCTTTTATATTCTTGAAAGACAAGGCAGAAAAAGCAGAAATAATATATTAAAAGCATTCACTTTCTCTATTCAAAGCCTGAACAAACTGCTTCATTAAGCCAAGTTTGATATGAAGTGGGGGAAAATGATCCTGTCTCGATTAACTACAGGTTCATTCACAATATTTTGCATCCCTTCTTCCAGAGCTTCACGTTTCAGCCACTCCTTCTATGTCCAGTGTTTCTCCGGAGCTCGGCTATCCCACAAAAACAGAAATCAAGGATACTTCATGAAACTTCTTTGTTGTCCTAGCAGGAAATTTACCATTTTAAGATTCACACAAATAATCCAGTTATGCTCCTCATAGTTCATAAAGTTGAGGACAATTTTTATGTCATTATAATCTTCTTGCAGATGAGTTGAATAACCAATTGGAAGCGCTGAAAATAAACAATATATGCATGAGTCACAAATGATGAAATATTGCACCTTTGACGTTGAAGTGTGTAAGAGCCACACATATAACAGAAGGTGTCAGGACTATTCTCACATTTACGCCTACTTGAAGAAGCTATGATTCAATCTTAAAATAAGAGGGTGTTTTTATCAGATAATTTTTTACATTTAAAAACAACTACAACTATGTAAAAGTGATGTTTGTAAAACATTAATTGCCTTGTGGTTATGTTCAATCCAAGAGTTGTTGCCCTTTAGCCTGACCTGTGGTGGCGCAGTGGATAAAGAGTCAACCTGGAAACACTGAGGTTGCTGGTTCGAAACCCTGATCTTGCCTGGTTGAGGCACATATGGGAGTTGATGCTTCCTGCTCCTCCCCCCTTCTCTCTCTCTCTCTCTCTCTCTCCCTCTCCCTCTTTTTATTCCGCTCTCTCTTCTCTAAAATGAATAAATAATAATAATAAAAAATTAAAAAGAGTTGTTGCCCTTTAACTCCAATTAAAAAACCAATGCATGCCATTAACTGTAACAAAAAGAAATTAAAACTGCATAAAACCTAGAGCATTCACCAAAAAATGAATTTCTGATTTGGAATCAGTGATGCAGACATATATAAAAACAGTTCTAAAACCTCATGCAACAGAAAAAGAAATAAAAAATTGTTCCACAGTGTTACCTACTGATCAAAGAGAACTGCTCACGCTTTTGCTAATGCTGTGTTGTGGGTATTCAGATGTGTTCGTGAGTGTTCCAAAGATCTTGTTTAAATGTTACATGTGAATGTGTGCTCATCACATTGTTAATGATTTGCAGACATATTTGTGGTTTCCGTAAGGCTTTCAAAGTATTTGATACTTCATACAAACATTTTACATCACTTGGACAAGATGCCGCCAAGGGTTGTAAATTTTGTTTCTTTCTTTCAGTTCTCACCTGTTCTACAAATTCTTATCAAGGGTGTGAATTCTTTGTGGCTCATAGCTCCATTTTATGTTTTTTAAAAATATAGTAGATATTTAAGGTACATAGGGCATTTTCTATTCAGTTCATTGTCAACACTCTTGTCAAAGAAATAGTTCTGCTATGCATGCTACATTATACACTGCTCCTTGTATTTAGAAAGAACTGCCTCTGCCTTCTGAACCTGGCTAACTCCTCAAGGTAAGTGTCAGTCCTGTATTTTCTTGTAGGATTCTATGCTCACACTGATCATATACTAATTTCCTGTATAATTTTTACTCTTCCACTTGGCTGGAGTAGAAAGAAAATGGGTTTCATTAATATTTTATTCTCATTCTCAAAACATGCCATAATTACACAATAAATATTTTCTAAGTGCTTGAAAGTCTTTCAAATGCTTGAAGGTCTGCTGTCAAATACTCTTCATAATTAGTGTGCTGGAGTAAAAGTCACATGTGATGCTGAATATAGTCTGACTCTGAAAACAGGCAGGCAATGTAAACTGACCCATGGACTAATGTCATATGCCGGTTGGGGTTATTTTGTGTTCATGTAAGTAGCTTCCTAAATTAGGTGATTTTAAAAGCATTGCCAGTTCTGATAGACCTAGAAAATCACTCTGTGATGCCAAGGCAATGCTATTTATTTTACCCAAGTTTTTTTGCCATTTGAATCACTTGTCTTAGTTAAACCACATATGGGACATCATTTCTATAATGGGTAGGGCCCTACGTAAGCAAAAGAACATTCTGGTTGCTGTTTTCTTCATACAAGAGCTATGTATTAACCATTCAGTCAAAAATTTATAGTAATAAAATACAGTACGCCAAGGAGAACTTGGATCTGCTACTTGTACAGCCTCTTGCAGTGTAGACACCTCACTTAGTGTAGACATTTCTCAAAATTTAACGAATTATTTTATTCACCACACAATATAAGGCCCCAATCTCATAAACCAACTATCTGGATTATACATAAAGACTTCTCTTTCCTAATCCTGGTGAGAAAATTGACCATATTATATTTTGAGAACTCTAAAATAGAGCTCTACCTAAGTGGCTTTCTAGAGTAATTCTAACTTCAAGAGGTTTTGTCTTGGCAGTCTGATTTTTTCATATACTCTTCAACTTCACTGAAATAGTCTTGAGAATGGCAGAGCACACACAGAAAATATCATGGCAAAGGTTCTGGATGGTCAAATCCGGTCTGGGGAGCTGTGAAAAAAATCTCCCACTTCAAGTCCTGGTGTGTGCTCAGTGCCCAAGGAGTATGAGTCATTTGGTGAGAGTACAGTTTTTCTCTCTTGTTTTTATCACTTTGTGTGTTTGTGTGTGTGTGTGTGTGTGTGTGTGTGTGTGTGTGTGTGACAGAGACAGAGAGAGAGAAAGACAGAGAGACAGACAGACAGGAAGGGAGAGAGATGAGAAGCATTAATTCTTCATTGTGGCACCTTAGTTGTTCATTGATTGATTTCTCATATGTGCCTTGCTTGACCAGTGGGGCTACAGCAGACCAAGTAATCCCTTGCTTAAGCCAGTGAACTTGGGTTCAAGCTGATGAACCTTGCTCAAACCAGATGAGCCTGCACTCAAGCTGGCAACCTCGGGGTTTCTCATCTGGGTCCTTCGCATCCCAATCTGATGCTCTATCCACTGCGCCACCACCTGGTCAGGCATTTTTATCACTTTGGAACATGCTCTTCTTTCTTCCCAGAAAGCTAACACACATATTCTCCTTTCCCCTGATGAAGCATCCTCAAAATTACTACATCAGAATTAGGTATCACTCCAACATGTCCCAATAAGACCGTGGTTTCCCCTTAATAGCATTTAATTTACTCTTGGTAAACTAGTAAAATTCCTTTATTAGTTTACTAGTAACCAGCAGGTTGATCACCCAATCTACATTCTATTAAGACAGGAAATATGATCATTTCTGCTTATTCTAAGACCCTCATAGCCCTTATGGGAGCCTCAGTGGATAGTGTTGGCCTGGCATGTGGATGTCCCAGGTTTTATTCCCAGCCAGGGCACACAGAGAAGTGACCATCTGCTTCTCCCTCCCTTTCCCCTTCTCTCCCTCTTCCCCTCTTGTAGCCAGTGGCTGGATTGGTTTGAGCATGACCCTGGGCACTGAGGATGGCTCAGTTGGTCTGAGTCAGCCTCAGGTGCTAAAAATAGCTTGGTCCTTGAGCATCAGCTCAAGATGGGATTGTTGGGTACAGCACAAGCAGGAGTTTGCCTCACTATCTTCCCTCCTCTCATGTAAAAACAAAACAAAACAGAAAAAAACCTAGCAGAGTGTGAGATTCATATTTAGCAATCAGTAAATGGTGGTTTGGTAAAGAAATGAATGAATGACTAAATTTTGCTGCTCCCCACTTTACCCCAACCCTCAGAAAACTTTGTGG
Source organism: Rhynchonycteris naso (assembly GCA_037038555.1). Classification (NCBI taxonomy): domain Eukaryota; kingdom Metazoa; phylum Chordata; class Mammalia; order Chiroptera; family Emballonuridae; genus Rhynchonycteris; species Rhynchonycteris naso. Next base: position 150,158,386 of record CM072997.1, read on the forward strand.
AATTTATTCATGCATAGTAAAACACAGTAAAGGGAGCCTAAGGATTTTTAAAAACTGAGTATATACCAGTTATTAACTAAGATTAAAAAAATTATATAGAGGTAAGTGTCTTGCTAACAAACCTGAGCAAGACAGAAGTCTAAGGAGGATAAATCAAATTATCAAGGTCCTCATCTGAATCTGACTGTGAATAAACATATAAAATACAATATCTAGCTCCTTAAATTATATTTTTCTTGAATAGTTTTATACTTTATTATCAACTTCTTTTAATGCAGGAAGCAGCTTGGTGGCATCTGGCTTTGGCGCTCCCTAAACTCAGATTTAATTCCTGGCTCCGCTGTTTAAGAGCAGGGCAATCTCAGTTTCCCTCAACTAAAAATTGTGATAGTGACTTTTATGTGACAGGTTTGCTGTGAGAAGCAAAAGAGCCCATATATATTAAAATGTCAAACACAGTACACAGCACAAAATAGTCATTAGTTACATGTCAATTTACTTCCCTTCAATGTAGTCCAGAGAACTAACCACAGTGTTTGGAGTAATTAGAGACCAACTATCACTTTTATTTAGAAGAACACTGGTTTGCTTTGCAAAATTCTGAGAAGTTCCCTGGTTGTGATATACACGGCAATTCTATATTTAGTTTGCCCATATGCAGAGGAAAAACAGAAATCGTATCCTCTCATTTCCTCATATTATTCTTCAAATAGTGTCTTTAAATTCCCTTACGATTAGCTAAATTATTTTATTTGAACACATCCAATTTAAAAGATTCCTCTTTTGGCATGACTCATCCCTCCTATGGCTAGTTTTATTGCTCCTGTTATTTCCCTAGGATCCTCTCACTGATTTCCAAAGAGTATTTCTTAACTGCATCTCCTTGAATACTTCATATCCCTGATATTTTTCAACTGCAGAAATAGCAATTGTGTTGCTCTAGTTATATCTTGGCTCCCTTGCCTTTTTGCCAGGGTACCTATCTGTTCACACATAAATTTAATGAGCTGCCCAATTCGATTACTAAAAGGCATTGGAGTGTTACAAGGGATTGACCATTCTTTCCAGAAGCTCTCTCAGGTTTCATATTCTCCTATGATTTACCAAGTGTCACTTAATTTTGCTTCTTTTTCTTTTTTTCACACCCTGGCCAACTCTTCATCACAGTCATTATTCACCTCTCTTGGTGATCTACTTAACACTTCATTAAAAAATATGTTCAGCTCAGCTCCTTTCTCACTGCCCTTCAGTTGTCAACAAGTGCAGCTTTTCCCATCTCACTTGTGATTCTTCTGGTGCTCAGAATTTGTCAATCATTAGTTCTTCCCTCGGCGCAGTTTCTTCCAAGACCTCAGCTCAGTGGGGTCTATATTTCAGCCTGTGCTTCTTTTCCATCAACCTCTAGTTCTTTGTTTTTGTACTTCTTTTTAACCCTTGAATGCTGGCACAGAAGCACTTATTTTAGAGAATACTTTGATGACAGCACCTCAAATATCCTTTTAAAACAAAAGCAAATATAGGAAAAGACCAAAGTTACTATTTCACTGTATAAAAGTCACATTTTCTTTTAAAAAATTAAATCTGCTAAATTGTTAGAAGCATAATAACAACTTAGATTTCACAGTTTTTGGTTTGTTAGAGGTGGGCACAGGAGGAGAAAGCATTCTTGTTACAAGTAAGTGTGCCCGCACTATACCTGGGCCTGTTGTGAGCACTGGGTATAGAAGAGCAAAAATGACAGACAAGCTATCTACTCTCAAGAAGCTGGCAGTCTATGGAAAAACAGACAAATAGACATTGAATAAATACAATGATAAATTTAGAATGCAGTAATCTCAGAGTATGATAGAGAATGACTAAGGAAGGAACATAGCTCTCAGGAACTCTATGGATCATTCTGAATTAAACTGTTTTTAACAGAACAAAATATTTCTGTCCTATAAATTCTTAGCACTATTTATTACCTATACTAATGGGCCTCAACTTTTTTATCCATAGAAAAGGACCCCAAAGATTTTCATGCCAGAAAACATTCCTATATATGTAACAAAAAAAAATAATAACAATAGCTCCCATTTATCGAGTGCTTACTATGTGCTAGAGACTAATCCAGGGGCTTGAGATACAACAGTAAATAATATGAAAAAGAATCTGGCTTCTTGAGGTTTCCATTTTAGCAGGGATAAAAAGGCAATTAAGAATAAAATTAGTAAATAAGAATAGTTATTGTATGTTAGAAAGTTATAAATTCCTTGGAAAAAACAAAGCAAGATAGGGAGACTAGAGAGAGGCAAATGAGAATTGTGCAACATTGAATAGGTCAGTGAGGGTGGCAGCCAAGTTTATGTGCAGACCTGGGGCTCTCCCTTTTCGTGCCCTTCAAGTCATCATCACATCAGAATGTAAGTGAATAGTGGCATCCTTATACAGATGACCTTTAATCAATATAATTGTGAAAATAGGTTTAATCTAAAAACTCAGATATGTATTATCAATCATATATTACAAGTGGCGCAGCTCATAGCAGAGAAGACACACAAATCCTATGATATTTGAAATGAGAATAATTTTGCAATAACACCGATTTTCCAGTTTATTATAAATTTCCATATGGCACATCTTCCCGATTCTGGCATAAACCCAGGTTTTATCATTATGCTATTTAATATTTTATGTGCTTATTTTTCTCCTCAAATAGGAATTAAACCTTAAGGGCCATGAAATTTTTCATATCTTCTGCAGTACCTAGCAGAGCACTTTATAAACAATCATCAACTTTTTATCAATTAACTTAATGAAGTCACAATTCAGGCAGATGGTAACAGCACAACTCAGTATTCTGAGAGTATGTGTGCATGTGAAATAAGTTTCATATAAGATCTAAGGAGTTACTGTAACAGTTGGATGCCAAAACATCCAGATGGAGTATTCATTAGGCATGTTGTTCTATTCTATGCCTCTACTTTAAGGACCATAGAATGGGTGTATTCGCCCAAAGAGCTCCCTATCCTAATCTTTGTTAGATAATATATCTGAATACATACTGAGTAATTTACCCTGGCGTGTTTTTGAGGAGGGTGGTGTGTGTGTTTAGGTGGAGAATAGTCTAAGGAAAAAAATTCAATTTAATTATCAATGTCATTAGGACACTCTGGGTTGAACTTCTTGTTAGTGTTTGGTGATTTTTGCCTTTAGAAGCCTTCTCCATTATTTATTTTTCTGGCCCAGAATCTGAATTGTCTCATGGCAAGAGTGGGGTTTGGAGTTGATGTAACAGATATAAAGAAAATATATTTCCATGGTCCTGTCTTCTATCCAATCTCCCAAGGAGAATTCTTGTGGTATTCTGGGGTTTTATAAAATGCAACTTGGAATGCCCATCTTTTTGATAAACAATATAAGCCTTCGTTGGATGACAGTATAAAATGTGCAATGAGAAGAGTTTAAGGTTCGTTAAGCACTTCCTTTCACACTCTAGATAAAAACAATAATTTTGCTATTTTCACTTGATTGGCATTTCTCACAACTGCTCACCTGTTAGCAGGTATTGCTATTAGGTCTGAATGTCACAGCCTTGGGAAAAATTCATGTTAAAGTCCCACTGTGAGTCAGAAAAGGGCTGTTTGGGCCATACCAGTTAATGAGGTAGCTGAGTATCTATCATTTCATATTTCTTATGACTTCACAAGCAATGGACATCCCAAATATATTTTAATCATGTTGATATAAATGTTTTAATGTTAAGCAGATATAATTCGGTGAAGGTATTCTGCAATATTTCTGACTCTGTGGGTTAAAATGAAAAAGAGAGAGTGGTGAAAATGATATTTTAAACCCCAAGTGCTCAGTTTGGAATCAAAAAATAAAAACAAAACACATTCTACTTTCTCTTGTCTCCACCTCCCTCCATCAATTCCTCCAGAAACTATCACCTTATCAGCTCCCATAAATAAACATTATACCACGCGGGAGAACAATCCTCTAGACTTATTTTTGTGCTAACCCCATAAACTGGTTAAAATAATTTCCTCAAATTTGAATGCAAATAATTATGATTGGGCTAAAAATGGTGGACAGCAATGGCCCCCAAACCTTTGCACCGAGGCTATAGCTTGGCCTTTGTGTTAACACTGAGAGTCAAAGAGAACCTTCATTGCCAAAAGCTGTATATTTAATCTTTCTGATCTTGTGGGATCAGGATAAATACCACATATTTATAAATTTTGAAAAATTTACAAGCCCCACACCACAGATGGTTAATGATAATGTTTCTTGTGCTATACTTGAAAAGCTGTTTTGGGGGTTCAAATAAGTTGATGCTCCCAAGAATTACACCACAAAAATAATTAGTGTAACATATATCTGCTAGGCTGCTCTTTCCACACTTTTCCTCTCTGGCTTATGAGGACAGTACTGGAACATTGCTATTGCTGCCACCACTTTCCACTAATCATGGCCATTACTCAAACTGGGGCATTTGAGGTCACTAGTATGGTCCTCGCACACAGGACCCTACTCTTCATCCTGTATTGTTCTCTAGCTTGTGAGCTACAGTAACAGGATTAGAAAGCCAGTCCATTCTTTGTATATGAGATGTAGATTTGACCTTGTGCTGTCCTTCTGCATCATCTATGATCTTACAAACTCTAGCAGAAGACTTGCAAGCAGCCTTGTAAAAAGTCTCCAACTGTGCTTTGGTTTTGAGTTTAAATCAGAGTATTCTAATCATTTGTTGGTTTTACTACAAAGATGCCTGGGGCATTCAGCTGCAACTGAGAGGGCATACTTGTCATTGTTAGTAATTAGAGAAAGCCTGGTAGTGGTTCAAGGTGGCTCAGAATTCATACTTTAGAAAAAATGTGTTGGTGAGATGTAGTTTGTTGAATTCATTGTAACTGTGTGGCTGTCTTTTTAACCTTGCTGCTCCACTCATTATACATGCAGACAGTCACCAAAGACCCTGCTTCCTTGCTGTGCTCCAGAAGCCTGATAAATGCATCAAATATTAAATGAATCTTCTCACTTTCCTCTCGGGTCATTGTCCCTGGGATTTCAGCTACATTGATATACCTATAAATTGAAATAAATTTCTAATACTTAAAATATGTGCTAGGGCTTAGTAGGCACAGAATAAATGTCTAATGGATTAATAAAGAAATAAATGACTAAATGAAAGACGTTGCTTGTGGTGTTTCAAAGATAGTAACTTTATTTTACTAAAGAAAAATCAATAGAGAACTGCTTAATATTGCACATCCAAGAAAAACTTATCAGGGAAGAAAAATCCTATGGTTTCTTCTCAGTCAGTGTTGGCTTAGTTTAACTGAGAAAGTGGCACCTAGATATGTAAAATAGTTTCACCTTACTTATGGTCTCATTTCAGAGATTATTTTATTGACTCTAAAGAAGTCATTGATACTCATTAGCCACTAATCTCTTTGCTTTGAAAGTTGGCTTTCTAAAAATAGATAGGGATGCTATTTCAGGGAACAAAATCATTTTAGCAATGTAGCTGAAAATATTGGTGGCATAACAAATTGATGGATGTCTTACAATGAATAGTATAATAAGGTGATTTGTGATTCTCTCAATTATTAGCTTTATTCCATAAGAACCAGCATGTAAGACTAGAGTAGATGAGGTAGACTCATTGAAACATTTATGTATTATTTATTTTCATTTGGATAATATCTATATATCTTAAATATATATCTATAAAAATAAAACTTTATTTTTCTTAGTATAATCAACCTTCTGAAGTTTCATTTAGTTGATGATCCATTATAATCATAAAGAAAAGTTGAAACTAGAGATAAAGAGAAAGAAAGTAGAATTGTCATTCAACATAAAGTAGAAAAGAGATCTAGAAAATAAAATCCGATTTTGTTTAGTTCAAGAGTGATTCTGACGTCTGGTCAGGTGTACACTTCACTGACATCTGGACAGGTGTACACTTCTCTGATGTCTCCTAATGAGTGGCTCAGCTCTGACTCTGTGTCTTGCCTTATGTTTTATCAACTGATTCTACCAGCATTTTCAGGTGAACAGACTAGACACACTCATTGAGGAAATTTGGGTAATCAGCCACACAAGTATTTTTATGTAAAATTATGCCTTGTTACTCAAAAGAACAAATTTCTCTTGCATATGCATAAAATAGCCAGTGTTTAGATAAATTTTCAAAAATATTATTTTTAAGAGATCTAGCTCTATTTATGATAAAATGTTTTCACCTTTCTGAGATAAAAATAGTTAATAGTTTTTTTCCTTGCAATAGCAAGTTATAAAATTACTTTGAAAATTTATGAAAGACAATTACTGAAAACTGTAGATTAGCACTTATAACTGCAAAGAAAAAAATTTTAAAGCTCAACATTTGAATATCTTTGCATTAATGGAGAAGAGAGCTATTTAGGGAGATCTAAGAATGGATTATGAATGTTTATCTAATGTCCTTCAAAAGAATAAAGTAAGTATAATGATTTAAATCAAACTCTGAGCACTTATTCACAATCTCCTAATTGCCTTCTAGTCAATATTATTTATGAAACATAATTAAAGAGGTGTTAAGTTTCTTTAAACAAGTATGGAAGAATCATAAGATTTATGAAGGCTGAAGGTGTGAGTGACATTTAAAATCCTTCCTATTTAAATGGGTCAGTAAGAGCTCTCACTGTTGGGGTGGTATGAAACATACCTCTTTAACCCAAATCTCCCAATGTTCCCTTTGTACTTAAAAAATTTGACAGTTTTGTTTAATGTTAACTGTTTCTTTTCTGGAAAACAAAGCTTTATTTAGTGACTAGGAGCTCATTACCCAAATCCCAGAAATGTAATTTTCCATAAGAGTCAGCATTTCTGGTTTCTGACTGTGAACTCTAAATAGTGACGAGATTCTCATAAGCTTAATGTTAGTGAGAAGAAAACCATCCACTGTTAGGCTAATATGACTTGCCTTTTTTTTTTTTTTTTTACAGAGTTGGGCAAGATATCCTTAGAAACAATAGAAAATGTAAAGTGTTTTAAAAGTGGTAATTCATTCTGCTACAAATGAGATCAGAATTTAGTTTCTAAGTTTGAGAAATGGCACAATTGGCTACCACTTTCCATCACAAACTTCAATCAAGGAAACAAAAAAATGTTAGAATAGTGAAAAAAAGAATTATATTTGACAGCATTATCATAGAGGGTCAACTTGACTAATGTCTTTTGTGCCACGTGAAAGTGAAAGCACACTAGGAATCCTGTAAGCTCAGCCCCAAGAGTTTCTCACATCAGACAAATGAGACTAGCCGCAGGCTTTGCACTACAGCGTGAACTAAGGGGCAATAGGCGAGGGCTCACCTGCTGCTGTGCATGCATATGTGACGCACAGAAACAGGGCTCATTGCCTGTTGCTTAGATGGTATATAATAGTGATCCCACTTCACATTTGAATTTTTATTAAATACATAGTCATTCAGAGTAAAACTGTGAATTGAAGAATATTAAAAAACAAACAAACAAACAATAAACTTATGCAGCCAAGATAGATGTCATCAAAGCTCAAGCCTGAGAGAGTCTGATACATTCCTGGGAATTCAGGGATACCACAGAGAACGATGAAGGCAGGTGGGCAGCCTGCTCTATGAGGACACCCCAGCATTAAGATACTGCGAGTACATTGTGGCCCACTGAAGCCAAGAGGGCCAGTGAAGGAAGAGTGCACTGATGCACGAGGCACATGGGGACAGTGTTTCTGCAGCCCAACTTCCTCCCCCTAATACAGTGATTATCGATTTACCTGCCACACAGGGCTTTGACAACAGCCTAAAGATGATGCATAGAAGTGCAATAAGGACTTTTTGCCCTTTTAATCCAACCAGTCCTCCTGATTGAACCACACAGATGTGCCAGAACTCAGACAAGAGAAGAGAGTAAAGAGGAAGAATAGCTCTGAGTTGTGATCGCGGACTGAAAGGAACACTGGATGAGGGGAAGAAAGGAACAAGCACGACATAGTCTGTAGACTGAAATTCTAAACGAAGTTAAATTAACTTGGACTTTTAAGCAACTAATTATAGTTGAAAAGGGATGCAATCTGACTGAGATGACATTAAAGGACATGGAAGGAGGATTTTACTGAATAGGTCTAAAAATAGTGGGCAGAGAGAGAAAGAAAAATCACGTTTCCAATCTAACAAATAAACTTTCCAATTTGACCTTATATTCCTCACCATTTTCTTTTCCTTAGTTGTTATGTTGAATAAATGAATGGATGAATGAATGAATTTGGACCTTATCATTAACTGCAGAGTTAAATGCATGTTTTTCTACATTAAAAACAAAATCAAAACCTCAGTGAGCAGATGGTACAAGCTTTTATTTTCCAGGAGACAAAGAAACTGCCCATGCCTTTTAACTCATAACAGTGGGAGGCCGAAGTCCCCCCATGGGTAAAGGCAGCCTGAGTAAATTATGAATTGTCAGGGAAGCCAATCTACAGCTTTCACACATTTTACTTCACTTAAATTGTCAGAAAATCTTATTTTCAGCGAGTTATTTGGTTTTTGAAAAAATTAATAGTTTGCTAGTAGTATTTTCACTTCTATTAAAATTAAACACACACATATTTTAAAAAGAACAACTAATTTCCCCAAAAGGAATCCAGGATTGCCAAAATAAAATGTTAAAATCCCAATACTTGGCATTAGCACTGACAGAGCCTAAACTACAAAAGGATTTAAATTTGACAATATGAGCTAAAATATGCCTGCTTTCTCTATATTACGATTTTTAAAAGTGTTATTCCAAGAAAAGCAACTGAAACTACACATGTTGTTTGTTATTTCACGGCACAGCATATTTGCTCTTATCAGAGTCTCATTGTTCGAAAAAGACCTTTTTTTTTCTAATGTGAATGTGAAATATCTCCTTTGGGGTCAGAGGCATGCATAAAGATATATCATTTGCCTTTTAATGGGGCTTTCTGGTGACTCTACAGTTTTAAATTGTTCTATATGCATCAAATATTCCTTACTGAATGTTCTAGCTATGTGCTCTACAAATATGGATGGAAATAATTATAGTGAGGATGTCTTCATCTGATGATGTCACTCCAGAGAAAACCTGCACCACAGGGAGCATTTCCAGTAAAGTAGGGCAGAAACTGCAGGGTAATCAAAGTGCAAATTCCAATTTATTTAAGCAATATTGTTCTTGCTCCTTCATTTCACAAAGCTGTCCTTTCTCATTAAATTTTTGAAAGAGAAGGGATGAATTTTACCAGCATAAATCTGAATGCTAGTTGACCTTTTGAAAACTGTGCCTGGAACACTGGCATCAGCTGTCTTTTCACACACGTAGTGACAAAAGAAAAAAATTGAGGTTTATAAGGAGTAAGCCGAATATCTGGAAGGCTTGATGCCGTGCAGCTAGGTTTTTATTTGAAGAGAAGTTGGTGTATACTGAGAGGAGTGCATTTGTTGATTTCCCCATAAAGGGCTGGAACAAGTTATCAAAGGATTTTTGTATGTTCTGGATGTAAGTCCCAGGCACTGGCTTTGATTTGACCTTGGGTTTTGGTCCCTGGCAACAAACAAACAAACAAATATAAAGTTGGTAACACATATTTGTTAGTGACTATTTGAAAGAGTTAAGTGACTTCATTTATGTAACAGTTTATTCTTTTCCCAGATGTTTATTAAGCACTAATGATGTATCAATTGATACAGTAATGGGGAAGGGATTACAAAATCTAATAAGACACAATTCTTGCCCTTAAAATGATTGTAATTAGGAGAGGCCTTCCTAGCAGTAGACAGAAAATTACAACATGGTGTGGTCAGTTCTGTGATGGAAGGAGGCCTACGGTACTACAGCAGTACCTAATAGCGACCCCACCCCACACAGAGCTGAGAAAAAAGCTCCTAACAATCAGTGATACCCGCTGTCTGCTTTGAGTCTTTAAAAATTAGTTGATTAGGAAGGAGTGAAGTAAAAGGGTTTGAAAGCAAAGGAACTGGAGTGTTTCAAAATATCCAACATAAGAAAAAGCAAGGATAGTGGGGAATAAAGTCACTTTCCTTTGGCTGCGCAGAACATGTGAGAATGAGAAAAGCATCCAGTGGAAAAAAGAAAACAGGCTTTTACCCAAAGTATTTTATCTCCTAATGTGTGTTAAAGATATGTAGATTTGATTGTAAAGGCCAGAGTAGCTACTGACAGAATTTCTGTTTGTCTCAAACTAGAGGGACCTTTGCTTTCGAACCTGTGCTTTAGAAGGTCTTCATTTAACAATTGCATACACATAAGAAAGCCAATAAAAAATTTAAGACCACCTCTGTACTCTGATATTAGCAGAATTGGTGTCCCAGTTCCACACATAATTGAAAACATCAGCTCTTGGAAAGAATGCTGTAGCCCCAAGGAAGCGGACGTCTCTCAGCACCTCAGTCTGCAGGGCACTAGGTCCTCACTCTGGGATCAGTGGCCCTGCCTCTCTCTGCCATATTGGAAATGGACACTGCTTCGAAACTGGGAAGGACTTGACGGGGAAAATGGGAGTAATTTTCTCTTGTTAATATATGCTAATTAATTAAACTTCTCAGATACCATGTATGCGATAGATTCTTGCCTAACAGAGGATAGTTTTCAAATAGGCCCCAAAGAACATTCTTTCCCTTGCTTTTCTTTGTGTTCTAGTTTGCAGACAAAGAGGTACACAGACTTAGGGTGGTATTCCCAAAATTTGCACATGGAGGATATGGAATATTTTACATTGTTAAATATTTATATTAATGTTTACATTAAAATTTTCTCTTCCTTTCTTCTCTTTTTATATATAGTATACATACTCATACACACAAACACACAATACATACATAAAAACACATAAGGTATGATACTTTTACATTAAATGCTAAAATTGGGCCCGGTTGGCTAAGTGGATAGAGCACTGACCCAGTGTGCAGAAGTCCCAGGTAAGATCTCTGATCTCCTCTTCACACAGGAGAAGTGAACACTTCTCACTTTAAAAAAAAAGTGCTAAAATTGAAATGGTTTGTTTATATGAAAATATTCAATTAAAAATTACATGAACATGTCAGCTTAATTTTAAAATAATTTTTAAATTTTATTTTATTTTTTAATTTTTCTTAAGTGAGAAGTGGAGAGGCAGAGAGACAGACTTCTGCATGTACCCCAATCAGGATAGACTGGGCAAGCCCCTTATGGGGCAATGCCGTGCTCATCTGGGACATTGTTCCATTGCTAGGCAACGGAACTGTTTTAGTGCCTGAAGGGAGGCCACAGAGCCATTCTCAGCACCTGGGACCAACTTGTTCTAACAGAGTCATGGCTATGGGAGGGGAAGAGAGAGATAGAGGGAGAGAAGAAAAAGGAGTAAGGGTAGAGAAGCAGATGATTGCTTCTCCTGTATGCCCTGACTGGAAATCGAACTTGGGACATATACATGTCAGACCAATGCTCTACCACTGAACCAACCAGCCAGAACTAATTTTATCTTTTTAAAAGTTTTATTTAGCCTTACCAGGCAGTGGCACAGTGGATAGAGCGTCGGACTAGGATGCGGAAGACCCAGGTTCAAGACCCCGAGGTCGCCAGCTTGAGCGTGGTTTAGGTTCATCTGGTTTGAGCAAAAGCTCGCCAGCTTGGACCCAAGGTCGCTCCAGCAAGGGGTTGCTCAGTCTGCTGAAGCCCCACAGTCAAGGCATATATAAGAAAGCAATCAATGAACAACTAAGGTGCCACAACAATGAGTTGATGCTTCTCATCTCTCTCCCTTTCTGTTTGTCTGTTCCTATCTATCCCTCTCTCTGACTCTCTCTCTGTCTCTATAAATAAAATTAAATTAAAAAAAAAGAAAGCAGGCCCTTTCTTTAAAAAAAAGTTTTATTTATTGATTTTACATAGAGAGGTGGGGTGGGGAATGAGAAGTATCAACTCATAGTTGTTTTGTTTTAATTGGTTTTTTATTGCTTCTTGTATATTCCTTGACTGGGCAAGACCACGGTTTCGAACTGGAGACCTCAGCATTCCAGGTCAATGTTCTATCACCTGCACCACCACAGGTCAGTCAATTTAAAAATATTGTATTTAATATCTTGATATTCTTTCATTATAACTTGTCTTTTGTCTTTTAATTTTATAAATAATTATGAATATTTTGAGACTTAAATTTGTGAAAAATAATATTCATTATTTAATTTTACATTTAACTTACATCTTTGAGTGAAAACATTAAACTTTTGTAAAATTGGAAAATTTTTATTTCTTTAGATGATGACAGTCACTATTATATAAAATATGGATTAAATAACATAATTAGGAATTTTGCTACAATGAATATTATAGAATATAACACTATATATTTTTCTGTGTTTTTATTTCTTATTCTAACATTACTAGACTATACAGAATACTCAGGCATGCATAATAATTCAATTTAATTGTTTATACTATTTTTCTGAGTCATTCATATAAAAACCATAGTTTTATGTTGTGTTGATATTTTGTCAATAAAAAAGTATATTTCTCATATAAGAAGGACATGTTCTATTCATCAGTTTGTTAAATTGATTTATAACTTAACTAAATTTAGCTATATGTATGTGGGATTGCATTTGTACTCTTGCCCTAAGTCCTGGTTATTAAAATATCTCAAGCAAAGGAGTAGCATAATCAACAGTGCACTTGAGAAAGGGCATACTGTTGGAGACAATGAGGTTAGTTAGGAGGCTGGTCTCCCTCTGCATGGGTAATGTTTCGACCTCTAGCCTGAACTTCTGAATTAACCCCACCCCCTTCTTTCCTGCTCTTATAGAGAAGTTTTGAGCCCTGCCTCTATAGCAGTTGTTCTTAACCTGGGTTCTATTGAACCCTAGGGGTTAATGAGTCGGTCTCAGGGGTTCTGAGAAGCCTCTGCTGCGGAGGCCAGAATAAAGTAATACCGTAATTTGTTGTGAGTTCATGCACTTTGTTGGTTTTGTTCTTTGAGCAAGGTGATGTTCATGCACGTCTCATTTTGTGCACCAGTAAAAAAACATATACCTATGTCTTGAATTTGGAAAAACAAATCATATTTTATTTATCACTAAAAAAGGGTTCAGTGAATGTGCATATGAAACTGGTGGTTTCGGTACCTCAAAAAAGGTTAAGAACCACTGGTCTATAGGTTCTCTGGCCAGCAAGTTCTATGCCACACACCTATCTCTTTTCAGACCAGGCATTTTTGACAGCTCAGCCAAAGGGATGAATAGACTGAGGGTCCTCTGTCCTTAAAAAAAACTAAAGTTGAGTATTTATGGGAGCCTGTCTTGAATTCTGAAACCCAAGGTTCATGCAAAACCTAATGCCAGGTCTTAACCACTGGGAATGTTCCGGCAAGATACCAATGTTTAGAGCCCATAGCAAACTCATTGATGCACCAAAGCCTTTCAGATTTGAGTGGTAAAATAAATAAGATCCTTCAGAGTACTTGAAACCTACAGTCTGACCACAACCCCACTGAGTCTACAAGGTTTCTCTGGTTCTCCTCAGGTTGCAATTTTCCACTCTGATCTATCACGAGCTCCTCAGGAATCCATCATCCATTGTTTTCAGGGAGAAAAAGAGAGGAAGCAGGTGGGTTTGAGATTTTATTTCAAATATTCTACACAGTTTATTTTATGGGAAGAAGAGAATTATGAGAACAGAAACCGGAGTTAATTTTTTTCCATAGCACTTTTTATCCTGGCTTCAACCTAAGACTGCAGGAGAAGTCTCCTGCCTTCTGTCAATCTGAAATAAGGTGTAAAATGCATACTAAGCAAGAGCCAGGGGTTCTTCAATTATTTTTCTCAGATTTACACATTTAGAAAGCTTTCTTCTCTGTTTTTATCTTAAAGAAAAATATAGAAGCTAAATTGGATGGTAGAGCCTCAGTGACATCAAGTTTCTAAAATGGGAAGCAAATTTTGTTTAGAAAATACACTCTGTAATCTTAGAATGCTGTGTTTTATTATCATTGACATGAGAATATATGGGGATATTAAAGGTTAATAAGTACTAATTCTTAAGTAGAAGATGAAATTGAGTAGACCTGATAAATTAAAGTTTATACACATAAATGTATAATTTATATATATATGTTCATAAATTTACATATATGATAATATAGAGACAGTGTTATTTTAATAAAAATATAATTTCTGTTTGCATAAAATTTATGAATATCTGATCACATCAGCAGGTCTTCTGAAATTAAAACTGTCTTATGTAATTAAAACTAGATTTAAAATAATTTAAAAATCTATTACTGTGATTGCTCTTAGTAGCAGGTTAACTTGGCCCTAATATGTGTCCCTCTATTTTGTGCATGACGTCTCTCCATTTCCCGCAGCAGTGGGATGAGGCAGCATCATCGGTTCCAAAGACAGCTTTACACAAGATTAACATCTTCAACAAGAGTGTCAGAGGCATGTTGATGAGGAAAATGCAATCATAGTCACTCAGTTTGAATTTCCTGGGACAAAATTATACTTAAAGAGTGACAACAGAAGGTGAACTGGGTTAAAATGATTGATGGCTAGTTCTTCTTTGCTAAATGTCATTCAAAATAGCTCAGGTCATATCTGGGTATGTTCTCATTACAATTCTGGTTTTGTCTGGGATCTTCTACTTCCTACATGTGGGATCCTTAAAGTTAACATTTCTCTTCCTTAGTGTTATCATCTATAAAATGGGGAGAAATGACACTTATTGAGCTGTACTATAAGTGTAATAATCCTTACCTGTTGTAAGGATTAAATGACATGGTACAGGAGAAAGAAGTGCAGAGCCTGGAACATAGTAAGCTTACAGTCCACTTTAGCCATTATTACATTACCTGAAAATAGTGTTTTACTAATACTTGACCAGCCGTGTTTTTCTTGTTACTTGTCCACAATAATTGACCATATTAAATAATTGTTTTGAGCCATAATGAGAATGGAGTAAAAAAAAATTACCCGGTTTTTCCTATTATTATAATTGGAAAGAATCATCTTTCGTAAATTTCAACCATAACTCTGAATATTCTTTGTGAGGGCGAAGATAAAGAGAGCCCAAACCACAAAGAATGGGGCCCCACTTAACCATTCTCTCACAAGCCCAAAACAAAATAAAACTAGTCTCACCTAACAATTCTAAGTTCTAGCCACCTGTCTAACCAGCTTCGAAGAAAACAGTTCTTGTTTCATTACTGGAGTTTTTAAAGCATTGCTCACAGTCTCCCAATGGGTCCATTTAGACTCAGTAGCGAGCTCAGCCTGAGGTACAAAAAATCAGGAGCAGGTAAACAGCAGGACAGGTATCCAGATGCCTGAAGAAACAAAGTCCTGCAGCCTCAGTGGAGAACCTACCACATCACGTGCATTAAGCCAAGCCACAGAATAGAATATTGATTTTGTCTACTTCTAAAATATTTAGTCTGGAACCTTTAAACTGATACTGCATTGGTATACACATTTGGCCAAATTTCCTGCAGCGGACGCTGCATGAAGCTTTGGGGATGCAGGTTCATAGCTAGCTGATAGTTTAGAAAGCCCATATGTGAAAAGCCAGATCTTTCTGTGAACATAGATAAGAAGTGGGTCAAGCCAAGTATATGGAAAATGAGATAATGGGAGATTCAGAGACTATTCCCATGGGGGCCAGTTTTTCTGATGTCCAGCTGAAGTACATATTAATGAAGGGTGGAAACCTCTCACAGCTGATAGGCAGGCTGTCTCCTGGAAATTATCATAGCTTCTCTAGCAAAATAGGTACTTTATTTGGACTTGATCCATTTTTTTGACTTGATCTCTGTGAGGAAGCAAGCCTCAAATAATTGCAGGTCTATTAGCACATCAATGACCTAAAGACCTTGATTTTAGCAAGGAATGGATTTTAATCAATCACTGCAAATGTTATTGAGAGATTAGTTGTCCCAGAGAATAAAATTAACTACAATTAGACTCTAATAACTTACAAGAGCTTCTAGTATATTTTTTTTCAGTTCCTTTAGAATAAATGCACTTTACTGCTACCTGGTATAAGGGGAAAAATGTGTATAGACTTTTGCAGTAATTACTGAAATTAATGTTACCTTTTAACTTCCTTCCTTGTAAGGAAATGAAAGGATGCAACTAAACTAATAAGTTAATAGACCACATGTAAAGCCAGTAGCCACGGGCCCAACACAGCTGCCTGGCCCATGCAGATTCGCATTGAATTCAGACAGATGGTAATGAAACAATGGAGTCAAGAATTTGTGGACCATTAATTAGCTTTAATCCTAGCTTGCACCCGGCAGGCAAGTAATACACACAGTGGGAAAACTCTTCCCTTTCTATTCAAGGCTCCCAAAGCCACTGATTTATCTGAGTTTCCTAGAATCAAAAGTTTCTAGCTCACCAGCCTTATTCACCTCTGTTCCCCATCTCCTTCTCTCTGCACAAACTCTGCACAAACTGGCTTCTCCCTCAGCACTCCACCATCCTGGCTGCTTCTCCTGGCCTCCTCCATGTGGCCTTTCTCTGCTCTCCTCTCTAATGCTAATCTCAGGAACCGAGAGAGAGCAAGCTCTCTGTCTGCCTATTTTACGGTGTAGAAATCAAAACCTTTAATCCAATATACAAAGAGGGAAGTCTCAGATACTAAGTCACTCATCTGAGGCATAATGGGATCCCTCATGAGAGTGCACCACCCTACCTCAAAAAGAGTGGGAAAGGCTTAGTCTTAAAACTAAACTTTGGGCTATAACGTCTCCGCCTGCTTACAGCCTGTCCCCCATACACATTAATATAATCACGCCCATCCTAAGCAAGAAGGGCAACCAATCATATCACATGGGGCTGGGCTTCCATGTGGGCAGTGCCATCTTTAACAAAGTGAGTATAATGTATTTTATCTGCCCAACACTACACTTTAATATATCAAAGATCTTACTGAATGAAACAGTTTAAGATAATTAATAGAAACTAAAATGTTTATTAAAGAAGTATCTCATTTCAATCCTGAAATTCAATGTTTTTAAGGCATGGTAGTGGATAGAAAAATGACAAGGAGTGATAAGAGAAAATGCAGAGAGGTTCAGTGATACTCAATTGAGGTGACAACATGGTGGATCTGCAGACACTTGGGCATTTCGCTAGGCATCCAGAAATCTTTGGTAAGGGATCTGATGAAAATATTGCAATTGCTGTATTCACGCTGAATAGAGAATTATTACAATGTCTGTAATAATTTACTTTAAAACATTTTGGCACATGCTGTACAGTATTATGTATAAGCTAGTTTATTTAATCTTCAAATCTAGGGTCATTCTACTACTTGAATCAAGAATCTACACTTCCAGGATATCAACAAACATTATATAAAACAGGCTAACTCCCAAGGTGTTAAAACTGTTTTAACTATTTCTTGATCACGACCTGAGGACTTTCTAATCAGCAAATGAGGGTTAGACATGAGTTTACGGAGTGAAATTACTGACTTGTTATTCAGTATAATCACTGGTAGAACTATACTCTGATTATATAAAATAAAAGTTCAAAACCCCGAGGTCACCAGCTTGAGCACGGGCTCATTTGGCTTGAGCATGGGGTCACTGTCTTGAGCAAGAAATAATAGACATGACCCCATGGCTGTGGGCTTGAGCCCATAGGTCACTGGCTTGAGCCCAAGGTTGCTTCTGAAGCAAGGGGTCACTGCCTTGCCCCCCATCCCATCAAGGTACATATGAGAAAGTAATCAATGAATAACTAAGGTGCCTCAATGAAGAATTGATGCTTCTCATCTCTCTCCCTTTTTGCCTATCTGTCCCTGTCTGTTCCCCTCCTCCTCTTCCTCGCTAAAAATTAAAATTATTCTAGAGATGTGACTTGACTAAAATATTTTAGCAACGTTGCACGTACTTGCGTAGACAGAATGTAGGAATTCGGGGAGGCCCAAAACCTGTGTTGTTAGGGAAGGCCTTTCATTTTTTTCTCCCTTAATAGCTCTGTGGCTGGTCCTTGATTTTCTAATGCTGATTATAAAAGTCACAGGCAGGTCCACACCTCCAAAATGTAACATCTACCTGGAGTAGATTTATGCAGAGTGGTGATCAAGGCATTTAAAAAAATGTAGAAAGGTGAGATTTCATCAAGCTTACAGAATAGGTAATATTAGCTATTTGTTTTACATAAATTTTTGTTTAATATATTTTGTATTTAAAATAGAATTTGGTCTAAAGATTAATTTCATTATAACCTGGTAACATGGTTATATAATTAACTTACACTCACCTTGAACTATCCAGTGATTAACTTTTTCCACCAAAAATAAGAGTTGTTCTTGTCCAAATTGGTTTAGGTCATTTTGAAACATGGCATCAGATTATTTTTATTTTGGAACTAAGTGGAAATGTCAGAGATGTCTAAGTTTTAAGTAATATATCATCTTCCTAGTGTTGTAGGAAGATTTCAATACTCTGATTTAGTGACATTTTTAACTTAAATTTAAGGGCTCCATAACTTAGATGGAGAAAAATTACACTTTTTATTTCACTAACTGCTAACAGAAAATAGTATTTCCTTCAATCTTGAGTGGAGACAAATCATGTTTTAATAGCACCTTTGATTTTATTACTGATAAAAATCACAGATATTTTCTGTATCATTATATGGTTGTTGCAGATAGCTTTAGGTATCATTTAGGATCATCACCACTTAAAAATTATGACTATTAGACAAATTGCTAGATCTTTTTATTTAATGTGTCAGTCAAAAGTACACAGATTACTATGTCACAAACTTGTTAATATTTTGAAACTTCATTTCAACATAAGTGGCTTTCTTTTTAATCTTACGTAATTTTCTTATGCATTTAAAAACAGTATTTGGAAAAGGGGTTGACAGGATTAACCAGACTGCTAACGATTTTCTGGCATATACCCAAAAAGGTTCTAGAGGGTTCCTTCAATGCCTGTCCTAATGCCAAAATTAAACCTAGCTGCCTAAACTATTTTCTTATTTATGTGATATCATAGAAATACGGAAATGGTGTAATTGCCTTGAAGAGGTTGGATTGAAGTGTTAAATGGAACTGAAAGAATAAAGGGATCTAGTGGAACAGTTTTTGCAGAGGAAGAGGGTAGAATAAGAATAGAGTTGTTGGTATGTTTTCTTGAAAATTTCAGTTTGCATAGTAGAGGTAGCAAATTTCAAGGGGAACCATTTCCTAAGACCCTTAGCTTAACCTTTCTCCTGCTGGGCATCTCCTCCTGTGGGCAGAGTCATGTGGACCAAGATAGGCACTTGTGCTGGGGAAGGTAGGCACTCAACTGTAGCCTTCACAGTTATGATATGCTGGGCCACAGGTTTCAAGACTTTGGGCTGGCCATCTGGCAAGAATGAAGTGTTCTGGGTTTAAATTTATTAGGGAAAATAGTCTCTGATAACACTTTCATTTGATTCAGCTTTCTTATCTCCAAATTTGTGTTTCTCGAATTAGGAAGGGGTTCCAGATCACTGAGTGCCTTGAAATAGAGGAGTCTGTGCTTGGTGAGTCTGCATGGTGAATCTTTACTTTGTTCACTTGTAAAACCTGGAGTTAAATGACTGTTGAGTGCCAGTAAAGCTAAGTTATGGACAGGTCTCTCCTGGGTCTCGATTGAGCTCTCAGAGACAAGGCTTAAGGGTGTTGGCCCCTGGAAACCTCAGCTGTGAAAATGCAAAACCTATGAATGCCAACTGGCCTTATTCAATTTCTGACTGTATCTCCTGCTATTAAATGACCTTGTATAAGTCATTGCCTCTCCTAGTGGCTCAGATTTTGCATCTATAATATAGTAATAATAATAATAATAACAATAATAATAATGTCATTGCCCTTTTGGGTTGCTGTGAGGTTTAAATCATATCCAAATAATATCTAGTATATATAGGTACTTATTGAATGCGATTTTTTTCCATATCCTTCCCTCCTGGAGTCAAATAGTTCCGGATTCTCAATGGCCTTGCCTCTTGTCAGACAAATCTGCCCTCTCTGCGAAACCTGTTTTAAGATATTTTCCTTTATTTTTTATTTTTTTCTTTAGGTGTAGGGAAGACCTACAGATTTCTAAATGGATAATTTAGTAAATAAAGACCAAGTGCTCCATAGTAGACCTTGATTTTCTAGGGGAACACAGTAAAATTAGAAGTAAAATACAATGCATAAATGTAGCGGCGTTGTTTTCCTCACAAGGACATGTTCTCTCTGTTTTGTTTTGTTTTTTTCATTTTTGCACTAAGCACTTTTTGTTTTTATGCTGCCGTATCAGAAACTATGGGAAAAAAACAAGGGTAAGACGAGTAAATGATTTGTCATAGAAACCGCAGTCTTTCTCCTCAAGTAGTTTACATTGTACTTGGAGAAACAACAAAATATGATCATGTGTGAGAGTCTCTGAAGAGAGCATGCAGCCCACTCTCCTAGTTGTTTATGCTTCTCAGTAATGGACATACCTCCACTGCTGCTTCCCCAAACTGGGAGCCAGCTTTGTTCTTGTCTTTTCTTCATTTCTCTACATTTAATTCATCAGCAAGTCAATTCTTCTCCACTGTCAGAAAATAAACCAAATCCAGTTTCTTCTAGAGCAAGCCATCATCACTTCTTGCCTGGAGCACTGAAAACTGTCTCTGAAAGCATCTCCTTGCTTTCACTCTTCCCTTTCAAAATCAGTTCTCTACACAACAGCCAGAGTCATACATTTTTTTAAACATATTTTTTAAAATTTCTTTTTATTTTATTCATTTTAGAGAGGAGACACAGAGTGAGAGAGAGAGAGAGAAAGAGAGAGAGAAAGGGGGAGGAGCTGGAAGTATCAACTCCCATATGTGCCTTGACCAGACCAGTGCAGGGTTTTGAACTGGCGACCTCAGTGTTCCCAGGTCGACGCTTTATCCACTGCGCCACCACAGGTCAGGCCAGAGTCATACTTTTAAACATGTAAATTACATCAAGTAAACCCCTGCTTGAAACCATCTAATAATTCCCCTCCCATGTAGGCTAAAATCCAAATGCATTAAGAAGGCTTTCAGGGTCCAACATGGGACCCTTCTGCACACTCTCTCCCATCACAGGGTCTCCACGTTAGCACTTCTCTCCTTGCTCTTCTCCTTGATATTCGTAGCAGTGACATTTTTGTTGGTTAGTGACATTCATTTCTCAAAAAAGCCATTCATGATCTTTGGATCACTTGGTCACACTTGCATTTTATTCTATTTTAAATCTCTGCTTTGCAATTGTCACTCTTTGATTTTTGCTTATTTACCTCATAGTTAACATTGACATAGTGCTTCCTGTGTGTTACTTCTCATCTAAATTCCTTATGCATTTTAACCACACCTCCTTCTTGTATGATCCCTTCTCCTCCCAGGGTTTCAAAGAACATCTACACTCATGGTTCACAAAGGTGGACATCATGTCTCCTCTCATTCACTATTGCAGCTCTACATTCAACACAAGGTATAGCACAGAGGAAGTGCTCAGTTGGTATATGTTAAATAAATGATTGATGATTCTTAACTTTCCTGTGGATTTGATAGCCATTAATTCTTACTAGATGGTAATACAGATATTTCAAAATTGCGTTCAAAATTGAGTTTCTTATGTTCCCCCATAGCTACCTTTTCTTCTGTGCTCTGTATGTACATCAGCGGATGTTATAGCACCTGCACCGTTACCCAAACTAGAAACATCATACTGGTAACCCTGAGCACATTTTTCCTCTGCTGATTTCTATTGAAATAGTCTAAACTCTTTGAAATACTTTAAACTCTCCAAGGTCCAGAATGAGCTAGAGCTTACTTCTCTAGCTTTGTTTCTCTCAACTATGTCCATACTTCTGCATCCTTCCACATTGGATGCTATGACACTATCATAGTAAATGTTTGTTTGCATTGAAGAGGTCATGTATGCTGCTTCTTCAGATCATGACATTCTTCTCCTGTTCTCATTTTATTCAGTATGTCCTCCCACCCCCATTCCACTCTGACAGCAACCTCAGACAAGCCTCTCCTTGATAATTGTTCATTCCCTTTTGAGACCCATTTTCCCTAGAAAATAAACTGTCTTTCCTGGCTTCCCTGGCATGCTAACACATGGTTCTGATTCAGAACACCTGGAGCAGAGTCCTGACAATATGTAGTTTTAAAAAGCCCTCCAGGTGATATTAATGAAGCACAATTATGAATCATGATTTAGTACATACTAAACACTGTATTGTAGTTGGCCATTTATTTCTCTGTTTTCTTCACTAAACTGAGAGCTCTATGAGGCATGAACCTATCTATCTTGCTCACATTATAAGAAACATAAAATATAGCAATCAAAGATATTCAAATTTTTTTTCAAAGAAATGCATAAACTTTGTGACTTTTCTTTGACTATTCAGGGCTCTGCCCTATAATTTTAGGTTGGTGAGTAGGAGCATCAGGTAAGTGAAATGTAGCTAAGTCATGTCTGACACCAACATACCATAATATTATCAAAAATTTTCCCATAGGCTTGATATGATTCCTAGGATTTTTCATGAGACCTATATTATAACTTAACAAATGAATGCTAACAGTTTCTGGTATTTTTATAAAGAAATGAAAAGAAGTTGCTAAAAGTCAAAACCAATATTAGCTTCCTCGAAAGATTTCTTATCCTTGATCAATATTTACTAAAGGTTTCTTTTGAGAATAACATTGTAGAATATGTGTTAAGAATAAATTACTACATATAAATGCCATTACCAAAGTCCAGGTAAATGTCAAGGCAAATGTAAATAATGGAGAATGAGATGACAGTTCATATACATATGTATACACACATATACACACACTTTAAGCTGTGGTAACATTATTGCCTGTGAATGTTAACTAACATTTTTCCAATTGTTGTACTGAAGCTAATTTGAAGATACACCAGTTGAAATAGAAATGGAATGTTTTCCCACTTAAGGACATTTCTTTCTTTATGTCCCCTTGTGTTCTACTTGCAACTTTCTGCTAATCATGGCGGCAAAGCTTGTGGTATCCTTCCCCTTCCCTCTTCGCCCCCATACACATAATATCAAGTATTATAAACAATGTTTGAAAAAAAATCAATTCTAATTTTTCTTTTTATAATAAAATAATTAAATATGGTTATCTTGAGGTGTTGATAATACTTAGAGAATGGGGTAAGATAAAAGTAATTGCTCAGATAATTTATGTGACTCTCTACTTTGGAATTGTCAGAATAAAATCTACCTATTGATAATTGTCTTCTAATTATATAAGATGGTAAATTAGTTACTTAATTAAAACTAGACTTGGATATGATTATTAATGTAATATAATCATTATAACTCATTCTGATAATTTAGAAAAGCATAAACAATAACCCACAGTGCCATATGTGGAGATGATCAAGGTTAATATCTGGTGTCTAAACTAGTTTTACAGAAATGAAAAATAGATTTCTCCACCAGTATGTCCCTATGACCTGGTGGAAGATGCTTGGTTTACTGTTTTGAAAAAGACAGAAGCTTCTTCTGAGCTCAAACAGAAAAATCACAGTGAATGATTAGCAAAAATTAGCATGGACATTGGGAAAAACATATGGGAACTATGTCATGCATTTGATATCTTTGATTTTGAATAAGATAACTGTGTGGACAAGAATATGTAAATTTTATTTTTTCATATGGATAAGGTTAATTTTAAGAGAAATGAAATGCTAAAGGTCTATAGAAAGCTTTCCAACCCTCCTTCTTGGTAGTGTGCAACTTATACTATCATTGCTTACATTTAGAGAATTAAGTACACTTCACCAAATTTATAGCATTAGCAATTATGCATTTTATTTAGTATGCCTTCTGCCATGGGCATGGTTCTTTCCATTAAGTGCCTTCTCTCTTTAAAATATATATTTCCAACTAAAGGCTACCAAGCCTTTGGGGTTCACCTTTTAAAATTTACTTACCCTACTACTTTGCTTACCATTCCATCCAGAAAAAAGCAAAAATAAAGAGAGGAATGGAGAAAGAGAATAAAAGAAGGAAGAAAAAAGAAAGGAAGAGAAGAAACAGAGACAATAAAGAAAGAATAGAGAATAGAAGTAGGAATATTAAAATGGAGGGGAGAACACACTGATCTAGAGAGATTAACTGCAACAGCACATCCCAAGAGAAAAGGGAAATGAATCCTTAAAAGGAAAGTGGAAAAAGCTAAACCATTTCAGGCAGTGTTCTCTGGGGATGCTGACTGGACACTCTGCCCTCCTGCAATCAATATGGTCATTTGCAATTAAGCTAAGGGAAAGGCTAAGGCATTACAGGGTGCCCCACCTCCACCCACTCCCTTGAGCTGTGGGAGAAGCACAGGAAGAAGTCTGCAGGTGGATAAACAATGCCTGGAGCTGAGGTGAAAAGGGACAGGCAATATGCTCAAGTACCTCCTGTCATGTGTGGGGACTTGTAGAGTGGAGGCTAAATGCACAGACACAGGGGAAAGTCAGACACTGAAGGGAAGAAATGCAGGAAGAGAAAAGCTGTGGGAACCTGAACTGTGGGAGAGCCTCGGTGTCTCACAATCACAGCAAAGGCAGACAGGTGAGCGTCCGGGGCTTCCTCACTGATGTGTCAGGGGCGAGCTGAGAATCCTTCAACCGGACTGATCATTTGTTATTGAAAATAATTGGAGAAATAGTACTAAAGCATTTGTGTGGGAGTTTTGCACCTTAATTAAGATGCCAGAGGGGAAATTGTGTTCAAACCTAGTGGCTTCCCTAAGATACAAGTACTTTGCATTCTGCTTCTGAAAAGCAGAATATTAATTTTTTACTGATGTAGAAGAAAAATTCCTTCAGTTTAAAAAAGACAGTGGTTGCTAGTTAGAAAGGACTGTGGAGAGAAGACCACTGTTCTACTGGTGGAGCTAACCTCTTTCTCTCATCAACCTCAGGGAACTGGCTGGTGGATCTCAGACTCGTGAGAAGGATTATGCTGAGGAGAAGCAGATACTTGAATTCAAGAGAATGTGTTGGGATTGAGAGAAGGCCCCATCTACCTTAGTGTCTTCAGGGTGCTATAACAAAGTTCCACAGACCGAGTAACTTATGAAGAGCAGAAATTTATTTTTCACAGTTCAGGAAATCTGAATTCCACGTGCCGGGATGGTCAGTGAAGGCCCTCTTCAGAATTGCAGACTTCTCCTTCTATGCTCACATGGTGGAAGAGGGTCGTGACCTCTCTGTGGCCTCTCTTGTAAGGCACTAATCTTACTCATGAGGGCTCCACCTTCATGACTTAAGCACCTCCCCAAACCCCTACCTGTTTCATACCATCACCTTTGGGGATAAGGGTTTCAACAGATCCATTTTAGGGGGATTCAAACTTTTAGACCATAGCAGCCCTTCAGGGGAATGCTTTGGGGCAACAATAATTAGAGCTTGCTGAAATGTCATTAATTTTTCTTTATCTTAATGTCTCAGATTTTTGGATAGCAAATAATGAAAATAGAAAATGTGTACAAACCCTTTTGAATGGCCGCAGCATGGCATGAAGGCAATGAAAATATATCAGGCTAAAGTTAGCTTTTAAATATTTGCTCTGATTTTTACTAACTCTAATTCTTATAGTTGTGATAATGATTAAAGTGTACAATGTGGTAATCCTCTAGGACATGGGGGACTCAAAATATGTGTTAGCTCTCATCTATTTACTTTAAAAGTTTAACTTTTGTGTATTGGCGAATACATGCTAAGGCAAATTTTCACCAGTTGACTGTTTTGGGAGTTACATACATTCAATCCTTTACAATTAATTCTATAACTTGACCAAATTGTACCCTTAATTTTCTAGAGTAAAATTAGGTTAATAATAATGACATATTCCAGAGGAAATTTAATGACGTGTTTTGGAAATCAAATTCTATAAGTACTGTCTTAGCTGGATAGCCCAGTTGGCTAGAGCATCATCCCAAAGCACAAAGTTTGCCAGTTTGATCCCTGGTCAGGGCACATACAGGAACAGTTCAACATTCCTGTCTCTCTCTCTCTCTAAAATCAATAAATAAAAAATGAAAAAAAATCTGTAAGTAAGGGCAAATGTAACAAGGCAGAAAGGAGATGCCACACTCAAACAAGAAGAGATGAATGTAGGGACTTTTCATGGATGTATGGCAAGATTGAGAGAACAGGAGTGGCCCAATGCTTTAGGAGAGGGCAACGAGATGGAGCTGTGGTCTTCTGCGGAGAAATGCAGCCACAGCCAGCCAGTAGCCCAGTAGGGGAAGAACTTGGGACATATACACCCTGACCTTTTCTGCTCTTGCCCTCTATTCTATCAGAGGCTCCCATTGGCTGAACTCAAAGAAAATCCAGAGTGAATCTGGGAAAGAAAACAAATTATATCCAGCATATTTGTGTGAGTGTGTGTGTGTGTATTTACACATATGTGTAAAATCAAAGTCAAGAAAACTCATTTCATTCCCTCCACCATGAGTTCCCCACCCATCCAACCATAAAGTTAAATGCTATAAACTAATTATTTGGGTTTGGAAGACTAATAATTTAGGTAGTTATCTATGTCAGGGCAGAAGTTCAGAGCAGTAATTTATCATATAATTTTCAAGTTCTTGTAATGCTGTGGACAGGAAAATGATTTAACTTGCCTGAAATTTAGTTTCTGTTCTTTGAGGGAAAGAAAGATGGCTCCAAACTGAGATCAGATGTGAGTGGGTTAAAATTTTCATCTACTTCTTGAGAAGGGCTGAGATAAATTCCCCAGTGAGCAGGCCATCTATTATTTACCTCACTTAACCCAGGACTCATGGTATTAGAAGTATCACCACGGGGACTCTAGTTTGGCCTTTGGACTAATAACTTTCTTGGGAGGGATCTGTTTTTCTGTGAGCGGAGGACTGGATGTTCCACTAGATGAAAGCTTTCAGATGTTGATGAAATTGGATTCATCCCTGACCCATTTCCTAGTCCTTGGTGTTTCACCTGAAAGTGAACTCAACAGATAGCCAATTAGGAGATAATATCCTAAGCATGATTCTAACATTTTTTTTAAACAAGAGAAACTAAGCAACTTGTCATTTTATATATAACAAAGATGGTAAGTAGCAGTTTATATCTTCAAATGAATTGAGAGCAAATATGAAACCTGTAATTAATGAGCTGAAAACTTACTCAGAACTTTTTTATTTCAGGGATCAAGGTTAACAGAAGAAACAGTCTCAGAGTCTGGGAAGGAGTAGAGGGAATACATATCCAGCAAACCTAAAAAACCTAAGAAATTCTCTCCCTTTTTTAGCTCAGTATGTTTGAAGCTGTGGAGGAAACAAGTCATAAACGCTCTTACAAATTTTGTCAACATAAGGAATTTTTTTACATTATATATTGGCAATGTCAAGTCATTTGTTATTTCTTCATAATTAAATTTTCCTTTAGACAACCTTGAGATAAGACTCTCCTTTATTTCACATATTCCTCAGATTTCTATGAAAGCAATGGTGATGCTATCAACCGTAAAATTCCGAGAAATTAACTGTCTGGAAAATGTAAAAGGAAAGGGCACTAAGCTCAGTGTTACTTTAAAATATTTAAGAGTGTTTTATCCATTGGAAAGTAAATATGTTGATGCTTAAAAGGTATTTCACTTCCAATTTTTCAACATGAATGCATGCTTCTACACAATGTGCAAGAGCAGTCTTTGCAAAGCACAGGCTTTATGCTTTGCTTAAAGTTCTACAGATGTATTCTCATTCCAGTTATAATAAAACCCAATCTACTTCTCATGGTTTTGCAGGTCCAACATGATCAGGCTGCTACCTGCCTTTCCCACCTCATTGCTACCACTTCTCCTCATACTCTACTTTAGTCATCCTGATTCCCTTGTTGTTCCTTAAATGTGTCTGCCTTGTTTCTGACTCAGTGTTGGTATATTTTCTGTCCCCTTTGCTGGGATGGCTCATTTCTCGGCTCTTTATCTGGCTCCCTCCATTTGATCATTCACATGAGTGTGCAAATATGACCTTCTCAGAGAGGCTGTCCCTGAAGATCTTTCTGAAACAAGTGCTTCATCTCAGTCAGCCTTTATCACTGATCTTGATTTGTGTTTTCTTCAGAAAATGTGCCGTTAAGTGAGATGTTCTTAATTATTTACATATACGCATATGGTCTGCCTGTCTTCTCTGTAGACTGTAATCACCTTGCGGGCAAAGACTTGTCTGATGACAGCTTTGTCTCTAGATCTGAGGCACTAGTTGGCCAAAAAGATAGTTGTTTCTCAGTAAATCGCTCTTAAAAGAATATGTGCTTGCACCTCTGAATAGAAGTCTATGTCCTCCATCTTGTTCTGGTTATAACCTCTAAACGAACATGACTTGAATTTAGTTTAATGTCTTTAAAGACATTTTATAACATTTTATCACTTATAAAATAAGATAGAGCCAGTTTTTTACTTTAGAAGTCAAATTATCCTTTAGTGGCTTGAAATTATTACATGCAAACTTCTTTTCATGTCAAAGGTATATCTGTAGCCATATGAGACCAGTGAGATAAGCTTGATAAAATGTTTGGTGTTTGAGTAGCAAACTCCAATCAGTGTCATTCAATATAGCTAAATGCCTCTTGAATTAACAAACTTGCCCATCATACTAAGCATGGTAAAGGTTCTATGCCTTGTGAAGAAAAAGGACACTTGTTTGTCAACATTTATTGTTCTTGCACTTGTATAATATTGCTTTCCATGTGGTTTGTTTTTATGGAGTAAATGTTTCAATCACATTGACACAAGTATCATCCATGACACAGATGTATTTACTAATTGAAATTGATGAAAGGGCATATGTGACTCTCCTGTGCCTGGGTAATGTGAATCAGTCCTTGAAAAATGAATCTCCATATCTAATGTGGACAATTCTTTTTTCACCACGGCCATCTACTGTTACCTTATGAGGGATCTTAGTAGGCAGCCAAACAGCTTTTATGAGAGAACATCTTACCTCACTACCACTTAGGTCAAGAGCCCCCCTCCGTCATTCAAAGGTAATCATTGATTAATATTGTCTGTTCTTTAATTTCGTATTAGTGGAATAACATAGTGTTCACCCTCTTATGACTAGTCTTTTGCCAGTATTTATCCATCCTTTCTGCATTTAGCAATAGTTCTTTTTTCTTGGTATGTATTATTCCGTTGTTTATAATCACATTTTTTCTTTATCCATTTTATTACAGATGTATATAGTTTTTATTTTCAGTGATTTGTTTTTATGAATAATGTGCTATGAAATTTTTTATGTGTCTGTTAGAATCCATATAGGCCCCTCATTTGGGGGTATATGAACAATTGGCAATGCCAGGTGTATGTATGCTCAGATTTATTGGATATGGCTAAGCAATTGTCAAAATTAATTGCGTCGAGGTGTATTTCCACCATCAGAGTATGAGAGTCTGATTTGCTCCAAATTCTTTTAGCAATTTTTGTAGATTTTTAGTAGTATCATATTCTGATCCTGCTTTTCTTTAATGATAAATGACATTAAGCACCTTTTGATATATTTATTGACCTTTTAGAAGTTAGAAATAGATTATATTTAATGGCCATAGCTGTAAATTAAGAAAAAGCCTTCATTTTTCAAGACTCTTTAAAGCAATCTTTTGGGAAAACTGTCACGATAACCTTACATATCTACAATGACTTGAAAGTGCATGACAATGCTGGAAGATGTTCAAAGCACAGCTTGATACCTAGAGTGAACAATAGTCCCTAACAGGCAAACACTGCAGACATTAAAGGTATGTTAAGAACTTACCTCAGAAATTTACATTGGCAAAATGAAATGGGACCCTGATTTTTTTATAAGGTTCTCGACTTAGACTATAAGAATTTAAAGTGGAGTAGATACTCAAGAGAGGAAAAATAACCCTGGCACTGAATTCTTTTAGAAAAGCCTCCAATGAAAGGAGAAACTTGGTTTAAAGATAGTGTGCCATGGGTGATTTATTTTATTTGAGTGTGTGGGTGAGTGTGACAAAAATATATAGAGACAGAGGGACAGATAAGGACAGACAGGAAGAGAGAGAGATGAGAAGTATCAATTCTTTATTGCAGCACTTTAGTTGTTCATTGATTGCTTTCTCATATGTGCCTTGACGGAAGGGGGGGCTACAGCAGAGCAAGTGACCCCTTGCTCAAGCCAGTGACTTTGGGCTTCAAACCAGCGACCCTGAGGTCATGTCTATGATCCCATGCTCAAGCCAGCAAACCCGTGCTTAAACTGGTGAGTCTGCACTCAAGCCAGAGAGCTCCAGGTTTCAAACCTAGGTCCTCTGCATCCCAGTCTGATACTTAATCCACTGCACCAGCACCTAGTAAGGCACCATGGGTGATTTTTTAAAATTATTATTAATTTTAATGGGGTGACACCAATAAATCAGGGTACATATGTACAATGAAAACATCTCCAGATCATCTTATCATTCAATTGTGTTGCATACCCATCACCCAAAGTCAAATTGTCCTCTGTCACCTTCTATCTGGTCTTCCCTGTGCCCCTCCCCTCCTCCTTATCCCACCCTTCCCTCCCACCCCCCACCCCGTAACCACCACTCTCTTGTCCATGTCTCATAGTCCGTGGATGATTTTTAAGTATTTTATTGCCTTTCTGGTGTAGGCACTGACCTATGACATGGATGCCAACCACATTAAGCTTACAGCTTAATTAATGAATGTATGGCAATATGTATGAGTGCTGGGTACCAGGATTCCAGGGACCAACATGGACTCAGAAGGTATTTGAGAAAAATGGATGCGTACAAAAAAGAAAATATGCTATGAGTAAACACTTTCTTCACAGTTTTGCTTAGATTTAGGCTCTGATATCAGTGTTATGAAATATAAATTCTGTTATTAACCCAACTTGCTTAGTCTATGTGTGATACCATGCAAATTAACCTGTTTTCTTATAAGCCAGTTTGCTTGTATCTTTAAATTTAGGAATATCTTCCTCATTTGTCCTCATTTGCTTCAGATAATCTAGGTTTAGAATTCAAATCCGTAAAACCTATTATCAACAGAACATATTACTGTTGGATAGCTAAATGGGTACTATTGAAGTATTTCAGATTCCTTTTATATGTAGTATAATAAGAAATGTGTAATAAGAAGCATATAACATAAAAACATTTTCATTAGATGTACATTTAGAGAAATACAACACCATTTAAAAGTTGTTCTGATATTAGAACAGAAGCTATAGTTATATTCATAAAACAACTTTAACAAAATTAAAAAATCTTTGAATGTTTGTGGTAAGTTTCATGACCTTCTTTTTATCAGTGTAATATGATATGATGGGTGAAATTTTATAGCATAAAAATATTTACATTAGATATGCATTTAGATATAAGAAAACTCCATTTAAAAGTAATCTAGATCCATAATATAAGCTATAGTAATAGTTAAAAAACCTATTGAAATTTTAAAAAATCTAAATATTTAATGACAAGTCTCATGACCTTTAGATTACCTATTGCATTCAATTTATTTTTAGTTCTTTCAATTATCTTCCTGATACTCAGATATTTTACAGTGAATTAATTCTTATGTGGAAGAGTTTTATCTTCATGGTGGGGGGTATAAGTCATTATTCCTTTCATCTTATGCACAGCATTTCCCCATAGTCATTTGGGTAATAATGAACTATTTAAGCATTTCTGAACATAGAGAGTAGGCACCAGTTTGATGGTCATTTATTTGGAGTGAGGAAAATGATCTTATAATGTTAGTGATTATGCTAATTACTTCAAAGGGGTGGCTTCTGCATGTGAATAGAGAGAATGAAACATGAGAAACTAATAATGTTGCTAAACACTCAAACAGCATCTACAAATGTTTTAACTTTAGAAAAATAAATTAATTGAAATTACATAGGATATTTTTAGATTAAAATTGGATCAGCTTTTATATTATCTGCTTTTACCTTTGTAATTTTCTAAGATTTTCTGTTTGAGTTTTGATATCAATATCTTATATGCAATTTGGTTAGCTCTCCTCTTCAGAACTTGAATAAATCGTTGCCCTTAAAATTGCCTGTATGAGGCAGACATTTTGGTCCCTTAGTGAAAACATGAGCATCTCTAGGTCAGCTTGCTTTTATAATAGTGTTGGGAAGCCCAAAGGCCGCATATAAATAAGCGTATTTGAAAGCCCTTGGCAGAGTGGTGCATAATGTGTAGGTAATGACTAAGATATAGTGAACTGAATTTCAAATCAGGCTGGCTAACAAACTAGAAAACGAACATCACTAATTTAAACAAGGTTTGGTAGAGAAAATCGTATCACTTACTGCTACTTTTCTTAAAATGCACTGTGCTGTTATTTAATTATTAGTACTATTGTCCTGAATTAATTAAGCAACCACAGCCTTGCTGGATGTAATGAAACATAGACAGAGATGTGGCATAGGGCCTCGGGTTGACATTTTCCTTTAGCTGGCACAAAAATAAGCATGTGCCAAGTGATCTCAGTGAGAACAAAGCAATTGGCCTGGAAAGATAAGAAAAAGGAATTGAGGAGACTCTCCATGGCTAAAAATGGGTAATATAATATTAGTTCTTTTCTTCACTATATGTCTCAGAATAAGTATGCATATGGAATTCCCTTGATAATTTCAAATACACTTTTATGTGCTTATTTTGTTTCCTCCTCAACTACAGAAGTGTTGTATAGTATCTCATTAAGTAGCCATGCAGAAAGAACAAAATACATGATTTACTGTTAATGGGAAAAAGAACATTTGTGAGGGATATTCTTCTTTTAATGATTCTTAATTCAAATATTTATTAAAACTATATAATGGTATTTTAGAAAATCTATCTTGCTTTAATTGGAAATACATCGTGTATTACTGTTCTGGATCTTAAACAAATGTCACATAGATAGTATTTTTTATTCAGTAAAAATCAGTTGAACGCTTACTGGCAGAAACTGCTGGCTATCTATCAGTTTTCTTTTTCTCTTTATTAACAAGTGTCTTAGTTTCACCTGATTGCATAGCCACCCACATAGGAACTATGTTTCCTAGCTTCTGTTATAGCTTGGAGTGCCACTGGACTAGATTCTGGCCAGGATTGACCAGAGGGATGGATGCCTCCTAAATGGAGGAAGCTTCCCTTTCCCCCTTTTCCACTGTGAGGGAGGCCCTTCAGTATAAAAGCACTCTTCTCCATCCCATATGGCAGAGAGAAATAAATTCTGATCTCATAAAAATCCCTGCATATTGAAGTCTCTCAATTATGCCAGCTTCGCCTTTTGGTCAAGTAATACACCCTCTTTTGACAAGTATGATACTAATTACATTTTGGGAATGATAAAATATTAACACACATACATTTCTACTACACACATACATCCTACATGTAAATTATTATTTGATATTACACAAGCCAACCATGATGATATTGCAGTAGCAATGTACCTCCACACTGTCAACGTTCAGACTGCATGCTTTTCCTTCCTACTTTGAGTGGAATGCTCTTTCCACAAACGCCTATGCTTGCAATCACAGCACCTCACTCACAGAAAGACTATCACCATACGTTCATGCTAAATCTCAGGCATTGTCAAATTCATATTGATAGTGATAATATCTGAAAAATATCTCTCTAATGAATTAAATAAATCCAATAAAGTACAGAAAGATAGCTTTTTACCAAAAATTAATCACATTTCTTTTTAATTTTTTTTTAGGTGAAAGGAGGGGAGATAATGAGGCAGATTCTTGCATGCGCCACAACCAAATCCACCAGCAACCCCGTCTTGGGCCAATGCTTGAGTACTGAGCTATTTTTAGAGCCTGAGGCTGCCGCTCAGGACCAACTGAGATATCCTCAGTGCCTAGGGTCATGCTCAAACCAATTGAGTCACTGGCTGTGGGAAGGGAAGAGGGAGAGAAGGGACAGGAAGGGGGGAAGAAGCAGATAGTTACTTCTCTTGTGTGCCCTGACCAGGAATTAAACCCAGGATGTCCTTCCACCGGGCTGATGCTCTATCCACTGAGCCACCAGCCAGGGAAATCACATTCTTATGCACAAAGGATAGTTATATTTTACTTTCAAAGACATTTTCTAAAATTAATAACCTTAGTAAGATTTCACAAATCTAAAATTTGTCCCCTTAATTCACTTATCCTACTGCTATCCCCTTAGCACTCCATCTCTCAAATTATAAAAAAAGGTGATTTAAATTTTTTTTTTTAAGGAAAATGATGTACTTATGATCAGATACTAATACACTTACAAAGAAATCAGAACTCAGTTTCTTTTCTTTCCTCAAGTATTGTTGAGATATGATGGTTATATAATATTGTATGATTTGATATATGTATATATAGTTGACCCCTGATCTGTGCAAGCTCACTTATATGTAGATTTCTTTTTCAATTAATGTGCAGTTGGTGTTCTGTTTTTCCTTGTTTTGCATTTGTGAATTCAATCAATCATGGATTGAAAACAGTATTTTCTATCAGCCATTGGGAATCCTTGGATGTAGAGGGCCAACCTAAGTTATATATGTGTTTTTGATTGTGCAGGCTATTGGCACCCAAAACCCCATGTTGTTCAAGGGTCAAGTGTATTGTAAAATGATTACGATAATAAGCTTAGTTAACATTCATCACTATACATAGTTATAATATTTTTTTCTTATAATGAGAACTTTTAAGGTCTACTCTCTCTCAGCAACTTTCAAATTACAATACAATACTGTTCACTAAAGTCATCCTGTTGAACATTATATCTCCAGGATTTATGTATGTTATAACTGGAAGTTTGCACCTTTCTTACCATCTTTACTCAATTCCCACTGACCCCTCTGGCAATATCAAATCTGATCTGTTTCTGTGAGTTTGGTTTTCTTAGATTTTTACATTAAGTGAGATCATACAGTATTTGCCTTTCCCTGTTTGACTTATGTCATTTAACTTAGTGCCTTCAAGTTCCCTCCAAGTTGCAAATGGCAGGATTTATTTGTTTTTATGACTGAATGGTATTTCATTGTGTACACATGCCACATTTTCTTTACCCATTCATCTGTCAGTGGATACTTAAGTTGTTTTCATGTCT
This sequence comes from Rhynchonycteris naso, assembly GCA_037038555.1. NCBI lineage: Eukaryota > Metazoa > Chordata > Mammalia > Chiroptera > Emballonuridae > Rhynchonycteris > Rhynchonycteris naso. The sequence continues at coordinate 150,193,516 of CM072997.1, forward strand.
AAGCTATTATAAATAAGCCGCAATGAACATGTGGATGCAGATGATCTCTTTGGGACAGTGATATATACCCAGATGTGGAATTGTTAGATCATATGGTAGTTCTAGTTTTAATTTTTTGAAGAAACACAATACTGTTTTCTATAGTGGGTGCACAAATTTACATTCCCACCAAGTTTTGAATGTAAATGAAAAGTTCTCAAAGGAAATCAAAATTTGTATTTCAGTGAATGTATGACTGATAAACTAAAACAGCTTTATTGCTAATATAGATGAAGTTTTGATGCTCAGCATAGAAAAATAAACCAATCGCACATTCCTTTGGCTAAAGCTCTAACTCTCATAAATTTTATAAAGGCTGAGAGGTGAGGAAGCTGCATAAGAAAAATTTGAAGCTAGCAGAGGTTGGTTCATGAGGTTTAAAGAAAGAAGCCATCTTTATAACATAAGGGTCCAAGGTGAAGCAGCAACTACTAATGTAGAAGCTGTAGCAACTTTTCCAGAAGATCTAGCTAAGATAATGATGGTGACTACCCTAAACGACAGATTTTCAGTGTATAGAAAATAGCCTTATATTGGAAGAAGATGCCATCTAGGACTTTCATAACTAGAGAAGTCAATATCTGTCTTCAAAGCTATACCTAATTTGTCAAAAAAAAAAATGTTTTATATGCATGGGTACTGAATTTTGTCAAATGATTTTTCTTGCATCTATTAAGATGATCATATGATTTTTATATTTAACTCCTTTCATGTGATGTTATCATATTTATTGATCTGAATATATTGAAACATCTTTGCATTTCAGGGATGAGTCCTACTTGATCATTGTGTATGATTTATTTAATGTGCTACTGAATTTGGTTTGTTAGTATTTTGTTGAAAATGTTTGATACATTTATCAAAGATATTGACCTATAATTTTCTTTTCTTGTAGTGTCCTTATCTGGCTTTAGTATTAGGGTGACACAGCCTCATAAAACAAATTTTTAAGTGTTCCAAGGTTTAGAAAGGGTTTGAGAATGATTGACATTAATTCTTTAAATGTTTTGTAGATTTCATTAGTGAAACCATCTGGGAAGGATGGTTTTTCTTTGTTGGAAGATTTTTGATAATCAATTCAATTACCAGTTATTGGTCTGTTCAGATTTTCTTTTTCTTCATGTTTCAGACCTGGTAGGTTGTATGTTTCTATGAATTTACTTTATCCAAGTTGTTCAATATTTTAGCATAGAGTTGTTCACAATAATCTCTTATGACCCTTTGTATTTCTGTGTTATCACTGGTAATATCTCCTCTTTCATTTATAATTTTATTAATTTGGGTGCACTTTTTTGGTGAGTCAGTCTAAAGGTTTTTAATTTCTTTTATTTTTTTTTTTAAACAAATCTTAATCTTATTAATATTTTCTATTGTTTTCCTCTTCTCCATTTCATTTATTGCTGTTCTAATCATTATATTTTCTTCCTTCTTTTAACTTTGGGCTTAGTTTGTTATTTTTCTAGTTCTTTAAGTGTAAAGTTAGAGATTTTTCTATTTTCTTCATTATGCATTTATAGCTATAATCTTTCTTTTTAGCACAGCTTTTGCTGCATCCCATAAGTTTTGAAATATTGTATTTTCATTTTTTTTAAGATACTTTATTTTTTCCCTATAAATTTGTATTTGATTCACTTGTTACTCAGGAGTATGATGTTCTATGTGTTTGTGAGTTTTCTTCCTGTAATTGATTTCTACCACACCATTGTGGTAGAAAAGATGGTTGGAATGACATCAATATTCTTAAATTTGCTGAGGCTTTTATGGCCTAACTTATGATCTATTCTGAAAATGTTCCGTGTGCAATTGAGAAGTCTATTCTGTGTTATTGAGAAGTATATTCTGCTATTTTGTGAGATGAAACGTTAATTAGATATTAGTCAAATCAGTTTGCCCTATAGTATTGTTCAAATGCACTGTTTCTTTATTGATTCTCTTTCTGGATGATTTATCCAATGTTGAGAGTAAGGTACTAAAGTCCACACCTATTATTGTATTGCTGTTTGTTTCTCCTTTTCTTTCTGTTATTATTTGGTTTAAAAGTATAGATGCTACAATATTTAAAATTTTATATCTTCTTGATGGATTGACTACTTTATCATTATACACTGAACTTCTCAGTCTCTTGACACTTTTAGCTTAAAGTCTATTTTGTCTAATATAGGTATAGTCACCCATGCTTTGGTACCATTTACTTGAAGTACCTTTTTTTTCCATTCCTTCATTCTCAATCTCTGTGTGTCGTTTTTTCCCCTTCAGGATAGTATTTTACTTTTTGGAGGACAAAATAGGAGGAGAAAGGTGAGAAAAATAGGGTTGTCAAGAGTTTCTGAAGTAAAATAGACTGATACTATGGGACAAGACAGCTAGGCAGATTAGAACGGAGATCCCTCAGATTTTCTTTTTCTACTTGTTTCTATTCTCTAATGAAAATTATATGACATGCAAAATTGCCTAGCACATGGTATTTAATAAATGTCAATTGCCTTTTGAGCAGGGTTCTCCACAGGGAAGGCTATACCAAGACATTATTATTCTTTTTCTTCCAGGAAATGTAGTTCACTTAAAAAACTAGAGAATTAAAAATATAGAAAAGTTTGAGTCATGAAGATGGCTCACTGCAGGGACTTACTGTTCCCCCATTTTCCTCACTCTACTATGCTAGGATGAAGAGTAAAGATTCCCAAGTGGCTATCCTGAGGCTTGGCAAGCTTGTCTTAGAAGATTTCATGTGAAGGGCTGTGGTTGCAACTCTTTAATACACAATCCTTTCTTTTTAATGATGATAATTATAGGGAAAGAAGTAGACATGCATGCTAATTTCATAGGTTGTCTTCAGGATCTCAACAACCTTTATATGCTCAATAACTTGGAAATCATTCACTGCTAGGACTTAGTACACTTACTGAAGTCCTACTCAATGTGCTTCAGTCACATTGGATCACCTTGTAGATGAAGAAGCCTAGCAGACAGTGCTTTTCTTGTAGGATGTTAAATTACAAATGAGCTTCAGAAGGCTTTTTCAGTGTGAAGATATGAAGGAAAAACTAGGTCAACTCATTGTAATCTGTGTGGTATACCCTCTCATGAGAACGAATCTATGCTGGGAGATTCTCATAGGCTGATAGGTAAACCACTGGGTAGTCATCATAAGGAATCCAGTTGTTCCATCTCTGGAAAAACCCCACCAACAGGCGTCAGCCAGTTCAGGTTCTGATTACCAGCAATGCAGCAAAATTTCTATGTGTCTAAAGCTAAGGTGAGTGTTACAGGGAGGAGATCATTGAATTTTTTTTTAAATCCATTTTGCCATCTGTATCTTTGGATTGAAGAATTTATCCCATTTACATTGAATATAATTATTGATAGGTAAGATCTTACTACTACCCTTTTATTAATTGTTTTATAACTGTTTTACAGATCCATTGTTTCTTTTTTCTTGCTGTCTTCTTTTGTGATATGATGATATTTTGTGACAGTATGTTTTAACATCCTTATAATTTTTTGTGTGTAATTACTATGTTCTTTTCTTTGTGCTTACAATGTTACTTACATAAAATATCTTTTATTTGTAAAACCTTGTTTAAAGCTAATAACAAACTTAACTTTGATAGAATTTCTATACTTTAGTTCCACTCCACTCACAATTTAGGTTATTAATATTACTATTTAAATATTTTTTGTTGTTGTGTATCTAAAAACAAATTGTTATAGTTATGGTTATTTTGAATACCTTTATAACTTTTAAAATAGAGTTTTAAGTGAATTACATACCTTCATTACAATATTAGATGATCTAACTCAGACTTTATATTTACTCTGACTCATGAATTTTATAACCTACATCTATTATTCTATAATGTTAATTAGCAATGCTTTATTTCTACTTGCAGAATTTTGTCTTTTTTTTTTTTTTTTTTTGTAAAGCAGATCTAGTGGCAATAAATTCCTTCAGCTTTTGTTTGTTCTAGGCAGTCTTTATCTCTCCTTTCTGAAAGGCAGATTTGATAGATATATTGTTCTTGGTATTTGACATGTTGCTTTTCTGTTGCTACTTTCAAAATACTCTTTTTGCCTTTGAATTTTGACAATGTAATTATAATATGTCTTCCTGTATCCCTTTTTGAGTTTAATCTATTAGGAATTTTTTAAGCCTCATAAATCTGGATGTCCTTTATTTCCCCCATTTAGTAACTTTTCAGCAATTATTGCTTTAAACATATTATATGTCTTTTTTTCTTTCTCTCCTGTAATTTTTATAATACATATACAGGGGATCCTAAGGTTAGTTACTACACAGTTCTATTCTTATGACATTGAGTAACCCAAATTTTGGTGTAAGTTGAAACACACCCTAGCCTAAGTCACTTACATCTCCTAACACATTTGCAAAATCATAAACTAGAACATACAAACACAACTAAGCCATAGAAGAAGGAAAAGGATATAAAAGTACTATACACTGCACTGTATATTCTTCTGCTATGCACAATCAAAGCAGTTCGCCCACATAGTCCATAAAGACTATGCTAACAGCATAAGCCAAAACATTCACATTTTAATTATTTTCAGTTTTTATGGGAGTGAGCATCATAAACTCAAAACATTATAGATTGAGACTGTCGTAACCTGAGGACAGCCCTGTATTTTCTTTTATGGTACCTTATTAATTCCATAGGGTCTTTACCCTTTTTAATTTATTTTTCTTTTTCCTTCTTCGAGTAAATAATTTTAAATAACCTATCTTCTAATTTACTGATTATCTCTTCAGATTGGTCAAATATACTTTTGAAGCTTTTTACTGATTTCTTCAGTTCAGTTATTGTATCTGGGATTAGCTCTGGGATTTCTGTTTTTGATGACTTTTATTTCTTTGTTGAATTTCTCGTTTTGTTCATTGCTTTCTTAATTTTAGTTATTTGTCTGTCTCTGTGTTCTTGAACCCCACTGAAATACTTTAAGAAGATTCTCTTGTCCGGTTTTCTAGTTATATAGGTTTGGGTACTAAACTCAAAAGTAGAGAATTCTATGTATTAGCTTCAATGTCCAGTTGGGGTAGTAGAACAGTCCCAAAACTGGTATGGCTTGTTGTTTGGGGACCTGAAACAGGCAGATCCATGTATGAGTTGTTTGGCTAGACGGGCCAACTGACTTTGCTTTGCAAATAGGCAGAGTCACCGGCTTGGCTTTCTGCCCACACACCAATGTAAGTGGGTCTATACGATGTTCAGTTTAGCTTTCTGTATGCTCTGGTTAGTTTTGTTGATTGAGAAGATCTGAGTGCTCTATTAACAGTAGAAGTTACTCAAGTAACTTGCTTAAGTGCGGCCATAGAACAGACCCCAACCCTGACAAGATTTATTGATTAAGTACAAAATCAGAATTGCACACCAAACTTCTTGGCCAGATGGGGCTGCTGACCTAGCTCTACAGATGGGAAGAATTACTCGCCAAGCTCTTTGTTCAAATACTGCCAAACCATGAAGTTTCCTAATACTTTGGAAAAGTTACCTGTGCAGGAAGGGACTGGGTAGCAGTCGACAAACAGTAGGCAAGGCTATGAATTAGCTTGCCCATCTGGAAGACTTCTATTCCCACCAAAAGAGATCCTCAAGCTGGAAGGACTCATTGGTGGAGGTCACAAATCAGGCAGAACTGTACAACAAGCTTCTTAGCCTGATGGGTCATTTGTTTGGCCCTATAGAGGGGAAGAGCTAGTGGCTGAGCTGTCTGCTGAAGTGATACTGGGCCACACAGCTTCCCAGTTGCTCCAGGTAGGCTTCTTAATTGGGTGGAGAAAATGGGTGAACTCAGTGGTATATGAGGCTAGGAATTTGCTCCCCCAACCAGGTGGGGCACCAGAACAGGTCCTAAGGCATCAGGCATGTTTTATGAGATTCCAACTTCAGCAGAATTACATACCAATTTCTATAGTCAGACGGGTCTGCCAACTTTGTTCTGCACAAGGGCATAGCTCCTGGCCAGGATCTCAGCCCAAGTGCTGCTGGGCTATGCAACTTTCTGAGTTCTCTGTTTAAGTGGCCTGGTTGGTCAGAACTCAGGGTGGCACTCAGCAAAGGATAATGCTATGAATTAGCCACCTTGCCTGGGTGGCATGGCAGATCATATTTCAAGGCCAACAAGGCTCATAGTGTAGGGTCTCAACTCAGGAAGAAGTGAGGGCTGAGCTACCTGATCAGAGAGGACCACTCTCTTGACTCTGTAGATAGGTAATAGTGCCCAGTCAGTGTTCCTGGGCTAAAGAGCTTCTAAAGTACTTTGGAAAGGTTTTCTGTCAGGCAGGGATAGGGGTAACAGTCAGAAGTTGGTGGGTTTAGAAAGCAGCATCCCTGTCCAAGGTGGAAGGCTATCAGAATGGGCTCCAAGACCAAGACTTGTCATCTGGGATCCAAAATGATGTAGTACTCTACACCAAGTTCCCCATCCAGACAGGGTTGTCATTTGGCTCTAAAGGTGGGAAAAGCTGCTGTTTGGGATTTCTACTTGGATACTACTGTGAGAAGGAACTATGCCTTCCAAGATTCAAGTGCTGGTTGCTGGATCTGAGCCTTACCCGTCTTCTCCACAATTTGACCTCCAGTAGTCAGCCCAACACATTCTCCATGCAAGCATTGTGAGGCAATGTCTAAATGAGCTTCCTGGAAAATGACATGCAATGCTGAGGGCACTGGATATCCATCTGAGGCTCTCTTACCCCCCTTGGGGAAAGCAAGACCCAAGGGGACCCTCTCAGAGTGATGTTCTGCCATTGTAGTGATGATGCAGTCACAATGTAGTCAGCCATTCCTCTTACCTTCTAATGCAGTCTGTCTTGATCTAGGAAGGTGTTACAGCCTCAATCATGGGTTTTCACAATGGCATATAGTCTATGAATAGTTGTTAGTTGGTCTTGTGAGAGGAACTGAAGTCAGAAAGGACCTCTAGCTTTGGCCAGATAGCTCAGTTGGTTAGAGCATCATCCTGTAGTGCAGAGGTTGCTTGTTCAATCCCTGATCAGGGCACATACAGGAGCAGGTTGATATTTTTGTCTCTCTCTCTTTCTCTCCCTTCCTCTCTTTCTCTCTCTTTCTCTCAAATCAATACAATAAACAATTTTTAATCAAAAAAAGAAAGAAAGAAGAAAGAAAGAAAGAAAAAAGAAGAAAGAAAGAAAGAAAGAAAGAAAGAAAGAAAGAAAGAAAGAAAGAAAGAAAGAAAGAAAGAAAGAAAGAAACCTATGTAGCTATCTTGGTGCCATTAGAACTTTATTAGTTTCTAAAGATGAAATGTAGGATTAAGGTTGATGTTGAAGAGAGAAATTCAAAGATAGCAACTCAAAAGAAAAGATAAAATGAAGAGTAAAAAATACTTTTTAATTTCTTTTTATTTATTCATTTTAGAGAGGAGACACATAGTGAGACAGAGAGAAAGAGAGAGAGAGAGAGAGAGAGAGAGAGAAAGGGGGGAGGATCTGGAAGCATCAACTCCCATATGTGCCTTGACCAGACCAATGCAGGGTTTTGAACTGGCGACCTCAGTGTTCCCAGGTGTTGGGCAGATAAAATATATTATGCTCACTTTGTTAAAGATAGCGCTGCCCACATGGAAGTTCGTTGATATTAATGTGTGTTCTGGAACAGGCTGTGGGCAGGCCGGGTCATTATAGCCTAAGGCTTAGTTTAAGAGTAAGCTCTTCCCTACACCCTTGACTGATTGGATGATGTAGGGTGGTGCACTCTCCTGAGGAATCCCATTATGCCTCAGATGGGTGGCTTTGTATCAGAGACTTTCTTTATGTATAATTGGATTAAAGGTTTGGATTTTCTATGCTATAAACTGGGGCAGTCCGGGAGCTTGCTCTCTCTCTTGGTTCCTGAGTTCCTGAGGTTAGTATTAGAGAGGAGAGCAGATTAAGGCCATGTGGAGGAGAGAAGCAGCCAAGATGGCAGAGTACTGAGGAAGAAGCCAATTTGTTAAGAGTTTGTGCAGGAGGAGATGGGAAACAGAGGTGAATAAGTCTGGTGAGCTAAAAACCTTTGATTCTAGGAAACTCGGATAAGTCAGTAGCTTTGTGAGCACTGAATGTGTGGGTTTTAGAACCCAGTGTGTGCTTTTGCTTGCCCGCCGGGTGCAAGCTAGAATTAAAGCTGATGACTCACCAATTTTTGGCTCCTGTGTTTCATTACCGACTGTTCGAATCCAATGCGAACCTGCGTGGGTCAGGCTGCTGTGATAGTGGCCTCGACTACTGGCTTTACACCAGGTCAATGCTTTATCCACTGCGCCACCACAGGTCAGGCTAAAAAATACTTTTTAAAGACTCTATTTAATAGTCTCAAATATTTAGAGTTGTAAAGGTTTCATAATAAATTTATTTTTTAATATTCTCACAATAGGTAAGAAAAGGTAGACAAGAGAACCCAGAATCTGTGCATTTCAATTACAGAACCGTTTTTGTTTGTTTGTTTTTTTAGTTAGAGAGTGCGGGTGGGGTGGGGAGGTGGACAGACAGGAACAGACAGGAAGGGAGAGAAACGAGAAGCATCAATTCATAGTTGTGACACCTTAGTTTCTCATTGATTGTGTTCTCATATGTGCTTTGACCAGGGAGCTGCAGCAGAGCCAGTGACCCTGGGCTCAAATCAGCAACCTTTGGGCTCAAGCCAGTGACCTTGGGGTCATGTCTATGATCCCACTCGGAAGCCAGTGACCTTATGCTCAAGCTGACAACCTTGGCATTTTGAACCTCAGTCTTTAATATCTCAGGGCAACACTCTATCTCCTTTATCATGGCCTTGACAGGCTAGAACTGATATTTTTCAATGATCTCTAAGAGATACTGCAAAGTTCCCTTCCATATTTTTTATTTTAATTTATCATTTTTCCTTATACACTTAACACAAGAAAAAAGAATTGTAAAACTTTAGCATGCACACCCTTTATTTTGTTCAGAACATTGGTCTCTAGAAACTCATTTTAGATTTTAGCACACATACACACACAGACTTGTTTTCCCAAGATTGGGAGCATCCTAATGAAGCCTTAGCTTCTCTCGATATGACATGAAACATTGTCTTCTAGAATGTTTGACTATCTTTTTGCTCCTCCGTAACTATTTTAATTAATAAAAAAACACATATATTCTTCCTCTGAGTTTATTTCTATTCAGAGTTTGTAAGTCTTTGTAATTGTACCTGATGCCACTGTTCTTTTTATTACTTATAACAGAGTTCAAGGGCCTAGCCAATAACTGGCCTAAAAATTCCTCATGTTACAGAAACTGAGAATGGAGAGATACACAGAAAGACAAGCAAATGTTGATTTTACTTGGAAGTGCCAAGGTCTCCAAATTATCCAGCCCTCAGGAGCTTGGCTCTGCTGAATACTTCACTGGCTGTTTTCCTGCACCATGGTCAAATGACCATGTGCTCCTAGCAGAAGAGTGAAACACATGGAAACCTGCCACATCATGTCAGACTCAAACATCTAAGAACATTGCTATGGAAAATAAACAAAACAAAACTTGCCCTCTTTGCTTCTGTTCCTTTTCTATTAAAATTTAACAACCACTTCTTATCTTATGAGACCAGGTAATTAAGGGATGGCTCTTTACAATCTCTAGAAGAGTAAGACCAACCCAATGAGAGAAGAGAATCAATACTAGATTAGACCATGACTCCATAGCTTTCAGGTATTGGGAGAACACTTGTGAGACCCTTATACATTTTCAAATGGTCTCCGTGTGGTAACAGTCAAGAATCGATCTCTTTACCTACATACACCCCTTCCATCTTTACATAGCTTAAAATTATTTCTTGAACCCTGTCATTCCTTAACACTGTGTTCATTAAATGAAAGACTGAATTGTGTGGGTTCTAGGCCTGCCTTACTTTGTAATTAATTATTTGATAATTATCAAATAATTCATCTTTTTACCCTGTTTAAATCAAAGGGATTGGCTCATTGACCAGACTTGTCTCAGCACTAAAGTTCACTGACAAGGAATATGGAATTTAATTAATATGGAAAATAAGGTGCAGGCAGGTTACTTACCAAGTGTCTACATTACTTATTATCAACAGAGTTGGAACTTAGTGCTTGATGTCTTAGCATTGACTTTAGCATTCACCTATCTCTCTCTCTGTGGTTTATAGTGTGTAAAATTTTGAACTCAAGATAGCTTTCCTCCTATTACTTGATATGTTTTACTTCTATCAGTAAATGTTTAAAGATTAAAAGTTCATTTTAAACCAAGCTAATATAATCAAACTTTGATAAAAAAAGTAAAGAAAATATATCCCCAAACAAGAAATAGACTTTTGAATTTTCAGTAGTTTTATATATTACTTCTATTTCTCCTATTGATAAGTGATTACCATACTGTGATTTCCAAATGGGCTTCCTCCCCAAATCTCCCGAGATAGCTGGGGAGAAATCATGATGCTCAGGAGATGACATATGCTCACTTAGGGATTTATGAGAAATATGGTGAACATGATGGCATCACAGACATACACCTTTACCATTGAAGTGAGTATTTAAAAAGCTAATTTATTGAAGGGTTGAGAAACAAAACTTTTAAAATAATGGTGAAAATCGTATCTGCACATATAGGCAAGCAATATGTAGAATGGCCTTGTAAATGACTTGTTTATCACCCTGAAGCAATGCTGACTGATTAAGTGACTAGGAAAACCATTCCAATTTCAAGAATTTACCAGAAGAAGAATATATTAAAAAAATGCATTGATGGTAACTGTTCCATATTTCAAATCTATTAACTAATAATTAAGGACTTAAATTATAGTTATGTTTCAAATTTAAAGCAGATTAGACCTCAGTATTGAAACATTTAAAATATATCCACCAAGTCTTTGAAAGTATTTGGATATATTTAGACATATTTTTCTTGTGGCAGGAAATGAGTCACAAAAAATAATCATCTTTCATTTTTAAAATAGAAATATAGTGATGTATAAATGTATTGCTTATAATATATCAGTCTGCAGGGTATTATTTTTCTCATAACAGGAAATGGCAGAAGTAGGTAACTATATTCTTCTGGTGTAAAACGGAACTGAATAATCTTTGGCAATTACAATGCATGCATTCTACTGGTCCCAGGGCAGGAAGCATAACAATTTGCATATATTAATTTAGAGGTTAGGGACCCTGTCAAAGTAACAGCTTGGACCAGGTCAGCAAGGAAAAATCGAGAAGAGAGAAATAATTGAAAAGGCAGTTTCCAACAAAATGAAATTTGTCTCGTTGTCACTTAAGGTTGTCTTCTTGTCTTTCTGAGGGAGCAAGGTCAGCTTACAAATGAAGGGAGAGTAAAGCATGGTAGATCACTAAGGACCAAAGGATAATTTTTTTAAATAACAGTGGCAATTGTAATATATATTTATAAAGGAGAGAGAAAAAGAAGGCACAAAGCTTCCGGTTAAGAGTCATCAGGTGTTCTTTAAGTAGAAATATTGCAGATGTGTACATGGCAGATCTTAAGTTTGTCCTCAAAGACAAGCAGGCTACAGAGGAGATGAAGTGCTTAATGAAATAATTTAGTGTGACATATTGATATTGAAGGCTGGAGGCAGAAAAGAATTTGCAACAAAATTAAGGTATGTCTCTCTTGAAACAGTTCTCCATTCCTTTCTTTGAGGGCTGATAAGAAGATTTTCATGAGAAAAAGCGCCCGTTTTCTTTCTTTCTCCAAGTTTATGCCCAAACATAGATGCCAATGTAAAGTTCAACATCTGCAATCACATGAAAATCTCACTGGAAAATAGTCCAGAGGAAAGTCAAGTTATGAAATGTTGCTTTGGTTGTGCTTTAGAAAGGTTTTAATCTCTCCAATGTCATGTGTTTTCAGTTAAAACGTACATTAGTAAAAAACTAGGGCAGCAGCAGTGAAGAGAATTAAGCCTGGGAAATGTTAGTTTTAGATAGAGGCACTGGAGGACGGCTAGAGCTATTATCAGAGAATAAAAACAGCAGCCAAATTTCAACTCTGAGTGGGAATAAACATTGTCACAGTGTCTGAGTATATTAAAAAATCCTTGCTTGAGAAAATGAAGATAACTATTTCATGCTCACGTTATAATTTTACAATTTACATAAAAGAGAAATAAAAATACTCACACAAAAAGCCATATTTTGTGGTTGGCAAGCTATTTTCTACGTTAACACTTTCGAGGGAAACCCACTCATCATGAACACTCACTGTGTCAGTGATTTATAACTGGAGGACATGGTAGATTTAAATTTGCAGATAGGCAGGTAGGGAACATGAAATGTGTAAGAGCTCCCCTCCTCTCTGCTGAGTTGAGAATCAAGGGGATAGCATAAATATCTAGGTGAAAAATCAAAATATTAGGTTAGGATGCTAGCTTTCTAGATGTGCAAACTTGACTAGATCAATTAGTAACTAAATATTTGTGGGGTTTTTTTCTTTCATTTTGAAAAAACACATTGCCTTATCTCAGAGTTTTCATGAAACTACATATATACATAATGTGTTACTTCAACTATAAACCTTGTTGCAAATTTAAGTTATTCTTATTGATTGACAGATGAATGTACATTCTTGGCTTCTAGATTCTTTTAAGCCCATTTGTTCAGTCATTTTCCCTGAAGTGAATCTCATACCTATATTTCCTCTTTGTCTTTAATCAGATAAACAACCTTTTCACTGGTTTATACCCTATCTGCTCAAGGCAGGCATCTCACGAGGAGGAATGGCCCTATCCTCACAAGTACATTTTCGATAAGAACTGTTCTTCCAGAAACAGTCCCCAAATTCTGTTACTTAGTGACTTCTAAATTTACTGTGATTTCTCCCTTTGAAAAAATAATATGAAAATGTATTAGTTACAAAACATATCTAATAATGAAGTCATGTGAAACATATAGCTTCTGGTAAGAAGCTGCTAAGTGCCAATTTTGGAAAGAAAGTTTATAGAATATACTTGGCAATGCTGAGCATTTCCATTAAGAAGAAAAACTAAGGAAGAATGAAAGACCACACAACACTTGCTATGAAAAGATATTATGTTTTTTCCAGAGAAGTAACACTTCCTTCTTTGTTCTGGAGGTTCTCCAATAACTTTAAAGCATTTTTGCAGATTATTTTACCTAAAGCTATTAAAATTCACAAAAGTATCCATGAAGTAATAAAGTGGAAACTATTAGTATGCCAATCAAGCACATATAGAAACAGTAGTCCTAAGAAAATGTGACTTGTTTAATACCCCCTAAAAACAGAAAACAACCTGATAGACCCAAAAATAGAATCTAAGCTGCTGACTCTAAACATTGAGCAACACTTCCATTCCTTAGAATTATTATTGTTAATAGCCTCTGCATATAAACCTCCCACTCTGTGAGGATGGATGAGATCATACTAACAAGCCACCCATTCTTTCCATAAGAAATACTGCAGTCATGGCCAATGAGTTAATTTGTAGAATGTTCATGTGCTATAGTGAACACATGGACAATCTAGGTTAGACTTTTTAAAATTTGTTTTCTTAAACTAAGGTTTAGTTGAAATTTTAATTTCAGGCTTTAGCCCACAGTTTTGGCCTAAATTTCACACTCTGTCCTTTTCTATTTCTACTTCATTTTTTCTTCCTATATCAAATAATAAAGAACTAGACCACGGTAGAATGGACTTTTAACAAATTTTATAATTTAGCTACTGTCACTTACACAAAGTCTGTTTGTTAAATTAATATGTATTATGGATGTAGAATCGAATTTGGAAGGTTAAAGCCATTCAAACTTGACCATAAAAAAGATATCTGATGAATTTATATCAGAATTACACTGGGTTTTAAAAATATTTGAAAAAAAATATATATATATGTATATAAAATACTTGCAAATAGCATCTCAATATAATATAATTTGTACATTTTATATGTGCCTTTTCCTGCCACAATCTCTGAGAAATGAAAATGAAAAAGATAATAGTAGTAAAAAGAAATTGGCTCTTTAAATACCAGCTGAATTATAGTTAAAAGGCACTTTGTTCATATATATGGTTTTTCTTTTTTGAGAGAGAGAGAAAGAGAAAAGAAGAGAGAGAGAAAGAATGGGAAGCACCAACTCATAGTTGCTTTCATTATAGTTGTGCGTTGATTGTTTCTCGTATATGCCTTGATCAGGGATTAGATCTTAGGCTCAAACCAAGCCATTACTTATTGCACAAGCTAGTGACCTCTGGGCCCAAACAAGTGACTTTGAACTTTTCATGCCAATGACCTTTGAGATCATGTCAATAATCCCTTGCCTAAGCCAGTGACCACATGCTCAAGCCAATGAGCCCAAGCTCTAGCTCAGGAGTTGGGAACCTATGGCTTGTGAGCCAGATGTGGCTCTTTGATGGCTGCATCTGGCTCACAGACAAATCTTTAATAAAAATAATAATAACATTAAAAATATAAAACATTCTTATGTATTACAATCCATTCATTTCCTACCACTCATGTTTATGATTGTGGGTGGCTGGAGCCAATCACAGCTGTCCTCTGGGACAACACCAAATTTTTATTAGATAATGCATAACATACATGGGTTGTTGTGATGTCAGGAAGTAAACTTCCCTCCTTTTAATCAAGTAGTCAGCTAGCTAACTAACTGCAGAAACCCTTTTGACAAAGAAGATGGCTAAAAAAAAAAAAAAGATGAGGAGTATCATACTTTTCAGCAGGAATGGACAGAGGAATTCACCTTTGTGGAGAGAGCAGGTTCTGCAGTGTGTCTAATATGCAATGATAAAATTGCATTGATGAAACAATCAAATATAAAGTGGCACTTTGACACACGCCATACTACATTTGCATGAAAATATCCAGTGGGAGACAGCAGGAAGAAAGCATGTCAAGAGCTACTGTGCAGAGTGCAAGCTAGTCAGCAGCAACTCCGTGTTTGGACCCAACAAGGTGACTTAAATTCAGCTAGCTTTGCTGGTGCTTTAGCAATTGTGAGAAATGGAAAGCCATTCACGGATGGGGAGTATGCCCAAACATTCATGCTTGATATTGCCAATGAACTTTTTGATGACTTTTTGGATAAAGACAAGATAATCAACCAAATAAAAGTCATGCTTCTGTTGGCAAGAACTGTTCATGGTCATACCATCATGATGGCAAATCAAATTGAGGTAACACAAGTGAAGGACATAAATGCGGCACCATTCTTTTCTCTCGCTTTGGATGAGTCAACAGACTTAAGCCATTTATCCCAGTTCAGCATGATTACAAGGTATGCTGTCAGTGACACACTACGTGAGGAAAGTCTTGCTGTTTTGCCTATGAAAGAGACAACAAGAGGGGAGGATTTATTCAAGTCTTTCACTGAGTTCAGTAAAGAAAAAAATCTACCAATGGATAAACTTATTTCGGCGTGTACTGATGGTGCTCTGTGCATGGTGGGGAAAAACAGAAGATTCATAGCTTTTATTCATGAACATGAAAAGAGACCCATCCTAAGTTTTCACTGCATCCTACATCAGGAGGAGCTTTGTGTTCAGATGTGTGGCGAGCAGGTTGGTGAGGTGATGTCGCTGGCCATTTGGGTGGTCAACTTTATTGTTGCCCAAGCTTTAAATGATTGCCAGTTTAAAACACTGCTGGATGAAGTTGGGAATAATTATCCTTGTTTGCTTCTGCATAGCAATATGCATTGGTTGTCAAGAGGGAAGGTGCTCAGCCATTTCTCGGCTTGTCTGAGTGAAATCTGGACTTTTCCTGAAATGAAAAACGTTGAGCATCCTGAGTTAGCTAACACTGAGTGGCTCCTGAAGTTCTACATTCTCATGGACATGACTGAACAGCTGAACCAGCTCAATGTGAAAATGCAAGGCATTGGAAATACAGTCTTATCCCTTCAACAGGCAGTGCTTGCATTTGAAAACAAGCTGGAACTCCTCATGGCCAACATTTAAACAGGTCGTTTACTACACTTTGAAAAACTTGGAGAGTTTAAAGATGCATACACAGCAAGAGACCCTGCTCAACATCTTGATCTCCAGCAGCTAGCGGGCTTCACATCTAATCTCCTGCAGTCATTCAAAGCATGCTTTAGAGAATTTCATGAGTGCAATCGTCTTTTTAAGTTCATCACCCATCCACCCGAGTGTGCAGTGGACAGCGCCAACCTAAGTTACATCCCCGGTGTCTTCGTCAGACATTTTGAGTTACAAGCTGCTGATTTGAAGGCCTCAGACATGTGGGTGAATAAATTCAGGTCACTGAATGAAGATTGGAAAGACTTGCACAACAGCAAGCAGAGTTGGCGAGCAAACACAAGTGGGGAGAAATGAAAAAACTTCAACCCGCAGACCAGCTGATTGTCAATACTTGGAATGCGCTTCACATCACATACCACACACTGCAGCATGTAATTATTGCTGTACTGACAATGTTTGGCTCTATGTATGCATGTGAGCAGTCTTTCTCACATCTAAAGAATGTTAAGACCAACCTACAATCACGTTTAATGGATGAAAGTCTCAATGCCTGCATGAAGCTTAACCTTACCACGTATCAACCAGACTACAAAGCCATCAGCAAAACCATGCAGCACCAGAAGTTTCATTAATGGTAAGGAGTACTTTATTCATCTCTGGTTAGCTACAGCATAACAATGTTATTAAAAAGAATTCAGGGACTTATTGTACTTTAAAAGTGTTGATCTTACATAAAATGCACACATTTACTTGTATCTAATGTTAAACATATTGTATGGCTCTCACAGAATTAGATTTTAAAATATGTGGTGTTTATGGCTCTCTCAGCCAGAAAAGCTCCTGACCTCTGCTCTAGCTGGTGACTTTTGGGGTTTCTAACCTGCAACCTCAGCATTCTGTGTTAATGCTCTATCCACTTCACCACCACCAATTGGGCTATGTGATTTAAAAAGAATATTGACACACACTTGGTTTTAGGTCAGATGGTACAGGAAGACAAAAGCCATTACCAGCTTCATCTTCTTTAAATATGAAAAAGGATATTCTGGCTACATTGTTGGCAGTCAGCAGTTCCTGAATCACCCTCTGCAATCTTTCCATTACAATGCCCAAGAAAACAGGAAAAGAGATTCAATTTCAACAGCAGTTGAAAGTAGAAATGTTTGTCAAAAATGTGTCAAGCAAAAGCTGGAGAGTCAACTAAGGAAAGCTTACCCTGAAGGTAAAATGGAAAAGCTACTTGGGTTAATAATGTAGGAGATTTCCATCTACACACACTCACACAGGCACAATCCACCTTCCTGTTTTGTGAAAGTTCTTCAATATAGAATACAAACACATTGTTCTACCCTTTGGCTCCACTGCAATCTTTAACACATCTCTCCATCCACTTTTCCTCAGAAATGAAACACTACTGAGGCCAATATGAATGTGGGGAATCCTTTGGATCCAGATGTTGGAATATGTATTTCACCACTGGAATTTTTTGCAATGTAAATGATTTAGACAACTTCAGGCTATACAGCATAAAATAAGATTATGATGAGATAATCAGACCATAAAACCATAGGATTGGTCTTTAGGCCAAAAGATCCTTTCTAAATTAAAGACAACATAGAATCAGAAAGTTGACTGGAGTTGTAAACATAAATATCTCCCACAACTTCAGATCTGAAAGGATGATTTTAACTGGACACAGATAAAATTGATTAATGCCAACAAAGAACAATGTATTCTTCTCAAAGACAAGAGGCTATCTTTTCAAAGTTAGTATTAAATGAAGAGATTCTACTACACAAAAACACAGAAACTATAGCATCAGAGAAGGAGAGGAAGAATGTATTTGAAAACATTTCTAATAAAAAATATAAAAGCTTGTACATTACTATATTTACTTTATGCTCTAAAAACATTAAAAAAGCAAAGTTTCTATACAACCAGAAAATTATTGTTATTAAAATAGATTAAAATAAAAAGTGCATTTTTGAGACAAAATGTAGAATGAATGTCTATTAACAGGGGTGGGGATAGGCAGGAACATGGAGTTATTAAATGGATACAAGGTTTCAGTTTTACAAGAAGAGAAGAGTTTTAGAGATTGGTTAGTTTTGGAGATCATACATATATGTTTTTAACACTACTAAACTGTACATTTAAAAATGGTCAAGATGGTAAATTTTATGTTATTTGTATTTTAACACAATTAAAAATTTAAAAAATACATAATCAAATACAAAAAAATAAGTTGCATGAGGAGTAAGCTAAATATATCAAAGTTAAAGAAGTTTGCTATGCAACTCATTGATTAAAGACATAAGTTTTGGATTAGAAAATGCCTAATTATACATCCTAGTTTCACTATTTTTCAACTATTTTATCTTGAAAAAGTTACTTAATCTCTGAAAGCCTTATTTTCTTCTTTAATATGGTTAATAATAATAATACATTCTCCATAGGTCTTTTTGGAAAAGAACCATTGAGATAATATATTTAAAGTGTTTAAATTTGTTTGGTATATAGTTAAGTTTTAAATAAATAGTATTATTAATATATTTAAAACTAAAATTTAATCACAGAATTAAAATTATTAATAGAGCCCTAGCTGGGTAGATCAGTTGGTTAGAGCACCATTTCAATACCACCGAGGTTTGGAGTTTATTTCCCGTTTAGAGTACATACAAGAATCAAGTAATAAATGCATAAATAATTGGTACAACAAATTGATCTTTCTTTCTCTTTACAATAAATCAATAAATATTAATAGAAATAATAAAGAGCTATATCAGCATTATTTAAAAACTGAGATTTCAATAAAATATAAAAACCTGAGTGTTTGTCTTAGGACACAGAAGAAACAAATATGGACATGGAAACAATGAGAAAAAAGTTATAGATATGAAGGTCAGAGACAAATCTTCAAGGTGTACTTAATCAGTGGCATAATAAATAAAAGTAATAAATAAGTTATAATAAAAGCCAAACTGTATAAGAACAAATTATGTACCAGACAAGTAAATGGGGGAAAAATAAGACATATTTTTATAGTTCTGTTTTCTTTTTCTTATATTTGTAGTTCAACTTTCTAAAGTAATATAAATTTTTAAAAAGTCACAACAAAGCAAGAAACCAAAGCCAGAATTGCTTCAAAATTATCTTAAATAACACAAAAGTCTAGAACCCATTCAAGTGACATTAGAAGTTAGGCAGATAATGAAAAAGATTTAAGTAGTGCAAGTAAGTGCTATGGTAAATTAAAGATTCAAGGTTCAGAAAAAGTCAGAGGCATTGCCACTCAATTCTAGTTCTGTATTGCTATGTGAGAATCCTATTCCAGGGCTTCCAACTATTCTAATTTTTTGAGAAAAACCAGAGATATGAATCTTTATGTGAAATCTTTAGATTTTTAAATGCCATCAACAAATTCACATTTTCTATTAATACTCTGTAAACCAAAGAGAACACATCAGCAGGCAATATATTCTCTATACCAGTGGTTCTCAAACTTTTCAAGTCAGGGCACATTTAAAATTCTACAAAAAATTGTAGGCACACTATATACAAATTTCTTAAAAATGTTATAATAATTAGGTCAAATATTAAAGAAAAAATATAAAGTCCAACTGTGCTTTTATGGTAATTAAATGAAGTAAATATGGCAAAATTATATTTATTCTGACATTAAAAAACATTTTTATGTTACATTTTTTGAGTTATGCTTTTTTAAATTTATAAAAAAGAGGGGTTATAGCCTAACCAGGCGGTGGCGCAGTGGATAGAGCATCGGACTGGGATGTGGAAGACCCAGGTTCAAGACCCCGAGCTCGCCAGCTTGAGCGCGGGCCCATCTGGCTTGAGCAAAAGCTCGCCAGCTTGGATCCAAGGTCGCTGGCTTCAGCAAAGGGTGGCTCTATCTGCTGAAGGCCCGCGGTCAAGGCACAGGTGATAAAGCATTCAATGAACAACTATGGTGTCGCAATGGCAATGAAAAACTAATGATTGATGCTTCTCACCTCTTTCTGTTCCTGTCTGTCTATCTCTATCTCTGACTCTCTCTCTCTGTCCCTGTAAAAAAAAAAAAAAAAAAAAAAATAAGAGGGTTTATAAAATAAGGAAACGGCAAAAAAGTTATCTTTATATATATATATATATATATATATATATATATATATATATATATATATATATATATATATATATATATATAATATATATATATATATACATTCTTAATAACATTTAGTAAATTCGGCACATCCCGGGGGGAAGCAAGATGGCGATGGAGTAGGCGGACGTACCAACTTCCAACTCCCAGAAGCAAAGTGGATTATAACTCAATTTAAAGAACCATCATCTGGATAAACCAACTATGAACTAAACTAAGTGGACTCTTCAACCAAGGAACACAGAAGAAGCCACATTGAGACTGGTAGGAATAGCGAAAATGCGAAGAGGGCTGCCCAGCTCCCCGGAGCAAACGGCAGCCCAGAGAGACCCGCGTGGCGGGAGGAGAGTTTAGTGGAGAGGGAGGGACCTGGGTCCCAGGAACCAAGCCCCAGCCTGCAGTCCCAGAGCCTAGAAGAGGCGTTTGGACAGTTTTGAGCTGTGAGACAAGTGAGGGAGCTCCCAGGCCTACAGTGTGGAGTATTAGGTCCCTTCCTACTCTGCTGAGGGCTGCTTAAGGGTTTGGGGCGACAGGACGCTGAAACGCTGTTCTGTCGGCATGGGCAGAGGCCAAGCCGGTGGGAGCTCGGTCTAGCCCAGAGGGTCGGAGGGGATGCGCGAAAGTGGTCCGGAAGCTGCGGGCCCACCTTTAATCCCACTTATGGGGACAAAGCGGGAGGCCAGGAACGGGCAGAAATCTGCTCTGCGACCCTGCACAAGCCGGCCCTGACTGCGGGGACCGGGCTAGGACCAGGGACGGGCAGGGGCTCACGGCTGAGCTCACGCTACCAGCCCCCCCACCCCCACCCCCCGGGCCGGAGAAACCGCGATTGGCCAGTATACATGCTGGCGAGGATGTGGAGAAAAGGGAACCCTTCTGCACTGCTGGTGGGAATGCAGACTGGTGCAGCCACTGTGGAAAACAGTTTGGAGATTCCTCAGAAAATTATATATCGAACTGCCTTTTGACCCAGCTATCCCACTTATAGGAATATACCCTAAGAACACCATAGCACTGTTCGAAAAGAAGAAATGCGCCCCCATGTTCGTGGCAGCATTGTTCACAATAGCGAAGATCTGGAACCAGCCCAAGTGTCCGTCAGAAGAGTGGATTAAAAAGCAATGGTACATATATACTATGGAATACTACTCAGCCATAAGAAACGATGACATCGGATCATTTATAACAAAATGGATGTACCTTGATAACATTATACGGAGTGAAATAAGTAAATCAGAAAAAAAGAAAAACTGAGAACAGCATGATTTCATACATAGGTGGGACATAAAAGTGAGAATATGAGACATGGACAAGAGAGTGGTGGTTATGGGATGGGGGGAGGGAGGGAAAAGTGGGATAGGGAGGAGGGGAGGAACACAGGGAAAACCAGATGGAAGGTGACAGAGGACAATTTGACTTTTGGTGATGGGTATGCAACACAATTGAATGATAAGATAACCTGGAGATGTTTTCATTGTACATATGTACCCTGATTTATTGGTGTCACCCCATTAGAATTAATAATAATAATAATATATATATATATATAAAAATTCGGCACATCCCAGCGTGAATGTGTTAAGTTTTTTCATTCTTGTGTTTATGAGGAACATTAGCCTGATGTATCCTAGCAATTTCTTTAATGTTTGGGCATATATTTGAAAGGGAAACTCTCATTTCTTCATCAATACATTAAAGAATTCCTCTCTTTTTACTCTTAATTGTGTTGAGTACAGAAAACCCCCACCATACATATCATCTTAACTTTACAACAAACAAAGGATAGAAGAAACTTGCCTCTAGTCTTTCTGGGGAACATGGGGGGTAGTGTAAACAATCAAGCACCACAGCTTAACAGCCTTTTGCAACCTAGTGGGGCAAGTGAGGTAGGGTGTTGGGCAGACTGTCAGTTTACAGCCAATTCCCCACACCTCTGTCTCCCAAAAATCTAAACTTCAAAAACCCTATTTGTTTTTTGGTCCCCAACAGGCACATATTTCTCTGGAATAACTTAGGGCGCACCTGGAAATCTTCTAGGGTGCACCAGTGTGCCCTGGCGCACACTTTGAGAACCATTGCTCTATACTAATCCCTGGTTACCAATTAGACAGAACCAAAAGGTAACCTAAATGAAAGAGTTCTTTTTGTAGTCAAGATATTGTTCATGTGTAATAAAATACATGTTTTCATATATTTTTATATTTCATATATTGCATATCTTTTTATATCTTTTGCTTTTAACTTATTTCTTAATATGTATACAATAGATATCTTTTAAGCAGCTTATAGTTATATTTTGCTTTCAAAAAATCTAATCATGTAGTCTCTGTTTTTCTTACAGGGTTTTAGGCCATTCAAATTTAATGTGATAATTGACAATTCTGCAATCTGTTTTCTATTTATCTTATCTATTCTTTGTTCTTTTTTTCTCCATATTTAAATATTTTTAAAATGAATCCATATTATTTCTTTTATTGGTGCATTATCTATAACTCTTTATTGTGTTCTTTTCGTGCTTACTTTAGAATTTAAATTCATATATTTAACATATAATTTACCTCCAAGTGATAATACAAATTTATGTATACTATTACACAGTTAAAATAATGTTTCGGATATCTGACCCCCTGAGTTTTATGCTATAATTTTTATGCTATGCAAAATATATAATTACATATTTTGCTTAGACATATGTTATAAGCCATATTATAACTCAGTATTTTTTCTTTAAGGAACAGGTTCTCTTTTAAAGATACTTAAATGAATAATTTTGTTAGAAAATTGTATATTACCTATATAATTATCATTTCCAATGCTTTACATTGCTTTGGGGTTTTGTATGTTTGGAAATACTTTATTTAATTTATTGTCAATAGGTTAATAATTTTAGGGTGGCTCTTTCTTTCTTTTAGAACTTCTGGTTTGCTTTACTTTCACTAAAGAATCTGCTGTGACACTCATCTTTGTCTTTTATATGAAATGTATTTTTTTCCACCTCTGTCTGCTTTAAGATTTTCTTTATCACTGATTTTAAGCAAGTTGTGATTAACCTGGTAAAGTCTTTTTCATGTTATTACACCTGAGGTTCATTGAAATACTTGGAATTGTGGATATATAGTTTTCAGTAAATTCAGAATTTTTTTTATTTTTCAAATATTCTATCTGTACTCCTGATTCCTCATATTTCAGGAATTTCATGTTTATACTTGTTCCAGTGTTCACAATAATATGTCCAATTTTTAAGCCTTTTATCTTGTATCTATTTCTTTTACTTTAAGTGGTTTCTATTCATGTCTTTATTTTTGCTAATCTTTTATCATTTTAAGTCAGCCATGGATTCCATCCAGTGAATTCCTCATCTCAAATATTTTAGTTTTCATCAGTAGAAGTTCAATTTAGATTTTTAAAAGATATCTTTGTGTGTCTTTGCCTAACATGTTCAGTCTCTCCTCTAGCCAGCTTCTTGAACATACAAAATATAGATATAATAGCTTTTTACAATATCTTTTTTTTTATTAACTTTAATGGGGTGACACCAATAAATCAGGGTACATATGTACAATGAAAAAATCTCCAGATTATCCCATCATTCAATTGTGCTGCATACCCATTACCCAAAGTCAAATTGTCCTCTGTCACCTTCTATCTGGTTTTCCCTGTGTCCCTCCCCTTCTCCCTATCACATCCTCCCCTCCCTCCCCCCATCCCGTAACCACCACACTCTTGTACATGTCTCGTAGTCTCACTTTAATGTCCCACCTATGTATGAAATCATGCTGTTCTCAGTTTTTCTTTTTTTCTGATTTACTTATTTCACTCCGTATAATGTTATCAAGGTACATCCATTTTGTTATAAATGATCCGATGTCATCATTTCTTATGGCTGAATATTGTTCCATAGTATATATATACCAAAGCTTTTTAATCCACTCGTCTTCTGACGGACACTTGGGCTGTTTCCAGCTCTTCGCTATTGTGAACAATGCTGCCACAAACATGGGGGTGCATTTCTTCTTTTCGAACAGTGTTATGGTGTTCTTGGGGTATATTCCTAAAAGTGGGATAGCTGGGTCAAAAGGCAGTTCGACTTTTAATTTTTTGAGGAATCTCCAAACTGTTTTCCACAGTGACTGCACCAGTCTGCATTCCCACCAGCAGTGCAGAAGGGTTCCCTTTTCTCCACATCCTCGCCAGCACTTGTTCTGTGTTGTTTTGCTGATGAGCGCCATTCTGACTGGTGTGAGGTGATATCTCATTGTGGTTTTAATTTGCATTTCTCTAATAATTAGTGATGTTGAGCATTTTTTAATATGTCTTTTGGCCATCTGTATGTCTTCTTTGGTAAAATTTCTATTCATTTCTTTTGCCCATTTTTTGATTGGATTGTTTGTCTTCCTGGTGTTGAGTTTTATAAGTTCTTTATAAATTTTGGTTATTAACCCCTTATCAGACGTGCTGTCGAATATGTTCTCCCATTGTGTAGTTTGTCTTTTTATTCTGTTCTTATTGTCTTTAGCTGTGCAAAAGCTTTTTAGTTTGATGTAGTCCCATTTGTTTATCTTGCCTTTTATTTCATTTGCTCGTGGAGATAAATCGGCAAATAAATTGCTGCTACAGATGTCGGAGAGCTTGCTACCTATGTTTTCTTCTACGATGCTTATAGTTTCACGGCTTATGTTTAAGTCCTTTATCCATTTTGAATTTGTTTTTGTGCGTGGTGTAAGTTGATGGTCTAGTTTCATTTTTTTGCAGGTAGATGTCCAATTTTCCCAGCACCATTTGTTAAAGAGGCTGTCTTTACTCCATTGTATGTTCTTTCCTCCTTTGTCAAATATCAGTTGTCCATAAAGCTGTGGGTTTATTTCTGGGTTTTCTGTTCTGTTCCATTGATCACTGTGCCTTTTCTTATGCCAGTACCAGGCAGTCTTGAGTATAATGGCCTTGTAGTAAACCTTGATATCCGGAAGAGTGATGCCTCCTGCTTTATTTTTTCTTTTTAAGATTGCTGAGGCTATTCATGTTCTTTTTTGGTTCCATATAAATTTTTGGAGTATGTTTTCTATATCTTTGAAGTATGTCATTGGTATTTTAATTGGTATTGCATTGAATTTATAAATTGCTTTGGGTAATATAGACATTTTAATGATGTTTATTCTTCCTAGCCATGAGCACGGTATATGCTTCCACTTGTTTGTATCTTCCTTGATTTCTTTTATCAATGTTTTATAATTTTCCGAGTACAAGTCCTTAACCTCCTTGGTTAAATTTACTCCTAGGTATTTTATTTTTTTGGCTGCAATAGTGAAGGGGATTGATTCCTTAATTTCTTTTGCTGACAGTTCATTGTTTGTATATAGAAATGCCTCTGATTTCTGGGTATTAATTTTATATCCTGCCACCTTGCTGAATTCATTTATAAGGTCCAGTAGTTTTTTAACTGAGGCTTTAGGGTTTTCTATGTACAATATCATATCATCTGCAAATAGTGACAGTTTTACTTCTTCTTTTCCAATTTGGATGCCTTTTATTTCTTCTTTTTGTCTGATTGCTGTAGCTAGGACTTCCAGAACTATGTTGAATAAAAGTGGTGAAAGTGGGCACCCCTGCCTGGTTCCTGATCTTAAGGGGATTGCTTTTAATTTTTGTCCATTAAGTATGATGTTTGCTGTGGGTTTGTCGTAGATGGCCTTTATCATGTTAAGGAATGTTCCTTGTATTCCCACTTTATTGAGAGTTTTAAGCATGAATGGGTGCTGGATTTTATCAAATGCCTTTTCTGCATCTATTGAAATTATCATGTGATTTTTGTCCTTCCTTTTGTTTATGTGATGAATCACATTGATTGATTTGCGAATATTGTACCAGCCTTGCCTCTCCAGAATAAATCCCACTTGGTCATGGTGTATAATTTTTTTCATATATTGCTGAATCCGGTTGGCTAATATTTTGTTGAGAATTTTAGCGTCTAAATTCATCAGGGATATAGGCCTATAATTTTCTTTCTTTGTGTTGTCTTTGCCCAGTTTGGGGATCAGAATTATGCTCTCCTCATAAAAGGAGTTTGGAAGTCTGCCTTCCTCCTGAATTTTTTGAAATAGCTTGAGGAGGATAGGAGTTAGTTCTTCTTTGAATTTTTGATAGAATTCACTTGTGAAGCCATCAGGCCCAGGACTTTTCTTTTTTGGGAGTTTTTTGATAACTGTTTCAATCTCCTCTGTTGTAATTGGTCTGTTTAAGTGCTCTGATTCTTCCAGATTGATTTTTGGAAGTTTATATGATTCAAGAAATTTGTCCATTTCATCTAGATTGTCAAATTTTTTGGCATAGAGTTCTTCATAGTATTTTCTTACAATGCTTTGTATCTCTGTTGTATTAGTTGTAATTTCTCCAGTGTCCTTTCTAATTTTATCTATTTGAGACCTCTCTCTTTTTTTCTTGATGAGTCTAGTTAAGGGTTCATCAATCTTGTTTACCTTTTCGAAGAACCAGCTTCTGGTTTCATTGATCCTCTGTATTGTTTCCTTCACCTCTATGTCATTTATTTCTGCTCTGGTCTTTATTATTTCCTTCCTTCTACTTGTCCTGCATTTTATTTGTTGTTGTTTTTCAAGTTCTTTTAGCTGCAGGGTTAAGTTGCTTATATGTTCTTTTTCTAGCTTCTTATGATATGCCTGTAGTGCAATAAACTTCCCTCTCAGAACTGCTTTTGCTGTGTCCCATAGATTTTGAGTTGACGTATGCTCATTATCATTTGTTTCTAGAAACTTTTTTATTTCTTCTTTGATCTCAATGTTAATCCATTCATTATTTAATAACATGCTATTTAGTTTCCAAGTGTTTGAGTATTTTTCAGTTTTTCTTTTGTGGTTGATTTCTAGTTTCATGGCATTGTGATCAGAGAAAATGCTTGATATAATTTCAATCTTCTTAAATGTGTTGAGGCCTTTTTTGTGTCCTAACATGTGGTCTATCCTAGAAAACGTACCATGAGCGCTTGAGAAGAATGTATATTCTACTGCTTTAGGGTGAAAAGTTCTGAATATATCTATTAAATCAAGTTGATCTAGTGTATCCTTTAAGTCTGCTGTTTTTTTATTGAATTTCTTTCTTGTGGATCTATCCAGTGTTGTTAGTGGGGTATTGAAATCCCCTACTATGATAGTATTACTGTTAATCTCGCCCTTAATGTCCATCAAAGTCTGCTTTATGAATGTCGGGGCTCCTATATTTGGTGCGTAGATATTTATAATAGTTATATCTTCCTGTTGAATTGTTCCCTTTATCATTATGTAGTGTCCTTCTTTATCTCTTACTACAGGCTTTGTTTTAAAGTCCATTTTGTCAGATATAAGTACTGCTACCCCGGCTTTTTTTTCATTTCCATTTGCATGAAATATTTTTTTCCATCCTTTTACCTTCAGTCTATGAGCATCTTTTGTTTTAAGGTGTGTCTCTTGTAGACAGCATATGTATGGGTCCTGTTTCTTTATCCACGCTGCTACCCTAAGTCTTTTGATTGGATCATTTAGTCCATTTACATTTAAGGTTATTATTGATATGTAGTTGTTTATTGACATTTTATTCTTTAAAGCTGTATTTTTTTTTTTTTTTTGCTATATTCTTTTCTCCCTTTGAACTGTTCACACTAGGCCCCTTATAATCTCTTGCAGGATTGGTTTGGTTTTAATGAATTCCTTGAGGTTTTCTTTGTCTGGAAAGCTCTTTATTTCTCCCTCAATTTTAAACGTTAGCCTTGCTGGATAAAGTAGTCTTGGTTGTAGGTTCTTGTTCTGCATTACTTTGATTATATCTTGCCATTCCCTTCTGGCCTCAAGTGTTTCTGTTGAGAAGTCCGATGTCATCCTAATGGGGGCTCCTTTGTAGGTGAGAGTCTTTTTTTCTCTAGCAGCTTTTAAGATTTTTTCTTTATCTATTAGCTTTGGTATTTGAACTATGATGTGTCTTGGTGTAGATCTTTTTGGGTTTCTCTTTAATGGGGTTCTGTGTGCCTCTTGGACATGTAGAATGTTTCCCAGCCTTAATTTAGGGAAGTTTTCAGCTATGATTTGATTGAACAAAGTTTCCATTTCCTGTCCTCTTTCCTCTTCTTCAGGTACCCCTATGATGCGAATGTTGTTTCTCTTCAGGTTGTCACAGAGCTCCCTTAGAGTTTCCTCACACTTTTTGAATCTCTTTTCCTTTTCTTTTCTCTGCTTCTGTAACTATGTTTATTGTGTCCTCTAACTCACTGATTCGATCCTCAGCGTCATCTATCCTGCTTTTAATTCCTTCCATTGTGGTCTTCAGTTCTGATACTGTATTTGTCATTTCTGTCTGGTACTTATTATTTCAATTTCATTTTTTATACTTGTTATCTCTTTATTTAGGTGCTCATAGTGACTATCCATTGTTGCTCTAATTTCTTTGAACATCCTAACTATCATTATTCTAAAGTCTGCTTCTGGTAGTTTGGTTATATCTGGTTCATTCAGGACCTTCTCTGGGGATTTCTCTTGGTTGATTTGGTTTGCATTCCTCTGCCTGCCCATTTTATCTGAGTTAAGCAAGTTGTGGCCACTGGAGTCCAGTATGTGTTGCCTTTGTGTTCTCTAGGTGTGGTCTGTCTGCAGGCTTGCCACCCCCTCTGTCGCTGCCTAGGGCGGTTTGGTGTGGGCATTGCCCGCGCCTGCTCACTGCAGCTATTGCTGTGGTTTCTGCCTCTCCTTTGCGGGAGGGGCTGTCACTCAAGCCACTAGCGTTAGCACGCAGGGCAGAGGTGAGCACCTTTGCTCAGCTGCGGACCCGGACGTTTTCCGGAAGGCTTACGCCCAGCCCCTTCAGTCCGAGCCTGCTCGCCACCGTTTTGTGGGTTGGGCGGGGCTTTTGACGTGCTCTCAGCTGTGAGCCTTTGCCCGTCCAGAATTTAGCCCCGCCCTCGAGGCCAGGGCCCTCCTGCTCAGGGACTGAAACCGAAAACCGGGGATTATTGGGCCGGGCGTGTTTGCTGGCATGCGCACCGCGGCTAGCTTCCGGTCGTTCCGGCTCCTACCCCGCCCCCACGCTCGGAGAAAGCTCGCGCACGTAGGGCGGCACTCCGCAGTTTCTCCGGCCGGGCGGGGAGAGCTGCGTGATCTCCGCAGGGAACTTCCCCTGGTCTCAGTGTCTCCCTCGCCCCCGACTTAGGAGCCCGCTCGCGCCCACAGATGGCACACCGAGGTTTCTCCTTCTGGGCGGGGTTGGCAGCGTGAGCCTCGGGCCCCTCGCCCGTCCCTGGTCTTAGCCCGGTGCCCGCGGTCAGGGCCGGCTAGCGCAGGGTCGCAGGGCTGATCTCCGCCCGTATTTTTCCCCACAAGTGGGGTCACAGGCGGCCCGCAGCTGCCGGACAGCTTTCGCGCGTCACCTCCGCCCCTGCTAGGCTAGCCCGAGCCCTCACTGTTACGCCCACACCGACAGGACTGCGTTTCGGCGTCCTGTCCCGACCATAGGCTTCAGCAACCTCAGGGGGTTAGAAGTGCCCTAAGTCTCCACACTGTAGGCTTGGGAGCTCCCTCCCTCTAGGCAGGTCTGCTCTAATTGCCGCGGGAGAGCTTGTTTGGCTAGTGTCCTGTCTCCCTTTGCTGGTATTGCTAGTTCCAGGGGAAATATTCGTTTTCGATTAGGGAAGTGACTTAGCCCATGGGTCGGGGTGGCTGTCCCTCAGAGTGTCCTCGTGCCTTCAGTCCACTCTTTGTTCCCGCTGCTCTGTTCCTCTCCTCTGTCCCAGTTCCCCGGAGCCCCGGGTGCGTGGTTGTGAGAGAGGCTTTCTGATCTGTCCCTTTAAAAAGATTTTTGGGTCTGAGAAGACTCTCTCTTTTTCCCAAATAGTATCCTCATTTACTTCACAGCTCGATACTGTCCAATCGCCTCTTCTAGGGTCTGGGACTGCAGTCTGGGGCTTGGTTCCTGGGACCCAGGTCCCTCCCTCTCCGCCAAACTCTCCTCCCGCCACGCGGATCTCTCCGGGCTGCCGTTTGCTCCGGGGAGCTGGGCAGCCCTCTTCGCGTTTTCGCTATTCCTACCAGTCTCAATGTGGCTTCTGCAGTGTTCCTTGGTTGAAGAGTCCACTTAGTTTTGCTCAAAGTTGGTTTATCCAGATGATGGTTCTTAAAATTGAGTTATAATCCACTTAGGTTCTGGGAGTTGGAAGTTGGTACATCTGCCTACTCCATCGCCATCTTCCCCTCCCCTACAATATCTTATCTATTAATTCTATCCTTTGTGTAATTTTGGCACCCTTCAAATATTATTATTGCTCCATTATTTTCTTCCTTTTGGAACTCAGTCATATTTCTATTTTTCTAGAACTGGGTGGGAAAACTTTCTGCAAAAGTCCAGATAGTAAATACTTTATATTTGCAAGTCATTTGATGAGTCAAATTACTCAGCTCTGCCACTGTTGTTAAAAAGCATCCAAGGAAAATATGTAAATGAATAAAGTTAACTTATGGTAAATATATCTTCTCATGCTAGTGTTTCTTTTATCATTATATAACATCCTTCTTGGTATTATATTATGTTTATCAGATAATAGAATTACTATGTCAGTTCTATTTTGGTTAATATTTACTTAAAACATCTCAATTTTTTTTATACACAATATATTGTTGGATCTTTTTTAAAAATTCCATAATTAGCATCTCCATTTCTTTAACTGTTATGTTTAACTCACTTTTATAGGTAATAAAATTACTAGATAAATATAACTACTGTTATAATGGTACTTATTATTTTATGTAAACTACATTTATTTCTCTTTTTCCATTTGTGCTTTCTATTTTATAGATTGTAATTTTTTCTGCTGTTTAAAATTTATATGTGGAATTCTTTGTTATTATGGCAGTGTCCTTCCTAAAAGACCCATAATTGTGACTATTTTCTTATAACAAAATTTTGAACTTGTATTATGTATACACAGAGACACACACATAAATGTATACTCACACACACACACACACACACACACACACACACACACATATATATAAAATGTTATATATTTTTTCTCCTAACATCACAAGTAATGAATGTAACTTCCCAGAAAGAACATTTTCCTTGACAATATTAATCTATTAATTCACTCTTATTCCTCAGGTTTCCTATTTCATCAAACTGAATCATATTGATTTTAGTTCTGTGTTATTATATATACAGTTATATACAGGTACTTTATTTAGTCTAGATTCTTTGTTTCTCTTTTATTCGCTCTCACATACAGACATACACACACATACATACTCACACATACACATACCTTCTCAGTCCTTGTCAACACTCACTTGTAACACAATATTTGATAGTTCTTCTTATCACTGCTTGTCCATCAGCTTCTTGATTTATTCTTTTCTAATTTGATTTCATTCTCTAAAATGGTTTTTAATTGGAGTATTTGTTCTTTCCTTTGCTATATATTCAACAGCATTTAGGATTTCTTTTTATCCTTGATATTCTCTTTCTCCTTCCTTCCTTCCTTCCTTCCTTCCTTCCTTCCTTCCTTCCTTCCTTCCTTCCTTCCTTCCTCCCTCCCTCCCTCCCTCCCTCCCTTTTTCCTTCCTTCTTTCTTTTTTTCTTCTTTCTTTCTCTCTTTCTTTCTTTCTTTCTTTCTTTCTTTCTTTCTTTCTTTCTTTCTTTCTTTCTTTCTTTCTTCTGGGAGAGATTCAGTAACATGGAACTACTCCTGTGTCTGCCTTAAACGGGGATCGAACCAGAAACCTTGTTTTGGAATGATGCTGTTAAGTGACTGAATTAATCAGCCAGGGCCTTTATCTTTGATATTCTTAAATTTAATTATCTGTCTAGGTATGAGTTGTTTCATATCAATCTTATTGGGCACTCAGTGGTCCTTCTAAATCCAAAATATTTTATTTTTTAATTCCAAAAAAATTCCTAAATTTTTTTCATATATTCCTATTTATAACTTTTTTATGGCTTAGTGTTCTTTTTTTTGTATGGCCAACTTCTTCTAATACTCTGTATCTATCATACTATTTTAACTCTTAATCTGTTAGTTCCAGTATTTTTGCCTAAGTTGGTACACATTGTCCAGTTCATGCTTTCTCTTGTAGGTATTTGCAGGTTTTGGAATCTAGTTAATTTGTTGTGTTCATGCTTTCCTTGTGCATCATCTCTGTCTCAGTATGTTTCCTGAGTAGAAAGATGAACCTGAATTTTAGAAATTGGATTTGGGCAAGGGTCAAAGGCCAGGCTTCAGTCTATGTGATATCTGATAAATTTAAGAACAGAAGAAGGGTTAGCCCTTGTAGAGTCCCAGAATTAAACAGAGAGTCCCAGGCACCACAGACCCTTTGTGGATCCCAAACTGTGAACTTTCACTGCCATAGGAGTTTCATTTGATCAGTGATCAGAGATGGAATTAACGGCAGGTGCACTGGATGCTTGCCCACTGGATGCATGCCCTGGACTCCAACTTCGGAAGGGCCCCCCCAAAACTCCATTTTACACTTTTTTTTAATGACACCAAGTTTGGTTTCATATGTGCAATTTTAACGTTAATAGTACAGAATATTTTATATTTATTTAAAAATATGGTAAACATGTATTTTTATTTTCCCTCTCTCTCTCTCTCTCTTTTAAGTGGCCCAATATTTTCTTCTGTTCCTGGGCCTCATTGCTAATGGTAGCACAGCAGTGGGAGGGGACAGTCTCCCTCGGTTTATATCCACCAGCTAATGAAGGAAGGGAAGGAAGGGGAAGAGCAAATGCCCTGAGGGCAGCTGGTCAGTCTTCACCCTTTTTAACAATTCATCACTCAGGTGGGACCTCTCTGCTGCCTCGCTGTAATCTTAAGGATACTACTTCAGAGATCTGAGCTGCTGCAGCAGATTTCTGGAGAATGGGAAGGTCAAGGGTGACCAAAGGTGCATAGAAAAGGTAAGTGCAAAATTAGAAAGGCTTTCATCCACTGTATCTTCTCACGGTCATCTCTGGTGCATTTCCATAACTGGATGTGACTCTAGCCTTTGCCAAATCCAGCAATTCCAAACACACTTCAGCTTCCTTGGGGTCTTCTGCTAATTATTTTAGTTAGGTGCTCAAAAATAACTTCCTGTAGTAACAATACTACCCAACAAACCTTAGGGCTAGTTTGAGGAAACTGAACAAGTGGTACAAGCCACTTCTCAATCTTGGCAGGAACTGGAACCCTCCAGTCAGTTGCTTAGTAAATTTTATAAGTAATTTGCATTTGCTTATCTAATAGTGGAAAACCTTTCTCCTGACATGGGTTTATTTGCCCAAGGGCTGTTATATATTCATCAATATATGCACAGCCCATTATACCTTTATGAGTTCTTTGCCAAAGAGTGGTGTCTATTTAAATAAGAACTACACTAGTTTAAATTCTTGTCTTTTAGAGTGAAGGAACATGGGAGAGCTTGAGCTGAGCCAGTTTTCTGTTGCTGGATCTCTCATTTACAATAGTGCTCTCCTGGTAGTAGTTGAAGCTGACAAAAGAATAGGCTGCAGTATGAAAGAAGTTGAATTATAGTTTGCCTCCTCCCCACACCCTATTTAGATGCATTTTCAAAATTAGGCATCAAAATGCAAAAATATAAAGCAAATGAAAATGTAGAAATTACGATTTGCACAATGTACAATTTTAATTCTAAACATTTCTAAAAACTCTTCTATGATTACATATATATTTTCTATGAGAAGGGGATAGAATAGATAATTTGAATTACAAAAAAGCATTGATAACCCCCCACAATCAAGTTACCTGTGAACACAAAGATTCTCACTGAGAAAATGGGATTTGGGACTATTTGATAAATTACTACAGACTACTTGAATATTCCATTAGCAAAATAATAGCTCATTATGGAATCTCAGAAGAATGTAGTGTAATTACATTAGTACTCTCCTCCTGTGTGTGGGGGGGGGGATGCAAATGTTAAAAATGAAACCTATTTAACCAATTTTAGGGGGAAATGCCTCAAAACAAACTCAGAGGTTATATGAATTCTGAAATTTCCTACCAGCTTTATTAACTGAATGTGCTTCTGCCAGGTGAAGATTATTTGCATTCTTGGGCTCACATCAGCATATACATGCACATTCCATGTGCATGTGACAGTGATGTTACAATCCCTGTCATCTCCGTTACAGTTTTCTGTTAACCACACCTGAATATATTGGAGAAGTCATGACGTAGTCACACTTTCAGTACCAGGTGAGACGATTTTGAGAAGTTGATAATTGACCAGAGATGCCAACGTAGAAGATCAGAAAGTGGATTTAAGGGAAAGAAAGAATGAAGCAGAGCATGAAGGAGTAAAGAGGAGAAAACATAATAATAAAAAGCAGCTTAATGTCTCATATATAAATATAATGACTTCTATCTCAGAGTTGAAATACAAAATAGTAACAAACGAAATTTCCCAGGTTCATGAGTTAATGAATTTGTAGTAGTTGTTCTTCTCTTGCTACTAAACTAAAATTATGGATAAATTGTGGTAAGGTACCAAAGAATTGCAAAAATTAATATTAATATTTTAGGAAAAAGAGTCAGGTTTCTAGCCTCCTCCTTACTGTGGAGAGTGAAGGGAGGAAGGAGGCTTGGATCCCCTCCCTTCCCCACACTTGTGAGGAAGAAGGTAAACAGCTAGCCAGGTGCAGGAGAGGGAGGAAAGATTTAAGTAATTCTTTCCTCTCCCCTTTCTTTCTCCTTAATGGGTGATATACAAAACACTTGTTCTCTGACATCATGTAAGCCCACCCTCCATCCTGACACCATGTGATTGAAGTATATACCTCTAAACAAAGGGTTGGCAAATAGACACTAAAAGATTTGGAAATGTCTTTTAATATGTAAAACAACATTTTTTTGCTATTGTGTTACCTTATAAATTTTAATATGTAAGAATATTTTTTATAAGACCTATAGACAAATGTTATAAGCTTATTAATGATTTTATCACAACTCCCCTCCTCCTTCCTTTCCCCCCACCCTGTATGTAATCAAGTGTATATAACTAGCCTCAGAGCTATACTGGACACTTCACGATTTGGGTCAGCTATACCCCATGTTTGTCATATGCAGCCGGCTTATTAGTAAATCTCCTTCTATTAATAAAACCCCTTAAAAATTCATTTGGACTTAGTGTCTCTATGTAAACCTGGCGGAATGGTACTTTACAACAAAATGAATAAAGAAAACTAATTTTTGTTAAGAATTTAGTTTCATTTTTTAAGGCTTGTGGTTTTTAATAATGACATTCAGTAAACTACTTGGGAAAAGTTAAATTGTACTAATTATGTCATTTAACCTTTTAAAGTTACAAACTTGTTTTAAGAAAATAAAAGGTATACTGGTAATTAACTTTAGCTAGGAGAGTACAAATTAGAATAAAAGAGACCAGATTCAACTTGTGGCTTTTATTCCTTTTGTAAAGCTGGTATATTTGTCCAAATTTAGCACATTTGCAAAATATTTCAAGGCAACAATTTCACAGTGAGCATTATGCTCAATGTATGGCGAGAGGCTGCTGCCATCATGGCCAGTCACTTGCAGGTTCCCATTGGATTCAGGCAGACAGTAAAGAAATAGTGGAGCCAAACAATGGCGGGCCATTTCTTTATTAAAGTCTCGTACTGGCCAAAGAGCAAACACACAGGTAAAACACTTCCCTCTCATTCAGAGCTCCCAAAGCTCTGATGCATTCTCTGATTTCACAACCAGGAGAATCTTCTCCAGTTCCTTCTAGAATCAAAGGCCCCCAAAATCCTCAGTAGGGCTCCCAAAGTCCCTCAACTCTGGTTATCTATCTGCACTTCTTTTTTCTTTCTGCAGACAGGCTTCTTCTTCAGCACTCTGCACTTTCTCTGTTTTCCCTGCAAAACCACCTGGGCCCACCAAGACCCCTCCTCCAGCAAACATAAGCAAAACAACGGTCCCTCCCAAGCAGGAATGAAATCCACAATTTTCAATCAACTATCCTGCTCAGAGGGCAAGCACACACATGGCTTCCCAGTGCCATTTTTTAATAATAAAAGTGAGCAAACTCAAAAAATACAAATTTTAAAGAAACTCATTTGCCCAACACTGAATAAGCAGATATGTGTACATTCTGTGCCCTGCAGGTGAGCTGGCTCTGACGCCTGGTGACCCATGAATGAGTGGTGGCTGCACATTCTGTACTCAACAGTCCTGCTCAGTTTCCATAGACTTATTCTTATGGCTTGCTTTATGTAGTCCATCCATCTCATATTTGGTCTTCCTCTTTTCATCTGCCTTCTATTGTTACCACCATTATTGCCTTTGCCAAAGAACTCTGCCTTCTTACAATGTACCCATAGTAGGACAGCTTCAACTTTTTCATTTTTATCTCCAGAGATGTTTTAAGAATAAGTTGCTTTGAGACCCACCTGTTTATCTTTCTGGC
The DNA here is from genome assembly GCA_037038555.1 of Rhynchonycteris naso. NCBI lineage: Eukaryota > Metazoa > Chordata > Mammalia > Chiroptera > Emballonuridae > Rhynchonycteris > Rhynchonycteris naso. The sequence goes on from CM072997.1 coordinate 150,230,126, forward strand.
ATTCCAGTGTATTCAACGAGCTGTCCTCCAAAACCATATGTCAAACAAATCAATTTTTATTCTATCAGCTTCTTCACTGTCCAACTTTGGCATTCATACAGATTAACAGGGAGTACAAAAGTGTGGATGATCTTAGCCTTGATCTCTAATGAACTATGTTCACTCTTGATTCCTTTGTTCTTTCCTAGTGAACAGAGAAATTCATACCTAAGCCACATTGTTATGTTTACATTGCTAAGTAGAACATGCAGTTTATAATGGTCCCAATGTGAAGTATATTTGAGAAGAAACATGGTCTGTGCAGTCTCAATTCCTGCTGTGAGGATCACCAAAGGCAAAGTTCAGTTGCAGAAATATTAAGAAAAGAAAATCTACATACTCAAAATAACAATACAGAATAGTTGTACTTGTCAGCATGACTATGACATTTTACTCAAACCTAACTAATAAGATGAAGATAGGGACTTACTCAATTGATTTACTGCCACACTGTCAAAACTAGAATTATATAAACGAGCACTCAATAAATATTTGCTGAATAAATAATAAAATTAAGAATGTGTGAAATAATATATTACAGTAACACAACATATTTTTAATAAGTTCATATCCACTTTACTTTTCTACTATCCGTAATAATGTTGGTATTCAGAGGCATAGACAGTCCAAAATTCTGACTATTTAAATGTGTATATAGTTAGGAACACATGCTTTACCTTTTTAAAAGATCATTTTCTTGGACAAGTTAAAATATATTTATAGATGAAAAAGTGACTAGGAATATCATATTTAAAAATTAGTTTGAATACTATAAACAGAAAATCAAAAGTGACTTATTAGCATTTATCTGCAACAATATCCAAAGATTCAAGAAGAAACTTTTTGCAAGATTTTGTGATTTTCTCAAATCATATTTTTCTTATCTTAAATTAATTGAAAATTATTTTAGAAGGACGAGGCTCCAGTTCTGGACAATGTGGAGTAAGTATTCCATGTCTCTCCAATTGAAAGCAGATATGCACTTGACCCTTGAACAACACAGATTTTAACAGCTGAGGACCTTATACATGGTTTTTGTGTTTTATTTTCTTCAATAACTACAGTTAACTCTTCATACCTGTGATTTCATATCTGAATATTCAAACAACCACAACTGAAAACTATATATTTGCATTCACAAATACAAAATCTCCAGATGTGTAGGGGCAACTGTAGTTAAGTTTTGGGGAGTCAGGACTTACACTTGGAATTTCGAGCATGCAAGTAATGGCCCCCTTAGCCTGCCCCCTCCCACAGCACTGTTTCAGGGCAGAACTATCATAGCAAGAGGATTGGAGATATAGATGAGACTTCTAAAACTTACCCATCCAGCAGTGAGTTCCTTTCTTTCTCTTTTGTATCCTCTAGTCTGAACGCAATAGCCACTTTCCTGGAAGTGATCATTACAGTGCAATAGAGAAAGCTCCAGGAGAAGCCTGGCTTGATTTATAATCTCCAAAAAGAATGAGAAGACCAGTCCCTTATCTCAATTCCCCACCCCCAATTCTACCCAGCGCCCAGGCAATCCCATGGCAGCCATGGGGCTGTAGGTACAGAAACCCACAGGAAACACACTAACTCTGTAAGGCCAGAAACAATCATTACTTTTTTTTTTTATTTATATATATATATTTTATTATTATTAATTCTAATGGGGTGACACCAATAAATCAGGGTACATATGTACAATGAAAACATCTCCAGGTTATCTTATCATTCAATTGTGTTGCATACCCATCACCAAAAGTCAAATTGTCCTCTGTCACCTTCAATCTGGTTTTCCCTGTGTGTACCATAGCTTTTTAATCCACTCATTTTCTGACGGACACTTGGGCTGGTTCCAGATCTTCGCTATTGTGAACAATGCTGCCACGAACATGGGGGCGCATTTCTTCTTTTCGAACAGTGCTATGGTGTTCTTAGGGTATATTCCTAAAAGTGGAATAGCTGGGTCAAAAGGCAGTTCGATTTTTAATTTTCTGAGGAATCTCCAAACTGTTTTCCACAGTGGCTGCACCAGTCTGCATTCCCACCAGCAGTGCAGAAGGGTTCCCTTTTCTCCACATCCTCGCCAGCACTTATTCTGTGTTGTTTTGCTGATGAGCGCCATTCTGACTGGTGTGAGGTGATATCTCATTGTGGTTTTAATTTGCATTTCTCTAATGATTAGTGATGTTGAGCATTTTTTCATATGCCTATTGGCCATCTGTATGTCCTCTTTGGAGAAATTTCTATTCATTTCTTTTGCCCATTTTTTGATTGGGTTGTTTGTCTTCCTGGTGTTGAGTTTTATAAGTTCTTTATAAATTTTAGTTATTAACCCCTTATCAGCTGTGCTGTCGAATATGTTCTCCCATTGTGTGGTTTGTCTTTTTATTCTGTTCCTATAGTCTTTAGCTGTGCAAAACTTTTTAGTTTGATATAGTCCCATTTGTTTATCTTGCCTTTTATTTCAGTTGCCCATGGAGATAAATCGGCAAATACAATGCTGCTACAGATGTCGGAGAGCTTGCTGCCTATGTTTTCTTCTAAGATGCTTATGGTTTAACGGTTTACATTTAAGTCTTTTATCCATTTTGAGTTTGTTTTTGTGAATGGTGTAAGTTGATGGTCTAGTTTCATTTTTTTGCAGGTAGATGTCCAATTTTCCCAACACCATTTGTTAAAGAGGCTGTCTTTACTCCATTGTATATTCTTTCCTCCTTTGTCAAATATCAGTTGTCCATAAAGCTGTGGGTTTATTTCTGGGTCCTCTGTTCTGTTCCATTGATCTATGTGCCTGTTCTTATGCCAGTACCAGGCTGTCTTGAGTATAATAGCCTTATAGTAAACCTTGATATCTGGAAGAGTGATACCTCCTGCTTTATTTTTTCTTTTTAAGATTGCTGAGGCTATTCGTGTTATTTTTTGGTTCCATATAAATTTTTGGAATATGTGTTCTATATCTTTGAAGTATGTCATTGGTATTTTAATTGGTATTGCATTGAATTTATAAATTGCTTTGGGTAATATAGACATTTTAATGATGTTTATTCTTCCTAACCATGAGCACGGTATATGCTTCCACTTGTTTGTATCTTCCTTGATTTCTTTTATCAATGTTCTATAATTTTCCGAGTACAAGTTCTTAACCTCCTTGGTTAAATTTACTCCTAGGTACTTTATTTTTTTGGCTGCAATAGTGAAGGAGATTGTTTCCTTACTTTCTTTTGCTGATATTTCATTGTTGGTATATAGAAATGCCTCTGATTACTGAGTATTAATTTTATATCCTGTCACCTTGCTGAATTCATTTATAAGGTCCAGTAGTTTTTTGACTGAGACTTTAGGGTTTTCAATATACAATATCATATCATCTGCAAATAGTGACAGTTTTACTTCTTCTTTTCCAATTTGGATGCCTTTTATTTCTTCTTCTTGTCTGATTGTTGTAGCTAGGACTTCCAGAACTATGTTGAATAAGAGTGGTGAAAGGGGGCATCCCTGCCTGGTTTTTGATCTTAAGGAGATTGCTTTTAATCTTTGTCCATTTAGTATGATCTTTGCTGTCGGTTTATCGTAGATGGCCTTTATCATGTTAAGGAATGTTCCCTGTATTCCCACTTTACGGAGATTTTTGAGCATGAATGGGTGCTGTATTTTATCAAATGCCTTTCCTGCATCTATTGAAATTATCATGTGATTTTTGTCCTTCCTTTTGTTTATGAGATGAATCACATTGATTGATTTGCGAATATTGAACCAGCCTTGCCTCTCCAGATTAAATCCCACTTGATCACGGTGTATGATTTTTTTCATATATTGCTGGATCCGGTTGGCTAATATTTTGTTGAGAATTTTAGCATCTAAATTCATCAGGGATATAGGCCTATAATTTTCTTTCTTTGTGTTGTCTTTGCCCGGTTTTGGGATCAGAATTATGCTCACCTCATAAAAGGAGTTTGGAAGTCTTCCTTCCTCTTGAATTTTTTGAAATAGCTTGAGAAGGATAGGAGTTTGTTCTTCTTTGAATTTTTGATAGAATTCACTTGTGAAGCCATCAGGCCCAGGACTTTTCTTTTTTGGGAGTTTTTTGATAACTGTTTCGATCTCATTTGTTGTAATTTGCCTGTTTAGGTGTTCTGATTCTTCCAGATTGATTTTTGGAAGGTTATATGATTCAAGTAATTTGTCCATTTCACCAAGATTGTCTACTTTTTTGGCATATAGTTCTTCATAGTATTTTCTTAGAATGCTTTGTATTTCTGTTGTCTCAGTTGTTATTTCTCCACTGTCCTTTCTAATTTTATTTATTTGAGTCCTCTCTCTTTTTTTCTTGGTGAGTTTAGTTAAAGGTTCATCAATCTTGTTTACCTTTTCAAAAAACCAGCTTCTGGTTTCATGATCCTCTGTATTGTTTCCTTCACCTCTATGTCATTTATTTCTGCTCTGATCTTTATTATTTCCTTCCTTCTACTTGTCTTGGGTTTTATTTGTTGTTGTTTTTCTAGTTCTTTTAGATGCAGGGTCTGGTTGCTTATTTGAGCTTTTTCTAGCTTCTTATGATATGCCTGTAGTGCAATAAACTTCCCTCTCAGAACTGCTTTTGTTGTGTCCCATAAATTTTGAGTTCATATATGCTCATTATCATTTGTTTCTTGAAACTTTTTTATTTCTTCTTTGATCTCATTGTTAATCCATTCATTATTTAATAACATGCTATTTAGTTTCCAAGTGTTTGAGTATTTTTCAGTTTTTCTTTTGTGGTTAATTTCTAGTTTCATGTGATCAGAGAAAATGCTTGATATAATTTCAATCTTCTTAAATTTATGGAGATCATTTTTGTGTCCTAACATGTGGTCTATCCTAGAAAACGTACCATGAGCGCTTGAGAAGAATGTATATTCTACTGCTTTAGGGTGAAAAGTTCTGAAGATATCTATTAAATCAAGTTGATCTAGTGTCTCCTTTAAGTCTGCTGTTTCTTTATTAATTTTCTTTCTTGAGGATCTATCCAGTGTTGTTAGAGGGGTATTGAAATCCCCTACTATGATAGTATTGCTGTTAATCTCGCCTTTTATATTCATCAAAGTATGCTTTATGTATGTCGGGGCTCCTATATTTGGTGCATAGATATTTATAATAGTTATATCTTCCTGTTGAATTGTTCCCTTTATCATTATGTAGTGTCCTTCTTTATCTCTTACTACAGCCTTGGTTTTAAAGTCTATTTTGTCTGATATAAGTATTGCTACCCCTGCTTTTTTTTTATTTCCATTTGCATGAAATATTTTTTTCCATCCTTTTACCTTCAGTCTATGTGCATCTTTTGTTTTAAGGTGTGTCTCTTGTAGACAGCATATGTATGGGTCCTGTTTCTTTATCCATGCAGCTACCCTATGTCTTTTGATTGGATCATTTAATCCATTTACATTTAAGGTTATTATTGATATGTAGTTGTTTATTGCCATTTTATTCTTTAAAGCTGTATTCTTCTTTTGCTCTATTCTTTCCTCCCTTTAAACTGTTCACAAGAGGCCCTTTAGTATCTCTTGCAGAATTGGTTTGGTTTTTATGAATTCCTTGAGGCTTTCTTTTTCTGGGAAGCTCTTTATTTCTCCTTCAATTTTAAACGTTAGCCTTGCTGGATAAAGTAGTCTTGGTTGTAGGTTCTTGTTCTGCATCACTTTGATTATATATTGCCATTTCCTTCTGCCCTCAAGTGTTTCTGTTGAGAAGTCAGATGCCATCCTTATGGGGGCTCCTTTGTAGGTGATAGCCTTTTTTTCTCTAGCATTTTTTAAATTTTTTTTTTTTATCCATTATCATTGGTATTTTAACTATGATGTGTTTGGTGTAGATCTTTTTGGGTTTCTCTTTAATGGAGTTCTGTGTGCTTCTTGAACGTGTGGAGTGTTTCCCAGCCTTAATTTAGGAAAGTTTTCTGCTATGATTTGATTGAACAAAGTTTCCATTTCCTGCCCTCTCTCCTCTTCTTCAGGCACCCCTATGATGCGAATGTTGTTTCTTTTCATGTTGTCACAAAGCTCCCTTAGAGTTTCCTCACATTTTTTGAGTCACTTTTTCTTTTTCTTCTCTGCTTCTGTGCCTTTGTTTATTGTGTCCTCTAACTCGCTTATTCGATCCTCAGCGTGATTCATCTTGCTTTTAATTCCTTCCATTGTGATCTTCAGTTCTGATACTGTATTTGTCATTTTTTTCTGATTCTTTTTTATTATTTCAATTTCATTTTTTATACTTGTTATCTCTATATTAGGTGTTCATAATGACTATTTATTGTTGCTCTAATTTCTTTGAACATCCTAACTATCATTATTCTAAATTCTGCTTCTGGTAATTTGGTTATATCTGGTTCATTCAGGTCCTTCTCTGGGGATTTTTCTTGATTCATTTGGTTTGCATTCCTCTGCCTGCCCATTTTTTCTGTGTATAAGCAAGTTGTGGCCACTGGAGTCCAGTAGGTGTTGCCTTTGTGTTCTCTAGATGTGGTCTGTCTGCAGGCCCCATACCCCCTCTGCCGGTGCCTAGGGTGGTTGGGTATGAGCGTTGCCAGCACCGGCCCACTGTGGCTTTTGCTGTGATTTCTGCCTCTCCTCCGTGGGAGGGGCTGTCACTGAAGCCACAAGCCTTAGCACCAAGGGTAGAGGTGAGCACCTTTGCTCAGCTGCAGACCCAGCCTATTTCCGGACTTCCGCCCAGAACCCTCAGTCAAAGCCTGCTTGCCACAGTTTCGTGTGTTGGGCAGGGCTTTTGACGTGCTCTCAGCTGTGAGCGTTTGCCCATCTGGAGATTTAGCCCTGCCCTCAAGGCCTGGGCCCTTCTGCGCAGAATCGCAAACCCAGGTTTATTGGGCCGGGTGTGTTTGCTGGCTTCCGCTCAGCTGCGTACTTCCGCTCGTCCCGGACTCTATCCCGCCCCTGCGTTCGGAGCCTGCTCGTGCATGTATGAATGCAATCTGTGGTTTCTCCGGCCGGGCAGGGATAGTAGCATGAGCTCAGCTGCGAGCCCCTGCCCGTCCCTGGTCCTAGCCCGGGCCGCGGTGAGGGCCGGCTTGTGTAGGGTCGCAGAGCAGATTTCTGCCCATTCCTGGCCTCCCGCTTTGTCCCCGTAGGTGGCATTACAGGCAGGCCCGCAGCTTCTGGACCGCTTTCGCGCGTCCCCTTCGACGCTGCTGGGCTAGACCGAGCTCACACCGGCTTGGCCTCTGCCCACGCCAACAGAGCCACGTTTCAGCATCCTGTTGCCCCAAACCCTTCAGCAACCGTCAGCAGAGTAGGGAGGGACCTAATACTCCACACTTTAGGCCTGGGAGCTCCCTCACTTGTTTCACAGCTCAAAACTGTCCAAACACCTCTTCTAGGCTCTGGGACTGCAGGCTGGGGCTTGGTTCTTGGGACCCAGGTCCCTCCCTCTCTGCCAAACTTTCCTCCCGCCCCGCGGGTCTCTCTGGGCTGCCGTTTGCTCCGGGGAGCTGGGCAGCCCTCTTCGCGTTTTCGCTATTCCTACCAGTCTCAATGTGGCTTCTTCTGTGTTTCTTGGTTGAAGAGTCCACTTAGTTTAGTTCATAGTTGGTTTATCCAGATGATGGTTCTTTAAATTGAGTTATAATCCACTTTGCTTCTGGGAGTTGGAAGTTGGTACGTCTGCCTACTCCTCGCCATCTTGCTTCCTTCAATCATTACTTCTTTTCTGTCTTCCCACTACTTGCTCGTCTTCCATCATTTTCTTTTTTTCAGCTCACATTTTTTTCTCTTTTTCTTCTCGTACCCCAATGATGCAAGCATTAGACTTTTTGGTATTGTCCTGCAGTCACTTGATGTTCCGTTAATTTGTTTTTCTTTTCTTCCCCCCCCTCCCCCGTCAGGTTGAACAATATTTATCCATTGATCTTCAAGTTTACTTTCCTCTGCTGTCCTTCCTTTGCCATCTCAGTTGTGTTGAGACCATGCTACTCCACTTTTATATCAGTTATACATATTATGCATATTTTAGTTCTTAAATTTTTATTTCATTCTTCTTCACATTCTGTATTTCTTTTCTGAGATTTTCTATCTTTTCATTTATTTCAAGGGGGTGTTTCTGTCACTCTGTTTTGTTGGAGAATTTTTATAACTGTCTGAAAGTCTCTGTCAGAGGATTCCAACATCTATGTTATCTCAGACTGTCTTTTCTGTGCAATTAATATGTGTACTGAGTAATTTTGAGTTATATTGTGGTCATTTAAAATATTGTATCTCTAGGTTTAGTTGAAACCCCACAGATCATGCTAATGTTTTTTGCTTTAGCAGCAATGAGCTTGATTGGGTTCAATTCACCAGTTTTGACTAGACTTCTTTGGTCTCAATGTATTTGTGTTCCTCAAGTCTTTAGCAGCGCTATTCAAATCTGTCCTGCATGTAGCACATGCAGCCAGTCAGAGACTTAGATGCTGGCTTATCCCATCATTCAGTTCTCAAAGTCTGTGTGTACTCTTCAGATTCAGATCCACTCACATGCAGCTCAGGTGAGCAGAGAACTTCATACACAAAAGGAGTTGCTTTCTCAAGCTCTTCCTTCTCTGCAACCTCTTTGGTATTTTCTGGTTCCTTTAGGTTCCCATTATTTAGTCCTCTGGTTGGAAAACTGGGGCTATAATATATCCTTCTCTGCTGTCTACTCCTTGGCTATACCCACATTGTAGTCAAGGGGTGGGGGCAGGACACAGGGGAAGGGAAAGCAGGAAAGGAGAGTGGGAAGGTTCAGTAACAGGGGCTCCTCCCCTTAGTGCAAAACCACGGCATCTTTATTTGGAGGGAAGATTTTTCTTCCCTCAAATTTATGGGCTCCTTCTGAGTCTCCCTGTTGCCATTGCAACCACTTCTCTAGGGTCACTTGGGGGCTGAGACACTAGAGAAGGGAGCAGAGAAAAGCAAGTGAAAATGGGGCTTCCACACTCCATCTGAGCATTAGGCAACTGTTCAGCACACCCCGAGCCAGAGCTTAAGTGCTTCCCTGCGACTGCTGCCTGTGCCAAGGACCCTGTCAGGTTCCCAAGCCATGTTGAATTCAGACCATAGCACTCTGGAGGGGAGTAAGACTGGAGAGCTCACTCTCAGTTTGATGATATTTTGAATTCTGATTTATCCAACCCACTTGCCATTATTTTCTTTGCAGAGTTTTCAAATAGCTGCTTCATACACATTCTTTCCAGAATGTAAAGCGCATTCATGAGAGAGATGAAGTGAAGAGTGCTTCGGCCATCCTAGCCAGGAGTGAAGGAATCTCTCTTTCTTTCTTTCTCTAGTTTTCACTCTCATTTTATCTCTACCATCTTTATCTCTCTATAGCAAGCTAGCTAGGAACAATCCCTGTATCGGGCTATCTTAGATGCTAGACTATAAAGTTATAAATGGTTGATCAATATTTTATTTGGGTAGCTCTAACTGTTTGGGTTAAAGCTTTTTAACCCAAAAGCTAGTTTTAAGGTTTCTTCATATAAGATATTCCAGGTATAATGAGGTAGTTTAGGAAATTGGGGTAGTTACTATGGTGCACAAACATACAGCTCTATGTTTTTCATCCTGCTGCAGATTAAGATCCAGACCTTTATCATTCTGAATAAATCTTATTTTAAAAGACATGGCATCTACTCACCACAAAGCTTGAATCCCACAGAGTGTTTTTGTTAACTGGAAATCATTCCAGGATGAATCTAGAAATACCACAATCTGAGGCAGTCTGATTTGATTGCTATGAAAATCTTCTTTAAATTGAGGCCAAATAAATTTTTCTACATTTTCAACCCTACCTTTACCACCACCACCCCCCCCCCATCTCTTGGAGTCTTAAAGAAGAGGGCTTTAAAAACATCTATTTATTTATTTGTTTTTCAAACTGGAAAACCCTTTAAATATTTGAAGACAGCTTAGATTTCTCCACTTGAATATTCCTGGTTTCTCTGAAAGCTTTTCATACACCAGTCTATGAACGTTTTTCTCTGGGTGGTCTGCAGACCAGCTGTTGCAGAATCTTCTGAGGCTTCTGTTTTAAAAAGGCCGATCTTGGGTTTCACCTCAGATGTCCTGAGACAGAGCGGCAGGTCGCAGAGCAGTGGCTCTGTGTGCGGGAGTGAGGCCCTAGCTGGGTGCGGTGTCAGCCTGCTTCTGAACTCCTTTTAACTGAGTTTTCTCTGCCCATCAAGTGAATACCGGTGGGGAATTTACCCTTAGAATCTCCAAAGTACTTTAAAAATGTTTCCAGAAATTGGCAAAGGCATATACCTTGGGATTCCTGTATTCTCTGATGAATGATACAATTTACAGCAAGTGATGTAGCGGGAGCCAGGATCTCTGAGAGTCTGAGATACTGAGCTGATGCTACAAGTTGAAGGGGACAATTCTGGGTCAAAAGAACTAATTAGACAGAGAGAGAGCCAGAGGTGAGGGGCTTGGTAAAGATATTGTTGCTATTGTTATATCCTATCTTGTTCACAAGCTAAGTTTTCAGAGTCTGTTCTGCAGGTCTCTCCTGAAGAGAATTAGCTCTAATTCTTTCTGTGTCCGGGTAGAAATCCCTTTGTACAAATTTCTGTCCTCAGCCACAAAGAAGTGGCAGCTCTCTGGGAGAAGGAAATTTTAGCCCAGTTTCCCATTAAATCCAACTGAGAGTTTAAAAACAAATACCAATGACTGGACTCCCTGTCTAGAGTTTAGGATTTAGTTGGTCTGGAATGAGGCCCAGACATCCATTTTGTGTAAGTGCTCCAGGTGCTTCTAATACGCATCCAGGGCTAAGAACTACCACCCTAAATAATTAAAATAGAACTACCTTCCTGCTGGCACTTTTTGTCAGAAGTGATGAGAACACTTCTAGGTAATTGATAACAGAATCATGTAAAGCCTGGTAACTATTTGGGGATAAAACTCCTTTCTTCTAATCTATTGCTTTTGAAAGAAAAGAAAAGAAAGGGGAAAAAAAGGGAAAAGAAATTAACATTTTCTCATTTCAATCTCTAAAGAAGAGAGAAATGTTTGAATCGTTTGGGGGGAAGAGCTTTGCAGAGGGAATAAATAGAAGGAAGTAAGTCCAGCGAGAAATGTTTCTTACTTTGCTTCTGAATCAGCAGGATACAGTGAAAACTAGTCACTCATTTTCAAAAATATAATTTTGTTTCATTAGCCTATTTAACATTTAGTGTCTCCCTCTCCCCCATTATTCAAACCATGAGGGATAAAATAACTAAAAACAGTGAATGTTTTTGGAGATTTAAGCTAAAATGTGTCCAAGAGCATTTCAAAGACAAGTAGTCATTCTACCCCTAGGAGCATGTATGTAATTGGGACTGTGAGCCCAACCTCTTTAGCTTGAAATAAAACTAACATGTTTTTCTCATTTTTCAATCTCTGCATATTCATACATAGTGGCTTTTCCCTCTTCTGAAAACAATATACTCTAGCAAAACCACATTATAACCAGTATTGACCTTGTTCTTTTTTTTTTTCTTTTTTCACTGCAAGTTTCAACTTTTACAGCTGTTGTGAACTGTGGGCCAAATCAAAGCTGAGAAGAGCTTTGTAGTTTCTGAAATCTCCCCTTATTTCAGAAAGTAACAAGAAGTCTTGGGATGACTGAGCCACTGCCAGCCAATGACAGATCTTGCATGCCCTGCCTGCCTCTCATCTCTCAGGAACTCAGCTGATTGAAGAATGCCACCTGTCCCTAGGCCACTGACTTTTCCCTGTGATCAAGAAATAACAGGGGGTGGGGGGGAGGATTTTTTTGTTGGTTCTGGTGAAGTGCTTGAGGAATTTGTGGTGTAACCAAATGTGAGCAAACTTCAGTTGAAAGGAATGCCAAGAGCAGACTGGAGGTGTCCTAATGGCCAGCTTTTCTTTCTTTGTTATTACTGTATGTGCCTCAGTTGATTCTTGAGTTACTACTTCGAAAGGTTTTGTCCTTTCTTTCATGTGTTTCAGCATTGTAAAGAAGCCTTCTGAAGGAAGATGTTCCTTCCAGCGGTAACTGACTTGTAGAAAGGGTTTGTGTGAGGAATCGGCTTGTCTGAACACACCAGGACACGACCTAGGCTTGGCCAATGAGACGTTTCAGTCTTGGAATTTTAATCTGGAGCCAACAATTTAAAGAGAGAGTGAGAGATTGAAGATGCTTTAATAGCTCTTGTGATGTTCAGTGTTGTATGGTAACTGAGGCAACATCTCAGCTGAGCATTTCTTCTGAAAGTCAATTGTTTTGCGACTTGCTTCTTGTCTTTACTTAATTCCCTTACTTTTGCTCTCTTTCTTAAATCTGATTTCCCATCCTCCTGCAGATTGTGCAAATCCGCTATAGTTCCAATAAATGCTTTTCCATTTAAATTAGCTCTGTTGCTTGTGACCAAGGATCTTAACTGATACATATTTGATAAAAATGTTGCAATTATTAAAACAAGAGGTGGCACAGTGGATACAGCATCAGACGGGGACGCGGAGGACCCAGATTTGACAACCCTAGGGTGCCAGCTTGAGTGCAGGCTCATCTGGTATGAGCAGGGCTCACCAGCTTGAACCCAAGGTCACTGGCTTGAGCAAGGGGTCATGGCCTGCTGTGGCTCCCCAATCAAAGCACATATGGAAAGCAAACAATGAACAACTAAGGTGCCACAAAGAAAATTTGATGCTTCTCATCTCTCCCCCTTCCTGTATGTCCCTATCTGTCCCTCTCTCTGTCACACACACAAAAAGAGGTGATTATTTAAATTCTAAGCCTAGCAATATTCCCTTGGATAATTTTTGAAGGTTGGCAATGTATATAAAATTTTAATCGAGAGCATAAACACAAGATTTTGAGATAATGAAAAAAAAATCCAACTACAGAGTACCATAAAAAGTTGATAGAGAATATTGAATACTGAAAATCAATACACTTTACTGAAACTCCTTCTAATTAAGTAAATGCTCATTTTTCTATAATGAGGTAGGTGGAAGCCTGCTTTGTAGCAAGGGTTTGACTGCATTAGTCAAATATAATAAATGTTACAGGCATTCAACAATTAAGTTTAATGTAGAAATATTGCCATTTTTTTAGTGTGAGTGTGTTTTAATGTTGGGTTGGAAGTTTTAACTTCTGAGGATTTGAATCTGGGTCAGGTATTCTCCACTATTGTGGGGTTAAGGAAAACAAGTAATAACCACTATACCTTGTGGAATGTTCTGGCTCTTTTATCAATCCCTGAGGTGACCTACTTACAAAGGATTCCTCCCAGGGGCCCCTCAACTTTGATGAACCCCAAAGGAAAGGAAATAAAAACATTGAAGCAGACTTTTTGTTGTGCAAGGGCTGCAGCAGGTGAATGGAGAGGGTCTAATCCCTGCTCTGGTTAGACAGAGCTGGTTGAATAAGAACTGGTGAGGCCCCTGGGAGCAAAGCCATTCTCTCTATAGTGTTTCTTTGTAAAGGATAAAGATAGGGTTGAGTGAACCCAGAAGCTTTTTCCTGTCAAGGGGGAATTAGAACAAAGATTTCCTTTAAAGTCAGTGTACTTAGTACTGTCTAGTGATGGATGAATCTCAAAAGACTCAGTTGTGATAAAGCCCCAACGTGTGGCTGGTCGTTGGAAGCACAGAGTAACTCCTCTCAACTTTTCTCTACTTGTCCTTTGTTCCCTGACACCTAATTTCCTGTTTCTGGCTCTGTTCCCTCATTTTAATCCCATCTGGCCCTTTACCTAGAATTATTATTATAAAAATAAACTCCCAAATTGTCCCTTTTCTGAAAAGAAATATAACTTGAAGTTGTTGAACAACCATCCTTTCACAGTTGAAGCTTTTATCTGGCATTGAACTTTTTTCCTGAGCTAACCTTCTAAAGTCATTTTTCCAAGAGACTGTAATATTTATGGTACAGGCATTCTGAGATGAATAAATAATGGTGGTTAATAAAACACAACACCTATTGCTCTAAAAAAAATAAATATGATAAAAACTCTAGTGCTCATCTAAAGGGATAACTTTCTTGTCCTCATCCCCATAATTCCAGTTGTTTCCTCAGCACTTGGGAACGTTGCCTTCTGCAGGTATACCCCTGACTCACTTTTCTTTACATATTCTGAGTTATTTTGTTGACATCTTATTAGGACTCATGGTTGAGATGAAGTTTCACTCCATGAAAATAATTTTGTTTCACCTTATCTTTTAAAATAGTACTCTGTTTTATATACACTTAATAGGCTGATATCTATGTATGGAAAAATTGAAAACATATTTGAATAAGATGGCCTAATTATATAAAACCAGTGGAATCATACAGTCTTTATTTTCAATACTTTGGTTGTGTTCCTATCATTATTCATATTTTTCCTTAGACAGTATTTCCCAAATAGAGATGTGAAAATTAAGAAGCATTTTCTTAGCACATGCCCCAGGGCTGCTGCGTGGGGTTGTGCAGTTGCGAACTGTACACATTAAGGAGATCCCATTGTAATCAATCCATGAGGCGGCTCTAGTGCTCCCCATCTTTGTACATTTTCTTTCTTTCTTTAAAAGAGTACTTACTAAATAATATAAATGACAGAGATAGCCATCAGATCACTGACCAAAACAGAAGAGTGCTGACTTTGTCAATTATTTCATGATTTTATGGGACCTGGTTCCTGTCTATTTCCAGTCTCATAGCATAGTAATTCCCCTTTGTTCATTTATGCTACATGTAGTAATTGGATTTCTCCTGTGTGCTAAGTAGTTAGCTAAGTAATAGTTATATGATATCCCCTATTTACTAGTCATGCTGGCAAGCCTGAATTTGCTACTCTACATTATATTTCTGGATCTTTGCACATAATCTATTTTTAAAAAACATAATTAACATACAGTAAAATGTATCCTTTTGAGAACAAAGATTTTGGATTTTTGAAAACGAATGTAATCTGGTGACCACCACCACAATCAAGATGTAGAACTGTTCCAACACCCCTACAATTTCCTTTCTGCTCCTTTATAGTCAACACCTCCTTTCCCCCATGGGAACCGCTTTCTCTCCCTGTGGGTCCCTTTTCTAATACGCATATAAATGGAATCATACATTACTAATATATTGGGTCTGGCTTCTTTTCCTAAGCATGATGCATTTGAGATTAATTCATGTTATTATGTACATCAATAGTGTGTTCCTTTTTTATTGCTAGGTATTATTTCATAGTAAGGATGTGCCCGGGCTTAACTTGTCTGAAGTTGCCCAGTTATTAAGTTGCAGAGCTGGGATATGAACTCAGATCTGTCACTCTTTGAACTCTTTGCTATTTCCTACTCAGCCGCATAGTTCCTATCCTTTGCTATTTTCATCGTACCCTCTGCACCCTTGTCTATCCATTCCAACAATCATAACTTGGAAATAAAGGATTTTCTGCCTTTGAATAAAACTAAATATAATGTTAGTGTTTTAGAAATAACTTCTTTACAGAGATACTGAGGGGAACACAGAAATAAAAAGGTAGAATTTAATGAGCTGTTTGGATGCCTAAGGTACTTTATCATAGTTGAAAATACTGTGCCTTCCTATGAGAAATCAAAATGCCATATCCTAGGTGGATGAATGAGGAGGCTGCTGTTCCCGCCGATCAGAGTTCAACAGCTGTTAAGTACCAGCAGTTTATGTAAGCTGTTCTCTGGTGCGGAGGTTCTATTTCTTCCATCACTCCTGTCCCTCAACCTAAGATCCTGTTGCTTTCCTTAATTGCTTCTGCTTTATTTGGTAGTGCCTGACAGTTTATTAAGGCAGAGGGGAACTACGGTGATTTATCATTAAACTTCCACTGTAATTACATTTCCCCACACGTAGGCTCTTGTCAGCCTTACAATTCAGCTCGATATTGCATACATTAATGTTATTAGGATATTAACAACTATTAGATGCTAGGCAGAGCAATCTGTTTTTTCATTAAGCAATAAGTAACATTCAGGGATGTGCTATTGAGGATATTGACAGGTGAGCAAAGCCCAGTGGCATTGGGAAAGGCCCCACATTGAAGCTGCACGTTGCATTGCCACCCTCTAGTCACAGAGACATGTGATCAGTCGCCCCATTTGCTTCCTAGAAGTGTCTGGCCATGACTAGGCCCTGGAGGTTTTGCGTTGGGATAAAATGTTCAATGCAATGAAAAATTGAAATAACCTTATCTTAATATCATTTATTGGGCAAATTCTTGAGGTTAGAAGGATGCCACTCTGTTGCACTGTAAATCAGTGGGCTTGCTTCCTTTCCTTACTTTTTTTTTCTCTCTCAAGCTCATAAAATATTATTTTCAATCTCACTACACAGAGTTAACAGTGATGACCCTTCCT
This sequence comes from Rhynchonycteris naso, assembly GCA_037038555.1. NCBI lineage: Eukaryota > Metazoa > Chordata > Mammalia > Chiroptera > Emballonuridae > Rhynchonycteris > Rhynchonycteris naso. Next base: position 150,246,478 of record CM072997.1, read on the forward strand.
CCAATCATTCTCACGTAGTCAACACATTGACTCTAATTTTATTGAAATGCAATGTAGTCAAATCGAACATCCTCTCTTAATCAATGAACATTGTGGTGGTGAAAATTCTGGGAATTATTTCTTTCAAGTCACAAGATCATCAATGAAATGAATGAGATGGCTGGTAGTAAGGTAACCAATATTTACTTTGAATTATTGAAAGCAAAATGGAGTACTCTAGTTAAGTACTAGGAAAGGAGAGAGATTGGTGGATTGTTTGGTCTTCTGAACTTTGAAATTATTTTCTAAAATTTATTTATTTTTAACAGATAAAAATTGTACTTATTTAAGGAGTCTGATGTGATGTTTTGATATATGTATACATTGTGAAATAATTGCCACAACAAATTAAATGGGGATTGCTGGATCATAAGGTAGTAATAATTTTATTTTTTTGAGGAATCTTAATAATGTTTTTCATAGTAACTATGTCTGTTTACATTCCCACCAATATTGCACACGGATTCTTTTCTCTCCTGTAGACTTACCAACACCTAGATTTTCTTTCTAATTTATGGCATTGACATGATTTCAAGTGTCTCACTCAAACTAATGCCATCTACCCATACATCGTGCCCCCCATGCCCCATTTCCATTCCATTTTACTCCCTTTGCCCCCCTCTCCTACCTGTATTCCCCTACCTGATTGTGGTTTTAATTTTCAATTTCCTGTTGACTCTCTTTTCTTTCTTTTTTTCTAAGTGAGAAGGGAGGAGATAGACTCCCACATATGCCCCAACCATGATCTACCTGGCAACCCTGGTCTGAGGCTGATGCTCTGCCCACTGGGGCCATACTCTCAATGGAGCTATTTTTAGCACCTGAGGCAGAGGCTCCACAGAGCCATCCTCAGTGGCTGGGACCCATGCATTGGCACCAATCAAGCCATGGCTGCAAAAAGGGAAGAGAAAGAGAAAGAAAGAAAGCAGAGGGGGAGAGGTATAGAAGTAGATGGTCACTTCTCCTGTGTGCCCTGACCAGTAATTGAACCTGGGACATTCACATCCCGGGCTGACACTCTACCACTAAGCCAACCTGCCAGGGCTGAGCATTTCTTAATATGCCCTTGATCATTTAAAATTCTTCTTTGAAAAAATGTCTATTCAGGTCCTTTACCCATTTCTTAAATTTAATTAAATTCTTTGCTATTTCCTACTCAGCAAAATAGTTCCTATCCTTTGCTATTTTCATTGTGCCCTTTACATCTTTGTCTACCCATTCTAACAATGTGTTTTCCCTATTGAGTTATATGAATTCCTTGTATATTTTGGATATTAGCCTTTTATCAGACATATGACTTTTAAATACTTTATTATTCATAGATTGCCTTTTTATTTTGTTGGTTATTTTTGTTGCTGTGTAGAAACTTTTTAATTTGATGTAGTCACATTCTTTTATTTTTTGCTTCTTCTGCCTTTGCTTTTAATGTCAATTCAAAAATTCATAACTAAGACCAATATCAAAGAGCTTCTTCCCTATTTTTTCTTCTGGGAGTTTTATAGTTCCATGGCTTATGTCTAAGTCTCTAACCATTTTGACTTATATTTTTATGTATGGTGTAATAAAAGGGACCAAGTATATATATTTATTTATTTTTGCATAGAATTCTTTTTTATATTACTTCACTTTGTCTATGGGTGTCCTTAAAGCTGAAATGAGTCTTTTGTAAACAGCATGAATTCTGTTCTTGTTTTCTAAATCTATTTAACCAATCTGTGTTTTGATTGGAGAATTTAATCTATTTACATTTAAGGTAATTATTGATGAGTTACAACTTATTATTGCCATTTTGTTCATTTTTTTCTGGGGGGTTTGTAGATAGATCCTTTTTACACTTGTTCCTTTCTCCCTATCTTGCTGTTTTCCTTTGTTATTTAATGATTTTCTATACTGGTATGTTTTAATTCTTTTCTCTTAATTTTTGATGTATCTACTATAGTTTTTTGTTTTGTGGTTACCATGAGACTTACATAAAACATATGTCATAACTATCTATTTTAAGCTGATATAATTTAACTGTTTGCATACAAAAAGTCAACACTTTATTCTCCTAGTGCACCGTAGTTTCTGTTTTTGGTGTCACAATTTTCATCTTGTCTATGTTGTGTGTCCGTTAAATAATTGTAGCTATAATTATTTTAAATTCTTCCCTCTTTTCAACTTTATATTTGAATTATAAATGATTAACAAACCTCCATTTCAGTATCAGCGGTGCTGAATATGACTATATATTTACCTTTACCAATGAGTTTTATACAGTGTGTCCATAAAGTCATGGTGCACTTTTGACCGGTCACACAGTCAAAAGTGCATCATGACTTTACGGACAAACTTTTCATCTGATTTCAGGTTACTAGTTAGCATTATTTATTTTTAGCCTGAATATCTAAAGCAGGTATAGCAGTGATGAATTCCTTTAGGTCTTGTTTGTCTGGGGATGACTTGATCTCCTCTTCAATTTTGAAGGATAGGCTGGGAAAATATTCTGGGTTGCCAGTTTTTTTTTTTATTTCAGCACTTTGAATATAAATACCTCTCTCTCTCTCTCTCTCTCTCTCTCTCACTTTCTCTGTTGGCCTGTAAGATTTCTGCTGAGAAATCTGTTTATAGCATTATGGGGAGAGAGGTGGGGGGTGGTTCCCTTGTATACAATGAACTTCTCTTACTGCTTTAACTATTCTCTTTTTTCTTAGATTTTGACAGTTTTATTACATGTCTCAGCAAAGTATTGGTATGTGGGTTGAACCTGATTGGGACCATTGAGCTTCATGTACCTAGGTGTTCAAATCTTTGCCCAGACTTAGGGAGTTTGCAGCTATTATTTTATTATGTACATTTTCTGCTCCTTTCTATCTTTCTTCAGGTATTTCTATAATGTGAATATTGTTTGACTTAATGATGAGCCATAAGTCTTATAGGCTTTCTTCATTTCTTTTTATTCTTTTTTGCTTTTCTCCTGAGGAGAAATCCAAGATTTCAAATGACCTGGTTTAAAGTGCTATCTTCTTATCAATCAAATCTGCTATTGAATTTCTCAATGGCATTTTTTATTAGTTCAGTCATTATAATTTTAGCACCAAAATTTCTGTTTTTTTATTTTTGTTGTTGTTGAATTGTTCATTTTGTTCTTATATAATTTTTCAGAATTTATTAAATTACTTATTTGTGTTCTCTTGTACCTCTCTGGTCTTCTTTAAAGAAATTATTTAGAATTCTTTGTTAGGCAACTTATGGATCTCCATTCCTTTGTCATCAGTTGCAGGAAGTTTATTGTGTATTGTTGTTGTTTGTTTATTTGTTTGTTTGGTGAGGTTACATTTTCTTGATTCTTCATGATCCCTGTAGCCTTACATATGGGTCTGTATTTGAGGAAAAAGCATCCTCTTCCAGACATAAGGTCTGACTGTGGTAAGGAAAATCTTTTACCTGTGGGTGGGGAAATGCTGGACCATGCTGTAGCCCTGGGTCTAATGGTTTAGAGTGACAAGTGCAGGGTGTGTGGTGGTTCCAGGTCTGAAGAGGCATGGTGTCTTCTTGGTTCAGATAGCTGGTGTCCAAGACTTTGTATGGCCCTTGGCCTTGAGAGCTTTAGGAGGTCTGCAGTGATTACAAGGGCTCTTTTGTCCTCAGTGGTATCCTCAGACTCAGCAGTGAGAACTGGGGCAAGTGGCAGTGGTGGCTGGAGCCAGTGGTGTGCACATGCCCAGCTGCAGGGCCGCTGCAGGTGCTTGCATGGTAGTGAAGGCTGGCTTCTGGCATTTGCAGTGAGTGAAGACCGGGGCTACTAGCAGAGTCTGGGGCCAACTTCAGATACACAAGCAGCTGTGGAGACTGAGGCTGCCAGTCTGCACTTGTGTGACTTCAGAATCTAGCCACATGCCCACGCATGATGGTGTAGGACCATGAAGGAAGGTTGGGTTAGTGGTGTGCAGATAGGCAACCATAGGTGCTACCTATAGGCACATGCAATGGCACAGGCCAGTGACGAGGGTCAGGGTCACTTTTGGGTACTGGAACAGCTCTAGGTGGCTGAGTTGCTCCTGTCTATTCATGTAGCTATAGGGGGTAGCTATAGGCATATGCACAGTAGTGGTGGCCAGTGATTAAAGATGGGGCCAGTGACCTGTAGTTTTGCAGATGTAGGGGCTGGCGGCTAGCATGATTAGCACTGTAAATCTTTTACAGCAGTAGAAATTGGATTCCCAAGAATGTGTAGCTCAAGAAAACTTGGATGTCAATGTGCACTCATGAGGCTGTAAGGGCTAGCCAGAGTGTGCACATGGAACTGGAGGCCAATTACAGGTGTGCATATGCAGGGCTATAGGTAGGCACACACAGTAGTGCAAGGCAGTGACAGGGTTCAGGGTTAGATGTAGGCCTGTGAGCAGCTGTGAGGAATTTGTCTGCTGAGGTTATCCTTGGGTGTGCACACAGCAGTGGAAGTCAGTGACAGTAGGCATGGCGGGTATAAGTGCATGAGCCGCTGAGGGGTTCTGAGCTGTCAGAATAACTAATGCATCTGCAGAGGCTGCACACACTCAGCAGTGGGCATCAGCTGCCAGGGCCTAAGCTGGTGTTGTGCACACACACAGCCACCGAGTGCAGGGATGGCTGTTGGTGGGGATCCCAGGCTGGGGCATGTACAACAGTGCTGGCTGTGGCATCTCTGGTGGAGGTCAACAGGGAGTAACTCAGACAGCTGGCATCTGTGAATGCAAAAGCTTGTGGGACCCTTAATGCCAAGAGCTGTGAGGGTCCATGATGTCTGTACCATTTGTTGGTTTCCCCAGTAGTGGAAACTGCTGGGATGAAGCAGTCTCTGTAGGTTTTCAACAAAAACCTCAGTGACAGGGATGTCAGGGGTCACAGCACTTGCAAGACTGCTGAGGTCCTCAGTGGTGAAGGCTGCTGGGGTTGGCTGCAGAACAGGCCACTGGAAAGAGTGGTCACTCCCAGCTGGTGGCTGCTATTGGCAGCCCCTGTCCTTCCTTCTTGTTCCTAGCTGTCTCTAGATATCTCAGTCATGCTGGTCACTGGGTGAGCTGAAACAAAGGCGTGTCTTTTGTGCCATGCCTCAAAGGCGGTAGAAGCTCTCCTGTAAAAGTTCTTCTCCTGTCAAGAACAATGCTTTCAGACCAGGGGGTTCTCACTGGGCATGAGCATGGGACGATGCAGGACAAACGAAACTGTTTCTCCTACCATATTGGTGTAGTTACTCTCAAGATTTTTGTTCCACTGTATTGCGGAAGCTTCTCGCAGAGCTTTTTTGTTTGTTTGTAGACAGATGTCTAGTTGATGTTCCTTGTGGAGAGACAGAGGCTGGGATCTCCTGTCCTGCCACCTTGGTGATGCCATTCTTCTCACTTTATTTTTATTTATTATTTGTATTATGGCCCATGGCAAAAATTGGTCAAAAAAATGGAAGTCCTCTATGAGGCTATTCAAAAGGAAATATAGTAATATTTTTGGAAAGGAACAAAGTAAGATAAACCCAGAAGAAATTGTTTATAAGTTGTGTGAAACATCAGAATGGTAGAGCTTTGAGAGCGACAGTTTTGGTTACCTCTTGGACAGGGTTTACATATTTTATTCATATCTGCTTTATTACTGGGTTTCTTTAAGAATGTATTGACAGGTCCTGGCCAGTTGGCTCAGTGGTAGAGCATCAGCCTGGCATGTGGAAGCCCTGGGTTCGATTCCTGGCTAGGGCACATAGGAGAACCACCCATCTGCCTCTCAAGTCTTCCCCCTCTCCTTTCTCTCTATCTCTCTTTCCCCCTCCTGCAGCCAAGGCTCCATTAGAGCAAAGTTGGCCTGGGCGCTGAGAATGGCTCGGTGACCTCCACCTCAGGCACTAGAATGGCTTCGATTGCAGTGAAACAAAGCCCCAGAGGGGATGAGCGTTGCCCCCTGCTGGGCATGCTGGGTGGATCCCGGTCGGGCGCATGCGGTTAGGAGTCTGTCTCTTTGACCCCCGCTCCCCCCACCCCCCCGCCAGCTTCTCACTTTGGAAAAAAAAATGTATTCGCAAACTGTTGGAGTTTTCTATAGCTTTATGGATTTCTCCCAAATTAGAAGTATTTATTAACTATTTGTAGTACCTATGGGTTGCATTCTAAACCTGTCATAAGATAAAGAACAAGGATGTAATTTACGTCATGCAATAGCATGATAGTTCATGTGTTGGAGGGGAAATCACCCACTTCATACACTCGCCTTCACTTCCCGTGTTCCTTCCACTTTCCCAAAGGTAAATTACACTTTGGATTGAGTTCAGCATATCCCTTCAGACTCATTTCTTTAGACTCATTTTGTAATGATACTCTATCATGGTGTAAATTATTTTTAGTAAAACAAATGGTATTGACATTTTTATCAGAAGCATTTTTCAGAACAGAGCATAACAGAATGTGAAAGTTAGGAAAGTTCTGTCTTCTATTCTAAACCAATCCTCCTCTGCTTGTATTTCTTCCCACCACACCCAGGAATGGCTACTTTGGACAGATTCAGAAACAAAAGTCAGCCCATTTTGTAGCAGGGGGATAACTGTTAAAAAGCGAGGTTCATCTGGTTTGAGCAAAGCTCACCAGCTTGGACCCAAGGTCGCTGGCTTGAGCAAGGGGTCACTCAGTCTGCTATAGCCCCTCTGTCAAGGCACATATGAGCAGCAATCAATGCACAACTAAAATGCCACAACAAAAAATTGATGCTTCTCATCTCTCTCCCTTCCAATCTGTCTGTCCCTCTCTCTGACTCTCACTGTCTCTGTCAAAAAAATAAAAAATAAAAAAAAGCGATGTGCATGAGTGTGGCCCAGTCATTTCCTTCTTGCTTTTGTGTGATTAGATGACTTGCTTGCCTCCCCCCCCCCCCACTCTCTCATTCTCTTTTCTACCTTGTAAAAGCCACGAATTTTGGCTTGACTCTGGGTGGTGATGAACCATCTTGATGTCACACAGTTGCTTTCATACATTGGATTTCTCATGAATTTGGGTTCAGCACTGTGCTGGAGATGAGAACTTAGTTTCCAAAAAAGGCTTCTCTTTCTGTCTAAATCAAACATTCTAACCTAGATTTATTATGGGCTTTAATTGAGAGCTATGGGCAGTTGGATAATTATAATAATATCATAACTGAATTTCTGATTTATCACTGTCTCTCGTATGCAGAGATCTTTCTGAAATTTCGTAAGATCAGAATGATGGGACCATTGCAAATTTGGCGTGTTCCTCATCTCATATCTATAAATCAGTATAATGAAGAAGCGCACCCTGATCCCTAATATTTTGGTTCTTGTGTATTTTTTAATGGATTACATTTAATGATTCACCCTTAGACCTCTGTAAAAATTAAAGAAATGTGCAAACCCCCTTGAAAGATTTGGCCACTAGTGATCTATATGAAGAGCTACATTCATGGATGTTATTGATATTTTGATTTTTGAAGTATTTATGCACATATTTCCTCCAAGTACATTGTAAATATCTGAAGAGAAAAATGACATAGTATTTATATTTCTGAGGCCCTATCATAAGGCATAGTACATAGTTAGTGCTCAAATGTTCATTGAGTAAAATTGATGGCTGTATATTAATGTTAATAGTTGAAAAGAGCTAATTTTCTGCCTATGGTTTTGGTTATATTTCTATCTATTTTAAAAGAATATTTTAATTTATTTTAGAGAGAGAGAGTAAGAGAGAGGTGGGCAGGAGCGGGAAACATCAACTATGTAGTAGTTGTTTGTCGTATATGCCTTGACCAGGCAAGCCCGGGGTTTGGAACAGACGACCTAAGTGTTCCAGGTCGATTCTTTAACCACTGCACCACCACAGGTCAGGCTCTCCATTTTCTGCATTTAGGAAAACAATATTAGTAGTTATTTACAGGTTTTATTTTTGATGTTTCCATATGAATGAAAAATAAGTGTAAATCATTGGTGCATTTAGAAATTATAATTATGGTGACATTAATAGAAAAAAGATTAGAAACAGCAAAACGCTGATGTTGCAGCTAATTTTTGGTAGACTGTCAGTGCGCTAGTGCTATGCGTCAGCAGTGCCTGTTCAGTTGCATTGTTGAATGAATAGATGTAAAATTACATTTGCTGAAATAAAGAGCTATGTAGCAATTTTATTTTGCTTACAATTGTAGAGAGGTTCAATTTTCTTGACAATATAGATAGCAAATCCTGTCAGGGTGTTTTGTTTAAAGAATATAAGTGAAGGGCCTTCTGTTGTTTTCCCCATTTTTATACATTTCCCATCTTAGTTTTCACAATTATCCTCCATTGGTGTTAGACAGTGGCAGGCAAGTAGTTTTCTTTATTCTGGTGTGCTTAGAAATGAACAATAAAAGCTTATTGCTGAAGGGAGGTCTCGCCCAACATTAAAATTGTATAAATAATTTGCCTTTGTAAAATTTTACATTAGAAAAGCCAGTAATAAAAAAAAAACCAGTCTGTTCCAGGTCACACGTGACTCCAGCAAATTAGACGGATCTAGCAAGAAGATAAAGCACAATTGAATAATATTTGATTTGGAAAATTGTTCATTTAAATTTCTTTTTTGCACTAGAGTACTACAGGTAAAGTGCTGAAAATTGCATCCTTAAAATACTGAAAATTATGTCTTTTTGTGGCACCCACTAAAATCTAGGAGTGTGACTACCATACTTCATAACAATTCTCAAGATTATTCTAGGTGTAGAACTTTAAGAAGGAAAGGGGCTGTTTGCAGAATGACATAAAATATATATTATTATTATATCTCTATAATATATATTATTATATCTCTATAATATATTATTATATCTCATATATATATATATATATATATATATATATATATATATATATATATACACAGTCTCAACCATAAAGACTTGTGTGCAGGCAGTAGGAGACACAGAATACCATAAGCCATACTTTCAGAAGTGTGGCAGTGTAAGTAGGAGCTCAAATCTGGACACAAAGATGAGTTTGAATTCGCCTTCACTAATTACTGAAGGGTGCTGTTAGGAGATAGCTTCCTCTTTCTTTAGGAGAAATGGCCAGCAGTCCATGAAAGCTTTATGTTCCTTATTCATGGTATGCAGATATTGTTGGAGGCTTCTAGGTCATGGCCTCCATTTCCCAATCCTTTTTGCTTCTATATGAAGACATTTAGCTGTTCCTCACTAATGGAGGGTGAGCAGGAAGGAAGTGTGTCATTTCTAGGCTAATCAATTAAGAAGCAGGTAGGCTTTCTCTCATCTTTCTTCCATTTCCTTGGTGACTTGGGAGGCCAAGTGTTGAAGATAGTAGAGATACAATAAAGATCTTCAGTCTTGAATCAATGCAAGAAAGACTCCTCAGTGCTCTCATTGAACTGTAACGTATAAGAGAAATACATTTCTATGGTTTTAGCTGTTAAATTATAAAGATTTTCTGTTTTAGCAGCTACTGTGCTCTAACTTCTTTTTTTTTTTTTTTTTTTTTTTACAGGGACAGAGAGTCAGAGAGAGGGATAGATAGGGACAGACAGACAGGAACAGAGAGGTGAAAAGCATCAATCATTAGTGTTTCATTGCCACTGCAACACCTTAGTTGTTCATTGATTGCTTTCTCACATGTGCCTTGACTGTGGGCCCTCAGCAGACCGTGCACCCCCTTGCTGGAGCCAGCGACCTTGGTCCCAAGCTGGTGAGCTTTTTTGCTCAAGTCAGATGGGCCCGCGCTCAAGCTGGAGAGCTTGGGGTCTCAAACCTGGGTCTTCTGCATCCCAGTCCGATGCTCCATCCACTGCGCCACTGCCTGATCAGGCTGTGGTCTAACTTCTTCAGTCACTAAACTTTATTTTTTTCTTACAGATAGTATGAGGGTAGAGGTAAACTTCATATAAACTTCATGTGCTCATCAGGGTTCAATTTAAGTTAATGCACGTGGAGCATGAAGTGCAGAGGAAGTTCACAAAAAGTGGTTGATTATCATTACAAAGGTTTGTTGTGTTTTAATATGATCTCTGTAAATTTTACTAACACCAGCATTTCCTAGAGGACAAGCAGTAGCAGGCACCAAGGTATTATTCATAAATACTGCATATGTGGAAAGTAGTTAACACTGAGAATATTATGAATGATGTAATCTCCCCCCACCCCCCGTGGGTTAGGAGAAAGGTTTCCATTACTTTAGCTTGCTGAATGAGGTCGTCATGGGGCATATTAACTTAAAATTCAGTTGAACAACTAGTGTAGCTTTGTTCCATACATAAAAGAGCACAGAACTTCTATCTTTTTCTCTTCACTTCTCTTATTTTAAGTGAATTGTTTTTGAGCATCTATTATTAGATAGTGGTGGGAAACCAGTCATGAGCTTCAGCTTTATGCCAAAAACATGAAGGTACAAGTTAGCGTGAAGGAGAGAAGAGCAGACTAGTGACAGAGAAGGTGCAGCCAAGGACCAGGCATGTGAGGGATGCACAAAAACTGAGAACCCATTCTCCACACTGGCTCAAAACTGCACAAGTTCCAATTTAATCCTGTGCCACAGTCTCAGGACTTCTGATTTTCATTATTCAGTCTCTTTTCAAAAGCAATTCTGCTCCTTTGAAGATAAGTGAAAAAGTGATATTTTTCCTGACAAAACAAAATAAAAAACAAAGAAACAAAAAACTACTAATATTCAAGGTTGTTCCTCTTTTCAAATTCCACCCGTAAAGAATATCTACCCTTTCATTTACAAAGTCTATCAATGTGTTGGTTAATATATGAAGACTTTTCCAGGTTAATTGGCTGTTGCTATTTTGAGCCATTTCTATTTGGTGTAGTATACAGGTTCCCCTGCTATGCACGAGCAGAACATTTCTGTGTAAACTTTCAAGCTGAAATGATGTAAAGCAAAGAGTATCTCCTGGTTTCCAAAGTTTTGTATAGACTGCTCTGCTTGTATGAAAGACCCACATTAGTACTGAAAGAAAACCAAAGAGGATGTTTACCTTTGAGGAAAGGAGCCATTACCATACTAATGAAGGTCTTTTGTAAAAGAAGTATGGTGTAACAAAAACTTTTGAAAGGCAGGTAATAACCATACTGTGACATTAAAATTATCACAAAATAGTTGGAATGATGAAGTTGATATAAACAAATATAGTCAAAAGTTAATTTAAAACATATTTTCTCTACCTTCTTTTTAAAATCTAAGATAGAAATGTTTGTGGAGAAAATAACAAAAGGTAAGATATCCATTCTAAAAAATAGAATATAAAAATGTCATTCTATTTGGGTCCTCAGACAGCCTTACATCCAGGACTATGTAGTTATTTAACAAAGTTTTGTGAATTCAAATGAATTCAAATTGCTGATACATGCAATAAAATCTGACCCTATGTTTACTTCCATAGTCCATACAGGTTTGCAGTGTGAAGATCCAGGATTTGGGTCATTAAAATTTGGGGCAAGCACCTCATTAATGTGCTGCATGTTTGTAAGTAGAGAAGCTTCTATTGACTGGGCAATTCTGTCACCTAAGAATGCTCTCTAAGTGCTGTCTGTCTGCTAATGTCAGAGTGAAGAACCTGAAGGCCTCAGGCACAGCTGCAGGCCCTTGATCCAACTGGTTAGTAACTGACAAACACACCTGACCTGGAGGGTATTAAGATTGCAGAAGTATCAGGAAAATGTATAATGATAAAGTACCTTGTATTTGAAGGTTCAATTTGTTTTCATATTTTCCCTAATTGAGTCTTATTCCTATTTATTCTTATTCTAGCAGATGACTGATGGGAAATAACATGATTTTCTACAATAGAAGAGATATAAATAGACTTAGAAAAAGAGGGAGAAAGTTACAGCATGAGGTATATATATGTGTATATGTACACACACACACACACACACACACACGCATGCATAAATAGTGCTATCAACAGAGGAGGGAGAGAGAGAATATTAAATATACCTGATAGTTTAGGTTTCTATACAAACCTTTTATGTTATTTAGTTAATTAAAATATCTTTTAAATTTAATTTAGAAAATCAACATCAAAATGTCCGTGCCAGCAGAGCTTTTGAAAGGCCTCGCATGTACTGAAGGCCCCTTCTCACTGTGCCTCGTACTTTTCTCGCCGCCATGAAAAGGATTCTTACTTCTGATTTCTGTTTCTTTATTGGAAAAGTGAAAAGAATACCTTTTAAGTTGTTCTTTAAGTACTGTTGTTATAATTTACTAACAAATAAGGCACTTACATAATTATACAATTTATATTATATTTTCATACCAGATTGAATATAGTTTCAGTAAAGACAAGTATCAGTATAAATCAGTATTATTTTTACAGATTTTGCCAGCTAATTAAACTGTCTTTGTGCATGCATGTTCATTTAGTTGTATATTCCCAAATACAGTTTTCCAAATTTAAGTCATTACCTGACTACCTTGACAATAGTTCCAAATTCTTTTACGTGATAAAAGATATAAATATTATTACACCGAAGGTACATATTACGTATATATTATTCATGAATTCATTGGGCTAATATAGTTTAAATATCTCAGTCCTTTAAAAAGTTTGTTTCTTGCCTGACCAGGAGGTGGCGCAGTGGATAGAGCATCGGACTGGTATGTGGAAGACCCAGGTTTGAGACCCTGAGCTCGCCAGCTTGAGCGCGGGCCCATCTGACTTAAGCAAAAGCTCGTCAGCTTGGACCCAAGGTTGCTGGCTCCAGCAAGGGGTTGCTCGGTCTGCTGAAGGCCCGTGGTCAAGGCACATGTGAGAAAGCAATCAATGAACAATTAAGGTGTCGCAATGGCAACAAAAAACTAATGATTGATGCTTCTTCTCTCTCTCGGTTACTGTCTGTCTGTCCCTATCTATCCCTCTCTCTGACTCTCTCTCTGTCCCTGTAAAAAATAAAATTCTTTCTTTGGAAAACCCCTGAATAACCTGTCTTGGTAATAATTTCCTGGTTTTCTCTTACAAAAGGGTATTAATGGAAATATAAATAGTGTGAGGACCATCTTTTCCTTCAGATAATCTTGACATTTCTCCTTTATCTGTTTTGAATGTCACAAGTACTAGACACTTAGGCACATTTTGTTGAACTCAGCACCTGAGTGTCTGCTCATCCATATGTAAATATTTCTCTCTGGGCTGCTACAATGTGATTTCATTGAGATATAAAGCAAGGGGTCATTTTGAATGTGTTCCCAAACACTTGTCCTGAGTCAGAAGACAGAAATTGTTGAGCTTGAGGGAAATCTTATTCCATAACTAGCTTATTCCAGAAATGCTTGGGGTGATGATACTTTCTTACTCACAGTTGATCCACAAGCCCAGCGTGCAAGTACTTCTTTAACAAGGGAATTTCACACTGATGTTAAATAGAAATGAGAGATCATTCCTGCCCCAGCCAGGTAACTCAGTTGTTTAGAGCAACAACCCTATGCTTTAAGGTAGTAGGATCCATCTTTAGTCAGGGAACATATAAGAATCAACCAAGGAATTTACAAATAAGTGGAACAACAAACCAATGTTTCTCTCTCTCAACCCCACCTTAAAGTCAATTAAACAAAGACAGCATTTCAAATTTTATTTTATTTTTCACAATTTTCTTTATTAGCTCATGTTTATGCCCTTTTAGACACTCAATAAAACTTTATTTTTAATGACTTCTACTATAGCTAAATTCAATTTTAATTTGCTTATTTCTGGTAACTTTAACAATTTTATTCCCCTCAAAATAACAGTGGTAGCTTTCTTAACACCTCATTTTTGGTGCTCAAGCCTGTTTTCTATAATATTGTTAAAGAAGAATGAATTGCAAGCAATTTTTAGGATTAATTTAAAGTAAGAGAAAAGGGTAGCGGGAGATACAAACTTTTGGTTTTGTGATGTCACTTTGTAAAATGGACCTTTTCCTGTCACATAATGTCAAAACGACATGGCCAGTTGGCTTCATATTCTCTTACAGGACAAGGTAGAAAAAATGATTGACAGTTTGGCATGGAGGTAAAGCTATATTAGAAAGCAATTTCAGTGTGATAACAAGACTAAGACTAAGGAGGAGACATGCTGTGCTGGCCGTAATGTATGAGCCATGGGATGGGCAGCTTCTCCATATCATGGCCCTAATTTCTCCATAAGTTTCTCTGGGCTGCATCCTCCCCAGGCACACAGCCCACAGCTATGGAAACCTGTATAGGACAACACTCAGTGCTGAATGGCAGGACTTCTGGTTATAAGTGATATCACCTGAAAGGCATTTGAGAGTTATCACAGAAATGGTTGTTCCTTAGAGTTCACCTGCCTAAACATCCATGAAGAAAATGGTACATGTTGGGGTTTGATCATTCATTTCAAGTATTTAAATTTTTTCCAGTGATTTGAGAAAGGGGGAATAAAGAGGAAAAAGAGAAAAAGGGAGGAAGGGAGAGAGAAAGAGAAGTATCAACTATTTTTTTTCACTTAGTTCCATTTAGTTGTACATTCATTGATTGCTTCTCATCTGTGCTCTGCCTGGGAATCAAACCTGTAACCTCTGGCACACCCAGTCAATGCTTTATCCACTGAGCCACCTAGTGAAGGGCAAGCAATTTTTTTTATTTCAATATTTGGTATTTTTACTAAGTACTTATATGCTTTAATATTTGTATTTCAGAGTTTAAAAAAAAATTTAGACTTCACAGTTTTAAAGTCTACCCACAAAGCAATATATTCTTCCTATTAACACACTAAAAAACTGTCATTGTAAAGTTAAATTGCTTCTCCAGCACTAAGCTTCATGGAGTGAGATGGTAGATATGAGGATGTCCTTTTCTTTCTAGTGCAGCTACTTAATACAAAACAGATCAGAGGACTTTCCAATCCATGTCTAGCAAATTTATTCTATAACCCTTTTTTTAATTCTATAACCCATTTTAAGGGAAACTCACCTTTTCTATTATTTTTAATACAAAAGCTTATATTTTCCCAATCTCACTCTATTTGGGTAAAATGTGAATAGATGGTGGGATAGTTAATCAGAGCTAATTAAATACAACTTTTCTGGTAAGGCACTCCATTTTGTCTATTCGCTTGACTTCAGATAAGCTTTAAGGAAAAGAACAAGAAAAAGCTGTAAAGAAAGTTGGACGTTATGCATTGCCGTTTGTTGTGAACAAGCTAAAAGGTTCAGGTATTTGGCATGATGACAGCTGTACTGGAAGATGCTGAGCACTCTCCAGAGTTGATAAGCACGGTCCATCCATTCTGCATCATGCCCACATTTTTTGGACTTAGACTCTGGCAAGTGGAAGGGGGATTTATCTTCTTGGAAAATATGAGTTGGGAAATCAACCCAAGTAAAACTGCAGAAGCCAAGAGTGAAAGCAAGTTCTACAAATTTTTTAATTCTTTCTTTGCTTTTATCTAGACTATATGGCATGATTGAGTGTATTTATTATTTAAATGCCTTTTCTAAAGAGTAGCTAGAATTGCAAAGACACTATTAAGATAATAATATTAATAATTTTAAATGATGTCTATGTTTAACTCATTTAAAAATAAACTCAGATCAGTTAGAAGGCCTAACCTAACTTTCTAATTTTGTTTAAATGGGTCAAGCAATTTCTTCTTTTTTTTAAACCAGTTATGTCAATGTATTTATAAATTAATTATTCCATTTGTTCTTGCTCTTCCTCAATGCATCATGGAGGTTTAACTACACACCAGCCAATATAATTAGTAAACAGATACAAAGATGACAAAGAGTTCTTAGCCAGATATCTCCTTTCAAAACATATTCCCTGCTATCACAGATGTTAAAAGTCAGTTGGGGAGGCAAGACATATGTACATGAAATGTAAAAGAACCATAAAAATTTGAAATTACATACATTCTTATATTTCTTCTGTAACTAAGTCCTCTTGAAAATAACACTGAGTATTTTTTACTTTCCATTTTTTATTGTAAATTAATATAAAAGGAGTGATTCATAATAAATATGATTGCTTTTATATCAGGCTAGGGTTTGTGCCACTTGATTTATTTTATTTCTAGTTGGTCCAACTGCTAATATGGTGTGTAAATGAATATTCACTCTGACATTCACACTGATAGGAGATTTTCAAAGAAAAGCAATTCAAACACTTCTTATTGTTCAGTCTGCAGTGTCATGAATATAGGAATGCAACCAAATGTTATTATGTTAATCAAGTCTACCAAATGGCAGGTGCCATGAGAAATAGAACTCTTTCTCAAATACTATTTAAAAATATCCAATATTATTTTATTTAAAAATAAATAAAGATATTTCAAAAAACAGTATAGATTTATATTCACTGTAGTTTGTATCTATATCCAAATTCTAGAGACTTAGGACATTTCTTCACAAACCACATCTACAGTCTCGTCAAGGCATAACTTTACCATTCAACTTAGGCATCAGGTTATATAAATCCTTAGTTTTATTTCCTTAATTTCTTTTGCTGACAGTTCATAGTTGGTATATAAAAATGCCTCTGATTTCTGAGTATTAATTTAATATTCTGCCACCTTGCTGAATTCATTTATCAGGTCCAGTAGTTTTTTGACTGAGACTTTAGGATTTTTCTATATATAATATCATATCACCTGCAAATAATGACAGGTTTACTTCTTCTTTTCCAATTTGGATGCCTTTTATTTCTTCTTCTTGTCTCATTGCTGTGGCAAGAACTTCCAGAACTATATTGATAAGAGTGGTGAAAGGGGGCACCCCTGCCTGGTTCCTGATCTTAATGGGAATGCTTTTAATTTTTGCCCATTTAGTATGGTGTTTGCTGTGGGTTTGTCATAAATGGCCTTTATCATGTTAAGGATTGTACCCTGTATTCCCACTTTACTGAGAGTTTTGAGCATGAATGGGTGCTGGATTTTATCAAATGCTGTTTCTGCATCTATTGAAATTATCCTGTGATTTTTGTTCTTCCTTTTGTTTATGTGACGAATCACATTGATTGATTTGCAAATATTAAAATAGCCTTGCCTCTCCAGAATAAATCCCACTTGATCATGGTGTATGATTTTTTTCATATATTGCTGGATCCAGTTGGCTACTATTTTGCTGAGAATTTTAGCATCTAAATTCATTAGGGATATTGGCCTATAATTTTCTTTCCTTGTGTTGTCCTAGCCCAGTTTCGGGATCAGAATTATACTCGCCTCATAAAAGGAGTTTGGAAGTCTTCCTTCCTTTTGAATTTTTTGAAATAGCTGGAAGAGGATAGGAGTTAATTCTTCTTTGAATTTTTTGGTAGAATTCACTTGTGAAGCCATCAGGCTCAGAACTTTTCTTTTTTGGGAGTTTTTTGATAACTGTTTTGATCTCATTTGTTGTAATTTGTCTGTTTAGGTGTTCTGATTCTTCCAGATTGATTTTTGGAAGATTATATGATTCAAAAAATTGGTCCATTTCACCTAAGTTGTCTAATTTTTTAGCATAGAGTTCTTCATAGTATTTTCTTAACAATACTTTGTATTTCTGTTGTGTCAGTTGTTATTTCTCCACTGTCCTTTCTAATTTTATTTATTTGAGTCCTCTCTCTTTTTTTCTTGGTGAGTCTAGTTAAAGGTTCATCAATCTTGTTTACCTTTTCAAAGAACCTGCTCCTTGTTTCATTGATCCTCTGTATTCTTATCTTAGCCTCTATGTCATTTATTTCTGCTCTGATCTTTCTTATTTTCTTCCTTCTACTAGTCCTGGGCTTTATTTGCTATTGTTTTTCTAATTCTTTTAGATGCAGGGTCAAGTTGCTTATTTGAGCTTTTTCTAGCTTCTCATGGTCTGCCTATAGTGCTATAGACTTCCCTCTCAGTACTGCTTTGGCTGTGTCCCATAAATTTTGAATTGATGTATGCTCATTCTCATTGGTTTCTAGAAACCTTTTTATTTCTTCTTTGATCTCATTGTTAATCCATTTGTTATTTAATAACATGCTATTTAGAGATTCATTTGGGTTGCATTTCTCTGCCTGCCCATTTTGTCTGTGTGTAAGATGGGTTTGGCTACTGCAGTCCAATGGGTATTTCCTCTGTGTTTCCAAGGTGTGGTCTGTCTACATGCCTGCCATCCTCTCTGCAGTTGCTTAGGGCAATTGGTTGTGGGTGTTGCCAGTGCCAATCGCTTTTGCTGCTACTACAGCCTCCGCATCACCTCCGCAGGATGGGCTGTGTTCTCGTGCCATGCTCTATAAGCCTCAGCCGGTCTCGGCCTTCGCCCCTCTCCCACAGGTGGGACCGTGCACCACATTCAGGCCACAACCCTGGGCACCAAGAGCAAAGGTGAGCACTTTTGTTCAGCTGCAGGTCTCTGTCAGCTTGTTCCTTGGCTGAGAAAGGCTTCTGGTGCACACTCAGCTGCTAGCCCTGGTTTCTGTCCTGTCCCTGCCAACCTTGGCTCCTCGGATGGGCAGGGCTGCTGCTATGCACTCAGCCGTCCTCCGGTTCTCCACCTCACCTCCGCAGGCAAAGCTGGTTAGGGCAGGGCTTCAAACCTCAGAGGCTGGGTACAGCTGTGCGCCTGCTTGCCCATGCCCAGCGGCAGATCTTTGCTCTTTCCGGGCTCCCGTTTTTCCCCACAGGTGGGGTCGCAGGCAGGCCAACAGCTGCCGGACCACTTTCGCGCATTCCCTTTGCGCTGGCTGGACTAGACCTAGCTCACGCCAGCCGCCTTGGCCTCTGCCCCTGCCGGCGGAGCTTCCGTGTCCCACCGCTGCCTGCCCTCCAGCAAGCCCTCAGCAGTGTAGGTGGGGGCACTGCAGCTCAGACCCTAACACTCCATACTGTAATCCTGAAAGCTCCTTCCTTCTAAGTGATTGTGCTCTAATTGCCACAGGTGAGCCTGGTTGGCTGGTGTCCTGCTTCCCCTTGCTGTTTCCAGGGGAAATATTGTTTCAGATTTGTGGAGTGACTCAGCCCAGGGTTTAGGGTGTCTGTCCCTCAAAGCTTTTCTCTCTGTGCCTTCCAGACCGCACTCTGTTCCCGCTGCTCTGGTCCTCTCCTCTACCCCTGTCTCCCAGAGTTTTGGGTGAGTGGTTGTGAGAGAGGTTTTCTGCGCTGTCCCTTTAAGAAGAATCCTGGGTCTGAGACAACTGTCTCTTTCTCACAAACAGTATCCTAACCTGTTTCCCAGCTAAATAGTGTCCAAACGCCTCTTTTAAGCTCTGGGGCTGCAGGTTGGGGCTTAGTTCCTGGGACCCATTTCCCTACCCTTCTGCTGGCCTCTCTTCCCACTGCACAAATCTCTCCGGGCTACCTTTCACTCTGGGGAGCTGGGCAGCCCTTTCCGTGTTTTCGCTTTTCCTACCAGTCTCTGAAGTGTCCTTTCATTCCAGTTCAGCATTGGTTTATCCAGATGATGATTCTTAAAATCAAGTTATAGGCAAGATGGCGATGGAGTAGGTGGATGTACCAACTTCCAACTCCCAGAACAAAAGTGGATTATAACTTAATTTTAAGAACCATCATCTGGATAATCCAACTTTGAATTAAACTAAATGGACTCTTCAAACAAGGAACACTGAAGAAACCACATTGAGACTGGTAGGAAAAGCGAAAATGCAGAGAGGGCTGCCCAGCTCCCCGGAGCAAACGGCAGCCTGGAGAGACTCACGTGGCAGGAGGAGAGTTTAGCAGAGAGGGAGGGACCTAGGTCCCAGGAACAAAGCCCCAACCTGCAGCCCCAGAGCCTAGAAGAGGTGTTTGGACAGTATTGAGCTGTGAAATAAGTGAGGATACTGTTTATGAGAAAGAGACAGTTTTCTCAGATCCAGGATTCTTCTTAAAGGGACAGCACAGAAAACCTCTCTCACAACCACTCACCTGGGGCTCCGGGGAACGGGGACAGAGTAGAGGGCCAGAGCAGTGGGAAGAGAGTGTGGACTGGAAGGCACAGGGAGAAATATTCTGAGGGACAGCCACCCTAACCCCTGGGCTGAGTCACTTCCTTAATCGAAAATGAATATTTCACCTGGAACTAGCAATACCAGCAAAGGGAGACAGGACACCAGCCAAACAAGACTCCCACGGCACTTAGAGCAGAGCTGCTTAGATGGAGGAAGTTTCCAGGACTACAGTCTGGAGGGTTAGGGTCTGAACTGCACTGCCCCTACCCACACTGCTGAGGGCTTGCTAAAGGGATGGTGGCGGCGGATGCAGAAATGCAGTTCTCACAGTGAGGGCAGAGTCCCAGCTGGTGTGAGCTCGGTCTAGCACAGCAGGGGTGAAGGGGATGCATGAAAGCAGTCTGGCAGCTGCGGGCTGCCTCTAGCCCCACCTGTGGTGGAAACACAGGAGGCCAGGAATGGGCAGAGATCTGGTGCTAAGCAGGGCCCCCGTGGGCACACAGTATCACCTAGCATCTCAGCTTTGCCCCCTATGCGAGCTGGTCCTGACTGCGAGGGTGGAGCTAAAGCCAGGAAAAGGTAAAGTCTTGCAGCTGAGCTCACACCAGAGGCCAGCCTGGCCCAAAAAACTGCGGTTAACCATCCTGCGTGCACAAGTTGGCTCTGACTGTGGGGGCAGAGCTAAACCCAGGACAGGCAGAGGCTTGAAGCTGAGTGCAAGCCAGCGGCCCCGCCTGGCCCTAGAAACAGCGGTTTGCGATCCTGTGTGAGCTGGCCCTGACCATGGGGGTGGGGCTAAAGACCGAGACAGGCAGAGGCTCACACCTGAGTGCACGCCAGCAGCCCTGTCCGACCCAAGAAACTGAGGCAAGCGGACTTTGACCACGGGGGCTGGGCAGAAGCCCGGGAACAGGCTGGGTCCGCAGCTAGGCAAGGAGGCTCACCCCTACCCTTGGTGCTAAGGCTTGTGGCTTGAGTGCGGTGCACAACCCTAACTGTGTGGGCAAGGCGAAGGCCCAGACAGGGTGAGACTTGTAGAGCCAGGCACCAGAACACAGCCCCTCCTGCAGAGGGGAGGTGGAAATCCCAGCAACAGCCGCAGTGGGCCAGCGCTGAACAGTCCATACCCAACCGCCCTAGAGAGAGGAAGTGGGGGTAGTGGGCCTGCAGGCAGATCACACCTAGAGAATACAGAGGCAACACCCATTGGACTCCAGTGGCCACACCCATCTTATACACAGACAAAATGGGCAGGCAGAGAAATGCAACCCAAATGAATCAAGAGAAATCCCCAGAGAAGGACCTGAATGAACCAGATATAACTAAATTATTAGATGCAGAGTTTAAAGTAATGATAGCTAAGATGTTCAAAGAGCTTAGAGCAACAATGGATAGTCATTATGAACACATAAATAAGAAGATAGCAAGTATAGAAAAGGAAATTGAAATAATAAAAAAGAATCTGACAGAAATGACAAATACAGTATCAGAACTGAAGACTGCATGGAAGAAATTAAAAGAAGAATGAATGAAGTTGAGGATCAAATCAACGAGTTAGAGGACAAAATAAAGAAAGGCACAGAAGCAGAGCAGAAAAAAGAAGAGACTCAAAAAATCTGAGGAAACTCTAAAGGAGCTCTGTGACAACATGAAGAGATATAACATCCGCATCATAGGTGTTCCCGAAGATGAAGAGAAAGAACAAGGGAATAGAAACTTTGTTCAATTAAATCATAGCTGAAAACTTCTCTAACTTAAGATTGGAAAACTTTTCACAAGTGCAAGAAGCACAGAGAACTCCATTAAAGAGAAACCCAAAGAAATCTACACCAAGATACATCATAGTTAAAATACCAAAACTAAGTGATAAAGAGAAAATTTTAAAAGCTGCTAGAGAAAAAAAGGCTATCACCTACAAAGGAGCCCCCATAAGGATGACATCTGACTTCTCAACAGAAACACTTGAGGCCAGAAGGGAATGGCAAGATACATTCAAAGTAATTCAGAATAAGAACCTACAACCAAGACTAATCTATCCAGCAAGGCTCACGTTTAAAATTTAAGAAAAAATAAAGAGTTTCCCAGACAAATAAAGCCTCAAGGAATTCATTAAAGCCAAACCAATTCTTTAAGAGATGCTAAGGGGCCTGTTGTGAACAGTTCAAAGGGGAAAAAGAATATAGCAAAAGAAGAATACATGAAATAACATTAGAATACAAAGAATAACATGGCAATAAAAAACTACATATCAATAATAACCTTAAATGTAAATGGATTAAATGATCCAATCAAAAGACATAGGGTAGCTGCGTGGATAAAGAAACAGGACCCGTACTTATGCTGTCTACAAGAGACACACCTTAAAACAAAAGATGCACATAGACTGAAGGTAAAAGAATGGAAAAATATATTTCATGCAAATGAAAATGAAAAAAAAAAAGCCAGGGTAGCAATACTTATATCTGACAAAATGGACTTTAAAACAAAGGCTGTAGTAAGAGATAAAGAAGGACACTACATAATGATAAAGGGAACAATTCAACAGGAAGATATAACTATTACAAATATCTACACACCAAACATAGGAGCCCAGACATACATAAAGCAGACTTTGATGGATATAAAGGGCAAGATTAACAGCAATACTATAATAGTAGGGGATTTCAATACCCCACTAACATCACTGGATAGATCTTCAAGAAAGAAAATTAACAAAGAAACAGCAGACTTAAAGGATACACTAGATCAACTTGATTTAATAGATATCTTCAGAACTTTTCCCCCTAAAGCAGTAGAATATAAATTCTTTTCAAGCACTCATGGTATATTCTCTAGGATAGACCACATGTTAGGATAAAAAAAGGGTCTCAAAAAATTCAAGAGGATTGAAATCATATCAAACATTTTCTCTGATCACAATGCCATGAAACTAGAAATTAACCACAAAAGAAAAACTGAAAAATACTCTAGCACATGGAAACTAAACAGTATAATATTAAATAATGAATTAATTAACAATGAGATCAAAGAAGAAATAAAAAATATTTCTAGAAAGGAATGATAATGAGCATACATCAACTCAAAATTTATGGGACACATCAAAAGCAGTACTGAGAGGGAAATTCATAGCACTACAGGCATACTTTGAGAAGCTAGGAAAAGCTCAAATAAGCAACCTGACCCTGCATCTAAAAGAACTAAAAAAACAACAGCAAATAAAGTCCAGGACTAGTAGAAGGAAGAAAATAATAAAGATCAGAGCAAAAATAAATGACATAGAGGCTAAGGAAATAATACAGAGGATCAATGAAACAAGGAGCAGGTTCTTTGAAAAGGTAAACAAGATTGATGAACCTTTAACTAGACTCACCAGGAAAAAAAAGAGAGAGGACTCAAATAAATAAAATTAGAAACGAGAGTGGAGAAATAACTGACACAACGGAAATACAAAGTATTGTAAGAAAATACAGTAAAGATCTTTATGCCAAAAAATTAGGAAACTTAGGTGAAATAGACAAATTTCTTGAATAATATAATATTCCAAAAATCAATCTGAAAAAATCGGAACACCTAAACGGACCAATTACAACAAATGAGATCGAAACAGTTACCCAAAAACTCCCAACAAAGAAAAGTTCTGGGCCTGATGGCTTCACAAGAGAATTCTTCCAAAAATTCAAAGAATAATTAAGTCCTATACTCCTCCAGCTATTTCAAAAAATCCAAGAGGAAGGAAGACTTCCAAACTCCTTTTTTGAGGCAACCATAATTCTGATCCCGAAACCAGGCAAAGACAACACAAAGAAAGAAAATTATAGGCCAATATCCCTGATGAATTTAGATGCTAAAATTCTCAACAAAATAGTAGTCAACGGGATCCAGCAATATATGAAAAAAAATCATACACCATGATCAAGTGGGATTTATTCTGGAGAGGAAAGGCTAGTTCAATATTCGCAAATCAATCGATGTGATTCATCACATAAACAATAGAAAGGACAAAAAACACATGACAATTTCAATAGATGCAGAAAACGCAATTGATAAAATCCAGCACCCATTCATGCTCAAAACTCTCAGTAAAGTGGGAATACAGGGGACATTCCTTAACATGATAAAGACCGTCTATGACAAACCCACAGCAAACATGATAGTAAATGATCAAATATTAAAAGCAATCCCCTTAAGATCAGGAACCAGGCAGGGGTGCCCCCTTTCACCACTCTTATTCAACATAGTTTTGGAAGTCCTAAGTACAGCAATGAGACAAGAAGAAGAAATAAAAGGCATCCAAAAAGGAAAAGAAGAAGTAAAACTGTCATTATTTGCAGATGATATGATATTGTATATAGAAAATCCTAAAGTCTCAGTCAAAAAACTACTGGACCTGATAAATGAATTCAGCAAGGTGGCAGGATATAAAATTAATACTCAGAAATCAGAGGCATTTTTATATACCAACTATGAACTGTCAGCAAAAGAAATTAAGGAAACAATCCCCTTCTCTATTGCAACCAAAAAAATAAAGTACGTAGGAGCAAATTTGACCAAGGAGGATAAGGACTTGTACTCGGTAAATTATAAAACATTGATAAAAGAAATCAAGGAAGATACAAACAAGTGGAAGCATATACCATGCTCATGGTTAGGAAGAATAAACATAATTAAAATGTCTATATTACCCAAAGCAATTTATAAATTCAATGCAATACCAATTAAAATACCAATGACATACTTCAAAGATATAGAACACATATTTCAAAAATTTTTATGGAACCACAAAAGAAAACGAATAGCCTCAGCAATCTTAAAAAGAAATAATAAAGCAGGAGGTTTCACTCTTCCAGATATCAAGGTATACTACAAGGCCATTGTACTCAAGAAAGCCTGGTACTGGCATAAGAACAGGCACATAGATCAATGGAACAGAACAGAGAACCCAGAAATAAACCCACACCTTTATGGACAACTGATATTTGACAAAGGAGGAAAGAGCTTACAATGGAGTAAAAACAGCCTCTTTAACAAATGGTGTTGGGAAAATTGGACATCTACCTGCAAAAAAATGAAACTAGACCATCAACTTACACCATTCACAAAAACAAACTCAAAATGGATAGACTTAAATGTAAGCCATGAAACCATAAGCATCTTAGAAGAAAACATAGGCAGCAATGTCTCCGACATCTGTTTCAGCAATATGTTTGCCAATTTATCTCCACGGGTAAATGAAATAAAAGGCAGGATAAACAAATGGGACTATATCAAACTAAAAAGTTTTTGCACAGCTAAAGACAATAAGAACAGAATAAAAAGACAAACCACACAATGGGAGAACGTATTCGACAACACGTCTGATAAAGGGTTAATAACCAAAATTTATGAAGAACTTATAAAACTCAACACCAGGAAGACAAACAATCCAATCCAAAAATGGGCAAAAGAAATGAATAGAAATTTCTCCAAAGAGAACATACTGATGGCCAATAGGCATATGAATAAATGCTCAACATCACTAATCATTAGAGAAATGCAAGTTAAAACCACAATGAGATATCACCTCACACCAGTCAGAATGGCGCTCATCAGCAAAACAACACAGAATAAGTGCTGGCGAGGATGTGGAGAAAAGGAAACCCTCTTGTACTGCTGGTGGGAATGCAGACTGGTGCAGCCACTGTGGGAAACAGTATGAAGATTCCTTAAAAAATTAAAAATCGAACTGACTTTTGACCCAGCTATCCCACTTATAGGAATATACTCTAAGAACACCATAGCACTGTTTGAAAAGAAGAAATGCGCCCCCATGTTCGTGGCAGCATTGTTCACAATAGCGAAGATCTGGAAACAGCCCAAGTGTCTGTCAAAGGATAAGTGGATTACAAAGCTTTGGTACAAATATACTATGGAATACTACTCATCCATAAGAAATGATAACATCGGATCATTTACAACAAAATGGATGGACCTTGATAACATTATACGGAGTGAAATAAGTAAAACAGAAAAAAACTGTGAACAGCATGATTTTATACATAGGTGGGACGTTAAAGCGAGACTATGAGACATGGACAAGAGTGTGGTGGATACGGGGGTGGGGGGAGGGAGAAGACAGAGGGAGAGGGGGAAGGGGAAGGGCACAAAGAAAACCAGATAGAAGGTGACAGAGTACAATTTGACTTTGGGTGATGCGTATGCAACATAATTGAATGATAAGATAACCTGGAGAAGTTTTCTTTGAACATATGTACCCTGATTCATTAATGTCACCCCATTAAAATTAATAATAAAGAATTTAAAAAATTAAAAAAAAGAATACTGAATGGGGAAAAAAAATCAAGTTATAACATACTTTGGTTCTGGGACTTGAAGTTGGTACATCCGCTTACTCCATCGCCATCTTGCCCCTCCTCGGGTCAAGCAATTTCAATTGTCTTTTTGTTGTTGTTGTTGTTGTTGTTGTTGTTGTGTATTTTTCTGAAGTCAGAAGCGAGGAGGCAGAGAAACAGACTCCCGCATGTGTCTGACTGGGATCTACTCAGCATACCCACAAAGGAGCGATGCTCGGCCCATCTGGGGCATTGCTCCATTGAAACTGGAGCTATTCTAGTGCCTGAGGCAGAGGCTGTGAAGCCATCCTCAGTTCCCTGCCAACTTTGCTCCAATGGAGCCTTGGCTACGGGAGGGGAAGAGAGAGATAGAAAGAAAGGAGAGGGGGAAGAGTGGAGAAGCAGATGGACCCTTCTCTTGTGTGCCCTCACTGGGAATTGATACTGTGACTTCCACATACCAGGCCGATGCTCTACCACTGAGCCAACCAGCCAGTGCCTAATTGTCTTTCGGTGCTATCTGAGCTGGATATGCTTGGAGTTCTCTATCATACTTCTAAGATTTTTTGTCTATATTATGATCTGTGTTTTACTACCATTCTCCTCTCTGCATGTTCAGTGTG
Source organism: Rhynchonycteris naso (assembly GCA_037038555.1). Lineage (NCBI taxonomy): Eukaryota > Metazoa > Chordata > Mammalia > Chiroptera > Emballonuridae > Rhynchonycteris > Rhynchonycteris naso. The sequence goes on from CM072997.1 coordinate 150,273,303, forward strand.
CTTGCGTGAATTCTCATGCTTAATTTGCTACTCTTACTTTTAGCGGTGGGAATGAACGTGGAATTAAAGCTGTTCAGGTGTCTGGATCTATTTATTATTTTTTTTAACAGGGACAGAGAGAGAGTCATGGAGAGGGATAGATAGGGATAGACAGACAGGAATGGAGATGAGAAGTATCAATCATCAGTTTTTCATTGCAATAGCTTAGTTGTTCATTGATTGCTTTCTCATATGTGCCTTGACTGTGGGCCTTCAGCAGACCGAGTAACCCCATGCTCGAGCCACCGACCTTGAGTCCAAGCTGGTGAGCTTTTGCTCAAACCAGATTAGCCAGTGCTCAAGCTGGCAACCTCGGGGTCTCGAACCTGGGTCCTCCGCATCCCAGTCCGATGCTCTATCCACTGTGCCACCACCTGGTCAGGCAATTAAATAGCAACATTTTCTCTGCAAACCAAATCACCAGTATTCATACACTTGCTCTGTGCAGCAGTTGAATTTACGTGTTTCACTAAATCATTTTTATCTAGTGTTTTACTTGTTTAACCTGTATGACAATCAGGTTATTACCTAAAAAGTTTTATTTTTATTCCTAAATTTCTGATAAGGAAATTCATGTACAGAATGGTTAAAGAACTGTGCATGTTCACATGGGAGCAAGCAGTAAATCCAGGATTTCAGCCCAGTTAGGGTAATTCTGGAGTCTTCTGTTAGTTAATGCCTGCTAATCTAGTTTTGCTGACATACATGGTAATTATAAAAACAAAACAAAGTATAAACTTAACAATTCAGTCAAAGATACTTCAGTAAGAAAATAGCCATACTATACATCATGTCTGCAAATATTTATTGGATGAATAATATACACCAAGCAAGATATCTCCTACTACACTAGCATTAGTACAAAGTTAGGTCTAGGTAGAGTGGCTGGCCAGGAATAGAAGATGTGTAATGAATCATCTTAAATGCTATATTAATGTTACTGTATTGGCTTTATATTGTTGATTAGCAACCAATACAATAAGAAACATGGATCTAATCTTGCCAAATAGTAATTTTTGAGACTTTATAACAAGTACCAATCTCATTTTGATTCTGGTAAAAAAGGTTTTAAAAATAAATTGAAATTCACAAAGTGTGTAATAGCAATATCAAATGTTTTGGTCTCAGGATTCCTTTATATGCTTAAAAATTATTGAGGACCTCCAAAAGCTTGTTAATATAGGTTTTATCTGTTGATAAAAATCTGTTTATATCAGAAACTAAAATAAAGAAAATTTTAATATTTATCTCTTTATTTAAAATAACAATTTCATTACATATGACATAAATGCATATTCTTATGAAAAATAACTATCTCAACACAAAAAATATTGTGACATATTATATTTTTTTAAATTTCTTTATTTTCTTCTTTATTCAGTCTATTATCTCACACATCATGTACTTTCTGGAAAATTCCATTGAACACTTGTAAGAGAATGCAAGTGAAACTGGGAAATAATATCTTGGTTTATTATGATATTAGCTCTGACTTCATTGATCCTTGAAAGTGTGTTAAGAAACCCAGGGGTTCCTTGACCAAATTTTGAGAACCACTGCTATGGAATAAATCTGCTGCCCACTTAATCTTTTGTTATGGTATATGTTTTAGCCACTTTTCATCTCCTACTATCTGAATTTGAACTTTAGCAATTCAGTGTATTGCTTACCTGTGGTTTAAAATAAAAGAACAAAGTGACTCCTAGTATTGTATATTTCATGTATTTTAAAAATCTATAAATAAAACATAAATTTTTAAAAATGAAGATGGATGATAGCTTCAAGTACTTCACCACCTGAGAAGTTACAATATGGTGCACAGTGTATGCAAGGTTAATTGAGCACCAGATTAATTGAGCCAGATGGATCGACAGACAGATGGATAGATAGATAAATAGAAAGAATTAGATGTATATAAAATGATGTCGAGGCACCTATATTTGGCTTAATAAAGCACACAATGTTTTCTACCTATTTTTTGTAATACAAAGTAACAGTCTAAAAATTTGTTCTACTTACTTTTTTATCTACCTGGACTAATTTTAAAAATAATCTGTAAACATGGAGATACTGACTAAATTACTGATGACAATGCTACTCTTATACAATTAAAAACACTGGCTAGGTTGGAATAGCCAATAAAAATTTTAAATTTTAATGATTCTTATAAATTTAAAGAGACTACTGCAAATATCTATTTCTCAGGTTTACGTTGATAAGACTGTTGTGCAGACCCACTGGTACTAAGAGTGTGTCTAAGCTTATAAAATCAGTAACTATCATGGGTTGTCCAGCTCCTTTAGTTTTAAATTTAAATATAATTCCTTTCCAGTCCAACCAACATTCACAAAAATCCCAAAAGTCTACAAAGAGGACCCACAACAAAGAAGTTCTTGATGCTTTTGTGTTGAAATTACATAATATCTTATTGAGAAGGGTGACAGATTTTTCTAATAGAGACATTTCCTGTCCAAAAATGCCCATTCTTTGGCATTATTTGTTTTAGTACATTTATAATTTTCTTCATTGATTAAAGTAAATCAATTGTTGTCAGTTGAGATTTGAAGATCTCACTTTCAAATTTGGGTTCTCTAGATAAAATTATGCCATCATACAGAGAGCACAAGGTTGTCTTTTGCATACTTATGATTCTAAACTTATTTTAAATTTCAATGTTGTATGTGACTTAGAATGCAGAGGATAATGAGCTGGGAAAAACTTCTTTGGGACATAATGACTGGAGAAAAATTCTGTGTCAAATGCAGCTGTTGTGGTGAACAGATATTCAGATTTCAGATTTGAGAAAAGCCTTAGTCTCATAGATTGAAAGATGAGCCATTTGTGTCTGTCATTTAGCAAACAGGAAAAAAATGAAGGAGCATATTTCTTGTTTAAGTTGCAACACATGGTGCAAATATTCAATTAGAATTTCTCAAATACAAGATGAATCAGTCTTGTGACTTAAAAGTTTGACTTTGCTCAAGAACCAATACTGTTTACAGAGTCCTGTGAGGAAGGACTTCTGTAAAATATCTTACTTACAGTATATTGTCACCTCTTTTGGAAAAAAGGGATAGTATCTGCCTATGGTGAATATACCCTTTGTTTTATTAACTGTTAGAACAGGGCAAGGCTAGTCAATTGATTCTTTCTTCTATCAAAGCCTCTTTTTCTTTGGTTAATGCCATTGTTTGAGAGGATTAGGAAATACATTTCTATGTTTCTAGGTTCTTTGACATTTCTTGATGTTCCATGTAACTTTAATGAAATAACTTGAAACAATTCACTGCAGTCTTGCTCTGACCCTCACTTGCCCTCAAAGGCCAAGACTGAGGGAACTTGGCTTCTTGGTAAACACATTCCCTTTAATGACAAGTTTTCCAGGTCAGGCAGGTATTCTGTGTTCATGAAACTGACTTAAGACTTCATCTTGAGAGAGAATCGGGTTGGAGATAAAGGCAAATCCGGATCTCAGTTTTTATATTGAAACTTATTTTTTGAACTTTCATATTCATAAGTATTAAATATGAAATTAGCTTTACCCATGTCTTTTTTTTTTCTTTTTTTTTTTTTTGTGACAGAGACAGACAGAGAGAGGGACAGATAGGGACAGACAGACAGGAAGGGAGAGAGATGAGAAGCATCAATTCTTTGTTATATGGCACCTTAGTTGTTCACTGATTGCTTTCTCATATGTGCCTTGACTGGGGCGCTACAGCAGAGAGAGTGACCTCTTGCTCAAGCCAGTGACCTTGGGCTTCAAGTCAGTGACCATGGGGGTCATGTCTATGATCCCATGCCCAAACCAGCAACCCTGCACTCAAGCTAGATAAGCCCATGCTCAAGCCGGTGACCTCAGAGTTTAGAACCTGAGTCCTCAGTGTCCAAGTTTGATGCTCTACCCACTGTGCCACTCACTGCTTGGCCAGGTAACCCATGGTTTTCTGAACATAGATATCTGATGGGACCTGATGCTCAGGAAATAATCCTGAATCAGAGAAACACATCTTTGTTGAATTAGTTGCACAAAGCATTTGCTCACTCAGTTCGGTGAGGTGAAGCTCAGCCTGGTAGACAGGGGAGAATAGGGATCTTGAAATCAAATACTTGAGCTCTAATTCTCACTCTACCACTTAGCAACTGCCAATATTAGTTTCTTACACTCTCTGAGTCCCAGAACCTTAATCTAAAATTAAAATAATATCGACCACACAGAATTGGTAGGAATGCTAATTGACATAAAACACTTATAGTACATGGCACAAAATATTCAATAAATATTAATACCATTTGATCTAGGCAAAGGCCCTTGCTAGGTTTTTGGAGTCGCTGTTTTCTCCTTCTAATTGGCTCTCTTATTTACACACTTATCTATATGCTTTTCTTTTTCATAATATTTCATAAATATTTTAGTAACTTTTTCTAAAATGAAGGTTAGAACATAGTTGCAGCAACTACTCAATGCCCATCCTATAGACCAAACAAGAAAAGATAGATGTCATCCATGTTATTATTCTGTTTGTGAGTTCAGCAGAGGCTTGTTCAGAGTCTTGATATGTTCTTACTCAGGACCCAGATGGTCTCCTTGACCTTCCAAATACATCACTCTTTTAGTTTTGGTATAAGTAAAGCTGAGTGCTGAAGTCTAGTTTTTCCAACACATTAGTTTTTAAATATTGGACATATTCTATAAGCTGCTCATACAGAAAAGAAAGTTTCTGGAAAACCATTCCTAAAGAGGCAGGCCATCTGTTGAAATTCCACCAGTGTGTAACAGTAAAAATTCTTCTATTTACATAAAACTACAGGAGGAAGGCAAAAAGAAAACCCTTAACCAACTAGTAGAAATTTACTTTGACCTAAATTGAAATGATTAATTAGGAAAAATTGGTCCCTGGTACAAAGTGGAATTATGCCATACTGGGTAAAACAACAAAGCACTTTCATTCTCTCTTCTTGAGTAGGGAGACCAATTTGCCTAAGTAAATACCATATTCTTTCTCAGCAGTGAGGGGAAGCAAGTAAGTGATATGTTTTCATTTCTCTTCTTAGCTTTTAGAAATGGAGAATGCTCACCGAAGAAGGAAAGGTTGATGCCTCACTGAGGCAGTGGGAGGGGCTGCTCTCATGGTCCAGGGCCTGCAGTACGTGGAAACTGAGTTGTGCTGCAAGTCCACAGTTCTGCTCACACACTTAGAAGGCTAAATTGGGGTTTGAATAGATTCTATAGCTTTTTTTTTTCCCAAAAAATTCTGCCCCAGAATGATGCTGTCTCCACTTCACCATCTCCCAACCAGTAACTTCTATCTTGGTAACAACACTCAACAGTTCTCAATGATGACTGAACCGCAGACTAAGTAACACCACTCTGTTGCATCCTGGAATTGAGATCTCAAGACACCTATCAACGTATTAGCTCTGATGTATTCGCTATTATCCAACAGCCACCTTTGGATCAAATTCACAAAAATAACCTCCTTTCACCAAAGCAAATCTCCACAAAGATTTTTATACAGATAAAGTCTTTACACCTCTCATATTGTATCAGAGAGTCTAAAAGGAAATTAAAATTAAGATCATCTCAAGATTATATACCTATACTCCTTTTTTTAGGTTATCTATGTTAAGAAAAATTTATCTGAGTAAATTTTAAATATTATTCTCACTTTATTCAATGATTCATGAATCAGGTAGGATCCAATCCAACAGACAGAAAGTAGCTCTGAGTAGCTAAATTAAGCAAGGAAGTTGTACTGGACAGAATAAAAAAAATTGAATTAGTTATTAAAAATTATTTTCCTTTAGGAAATGGCAAGGGTTCATCAGGCAGATTACCCAACTAAACTAATCAGGTGATTCCTGATTGACATGGTAAAGTTCTATTTCAGGGGGATCCAGAACTTTAATTAAGTGTTGGTCACTAGCCTAAGTCAGGCTTAGCATAACCAACTCCATTTGGGGCTTGTTATTTTGTTTTTAACATCCATCTTTAAAACAAGTGAAGCCAAATTCTCCTTTGACAACCAGTCTTAGATTAAATGTCATGTCTCTCAACCGGTAATCTACTATGAAAAAGCTAACCTACAGCCTTAGACAAATGGAGATTTTTGGAACCAACATTTAATAAAGCAGACGATTGGACTTTGCCTCTTTGCAGATGTAGAGTTAGTTTAAGGGAATTTTTCAATATGTAGATAAATGTTTTACTATTAGGTTCTTTAATGGAGGTATAAATTGGTGACTCATTAAGAGTGTGCATAGGTACTATAAACAGCAACAAAGAACCTCTGGCATATTTCATGGTTCAGACATCAAAAGAAAAAGCCATAAAATCTGCTTGCAGTAAAACAAAGTCATTCCCCCACCCCCGCCCCGACATGGCTGGTATCTATTAGCTATCTCATAGGTAAAGAGAATGAAATGTTACTAGTTCTTTAATCAGATGTATCTGAAAAGTTTTATGGATCCATGTGAAATACTGAAACATTTCTGAATATAAAATACAGAAAAATAAGCAAAGTTTATTTTTTCTACAATATGCAAATGGCAATTACCTTGATTATTTAAAAAGTTCATTTTCTCTGTTTGTAATGATATCGGTAATCAATCGTGTGTACTAAATGCTTTGTTAATAATCTACAAGTGATAGGAAAACTAAGTTATTTAGTTCTTTGGGTTTAGTCATGACCAAAATTGTGTTTTTGTTTTTCCTTTTTTATCTTGAAAAATTATATGTTGAAAATAGTGACAGAAGTGAATTGTTGTTATAAATATGTGAATTGATGAGGGCTTTCTAGGGTATGTGTTCATGGATATTCTATTTAAAAAGAAGCTAGTGTTTCACACCAGAATGTTAATGGAGTACAAAGCCAAAGAGAAAGGGCAGAGTGCCCACTTTGGTACACCTGGAGTAGATTACACACATGGGGTGGATCCTCCCCTCAAAGCCAGAAAGCTCTGGTAATGTGCTCTGCACTATGCTATACAACAGGGAAAACTGCAAATTAATCACCTAGTGCTACCAAAGCAGTTCATTAGAAGCACTTGACAGTCTCCTCTCTGTATTTCTAGATGGCTGAGAATCAAGTAGTTGCACATCAAAATGTGATTTTTTTTTTCCCTTGCTTCTTGGCACAGGAACTTAATCTGTCATCATTTCATGCCCTCAAAGGCCTGGGAGAAGCTGCCATTCTTGGACAACAAAGGATGCCATGCAAAGCAGCTCAGAACTTGAGTTGTTTCAACAGATGCTGTTTTATGTTTTGCCAGAGAATGGTCCCTTTTATTTCTGTCATGAATACAGTCTTTCTTTCAGTTTCTAAATGTTTCCCAGTATTAAACCTAATCCTTATCTATCATTCTTTTTGGTGGATAGGCTGTCCCTTTGCCTTTGGGGCCAGCATAGCCTTCACCATGTAAATATGGATTTAAAAAGAAATGGAAACTTTCCGTTCTCCACTGTGCAGCTCCTGCTGATTTCTTGGTAGGGTGGAGGGGCTGCATTGCAAGGTCAGAGGAGCTGAGCCAAGTTATTTCAACTGTAAGAAAAATTGCTGAGGTGGAAATGAACAATTTTATTCTGTAAAAATTCTATGCTTATGGCAGTAGAAAGATTAGAAAAAGAAACTGGTTGAGGAAAGAGCTAGAATGTACAAAGCAGGCAAACCTGTTTCTTCCTATGTTTGCTTATTGAAACAGAACCAGGAAGAGCTGACGAATTCCTGAATTAAAGTTATTCATAGGAAGAGAGGCTCTCCTACAAGGCAATGGAATTCTCTCTCCCATGGTACAATTAAGGGTGACTCTTCAGGAACCAAGACAAGGCAGGGCAAAGATGGTCTTCACAATCTCTACGGTTTTAATCCTAATAAATAAAATTCAGAATTGTTAATGACAGTGGCTTTGATGAAATTATAAGGGTTGTTTTATTTCTTGTCACAAATTGAATTATTCAGAAGTATTGTCCTAGGGACCTGATTGTCTACAATATACTAACAATTTCTTCTCCTGGGATCAGGCAAAAGGCTAACCAAGCTTCAAAATTAGAACTCCTTCCATTGTCTGCCTAGGAGAACTTGAAACCTGTTTGGTCTGTCCGTTTGGTCTGTCCATTTGGCCTGTCCTTAATTTACCAAGTCTTTATTTTTCTTTTTACATAAAAAAAAACCCCTGTGATGGTGATAGATGGGATATATAAAGGTGTGGAAAGCGCTTGCTCACAGAAGGTCACAAGAAGAGTGAATACTCTATATACAATAATAACAGGGAGGAAAGAACAATACAATCCAACTTATGAAGGACAAGATATTAAAATTTTTACAGATTTTGACAATGGCCGCCCAGTCCCTTCTGTTTCTCTCCTTCTGTCACTGGTGGTTGTTATTATAATTACCAACATCTACACAGTGTGTTTTCACAGAGACATCTAAGAAGACAGCAAGAAGCCACTAGCTTATGTATAGGGTAACTATACTTTAGTCCCACTACCTTAGATCCACACTAAGTTACCACTTTTGATTGCGGGCCTAGAAATAACCATCTGAACAATCAGAATTTTACACATGCAATGTTGGCTAAATCCACAGGCAGCTGGCTAAGTGTTATTTTAGCTGGCTGGGTGCTAAAATAGGAGTAGGGCATGACAGGTAGTAGTTAAAGGGACACTCATCTATTCTACCCATGCCAATGATAATGATACTATAATTTCTCTAGAAAGTAGTCCTTTTACTCTGTTTTGGCAGGCTGGTTGTTATTCTAAAGGTTTTATGTCTTTATTATTGGGGACACATAAACTAGACACTGATATATATATATATATTATATGCATATACATGTGTTTATATGGTAGTATATTTTGATGGAAGTATTTGTAAGAGCAAGTCATCTATATTTATTGAGAATGTACATTATAAAAGTACTTTATTGTCTGAGAAAAATTTGGGAAAATAATAGGAACAATAAGTTTAGGAGAGTTTGATTCATTCATTTCTTAGAATCTTATTTTGTGTTTCTGTCAAATGACTTAAAATCATCAACAAGAATTTAACATAATTTCTAAGTCTTCAGCTCTGTGATTCCATCTTTCTAAATAGAAATGAAGTATAATGTTAAAGACACATGGACTAGATTAGTGATTAAGAGCATAACCTTTGATGTCAAGTTTACTTTAAATACAATTGCAGTTTCTGCCATTGAAAAGTCCTGTGATTCTGTGGAGTTTATTAAATCACATGGGCTTTAGTATCTTTAAGTGTAAGATGGGAAACTGAAATTGTGATCTACTTCATAGGTTTTTTGTATGGATTGAATAAGGAAAGGCATGTAAATCATGCAGAAGTCATAATAAAGAAAAATTATAAAAATGTTAGCTGTTATATGGTGCTAGTTATGGGTATTGTGAAATTTGGGAAAAGTAAATTAGCAAAACTTCAAACTTAATTTCTTAGCACCGACTGGCTTATAAAATGGTTGACTAGATAGATTTTTCTAGTCCTGAAGGAAGTGCAAGTAGTTTATTATTTGTAAAGTTTAGAAGTGAATAATGAGATAGTCTGTATAAATCACTGAATTTCTATTAGTCTTAATTATTCCCATAAGTGAATCCAAGTTTTAGCTAAGAACACACATACATTTATTGAATCAATTGATTAGCAGTGAAGGTGTGTGTGTATGTGTGTGTGTGTGTGTGTGTGTGTGTGTGTGTGTGTGATTGTCTGTATGTGTAAAATAAATGTGTCTGTGAGGAAGAGCCAGAAACTGTTAATCAGAAAGCAGAAACTCAGTTGCAAGTACAGGCTCTAACTTGCAATATCCTAATAGATGAATTATTTACTCTTGTAGTATCAGTTTAATTCTTGGTTAGGGCTTTGGGTATTAAACTGCCTCACATCCACCGTTGTCCTGAAATTTTATGACAGTGTTAAAATCGTTCAATAAATGAAAAACTTAACAATAAAAGATTGACTAGAATGAACCTCATTTATGTCTGGTCTGTTGTTTCTTTAATAAGAATTGGAAATCTCAAAAAGTCTGGCAATGTCAACCCAATCAGCAAACTTACTACCTTCTAGCCACAGCTGTCTGTTTAGATGTGCTGTTTCCTCCAGCCAGAAGCAACCCCAACCCAATAAACAAAATATTTACATTGGCTAAATGCTAACAGAGCACAAATAAAAACTACTAAACATTCCTGGTAAGGACTGATAACTTTCTATAAGATATCTGGATATGTGTTGTAAAGGATGCAAAGAATTTATCTGGTGAATAAGATGATGAAAAGGGGATAGAAGTTCCCAAGCATAGGAAAGAACATTTGTAAAGAGACATGAGAAATCTGGATGCATTCAGAGAATAGAAATGACTAGATTAGTACAGAAGTGAAATTCAGCACATTGACCAAAAGGCTGGTCTCCACTGTCACATGGTCTTGGGTCAAGTACCTGCTCTGTCACTTATTTAGGTGATATGCAGGGCAAATTATTTAACCTCCTTGCTTCAGTTTCTTCATCTATGAAATGAGAGAGATAAGGTATTGAAAGGCATTGCTTTTGGAGCATATTCAGTAAATGGCTTATTTTTAATTAGTATTAAGCAGAGGTGGTTAGTGAGACAATAGAAAGAGAATAAACTGGAGAGAGGCAATGATCTGTTCATAATGAAAGGCTGTTTCATACACATTTTACCCAAAAGGATCTCTTATGTTTTTCTGATAAGGAGTCAACAACAGGATTTACACTGGAGAGCCTGGTGGCCACTTCCATAGCATTGTGAAGGGAAGGTTAGAAAAGGGGCAAAGAGAGGACAAAAAAATCTATACTAAAAAACTAATACAACATGCATCTGGTTCTTTGAACAGATTAATAAAATTGACAAACACCTGGATAGACTTTTAAAGAAAATAGAAAAGTCTCATAAACAAAATCAGAAATGACGCCTGACCTGTGGTGGCGCAGTGGATAAAGCGTCGACCTGGGAACACTGAGGTCGCCAGTTCAAAACCCTGCACTGGTCTGGTCAAGGCACATATGGGAGTTGATGCTTCCAGCTCCTCCCCCCTTTTTCTCTCTCTCTCTCTCACTCTGTGTCTCCTCTCTAAAATGAATTAAAAAAAAAATGAAAGCAAAGTTACTACAGACATCACAGATATACAAAGGATCATACCAGAATACTATCAGAGACTATATGCCTCTAAATGTCAATAACCTAGAAGAAATGGATAAGTTTTTAGAAATATATGACCTCCCTAGATTAAATGATTAGAAATTAGAATATCTAAATATACTAATCAACAATGAGGAAACTGCAACAACCATCAACAACCTCTTCAAAAATAAAGTCCAGGGCCAGATGTCTTCACTAGTGAATTCTACCAAACATTAAAAGAAGGTTTGATACTTATTCTTCTCAAACTCTTATAAAAAATTGAAAAAGAGAGCCTGACCTGTGGTGGTACAGTGGATCAAGCATTGACCTGGAATGCTGAGGTTGCTGGTTCAAATCTTGTCAAAGCACATCTCTCTCTCTCTCTCTCTCTCTCTCTCTCTCTCTCTCTCTCTCTCTCTCTCTATCTCTGTGTGTGTGTGTGTGTGTGTTTCTCTTTCTCTGTTTTTCTTCTCCAAAATGAATTTTAAAAATAATTTTAAAATACTAAAGAAGAGGCAATATTTTCTAACACATTTTATGAGGCCAACATAACCTTGATACCAAACCCTGGCAAAGATAACACTACAAAAGAAAACTACAGACCAATAGCTCTGATGAATACAGATGCATAAATCCTAAACAAAATACTAGCAAATTGAATACAACAATACATTAAAGAAATAATACATCACGATCAAGTGAGGTTCATTACTGGGACTCAATGATGGTTCAACATATGCAAATCAATCAATGTGACAAAACAAGAAATAAAAATCATATAATTTTATCAATAGATACAAAAAAGAGCATCCAATAATATACAACATTCATTTACGATTAAAACACTCAATAAAATGGGTATGGAAGGAAAATACCTCAACATAATATAGCTATATGACAAACTGTCAGCTAATAGTATAAGCAATGTTGAAACAACTTGAAAGTGAAAATCAGGAGCAAAACAAGGATTTCCACCCTCACCACTCTCATTCAACATATTTCTGGAAGGTCTAGCCAGAGCTATCAGGCAAGAACAAGAAAGAAAAGGTATCCAAATAAGAAATGAAGAAGTAAAAGAGTTGCTTTCTACAGATGGCATAATTCTAAACATAGAAAATCCTAGAGTACACCAAAAAGCTATGTGAAACAATAAACAAATATAGTAAAGTTTCAGGATACAAAATCAATGTACAAAAGCCCATTGCTTTCTTATATACTAACAAAACTGCCAAATAGAAAAAGGAAAAAAAATTATTTTGCAATTGTAATGAAAAGAATAATATACTCAGGAATAAATTTAACAAAGGATGTGAAGGACCTACATACTAAAAAACTACAAAATATTGTTAAAAGAGATTGAAACAAAACAATGAAATGGAAAGATATTTTATGTTCACCTTTTATTTATCAATACATATAAAATGTTATTTCATTTTGCACCCAATGTCAAATTTTTAACAAGACATACTGCATTTTTTTTCTTGCTAAGACTTGGTGGGTATTTTACATGGAACACATCTTGAGCCACATTTCAAGTGCTCATAGCCACATGTGAATAACAAATTATCATAGAGGACAGTGCAGTTTTAGAAGTTGGTAATGGATAGAGTTTTATTTAACAATTACTAGTTGAGAGACTCCAGGCACTGTGACAGGAGTTGAGTATGTAGTGGGACCAATACAGGTGTAGTCTCTCCTTCATTAAATTAAACAAATTATTGTGCTTGTGCAGATCTAAAAGTTCCTTTTGTGTAAATTAGATAAAGACACAGACTCTGGGCAGAGCTGTGTCACTCCAGGGATAACAGAGTGCAAAAGCTGTTTCTATGCCTGTTTGCCTCTTCTGCTCTGAACCTTTTGCATAGAGCAACTGCACCATGCAGCTTGTCCCACCCAGTGGGAACTCCACAGGGAATACAGACATTTACAAGCAATTAAAAGAAAAGAGTCTGAGTAATATAATGAAACTTTATGTAAGGGGACTCAGAGGTGTAAGGATCAGAGGAGTTCACCCTAAATAGTGACTCTAGAATGAAGTCTGAAGGGTGACCAGAATTAAGACAAATGGAAAAAAGGAGGGCTTTTCAGCAGAAAATTGGTAGATCTAAAGCTCAGAGGCAAAGGCCTCAGGGCTCATCACAGAACTAAGAAATGCAGACCACACACGCACAAATGGAGGATGACAGGGCATGAGTTTGGAGAACCCAGGGACTCCTCTGCAGGGTAGATCAGGCAGAGTCCTGGATGCTAATGTTAGGGGTCTGAGGAGGAGCAGTCACCAACACAGGAAAAAACTCCATTATAGGTAATGTCATAAAAGAGAAAATGTTACCAAGAGAAAAACTTCATTTTGTGAAAGGGGTCAACCTGGTGACAAATGCAGCAGGAAGTCAGAAAAAGGAAGGGCTGAGGACTGGCTATGGAGTCAGGCAACAGAGGCAGCACCAAGAACCACGATGAGTCAGGCTGTGAGAAGAGAATGGCAACCAAGTTGCAGTGGTGGGAGGACAAATGAGCCATGGGGAGAAGATGCTTTAAAGAAAGCCAGCTGTTGGGAAGTGAATGAAGAAGAAGACATCCTTACAACAGAAAGGCAGAGGATAGTATGGGAGGGTTGTTTGTTTTTCTCTTTAAGCATACCAGCACATCTCTAGAACTCATATTTTCATTGTTCAGTCTTGAACAATGCACCAAACTGTCTCTCCAACACTACTGCACCAAAGCAGAGACGTAACCTACTGAAAAGTTATTTTTTCATTCATTCAATTAATACTCATTGAGCACCTATGTCATACCAAGCACTAAGCAACAACTGTAGCAACATTAAATTAATGGATTTATTACTTTTTTAATTTTTTTTTTATTTTATTCATTTTAGAGAGCAGACACAGAGTGAGAGAGAGAGAGAAAGAGAGAAAGGGGGGAGGAGCTGGAAGCTCAACTCCCATATGTGCCTTGACCAGATCAGTGCAGGGTTTTGAACTGGCGACCTCAGTGTTCCCAGGTCGACGCTTTATCCACTGCGCCACCACAGGTCAGGCTAAATTAATGGATTTATTAATAATGAATTTTGTCAAGCACTTTTCTCACTTTGTACAGGTATAATTTTATTTAATATTTCCCAAATCTTCATTGAGTATATAATATTATTTATCCCATTTTACCAATGAAAAAAACTGACACTCAGAGAATGTAAGTTGCTACCTAGAGATACATGATTACATCAAATCAGCATGCTCATATTAAACACACGTGCTTATCAATCTCCAACAAGCTACCAGCTGACATAACAAAACCAGATGTCCTTTAGCCCATTGTCACTTCTTGCTTAAACTTTAGTCAAAACCCTTCTATTGTAATTCTTCTCTAACTACTCCAAGCACCCAAGAACTGAATTTTCTATCATTATGCTTCTGTTGAGTCATTGGCATTGTTGTCATTAGATTTTCCCATTTAGTGTTTCAATTTCCCCTTTGTGTGTGTGTGTGTAGATATTGTACCAAATCCTTATTGCTGATTGCTTTATTGTTCTACTTATTTATGTATTCATTGGTTGATTCTTGCATGTGCTCTGACCAGAGATTAAGCCCACAACCTTGGAGTATCAGGACAATACTCTAACCAACTGAGCTACCTGGTCTGTTGTAGTTTTTCTTTTCTCTTTTTTTAATTGAATTTATTGCAGTGACATTGATTAAAAATTGTATATATGTTTCAGGTGTACAATTCTATAATACATCATCTGTATATTGTATTGTGTGTTCACCACTAAAAGTCAAGTCTCCTTCCATCACTGTTTATGCCCTCAATGTCATCTTCTATCTTCTCCAGCCTTCCATTTCTTCTGGTGATCACTGTATTCTAGACTGTGTCTATTTAGTTTGTTATGACTCTATTTCTATTTAGTTTGATAGTTTACTTATTAGATTCCATACAAGCAAATATATGTTACTTGTGTTTCTCTGACTTTGGTTTATTTAATTTCGCATAATAATCTCAGATGCATCCATGCTGTTACAAACGGTAAGATTTCCTTTCTTTTTTACAGCCTAGTGGTATTCCATTCTGTAAATGTATCAAATATTTTTAAACTAATCATCTACTGATGGTGATGTGGGCTGCTTCTCAATCTTGGCTATTATAAATAATGCTGCAGTGAACATAGGGATGCATATATATTTTTTAATTAGTGTTTTGGGTTTCTTCAGCTATATTGCCAGAAGCAGAATCACTGTGTCACAAGGAATTTTTATTCTTAGGTTATTTTTAAAATTTATTAAATTAAAAAACAATTTTTTGGCATCACTCCATAGTGCTTTCCACAGTGGCTGCACCAATCTGCATTCCCACCAATAGTGCATGAATGTTTCTTCTTATCCATACCCATGCCAATATTTGTTTGTTGATTTATTGATAATAGCCATTCTGACAGCTATAAATTGAATAAACAATTGTGGTTTTAATTTACATTTCTCTGGTGTTTAGTGACGTTGAGCATCTTTTCATAGGTCTTTGGCCATCTGTGTGTCCTCTTTGGAGGAGTCTATTTGGGTCCTTTGCCCATATTTAAATTGGATTGTTTATTTTTTTGGTTGAGTTATTTAAGTTATTGATAAATTTTGAATATCAACGGATTCAACCTCTTATCAGATGTACCGTTGGTGAAGATATATTCTTCCATTTAGTGGTTTTGTCTTTCCATTTTGTTGATGGTTTCTTTTGCTGGGCAAAAACTTTTTAGTTTTATGTATTCCAATTTGTTTTTTTTTCTTTTGTTTCCCATGCATAAGGAGTTAGATCAGAAAAAAAATATTGCTATGAGAAGTGTCTGAGATTTTGCTGCCTATATTTTATTCTAGTATTTTTATGGTTTCAAGACTAATATTTAAGTCATTAATTCATTTGAAGTTTATTGTTGTGTATGGTATAAGAAGATGATCTAGTTTCACTTTTTGCATATACCTGTCCAATATTTCCAACACCATTTATTGAAGAGACTGCCTTTACCCCATTGTATGTATGTCTTGTTGTTTTTGTCAAATATTGATTGACCATAAAATTGTGGGTTTATTTTTGGGGTTATTATTCTGTTCCATTGATCTATATGTTTATTGTTATGCCAGTATCATGCTGTTATGATTACTATGAACTTGTAGTATAGTTTGATATAAGGTAGTGTGATTCTTCCAACTTTGTTCCTCTTTCTCAAGATGGGCTATTCAGGCTCTTTTGTGGTTTCCATATAAATTTTTGGGATTTTTGTCCTAGTTCTATGAAATATGCCTTTGTTATCTTGATAAAAATTACATTTAATCTATAAATTGCTTTGAGTAGTATAGAAATTTTAATGATGTTAATTCTTTCTATCCATAAACATGGTATATGCTTTCACTTATTTGTATCTTCTTCAACTTATTTTTCAGTATCTTATAATTTCCTGTGTACAAGTCTTTTACAGCCTTGGTTAAATTTATTTCTAGGTATTTTTTTCTTTAGATGTAAGGTAAATGGTATTGTCTTCTTATTTTCCCTTTTTGATAGCTACTTATTGGTGTATAATATGCAACTAATTTCGATTTTGACCCCAGGCCCACCCAGGGTGAGGACGACAGAGACACATGAGACCCAACTCTGGGGAGAAGGCTCAGTGACGCAAATCCACTTTATTACAGAAGGTTGATGCAGATGGTCTGAGCCAATCCCTGGTCTCCCTCACAATTCTGCATTCCTTCCAAATTTATCTGACCTTCTGAAAGAAGACCAGTTCATGAAAAATGAGAAAATAGAGGCTTGTGGAGGTTGAGTAACTTGCTCTAGGATTCAAAGTTACTAAGTAGCGGAGAGCAAGATGGTGA
This sequence comes from Rhynchonycteris naso, assembly GCA_037038555.1. Classification (NCBI taxonomy): domain Eukaryota; kingdom Metazoa; phylum Chordata; class Mammalia; order Chiroptera; family Emballonuridae; genus Rhynchonycteris; species Rhynchonycteris naso. The sequence goes on from CM072997.1 coordinate 150,290,339, forward strand.
TGGAGTATGTGAACGTACTAACTTCCATCTCCCAGAACCAAAGTGGATCATAACTTGATTTTAAGAACCATCATCTGGATAAACCAAAGTTGAACTGGACTGAGAGGACTCTTCAACTGGGAAACACTGAAGAAGCAACATTGAGACTGGTAGGAAAAGTAAAAATGTGGAAAGGGCTGCCCAGCCCCCCAGAGCAAAAGGCAGCCCAGAGAGCCTCCTGTGGTGGGAAGAGAGGCTAGCGGAAGGGTAGGGACCTGGGTTCCAGGAACAAAGCCACAGCCTACAGCCCCAGAGCCTAGATGAGGCATATGGACAGTATTTAGCTGTGAAACAGGTTAGGATACTGTTTGTGAGAAAGAGACAGTTGTCTCAGACCCAGGATTCTTCTTAAAGGGACAGCGCAGAAAACCTCTCTCACAACCACTCACCCAGGACTCTTGGAGACAGAGAGAGGAGAGGACTGGAGCAGTGGGAAGAGAGTGCGGTCTGAAAGGCACAGGGAGAAAAGCTTTGAGTGACAGACACCCTAAACCCTGGGCTGAGTCACTCCACAAATTTGAAACAATATTTTCCCTGGAACCAGAAAGAGGAATCAAGACACCAGTCAAACAGGCTCCTGTGTGGCAATTAGAGCATAGTCACTTAGAAGGAAGGAACTTTCAGGACTCCAGTATGGAGTTAGGGTCTGAACTGCAGCACCCCCACCCACACTGCTGAGGGCTTGCTGGAAGGTGGGTGGCGGAGGGACGCAGAAGTGCAGTTCTGTGGGCAGGGGCAGAGGCCAAGCCAGCTGGCATGAGCTTAGTCTAGCCCAGAGGGGGCAAAGGGGACGTGCAAAAGTGGTCCGGCTGCTGCGGGCTGCCTGCAACCCCACCTGTGGGGGAAGAGCAGAAGCCCAAAATGGGTAGATATCCACCGTTAGGCAGGGGTGAGCAGGTACGCAGCCTTACCCAACCTCTGAGGCTTGAAGCCCTGCACAAACCAGCTTTGCCTGCAGAGGAGGGGCAGAAGCCCGGGCTCACAGTTGAGTAAGCACCAGCAACCGGGCTGAGGAGCCAAGGTTGGCAGGGATGGGGCGGAAGCCTGGATCCCAGCTGAGCATGCACCAGAAGCCCCTCCTGGCCAGGGGAACAGGCTGACAGGGACCCACAACTGAGAAAAAGTGCTCACCCTTGCCCTTGGTGCCCAGGCTTGTGACCTGAGTGTGGTGCGCAATCCCACCCGCAGGAGAGGGGTGAAGGCCGAGACCAGCTGAGGCTTATAGAGCCTGGCATGAGAACATAGCCCATCCCATGAACACAAGGCAGAAACGTCAGCAGCAGCCACAGAGGCCGGCTCCAGCAACACCCATACCCAACCTCACTAGAAAGCAGCAGAGAGGGTGGCAGGTCTGCAGACAGACCACACCTAGGGAACACAGAGGCAACACACATGGGACTCCAGTAGCCAAACCCTTCTTACACACAGACAAAATTGGCAGGCAGAGAAATGCAACTCAAATGAATCAAGAGAAATTCCCAGAGAAGGACCAGAGTGAATCAGATATAACCAAACTACCTGATGCAGAGTTTAAAATAATGATAGTTAGAATGTTCAAAGAGCTTAGAGAATCAATGGATTGTCATTATGAACACCCAAATAAAGAGATAGCAAGTATAAAAAGGAAATTAAAATAATAAAAAAGAACTAGACAGAAATGACAAATACAGTATCAGAACTAAAGACCACAATGAAAAGAATTAAAAGCAGAATGGATGAATCTGAGAATCAAATCAGTGAGTTATAGAACAAAATAAACAAAGGCACAAAAGCAGAGCAGAAAAAAAAAGAGACTCAAAAAAATGTGAGGAAACTCTAAGGGAGCTCTGTGACAACATGAGGAGAAATAACATCTGCATCATAGGGGTTCCTGGAGAATAGGAGAAAGAACAAGAAATAGAAACTTTCTTCATTCAAATATAGCTGAAAACTTCCCTAAATTAAGACTGGAAAACATTTCACACGTGCAAAAAGCACAGAGAACTTTATTAAAGAGAAACCCAAAGAAATCTACACCAAGACACATCATAGTTAAAATACCAAAGCTAAGTGATAAAGAGAAAATTTTAAAAGCTGCAAGAGAAAAATAGCTATCACCTACAAAGGAGCCCCCATAAGGATGACATCCGACTTCTTAACAGAAAACTTGAGGCAAGAAGAGAATGGCAAAATATATTCAAAGTAATGCAGAAAAAAACCTATAACCAAGACTACTCGATCCAGCAAGGCTAAGGTTTAAAATTGAAGAAGAAATAAAGAGCTTCCCAGACAAAAATAACCTCAAAGAATTCATTAAAACAAAACCAATTCTGCAACAGATGCTAAGGGGTCTGTTGTGAACAGTTCAAAGGGGGAAAAAAACATAGCCAAAGAAGAACACAGCTTTAAAGAATAAAATGGCTATAAACAACTACATATCAATAATAACCTTAAATGTAAATGGATTAAATGATCCAATCAAAAGATATAGGGTAGCTGCGTAGATAAAGACACAGGACCGATAAATATGCTGTCTACAAAAGACACACCTTAAAACAAAAGATGCACATTGACTAAAGGTAAAAGAATGAAAAAAATATTTCATGCAAATGGAAATAGAAAAAAAGTCGGGGTAGCAATACTTATATCTGACAAAATGGACTTTAAAACAAAGGCTGTAGTAAAAGATAAAGAAGGACACTACATAATGATAAAGGGAACAATTCAACAAGAAGATATAACCATTATAAATATCTATGCACCAAACATAGGAGCCCTACATACATAATGGATATAAAGGGCAAGATTAACAGCACTACTATAAAAGTAGGGGATTTCAATACCCCACTGACATCACTGGATTATCCTCAAGAAAGAAAATTAACAAAGAAACAGCAGACTTAAAGGATACACTAGATGAACTTGATTTAATAGATATCTTCAGAAATTTTCACCCTATAATAGTAGAATATACATTCTTTCCAAGCGCTCATGGTACATTCTCTAGGATAGACCACAGGTTAGGACACAAAAACGGTTTCAAAAAATTTAAGAAGACTGAAATCATATCAAGCATTTTCTCTCATCACAATGCCATGAAACTAGAAATTAACCACAAAAGAAAAACTGAAAAATACGCAAACCCTTGGATACTAAATAGCATGTTATTAAATAAAGAATGAATTAACAATGAGATCAAAGAAGAAATAATAAATTTCCAAGAAACCAATGATAATGAGCATATATCAACTCAAAATTTATGGGTCACAGCAAAAGCAGTACTGACAGGGAAGTTCATAACACTACAGGCATACCATGAGAAGCTAGAAAAAGCTCAAATAAGCAAACTGACCATGCATCTAAAAGAACTAGAAAAACAACAGGAAATAAAGCCCAGGACTAGTAGAAGGAAGAAAATAATAAAGATCAGAGCTGAAATAAATGACATAGAGGCTAAGGAAACAATACTGAGGATCAATGAAACCAGGAGCTGGTTCTTTGGTAAGATAAACAAGATCGATGAACCTTTAACTAGACTCATCAAGAAAAAAAAAAAAAGGACTCAAATAATTAAAATTAGAAATGAGAGTGTAATAACAACTGACACAACAGAAATACAAAGTATTGTAAGAAAATACTATGAAGAACTCTATGCCAAAAAATTAGACAACCTAGGTGAAATGGACCAATTTCTTGAATTATATAATCTTCCAAACATCAATCTAGAGAAATCAGAACACCTAAACAAATCAATTACATCAAATGAGATCGAAACAGTTATCAAAAAAATCCCAACAAAGAAAAGTCCTAGGCTGATGGTTTCACAAGTGAATTCTATCAAAAACTCAAAGAAGAACTAACTCCCATCCTTCTCAAGCTATTTCAAAAAAATTTAAGAGGAAGAAGACTTCCAAACTCCTTTTATGAGGTGAGCATAATTCTGATCCTGAAACTGGGCAAAGACAACACAAAGAAAAAAAATTATAGGCCAATATCCCTGATGAATTTAGATGCTAATATTCTCAACAAAATATTAGCCAACCGGATCCAGCAATATATGAAAAAAAAATCATACACCATGATCAAGAGGGAATTATTCTGGGGAGGCAAGTTTCGTTCAATATTCGCAAATCAATCAATGTGATTCATCACATAAACAAAAGGAAGGACAAAAATCACATGATAATTTCAATAGATGAAGAAAAAGCATTTGATAAAATCCAGCAGCCATTCATGATCAAAACTCTCAGTAAAGTGGAAATACAGGGAACATACCTTAACATGATAAAGGCCATCTATGACAAAGTCACAGCTAACATCATAGTAAATGTGCAAAAATTAAAAGTAATCCCTTTATGATCAGGAACCAGGCAGGGGTGCCCCCTTTCACCACTCTTATTCAACATAGTTCTGGAAGTCTTAGCCACAGCAATCAGACTAGAAAATGAAATAAAAGGCATCCAAATTGGAAAAGAAGAAGAAAAACTGTCATTATTTGCAGATGATATGATATTGTATATAGAAAATCCTAAAGCCTCAGTCATAAAACTACTGGACCTGCTAAATGAATTCAGCAAGGTGAATTCATTAAATTAAATTAATACTCAGAATATTAAATTAATACTCAGAAATCAGAGGCATTTTTATATACCAACAATGAACTGTCAGCAAAAGAAATAAAGAAAACAATCCCCTTCACTATTGCAACCAAAAAAATAAAGTACCTAAGAGTAAATTTTACCAAGGAGGTTAAGGACTTGTACTCGGAAAATTATAAAACATTGATTAAAGAAATCAAGGAAGATACAAAAAAGTGGAAGCATATACCATGCTCATGGTTAGGAAGAATAAACATCATTAAAATGTCTATATTACCCAAAGCAATTTATAAATTTCATGCAATACCAATTAAAATACCAATGACATACTTCAAAGATATAGAACACATATTCCAAAAGTTTATATGGAACCAAAAAAGAACAGGAATAGTCTCAGCAATTTTAAAAAGATAAAATAAAGCCAGAGGTATCACTCTTCTGGATATCAAGATTTACTACAAGGCCATTGTACTCAAGACAGCCTGGTACTGGCATAAGAACAGGCACATTGATCAATGGAACAGAACAGAGAACCCAGAAATAAACCCACACCTTTATGGACAACTGATATTTGACAGAGGAGGAAAGAGCTTCAGATGGAGTAAAGACAGCCTTTTTAACAAATGGTGTTGGGAAAATTGGATATCTGCCTGAAAAAAATATGAAACTAGACCATCAACTTACACCATTCACAAAAACAAACTCAAAATGGATAAAGACTTAAATGTAAGTTGTGAAACCATAAGCATCCTAGAAGAAAACATAGGCAGTATGTTCTCCGACATCTATCGCAGCAATATATTTGCCGATTTATCTCCACGGGCAAATGAAATAAAAGGCAGGATAATCAAATGGGACTATATCAAACTAAAAAGTTTTTACACAGCTAAAGACAATAAGAACAGAATAAAAAGACAAACCACACAATGGGAGAACATATTCAACAATACATCTGATAAGGGGTTAATAACCAAAATTTATAAAGAACTTATAAAACTCAACACTAGGAAGATAAACAATCCAATCAAAAAATGGCGAAAAGAAATGAATAGAAATTTCTCCAAAGAGGACATACTGATGGCCAATAGGCATATGAAAAAATGCTCAACATCACTAATCATTAGAGAAATGCAAATTAAAACCACAATGAGATATCACCTCACACCAGTCAGAATGGCACTCATCAGCAAAACAACACAAAATAAGTGCTGGCGAGGATGTTGAGAAAAAGAACCCTCCTGCACTGCTGGTGGGAATGCAGACTGGTGCAGCCACTGTGGAAATCAATATAGAGATTCCTCAAAAAAATAAAAATCGAACTGCCTTTTCATCCAACTATCCTACTTTTAGGAATATACACTAAAACACCATAGCACTGTTCGAAAAGAAGAAATGTGCCCTCATGTTCATGGCATCATTGTTTACAATAGCAAAGATCTGGAAACAGCCCAAGTGTCCATCAGGGATTGAGTGGATTAAAAAGCTTTGGTACATATATACTATGGAATACTACTCAGCCATAAGAAATGATGACATGGGATCATTTGTAACAACATGGATGGACCTTGATAACATGATACTGAGTGAAGTAAGTAAATCAGAAAAAACTAAGGACTATATGAGTCCATACATAGATGGTCATAAAAATGAGACTCGGAGACATGGACAAGAGTGTACTGGCTACCCAGGGGGAGGGGGTGGTGAGCGAGGGGGTAGGAAGAGGGGAGGGGCACAAATAAAACCAGATAGAAGGTGACGGAGAACAATTTGACTTTGGGTGATGGGTACGCAATATAATCAAATGTCAAAATAATCTGGAAATATTTTCTCTGAACATATGTGCCCTGATTTATCAATTTCACCCCATTAACATTAATTTAAAAAATACCACACGAATTTTTTATAATATTTGCACACTTTTCTTTACACATACTTCAATAAAAGTGATATATGTGTGTGAATAAAAATGCAACTAATTTCTGGATATTTATTTTGTATCCTGTTACTTTACTGAGTAAAGTGAGATTTCTGAGTTCTTATATACAGCATTTTGTCATCTGCAAATAATGACAAATTTACTTTTTCCTTTTCAATGTGAATGTCTTTTATTTCTTCCAATGCTATGTTGAATAAAAGTGGCAAAGGTGGACATCCCTGTCTTGTTTCCAATCTTAAGGAAAATGCTTGTAAATTTTGCCTATTCAGTATAATGTCACATATTAAGGTGACCAATCATCCTCATTAAGGGAGGACAGTTTTTCTTTTATAAGTTCCATTCTCCCTTGAAAAGTGTCCTTTTATATGTCTTCCTCCTTGATATTGGAAGACTAATCTGTAAATGTTTGTATTTGATTGATGCAGAATCGATACATTGCAAGTGATGTGACATATTTGTATCTGACATGATGATTCGTCAAGGATCAGTACAGTGTGGCAAGACGAGACACGATTATGAGACACATGTGCTCTGCACAGGAGACCTTGAGGGAGCAGGCAATATACCAAGTGCGTAAATGGTTTTCTGTACTTACTGAAACACGACACAGCACATACAACAGTGTTGACTCACAATTATTTCTTTTTCAGTGAATATTCAATCATAGACAGGTAAACACAATTCACATTTTATTAATTCATTATTTATTAAATAATTTCCAAATAGGTACAATTTTATTTACAAGTATTTTCCCAAAATTTGAGTTTTAAAGTGGAAATCTAACCTCAAATCATATCTGTTAATAATGCCTTTTGATTAGATAGTTACATAAAACAGATGTTTTTTAACTAGAAAATCATAAATACACCTGAATATCACTCCAAAGTAGTGGTTTTGATATTTTGTTTTACTGAGTACTTTCTTTTACAATTATTAAAAACTAATAGTCATGTAAGCATAATTATAATATAAAATATTACAAATGTTTTTATTATGCATTTATTATATTATAGTGTATTACTGTTGCAATGAATAAAATGTTTCTTTTATTTATGTTATTGTTTTCTTCAATTTATTTTTGTCCTCCTTTTTATTGTAAAACTGTTGGTCCCCTTACATACATAGCTGTTAGTACAATAAAATATGTTCTTTTCATTCCCACTTATCTGAACGTTTTTATAGTAAATAGGTGTTGGATTTTATCAAATACTTTTTCTGCATTTGTTAATATGATCATGTGTTATTTTTTCTTCACTTTGTTTATGTAGTGTATCTGACTTACAAATATTATACCAATTTTGCATTCACAGGATGAATCCCAGTTGAACATGGTGTATAATCTTTTTAATGTATTGCAAGATCTGGTTTGCTAATATTTTATTGAGAATTTTAGCATCTATATTCATGAGAAATATTGGCATATACTTTTCTTTCTTTGTAGTGTTTTATCTAGTTTTGGAATTAGGATAATGCTGACCTCATAAAATGAGCTTGAGAGTCCTCCTCCTCTTGAATTTTTTGGAATAGTTTGAGACTGATAGATGTTAGTTGTTCTTTGAATGTTTGGTAAAATTCACTTGTGGAGTCATTTATTCTAGGGATGTTGTTTGTTGTGAGATTTTTAATTACTGTTTTAGTTTCATTAGTTCTAATATGTCTGTCCAGATTCTCTGATTCCTCCTGTTTCAGTTTTGAAAGATTGTATGTTTCTAGAAATTTATCCATTTCATCCAGATTGTCCAATTAGTTGGCATATAGATTTTCTTTTTTATTTTTATTTTTTAATTTAGTGAGAGGAGGGTAAGCAGAGACAGACTCCCGCATGTGCCCTGACTGGGATCCACCCAGCAAGCCCACTAGGGCACTATACTCTGCCCATATGGAGCCCTTGCTCTGTTGCAACTGGAGCCATTTTTTAGCACCTGAGGCAGAGGTCATGGAGCCATCCTCAGCATCCAGGGCCAACTCACTCTAATTGAGCCATGGCTGCAAAAGAGGAGGAGAAGAGAGAAAGAAAGAGAGAGGTCCCAGCCAGGGCAAACAGGAGAAGCGCCAATCTGCTTCTCCACCCTTCCCCCTCTCCTTCCTCTCTATCTCTCTCTTCTCCTCCTACAGTCAAGGCTCCATTGGAGCAAAGTTGGCCCAGGCACTGAGGATGGCTCCATGGCCTCCATCTTAGGCACTAGAATGGCTCCAACTGCAACGGAACAATGCCCCAGAGGGGCCGAGCATTGCCTCTGGGGGCATGCCAGGTGGATCCCAGTCGGTCGGGTGCATGCATGAGTCTGTCTGACTGCCTCCCCACTTCTAACTTCGAAAAATACAAAAAAAAAAAAAAAAGAGAGAGAGAGAGAGAGAGAAAGAGAAGCAAGGGGGAAGGGTAGAGAAACAGATGGATGCCTCCCCTGTGTACCTTGACTGGAATCAAACCCGGGAAATCTACATGCCAGGCCAACACTCTACCTCTGAGCCAACCAGCCAGGGATGGCGTATACTTTTTCATAATACTTTCTTATGATCCTTTGTATTTTTTTTGGTGCCAGTAGTTACTTTTCCTTTTATTTCTAATTTTATTTATTTGGATTCTCTCTCTTATTTTCTTGATAAATCTGGTTAAAAGTTTGTCAATCTTTTTTTCTTTTTTCAACAAACAAACTCTTGGTTCCATTGATATTTTTGTGTTTTTTTTTTTAACTCTATTTTGTTTAATTCTGCTCTAATCGTTATGATTTTCTTTCTTTTTCTCATTTTGGGCTTTATTGTTCATTTCAAATTTCCTTTCATGGTAAAGTTAGATTGTTTATTTGACATTTTTACTGTTTCTTTTTTTTTGCGTGTGTGACAGAGACAGAGAGAGGGACAGATAGGGACAGACAGGCAGGAAGGGAGAGAGAGGAGAAGCATCAATTCTTCACTGTGGCACCTTAGTTATTCATTATGTTCTCATATGTGCCTTGACTGGGGACTACAGCAGAGTGAGTGACCCCTTGCGCAATCCAGCAACCTTGGGCTCAAGCTGGTGAGCCTTGCTCAAACCAGATGAGCCTATGCTAACGCCGGCAAACTTGGGGTTTTGAACCTGGGTCTTCTGCATCCTAGTCCGATGCTCTATCTACTGTGCCACTGCCTGGTCAGGCAAATTTTTACTGTTTCTGTAGGCTAGCCTGTAATACTATGAAATTCCCCTATAAGACTGCTTTTGGGTTGTGTGTTCTCATTTTTATTTATTTCAAGGTATTTTTTATATCTACCTTGATCTCCTTAACCCAGTCATGGTTTAGTAACATGTTATTTAACCTCAATGTCTTCGTGTACTTTTCAGGGTTTTTTTTCTTATGATTGATTTCTAGTTTCATACCATTATGGCCTGAAAGGGTGATTGATATGATCTCAGACTTCTTACATTTTCTGAGACTTATTTTGCATCCTAGCATGTGATCTACCCTAGAAAATATTCCATGTCCCCTTGCAAAAAATGTATATTCTGCTGCTTTAGGGTAAAATACTCTGAAGGTATCAATTAAATCTAGCTATTCTAATGTTTCATTTAAGGTTGCCATTTCCTTGTGTTTTCTGTTTGGATGATCTATCCATTAATGTCAGTAGGTGTTAAAATCCCTTTACGTCCATCAATATTTACTGTACATATTTAGTTGCTCCTATGTTGGGTGCATAAAAGTTTACAAGGTTTACATCCCCTTGTTTTGTTGCTCTGTTTATCATTACATAGTGTTTTTCTTTCTTACTAAAGCCTTTGTTTTAAAGTTATATTGTTAGATATAAGCATTTCTACCCTAGTTTTTTTAATTTTCATTTGCATGAAATATTGTTTTCCATTCTTTTACTTTTAATCTGTGTGTATCTTTTATCCTGAGGTGAGTCTCCTATAGACAGCATATATATGGTCTTACTTTCTTACACACTCAGTTATCCTATGTCTTTTGACTGGAGCATTTAAGCCCTTACATTTGAAGTGATTATTGACAGGTAAGTACTTATTACCATTTTATTCTTTCACCTATGTTCCTCTCTTTTTCTCCTCCTTGTCCTCCTCCTTTTCCTCCTCCTTCTTCTTTCTTCTTCTTTTTTCTTCTTGGAGAAGACCTTTAAATGTTCTTGTAATACTGGTTTGGTGGTAACAAAGTCTTTTAGCTCCTTCTTGTCTCGGAAATGTTTTATTTCTCCTTCAATTTTAAATGATATCTTTGCTGGGTAATCTTTGTCATAGGTTCTTGTTTTTCATTACTTTGAATAGTTTGTGCCAGTCCCTTCTAGTCTGAAATGTTCCTGTTATAAAATCAGCTGACAGTCTTGTAGTAGCTCATTTTTGGGTAACCATCTTTCTCATTTTGCTTTTAAGTTTCTCTCTTTGTCTTGAACATTTGCCATTTTAATTTTGACCTGTCTTGGTATGGGTTCATTTGTTTGAGATTCTCTGCATTTTCTGGACTTCTGTGACTTTTTCCTTCACAAGTCAAGCAAGTTTTTGGTTATTATTTCTTCAAATAGGTTCTCAATCCCTTGCTCTTCGTACTGGTATGATGCAGACATTATGCTTTATGTTGTCTCCAAGGTCCCTGATAATATCCTTATTTTTTATTTCTTTTTGCTGCTTATTTTCCAAATTGCTGAGTCAATTCTCTGCTTCATCTAACTTACTATTTATTCCCTCCACTGTATTTTTCATTTTGAGTGGTCCTTTTCTTATGGTTTCTACATCCTTTCTTATGCTGTTCAACATTCTTACAACCATTGCTTTAAACTATATCTGATAAATTTCCCTCGTCCATTTAATTATCTTTTTCTGGAGATGCCTCCTATTCTTTCATTTAGGGCATATTTCTTTGCCTCCCCATTTTGGCTGCCTCTTTATGTTTGTTTTTATGTATTTGGTAGATCTGCTATGACTCCCAGTCTTTGTGGGGTGGTTTTATGTAGTAGGTGTTCTGTCTGGTTTAGTGGTGTTGCATTCTTGAAATGTACATTAATGGGATACGTGGGCCTTCCAGCTGTAATTGAGTTTTCATTGTTATTGGCTGATTTGTGCATGGCATCAACCCTCAGGCTGGCTGATTGTGTGGCTCAATCCTGACCACAGTGTGTGAGCTGATATGCAGGTGCCAATCTCATGAAACATAATTTGCCTCAGCAGGGCCTGAGCCCTGCCAAGAGCTCCTTTTGGATATGCCATTTGTGAACTTTATTGGGTCCTGCTCTAATGTTGTCTGAATCTGGCCACTAAGTGTTTTGGTTCTGGGCCTCTTGGGAGGGATTCTGGTACAGGCCAATGTCCTACACTGGCTGTGATTGGCTACGAGCAATCTACAGTTTGTTGCTACCATTTCTGGGCCTAAGTGTGCATGGGGAGAACCAAGCTGCACACCAAGGTCATCTTTTTTTCAGCATTGGACTCAGGGGCAGGTCAACCAAAGCCTCAAAGCATCCTGAGATCTGCCTTCACCTGCCTCCACCTCCAGGCTGCCTGTTGGGCCCAGGCACTAAAAGAGCCTCTGGCTGTACTTGAGTTGCATGAAGTAGGTTCTCAATGAGTCACCAAATACAGGCAAGTGCTGCTAACCAGATTGATATAGATTCAAACTTTGTGCCAGACCTAGATCTCAGCAAGTATCCTCAATATACCAAATCTAGCTCTACCTACTGGGTGCCTGCATGCCTTTGTGTTAGGGTGGAGTCTCAGGGAGTCAGCACGGTTTGGCAAGCAGAGTTTATAGGGTCCAAACAGACCAATATCTGGTTGTGTGAAGGAAGGCTTTTGTTCCAGACCAGCCCAGTTCTGGCTTCTGACTAGAAGATATTTAACTTACAAAACTGGCACATGCAGGAGCTTCTATCAACAAGAAGTACCTAGAATCATAAGGGTCATGTTTTTAGATCTGGAGTCTCAGGCAGAAGCAATGTTGGGGTAGAATGCAAGAGGAAGAGGAGAAAGTGGGGCCTCTTCATCCTAGATTCTTTTATGATTTAGGATGATCCTGCTGCAAAGTCAGAATTAAGAGCTGAAGGATCTCTGAAGTCTCTTAAAGCTGCAAGACCTTCCTCTCACCCACTCACTCCCACCCCCAGCAGAGTACTCAAGCCATCTACTAGTGTCATCTTGACCTCTGAGTCATGGCAGGGTGGAGCATCCTTTTTTCTGCATCTTTCTGTTTGCAGTCTTCTCTTTCCTCTCTCTGTTTAGTTCAGAGAGCACTGATTAGATGACGAAAGGTGCCTGGTCTTATGTCAATTGTTATAAAAAAACATGAAGAAGATACGAACGTTGTTTCACAGAGGCCTCCATTCCAGAGGATGTCATCAGAGCATAAGGGCTCTTTTGAATAATTAGCAATTGGTCCTCACAACACCCATGGAGAGAACCTGGTTATGCAGCAAAGAAACACAGAAAGCAAATGAGCTTTTTCTGAGAGCAAGACAATGTCCTTCTGAGTGAAACGGGGGGAAATTATAGTGATCTACACACAGCATACTTGTGCTGCACTTAATTGGCATTCTCCTTTGCCTTGCCCTGCTACCTGCAAATCACACCACTATGACACCCAGGGGTTTACCTTTGCTCCTGGTTATCGACATAGAGCCCGCCTCTCTGCATCAAAGATTTGCCTGGATTACACCAGAGGATAAAAGAACTAACCTGCCAGGTGTTGATGAGCCCATGACAAGCAACCTAAATGGAATTCTGACAGGCCTTCACAGCCTTGTACATAAACATAATTAATCAACACTGAATATACACTGACTAAGCCAAGAATAAAGCAGAAAGCAAAGTATGAGGATAAAGGAAAAAACAACAGATTGATTAGTGGGATGATAGGAATTTCAAAAACCTGCCTGAATGGTGCCAGGCACACAAATGAAATATTCCAATTAAGCCCCTTTTAGCAATTGCCTCCAATGACCCGCCCTCCTTTGGGTCCTGCATTTCTCCCCTTTCTTCCATCCTCTGCTCCCACTACCTTATTTTCCTCTTTCTGTAACATTTCTGTCGCTCTGATGAATTGAAATTGGGTGCCTCAGGCAAGGAATATACCCTATATGTAAATTTGATTCAATTAAATAAGAAACAAAGTTACAAAAGCAAAAGCCACTGTTTCTACTTCACAACTTTTCACCTGTGGAATCACATTTCATTATCATCACATTTACCACCCTCTTCCTTCCACTTTCTTTGTTTCAACATTTCTTCTTTATACAACTCCTCATTCCATGCCACAGCTCTGATGGTACTTTTTTGTACAGGTTGGTAAATTAACTACAGAGGACATTACGGAAGTGACCCTTATAATAAAATAAATGTATATAACATTAATAGATTAAAAAAATAAAAACTTTTCTGTATTCTCTCCTCACTATCTAACTCCTTGAATGCTCTAAAGATTTGAGGAACAGGGATGTGATCAGGCATGTATAGAGGGGAAACTGAGTATAAAAGAAGAGAAGAGGAAATAAAATGATCTTCAGATACAGAGTCAGAAGCAAAATGAAAATTGGTACGTAAACTATCCAAAGAAACTTCTTTCAAAATATAAGCTAGAGAGTTCTTTAGAACCTAACTCTTCCTAGAAGATACCACTACCTAACAATTTTTCTTCCAAAATATATGTAGTGACATGCTCTCACCCTACACCCCTTTGAACAAGGAGAAATGCTGATATTAATACCTCTATGAAGTTGAAATAACTCAATGAAATCACTCTTTATTATAGAAAAGGAGGCAAAAAAAGAAAGTTAGATAAATTAGAGCCAATACATTGGGACAATCACACAAATTTTTCAAACTTAAATGACGAGGAAGATTCCATATTTTTCATTAGTCAAAATCTTGTCACATAATTATAAGCTTAAGTCTGCATAAAGGAGAAATAGGTTCAATGGCCAACATAGCAATTTTTGTATTTGCCTTTGGAAAATGAGGAGTGAGTGTAAACATTTTAATTCTAAAGCTGCACTGAATAATAACAATAAAAGTAATGATACTGAAAATACAAAGCAGTTTATACATAAGGACTCTTTTCAAACAGAATGCATTCAAGTGGCTGAAAAATCACCTATTGTTGACCTTAAACAAAGATATTTCATCTCTCATCCCTTCACATTAAGTGAGAAAATAGAGTATACCAACCAAAGAAATCAACACTTACTCCTCTTTTCTGCACACTTAAAATCTTTTTTGGCCCTGGGTGGTTAGCTCAGTCAGTGAAGAGTGTCATCGTGAAACAGCAGGGTTGTGGGATTCCATCCTCAGTCAGGGTACACATGGGAAGCGAACAATGAATGCACAACTAAGTGGGACAACAAATGAATGCTTCCCTTCTTCCCTCTCTCTCCCATCCTTTCCTTCCTCTGTTTCTCTTATTCTAAAAAAAAGAAAAAAAAAAGATCAATTAATAGAAACTAAACTCTGGCTGTATAGCTCAGTTGGTTGTAGAGTCATCCTGAAGCACAGAGGTTGCTGGTTCAATCTCCGGTCAGGGCACATATTAGTGCAGCTCGATATTCCTGTCCCTCTGTCTCCCTCTCCTTGATTCTCTCTAAAAGAAAAAGAAAAATGTTTTTCCAGTAGCTCAGGTCATAGATATCCAACAAGAAGAAATTTAAGGAATTTCATCCTGAGCTTACAGGTGCCCACAGTATACGTGGATATAGATGAGCATGCACACAAATGAAGTCAATCTCGGAATAAGCTTGTCAAAGCCAATTTAAAAATACTTTATCACGCTGTAAGGAAACACCTCATTATAAGAAGAAACTCTGCTTTGGGGCAGTGGTATAAACAAACACTGTATGTAAACTCTGTAGATTAATGCTTTCTTGATATTTTGTGCAATACTCTAAAGACAGGATATTGAAGGAGATAAAAGAACCTAAAACCCAAGAAATATATTAAACTATATAATGGAAATGCATAAAACATAAATTTAAAATAATAAGCGCCAAGCTACAATATACTTTTTGTGCCTGAATTATCCAATTTAGGTATTTACATATATTATAGTGACTGTCAGTTCTCCACATCACTTCTGTGCTGTATAAATCTGGTGAAAAAGGACCCAGGGCATTAATATATTATTTATTCATTTATTTGCAAGATTTATCTAGCATATGGTATCCAAATAGCTAATGGCATTTTGCCAGGGAACTGTACACTTGCAGAATTTAACATTAGGACCTTGGAAACAACAAGTAAATAGGGAATTATTTTGACTTCTTGGGTATTGTGGCTCTGTAGCTCCAGGAAAAACATGATTTTAATTTAATGAATTTCAATTAAAAAACAATTAAGGGATAATATGGTTTCAATATTTCAAATTCATATTCTGAAGCATGAAAAATCTATGTTTCGAAAGATACTAAAATGATGCTAATATTGGCTATAACAATCTACTAAGATACAATCCTTGGCTTGAATCAATGCTGATCAAATTTCAAGATAGGTATACAGTCAGGTGATAAAATGTTTATACATCTAAACATAGGAATAGCAGAAAAAAATCTGATTTTTGTTTCCTGATCGGAGATCTCCCAGGATGTGTCCTTGGCCCCAAGGGAGCTCCGTTTCTCAAGTTTGCTGTGCTCACCTGCTTTCCCCAATGCCTCTCTGAGTGATTTTAAAATAAATACCTAGGCATATCTCCATCCAAATCCCAATACTGTAATGCTGTAGAATGGCATATTTGGGTTGGACAATGGGATTTTGGGGGGGATTCAAGGATATAAAACAAGAAGACCAATGTTACATCAGTTAGTAGCTGACTTAAGGCAGCTCCAAGGTCAAATCTGGGAGTTTACACATACCGCTTAATACTGTTCTAGTTGACATTTTCTCTCAGGGTTGGTTGGAACCATATGTCCCTTGGATCTTTATCCAAAGTGAGCGGGAAACTTCTTTTATTTTTCTCAAATAAACAAGAGGGGAAAAAATCCAGTTTTCAAATTGAGAAGAGAATTTCTGTCCCTTGTGTTTCCTGCAGAGAGTAATGTGGTGCTCTGTGTAAGGGAGCTGGGAGTTTGGGTCTTATGCTTAAAGAATAGCTGAAAATACTTGAGGCACTCTGCCCCAGAATGCCTTGGAAAGACTTCAAACCATATCTTTTCAACCACAGCTTGAGTTTATAGGACCTCTCTGTGACAGCAGCCAAATGATCTGGCCAGGATTTTTGTTCCTTGCCTGAACTCATTCTTTGCTGATAAAATTAAACCTATTCTGATTGCCAATTTTTGCACCCTCACATTCCACAGGGAATTCCCTAAGTTCAGGGTAGCTCTCACTGAATCCTATTCTATTGATACTGCTGTACAAAATCCTGGCTACCTCAACCAGGGGCTGTGTATCCTGCCCCCTTTCTGAAAACTGTCCCCCTCAATTCATTTAACAAGGTTTTGTAGTTTTACTGCAGTTAGATTTTCTCAAATTAAAACAAGATGTTTTCTCTCTACGTTTATTAAATGAAAAGATTTTGTGTCCAAAGAATTGTTCTGGGGAGGCACTCCTCGGTTCCCTGCTCTTCCGTCCTGATGTGTCATTCCTGAAGCATACAGCTCATGGCAGTATGCTGACGGAAACTGTGAGTAAGTGTGGGAAGACCCAGTTCCAGCCTGGTCATTAATTACCTGCTTGCTTTTAGGCAAATTTTTATAATTATTTTAAAATGTAGTTTTCCCATATCAAGACAAAAGATATCTCCTATGTGGACAATGGAGACAGTTTGGGAAAAAATTTAAAGCAGACAATATATGAGCAAATAGTTACTGTTTTTCATTTTGTTCTTCCTGTCTCCTGTGTTTGTTGCTTTTGTTGACTCACCTATTTATATAACTTGTTTGAATTAGTGAATTCAAAGTAAGTATCAGTTAATATGATGAATCCTGGAGTTTTAAAGATTAATAATGCAGGTTTCTAACTTTAAATAGCATGTAAACCCATAAAAGAGACAGACCAATGCCAGTGGTTACCCTTTGAAAACCCTGACAAGGGCATTCATATGGGCTTTTGTCATAAAGGAAGACTTCCTGGATAAAGTGATATTTCAAATGAGGGTTGAAGGGGGAAAAGTGCAGACTATGGCAAGCTGAAGGAATGAAAAAGCACATCTCCATTAAAATAGAATAATGTGTAAAATGATCAGGGATAAAGTAGAAATTAGTGTTTGGAATTTTTCAATCATCTCAATATTGTAGCATCACAATGTGAGTGGGGAAAGAGGCAGGGCACGAAGCTAGAAAGCTGGTCGGGTCCCTTCCAAATTAGATGGAGGATCCTGCTCTTTCTCCAAGGCTTGAGCAGTGAACCTTTGCTGTTACTGTTTCAAGAGAGATCAAATCTGTGTTATGGATGAATGCAGATGTATGGGGGTGTGGGGACCAATTGTTGTAAATAATTTCCATTTTGAGACCATCCAGATTTGCAATACCTACCCCCACATATATAAATGAACTTGTTGGGTGATGTCCTTCAAAATGATTTTAGTTTTAATCCATCACAAAATGGGAATAATTTGAGCTGCTAAAAATTGCTGGCTTGAAGGAATGATTTTTCTAAAACCCAGAAGTAAAGAAACAGAACTTCATACTCTAAAACCACAAGTATAGTGGCCATTAAAGGTGGATTTGTTAGGACAATTGCAGTCATTATAGTATGAACAAAATAGGTATGGTGACTGACTTAAAAATTATTTCATGGTATTTTAAAAGAACTGAAGAAAAGTTGAAAAATTTTGTAATGATTCACTTGATCATAAGTAAGGACATATATTTTTAATATCAAATTCTCTTAAATAATTTCAAAATAAAATTTATCCATTGGGGTGAAAACGTCTATCCAAAAAATGATCATTAGGTTTAGATATTATTCAGGAGGGAAATTGTGAACCACCACAGTACTGTACACAGTTTGTTGGCTCTGCCCTATCTCTTTCTAGGTCTCCATATCTCTTAGATACTCTAATGGTGAAAACTAATGTATGAAAATTAATTTACTTATAAATTAATGTAAGTCATTTACGATTAGTAAGTGCTCAAAGGGAGATGTTTCAATTGAAGCTGTTGTTGTTTAAAAAGGCTTGTGATTTTTAATAAAATTTTTCCAATTTCTGCATCTAACTTCTTGATAGTATTGACAATATTTTATTAACCCATCCAAAAAGACTCTTTATGTGCTCTGGACTTACAGTTACTTGGATCTCCCCCGGCCCTTTCTCCCTTCCTCTTCCTCTAACTTCTTATTTTGGTATTCATTACAAGTAATTATTTTTTCCCCTTTTCTTATGCAGTTTTGGCACTGATTTTGTCAAGCCTTCAGAAATCATTTCAAAGTCTCTACTTGCTTATTTTTGGATACAGAGTTTCACCCCAAGGGAATTAATTTCCTGACCTCTCCTAGCTCCTAATAACTAACACACCCACTATAACCACATCTATCCAATTATAGTTTATCCATAATCTTTGAAAATTAGTTAAAATTACTTAAAAACATTTGTCTTCTATTTATATGGGAATAGAAACCTAGGCTCATTTCCTGGTATTTTCTTTTTCAGGTTAAACTGGACAATTTCTGTGCCTCATGCTTGAAGAGACCTGTGATAGATAACACAGGGAACATTTTTTTTTTTTCATTTGCTGTTGCATGAGTTTCTTGAACTGTTTCTATATATTTCTGATTCCAAATCTGAAATCCGTATTTTGGTGCATGCTCTAGTTTTTATGCAATTTTCATTTCTTTTTGTTACAGTTAATGGCATGCATTGGTTTTTAAATTGGAGTTAAAGGGCAACAACTCTTGGATTGAACATAAACACGAGGCAATTAATGTTTTACAAACATCACTTTTACATAGTTGTAGTTGTTTTTAAATGTAAAAAATTATTATCTGATAAAAACACCCTCTTATTTTGTTGTAAGATTGAATCATGGCTTCTTCGAGTAGGCATAAATGTAAGAATAGTCCTGACATATATGTGGCTGTTATACACTTAAATCTCAAAGGCGCAATATTTCATCATTTGTGACATGTCCATATATTGCCGATTTTCAAGTTCCCCCTGGAGATCAAGACAGGAATTGGGCTCCTCATATTGTGTGTCATAATTGTGAGGAAATGCTTTGTGACTGGACAAAAAGAAAACACAAAGGAATGCCTTTTGGTATTTCCATGGTTTGGCATGAACCTAAGGACCACAGCAGTGACTGTTATTTCTGTCTGATCCATACAAAGGGCATCTGCAAGAAAAAATGAAAAATGATCACATATTCTAATATTCCTTCAGCAATATGACCTACCCACACTCTGAGACACTCCCAGTTCCAGTTTTCAATGGTTTTATTTCTTCTAAGGTCGAAAAAAGTGAACATGGTGATCAAGTGTATTTTGATAAGATGCATGAGGAAAAGGTTGTAGAATCTGAAGGATCTTCTTCTGGTGCCAAGCAGTCATTAACCCCTCAGCAGTTTAGCCAATCCGAATTGAATGACTTAATAAGAGATTTGGGGCTATCAAAGAAAGCAGCTGAGTTCTTAGTCTCCAGGCCTCAAGAAAAGAATGTATTTCACTGGTCAGCTAAAGCAATCCATTTCAGGAAGCATAAACAAATTTTTTGTGTACTTTTTTCCCTAAGACAAACACTTTGTTTACTATCATGATATCAGTAGTCTTCTCAGCCAGCTAGGCGTTACCACTTATAGTCCAACAGAATGGCGGCTATTTTTTGACAGCTCTAAACAGAGTCTGAAATGTGTTCTCCTACACAATGGTAATGTTTATGCAGCGGTTGCAATTAGTTATTCAACTCATCTGCGAGAAGATTATAATGACATAAAAATTGTCCTCGAGTTTCTGAAGTATGTGGAGCATAACTGGATCATTTGTGTGGATCTTAAAATGGTAAATTTCCTGCTATGACAACAGAGAGGTTTCACGAAGTATCCTTGCTTTCTGTGCTTATGGGACAGCAAAGCTCAGGAGAAACACTGGACACAGAAGGAGTGGCCAAAATGTAAAGCTCTGGAAGTAGGAATGCAAAATATTTTGAATGAATCTGTAGTTAATCAAGACAGGATCATTTTTCCCCACTTCACATCCTACTTGGCTTAATGAAGCAGTTTGTTCAGGCTTTGAATCGAGAAAGTGAATGCTTTCAACATATTATTTCTGCTTTTCCTGCCTTGTTTTTTTAGAAGATATAAGCAGGGGTATTCGATGGACCTCAAATTCTACCCTGATACGTGACAAAGAATTTGCCAGGAAGATGAATAAGGAGGAGAAAGCAGCATGGCAGTCTTTTGTGTCAGTTACAAAGAACTTCCTTGGCAACAAAAAAAAACAGAAAAATATGAACTTCTGGTTCAAATGATGCTGTTGACTTTCTGCGACATTGGATATAACAGGAGCATTAAGATTCACTTCCTGAACAGTCATCTTGACTAGTTTTCCAAAAATCTTGGAGCTGTTAGTGATGAGCAGACTACTGCTGGAACATCAAATGAGATTGTCCTCAACAAGTTCACAAACGCAAGAGCTACAAACGCAAATTTTTGCCTGAGTAGAATTTAAATAAGTTTTGCGCAAATTTTATGATTAAAATAAGTGTTTGAATATGTTCTATTTCAAAATTGTAGACAAATTCTGATGCAATCATATCTTTTAGTGTATTAGTGTATTTACTGCATTATATAAATTATTATATCTCACAAAGATGATGCCCAAGAAGACATTCTACTTCATTATGTTAAACTAAATGTTCAAAATTTTACAATAAGATGAAAACATAAGATCTTGATTTGCAAAAACTGTAGTTTACAGAGAAAAACTATTATCAGAGTTGAGATCAGCATACTCGAATTAGGCAAGAACAAGTGTTTTGTGTATGCAACAAAAATTTTGTTCTCCAGTGTAATTTTATAACTTTTCTAAACAACCATGTGAAGGTACAAAATGATTATTTAGTTGACTATGCATGTAGTAGGAAAAATCTTTTATTTCTCAGTAAAGCAATTAGTGGTAGCATTACATGCAAAGGTCTTTTTTATTTTTGTTGTTTAATAACAAGCATTTTTACCATGCTCTTTCAGGTTAAAACTGTACTCAGTACTCTGCAATTTATGTGTTAGCCTCTATTACGCTAGTAAGATATTAATATATGCATGAAGAGTTGCAGTGAACGTAATTATAGTGGCAAAGTGATAAACACATCACTATTTTGCCTGGTAATATTATGTATTTAACAGGTTTATTTGTTCAACAGTTCTAACTTTAATTATATTTTGCCATTTGGGATTTTTAGACATATAACAATCATAGCTCTTTGCTGGCTATTAGTCTAAGAAGATTGCATTCATTATAAAAATAATTCATATTTGTTTATTTAATTTTATTTTCTTAATTCCTTATAAGTAAACAAAAAGAATGAAAACTTTCTTTGCTTTTGGTATCCTGTGACTCATTTGGATGCTAAAGAAATCATTTCCCATTTCCACATGTAGCAATGAAACATGATAAACAGTGTTTTGACCACAGGCCGGCTGGGTCACAGGGACTGTGCTGAATTCTCTCACACAAATTTGAAGTTAGGTGTTAGTCCTCAAGACCCCGGCTCCAGATCACATGCAGAGAATCTCAAGTGCTTTGGGGAGCACACTGACAAAAATTCAGCAGGCAACATGTACTGAAGGTAATAAGTGGATGCAGAGGGCCAGCCTTTATGAGCCAGGACTCATCCTTTTGTGTTTAACCACAGCAAAATGATCTCTCCTAATTTCTGCCCTGTCAGACAGTGGAGAAAAAAAGACTTGGGTAAACCCCAAGAAGATGAGTTTGTAAGAATGTAACAAATTCATGATACATCAGTCAAGATTTGAAAAAATGTACTGATTGCTCTTTTGCAAAACAACTGTCATATGATGAGCTCATTATTTTGGTGCTTATGCAGAATGAAGTGAAGGCTTCAGGACCAAATGCCTTTTTCTGTCTCTTATCACCAGATGTATTCAGAAATCAGCCTCTGCAATGCTCTTTTAGCTAAGCCAAGTTATTTCTGCAGTAAATTCTTTCAATAAAAGCAGATTTTGCTCCCGCCTCCAACCCATATCTGGCCTAAAGACACATTTTATTTGGTTTATATGGTGTTGTTTGTGGAGATACAACTTACATACAGTTGATTGGACAGATCTTAGTTGTAGTCTGTGATGAACTATTCTTATGAAGCACCTTCAGAGCCCCCTCTCATATCAGGATGTGGAACCCAGAAAGCTCTTTCACATCCCCCTCCTAGCGCTTCACCTTCCAACTAGGTACCTGTCAGAGTTATTTATTTATGCTTTTGGATTAAACAGATAGTGGTATATCTCTAAGATATGGTTATTAATTTTATTCTTTTGGTATCAAATTTTTCAAGTACAACTGGTTCATTCCTGATAAATAGAACTTGCAAAGCACAGTGTAATCGAAGAGACAAAAGTTCTTTCCCATCTATTCATTAAATAAACATTCATTGTAATACATAATATGTGTTAGTTGCTGGAAACAGAAAGATTAAAATATAAAACACCAAAATGCAACACAGAACCTGCCCTAAAGAAGCTTATAGTTTTGTCCCTTTAGGCTATTCTTTTGACTATGGTTGAAAATGTGTATATGTGTGTTCGCATCTATACACACACACACACACGCATACACAAACACACATGCTCATGCAGCTTTTATTTATTTTATTTATTTTCCCTCATGCATAAAGCTTAAAACAGATCAGATGATGTGATTAACACGTTGGATGAACCAGATCAGTGGCCTCATTATCTTCCTCCCATACAGGCATGAGGTTAAAACAAGCATGGTTTGCACCTGGTAGATATACTCTGGTGTCTGTGGTTTGACTTGTGACTGACTCTTTTTGCTTTTTTGCCTAACCTCTTAGCTTGGTGCTTCATTTGGACCATCTTGTTTTTATTTTATTATTGTTTTTTAAAATTTATTTATTCTAGAGAGAGAAGAATGGAGAGAAAAAAGAGAGAGATAGAAACATCAATATGTTGTTCCACTTAATATGTGCTCATTTCTTGATTGATTCTTGTATGTTCCGTGACCGGCATTTGAACCCATGACCTTGACGTATGGGGATGACACTCTAACCAACTGAGCTAGATAGCCAGAGCCCTATTTGACTTTTGATAATTACTTTCCTAGAATGTGTTTTTATTTTATTTTAGACCATGCTCTGAAGCCCATGGAGCATCTCCTCAGACAGTTCTGGCTGCTGGGACCCTTTCCTTGGTTGCATCCCTATAACTACTTAACCAAGAGTAGAGTTCCGGTGACAGACTGATGCGCTAAGCAACAAGATTCTCTTGGTATAAATATGTGCATTTACAGCAACTTTCCAGTTTCCTTGGTTTCACCAGAAAATGCAACATTTTCCTTGGAAACTCTCTCTTTGGAATTGGAGAATTTCTTCCTGATTTAACAGCTCAGTAAGTCAGTATGTTTTCCCCCTGGAATATGCTTTCTTTATGTCCTTGTATTAGGGTGCTTTGTATGTAGTAGAACTCCCATTTGTAAAAACATGAACCTTTAATGTGGCTGACAGTCCTCAATACCTTTTTAAAAATTTATTTATTTATTTGTTTGTTTGTTTATCTTATTTTCCAAGTGAGAGAAGGAGAGAGAGATATAGAGACAAATTCCCACATACACTCCCATTGGGATCCACCTGGCAACTGCTGTCTGGGCCCCATATTCTGCCCATCTAAGGCCATACTCCCAATAGAGCTATTTATAGCAGCTGAGTTAGAGTCTCCACAGAGCCATCCTTAGTGCCTGAGGCCAATGCACTCAAACCAGTCATGCCATGGTGTGGGTGGTGAAGAGAGAAAGAGAGAGAGAAGGGGGAGGGGTCAGGTGGAGAAACAGATGGTCGCTTCTCCTATGTGGCTTAACTGATAATGAAACCGGGACATCCACATGCCAGGCCAATACACTACCACTGAGCCAACTTCCCAGGGCCAATAGTCCTCAATTCTAAAGCACACATTCTCCTGTGCTAGTACACTCATATCTGTATGTTTTTGCAACTGTATTTAGCCATTTATTATTTTTGTAATATTCAAGACTGAAACCCACCATGAATTTGTCAAGCTTTCTGCTTCACAAATTTAACTTCAGCTTGAAAGGTAATGCAATTGATAAAATCAATGTTGTGTATCAGAAATTACATATATCTGGCATGCATTACAGGGCAAGAGAAAATAAAAAATCACAGGAATACTATATATTCGTATACTCTGAGAGAGAAAGAAAAACACTGTACTCTGGACTCTGGTGTGTTTATTCAACCATAACTTTGTTTTCTTCTTTCATGTTTATGCCAGCTTGAAATTTTTTGTACTGCGTGTTGTGGCACTCTGCAATTAGCAGGGTACTTACGTACAGAATAGAGGAAACTGACACTCACTCCATGTACACACAAGAATACTGTGGCCACATAATCATACAGAGATAAAAATGATAATTCAATAGTAACAACTGATCCTCCTGGCCCTGCCTTGGTCTTGAACTTTTTCTGAATTTTTACAATAGGATCCACTTTTGCTTATGACACAAATCTTGTAGATTTTGCCACTCTGGAGGATATACTTCAGTTGAGCCAGCAAAATGATGACTGCTTTCTTGGTAGCATTCCACTTGGTCATTACTGACAGCACAGCACACTCTTCCAAAACTGCAGTTGGTGCATCGAGTGTGGGTCATGTCTTACAGGGTGTAAAAAATATCATACCCATCATTTACCCATGTCAGCATTGAGCTGGGTTTTTTTTTGTTTTTTGTGTTTTTTTTGTTTCTTTTAAAATAGGTATTCTATGAGGAATAACATAGAACTTCAAACCTTAGTGAAGTAAATCAAAAGAGTTCTTTAAGAAAAGTTAAATTTTTGGTAGAAAGTCTGTTGTAGCTTCATTTTGTGAAGTATCTGATTTCATTCTAGCATTGGGTCTGGTATGTTGTAGGGCATTGCACAGTCGTAAAAGTGGCCTCCATGTGTACTCAAAATCTTCTTTTAGCAGCTAGACGTTTTTTTCTCAGAGATGTCGTTTGTATCTAATAATTTCAAATTACTCATCTGTACACAGAAGAAACTGGTCTTTGACATTCTCTCCTGTATAATTTAGTTGTTTGAGCAATTATTTCTCTCAAATTTGTTTTGCAAATGTCTGACTTCCATACAGTTTTCACTTTGTAATACTTTGATGCCCTAGATTTTATTGTCTGAGAATCAGTTGAGGTTTTCTCATGACATTGGCTAAAGCAAAATAAAGGTGAATTCTTGCTCAGTACTCTTCTTTTAATATATGTCTGTGCTTCCATTTTATTCCAGTATGTTATTTTTTAAAAATGAATTTTAACCAGAACTCTCTTTTGAGCATTCTTGACATACTGATACTTGAGAGTATTTTCAGTTTAAACTGTTTATTTTTTTAAAGTAATGTGTGGTCGTTTAAAATAATTAACGTATGTGTACAACTAATATTTAAAAAAAATAAAAATTAGTAAGAGTGCACATGAGCAAAAATGAAAAGAAAAAGACAAAAAATGCAATAATTTCTTCTTGTTATTCTTTGATATTATTGGCACATTAAAAAAATTAAAGCCGGTGAATTTTGCCCATCAGAACCTACAATCAGTGAACCACCCTGAAGGCTACTGCTTAGTTTTCTGACCTTGTATGCACAGGATGATAAAGGACTCTGCAGTCAAAGCACCACTGGCCACAGAACATTTGAGCAACAATAGGTAAAGAGAGGTAGTGAAGAGATGTGCTCCCTAATTCTGTACTCTCATGAGTGCTATATGGACTCGTTACAGAAAATGACAACATGTACACTGTGTGTAAATAAGAAACTTAAATCCATTAAACTGAGAAAAGGTCCTCAGAGCAAATAATTGAGTGTCATCATTTTCCAGCATTGCACAATCCAACATGCATAATAAGAACATTTCTGGGTAAAGTGGGCATTAACAAAGACTGCAGTGCAAATTCCATAAAAGGCTGCAGAGTGTATGAAACCCATGACCAATAGCAACAGAACAGGAATCTTTAGTTTTGTGCCCACACAATGTTTTAGCATTTTAGCTAAATACAGCTTAGTTTGCACTAAATAATTTTGCATTCCTAGTAAAAATTAGAAATGGCATGAAAACTAGTTGAGTGGGTTTCTGCAAAATAACATAAAGATAAGGTCCTCTCTTTGATAACCATTTGATATTGATAACCATTTTATATTATCAAAACTAAAAATAAAATACAAGTTTTTTCTGGGTGAAATTTGAATAGGGAGCTGACTTCACATTTTGGTCTGAGGAAGGAGAAAGGTTATATCTAACAGGACACATAGCCCAAATCATGTCTGGGAATAAAATAAACTTTGGTGGTTCATTGGTGTGAAGACCCTACATTAAGTTAATAATAAAAAATGCCTATTCCCAGAATCTAGTAGATCTTAACAATATTGTTATTAACTTGTTACTAAATCTTTTATATTTATTCATATATTTTATCTGAAACACAATTACCAGCAGCATTATTCTCAATTAAAACAATTAATTTATTGTTTCGATTTTTAGAAAGTAACATGGAATTCTCCAAAACTAATAAAGATTTTGAAAACCATACATAAATTCTATCAAAAATTGTCCCTGTAACAAACTCAATAGCATATACTTCATAAACTACTCTATGCTTTTTTAAATTTTATTTTTATTTTT
Source organism: Rhynchonycteris naso (assembly GCA_037038555.1). Taxonomy (NCBI): domain Eukaryota; kingdom Metazoa; phylum Chordata; class Mammalia; order Chiroptera; family Emballonuridae; genus Rhynchonycteris; species Rhynchonycteris naso. Next base: position 150,317,655 of record CM072997.1, read on the forward strand.
TGAGAAGCTGGGAGAGATACGAATATCAAGCTGCTCCTGTATGTTTGATTCCTGACCAGGGAATCAAACTGGCAACTTCTGCGCTCTGAGAGAATGCCCTCCAACTGAGCTATCTTCTGACTAGGGCTTAAGTTTGTGTTTTCTTTTTTGTAGAGACAGAGACAGATGGGAGGAGTAAGGAAACACTCATTTATCATTCCACTCAGTTGTACAGTCATCTGTTGCTTCCTGGGTGCCCTGGCTGGGGATCAAACCCGCAATCATTTTGTCTCAGGATGATGCTCTTAACTGACTGAGCTAACCGGCCAGGGCCTACTTAATATTTTTAAGTTTCAAAATGTTAACACAAATTTATGGTATAGAATTTAAAAAAAAAGTTAAAATTTTTACGTAACATATTTAAAGTAATATAATCTCAGAAATTTATATAAGATTTTAAAAAGATAAATAGTCACTGTCTGAACTGTTTTTAATTATTTCTGAGAGTCCTTGGAAATTAACCCAAATGGTTTTTCATATTGCCACTCAGTGTTGAGGCAGTAAATTATAGGAATAATTATGGGGAAAAAACATATATTGGAGAAATACCAAGGGATTTATATCCATCAATAAAAGATAAAGTTGGCCTTTGAATTCTCTAAACAATCTCAACATTCTCCTCTCTCCTTGTAAGACTGGTGACATTCAAGGGTTCTGAAGTTAGTGGCCTGCATTCATAGTAGTTGGTATGTCCAGATCCATTCAACATGATTTGTTAGTCTGGAATGCCACTTTTGAAATAGTCAGTTTATATGAAGACATGTAAGAGGTAGGGTAGTTGGGGTCTGATCAGGGATGATCAGGATATTTAACCACTATCCCCCAGACCCTGGCATTGCCTAGTAAGGGAACTAAGAGCCTAAGCTTGAGTCCCATCTTACCTTCAGAGTTTCTGCAACTTTGGGAAAGGCAGTTAACTGGTCGGAATCTGGTTTTACTCATCTTTAAAACAAGAATCAAAATGGTCTTGCGTCTTAGGGTTATTGTAAAAACAAAATGAAGTTGTGCTTATAAATGTTTAGCTCCATGTTTTTGTAGAATAAGGACTCCATAAATGGTACCTATTGTATTATAGCTACCTATTATATTTGCCTACATAGACTACATAAAACATTTATGTACTTATTCAAAGGTATGTGTGTTCAAGGCTCAGCTCAACATGAATTTATGTGATTATTAGATGCCAGCACATTTATTATTGAAGGATCAGCCAACAAATTATACCCTGCTGACCATTAGGAAAATTTTATGAAAATTATACATGGCTAAAGTTTAGGGAAACATAACCAACAACATTTTTAAACATTACATACAAATCCTGTTATGAGGTATTAAGAAAAAAGGAACACTGGTAGCAGTGAACCTTTATGTGTAAGTTTAATACTATCCATATAAAAAGGCTCCCTATAGGTGTGTGATCAAATGAATGGTATAAATACAAACTTTGAGTAAGACATCTTGGGAATTGTTTGATGGACAGCAGAATGTAGAAGGGCAAAGGGTAAGAAAGTCAAATTGTCTGAGAAGTTTCTGCAAAGATAATACAGACCTATTTTTTCTGATATAATGGACATAATTTTCTTTAATGCTAGATTATTACTTAGTCAATTTAGGCACTTAGGAATTTGACTCATATGGATAATAGACCTGTAGCAGATAATAAAAATTTATAATGTGAACTCATTAAAATCTTTCTGTGTACCATGGGTGGTCTCATTGAAAGTCACGAAGTACCACGAATTTCTTAATGTTGCTTCATATTTATAAAGCATTAACTTTTTTATTTTTGAGAAACTGGCTAGAGACTTTTTTTGTGTATGACAGCAACAAACATGGAGACAGAGAGAGGGGCAGACAGACAAGAAGGGAGAGAGATGAGAAACATCAATTCTTTGTTGTAGCACCTTAGTTGTTCACTGATTGATTTCTCATATGTACCTTGACCAGGGCAACTACAGCAGACTGAGTGACCGCTTGCTCAAGCCAGCAACCCTGGGCTCAAGCTGGTAAACTTTGCTCAAACCAAATGAGCCTGCACTCAAGCCAGCAATTTGGGGTTTCAACCTGGGTCCTCCATGTCCCAGTCTGATGCTCTATCCACTGTGCCACTGCCTGATCAAGCCTGGCTAGAGATATTTTTAAACATCTTGTAAAACTAAGACACAAAACTTTTTTTTTTCTTTTTTTTTTTAAGCAAGAGGGACAGAGATACAGATACAGACAGGGACAGGCAGACAAGAAGGAAGAGAGATGAGAAGCATCAATTTTTCATTGCAGCACCTTAGTTGTTCATTAACTGCTTTCTCATATGTGCCTTGACCAAGGGGCTCCAGCTGAGTCAGTGACCCGTTGCTCAAGCCAACAACTTTGGGCTTAAGCCAGAGACCTTGGGTTTCAAGCCAGTAACCTTTGGGGTCAAGCCAGCGACTATGGGGTCATGTCTATGATCCCACATGAGCCAGTGACCCTGCACTCAAACTAGTGAGCCTGCATTCAGGTCGGTGATCCCATGGTTTTTAATCTAAGTCCTCTACGTCCTAGACCAACACGCTATCCACTGAGCAACCCCCTGGTCAAGCCATGGCTTCCTAACCACTGCATTCAGTCTCACTCTGTTCACTTTGGTCATGAGACTATTTGGGACAAAATGGAGCATACCCATAGTTATCGTCCAGAACTTAAGATTTTCAGAATTCCAAATTGAGTTTGATTTTACCTGTTTGTTTTCCCAAACTGCTTATTAAAGCAGTTTCTGTGTATGACCCAAATTGAAAACATATAAGTATTGAAGTAGGACCACATGCTATTTTCACCCAGTTTAGAGCAGAAAATGTTGGCAAGGATATTAAACTGTAGTTGGATAGTTTCCCACTAGCTTCCAAAGAGAGTAGATAAGAAATGTATGAATACCCAAACATTTGAGTATTTTTTCAAATCTTTACTAAATCCTTAGACAAACTTTAAAAATCCTGTCCACTGCTCATTTATCTACACAATGTATTTGGAAACAATAAAGGAAAATCAATGAGGCATTGAGTTGGCAGGAGAGTGGAACCTGAATTCAATGCTTGGCTTTGAAAAACAGGGCTCTAGCTATGCTGCTGAGACATTCTGCTGGGAAAGGAAACCCCATGATAAGCCAGGAGCACAGGCTGTGCTTGGTGTCTGTGAAAGCAGTGGACTAGGTTTGTGGAGGAGACTCCCCAGCAACATAACACTACTCATTTTGAACTCTGCTGATAAAATGGGTGCCACGCAAGCACAAAGGAGCTACAATCTATGATTTACTTTAGCTACTCCCTAATACATAGGTACCTGCCAATACTATCTGGGATGATTAGTAAGCTTGCACTGGCAGAAAAATGTAAACAAAGTGACAACATAAGACCTGTGGTGGGGGTTTATTTAATTCTTAAGTATTCAGAGAGAGAGAGAGAGAGAGAGAGAGAGAGAGAAATAGAGAAAAAGAAAAAGGAATCTTGGTATTGGATGCAAATATATATTATTTATTTATACACTCCCTTTTTTCATTAGATAAAATAAAAACTATTTCAGATGCCTAAATATTTTAAAGAAAGAGGAGATTCTATAACCTTAGGGTGTACCTCACCCAAAGGCAATGGACTGAATTAGTTCAACATCTAATCAAGGTTTTTTTTCACAAATTTTAGAATTCTTTCTATGAATCTATCAATAAAATCTATTTTTTTTCTTAAGTTAGTGATTCAGTAATCTGAATATTTAGATTTAAATTTTTTATTGCTCATTATACTTGTTTATTGCCACCTATATACAATGTTCTACCTTCATTTTACTTATCTGTTAAAAATTCTATATTAGCTTTGCAATAAAAATTATAATATTATTATTATTTACAGATTTTGGATTAATCGACTTACTTGTTTGATTGTTACTGGCATAATTTTGAAAGAACAAATTCTGTTTATTTTAGTTCATATTCTTTATGACTACTATAGTGGAATGTTGTAATTTTTCTGACCTCAGTAGGACATATTGGACATAAAAAATTCTAAAAGACTCTCTTTAAATTGCTTTTGAATGGAATAGAATTAATATACTACTGATACTTGTTAGAAGATGAAATGACTGCAACTATAATATATAGTTTTCTGCTTTCTCATGCACTAACAGAAAATGGAATTTTTTTTAGTTTTTTAGATAGACAAATGTATTTTATTAATTCATTTAATTATTATTTATTGAGGAAATACTAGTGCCAGTGTATAAAGCAGAGAGATCCCATGCTTTTTAGAAGAATATATTCCAGTAAGAAAGAAAGTAAATAAATATGTCACAGATATAGTAATTTTATATCCAGATGATTTCTATGAAGGAAGTAAAATAGGGCAATGTTTCAGAGTTTAAACAAGTAGTAGGAAAACTTTTATAAAAACTAATGTAAACGAAGGCTTGTTTGAAGTACTACATTTAAACTCAGACTTGAATGATGAGGAGAAGCCAACATTCAAAGATATTTGGAATCATCACTATGAAATCTGACTCTGGAATGTGCTTTGCAGATACAAAAAGTAGGAACACTTTAATAAAACACCTTTCCCAGAGCGAGAGTTTTTCTGTGAATCACAGTAGCAACTTCCTTATACTTCCTGGATCAAATTCTGACCTCCTGATTTTTTTGAGAATGGGTTTGTGTAGCTGCCAAGCATTCATTCGTCTAACTTGTAGACCACTGTGACAAGGACTGTGGGTATATACGCAAACACTTTTCTCTTCCTGGGTGCATAATAAGCCACCTTTCCCTACTTCTTATGCAGTTAGGTGTTGCCATGGGACCGGAGTGCTGCTAAGAGAGTGTGGACGGAGTGATGAGGGCGCCACACAGCCCTCGCTCTTCTTTCTGCTCGTCTTTTGGAATTATTACCAGAATTCAGAGGAACTTCAAAGACCTAAAAGGGGTGCATCAAAGACATAGACAGTGTCTGGATACTGAAATAGCCATGTGCAAGGTGATCTGCTATTCAGGAATGCTTATTTTTGACTATACATGTGTAATTAATCAATTTCCTTTTGGTTAAGCCGCTGAGTATTTGTTAAAGCAGCCAGTGTTGTATTGACTAAACTATTAATAATATAGTTACTACATTTTCTTCTTTTATGTATATACTTTGTACTCTCAATTCTATTCTGACTAAATATCATATAATATTGTCTCCAAATTACAAATGTCTGTGTCTCCTTGACTCATAAATAATGAGTTGCAGATATCAGAGACAGAGGGTCTACAAACTCAAAGATTGTTGGCAAGGGTCCACAGCCTTAGGCAATGAGAAGACAGCAGTAACATAGATTCCTCCTGCTGTGATACTTTTTTCTCTGGATGGCTTAAAGCATACTTTGAATCAACTTCTCTTAAAGCTTTCAAAGCTAAAGTGTGAGACTCATTTCTAGTGTAAGGATATATAAGGTGTGCCTAATTCAACACCTTGATATTGAGAGAGAAGGCAAGGTGTATCTTGCTCAAATAAGAATCTTGATGTAGAACATGAATTATATTTCCTTTAATACATGTCACTCATTCTTTTTTCTTATCTATGTACTCTCTGTCCCATTCACATAAGGCTCTCTCCTTTATTTCTTAGTGTTCTTCCATTTGTCTTCAAGTAACAAGTGATTTAATAGTTACTATAAATCCTAACCCTAAACCTAACCCTAACACTACACCATTCACAGTGAATGGTTGGCAATTACGTTTAGAGTGGGAACAAACTATCTTTAAGAACTAGACAGAGGAAAAGAGACAAGAGTGAGGCATCATAAAAGAGCTTCCTATTGTCACCTGTTTTGCACAACATAGAGGAAAAACCACTTTCTTCCTTGGAGACTTTGCCATTCTCATCTCCTGGTTTGGGGCTCTGGATGACTTGAGACACACCAAGTACAAATAATGACTCTTCACTGGATTGGTTAGAAAGCCAAGGTTGAAAATGTTGAGGGGAGAATGGGCTATGAAGCCTTCCAGTTCAGAGTTGAAAACTTAGTTTCTTTCTTTCTTTCTTTCTTTCTTTCTTTCTTTCTTTCTTTCTTTCTTTCTTTCTTTCTTTCTTCTTTTTTTCTTTTCCTTCCTTCCTTCCTTCCTTCCTTCCTTCCTTCCTTCCTTCCTTCCTTCCTTTTCTTTTTTTCTTCATTCCTTCTGAGTGCATATACCACTGATGAACTCTACATAAGGTCTGCAATTGAACCAATGTTAATTTTCTGGTTTTAACATTGTTTATTATGGAAGATACTGCTATTTGGGGGAAACTGGATGGTGGGTACACAAGACCTCTCTGTCCTATTTTTTCAACTTCTTGTGAATTTATGATTATTTCAGAATAAACAGTTAAAAAGTATTTTAATAGAAAAATAGAAATATATAAAAATAAATTCAACAATAAATATATAAGTTCATAACAATAATTATAAAATTTTATTGTCAAAACAAAAGCCTAAATAATAGGTTTTTATTATTTCCCTCTCTATTTAAAGAGGGGAAGTTTCAATGTATCCTAAGGAAGGGAATTTTCCCATAATTAATCTATAATTTCAATGGCATATCTATTATATTGCTAACAAGTCTTTTCATGGAACTCAACTTTTTTATTTTTTATTTTTATTCATTTTTTAGACAGGAGAGAGAGAGAGAGAGAGAGAGAGAGAGAGAGAGAAGGGGGGAGGAGCAGGAAGCATCAACTCCCATATGTGCCTTGACCAGGCAAGCCCAGGGTTTTGAACCAGAAACCTCAGCATTCCAGGTCAAGGTTTGATCCACTGCGCCACCACAGGCCAGGCCTCATGGAACTCAATTTAATAAAAATATTTAAATGCAATATATAAAGTTATAATCTATATATATTATACATATATATACATGTATGTTATAAATATATCTATATTATATATAATACTTAGATGTTTTTGGTGTTCATTTTGTATATATACATATACATAATCTTTATGTTGTACACTTGAAACTATATGTCAATTATACCTCATTAAAAAAAGTTATCAAAAAACTATAATATTTGCCTGGCCAGTGGTGGCACAGTGGAGAGTATATTCACCCAAATGCTGAAGATCCTGTTTTGAAACCCAGAGGTTGCCATCTTGAGCATGGTCTTGCCAGTTTGATGAGTGCAGGGTTGCTGGCTTGAGCACAGGATCATTGACATGATCTAATGTTTCTGACTTGAGCCCAAAGATCACTGGGTTGAAGCCCAAAGTTGCTGGCTTGAGCAAGGGGTCACAGGCTCAGTTGGAGATTCCCAGTCAAGGCACGTATGAGAAGCAATCAGTGAACAACTAAAGTGATACAACTACAAGTTGATGCTTCTCATCTCTCTCTCTCTGTCTCTATCTTCCTTTCTATCTCTCTCTAAAATTAAGAAAAACAACTATAATAACTGTAGCCATAGTTCAGGAATAGAAAAATATATGAATGAGACAGAATAGAAAGAGTAGAAAACTTAGAAACTCGAGTGACATTATCAAGTATTGGAGAAAAGAGGGGCTGTTCAATAAATGATGTTAAGCCAACTGGTTATTCATATGCAAATAAAGTAAAATAAAATGAGTCTTTTTCATACACCATTCATTAATGAAGTCCAGATAGAATAGGGACTGAAATATAAAGAACAATACTATAAAAACTATTACAAAGACGATAAATAAAAAAGCAAAACAAAGCAACCAAATCTCCTATTACATCTGAGTTAAAAGGAATTTCCTAAAGAAACATTGAATAGTACAATGTATAAAAGTAAAAAGTGATGTATTTAATTATGTAAAAATTTAAAATTTTTCTTTTCAAAAGATCCAGAAAACAAAATACAAATGAGAAAAAATATATTTAAGTACCTATGAACAAACAAACAAACAAACAACAATGGATTAGTACCTTGAATCAGTACAGAAATGCTATAAACTGAAAGAAAGCAAACTCAATAGAAAAGAATGGCAACTTATTATAAAAAAATCAAAATTACCAAATGACATAAAAACATACTTAAGTTCACTACTGATAGTGGAAATACAAACAAACAAACAAAAAAAGATGACATGCACTTTATTATCTGGCAAAAAACATACTACATATGATAGCAACATGCCTTGGTGATGATAGCAGGAATAAAGAATTTTGATACAAAGGGTTGAAAATTTGCAAACTTCTGAAGATGCCAATTAGCTAGTTTTAAATATGGTACCACCTGTAGTTGAAACAAGTACCACCAATTTGGAAAGAATTGGCTATACTTAAAAAGTTTGAGATGCACATCCCAAATAACTGCTTCATTCTACTATGATATGCTCTTCCTCTTGAAACTCTAACACTTGCTCACAGAAAGTCATATAATGATTATTTCACTGCCGCTTATAATAACAAACAAACAAACCAAAATACTTAAGGAGGAAATAGTTCACCTAGATCTAAAACTGTCATCATGTACGAATCTCAATGACATAATGCTGATTAAGAAGTTAATGACAAAAAATATATATAAATATTTATAAATAATATATATAAATAAATATATAAATACAAAGGATATATATATATATATGATATGTCAAGTGAGTATAAATATTGAAGACTCAGAATAATGTGGGCAGATAGATGGATAGATAGATGAAATATAGAAAGTGTGAGCACAGACATGGATGGGAATGATACACTGCAACTTTAAGACAATAATTACGTCTACTCTGGGGAACAAGAAATAGGAGGAGGTAATGGGTAAGGTTTTAGCTAATTCTATAATGTTTATATGTTTTAAGCAATTTAAGGCAAATAAAACAAAACATACTAGCATCTGTTTAACCTCAGTGGTAAGCATGTGGGTATTTGTTTCTTTATATTTATCCATTTAAAATATTTACTAAAATGAAATAATTTTGAAAGAAAGGAACAGAATGCAAGCAAGCAAGAGGCAATTTAGTTGTAGAAATTTTGTAAGTAACAGCATGTACCTTTCTTGTGGCAGTTTTATTTTATTCCTCAGTCTCCTAAAGCAGCAGTCTGGAGAATGAAGTGCTCCTCAGTGAGGATTCAGTGGGGGATGGAGGAGGTGACAAGTCTTCTAAGTGACAGGTTGGGGCGATGACATCTCGCAAACAAGCCTTCTCAGTTGTGTGTGCACCCCAGGGTCAGGCAGCTGGGATGTTGCTGGGATTTTAACAGAAGCCAACTTGGCAGTATTGTAAAAGCAGTTCCCTCTGGTTGGTAAACATATTCAGGAGCGCTCACACCTGCCCGCTCAGGTCTTTTCCTAGTGGGCTTGTGAAGGTCAGCAGGACGGGCAGTACAGCCCATCTCCTCACACCCTTGACAGCTTGGAAAAACATGCCAAGTGTGGCCGTCAACATTTTCTTCAAACCACCACTGAGTCCTGACACAAATGAAATATTTTTCTTCTCCTGAGCAATTACTCATGGAAAACACACACACACACACACACACACACACACACACACTAATATTAATAATAATAAAAACTTCCCACATAACATGATTAAATTCCAAAATAATTTCCAGACTGTTGGTGAATTTGGGTCCTAGAGGACTTTCATTCTTTTTTTCTTTTAAATTCTTGCTGTTTCCACTGCTGACTTCCATTCCTAAACACCAAACAGAAAGTTGATCTTGTTCATAGAATAATTTCTTCTTGAACATATGCAGTAACATTCCTAGCTCTGCCTCCAGGTCTGTTAATTTAAAAGAAGATCTTTGAATTGATTGAACCTTTGTGGTGCCACTTACAAAATAGATTAGAAAACAGATTATAAACACAGTTGTTGTCAATGGTTAAACAGAATTACCTATTTCTAGATAGAGAAATTATTATTTGTGTATTACTAATAATTGTGAGGGTAATTGCAACACTAATACCCAGAAACCTCATCATGCTAGAAAACAGAATTGTAAGCAGAGGAATTGGAACGTATTCTGTAGTATGTTAAGAAAAAATTTCATAGGAAAACCAATTTTCCCTTGACAAAACAACATTGGGCTAAAGAAAATTAGTAAAGTCATGATTGATACAGTATCTGGATCCAGACCACCTGGACTCGAATGCTATCTCATATTTATTTGTTTCACCATCTTGAACAATTTACTCCACTACTCCGTGTCAGTTTCCTCACGGGGTTGTTGTGAGGTTGACCAGTGAGTTAACACATGAAATCCTTAGAATAGTGCCTAGTACATAACTGCTGTGATGGCCTATTTGATGTGTCTGCTTGGCGAGGCTATGGTTTCTGGTTATTCAACTAGAAACTAATCTCTGAGTTGTTGTGAGTGTCCTTGGTAGATACGGTTAAAGTCCACAATGAGTGCTTCCAAGTAAGGGAGTTCATCAGGCAGGCCAGATTCAATCAGTTCAGGCCTTAGAAAGCCAACCTAAAGAAGAAATTCCACCTGTGGAATTCTAACTTTTGTGCATACTTAGGAGGTCCAGCCTGCCTTTCACATCTGCATGCCCTGTGATTTTAAGTCACGCCTAGCAAGCCTCACATCACATAAACCAATTCCTTGCAATAAATATCTTAATATATATCTTCTACTGATTTCCTTCTCTACTAGAACCCTTGCTGATATGCTTATACAGTATTGTAACATAAAGCACGTGCACACATAAAAATATTATTATTTTAGGTTAGAGGTTTACCTGTGTAGACAGAAGGATAGTAAGACATAAAGTTTGCTCAGGAATTCAGGAATAGGGAAGGGCATCAAAAAATATTTGAAGGGCAGATAGTGCCTGGATACTGGGAAACATCGATGACAAAGTCCCTAAATTCTTATTCTGTGACAAGGCCCAGTAACAGATGCCTGCCGCCTTCAGTCAGCCCTGGCCTCTTCTTTCACACAACGGAGGTCCTCTGGTGATAGTGCGTGTTCCTCACAGAATTCATAGGTGGGTTTTGCAACTAAAAAAAGTGGTCCAGTTTGCTACAAATTAAAAAGTTGTCCATTTTTCTCCATTTAATATAACTGATTTAATTATAAAGATCTTAACATTTCTCAGGCATAATTTCATCTCATTTTCTCATAGAGAAAAATAGTTGGTTATGACTGGGGTGTGGATAGCACAGGGTCCCAGTGATTTCAAAAACTGTGTGAATGTGGAGCTCTGTCTTTCAGGGTGTGTTCAACTATTTGAAATTTGAAAATAAATAATCATATCATCCACTGGGGCATTTGAAAGAATGTACTTTGCAAACAGACAATCCCTCTAAATAGGGGCATTTTTCAAGTTGGTCAAATGTGAGAGAATGGACATATGGTTTGGCAGCCCATTTAATTTTGCTTTGCTCTTTGTGTGGGGGATGGGGAGACCAGGGGGTGAGGCAATAGGATTCTGTCTTCTGTCAACGTTCTTTTATTTCCTTCCACTTGGTTTTCCTTTACTTGCTCGGAATTTCTTTACATTAACGCATTCACCCCACCCCACCCCAACTGTAGCTGTTGACAACCGACTCAACACAACGCCTCCACAGAGGGCAACGGGAGAGACAAGGTGAACTCATGAGATTTTTCCCAGGTCTACACTTATATTTGTGCTAAAGGATTAAAGAGATATGTAAATATTTTCTCCTTTGTGCCTATATTTTATTTACACTTTTAAACTACTTTTTAAATAGAGACTGAATTACAATAAAATATTAAATATGACAATGCAAGGTGCTATAGATTACACCTAAAAATAAAGCAAATTGATACTTGTTTACATAGAATTTTTTAGAGCAATCCTAGGCCAAATGATAAAATCAGCCTGCCCTTTCTGTGACCCAACTTCTCCACTCTTTGAACCTTCCAAGCTGTCTCAGCTATTCACACTTTACACCCAGACACTATTATAGATGAGTAGTTGAAAGGTGTTTATGCAATAATGTTATGAGTTTGAGAGAAGCACTTTAGTCATCCTTTGACTGTATAAAGAGTTTCATACATTAGTCTAAGTGGGTGGAGCAAGAAGAAGGTTGTGGGAAGGGAAGCCTTTATTTCTCAGGCAGGGGAGAGTATTGGCAGACCGTTGGGTACTGCAGCTACAGTGACATAGAGAGAGTGCTGAAAGCAGACTTGAATGGCCTGGATTCAAGTCATCATCTGATACATACATAGTAATTGTGTGCCTCTGTGTAATCTATTCACCCCCTGAGGCTCAGGTTCATGGCTATAGAATGGAAGTCAGAGTACCTATTCAGAGAGTTTTTTGAAATCTTAAAATGATCATTTACTTGCACATTTTTTTATAAGTTGCAAGCTCTCCATAAATGGTAAGACTTATTCTCTCCCTCATAAACACAGGGACATCTCCTCTTCGTTTCCTCAGGTTAGGCTTCCAGCCAAGAAAGCACTCTGTCCAAAGGGCTAGAAGTCATAAAAATCTATACTTCTGGAGTCCTTACTGAGTGCCAGTTGCTGTTCCAAAGATTTAGTTGAATAATTCACTTAACCAATACAACAGCCTAAACAGGTAGGTACTGTTAGTATCATCAGAGAAGGAACGTGAAGCACATGAAGATTAAGTAACTCACCCATGTTTACACAGCTACTAAGTGATGGGGCTGGGATTTGAATGCCATTGCACTGGTTTGAGATCAGAGTTATAAAACTCCATTCTACCACAATAAAGAATGACAACATCTCTATGATTTAAGGATATTAAATATTTTTATAGAAAATCAAAAGAACAAATCAGGAGGATAATTAAATGAGTAAAGGAGAAAGTAACTTGGCAGATATGTTGGACATAGATAAAGTAAGTAAGCTTATCTGTGCAGAAGATGGTCAGGAAAGGATGGAAGGGCCAAGGTAGCAATAAGTATTCATGAGGTCTTAAGTCAGCCAATCATGGACTACATGCATTCTGACCCCAAATGTCTGAGAAGTACAGATAAATTATAGCTACTCATCAGGTTAATTGGCAGGGTAGAGCGACTGGCCAGATGGACCTGCTTTGTGTCTTTTGAAAAGTGAGAGTGTGTGTTGGTTCCATGAATGTTTCATCTGCTGAGCTCCTTGGCTCAAATCTCTGCTCTGTTGCTTGCAACAACTTCCACAGGGAAGGCTGATGTGTAGAGAGACAAGAGACATGAACATTGCTTACCAAGGTAGGGTAGCCCTTCTATCTCACCTGTACACTACCTCAAGATTATTGACACCCGTTTTCTTCCCCTTGCTCTTATTGTATGCTTTAAATTGATTTTAAACGCTGTGTGATGATGTCATCTATGAGCCTCTGTTCTGTGGCCTTGGGGACAGCAAAGCAAATTGTACTTGGAGATTCCTTGGAAGATAATTTTCCAAAGAGCTCCCAAATTCCATTACAGTCAATGATTTTAAACTCTTTCAACAAAAAGTCCAACCCAGTTACTTGTAAGTAGTGAAAATCATGTTTAATTTTTAATAATCTTCCTTCCTTTCTTTAGCTGCTCACTGATAATGAAAATGAAGCCGGTAATGATAATGATGACCTGGACATGGGTGTAATGACTTTTCATACTGATTGCATGTGTGATGTTCCAGGACATTCTGAACTGCTTGCATCATCTCATTTAATCCTTGCAATGGCCTCATTAGCTGGTTATCATTATCATCCTGATTTTGAATGGAGAGCTTCAAAATTTTTAAATAGTGAGAGATAATTCAAAATAGTTAAGTATTATTTATAGTAAAAAATTCACTTATATAATTATCACATTGCTGAGCAAGGATTCTAACAAAGTTCTGACTCTTGAGTTGCCCATTTTACCGTTTAGTAAGTGGTGTTAATAGACCTTACTTCCTCAAATCAAGTGCACATTTAAGAAGAAGATAGCCTGACCAGGAAGTTGCGCAGTGGATAGAGCATTGGAATGGGATGCGGAAGACCCAGGTTCGAGATCCCGAGCTCGCCAGCTTGAGCTCAGGCCCATCTGGTTTGAGCAGAAGCTGGCCAGCTTGGACCCAAGGTCACTGGCCCCAGCAAGGGGTGGCTCAGTCTGCTGAAGGCCCACGGTCAAGGTACATGTGAGAGAGCAATCAATGAACAACTAAGGTGTTGCGACGGCAACGAAAAACTAAAGATTGATGCTTCTCACCTTTCTCCGTTCCTGTCTGTCTGTCTCTATCTATCCCTCTCTCTGACTCTCTCTCTGTCCCTGTACAAAAGAAGAAGAAGAAGAAGAAGAAGGAGAAGGAGAAGGAGAAGGAGAAGGAGAAGGAGAAGGAGAAGGAGAAGGAGAAGAAGAAGAAGAAAAAGAAGAAGAAGAAGAAGAAGAAGAAGAAGAAGAAGAAGAAGAAGAAGAAGAAGAAGAAGAAAAATGTGAGAGAAAGACCCAGAGACCCCACAAATTAAAATGACAGCCTTAGACAGTCAAGGACTGACAGGATATATGTACTTATCTGAAGACCTGGAAAAAAATGTATGTGTGTGAGCTTAGGAAGAAATTAAACTTTAAATAACTGTGAAAGCAGTTTAAAATTGACATTTTTCACATACTAAGTGATAAAACAGTAGCCTCTGGAGAGTAACATTAGGGGCAATGCAAAAGACCTTTCAATATTTATTTCTTCAATTCTGTATTGTTGAAAGTTTATGCTTATATAATAAATGGAGGAAAGAAATATTATTTACATCTCCAAATATAATGCTGGTGGACCAGAGCAAATTTACAGTGATATCAATGAGGCTTCAGCTTCCAGGTCCCTTCCAGACTCTGCACTTTATTTCTTATATGCTGTTTTGTATAAGTTTCCAGAGTCACCGAATATACAACTTCCCTATGAAAGCACAGGAGGTAACAAAGAAATGTTAAAGTACAAAATATTAAGTCAAAGTATCATATTTAATATCACCATCAAATAGTGCAATGAGACAAAGTGTTAGTGTGTTTCAAAGCAATTTTAAATGACTGTGAATAAAATTTGAAGTAACTTAAAAATAATTTTAAAAATTCTTTAAATATGAAAATATTTAATATTTAAATATAAATTGTAATTTTAAAATATATAATTATTTAAAATAATTTAAAATAAAATGTAAAAGGCAGCACTTTGTTTTTGTTTCCTCTTTCTGTGACTATTTCCTCTTTCTTCCAAATGTATCTGCTTTTTTTACAGAAGGCTGAAAAGATGGCAATATAATTTCAGCAGGGAATTTTATGCAGATGCACTTTTTATGATGGTAGTCCTGGGGAGAGTTTGATTAATGACCACATATAACCTGGTTCAATATATATATTTTTAAAGTAGTCGTTCTTATTGGCAGCAATGCACTACAAAGGGGAATACAGAGGCAGGATCTCTTAATCCAAGGACACAGACCAATGGGTCAGTTGGGCATTGTTTATAACCTCTAAGATCAATGATTTTGAAGGTCATGTGTGGCACACATTTATTTAGCCTGCCGGTAGCAAGTCTGTTTCCTGGATATGTTAACAAAATTGCTAACGTTAACTATTTTCTTTACCTTGGCTTGCATGCTATTTATATTTGCAAACAACTATTTGAAGACAGATTCACCATACCCCTTAGTTCGTAGGGACATTCAGTCACACCATTCATCTGACTCCCAGCTTTTCTCTAGAAATTAACGAAAAACTCATGTAATTGGAAGCATAATTACGTATTAGAAGTAGCAAACATGAAAACAAGTAACCCACCATGGTGAGGTTATTAGAGAAGGGTGTTAGAATCACACCACCATTCAACACCTTTTAATTTTATAGTTTGTTTTCTCCAGATTCCTCCACTGCAGGTTTTGCATGCCTCAAGAAGCTCTAAGCCTATAATTCTAAACCCTGGCTACACCTTAGAAATAGCTAGGGGAGCGTCTTAAAAATATTATTATGTCAGGCACATATCTCTAGAGGCTTCATTCAATTGATAAAACCCAAATGTTGGCATTTTTAAAAAGCTTTCCAGAGCATTTTGCAGTGTAGCATGGTAGAAGCTACCCCTCCGTGCCACAATTAACCAGTATCACTACCGTGGTCTGCTAAAGACCAGCAGTGAAGTTTGGCACCTAAGTCAACCTTTTTTTCTCCCCTTTTCCTTTACTCTACCCTTTAGTAACCTTCTCTTTCACTCTCATTCATTCATGCAAAAAGTATGTACTTACTGTGCAAGTGCTAAGTCCTGACACAGGGCTAACATTGGAGATACAAAAATATAATCATAGAAATACAGGAATAGTTTTTGAAGAATCAGAGTTTATCAGATAGCTGATAGGCAACCAACCATCTGATCTGATATGGGACTTTGGTGCTAAAACTAGGAAAGTCTTGAACAATAAAGAACTAACATTTAAAAAATACATTATCTTCTGTATTGAGTTCATAGAGGGTAAAAATCCAGATAAGAACACCATGCGTAGTTAAACTTAAATTTTAAATAAACAACAAATAATTTCTGATTGTGAATATGTCTCAGGTAATGTTTTTCTAAATCTTATAATCCTAATAGAGGGTGTGTTCTCATTTTAAATATCCAGCTTATCTAATGGAGAGATCGAAGCTCCTCCCAAAAGATATAATCCTTTACCATAAAAGGGCTGTCATCATGATACATAATAAGATTTTGGTCTCTTGGTAACATGAATATCAAATAAGTTACACATGCCTATTTTGGACAGAGATATCAACTAAGCAAAATTGTCACTTGTGAATATTTATGAGGTTTTTGCTACCAGCAATCTTAGGTAGTCCAACTTTGATAGTTTGCAATGAACAAAAGAATCACTCCACCCAACATATTATTCTAATATTGGTGAATTTTAGCGTGGCTTACTAACATGAAATAAGACCTGGTAATTGCATGCATATCAAGTGAAATATGAGGGAATTTCAGAAAACATTATTTTTGGCTCATTATCAAGTACTCTCTGTAATTTGTGCTGTTTTAAATTAAAACTATGGCCAAGGAATGCATAGGTACTTGGTGATTATTTCAGAGTTGGGATCTACCCTTAGCATGTCTATTTTCATTTTAAATGATGGTTCCTCTCAAAGTATCTACCTTGGGACTTGCAGTTAAGGGAAACTAGGGCCCTAATATGCTGAATGTCTTTCTTGAAGTTCATGACATATTATGAAATAGGTCTTTGTGGTAGTTTGCTAAAGGCTTCTTGTCCTTCCTATGTATTTGACTTTGTTCCTGTACCTTTTCAAGAGGGAGTCTATTGATTATGTTACCCATACTTTAGAAATTTTAAGAACCAGACCTGTCCTTAATATTTGCAGGGTTTGCGGTAAATGAAAATTCACATACATGTAATTGAATATACTATAAAAATTATAAATCAGTTTCACAAACTGATAAAAATAATATGTTCTCCTTGTGTGAGAAATATGCTTTTGTGTTGTCAAAATCTAAACATGCATGTAAAAGTATGATTTTTATACCAACAATTAAAAAATAGTAAGAAAACAACTAAATTTATTATTGTGCAAATCTGTATGTTCTGATTAGCTCTGATGATGTTAGGATGACTACTAAAATAAAGACTATCTATAGCTTATAATGTATTTATTCTGTAGTAGCCATCTTAGCGAAATCACTTATTATTTATTTATTTATTTATTATGTGAGAGGTGGGGAGGCAGAGAGAAAGATCCATCCAACAAGCCCTCCTGCCAGGTGATGCTTTGCCCATCTAGGGCAAAATAGCTCCGTAACCAAGCTATTTTAGCACCTGAGGTGAGGCCATGGAGCTGTCTTCAAATTTGGGGCCAACTGCTCAAACCAATCGAGCCATGGTTGAGGGAGAGGAAGAGAGAGAGAGAGAGAGAGAATGAGAAGGGGGAGGAGGAGGGGTGAAGAAGCAGATGGTCGCTTCTCCTCTGTGTCCTGACCAGAAATTGAACTCAGGACTTCCAAACATGGAGCCGCTGCTCTACCACTGGGCCAACTGGCCAGGGCCCAATTATGTTATTTTAATAAAGATTTTTACATAATTTATGTTCTAGTGACAGTAATGGTCTCAAGAATTAAGAATATTAAAAGTATACAAAATTAATTTTGGATACATTTTCATCAAAAATGTATGGTAAAGAAAGCGTAAACAATGAAAAGTAAAAACAATGTTTTATGTTTTTTCAAAAAAGCTTTTTTTTTCATAAAGGTCAAAATTATCCATAAAATTGAAAGGTAAAGCCAAATTATAACAAACAATTATTAAAATATTAAATAAGGCATTTTTATATAAAGCTCTTGCCCCATGTAAGAGTTTTGTCATTAGGTACTGGAGGATGAGAAGCCAAAAAGAAAAAAAAATGAATCATGGAGTTAAAGTCCCAGCGAACCATCAGACAGAGAGAGGAAGGTCCAGGTGACTCAGGTGAGCTCATGGAAGCCCAGGTGAGCCTAGCCTCAAGAGAACCCATTAGCTGAGTGCAGATTCTGAGAACCCAGGCAAGAATTACAAAGTAACTGGCCAGCCAATACAGAAAATAATAAAAAATAATAACTTATTATTAGGTATCTGAGACAGTATTATATCCACTTAAGAACATGATAGGAAGACAGAATAAAGGAGTTGCCCAGTGTAAAACTGTCACTTCATACAGGAATTATAGCTTTAAACAAAAGCTTCACAATTTTTCTCCCTTTCTGCTATTTCTTAGGAAGCTGCAGAGAGTCTTCCAGAAATTGAGGAAAACTATAATCGAATCTGTATTATTGCTTTGGATCATAGATTTTATAATCGAATCTGTATTATTGCTTTGGATCATAGATTTTATCTGTCAGGTAAAGTTCATCCTCACTTTTAGATTCTCTGACACTTGTAGAGCAGGAAAAAATCAAAGGTTAAATTTTTTGGTACTGAGGTAATTCAGAGATGAATATATGCTGAAGAAATGGAATAAGGTGATACAAAGGAGGATTTAGCCAAATTCCTAATACTGACATACATATCATTTTACATTTAGCTCATATATAAACCTGACCAAAAATTAGAATTTATAATATTCAGTAAAACAGTGTGCATCTGTTTTTATAAAACTCATTATCTGAGATATTATTGATCAAGCATATCAGATTACCAGATACTTGTTGAACTCATACTGTGAATAAGGCTCTGTGTTGGATGATGTATCACACATACCATCTGAAAAACCTGCTAGTGACTGACTCAGATTTCTAGAATGATGTGGGTATTTTTCCTTGGCAGTATAATAGATGAATGAGGATCTTGAATTAATTTTTGTACACACTGAAGAAATTTCTGCTGTGTATAGAGATATAAATATATCAATAAATAGATATAGATATATACACACTATATATATGTATATATATACATTAAACACACATACACATACATATATATTTTGCCAGAAATATACTAATAATATCATCTATCCATTTCAAATACAATTGAAAAGAGAAAGCTACTTTTTCTTTTATACTCTAGTTGTTGGAATATTCTTACTCTGTATTATGTTATTTTTATTACAAAAACATTTTAAAATTTATTTATTTACTATTTATTCATTTTAGAGAGGAAAGAGAGAGTGAGAGAGAAAGGGGGGAGGAGCAGGAAGTATCAACTCCCATATGCACCTTGACCAGACAAGTCCTGGGTCTTGAACCGGCGACCTCAGTGTTCCCAGGTCGACGCTTTATCCACTGCACCACCACTGGTCAGGCTACAAAAACATTTTAAAAAACATGCTCAGAAGCTCATATGTTTAAGACAACGTATGCATATCTTTTAAATCATTGTTGCGTGAGCATTTATTTATATTATTTGACATGCTTTCTTTTTTGAATTATTTTACTCTGACTGCCATGAGAAAATACCACAATCTGGGTGGCTTAAAAAACAGAAATTTGTTTTCTCACAGTTTTGGAGGCCAGAAAGTGCAAGCAACATGAAAAGAACAAGGTGTTGGCAGGTTTGGTTTCTCCTGAGGCTTGTCTCCTTGGCTTGCAGATGGCTAGTTTCTCTCTGTGTCCTCACCTGTTCTTTATGCTGGGAAAGCACATCCCCAGTGTCTTTCTGTGTGTCCTAATTTCTTCTTATAAGGACACTAGTCAGATCAGTTTAGGACCTCATTTAACCTTAATAATACCTCTTTAAAGGTTCTGTCTCCAAATATAATCACATTCTGAAATACTGATGATCAAACCTTTCAACATATAAATTTGGGGGAGGGGAAACACAATTCAGTCCATAACAATTTCATTATCTTGTTCATAACAACATTGTGTATAAATCCTTTTACATTATTATAAAGCAGCATTTTATATATAACTCTTAACATTAGGTAAACATTTTGTACTCATTCTTTTGATTGTAATAATAATTAACATTTATTTAGTGCTTACTGCCAAGTGTGGCACTGATTAGTTTATTTGAACCCGGTATTTAAGCCTCATAGCAACAACATAAGCTACATACTGGTATCACTCTTACTGTGCTGGTGAGAAACTGGGATATAAGAGATGTTCATTGACTTGCAAAGTTCATGACTGGGAAATGGAGAAAAATAGTCCAACCCCTTTGTATGCAAAACAGCTTTGTGAAATGGATATTTCAGGTATATACAATGTAATTTGTTGGGGGTGGGGAAGTGGATAGCTCCTTTATATATAGTTTTGAACTCCCATATGACAACTCCATTTATTTATCCTTGTGTTTCTAGCATTTAAGCTTGGTACCAATAGTTGGTAATCAATACACTATTGTTTTGTTGTTGGTTAGTTTGAATCATTGTTATTTTATTTTAAAAAACTAGGAGATAGTAAGTAACTTTGCAATATATTCAATCTGACATTGCAAAGTAAGCCTACTTAATGAAACATAATAGAAACGTTTTGTTGCACTTGAAAGGTATGTGCTTCACAGATGTGTGGGTCAAACCAAATTCAGATATTGAATAGTTTGGCTAAAATCACCAGCAAACAACTAGAACTTTATTCCATTTCTGGTCCCAGAATATTACTTTTACATTTCAGTGTTCCATTTATGAGTGAAATGACCTGCTAAACTTTGAAGGAGAGATAGAGAAACACATATTTTATATTCCTTTTAAAAAGTGCTTGTAAGAGTTCCCTCCAAAAAAAAAACTTTAACCCACAGCTTTTCTGGAAATTAAATATTTATTTAATAATGCACAACCAGCTTGAGAGAAACAAGATTTCATGCTATTTTCAGAATAGCCACAATAGCATTTTAAAATTTTTAATGAAAAATATCATCATCTATTGGGCAAGCAATTAATCTTGTTTCTGTCTCTATACTTTAAGATCACAAATGCACCTGTGCATTGCTAGTTGTTCCCCTGTAACACCTACCACATTTTGGACAGTTTCCGCTTTCTTTCTGAGCAGAAAGCCCTGGGGTTTCAGTGTGCTTCCATTGGAAGCCAATTCATGGTTGTTTTCTTCCTTTCTCCATCTGGTTACTACTGTGAGTAAATTGGAAATACTGATGCTTTATCAAAGCACAGAATGATGAAGTTTTAAGCATGTCAAATTGTTCCTAGCTTTTCACTTAGAAATCAAATGCGATCCTGTTTCTCTTTTGCTCCTTTGCCTGTAGCCATGCTCTGCGCTATCTTAATAGGGTTTCTTTGACTTTCCTTCCTGTAAAAAGAGAATAGATGCTGTTTATTGGTAATTTCTTAAACATTTTCCATACTCAAATAACCACAGAAGTGTTTCATTTGTTTGTTTGTTTGTTTATTTATTTATTTATACTATTTATACAGAGACAGAGAGAGTGTCAGATAGAGGGAGAGATAGGGACAGACAGACAGGAACGGAGAGAGATGAGAAGCATCATTCATCAGGTTTTTGTTGTGACACCTTAGTTGTTCATTGATTGCTTTCTCACATGTGACTTGACTGCGGGCCTTCAGCAGACCGAGTGACCCCTTGCTGGAGCCAGCGACCCTGGGTCCAAGCTGGCGAGCTTTTGCTCAAGCCAGATGAGCCCGCGCTCAAGCTGGCGACCTCGGGGTTTCAAACCTGGGTCTTTCCGTATCCCAGTCCAACACTCTATCCACTGTGCCACCACCTGGTCAGGTTCATTTAATTTTTCAATGCACATAACAGCTCATGACATACATATTACTTTCTTCTACTGAATTTAATACTACATGTGAAATTGAGTGATTCTGAAATTTAGTTCTTAAATTATTTTAAAGAATTTCTTTTTTTAATTTTTATCGTTTTAATCATTTAAATTCCTTATCTGCAATGGGGAGATGGTAAGTCTAAATTGCTTCAGAGGTAACCTGAGAAAACAAATACCAGTTTGGAAAGAGGTTTGAGTGTCTCTGCTGAAAGATTTTTTAATTTATATTATTTTTGTTTCTATCAAAAGACTGGAGAAAGTAACAGAATAAAATTTAAGGTCCAAGACTCATGTTCAACTGTTTAAGTGTAATTCTGTTTCAGTATAGAAGCCTTAAGTTCCATTCTGTATGTGATCGGTCCCACAAAAGGCAGAGATTTCACAAACTCATTACAATCAAATGGGACTTGAATTCTCTTGTCTAATGTCATAATAAGCAATTATGAGCATCTTCTCTGCATTCAAATCGGGTAATGGTGAAACCCTAGAGAGAAATTATATGCTGGCAGACTCTGGCTGATGGAATGTGCATATGCTCAATGGATCCCTAAAGACTGGATGGTAGCTAGATGCCAGGGACAGATTGCCTTCACTAGTTAGGGTAGACACTACCTTCAATTATGACTTGGGTTTTATAATCTGAGCAGTTATAATAATATGT
This sequence comes from Rhynchonycteris naso, assembly GCA_037038555.1. Classification (NCBI taxonomy): domain Eukaryota; kingdom Metazoa; phylum Chordata; class Mammalia; order Chiroptera; family Emballonuridae; genus Rhynchonycteris; species Rhynchonycteris naso. The sequence continues at coordinate 150,340,440 of CM072997.1, forward strand.
GTGCTCATTCTGGAGAACTCACTGTGGAAACCAAATGAACAGCCTTTTCCATCTATTTCTCATTTTCATAAGAGAATAAATAGCAAATGAAACTCTACTTTCCATTTCACATTTTTCTGATGGTGAAATCTGGGAAAATAAAAGCTGCAATTACACTATATGCTACCATTTCATTTTAAGTTAAGTCTCCTTTTGTCCACTCTGAGAAGGGTACAGGTTTTGCATTATCATTAGGACTCTTTGTACAGATAATCAAATAAGTAAACACTTGCCGTTCTATACACCAGTACCTCTTATTCATTGGAAAATTTTCCTGCAAATGAATTAGTTACTAAATTGCAGGTTTCTTTTCAGCTGAGTCCTCTCAGCAAAATGAGATGACCTCTTTCTTTTGTCACTAGTTAAAAAGTAGTTTCAACCAGATGACTTCTAAAGGATATTTCAGCTCAAAAATGTATGATTCAATGACATAATGGTCAGATGACATTTACACATTTTGCAGAACTTTCACGAGGATAAGTCTAGATTGTATAAGTCAAATAGAAAGTTGGACCAAATTAAACAGTTCTAAAAAAAATTAGAATTTTTTTAACTGAAGAAATCCATAGGGAAATGTGGATAGTTTGCAGGAATTATTAATATTATTTTTATAAATTTATAATCTGCAGTTTAGCTACTTCCAAAAAATATTTAAAACATAATGCACATTGAAAATTAAACTATTATAGATACTCTAAATGTATGGGCAGTGCTTAAAACTTCAATATTTAGAGATGCTACATCTATTATGTGGTTCATTTTTCTCCCAACAAAATCAATGCAGTTATTCTGTTTGTCTTAATAGCCAAATTATCCTGCTGCATGGTTGATCTATCTGTGATGGCAGCCTTAGTTATTGCAATGGTCAAAATCATGACGTGGTCATCCCAGGCAAATACAGTCAGCATGCCTTGTGAACCAAACCTTAGCTACAGCTTAGAAAGAATCCTTTTGATGCACACAAATTGCAAAGAGATTCCTCTTTGATTGTTTTTTTTTTGATGATCAAAGTGAGTTGTTTTAAGACGATCTTACCTTGAAATGACTACTTTTCATTTTGCATGTTATGTACAAACATCATGTTTTCTGTTCCAGGTATTGTAGTCTTTCTTGGTTAACAAAGAAAATTGTCAATAAAAGGACTAGCCCCCTTTTTAAACAAACAAAGCAACATTCTCCTACTTACCATAAATAGATGCAGGAATTTTTATAGGTGTTGACAGAAAGATGAATAAAAATGTATAAGCAACCCCAAACATATTACAATGAAGTTTTTTTTGAATAAAAAAAAAGATTGTTAGCTCTTTTTCAAATTGGTATGTAAGTCACAATAAAATTTATTTACGCAATTAGGCTTAAGAATTGGGTAGAAGGATTAAAAATAAACTAATCAACAACAAACAATCAAATAATGGCAGGAGATTTGACACAGTGAAAGGGTTGCCTAGAGTTCAAAAAGCCTACTTTGCTCATGGGTTTTCATCATCATGGTTCCTTCTATAATGACTCCAACGCTCTTTTTCCATCTGATATCGAACTCTTGTAATACTCCGGAAGAAGAACAGAACAATGCACCCAAACTTGAAAAAGGCTGCTGTTTTTTTCATGCTTTTAGCAACGTGACCTTAAGTATTGATTTATAGCTCGCCAAAGCACCCCAGAGCAAAAGGGAACATTGGTAATTAAGTCGGTATCTGCACTTTCTAAAATAGTGCTGACTTGCACCAAAGACAGACCCTTTATGTTTCCCTCCGTCTCCCAGTGAATGCAGATGCAGGCACTGACTTCTGACCTTTCTCCGAATTCGCTAGCTGCAGCTGTTATTTTTCTTTTTCTGGGCCTTCAGCTGCTGATAGACTGGTAAGATTCATTAAAGTGGGTGTGCAACTTTCTTTTAAGCAAACATAAAGCAATTTATACCTCTGGCCTTACTTATAAAATCTATCTTTATTGAGGTCAGAATAAAAGTAAATGCTTTCATTGGGGCACCTATCAGGGACTTGCCAGATAAGTACCTAGGCAAATTAACTACACTAAGAAAGCACAAAAATTTTTTGAAACATTTTATTTTGAGCATGGAATTTTCCATTCTAAAACTCGCAAGATTGTAAAGTAAATTGAGTCAGAAATCTTTTTTTATATTCCATTAAAGTCATTACTAAAATAGGGCACCACAAAAGGTAATAGTAATAAAATCAAATACCTTGAGGTATGTATGCAAATTATATGCTAATATATGGTAATCTGAGTACTATAAAAATACTAAATACAGCTAATTTAAGGCAGGTAAGTTGCTGTGTTTTATACTTCATAGCAATATGAGAGAGGTAGTGTATTATGATAATCATAGGATTGTTTGTCTTGGGAAATATATCTAATATTTTAGCTGGATTTCTTATTCTGGTATATTTATCCATTTCACTGAATGTAATCAGTTTTTCTTTTATTACAGCGGATTGTAGATTCATGAAGTTAGTGCAAAACTAAAAATTAAGTGTTTAGCCTGAAGGAAACAAACACTATTCTCTAGAAACTTTGGAAATGTCATGCCCACTCAACATGACCCTTATTGTAAGTGCCCTACATCAGAGTAGTGGGTTCAACTGTCAGTCACATTAAAAACTTGAGTAACCAGAGGCTGTGGCCGGTTGGGTCAGTGGTAGAGCATCAGCCTAGCTTATGAAAGTCCTAGATTTGATTCCTGGCCAAGGCACACAGAAGAAGCACCCATTTGCTTCTCTACTCTCCCTCTCCTTTCTCTCTGTGACTCTCTGCTCCTCTTCTCTTCCCCTTCTGAAGCCAAAGCTCCATTGGAGCAAAGTTGGCCCAGGAGCTGAGGATGGCTCCATGGTCTCCACCTCAGGCACTAGAATGGCTCTGGTGGCAACGAGTAACACCCCAGATGGGCAGTGCATCACCCCCCAGTGGGCATGCTGGGTAGATCCCGGTCCAGTGCATGAAGGAGTCTGTCTCTCTGCCTCCCTGCTTCTCACGTCAAAAAATAAAACATAAACTTGAGTAACCAGAGCCAAGAATTCTCAACTCACCTGAAAATGTAGGGTATTCTTTCTTATAGTAAATTCAAATCATAGAATATGTGTTTCCTTTTTAACTCTTAAGAAATTCTAAGGAAATGAAAATGAAAAACTATAATGAGATTTTTAAGAAAGCATAAAGTTGATGTAAAGTCTGCCTTAAAACTTGTTTTTCCTTATTCTAACTAAAAAGATATGTATGCATATTCAATATGCCAATAGTACTTTAATCTCTAAAATGCTTTTGATCTATCATACAAAATATATGCTTTATCAGGTTGAAAATTACTCAAGTTCAGCCAAAAATTCACCTGAAATTAATTTGCCAACTTATTTGTGAAGTTCATCATGTTGATCCTTTTCAGACTGCTGGGTGGAGATTTAACAACAGCTCTGCAATACAGTAGGTTGATATTTCATAAATTCCTTATATATCATATATCATTATTTGAAACAAAACTAAATGCAAAAAACAAACAAAAGAAAAACAATAACAACTGAAACCAACCACCACCAACAAAAACAAAGATATGGTTAACATATAGGATAATGATTCCCAAACTTTATAATGCATTAGAATCCCTGGATTTGTTTGACCTCAGATTATTTAACCCCACTACCAGGATTTCTGATGAAATTGGTTTGGAGAGGGACCCTGAGAGTGTTTGCTGCTAATATGTTTCTGGGTGGTACTGCTGATCCAGGACCCACCCTTTAAAAACCAATGCTGTAGGCCAAGGACAGCTAATTGTATGACCTACAACAGTTAAAGGCTTACATTAGTTTTCTTTGAAGACCTTTCAGGCTATTTTTACAATCAACAAAGTAATTCTTGCTTAGGTAGAGGTCATGCTATTTCATCACCATTGGGAGTGAGGTCATTTTAAGCGACTCTGTGAGTGCTGTGACCTAGGTTTTGTGAATCACTTGTTCCTTGTGTTTGCTTACTTACCCTGACTTACACAATGACAGTTATATTTACTGGGACTCCTTTAGCTGCAAGAATCATAAACCCAATTTAAAACAATTTAAACAAAATAAGATTGGATACAGGATCCTGGGCTAGTCACAAAATTTAAGGACCAGAGAACAAGTGAGGACTGGGTTTCTCAGACGAATGACAAGACACATTCAGCAGTTTTCCTCTTTATTATTTGACTTTAGTCTCACAGCCCATTTTCCTTTGTGCAACCTAGGATAAGATGGAGAGCATAAACAAGGTTATACCTTCACAGATTTACCACTACTTACCTCCTTTCTCGTGGTTGATATGGAAAATCAGACAGGTTCTAGGGATTAGGACATGGATATCTTTCTGAGGCCATTATTCTACCTACCACACTGCATGTATGAGGAGTGGATTCAGATATAAATAGTCATTATTCTATCTTCCATGATTATACAGCTTATACCAGGAGATGGAAGTGAAAAAAAAATACTTACCACAGTTTAATAAGCAGTATAATAGAGGCATCTATCTGCATGTCCCACTGATGGCCAAAAATAAGAAAAAGCAAATTCAGTCTTGCTAAATTATATATTTTTTTAAATTGAGAGATGGGAGAAATTTACCTAAATTTTGAAGAAAAAGAAGAAAACTTTTAGAAAGATGTCAAGTAGGTGGAGATTTAAAACAAAGATAATATCCAACTTGGATTTTACCTTGTGCACAATGGGATGTTTTTCATGGATTTTAAGTAATGTAGATATCATATTTAATATGTGTGTTAGAAAAATCACCATACTAACATTGTGGAAGAAAGTTTATAGAAGGATTTATCTGGTATTGGTGATATCACCAAAGAGATTATTGGAATACTCCATGAAAAAGGATATTATAGGCTTATAGTAAGTCAGTGGCAAAGATGATGAAGGGAAAGAGATAAATTTGAGAGAAATGCTAAGGGATAACTAGAAGGATTTTCTGAGTTCATGAATGAAGAGCAGTAAGAGAAAAAAGAGTGAAGGAATTACTCTTGGTTTCTGCTTTGGGTAACTGGTTATTGATGGAGAAAAAGATAATTGCTTCCATCTTGGTTTTATTGACATAAGGTACCAGTGAGAAGATGTTGAGTGAGGATCTATCTTTATAGTAATTAAAGATTATTGGCTGATTTTCATGTTTAAAATAAACCCCACAGGTGGTATTCTTAGTGTACTTAGATGAAGAGGTTCATCAAGAATGAGATGATGTATACAGAAGGAGACCATGGCCCAGGATCAATAAGGAGACATAGCACAGAGCAGTATGAATAGTGTCGAAAGGAAAAAGCCAAAGAATATATAAAAATGTTACGAATAAAAACACTCTGTAATGTACATTTAGAATAAAGAGAATATAAACAAAAGACATGCTATCCAATATAAACAAATGACATTATAAAAGCAAAGTTCACAATGAATTTTTTTGCATATGTCTTCAAAAAAGAATGATCTTTAAATTGAAAAAGAGTATAATAAAGATGGCAAAAAGGCAATTTTTTTCAAAGATAGATGAGAGAGATACTTAAAGAACATCTATTTGCTTTAAAAGAGATCTTGTCTTCCAGTTTAGATTATTCCAGCATAACAAAATAATTTCCAGATGCTATCACAAAACCATTACTTGTCATCTCTGAGCAGTACCAAGGAACTGGTCAAGTGACAGAAGACTGGCATTTATATGGTAAAGACATAGTCTTCCCTTTGGTTCTTGGCAAATTCGAGTAGTCAATCCCTTGAAGAGTTTAACAAAAATGCGTTTCTTCAGCCAGACTCTATAACAAGAACTAACAATGAAAAAAAAGCACTCATTCGTAGCAAGTCATCTTTTTTACATTTTTACTTTTCAGGGAACAAAAGGTTTAGAGAAATCTAATAAATGAGGACAGGATCAGTATGGAATGAATATATTTTTGTTTTGAAATAAAAGACCCACACAAGGTGAAAAATACATGGGCAAATAGAAAGTCTTATGTTGTGGCTTAGAAAAAATGAAATCAACTATGCAAAACAAGAGAATATTGAGGATTCAGCTTTATAGCAGTTAAAGTGAGAAGATTTTCATATTTGGTTGATTTTAAGTTTAAAGGAAATACTCAAAATTGTTACTTAGTTTGCCTTCATAGACATGTATCATATCACCTTACACAAGCAAGGCTTTACCCATGCTGGCAAAGATCTCATTTGAGGTACTGACTTGTCTTTTGGGTCCTATATTTTACAGGACAAAAACTAAAAGAAAGAAAACTCTCAGGAGCTGGAAATTATGTCAAATGACTCACAGTTGAAGGAGCTAATTAAAATGCTTAGGTCAGAGAAGACATATTATATCTTCAAATATTTGAAGAAATGATAAGAGATTGGGCTTCTCAATTTCTTTTAGCTCTAGAAGGTGAAATTACTATAATGAGGTATGATTAAACTCAATATTGAAAGAACTTTATAACAATAGATCTTCCAAAAAAATTGAATCAGCTGTCTGACAAAAAATGTGATTCTTCTCTGTGACAATCTTTAAACACAAACTAAGTGACCACTTGTCAGGGATATTGGAAAGGAAATTTCAGCATGAGGTGGGAGTTAGAAACATATACATTTCCTGCTATTTTTTTAAACGATGAAGATTCTTTTAAATTAAAAAATGTTCCATGTGTCTTCATGACCTAATACTTCTAGCAGCTGTTACATGAGAAACTATATATAGTACTATAAAAACATTTATTTGGATCCAAAACTTTATATAACTTTGTATCAAAATGCCTCAAAATTATGTTTTTAATTTTATAAAAATTAAATTATTTAGACACATTTTTATTATACAGACAATGCTTGTAGCTCCTTTGAATTCACAATTCCCATAAATACCTTGATGTTTTCTCATGTTTCCAAGGTTTGGACTGAGAATTGAACAAGATAGAAATAAAATTATGCCTCAGTAGGTCTGGATAAGGCCCAAGAAATTGTATTTTTAACAGATTCCAAGGTGATGCTGATGCTGATAATATAAAGATCACATTTTGAGTAGCAACACAGTATTTTCCAGGTTTAAAATTATCTTATTATGAGTCTTACTTTATTCAAATTCAAAGTTGATACTGTTCCCTGTGGATAATTTATAGCATAGTCCCCTGGCCTACTTCAAATCCTGTTTTTACCATTTACTCAAGTAGATTGATCTTGAAGAATTTCCTCCTGATTTCTTCATGAGGTTAATGTAGAAGGATGAAATAACATAATGTATGCAAACTGCAGAGCACAGTACCTGACATACAGCATTCACTCTAAATGTAGGATTATTGATTATTTTCATGACAATGAAGTCAAGGTGATGATAAGAAATTAAGTGGAATGAGATTATAGGCATTTCTTTCATACTGCAATATGGGTTCCTAACAAATTGCATACTAAGAATAATAGAGTTAGGAAAACAAATCATTTTAGTGATTTTTTTAATCAAAGCACTGACAAAACAAAATAATGATTTGTACCTGGGGAGTTGATTCAGATGGCCCCGGCAGGATATTAAAAATAAGCAAAAAAGATTACAGTAATAATATTGGCAACACCTTAATTAAAGAGGCATCGATGAGAGTGGAATGGTCTGAGGATGGTAGAGCTGACATTAAGATGAGCAAGGGAGGTGGGCAGTGTAGGTAGCTTGAGCTAAGAGCCCAAGGCTGGCAGTGCCTCTCAAATTCCTTCAAATACAGTTGAATAGGATGCTGCAACAGCCGGACTGCTGTTTGTTTTATTTTCTTTTCTTCCTAAAATTGTAATTCTACTTCTACTATTCTGTACCCACCCATGCCTGGAGGCAAAGACTTGGAATGGAGAGCAGGAATCACATATAAACCAAGTTGACTTCTGCATTTCACTGACTTAATTCCAATTACCAAACTGCAATACAGAGTAATTGCTAATTTTAGTTACCAAAACCTGCATTGCAGTAGAACAGAGTATATCGGGTTTTGCAGTCTATATTTAACCTGGAAGGCACCGAAAAGAACACCATCTCTAACTTTAATGGATTCTCTATTCAGGTGACCGAGACTCACCAGAGTTCTGTGGCAGAGAAAACGATTTGCAAACACTTGACAAATAAAAGCGAAAGGGCAGAGTACCTTAGTCACAGAGGCTGCTGGTTATATCTCTCTCCCTTACATCTTCCATTCTACTGCATTTCCTTCATTGGCAAAAACAAAATTCAGTTACCAAGCATTTTTCCCTACTTTAAATGCATTCTAAAACCCTCTCTTCACACCTAGCCGCTTCTCTTTGCAGCCTCCATGGATGACAACATAAAGTGGGTAGGCAAGCATCATCAAGTGAAACTGAGAGGATCAGGTGTAATTTGGTTGGCGACCGTATTTCTTTTGGGAAAGAAAGGATTAAAAAAAAAAAAAAAACTCAAAAAGAGGCTGCGGCTCTTGGCCCAGTATCTGGCTAACTGTAAGCTTCATGGCTTTGCCTTGATGTGTGTTTAAGCAGCAGACTGCATTCTGGCACAAGGAGGATTTTTCCTCCACTTGTTTTATTCTAAATAGTTTTCAAAAGCTCCCGTGGAATAGACTATGGCTTTGATCTGGTGAACTTATTCAGTACTGACATTCCCATGAATAACTCCAGCTCCGACCAGCTTCAACCAGTTTTTAAAATCTCATTTAAATTTAAATTCCCCATAATCCTAACAGGCAAGAGATAGACCAAGAGCATGAAAGAAAAGTGAGACGCTTCTAATGAGTTCACAAGACCCTCAGATCAAATGGATTCATTCTGGCAGCAGGGAAGGTGTAAAATCAGTGAAGAAAATAGCAAAATACTTGGTGTGTGCCGTCTGCCATCTAGACCAGAGTTAGTGACCAGCACTTGGTTCAGATGATCCTGCAACATGTTTATGAAGATTCTCAAAACCCTGCAAATTAGAGAAAAAGTCGCTATAAATTTCTAAATATCGGGCTGTCTTGCAAGACCTGTGAATATTTTAGGCTAGACTTTTGGTTAAAATACAAATAAAAAGCTTAATGGGATGAGCAGTTTGTGCGAGAGGAAGCATCACGTGCTTGGGTTTATCTTTTGGGCCTGGCTAAAATCTATTCTTTTTTTGTTTCTCTACCACCTTCCGCAGCCCCTTCCAAATTCACACTCAGGAACCTTTTCTTATTCTTGATAATGTGAGGAATTGTACCTACATTAGAAATACAGAAAGACATTTGGTATTTACGTGCCCCAATAGCAGAGTCACATTTTTTCAAGACGCTGCATAAGAAATGTGAAATACTGTTTTTTGCTTTTTATAAAGCCAGTAGCCAAGGCCACCGTCACAGACAGTCGGTAATGAAATAACAGAGCCAAGAACTGGTAAGCCATCAGCTTTAATCCGAGCTTGTACCCGGCAAGCAAGCAAAAACACACACTGGGCTCCAAAACCCACTCATTCAGTGCTCACAAAGCTACTGACTTATCCATGTTTCCTAAAATCAAAGGTTTCTAGCTCACCAGCCTTATTCACCTGTTTCCCATCTCCTTCTCTCTGCACAAACTCTGCACAAACTGACTTCTCCTTCAGCACTCCGCCATCTTGGTTGCTTCTCTTGGCCTCCTCCACATGGCCTTTCTCTGCTCTGCTCTCTAATGCTAACCTCAGGAACCAAGAGAGAGCAAGCTCCCGGTCTGCCCCACTTTATAGTGTAGAAACCCAAACCTTTAATCCAATCTACAAACAAGGAAGTCTCTGATACAAAGTCACTTATCTGAGGCATAATGGGAGGATTCCTCATGAGAGTGCACCACCCCACATCATCCAATCAGTCAAGGGTGTGGGGAAAAGCTTACTCTTAAAACTAAGCCTTGGGCTATAATGACCCTGCCTGCTTACAGCCTGTCCCCAATGCACAATAATATAATTACACTCATCGCAAGCATAAGGGCAACCAATATCACCTGGGCAATGGGCTTCCCCGTGGGCAGCGCCATCTTTAACAAAGTGAGCATAATATATTTTATCTGCTCAACACTTATTATCCCTGGCCTCAGGCAAGTGAGACTGACCCTCCATTTGCCTTCTTTATTGTACAATTTCATTGCCCCCTGGGTTTACCTGAAGGTCTCCAACTTTTCTCTCCCCTAATCCACTCCACTCTGGGTCTGGTGACTTCTGGTGCTTTTGTCTGCTCTAGAAGGCTTCACAGCTAACTTCTCAGGTACGGTGACTTTTTCTTTGGACTCAGTGGACTCTGGTTGTGTGATTCTGCTCTTTGTCTGAATCCCAGGGCTGCTGTCCATTGTCACTGGTCTCTCCACTGAGACTAGGAAGGATGTTCAACCCACTTTCCCCCTTTCATTCTCTACTTCTGGGGGAATAATATGGTATAGGCTTTCTTGGCCAAAAATCTAATTTTTTATAGAAGTTCACAAAGCACAAACTAACAAAAAGTGATCATTTGTAGCATTGATCATCATGATATATGTGGGACACATTATGGTTGTCTAAGCAACTTAGATTCCCTAATATTCATATCTACAGAAATAAATATATGATAAATTCACTAGGTAAAGTTAATTCTAGAAACTTATTATTTCTTGAAACTACTCTTTGCTTTCTATCTTCATTTCCTCTGCTTTAGATGAGGACTGTATTCTTGATCACTAACAACCTCTTAATTAGTCCCCTTGCTGCTAGTCTTCTCACATTGTCACCAGAGGATAATGTCAAAAATGTCAGAAAATAAGACTGATAAGGTCTCTCTCTTGCTTGGCTGTTTTAAAACATTTCACTGACTAGCCAGCTTTTACATCAGTATTTCATAAAGGGCAGGGAATCAGAAAGAAACTCAACAAATATATAAATAGCCAGAGATATCTTAAAAAATTGATAGTGAAACTCCCTCTTGGAGAGTCCATATGCATTCATAATTCAGAGCAGTAATGAACCTGAAGAATTCTACACTGAAGAAACTTGTTCAAATCAGAATTTTAACTATTTGATTATAGAATTCCTTCACATGCTATATTTACTAAATATCTATAGTGCTAGTTTCCCAGAGACACTGGGTAATGATCTTTAAGATAAAATCCAAGCTTTTTAACTTGAATCATGGGGCCGACTGTGACAAATTATTTCCTGTCTACCTATCCAGCCTGATTTTCTACCTCTAAAATGTCTTGCTTTTTTATATTCTACCTGGACAAGGTAAGCACAGCATCCCTCTGTCTAGAGTGTTTTTCCTATTCTTGTGGGTGTAGTGAACTTTCTTTCCTCCATCTTTCCAAATCCAAAACAGATGCCTCCCCAAGGCAAGGGGAATTCTTGCCCAATAAAGCTAATCACTCCCTCCGTGGTTCTGCCACTCTACTTGGTTTCCCTTGTTTCACCTTTTAATTGAATTAATATATTGGTTTATAATTATTTGTGAATTTAATGCATTTAAAGGGTTATGAGTGACTTCATGAAAGGGGTCAACTATGTGCATCAGTTTTTAGGCTAATGCCTGGAATATGGTAGGAAATTAACAGATGTTTAAAGAACAGATGAATGACAATATACCATAGAGTGGTATCCTCATTCTCGACTCTGAACTTCTGTTTGTTGGGATATCGAAAATTAGATAATGCATAGACATCAAGAAAAAATAAATGTTTTCATAGGGAAATAAAGTACAAGATGTGTGTGTATATACCTGAAAATATACATACACACATATACACACTCATATATAGATATACAAATATATAATGCATGCAAACATGGATACACATAAAATAACACACGCAGATAGCTTGTATATATGCATGGGACACACACAAGCATAAACTTATGTCTTCATAGATGTCATTTTCTCCAGCCATAAAACACAGCTATTTCATAAAACAATTGTTAGCTAATAGAGGAATAGAAGCTTTACTAAGGGCACTGAAACCCATGGGTCATCATAGCACACCTTGGGAGGTTTAATCTTTACACGTACGTAACCTTAACTTCTCAGGGTTCATCCAAACAACAGACCTGCCGCATACTGCACACACTTCCATTTATCTACTTGGGCTGAGCTGAGCCCACTGGAAATCGAACATTGCTACAGATATTGATCCCAGCACATGGACACTGGCAAGCTCCCTTTGTGTGAAATTTACAGAAGAGCCTGTTAGAGAGAGTTCTGAGGTACAGAGGCCTCTACGAGGCTGCTGCTTCTCTCACAGGGCTGGTAGAAAAGAATCTGCAGGCACTTCTGTCCTGGAGGGAATAACGGTCACTCTGATGCCTCTCAGCTCTGGTGTCAGGGGTGCTCTGTTCTCCCATTTTACTCCTCTGGCTCTGTCTTGCTCTGACCCTCACTGTAATGTGACTGGTTAGTCATGACCTTCACGTGCTGCTGTGGTGCTCTGTTCTCCCTCAGCTCTGCCTCTCTGGCCTTAAGCTATAGTGAACTCACTAAGCACGAGATTCCCTTTAAAAAAAAATTGAACTGAAAGGAGTGTTGTTTTCTTTCTGGCCCTGAAACACCAAGACCCTGTTGTGCTCCTTAAAATTGTAAATTATGTCTGTTTAAGAAAATGTCAGTGTTTTTTAAAACAGAATAACAGTGCTGGAAAAGACTTGGCGGTGCTACTTGTTACCAAAGTTTCATGCAAGAAAAATGATGCATTCATCAATCTGAGCACAGTCAAGGGGCCTAATGACTTGGGCACAATGCCGCTTCAGTTCTTTTAAGTAACGTGATGGATTTTTTTTTCTCCTCAGCAAGTTATCTGAGTAATGTAAAAGCTCATAAACTGAGTTCCAGGGAGACTCTGTCAATAATGCACTATGCTTAACAACAATTAAAACGCAAGACACATCTCATATAATTAAATTGATTTTATTTTCCTTCCAAAAACAAGACTTTTTCAAGTAATAATTGCTTTGGTTGTCTGAAATCGTATTTATGGAGGTGGGGGAGGGAGAAATGTGTTGTTACATTCAGACACCACTCCTTGTATTTTCAAAATCCAATTTTTAAATAGGCAGAGGGGATGATTGAGTAGAGAGGGATAAATAGCTATGGGTCATCTGTGCAATCAACATAGAATCACCATGCTGGGAAACATATTATTTAGCAACATAGAACTTCAGTCCTGCAAGTGGACTCAGAGATGTGGATAAACAGGGGTAAAGATGTCAGCAAAGGGGCCAAGCCTCTGATTTCCATGAGACCCTGAGCAAGACTCTCTTAATGCTGCCACACATTCTCCCATGTAACGAAAGCAGAAAATGCTCACATTTTTCTGTCTAAAATATGTTAAGGTTTGCACACCCAGGAGCTTCACTTTTATATTAAAAGTTGCCTTTTAAAGGTGAAAGTAACACCACCCCCCAGAAAAGCACATAGCCCATTTTTGACCCCAAGATAACTCTACTAAGTTGGGATATTTACCTTAACTTTCCTTACTTGGCCTCCATTCATGTTAAGCAGCTGTTGGAATGAATACAAAGGGACTTGCCTAACTTTCTAGTAATAAGCTTGATTTTTTTTTCCCTCCTGGTGGCTTGAAGGCATTATTTAGTGAATTGAGTTTTACCTTTTCCAGTAATGGGAGTGACTGTTTTTCCATTAAATATTACTGAGTTTAATGGGGCTACAAATATTAAAAGGAGCTTTAGCCACATGGAAATTTCAAAAGAAAGAAAGAGAGGACAGAAAAAATAATTGTTGTTGTTTTATTTTTATTAAACTTTTTAAGCACTAGAAGTACCTGGAAGAGAGCAGACAAAGATTCTGTCTGAGTGGGTTGAACATACTTGCTGTGAAATATGACGGAGTGTTCACTGAGCTATTTTCCATGAGAATCAAATGTTCCTGCTCTCATATCCCGGTCTCACAGCAGTGGCCTTTTAAAAATGTTGCCTCAGTGACTCCTGGTCAGACTGCATCTGTTGCTCCCTTTGGAAGTAATGGCCTTACACTGTGACCAGCTATGCTCACGCTGTTGGGCAAAAATACTGGGAGAAACGCTCCATTTCCGAACCTGTGGGAATTGAGTTCCATCTCTTTCCAGTATTTATTGGAGAAATGTCTAATGAGTTGGGGTGTGGGAGAGAACTTACCCAAGCAGACTTCTTCCCTGCTGGCTGGGTTAATGTATGTCACTGTGACTGACTCCTGGTCTGAAGCCTCTGACTTTGCAGTCACTTGTTCCTGGGTAGATAATGGAGGATGATTGGGTAGATAGAAACTGAACCACAGAGGTCCAGCAAATAATGGGGTGCAGTTAAGCAAGTCCTGTAGCGTATTTGAGTCTCTACATTCTGTAAGATGAAAGCAATGATACTACCTAACCTTTGTAGGACAACTACAATATAGTTGTAATAATGATATGCATAGGGAAAGAAATTGAATTCAATACAAGAAAACAAAATTGTAGAAGTTGGTCATGTTAGGGTAGTAGGATTTAGGTTTATCTGTTTTTCTATTGCTCTGGGTTTTCTATAGTTTTCCCTAGGTGAGCACATCAGTAACAACAAAAGGCCTTTGGACATATCTTTTACTATGGGAGATTTGGTATGTATTTAGTTGAACTCTTAATAAGAATCAATATCTTTTACTTGTAAAAATAAAATACGTATAAAGTATATATATATATACTCTATTATACTCCTTCATGGGTTATTTTGAAATTCAAACTAAACGAGAGAGTAAAATACTTAATATCTTACAGTCTATTTTATAGGCAGTAGCTATTATTTTACAAATAAAATTCTGTTTAAATAATGATGATGAATATCCTATCTTTTATGGAGCAGGACTTATTGTTACTCTGAGTTAGTTAATAGTGTTTTCACTATACAAATGAGAAAACCATGAGAATCCAGCAACTAGTTCAGAGTCCCACTAACAGAGCTGCGATCCAGACCAGGTTCTTCCACTTCTAAGCCTGTGGTTTTACACTCATCACTGATTGGCTCACTGATTCCAAGAACTGTACTTACTCAGTTTGGTACCAACTTAGTTAGTTTAATGATGTGGCCATCTGAAGAATATCATTTGTCACAAATATATGTATATATTTTAGCCTTTTGAAAATGATAAAATGTCAGTTTAATTTACTAAAATTTTGATTTTTAAATATCTGGTAGTGTTGCATATTGCAGTGAACCCTATTACTTCTTTTCTAATGACCAAACAGAGATAACCAACTTCTTGACTATAAAAACATAACAAAAACTTAGTAATAAAATTTATGTAGTAATTATTTAACATAATGTGTTGTTGGGCAAACAAGTTTATAACAGGTTTGCTCACTTATATTCTGCCTAAATTGGTGTATTAGCATGGGGCAGCACCGTGTGGTTTGTACATGGTCTGCGGAAGCCTGAGGTGCTTGCCCTCCGGGCGGCAGGTTACAAATTACAGATTGCCTTCCTGCTTGGGAGGGGCCATTGTTCGCTATTGTTTTCTGGATAAGGGTGTTTTCCCCCCAACCTGTTTTGCTGTAGAGTGCAGAAAAGGAGAGAGAGAGAGAGAGAGAGAGAAAGAGAGAGCACACTGGGGGGCTTGGGAACCCAGAGATTTCGGCTGGGTGTGTTTGGCTGAGGCTGGTGGGGGCCTGCGAGTCCAGGTGAGTCAGGAATGCTGAGAGCCTTGGGAGCCCTGCCTGTTTGCTCGTCTATTACAAGACTTTAATAAATGGGATGACCCACCATTTTCTAGCTCCACAGTTCCTTTACCTTCTACCTGCAACAAACCTGAATCTACATGGTCATGGCTGTGGCTACTGGCCCTACAGCTGTGCTTAGGTCTTTGATGTTTCACAATTCCCAAAATATGAATATCTTTTTGAGAATTAAATTTGACTTTATTCAGGGGAAAGGATAACTCAAGCTTTTATTGTGAGAAAGTGAAGACAAAATCTTTAGGAGGCTACTTCTAGTAATTAAAAATGATTTTAATTTTTTTAACAAAAAAGACCAGATCATTATGTGTTTGAATTACTATTGTAGTTTTTTACAATTCTGTTTTCCACTATGTTCACTATTTTCTTTCTTTAAAATGTACTTACGGTATGTAAGTTGTTTTATTTCTTTTATTATTAGTGGATCCTGCATTAGAAAATCACCAACATATTTTAGCTTTTAATTAATTACAAAAAAAACAACAAACCTGTCATTATTGACCTTAATCTTATAAACAATAAAGTATAGAACATTTTAAGCATATTGTTTTTCTAAGATTTTTATTTTCAGAATTGACTGTGACCCTATAGTTTCTTTTGATTAATTAAACCACATTAGTTTGAACTTTTGATCAAATCAACTACACTTTGTGAATTTATTTTGCTCTACATTTGACCAAAGCTTGTTAGTAACTGCATGAATTAGATTTTTGGGACAATAATAAAAACTAATATATGTACGAAAAAGGATATGTACTGTTATAGCTTATCAATGTTAGGATTTAAAAATACCTAAGAAACCAAAAGCAAGTGAGTAAATAAAATGTAATAAGAGCTAAATTCAGTGGTATATAAACAAGCAGTTTAACGAACCAGAAAGAACATTAGGTGTAATTTAGAGACCTGAGTTTCTATCCCAGGTGTAGAAATTCCTGTGTTTAGGTAGATTTGCCCACAGCCCATGTTTGCTTTCTGCACTTGAGCTGGCTCCTACTCCTGGTGACACTATGAGTGATTGATTTCTACAGTGTCCTGTCCTCAGCAGCCCCACTCAGCTTTTGTAGACTCATGCCTGTGTCTCTTGTGTGGAGTCAATCCATCACAAATTTGATCTTCTTTTCCTGCTGCCTTCTATTTTTCCCGGCATCACTGTCTGTTTTCAAAGAACCCTGCCCTCTCATGATATATATGAACAAGGACAACTTCAGTTCTGTCATTTTTGCCCCAGCCTCTATCTATACTTCAGGATAATTTTGCTCTAGGACCCACTTGTTTACTATTCTGGTGGTCCAGAATATTATAGAGCTTTCCCCCAGTACCATATTTCAACCAAATTAATTTTGTATAAGCTTTCTTCACTGTCCAACTTTTGCATCTGTATATAGCCTGAGCCTTAGTGACCTTTATTTGCAAATGGTGTTTATTCGGCCAAAACAATGATTGGATTTCTAAAAGCTCTGTTGGAAGTACTATAGAAGAAACTATGTGTCTTGCACACATTTAAAAAAACTGTACAGGTTCTACTCGTGTAGGATTTTATATTTTCCTGTTCTGTGTGGAGTTTAGTTTGGGGTATGAGGAGTGTTCTCTATTATTTAAGAACACTCTCTCACTTTCTCTCTCAATCACTGAGATAGAATAACCTGCTGTAATATTATACAATATAGGATATCCTCAGTAGTGTAATTGAGAATATTGATATATCTGAAACAACATGTTGATTGAGGGTAGTGATAATAAAAATGATTCTTTTAGTCAACAAATACTTATTGACTAAATATCTTAGTCTGCTATATGACAGAAAACTGTGGCCTCAATAAATAGAATCTTGAAAAATAAGTAATAGGTTAGTATTGGTAGACCTAGAATCCCACTTGGTCCAAAGCACAGCAGCTGTGTCACCTTAGGTAAATCAAATTTATAGAGTTAAATAATTTATAACCTGATTTTTTAACATACGTTTTGTCAAGTGTCACCTTGGATTTGAACTGCTCACCTGGCCCTTTTAGTTTTTATAGGACCCTGAACACACTCAATTCAATCCTGTGATGTAGCTTGGACAAGGCTCTGCACCTAGTTTAGGTTGAATTGCTCAGCGATATTAGGTTTTAGGTTTTTGAGAATTCTTTTTCATATTATTTTTCTTTGATTTGTGTTTGCTGTGCTGCTCTGTCATTAAAGCATCATATCTTTACTTTCAGTGTGGGAAGCTCCAGGTTCCTTGAAAACATAAATTTGGGACACAAATACTCGTATCCAATAGCACTTTTGCATAAACTACTTCAAGAAGAATTTACACACGGCACACTTGGATCAAGCATGGTGGGATGGAGTCTTAGAAGGCTTAACTTTGAGGAAAGAAGAATAAAGGAAAAAGAAACTGACAAGTGAGTGACCTCAAAAAGGAAAAATAGGAAATTGTCAAACACACCTACAACACAGATTTCCTGATGTCCATAGAAGAATTAAAGTTTCTATCATCAAGAAGCTTTAAAAATATTTTAAAAGGCAACGTATGGACAAACCAGGACCCTTACATAACTCTTAACATTAGTGAATCATTGAGCATTATGGGAGTTCAAAGCTTTGAAGTCATCTGTGCTGGATGATTTGTATATCAGTGGACACCCAACTGTAAAAACAAAAAGATTGCATAGAGCCAACATTTTTTTCACAACTTTATTTTACTAAAAAAAAAAAAAAAAAAAAGTGATAATATTTTAAAATCTGGCATGACCTGCGGTGGCACAGCAGATAAAGTATCAACCTAGAATGCTGAGGTTACCAGTTCAAAACCCCAATCAAGGCATATGCGAGAAGCAGCTATGAGTTGATGCTTTTGCTTCTCTACACCCCCTTCTCTTTCTATTTTTCTCTCTCCTCTCTCTAGAAATCAATGAAAAATATTTGTTTAAAAATGTTTCAAAATCTGGCATATTCTATTGTAACTAATAGAATGAAATGACACAGGGAAAATTAGTAATGTAAGTCAGTGCATGGGAATACATTCAGTAGTTTTAGGTCTCAAGGAAAGAAAAAAAGTGAGTTAACTCCAGTTAAGGTCCAGAGCGGCAGCAAGATCTGATTTACCTGGTAGTCCTAAATTCAACTCCCTTCCATTTCTGCAGGTTTTGTTTGTTTCTTAAAACAATGATCGCCTATCACATTTTTATGTTCAAATAGAGGCTACTCAGTCAATAAGTGCATCTATTCATTCAGTTCAGAGAAGCATTCCAGTTTTCTCAGTGTTTGCACATGTGTTTGTGGTTCACTAAATTTTTTTGTTTGTCTTTTTGGGATACACACACACACACACACACACACGCACACACTGTAGCTTCAAGGGTAGAAAATATTACAAAATTTTCTAGGAAGGAAGTTTAATTGTAACACTTCTTCATATTTTTTCAGAGAGAAAATCCACTTTTTCGAAATAGATATTGCCTCAGCACCTAGGAATAGAAATAAAAAGCTGTATTTAGATATCCCTCTTTCAGTCTCTTCAAACAAGAATATCAGGTCAGTAGTTCTTTCTGTGCTTCATCTCAAAGCTGTGTTAATTCTATACAAACATGTCCTAGAAAACAGCAAGGAGATATGCCAGTTATGACCTTCCAAATACATTCCACTTCCCTGCATGCTAGGATATATAAAACAGATTATATTTTCCTCTGTGTTTCAGTTTTCACAGCTAATAAGACAGGCATTTCCATGGCTGACTTGCTGTTTTCATGGGTAGCACTTATTCTGATTAGTATTCCAGATACCAAATTTACTAAATTTTAGCCAGAATAGAAAGTGCCATAGACTTTAAAGATTTTATTTCTTCCTGTCTATATTTAAAACATCAAAATAATATTAACTGTATCATTAAATATGCTATGATTGCTCTGGTAGCTGGAGTTTCCAAAAAAATATCCTTTGAACCAGTGTGTGTCCTGAAGGATTTTCATGCCAAGTAGAAGCTAGTGAGATTAAAAACATAATCTCCTAGCATTAATCTTATATTCAAAACTGTAAAATAAACCTTGCTCTGAATGAGGAGGAAGAAAAGCAGGGAATTCAAAGCACCGACTCCATGTTATGAGTTTTAGTTCTTATAATTCAAATTTCTTTGCTATTTTATCAGACATACACAGCCAACTGCTTACAACCCCCACTGTGAGGATGCACAGGCAATCAGCCAACTAACATCACCCAGCTAATGTTTAGTATTGGGTGCTGGCTTTTAGCTATCTTCATGGATACTGTTCTATGTGGATTCTTATCTCAGGCTGGTTTATAGTTGGAAGATTCTAAAACTTCTGGAGAATTACTGGTGCAGGACCCTTTCATGGGTATGATTTTGGTTTAAACCCAGAGTAGAGGATCAGTATGATATTATCATCTTTTCCCAGAAGTTTAATAAATGGAATAGAAGAGCAATTGCCATTAGGGAGAAAATGCACAACTTCTGTTATTTGAGCTTTTTTCAGCTTTCTTGAGTTACAATTGACAAATAACATTGTAAGATATTTAAAGTATACAATGTGATGATTTGATGTACATATACATTATGAAGGTATTCTCACAACCAAGTTAAAAACATATCAATCACTTTCATATTTATCTTTTTATGGTGATATTTGTTTTCATTTCTTAGCAAATTTCAATTATAAAATACAATATTATCAGATATAGTCACTATGTTTAACATTAGATCCTCAGACCTAATTCTTATAATGGAAAGAACGTACCCATTTTACCATCCTTTCCACATTTCCCTCATCCCTAGTTCCTGGTAGCTACCATTCTACACTGTGTTCTATGAATTCAAATTTTCTTGTTTCCCTTTTCTTTCTCTCTTTCTTTCTTTCTCTCTTTCTTTCTTTCTTTCTTTCTTTCTTTCTCTTTCTTTCTTTCTTCCTTTCTTTCTTCTTTCTTTTTTCCTCTTCCTTCTCCTATTTCTCCCTCCCCTCCCCTATCGTCGCCTTCTTCTTCTTCTTCTTCTTCTTCTTCTTCTTCTTCTTCTTCTTCTTCTTCTTCTTCTTCCTCTTCTTCTTATATATTATTATTACTTTTTTAGATTCCACAGATAGGTATTTGTCTTTCTCTGCCTGGCTAATTTCTTTTAGCATAAAACCCTCTAGTTTAATCCATATTGTCTCAAATAAAAGAATTTCCTTCTCTTTTAAGGAAATGTACATTTTTAAAAAAGATATGTGTCAGTTTGGATACAATGGCCCAATATGCTTTGAAAAAATAACTGCTGTGTTTTCATAAACAAAATCAAGTTCATTTCCTAAGAATTTGTCTTCTTATACTATACTAAAGAGAATAGAAGGGAGGAAGGAAGGAAAGAAGGAAGGAAGTAAGGAAGGAAGGAAGGTAGGTAAAAAGGGAGGAAGGAAAATGAAAATAAGGAAGAAAAAGAGTACTTAAGAGTAAGATACTTTCTGAAAGTTATTCAAGTAGATGAATTATAAAAACAAAATGAAAATCCAGATGTAATCACATTTGCATAAATTAGCTGACAATTCTCCCTCAATTCATTTGTTAGTACTGTCATTCATTCATTCTATTAGCCATGAGCTAAGAGCTAAGAGAAGAATGATGATCCCTGCCACATAAGGCAATAGTTTTAAATCACAGTAAAGACCCTATCTTTAGCATGCTTGGGAATACTTGACTCTTAGTCAAATGACCTCCAAGAAGTGTCTTCCAGTATCTGTTACTCAGGTCATCCTCCTGATGTTTCAGGGTCTAATAGATTATGCTTTCTGTATTTAACATTTATAAATTGTCTCCGGCTTTGGCCTCAAAGCCATATAAAATAGGGCAAAGTATAAAAGAGGGTAGTCAGATTCAGAGAGAAACAGGAAGAAACAGAATCTCAACAGAACTGCAGTTATTTTCTGTAAGCAACTGGCCCTCAGAAACAACTGACATTCTTCATCAGATGCTAAGCACGTGATGTGGACAGGACATGGCTGGCACCCTCCACAATGTTCTGTGCCTCCACCACGCAGGTGTTTGGGCTCCGGAGGCCTGCCAACTGGCAATCTGACGCTCTGAAGGGATTATGCACAGTTGCCTCTTATTTAAAACAGGACACTTATGTGAACATAGGGCCCACTGTTGTAACTTTAGTTGTTCTTGTTACCTTCCATCCGCTGGTTGGGAAATGAGAATAGCAGATGTAGGCAACACAGGCTTTGTGATTGTTGTTTTCCTACTTGTTAAAACTGCACCCACCATTTCTATATAATGAATACGCAGTTCTGAAATGATGCATGAAATGAGAAAAAATGGAAATAATTTTTTCCCTGAGTGCCCAGGTCACAGAAATGACAGACCAGGATTTACACAACAAATGGTGGTAAGTCTGCACTTATCTCCAGTGAAGAGTTAAGCCGACCACGCGGGCCATAAAAATGAACAGTGGGTTGAGTTAGAGAATAAGGACTTAGGTCTGTCTCCTTCCTATTCACCTACCCTTTCTTCCAACCTCATCTACCAGTTTTTACTTATCTACAACCTGAATTGTTTCCTGATATTTTTACTTTCCCTTTTGCTGTATACTTTCTCTAAGTACTAAGAAGTATTCTATTTGTGTGTACCCTTTTTCCCCTTCTACCTTTCTCTCTATGTTTCCTTACACATAGTGGCTGTTTAGAAAGCATGTGGAAGAGACAGTGTGGGATTGGGGTCTTGGAATTTATGTAACTATTAGAAGTATGGTGATGGCCGAGAGACAAAATCACCAAGCGCTACCTATCTTCAGGTTTCTATCCACACGTTCTAAAGAAAGAAAAACTATGTCATGTCACCATAGGTATGACTTTCCATCACTTGTCTGCTGAGACATACTATGGTAAGCTCACTTTCCTACACATTGCATGCCTGCGTGTGTGTACCCATAAAGCAGGGGCTGGGCTACCCTCCCGCTGTCCAGCTTTCACTCCATCTCTGTCTCTCCCACTCAGAAAAAGAGATCAAAGTGCAAGAGCAAAAGTTATATTAAAAGTATAACTTTGAGATTTATGTAAAATAAAATAAAATAAAAATTTGTGCTACATTTTAAAAGCTATATGTCATGGAAATTTTGCTGTTCAGATGAATAAATGACGTTGAGGAAATTGTTTATAAATTCCATAATCCCCATTGCTTCTCTTTCTTTGCAAACCATTACTTGACTTTTTAGAATTTCTGAGGTTTTCAGAAAAAGTATGGGACATCAGGATCCTGGCAAAAAGTTGGCTATGGCATCCAGAAGCAGATTGAGTTCAGTTGAGGCCCGGGTGCAGAAGAAATTATTGGGCCCTTTACATTAGAAAAAAGTGTCAAGTTGGGGTTTTGTGGGGTCCTTCAGAAGTTGAGGTGCAGGGTGCATGCCCAGTTTGCCCGCCATTAAATCTGCCTCTGATGGCACCTACCAGTTGTATGAACTGTTAAAGTTATCTAGCCTTTCTAAACCTTGGTTTTTGTTTGTTTGTTTGTTTGTTTGGTATTCACATGGTAAAATTGCAACAAATTCTTTTGAGAATTTTGTGAATCAAATAAGCTGAAAAATATTCAAGACCTTTTAAAAGTAAGCAACAGTGAATAGGTGTTAGCCTCTACTTTAACTTCAGAAAATGAAACTACAAAAATATTGTTTTAATTTCTCCAAAATTTACTATATTGGTACATAAACAAGTATTTTCAAAATGAGCATCCAAAATTAATGCAAAGTATTCATTCTACCCTGTAGATAGAAGCAGAAATCTGTAGCAAGTGAATCTGAGTTCAGATTCCAACTTTGCTATTTGGTTTGGTTTACCAATTTTTTTTAAAATTCATTTTAGAGAAGAGAGAGAGCAGAATAGAGAAAGGGAGAGGGGGGGAGAGAGAGAGAAGGGGGGAGGAGCAGGAAGCATCAACTCCCATATGTGCCTCGACCAGGCAAGACCAGGGTTTCAAACGGGTAACCTCAGTGTTTCCAGGTCGACACTTTATCCACTGCACCACCACAGGTTAGGCTGGTTTACCATTTTTAAAATGTGGCTAATGATACTACCTACAGCACAGGATTGATATAGAGATTCTGTGATGTAGAATGGTGCTTGGGATATATAAAATACTCCATAAGCATTTGCTGAAATAAAATAAAATGTATTCCAGGCTTTTATTACTACAATAGTTCTCATTAATATTCTAATCAAGTTTCTAAGGCTAAAAATATCATTTGCTCTTAGAACTTTTGCACAGAGATCAGCACTGTAAATTTCTTATAGTTCCAGTAAGATATTTGAATCCTTTCTATTTTTACCTTCTCATCTCCAATCAACCACTTCTCATGATTCATTTTTATTGACAAGCCAACATGTTCTACTCTAATGGCATATAGAATTTAATCGATTAATGGGGTTCAATAGGCCATTTCCAGTTGCAATATTTTGAGAGGTTCATTTTACTAACACCTGAATACTTTGGAAGATTATGGAGCAGCTTGAAGATATAGCACATGTTTCATCTCAGTGGACTGAACAGAGAATGATCAATCTATAAGTATAATCTTTTCTCTACCACATGTCCTTGGACAAGATGCTAATTCCCTACTGACTCAGTTTCTTTATCTTAGATGTACAATTTCAAATTGTTTTCAAAAATAATTTTGCAGAAAAAATATTCATGGCTCTGGCAATACGTTTCTATATTTTTAAATTTATTTTTATTGATTTTAAAAAGAGAAAGCGCTAAAGAGACAAATACAGCAATTTGTCATTCCACTTGTTTATGCACTCATAGGTTGATTTTTGTATGTGCTCTGACCAGAGATTGAATTTGCAACTGTGATGTATTAGGATTATACTCTAACCCACTGAGTTATCTGGCCAGGCTTGACTCTAGCAATACTTACTTACTATGTATACTAGTTTCCTTGTTTATCATGTTGCTTTCCTGCTCATGTCCCTAGGAATAAACAACCACTTATAACAAAATATTTATCATTCAAACATCAAATATTATTTAAAAGAAGCACAAAAGCCCCCCAAGAATAGCAATTAGAAAGAAGCAAAAAGACATAGAGATATAAAAAAATATGTGTGTGTTTGTGTGTAGAGACAAAGATAATTGTTAATTGAGTATTAACCATGTTCCTATAATAAGAGGATGGTTTATACTAACAATCATAAAATACTGTTAGCAAAACTAGTCCTTTTGTAATTAATATTATGCTAAAAATTGTAGTTAACTAGTTTATATTATGAGTTAACTAGTTAGCTATGCTTTAAATTTTCCACATAATATTTTCCACAAATGCTATTATGTATATACATGTGAGTTCTCAAACTTTTCTCTGCATCAGTTTTCTGGGTTTGGGAAAAGTTTCCAGGTCATACTGATAACATTGTTCTGGGGACCACACTGTTCATTATTTGACCCCCTGTGAATTACATCTCCCAGTGTTGATTTCCTTGCATGAATGAGGGCTGGGCTTGTGACTTGCTCTAAATGACAGAATAAAGCAGGAATGATACTGAGCCTTAAGATGATCTTAACGCTCTTATTCTGTACTCTTGGAAACCAGCCACTATTTAAGAAGTCTAACTATAGAAACTCTCCTGTTATAGATAGTTCAAGATAAACACACAGAGAGGTAACATGGAGGAGAACCAAGGAACTCAGCCAGGAGAGAGACGTAGGTCTCAGGCAGACCTCTTCCACTGGGCTCCCAACAGTCAGCCATCATCAACGTGTCTTAACATGTGAGGGCTTTTTACACCCGCGAGCCATCAACCAACCTAGGGAAAGCAGAATAAAAACTACCAAATCAAGGACAATTGCGATAAATACGCTGTTGTTAAATTTGGGAGTAACTTTCTAGATAACAATAGAAAATAAAAACAAGAACTGGTACCTGTAAGTGAAATGTTGCTATAACAAAAAGTGGAATCATGACATTGATTGATTTGGGGATTAGGTGACAGAGAACCCCAGAGCCTTAAGCTGGCTTTTACTATTGGCGGGAAAATAGGAAGGCGATTGCTGCTGGTGGCCAGAGAAAACAGGACAGGCATTAAATAATGAGACTTCAACTGTAGTAAGTAAGGTGCATGATAGAAAGGATACTGAACAAATTTGGCTCTGGCTGTGAGATTTAGATTAAGAAGCAGAATGTTGAATGTGCAAACTTGTTTCTTACCTGTGTCTGATAAAAGTAGGAGGAATGACGTGACATTCATTAAGAAGGAAATTTTAGTTTTCAAGTCAACTTTAAAACATAAGGAAGCCAGGATTTGCTTTAATTCAAATATAAAGCTGTTTCTCATTCTAAGTTTTTCCAACTGTCAAATAATTCTCAAAATAATTACTGGCCTAAGTGTGGTTAAGGTCAGGTCTTAAGACCTTTTGTTAGATTATTTTAAAAAAACTTAATGGGATGTTTTCTAGACTTTCTGCTGGACCATGGGTTTTCTGTAAATTTTATGAGCATACCCTATAAAGTTCCTCAGCTAAGATAAAAGGACTTCTAAGAATGTCTTAGAGTATTATTCCACAGTCAAAATTAGGGAGTCTTTTGTAAAGAGATTCTTGTTGTGACTTTTGTCTATTTTATCTAAAAATAGGATGAACTCCAATAAGATGTATTGGGAATATACAATGTTTTAAGATAAGTGTACTAGCAGAACCACTGCCAATTTGGGTTAAAAGAGACAGATACAGTTCAAAATTAACTGAGACCTTTCAACACTCAGCTTTCTATTAGCAGAAAGTAGGTTGAGAAAGCTACTCATTTGCAAATATAGGTTATTTATTACAGAAATGAAATGACAGATCAGAGGGTCGAGCTAATAGTCATGGAGAATTTTTTCCAGGTATGAGAATTCAGTCTTAATCAAGGAACTATGGATGTTTACCCTAATTATTTCATAATATCTTTAGAATTTTTTGTCTCATTTGCTCATGGATCTACAAATCAAGAAGAGCAATCCTTGATGAACCTCACGTACCTGGATCTGATTTAGGTGATGAGAATCTGTACTTCAAGTCTAAAAATTCATCTAAAACGATGATTTTTTTGTGAGTTGTAGGAGAGAGTAATATATTTTAAATGTGGAAAAGACTTGAATCATTGAGGGCCAGAGGACAGATGAAACTAACTGCAGGAAGAGACCATGGGAGGAGGAACCAAGGTCCTTGCTCGCAGCCCCTGAGCTGCTAGCGTAGATCATTGACATTAATTTGTCAGTCAAGTGAGTGAGCCATTATGGAAATAGATTCTCTAGGCTGAGCAGAGCCATCTCATGTCTTTAATACCATGTCAAAAATAATTTGGGGCAAATTGCAGGTTTGTGAGCAAATATATTATTGTTGTTTTAACCCACAAAACTTTAGGTGGTTAGATCTGCAGCATGAGATATTTGAAATGTTTTATCCCTAGAACAAAGATAGATTAGGGTCCATCCTATAAAACTACAACCTCACCCCCTTTTCCTTTTCCATCTGCATTGCCCATTTAAGAGGTTTTTTTTTAAAGATAATACAGCCAATATTTTTTATGCATTTATCTTTTTCACCCTCATTCTGCTTTTTCTGTGTGTGTGTGTGTGTGTGTGTGTGTGTGTGTGTGACAGAGAGAGACACACACACAAAGAGGAACAGATAGGGACAGACAGACAGAAAGGAAGAAAGATAAGAAGCATTAATTCTTTGTTGCAGCTCCTTAGTCTCCTTAGTTGTTCATTGATTGCTTTCTCATATGTGCCTTGACCAAGGGGTTACAGCAGAGCAAGTGACTCCTTGTTAAAATCAGTGACCTTTGGCTCAAGCCAGCAACCATTTGGTCATGTCTATGATCCTACGCTCAGCCAGCGACCCTGTGCTAAAGCCAGATAGATGAGCTCGCACTCAAGCTGGCAATCTTGGGGTTTTGAACCTGGGTTCTCTAAGTCCCAGTCCAACCCTCTTTCCACTGTGTTACCGCCTGGTAGGCCCCCACTCTGCTTCTTACTCATAACTTTTGTAACAAGTATTTGGATACATTTATAGTCATTAATTTTTTTCTGCTTCTATGTACTGTTTCTAATAATTGACTTCAATTTCTTATTCCCACATAAATCAGTAATATGGACCCTAATGAGAAGTACTAGAATCTGTTTGGTAAAGATGACATTGACAAGATTCTCAGCCTCTGAGTTGTCTCTGATTGCCTTCTTGGACTCAAAGGATGCATGAACAATGACCGGGAGTGATAGTTTACTGCCTATAAGGAAGGAGTACTTCTGACATTTATCTAACCATCTCCAGTTCCAGACACTGGGAACTTATTTTAGTCTTCTTATTTTATTTTAAAGTGTTCTAAAATTCTAGTTCTCTTTTAAGATCAGGTAGTTGAGTCATAATTATTTGATTTTAGGGGACTAAGTTCAACAACACCAAGATAGGACTTTATTTTTGTGTAGTAAATTGTTCAAAGGAGTGAGAGAAATTCTTGATATTTTGAAAACTCTGGGACTAAGTTAACATTCTTCTAGCCTTCCAAATATGGTTTTAGTTTATCTTCTAGTGATAAACCTGAATAAATAGTTAATTTGAAATATATTTGTTGTATCATATCTCCCTGTAGTCTATTTAATTAAGCATCCTTCATCCCATCATAAACTCACTTATGTGTCCATCCATCCATCAATTTTTATGCTTATTATCTCTGAATATTTCTGTATTAACTATTTATACAAACACATTAAAAAATAGAAAATAATGTGTTGACTGGTGGGTTTTTAAAAATCTAATTGATTTCAAAAGATCTAGGAGAAATAGGTTATTTTTGAACTTATCACCTTAAATTTAATATTTACTAAAGGTTTTAAAAAAGGAAGTAGATAAGAAAATACTATTTTGGCACATTGTGAACTTTTTTGCAAGTGTGATTAATGTGCAATGAATAAGCAGATGAAATAAATAGATAAATAATATATCATCTAGGTGCTCCCTCTAAACCATGAGAATCAAAGGCTTCCAGAGAAATTCTGTTTTCTAGATTGGGGTGCATTCTGCTGAATTCAGGTTTTCCTTTCTTTCTCCAAGTCTTAGGAATTTTCAGGATCAGTAAATTCTTTTGCTTTGCCTAAAAGTCAGCAATAAAAAAAAAGAAAGATAAAGTACCTTCACTTAGAAAGAGAATAATATCAAGCTCCTTCAGACACTCATATGAACTATTTTTTTCTTTTAAAGACCTGAAGCCACCAAAGCATTCTTGCTCCTCAGTTTACACTAATTTGCCTCTTAGTGACTCAATCTAGAAGAAGACAACCTAGAAGCTGGGAATGCTAGAGAAAGCTAGAGTGTCAGATTGGAAAGAGTCCTGTGAATTATTAGTTGTGCAACAGACATTCTATTTAATTTTTTAAAATTCAAAAGCAGTTAAGGCAAATAGAATTATTTGAACTGTTATGAACAAACCACTTTAAAAGTTAACAGGTTTTAAAACAACTTCTCTTTTATCATTTCTCACGATGGTATGGGGAATAGAATAATGGTATGTTGGGATTGTAGTATCCAGATGGATTTTTCAGGCACACACCTCAGATAGGTTTGTGGTAGTAAAAGGACTTAACTGGTGTTCTGTATTGGGGCTTCTTTTTTTCCCTATAGTTCAGTTCAGCAGTTTTCTTCCATCAGACTTAGGCTTTCCACTTCTCTGTATGTTCTCTTCACACAGCCTCACCATTTGGTCTCCCCAGCAGGGTAGCCTTACTGCATATAGGGAAGAGGGGGCTCCAAGAAGTGCTAAACAGGAACTACTAGCCCTGAAATAGGGGCAGCTTTACTTCCACAATATTCCATTGATTAAAGAAAGTTTCAGGCCCTGGCTGATTAGCTCAGTGGGTTAAGAGTGTCAACTGAAATGATAAGGTTGCAGGATCAATCCCTGGTCAGGATACACACGGGAAGCAATCAATGAATGAAACAAGAAATGAAAAGTTTTCTTCCCCTTCCCCTCTCTCTCCCTTCCTCTTTTTATCTTAAAAAAAAAAAAAAGCTCTGGCTGGATAGCTAAGTTCGTTAAAACTTCATCCCGGAGCTTTGGAGGTTGCCAGCTCTATCCCTGGTCAGGGCGCATACAGGAGCAGCTCAAAGTTCCTGTCTCTCTTTCCCTGCCTCCTTCTCAAAAAAAGAAAATAAGGAAGTTTCAGATTCAGCCCAGATTTAAGAAGAAGACACTGCTATACAAAGATGTGAGCACCAGAAGGCATGGACCCTGGCAGCACTCCCTTATAATGGAATACAAAGTGTATTTTGTAAGCTTATCAACTGGACTTACAATTCTAAAAACAAAGTTACAAAACATTCATTGGCTTCTGTAAAATGTACAGATGGCAAGAATGAGAGATCACCAAATAAATACTGATACTCTTCAGATTAAGTGAAAAGGGAAAAAAATAATTGCCCAGGAAGAACTATTTCTATTGCCATCTTGAACACCATTCGTTTTGATCAAAATAATTATTTTAAATTTCAGCAAAGAGATGAATTTTACCATATTTCGGTGAACTATACTGCAGAAAAATCAGACACTGAAGGTAGAAATAACCTCTATTTCAGAAATGTGTGTTCCTGCAAAATCCTTACTCTTAGTGATTTCTCATAAAAAAAGAAACCCATAAAGTAAAAAGAAATAAAGAGCATGCGATGCCAACTGAATCTTCTGTGCTTTAGCTGAGGGCTGCTGCCTTGCAGAGAAAGACAAATATTCAAAGTAATCTCTGCATCAGAACACCACAATTTACATCTTTTGTTCTCCTGTTTTCTCGTGTATTGTGAGGTCTTACCTAACAATGAATTAAACTGCAACTGTCAAGATGACAGCTTAAAAATAATTTTTCGGCATTGTTTCTTTGATGTTCAATTGTGTAGTTTTTAAAAGAAGGCATGTTTAATTATCTACTTTTCTGATTAATTTACATTATTATCTCACTGTAAGATTAAAAGAATGACAGGGCAATTCACATTTTTTTTTTGGTATATTTCACAATCTGTTGCTCTAGAGCTAACTCAAGTCTTATACATTAGTATTGGAATAGGTAGCAGGAAATATTGCTGGGGAAAAAAAATCCTGAACAGATTTTCATGTTTATTGGAAAACAAATTGTTTTCTTAGTTTTAAGTTGTATTTTATATGGTATTTTAATTTTAAAATCTGTGTCTAACCTTCCGTATGGTAATATTTTAGGTTATCTCTAATTATAATCCAGATTTCTATTTTTCTGTCACATAGATGGTATGCACTCACCATACATTTTTATGCAGCTCTGCAGCAGTGCATGAGATGAAATATTTGAATAGCAGCTGATGTTGTGTGTGCTTTTCACCCCAGGAGATTTCTTTCAAGGAAAAGAAGTAGCCAGGATATCTCAGGGTCTCTCTATCAGTATTCACGCAGCTTTTATCTGCGGCTTCATTCTAATCCTCCGATATAAGAATTGGAGTTCTAAACATGTACTCTTTGTTTATGTTACACAAAATACTTAAGAAAAAGGAAAAGGGGGGAGGAGAAGAAGAATAAAAATACTGTTTTTAAATATGATTGCTTCCCTGGTTTTAAGAAATTAGATGTAAAACCATAGCTGAAATTAACATGTTTGTGCACATCTGTGCACGGGTGAGTAGCAACCTCTTTGTTGAGTCATAATCAATGCCATTCTCAGAAAAGCTTACAGGCAAGAATGTCCATTCTACTTTGATAGTTCAGCGGGATAATTTTTTGGAATTTACAGCCTTAGTATGTATGGGTATATGTCCATGTGATCATTTTGTATTGAAGGGAACATGTTTGATTATGTTTCTTTATTAATAAGATGACTTGCCTGAAAACCACAAGATAAGTCAAAATCAGCATTCCCAGCCCTTATCCCCTTCACCACTGCTTCTTCGGAACTGCTCTGAATAATCTAAAGCCTTATTCAGCTTGCAGCCAGATGTGAACAATCACAGCTTGACACGGGGTCCAAATAACACCTACTCCAGCCATTACTCTTAAATTGGAGCTCTGCCCTTGATGGAGGCTGGAGATTGCTCTGGCTTTTGTAACTTGCACATAAACAGTAGTAAGCATAGAGTGAGGAGGAGGCCAGAGTCTATTGGTTGCAAGCTGGAGGCAGATCTGGACTTGCCCTCACATTAGAGTGGTCTGTTTTAAAGTGGAGTGGGGTCACAGGTCACACAGGTCAACCTAAAGTACGCAGAGGACTAATCTGTTCGTCAGACACAGACTAGTTAAACGAAACAAAACAAAACAAAATAGAAGGTGAGCAAGGGTACAAGGCAACTTTGAAACCTAAACACCCATGTGTTTGTTCTCATTCTTCAAAACTTTTAGAAGTCTTCTAAATATCCAAGGCTAAAGCTGTTTATGATTCGTAGTGTTTGAGAAAATGAAGTCCTGACATCTGACCTTGAACTAATGGGAGATTCCAAATAGAATGAGAGCCTGGACAGGAAAATCATTATTCTTTTAGCAAACCTCTGTGTTAGTTGGTTGTAGTCAGAATTTACCAATATCCTGAGACTGTGTTTCAAAAATAAAACCACTCTTTTTAATTCCAAGTAGTATTGACTGGCTTTATTTGTGTGGCATGTGTCTTTTTCTTTTTAAGTTATGCTGCACTCATTTCTTTCTCCCGATTTCTAGGATTTGCTGTGAAGAGTAACAGCATGTGCTATCTGTGGGGAAGGCCCCTGCTGAGTTAATATTCAAGTCCAAGGCATCAGAGATATAAAAGTCAGGAAAACAGCTAGTCTTTCTTAACGCTTTATTTCTGAATTGTTTGTTTTGTTTCCTTTTGCATTTTTCTCAAACATAGTTTTTGACAAAAGTGAGATTGCCCCCTTTTTATAATCTTTGTGCTGCATTGATTTCCTCAGGGGGGGGGGGAAGATGACATGATTGCAGTGTAAAAATAAACATGGTCTACAATTTGTGATCAATACTAGTGAAGTTCATAGTTTAATGATTAGAAAAGCAAAGCAAGGGAGACAAAATATAATATATTCTTTAAAAGAGACCCAGTTTGCTTAAGAAGATGTAAAATGCATAGAAATTTGTTCCCATTAAAAATCATGTAGTGGAGCGACAGGAACTCTCACACATTGCAGGTGCAAACGCAAGAGATGCCGCCACTTTGAAAAACATTTAGGCTGTTTCTTTAAAAATCTAAAGATAATCTTACGTAACGATTTAGTAATTAAGCTCTTGGGTTTTTACCCAAAGGAGT
Source organism: Rhynchonycteris naso (assembly GCA_037038555.1). Taxonomy (NCBI): domain Eukaryota; kingdom Metazoa; phylum Chordata; class Mammalia; order Chiroptera; family Emballonuridae; genus Rhynchonycteris; species Rhynchonycteris naso. The sequence goes on from CM072997.1 coordinate 150,373,381, forward strand.
TAAAAACTTACGTTCACACAGAAATTTGTACACAGATGCTTATAGCAGCTTTTACTCATAATTCCTAAAACTTAGAAGAACCAAGATGTCCCTCAATAAGTAAATGATAAACTTGTACACCCAGAAAATGGAATGTTATTCAGTACTAAAAATAAATGAGCCATCAGTTGTAAAAAGACATATAAGGAGCTTAAGTATATATTTCTATGTGAAAGATATCAATCTAAAAAGGCAACATACTGTGTGATTTCAAATCTATGGCATTCTAGAAAAGGCAAAACCATGAAGAAATAAAAGATTGATGGTTGCAAGCGATGGTGGGTAGGGTAGGGGAGAAATGAATAGGGATAACTCAGAGAGGCAGTGAAAATACTGCATATGATATTATAATTTTAGAAATATGTTAATATAAATATGTGCAAACCCATACAAGGTAAAATACCATGAGTAAACTATAATGTAAACTATGGACTTTGTGTAGTAAGTATGATGTGTCAATGTGGGTCCATCCACTGTAACACATGTACCACTCTGGTGGGGGCTGTTGTTAATGGGAGAGGCTATGCATGTTGGGACAGTGTAGTGTGTGGGAAACTTCTGTACCTTCTCTCTCTTTCTTTCTTTCTCTCTCTCTCTCTTTCTCCTTCCTTCCTTCCTTCCTTCCTTCCTTCCTTCCTTCCTTCCTTCCTTCCTTCCTTCCTTTCTTCTTTCTTTCTTTCTTTCTTTTTGACAGAAACAGAGTGTCAAAGAGAGGGATAGATAGGGACAGAGAGACAGGAAGGGAGAGAGATGAGAAGCATCAATTCTCTGTTGCAGCACCTTAGTTGTTCAGTGATTGCTTTCTCATATGTGCCTTGACTGAGGACAGAGACTACAGCAGAGCAAGTGACCCCTTGCTCAAGCCAGTGACCTTGGGCTCAAGCCAGCAACTTTGCGCTCAAGCCAGCAACTTTGCGCTCAAACCAGCCACCATGAAGTCACATTTATAATCCCATACTCAAGCAAGCGACCCCGCGCTCAAGTTTGTGAGCCTGTTCTTAAACCAGATGAGCCCACGCTCAAGCCAGGAACCTCTGAGTTTCGAAACTTGATCCTCGTGTCCCAGTCCAGAGCTCTATTCCCTGTGCCATCACCTGGACAAGTTGTATCTTTTTTCAATTTTATTATAAGACAAGCACTTTTCTTCCTTAAAAAATAAAGCCTTTAAAAATACTCATTTAGAAGTAAAAGGTGAATATTGGAACAGCAGGAATATGCTGTCATATTCATTAGCTAGAAAAAGGAAATTTTATGATGTCAACTCTGGTTCCATTAAGACCTGTTGCTGTGGAGCTGTCTGATTTTTTTTATTGGTGGTCCAGGTGAAGCCCTGTAGAAACAACTCACTGGCTTAATTTAAATTTTGGCCACCTTGGGTCTTAGAGCTATGAAGAGATGCATTATTTGTTTGGTCTATGAGGAAAATCACCACTTACAAGTATGCCTTGTGAGCAGAGTATTAGATTTCCCTTGAAAATAATATTTATGTACTGAACCTTTACAAAAGGAAAAGTTGCTAAACCCAGAGCAAACAATTTAAAAACTAATCAAATACAATACTAAAGTTGAGAATGATCAGAATAAATGCACATGCATGTTAGAAACACTAAAAATACACTGCTTAATTCTGTTGAGTTAATTTTATATATAATTAAGTGCACAAATCTTAGAGATCTTAACACATTTTTACATATTGTTTAACTTTCTTTTCATATTGTATAAACCACCACAGATATTAAGAGATGGAACATATCTAGCATTCTAGAATGTTCTTCCCACATCCTGCATGCATTATGTACCTCCAGGTCGACTGCTATTTTGTTTTACCTCTTTTTGAATTTTATTTAAATGAAATATAGAGAATGTATATTTATACCAGACTTATTTTTTACTCAGCATTATGTCTGCTAGATTTATTTACATTATTATGTCTTTCATTAGTTTATTCTTTTGAATGATAAATTGAACTCTGTTATAGTCATATACCACAATTTATTTACTCATTTTACTGTTGATGGATAGATTTTCCCCTATGTGAGATTTTTATATGAGCACTACTCTATATGTCTTTGAAGGACAAAGAATTCCTTTTGGATGGATGTATACTCAGCCTTGAAGTCGCAGGTCATAGAGTATGTAGATTATTAGGTATTACCAAATAATTTCCTAAGTTTATGGTACCAATTAACAGTCCTGCAAATAATTCAAGTGAGTTTTCATTTTTCTCAACACTTTGTATTCTTAATTTTAGCCATTCTAATGGTTGTTAGTGCGATTTCATCTTAATTGATATTTTTCTGATGAATAATTATCTTGAGTGGGTTTATTTTATATGTTTTTTGTCCTAACCTTTTTTAAAATATAAGATTTAGAAGTTTAGCTTAAAAAGTTACTAAAGTAGCTTGGGTATAATGTCAGTTTCCTGGCTGTAAGTTAATAAAAGGTGAGAAAAAAGAACTAATGTTTACTTAGTGCTTATCAAGTTGTGAGAGCATTACATATGCTATCTCAATTAATTCTTTTAACAGCCATATGTGATAGATATTTTTAATGGATTATAAAGTTCATATATATTTATATATAGAATTCATTTAATTTTTTATTTCCTCTCTTCTTGTCATACTCTGATGTGCCTTAATATTTCTTTACCCCCAAATAAGTTAAAAATGAATGTTTTTCCAGATTTATGTTGTAGAAATATAAGGTTATAGTAATTAAATATATAGAAATATAAAAATATGGAAGATATATAAAAATAATTAAAAGGATATTAAAATAATTATTAAAATTAAATAAAGTTATGACATTTGGATAGGAATTAATATAGTGGCTTAGTGCCATAACTCTGTAATGTGATAAACAGACTATGACTTTCAAGCAGAGCCCAGTTAGTATGTGCATGAAGTTATACTATACATAGATAAGAAGTGGCTTGGTGTTATTTACATTAACTTTGTAAATTAATGAAAATTAGAATATCTTAAAAAGTGGTTTAATGTAAACATTTCAGTAGAATGACAGAGAGGGGATTCCCTGATAGGAACTCCCCAAAAGGTGGTTTGAGGTGATAATCCTGTAGATTGACACCTGTTAGAAGGCGTTGGCCAGAAAAGGTACTAAAGCCGAGGGCCCCCCTGCTGCAGTAGTCGCCCCTGCAGTAGTTGCCCAGACTCCAACCTTGATGTGGACTGTCTCCATGCTGCTCTGAGCTCTGACCAAAGTCAGCTGAGAGGAGCATGCCGACAGGGCCCCTTTAAGCTGTACCAGGCATGCCAAATGGATTTGTGAGTAATAAATTGCCTGTGTGATTATTGCAATTAATTTGTGTGTTGGTCGTGTCTTTCCTCTGGTGGCACTTAACAGTAGCATCCTCATAGCCACCTCAAGAGTAGTCTTGAAGAGGCTGCCAGCCCTATTGATAAGCAGGACAGTCCCACTGCATGGGGAAGTCGAATCAGGGATGCCTGATTGACGTAGAGCTTGGGCTCTACTGAGACAAATTGTTACTACTACGGATACAAGATGATGTTTCCTTACCCATCAATAATCTAATGTCAAGTTGGATAGTCTTTGGTATGCCTTTTGGTGTTTGAATTTTTATAGTAAGTTACCATTACCATTATAATTTAAAAATATAATAGTACAGTTATTTTCACTTTGAAAAAATTTATTCTTCCCGTTTTGCCAAATGAGAAACTAGACCCTTGTCTTCTCAAATTGTATCAGAGAGTTTATCAATGACTTGTTTACTTCATTACTTATTTTCAAATGCCTTCCAGATCCCAGCTTTTAATTCATAAGTAGTCTTATCGTTACTCCTGAGGACTCAAATATTTACACTCTTCTTTTAAATTTCAACAATTCTTCCTTACCTAAGCTTTTTCTTTTACAAAAAGGTTCTCATATTTATAGTTAGTCAAATTGACACAATTAACCTGTTTACGAAAAGAGACTGGATATAAAATGTTAACTTGAGAGAAAAACAAGTAATTTTCTAAAGCTGAGAAACAAGTTTATGTGGTACCTTAATAGATAATGTCTAAGTTGGCAGATGATGTTATTGACTCTATCACTAAGTAAGAAGTTTCCTATAGCTCTCCTTACTCAACTCTTTAACCAAAATCAAAACATGAATCAAAATCAGAAGGGAAGAAAACACTTAACTGGACAAAAATAAATGGGCATTTATTATTTTTTGAAAGACTAAAAGATACTTTTAATATTTGCCAAAGTTCTATTCCGGTTCTCACAAATGAAGGTAAAAGTGAACTGGAAAGATGAACCTAATATGTGGGGCTTGTGCTTTAAGCATTTTACACAAGGCTGAGCATTAATAGACACTTACATTCTTTTGTTTAATTCATCTTATTTTTTTTCTTGTCCAGATACTTTTTAAAAAATTTATTGTGTTTACATACATTCAAGTGTCCCACGAAGTACATCAGATACTTTTAAATATCAGTATTGTCTCAGTACACTTGCTTATCTTATGCCTAAACAAATGTCTATTCATTTTTGGTATTAATTCCTTTTACCACGAAAGTAAAAACATTTTCCTTGAACTATCATAATAAACCACTTTGACTTCTGAAACATACCAGGTCTGGATTCGTTTTTTATGTCTTCATTAAGGACGAATACATTATTCGCAAGTGTCACCAGGAGCAAATGCATTAGCTTTTGAGCTCTCTTGGATAATGTTGAATGACATGGCATAAGGCCAGCATGCCTCTATTATACAACTTCTGCATTTGCCTTTGTCTACATTTTTCTATGTGGTATAACATTCTGTGTTGAAGGTGTTCATAGTACTTTAAGTCCATTTTCACTATACATTTGAGTAAATTCACATAATTGAGTCAGTTGAAAGAAAGTCCACATGGTGATATAAGGAGACTTGACCTGGGATGGTGAACACACCATACAATATACAGATAATGTATTATAAATCTGTACACTTGAAAACTATATGATTTTATTAACCAGTGTCACCCAATAAATTCAATAAAAATAAATACACAAATAAAAAAGAAGGTCTAAGGGTTTGATATAAATGTGCTATCTTTTGTTTGGCAATGACAATTACATATCTAGATAGACAAGAGGGTTGGGACCAGCTTTCCACAGGAGCAGCAATTTCTGATGCTTTTTCCCAGTCTGTTTAGTTTGCCCTTTAAGTTACTTTATAAAGTTAAAATGTCACCAATAAATCATAATTGTAAAATACAGAAAACTCAAGTCCTTATTTATTTATGTTTTTTGAGGAACAATGATTTTCTAGGGAGTTTGAATAATTCAGTTCAGTTTCTATCAGTCTGGATTCATTTGAAAAGATAGAACTGGTTAAGAGAGAATGGGGAACTGAGAAACTAACTAACTAACTAACTAACCAACTATAAGTCAGGAAGAATGTGGGTGAGACAGTGACTGAGTTTCTGGTCGGAGTTGCTGCTAAAATTGTGGGGAATGATATTTTTAGGCTGTTATTTTCGATACATGGGAGTGGCTATTCTGAGATTCATGGATAATTTGGACAGGACATGGCTGGTATGTGTGGAAAATGTGGCTTCCTTGGAAAAGAAACCAAACCAGGAAAGAGCATGACAGATATGCATGACTTTTATTTAGATGGAAAATTCTGTATCCTTGTAGATTTGGAGTCTTTATCTATGAAGGTGTTTGTATAATGCCAAGAGAAAGAAAATATAATTTTTACCCCTCTATCTTGTTTCATTTTGATATCCTTTATCAATAATGGTTATATATGGTATTTTCCATTACAGATAGACCTTTTTAAGGCAGCAGGTCTATAAGTTGGGCAGCAGGCTGCAGAGATCAGAGATGGAACAGAAGAGGAAGAAACATTCAGAATAAAATACAGTTGGAAGCAGACTCATCATGGCTTACATGTTAACTCTGAATTACCTAAGTCTTAGAATAAAGTAGTAAAGTCTTAGGAATGTTTGAGAATTAGAAGTTGAAAATGAGAGCAAACCACCAAGTATATAAGAAATAAAATATTTCCCTTCTTTCCAAATCCACAAAGCAGTTCCAACATTTCCTTCAGTTCATGTTAAAGTGGTTCTAGAGGCCCAACTGGAAATACTTTCTCATTCTTATTTACCCACTTACTCAATATACAGTGGTCCCTCATCTATCATGGGCATTAGGTTCCAGAACCCCCTGCAATAGGCAAAAATCCGTGAAGTAGTTACCTTATATTAATTGTATTATTTACATATATTTTAAGGCTTTATAAACCCTCCCCACACTCTTGTAAACCTTTCCCACACTGTTATTAACCTTTCCCGCACTTATTTTGCTTATTTTAAAACAAAAAATAACTAAAATAATATATAAAAATACCTATATACCTCAAAATCCTGCAATATAGCGAAAAATCTGCAATACAAAATTAGATATATATAATTTTTAAAATCCATGATACAGTGAGACCATGAAAAGTAAACCACAATATGGTAAGGGTCGACTGTATATTGTTCAATATGTTGACTTGAGAAAGTTTCATATTCTTTGATTGTGAATTATTATGTAGCAAGGTAGAAATTAAATGGAAAAGACAACAGTAGTCAGATAATGGAAGGCCTGGCCTTTCCTGCTAAAGACTTGAGATTTAGCCTTACCTGTGTTGGTGCAGTGGAATAAAGCATCAACCTGGAAGACTAAGGTCACCTGTTCGAAACCCTGGGCTTGCCTGGTCATGGCACATATGGGAGTTGATGCTTTCTGCTACTCCCAACTTTTTTTTCTCTCTCTCTCCTCTCTAAAAATTGAATAAAGTCTTAAAGAAATTTTTAAAAAAAGATAAGACTTGGGATTTATTCTGTAGGATCTAAAAAATAATGTGCACAGAAGGGAATAATTGAATTCTTTAAAGACTTTAGGGAAAAATATTGCTTTTAAGTACAATAAATATTCAACATCCCCCCCCCCTTTTTTTTACGTGGTTAATATAAGGCCATGGTTCTGAATTTTATCTGAACATTAGAATCATCTGGGGATCTTTTGAAAATTCCAAAGCTTAGACCACATCCTAAATGAATTAAATCACAATCACTGGGCATATGTTTAGGGAAATGTTGGTTTAGGAATAAAGAAGAAGAAGAAAAAAAGAAAATGTTATTTGGAGCAGATTAAATTGACTCAGGATAGGGAGGGCCAACTCATTTATTTATTTTACATTTATTTTTCCATGACTTTTTACTTCCTAATTTTTAAGTGATGCAGAATGGCACTACGAAACAAGTGTCGAGACCTCTCGCCAAAATAAAAAACTGTTCAGTTGTATGACCGTGTACTCAACCTGCTAGCAAAAGTAAGAGGTTGAGTTAATATAGGAAAGATAATTTTCCAGAGACTATATTCTTGTGTCCATAAACTTTCCTTCATTTCTCCCATGGAATTAGGGCTCATGGTAAGGTATTCAATATAACCAATATATTTGTAAACATTTGCACCTGAAGATCAAATCATATTTATTTTTACCATGATTTAGTGATACATCTGAATAGACATGGCTACATAAGTCAGTTGTAGGAAAGCTGTTTTCTTGTTATTCAACTCAGATAAGAATCATTTCCACACACAAAAAAAGTGTTTCCATTATGTCCAGAGTCACTCTTTTTTGTTCTACTTTGGCCCTCCTTGAATTGGATGTTGAGAAGGAAGCTTGTTTTTCTTTTTACTGACAAAATGTTATTTAGTTCACACACACACACACACACACACACACACACACACACACACACACACATTATAAACTCTTATACTCTACTGGCCTAGCTACTGATCCTAAACTAGAAAGCTCACCTGAGATACAATATAAGAGTGATTCTGTGCCCCTCCCCCAGATTTGATAAGTTTAATGTGTTTCTCAGAAATCGGATTCTTAAACAAGAGTTTTTATACTTCTGATATAATTGGCCTGCTTTTGCTTTTAGAAACACTTATTTTTGACAATTGAGATGCAAAGATAAATAAGGAGAAAAACTGTTTTTATATTTCTAAGTTTTTATTTATTGATTTGAGAGAGAGAGAAAGAGAAGGGGGAAAAGAGTGGGAAGCATCAAGTCATAGTTGTTGCTTTTCATATGCGCCTTGACCGGACAAGCCTAAGGTTTCAAACTGGGGGCCTCAGCATTCCAGGTCAATGCTTTATCCACTGCACCACACAGGTCAGGCAGGGAGAAGACTATTTTAAAAATATTTGGGGGCTCTGGCCAGTTAGCTCAGTGGATAGAGTGTCAGCCTGGTGTGTGGATGTCCTGGGTTGGATCCACAGTCAGGATGCACAGGAGAAGCAATCATCTGCTTCTTGCTCCCACCCTTTCCCCCTTCTCTCAATTTTCTCCTCTCACAAACAGTGGCTTGGAAGGTCCAAGCAACAGCCCCAAACAAGGTTGCCGGGTAGATCACAGTTGGGGCACATGTGGGAGTCTGTCTATCTTCTCTCCTCTCACTTAAAAAAATGTTTGGGGCCAAAATAGTTTTTTTGTGGCTTCCATATTTGTCATAGACATTGCTCTGAATCAGGACAATATTTCTCCCACCACGAGGCTTAAGAAAAATGTCTTAGCTGAGCTCTCTTCCATCTTTGAAACAGTCTCTCCTCTTTTCCCAGCCATTCATGGTGTACTTGTTTTTTTTCTCACCACACTCACTGTACCTGTTGAATTTTCCTCTATCCTTAATCCAATAATCCAATCTTTAACTTTTTTTTTTTTTGTATTTTTCTGAAGTGAGAAGTGGGGAGGCAGAGAGACAGATTCCTACATGTGCCTGACAGAGATCCATGGATCCACCCGGCATGCCCACCAGGGGACGGTGCTCTGCCCATCTGGGGCATTGCTTCTGTTGCAGCCAGAGCCATTCTAGCACCTGAGGCGGAAGCCATGGAGCCATCCTCAGTGCCCCAGCCAACTTTGCTCCAATGCAGCCCGTGCTGTGGGAGGGGAAGAGAGAGATAGAAAGAAGAAGGGGAGGGGTAGAGAAGTAGATGGGTGCTTCTCCTGTGTGCCCTGGCCAAGAATCAAACCCAGGACTTCCACACATCAGGCCGATGTTCTACCACTGAGACAACTTGCCAGGGCCCAATTTTTAACTTTTAAAAGCATCATTTTCATGGTGCTCGACCATTAGGGGCTCTTCCTGGGTAGCTAGCCAATGCAGTCACTGGGGTCAGGTAAACCTTCTTGGGTTCTTCGTCCATTCAGTAAGCAAATTTGCTGCTCAGGTGGTTGGGTACAGTGGAATAAATGTTAAATTAGAAACCTTGTGATCTAGCCTTGCTTTAACATTAAGCAACAGCATACTCTTGAACAACTTTCACTTCTAAAGTATGGCTTCTACTTCAGGATGTTGGAGAAACTAATATCTGTTCTGCATACTAAATAAAATTATCATAAAAAGAAGCAAAACTTCTCTATATCAAAATAATCTTTAAAACTTGAAAACCTCAAAACTGTCCAAGGCAGTGGTTCTCAAAACACGGTTTGCATCAGTCTCACCAGCAGGGCTTGTTGAAACACAGACTGCTGGACGCTGCCCCAGGATGTCTGATTCGGCAGATTTGGAGTAGGGCCCAGGAGTCTTGCTCTTCCAGAAAGATTCCAGATTATGTTGATGTTGCTGGTCCCACTGTCACACTTTGAGAACACTCCTCTAAAGGTGTTGCTATGAAATGGTCTAATCATTCAGTTTACATATGTTCACAATGGTTTCCTGGAGATCTAAAATCCCAAGATGCCATTGGTCAGGTTCAACTGTGGTAAGAGTAATTGGAAAACTGACCAGGAGGGTAGGTCTTATTGAAGATAAAATCCTAAACTACCTACTAATTGGGAGCTAGAAGCAGCAGAAAACAGATCTTCCATGGAGAAGCTCCATGAATCTCTAAAAACTTTATTTTAAATCTTTTTTTTTTTTTTTTTTTTTACAGGGACAGAGAGAGAGTCAAAGATAGGGACAGACAGATAGGAATGGAAAGAGGTGAGAAGCATCAATCATTAGTTTTTCATTGCTGTTGCGACACCATAGTTGTTCATTGATTGCTTTCTCACATGTGCCTTGACTGTGGGCCTTCAGCAGACCGAGCAACCCCTTGCTGAAGCCAGTGACCTTGGGTCCAAGCTGGCGAGCTTTTGCTCAAGCCAGATGGGCCCACACTCAAGCTAGCGAGCTCGGGGTCTCGAACCTGGGTCTTCTGCATCCCAGTCCGACACTCTATTCACTGTACCACCGCCTGGTCAAGCTAAATCTTTTACTTTCTTGAATAATAAGTTAAATTCCTTTTCTGACCTGTGGAAGTAGCCAGTATTGTCTTTGAACTGAAGCCAGATATGCTCAGATTTGAGGCAACTGAGTGGGGCCTCCCGCTAGTCTTCCTGCCTCCTGCACATTTAGTGGTACAGTTTTGGGTTGCTGTAATGAGGAGGAACAGGGCACTGACAGCTTCAAAGCAAATTTGCTCTGCTCTAAGTGGTAATGCAGTGAGCACACTAGACAATTTGAACTGGAAAATTAAAATATGCCACGACATAGCTATAAAACTCTTTGTGACCAAGGCAATATCATCCTGGCTTATGGCTGTCAGACCTTACAAAAGGAGGTTAATTAATGAAACCAACCTGTTGTAAAACAGTCTAAAGGAAATCTGATGGGTTGGGCTACACTTTGAGGTTCCAAATCAGAATACATCTAACTACACAAAGGCGGAACTGACTGGATGTCAGTGAGACTAGGAATGCCTGTAGGTGTTTGTACATGAATCTGGCTTCTACAGACTATCTCTGTGTAGTATGTCTACTTGACCAAGGTTCAGAACAATCAGGCTTTTGAAGGAATGATGGCTCAGCCTAATTGGTCTTTCCCAAGCAGCTGTGCAGACTGTTAAAATAAAAAGAAAAGATGGGTCAGCTTAATGCCACTCACATGACACGGATTAGCTGTCAAGGTTCTACAAAGGCCCCCACCAGGGAATCCTTACTCACTGCTCTTTCGAGTGCAAGGGTGGCTCAGGCCACCAGCATGGCTCTTGGACGCCCTCTGCAGGGACAGACACCAGGAGCCAAGTTTGGGGAAAAGACTCAAGACAATTCAAAAGACTCTGAAAGCTATAGATGCTTGTGGCAGTGATTTTCCAAGTGTGTCTGGCTCTTTAAGGGTCTCTCCAGTGTGGCGATTTAAATAGCAGGCAATATTTCTAGGAGCCAAATGTAATGCTTCAGATGTACAAGGTATTTGCTGACTTGGGAAAACGAAATAATTTGGGTCTGGGACCAATCGGAGAATGATGAGGATTATTTGTCCCCTTCTCCTTTCATCAGAAGGCTACAGTTTGTGGGGGTGATCTTAAGGTAAAACGAAAACAACCCCCCCCCCACACACACACACTTTGTTTTTACGTATTTGGTACTGATGTCAGTGGAACTAACAAAAAGCAGGTTGGTCACAGTAATATAGAAAATCAATCTTCAAGCTCTTTCTTATTCAGGTTTTTGATAGTACATTGCTCTCATCTGTGACATGAGTGTCTCAACGTGATTTTCAAATAGATTGTTCAAGTGGAAATAAAGATACTTGCCCCAGGTCACACAATTATAAAAAGTGACCTTCTTCTTAAAATGGATATTTTCTATGGTCTTCAGTTTCAAGGTTGATAGGATAGCACTTTTATAAGTTTCTTCCATGAGGCTTTTTGTGGGTAAAAGAAATCATCAGCTGAAAAATGAGATATGTACTTTACACATTCATTTACAAATTAATATTGACCAACCTTTGGGGTATTTGATGACTTCACAATGATCTTATCTATTAAATTCCTCACATTGTAGCAGGACTCAAAGCTAATAGACCTGGTGGTGGAAATAAATACTGGAAGACAGGTCAAAGACTACAGTTTCCACTACAGTCTCCAGTCTATAGCCAAAGAATAACATTGCCTCCAAATATCTGCTTCACCAGGTCTTTAGGAAATATTAGCAGAGCAGACATTTAGGGGAAACGGTAGAAATGATTTCTCAGTAGAAACCTGCACTTTTGCGATTTCTCTTTGTTGAAAGGAAATGAAACCATGTTCAGCCATTTTGTATTAAAACAAAGCAATATTAAGAAATATCTGAGGGACAAAGGTGGCATATGCATGAAGGAAACTGCTAGGATTTTAGAGGAGTGGAAATAAAAGGGTTGAAAATTAGGCGAATAACCATTTTGGTCCTCAGTTTTCTTGTGTATAGTAATAAATTTGGAGATAAAAGTATATCCCACTGGAAGGTAATTTATATTGCATGAAAGTACAGATCCCCCAAATGACCAGCATGAAACATGTTTGAGACAGACCTAGTCAGGTGACTTGAACAGTTTTATTGACTGCTGGACTTTTCAGGCTTTCATATACCAGTGAACCCTGGAACTTTCCAAGAGGTGGGCATAATATACTGTTTCCAATCTTTATTGCCATGTAAACTTTTCCCCTACAGCACTATATAAATGCCAATTTTCATTATTGTTAGTGTATTTTTTAGTTTTAAAGTTATAGGAGTAAGAGTTGAGAAGATAGTAAACAGGCAATATGAAATGAAAAATAGATACAAATAACCATGTAATTGGGTAACAATGACCTTGTTTTACATTGCCATAACATTAAAGCAAATTGCTACTATTTTTTATTTAATTTTCTATACATCGCTTTAATAGAATAAAAATTTAAGGTAGGAAAAAAGGACCCTAGTAAGTTCAGAAATGATGGATATTTACATGGCAATGACAGATACCTTTGTGTCAAATGAGTATATCTGAGAGCTGTATCAGCAATGGTTATTGTTTTTGAAGGCAGCACAGTATCTGGCCAAGACACTTGAGCTCTTCTGTATTTTCCAGCCTGGTAACTTGCACAATAGGACAACACTAGGCAGGCTCACCGCACTGTATCCATTTGGGGCCTTCATAATTAAGAAAGAAAATGGGAGCACTCCAAGGTGAACCACAAAGATTATTAAGGAGTCGATAAATGAGTTCAACTGTTAATGGTTAAGTGAGATGGGATTTTTTTAATGCCTCGGTAGGCGTAAGTAGAGATGCTAGTTAATACTGATTTCTATTATGTCATGTATTACTAAACAGAGGAAGGTGACCAGTTAGTCTTCATTGTCAATTAGGAAGGAACAAGAGAATATGTGCTGATACTCTAACTATGAGAAGTCATTTTAGACGTGGGGAACAATTTTGTTATTCAATGGTTTTGCATCATGATTGCAGTTGCTTACCATTTGATTAGGTGAAAATATAGTTTCCAAAAAGTACTTTACTAATGCATACCTAATAATGTTAATGTTTATTAAATTCTTATTATAAGCCATGGACCATACTGGGCACTTTATATACATTGTTATTTAATTTTCATATGAGCATTTCATGGATCTGAAAATCAAGGCTCGTAGCTATTAACTACCATCAATTTCTCATGGAGTCAGTTTTCAAACACAGTATTTCTGACCTCATAAATCTTGCACACCATAACATACAACTTTCCCACTGATGCACACTCACCTTGTGTAGGTCAGTCAATATTTCTTTGAGTTTGTTCCTCCACAATAATACAGATCTACTTTAACAAGTAGGCTGACAGAAATTTAAACAGTTTATTTTGCCTTTCTTCTTAACACAAGGGGACAAGTGTGATCTTTTTATTTTATTTTATACTTTTCCAAAGTGAGAAGTGCAGGCGGCAGACAGACATACTCCCACATGCACCCGACCAGGATCCACTGGGCATGCCCACCAGGTGGAGATGCTCGGCCCATCTGGGGTGTTGCGCTGCTGCAGTTGGAGCCATTCTAGTGCCTGAGGCATAGGCCATGGAGCTGTCCTCAGTGCCCAGGCCAACTTTGCTGCAATGGAGCCTAGGCTGCTGGAGGGGAAAAGAGAGCTAGAGAGAAAGGAGAGGGGGAAGGGTGGAGAAGCAGATGGGTGCTTCTACTGTGTGCCCTGGTCGGGAATCGAACCCAGGACTTCCACACACGGAGCCGATGCTATACCACTGAGCCAACTGGCCAGGGAGGGACAAGTGTGATCTTATTGAAGAAGAACCCACCACAGTGGTTCCAAGTGGTTCTGGGGTTGCAGACTGTTCCCTGGGATCTTGACTGATGCTCCTCACCCTGCCTCAATTTTACTGGTTCTATCACTAAAGACAAAGAGTAGAAGATGGGAATGCATGTAGGAAGAATAGGTCCTGATAGATAGCAACTCTGACTAAAAGGTCTTAGATACTTCATGAAAGTAAATAATAAGAAGAAGTTGCTCACAAATATACTACATGAAGTTTCTGAAAGTCAATGTCATCTCCTTGTGCAAGGCCTAAGTGAGTAACTAAATTCAAGTTGTGCAAAAAGTTGCTGTGAAAATTTGCATGGGTTCCCATCATGGCATCTGACTGTAACTACTATATTTGAGAATCTGATTTGAAGTAGGTAAATCAGTATTAAAAAGAGAGAGAGAAGAGATGCAGCATTAGAAATATTATCTAAATCTTTTTCTTTCTTTTCCTTCCTCCCTTTGCATCTACCTACCTGTAATAAGGACAAAGTCTCATCTGTTCTCTTTACCTAAAGTTCTGGGGGATGAATTCTATTTATAGGGATCATTAGAAAACCATTAACAGCTGTCTAACTTAGTTCCTTAATTATAAGGCACAATTACAAATTGAGGCAGGTATTAAAATTTACAGTGTTCTTGTAATCAAAAATAAAAGTGTGGCACTGGCATAAGAATAAAAATATAGATCAATAAAGTAGAATTGAGAGTACAGAAATAAGCTCATACATCTATAGCCAAGTGATTTTGGAATCCTCATGTATTGCTAGTGGGATTTTGAAATTGTGCAGCTATAGTGGAAAATAGTTTGGCAGTTCCTAAAAAAGTTAAACATAGAATTACCATATGATCCAACAATTATACTGCTAGTTATATACCCAAAGAATTAAATGCATGTATTCAGACAATAAGTTGTATACAAATATTAATAGCAGCACTATTTAAAATTGCCAAAAGGTGAAAACAACCCAACAGCAATAAATTGGTATACCCATTCAAAGGAATATTAGTCAGTCATAAAAAGAAATGAAGTTCTGATATGTCTACATCATGAATGAATCTTGAAAATGTTAAGCTAACTGAAAGAAGCCAGGCAAAAGAGACTACATACGGTATGATTCCATTCATTTTAAATACCCAGAATAAGCAAATTGATCGAGACAGAAAGCAGATTATTGGTTACCAGGATCTGCAGGTAGGAAACATAAGAATTTAATGAATATAGGTTTCCTTTTGGAATGATGAAAATATTCTGGAACTAGACAGTGCTGGCGGTTTTATAATATCCAATGCCATAAGTTTACCCTTTTAAATGGGTAAAATGCTAAATTTTATGTTAGGTATATTTTGCCACAATAAAAAATGTAATATATATGAACAAGACTTGATGATCCATATAATCAGATTGAACAATAAATTATTTTTAGCTGGTGAAAGAAATATAATGAAAAGATATTCATCCATACATTACTGAGCTCTTTATACCATTTTTTCCCCCATGCTATAAGATAATGGTTGTTTTACAAATATCTCTGGGAAAAGGATCAGGGGTAGAGAAAATAAAAGGGTGTTCAAGGCTCATACCTTGTAATCACAGAAAAAGACATTATAATATTTGAAAAGTATAAATTGTCAGATTGCCCTCAAAGTGCTCATGTTTAATTAGCTATTGTTTCAATATTTATGCTCCTTTATTGAAATGAAATCTTTAGTGATTTCCTAGGGCAAGGATTTTATGTATATGCTTTGGAAGAAGGAAAAGGGTGCTATTTAGAAAGATATGTACAGTTTTCAAAATATAGGTTTAGACATTATAGGTGACCAGACATCCCGCTTTTGGCGGGACAGTCCCAATTTTTAACAATTTGTCCCGTGTCCCTCGGCGTTTTAAAAAAGTCCCGATTTTAAAAAATATATTGCAATACTATTTTTGCCTTCTATGAAATTTTTTTTTTTGCTCCATATAGACCATATTTTTAATCAAGAATCCCCCCGCCCCCCCGCCCCCACCCCCTCCCCCGGCAACGGTGTCCCACTTTACCAACTTTAAAATCTGGTCACCTTAGTTTAGAAGCAAAAATGTTTTTGCACACATGAAAGACATCTATGGAATTAACATGTGTAAGGTCAGTGGATAATGGGTATGGTCACGTGAGGAACTCAGACCGGGACTGTTGTCTAGGGCCACCCACAACTAAGCGCACCAAATGAAACTTCCCAGAGGTCCTTGGGAAAAGAGCGACTGTCCTTCAGCCAGTGATATTTCATCATATCGTATTAGCTCACCCACCCTAGAGGACCCCTTTAAATACCTCTCACGCAGTTTAATTCATGCTACTCCACTAGCCTCTCTTCCGGGCCTAGGAAACCTCATTGGGCGGGATGCACGGTACTTAATAAAGCCTGTGTTATTCCACACTTTGTGGCTCCGGCCCCCCTTCCTTCTTTCTCCGTGGGGAAAATACCTTACACATGTAACTTCCTATTTTTTGTAAAGGGAAGCTAAGACGCTTCATTCTTTGTAAAACATACTGAGAAAACATTTGTTTTTGACTGACTGTTGATTAATTCCTGCATAACATGCTGACTATTTTTAAGGGAAAGAAATTATTTTCTTTTATTGAACAAATTGAGTTTGTATTAATTAGATTTCACCAGTGTGGCTTACACTCTCATCCAATTCCACTCTTTTAAATTTCAATAACTGCAGGTTCCCAATCTCTATCACTAACTTTATCTTGTAAACATGCAATATGTCATATCTCAGCTGCTGTCATGAATAAAGCTTTCATAGACATTCTGCTTTTGTGCTGATATCCTTAATACTCCCATTTCTACTTAGTGGGCAAAGGATGTGTGTTTTCACACAGAAGTAAGCTATGTTCACCTGTTGAGAAATCATTTATAAAAGAGAGGTGGAAAGCAAAAATATTTATCAGATTTATCTGATATAATTATTTGCATTTCAATTGTAGATATCAAATGAACCCAGTGTAGATATCAATATTTAACAACATCTTATTGACACAAGATGATAAAATACTCTCATAATATATGGTATGTATACATTAAATATAGCATATGTATTTTATGAGGTAAAAATAAGAAAAAATCTGGTTTCTCTCTACTTTTGGGCAAACGGAAGGATTGTCTTAGTATACCAGTAGAACCAGAGCTCTATGTTAATCAACTGTCCCTGATTCAACTTCCCCACACAGTGGGACACTACTGCTTAACAGCAGGGCTGGCAGCCCCTTTGAGACTATTCTTGAGATGGCTGTGAAGATTCTACTTATCAGTGCTGAGACCAACGGCCACCAGAGGAAAGACACAACCAACACACAGTTAGTTGCAAGAATCACAGAGAGTTTATTACTCACAGCCTGGATACAGCTTAATGGGACCCTGTCCAAGAGTTCCTCTAGACTGTCCTTGGTCAGAGTGGCATAGAGAGATTCTGCGCTCAATGTTGGAGCCTGGGTGACTGACTGCAGTTGCTTAAGTACCCTTTCTGGTTTACACCTTCTAACAGGTGTTAATCTACAGGATTATCACATCAAGCCACTTTAGGGAATTCTTTCTATCTACATATCATTTCACACACACACTGACTGTGGGCCCTCCACAGAAGGCATTGCCTTACCTATCACATCTCTACATACTAGGTTAGCTCTTGCCCAGAAGACATAGTCTTGTCCACATGCTTCAATGGCTTTCAATATTATATCCTAACTTATTTCTATATATTTAATTTTCTGTATTACTATAACACCTACTAATGGCCATATGCCTTGTTTTAGCCAATGAAGCTTGAATGAACATACTGATATAGGTTCTGATTCTGGTTCTGGTGGGGTTCGTGTACGGTGTCATATAAAAAGCATTTTATAAAATCTAAACTGGGAGAAACTTAGGCTTTTGCAGTAAGATTTATTCAAAGTTGAAACAAGAGGTTTTTTTACAGATATTTAATGTTTCATTTCCCTTTATCTCATGAAGGAAGAAGTCCAGTCTAGTCTTCAATGAACCCAGTATAAAGATCAAAATCTGGATATTCTGCAAAGCTCAGTCCAGTCCAGGTGCTGCTGAAAGCCTGTACATGGGGATCTTCTGTGGCTAGCATGTTTTGTTTTTTTTTTTTTTTTTTTTTCAGCAGAAAGGCAGAGAGAAGGGAAAAAGGGCAAAATAGGTTGGATATTTAAGTTCATGTTTATATTTTTGGGCTGGGAAGAACCAGCTTCCCTTTAAGCTAAGCTATTAGTTTATTTAAAATTTCATGGGCTTGCATTATTTCCTTTTATTAACCAATTGTGTGTTTTTCTTTTCCTTCCATTCCTTCCTTCCTTCCTTCCTTCCTTCCTTCCTTCCTTCCTTCCTTCCTTCCTTCCATCCTCCCTCCCTCCCTCCCTTTCTTTCTTTCTTCTTTTTTTTTTTTTTTTAGGGCTAGACCCAATAAGCTTCTATGGCTGCCATTCAGGCTTCCACTATGCATGTCTTAAGTTAGAAAGACAGAAACATTTCCCCCATAGTTTGGGTATAAATTGGTTTTACCCTGGGGGGCTGGAAAAACCTGCTTTTTTTTTTTTTTTTAATGGGACTGGGGTCCAAAGGCTCAATGGCACAATGGACTCTGAGGACAGGATGGGTTAATTAGTCTGTGAATGTTTTAGCTTTCTAGCAAATTAAGCTAAGTGGAATGTTGCAGTTTTTTACTTAAACAGGCTTTCCTAGTTTTAGTAAATACAGTGTGTCCGTAAAGTCACCGTGCACTTTTGACCGGTCACAGGTCAAAAGTGCACCATGACTTTACAGACACACTATATAAAGTACAATTCCCCATCAATATCTAGCTACCTGCCTATGTTAACAATACCATCTAGAATCTAGATTCTAGATAAACCTATTTGAGAACCAGTGGGCAATTCTTCATCAGCCCTTTCCACTATAGTGGCAATCAGTAATGTTCCCATTGGTAGCAACTATATTATTATGAGTTCTTATTTGAAGGCAACATGAAACTGATTTTCAACTGAACCAAAATGAACGTGTTGCAAAGTGAGTTTTAAACCATTAAAGGTCAAAAATTTTTTGTTACAGTATTATAACCCATCTTAGTATAATACAATATGTTACAGATTTCAGTTAAGTACTATCTACAATATGATACATAATATCTAGAATATGTATGCACTTATAAAAGAACATGAAATATTACTGTACGTTAAATTATATATATATTCCTATATTGTTTCAATGCTAATTTTCTTCTTTCTAAAAGACTGGTATACTCTTTTACTAAATTAGGAATGTGTTTTCTCTGTTCCTGACTATATTCTCTCATCAAGTTCAGGACACAATTCACAACTCTGTTTCTCTGTACTAGTCTGGGTTCCATACTAATCAACACTAGACATATTACTTCTTGGTATAAAAGCTGACATGAGTATTATGGTGTTCTTTTTAAGCCTGAAAATTTGGAAATTTAAATGTATAAATTATATCTTCAATATTCTATTAAAATTATTCCAGATGTTTTCTGTTTCTAATTACTGATTTTTCAGATATTGGAAAGTCCTAGAAATATGGCTCTGCTTGTGTTTGTGAAACTCGGTTGGTTGAAGAATGCTTCACATGGTCTTTTTGGTGTCTCTTTAGGGGTCTGCTATTTTCTTGAGATTTTTTGCTGAAAGATTCCTAGTCACAGAACCCTGCCATTTTCCTTCACTGAAATGTCACAGTCATAATTATATATTGATGTGTGCAAATATTTTTGTAACGTCTCTTTCAAGAATTAGGCTTTCCCTTCTAGGAGTATCTGTTTTGTTTCTCTTTTATCCTGAGAGGCCAGCATCGGTTCTGTCACATAGTAGGTTTTTAATAAAATTTTTTTTTTCAAAATGACTGAAAGAGCTTTTCAACTTGATTTTTTTCTCTCAAATGTGTGTGTGTGTTATATTTCTTCCACCCAGGACCTCTTTTCTTTACATGAGACTTGGGTGAAAATGTAGAGAAGGAAGAATTACATATTGGTATAAGAACTCTTCTTCCTCCCTGCATCCCACCTGGCTTTATCTGGTATATGATAGCAACATCATTGAAGCATGCATGTGGCTTAGAATACAAAGCACATACAACCATGTAAATCACTTTGTTTTTTAACTTTTTTATGATTGTGATTTATGGTGGTGATGGTGAGACTGGGTGTTGGGAGGGAGTGTTGCATTTGTAATTAGAGAGAGAAACAGATGTTGGAGACTTCTTTTAAAAAGATGTTTCCATTATAATAGTCCTCACTGATCATTTTCTATTTCACCTACTGAAATTCTCACTGAAAAGATCTGAGTCTCTAGATAATGCTCACCATATGAGGGCTCGCTGCAGTGGAGCACTGAAAAGATTTTGATTCATTATGCTTATAAAAGAAGATCCCTGAAGATCCCATGTGTAAAGACACAGAAACAGAAAAAATTTAAAAATATATATTTTTTCCATTTTGGAGCCAAAGTGTTGGAGGTATAATCATGTTTACACACGGACTTTTTTACTCTAAGTTATTACAGAATTTACCTAGCTTATTATCTTCACAAACATCCACTTTTTCCAGCTGATCAAAGGAGATGAGAAAGAAACACACATCACAAATCACCCTAATCCTGTTCAAAGCTGAATATTGCTAAGGTAATCAAGCGTATCTGGGTACATAGAGTTATGTGATGAAAAAATACCATTTGTGCGCTCCCCATGGTGCCTCCCAGCCAGAGCACAGGTCACTCAGGCTGCTCTGACATGTTCCTACTGTGTGTCCGTAAAGTCATGGTGCACTTTTGACCTGTGACCAGTCAAAAGTGCACCATGACTTTACGGACATACTGTATTTTGCTGACACTAACAGCTGGCAATAGAAAGAATGGAATACTGTTAGTTTTAGGTCAGTTAAGATTTATAAGAGATTGGTGTTAGTGAATAGTAATGGGTAGGAGAATGGCGGGGGGAAGACTATCAGAAATAGTTTTAGTTCTATATATACCTTCCTCATACTCCTTTTATGCTGCCCTCACCATCACCTTGAATATGAAGCAGCGTAGAAAAGTCTGGTTGATGTTAGAAAGAACTTGAGTGATTGAAAATATGTCTAAACAGTAAGACTTTTTGAGAATGAATGAATACCTGCATTTCTTCTAAGAATATGTCATGAGGCCAGCCCTGTGTCTGTCCTGCAGTGCCTAACGCAGTGAGGAAGATTGTAGGTGCTCAGTAAGTAGGTATTATTAGACCATCTGTCTTACCAGCATTACTATTCAATAAAAATTAGTTCTTTGCAAGTTATGAGCATTGAGTCACATAGACCCAGATTGTAGGCGGAACAAAGAGCTAAACATGTCTAGAAACAAATCTTAGATGCAAGTTTTCAGTCTAGCCTCTCCTGCCTTGAGGGAGGAAAACCTTTTTGTTTTGGGGATCTGGTTTTACTAATGGAAATGATTGTCCACATTTGAACTTAAATAAGCCAGCCTGCTTCATCTTCAGAGAGAGCACTGCTCTTAGAGAGGAATAAACATCAGCCAGTGAGCAAATGGACCTACAGATGAGATGAGAAACTCAGGTAATGAATTACAGAGACCCACTGAACAAACCTGCTTTGATGTGACATTGGAGTGCTGGTGGCAATAAGATGTTGGCCACGCCCACTTGCCAAAACACATGGAAAGACAAATTTAACTTTCTAGTGAAGGAGCCTGTATAACTGTGTGTGTGTGTACACACATCAGTCTTTGATCAGTTAATGGAATCCCCATTAAAACACATTTTCTTCCCCAAATGGTTGCTGGTTAAGTTTTTCTCTTTTGCTATAAGTACATTCTTTCATAATGCCCCCTTGACTTCCTGGAGTCACTCTGCATTCTACTTCAAAGCAAGGTGTGTGTTTATCATTCTTATTGTGCACAGAAGAAAAATCAAAAGCTTTTAGACAGAACATGGCAAATTTGCTCAGGATGTATATCATTGTATAGAAGAATGATAGTGTACAAGACCAGACCTGTAAAATTTCATTCATTTAAAGATGTCCTCAATTAGAGACATTTCTTAGGTTCTGGACCTTTCCATAAAGATGGGTGTTGTTTCTCCTGTGATAGGAGACATTTATCAGGTGACATATGAATTTTTCAATAATCCAGATTCTTTTTTTTTAGACAAAGAACTTCATTTTATTTTTATAAATACACTTGAAGAATAAACTAACTACAAGTGAAAACAATGAGTGAGTCTCAGACTTGATAATTTATCTGGGTTTCTTCAAATTAGGGTATTGATTTCATTCTTTTCAAGCCTTGGTATTGTCACTTTCTTTATATTTAGATGCTTGAACTGAAACTTGTGAGTAAATAACAAGAGAAAATGTTCTAGCTCATAAGTTCTAGCTATTGATGGATAACAGCAGAGCCTGAGGTTCTGATTTCCAAAGACCTTTGAGTTAACAGTATGCAGATTAAAAGAGAGGCAAGGTGATTTTTTGTTGGGATTTTGAGAAAAAGTCTCTGCTTAAATATATCACTTCAAAATTAAAAAGAAAGGAAAATTGAGTTATTATTCAGAGATTGTGTGCTCCTCTTATTCCTAAATTCTCATCTGAATTTTTGAGTAATCATGTTAATGAGATCTGGACAGGCAGTGTCATTTTTGCATAAAACAAGCAGTGTCTGTCTTGTTTGCTTTACCTGGTGGGTTGGATCAATGCCTTCCATGAGCACCCTCACTGCTGGGCAGGATCCAGCATGTGGCTGCTGGACATCTGCAGACGATGGCTTCCAGGTGTTCTCCTACAAGAGATCGCTGAAAGTCATTGCAAATGTCAGAGCTCTAGACACTAAGCTATAAAAGCTTTGTAGGCAAGGTCATGTTTTTTTTTTACTTGTAGCAGAAACCCAAGAGAAACTCTGAAAGCACTTCCCACATTGTCCCAGTGGTAAAGCTGACAAAAGTTTGCTCTGTTGGTGTATAACTTTTCATACACAGAAAATGTCCCCTGCTCCTCAAGGCAAAAATAGAGTTTAAAGGAAAACAAAAACTACCTATTGAATGTTGTCTGCTCCTAGCAGGTAAATGAGTCTTTTTAAGTGAAGTCCCTTTCGATTCTTGGCAACTCAGCATTTATTTATTTTTTTATGCTCAGTGACAAGAAATTTCCACCTTCCCAAATTCAAGCCATCTGTGTTATTAGCAATATAATCAATCCTAGCCAATAAATCACCCCACCCAATGTTTTTGACAACACAAATTCTGTAGAATGTTAAAACATTATAATAAATGACAACATGGTATAATCTATGGGGCCTCTTAGATTATCCCCTTCACCAAGCTAGGGAAACTATGGCCTCCAAGATCTTTATAATTTTGAGCACTTATGTTTTCTGAATACACTTGTAAAAATGAGTCGATTTTGTAGAATTTTCAAACTACTCACCCATCAAAGAGCCCTCAATTTTTTTGAAAGAAACATTGCTATCAAAATGTCTTTTTAATTCTTTCTATGGCAAATCAGCCAGAGAGTTAATAAAATTCAATAATCTGGAAACTAGTAAATAATGCGAAATGGTTCCTAATAGTAGAAAGTAAGAAGTATTTTTGGCATGACCTATTTTGTATATAGATCTACTTATTGAGGTTATGTTTTACAAATGTGATATGCTGTGCAAATATATATATAGTGGCTGGCAAATATTAAGCCATTAATATCCTCAGTCTCCTTAAGGTAGACAAGTTGGAAGCATTCTATTTCAAAAATGCAGAATCAATGTGCTAAGACAGTGTCCAACACTTCCCACAATGGTCACACAGATCAAGTATCTCCTGGAGATTTTCATTGAATGACTCATTATGAATCTTCTCAATTATTTCTTCACAGGTAATTTTTCTTAAGAATTCATCAAGCTTCTCTAATAAAATAATGAATGGTGATTCCCAACACCATAAATTATATCCTATATAAATTATGTCCTCATATAAAAAATCTTAAGAAACTTATAGATTAACTCTTATCAGTAATAGAGAAGATATGAAATATTTAAAGGCAGATATAAATAGGTACCTGCAAGCCATCACTAGGCACATAATATTATGGATGGCTTGAAGGTTTGTTTAAGTCCAGTACGGGCACTTCCCCTGAGTAGTGACAGGAAGAGTGTCAATTATGTTGCACAGGTATGTTGCATCAAAAAAACATTATTCAAGAGCAAGCTAAAGCCCAACTAATGTGTAAGATTTTTAAATAAACTAGGGAAAAATTTCAAAACTATAAAATACAGTATAGTTGGTAAAGCTGAGAGGAAGCTGTGTTATTCTACAAGACTAGTAGGTATTTGCATACTAAAATCAATGTAATTCCTATGCCATGTGTTATTTGTTGTCTAAGAATGCACAAACACTTAAGGTCGTCTATACATAAAGTTATTCTGACATCTCGGAGCACTAAAATTTAGTGCATCATTCTAGAGATTTTTTTCCTTGAGTGACAAACTGTATAACTTCTAAAATATCTTCAAAGAATGTTTCCCAGAATAGTCCTGCCTAATTCACTCCAGCATCCTTCATCACTTGTCAGTCAGTCAATCAATCAATCAATCAATCAATCAGTCAACCAATCAGTCAGTCAGTCAAGGCTAGCTATGCTCATAAACAATCACTCCAGGGCTTTTGCATTTTGTTAACCAGTAAAATTAAAAAATAAATGACATATAGTTGCTAACATTTTGTTTTGCAAATGAGTTTAAATAGCAGCAACTACCAGTTCTGTATGCTATTACCAGTGCTTAATAGAAAAATTGTATCTTAGTATTAAAGAAGTGATATCCTCTAGATTAAATTATAGTCCTTTCTAAGTCCTTATGAAGAGTTGGAATCTTACTCTAATATATGTGTTTACCCATGGGCACACTGAGTTCAACACAAATGGGCATACATAAAACTCTCCTTTTATTTTCTAGATTCAAAACTATAAATCATTCTTTATATTATCAAAATTGGATAGATTCGGTGAGGGTTGGGGAAAATTTTAAAACCCGGAGTAGTACACTACAGAACCATAGGGTGATAATGTGACAGCTTTTCTAGGCATATATCAATCCCAAAACATCCACTGTAGGAGAAGCTAGAGTATTGATGTCTGTGCCCATTAAGCTATTGTCGTCCCTCAGCTCCAAAGCTGTTTTTCTATGTGGTATGATGCTCATGCTGGGACTTTGCAAACCATGTTTTGGCTTTGCCACCTTGCTCAGCCAGCAGGAGGCGTGAAGAGGAAAATGCAAGGCTACAGAAAAACAACAAAACAGGAACTTGTGTTTTCCTATTTGTTCCCCCCTGAGCTTCCCATGGGCTCGCTGATGCCCACTTTTAGCATCACTCCAGAAATATGTGCTCTTTACCTGGGAAGTGGCAGTTTTGTCTTGTTGAATCTAGTGTGCAGTTTTTCTGATCTTTGCAGATCCAACTTCATCACGCCCTTCCTGAGATTGCCAGCTGGCCTCCTCCCCAAATGTCTGGGTCTCAGGAACATAAGGCCCCTTTTCTAAGCCTCCAAATTGTAACAATCCAATCTTGTCTTTCTGTTCTCTCAGTCTTAATGAAAGTTGCTCCTTGCAGGTACCACCTCAATGACACCTGAGAGCAGTGTTTGGCAAACTAGTCTGAAGGTCAAATCCTGCTGGCTGACAGTTTCTATAAATACAGTAGTCTCCCCTTATGTATAAAGAATACATTCAAAGACCCTCATTGAATGCTTGAAACCATAGAAAGGACTAAACTCTATATGTGCCACATTTTTTCCTATACATACATACCCATGATAAAGTTTAATTTATTATTATTTTTTTAATTTTTTTTTTTTACGGAGACAGAGAGAAAGAGTCAGAGAGAGGGATAGATAGGGACAGACAGACAGGAACGAAGAGAGATGAGAAGCATCAATCATTAGTTTTTCGTTGCGACACCTTAGTTGTTCATTGATTGCTTTCTCACATGTGCCTGGACTGTGGGTCTTCAGCAGACTGAGCAACCCCTTTCTGGAGCCAGCGACTTTGGATCCAAACTGGTGAGCTTTGTTCAAACCAGATGAGCCCGCGCTCAAGCTGGCGAGCTTGGGGTCTCAAACCTGGGTTCTCCGCATCCCAGTCCGATGCTCTATCCACTGCGCCAACGCCTGGTCAGGAATTTAATTTATTATTAATGAGGCACAGTGTTGGGCAAATGAGTTTGTAAAATTTGTATATTTTGAGTTTGCTCACTTTCATTGTTAGAAAATGGCAGTGGGCAGCACCAGGTATATGTGGTCTGTGAAATTGCAAATTACCTTATTGTTCAGGAAGGAGCATTGTTTTGCTAATGTTTGCTAGAAGAGAAGTTTTTACACCAGAAAGTTTTGAAAAGAGAGTGCTGAAAGAGAAGCCATGTTGGCAGAGAAAAAGAAAGAAGCCATGTTTGGAGAGGAAGAGCAGAGAGAATGCAGAGTGCTGAAGAAGAAGCCATGTTTGGCAGAGAGAGAGAAGGTGTGCAGATGACGGGCTTTGGGAGCCCTACTGAGACTGGTGAGGCCTTTGATTCAAGGAG
The DNA here is from genome assembly GCA_037038555.1 of Rhynchonycteris naso. Taxonomy (NCBI): domain Eukaryota; kingdom Metazoa; phylum Chordata; class Mammalia; order Chiroptera; family Emballonuridae; genus Rhynchonycteris; species Rhynchonycteris naso. Next base: position 150,400,132 of record CM072997.1, read on the forward strand.
GAAACGAAGAACATTCTCCTGATTGTGGAACTGGAGAATGTGTCAGGGCATTGGGAGCTCTGAATGAAAAGGGAAGTATTTTCCCTGTGTGTTTACCCATCAGCCAGTGTAAGACTTTAATAAAGAAATGGCCCACCATTTTTTGGCTCCACTGTTTCTTTACTGTCTGCTCGAACCCAGTGAGAACCTGCATGTACATGGCAACGATGACAGTGGCCACTGGCCATACACATGGTAAGGGATTAACCACATATCTAATAATAAAATAGAAAAAGTATAACAATATACTATAATAAAGGTTATGTGAGGGCTACTTGAACACAAGCACTGTGATACTAAAATAACTGATCTGATAACCGCGATGTCTTCTAAGTGAGAAGGGAGTGGGAAGCTTATACCAGGTGGGACAGAGCCACACAAGATTTCATTGCGTGAAGTAAGAACAACGCACAATTTAAAGCTTATGAATTCATTTCTGGAATTTTTCACTTAATATTTCTGAGCCCTGATTGGTCATGGGTAACTAAACTGTTGGAAGCAAGTCTACGGATAAAGGTGAGACTAGTGTAAAGGTTTATTGAGACACACTCAGGCTCACCCCATACGTCTGAAGCTGCCCTTTGTTTCTTTCAACCATAGGGTTGAGCAGTGGTGATGACCTGCAAAGCCAAACTACTTAGTCTCTTACATTTGTTGAGTTCTGATTTATAGTTCTCTTTATACTTTTAGTTACTTAGTTAACACCTTCCTCCTTCTGATCTAGTTCACTACCTTTTTTTAAAAATACTAAATTCTCTTTGTTCAAATAACTGGGTTAGGTTTCTGTTTTCAAACTGATACTATGTAAAACACTTGGGAAAAACCCCAAGAAATTGGATAGTAAAAAGACTGCAAGAGAGACCTCAATAGGGGGAAAACAAAGAGAACAATCATAGTTTAAAAGAACCTCTCTTAAGAAACCCAGAAATCACCAAGCCCTGGAATCACCACATTCCTTATGCTAAAATAAAGACACAATGAAAAAGTTTTGTACCAAGGAGAAATGATCAAGGAGAAATCATAACTGGTTAAGAGAAACTTTTTAATTGCATATACAAAAGTCAGATAAACCTGCAGCAAGAATATTTATGAATGAGGACCATTGCCATGAAGACAGATACCAATAACAGATTAAAAGAACAACTTAACACCAAATTATATTTCAATGAAACTGAACTGTAGGTCTACTTTAATATTTTCCTTCACTCTGTCTTAATAATGTTAAATAGACCTTATAAAAATTGAAAATACGGGCTCAAATTATGTCTCCATACAATCCTACATTTCTTTCCTTTATATGGGTACTTATTTGGGTTAAAAAAATATAAAAAGCTATGTAAGAATGCGAAAAGAATTATAGGTATCTACTTATTATTTTTATGCCATCTTTTGACAGGAACCCATTAAGGATATAAGCAGTGAGAATATAGTTTCAACATGATATTTCATTAGTCAACTTATTTTTGGCTGCTTATTAAGAAGTGTTGCCTAATGCACTGTTTTAAAGACTAAATCAGGTTTTCCTACCTGGTACACAAGGAAAACTTTCTTGGCTTCCTAAAGTAAATGTTAGCCATTACAGAGAGATAATAATTTTGTCTGCCTCCCCCAAAGAGTTTGCTAGCAACTTTTTTTTAGTAATCATTTTGAAATTAAAACCTTATTAATATTCTTGGCTCCAAATATTCAAATAGCCAGCTAGCTTGTCAAGATTTTCCACCAGAATTTATTATTGAGTCTTTTATATTTTTAAGACGATTTTATTTTCTACACACACTTATGTATACACACCCATATTTCTCAATAGAAAACAATTATACTCTGATGTGTCTTAGCACATGCTTAATGTCATTGAAGCCTGACAGTGTCTTTAATTATGAAAAAGTATTTGTGTGTGATAAAAAATTGTATTAAAAAATGTGACAATACATCTGAGCTGCTGTGGCACAGTGGATAAAATGTCGACCTGGAACACTGAGGTCACTGGTTTGAAACCCCAGTCTTGCCTAGTCAATGCAAATATGGGAGTTGAAGCTTCTTGCTCCTCCCTCACCCATCTTTTCTCTCTAAAATGAATAAATAAAAAATCATTTAAAAAATGTTACAATTAGAGGAATCTCCAAGACAATTGTTAAATGATCTTATTTAATAGTAAAATCCCAGAGAGAATATTTTCTTACACTATTTTTTATGTATCTAGGCTGCCTCTATATCAGGGTTGGCCAACTAGCGAACTAGTGATGGTGGGACAAATCTGGCCCACTGCCTGCTTTTGTGAACAAAATTTTATTGTAAGACAGCCAGGCCCATTTGATAACATATTGTCTATGACTGCTTTCACACTACAAGAACAGATCTGAGTACTTACAGCAGAGACTATAAGGCTTTTCAAAGTTAAAATATTTATTATCTTGTCTTTTGCAAGAAAAGTTTGCTAACCTTGAACTATATAAATGTATAATGTCTGATTATATTATTTGACCTCAAACTTTAGCCTGCCTTCTTTCATTAGTGTTCAAAGAACCAAAGTTTCAAACATGTAAATTTATGCTTTTTCAAGTCCCAATATTTCTTTTTTTTTAAAAAAAGAACGCATTTTATTTTCTTCTACTTTTGAAATGGAATTTCAGAATGCCCTGGTCAGGGCATTTGTCTGCTGCCGCCTGTCTTGGCATCAGAGTGGACTCATTTCCTCCTTCTCCCTCACCACCCATAGTCCTTTGTGAACAAGTCTTTCCCCTTTCACTCTTTGTCCACCCACCTTCCTTTTCTCAGAATTCTAACCGGCACAACTTCAACTGCTTTTCTAAATGATTGTAATAACCTCTAGTACACTCTGCCTCTAGGCTTTATATTCTCCAGCCCACCTCCCTCATTGTAAATAGAACAACTTTGCCAGAATGCAAATTGCACGTGGCATTCTCTTCACATAATTGTTTTATTTATTTTAATCTCTAGGAGTAGTTATTAGACTTGTTATCATAGAACATTACCATGAGGAGAGTTGTTCTATGTTTGTTTTATCTAGATAGATTGATAAGATAGAGCCCACTGGAATTAAAGAACTAAATTTTGAGATTATTATTATTATTATTGAGATGATTTATTTTTTAATGAGTAAAGGTTATCTCACAGTTTAGATTATCCCACTGTTTACCTTAACTCCCCGGGAATCAGACACATTTTCTTTGTCAGAAGAGAAAAGGGGATAAAGTTGAAGTTAGTTCACTTGGAATTATGCATTAACATGGATACATCCAGGAAAAAATGGCACACATGGGAATTCTACTTATGAGAATGGTGATCTACAGGATAAGGTCGAGAATTTTACCATTCAACGATTGGACTCGGGACAGTTTTCTCCGTGAAATCTCCCATCAATTCATCACATAGTTGCCTGACCCATGGTGGCGCAGTGGATAAAGCATCGACTTGGAAGGCTGAGGTTGCCGGTTCAAAACCCTGAATTTGCCTGGTCAAGGCACATATGGGAGTTGATGCTTCCTGCTTTCTGCTCTTCCTCCACTTCTGTCTTCCTTTTCTCTTTCTCTTTCTTCCTAGTCTCTAAAATAAATAAATAAAATATTAAAAACAATTTATCCTCTCGTGCTCCTGCCTGTGATGAGTGTCCACAGTGATCAGCTCTCCTTTAGTCTTCATCAGCTCTGTGCACTTTGCCTACTACTTCCTCAGCCTGAAGTGCCTTTTTCATCTGGATGCATGATGATGTACTTGTATTTACACTTCAAGATTTGGCTTAAATAATTTCTACTCAAGGGCTGCCTTTTCTAATCTCTCCAGCCAGAGTTTATATAATATATATCCTTTCCTTCTCTCCAAATACTGTGTTTATACTTTGGTCAAAGTGACTGCCAAATGTTCTCCTTACACCCTGTATACAATAGTCCATTATTATATTATTATCTTCCCTCAAGAAGGTCTCACTTTTTTTTTCCCTGGTTTATCTCTACAGTGCCTGAGGTCCTGTGATATAGTGGGTCCAAAGAATGACTTGTTAAGTGGATGAATCTATTTCCAATATTTTTAAAAATCAGACAGAACATTGATTACTACTGTAACTTTTCCCTAGCCTCTTCTTGCAAGGAGAAAAACAGAAGGAACACTCTCACCTAAGGATTATGAGTTGGGTACTCTATTTTTCAAAGCATTGAATGAATTCTCAAATGATGGGAAGTTTCTTGGGGAACAGCACTCCTAGCATTTTTTGTATTGAACTGTACTTCCTACTGGCTTGGAAGTCGCTGTGCCCTGCTCTGCATTGATGAAGTGACAAATGGAGGTCCCCATTAGCTTCCAAGGCCTTATTACTATGAACTCTGAAGCACAGCAGATGCCAGATACAAGCAGAAGTGTTTTTCAAAAACACTTTGGGAGGATTTCTAAAATAAAAGATGCCATGCCTTGGCAAGATAGCTCGGTTAGTTACAGCGTCATCCTAATATTATAGAGGTTTTGGATTCAATCCCTGGTCAGGGCACATACAGAAGTAGGTCAATATTTCTCTCTCTCCCTCTTACTCTCTCCCCCAGTACTCCCTTTCTAAAATTAATCAAAAATATTTAAAAAGAAACGCCACCTTCTTCTTATTAATCATCCATATAACAGCTGCTGAAATTATCATGCTTAATAAGTCTATAGCCACTCTCTAGCCTGTAATTTGAACTTTCAGGATTTTTTTAAAACCAGCGTTTTTGTCATTTTATATAGTTGGTAAGTCAACCAGTTTACATATTTCAAAATTACATAATTATCTTTATTTTAAAAATTGAACTGGCTAGCAATATTTTCTCATGAAGTAATAGTGTTCGATTGGTCCTCCATGACATAGCAACAAGGAAAGAGCTGGTTTGGGAGTCATTGTTTAAAAAGGTGTGGTGAGTAATCCGTTATAGAAATAGTTTAAGAGATTTCCCATGAGATAATTATCTGACCAGGAATTGAGAGTGAGAAGTTGATTTCTGGATTTTCAATAATGGCACAGGAAATAATTAAACTTGATCAGTGACAAGAATCTTGCAAAACTGGCAATGTTAATGGGGTTATTTTGCCTTCAAAAATTTTCCTGAAAACATAGGGTAATGCCATTAGTGCTAAATTTGCCCACCTGTAGGAGAATGGTTTCCTCAGGGCAGAGAAAATGTGAATAGAAACCACAGTGTGATGAAGAAAAAGTCTGGGATGATTTATGTGTGTGGTCTGGCTTGAAAGTGGGTGGCAGAGGTAAGGAAAAAAAAATTAATGACCTTTCCAGGGCTCTTTCCTTCCTCTAATACTATAGAAGGAGCTATGTTCCATAGCACTGGAGTGATAAAATGTGGGCTAAAGGCAGGATACCAAGGATTATCATTAAAACATTCTCACAGCAATGGACAAAGAATGTGAGGCTCAGTACCATGATTTTTACTGCAATGGTATATATAAGATACATTGACAATTGGATAGGGGAAAATAAAATGAAGACTGCCAAATTCTCCCAGTACGTGCCAAAATCTGACTGTTGGACAATAGCCAAGTAAACTTGATTTATTTTATTTAACAAATGTTCGCTTAGTGCTTACTATGTATCTAACACTATTCTAAGTGCTTTATGGATATCAACTCATTAAATCTTTATAATACTCCTATGTTGTATCAACTGTTGTCATTGTCATTTTACTGAGGCCTGGAAAAATAAATTAACTGGTATAGGGGCACCCAGCTAAGAAGCAGTGGGCCAGGACTCAAACCAACGCAGGCTGGCTCTTGATGTCGACTTCATCCTCAGAGAGAAAAGAAGTAAGATATCCTGGGAATACACAGCATACATTGTGCATAGTGTTAATATTTATTAAATGACCATCAGAGCGATTTCTAGAGTATTTCCCGTGGAGTCCCCACCTCACTACCCCCATTTGCCATTTACCATTGATTCTTTTCCAGGATAAAGAAAAGAATATTTAAAAGTAGAAAAGAGAAGCAACCACAAAGTGATGCAGACATTCTGGTGAGATTTTTCTTGATCGAGATGTAATTTATTAATACCCTGGCTCTACTACTAGTATTGAAATATGAGTTGCTTTAATCAATTTTAATTTTAACAAAGGAATGATTAAAAAATTATTTTCGAGATGCTATTTGTGACTTGAGCATTAATCTCACCAAAGATCCAGGGAAATGAGAGGGGTTTACCTCTAAGTAAGTAAGTGTATTATCAAAATATTGTATGGTTCTCTTAAATATCTATTCATGGGGTTGCACAATTCTGTTATGTAGAAGTGCAACTTTCTTCAGAGTCAATTGGAACTGACTGAGCATTTGCTATAAGTATGCAAAGTAGAAACCTATATGAATTCATCAATGTTCTCTTGGTCATCTCTTTTGTCAGCAACTTAGGCATCCCTCTTTCCGATTCTGTTGTACTTTCTCTGGTACTTTGAACGTGAGTTTTAAGAAACTGACCTAACTTAACTTATGGTTGACTCCACTCCATGTAGGGACAGACAGACAGGAACGGAGAGAGATGAGAAGCATCAATGATCAGTTTTTTTGTTGCTGTCACAACACCTTAGTTGTTCATTGATTGCTTCCTCAAATGTGCCTTGACCGTGGGCCTTCAGCAGACCAAGCAACCCCTTACTGGAGCCAGCGACCTTGGGTCCAAGCTGGTGAACTTTTTGCTCAAGCCTGATGGGCCCACGCTCAAGCTGGCGACCTCAGGGTTTTGATTCTGGGTCCTCTGCATCCCAGTCCGATGCTCTATCTACTACACCACCGCCTGGTCAGGCCAGTTTAACCACATTTAGCATAAGGTTGATTCCCCTTAAAATGGTTGGCTCCTTTTTTCCTCAGGTGGGATTCACATTTTTGAACCATTCTAGGCTATATACTCAGCTAGCCTTGTTCTCAGCAACACTTTGAGAGTTGGTGTGGTTTTCATTCCCTGTCTTTGTAGATACAGTACTGTATTCTAGCTCTCAGATCAGAAGCTTGTTGGATACAACATGTAGCAGGGCCACTTAAATAAGTGACAACTTGGAGAGCAGGCTGAGTAGCAAAGAATCTTAGCTCCTGTTGCAAAATGATTTCTCAAGGAAGACGTAAGAAAAGTACCTCTTAAAGGAAGATAATTGCTCTGTCAGTTTCATTAGGAAAGCAGTACTAGTGAAAACTTGTATCTTCAATTCTCTATTAAAGTAGACTTTGGTAAGGTCCAAGTTAGAATGGACAGTCTCTGCTATATCTTGTCTCTTCTTGCCAGCCTGGAATGAGTTCCAGTCTGCCATGAGTGATGCAAAACAAATGCTATAGGGCAATGTTATTGCATACTAACTATTATTATAGCATGTTGTGTGTGTGAGAGAGAGAGATAGAGAGAGAGAGAGAGAAAGAGAAAGAGAAAGAGAAAGAGAGTGAGAGAGGGAGAGAGAGAATTCCCCTCTGAGTTGACAAGTAAAATATTGTAATATGTTATATATTAAGCCCAATGCCTATTATATAAAAGACCTAAGTACATAGTCATCAAATGCCCAATTTATCTACAAAGCTTGTCTTACTTCCAGGTATGTTTTTGGTTCATAAGGGTAGCGACAAGCTAAACAATACTATTTAAGCTGTTTCCCTGGGTCAAACCAACTGTCCTTCTTGCCTGCTTTTTCTCATTTGTAAAATAAGCTATGTAGAGAGTATAAAGTTATAAGTAGATAAAAGGCAGGCTCTCACTTATGATTCAGAGAAAATACCATCTTTAATAATAAAGAAGATGCACCAGGAGCGTTAGGTACCCTATATGGCTGTTACTCCTTTGTATCTCTGAAAAATTTAAGCTGTAGGTATATAAAAATACTTTTCAGATTTTTAAAGATGTAACTCTAAAAGACATTAAAAATTTCTAATACTTCCAAACCTTTTTCTCTCTGTCAGTCTGGTTAATAATCTCCTGGCCACATGGGGTAGTGGGGGGAAAAAAAGTGATTTTAAGGCTAAGACATGTGAATTTCCATTTTGATCTTCCAACTTACTAGCTGTCTGAATTTAGGTAAGCTGCTTAATTGGGGTCTTGGCTTTTATATCCATACATTTTGTATAAAAATAGGAACAGATATTGTGTGTCCGATAATTTCTCTATATTTCTTAATCCATAGAAATGTGCTATGAGTTTTCCCTTGTGAATGGCAAGTAGGAGCACGATTCCTTAAAACAACTGGGGTGTGACTTAAACTACCTGGCCATTCTAGCAAACCTGTTCCTAATGAGCAAATTAAAGGAAACTAAGGACAGGAGTCCTTCCAGTGTTGGATCTTCCTTCTTACCTTGATCTTCTTCTCTTTGATAATCGAGAGACCATGGTATGTGTCCTCAAAGGCAGGAAGTTTGTACATCTGCTATACTTTGCACCCAGTCTTTACTGGATTATGTAGCATTATCTAAGTAAACAAGATCATACCAACACATCCTTCCCATTGAGGGCAAAGCCCGCTTAGTCAGAATATAATTTCTTTGTAGTTTGACACATTGTCAGGAAGATCAAATACCGAACTACCTGCCAGCTGCAAGTCCCTAAATAGAGCTGCTTTTCAGGGTGTGGCCATCTTTGTGGTGTCTGAAAGGATTCTGGTTGAGTCAGAACTGCTTAGAGGCTGATGAAGGGAGGATCTGACGCCTGCTTGGTTACCAGCTGTGAGATATATTGAATATATTTTATATATTTATACTTAGTATATCATTATATATTATAATGCATAATTTAGCATAGTTTATAGCATATAATATAAAATAGAAACTATTTATTATACATGTAATATAAACAATGTATATAAAATGTATTTAAAAGTACATGTATGTACGTGCATGCACATGTGCTCATACACCCATACACACATGACCTTTTTTTTTTTGACTAATGTATGTCCTGGTAAGTTAAAGAAGATCTAATGTAATACTATGGTTCATCAGTAAAATAGCTGCTTATGCAGCTTCTCTGTTTCAGAACACAAGTTGGTTTTCCTCTTTCTTAACCTTCCTTCCTTCAGTCTATTATCAAGTTTTGTGGATTCTGTGACCCTGGTTGATGCCTTTATGTTGGAAACTGCAAGCTGACAGAGTCCTTGCCGTTTAGATTTAGGGGGAACAGAAGTATGGGGGACTGACAGTAAGCTGACAGGGTCCTTATTGCCCATCCTCCCACCTCACTTGCTTAGGTTGCTAAAGGTTAAGCTCTTCTGGACACCTCCATGTTAGCTGTGAAGCTGTTTCTACTTGTCCTATCCCCAGAACCTCTGATTATTTAAATTGGTAACAAAGGCAATTTACATGCCCTTCCTCTCACCCTTTGTTCTGATGTCGTTGATTTCAGTTATGCATGGTGGGGGGATTCTTGTTTATGCCTTAAATGGATTCCTAAATTTATGCCTCAGATATGTGACTTTGTATCAGAGACTTCTTTGTTTGCATGCAGCTCTGCACTATATAATAAAGCAAACTGGGGGTTTTGCTTTTGTTCCAGCTTGCCATCAGCTTACAGAGGCCTCCCGCTCCAATCCTTTTTCTCTCTGAGTGCGTTTCTTCACTCTGCACTACACTGTTCTTTCTCAGGACCTAGACAATTACTAGCCATGCTAGTCCGCAGCACCTTTAATTTCTGCCTCACTTAGCATATTACTATAGATTGCCAGAGCGATTTGCTGTTTCCATTGTTGATTCTCTTCACACTATTCTCAAATTATAAAACAATCTATTCAAAAAGTAAACCAATTCAGGATAAGCAGGTTATAAATTAGTTTACTCAAATTAAGGAATTTTTCATCCTTCATGAGAAACGTAGACCTTCAATATCTCAAAGTCTTACATGCTGGAAGCAGAGATTGAACAAAACCCTGTCATTGATCACCACCCAAGGCTGGTTCTATGTACCAACATGGACACTTAACAATTACCACAAGAAACATTTTTATTATTACAAAGGTACCTTCATAACCATTATTTGTCACTCCCCATCTTTCTAACTGACCTAGCTTTAGAAAATCACTAATCTACTTTTTATCTTTATAGATTGTGTCTCCTATTTTGGAATTTTATGTTAATTGAATCATATAATATATGGTCTTTGGTGACTAGTTACTCTCACTTACTGTAATGTTTTGAAGATTCATCCATGTTGTGGTATATATGCCTCAGTACTTTATCCCTTTTTATTGCCAGATAATATTCCATTGCATGTGTGTATCACATTTTTTGTTCATTCTTTATTTGAAAGACATTTCGATTGCTTTTACCTTTTAGCTATTATAAATGCTATTTACGAATATTTGTGTACTACGTTTTCTTTGTGTGTGTACGGACATATGTTTTAATTTCTCTTGGGTATATTCCACGTAAGTGGAATTACTGGGTCAAATTTTTTTACAAAGTGACTGCATCATTTTATGCTCCTATTAGCAATATTATGAGGATTCCTATTTCTTCACTTTTCTCCCAACATTTCTTACTGATTATTTGTGGGTGTAAAATGGTATCTCCTTGTAAGTCTCCTCTTCTCGAAGAGAATAAATAAATAAATAACTCTCCTTTGCTTTACAAAATGCAGCCCAAATTTTCATCAATAACAATAGTACAGTGATTTTCAACATTTTTCATTTCATGCCACATGTAAAGTAATTGTTAAAATTCTGCAGCACAACAAAAAGTATCCTTTTTTGCCATTCTAACAAAAAAATGGTATAATTTTGAATCATTTACACTCAATGGCTATTGTGTTGGCTGTTGCCATTTTTTTATTTGATAGTCTAAGGGAAAAGGAGTCAGTGCCCCTGATTAAATAGTCAGGTATTACATGTTTTAAAAATTCTTGAGGCACACCAGTTGAAAATCACTGGTTTAGTTTGTGAATTCTGCAGCAGAAACTAGAAGAAAAATACTTCCTTTTGTGGTTGGTGGGTTTTCACTGAAAAAAAAATATGACACGAAGTACTGAAATGACTAAAGAGAAGACACATTGTACTTTTAGCTTTTAAAATAAATATTAAGAAGAAGCTTTGTAAGAGGGTCTGATGCATGAAGAAACCATTAGGTCCTTCACAGTTTGTGCCTTAAATGCTGGGGCCATGGCTTTGAGCAACTGGAACCCTTGTTGTAAGAAAAATAACCGACTTATGGACAGAATACAGAGCAACTTTAATTCCTGCTCCCTCAATATAGTCTGGAAAGTTAAAATGTCATGGTCCATTGTGAAATCAACAGGTGAAGCTGCATGGAAGCCAAACCATCCCAGGGCAAACGTACATATCAGTGGGCTGAAATGAAGGATTTGCTTAAAGACCCTTGCCACTCGTGTATCATGGGTTTTGTTTTGGGCTTGGATTGATAGTGGTTGGGCACACAAAGAATGTGACACATCACTTTACCCACTACAGACAGTGTTTTTACATGACATCTTTCAACAGAAAGCTAATTTAGTGATGTCCATTTAAATTAGGGCATACTTTGAATCTCTTATTGAACTACTACTCAATGAAATTACATGATGTCCATAATTCTCAGAAAATCCCAGATTTCCTGAAGCTTCAGGAATAACCAAAATAAGCTTTAGTCAGTGGATAACCACAGAGGCAGTGAGTATTCTAGCTAGGCCATGTTGGAATGCTTCTCAGCATCTAGATGTATCACTCGGTAGAGCCATATTTAAAATAGTCCAGCACTTTTTCTTAGTCAATATTTTCTGGCAACAAGAAGTGCACTTAAAATTATGCCACTACAGGAGCATATTGTAATAATACAATGAAACACTGGAACTGAGTTACATATTGTGAGTCATCATGAAAACTTAACATGAGAAGACACTGGAATGCTTCATTTTCTTTCCTTATTTCAGGACTGCATATGTGACTCTCCCCCTGCTCATTGGATTCTCATGTGTTTGTTCCATTCTGCATCATCCATCCCTCACTCTCAATAGGCAATTGGGAAGAGACATTGTCTGTGGGAAGAAAACAAAGGCAAGATTCCAAGAAGAAGACAATCAAAGTGTCCAACTGGGGACAGTAGACATTAAAAAGTAATCTAAGGACAAGTGAGAACTGCTAATAGCCTGATTAAGATAATCAGCTACAACAAGGGCAGTTCTAAACAAATCACACATGTTCAGTAAGTTTATGGAGTTTTCTTTTTACATGCAGTCTGGTATGTTTTATCAAACCAGGAGCAAACTCTTAAAGGGACCGATCTAACCTTAGAAATGCATTCTCATTTTTCAGAATTAACATTACTATTTAAGCTTACTTATTCTCTAGCTTTATGAAACCACTGAATATCACTTCTAAGTAACTGTAGTGGATGGATATGACATCCCTCTTAACTTTTACAAAAATATGAGGCTCTTCAGAAGCATGAAAGATACTGCTTATTTAAATTGGGAATGAGAGGGATTTAAACTAGATGAATAAATACATCTTCACAGCTTTATTCAATGTTAAGATTCTATATGAGACAGAACTAAATGCTTTCTTCAGAACTCCAGAGATGCATTAATACTCAGGAAGCACATTGCCTGTCACTTCTTACTGTTTGCTGCTTAATTAAAAGGGATGTCAGACACTTCTGAAAAGGCTCTAGTAAATTGTCAAATTCAACAAAAGAAAGAAAATTTTATATAAAAAGCACCTTATGTAAATTATGCCTTCCCTCCAGCCCAATTTCTTTCCTTCTTCTAACCACTGTTATCGTCATTTTAGGTGACTTTTGTCTGGCATTTAAAAATGAAATGTGATTCTCTTATTCAGTTCTTGGCAACATTCCCTGAAATATTCTGTTAAGTGTTTTCAATTACCTACCAGTCCCAATAGGATCTCAGTAAGAGGTTTTAAAATTATATTTGAGCTAGAACATTACATTTAGCAGTTTGAATACTATTCCTTTTGCAATAAATATAGATAAGTTAAGCAGTGTCAAAAACCTTATAATTGTAAATCAATAAATTTTCATATGGCTGAACGTACAATATATACCAACACGTTTAAGATGTTAAAAGGTCATTTTAAACTTTTCATTAAAAATACCATCAAATTTATAAGCAAGATTTGCAACATTTTAAAACTAAATTTATCAGTATTATATTGATGTTGGTTTGCAATATCGTCAGGCCTGACCAGACAATGGCACCATGGCTAGAGCATTGGCATGGACTCAGTGGACCCAGGATTGAAACCCTGTGGTCACCAGCTTGAGCACAAGATTGTCTGGTTTGAGCACGGGCTTACCAGCTTTGAGCACAGGGTCACATGCATGAGCGTGGGGCCATAGATATGACCCCATGTTTGCTGACTTGAGCCCAAAAGTCTCTGGTTTGTAACCCAAGGTTTCTGGCTTGAATCCAAGGTCTTTGGCTTGAGCAAGGGGTCACTGGCTTGGCTGGAGCTACTCCCTTCTTCAAGGCACATATGAGAAAGCAATCATGAAAATGAACAACTCATGTGCTGCAACCATGAGTTGATGCTTCTCATCTTTCTCCCTTCCTTTCTGTTCCTCTCTACCTTCCACCCCCCACAAAAGAAAAAAAAGAAAAGAAAAGGAAAGAAAAGAAAATAAAAGAGAAGAAAAGGAAGGAAAGAAAGAAAGAAAAAGAAAAATATCCTTAGGAGCCTCTCAGGTTAATGTGAAATGCGTGCCTGCACTTGGAGGGCAGGGAGAGATAGAAGAAAAGGCAGACCATTCCAGACTGGTAAGTAGCATTTTTAATAAACAAGAGAACGTACATAGGGACCTCTCTGAGGTCTTGTATGATGAGTAAATTTTCACACTCACCTTCCATAATTCTAAGAATTTGTATAGAGCCCTTAACTGAGTTCCATCATGTATAATATTCAGATAGTGTCAACACCACTTATCTGTCTCAGGACTGTATTCTTGGGGCAGTTTCTAGAACCAGAAAGGGCAAGCAGCATGCATATTTCAAGGATGGAGTGGGGGAAGGAGCCTATTATTGTTGAGGTTCAACTTACTGATAACTGGGCTCATCACATTGTCTTGATAATCTCTCCCCAAATTGGACTCCTGGTATTATTTTTTTGTTAGATGTATTTTTTCAGAGTTATATAAAAAATAAGTGGCTCATTGGCATTTAAATTGTTTCAATTACAAGTAAAACCTTTTCTTTTCTTGCATTTTGGGACCAATGTTACTTGCTGGAAACTGCTCTAGAATAACAAAGAGAACTTGTGGATCCCAATGCAGGTGTCATAATTATCTAGAATGTGTGGCCTTTCAGAGTATTTAAGCATTCCGTGCTTTAATTCCTCCATCTTTACAATGGAGATAAGAAGATGTGCCCTGCCTACCCTATGAGAATGTAGTAATGTTGAAATGATAAAATAGATCCGCAAATCTATGTAAATTATAAATATGCTGCTGCATAAATATAAGGCATTATTTTCAGTTCCTCTTCCAGTTGTGTTAAAAGTTTATGTCATTCTAATAAATGATAGATTTAAAACAGATCATTTTTAACTTTTTCCAACTCTCTTCATTATAAAGGCAAAAAAACAAAACAAAACAAAAAACAAAAAACATAAACCCTTTCAGAGTCCAGTTTGGTTGGTAGTAACATTTTTAATTTGCTGTCATGCTTTGCCGACTTCATACTGTACTTAAAGATTTATGACCTGTGGCTTCCAGAGTGAATCACGTGGGATGGAAACAAAGGCTAATCTCAGAGTGAATGATAATCAGCATGAAATAGCTTAGGAAAGTGGAGATATTTATAATTGCATCTCTCTTTTAATAATTCTTGAGGTATTTATAATATTAAGGCATAATTACAGAATATTAGAAGCAAGTAATAGTTATAAATAAATTTTTGGAATATAAATATCAAGAATTTACAAACCATTATTATAATTTGGAAAAACATAAGTTAGCCAAACAAATCACCCTTGTCAAATTCTTGTGTTTTTTTGTGTGTGGATTTTGTTTGTTTGTATTTCTCTGAAGTGAAAAGCGGGGAGGCAGACAGACTCCCTGCATGCGCCTGACCAGAATACACCCGGCATGCCCACTAGGGGGCGATGATCTGCCCAGCTGGGTGTTGCCCCATTGTGACTGGAGCCATTCTAGCACCTGAGGCGGAGGCCACGGAGCCATCCTCAGCGCCCTGGGCCAACTTTGCTCCAGTGGAGCCTTGGCTGCAGGAGGAGAAGAGAGAGACAGAGAGAAAAGAGAGGGGGTAGGGGGGAGAAGCAGATGGGCACTTCTCCTGTGTGCCCTAGCCAGGAATTGAACCCGGGACTTCCACACACTGGGAGGACACTCTACCATTGAGCTAACCATCCAGGGCCAACTTCTTGTTTTGTTAGAGTATACTGTAAGTGTTATCATTGCAAAAACATTCTACTTGGTAATTTTTTTAAAAAAGCTAAAATCCTTTGTCATTTACCATAAGGATAAATGCTATAATAAGTAATTGCTCCCTGAGTAGTAGCTTCTCAAAAGTATCATTTCATTTATTTTTTGAATGTTTCACAAATTTGAATATTCCCAAAAAACACTGTATGCCTTCAGCATGAATAAGATGATTATAGGATGACAGGATTTTTCTTGAGAGCCATTTCAAGAGTCATTATACATACTTTGTCAACTTACAGTTGGTTGCCAGATGAATTAAGCTGTGAGGCTACCACTTAAAATAACACAAAATAAGATATTATGGAAATTGACCAGTTGCAAACTAAAAAAGGAAGTCTACATGTTAGGTTTTTAAAAACTTATTTTTGCATCCAAGAGCATGTGACCTGAGCTTAGTGGTTATACCCACTGACTTTTCAGTTCTCCTTCATGTCTCATTGATTTCCAGGATATGAAGATTAGGCATCTGTTCTACAATATTCACCTTCAATCTTGTGTAGGTATCAATGATTGGCTACAAACAATTTTTCCCAAATGTGTAGGGAGCACAGATCTAATGCTCATAATTTTCTGCTATCTTATGAATTAAAAGTTATCTTTAGGTACCTTAAAATAACTTTCCCTTGAAAAGTCTGCTCTTTGGGGGAAAAGTTAACTAATAATTAACGTGAATTTATCTCCAAGCTCTTAATAGACACAAACATTTTATTGCTCTGGACAATAAAATGTGATCATCAGGTGACAATGAATGTGCGTTAATTATTTTTTTTTATGAACAAAAATGTATGTTATGAAACATGTATGAAAATATATGAAAATGTTATACCATAGGGTCTAACTCCAAAATTTGCTTAAAAGTGGCAAAAAGAGATAGAGAATGATATTGAATGTATGTTTGTTTATTTATCCTACTATCACTACTAACATGTCCTTTAGATAGTTTAGGTTTTGCAGCTAGATAGGTTCTGGCTAAGTATGATTATTATTTATTTATTTATTCAGATATTTATTTAATAAATGCTATGTACCAGGTATTCTAAACACAATTGGCATTAGAGCTCATGAGATGAGCAAAATTTCCCAAATCCCTGTTTTAAAGAGTCTTATATTCTATTATCTATTTGCCAGAGAAAGCTACTCTTGGGTTGACATTTGAGCTGAGTCTTGAACAATGAAATGAAGAGTTGCTGGGCAGAGAGATTAGCAAGCAGAAATCCCAAGGGATAAAATGTGGGTGACATACTTGAGGAAAGAAAAGTAGGCCAACATGGCCAAAATGGAAGAGTCCAGGGGATATAGTGTTATAAGGTGAAGTTAGAAGACAATGAGCATTCATATAGTTGTGAGAAATACATCCTTCACTCTCTTTTTACTTAAAAAATATAAGTTAAATATAGTAAAAATTTAATACAACTAATAACTCATGCCATCAGGATGATATTCCCAGCATGTTTTGCCAAGCTGGCCTGACATTATTAGCAAAGGAAGAAAGTTGTCATTGTGTTGGCCTGCTCTGCTTCACAGACACTTCTCTGCTGGATGATATATGAAAATAAAGGAAAGAAAGTACACCTGATCTAGAGGTTGAAGATGTTGCAGAAAATATGATAAGAAGAGAACTAAATTATTTTTTAAATATAGGAGAAATAAATGGTACCTCAAAATAAAGATGTTTTTTGTGCATGTGTGACAGTGACAGAGACAGAGTGAGGGACAGATAGGGATAGACAGACAAGAAGGAGAGAGATGAGAAGCATCAGTTCTTCATTGCGGCACCTTAGTTGTTCATTAATTGCTTTGTCATATATGCTTTGACTGGGGGGGCTACAGCAGACTGAGTGACCTTGCTCAAACCAGTGACCTTGGTTTCAAGCCAGCGACCTTGGGATCAAGCTGGTGAGCCTTACTCTAACTAGATGAGCCTGCACTCAAGCAGTGACCTCGGGATTTTGAACCTGGGTCCTTCGCATCCCCATCCGATGCTCTATCCACTGTGCCACTGCCTGGTCAGGCAAGATTTTTTTTTTTTTTTTTTTTTGTACAGGGACAGAGAGAGAGTCAGAGAGAGGGGATAGATAGGGACAGACAGACAGGAACGGAGAGAGGTGAGAAGCATCAATCATTAGTTTCTCGTTGCCCTTGTGACACAATAGTTGTTCACTGATTGATTGCTTTCTCACATGTGCCTTGACTGTGGGCCTTCAGCAGACCGAGTAACCCCTTGCTGAAGCCAGCGACCTTGGGTCCAAGCTGACGAGTTTTTGCTCAAGCCAGATGGATCCACGCTCAAGTTGGTGACCTCGGGGTCTCGAACCTGGGTCTTCCACATCCCAGTCCAACGCTCTATCCACTGTGCCACTGCCTGGTCAGGCAAGATTTTGTTTTTAAGAAGAAAACACTCCAATCATCTAGATAATTTTCTATAGTAGAAAGAGAATGAGAACCATCAGTTTCTTCAACATTCCTCCTAGTTCTTTCTCTTAGGTAATATAGGCTTCTGATTATAGCATCATATTTTTCAAATATACAAAACTAGTAAATGTTGCCAAACAACACAATTTTTAATCTGACTTCAAGAATTGAGGGAACCTTTTGATATTGTATATATAATTTTGTTTACCTACATGTATACAAATAAGACACTATAGTAGAGTGAGCTATGAAGTTTTTGAGTAGATTCTGGAATCATGTTACTTGGGTTTAAATCCAAGTGTTGTTGTTTATTAGCATGTGACCTTTGACAAGTTACTTCTCTGTGCCATCATCTCTATATTCAAAAAATATATATATAATAGAATTGTTTTGATGCTTAAATGATTTAATGAGTATTTAAAATATAGCACAGTGGCTAGAACATAATCAATACTTCTTATTATGTGAACCTTTCTGGAAAGAAAGTCCATGCAAAACACTTTTGCCCTTTATCTGAAATGAATTAAAAACTGTCTGAATACTTCAGTAAAGATGGTTTTTTAAAGTGTCAGTAATCTAACATGTTGAGCTAATTAAAATATTCCATTCATGTTATTTCCTTTCTAAGGACATACTCATTTTTCTAATTTTGTTTCAGAACCACTAAAGTTAAACTTTTTGTTTCAGACCCACAGTTATCTTACCTTTGTTTATTATTAATCTCTCTCTGAATTATTAAAGATTTTGTTCCAGTAAAAATAGTAATAACTACTTAGCCTTAAAACCTACATCCAATACAGAATTATTTATCATGAAGGACAAAAATTGTAGTTAGTTTAAATAGAATTTTAGAAATAATCTTCAATGTCAGCCCAATAAATTCAATAATTTTTTTAAAGTCCTCTCTGTTTTATTAATTAATAGTTTTTTTTCTATTTAACTCCTACTATGGTGATCTTTTGCTAATTCCAAAATACAGAGTACTGTCAACCAATAATTACTCCAAATATGCATATGTCAGTGGTTGGTTCATGCTGGAGAAAGGCTTTCCAAAACTCTAAAGTGAAGTGTTCATCTGAATTGAGTTTTCTTTTTCTCTTTGATGCTTCTAAAATTGCCTAAGGCTATCTCAGGAGTCATGGGTGTGTCCTAAGCCCATGTGACTTGTGTTATCTGTGTGTTGAATTCTGTAGTTGTAATAAGGCAGAAGAGCGCCTGTATCTAGGCAAAATTTCATTAAAAAATCATCCTTTTTAAAGTTTCTTTAACATATAATGTTGCTGAAATAAATTTTGTATTTATGTTTGTCTGCATCAAAAGAGAAAAGTCAGAAATCTATTTAAATAATTTATTTAAATCATAGCCAGAGTTAAATAAGTATTTATGTGCTAGTCTGGTATTCTTTTTTTTTTTTTTTTTCAGTGAGAGGACAGGAAATAGTGAGACAGACTCCCACATGTGCTCCAACTGGGATCCACCCAGCAACCCTCATCTGAGGCCAATGCTCAAATCAACTGAGTTATCAACAGCACCTGGGGCCAATGCTCGGGCCAATCAAGCCATTGGCTGCGGGAGGGGACCAGGGAGAGCAGGAGGAGAAGGAGGGGAAGAGAAGCAAATGGTTCCTTCTCATGTATACCTTGACAGGGGATCAAACCCAGGACTTACACATGCCAGGCCAATGCTCTATCCACTGAGTCAACCGGCCAGGACCTAGTCTGGGATTCTAACATTTATTAATCACACTGTACATGAACAAAAGCATTCCATTATTCAAATAATCAACTTACAGGTAAACCCTCTGTAAGCAAGTGATCTCTTAATGTAGACCTACATTTCAACAGGTACTTTTTAGTGCTGTCTCCCTCACCTCCAAATATATATCTGTCATTTCTTTACTGCTTTGGCTCCTGGCATATTTTCCTATGAGTGCCTCATTTTAACTCTGATTAATCTGACTGATAAAATCTAGGACCACATCTCTTCAACTTGTCCATGTGGAAGTGGATTAAGGCTACTCTCAATAGGACTCCAAGCAACAAGATGAAGTCAATTTAGTACTGACATCCACCATCATCCTTAATTTTGATCCAGGACCCAATCAGTTGAACAAATTCCACAAACCATCAGGGTCTAACTTGAAAGTCCAGCTGGCTTTCTCCTTAAGATTTTGTATTAACAATTCCTTTAGATCCAAGGCAATATTCCAGGTACAGAGATTCACTAGTGATTGCATAGACTACGCCTTAGCCTACAGGAAGGACATCTATGCATCATTAATAAAAAGCCTGGCCTGAGTTGAGGCTGATCTGGATTCCTTGCAGGGCCAAGGTGGTATAATTGATCAATTTAAGTAAAATCAGAAAAGAACAATTCTGACAGATTTCATGCTCACTTTTGTAAATGGATGACTAATGTAGTTTTTGGGGAGGGAGATAAATTAATGTCTGCTTTCTTGGCATAGAATTCCAAGGCCATACATGGTGACTCTGGAAAGAAAGTGTTGTTTACAACTGTTGGGATCTTTTCATGGGAGCTACACATTCAGGAAGTACAGGCTGACAGACACTCGAAGGCAGTCTCCCAGCTAGCTGATAGGTCTTAGGATTCCTAGTTATATTCAAATAACTGAGTCTAGCCCTTATGTTTTGGAGATGGTAAGTCAAATCTATTCTGTTTGTCAATGCCACCACCTGAGTGGCATTCATCTTCCCCATAACATGCCTGAGAATGATATGGTGTGGTATACAGAGACATCTGGAAGTGTTTGTACAAGAAGAGCAGAAACTGAGACCTTTTGCTTTATCTAATAAGTTCTCAGTGAGGTTAAAAGGAATCACAATGGAATCATTAGAGCCTTCTGGTAGAAGATGATAGACCCATTAAGTCAATTAAATTTGAAGGATGCCTATCAGTTAGGAAGAGCCATATCTGGATGTCTTCCTTCACCAAAGAAGGGAAATTTTGAGGGATGAAAGGTCACGAATGGCCCTCTGTTCACTTCTCCCTCAGATCTAAGGTGTCCCCTCCAAGTAGCAGGGCTGTTGCTCTCCCCCTACTACCACAGAATCCGAATATTTCTTTCCAGTGGTTATAATATCACTTTTTTTTTTCTGATTATCCTTCAACTCACACCCAAACGTTTCATATGGAGTGGTCAGGAGCAAGAGGGATAAAGGCACTTTTATAAAACTTAACCAAGTTTAAGTTGGAATCTACCAGGACCCTTTTGGATAGGCTTCTGACTTGAGTATACATTGACCAGGCTGAGCTGGTGTTGCTCTTTGGTTAAATAGAGACATTTTATGCCCAGGATGGGCAAGGCAGAATCTTAAATGTTCAACATAGGTCTGTATTCCTAGTCCTATTCAAATAATTGAGTCTAGTCCTTATGTTTTGAAGGTAGTCAAACAAATATACTCTGTCTATCACCACCCAGGGGCCATTCATCTGCCCTATGGCATGACTGAGAATGGTGAGGTGGGGTGCCCTGTTCATCCTAGTCATCACCTGAGAAGCAGCTGAGAGAAAATGATCTTATATTCAGTGACAAATTGCCATACCACTGTGTGTGGTCTAGAGTATGATGAGGGTGGTAGACAGAAATCTTTTGAAGTCATTTTTAAAAAGGCTGTTCTCTGACTCAAAAATACCTGCAAATAGTAGATTCCTGTGAATAGATAGCATTGAAATTCCATCACGTACTTTGACTGTCATCCCGCTGTTGAGTTGCTTTTGTGATAAAAGGTACATGGTTGTCAGACAGCCAATGGCCCAGAAAGTCTCAAACTTGAGACAGATTAGTTTCAATGGCCACAGTGGTGTGGCTAGAGCTGGCTGATTGGGTTGGAACAGCAATGCTGCATTTCAAAACAGTGTCAGCTGTGACGAAACATTACTGATGGATAGCTGTTAGAAGGATCAAAGGTCAGATGTAGCCACTCTTCCAGGAATGGGTGTAAACAACTTCTCTGGGACTTATCGTTTCCCACTGCAAAACAAATGGGTCAACTCCAGCAGGTTTTACACTTTGTCATTTTGGGGGTGGCCACTGCACCAGAAATGTAGAGTTCTTTACTGGGTGTTCAGCACACAGGGGTGACTGCATGCTGTACATGGTAATACAATGGTCCAAACCGCCATGGAGGCAAGCTGAGGGTACTGCTATGATCACAAGATTCATCCTAGTTAATCTCTCCAGAGCACCTCCATATTAGCAGCTTTTCACCAACTGTATAGAAGGGAATAAACATTCCCCCAAAGGATACCCTGAAATAAAAGCTCTGGGAATTGGAAGGCAAAAGGACCGTGTTAAATCTTTTTATTTTTATTATTTTATTTTTTATTAATTTTAATGGGGTGACACCAATAAATCAGGGTACATATGTTCGAAGAAAACATCTCCAGTTTATCTTATTATTCAATTATGTTGCATACCCATCACCCAAAGTTAAATTGTCCTCTGTCACCTTCTATCTGGTTTTTCTTGTGCCCATCCCCTCTTCCCTATCGCACCCTCTCCTCCCTCCCCCCACCCCGTAACCACCACACTCTTGTCCATGTCCCATAGTCTCACTTTAATGTCCCTCCTATGTATGAAATCATGCTGTTCTCAGTTTTTTTCTGTTTTACTTATTTCACTCCGTATAATGTTATCAAGGTCCATCCATTTTGTTGTAAATGATCCGATGTCATCATTTCTTATGGCTGAGTAGTATTCCATAGTATATATGTACCATAGCTTTTTAATCCACTCGCTCTCTGATGGGCACTTGGGCTGTTTCCAGATCTTCGCTATTGTGAACAATGCTGCCATGAACATGGGGGCACATTTCCTCTTTTTGAACAGTGCTATGGTGTTCTTAGGGTATATTCCTATAAGTGGGATAGCTGGGTCAAAAGGCAGTTCGATTTTTAATTTTTTGAGGAATCTCCATACTGTTTTCCACAGTGGCTGCACCAGTCTGCATTCCCACCAGCAGTGTAGAAGGGTTCCCTTTTCTCCACATCCTCATCAGCACTTGTTCTGGGTTGTTTTGCAGATGAGCGCCATTCTGACTGGTGTGAGGTAATATCTCATTGTGGTTTTAATTTGCATTTCTCTAATGATTAGTGATGTTGAGCATTTTTTCATATGCCTATTGGCCATCTGTATGTCCTCCTTGGAGAAATTTCTATTCATTTCTTTTGCCCATTTTTTGATTGGATTGTTTGTCTTTCTGGTGTTGAGTTTTATAAGTTATTTATAAATTTTGGTTATTAACCCCTTATCAGACGTGTTGTGGAATATGTTCTCCCATTGTGTGATTTGTCTTTTTATTCTGTTCTTATTATCTTTAGCTGTGCAAAAACTTTTTAGTTTGATATAGTCCCACTTGTTTATCTTGCCTTTTATTTCATTTGCACGTGGAGAAAAATCGGCAAATATATTGCTGCTACAGATGTCAGAGAGCTTGCTGCCTATGTTTTCTTCTAATATGCTTATGGTTTCACGGCTTACGTTTAAGTCTTTTATCCATTTTGAGTTTGTTTTTGTGAATGGTGTAAGTTAATAGTCTAGTTTCATTTTCTTGCAGGTAGATGTCCAATATTCCCAACACCATTTGTTAAAGAGGCTGTCTTTACTCCATTGTATGTTCTTTCCTCCTTTGTCAAATATCAGTAGTCCATAAAGCTGTGGGTTTATTTCTGGGTTCTCTGTTCTGTTCCATTGATCTATGTGCCTGTTCTTATGCCAGTACCTGGCTGTCTTGAGTATAATGGCCTTGTAGTAAACCTTGACATCCGGAAGAGTGATACCTCCTGCTTTATTTTTTCTTTTTAATATTACTGAGGCTATTCGTGTTCTTTTTTGGTTCCATATAAATTTTTGGAATATGTATTCTATATCTTTGAAGTATGTCATTGGTACTTTAATTGGTATTGCATTGAATTTATAAATTGCTTTGGGTAATATAGACATTTTAATGATGTTTATTCTTCCTAGCCATGAGCACGGTATAGCTTCCACTTGTTTGTATCTTCCTTGATTTCTTTTATCAATGTTTTATAATTTTCTGAGTACAAGTCTTTAACCTCCTTGGTTAAATTTACTCCTAGGTACTTTATTTTTTTGGCTGCAATAGTGAAGGGGATTGTTTCATTAATTTCTTTTGCTGACAGTTCATTGTTGGTATATAGAAATACCTCTGACTTCTAAGTATTAATTTTATATGCTGACACCTTGCTGAATTCATTTCTCAGGTCAAGTAGTTTTTTTCTTTACTGAGACTTTAGGGTTTTCTATATACAATATCATATCATCTGCAAATAATGACAGTTTTACTTCTTCTTTTCCAATTTGGATGCCTTTTATTTTTTCTTCTTGTCTCATTGTTGGAGCTAGGACTTCCAGAACTATGTTGAATAAGAGTGGTGAAAGGGGGCACCCCTGCCTGGTTCCTGATATTAAGAGGATTGCTTTTAATTTTTGACCATTTAGTATGTTGTTTGCTATAGGTTTGTCATAGATGGCCTTTTTCATGTTAAGGAATGTTTCCTGAATTCCCACTTTACTGAGAGTTTTGATCATGAATGGGTGCTGTATTTTATCAAATGCTTTTTCTGCATCTATTGAAATTATCATGTGGTTTTTGTCCTTCCTTTTGTTTATGGGATGAATCACATTGATTGATTTGCGAATATTGAACCAGCCTTGCCTCTCCAGAATATATCTCACTTGATCATGGTGTATGATTTTTTCCATATATTGCTGGATCTGGTTGGCTACTATTTTGTTGAGATTTATAGAGTCTAAATTCATCAGGAATATAGGCCTATAATTTTCTTTCTTTGTGTTGTCTTTGCCTGGTTTTGGGATCAGAATTATGCTCGCCTCATAAAAGGAGTTTGGAAGTCTTCCTTCCTCTTGAATTTTTGAAATAGCTTGGGGAGGATAGGCGTTAGTTCTTTGAATTTTTGGTAGAATTCACTTGTGAAGCCATCAGGCCCAGGACTTTTCTGTTTTGGAGGTTTTTTGATAACTGTTTTCAATCTCATTTGTTGTAATTGGTCTGTTTAGGTGTTCTGATTCTTCCAGATTGATTTTTGGAAGGTTATATGATTCACGAAATTTGACCATTTCACCTAGGTTATCTAATTTTTTGGCATAGAGTTCTTCATAGTATTTTCTTACAATGCTTTGTATTTCTGTTGTGTCAGTTGTTATTTCTCCACTCTCATTTCTAATTTTATTTATTTGGGTCCTCTCTCTTTTTCTCTTGGTGAGTCTAGTTAAAGGTTCATCAATCTTGTTTACCTTTTCAAAGAACCAGCTCCTGGTTTCATTGATCCTCTGTATTGTTTCCTTAGCCTCTATGTCATTTATTTCTGCTCTGATCTTTATTATTTCCTTCCTTCTACTGGTCCTGGGCTTTATTTGCTGTTGTTTTTCTAGTTCTTTTAGATGCAGGGTCAGGTTGCTTATTTGAGCTTTTTCTAGCTTCTTTTGGTATGCCTGTATTGCCATAAACTTCCCTCTCAGTACTGCTTTTGCTGTGTCCCATAAATTTTGAGTTGATGTATGGTCATTATTCATTTCTGGAAACTTTTTTTATTTCTTCTTTGATCTCATTGTTAATCCATTCATTATTTAATAATGTGCTATTTAGTTTCCAAGTGTTGGAGTATTTTTCAGTTTTTCTTTTGTGGTTAATTTCTAGTTTCATGGCATTGTGATCAGAGAAAATGCTTGATATGATTTCAATCTTCTTAAATTTATTGAGATCATTTTTGTGTCCTAACATGTGTCTATCCTAGAAAATGTACCATGAGCACTTGAGAAGAATGTATATTCTACTGCTTTAGGGTGAAAAGTTCTGAAGATATCTATTAAATCAAGTTGATCTAGTGTATCATTTAAGTCTGCAGTTTCTTTATTAATTTTTTTTCTTGAGGAACTATCTAGTGATGTTAGTGGGGTATTGAAATCCCCTACTTTCATAGTATAGCTGTTAATCTCGCCCTTTTTATCCATCAAAGTCTGCTTTATGTATGTCGGGGTTCCTATATTTGGTGCGTAGATATTTATAATAGTTATATCTTCCTGTTGAATTGTTCCCTTTATCATTATGTAGTGTCCTTCTTTATCTCTTACTACAGCCTTTGTTTTAAAGTCCATTTTGCCCGATATAAGTATTGCTACCTTGACTTTTCTTTCATTTTCATTTGCATGAAATATTTACTTCCACCCTTTGACCTTCAGTCTATGTGCATCTTTTGTTTTAAGGTGTGTCTCTTGTAGACAGCATATGTATGGGTTCTGTTTTTTTTCCATGCTGCTACCCTATGTCTTTTGATTGGATCATTTAATCCATTTACATTTAAGGTTATTATTGATACATAGTTGTTTATTGCCATTTTATTCTTTAAAGCTGTATTCTTCTTTTGCCATATTCTTTCCTCCCTTTGAACTGTTCACAACAGGCCCCTTAGTATCTCTTGCAGAATTGGTTTGGTTTTAATGAATTCCTTCAGGCTTTCTTTTTCTGGGAAGCTCTTTATTTTTCCTTCAATTTTAAACTTTAGTTTTGCTGGATAGAGTCGTCTTGGTTGTAGGTTCTTGTTCTGCATTACTTTGAATATATCTTGCCATTCCTTTCTGGCCTCAATTGTTTCTGTTGAGAAATCGGATGTCATCCTTATGGGGGCTCCATTGTAGGTGATAGCCTTTTATTCTCTAGCAGCTTTTAAAATTTTCTCTTTATCTATTAGCTTTGGTATTTTAACTATGATGTGTCTTAGTGTAGATTTCTTTGGGTTTCTCTTTAATGGAGTTCTGTGTGCTTCTTGAATGTGTGGAATGTTTCCCAACCTTAATTTAGGAAAGTTTTCTGCTATGATTTGATTGAACAAAGTTTCTATTTTTTGTTCTCTCTCCTCTTTTTCAGGAACCCCTATGATGCGAATGTTGTTTCTCTTCATGTTGTCACAGAGCTCCCTTAGAGTTTCCTCACATTTTTTGAGTCTCCTTTCTTTTTTCTGCTCTGCTTCTGTTGCTTTGTTTATTGTGTCCTCTAACTCGCTGATTCAATCCTCAGTGTCATTCATCCTGCTTTTAATTCCTTCTATTGTGGTCTTCAGTTCTGATACTGTATTTGTCATTTCTGTCTGATTCTTTTTTATTATTTCAATTTTGTTTTTTATACTTTTTATCGCTTTATTTAGGTGTTCATAGTGACTATCCATTGTTGCTTTAATTTCTTTGAACATCCTAACTATCATTATTCTAAATTCTGCATCTGGTAATTTGGTTATATCTGTTTCATTCAGGTCCTTCTCTGGGGATTTCTCTTGATTCATTTGGTTTGAATTTTTCTGCCTGCCCATTTTGTCTGTGTTTAAGAAGGTTGTGGCCACTGGAGTCCAGTGGGTGTTGCCTTTGTGTTCTCTAGGTGTGGTCTGTCTGCAGGCCTGCCACCCCCTCTGCCACTGCCTAGGGCAGCTGGGTATGGTCGCGCCAGCCCACTGCGGCTGTTGCTGTGATTTCCACCTCCCTTCGTGGGAGGGGCTGTGGTCTAGTGCCCTGCTATACAAGCCTTAGCCTTCCTGGGCTTTCTCCTTGCCCCCGCAGGTAGGGTTGCGCACTGCACTCAAGCCACAAGCCTCAGCACCAAGGGTAGGGGTGAGTACCTTTGCTCAGCTGTGCACCCACCCTGTTCCCGGGCTTGTGTCCAGCCCCGGCAGTCAGAGCCTGCTCACCACAGTTTCTCGGGTTGGACGGGGCTGCTGACATGCACTCAGCTGTGAGCCTTCACCCATCTGAAGCTTTAGCCCCACCCTGGAGGCCAGGGCCCGCCTGCGTAAGATCGCAAACCGCAAACGGGGGTTTATTGGGCCGGGTGTGGCTGCTGGCGTGGGCTCAGCCATGAGGCTCCTGCCTGTCCCTGGTCCTAGCCCTGTCCCCGCGTTCAATGCTGGCTTGAGCAGGATCGCAGATCAGATCTCTGCCCGTTACTGGCCTCCCACTTTTCCCCCCCGCAAGTGGGGTTGCAGGTGGGGCCGCAGCTTCCGGACCGCTTTCGCGCGTCCCCTCCACCCCTGCTGGGCTAGACTGAGCTCAAACCGGTAGGGCCTCAGCCCCTGCCAACAGAACCGCATTTCAGCGTCCTGCCACCACTGTCCCTCCAGCAACCTCAGCAGTGTGGGAAAGGGCACCACCGCCAGTCCTGGAAGCTCCCTCCATCTAAGCAGCTCTGCTCTAAGTGCCG
This sequence comes from Rhynchonycteris naso, assembly GCA_037038555.1. Classification (NCBI taxonomy): domain Eukaryota; kingdom Metazoa; phylum Chordata; class Mammalia; order Chiroptera; family Emballonuridae; genus Rhynchonycteris; species Rhynchonycteris naso. The sequence goes on from CM072997.1 coordinate 150,428,220, forward strand.
TGGGAGAGCTTCTTTGGCTGGTGTCCTGTCTCCCTTTGCTGGTATTGCTAGTTCAAGGGGAAATATTCTTCTTTTATTAGGGAAGTGACTTTGCCCAGGGGTTAGGGTGGCTGTCTCTCTCAGGGTGTTTGTCCCTGTGCCTTCAGTCCACACTTCAGTCTTCCCACTGTTCTGGTCCTCTCCTCTGTCTCCGTTCCCCAGAGCCCCGGGTAAGTGGTTGTGAGAAAGGTTTTCTGCACTGTCCCTTTAAGAAGAATCTTGGGTCTGAGAAAACTGTCTCTTTCTCACAAATAGTATCCTCACTTGTTTCACAGCTCAATACTGTCCAAATGCCTCTTCTAGGCTCTGGGACTGCAGGCTGGGGCTTTGTTCCTGGGACCCAGGTCCCTCCCTCTCCGCCAAACTCTCCTCCTGCCACGCGGGTCTCTCTGGGCTGCTGTTCGCTCTGGGGAGCTAGGCAGCCCTCTTCGCATTTTCGCTATTCCTACCAGCCTCAGTGTGGCTTCTTCTGTGTTCCTTGGTTGAAGAGTCCACTTAGTTTAGTTCAAAATTGGTTTATCCAGATGATGGTTCTTAAAATTGAGTTATAATCCACTTTGGTTCTGGGAGTTGGAAGTTGGTACGTCCGCCTACTCCATCGCCATCTTGCTCCCCCACCGACCGTGTTAAATCTTGAACCAATTACTGGTGGCAAGTGGCAGGAAAGTTTATTTCACTTTACTTCATGAAATTCTTCCCAAAGGAATCTCCTCTGACACTATGGGACAAGGAGAAATAAGCATATAGCTAATCAGACGTAACATTCAGATGCAGAAACAACAACAAAGAAGCATATGAATTGGCCCAGAAAATGCACTCATAATATGGCATTAGTCTCTCAACCTTACTGTGAACCTTTTCTAAACAACATCATGTGAGTCCTATCCCTCAGGAACCTGGTAATATCCTGGTAATATGGTGATTTTGCTTTTGTTACCTTATCCCACAAAGACATAAAACCCTGAGTTCTTCTCCTCCACAAAGTTCCTCAGCACCTCTAGATAGATTTATATCATTTTTAGTTTTCTTTGGAGACAAGGAAACCTTGGTCCAAACCCTAATCATTTTTTTCCCTTAAAGAACTCAGGTCAGGAAGTCTGGTAGAAGGTCACCTGGAGATATAGCAAGGGATAAAGTAGCTCTGTGCCAGAAGGGAAGGCACACTGTCTGCTCATGGCTCAACCAAATGAAAGTCCTGTGCTTTTTGTCCATCCAAGTCCAAAATAAGTTTTTCAGATATGTCTTGGTCCTCTTTCTCCAGCTTGGAGTTAGCCTGCTGTAGCTTTACGAAGGTTGGCTGAAGACACAGGCCTCCCGAGTCAGATCTAGTGAACTTTATTATTCAGAGAGAAGCAGGCAGCATGAACTTTTTGTTCCCACGGATTAACCAGACCCCTGAAGTCTGTCTTACAAGAGTGACTAAGAGGGGCCCAGGTGGATGCTCTGTCCACAGTGAGTTTGTGTTACAACTGAAGGACCCCGAGCTTAGAAAACCACAATATAGTATAAGTGGCTGTGGGCAAAGCTGTGCAACTTTTGCTCCAGAATAGCAAACTTGTCCCCTGCTCCAACAGGAAAACAACAATCTCTTTTTTTCAAAGTTGTTCTCAGCATCTCTGTACAAACATCCCTGAAAAGAGGCAGTAACTAAAGATTCTCATTGGCTTTACTTAAAAAATGTTCAGCTACAGGAGTGACTCACAGAGAACTGTCTCCACCTACTTAATTAATCATGCTGTTGGGATGGTTAAATGAGATGAGATGGCTTACAAAGCAATTAGTGAATATTAACTATCATTATTGTGTTGTTATTATAATTCTTATAGAGAAAATATTTTTAAATAAGATTGGTTTATTTTTCCTTTATATTTCAATGACATTTGACATTCAACATTATTTTATATTAGTTTCAGCTGTAAAGATAGTGGTTAAACATGTATATAATTCTGGTACCCACCTGGCACCATACTTAGTTATTAAAATATTACTGACTATATTCCCTAGGCTTTACTTTACATCCCCATGACTATTTTGTAACATTTGTGCCTTTTAATCCCTTCACCTTTTTCACCCAACTCCCAACACCCGTGTCATCTGGCAACTATCAGTTGTTCTCTGTATCTATGAGTCTGTTTCTGTTTTGTTTGTTCATTTATTTTGTTCTTTAGATTTCACATATAAGTGAAATCATATGGCATTTGTATTCTCTGCTGGAATTATTTCACTTTGTATAATACTCTTTATTTCCATACATGTTGTCGCAAATAGCAAGATTTCATTCTTTCTTATGGTCATTATACCACATCTTATTTATCCAATCACCTATTGATAAATACTTAGGTTGCTTTCATAGTGTGGTTACTGTAAATAACACTGCAGTGAACATAGAAGTGCATATGTCTTTTCAAATTAGCATTTTGCATTTCTTTAAAAATGCCCAAAAATGGAATTACTGGGTCATAAGGTAGTTATATTTTTAATTTGTTGAGGATACGTTATACTGTTTTCCATAGTGGCTGCATTATTATGCTGTTATTTTAATTCTTATAGAGGAAAGCTTACTTTTAAAAGTGAAGTTGATTCAACTTAAAAATATTTTGATTACTGAGTTTATAGTCTGTGTAAAAATAATTCAACTATATACATAGGTAATGTTTTGAAAGCCAAAAGAGCTGTGTATGCTTAAAATGATATTTAAGTTTTAGCATACAGAAAATTAAATAGATGGTATATACAATTATAAAACAGCTCCTGAACTTAGTATTAAATAGGTTTATGCATTTTTATATGGTTATAGGTTTTCTTTTATAGTACAAGAGTTCTAATTGAAGGCTTCAAGTTAATAAATAGAAAATCAATATATTATTAGTTAACTTTTTTTAAGAAAGCAAATAATTGTTTTGTACTGGTTCCAGACCCCTTAGTAGTATGTTGTGTTTCCAGACTTGTCGATATTTATAGGTATCTTGTATGTGTTATTCTTAGTTTTTCAAAGTTTGTCAAAATTTCATCTAGATCATCTGCTTCTTTCTATCTCTAACATACTCCCACAGCTCACACATTGGACTCAAGATTTGTGGAAATTTTTGTAGAAAAAAATAGCACCTATTTTTGTAGTACCACTTTTTAAGTTAGCATTAATATCCTTTTTCAAAGTTTTCATTATGTTAATTTTAAACATACACAAAAAGTACAAAAAATACTGTAATAAACTTGTTTTACCCATCAGCCAACTTCAATGATGATCAATTCATAGCTAATTTTGTTTCATTTCTATTCCCATGCCACACAACCCTCCCATTCCCAAATTATTATTATTATTGTTATTGATTATTATTATTATTATTATTATTATTATATTTTTAAGTGAGAGTAGGAGAGATGGTGAGACAGACTCCCACATGTGCTCCAACCAGGATCTACCCGGCAACCCCAACTGGAGCCGATGCTTGAATCAACCGAGCTATTGCCAGTGCCTGAGGCTGATGCTCAAACCAATTGAGTCACTGGCTGCGAGAGGGAAAGAGAGAGAAAAGAGGAGAAGGAGGGGGAGGGAAGCAGATGGTAGCTTCTCCTGTGTGCCCTTACTGGAATCAAACCCTAGGACGTCTAGACACTGGGCTGACGCTCTATTCACTGAGCCAGGTGGCCAGGGCCCCAAATTATTTTGAAGCTTATCCCAGATAGAATGTTATTTCAACTGTATATATTTTAGTAAATTTCCCTAATACCTGAGGAGTGGTTTTTAAAGACAGTCACAATATGTGAATCACACTTAAAACTTAATAATAATTTCTTAATATCATCAAATAGCTGGTCAAGTTTACATTACTCTATTATTTTGTTTTTATTGTCATTTGGTTGTTTACTTACTTAATCAATGGATAAATGTGAATTAGGACCCAAATAAAATCCCTTTCTGAAGATATATGTATGTCTCTTAGGCCTCTTTCAATCTATTTGGTTTCACTTGACTACTTTTTGTGTTGTTGTTGGAGAATCCCGATCATTTGACTTGTAGAGTTTTATTTTCACCTACTGGATTTTCCTGGTTTTACATCTGTGGTTTTATTAACCATATTCTCGATCTTTTGCATTATTTATGTCTAAAGACCTGATAAAATTCAAGTGCAGTTTTGTGTTTAGTGGTTTATTTTAATGAGACAACCTCAAAGGTGAAGTTGTACAGGAGGCAATGTTATGGACAATTGGTGGTCAGCATCAGATCTATTCTTTCATAAGAACTTAGAACATGTAAATATTCTAAATTAATGACTCCTATAAAGAGAAACTTCTTCTCATCAACACTTCAGTTCTCCTTTGGCACCACTTATAAGAGAAAGGCAGGATATTTGCATCCTTCCCTTTGTTTACCAGTTTACATAATGATGAAATGGTTTCTTAGCACCCAAAGTGACCAATTAGTTCTTTTTTAAGATTTTATTTATTGATTTTAGAGGTGTGTGTGTGTGTGTGTGTGTGTGTGTGTGTGTGTGTGTGAGAGAGAGAGAGAGAGAGAGAGAGAGAAAGAGAGAGAGAGAGAGAGTGTGTGTGGGGGGGGAGAGGGGAGCAGGAAACCTCAACTGATAGTAGTTGCTTCTCCTATTTCTCCTATGTGCCATGACTGGACAAGCCCAGGTTCCTGAACCAGCGAACTCAGCATTCCATGTCTACGCTTTATCCACTGCACCACCACAGGTCAGGCCAATTAGTTGATATATATATATGATTATAAACTCACAAATTTAAGCATTTCTAGCCAAGGCAGGTTTATATGATCTTTACTGATGATTAAATTATTCTATTCTGGCTGTTGAGATTGGCTGCTAAGTCTTTTGACATGAAGCATCTTCTTTTCTTACTTAATATAATACCCATGCTCATTGTATGTATTTCCTGCCCCAGATCTGGAATCAGCCATTTACTCAGGAAGTCTTATATTCTTTAATGGGTGATATATTTTTAGGCCATAGCCAAGGCATTTTAAGAGAAGAAAACATGTACTCTACATTGAACAATCCAGGAGGCCAGTAAAATACTGGGTCATGTTTGATACCAGACAAAGGAAAATAGGAGAAATAGATGAGGGAAAATATCTGCTTTTCCACTTTACTCACTGGATCATAATAGTCATTGTCTCCAAAAAGCAAAAGAAATATTTAAGCCAAATCACTCTTTGTTTTAGATAGAATATAACAATTACTGTTTGCCTGGGCACACATTTATAACTTCAGGATTTTTATTAAGTAAAAGTCTTAGTATTGCCCTTAAATACCTTTAAAACTGGTTTTGCTTTAAGAAGGTATTGAAAAACCAGGTGTGGTTCCTACTGATGTGACTGATTGAATAATGTTTGTCTTCATTTCGTGTTTATGCAGCCTTACTTGAACTGCTTGCTCTCGCCTGTTTGAATCTTGCTCCCCTAATTTGGTCTATTTCTGTGGGTATGCAACTAAGGAAGGAGCTGAAGTGAGCAGAAATGTATGTTATCCTCTGTGATCCCTAGTGCTGGGCGGCTCTGCATTTGGTGACCTGCAATCTCAGAGCCCAGGAACGAGCAGCTCCTGGCTAGGATGTGCATTTTGATGAGGCTCCCATGACAAATCTAATGGAAGGTTCTGGCTAGCTGATGAATAGCTGGCCTCCTGTCCTGACTTAACACACAATGCATTCCTCTTTCTTCATACCATCATCTATTTATGGATTCTGTTCAGACCAACTCAGAAAATAAGATATATTTTTGGCTTGTTTAATAAAGCTGAACACAGGGAAAGGGGGGAAAGACTGGCTCAAACTCTCGGCCCACATTTTAGCATACAGATGGCAAGTATAGGAGGTGTTAGTGGCAATAAAAAAAAAAGAGTTGATCAGGAAGGTTTGCTTGAGTGAATTTGATTTTGTTTCCAGCAGACCTCCTCACATGGCACTGCTTATGCAGATAGACCATCTTTTCAGAAACCGTCTGGCTTCAGAAAACTCCTGACAGTGGAGCATAAAAGCTAACTTGTACAGCAGCAGTTAGCAGACCTGAAAGGCTGGCTGAATGGAGCAATGGATGCAATATGCAGGCAGGCAGGCGAACAGAGGACCCATTCTTCTCTAGGTCCCAGAGGCAGCAGACCCCAGAGGAAGAAAGAGAAGCCTGGAGAAAGGGGCAGTTACCCTTCTGCTAGAAAAAATAAAAAAAAGCTCAAGTAGCAGTCGCTCAGGATTTTATACACAAATGTACTCAAATACAAACACAGATTTTATCCTTTTCACTGTATTTTTATTGGCCCTGACATATGGAAATATTTTTGTCTCTCTTTCCATCATTTACTTCACTTAGATAAGATTTAGGGAAAGAAATAGTATTATTCAATGCCTTACAAATAATGAAACGAGATTTTGCTTGTTTTCCTTTTTATTTGTATCCTGACTAGCATTTCTTTCAGGAACAAAAGAGTCGATTTTATTAATATTGATGGCAGAGCTGAAATGGGGAATGTGAGAATTTTTTTTTTCTTCTTGGTAATTTGTATTTTCCTGGACAATGAGCTCGGCACACAAAGCTGGAAATCTCCATTATCTCTAGTTCATCAGTTTGCTCTTAGCTGCCTGTGTTTATATGCATAACTAGATAGAGCTGTCAATAGGTATTGTATTTACACCACTCACAGCTTGTTCTAGAAATATATATACTGCACAATAAACAATGACTTTACAAATTACACGGCAGGAAACAAACGATCATATACATTTTGAAGTAAATTTTGGTTCCCATAAAATATTATTTTGCTTTTTATTTTGTGAAGAACACATATTTCCCAGAGAGTTTTTTTGATTGTTAAGAATTGTAAAATGAAAGGTGGTTAAGGCATTCCTTATCAATAGTTTAGGTAGCAGTTGATTGAATTTACCATGCATCATTTTATTATAATTTGGTTAGTAAAAGCTCAATTTTTCTTTTGTTTTTCTGTATGTGTGAATATTTTTCTTAGCTGTACAAATAAATATATGTAATGATAGAGATTGTATAATCTAATATAAGTGTGTATAAATACAAAAAACATTAACATTCCAGTAATAAATATGTATTTTTTATTTCAACACAGGATAGAGCTTATTACATTTATTATGATCATGTCTTTACTAGTATTATCTACTTTTTAAACTGATATAGATAACTATCTATTCTGATCAGGAATAAGGTAAATAATAAAACCCTAGGCTATGCTACAAGAGGGAAGTGAATAAATGTATATTTAATTTTAATAGTTCTTCTTTTGCTTCTGCTGTCTTTAAGGTGACAAATAAGTCCTAGAAATCTTTCTAAGGGCTTTGTGCCATCACATACAGGAACTTCAGAAAGCTTTGTCTTTGTGGGGCACAGAAATCTCTGGTCAGTATGTCCACCTCAGAAACACACACATCTGTTTGAACTGCACAACCTAAATAAGCAAACAGAGAAGAGAACAGGGTCATCTGCATTTCACAGACCTGCCCTCCTTTGCAAAGTACCACCGCTTCTGCTTTCCTTAATCACCCACAAGGATAACAACAGATATTGTGGGGAACACTGGGGGGATCCTAGCACAGAGTTATTTTCCATCTGTCATCAGTTTGGACTTTGCATATCAATAAAAAAATAATATACTAATTTCAGGCATATACGACACGTTTAATGTGGAAGGCCTATTGTTAGGAGAGAAATAGTATATTCTTATCAGTGGATTTAAACAGCTATTCATCATTTCTAAAGGGCAATTATTTGGAATCCATTAAACTAGAATTCATAATACCCCTGCATACTGAATTTTAAATAGAAATCTGTATTTAGATGAAGGAATACATTAGTATAAGTCATTAGAGCACTGAAAATCCATGACTTGTTCATTTTTCACTTTTTTTTTTTTATGAAGCACCAGGGATGTTGGTCCTTCAGTAAAACAAAACACAAATAAAACTATGTACTCTTTTCAAGGATAATGATGTTTTATTATTTTTTAAAATCTGTATATTCTATTTTTTTAATTTTTACACCTAAAATGAATCACCCTATGAAAACATCCCCAGTAATTAATAGAAAGCTCCTACTCAAATATTGTGTCACCTCTCTGCAGGTGTGGTTTCCCTGGCTATTGCTGGGCATCTATATCTAGAAAGTTAGGACTTTAGATGGCATATCAAAGCTAAGGAGAAATTTATGTGGGCAATCACACCATTTCAAGTTGGACAAAGAGGGCTCAGTTTTAATCAATTCAATTTTAAATTTTAGAACATTTAAAAATAAATTTAGATTCAATAATTTTAAACACTATGAAAATATTGGCTATTAGACTCATTTTAACACAGAGATCAGAAACATTTAAGTTATTTTATTTATTTGTGTGAAAGTGTTGGTTTTCTGCTATAACGAGATGGAAGAAAACTTGGTTACCATCCCTCTAACACAGTCAAGCAATACATTTTACACTATCAATTTGCTTAACATCCCCTTTCCACACATAAACTGTGCTAAATAAATTATAGACCAGCCTGTGTTAGAATAATTGCCAACTCTGAATTGGTGTGGACTGATAGACATTTTTCTGTGTAACATCTCTACTATATTCTCCCAGTTTGAGCTTCTGTTAACATTTATGTGGTAATTATTTATATTAACTTTCTTAGCAGATGTATTTGGCAAAAGAAACATTATAAAACGACAAGCAAGAGAGATGAAGATAAAGAAGACCTCACTATTCTGAGCAATTTTAAATAAGCCTTTTCTACTCCTGGCTCCCTTGCCAAACACACACACCCCTTCCTCTGTTCCATGCAAATCTTAATAAAACAACCAAGAGAAAGGGAACTAAAATAATAGTCATATGGCCCATGTGTGTTGATGTTCACTGGCAATAAATCAGATTTTTAAAGAATGCAGCATATGGCCCTATGACTTGAAGCCCCATTAGGAATGGTGTGAACACAGTCTGTTCCAGCATCCATACAATTAACATTTTCTTGGCAAGAGACTAGGTTTTAAACACATATACAAGCATGTACTTTTGCTTATATGTGCATGCGCACACAAGCAAGCAGACACTGTATTCACATACCTTATATAAAAATGTATCGATTATATGCTTGTAAACATATAAGATGGGTATTATTGATATATAGATAACAATTACCAAACTTCAAAGAAGTATAAGACACAGAGTTTCTATTTGAATTCATGGGTAATACACATTTACACTAACAATGAGAAGCAATGCTCTAATACCTGTAAAGGAAAAAAGAAATTCAGCCAGACATTAAAGTTTGTGTTTGTGGATGCTTTGGACTATTTCATGATGCACTTTAATGATGGTTGATTACCTTTATTATTCTAATCTGAGTAGATACATTTGGCTTTACTTTCTTAATTCACAAAATAAAGTTAAGCATTTGCTAAGCAACTTTTAAAGAGGCATTAAACTATACATTTTATGCATATTACATATAAATGTACACGTCCAATATTATATTCTATGCCATAGATATGTTAGATCCACGTGTGTGTCTAAAGTTGTGAGATGACTATAACAGCTGCATTTACAGAGAGCTTTGCTTTCGTTTCCTAGGTTGCTGTAACAAAATACCACAAACCCAGAGGCTTAAACTACAAAATTTATTGTATCACAATTTTAGGGTCTAGATATCTAAGATCAAGGTATCAGCAGGGTTGTGTTTTTGGGAGGGTAGTTAGGAGCACTGTTTTAGGTCTCTCCTCTAGTTTCTAGTAGTTTAGTGAGAATTTTTGGCTTGCCAACTTCCTTGACTTGTAGGCACATTAGCCAGATCTGTTTTCAAGTTCACATAGTCTTCTTTGTATGCATGTCATGTCCTACTTTCCCCATTTGTAAGAATGACAATCATAGTGGATTCAAATCCCATCCTACTTCTGTATGACTTCATCTTAACTGAACTAATTATTCTACAGTGGTGCCTTGCCATACAAGTTTAATTCATTCCATGGCCGAGTTGTGACTCAATTTGCTTGTGTGTCAAATCAAATTTCCCCATTTAAATTAATGGGAATGCATTAATCTGTTCCAGACACCAAAAAACAATTTTTTTGTTTTATATTCTTTTAAATAAGAAAATGTAATTTATAAATAACAAATACACACATATATATACATAATAAGAGAGAATGTGAAGAAATAAACTGGTTGATGAAGTGTATTTACCTTCAAGGTCAGGCGAAGATGCTGGCAGAGGGGAAGGAGACTGGCAGAGGAGGGTTTTATTTCCTGAGCTATCACTTAACATAACTTACTCTCTACACACTTAATGCTACAATTGCAAAATTTAACTTACACACTGTGTATGATATGTAATTTTATTGCTAAACTTAATTGCTATTTTTTTACTTTGCTTAATCATCATCATTTTCTTCACTGACTTTTGGCTTTTTCGTCACACTTTCTTCGCTTTCACTTAGAGGCCGTTTCAACAAAAACCTTTCCATGGAGGTTTGTTTCTTCCTCCATTTCAGAATGTTCAGCAGGCTATCTAGTGGAGGGTGGCAGAAGCTCATGATTCAAATATCCACTCAAGACTTAAAGCAAAAAATCCCATGAGTGACTGCTCGTCTCTCAAATTGCTCATAATTTAAAGCACTCATGTGTCAAGGTACCACTGTAAGTCCTCACTGAGATACTGGAAGTTAAGACTGCAATACACAAATGTTTAAGGGAATACAATTCAACACATAACAGAACTTATGGATACAACCAAGAAGAAAGTACTTTGGAACCAATTTTAACTAATGGCTCTGAGAGAGGTGGCCTTTACCATAAGCGAAGTTCTCTAGCATCACTTCCATTCTATAGAGTAGAATGAATCTGGTCAGGTGGACTAGTTCAAGGTTGCCTTTGCCCAACACATGGATGTACACATCACCAAATCATCAGTTTTGTTAAGTATTATTTAGAGCCAAAAAATTACACAAATATCAGTGTAGCTACAGTGTAAAAATATAATGAAAATTGGCTTACAGATATAAGTCCTGGAATAAGTTTTAAAGTGGGAAAGATGGAAATGGGGAGGCTAAGAAAATACTTTGATGCTTTAATGTAGACTTTTGGAGTTCTAATAAATTAGGAGGGCCAAGACTGTTAAGTTATGGTTTTCTCTGGTCTAATGCCAAGAAGGCCATCCATCTCTAACAAAACTACAGTCTTTCAAGTGAGAATGCTGTTAATATCTTATAGGTAACAAGTTTTGAAAATTTATGCTAATACCACTACTACTAGAGTTAAAAGTGTACCAACCAATAACATCTTGTTATAAAATAATTAGAACAGAATGTCAACCTCTTAAAGCTAGCTCATTTCATTAGTATTTATTGAGAAATTGAAATTGATGGTTTGTCACCAACTCAAAATTCACTGGACTACACACTTGTAAGTTTTATTTAATTTAAATTTGTCCTATTTTAATAAAATACAATGGTTTATCATCAGATTTCTGAAGTTAAAAATACAAAAATTAAAAAAAATACAAAAATTTTCCTGACCAGACTGTGGCACAGTGGATAGAGTGTCGGACTGGGATGCGGAAGACCCAGGTTCGAGACCCTGAGCTCGCCAGCTTGAGCAGCGGGCCCATCTGGCTTGAGCAAAAGCTCACCAGCTTGGACCCAAGGTCGCTGGCTCCAGCAGGGGGTGGCTCAGTCTGCTGAAGGCCCGCGGTCAAGGCACGTATGAGAAAGCAATCAATGAACAACTATGGTGTCGCAACGGCAATGAAAAACTAATGATTGATGCTTCTCATCGCTATCCGTTTTTGTCTGTCTGTCCCTATCTATCCCTCTCTCTGACTCTCTCTGTGTCCCTGTAAAAAAAAAAATACAAAAATTTACACAAATGGCAATGCAGAGAGTTGCATGTAATTTTTACTTAATAAGTGTTTATGAAATGCGTTTTGAAATTTTACTCTGTCTACATCAAAAAGCAAAAGGCAAATGTTCCTTTTGAAGGATGTGGATTTAAAAGCACATAGTCATTTGGTGAAAGTTTAAAAGAAACTGCATGAATAAATCAAGGAAAATTTTGTACAAAAATTAAAACATTGAAATGACTGGAACTGATTTATTCTGAGAAGACATTTTGGTCACTGACTAGATAACAAAATTTCTTCTTTGTCTAGAATTCAGAAGATTTTGTCTATCTAAATAATTAATGGAATATGAAGAACAGAGAACAAGCTCTGACTGAATTCCCAAATAACAGACTTTGTGAAAGCATGTTAAAGATTGTTTAGATATAAAATATATTCAGTAAATTATCATATCTATAGTGCTTTTGTACCCCTTGTGTTGGAATTTTGTTTTTAGCTTTGGTCAGCTCTACAGTTATTCAAATTAATGTTATGTAACAAAAGTTTTATATAATTTTACTTTAATAATTTAGTTATAATTTCAGTCCTATTAACTTCTTAGTTTAAACATCTGATTTTGTTATATCATGAGGCTTTTATGAGAAAATCATGAGTTACCATCTCATGAAGTAGACAGCTGCTGTCTGAGTTTCATAAAGTCTAATTGCATATGTTCACACAATTTCTCAATATCTATGAATAGAATGAAGTGGTCATATAACTTAGTTAGAAATGAGTTGGTTTTATGAATTGAATTATGTTCCCAAAAAGATATCTTGTCTAACGTACAGTACTATGAACGTGACCTTGTTTGGAAATAGGATCTTTTAGATGTAATCAAGTTAAAAGATGTCATTAGGGTGGGTCTTAACTAAGACTGATGTCCTTAGAGGAAATTTTTCTGTAAATAAAGACACACATAAGGAGGATGCCATGTGACAACAGAAGCAGAGATTGGAGAGATGTGGTTAAAAGCCAAGGACCGCCAAGGTTTGAAGGTCACCACCAGAAGATGGAAAAGGTAAGAAAGAGTCAGGAGAAGCATGGCCCTGCTGGCACATTGATTTTGGCCTTCTAGACTCCAGAATGTGAGAGAATAATCTCACATTCTCTCACATGTTGTTTTAGGCCCCCCAGACCATGATACTTTATTACAGTGGAAATAAGAAACTAGTCCATGGGGTTCTAGATATTTAGCACTTGGCTTGATTAGCTAATGTTTATTGTTATAGAAACTACATGCCTATCCAAATCAAATAGCAAACTACAAAAGCAACTATATGCTTTCTTTGTCTTTAGTTCCACTTTGAATATACATAGTTGCCCACTTTTACAAATTTAATCCTTTGTGTCAATAACTAATTTCTTTAGTAGTTAGGCATATACCAACATAAGGATAATGCTTGCTTATGCATGGTATAATTCAGTAAGTGGGTCAGCCTTACATAGTCAAAGTCAGAAATGTTATCAGGAGTGATTTGTGTGTTCTTTTAAGTAGACACAAAATCCAGATCTAAGTGACCCAAGTAGATAAGCCATAACTTTCCACACTCCAACCTCGTTTGGACTTTCTCTCCAAATTATTACCCTCTTTTTTCCACCCAGGCATTCACTGTCTTCAAGCTGCTCAAAGCTTTTCAAAGTGCCCTTTTCTACCTTTCCATTAATGGCAATAACATGACTTGAAATGCCTTTTTTTTTTTTTTTTTTTTTTCAGTGAGACTTATCTCAGCTGGATGGAAACAATTTAATGAAATCAGCTCACTTTAAGGAATTAATGGTGACTTATTTGATTTTCCCAAGGACATTTGCATTTTGAAAAGTGAAAATTATTAACATGCATTAGTTTTTGTTAATAAAAATTGCGATAGTATGCAAAACTAAGAATTGCCGGCTGTAAGAGGAGGGGTTAATCACAGTACCTTTCCATCACCTAGTTACCTACCCCAACATTTTGGTCTGACCAACATATATCCCATTCTGACCTCCTGTGAGCGCCCAAAAGGAGAATATAGTGTAGAGGTGTTAGACAATTTAAGAAGAGTATTTAGATTCATATTTAATGTTCATGGAAATTTTAAGATAGGGTTTACCAAAGGTGGCCTTAGGTTTACATTTTGGGGTCATCTTACAAGACAATATTGAACTAATTATCAAATTTCAGAGTGACCCAATAGATTCTGTTTGAAATTAAAATTAAATGACAAAGCACTTACAAATTGTCTGGCACATTGCCTGATCTTTATTCACTCAAAAATATTAATTGTGTGCCTATCATGTCCCAAACACATAGTACATGACCAATATAGGTTTTCTTTTTTTAATTTCCTTCATTTGTTGTCAAGCACACATACACAATGTGTAAAAGCATGACATTGTAAAGAATGAAACACAGATAATCAGTTATGTCAAACAAAATAATATGTTTGCCAATTAGATTGTTGTTATTACTTTATGCAGACCACTCCCAATTTTGTATATAATTTCACTCATACACAATGTCTGGTTCATAGTATCACATTTATCTCAGGGAGATTTGAATTATATAAGTGTTCACATGAAGCAAGAGGAAGTTGTCTGGTGATGAGGTATGGGCTAAGACAGCATTATAAGCTACTGAGTTAGATTTTAATAACTTCTCAATACAGAAAATTTTATTTTAAATATATTATGAAAGAAAATTATTTATATTGTATTTATTAAGAAAATACCATAGACATTCAATATAAGTTAAAAAACTCTATTTCTTAAGTTTATGGAGAAATCAAGTTAGAATTTTAAGAACAGCTTGTTCGGATCAAACAACTGAGCTGTAGGAAATTGCTGCTTTTTCTTCCACCTGGGAACAGTTCAGGAGCTGGCATTGTCTTACCTCCCAAAACTGTGTCATATATTAAAAGTGTTTAAGGTCATAGTTTAGATTCACCCTTAAGCTGCTATCAATAATGAAGCTTTGAAAACCTTCTAGGCAACAATTCTTTATTTCTCAAACGTTAATTGCAGTTTTTCGTGTATTTCTATCCTTTCAGCAATAATCCATTAGCAAATTAGTTAGTGATCTCAATATATCTGATTATTTATGTCTGTTTGCTAATTGTAAAAGAAAAAAACAGAAGTCACTTTGATATCTAGACACATAGAATGTCTATATGCTAGTATTATGTGTTTTTAAATATGGTTAGTACCACACAAACAAAAGCTTTATGGTTCAACCAATGAATACCACATCATGTCTTTATTTGTTTACTCAGTTAATCTGCTTGCCCTCTTATCATTTAAATTTTAATTTAAAAATAAGATAATCAATAATGCTGCTCATTCAGAATCTTTTTTGTAGTTTTCTCAAGACTTTTTAGTTTGGCTAATATTGGTAAGCTATGATGAATCTTAGTCATCATTTCACCTTAAGTTCTTCCTTGATAAAATAAGGGGCTAGAACTTAAAAATTCACTCTGATTTAATTTCCAGTGATTCCATTACCTGATTTTTTTGTGTTGGACAATGCTGTGCATTTTCAGGTGCACAACAGAAGCTCTCCCCTAGTGG
This sequence comes from Rhynchonycteris naso, assembly GCA_037038555.1. Classification (NCBI taxonomy): domain Eukaryota; kingdom Metazoa; phylum Chordata; class Mammalia; order Chiroptera; family Emballonuridae; genus Rhynchonycteris; species Rhynchonycteris naso. Next base: position 150,443,694 of record CM072997.1, read on the forward strand.
GTGTTTACCATGTGGGTCCATGTTTAGGTAGTGATGAAATCAAAAACAAGAAGTGTAGAAAGTTCTCATTGGTCGTGGCATGGAAAATAGCTGACAGTAGGCTAAACTTTTAATCGAAAGTTTGCCTTTAGTAACCTAAAATACTGCAAAGTATTTAGAACTATTTCAGGTTTATTTAATCAGTAACTTCCCTGAAAAGTCTCTTCTCTGGGCTTGTGCTGGTTTTGAAGGGCATGCTTTGGGTTCCTTTTCAGATATACAACCTTCAATGACTCTACTTCATTTTAATTATCTTTCTAATTTATCAAATTAGAAAAGCCAATGATTGGGTTTTTATCTTGCTGCATTTTTACATAAAGATGTTTAACTCAACTTGGTAACTTCATGTGTGTGTGTAAATTATCTAGCCGTTTGATGAGGACATACTATGTGTCAAAAACTACATCAGGGAAGTCAGAGGAGAGAGGTTCATACTATTACCAAAGAAGAACTTGATTCTTTTGCAGACTTGTTTATCTTACATTTGAAACAGAGAGAAAGGTACTTCTGAAAGTGCAGCTTTGAGGCCCAAAATATGTATGTGAAATCCATGGCAGTGTTTTGTGTTTTTATGTTTCTGTCATGTTTGTATTCTTTATAGACAGCAGTGTTTTCAGTTCTCATAATATTCTAAGCATAAGTATCCTAGTATCACTTATTAAGACAAGGTAACCAAGTTAATTTTCAACTCTGATATTTATATACTGAGAGTATAATTATATGCATTATAGACTGAAACACACTAATATTATCTTCTGTTTAAGGATACATTTCTGGTACACTTATAAAACATTAAAGATATTATTTCTCACTCTTATGTAATCAACATAGGAAGTTGGTGGTACTCTATTTTTGTTTTTTATTGTTTTACCTTTGGTATTTTCTCTGGTTTTCATTTACTGAATCTGAATAAAGATAAATTCTAAAAAGACTTTTACTAGGTCAGTTGTTGGTCTGTAATACAAGCTGAATGAACTAATAAATGTCTTTGCTCCTGGTAGTTATTAAGAGCCATATGCACTTACAGAAGCAACACATTTTAATGAAAACTATTCTTTCACTGTCTAAGTCCTGCTTTCTCAACCAAATCACAGTGGTATATAAGAACCAAGAAGAAAAATTAAGAAAATGGTACATAATATAAGAACATTCCTTTTTGGACCAATTTTTATCCTAAAAACTCAGGAGTCATATGCTGTTTTTTGCTACTCTTAGTCAGAAGTTCTCCCATTGAAGGTACTTCCTCTGAGATGACAGAGTTTCAGGCTTAACCAAAAACTAAACTGGGTGAGACATTGGGTCAAGATTGCTAGAGTTTTGCCTGACTAAGCGGTGGCGCAGTGAATAAAGCAAAGGACTGGGATGCAGAGGACCCAGGTTCGAGACCCTGAGGTTGCCAGCTTGATCGCGGGCTCATCTGGCTTGATCAAAAAGCTCACCAGCTTGGACAAAAGGTCGCTGGCTTGAGCAAAAGGTTACTTGGTCTGCTGAACCTCGGTCTGCTGAAAGTCCGTGGTCAAGGCACATATGAGAAAGCAATCAATGAACAACTAAGGTGTTGCAATGAAAAGCTGATGATTGATGCTTTTCATCTCTCTCCATTCCTGCCTGTCTGTCCCTATCTATTCCTCTCTCTGACTCTCTGACTCCCTCTCTATCCCTGTAAAAAAAAAAAAAAAAGAAAAAAAAAGAGATTGCCAGAGTTTTGAGTGGGTCTCTCCATTGGATTGGTCCTTACAAAGATGAATTTCTACATTACTATGCATTTCCATCAACTATTTTAATTTTTATATACTGAAAAAGAAGTATACTGTATTTATTCTAAACCTCCCTCCAAGCAGTGTGGAGCATTGTGTCATAGGCTAAAAGAAGCTGTGATATAAATATAGTTTATCCTCCTGACACATCAAATATACTGAAATATCTGGAAGAAAGAAATAAATATATTGAGCATATAAAGTATTTTTTAAAATATCGATACATATACAATAAAGAATGCACTGCTCATCTAGAATTTGAGATAAAGAGACATCAATACTATTTCTTCCAATAGAAGCCCTGCAGTTTAATTTCTTAGTAATTATCTCCCTCTCTCATCTCTCTGGGCACATATATATTTATTTTTTCTCTGTCATTAGAAGTTTTAAGAGGAGAAAGCCTGGAGTCCTGTTCTAAGCAATGTGTATGTGAATGGGAAGTGAAGGGGCCAGATGGTAACAGGTACGGTATTATACATATAGTCACATTTTTCCCCTGTGGTGATATTAAGATTCATCTACTCAAACCAAATAATGTTCTGATCTCCATAGACTTATCTAAGAGTAACATCAAGTTCCATTAACAATGTAAATAGATGAAATAAAAACTGCATGAAGGAAAAACATTCTATATCTTTTAAATATATAAATGATGACAGAGTTCCATTTTTTAATCCAAAAAGTTCAAGAAGACCAACACTTAACAAAAAATGATCTGGAAGAATGTTTACCTTGGCAAGTGACAATTTAATGTGTGTTCCCTCTCTTATTCTGTAGTTTTCTCCTACATGGAATACACTCGCTTACTTAATTATTTAAACGTCAGCCGCCACTCATGTATACTCTGTAATTATCCAGCTCAGAAACAATTTCCAAAAAGTTTTCCTTAACATACAGAGACCATGAGAACCCCCATCTATTTCCCAGTCATTCTGAGCAGTTATGCTTATTGCCTTTTAAGCTCTTAGAAATAGTCTTTATCTTATTGTTAATTATTTTGATAGGTTCATATCTGGTTCATATCTTATGTCCAATTTTTTTATGTTACATCATATAGAGTATGTAAAATATATAACATATAATATATATAAATAAATGTTATGTTATATTTTACATACCATATTTATATATTTATTTCATGTATGCTAAAATAAGGTTGGTAATACTTTGAAAGGGGCTAGAATTCAAAATACATTGCTTTCAGAACAACAGATAGAGAAATATTCTAAAAGTGACCTTTGCCCTGGAGTCTCTGGAGTCAGTGCCATGAGAATACCAGTTACATTTATATCTCTCCTTGTGATAGCATATATTCAATATATACTTGATTAACTGAACAACTTAGTTTAATTACCTTGACTAATTGTTAATGAGATAGATTTCTAAATAATGAGTTAGCATTGCAGTATCTTCTTTTAACTTTATTCTTTTTTTATTTTAGAGAGAAAAGAAGGGGAAGAGAGAGAGAGAGAGAAAGAGAGAGAAACATTAACTTGTCATTCCATTTATTTATGCATTCATGGGTTGATTCAATATGTGCCCTGCCCAGGGATCAAGCCCCAAATCTTGGCATATCAAGATGACGCTCTACCAAACTGAGCTACCTGCCAGGGCCTGCAGCTTCTTAGCATAGGAAACCAGAGCTTCTTGGGAGTATGTCAAGATGTGGAAACAGTTACTCAAGACCAGAAGTTATAACATTATTGACAGGGGGATTTTACAGTATCATTAGATACAAAGTATAATAAACATTGTAGTGTACCCTAAATATCTTGTATTTCCCATAATGTACCCTATCTAATTGGATTCCATCAATCAAGATAGTCATTTGGAGATGGCCTACAACTTTTACATAAGGTTGGCAATTTCTGCATATTATATCATTGTTTTAAATATCCATATAATATTATGTACAAAAGCTTTTAAAGTTCTGTAATATATGTTTCCAAAGTGTTTTTACTTGCATACCTCAAATTAATTTCCCATAGTACTATTTTTCAAAAGATGTCTATCTGCATTCCTCAAAAAAATATTGTTCTATGGAATATATTTTGCAAAATAGCCCCTTTCAAAGTATTACCAACCTTATTCCCACTTTTAAAAGTCCAGAGAATTAGTTTATAAATTTTTATAATTAAATTCTCTAAACTAACTTCTAGAAAATATCTTTCTCTTTTCTGATTCCCTATAAATAACTCTACTTCTCAGACCTCCTAATGTTTTGCAAGCTACGGGATTGTAATTTGCCATGAGTTCTGATAGTGAATAGTGTTAATGAGGATGCACATGGATTCTTAATTACTCAAATTACCATAGTTATAACTATTGGCACCTTCTCCTATTGCAACAAAGCCCTGAGAACTTAACCAACACTGTCGGGATTACCGGGTTCCCAAGTGTCTATCAAAGTCTTGGCTATAGTAGATGTTACCATGGTGTATTTAGTGAGGATGCTTCCATGTCAAAGGCATGTTTTCATATTGTGCCAAAATCTCATTGGGCCAAAAACATACTTTGTTGTTCAGAGCCCTCAATATTCTAAACTCATGTTCTTTCTCAACTATGTTAAAAGTCTTAAAGACATACTCCCATGAGCTTCCAACATGTTATAAGTTATTTAAAATAGCTTTCTTTCAGTTTTCACTTTCACTTCCATCTCATTCTAGTTCTCAGATCATGGAAGCTGGCTGGAGGACAAATATGAGAGGAAAATATTATGCATAACTAATTCCCACTCACTTCCTCTCATATGATTAGAAACATATTCCCACATCTAATTTTTAAATCTTCTTCTCCTTGAAATAATTTGTTTTGCAATTGATTCCAAAGGCTGTTACATACTTTGATCATTGATAAGTGTGGTCCACAAGTCTTTGAGACATATTCAGATACTTTATGCTAATGGCAGCATGTGAGTCTAAGCTCAACAAGGAGATTTTACTGGATATGTAGGAAAGGGAGGAAAGGGAGGAAAGGATGGGAACTTTGAAGGGAAAAAGGATGGGAACTGACAAAGAAAAATTTCTCTAAGCTAAAAGAATGTATAATACTTTCTGAGATCCATTACAAAGTGACAGTTTGATTCCAGGAAATTAGATAATAAATAATGAACTTTAGGTATTAGAACTACAAATCATGGAACCATCATCTAGGGAATAGGGAAGCTTCTAGATTGAAAGCAGTATGTGGGCATACATAATGGTATTTCAGGCATAACTAGGGCAGACCAAACAGAGGCGGAGCCAAAGTTTGTCTCCATTCATATCTCTGGATGGTTGAATGACCATGAGAGTGTGAGCCCCAATTATTATCAGACTTGAATTTCCCACCAATCTGAATGATGATAGCTTAGAGAGGATTTTATTTTATTTAAAGGAAACTCAAATCTGAGGTAAGACTTAAACCTATAAGAACAATTTAACTTTAGAGTAAAACATAGAAACATTAAGAAACTTAATTTTAAACTTTGACCTCATGAAACTTATATTTGATCACTTACAACACCTAACTTATATATCCTAACAATGTAAGGCAGTATATGCCAAGTAAGTACAGAGTTTAAAAGCTTTAAAATTGTAAAGCAGAACATATGTTTGAACACAAGAGTATAAGATTTCAGAGGAAACAATGGCTTCCTTTGGGCCATAAATAGTGGGCAGTTATGGATAACAGGAAGGAAAGCATTTCTAAGCAGCCAAACAACCTGGGCAACAATGTGGACAGAACAGATAATCATATTTTCAGGGGACAGCAAGACCAGCCTGACTAACAGGAACGAGAGAAAGGGAAACAGACACACTGTGGAAACTGAAGACATGTTATACCACACTACCCAAATTACCTTAGACCAGAGACTATTGAGCTCAGCACTTAAATGAATTAAATGAATGAATAAATAAAATTCCCTTTGATTCTTAGTTTCATAAGACAAAATCTGTAATAAATATTTGGTATCATTTATAAAGCAAATACTCTGTGAAGCTTTGTACTCGGTAACTTATCTATGTATTATGTCTAATCTTTATTACAAATAGGCATAGATATTAGTGTCTCCATCTTACAGATGAGAAAACAGGGACTTAAAAAGATGGAATGACGTGCATTTAATCAAATAAACTAAAAGTGCTCATCTATGAGCTGAGAGTCACAGCCAGACCCATCACTGGCTAAAGCTTGTGCATCTTATTTTAAGTACATCATGTCATCTCCAGCACTAACAACTCAATAAGTGGGTTCTTATAATAATTAACTAATTGAAAGTAAATAAATAGGTATTTTGTATTTCCTTTCAGCTAGACTCATGTTTAAGAAATGTTAAGAATAAGATAAAATTAAACTTTCTGTTGATTTAGAGCAACATCTTATAATCAGGTGGGAGATGCATAAAATTTACATATATTCACAAAACCAAATAAAATCACAGGAGAGTAACAATTAACTGTTTGGAGTGACAACTTATTTTTAATTTAGTTTGATATTATTATGAAAAAATGGTAGCATGAACTGCTCTACAACATAAATAGAAAAAAATAATGTAAAATGACTGTAGTTAGTTGAGTTGTGGACCCCTAAAACATATGTGTAACAAAACCTATGAATGTTTCTTATTTAGAGAAATGACCTCATTGGGAAAGGGTTTTTGCAGATGTAATTAAGGTTATGGAGATGAAATTGTCATGGATGTTGGCAGGCCCTATATGCTATCACAAGTGTCTTTGTAAGAGAAGAGAAGAGAAGAGAAGAGAAGAGAAGAGAAGAGAAGAGAAGAGAAGAGATGAAAGGGAAGAGAATGGAAGGGAAAGGAAGGGAAAAAAAGGGAAGGGAAAGGTAGGGAAGGGAGGGAAGGGAAGGGAAGGAAAGGGAAGGGAGGGAAGGGAAAGAAAGGGAAGGGAAAAGAAGGGCAGGGAAGAGAAAGGAAGGGAAAGAAAGGGAAGGGAAAGGAAGGGAAGGGAAGGGAAGGAAAGGGAAAGGAAGGGAAGAGAACAGAAGAGGAGAGGAGAGGACACAGAGAAGAGGGCCACATGAAGGAGGCAGAGATTAGGGAGATACTTCTCCAAGGCAGTGAACCCCTGGAGCCACAAGAAGCTGAGTTCACCATGGAATTAATTCTCCCTCAAAACCTCCAGAAAGAAGTAACTATGCCAGAACATTTATTTTGAATTTCTGGTCTCTAGAACTGTGAGAAAATAAATTTGTTTTTTTAAGTCACCCAGTTTGTTGCAATTTGTTATGTCATCCCTAGGCAACTAATATAACAACAATATGCAGTTTAAAGCTATTGCATTAGAATTTCAAAAATTATTTCATCACACTGAATAGTTTCCCCATGGACAAAACAAACAAATAAAAATAACTAAATAAAGAGAACATTAAGTGGAATACTGGAACTAGTCTCAGTCTGTTTGTAAAAAGTTTTTTTAAATGAATTTTCTTATACACAAGAGTAGACACAATGAGGAATTATCAAAATTGTTGGAATTGATCCTTTCCTGGGAATTGGAGGATTTTGGCCATTGTATATAGAACTTTATTTGAAGAACAAGTCACCACATGCTTGAAAAGATAAAGATGTGTATATACCCAAATTGACGCTCAGAATTTAGGATTCCACAGCCCTCACTTTTCTTGAACTTCAAACAGAAATACATTTATATCAAGTAAAGATTCCTCTCACATCGTGTGAAATGAATGTTTGATGATTCAGCTATAAGCTGCATACAAACACCTCACAAATAAAAAAAATATTGTTGTTATAAATTTACTTATATAATTTATTTTTTATATGAGGCTCTTTTAATAATTTTTTAAATCATAGAAACACTTTATTATGTAACCCACATAAAAATTAGTATTCTCATAAATACTAATGCCTACATGTAGAAATAGAGAATATCAAATTCTGGAGCTCACATTTTAGTGTTATGTTTATAAACTATCGGTCATTTTGGAAGAATATTTTAATTTTGTTAGCCATTTATTGAAAAGTTTTTTCCCCTTTTATTTAAAACATGATGGTTGATAGAACAGCCTTCTAAAAAATCCAAGTCCAAATAATATATTTTCATACTAACAAATAAAACAACTTTTATCTCCTCCCATTTGTTCTCTACTTTTATGTTCTAAAAACACTTGACTCAAAGGTTGTTTCATTGATGGTGACTTCTGCTGTCAACCTGGACAGAAATCATTGTTCTCCATAAACATGTTTTATTGTTACATTACTTTCAAAACATTTACCACATGCTGCCATATGTTGCAGTGATTCACTGGCCATGGTGCTCCCCTTTGAAGGTAGAAGCTACTTAAGCAGAGGTGGCAAGCCACTTGCACTTTTTAGGTCACCTCCAGTGATGGGCAATGAATGCCTGATGTTCCATGTTGATAAAAGGACCCGAAAGCCTTGTTTAGGCTCAGCAGGAAAATAAAAAACAAAACAAAGCAAAACAAAACAATATCCTGATCAAATAAGAATGTTTGCCAAAAAAGTAAGAACTTTAGCTTTTTTTGTCTGTGAAAGTAGGATTATACTGCATGTATCCATTTTTTTTTCCAATAAAAACTAGAACTTGGGGCATACATTTATTTCCTATCAGACCTTTAATGAGTTCCAACATAGAAATACTAAAGTCCCCTAGAACTTAACCAAAACCAGCCACACGCATTCAGGCTCTTATGGAACTCTAGGGGCGTCTCCCTTCATTCATTTGGCTTCAGAGCTCCTCATTCTGCCTCCGTTGAGTCCCTGATTTGTTTCCATTATGGTTCCTTTTCTTGACTTATTCTCCTTTGGATTTATAACTAGTTTCAAATGATTTATTAAAAAAAACCTTACAAATGAATTTTTCTGTAGTTCTCAAACTGTAGTTATAAGAAGAGAGGCCACATCCACTCCCATCTCAGACAATGATGACCTCAGTGACCCTCAAGCATTCCACAGGTAGAGTCCCAACAGCCCCACATAATCAGGAAAGAAGAGATCTTTAACGTGATAGACTGCATAAACACTACTGGACAGATATTTCCATCAGCTTATTATTAAAGGCATGTATGTATTCTACACTATACACCACATAAAGCCTCCCTGCTAATTGTAAAAAATGTAATGCATTTACTAGAGTTATTATATAAAATTAATGAAAACATTGGCTCATCAGTCTGTCATTACACTGTAAGTAAAACATTTGGTACTGAAAAAAATCTTGAAATGACCCTGAAGTCTGTGGTTTTGAAAATACTTAGGTATATTGTTTCAAAGAATAATTTGACCTTCATAAGAGTAAAAGGCCCTGGGTCTTTTTTTCCCCTTGCTTTTATGTTTCATTTTGATTATAGCAATTCCCTCCCCCCTCCCCCAGAATAATGCATCTTTTGAGTAAAGCCTAACTACTAAGAACTCCAAAGAAAAACATCTTTGCATGGGGTCAAGATGTTCATGATTTTAAAAAGAAGAATAAAGTGTTTTCTGTTTTGTTTCATTTTTTACCTTTCAGTGGTCTTTTAGAAGTGATATTTACAACCATTAGGGATTGTTGACTGAGAGGAAAAGAATCCACTTATGAATCTTAGGATACTTTGCAGGGCACTATATGCCCAGGATTGGGCACTAGCAGACCTGGCAGGCTGGTGTATCTATTGGTGTGTTGGAAACTGAGAGAGTAAGGAGGAGAGAAATTAGACTTCTCTAAAAGTATGGGGTAATTTTTTTTAATATCTGCATATACATACACACAGTACTTAGACATGTATACATGTATGGATATACACAGGTGGAGCAAAAGTTAGGTTTACAGTTGTTTTGTGGGAAAATAACTACGATAATAGCCTGACCAGGTGGTGGTACAGTGGATAGAGCATCGGACTGGGATGCGGAAGACCCAGGTTCAAGACCCCGAGCTCGCCAGCTTGAGCGTGGGCCCATCTGGTTTGAGCAAATGCTTGCCAGCTTGGACCCAAGGTCGCTGGTTCTAGCAAGGGGTTGCTCAGTCTGCTGAAGTCCCGCGGTCAAGGCACATGTGAGAAAGCAATCAATGAACAACTAAGGTGTCGCAACGGCAACGAAAAACTAATGATTGATGCTTCTCACCTCTCTCCATTCCTGTCTGTCTGTCCCTATCTATCCCCCTTTCTGACTCTCTCACTGTCCCTGTAAAAAAAAAAAAGAAAGAAAAAAGAAAAAGAAAATACTACTATAATAAATAATAATTTAGAATAAACTCTGTGTTTCCCACACTCACAATTGTATATCTACTTTTGACCCACCTGTATTTAGCTATATTATATAAGGGTTAGAAAGGGAGAAAAATCAGATAGGTATTAGAGTTGCAACCAAGTAAGGGAGTGATTTTCGGAAAAAAATGTAGTTAAAGCAAGATGGTATGGAGAGATGAAATAACGCTCTGTCATGAAAAGATTTATATCTAGGATACTCGGCTTAGTCAGATGAAGATGCAGAACTCCCAGTCCCATGATATTTAGACATTCTGGACTACAGTGGGATCATGTTAAAGGTGTTAAAGGTCATGGCAAGGAGCAGTGATTCATAACTTCCACGAGCTAAAAGCACAAGTGTCTGAACCTCAGCCTAAGCGGAGAAACCGGGCAAGAAATCATTGGGATTCAGGTTTTGTATCTTGTAAAAAAATCACGGCATCAACAGGGTGCTGGAGGGACTGAAGTTATACTGGAAGGAAGGATTGGTGTCATTTTATGTGGCCATTGCTGGGGGCCAGAGTGGCAGCGCTGGTGGGAGGCAAACCATAAGGCCGCTGTTGGAGCTGCTCAGTGAGCGCCTGTGAGGAGCCACCTCCTTAATCCCCATACAGTGGTAGCTGGGAAACAAGCTTTGGAGTCACTTAGATTTGAATTTTGACATTAGCACTTGCTAGCTGTTAAACTAGAAAGATAATTCACCTGTTTAGAATGCCAGTTACCTAAAATATAAATGATGGCTAAAACTTTAGTGTTGTTCTGAGCATTATTTGACATAATGTATATAAATCATTTAGCAAATTGCCTGGGGTATAACTAATCTCCCAAACAATAATAAAGCCATGAACTATCTTGATAATATTACTGTTGTGGACAGGAAATCTGAGGATCAGCAATTTTAGGTAACTCACACAAGTTATGCTGGGCTAGGATTCATAATCACCTTTGTCTAAATCCAAAACCTATACCCTTCTACCTGAATCACACTGAACACATGTATAATTCAGCCCAAATGTAGAGGATATAAGAAAGAATGAGTTCAGCCTTGACAATATCAGTCACATGGCTACTTTGTGTTGATGAGTAAAACTCCCTAAAAAAGATCTGCTGTCACTTCATGTCAACATATATGGATAACATAAGAAATAAAACAAAAAACAATACCTCACTAACTTCCAAATTTTATTTGATCTAGATATTCCAGTGAGTTAAAATAATCACTGCAGTATCCTGTGCTACACATGTGAAAATAATAATGTATATGTTCTTTGATATGCTCAAGATAAGTGCTTTTCTCCCGTTCACACAATGAGATAGGGTGGGGATTGTCTCAAACATCCTGAAACAGCTTTCACAAGAGCCAAGTCAAGACTTCGGACTAAAGTTTCTGAATATTTTGTATATCTTTTAAAAATCTATCTTTCACATTTCTCTCCTCACTTATTGTCACTTGTTACTTTGATGACACACTGTGCCAGACAGAGAATGCAAATACAGAAGCTGAAGGGAGACAGTGAGGAGCGCATAACAGAATTTTCAAACTCTGCCCAAGATGTGCTGTGATATGTTTCTCTGGAGATTTGATGGAATTAGCAGTTTCCACCTGGAGCCTAGTATTTGCCTATTTGTTCAAGTCTAAATAATTCCAATGGCAGCAAAAAAGAGTTTCCAGCCTTAAAACCACAGCTACGAGGCAGGTCTTGTAGCTCTTTTAGATCCTCACTTTGATTTATGAAGACAGAAAAATAAGACAATACAAAATGCTATGCCAGCCAGAAACTAGTGAAGTGAGATCAAGAATAGCACTTTGTTCTGATCAGTGGAAGGTCAGAGCTAATCCGTTCTCTCACCCTCATTTTGAGACCATTGGAGTGCAGTTTTGCAGGGGAATGATGAATTGGGGGTTGTCTTAGCTTGCTAGGTGCTGTAGATCTCATTTATTTTATTTTACAAGTCATTTGGCACAATGGTAATAATGACAATGAAATCAGACTCTTGCTTCTTAGAAAGGACTACTTTATGCATAAATACCTTGGTCCATGCATTTAGTTGTCAGGGGAAGGCCATTATCCAGTTACCACTTCTAGTTACAGTAGCTTTGATTCAGCCCTTTTAGTGGTACAATCAGCCCCCTACAGAATAAGTAGATGACGATTTGCCAACACTGTGCTTTTTACAAATGTGAAAATGATCTCTTTCCCCGCACTATCTTGTCTACCTACATGTAAGAGAAGCAGAAATCCTGCTATTAAAGAATCATTTCTTTCTTTTAAAACTCCATGTCCTTATATATCTTTTAACAAGCAAATATTCTGCTGTTAAGAGCCATTTACTTATTGATGCGAACTTTATTATCTTCCTGAGGACAACTAGCAAAGATGTTGAGTTCCACCAAGTGCACATGTCTGATCATTCTCTGTACCAGGTACCATGCCCAGCACATTCTTATGCACATGTGCTTAATAAATAATTTTGAATAAAAAATAAATAACTGGTTTTAGGGTACAGGGGAAAACATAAATTGAAAAGTTCCAGGTATTGTGGGATATGAAATACTGACAGCAGATGAAGGAAGAATCATTAGAGAAACATACAGACAACTGGTGCGTTTTCAGAGATTGGCAGTGAAGACTAAAAATGTTATTGGTCTGTATAGGGTAAGAATGAGGATCACCAAAATAAAATCAGAGCCTTAGGAAGGGAATGTAGGAAAAAGCATCCAAGACAAAATTCACAGTTCTGCTATAAAGGGATCCTGATAGAAAAATGTGCAAAACACACAAACTAAAGCTTTTCTTCGCAATGAACTCCACCTTGAGTATTTCAACCACACATCCCTCTTCTCTAGTCTCATCCCAATGTGGTTCAGTTGATTTGGATTATTTTCTAAAGTATCCCTTCTAAGCTTCCTGATGATATATGCTAAGCACACCTTGTCCCCTTGAAGTAAATGTGCTTTCCATGGTTCAGTAAATTACCATGTCTCAAACATAATTCGACTCCATCCCATACACCTTAGAACTAAGCCATGCATTACTGAAACACCACTCCTCTTGATGGTAACAAAATTTGATAAGGTTATAGGTTTTTCAAATAAAAAGGTATTTCCAGAAATGAGTTAGCTCAGTTCATAGCTGGTTGCTTCTAAGGTACTGTCTGTCCAGTATTAGAATCTCCAATTTATTTAACAGTGCTTATCTGGAGAGTGTTTAAATATAATTTTAGGTCTATCCACCCAACACTTACACACAAAATAGAATTTAGGACACTTCCTTCCATTTGCCACTCATGACTCTGATGAGTTAATATTCTCAAAGCTCGCTATTGTTAAAATTTGAGGCCAGTCAAAATGCATTTGCCTTGATGGAGTTGAACCATGGAGGTAGCTGGTAAAATGAGGCTTCTCAGTTTTCTGCTCAGATAGCTCCATGCTCTATCTTTGAAAACTGAATATTAAAACATTTTAAATGTTAAATATGAAAGGCTAAAATATTAAAAAGTTGAAGCTTCAAAGGGATATTAAGAAATAAATGTTTACAGGTGAAAATGTTTAAAGTTGAAACAGACCATCTATATTTCTACAGAATTTAGAAATATATTTTTCTTTCCAGATTTAACTCATGATTTTACTTCTTACATTGTTTTGTGTATTTCTTATTCTACTTTTGACATATCTTTCATATGCCTTTTGGTTGAAATACTGTAATACAGCATGCTTTTTCACTAAAAAATAAATAAATAAAAAAGAAAATTGTATTTGAAAGGTCACACACATTCAGTTTTCCGTATACTCAGCATACATCTATTGACTGTATACTATGTGTCATGCAGAGTCTTAGGTTTGGTGAAAAAGGTGGGCAAAGTCCTTGCATCAAAGGAACTCGCATACTACTGAGAAACATAGATATTAAGGAGTTCTACCAATAAATAAATGAGATAATTTTAGAGGGGGGTAATGCTACTGTTTAATTCTTTTTCTTTGATGTGTGACTTATTCTGTCTCTGAAAGAATACTACAACACTGCTCTCTTCTACTCTCTTCAGTCCTTGTAGGTTTATTTCAGGGTGACGGCGATGGGAAAGTTCTCCCAGTTCCATTTCACATAAATTTTGTTCTTGATTTCCAGACAAGAGTAATTGTCGGATCACATATTTTTTGTTTACATTGCTTACTTTCTAACAGGGTGGTAATGCAGGAATAACATAAGATTCAGGGTCAAGATTAAGGTATTTTCTTTATCACTTATTAGTTGCATGGTTCTTGGAAATTCAGTTAATATGTCTATACCTCAGGTTTCTCCTTTTCAAAGGGAGTACAACACTGTGTAGGATCAAGTGAGACAATGCATGTGACAGTGCTTTATAAAATTTAAAGCACTATATAAATGTTAGGCAGGCTGCTAAATGAGTATCTAGATTGAGCTTAACATTTCACAGAATGGAGATAAAAGGATATTTAAGGTGACACTGTCATACTAAAAATTGGGCCCTTATGGCTAAGCTTCTACCTCTATCCTAGAATACCTGCCACACCCAAAGATCAAGGCAAAGGTAGAAATTAGAAAAGGAAGGTGATAACAGATGAAAATAAAAATTGAGAAAATAAATATGAAGGCTTATGTAGTCTAGGGGTAGGTTAACTTTCTCTGTCAAGGCCCAGAGAGTAATATATTAGGCTTGGCCGGCTGTACTGTCTCTATGGCAACCATTGTCTTTTCTATTGTTACATGAATGAAGCAATTAATTTTTGTTTAAAATAAATAAGCATGGCAGTGTTCCAATAAAATGTTTAAGGATCAAAATATTTTCCTTTTAATTTTTTCCAACCATTTAAAAATATAAAAATTCTATTCAAAACCCTGAGGTCGCTGGCTTGAGTATGGGATCATAGACATGACCCCGGGGTCACTGGTTTGAGCCCAAAGGTCACTAGCTTGAAGCCCAGGGTCACTGGCTTGAGCAACAGGTCACTAGCTCAGCTGGAGTCCCCCAGTCAAGGTACATTTGAGAAAGCAATCAATGAACAACTGAAGTGCTGCAACAAGTTGATGTTTCCCACCTTTCTCTCTGTTCTCTGTCTCTCTCTAATGCTAAAAAAAAATTTTAAACCTAAAAATAAAAATGTAAAAATTTTATTCATCTGTGGACCATACAAAGAAAGGTGATAGGCTGGATTTGGACCAAGTACCCTTGTTGGCCAAGTCCTGATAAAGCTCTTTCCTCTCTTTCCTCAATTAACTGTGAGGAACAACCCAAAACAGTTATCTACTGATTTATCTTATAGGGATACTTGAGAAGATTGGATAATTAAGACTTTGCAGTAAGAGAACATCATTCAAAAAACAAATAATGAAAAAATTCCACTTATACAGAGAATTTTTAAAAGGTTTGAATTGAATAAAGAGGATGACTTAGATGCTGTGCCACAGTAAATGAAGGCTTCTGCTGGACCTCCACCCATCAGAATGTGCAGCTAGATTAGGAAGTTTGCTAAATACACATGTACATCTATGAAAGATAAATAAAGCTTCATTTGAAGAACATACAGGCTGTGTTGTTATGCACTGACAGACCAGGTTCAGTGTTGCTAAGGATCCTGTCAGATTAAATCAACCAGAAAATATATAATTGTGACATCTTGTTCTTGTTGGTACAATGTGCACTGCTGTAGTCATTATCTCAAAGGTCTTTCACTCTGAGAATCATCACTGTTTAATTATATTTTTTTATGAGACCTCATTTGTGGACATCATCCTCTTACAGAGTTGGCTGTGCTCAGGAAAAGTAGAGCATTATTTTCAATACTGTCCCTAGCAGTACTGAACATTAGGCCTCTCAGTACTGTCCTTTTAAAACAGAGCATCTCATGAAAACAAAACACCATGTTCTTGCTTCAAGTTCATCAGCTGTGAGTTGACAGATGAAGTTATTTCCCAACTCATACAGTCCCTCATTGTCCTCAACAGAACCCAGAGAAGATGATAAGTTTGTGGGTCATATTCTTCATTAAAAAATAGACATTGTTCCCCTTTGTTCATCTAAATTAACAGTGCCTAGCAATGAGTATTACATATTCTACCAGTATCTCAAAGTAAACCCAAGTTGTTCTTTTTTTTGGGATACAAGCAAGGTTGTGTATGTGTTTAATCAAAACAAGATTGATTTGGTATTTTTAAAATTATTGATTTTAGAGAGAGAGGGAGGGAGGGCGAGAGAGAGAAACAGAAACATCATTCTGTTCCTATATGTGTCCTGACCCGGGATCGAACCTGCAACCATGTGTATCTAGGATGATGCTCTGACCAAACGAGCTATCAGGCCAAGGCTCTTAGTTTTGATTTTAAATTGAAATAAGGAGAATCCATTCATGCTATCAGGGATAACATATCCAACCAGCAGAACCCTGAGAGTTCATCAGTACACATCAAACCTGGGAGGAGACAATGTTTTAAAACTAAAAAATTCTTTAGATGCTTTACTGAGAACCAGTACCCTTTCCCTTATGTGGGATTTTTCAGTTAGAATAGGAACCTGGGTATATTTCAAGCTTTTCCATATCTTCAAAAGTGGTGTAAGGGCCAGCATAGGAGAGGGATGTTACAGATGCTTAGGAACATACCTGGTAGATAAGTTGGCCAATTGCTTTGCCATGTCATTGGAAATGGTCAGCACATGCTATGATTCAACAGAAGGTTGAATTCAGGAATAAAACAAATATCTTTTTTAACTAAATCCAGATATAGTTGTTTTTTTCACTTTCCTTAAACATTTTATATGCATGCATTGTTTAAAAGGCCCACCTATACTCTTTCCCAATTAGCTAACGTTGATAATTGAGATTTCATTTGACAATTATCGAAAAATTTGTTTTTATCTAAGACTGGATGAGATTGTTGGAGTTCCACAAATATGGTTCTATTACTAATAAGAAACTTTTCCTACTAGGTTTCATTCATCAATGCCAAATTAAACATTGTGGTCAAATAGAACACAAGGAAGTAAAGGACTATGTAGGCATCTTTTCTAGAAATTGTGATTTTTAGGATATGTCTTTTTCTCTTGAAAATCCAAATGCCCATCACCCACCCCAGTGAATACTTGCAATGAATTATGATTTACTTATAAAGATCTTCTGTTAAGTGAACAAAGGCTCAGTATGTGAAAAAGCAGCTTGATTTCCTTTCCTTTGACATCTGTTAAAAATGAGCTATGATATCATCAATCATATTAACTTTGTGGTATTGTGTTATTCCTTGGGTATTCCCAGATTTCATCTGACAACTTTTTCTACAATCCAAACTATAACTTCAAACTTCCTCCAGAGACTGTAATTATAGGTAGAAATAAAAATCCTGGGTACTGGAACTGATTAAAAACAAAAACAAAACAATTATACCACGGAACTTCCTCTTTCCACAACCTATAAAATTTATTTTTCACCATAATGTATTTCTTTCTTTCTTTCTTTCTTTCTTTCTTTCTTTCTTTCTTTCTTTCTTTCTTTCTTTCTTTCTTTCTTTCTCTCTTTCTTGTGACAGAGACAGAGAGAGATAGAGAGAGGGACAGACTGGGACAGACAGACAGGAAGGGAGAGATTTGAGAAGCATCAATTCTTTGTTGTGACACCTAAGTTGTTCATTGATTACTTTCTCATATGTGCCTTGAAGGGAGGTGGAGGGGGTGTTACAGCAAACTGAGTGACCCCTTGCTCAAGCCAGCGACCTTGGGCTCAAGTTGGTGAGCTTTGCTCAAACCAGATGAGCCTGTGCTCAAGCTGGTGACCTCGGGGTTTCAAACCTGGGTCCTCCATGTCCTAGTCAGATGCTCTATCCACTGAACCACTGCATGATCAGACTTCACCATAATTTCTCATAAATATAAGAAACCTGTAGAAAGTCTAAAGAAATATGAATAATTACCTAGAAAAGTAAAAAATTTGGAGGACACTATTAAATTTATTCTAAAATTATCTAAAGCATTATGAGAAAATATGTGTTATAAATTTGAGCAGAATGTAATAATTGGTACAGCAATGACTAAAATAATAATTAAGCATAAATTTTTTTATCACTTTACTTAAGAATAATGAAGTATTTTGTTGACAAATTTCTAGGAGTATTCCACTTTTACAACAATGAACAATAAATAAAATAGTTTTGTTTAAAACAATGACCTTAATAGGAAAATAGTAGTGTATGTTCTCGTACTTAGAACATTTCTATTTCTCTTTTTGGAAACCAGTACACAACCCCAAAAATATGGAACTCAACTCTCAACTAAATATAATGTATGTATTTTCTGGCTACTTAATGAGTATTTGGATTATAAACAACAAAAGAAGATAATGAACACTTTGTCCTAATAATTTAACTGTATGCTGGACTTCAATTTGGCTAAGTGATTTTGTAAATCAATTTATATTAAAGTTACACCTTTTTTATTATTACTAATTGCAAGGTAAGCACTATGAAAGACTTTCTCAAGAACTTCTTGAGGAAACTAGCTAGTTTTCAGCTCATTTATTTTTAATTCTTTTTTGGAAAAATGTAACCATGTTAGCAATTTAGCACAGCTATAGGAAAGACTACTCGCTAATTTAATATGTATGGGTGGAAGTGATATGCACCATTGCAAGGCTTGGCCCATAAAAACTGCCCACATTTAATTTTTTACACTCTTTTCCTTTTCACAATAACCTTGGAAGCTACTGCGGGCCATGGTGGAGCCACAGTTTGCAATGGGATGAGTACTCTGAAACACAGATAAGAGCCAGCTAGCAATCAGGACATCCACGTGGTACTTTAATTGAGGAAGCAACAAACCACTGATATTTGGGAAAACAACTAGTTTCAATAAAAATGTGAGCTAATTTAGATGTGACTCAGAATTATTATTATCCAGACTTAAATAGTCTAGAAACTAACAGTTACATGGAAACTTTGAATCAAAGTTATTTATCAATAATTTCCACAAAGTCATTCAAGTCATAGTGAACATTCCACTTTCCTATGACCTGTTAACCAGCTTTGATATAAGAAATTTGAATAAATTGAGAATAAAAATAATAAAGAAATAAAATAGCCCCAGGACTCACTTATATCACCAGTTACATGGTAGAAATATATTGGGAGAAATTCCAGTTACTCAGTGACTATAGCCTCTACTTATGTATTAGTCCCAGAAACTTACTGAATCTTACTTTTCATGTTCAGACCACAGGGAGGAATTGACTTCCAAAGGAATGATTTTATTCTATGTAACTTTTGCTCCATAGTTAACCCTTAGTGTAATTGGCCTTCTTTACTTAATTAAAAAAAGTACCACAGGGAAAAAGAAAGAAAAGAATTTACAAATACCCATGTAGATTCGAGTTCCATGACCCAGCCCATTATTTTCTTGTTCACGAAAATATACAGCTTCCTGGGCATGCCAACACCCTGTTTTTTGCAAACATCCAAAAAATAGTTATCAAAGGAAGAAGTCATAGAAAACAGCCTTTCAACAGATTTAGATTGGCATTGGGCAAAAGGCAACAGTGACATCTTACACCTCCAAATTTCTTTATTGCATCCAAAATAGAATTATCATAGATAATTGATAACTTTTGTGTGATACTTAACATATAGCCTGCAGATTCTGAGAATACCCTCCCCATTCCCCAAATAGTTTATCTCCAAGATTTATATATGCACACTGTGACTCTACTCCTGACCATAGTGCATTGGATCAGTTAGGCAGTTTAAGATTATCCCCTCAGGGGGTTGATATAGCAATATCAGTAAGTCTTGTCTGTCACTAGATGTGGTGGCATGTAACTGTAGTGTCTAAATGGAAAGTGGTGCCAGTTTTTGAAGGAGAATGATTCAAGCCTAAGTGATGAGGGAATCTGACCAGGATAGAGAAACAGATTCAGAGATCGAGACAAAAACAGAGATAGGAAATGAATGAATGAATGAGATAAAGCTTAGATCAAGAGTGGCTTTCCTCTTCCTCATTCTACAGCCTCCTCTAGAACATGTTTATTTTCTGGATTAGTCCAGAATAAAGGTGTAAATGAATGACACATTCAAGGCTCCCCAGTACAGGCTTGTTTTGACTAGTCATCAATTATGCCTTTAATAAGCTTTTCTCTTTCAAATCCCTATTCTCAACTTTGCAATATTTTTCCTCTGCTTTACTAAGTTTCAGCAAGTTATTCCCTACTTATCTATAAGGATCTGGATCAAGTGCCACTTCTTCTGTGAAGTTTTATCAAATTCTGTTAGACCAGGCTAGTCATTTCTGCACCTGTTTCCACATTCCTTAATTATAACTATTTGCTTATGTAACTCTCATTCCTCAAACTGGGAGTACTTGTAAGTGGAACTAACTGTATTATACTTGCCTTTGAATCTCTAGCATTTAGCAGTGTCTGGTATAGTAGATCTCAATAAATGTTCATTAATTAAATAACTAATTGTAACCAATATAGTTGGTTTTACTTATTCCATGATATTTTAGAAATACAAGACACTCCTAAAATGCAGTGTACTCTTCAATACTTTTAAGAGAACTTTTTTCTTCTAAGAAAACATGTGTCTTTTTGACATCTGTCCACACTCATCTTGAGACAGGATTTTCTTATTATTTTATTTTTTTTTCATGAAGAGTGACTCAATTCTGCCTACAGATATAGATCACAGCAAATAAGGCTTTTCCATTTCAAAAATCACTCCTAAAATGACTTTACACTTCAAGAAATTATATACAGAAATTAATTTGAAAAGCTTCAAAAATTGCTTTGATTCAGACTTAGTAACAGGTGGCAGCTTACTCTATTGTTTAAACTAACAAGATATGTTAGTAATGCCATGAAGCATCAAATGATTTGAAATAAAGTATGGATTATAATACAGATATATTTAGAGATCCAGGTAAGCTTAAAGCATATTACCAGCATATGAGTAAAAACATCTTAAGTCTTAGTAATGCTAGAATCAAGATTTTCAGTCTTGCTTCTTTTAATCTGGAGGGTAGATAATTAATCAAGATCCATGTGTAGCATCCACAGCTAAAGGGCTTTTGCTTTATTCTTGTTTCAAAGAAGCATGAGCTATTGGCTCACCAGATTTTTAAACTATCTACTAGGAAAAAAAGAAAGAAAAACAAAGGGATATTTTTTTCTACATGTCTGTGTCTTTCTATTTCTCTCTCATGTGTGAATAGATGCAAAATTGTGTTTATAATATATATATACATATATATATATATGTATATATGTGTATATGTATAGCTATATATAAATCTGAAAGAGCTCTTCTGTTTTTTTTTCCTTCAACCTTTCATAAGGTGAAATTTCATCAAACCATGTCATGTGACTCTCCAGGAACCTCACTAAACAGGTCTGACTCATTGTCTGGGAATTTTAAATAGGCATGTGCTTCCATGAGAATTAATACTTAAAAACACACATACACACAAACTGGCAGTGAAAGAGAAAAAAAGAAAAAATGCAAGCGAAACTTTTACTTGGCACAAACACTCGGGTCAGACACTGGCCACTCAATATTTCACAGTTAATTACCAGGTGGAATTGCCTTTAGAGTGAAGGTGGTGGCTCGGTGCTCAGGGGACAGAAGCAGTAAATCTAGTTTATATCATTAAGTCAGCCAGGTTGGATGAAGCAGAGAAAGGAACTGCCCCTGAAATAGTTGACCCCAATTCCCCTCTGAGACATGAAGTTTCCTGAGAACCAAGGGCTGCAGCTGCCCACTAGTGGTCAAATAACAGAGCTGGGACCCAAACATCCCCAAGAGGACTTCATGCCAAATTATGTCTGGATTAGTGTGGGGACAGACATGGTCACCCAATCTGATTTTTCAGCAGGGATTTGGGGTTACATCAACTCAACTATTATAAATGGTTAACACATTTGATATTTTTTTCTCTAATTTTAACTATTAATTCTTCTATCTACTTTAATTTGTATCTCAATTATTAAAAGAAAGCTTTTGTTCACTCATCCATTGCTTTTGCTTTTTCATGTTTAAAGTCTTCCTAGAATTTATTTCTGTTTCATTTTCATAATTGTTCAAGATAAATAATCTGTCAATTTTTTTCACTCCAATACTTTTCTAATTTAAAGAAAAGTCTAAATCACTAACAGAAAATAACACATTTTAAAATCATTTAATTTTCTTTAAATTTTCTCTTTTAAATGAGTTTGTCTCTTTCATCACAACGTAACACAAGAAAGGAGTTGCTCTAAAAAAAATCCCTATAATTTGGTTCTTCCCAGATATAAGATGGTATACTTCTATTTATTTTCTTCTTTCCTTTCCTTTCTCTTTTTAAATGATACTTTTATGTGTGTTTTTGTGCATACATTTCCCTTAAAATTAATTCATTCTAGGTCTAGGCATTACAATCTGCCTAAAAATGATTTGTCCCAAACAGTTCCATCAGATCCATCCAAGATATCTTGTCAGCTTCTTTAGGAACTATACATTAAAGTAATTTCAAGTTTTAGTATTCAAATTTGAAAAGAAATAATAAAAAAATTCCCTAAATTTGATTATACTGCTTCCAAATAAATTCATTAAAAAATACATGTACGTGGCCATTTATCATTGGTTTATATGTCATCCATTGTAAAAGACAGAGTTAGGAAAAAACCCAGAAATTATACAAGAATAATACAGCATAATGACCTATCATGATACATATGCATAAAAAATTGAATAATTGTAGTCCATTGGTAGTTCAGGAAAGTGGTAGCAATGAGAAGGTTACCATCTTTCAGAAATGTTTTATAAAGTTAAAATGAATTAAATATCTGTGCAGAAATTATTTTTAACATATTTATTTCTCCAGTCCACAGTTTAAATACTAATGTGACACAAAAGGAAATAGTAGGTGACAGATAAGGAATGTCGCAAATTAATATGTGTCATAGCAGGAGGAAATGTTAAAAGTTTAGCCTTATTTTTATAAATAGGTCAGAGAAATAGGATTCCATTATTACCCAGGTTGTATACATTTCTTTTAAAATAAATTTTTATTTAGCCTGACCAGGTGGTGGTGCAATGGATAGAGCATCGAACTGGGATGCAGAGGACCCAGGTTCAAGACCCCAAGGTTGCCAGCTTGAGCTAGGGTTTATCTGGTTTAAGCAAAGCTCACCAGCTGTAGCCCCCTGGTCAAGGCACATATGACAAAACAATCAATGAATAATGAAAAATTGATGCTTCTCATCTCTCTTCCTTCCTGTCTGTCTGTCCCTATCTATCCCTCTCTCTGATTCTATCTCTGTAATAAATAAATAAATAAATAAATAAATAAATAAATAAATAAATTCTTATTTAAATTTATGCTTCACATATAGATATAACTACATGCTATGACAATTGTGGAATGAAATATAAAAGACATGCTCTTAAATTTTTCATACTTGTTTTGTTTTGGTCACATGAAATAGTCTCCAGAGAAGCCCTAGAGAATAGTTGTAGGTTTTTTTTTTTTTGTCCTGTTATTTTGTTGACACTGATAATTTCTTAACTGCATGAAGAAAACTACAGATTTATAAAGCTGGAAAAATTTACTTATCATTTAATCCATCTTCTATTTTACAAATGGAGAAATTGGGGACCAGAATGTTTCAATGACTTTCTCAGGGTCATATAGCTAGCTGTAAAAAAACAAACAAACGCAGAACAGGTTTTCTTTGGGTCACAATTTTATATGGTTTCCATAACACCATATTTCCTTCTTGATATATTGGTGGCAATGAAGTTTAATTTATTATTTGTTGTGAGAAATTATATGTAATATTCTTTGATAATGCATTGATATAATAACATGAGGTTTATGGCTTCCACGTCAAATTCAATCACAATTTGTACGAAATCCTCAGTGGCTGGTAGTTCTTGGGATAAAGTGAAGTTCGTATGAGTTAGCAAGATGAAAAGAGGCTCAGTTCTGTCTTAACTCAAGCTGCTATAACAAATTATCACAATCTGGGTAGCTTAGACACAAATACTTATTTCTACAATTCTGAAGGCTGGCAGTCCAAGATCATGATGATAGCCAATGCAGTTTCTGATGAGAACCATGTTTCTGGGATGCAGACAGCCATATTCTATTTTCACATGGCAGAGAGAGAAAAAACGATCTCATATCTTCTTCCCTTTTGATAAGGCACTGATTTCATCATGAAAGCTCCATTTTCATGATCTCATCCAACCTAATTACCTTCCAAAGACTCCTTCTCCAAGTACCATTACATTGGAAAGTAGGGTTATTTACAACATATACATTTTGAAAGGGATACAAATATTGAGTCCATGATAGTGCCCACAGAAAAACAATTCCAACAGAGGCCAAATTCAGGCACATAAAGGATGTGGGAAAATGTTTTACATAGAAATGTATCATGAATCAGTACAAAATTCATACAGTCCCTTAAAAACACTTCCAGCACTTAATTACTAAGCAGCAAAGTTTGGATTCATAATGGGTTAGAGAGCTTTTTCTGTCATTGAAACTTTTAAATTCACACTTTTAGAATGTTCTATTTAAAAAAATAATAATTTCTATTTTCTTTTTTTTCTAGTTTAAAAGTAATGTGTGCTATCTGCAAATGTGTTGAGAACCTGAAGAGAAAGAAGGAAAAAAAAAAAACCCTTATAATCTCATTACTCAAAAGTAAAAACAATTGTAATATTAAATATTTCTAATTTGAGGGAATAACATAGCATATGTTTATATTCTTTTTTCTTCAGAAGATAAGGAAATTCTCAAAGAGTTTAAATTAAATAAGTATTTTATGGTATATCAATCTTTTTTCATGAAAGGAATAAAGTTATGCAAGAATACTGTTCTACAAAAACATTCAGTCTAGTTCTGAGATAAAGGCCATATGCTTTACTTTAGGAAAGAGATAGGACATGTCAGGCATACTTATAGCAGTGTACTTCATTTTTAAAGTGCTGTTGACTAGTCACTCCCAGACTTAAGTTTAATGGCTGTTTCTTCAGTGCTTACTGTGTAGATTTCCACCAGTCAAGAACTTTACTTCACAGTGGTTATTAGTAAAATTTGTCAGTAGCCATGTGATTGGTGTTATTTAGATAAGATTCTCAACTCTGAAAGTATTTTTCCAGATAAATGCTTTCGCACATTCTTTCTTAGGCAATCAAAAGATTTCCATTGGCTTAGACCCAATCATCTCACCTCAAATAATCTTTGCACTCCATAGAACATCTTTATGTCAGACAGACTGCAATTAGCTTCAGAAACACAAATGAGACACCTTTTGGAAGAGTGCAATCTAATTGAAACTGTCTTAACTGTCTTCACTCTAGACAGCAACTATTACAACATCTATTTTTACTTATACTTTATATTTTCCCACTTTCAATATCATTGTTTGAAACGTGAAGTAGAATCACACTTTTCATTTTTGAAAATGTCTTGGATAATTCTAATGGTTGACATTTAAATGATCTTAAATCTTAAAATGGTCAATTTTTAGAATTTCATAATAAGAAAGTGAAAACAAATTGAAAATTTGAGAATACACATATTTTCTGTCATTTGAAACTGATAACACAGAGAAAGGAGTGAACCACAAAGTTCTGAACATTAAAACATGTATATTTCAGAATATAAAAGATTCATTTATTTTTTCTCTCAGAAATCCTTTTCTTCAGCTTTTATTTTTAAAAATACTTAGCCCCTTCCTTACTTCCTTTATACATTAAGACAGTGTACTAAAATCACAAACCATTAATATTTATTGGGTGCACTGCTGTGAGTCTAGACTTCAGAATAGTGTAATGCAGAGCTCAGAATAACATTTCATTAGCAATTTTTGGCCCTTGTTTGTTCTTGTTTAACTTTCCATCTCTCCTTCCCTTCAAAGAGTCAACACCTTCTCTTTCCTCCAAGCTCACTCTTCTTCCAACCCTTCTTCTTAGAAGGCTTAATCTTTTGTTGTTATTTGATACTGATTGTTTATTATACAAGTTACACATGAATAAATCATCAAACCACACAGAGTCATGTAGAACAAACAATACAAATTACACTCTCATTAACCTTATTCTCAATTTTCTCAACAGAGATAATTCCTGTTTATAATCCAGGTTGAGTCTTGGTTTATGTTTTACTTTTCTTAATGATATACATATTCATATTACTTTAACTTTTTACTGAAGCAGACTTCCCAGTTATATTAAATAGAATTTTGCTTTAAACATAAATAAAATCACCATAATATATGAATTGTTCTGTGACATGTTTTTTCACTGAACAATAAACTCTGGCCTGACCAGGTGGTGGCGCAGTGGATAGAATGACGGACTGTGGGAAGAACCAGGTTCGAGACCCCGAGGTCTCCAGCTTGAGCGCGGTCCCATCAGGCTTGAGCAAGGGCTCATCAGCTTGGACTCATGTCGCTGGCTCCAGCAGGAGGTGGCTCGGTATGCTGAAGGCCTGCAGTCAAGACACATGTGAGAAAGCAATCAATGAACAACTATGGTGTCGCAACGGCAATGGAAAACTAATGATTTATGCTTCTCGTCTCTTTCTGTTCCTGTCTGTCCCTATCTATCCTTCTCTCTGACTCTCTCTCTCTGTTCCTGTAAAAAAATACAAAAAAAACAAAACAAAAATAACCCAATAAGCTCTGAAGTTTGTTCCTGATTATCACATCAGTTTATCTCTTTTTATTCATTACATAGCATTTCATGATATTTGATAACTTTATATTTTATTTAATATTCTTTTATGCGTATTTAGTTCTTTTTTAGTTTTTCAGTAGTATTTATATAATTATGCACATATATTTCATTGGGGTAAATAATTTGGAATCAAATTCTGAATCAAAGCATGCATATTTAAATTTTGATAAGTGCTGACAAATTTTCCTCATATTATTTTGCATACCATTGTACAGCAGCACCCATTAAAATAAAGTCTTTGCCAATACTAGGTTTTAATGCTGTATTAGTCAGGGTCCACTTAGAATAATAGAAGTCACAAGTTATTTAGAAAGAGAAAATATAAGAATTTGGTTACCACCCCTTTTTAATTGTGGGGAAAAAAGGCGAAATAGTTCAGATTGCTATCACCTAAAACTTTGGAGTGGATAGACCTCACAGAGCCATGAACTGAACTACTATGAAAGGGTTCCTACCCAGTTGGTGCTGGGAGGTAAAAACACTCAGAAAATGTTGCTCAAAGAACTGAGAATGTCTGCTATACTGGAGCCATCTGCAATAACAAGGTGAAGAATTATAGTTGGAGCAAAGTTGAAGGTAAAAGAAGCAAACAGGATGAAACAAATTAATCTGAGAAAAGCAGCTAAACTGAAGGAGATTTCACAGAATGGAATTCACAGACAAAATCAAATGGACTAATAAGCTAATATTCTCTTTCAGCACAAAGGTTAAATAGAATTCTAAAAATTTAACCAAATTTTAGAAAGACAGAGACAATAACGGGAACAGAGTTCATCAAGATCAGGGTTCTGTTAACCATTTTTTTGTAAAGAGCCAGATAGTAAATATTTCAGTCTTTGCTAGCCATACAATCATTGTTATAACTACTCAGATCTGGCAGTGCTGCATAAAAGCTTTCAAAAGCAAAAGGTAAACCAATGGTTGGGGCTACATTCTGATAGAAGTTTATTTACAAATCAAGTCGCAGGCCAGATTTGATCTGTGGGTAAATGAGTTGGAAGGGAAGAGAAGAGAGAGTTCTCAGAAAGTTTAAAGACATATATATTAAAATATTTTTTAAAAAAACAACAAAAAAAGATACACTAAATCATTGAAGGTAAAATTTTTCTTGGCCCACTACTTCCTCCTAAAATTACAATAAAACCCAACTCATCTTATTATTAAAAAAAGAAAGAAAAGGAGGGAAAATCTGCAGGAAAAGATTTGTGAGCAAATATTATTAAAAGTTATTATAGCCTGACCAGGTGGTGGCGCACTGGATAGAGCATGGGACTGGGATGCGAAGGACCCAGGTTTGAGACCCCGAGGTCGCCAGCTTGAGCGCGGGCCCATCCGGCTTGAGCAAAAGCTTGCCAGCTTGGACCCAAGGTCATTGGCTCTAGCAAGGGGTTGCTCAGTCTGCTGAAGGCCTGCGATCAAGGCCCATGTGAGAAAGCAATCAATGAATAACTAAGGTTGCAAAGGCAACAAAAAACTAATGATTGATGCTTCTCACCTCTCTCCGCTCCTGTCTGTCTGTCCCTATCTATTCCTCTCTCTGACTCTCTATTTGTCCCTGTAAAAAAAAAAAATTATTGTAAGACAAAGAGAATAAAGTATAGAATAATAGATAATACCATGGATGATATGCCCAGACAACTATAATTTAATATTTTATAGGATCAAAGATATATTCTTAATTTCTTTTATCTCATTTAAAAATATTGAGTTCCTTAAGAATAGGCATACAGATCAATTGAACAGAACAAACAACCTGGAAATAAACCCACACCTTTATGGTCAATTGATATTTTACAAAGGAGGTAAAAGCATACAATGGAGTAAAGACAGTCTCTTTAATAAATGGTGTTGGGAAAATTGGACAAGTACATGCAAAATAATGAAACTAGACCACCAACTTACATCATTCACAAAAATAAACTCAAAATGGATAAAAAACTTAAATGAAGTCGAGAGACCATAAACATCTTTGAAGAAAACATAGGCAGTAAACTCTCCAACATCTCTTGTAGCAATATTTTTATTGATTTATGTCGATGAGCAAGTGAAATAAAGGACAAAATAAACAAATGGGACTATATCAAATTAAAAAGCTTTTGCATAGCGAAAGACACCATTAACAAAATAA
Source organism: Rhynchonycteris naso (assembly GCA_037038555.1). Taxonomy (NCBI): domain Eukaryota; kingdom Metazoa; phylum Chordata; class Mammalia; order Chiroptera; family Emballonuridae; genus Rhynchonycteris; species Rhynchonycteris naso. Next base: position 150,472,547 of record CM072997.1, read on the forward strand.
AAAGACAACCCACACAATGGGAGAACATATTTGCCAATATGTTTGATAAGGGGTTAATAACCAAAATTTATAAAGAACTTATAAAATTCAACACCAGGAAGGTAAACAATCCAATTAAAAAATGAGCAAAGGAACTAAATAGACACTTCTCCAAAGAGGACATACAGATGGCCAATAGGCATATGAATAAATGTTCAATGTCACTAATAATCAGAGAAATGCAAATTAAAACCACAATGAGATACTACCTCACACCTGTCAGAATGGCACTCATTAACACATCAACACACAATAAGTGCTGGCTAGGGTGTGAAGAAAAGGGAACCCTCCTGTACTGGTGGTGGGAATGCTGACTGGTGCAGCCACTGTGAAAAAACAGTATGGAGATTCCTCAAAAAATTAAAAATGGAACTGCCTTTTGATCCAGCTATCCCACTTTTGGCAATATGTCCTAAGAATACCAAATCACTGATTCAAAAGAAGAAATGCACCCCCATGTTTATGGCAGCATTGTTTACAATAGCCAAGATCTGGAAACAGACCAAGTGTCCATCAGTGGACAAGTGGATTAAAAAGCAGTGGTACATATACACCATGGAATACTACACAGCCACGAAAAATAAGCAAATCTTACCTTTTGGGATGGTATAGATGGACCTAGAAACTATCATGCTAAGTGAAATAAGCCAGGCAAAGAAAGCAAAATATCACATGATTTCACTTACATGTAGAATCTAATGAATAAACTAGACTGAGGAACAAAATAGAGGCAAAGGTGGGGTCACAAAGAGCAGAGGGACAGCTAGTCAGAGGGAAGAAGGATGAGGGGATGGAATCAGAGAAGGTGAAGGGATTAGTGAAACTATATATACATAACACATAAATACAGATAACAGGACAGCAAATCCCAGAGTGAAGGGGGGAAGGAAGTTAGGAGGAGCGGGCAAAGAGAGTATAATGGGGACATGGAGGTGGGGGTGAGGGAGTTATATTGAGTGGGCCACTTAATTCCATGTTAACACAATAAATTAAAATTAATAAAAATTTTAAAAAAAGAAAATAAATTTAAGTTCCCGTTTTCTGGGCATATCATTCTGTGGGAGTTGGTTGTCTAGAAGCACGTATGGTAACAGTTTCAGGAATGTATACTTACCTCCAAACTTCTAAAGTTGTGTTCATTGAATATGTACAACGATTTCCCCAGCTAAATTTGTATATTAATCATTTACCAATAAGATGTTTTGGGGTAAAAGAATAAAAAATTTAAAAACACTATAGCAAACTTATCAAAATTAGAAAAATTCAGAAATGAGGTAAATTCATAAAAGGATAAATTTGAAGAGATGTGATAGAATCCAAGAATAGTATCAGAAATGAAAAAAAAAATACTTGTAAAATAAATACTAATTTAAAAGAAGGATCATAAGAGAGGATAAACATAACATTAATACCTTTAGAAAAACAGAGAATAGAAATAATATTTTTTTGAAAGTTAAGAAATTTTTTCAAGAATGTGATAGGGAAAATAAGTGAAGGAAAAAAGACCAATATATGTATACTATGTGTTCTTGAAAAAGAAAATAAAGGCAATATCATAGAACAATTACTAAAAAGTATGATTCACAATGTTTCTGTCATGAAATTGTTAGCATAGGTTGCTAGATATTAACATGGAAAGGGAGCAGAGGGAATTAAACATTGTGCATAGTAAACTAGGTAAAAGGTAATAAAAATTCTGTTTAATAAACTGAAAAGTCTGCTTCAGTAGAAAGTTACAGCATTGCATTTACTAGGAAGCTATAGCATTTACAGACTCATTTACATACTCCAGGAGGCTGCTGCGCCCTTGCAATTTAATTCCTGAGCCAGTTAAGAAGACTCTTTTCACAGTGCAACTTGTTCATCCCCAAACTATAGGGCAAGGCACTTCTGTGCTTCCACTCTAAGGTATGCACACTTGAAGCCAAGAGGGCCATCACAGAGGCCTGTAGTCTATCCTAGAAAAAGGATCCAGTTGGTTAATAGGAGAGACCATAAGAAGCCTGCCAAAGATTAAGAAGCTGACTGGTTGGTTTGAAGAAAAGCTAGTCCTTCCCAAACCAAAATGTAAGCACAGGCCTCTTACCCTTGAAAACACAAGCTAGCCCCCTTCATCAGTGGGTTCTCTAAGTAGCTAATCTGCGCGGGCCAACAGCCATGCAGACTCCCAGGTACAGCAACACAGACTAGGCCAGACTGAACTTTGATATGGATTGAACCATGGCACATGGATATTTGGATACTAATCTTTTGGGGGGGCCTGATGAAGACTAGACTGGACTTTTTACTTGGCGAGAGAGATGGAAATGAGACACTAGGAACTTGTGGCAGCCTTCCATTTCAACCCTGAATAAATCTTACCGTGAAAGCCTCACTACCCCCATATGCGAGTCTCATAAAATACCTTTCCTGTGACTCTGTAAAACAACACCATTTCCACTGGCAATAAAATCACTTTAAAATATGTACATATTGAAATGCACATTATGCAGCTTGGAAACTTGCACCAAAATTGCCAAAACCAACACATAGTAGAGAAAATTATTAGACTTTAAAGATAAAAAAATAAAATATTAGGGCACTCACATAAAAATAAGACAAAGTCAATATAAACAAAACAAACTATATTGTCATTATGCTTTACGCTAAATATCAAAAGAATAACAAATTTAAGATACTCAAGAAAAGAAAATTGTGTGTACCCTGACTGGGGATTTAATTAGGAACCTCTGTGTTTCAGAACAATGCTCTAACCAACCGAGCTATCTAGCCAGGGCAGAAGTTCTTAAAAATAAATGTTAAAGTGGCATATTACTTAAGAAGTAGTCAAGCTAATGGCTGAAATTTACAGGAGTTTGCCACTAAAAGATCTTAACTAAAAGAATGTCTCTTAGCAAAAGAAAATTAATCCAGATGGGCAGTCTGTGATGTAAGAAAGAATGAAGACCAAAAATGTGGTAAATGTAACCAAATATTAATTGTATAATGAAACTAAAACACTGGATGAAAATAGAAACTATGTCAAGAAAATATGAGAGTGGGATTGGTGGAGCACTTCAGATATTTAAAGATAATTATGATGTACTTGGGGATTCTTTTTATAATAGTATATATTATATATACTTTAAAAATTATCTTATGCATTTTTTATAGTAATGAAAAACAAATTGAAGTGAAAGTCCTACTTCTCTCAATGGTTGGCTCAAATCAATAATGGCATTCTTTAGAATTATTATAGGAAATATTTGTTTCTTAACCTATTCCTAAATTCAATATTTATGACATGCAAATAAAAATATGGTATTTTTTCAAAGATTCTGATGTGCTTCATTCTATTCAAGCTATATGTAAGAAAGAAAAAAGTCTCTCTTTCCCTCTGAAACTTACAGTTGTAATAAAACTAAAGTCAAAGTGATATAGAGTATTAACTACTTTCCTTATTAGCTATGCAATTTCCCCAGCTAATTCTTACCCCTTCTCCTCTATATGTTAAGATAATTACAGTCATTAGTATTAAATTGTGGCAAAGATACTATCACTATCATAGTTTCACATGAGCATTTTTCTGGTACCTAAGTGAGAAAATGCAAGTTTGTCCTCAGAGAGATTTTAATGTAGTGATATGTTAAATCAGCTCCTGGCTTAAGAAGGGAGGAGTGGAAACAATGAAAGAAAGAGCTTGGAAGCTTTAAATGTAAATGAACGTTAATCATGAAAAACACTGATTAAAGTGTAATGATGTAAAAGTTAATCTAGCTACTATGCAATTAACTCAAAATTACAGCCATATATTGTATGTGTAATCACATCCTAAGAAACATATTACATTTTTAAAAATGAAATTGCTTTAACAGGATGCTTATGAGAGTCTGCTGACAGATAGCTCTACCAATTTGATAATTAACTTTTTAAGGCTAGTTCACATTTTGCATTCCTAATTAATGCCTACTTAATTTTTGATATTTTCTATATTAGGTTAAGTGCCAATTAAATGCTGTGCAAGCTGTAGGAGTGGAAAAACTTCTAAACCTCCAAAACCATGTAATTTTATCATTAAATAGCTCAATAGAAATCAACTGAAAATACCACTTTCTAACTAACATCCTAATAAATTTACCCTTAAATAATATTATTAAAAATATTTTTAAGTATGATTGGCTATGATGACTTAGTAAATTCAAGTGATCCTAATGATCAGTTTCTAATGATATTATTTGGGAAAATTTCTTAAGGTAATTTTACACAAAATTCCATAATAATCTCTGTAAGATCCCATCAGATGCACTTAATTGTTTCTTCATCTGCAAAGAGAAGTAGTAGAGCCCAGAGTTAAAATTATATTGCTCTTTACTACTTTCTGAAAACTTGATTTTAACTTTGACTGTGGACCTTGGATACAGTTGGAATTGATAATTTATATGAAGTATAGATTAAAATTTATATTTTAAAATACAAATATTCAGTTTGCCTAGCACCATAAAATCCCAAATGCTCTGCAATAATAAAATCATCATAAATTAAGGGTTTACTTGGATTTTTGAATTTTTTCTGGGCTAATTATATTGTTCTATTTTTCTACTTATTTTGCACCAATATTACAGTATTAGATTAGTGTAACATTTACCAAGTCTTCATACCTTTGTGAAAAGGTTTTCCCATATGGTTCTTTTTTAAAGAATTTTATTGGAGGGATGCTGGTTAACATAATTATATAGGTTACAGGTGCCTACTTCTACAACACATCTCTCTGTGTACCACATTGTGTGTTCATCAGCCCCCATCCCAAGTCAAGTCTTTGTCAATCACTATTTATCCCCCATATACACCCCTCTACCAATCTCCTGTCCCTGCCAATCACCGCACTGTTGTCTGTGTTCATGAGTTTCTGTTTTGTCTTTTTTTGCTCTATTCCTCCACCTAATTACCCAAACTCTACCCGCAATGCCTGACAGCTGTCAGTCTGCTATCTATGTAAGAGTCTGTTTCTAATTTGCTTATTAGTTTTGTTCATTAGATTCCACATATGGGTGAAATCATATGGTACTTGTCTTTCTCTGACCGGCTTGTTTAACTTAGCATTATGCTTTCCAGGTCCATCCATGCTATTGCAAAAAGTAAGATTTCTTTCTTTTTTATGGCCACATAGTATGCCATGTGTAAATGTACACAGATTTTTTATCCACTCATCTACTGGTGGGCACTTTGGCTGTTTCCAGATCTTGGCTATTGTAAATAGCACTGTCATGAACACAGGGTTCATATATTCTTTTGAATTAGATTTTGGGGATTCTTAGGATAGAGTCCCAGGAGTGGGATCTCTGGGTAAAAAGGCAGTTTCAGGTCTATTTTTAATTTTTTGAGATAACTCCATACTGCTTCCCACAGTGGCTGTACCAACCCTCATATCCACCAACAGTGCACAAGAGTTTCCTTTTCTCTACATCCTGGCCAACACCTGTTGTTTGTTGATTTATTGATGATAACCATTCTGACAGGTGTGAAGAGATATCTCATTTTGGTTTTAACTTGCATTTCAATATATAGCTGAGTTTTGTTAGTGTTTTGTTTATGATTATTTCATCTATGTTAGTAAGGTTGTCTCTGTAATTTTCCTTTTCATAATATCATTGGTAGTTTTTGTTTTTTTGTGACAGAGACAGAGAGAGAAACAGAGAGAGGGACAGACAGACAGGAAGGGAAAGAAATGAAAAGCACCAATTCTTTGTTGTGGCACTTTAATTGTTCATTACTCTCTCATATGTGCCTGATCAAGGAGAGAGGCTTACAGTACGGTGGTCCTTTGCTCAAGCCAGAGACCTTGGGCTTCCAGCAAGTGACCTTTGGTCTCAAGCTAGCAACCATGGGGTCATGTTTATGAACCTTTGCGCAAGCTGGCAACCTTGAAGTTATAAACCCCAGTCCTTTCCATCCCAGTCTGACGCTCTATCCATTGCACCACCACCTGGTCAGATTCATTGACAGTTTTTGCTTTAAAGGTTATACTGGACTCAAAACAATATGAAAATAATTGTCTTTTTTTTTTATGTGTGTGGCAGAGCCAGAGAGAGGGAGAGAGAGGAGAGAGACAGATAGAAACAGACACACAGGAAGGGAGAGAGATGAGAAACATCAATTCTTCATTGCGGTTCCTTAGTTGTTCATTGATTGATTTCTCATATGTGCCTTGACGGGGGGGGGGTGGTACAGCAGACCGAGTGACCCCTTGCTCGAGCCAGCGACCTTGGGCTCAAGCTGGTGAGCCTTGCTGAAACCAGATGAGCCTGCACTCAAGCTGGCAACATTAGGGTCTCGATCCTGGGGTTCTCTGCGTACCAGTCCGACGCTCTATCCACTACGCCACCATCTAGTCAGGTTATCTTTTTTTTTTTTTAAAGAGTTTATGCAAGTTTAGTATTAATTTTTCTCTAAATGTTTACTAGAATTTATTGTAGAAACTGTGCATAGAATTTATTTTTGAATATTATGTTAACAAATATCTAGATTTTCTATTTCTTTATGTCAGTCTGAGAAGTTTTTTTCAAGGCCTTTACTATTTCACAAGAAATTTATAATTTATTGACAGAACTTTTAAATTTTGCCCTTTTATATTTCCTACGTGCTTTTACATTTTGTGGTTTAATATATTTTTCTGTTTCTATTTTTAATCACATAATTTTAAGGCGTGTTTGTTATATTCACTGCTTTAACTACATACCATTTTGAATGTTCATTGTCATTCAGTTTAAACTAATTTCTAATTTTTTGACGTGTAGCTGATTCAAAAGTTATTCATTTTTAAATATTTAGGATATTAAAAATTATCTTAATATTACTGATTATAAATTCCACTGTGATCGGAGAGCAAAATTCTTTGATTTTAATCCTTATTAATTGTTGAGAGTTGTTTAATAGCCCAGTATATGAATCAGTTTTGTAATGCTCTATGTGTATTTGTGAGTACAGAATTCTATATAGGTCATTGTTTGCTTTATATGTTTTTAGCTATATTATATAATATATAATATTTCGAATAGTTATATATTTTTTGTTAATTTAAATTTTTCATTATTATGAAGTTATCTTTGTTTGAAATAAGGCTTTTTGCCATAAAGTTTATTTTGTTTGACATGAATATGTATGCACTGGCTTTTTTAAAGTTAGTTTTTATGTGTTTGCTTTTTCCATTATTTTAGTTTTAACATTTCTTATCTTTTATACGGGGGTGGACAAAAGTAGGTTTATTGTTTTAATTCAAGTAATAATTAATGAATAACAAATAAGAGTGAGCTCACTGTTTCATGTACTCCTGACTATAAACCTACTTTTACTGCCCTCAGTATATACCTCGTAAGCAACATTAGGTTTTATTTTCATTTGTTTTGTTTTAAGCAAATCTGATTCTTATTTAGTTTTGCACATACAGGTATTGATCGACTTATGACCTATGCAACTTACAGTCATTTGACTTTACGACCACATTCACTAGCCATGACTGCTCCATGTCTGGAGCAGTTTTTGTATGCACCTGTATTTTGTAATTTTGTATGTTTTGCAAATATTAAGCCAGTTGTACTGGTAATGCAGTGTTTTACTTAAACCTGACGAATGTAAAAATAAGAAACAAAATGGTGTAGAGATGATACAAATGGCATAAAATGAACAAAGAAAATTATGATATATAAAAATAATGAAAGAAAATTATGATAAAATATGACTTAAAGATTTTTATCACATTATCTCATCTCACAGTACTGTACATATAGCCTACTCAACTTACGACCATATTGTGTTACAACCAGTCTGTAAGAACCAATCGTGGTTGTAAGTCGAGCACTCGCTGTACTAAAGTTTGACTTTCAGATCACAACATTTAATTGTTTTTGCCCAATGGCCTTACTGTCACCAAATCTAACACATACTCTCCAATTTATAAGTTTCTTGTCTATTTTATTTTATCTTGCTGACCATTTTTTGCTTCCTGAAGTTCTCTCCTTCATGGCTTTAAAAACACTACATTCCTTTGGTTCTGCTTTATGTCTTCATCAGTTTTTTCAGCTGTTCTTAGGATCTCCTTCTTCTGTCCATCTTTTGAACATTATGGTTTTCTAAGTGTTTTGTTTAGTTTATTATGCTTTTCATTCAACTGCCTCTGCTGTGCATTTTTTATATTGTACTCATTGTTTTCTCCCTGATGCTGTCAATTCTCAAACATGTATTTTTATTTCTAATCTTCCCTCAAAATTTTATATTTACAGATCTTATAGCCTGTGTTGAAATATGAATGGACATTTAATATGTACCTTGCACTTCAAATGCCTACAATTAAAACTGTTATCATCTTCTTCTAAGATCTACTCCATCAGGATTTCTGATTTTATATAAGGCCAAAATAAATCCATTCATAAATAAAATAATACATGGTCACTTTAGGTTCTTTCATTGTGTCTTTGGCAATGGAGCCATTGAACACTTTGTAGGAATATATTCTTGCATGGAAACTCAATGTATAAATCAGACATGAGCAGAATCACTCATTTTTAATGTATAGAAATTTGTGTCCTACTTGGAATTAGAAACTGATGATGTGGAGCATAAATTCTAATATTTTGCATCCTTTTTGATATTGATCATAATGACAAAAAATATAGTTGTATTATCATTTACCTAACCTGTTCCCATCTACACTATCGTTCTTAATAAGGAATATGTCATGCTCCAACAGTAACTGACTTTATTGCACATTTAACTAAATTCTGTTCTCACAAATAACACATGGAGCTGTTTTTCACTTGTTATATATCTCATATATTTTTGTTTCTTTGAAACGTCATTCCTTATTCCTCAATTAATAACTGCTTTCTGTTTTTTAAAATTCATCTGTAACTTCTTTTAGGAATTTTGAGCTTTGTGTCACAAGCCAAACATTTCTCAGTGTGTTTGTACAAAAGCTTGTGGAAACATCTAACTCATTTTTCAAATTACATTAAATGTAGGCTTAAAATTTCTCAAAGATGGGGTACAAATGTATTCTTTGTTGCATCTCTAGTACTTAGCAGAGTAAGAGATAGAGGGAGAGATCAATAAATTCATGTTGAAATGTTCAACCTGTATGCTTTGCAGTTATATTATTCCAAATGCCAATATAAGAAAATTAAATATTATGTAAAAATACCTTATAGATTACCAAAAATTTTAAATTTGTTCTAATTTGGCCTCCACAATTTTCTTTCTTTCTTTCTTTCTTTCTTTCTTTCTTTCTTTCTTTCTTTCTTTCTTTCTTCTTTCTTTCTTTCTTTCTTTCTTTGAGGAGAGATAGTGAGGGAAACTCCTGTATTTGCCTTGACCAGAATCTACCTGGCAATCCCATCTTGGGCCAATGCTTGAAAAATGAGCTATATTTAGCACCTGAGGCTGATGTGCTCCATTGGAGCTATCTATCCTCAGCACCCGGAGCCACACTTGTACTAATCAAGCCACTAGACACATGAGGGGAAAGGGGAGAGAGATGGGGGAGAATAAAGGAGGAGAAAGATGGGGGAGAAGCAGATGGTCATTTCTCCTATGTACCCTGACTGGGAATTTAATCTGAGACATTCATACACTGGACCCGCATTCAATCCACTGAGCCACTGGCTAGGGCCTACAATAATTTTATAATACAAAGCACAATTGTTATTTACTCAATTTTATACCATAAAAAAAAGAAAAAGAAAAAAATACTCACAAATATGGAATTTCAACAGCACACACTGAGTTAAAAGCATAACCAAATAAAGCAATAAACTATTTCTTTGAAATATAAACTCAGCATTTCTTGAAATCTATTTTTATTCATTTTAGAATAATCAAGGATTTTTTTGTCTCAAGGTATGTCATCTTTAGCTTCAAAAAAATTCCTTAAAACTTCCATGATGTGTTAGTGCTTGCTAATATCCAAGGAAGTAAGCCGATTATGACTAGTGTTATTGTTGTATTAGTATAACATTTTGTCTTGATATATTCTGTAATTTATTTTAGCTAAGAGAAAGGGAAATAGTGAGGTAGATTCCCACATACATCCTAACTGGGACTCACCTAGCAACTCCCTCTGGAGACCATGCTTGAGTACCAAGCTATTTTTAGCACCTGAGGCTGATGCACTTGGACCAAAAGAACTGTCCTCAGCACCTGGGGCCATGTTCAAACCAATAAACCACTGGCTTCAGGAGGGGAAGAAGGAGACAAGGGGGAGAGGGTTGGGAAGAGGAGCTAATTGTTGCTTCTCCTGTGTGCCCTGACTGGAATTGAAACACTGCTATGCCAGCTGATGCTCTATCCACTGAGCCACTGGCCAGGGTTTTTCATTAAATTTTCAAAATGAATAATTTTCCTTCACAAAATTTTCATGTGTACATTAACAAGGCCCACAGCAATATTACTTTAGTTTTATAACATTAATTTTTCTTAAAACTCAATATTAGCAATGACTATCACCTGGCAAGGTTTCTTCTTTCCCTCTTAGTCCATGTATATTTGGACCTGCTTGGAGCTGTTGTTGCTTTTTAGACATTTTCCTTACCAATGTCAGATAATCTTTTGATGCTTTGCCCTCTCTTGAAGTGCCCACATAATTCTCTACTTATGTTCCTACTCTACAAATTGCAATTTCCTCTACAGATTAAGATAAAAATTGGCTCATCTCCCTATAGGTGTTGCCTCTACATTTAATTGAAAATATTTTACCATGTTCTATTTTTATTTTTTGCTGTTCTTAGACTAAGCGCATTTATCTGAATTGGTCAAATAATTCATGTGAATAAATAAAATATTTGACCTTATTTAAATTCTAAGCATGGGATTCCAGATGTTCCCAATTATTGCTGTGGGAAATTTTTCCCTGTAAAGTTTTTTAAAAAAAGTTTATCCGAGTCCAGATTTGTCACCAACTTTCATGAAAATCACAAGTTTTCTGCTATTGAAACATTTGGCCTGCTCTTAAGCCAAAAGTCTGGTGCACTGTAGGTATTTTTAGTTATGTAAATTATCTAGAATTATTGCTTTATACATTTTCTCAGGATGAAAAATAGAAATTTTCTTTGATATTAATAATATTAAGCTTTTGTTTGATAAGTAGGTCACTTTAATAAATTTAAATTAATCTAAAGTTTCTCTTGCTACTGCCTCAAAACAATCTTTATTGAGAAGTAAAACCTTTATTAATTATTACTGAGTGCTGTGAAAATGTTTTATTTATTTACTTGTCAGTCAGACCATTGTCTAATCTTTTTTTGAACTAAATGAACTGCATTAGTATTGGGACTTGTCTTAATGACCGCTGTATTCCTAGTAACTAGAATAGTCTCTGCCATTCAGTTAGCATTAGTAAAATATTGCAAAAAGAATAAATCTTATTTTCCCAATATAAGAAAAAAAATACCAATAATCAAAATGACTAAGTTGATGAATGAGATAGAAAGAGAAAGAAGAAATTTGAATATCTTTATATTGCTCATTTTCTATCAAATATTAAAACTAATTTTATATACATGGTTATTTATTTAGAAATATATATACAGGTAATATTTCTACAGATATAATATCTATCTAGGCATGTTTCTTGAGATGGTGAGTCAGATTATACTACATTAAATGAAAAATGACATTTTAGAACAGTTGATCTGAGAATTCTGACCTTGTTGACTTGATATATACAATAATAGATTAAGAATAAAGGACAATTAAGTATTTTCTTTGTGAATAATGATTAATGTTTTTATCATATTACTTTCTATCCTCAGAGGGTTATATTCATGGTATTAACAGAACACTCATAGCATTTGTGATTTTATAAACCTGGTTTAAATTCTTTCCATATCCCTTGCTTGTTGAGTAAACTTAGCAAACTTATATAGCCTATGTAGATCTCTTAAGAATAGATTTGAATTGATATACTTGTATGAGGACATGCCAATTTACCACACAGGAAACATACCATATTCAATGAACATTCAATGAACATCTACTTTAAAAATATAATTTGGATTTCTCCCAATGAACTTCTCTTCAGTGTTCTGAAGTACTCTGTCAGTATGCATATGTATAAGTTTGATGTTTGAATATGACATGAAGAATTGATGTCTGTATGTCATGCAAAGCATATAAATAAATATTTTACTGTCCTTTTATCTGGTTCTTATTTCATGTACAACCAAATTTCTACTATTATTCTCTGGTCATATATTCTCTTTTTCTAGTGAAGTTAAAAAAAGATTGAATTTGTACATAAGATAATATAATTAAAGATAATGAACGTACTATAGAATTATTATTTAAGCAGAATTATTTCAAATAGATTGAAAGGAAAATTATACAAAATAAAAAAGAGAACAATGACTGTAAGAATCAAAGGACATCTAATATATTTCATCAGTATTTGTATGGAGTTTTCACTATAACACTTTTACTCTTAGTTCAAAGACTTACTTTATTTCTAATAGAGGAAATCTCCAAAATATGTACATATATCCTATCCTTTTTCACTGTGTTGCAGATAATGTTATACATTGAATTGGCAAACTTTGAATCTAGGTAGGTAGAATTTTCACAAGAAAATTGTTAGCATCTTCAACAAATATAAAACTGAGTTTTGACACCTGAGCCCTTGTTTCAGAAAAACTGTGAGCCATGGTCTAGGTAAGAAATGGTGAGGCAGTTCCACGTATCTGTGTGTGGGAAGAAGCTCTTTTTACTAATAAACAGGTCTTGGTCTTCAGGGCCCATTTTCCCAGCAGTCAAATCACTTAGAAAAATAAAATATCATTTAATTGGCAGGAAAATTGCTTAAATGCTGTATCACAAACTGAAAGAAATGCATTCAGTAGATGGAAGGGGAAAAATAAAAGGTTATAAATTAAATGTTAATTATGAAGATGATTAAAATGTAATAATATACAAAATTCACCTAACTCCTTAGTAATTGAAACAAATTATATAAATTTGGAATATGTAATCACAATCATACTAATATTAAAAGCTTAAAAAAGTAGATTGCTTAAAATTGATGCTTAGGTTCCATTGTGTTGTATTGACAGCTATCTACTACATCTGTAGAGAACACTAATTTGATAGGAATGACTTGCATTTAAAAGTCAGTTTAGATTTTAGGTTAACTGGCATCAACTTAACTTGTGAAGTCTACCTTGTTAAATATAATATTTTTTAAAAATATTAATGCCAATAGAAGTGCGAAATCCATTTGACACAAGGCAGCAATTAACTAGTGTATATAAATACAAAATTCTAGATTCTAGAGTCAATATAGATGTAAACTCCTTTAGTTGCCCTTGAATTTATAAATTAATCATACATCAAAATGAAATGTAGGAAAATACCCTTCCAAAAAGTATAAAAGAGAATTCAGAAAATCCAGCAGAAATGCAAGTACAAAGATTAATTCAGAAAAGAATTAAATCAAGTCTAAAAAAGAAAGATACTGTCAAAGAAGTCTTACACCTTTCTGTAGCTTAATTTAATACCTAAAATCATTATTTATAATATCTCTGAAGATTATTTTATGCAAGATAATTTTATTAAACTTGTTATATTACATAGTTAAATATATTCTAATCTAGAGATCTAGAGGATGATGTTAGTAGAAAGCTTTAGTGCTAATATTTTTTAACACTATGTCTCTTCCTCTTCGTGTTTTGGGTTTTCATATTTTAATTCAACATATGATCATTTACGATCTCTTGTATTTGAAACACTGAAGTGGCTACTAGGGATATTTATCTGTTAATTCAAATATCTCTATAGCTATGAATGGGAGGGTTTAACAATTACTAGAGGACTCTAGTTCCCCAATAACAAATAGAGACGAATGCAGGCAAGTCTAAATCAGAAGAGATGATGTGTAGCCAAGAATGGCCATGACACAGGATGTCTGAGGGAGCACAGGATAATAAAATACGGAATGCAGACAGAGTTTGTGAGTCCAAAAGTGATAGGGGTTTTGATCATTTTAATTTTGTCTCAGAACCATGAAGTTGAGAGAGGTTAAAGAATTTGTGAAATGGACAGATTTGAAATTAGTAAGACTTTGTTCTATCCCCTAAGGGATTCTCAATGCATTGTCTTGTTTAGTGTACTGTTATGACTGTAATTTCAAGCATCAGTCTGCCCGAGTATAGATCCTAGCCCTGAAGGTTGCTCTGCTTACCTCTGTGCAAATTACTTAAATTTTTTTTTTAAGTTTTCTCATATTCAGAATGGCAAAAACGGTAACTGAGAGTTTGGAAGAAGAAAAAATAAAACCTTCTGGTATGGTAAAAAAGTGTAACAAAACTCTAAAAACATAATTTCAACTTGAAAGCTCTCAAAAATATGCATGCATTAAATAATAATATATGAACATAGAATAAAGTACAATACTCAGAATTAACATCTTTGAAAATTCTCATATATGAAAGGAGAATAATATACCTACAAAAAAGTGAGAATACCATAAATCTGTTATACAGAGTATCATCAATAACTTGGCAATACAGGAGATGATAGGATTGGGAAGAAATGTATCACCTTAATGCACTGAGATAAAATTATTTTCAAGTTAATATTCTATACCTAGACAAAATGTTAGTCAAATGTTATAGTATAGGTATTCTTAGATACATAATGACTTCTCAAATATCCTTTAATAAGGTATAAGGTATACATTAAAAATCTTCTCTAAAAAAACCAAGAAAAATAAACAATATAAATTAATCAAATATGCTTATGGGAGGTTAGGGGATAGGGTGAGAAAAGTTTAGAAAAAAGAGAAATAGAATGCAAGGTCAGATATACATTGATATTACTACCTTTATGTCGTATACATTCAGATTTATGATGAAAGACATAATATGAGCAATAGAGGGAAAAAGATGTATAATAAAATGTAATATCCATTTTTGTATAAAATTTTTTATCAAGCTAGGAAAAGAATAAAAATTCTTTAATCTCATATAGGATATCTCTCAACAACTTTAGCACACATGGTTTGAAGTAATGAGAATGGTAGAATCATTTCTTTTAAAGTCATGACAAAGGCCATAGAGCCTAGAGTTGCCTCTTTTTTAAAGACATAGACATTGAAAGACAAAAGAAAAATAAATATAAGTGTATACTAGAAAGAAAATAACTTTTTATTACTCACTGGTAACTTGTTTATTATAGAAATCCTATTAACCAATGTCAACCCTATACATTTAATTTAAAAAGAGAATGCATAGAAAGATTAGTAGAATTAATCATAACAGCATAACAAACGAAGATATAAAGCAGAAAATACAGAGAATGCAAGGAAGAAGAGACAGAATGACATAGAAATGGCCCTGGCTGGTTTGCTCAGTAGATTGAATGTCAGCCTGGTGTGTCAACATCTCAGGTTTGATCCCCGGTCAGGATGGTCACACATGAGAGGTGACAATCTGCTTCTATTCCCTGCCCTCTTCTCCCTCTCTCTCTCTTCTCCTCTCACATCCAGTGGCTTGAATGGTCTTAGCACTGGCCTCAGGCACTGAGGATAGCTTGACTGATTTGAGCACTGGCCCCAGATGGAGGTTTCCAAGTGAATCTTGGTTAGAGCATGTACAGGAGTCTGTTTCTCTATCTCCCCATCTCACTTAAAAGAATGAAAAGAAAAGACATGGAAACAAGGAAATCTTAATCCTTTTCTTTTAGTACATGTCAGATCAAGAAGATGAGTTAGGATGTAAAAGATTTATGCCATGTAATTAGTAAGGTTCTTATTAAATTATTATATAATATAATATTTAATTAAATTATTAATATGATATTAAATTCTGTACTCTGAAATAGATAATACACATTTAATTTGCCATGGAACAATCATAAAATTTACCTTACAGTATGCCATGTGGAAAACCTTAATATACTTAAAAAAATATGGAAACAAATGTGTTAGTAAGTGAGGGCGGCTATCATAAAACAGCATTGAATGGGTGATTTAACAACAGATATTATTTCTCACAGTTTTGGAGGTTGGAAAGTTTGCCTCCTGGTAAAAGCCTTCTTTGATTTTCAGATTGCTGCCTTCTCTTTGTGCCATAATATAGGAGACAGAGAAAGAGTGATCTATTCAGTTTTATTTTATAAGGACCCTAATCCCAAGAAGAATATACACTCTCATAACCTTATCTAAACTTGAATATATCTTAAAGGCCCCACCTCCAAAAACCATAACATTGGGTGTTAGTGGTTTCAACATATGAATTTTGGATAGAAACATTCTGTCCATAATGGCAAAATCCTCTTACCTCATGCAAGAAAACTAAAAATTAATAGCAAAACATTAAAAAATTAATCTACTATTGAAAAAATAAAGTATTCTTTTTTAAACAACTCTTGATTGAAAGAAAATTCAAGATGGATAAGAATTCTATTGAAAAAATATTAATGAGAGCAGTACCTATATAAGAATTTATGACAATTATGACAATGAAACTGCAATATGACCCAGGGATTCCACTTTGGGTATATATCCAAAGAAACCTAAAATACTAATTCAAAAGAATATATACACCACTATGTTCACTGCAGCACTATTTATAATAACTGAGCTATGGAAGCAACACAAGTGTCTATCAGTTGGCAAGTGGATAAAAAAGTGTTGATACATATATAAAAAGGAACATTACTTGTTGGTTGAAAAAAACAAAATCTTACCCCTGTGACAGTATAGATGGAACGAGAGGTATTATGCCAGACAGAGAAAGGAAAATACCATATGCTATCACTTATATGTGAAATCTAGAGAATGAAATAAACAAACGAAACAGAAACAGACTCATAGACACAGAGAACAAACTGATGGAAGCCAGAGGGGAGGGGTGGAGAGGGGACAGGATGAAAAAAAGTGATGGGATTAAGTAGTAAATTGATAGTTACAAAATATGATGTATTAGGATGTGAGGTAAAGCATAGGGAATAGAGTCAATAATATGTAATAACTAACCTGGTGCCAGATGGGCAGGCACTTGACATTGAAGGTAGTGCTTTGTAACCTATATTAATGTCTATCCTCTGTGTTGTACACCTGAAACTGACACAACAAAAATGTTGAATGCAAACTATAATCAAAAAATAAAATTAAGAATAAAAACAAAACAAAACAAACCTATGGTATACACCCAAAGACCACACTCAAAAAGAATTAAATGCATCAAATAAAAATAAATTAATAAGCATTTGATTCAAAAATTTCAAAAGGAAGTATTCAAATGAAAGAATAAAATAAAATGTAAGAAGGAATAACTAGATAATGTAGATAAAATTTAATTTAAAAACAAAATTAGTTGAATAAAAATGTTAATATTTTTTTTGGAAATAAAAACACAATCAGCTGACTTAGTTAAGAAATAACTAATGGTGCTGGGTTGTAAGGTTAGGGGAACAATTGGGAAACTGCCCATCAGCTACATATGAATCTTTATGTAGAAATAACCATCAAATCTAAAAACATTTAAGAAACAGTTCTTTGCAACCTTTTTATAAACTTTTTACATTTATGTGAAAATCTTATTAAAATCGACACAATCTCAGAAGTTCTAAACAGAACAATTCTATAGAAGATTCTGTAGAGAATAGGAAAACTTGTCAAGAAGCTTCAGTCTCAAACAGCCCAGGCCATAATGGTTTCATTTTAAATCCCACCAAAACTTTAAAGAGCAGATGATGTCAATGCCATTTCAACTGGTCTAGAAAACAGCAAAAGAAGTAAACCTTCCAAACTATTTTATCATGAGGATCTCTCCATATAAAAAAGAATTTCAAAAATTTCAAAAAACACTTTTTGTTTTCAACCAAACATTTTTTAACATGTTAATTACATTTCCACCTCACAGTTAAAAGCCAGTTTTTTACTTGATGGAACACATGAAACATATTCACACCAACGTCAGGAACAAGGCAAACTACCAGTATCAGCACTAATATTCAGCTTTGTTCTGGAGGTACTAGTCTCCAGAGTATTTGAAATTAGCATGAGAATAGCTACATGAATAGAGTTAAGGCATTAGAATACAAAATTTTGTAAATTAAATCAGTAGTTCCTTGAAGTAATTGGCATTCAATTAAATGGTATAATGAGAAATAGACTCCATTTATAATTACAGTAAAGACCAAAGCAATAAAATTCTTAAAAATAAATTGAAAAAGTATGGAAGACTTATACAAGGAACCCAAAAGAGACTTGAATATATGAGAAGGCACACTATGTTCCAGTCTTGGCAGATGCAGCATGGTAAAAGTATACCAGGTCTCCATAACATTATTTATGAAGTTAATATGATTCTAGTAAAATATTACAAGTCTATTTTAAGCTATCATATTAATTAAAAGTTGAAAAACTTTGTGGAGTCACTGAAAAAGAAGATATATGGTGGTGAGTGAAGACCATGCTTAGCAAATATTAAAAAAATAATACAGTGTTGGGAGATGTTGACGGGAATACAGGGGAGGGGAGGATGCATTCGGGGAGACACTAGAATCTATGTAAACACAATAAATTAAGTAAAAAAAAAATAGCTTAAAAAGGGTGGTAATGATGCCTGGATTAGATATATTGATGAAATAGCAAGTCCAAAAATATGCACCCAGTTTATTTTTGTCTAAAATAGAGAGAGAGCATCTCAAATCAGTGTGGAAAAGATGGAAAAGAATAGAACTAATGAGTGATGACCAGATTCATAACTCATACCTGGATGAACTCCTAATGAATTAAATATTCAAAAGAAAAATGAAGCAATTAAATTACCAGAAGAAAACGAGGATAAATTTGTTATAAAGTTAGCTTATAAAGAACCTTTCAACTATGACTTAGAGTACACAAGGCATACAAGAAAAGATTGTTAAATTTGAATTCTTAAGTTTTAAAATAAAAAAAAAAATTAGATGACAATCAACAAAATATCAAACCTATCAGTGTAGTAAAGAAATCATGACAAAGATAAGCAAACATTTTGCAGCCCACTTCACAGATGAAATTCAATAATTTTTCCTGATGTATTAAAGCTCTTAGAAATTGAAAGGGAAAAATCTATTAGTAAAATGAATAAAGTGTATATATAGAGATTTTTAAAACAGATAAAGGTTTAACTTTATATCTTTTAAATGTGAATAAGAGACACTCATTTTCACACATCCAATTAGCTAAAATGCAGAAATTAAATAACATATTCTGTTGACAAGGCTGCAAAATCAGGGTTTTCCTACATTTCTGGTACAAGTGCAAATTCTTACAAAGCTGATGGAAGGCACTTGTCTATATCCATCAATATCAAAAGAAATATACATTTCATGCATGTGAAATTACATATACAAAACAATTTTTTAATTTATTTAAATTTATTGTGTTTACATAGATTCAAGAGTCCCAATGAATACATCTCCCCCATTCCTGTGTTCCCCTCAACATCCCCCTTGCACCCTTTCCTTAATGCCCTCCCCCTTTTCCTCCAGGATTTGCTTTTCTCTCTATAAAGCTGTGTTATGTATATGTAATTTCACCAATCTCTTTCCCTTCCCTGATCCCCTCCATTCATCCCCTTTCCAACTGTCCACTTTCCCTCTGGTTCCTTTGTCCCACCTCTGTCTCTATTCCATTCCTCAGTTCATATTGTTCATTGGATTCCTCAAATGAGTGAGGTCATATGATATTTTTCTTTCTCTGCTTGGCTTATTTCACTTTGCATGATAGTTTCTAGGTCCATCCATATTGTCACAAAAGGTAAGGTTTTCTTCTTTTTCTTGGCCCCATGGTATTTCATATACCACTGCTTTTTAATCTACTCATCTACTGATGGACACTTGGGCTGTTTCCAGATCTTGGCTATTGTAAACAATGCTGCCAAAAACATTGTAAACAATGCTGCCAAAATGCATTTCTTCTTTTGAATCCGTGATTTGGTGTTCTCAGGATATATTCCTAAAAGTGGAATGTCTGGGTCAAAAGGCAGTTCCATTTTTAATTTTTTGAGGAATCTCCATACTGTTTTCCACAGTGGCTGCACCAGTCTGCATTCCCACCAGCAGTGCAGGAGGGTTCCCCTTTCTCTACATCCTCGCCAGCACTTATTCTCTGTTGTTTACAAAACAATTTTGTAGCACTATTTCTAATAAGCAATAAAACAGAAATATCTTTTTAATTTTTTATTTAAATGTAATTTAATGAGATGATATTGGTCAAAAAGAGTATGGAGGTTTCAGGTGAATATCTCTGTACCCTTTGAACTGCTGATTGCATTGTGTGGCCATCACCTAAAGTCAAATCATTTTCCTAAGGTCAATCAGCCATCACTGTATATTTGTCCCTCTTTACTCCTCTCTCCTCCATCACATCTTCCAGGTAACCATTTCACTTTTATCTATTTCCATGAGTCACAGTGTTTGTGAAATAATATAGTTTTTAATGATTTACTTAATATTCATTCATAATTTTTTAAATTATGGTGCAATTCAGGTGATAGAATTGAAAATAAAAATGAGGAATTTATTCTATAGACTGACATGGGAATATCTTCTGGGAATATTATTATTTATTTATTGTATTTTTTTGAAGTGAGAAGTAGGGAGGCAGAGAGACAGACTTCCACATACGTCTGACTGGGATCTATCCAGCAAGCCCACAAAGGGGGATGCTCAGCCCATCTGGGCATTGCTCGATTGCAACTGGAGCCATTCTAGCACCTGAGGTAAAGGCCATGGAGCCTTCCTCAGCACCCAGGCCAACTTTGCTCCAATGAAGCCTTGGCTGCAGGAAGGGAACAGAGACATAGAGAGAAAGGAGAGGGGTAAGGGTGGGAAGCAGATGGGCACTTCTCCAGTGTGCCCTGGCCAGAAATCATATCTGGGACATCCACGTGCCAGGCCAATGCTCTACCACTGAGCCAAGTGGCCAGGAATCGGAATATTATTAAGTGAAGATATAAGGAACAGAGCAGTGTATGTAGCATATGACATCGGCTAGATGATAGGGAAGTAGAAAGAAAATAAGAATCTATTTAAATTTGCTTACAAATTGAGAAATAAATTTTGTGAAGAACACATAAGAAACAGTTACAATGACTACCTAGACCAATGATATTGGTAGGGTCTGCACAAATATTAAAGATAAGTGAGAAGGACATAGTCCCTTAATTCTGTAACTCATGTAGGTATGCTTCTTCAAAAAAGTATAAGAAACCAAGTATAGTAATATACATGTCATAAATATTATAACTGACATATAGCAAGTGCTAGGGAAATGATGAGGAGGAGATATTTCATTATCTCTAGCTGGTAAGAATGATTGCAGCAATAAAATATTAATAGTATTGAATTTGGGTTTAGAATGTTGATAAAAATTCACCAGAAAAATAGGGTGGCAAAAATAAAATGAATTTTAGTCATTCAAGCTGAAGAAAACCATATGTAGACAAGATCAGGTTGGTTGGACTTGAGTTTTTCAGCCTGACTCTGTCAATGAATCCTGGTGAATAAGTGGTCCTGTTTGTCCATAATGAAGTGAAGAGAAATGAATGTCTGCCTGACTTTAGGAGAACCAGTCTCCTGTGAGTGCTTTATAAAATTCTTTTGAGATGGCCTGACTAGTCAGTGGCGCAGTGGACAGAGCATAGACCTGGAACACTGAGAACCCAGGTTCGTAAACCGCAAGGTCACCACCTTGAGCACAGGCTCATCCAACTTGAGTATTTTCCTGAGGCAGCCAAGGACTTATTGAAATGGTTTTTGAAGTCTCTCCCAGAATACGATTTGTTTCCTGTATTGACTTCTACACCAGTGGCCAGTAAAGCTTTATTAACTTGAACTCTACTATTTTAAGCGTGAGCATGGGATTGCTGGCTTGAGCGTTAGATCATAGACATGACCCCATGGTTTGGCTTGAACTCAAGGGTTGCTGGCTTAAGCAAGGGGTCACTGGTTTAGCTGGAGCCCCCTTCTCCCCATCGAGGCACATATAAGAAAGCAATCAATAAACAAATAAAGTGTCACAACAACAAAGTTGATGCTCTTCATCTCTCTCCTTTCCTGCCTGTCTTCCTCTCTCTCTCTCTTGCTAAAATAAATAAATAAATAAATATAGAAAATAAATTCCTGTGAGATGAATTTCAAATTAAGACAAGGTTTGAAAAAAAGTGAGAACTTTATTTAGATGCAATTTTTAATATTAGTGCTTCAATGTTCAGATTTTGTCTATAAAATTAACAGGATAAAGCCCTCATTGGTAGGGAATATGCTGATCCCTTCCCCCACCCCCAGGTGTGTGATAAATTTAAGCCTGAGAAACCTTTAATTTCTCTCTCAGTCCCCTTTGTTTTGATTGGTAAGGGTTTGACAAATAAATGATGGAATCAATTTCAAAGTGAGGAATCATCTTCAATTTCTCACCTCTTCTGAGATCTTACTACAACTCTTAGTACCTTTGCAATCCCTAATGTTACTATCTTACTTTGCAACCTCAATGGCTCCCACCCAGACCCTTCTCTCATTTTTCTCATCCAGATTAATAATTTCCTGTGTTTATCTTTTCTCATTTATTTAACCCCCAATATCAGCACACTGTCATGGGACATTGTAGAAAAGACTGATGAAGTTACTAGGCCTAAGTATTTTCCTGAGGCACCCAGGGAGTTATTGAGATGCTTTCTGAAATCCCTTCCAGAATATGTTTTTTTTCCTGTATTGACTACTAGGCCAGCAGCCAGTAAAGCTTCATTCATTTGAACTCTACTATTGTGAAATGTGTTAAAGTTCAGGTAGAGGTAGAGCTAAAGTTCCCTTTGTATTTCTTATATAGAACTTTTACCAAGCAAATTACCAGTATCCTCAAGACTGCCTGAGTAATTTCTAGGCTACTTAAGAAAATAAATTGTTCTCAAGCATTGGTAGTACTATAGAATAATCTATTTACATTTAAATTATTTGCTAATTACAAATCGTTATTAGCTGTTAACTAAGAAAAGTCACTTTAAAACAACTACTAGGCAACACTTTGTTAGACTTGTTCTAATTATAGGGACTAGAGAAGAATAAAAGTGAGGTTAAAAATAGGCCATAACCTTGCATCTTGCATTAATTCAATGTACCTCCCTTATTTCCACCAGGACAAATGTTTGTGGTTTTATTGAACCTGCAAAATATCTCAGTATAAATTAATACACATAAGAAAGAGTAAGGTTGATAAATTGTCTGAATTCAAGAAATCAGGTCTCTCAAGTGTACTCCCCAACTAAACTTTCCTTGAATATTTTAAACCCTTAATCAAGGCTGTAGAACAACACACTTCCAGAAAGACAGCTGCAGGGGAAGCAGGGATAAGCATTTGTTTTCACTTTGAAAACATGAGCTCATTGCCAACAGGTTTTGGGCTCCTTTACAAGTCTTTCCAGAATTACCCCAACATTGCAGAACAAAAGAGAACAAAGGCCAAAACTATCTTTGTTTTAGCACATTGTTGTTGTAGTCTGGACAAATTCAAAATAGATGTCCCATTATCTACCATAAAGGTCAACTTATGAAAACTGAAAAAGAGTAGTCCTGCGATTTCTGATTGGGAGCAGTGTTAGTTCAACTGATTTCAGATAAGTACAGCAGTAGCTCAGGTTCCATGTCATAGAGAAAACACAGAACTGAAGTTCAGTTCTGGTTCTGATACACTTAATCCCTCCTGTGGCCTGAATCATGCTCACCATATAGAATTGGTCAAAAATTCTGAGGGATAATTATACTGCTCACAAAAATTAGGGGATATTTTATTGATTCATATTCCTTTTTGAAATATCATTGAATTTTTGTGAGCAGTATATTTAAGTGATTTGTAAACTATGTTGTACTTTCTAGAAGTAGGTTATATCATGACTAGCTGCTAGTGGACACTAATCAGCATACAATCCAAGAATGACAAGGTAATTTACAGAACTTGGGAATTATATTCTTACTTGGTTATATAAAGAATAAAGACAAGATATACCTTAAAAGTAGAAGGCTGTATCTGCTCCATAAAAATGTTACATAATAATTGTGTGAATGTCATGTCAAAGGCAGTATTGTGCTAATGTAATTATAGAAACTTAGGTGGAGGGAGAGAAGAGGATGAATGTAGGAAGATCACATGGAGATGAGTCATTTCCAGTGTTTAGTTGCTGTGGAGAGTGGTACATCCCTGGTCTTAACAAACAGTACCAAACATGGCCCAACAAAAGTCTGTCATAAATAATTAGGACTTATCCAATTCTGGGCACTTGACACGCTCTTATAAACGTCCTCCTTAACCCTGAATTTTTCTAAACATATTTGAAATGAATTCTTCATTTTGAAAAACCAAACTTATCAGAGTCCCAAGAAATTAGTTTTTGTTGATACGCATTTTGGGATATACTGGTTTATACAAAGATTTATTTCTTAGCATGAAAAGGCGAAGGTGTGAGAGGAAGCACCAACCGGGCAAAACGGAGCTGGATACACAGTCTCTGGACAGCCTTCCGATACTGTTGGTGGGAGAACCAACTAGTAAACCAGGACCATCATTTTTGCTTAAAAACTAATAATTGCTTTAATGCTTGGAAACCAGCTTGTGTGTAAATGTATATGATAATTTTAAGAAATTACCTGAAATGCAAGATTCTAGAAATAGAACAGGTTTTTTATGAAATCTGCATGCTGCTCTTTATTTTTCTAGAAAGTTTATTTTAGAGTATCTTTGAAGACTTGATTCTGAGAAAAATAGTCATTTTTCTTAAAGTTCCTTAATTTGTGCCAGGCATAAGTAGTGAGATTTCAATTTTGTGTCCCCTCACAGTCACATGCTGGGTTCATAGCGCCCACTTTTCTAGTCTTATTAACGTCGCCTCTTCAGGCAGCAGTAGCCCATAGTAATGGAGTTTGGAGCCCAGATGGGTGGTCATGTCCCAGAAGGAAAGCTGAGGACACCAAGGAGAATGCCAAGTACCTCATTTTACACTCTTTCTGTAGTCTTGCATATTTATGTAATTGTAAGTGACTGAGTAGAATGTAAGCAAGCGGTAGAGGGTTAGCATATTTTTATAGATGCTTCTTTCTGAAGCAGAGATTTAATGTCAAGGCTTTTCTTGGAATTTAGGAAAAACATGAAATTGATGGGAAAATGTGACTTGGGTAAATGCTATAAATATTTAACATTACAAATGTGTATCTGTGAATCATAAAACAGTATGCCAAATAACAATTCCTTATTTATTCTTTTACCAATGATTTATTTTTCTGAAGTATGAGTACTTGTTGGAAGCATTATGAGAGGAGTGAGAAAGAATGAATGAATCTTTTTTTTAATTAATTTACAGTAATCACTTTCCATAAGAGAAGCATTCAAATTTTGACTCAGAGGGAGAACAACTGCGAAGATCATCCTTCCTGGAATCAAAGCTTTCATGTGTTTTAATGACAAAGGATCTGTGTCAGCCACAGAATCAAAAATGATCTGAATGTGTATTGAAAGGAATAATGTTTCCATAAGCTTTCTGACATTGAAAGTTTCTCAATCCTGAGTCAAATGATATATAGCTATATATCTATATCTGTGCATATTTATATATCTTTAGATAGATATACAAATTTTATATATATATATATATATGGATATGTTATATATGCATAAGACTATATGCTTTCATAAAATAATTTAATAATAAAAGTATAGTTATCACTAATATTAAAATGACTTAGTGCAGGCAATATTGACAGATGGTAAATCTACACTGGATGAAAATCAGGTGATAATATATAATCACACTTACAAATGAATGCATAGACTTCCCCTCAACCCCTGAGGCTTTGATCATTTTGCTGTATCTATCTCTCCAAAGCAAGAATTCAACATATAATAGCTCAATTTTCTCTTTTTTCAAGGCTCTTTTACTTGCATACCTATTTGAGTAAAGTATTTGAAAATTACAAAGGACAACTTGGCTCCCTGAAACATGTTGATTTTATGAGATAATAAGAATACCTGGCTAAACTGCAGTTTTATTTAAATGATCAACTGAGAATTCCCTTAAGGGAATCTGCACTAACATTCTGACATATGCAGATGTTCAGAGGTAACCATACAGTACCTTGGGTCCTTAAGATTTGGGACATACTTTTAAAAGTGATGTCTATAGTGATTTGATTAGAAACCAAAAGTTGAGGATATGTTGGTCTGTGCAAGTGGCCCAGGAGTACATGGTTACATTCTGTTCTTTCTGAAATAGCTGGACTATCACGGATTGAAGCTAAACTCATATGTAGGTGCAGATTTTTGACTCTCGACACATTCTCCATCCAAACAATAACTGTTAATGTTCTTCTCAAAACACAGATTAAAAGTGACAAACGTTGCTAAGTGCCCTTACAGGTATGATAAGGCACTACTGTTCTCCTGTATCCAGACCAGGAGCTTTTTGGTCCAAAAATGGACCTCTTCTTATTAAGTATAGTAGTTAAGAACCCACTCTCAAGAATACTTGAATTTGAGACATAATTTCTTTACATAATTTGTGTGTGAGATTTGGAAAGTTATTTTTCCTTCCTAAACCTATTTTTCTATTTGTAAATACATGGATTAAAATATTAATTACTTTATGGTAATTAATGAAAAGATAATTTACTCAAATTATTAAGCACACGCTGGTACATAAAAAATATAATAAAAAAATAATAGCTGTAATTGTAATCTACACTGGATTGTGAGAAAACTCACAATAACTGTACTGCAGAATGGACTGGTTCTACATACTCAGAATGAACTGGGTCCACTCCTGTCCCCACTGACAAAGGCATAAGATCTTATTTGAAAAAGGAGACAAACAAAAGAAACTTTAAAGTTCTCTCTATTTACAGATTATAAATATTTCATTTTAATTGTTAATAAGAAGGTCATTGATTTACTTATAATTCTTTACTATTAATTTTATTTTTAAATCAAGTATAATGTAGTGTGCACATTATTGAGCTAAAAAGCCATGTAAATGTTGTTTTCATTCCTAATTTTTTTACTAACCTAATATAAATTTCTAATAGCATTTGCATTATTCTGAAAAGTAAAGCCATTATTTTTATAGTTCTGTGCTGGCACATAGATACAACACAGAGATCATTAAGACACATAAAGCCCGTGCATTTTTCATTAACTTATAATTTGGTCCATGAAAAGTTTCCATCATGTTCTTTGTAATGCTTAGTTGAGTATTTTAAAGAAATAGATTATTTCAGATTTAGCTCACCTTCATTGTTGTCAGATGTTGTTCTACTTATAGCTGGAGAGACACAACCTGTTTTATGACAATACAAACAAGAAAACAAAATAAGAATTAAAACCACCATTAAAGCTCAATATGTTTCTTTTAATTTTTTAATTAGGTCAACTATGAATTTTGTGGTTTCCTTTTTGAATTCTGTGTGTGTAGAGGAGACCCATCTTCATATACATGTGACTGCCTACGGAGGGAAGACTCAGGACTCTGCTTTCAGAGAGCCAAAATGTTGTTTCATGGAATCTAATCTAGTTCTCGAAATCAAATCACACATATGAGTTTTGACTATCATGTTATTCCATGACTTCTTAACTGTGCGCTCTCTTTCCTTTTTGAAAGTCTAAAAATCTGTTACAATGAAAAGAATGAGCTACTCGGAAAGACCTTTTTTCCAGCTTGACCTTCCATCCTGCCCAGTGTGCGTGCATTCTGTGCCCCAGCTCACTACCTACTTTCTGGGATGCTGGGCAGAAAAAATGCCAGGACTGTAGGGAATGTACCAAAGCCACTGAGGTCAATGTATAAACACACTGTGTTTAAAAGAGGTTTTAAAAGATCCTAGGAAATGTGAAACCCATTGAGGTTCAGCCCAGGGAAAGACACCCCCACTTTCTAATTCTCTCTTGCTCAATCCATGGAAAAAGATTCAATCAGACAAGTTGCTGAGTTTAAGGTCAAATTGAAATTCTTTTTTCACCTCTTTTCATTTTTTCCAAGCCAAACATTTCACTGGCTTTAATGCAAAAAGCATAGAAGTTTATCCTTACTTGCCCTAGAAACCCTGTTATTTTCATCTTAAATAACCTCTCTTGGTGCTTAGAGCTTTTAACCCACTACTGAGTGAGGTTTTACTGCATTTCTTCTCCTCTGATTTGTCTCAATTTGTAACATTTTAATTTATAGATGCACAAGCCAATGCATTTAATTTTGTTTTCCTACACATAACTAGCCATCATTCTCCACCTATAAGGTTTCTCTCCAGCTAAATCTCAATTTTCACTACTCTTTGTAGCAGAACAGCTAAAGTTTGTTGTAAAGGTGGTCTCAATTCTCTTCTATTTTATTTTTCTCTAACTCATTCTGATTCAGCCTTTATTTGCACAAATTAACTAACATTCACTCAGGCAAAAGTCACCAATGAGTTTGTCTTACTAGATCAAGGTGTCATAAATGTAATATCTACACCAGTAAAACTTCTAGAAGAAACATAGGAGAACAATTTTGAGCTTGGGTTAGTTAGATATTTCTTTGATATGACAGAAAAAGCCTAATTTATGAAAAGAAATGATATACTGGGTTTCGTCAAACTTAGAAACTTCTGCTCTTTGAAAACCAGTGTTAAGAGAATAAAAAGACAAGCCACAGACTAGGAGAAAATATTTGCAAAGCCCATATCTGATGAAAGTCTGGTATGCAGAATACATACAGAACATGCAGAACTAGAAAATAAGAAAACAAACAACCCAATTAAAAAGTGGGCAAATGATTTGAACGGTTCAAAAGGAGATAATAGGGATGGCAGATAATACATGAAAAGATGTTCAGTATGAAAGAAAAGAAGCTATACAACAAATGAAATTCTCCTAAATTGGTGGGAAGATGAAAAATGCTCAATGACTGGAAAAACAGTTTGATTGTTTTAAAAATTTAAACATACAATTATCATAAGACCCAGCATTCTTTCTCCTAGGTATTTATCCAGATGAAATGAACACCTATGTTTACACACACACACATGCACATTTTATGTAAATATTTATAGTGGATTCCTTTGTAATATTCAGGAACTGGAATCAACTCTCAACAGATAAAGACTGTGACTTATGCATGCAATGGAATACTGCTCAGCAGTAAATGGGGAGGAACAATCGACACTTCCAACAATAGGATGAATCTCAAACGCTTAATGCTAAATGAAAGCAGCCAGATTGAAAAAGCTACATACTGCATAATTTCATATATGTGTATATGACATACTTGCAAAACTAAAGGGACAGAAAACAGATCTATAGCTGAGTAAGGAGAAGGTGCTTACTCTAAAAAGACACAGAGAATTTTTAGTTTCTGATGAAAAGTTCTATACAGTATTGTGAGTACGGTGATGATAACACAACTGTATATGTTTCTCAAAACTTATAGAACTGCATACTAAAAAAGAAAAATTGTACTATATGTAAATTATACCTTATTTTAAAAATAGAAAAAAATGTCCATGGACAACTAGTTCATTACCAGATATAAAAATTGATTATCATTCATAAATCATTCCAGTGGTTATTTCTAATTCTACACCTTATCTGACCTCCCAGCAGCATTTGACAAAAGTGATTACTTTCCTCCCTTCATGAATTACTTTTAAAATTTTAGCTTCAAAGATACACTCTTTTTGTTTTACTTCACTCGGCTACTCTTCTACAATCTCATTTTCTTTCCTGTAGTTTTCCCACCTCATCTGTGACCCTGCCTCCTTTACTCACTCTGCTTTCACTGGCCACCTTGTTTATGTTCAAACCAGCCAACTGCCTTCTTTTCTCAGGGCCTTTGCACTTGCTAGCACATTGACATAAAACACAGTTCTTTGAGAGATTTATTCTCTGTTTTCAGGTTTCTGTTCAACTCGCCTACTCAGGAGAAAGCATTTCCTGGCCACTACAGCTCAAATAGCTGCCCTCACACCCCAAGTCTCTCTATAGCCCCATGTATTGAGGAATTTATTTTCCATAGCAATTATCTTTTTTATTGTCTCTCTCTCAAATGGACATGTAAATTTCTTGAGAACAGGGGCTTTATCTGATTCTTTACTGTATATCTGGTGCATGGGACATGGCCCAACACATAGTAGCTCACAATAAATGTAGACACACACACACACACACACACACAAACACACACACAAACCCAAGTCTTCTTTACTACTTGCTTTAAAATTCCCCATTTCTTCAATCATCCATAACTAAACTAATAGATTGAACCATACAAAATTATAAAATCATCAGTATTTAATCATATTGGTACTACAATTTGGTAATTTCATATGGTTCAAATTAATGCTATTGTATTTAAAAGTAAAAATAAAAACATATGAATGTGCCAGTAACGTATTGATTGTAATAATAAAGGTAATTTCTGGGAGAGGCCAATCATCATGAACAGAATATTATTCCATATAAATAAAACTTTGCCCTGGCACTTTGAGACTCTCCCTTTTCCTGAAGTTAAAGGAGAGCTAGTGGAGAGAGAATGATACCTGCTTCCTGAGTGATAAGAAGAAACGAATGGACTTCACACTGACAGTTTGTTAATCCATTACCTGGCAACCACACTGACTGAGACAAACCCTCATTTAAAAAATCCATGTCCTCTCTTGAAGTCTTATTTACAGCGTGTCTGTGCAATCTGTGAATGAAGCCAAACCGGAGACATGTAGAAAAATTACAATGGCATTTGCTGACAGATATTAGCTCTCTCTCTGCTAATCCAGAGAAAGGGTTTATTTTCATCACATTAACTATTATTAAATTTAAGAAGTGTCAAAAACTAATGCCTTTTTTCTCTTTGTTACAACTGAAACACATAAACCCATGGTATTTGCACATTATTCTTAATTGCAAATTGTTATTGACAGCATAAATCTTGCATTACTACGCTAGCTTAAATGAGGTCTATTTGTACTTCCTACTTTTACTAATGCTGATGATATAATATTAAATAATCTTTATTTTTCAATTTTTTAAGCTGATTTTACCCTTGTATGTTTTTCTGCTCAAAGTTTTCCCAGCAGTGTTTTTAGCAAAATACAACTATTGGTGTCCAAAGTCTATCACCTAGAAACTTGATGGAGCTGATATGTATATTATTGGTTGACCAACTGAACATTAGACTAGAGATTTATTTTGTTATTCCTTTTCTTATTTTCTCCCATTGGTAAATGTAATTTATAAGCATATCCTATCTGAGTATATGCAAACCTGATGTTTATATTTTTTGAAACATATGGCAAAAATTAGGTTTATCCTTCTGATAACTGAGTTTGTATCCACATTGTTGAACTCTGTTGGCTCAGTTAATGATAAAAATTATCCTCCTATTAATAAAAAGTGCAAATGTTCTTGGTTATTAATTAGTTAAGACACTGTATGAAAAATAATTAATAATAGAATTAATCCAATTAAAAGGAAAGTTCCTTGAATAGATATAAAAATGCCAAAATTTGCCTGACCAGGCGGTGGTGCAGTGGATAGAACATTGGGCTGGGATGCAGAGGACCCAGGTTCGAGACCCCAAGCTCGCCATCTTGAGCGCGGACCCATCTGGCTTGAGCTAAAGCTCGCCAGCTTGGACCCAAGGTCGCTGGCTCCAGCAAGGGGTTACTCGGTCTGCTGAAGGCCCACAGTCAAGGCACATGTGAGAAAGCAATCAATGAACAACTAAGGTGTTGCAACGGCAACAAAAAACTAATGATTGATGCTTCTCACCTCTCTCTGTTTCTGTCTGTTTGTCCCTATCTATCCCTCTCTCTGTCCCTGTAATAAAAAATAAAAATAAAATAAAAATGTCAAAATTTTAATCTCACAGGACTGTTTCCACCAGACAATTTTGAAAAATCCTAACAAAATGAGTGATCTGCTTAAAAATTTCATCATGAAGTCATTGGTAAAACTCACAAAGGAGTTAACACAAAGAATATTTTCAAATTAATATTAACTAATTTGAAGTTTAGGATACCCTGTTTATATTTTATAATACAGTGTTTTTAAGATAGCACATATAAAATTGTGTGTGTGTGTGTGTGTGTAAATGGAAGTAGCATTGTCTATAAGAATAATGTTCAAAATAAAGGGAAAATAATATGTCTGTTACAAAAAAAATGCACACATTGTCAACTTATCTGCCCCTTATTATTGAACATTGAAGAATGTTTGACTAAACTTTGCATTTGTGATCACTTGGGGAAAGTAGACATTTTAACTCACACATTTTTTAAATCTTTCAAACTATATAGATGTTGTTGAATAAAGATGTTTAGAAAAAGAGGGATGGTTTAACAAAAAAGATGTTAATAGATATTGTTTATAAAAAAATATTCAAAGTGCTTTTCAGGCAATTCATATTTTGCATTGCAATTCTCATTTTTGAGGGACCCCTACATAAAACAAATATACTATTTTATGTTCTCTAGATCTAATTATTGTACACAAATTAGACTTTTGAATTTGGCAGATAGTGACTATTTTGTTGTACATCATGCCTTCCTTGATTCTTAAAATTGCTAAAGGTTGGTTCTACTCAATAGAGGTTCTCCATGCTGGCAGCATATTAACCTCACCTGAGAAGCTATTAAACAAAACATGTTTATACTACTATTAAATTAGAATTTCTTAGAAGTGAAATTTGGAAACTAGTATTTTTTAAAAATATCTATTGTAATTTAAATAAAATATACATACAAAATAATGCAGTTATCATAAATGTACAGCTTAAGGAATTGTCACAAAATGAATACAATTCTGTAATAACAGTGTCTTAGAACCCCACCAAATTTCTTGCTAAGTAGGCATAAACATTTTTCACAAGTTCGTTAGCAAATTCTAATGTATATCAAAGTATGAGAACCACTATATCAAATGGCGATTGTTTTCTATACCAATTTCACGATTTTGATTGAATTATGAGGAATAGGAAATAAATAGTTATGAAACCCTTTCTCTCTGTTGATGATTTTACAAACATGATCTTATTTTATCTTTAAAATAACCATTTTAAATAGTACTACATCCTTTTGTGCAAGTGAGGAAGCGGAGGATGAAAGAGATGGTATAACCTGTGAATGTGGTAGCACAAAGGTAGGGGCACTAGAATATAAGCCCAAGTCAGACTAGTGGTTAAGAATTAACACTAGAATCAGACAGATGTAGCTTTGAATACCAGCTCTTGACTGTGCAACCTTGAGTCAATCAGTTCAGTTTTATAATCAATAAAATAGAGATCACACTGTTTCTCAAGTCACTAAATGCTAGAAGGGTTATATATACATGATTTTGGAACAGGTAACTATTATTATGCCTAATATTGGTTTTATAACTGATCCAGATCCAATTTTTCTCATATGCCCAAACTACTTCTTCTGAAAAGCTCAAAATGATGAAGTTCAGCTCACTCCTTTTTGCCAGAATCTTAATGCTGATTATTTGATGTAGTTTTTATGAGAAAAGGTGATCCCAATATATGCACTACAGTGAGTCCCCAAATGCTGAAAACACAAAAGAAATAGTACACTTATAACCCCTTTTTCATATTAAGTTAGACCCATTGATTTAAAATTAGATAAACTTTATCTGAAAAAGGTATTCAAATATTAAAGATATACATATTAAAATGTTAATTAAAATAAAACTAATATGCTGTTTTACAATAAATTTATCTTATATTTCTTCCCTTTCAAGGAGTAAATATAAGTAGATAGGTAGATGATAGATACATAGAGATGTTTATAAGTAGGTAAATATACTAAGTTAATTTTAAAAAATCACGGGGATTTCCTCTCCTGGACCTGATACTGAGCCTACCCAACTACAGAAGCTTTAGAAAGCCAAGAGATACTCTAGATAGGGAAAATAACATTACATCACTTGTCCTTTCAGGATGGCAAACAAAGACTGGGTACAGCAAATTGTGTGGAATCTGAGCCAGATACCTTTGCCTTACTAAATTACAACATTAGGGAATTTCTACTACAGTCCTGAATGTGTACTGTAAATAAGTTACCTTCTAACTTGACCAGTCATCTCACTTGACCTATTCTTACTGCTAACCATGTAATTCTTCTAGAAAGAGAGAGAGATAGAGAGAAAAGAAAGGAAATAATTGACAGTGGTTAATGATCTTATTTCACAGGTATCTACCCTTGTACTGTGTAATATGAGGAGATAGCAATGAACAGAGCTTCCTTAGA
Organism: Rhynchonycteris naso; assembly: GCA_037038555.1. Classification (NCBI taxonomy): domain Eukaryota; kingdom Metazoa; phylum Chordata; class Mammalia; order Chiroptera; family Emballonuridae; genus Rhynchonycteris; species Rhynchonycteris naso. Next base: position 150,506,843 of record CM072997.1, read on the forward strand.
ATTTTCCTAATCTGTCATCAACCATGCAAATCAGTATTTACCAAAGTTAATTCCATATACGCTAGTCCATAGCAGGCTTTCTTCACTATGGCACATTGATAGCTTAAATTGGATAATTGTTCATTGTAGAGGACTATCTTGTGCATCACTGAATGTTTAACTGCTTGCCCAGAGTCTAACCACTATGTCACAATAACAACCACCTATTTGTGGAAATCAAAAATGTATCCAGACATTGCCAAATATCCCCTTTGGGAATATGGCCCCAACTGAGAATCATTTTTCTAATGTTTATCCCTCTTCAATGTTTTCATGATAGGGTTTATATAATAAATTTTATAACAATATGGCTCTTTCTTAAAGCTTCATATTTAATATTAGCATATTAAGATCCCAGAAAGGTCTTTTTTCAAAGAAACCAATTTACTTTTGTTTAATATAATATTTTCCAAATATTTTGGCTATAGAATCATCTCAGCATCTCAGTAAATGCTATTATACATTTCTGCAACTTGTTGTAAAACACACTGGAAAATCCTGGTGAAAGTTTATGTTTATATAAGCTCTTGATTCACTTGGAAGAAATTCTTAAAGGTGCAGAGTTTTGTTTTTTTTTTAAGGTGCAGAGTTCTTATTAAATGTTTGATATATATATATATATATATATATATATATATATATATATATATATATATATATATATATATATATATATATATATATATATATATATATATATGGTTGTGTATATATGTGTGTCTGTGTGTATGTGTGCACATACAGTGGTACCTTGAGATATGAAGAGACCAACATACAAAATTTTTTTTTAGGATATGAACTGTGACTCAGTTCATATTTTTGTTCGAGATCCAAGTGAAATTCCGAGATATGAGTCGTGATTTGGGAAGCTGCCACTAGTTGGCGCATTGGTGCACAGGTTCAGTATTGGCAGTTTTATACACAAGTTGACTGACTTCTGAGCTCGGTTACAGAACGATTTATTCGTATCTCAAGGTACCACTGTATATGTACATACATACCTGTAAGTTAATTTTTTAAATTTAAGTTATAATAATAAGCATAACAGAAACCACACTAAACTAACTATTTTTTTGAGGGGGGTATTTTTCTGAAGTGAGAAGCTGGGAGGCAGTCAGACAGACTGCCATGATCCACTCAGCAAGTCCACCAGGAGGCCATGCTCCACCCATCTGGGGCGTTGCTCTGTTGCAACCAGAGCCATTCTAGCCCCTGAGGTGGAGGCCATGGAGCCATTCTCAGCAGCACGGCAAACTTTGCTCCAATAGAGCCATGGCTGCAGGAGAGGTAGAGAGAAAGGAGAAGAGTTAGGGGTGGAGAAGCAGATGGTTGCTTCTTCTGTGTGCCTGGTAATCGAAACCAGGACATCCACATGCCCCGCAGGCACTCTACCACTGAGCCAAACAGCCAGGGTCTAACAAATTTTTTATAGCACATAATGGTTTACAAAATTAACTGGCAGGTGAGAAATAATAGACACTACATATATTGGTCTCTGTTTCCAGTTCTTAGCACAGAGTTTCTAAAACCCTTGTAAATTTTCTAAGTGATAAGATCACTAGGAACATCTTTTGCTCTAGTATTTGGCCTTTGATCTTGGTTCCTGACACAGAGCTACTAAATCCTTGGATTTCCTGGGTGATAGAAATACCTTTCAGTGTAATGAATTGACTCTTGGTGAGCTTCTGGGTAGCTTCAGGATGAGGGCTGGTCGCCAGAAAGACCAACCCATAATCAGAAACTTTCATCGGGGAGGGACGAGAAACTGGAGATGAAGTTAATGATCCATCATGCCTAAGTGATGAGATGAGGTCTCCTTAAAAATCTCAGTAGTACATGGATTCAAAGAGCTTCTGGGTTTTGGTGAACAAGTGGAGGTGCTAGGATAGTGGAGATCCCAGAGAGCACATAGAAGTCCCGCCCCTTCCCACATTCTTGCTCTATGTATATCTTCATTTTGCTGTCTGTATTATTTGTTATATCCTTTATAATAAATCAGTAAACTTAAGTTTTTTGAGTTCTTTGAGCCACTCTATTAAATTAATAAACCCAAAAAGGAGCTGGAGGAACCCTGATTCATTGTCATTCAGAAATACAGCTGACAATTTGGAACTTGTGCTTGGTGTCTGCAGTGAGGGTGTCTAGTGGGACTGAGGACTTAACTTGTGGGACCCAACACTCACTCCAGGAAGATAGTGTCAGAGTTGAATATAGGACACCCAGCTGGTGCTGCAGAGAATTGCTTGGTGTGCGAAAAAGCCACAGATCTGGTATCAGAAATAAAGTGTGGTAGTAGAGTGAGAGTGAAAGAGAAACACACAGGGAGTGTTTCTCTTTTACAGCAGATATTTCCTATTTCCTTTACAAGATAGTTATTTATTCTTGTTTTATGAATTAAAAATAAAAGAGTCTTAAGAATGTGAAGTGACTGCATCAGGGTCTTACAACTCCAAGGTGGGGAGCAGAAATTCAAACCAGATTCTCAGATTCCACCTTTTCCGGTGCCTCCTCCCCTATCATAGTACACATCATAGAGCAGCTATTTCAGCATGCCATCAACCCTCTCTCCCTGGGTACCAGCCATGTGGTGAGGATGCGATCATTCTCCCATTTCCAGGGATAATTACCTTCATCAACTCAGCTTAAACTTATCTCATATCCACATTGACTGCTTCAGGGACAGGCACCTAATCCAAGCTTACCCTACTCAGAGTATATTTAGGAGTCCATACTTGATTTAAGTTGGTCTAGTCAAAGTGGGGTCTAGGACTTCAGTACAATCATTAGGGAAAGAAAAAGTCTTTGATTTGGGTCAAACAGATGGTCAGGTGAGCAGGTGTGAGGCCTTTGACTGCTGTAGGTTTTTGCTGCTATGTGGAAAGTTCACCTGTATAGAAAGCCAACACATGAAGAACAGATGTAGAAAATTCCAGAGTAAGAGATGCAGAGCCCCATTTATACCGGCTTAAAGCCAGATCTATCATTTGGTATTTTCAGTAATTCAATAGATATTTCCTTTCTGGCTTTGCCTATTTGTGTTTGGTTTTCTGGCTATTGCAACAGAAATCGCAGTTAGTAATATATTTGAAGTGGAAACATTAATAAATGCCATGTCATTTAAAGAGTTACCTATTTCAGAAGAACAGGTATTTGATTTAAGATTGCTTTATAAAATTTAAACCACCATGTGTTTCTAATTCTAACATAATAAATGTTCATATATTCTAACTTAGGTATGTCTAAGGTACATTGCTGTTAATTACAAATTCTAAAACAGAATAAAAATAAATTCTAGGTGATATGGTTAGGTACAATTAACAAGGTAACTCTAAAAAATGCTCCAGATATCCAACCAACTGCCACATGAAAAAAAAATACCTGGAGAGAATACCATGGGTATAGTTTCCTAAAAGGAGAAAAACCAGGGTGAACAAAGAACTTAGTATGTAACACAGTATAATGGTGCTTAGGAAATTTATCTGAAGCAGTAAGAAAAATAAGATCTCAATTGCATTATTTTTAACAAAATAGTTGAATGATCCTGCTTAATTATTTAATTTACTGTGGAGAAGCTGGAATTGAGAAAAATATTTGGGCTGATTAAATAAAATCAGCCCAAATATTTTTTTCATAAATAGATTCTTCTAAGAATTGTTTTTCAATTTTGTATCTAAGATCTAGTTTATGTAGGAGACATTTTATTATTTCTACAGTTGATAATTATTTCAGTTCTTTGAATGCCAGCCACATTAATGTTAGTGGATAATAAACAGTGCTTCTTTAAATATTTTCATGTACCAGTGCCATTCAAAGAAATGCCCAAAGTGTCAATGACTACATCCCAGAGTGATTTGTTGACTCTTCACCTGGAAGAGCTCTGAAATAATAGCTATCAGAAACTGATGCTTAAGACAATAAAGATAGGTTCAGAATCATTCAAAACCTACTTTTATTATCTTAGGCAGCAACTTTCATTTATAAGCAAAAGTAAAACAACCTCAAGTACAAGGGAAGAGGTCTTGTTGACACGGACACCTTCTAATGGAGTCTTGAAGAGAAAGGTATGCCTGGACACACAATACATCTAAAGACCTCAACAGCAATAATTTGAGGATATTCATTGTATACCCTGTTATGCCAACCATATAATGCAAATACTCTCTACATGTTTACTTTTAATGTACTATGGAAAAAAATGTGTCCTTACCCTTTGTATTTTTTCTCTTATCTAATTGCTCTGCTTACTCATAGTTTCTATTACCTCATAACTTTGGCAAAGTCCATCACTGTCTTTCCAGGCTGATTTTTACATTTCACTTTTGTTCAGCTGCTAAATGACTCATTGCCCTAGAATTTCCTACTTCTGATCCTCAAGAGACTCACTTCCTGAGCTCATATTTTGTGGTCCAGGTCACATCACAGCCTTCTCATCAGCTGTGGACTGCCTCCCTCCAGTCTGGTGGTTCACCTGTTGGTGAAAGAGGTAAAAAACTGTGCTATAAGATATTCCTGAAGCAGTTCATCCTGGTAAAAAACAAACAAACATGTATACATGATGGACAAGGTACTTGACAAGACTAATATGGTATAGCTCTTGCTGACCAGTAGAGCAAATAATTACATCCCATCCACGATTTCAAAGTTTCCACCACCTAACACATTCTGTCTATTACATGTCATGTAAATACATCAAAATCTTGCAAGTGGAATGCTGTGAATTTTGTGTTGACTCCATCTACTACTTCTAGAGGCAATGTCAAAAGATCATCTGAAAAACTGCTTGCTGATATTGGAGTCTACCGGATAATGGTCAAGACAACTGATCGGAAGCTAGATTATGATATCTGACTCTGATATTTAATACCTGGGCAACTACCTTTAGCTCTTTATTTCTTAGTTTCCTACACTGCAAACTGAGTATGCTTTTCACCTGTCCTGTAAGGTTTTGGGGAGAATTAAGTGAGTCAGTAAATCTAAAATATTTCAGTATGTACTGGGAACATGTAATTTAGTTATTATTTTAAAGAGTATCATTGAAATACATTCAGTTTTTATTTGTCTTCTCTCTGCATGTGTAACTTCCACAATTAAACCCCACTGAATAATCTAAATAAAATAGTAGTGAACACCTAAACTGTCATAAACATTTACTGAAAAAGAGAAATGAGAAGAAAGCTTCACTTCTTAGTGTCACGAGACTGTGACCGGGTCCAGAGTGGGTCTGCCTCAGGTCTACCTATAGTATGTGGGTTCTTGACTCTGTGCAGGAAAGATTTCACAGCACGGTGATTTTGAAAGCACATTTTAAAGCTGGTGACAAACAAGGGAAGGTCTTTGAGTAGAATAAGCAACAGGGGTGGCTTTGTCTCTCTGAAAATGTTACAGGAAAGAAGTGAGTCAAGTCTGGGCTGCTGTCAGCTCACTGGGAAGCCAGGGAAAAGGAGGCCTTGCAGACAGCTTCAGGGGATTAGCCTGGGATGAGCTGCCACCTGCCTACTGCTCTCCTGTTTACAAGTCTCTTGGAAACCTTTCTACTTTAGGAGAAAAAAAGTAAAAAGTACTTGCCTGAGAAAAGCATCGGTGTGCTACAGGGAGAGCCGGTGCTGGCATCCTCTGTCTTGAAGGTTTTTATCTTTCTTCTACTGGTGAGAAACTAGGGGAGGGTTTCAGCAGAATATTCATCAGCCTTCCAGGTGTGCTTTTAGTATACTGATGCATCAAAATGAGCATATAGGGGAGTCTGGAAATATTTTCTGGTTGGCTTTATAGTATTACTTTTATCTTGGGTCCCTCTGGTTCTAGTTGGGTTTTGTTATTAGTTCCCCTAACTTCATCTGTCCTTGAGTTTGGCCGGCACAAATGACATTAAGTGTTCTCTGTTCTCTGTCTCCCTAATAGGGGTGATTTAAGGTATTTATTTTTTTGGTTAAAAAGGAGAGGTAAAAACCATTTGTCCTCAAGCGTCCTTGCTTAGTGAGTTAAGGTCTTATGATTCGCTAGCTGTCTGTAAGTTGTTCAAATTATTTGGCCTTGTTATTTTTTTCTCAGTTTTCTATCCTACTTGCCCAGGAATTTTCCTAGCTTTTTACTGTACTGCCTTATTGGTACCATTCATTCGTCCTGGTCCTGAACATATATTTCATTATCTAGAATAGTTCACCAATCCTGAAGCATATGGTTCCTGTGATTTGCACTATAAGGGCATTTATTTTTGGATGACAAGATATTTAACAGGATGAGTAACTTCAAAGATATTATAGCTTGCTGCCCAATTCTGTTATAGTACAAAGTCCTTATGCTGCTGTTCTACTTAAATCACAGGTCATGACATTATTAGCTGAATTATGACCACTATAATGTACTAAGTAATTCTAATTACTCTACCATTTCCAATTTCTTACACCTGATACAAATTTATATTTTACTTAAAGTCTTTGTTACAAATAAACAGGATCAATATAGTAGAGAACTTCTTGTAAGAATATGTGGTCCAATTCTGGAGCAGAAGTGGTAAGAAGAGAAGCAGCTTAGGAGTCACCTGTTCTATCTATTTCTCAAGGTAAATGAGATTCTGTATTTTACAAGATTTTTTTTTTCTGAGTTTCTATTATTTCATAACTTCAGGTTTTTTATAGTTTTTACCTTAAAGCCCAACACTGCCTCATGGCATCTTTCTTATGCCTCTTCTGACCTTCAGAAATGACTACCAACTGCTTAGTTTTCTTTGTGCTTATGAATTAAAATTGCAGATGAAATGAACTGCATTGGCCTTGCTTACCATATCAGAAGTATTGTATAGCTTTTATGTATACCTATTCCTACCCAATCATTTGCAGAAAGAAGAGAAGAGATTTATTTCATTGTTTTACACAGGACTTCCTCTTCCTTAAGGCTTTTGGGCAGGGACATATCACTTAGAAGGTTCTGAGTGCACAGTAGGTATTACGAATAACATATTAATATATTATAACTATTAATAATTATAGAATAATTATTAATATAACATATTAATAGCCTAAGGAAATAGCGAACCTTAGTCTTCAGGGCCTGATATTGCCTACTGGATTTGGAGAATTATAAGGAAAACTTTGGACTTAGTGGTGTCAACTGAGTGGACTGATGCCATCCTAGGTGGAAGTATTTACTCCTTGGAAATCAGCAAACACTATGAGTCAGGACTTCTTGCCTCTGTGCTACTCACAAGCATCCATCATCCTACAGTTGATGCCCCAACATAGAGTGTGTCCATAAAGTCATGGTGCACTTTTGACAGGTCACCGGTCAAAAGTGCACCACGATTTTACGGACACACTGTATTACTACCTTTATTTTTTTTCCATTTTGTGAGGCAGAGACAGACTCCTCCATGTTCCCTGATTGGGATCCACACAGCAAGCCCACTAGGGTGTAAAGCTCTGCCTATCTGCGGCCCTTGCTTCATTGCAACCAGAGCCATTTTTTAGTGCCTGAGTTGGAGGCCATGAGCCATTCTCAGCGCCTGAAGCCAACTTACTCCAATTGAGCCATGACTGCAGGAGAAAATATATATGGAGAGAGAGAGAGAGAGAAATGAGAAGGGGAAGGGTAGAGAAGCAGATGAACACTTTTCCTGTGTTCCCTGACTGGGAATCAAACCTGGGACATCCAAATGCCGGGTCCATGCTCTACCACTAGCCAAAAGGCCAAGGTAGCATATTACTACCTTTCAACCAATTTTCGGGAAAAAATTACTAGTGACATTGACCAGGCAGCAATTCCTGTATCAGATATGTTCTCTAGTCAGAGAGTAGATTAAACAGTTTGTCTAGGCCTGACTCACACAAATTTCATGAAGCTAGAGAGTTGTTCAGCCCTGTTGGAACCACAAAGAAGGAGAGGAATGAAAGTGGTTTCAAAAGAAAATTGAGATGGTTAGAAGAAAGAGTTATGAATAATGAGCATGCAGATGTCACAAGGCAAGACTCTTGGGGAAACTGAAACTTGTTTTGATTCAGAAGATAAAATGGGATCGGCAAGCAGCTAAGATCATGAAAGACTGAAGGGGGGAAGGTGTGTGGGGGGACTGTGTTGATGTTACATGCTATATTTTGCTCATCTCACTTAGAATGCTTTAAAAAACTTATTCATTACAATGATTCTAAAGTAGAATACATATTTATCATATGTAAGATAATATAAGAACATAGTTAACACTTAACCAACACTGGTTTGAACTGCATGGGATAATTTACAGGTATATTTTTTCAGTAAATACTGTAAATATATTTATCTTACTGTAATGCCAATGACCAAGCCCAGGCAGGTCCATATTGGATTTGGGCAGACGATAGAAAAACTGCAAAGCCAGAAAGCAGTGGGCCATTTCCATTTAATAGAGTCTCACAAGGGCACACAAGCAAACAGGCAGGGAAAACAAACAGCAAAATGACCCCTTGCAGTGGTGGGTGGGCAATCCCCAATCCTTCATCTGCCACCCTGAGGACAAACACCTGCAGCCCTTACTACACCACTATACACACGTGGCGCTGCTACATGCTCTCACACTAGCCAGGCAAAGTACAAGCGTGCAAGCCTAACACAGATGTTTCCCCAATACTTACCTATAATTTTCTTAATAACATTTTTATGTGTGTGTGTGTGTGTGTGTGTACAAATAAAGAGAAAATATAATCATGTTTAATGGTTATAGCTTATTTATGTCCACATAGTATGACCTTCTGGTTTGCACCAGCTGATGTGAACTACATAATATGCTTCTTGTTAGAGTAACAGAGCACTAAGGAACATTTTTATATAGGCCTCCTATGGATACAAATATAATCATTAGAAGATCTTCTTGACCACATAAGTCATTCTTCCTGAATTAATGATGAGTGAAACCTAAATGCAAGTAATATGGCATCTTTAATTTGTCCCTGCTAATGCTAAATGTTGCCAACATTAGGAGAAGTTCTAAGCATTCACACTTGATACAACTACGTGACTTCACTAACCTTATGGGAGCAGTTTCCCAGTGCAGGCAGGCCTCCAAAGATGCTGTGACAGCCCCTTCATTAGGGTCTTTCATGCTGTCCATGTGGCATGTCCATCCTACAAGGAAGCTGGTGCCCCATGATCAGTTCACAACAGACAGTCCACTGTCTCTGCAAATTACCAAGGTAAAGGTCCATTACAGGAAACTAGCTGCATAGCTCTTTATTAATTGAACTCTGTGCCTTTCCATAGTGTTCTTTTCATTGCCACAAGCCCCATCCAAACCCCTCAGAAGTCCAAGCTCTCAGGGCCTGGTGGAATCTAACATATTCAATGCCTGTGCCACCTTGACCGTTCTATTAGCTGGAATAAAAAAAGCACCTATTGTCTTCTAACAACACCTGCTGCACATCAGAAGGGGACAAGTGAATTGCTAATTCTACATGTAGCCTCTGGCCCTTCACTCAACCCCATTGGACGGTTCTCTTAGCCTTCCCCTTATTCAAACTGGAGCAACAGGTTTTGGAGATGGTAATGCTGGTGGCCGAGGACAGGCAGGTCTACATTGGATTCAGACAGACAGTAGAGAAACTGTGGAGCCAGAAAGTGGTGGGCCATTCCCATGTAGTAGAGTCTCACAACGGTGGATGAGCAAACAGGCAGGGGAAAACTGCTTCTCAGGCAAACAAAGAGCAAAATGGCCCCTCACAGTGGTGTGCAGCAGTCCGTAATCTGCCATCCACTACACTGAGGGCAAGCACCTGTAGCCTTACACAGACTATACACACGTGGTACTGCCACGTGCTCACACACTAGTCAAGTGAAGTACAAACAAGCAAGCTTAGCAGAGCTGTTTTCCCAACACTTAGGTTTTCATGAATATTAAAAGCATGGATAGAAAGCAGTTTTTAAGATAAACATACATTTTTTTTGTTTCTATTGCATTCTGTATCTTTAGACCTCCTTTATCAGGAGTAAGAATTTGTTCTTTTGAGCTATGACAGTATTAGGGACAGATAGAAGTAAAGTCACAGAAAACTTCTTGATTATATTCTACACATCTGACTATCAAATATACTCCAATAAGAATTAGATTTTTCCAACCTTTTCCCTTACTGCATGTCCCAGTAAAAATGCCAAGTAAAAAAACAATGGCATCTTCAATAAATTAATTAAATAAATATCCAAAGCCAATTCTTCCTCTTGAACATTGATAAAGACTTTATAGAAGATAAGAAAAAGATATTCACATTTCTTAATAAAAATTCATTGATACTAAATAGATTGAAGAATGGAAAATTAAAACAGCACCCACTCAGTCTGTATTGAGAATGCCTGACATAGAATTCATTCACAGTGACCTTTTCACTATCTCCACTGAAATGACTTCAATATGGTTCCTTCATATGGAAATGAGGAAACAATTTCCTGTGGAGCTTGAGACATACATGAGGTTTTCCTCCTTAGCTAAAATCCTTGCTCAAAAGAAAGGTCATGAAAGCAGCATACTGATCACATTCTGAACATTTTACCCAGGCTCTAGTAGAAACCCGGATTAATGGAACTGATAAACTCTGCCTCACTCTTTAGGACAGTTAGAGAAAAACTCTCCATGGTGATCATTCAAGGCCTATAGGAAAGGCTATCAGCTCTCTTAACTGTTTATTACTCCAAAGACTCCTTGAAATCACAATAAGCAATGCCAAATGTGGAAACCTTCCTTTCTTCCTCTTTCTTTGACTGAGAAGGGCACATAGTCAAAAGTCATCTTTCCAGAATTAAGTAATATATCCAAAGATACTAGAATATTATGTTTATCAAAGTTATTATTGATAAAGTATTTTATCCATACCCTCAGTATGAGAATTTTACATTCAAATGACTCACTTATGATGTATCTCACGTTTACTTTTAGTTCTTCAGCTTAGTGTAGTGATGAACAATCTTTTGAGCCTGGTGTATCAAAATTCGCCAAACACCCGAGCATAACTCAGTTGGTGTGTCACTTTAAGAGAAACAGCCTAACCGGAAGTCCCAGAACTAGACTCTCTATGCCGGAGTTCTGTTGTTTTGGCCTACAGACCTCCGGCACAGAGTGTCTACACTACAGCAGATGTGTTATTCTCGGCTACTGCACCAGACCGTCCAGGAGCCGAGGATGAAACGTCCTTCTCAGAATGCGGCCCCATACTTCTCTGGTATGCGGCAGCAAGTCATTGAAAATGGCTATGCGTGTCAGTACTGACACGTGTGTCATAGGTTCGCCATCACGGGCTTAGGGTGAAAATGTAAATTAGTCACACAATGTCCAAAGTATTTGGAGAAAAAAAACCCTATTTTGACAGAAAACCAAATAACAGATGCATGTTATTTTTCATATTAAGAAAAATAATATTTAAGAACAATGATCTCTCAAAGATCTTAATTCCCAGAATCTTTGAATGTTATCTTACAGGACAAAAGGGGCCATGCAGATTGTAATTTAGTTAAGATTCTCGAGATGGGGAAATAATCTCAAATTATTTGTATGGTGCCAATATAATCACAAGCAAAAGTCTTATAAGTGAAAAAGGTTGGCAAAACTATTAATCGGATAACAGGATCAGATGTGATAACAGGAGAAAAATTGGAAATGATGTAAATCATGGAGCCAAGTTGGAGCCAGGGAATGAGGGTGGCCTCTAGAATCAGGAAAAGGCAAGGCAAAGACTTCTCCAAGCCGAGAGCCATGAAAAAAAATGCAGCCCTGCCCAAACCTTGATTTTAGCCTTATGAGTCCCACTTTGAATTTCTGACATCCAGTAATTAAGTTTATACATTTATCTTGTTTAATTCACTTGTCTTGTTTTAATTCACTAAATTTTGGGTAATTTGTAATAGCAGCAAGAGGAAACTAATAATGGTCTAATAACTTTATAATTAAATCATTGAAAAGAACCTATAGGACAACATATATATATATATAAACTACTTAATTTCTTGTTCATTGTTACAGTGATTACCAACAAATCTTAGTTGACCAACTCTCACTTTTCAAAGAATTAGGCCATCTTTGAAATCAGTGAAAACCCATGATTGAAAAATCAAATTATTTCTTATTTATATGCAAATCAATACATGTGATCAACCTTAAAAGTATTTGTGACTTTATCAATTTTTTAAAAGTCAGTGATCTAAGACTAAGTTTACTTTATTTAATGTCACCCAGTTCATTATTGGCAATCAATAAAACAGTATTCAAAAGCAATGCACAATGTTGAAGTTCCTGTTTTATTTTGAGATAGGCTACAAAGTTAGTTAATCCTTTGTAGATTCTGAGAACTAAAAGTAATAAATACATTAATGAAAAGAGTTAAGTGACTTTTCAACTTCCTCAAAATTAAGTGAGTTATTTAAAATATGCAATGAAGGCAAACACAAGCCAAGTATGTAAATATGTCTATATTTTTATTTTAACAGACTCCAATAAGAATAAAATGTTTCATTATTTCATCAAATGTAGGAAATTTCATGCACTGATTTTAAACATTACATATATAAACTCAGACGTGTGATCACTGTTAATTATCACTAGCTGAATAAAAAAGAGATTGGTATTTTTATCAAGAGAGACAATACTTCTAATTCCATTGCATTTGTTCAAGAAAAATTTTAACTTCAGACTACACTTGTGCACTTAGAGATAAAAATAATATCATTTCTATCATGAAGGACAGAAGCAAACATGTGAAGCTACAGATGGGTACTGAGTCTGAAAGTTTAAACACTTTCATGGGGGATTACAATGAGAATAAAACATATGTTTTCTATATTACAAGACTTTTCACTTGTTCAAACTTGGAATAATTATTTAAAAATTTTAGTATGAGAACTTCACAAAATAAAATAGTTTGCTTGGCCTGGGCTCCATTTATACTCTGACAGTGACCACACTTTCACAAGTGTGCAATATCTACCTTTGAGACTATAACTGAAAACCTAATTAATTGCCTATATAATTTAGGAAAATCTGACAACAAACCTTTTTTTTTTCTTTTTCTTTTTAATCAGGGTATATGTGCCTAGAGAAAAACATTAGTCACTTCAAGGTAATTTGTGTTTTTACTTTTAGATCGAAACTCTATATAATAGATAGAAGTACACTCAATTATGATCATACAGGACATACTGTTACTGTTTTGCAATCTGCTTTTTCCACCTTATCTGTAAACTTCACCTAATGTCATTCATTTGTTTCTGAATACCTAGATACTGTGGGAAATACCATTAAATGAAAACATACTTATATTAATTTTATTGGGGAAAATATCTTTAATTCCCACCCAATTTAGCCAACATAAAAAAATATTCCCCTTGAATAAGTGTAAACAAGTAATGAAGAATAACTTGGAATTAAACAATATAGTTTGTTTATAAATGCAATGCGATGTAGGCTGATTTTACTCACTTAAGGAGGAAGAGTTCTGTACCTGATGGAGGGTGATGGATGGTACGAAGGGGTTGCTATTAAACATGTTTCTATTCTACATTTTTCTTCAGCAGCTTTTTATTCTTTTGATCCCAGTCATCTTGCATTTCTATTGTTCTTACAAATAAAGTTATAACACAGGAAAACTTCTTGAAGGCAAAGTTCAAAAGATGAGAATGCTTTAATATATGAGGAAGTGGCAGGTGTGCAGAAGGGAGGAAGACGCAAACAATGTTGTATGATCAGCTTTGGAGCTGAAAGAAAAAATAAACTGCAAGAAAATGTCATTTCTTGGGTTCATTCAAATAGGCAGCACTATTTAAATTGTTTTTATACAATATTTTCAGACCGAAGACCAATGTGTCAAGTAAACTATCTCTGCCTGAAACAATGATGTTGACATATTTCTCCTTATAGAATATTTATTATAGAAACTTTTAGTATAATCTCCATATTATTAAAATAAAATAAAGAGGCATTGTTTGTAAACCAGTAAAGCTTTTAAAGCACTATTAGGGAAAAAAGTTATTAACTGAACATTCTTTATGTGAGATAAGTGTATTATAAGTATCATTAGAATATTACCAAGGGTATAGATCACAGCCATCTCCCTCAGGAACAATCCAGTTTATAAAACAAGATGGTGCTATATTAATGTACAATAATAATTGTGAGAAAAATTATTTATGAGAAACATTGAAGAACTTTGTGGAGGTAATAAAGCAATTAGATTAAAACTTTAAAAAAATGTTTATAAACTTAGACCTAATTAATAGTACTAGTACAAAGAACTTATTTTAAAAGAACTAAACATTTATGTACATACAAGATTATTGCTGTGACCTTTATAGTAGTGAACATTTGAAAATAATCTGTATGTCTAAATAAGATTTGTTAAGTAACTTAGACACATCCATATGTTAGAATATTTCAAAGCCATTGAAACATATCTTAAATAATAGTTACCACATAAAAAATGAAGTTGATACATTGTTAAATTAAGACAAATCAGATGACAGTATAATCAAATCAATCTTAATTTTATAAAATATATCTCTAAATGTAGGGGTTTTTTGCATGACCAGGTGGTGGCGCAGTGGATAGAGCATCTGACTGGGATGCGGAAGACCCAGGTTCGAGACCCCGAGCTTGTGGCTTGAGCGCAGACCCATCTGGCTTGAGCAAAAAGCTTGTCAGCTTGGACCCAAGGTCGCTGGCTCCAGCAAGGGATTGCTCGGTCTGCTGAAGGCCCACGGTCAAGACACATGTGAGAAAGCAATCAATGAACAACTAAGGTGTCGCAATGGCAACGAAAAACTAATAATTGAAGCTTCTCACTTGTCTCCGTTCCTGTCTCTCTGTCCCTATCTATCCCTCTCTCTGACTCTCTGTCCCTGTAAAAAAATAAATAAATAAAACAAAAACAAAAGAAAATATAAATGTAGTGGGTTTTTTTTTAGAGAATTAGGAACAAAAGTAAACCAGATATAAACTGATTTTTCACAGCTGTGAAAATTGGGGTGAGTATATCTTCTTTACACTTTTCTATAATATACCATTTTTTTCAACAATTAACAATACTTTCAATAACTGTAATATTGAATAGAAATGGTTTTAAAGATAGTCCAAAGTAACAGAAGACTAAATACTGAGAAATAGGCTCACATCTGAATTACATTTTGTGTAGAATTAGTAATCAGTGTGTTAATGAGTTGGTGGTTGAAAGGAGGGATTGTTCCTAAAGAATTTCAAGTGATGTTGGAGAAATGGTGGCGTGAAAGATAATCCTGATCTCTCCCCTTGAAATTTCAACTATATGCAGTGAGAAAACCCAAGATGAACCTGTAATATACATATACTAGATCAACAAAAGTATGATTGCACAAGAAGGTTGGCCACAGATAGAATCTGCTCACAGAAGAAAAAAAATGTCAGAGGACTGAGTCTTTCTCTTTCCTTACGGACCTGAAGGAGGGAGACCCTGTTGGCACAGGCTTTGTCCTGGAGCTTGAGCTGAAAGAAGAGGAGAGCCTGGGAGGAAGGAGCTGAGATAAGGGCGATAACCAGGAACCGGGAGCAAGGCACGGAGTTTCCTGGCATCTGCTGCACCCATGATTGCAGGTGCTGGGAGATTGCAGGCGCTGGCCGTACACAAAACCCACGGCACACTCCTAAGAACTGTGTTCAAATAGCTTGTGGAGATCGTCTCACAGGGCACTGGAGCTCACTTGATCTGCCTGCCCAACCAGCAGAGTTTTTACCCTTGTGGTACCAAACATGTTTGATATGGGATCTACGCCCCACCCACTCTGAAGCTCGAAGGTTGGCACCTGCTTGCCCTGTGCAGTTTAGCATGTGTGAGCGGGATGCCCCGATCTGCGACCTCTGCTGCAACTGCTCCTGAAGCTTGGATACTGGTTTGTGGTGCAACCTCAGCCCTGCCCATGGCTGCGCTTTGAGTGCTTAGAGTGGTATCTGAGGAGGGACTGGACTGTGTCACCCCAGCCTCCCAGTCCCACATTGCTCCCCTTGCTGTGTGAACAGTGGCAGTGGCAGACACCCATCAGCTGGATCTCCAGGCTGCTCTCTCCTGTGAGAGATGGGGGTGCCCAGTCACTTGATCCCCTGCTCTGTTGGGACTTGGGGGTGGGGGCGGGGGAGCCCTAGTCAGCCATTGCTAGAGCCATAGAATTGCAAAGCTCTAACAAGAAGCTACCCCTACCAATGTGACAACCCTGCCTGCATCATTACAATAGCAATGCCTCAGCAGAGCTCCACCCAAGAATCTCACAGAGGCAAACCATGTAGTACATACAGCACCTCCACCAGAAAAATAAATGTTACCTCTCAAATCTAGAAAAATATACTTTTTCTTTCTTTTTTCTTTTTCTGCTTTATCTGACTTTCTCTTCTTTCTTTTTCATCTTTCTCCTCTTCTGATGTAAACTTTATTATCTTTAGTTGTTATATTTTTTATTCTTGATTTTTGCAAGGGTTTCATTTCTGACATTTTCTCTTCTTCTTTTTCCTCTCCTCCCTTTGCTCCTCCTTCTATCACCTTTTTTATTCTTCTTTTCATTTTCCTCTGTTTTTTTTTTCTGGTCTCACATGAACATCATTTTTCATCAGATTATTATATTTCAGACTCATATTTCTTTTTGTGGTGTTTTGCTTATTTTTTTACTTCATTTATTTCTCAGTTTTTTAAAATTTTTTCTCAGTTTCAGCTTTTTGTTATCTGTAGTTTTTATTCTACTTTTCATTATTTAAAGTATTTTTATTTATTCACTGTATTTTTACAATTTATATATTTTTAAATTATTATTTAGTTATCTCTTGTAAGGGTTATTAACAATACCACTCACAAATGCTCTCAAGGAAAAAGAAATCAAATATAATATACAAGACAGAAATGTAGATCAGAGAGATGATGGAAGATCTCCAGAAAAAAAATCTCAATTACATGGAAGCATTGGAGCTTATTGACAGAATTCAAAATTGAAGTTCTAAAATTACTCAATAAGATACAATAAAACATGGAAAGGCAATTTAGTGAACTCAGAAAACAGCTTAATTAACAAAAGTACTTCACCAAGAAAGTTGCAACTATAAATAGAACCAAACAAAGATGAAAAACTCAATACACAAACTGAAAAAGGAGGTAACAAACTTAGCTAATAGAACAGGCCAGATAGAGGAGAGAATCAGTGACATTGAAGACAGGCAACTAGAGATACTACAGAGAGGAAGAGAGAGACTCATGAATTTTTAAAAAATGAGAAAGCTCTACGAGAATTGTCAGATTACAACAGAAAGAGCAATATAAGAATAATGGGTATACAGTGGTACCTTGAGATATGAATTTTTATATATATATATATATATATATATATATATATATATATATATATATATATATATATTATTAATTCTAATGGGGTGACACCAATAAATCAGGGTACATATGTACAATGAAAACATCTCCAGGTTATCTTATCATTCAATTGTGTTGCATACCCATCACCAAAAGTCAAATTGTCCTCTGTCACCTTCAATCTATTTTCCCTGTGTCCCTCCCCTCCTCCCTATCCCACTCTTCCCTCCCTCCCCCATCCCATAACCACCACTCTCTTGTCCATGTCTCATATTCTCACTTTTATGTTCCACCTATGTATGGAATCATGCTGTTCTCAGTTTTTCTTTTTTTCTGATTTACTTATTTTACTCCATATATTGTTATCAAGGTCCATTCATTTTGTTATAAATGATCCGATGTCATCGTTCCTTATGGCTGAGTAGTACTCCATAGTATATATGTACCATGGCTTTTTAATCCACTCGTCTTCTGACGGACACTTGGGCTGTTTCCAGATCTTCGCTATTGTGAACAATACAGCCACGAACATGGGGGCGCATTTCTTCTTTTCGAACAGTGCTATGGTGTTCTTAGGGTATATTCCTAAAAGTGGGATAGCTGGGTCAAAAGGCAGTTCGATTTTTAATTTTCTGAGGAATCTCCAAACTGTTTTCCACAGTGGCAGCACCAGTCTGCATTCCCACCAGCAGTGCAGGAGGATTCCCTTTTGTCCACATCCTTGCAAGCACTTATTCTGTGTTGTTTTGCTGATGAGTGCCATTCTGACTGGTGTGAGGTGATATCTCATTGTGGTTTTAATTTGCATTTCTCTAATGATTAGTGATGTTGAGCATTTTTTCATATGCCTATTGGCCATCTGTATGTCCTCTTTGGAGAAATTTCTATTCATTTCTTTTGCCCATTTTTTGATTGTGTTGTTTGTCTTCCTGGTGTTGAGTTTTATAAGTTCTTTATAAATTTTAGTTATTAACCCCTTATCAGATGTGCTGTCGAATATGTTCTCCCATTGTGTGTTTTGTCTTTTTATTCTGTTTCTATTGTCTTTAGCTGTGCAAAAACTTTTTAGTTTGATATAGTCCCATTTGTTTATCTTGCCTTTTATTTCAGTTGCCCGTGGAGATAAATCGGCAAATATACTGCTGCTACAGATGTCGGAGAGCCTGCTGCCTATGTTTTCTTCTAAGATGCTTATGGTTTCACGGCTTACATTTATGTCTTTTATCCATTTTGAGTTTGTTTTTGTGAATGGTGTAAGTTGATGGTCTAGTTTCATTTTTTTGCAGGTAGATGCCCAATTTTCCCAACACCATTTGTTAAAGAGGCTGTCTTTACTCCATTGTATGTTCTTTCCTGCTTTGTCAAATATCAGTTGTCCATAAAGGTGTGGGTTTATTTCTGGGTTCTCTGTTCTGTTCCATTGATCTATGTGCCTGTTCTTATGCCAGTATCAGGCTGTCTTGAGTATAATGGCCTTGTAGTAAACCTTGATATCTGGAAGAGTGATAACTCCTGCTTTATTTTTTCTTTTTAAGATTGCTGAGAAATAAAGAGCTTCCCAGAAAAAGAAAGCCTGAAGGAATTCATAAAAACCAAACCAATTCTGCAAGAGATACTAAGGGGCCTCTTGTGAACAGTTTAAAGGGAGGAATGAATAGAGCAAAAGAAGAATACAGCTTTAAAGAATAAAATGGCAATAAACAACTACATATCAATAATAACCTTAAATGTAAATGGATTAAATGATCCAATCAAAAGACATAAGGTAGCTGCATGGATAAAGAAACAGGACTCATACATATGCTGTCTACAAGAGACACACCTTAAACAAAAGATGCACATAGACTGAAGGTAAAAGGATGGAAAAAAATATTTCATGCAAATGGTAATGAAAAAAAAGCAGGGGTAGCAATACTTATATCAGACAAAATGGACTTTAAAACAAAGGCTGTAGTAAGAGATAAAGAAGGACACTACATAATGATAAAGGGAATTATTCAACAGGAAGATATAACTATTATAAATATCTATGCACCAAATATAGGATCCCCGACATACATAAAGCAGACTTTGATGGATATAAAGGGCGAGATTACCAGCAATTCTATCATAGTAGGGGATTTCAATACCCCTCTAACAACACTGGATAGATCCTCAAGAAAAAAAATTAATAAACAGCAGACTTAAAGGAGACACTAGATCAACTTGATTTAATAGATATCTTCAGAACTTTTCACCCTAAAGCAGTAGAATATACATTCTTCTCAAGCACTCATGGTACATTTTCTAGGATAGACCACATGTTAGGACACAAAAATGGTCTCAATAAATTTAAGAAGATTGAAATCATATCAAGCATTTTCTCTGATCACAATGCCATGAAACTAGAAATTAACCACAAAAGAAAAACTGAAAAATACTCAAACACTTGGAAACTAAATAGCATGATATTAAATAATGAATGGATTAACAATGAGATCAAAGAAGAAATAAAAAAGTTTCTAGAAACAAATGATAATGAGCATACATCAACTCAAAATTTATGGGACACAGCAAAAGCAGTTCTGAGTGGGAAGTTTATTGCACTACAGGCATAACATAAGAAGCTAGAAAAAGCTCAAATAAGCAACGTGACCCTGCATCTAAAAGAACTAGAAAAACAACAACAAATAAAACCCAAGACAAGTAGAAGGAAGGAAATAATAAAGATCAGAGCAGAAATAAATGACATAGAGGCGAAGGAAACAATACAGAGGATCAATGAAACCAGAAGCTGGTTCTTTGAAAAGGTAAACAAGATTGATGAACCTTTAACTAGACTCACCAAGAAAAAAAGAGAGAGGACTCAAATAAATAAAATTAGAAAAGACAGTGGAGAAATAACAACTGACACAACAGAAATACAAAGCATTGTAAGAAAATACTATGAAGAACTATATGCCAAAAAATTAGACAATCTTGGTGAAATGGACAAATTTCTTGAATCATATAACCTTCCAAAAATTAATCTGGAAGAATCAGAACACCTAAACAGACCAATTACAACTAATGAGATCGAAACAGTTATCAAAAAACACCCAAAAAAGAAAAGTCCTGGGTCTGATGGCTTCACAAGTGAATTCTATCAAAAATTCAAAGAAGAACTAACTCCTATCCTCCTCAAGCTATTTCAAAAAATTCAAGAGGAAGGAAGACTTCCAAACTCCTTTTATGAGGCGAGCATAATTCTGATCCCAAAACCGGGCAAAGACAACACAAAGAAAGAAAATTATAGGCCTATATCCCTGATGAATTTAGACGCTAAAATTCTCAACAAAATATTAGCCAACCGGATCCAGCAATATATGAAAAAAATCATACACCACGATCAAGTGGGATTTATTCTGGAGAGGCAAGGCTGGTTCAATATTTGCAAATCAATCAATGTGATTCATCACATAAACAAAAGGAAGGACAAAAATCACATGATAATTTCAATAGATGCAGAAAAGGCATTTGATAAAATCCAGCACCCATTCATGCTCAAAACTCTCAGTAAAGTGGGAATACAGGGATCATTCCTTAACATGATAAAGGCCATCTACGATAAACCGACAGCAAACATACTAAATGGACAAAGATTAAAAGCAATCCCCTTAAGATCAGGAACCAGGCAGGGATGCCCCCTTTCACCACTCTTATTCAACATAGTTCTGGAAGTCCTAGCTATAGCAATCAGACAAGAAGAAGAAATAAAATGCATCCTAATTGGAAAAGAAGAAGTAAAACTGTCACTATTTGCAGATGATATGATATTGTATATTGAAAACCCTAAAGTCTCAGTCAAAAAACTACTGGACCTTATAAATGAATTCAGCAAGGTGGCAGGATATAAAATTAATACTCAGAAATCAGAGGCATTTCTATATACCAACAATGAACTGTCAGCAAAAGAAATTAAGGAAACAATCCCCTTCACTATTGCAGCCAAAAAAAATAAAGTACCTAGGAGTAAATTTAACCAAGGAGGTTAAGGACTTGTACTCGGAAAATTATAGAGCATTGATAAAAGAGCCTGACCTGTGGTGGTGCAGTGGATAAAGCGTCGACCTGGGAACACTGAGGTCGCCAGTTCAAAACCCTGCACTGGTCTGGTCAAGGCACATATGGGAGTTGATGCTTCCAGCTCCTCCCTCTTTCTCTCTTTCTCTCTTTTTCTCTCTCTCTGTGTTTCCTCTCTAAAATGAATAAATAAAAAGTTTTTTTAAAAAAAAAGAACATTGATAAAAGAAATCAAGGAAGATACAAACAAGTGGAAGCATATACCGTGCTCATGGCTAGGAAGAATAAACATCATTAAAATGTCTATATTACCCAAAGCAATTTATAAATTCAATGCAATACCAATTAAGATACCAATGACATACTTCAAAGATATAGAACACATATTCCAAAAATTTATATGGAACCAAAAAAGAACACGAATAGCCTTGAGATATGAATTTAATTTGTTCTGTAACCAAGCTTGTAAGTCAGTCAACTCGTATATCAAACTGCCGATATTGGACCAGTGAGCCAACGCACCAACTCATGGCAGCTTCCTTAATCATGACTCATATCTTGGAATTTTGCTCAGATCTAGAACAAATTATGGACCAAGTCACAGCTCGTATCTTAAAAAAATTAGTATTTTGGTCTGTTCATATCTCAAGGTACCACTGTATTAGAAAAAGAAGAGAGGGAAAAGGGAATGGAGAACATATTGAAACAAATAATCAATGAGAACTTCCCAAGCTTGTGGAAAAAGTTAGAGCCTCAAATCCAAGAAGCACACATTTGGTAACAAAAATTTGGTAATGACAAAATACCTCTACCCAAACAGACCTACTCCAAGGCACATTATAATAAAATTATAACAAACTAATGACAAAGAAAGAATCCTCAAGGCAGCTAAGTAACAGAAGAATATAACATATAAAGAAAGGCCCATTAGGCTATCATCAGATTTCTCAGCAGAAACCCTACAAGCCAGAAGAGAATCGACCCCAACATTTAAAGTACTGAAAGAGAGGAACTTCCAGCCAAGAATACTATATCCATCAAAGCTATACTTAAATATGAAGGGGAAATGAAAACATTTACAGACATACAGAAGCTGAGGGAATTTATCACCAGAAATACCCAACTACAGAAAATAATAAAAAGGTTTATTCGACCAGATACAAAGAACAAAACAAAAGTACAAGTAAAATTTTTAACAAAACCATAATCAAAACAAGGATAATCTGATAACAATAACATGAAATGGGAGAAGATAAAGATCAGCAGTAGCAAAGGAGGATGGAGTGCAGAAGAACTGATGAGATAAGGTACTCTAATAAATATGATAATTTTTATTTTAATAAACTAATGTTAGCCACCCTGAAAATGCCACTACTGAAACACATAGCTTAAAAAAAAAGAAACAGAAAATAGAATTATGAAACACCACCAAACAAAAACAAATAACAGAAAAACAAACAAAGAACCAAATAATACACAAAGCTATCAGAAAACAGTATATAAAATGGCAATAAGAAATCCTCAAGTGTCAATAATTACACTAAATGTAAATGGATTGAACTCACCAATAAAGAGATACAGAGTAGCAGATTGGATCAAGAAGCAAAACCCAACAATATGCTGCCTTCAAGAGACACATCAAAGCTACAAGGATAAAAATAGATTCAAAGTGAGAAGTTGAATAATGATTCTTTAAGCAAATAATATCCAAAGAAAAGCAGGTATAGTGATACTCATATCTGACAATGCTGACTATAAGACAACAACAGTAAGCAGAGACAAAGATGGACATTTCATAATGACAAAGGGGACATTGATTCAAGAAGACATAACACCTCTTACTATATATGCATCAAACCATGGAGCATCAAAATATATGACATCTACTACTAACTGATCTAAAAGTAAAAACCAAAAAAAAAAAAAAAGTAATCATACTTGGAGACCTCAATACACCACTGTTGGCTTTAAATCATTCATCCAAACAGAAAATCAATAAAGAAATGTTGGCTTTAAATGAAACACTAAAACAAATGGATATAATAGACATCTACAGTACATTTCATCCCAAAACATCAGAGTATACATTTATTTCCAGTGTACTAGAAATAGACCATATACTGGGCCATAAAACTAAAATCAACTAATTAAGAAAGATTGAAATTATACCAAGCATGTTCTCTGACCATAAGTTTTTGAAACTAGAATTTGACTGCAAAAAAGTAAACAAACCCACAAAAATGTGGAAATTAAAAAACATTTCTAAAAAATGAGTGGGTCAAAGAAGAAATAAAAGAAGAGATCAGAAGATACATACAGACAAACAAAAATGACAACATGACATATAAGAATCTCTGGAATGCAGCAAAAGCAGTAATAGGGGGAAGTTCATATCATTACAGGCTTATATGAAAAAACAAGAGAGAGAGAGAGAGCCCAAGCAAACAACCTAACATCACAGCTTAAGGAACTAGAAAAAGAAGAACAAAAGCAATCCAGAACCAGCAGAAGAAAGGAAATTATAAAAATTAGAGCAGAAATAAATGAAACAGAAAATAAATAGAAATAAAATGAACAGAAAAACTATAGAAAATAAAAATGGACAGAAAAACTATAGAAAAAAATCAATACAACAAAAAGCTAGTTCTTTGAAAAGATCAACAAAATTGACAAATTCTTGACAAGGCTCACTAAGGAAAAAAGAGAAAGGACTCATATAAACATTATTCAAAATGAAAGAGAAGAAATTACCACAGATATAATAAATATACAAAGGATTATTGTAGAATACTATGAAAAACAATATGCCACCAAATTCAACAATCTAGAAGAAATGGATAATCTTCTAGAACTATACAATTTTCTAGACTGAATCACAAAGAAGTAGAAAGACTAAATAGAACAACAAGCAGGGAGGAAATAGAAACAACTATCAAAAATCTCCCCCAAAATAAAAGTTTACGGCCAGATGGCTGTACTAGTAAATTCTACCAAACATTCAAAGAAGATTTGGTTTCTATACTTCTCAAAGTCTCCCAAAAAATTGAAAAGCAATACTTCCAAACACATTTTATGCGGCCAATATAAACCTCATACCAAAACCTGGCAAGGACAACACAAAAGAAGAAAACTACAAACCAATATTTCTAATGAATACAGATGCAAAAACATAAACAAAATACTAGCAAATCAAATACAACAATACATTAAAAAAGTAATTCAACATGATCAAATGGAATTCATCCCAGAAACACAAGGAAGGTTCAACATACGTAAAATGATTAACGTAATACACCATATCAACAAAACAAAGAACAAAAACCATATGATCCTGCCAATAGAAGCAGAAATGTCTTTTGATAAAATACAACATTCTTTTATGTTTAAAACACTCAAAAAATGGGTATAGAAGGAAAATATCTCAACATAATAAAATTCATTTACAACAAACCATCAGCTAACAACATACTAAATGATAAGAAACAAAAAACTTTTACTCTAAAATCAGGAACAAGACAAGATTGCCCACTCTTTCCACTGTTATTCAACATTGTGCTGGAAGTTCTAGCCAGAGCAATCGGACAAGAGGAAGAAATAAAAAGCATTCATATTGGGAAAGAAGAGGTAAAGGTTTCACTTTTTGCAGATGCTATGATCCTGTATATAGAAACCATCAAACACTCCACAGAAAGACTGTTAGAAACAATATAACAATACAGTAAGGTCACAATATACAAAATTAATATACAGAAATTTATTACTTTCTTATATGCCAACAATGAAACTTCAGAAAAATAACTAAAAAAAAAATAATTCCTTTTACAGCATCAACAACAACAAAAAATACGTAGGAATAAACATAACAAATAATGTAAAGGAGCAATATATGTACTGAAAACTACATAGCATTATTTAAAGAAATTGAAAAAGACAAAATAAAATGGAAAAATATTTCTTGTTCATGGAAAGGAAGAATAAATTTAGTTAAAATGGCCATACTAGCCAAAACAATATATAAATTTAATGCAATTCCCATCTAAATTCCAATGTCATTTTTTAAAAATGTTTTATTTATTTATTTATTTTATAGGGACAGAGATAGAGAGTCAGAGAGAGGGTTAGATATGGACAGACAGAAAGGAACAGAGAGAAATGAGAAGCATCAATCATTAGTTTTTCGTTGCCGTTGGGACACCATAGTTGTTCATTGATTGCTTTCTCACATGTGCCTTGACTGCAGGCCTTCAGCAGACTGAGCCCCCACTTGCTGGAGCCAGCGAGCAACCTTGGGTCCAAGCTGGCAAGCTTTTGCTCAAGCCAGATGGGCACGCACTCAAGCTGGCGACCTCGGGGTCTCGAACCTGGGTCTTCAGCATCCCAGTCCAACGCTCTATCCACTGCACCACCACCTGGTCAGGCTCTAATGTCATTTTTTAAAGAAATGGAAGAAACAGTCATTAGGTTTATATAGAACCATAAAAAACCTCAAATAACCAAAGTAATCCTAAGGGAGAAAAAAAAAAGGAAGCTGGAGGCATTACAATACCTGACTTCAAATTATACTGCTGAGCCACGATAATCAAAACCGCAGGGTACTGGCAGAAAAATAGACACACAGACCAATGGAACAGAATAGAAAGCCCAGAAATAAAACCACATTTATATGGTGAAATCATCTTTGAAAAAGGAGCCAAAAACATACAATGGAGAAAAGAAAGCCTCTTCAATAAATGGTGCTGGGAAAATTGGAAAGTCACATGCAAATGAATGAAACTTGACTACAATTTGTCTCCTTGCACAAAAAGTAATTCAAAATAGATTAAAGACCTAAATATAAGATATGAAACAGTAAATTATATAGAAGAAAACATAGGTGCTAAACTCATAGACCTTGGCAGTAGAGAACATTTTATGAATTTGACCCTAAAGCCAAGGGAAGTAAAGGCAATGATAAATGAATGGGACTGCATCAGACTAAGAAGCTTCTGTACAGCAAAAGAAACTGACAATAAAACAAACATAGCAAACTAAATGAGAGATGATATTTTTTAAACAATAGCTCAAATAAGGGGTTAATATCCAAAATATATAAAAAATTTACAAAACTCAGCAACAAACAAGCAAACAACCCATTAAAACAAAATGGGAAGAGGACATGAACAGACACTTTTCCCAGGAAGAAATACAAATGGCCAACAGATATATGAAAAATGCTCATCTTCACTAGCTGTTAGAGAAATGCAAATCAAAACTACAATGAGATACCACCTCACACCTGTTAGATTGGTTGTTATCAACAAGACAGGTAATAACAAGTGTTGGAGAGGCTGCAGAGAAAAATGAACACTCATTCACTGTTGGTGGGAATATAAATTAGTACAACCATTATTGAAGAAAGTATGGTGGTTCCTCAAATAAATAAGACTAGAACTACCATATGACCCAGCAATCCCTCTACTGGGTATATACCCCCCAAACTCAAAAACATGAGTATATAAAGACACAAGCATCCCATGTTTATCGCAGCATTGTTCACGGTGGCCAAACCATGGAATCAGTTAAAATGTGCTTCAGTAGAGGATTGGATAAAAGAGATGTGGTACATATATACAATGAAAAATACTCAGCCATAAGAAATGATGACAGTACCATTTACGACAACGTGGATGGACCTTCATAACGTTATACTGAGTGAAATAAGTAAATCAGGAAAAGCTAAGAACTGTATGATTCCATACATAGGTGGGACACAAAATTGAGACTCATGGACATAGATTAGAGTGCAGTGGTTACCAGGGGGAGTGGAAGAAAGGAGAGGGACTTAAAGAAAAACAAAATACAGTGTATCCATAAAGTCATGGTGCACTTTTGACTTTTGATTGGTCTAAAGTGCACCATGACTTTACGGACACACTGTATAGGGTGACAGACTTCGGGTGATGGGTGTACAGCATTATTGACTGTCCAAATGATATGGAGATGTTTTCTCTAAATCTATGTTCTCTGCTTGACCAATATTACCCTGTCAAATTTAATTGTCTAAATTAAAAAATATATATATCCATGTTGACATGGGGTAAAATATTGTTATCAATTCTTGTATGAGGAGAGACCCCAAAAAACAAATAAAAAACAACAAAATTGAAAAATAAAATTTGCTGTGTGACAATTACTGTTACCAAGATGATACTAGCACCAGCGATTGTTTGAAGGGGCTTTGAATATCCATCTGTCTGCCAGAGCCAGTCTAAATAAACAACAAAATTTAAAGGTGTTAAAATAAAAAGAATTTCAAAGGAAAAATTTAGTAAAATTACTTAGTGAAAAATTAGCAAATACGATAGTAGTCACTGAACATTTATTTTTAAATAGAAAACATAGATAAATTCTGTTTATTTCCCCGAATCTTTCACTTTGGTTAGTTAGATAGTAAACAGTTAACATTTCTGGACTTTGTAAGCGTCTTAAAATAAAGGACTACGTTCTATTTCTAGTTAAGTTCTATAAAGTAGCCATCATAACACCTCACTCAAACTGATTTGTGAAACCTATTTGCAATTTTCATCATTGGCAAAGACTGCCATATCATGTGGACATAATTAAGGCATTCTGATCTATGCCAAGGATTTGGTTTAATATAAACTGACTAGTTGTTCAACCCTATTATGTGTTCAATAATAAGCAACTTTCATCTTCTTGCATTTTGTTTTATGAAAGTAAATACATATGGGATTAATTAGATATTTATAAAACAATCAGCTGTATTAGTAGATGTACACATAATGTTTTTAATTAAAACACTTTGAGTATGTAGATATGAAATAAAAGTCAACAAATGTAGAATTCAGATAATTTCGCTTAAAAATTTTAATATACATTAAAGTGAATTTAGCATGCTAAAGGTTTATTTCAAAGGTTCAGTGCACAGTGTTTTTTTCTAACAGGAGTATAATAAATACAGAATTGAGACTTTGCTCAAAGTCCAAAATCATCTCGAAGAATCTTTTCACTTCAGGCCACCAAGAGGCAAAATTATAAAATAGGGAAAATTTGAATTTAGCATTTCCTTCTCTATTTACCTTTCACCTTTTGGGATAATTCTATTACCCTAGACTCTGAGCTAACCTTGATGTTTATAATGATTATTTTTGTTTGTTTTTTTTTTTACAGGGACAGAAAGAGTCAGACAGAGGGATAGATAGGGACAGACAGACAGGAACGGAGAGAGCTGAGAAGCATCAATTATTAGTTTTTCATTGCCATTACGACACCATAGTTGTTCATTGATTGCTTTCTCACATGTGCCTTGACCGCGGGCCTTCAGCAGACCGAACCACCCCTTGCTGGAGTCAGCGACCTTGGATCCAAGCTGGCGAGCTTTTGCTCAAGCCAGATGGGCCCGCGCTCAAGCTGGCAACCTCGGAGTCTCGAACCTGGGTCTTCTGCTTCCCAGTCCAATGCTCTATCCACTGCGCCACTGCTTGGTCAGGCTAACCTTGATGTTTATAAAAAGCCTTTCTTTATCACCCCCAAAATGTTTTTTTGTGTATCCCACGTGATTCAGTACTATGCTTTCCTGATAGCCTTGATTTAAGGTAGGTAATAGCCATCGCTCTCTGTTTCAATTATTGAGTGATGACCCCTCAGTACCAACCAATCCACAAAGCAGGATACACAAAGTCTTTAGCACTCACATACCCCAGATAAGATCAGAAATTGGCTGAAATAAATATGTTTTTAGGTATGTAGACGGGCTAGGAAAATGAAAATGAAAAATGTTCTTCTGGTGGTTATAGCTGAATAGCTCTGATGGTTTTCCATACACGTGTAGTAAGGACTGTAACCAATATTTCATGGGACACAACACTATTCTGAGTATTCTAAGTGATGTTACTTTCTCCCATCAGACTGAGCTCCACCACTCAGGATATTACAGACACAAACTTGTTTCCTTCCAGTGCCCCTCCATTCTTGCCTTTTTCTCAGAAGTATTCCAGGGGATAGACATCATTCTGTCCTTTTAATTGCATCTTCAAATATGCTTTGGGCTTTCCTCTTTGTGTATATTGACTTTGTCAGTTTATTTTTAGTATCGGTGGGATTAAAAAAGAAGAAAAGACATAAGGATACCTGAGGCTATATTTTAAAATGCTAACACAACTGTATAAATATTAATTTTAAAAGGAGAAATAGGGATGAGAGGAAAGACAACAAATAAAGGTTCTATATAATGTATGTTTTTTAGAGTGGCTTTTGTAGCTAAGTACTTTATAGGGCATATATTTGTTTTGTCTTATTCATCTTTGCTCCTTTTAAAATTTTCTGTTTGGTTCACCTTTGTAAATTATACTTGGCCAATGGAACATTGATACAGGTGATTAATGAGAGATCTATCTAGAAAAAGAAATACATATTTTCCAAATTTATGACTGGTTTACAAGTGGCCTTGTGGAAATCCTGAGGTCATGTTCTGGAAGAACAAAGAAGCATTGAACATGAAGTGGGAAGACCACCTGCAAAATCAATCTAGAATTTAAATACGTAGAGTGTGTTAATTTACAAAATGAAGACATGAAGAAAAAAACAACCAACCGGAAATAAATTAATCCTAACTTTCTAAAAATACTCAACAATGTATTTTTGATGATCAAATAAAAAGTACAGTTTTTCTTTTGCTAAAAAGTGATTATGCTCCTTGTTACAACCTGGAAGTATAGATTGTCATGTTCCTGGCTCAAAGACGTATTTGTGGAGGTTAAGACACTGACAGATAGAAAAAATAAGAGATTTGCTCAATGTCATCTAGTAAATTAATCAATGGGGAAGGAAAGAGAGCAAAATATAACCCTGTTTTCAAATCCATGACAGATACTTAAACCATAAATTATAGTGTACAGAGTATGCTTATATGCGTGCTTATAGGTCAAAAACTGTATTTAAACATAAAGCCTATTTTCTTATTTATGCGCATAGTTTTTTACTTTTTATTTTGAAATGATTATAGATGTGCATTTTAGTTATCTAATTTTTAATGAAATCTGCAGAATCCAAGTATTTCAGAACTTCTTGGATTCCCTCAGCATTTATGTTGTCGATCTTGAGTCTGGGAATATTTTTCAGAATCCTGTCTACTGACATAGTCTTATTATAGAGGAAAATAATAAATGTACTTTACAAATGAAATGCTCTCCAACTTGCACAAATAAACACTCCTATTAACTTCTTCAAAATCAGCTAAGTACCCATTTCATATAGGTCACTGTGTTTAGAACTAAGGTTATAACAAAAAAATAGGAAAAAGCTTGTCCCCAAAGTTTTTATAGTTTACATAGTGAAATGATATTTATTTATATCCTTGAAAATCCTATGCACAACCACAGAGTAACTTCTAGCCCTCTCAGTTTCTGGCATTGTCTAAATGCTTACTTGTAGAAGACACAGTGGCTAGCACAGGTTAAATGCCAAATGAGCAACATGGAAAATAAATGCAAAACCGAAATTTGAAAGTAAATTTAGTTCCACAAATATTTTAAAATAAAATGCTTCACTGTACAAACAATAAAGGATTCCAAAGCTTTAAAAAGTGAATATTCTGTATAATATGTCAAGGCAGAGTTTGAATCCTGGCTCTGGCATACATTGTCTGATTTTTGAAGTCATTAAACACTACCATTATTCTCCAGTGCAGCTGATATTGGCATTTGAAGCAGCATAATTTTTTTATTGGGTCTGCCTGAAAATTTGCAGAATATTTACCACATCAAAACTACCTCTCCATTTATCTCGACACCCTCATCTTTTGCAATAAATTGGATAAGGTTAAGAATGGATATTTCTAACCTCAATTGTCTGTGTTGAAAGAGTTGTTAACCATTCTTTGAACATTATGTACCTTTACTTCTCTTGTTTAAAATAAGGCTTTTATTTAAAAAATCAGTTTACTTCACTTTGTTCTGCATTTTCCAAATTCCCACTAGCTTACAGTGTAAAATAAAACCATACAGATATATATAGTTTTGAGAATGCGTGCTTTTATTTTTCTTGTCTCACCAGTATGGCCATTTTGTGTTAGATAAGTTTTGGTGGGCATTGAGAAGAAGGCTGAAGTTTTGGTGGGCATTGAGAAGAAGGTTGATGAGCAAAGAATACAGTAGGGTAAGAAAATCGTATAACTTTCCTGCCATGTTCATTTCTCTAAATCCCTACCTTTCAAAGGCCACTGCAAATGCTGAAATCCTTTTTTCTTTTCATTCTCTTCCTTTCCCCCATACCTTTGTGAATTTATACTCTGAGTATGCCACAAAACTGGGGGGGGGGAACAAATTTGTTCCATTATAGAGCAACTGGGATCAGTAAAACAAAGTGAAATTTAATAAGAATATATACTAAATCTTGCCACACAGATTTAAACACTCAATGGTTTAAGTGCAGAACAATTTAAGCATTGTTTCATAGCATATATTAAAAAGACTATGGGAGAATCTTAAACTTTTATAAGCTACAATAGCCAAAAGAAAGCTAATTGTTATTATGTTAAAATACAAAAGAACCAGAAAAGTATTCCTGAGACTTCAGGGTAGGACTCTTGGCATCTTGCAGAGGATCCTGCGGTGCTCCTCATCTGTTGCCTTCTGGGCTACTTTCTCTGCCCCAAGTTCTCCATGTACTTGTGGGAAAAGGAAGGCAGGGTCTGCTAAGAACAGAATCTTGAGGAAGCTAATGTTGATCTTGGATAGCTGCCTTTGATCTCTCTCTCTCTTTAGTAGGTTTTCTAATTCTATACCCACTCACTTTTGTGAAATTTAATTTAATTATCATATTCCAGGACATTCTCATTCATTTTGTGGTTGAGTTCCATTTTTCTAAATGGAAAGAGGGTTGGGCTGAATACAAATAAGCAGATGACCTTTAACTGTTGATGAGATTGCGAGAAAGATTTATGATCTTCAATGGATTCCTGTGTCTACAGATGGCAAATCTCAGCATTTCCATTTTCTGCCATTGCCTAATTTCCTTCTGCCACATCGCTCTGCTGCAATGTTCATTCACTGTCTCGTCAGTATGTTTCAATTGACAGGAACATGTACAGATGAAATCCTTACTGAAGATGAAGTAAAACATTTTTCTTTTTCAAGGTCTGTATTTAGGAACCTGTCTTTCATCATAAGAGCTGATGCCATTTCAGGTGTCTAGTAGCATAAGGGAGAATCCATCCGTAGGCAGGAAAAGAGAAAAGAATGTACACAAGTTATTGCATATTTGCAGTTTGTTTTCCCCAAGCACTCGAAAGGAAATGTTGGCATTTAAGTGGCAATATTAAATATCTAAGTGCATGTTCTTTATTATTATATGCAAAGTCACATTTAGAATGAACCAAGAGATGCCACTTTGAATAGTCAGTTGTCTTCTCCCAAAATCTTTAAAAAATAACCTACACTATCAAAGCTAGTGACATCACGTAAAAATTAAACTAGGTATAGAGTTCACTTTAAAATTGTCATTGACATTTAGTCTGTTTCCTTATCGTTTTCAATTTCCCGATGAAAAAAGAACTACATATTCAGATATGCCTATTAATTTAAAGTTTTAGGATATTTATCTGTATACTTTAGTTGCTTTTCAAATTTTTAACTTAGGAGAAAACTATGTGCCCACAAGACCTAAAAAGACTGACTTGAATCAGCAGAATAACCTTTTTGGCTTCTGTGGATCCCAAGTTCATTGTCACCTAACAAATTGGCTCTTTTGAATGGCCTGATTTGGATCATTTTAATGATGTGTTACAAAATATATCTGAGCTGCTATAAACAATCTCTCCTTTGTTTAAAAGGAAAAAAAGAGAGAGAGAACAAGAACAAGTAAAATGCTTCCTGTTTTATAGTAATTATTCTTCAAAACAATTGATGCATTTTTTACAACGTTCCTCTGACTAGCCACTAGCAGCCAAACACGCCCAGGGTGAGGTGTGTATGAGTGTATGCACTCACTTGTCTATGTCCTCAAAAATGCTGTTGCTATATTTCACTGTGTGTCCAAAAAATTATGATTCTTCAAAATTATTTTAACTCACATTTTAATGCTGAAAAAACACACTTGACCTAAAGATTATAAATAAGATTTGACTTTGGGTGGTAGGCACACAATGCAATACACAAAATCATAAAATTGTATAATAGAATTGTACACTTGAAACCTATATAATCTTATTAATCACTGTTACCAACAAAAATGTAATTTAACTAATTTACAAAAAGAATGGAAACCTCTGCCTGGTCAAGATTGCTGTGGTGAAAAAGTATGAGACTCTTGATTCTTTAATTTACCAGCTACTTCAGGAAAATCATTCATGAGCCTAAATAAAACCCATCACCTAGATGTGGTTGGGTTCAGATAAATGGAAGTGTTTGAGGCACATCCCGGGTACTCTACAACATGGGTTGACTAAATCTGATTCAAATTTAACTTATTGTTCACTATGAGATTCAAAATAATATTGCAAAATGTATCTCATCATTTGGAACAATAACCAAATCAAAGAAAACATTAAAAAATACAGACACACACAAACACACACATTTAACCTTAAAAAAGAAGTTGAAGCACAAAGCTCAACTTAATTCAAGGAAAGAAAAGATGGTCCAAATATGATTCAAATGTATCACTGCAGCCTTTCAGCCTTTAAATATATATCTTCTTTTATAATATGCCCTAGCACAGTGAAGGGATGGTCTTGAACTTGGTTCCTCTTGCCCAAAGTTCTCTTCTGAGTAAAGTAAAGGCACATCCTGAGGTTATGCTTTGTCTCACTACTCTCCAGTTTAGCCTAATAATGATGTGGGTGGCAGGGGAATTTAGACAACAGAGAAGAGCACACTCTAGGATATGCCTAGGCTTTGAACTTCAACTGCAGGAGGTAGGCACAGCTTCTAATTCATAGAAATGAGTTGAAGAGTACTTTTATTGCTAATACTTTTGCATTTTATCTGTTTTGATGTAAATGAGAGAAAAGGGCACGTGATACCTTTTATTCTTTACATTTATTGAAGCTTCTGTAGAATATTACACTTGCGAAGGCATTATTCTGACACAGGTTGTTCAAACTTCAAGTTTAAATTAATTTTACTTTTTAAAACAATAGTCAACATTCTGTACAATAAATCTCTAAGACTTATTTATCTTATAACAGGAATTTTGTACTTTTGACTACTTTCATCATTTATCTCTCCTTACTAACTTCTGGCAACCACCAATCTGTTCTGTTTCTATCAGTTGGTTTTCTTTTTAATGCATATATGAATAAGATCATGCAGTATCTGTCTTTCACATTTCAAAGGAATAGTTCCTCGCTCTACCTTGTGTTTTAAACTAGATATGTGGTGGTAAAATTTCACATTTCTGAGTTTATTTTCATAATTTACTAATTAACTTTTAATTAAGACATAATGGACATATATCATTGTGTAAAATTAAGGGGTACAACAACGTGCTGATTTGATGTATGCATTTTAATGATTGCTATTATACCATTAGCTAACACCTCTATTATGTAACATAATTATCATTTCTTCTAGTGAGGGGGAAAATTAAGATCTAGTCTCTTAGCAAGTTAAATGTATATAATACAGTTTTGCTGTCTATAGTCACTATACTGTGTATTAGATTTCCAGGACTTACTTATATATTGTTTGCCAGTATGTGCCTTTTCTACCACCCTTCAGTCTATTTTAGCCACCATTTTATTCTCTTGTTTCAAGTTCATTTTTTTTAGGTTCCATATAAGAGATATCACACAGTAAATGTTTTTCTATGTCTGATTTATCTCATTTAACACAATATTCTCAAGGTCCACCCATGTGGTTACAAATGGCAGAATTTCCTTTTTCTTATTGTACTATGGTTGAATAGTATTCTTTTCCATGTGTGTGTGTGTGTGTATTACATCTTCTTTACTCATTCTTCTATTGACACTTGGGTTGTTTTCATATCTGCACAGTGAACATTAATATCTTCTATAATCTGTTCTTATTTCATTTGGACATACCATACTGGCTGGACCAGTTTACAATGTCAACAACAATGCACATGGGTTACTTTTTCTCCACATCCTCATTAACATTGGTTGTTTCTTGTCTTTTTGATGATAGCCATTCTAACAAGGGTGACGTGATAATCTCTTTGTAGTTTTTGGTTTGCACTTCCTGGATGTTAGTAATGTTTATCATTTTTCCATGTACCTGTTGCCTATCTGTATTATTTTGGAGAAGTGTCTATTCAGTATATCTACACATTTTCAGATTAAATTATTGGTTTTTTTTTTTTTTTGCTATTGAGTTTTATGAGTTTCTTTTATGTATTTTAGATATTTACCTTTTATAAGGTATATAATTTGGAAAATTTTTCTCTCATTCTAAAGATTGCCTTTTCACTTTGTTGATGGTTTCCTTTGTTGTGCAGACATTTCAGTTTGGTGTACTCCCACTTGCTTATTTTTGTTTCTTGTCATAATTTGAGTGTCAAGTGCAAAAAGAAAACAGCAAGGCATTGCCAAGATCAATATCAAAAAGCTTATCCTCTATATTTTCTTTTAAGAGTTCTTTGTTTTTAGGTCTTAAGTTCAAGTGTTTAATCAATATTGAGTTGATTTTTTTGTGTGTGGTATAACATAAGGGTCCCATTTTATTCTGTTGCATGTGCTGACTATTTATGAAGAGACCATTCTTTTCCCATTGTATGTTCATGGATCCTTTGTCTTAAAGAAATTGGCCATCTACCGGTGGGGTTTAGTTTTGGGTTTTCTATTCTGTTTCATTGGATATATGTCTGTTTTTATAACATCAAACTTCAAATTGAAAAGAAAAGTCATTTACTCTTTTATGAATAAGGCAGTTAGAATTACCAAGATATGATGGAGATTTTATTTTTTAATGCCAAGACATTTCATAGACTCCTTCTTCTAAAACCTAGGCTAGTTCTGGTGACAAGACATTTTTAGTTTTGTTAACACATAAGCATTCTTAAAGATAGTATCCCTTTTTTAATCTGTTAATGAATTAATAAGATTGTTGGAGAAGATGATCTATGAAATAATCTTCTAACATTTAAGGCTTCTGTTCAGGTAGATGTCCTGAGGTTAAAGTTTACAAGGAAAGGCACAATGCACACAGAAGAAATTTTATGGAGACATATCCTACAGCTTTGCTGCACCTGATGTATTCCAAGTCTTTTTGAGGCCACACCTCTCATCAGAAATTTGAACAGCAGCTTAAAAAAGTTATTCTAGAGCAAACTGGAGCTCTCCCTTGAGGTAATTATTGCTACCTCCACAGAATACTGATGAGGAGAAAGAGGAAGCACACAAACACACAGACACACACAGACATATACTACATCACTTCACCTTCTAACTGCCTGCTTCTACCTCAGTGATCTCAAGATCTCTCACACAGCTAGGCAGAGGCTCCTAGCTGAGATCTATTCCTATAGTGTAGCCTGATTTCTTTTTTTAATTTTAATTTTCACCTACAGTTGATATATAATATTATATTAGTTTCAGATGTACACCCAATCATTAGACCTTGTAGTATTTACTAAGTGGTCATCCCGATAAATCTTGTATCCATCTAACACTATACATAGTTATTAGAATATTATTGACTATATACCTTGTGCTGTACTTTACATTTCTATGACTATTCTGAAACTACCAATTTGCATTTTGTAATTATTGGCTCTCAGGGGTTTGTATCAAAGCTGACTAAGTACCTAATGTGTGCTAAAAATTGGGTGTTAGAAAACAACAACAATAACAGCAGCAACAATAAAAGATTTAAGCTCCTAGCAATTTTGGTTCTCTGCAATTGCTTTAGAATAGGACTCCTCAAACTTCAATGTTCTTAGGAAATCCCTGGGGAGTGAGTTAAAAAGCAGATTCTGCATTCCTACTAAATAGCTCCCCAGGTAATTCCAAGAACAGGCTGTCAGCTGTCAGGGGAGCTAGTGGCTGAGTGAGATGAGTTGGAGAGACTGGTCAATAAAGACAAAAAAAAAAAAAAAAGAAAAAAAAACTCTTGGATATGGTCAACAGTGTGTTGATTGGTGGGGTTGGTGTAAGTGGAGCCTATGGGGACATAAATGGTAGTGGATGAAGGATTGACTTGGTGTGGTGAACACACAATACAGTGTACAGAGATATGTTGTAGAATAAGGCACCTAAAACTTGTATGATTATGTTAGTGTAACACCAATCAATTCAATTGAAAATAAATAAATAAATAAATAAATAAATAAATAAATAAATAGGAGATTCTGATTAAATAATTCTGAGATGGAAATTAAGATTCTCTTGTTTTGTCTTTATTTAAATAGAAATGCAACTGATATCTGTATATCGGTTTTGTGTCTTGCAACTCTAGTGGGTTTGTTTATTTCTTCTAATAGTTTTTGAATGTTGTCCTTAGAGTTTTCTATATTCAATATCATCTCATCTGCAAAAAAATATTGTTTGAAAGTTTGATCTTTATTTTTATCAATTTTGAATGCCTTTCATATCTTTTTCTTGCCTAATTTCTCTGGTTAGTACTTTCAGTTTTTTGTTGAATTAAAGTGGCAAAGTGGGCATCTTTGTGGGGTTCTTTTAACTTTAGAAGAAAAGCTTCTAGCTTTTCACTATTTAGTATGATGTTATCCATGGGCTTGTTATATATGGCAGAAAAAGCATTTGACAAAAGTCACATCCATTCATGTTATTCACTCTCAACAAAATGAATAACAAAATAATGCTTATATATGACATACCCACAGCACACATTAAGTTCTTAGGCTACTCAAGTATGCTTTGCCTGATGTTGGAAACTTTAGTCCTTTGATAATTCTTAGCAGTGTCCAAAGTTGATTGTCAATGGGCACAATAATCTACTCAAATAGTTGTATCTTATCTATTCATAGTTTACAGGAGTAACAGGGCATTTTTAAAACATTTATTCCCATCTTTTTACTCAGCAAGCTATTTATGGTGACTATGTTTTTCAAACTCCAACAAACAGAATATCCAGAATCAAAGTTAACAGACTGAGACGTTCAATATCTTATTCTAGACTGATTGTTAACACTCTCTCATAAAGACTGCATCCTTCACTGATATTGACCACTTCTGCCCTTAGTTATTTTCATCTGTTGAATTCTAGGTCTCTTTTATGCATTCATTGCACACATTGGCTACTGATTCATGGTTTCCTCTATCCTATGTATTGAAACCATCTATCATGCACTTGTTCAAACATCTCAAAGTTAATAGCCTAATCTGAATGCTAAGGCCATTAGTGCTTGCCTCATGACTCATTGGTTATTTTATTTTATTTTTAGTATCAGACAGACAGACAGACAGGAAAGGAGAGAGAAGAGAATCATCAACTCATAGTTGTGGAACTTTAGTTGTTCATTGATTGCTTTCCCATATGTGCCTTGAACAGGGTGCAGGAGCTTCAGCCAAGCCAGTGACCCCTAGCTCAAGCCAGCATCCTTGGGTTCAAGCCAGTGACCTAAGGCTTCAAACTAGCAACCTTTGGGATCAAGCCAGTGACCTCAGAGTTTTGAACCTGGGTCCTCATCATCCCAGGTCAATGCTTTATTCACTGTGCCACTGCCTGGTCAGGTCATTGGTGATCTCTTATCTCATCTAAAATAATAATCTTTTTCTCTCTCTTCTGGTTTATTTCCTTTATCATATAAGCATACTGAAACCACTCCTAACTTAAAACCTTACTCTTTTTAATAATCACATTTCTCTCTTTCATTGAAATACAAAGCTATGAGAAAAAGTAGTTTAAACTATATACTCCCATCTTTAATTCTCATTAAATTCTCATCTGATGCAATGTTGTTTCTGCATCCACCATCCATAGAATCGGATTTTGTGAAGATAATCAAAGATCTTAGCTGCGTCGGGAATGTTAAAGTCATCATCTTGAATTTTCTAAGGTATTAATATTGTAAATAATTTCTCCATGTTTGAAACTCTTCATAGTGTTCTAGTTCACTATTTTATGAATTGTCTTTTTCTCTGACCATTTTGTTACAGTTTACTTTTTGATGAAAGTTTCACATAGGCATCCTGGTGGGATACAAATGGATTACAGTTGAGCTAGAGATGATGATGCTACAGAATTGACTGTGGATGTGGGACAGCAGATGTCCCAAGAGTTCACTCTGGTCATGTATCATGTAAACAAATGCTCATTTTCACGGTGTGCCATAATGTTGAAAAGATTGGAAATCAATAGCCTAAACTTTAAACATTTGCTAGTTTCCAGGGTTTGAATAATGGTCTTTTTTAAGTTCTCTGTTAACTTCCCAATGGTGATCTTCTTGCTATATGTAGATAATTTCAATGTGTAGTTCTAAGCCACATTCCAGACCTGCAAATTACATGCTTCTTCCCCACATTAACTTGTTGATATCTCAGGTATTTCAGATTTTATGAAATGTCTCAACTGAACTTATTATCCTTTCTACCCCAAATAAATCTTGTGGCTAAAATTTGCATATTGAGCTTGACCCAGTCTCCTAACCAGTTGTCTAAATGAGAGATTGAGGATCTACTCTTTTTACTATTGATCACATCTATTGATCATCCTTTTAAAAGTCCATCTGTAATTTCCTATTGTCAATAGGAGTAAATCCAAAAAATTTTAATGATACCTAAGGACATTCTGATTTTTGCCTTTCATTGCTTATGCTTTATTTCTTGTCATGTTTTTTTTCCTCCATATCTGCATGCACTCACTAAATTTCAGCCATATGAACTCCTGTAAAGTTTCCTGGTGTATCATATTCTCTCATTCTTACATTTGTCTTTTGCATATTCTTTTTCATTGGACTAAATCATCTTTACTTTTCATGACTTATCTAGAGATTTCTCAGCTTGTCTTTCTTGACATTTTTTTTATAACCTAGATAGTACCTTGAACTTTACTTAACCAAAGCATTTGATAATCCATATGGTAATTTCCCATTTACTTTTATGACTTTTAAATTAGTCAGATGTTTAATGGCAGTGAAGATGTCCAATTCATCTTTGTATGACTTTCCTTTACCACAATAACAAGTGTTATGAGCAGAATTGCATCTCCTAGAAAAATTATGTTGAAGTC
Source organism: Rhynchonycteris naso (assembly GCA_037038555.1). Taxonomy (NCBI): domain Eukaryota; kingdom Metazoa; phylum Chordata; class Mammalia; order Chiroptera; family Emballonuridae; genus Rhynchonycteris; species Rhynchonycteris naso. The sequence continues at coordinate 150,547,386 of CM072997.1, forward strand.
CTAATTACCAACACTCAGAATGTAATCTTATTTGTAAATAGTATCTTTGCAGATATAACCAAGTTAAGATGAGGTCATTAAGGTGAACCTTAATTCAATGTGACTAGATTATAAAATTTAGAAACTTAGACATAAGTACACACAGGGGGAAGAGCATGTGAAAACACGCAAAGAGAATATTATATGATGATGAAGGCAGACACTGGAGTGATGGACCTATAAACCAAAAATGCCAAAGATGACGAACACAAAGACCTAGAAGAGGCAAAGAAGGATGCCCTACAGGTTTCAGAGGAAACAATGACCTATCAACACTTTGATTTTAGACTCTTAGCTTCCAGAACTGTGAGACAATAAATTTCTTTTTTCTAAGCCACTCAGTTGGTGGTACTATTTAGTGATGGTAGCCTTACAAAACTAATACAGTGGTACCTTGAGATACAAACAGACCAACATATGAATTTTTTTAAAGATATGAGCTGTGACTCAGTCCGTATTTTTGTTTGAGATCTGAGCAAAATTCTGAGATATGAATCATGATTCGGGAAGCTGCCGCTAGTTGGCACATTGGCACATGGGTCCAGTATCAGCAGTTTGATATTCAAGTTGACTGATTTATGAGCTTGGATACAGAACAAATTAAATTCGTATCTCAAGGTACCACCGTACACAGAACAATGCCAATATCTTGAATGAATTGACAGGGAACTGCTCCTCCCGCAAATGCACATACAAAAATATACTCAGAAGTACTGAATGTTTGCATTCTCTGTATAATTTGATCAAAGTGTGATACTCTTTATGAAATGCAGGTGATAATAAAAAGTTCCAGAAGGAATTGTAATTAAATGAGTGAATACATGCAAAACACTAAAAATCAATACTAAAAGTTTAAAATTCTTCTTCTTATTATTATTACTACTACTGTTATTATTCCACATGGCACCAGGCAAGCATATTTATACCCACATACCCAGATCCGGGACACTGGGTCCACCAGCTCCCAGCCTTTGCACTCAGTGCACACTTTCTGCCTGGCTGGACCATTGTGGGATATTTTCTTTTGTTAGAAGCCAGAAACAAACTGGCTGCCATGACTGTGCTTGGTTTGGGTCACACATTTTCTTCTTAAGAATGAGTTCTAACATTGTGATGTAAGTAATAGAAAACAAAACAAACACATGATTTACTTTAGATAAATATTTGTTTTATAAATAACTACTCAAGAATTACTTCTTCAATTAGGAAATTTGTCAAGAAAAATCAAAATTTCAGGAAATAAATTAGAGCTGATTATTCATATTATAAAAAGTTATTTGTTTTCCTGAATTTCCTGAAGCACTTTATAAAATTTATTTAAAGTTCAATAAAAATACAAGGATATTTAAAATCTCTGGTCAAATATCTGATCCACAGAGACAGTGTGGGCATCATGGCCATAAATAAAATATTGATAATCATACATACAGATTTTGTTTTGTGCGTCTTTTTCTCCTTAGAAGTAGTTCTTCCTTCCTCTAAGTTATCTTGTGGTCTAATATGCTCCTAAGAGTTACCTAACCCCTCATTAAATCCTACTCACAGAATTGAAACTAATGATATAAAAATTCTAAGTTATAAATACATTTTAAATTTAATTATTTTTGTCATTCCCAGGAATGTTTAAAAGATGATACATCAATCATCAGATGGTTTTTCAGGTATCTTTATGCATGTGAGTGTACAAGAAAAGGATATTAAGGTGACCTTGGCATTAAGTTCACTTATACTTGGAACATGATTGAATATTGATAAGGCAAATGGCACCTTCCTGGCCTTGATCATTTTATGACATTCTCTATGTCTCGAATAGACACCTGAAAATAATACAATTCAGTAATTTCTATCAATACATAGTCCAAGTAATTTGTGAATGTTTAGAGAAAGATTTTCTTTAATACCCAATATCTTTACTTTGTTATTATTTCAGGAAAGTTGGAGAACCTGAAATAATACAAGGCTTATGAACATATCCAGAGAGGGAATCACAAAGAAAACAAGTGAACAACAAAGTTGAAAAGAATGAAAATACTCTTCAAAAAGTTAGAAGGTTGATTATAAGTTGCTGAAGATATTCTAGAGCTTGGAATAGCCTGGCTCTTGAACTATTCATGGTGTTGTAAGATAGTTTATGCAAAATAAGTATAGTTTGGTTGAGAAGAAGAAAGGATAAATAAAATGAAAGGAAAATCATAGAAACAAAACACCTTTCAGTAGGCTGGTCTTACTGGCAGCGTGCAAAGGGTGAATTGGTGGTTTATGCAACCATGAGAGGGTGTTTGTGAAAGAAAACAGAAATTAAATAACATTAACAACTTTAGGTTGATCTCACTTGGCTGCCTTTCCCTTGTATTCTCACCAGCATTACTCTGAATTTCCTCCTCAAGGCCTGTATGAACCTATCAATGACACTGAAGGATCTGAAGGGAGCTTGTTCTCACATGCAGAATAAAACTCCTCTCTTTAGAGTTGGATATATATTATTTTATGGACAATTAAACTGTTATAAACAACTTCTGAATATCATTATACAGCATGGCAATTTTCCCACAAAAATAATAAAATAACTAAAGATGATAATTTGCAAGCCACGTTACATATAAGCAAGAAACTTACCTTTTGAAACTTTAAAAATAAACAGCATGATTTTATACATAGGTGGGACATAAAAGTGAGACTGAGACATGGACAAAAGTGTGGTGGTTATGGGGTGGGGAAAGGGAGGAGAGGGTGGGATGGGAGGAGGGGAGGGGCACAAAGAAAACCAGATAGAAGGTGACAGAGGACAATTTAACTTTGGGTGACGGGTATGCAACATAATTGAATGATAAGATAACCTGGAGATGTTTTCTTTGAACATATGTACCCTGATTTATTAATGTCACCCCATTAAAATTAATAAAAGGAAAAAAAAACTTAAAAAAAACAAAAAAATAAAACTATTATTTCTTCAAGAGGAGGGCAGCATTCCATTTTCTGAAAACTATTCCAAACTTTGAGAATAGAGTAGTGGTAGTAGCAATAACAATAATAACAGCTACCTGAGTTTATTTCATGTGAGGGAAGAATATATCATAACTCTTTTCTATTCTTTACATACTCATACTATACTACCACTAATAAGATCGCAAACATGTGATATTTATCTCAGTATTAATGAGAATGATATTAAAGATGTCTTTTCTTTTCATGTTTATATAAAATAAATACCTAGCCAATAGTGGGGGTTAGCAGTTCTCACCGGGGTTTGGGTAGTACCCTTAACCCACTGAGCTGAACAGTTTGGCACAATGCAGTAAAGCCATCATCTCTGGTTCCTGTTCACTCAGTGCAGGAACTTCCCTGATCCCTGCCCCACTCACAGATGTATTTGCAAACACTCTCTGGATGGATAGCACCAACCTGCTGAAAGGCACAGATCTAGAATTTTGAAAAGTGTATCTTCTTAAAGTAGAAAAAACAATCTCAATGAGAGTACTTATTATTTTTTCTCTTTAAATTTAGCTTCCTCTTTTTCTCTTCAAACTGGCTATCAAGCCTAGAAAAACCTTCTCTTAGAATCAGCCTCTTTACCAGAACAGGAAAATTTATAAAATCTCTGACACAGGACAGGTGTTCAGTGAACAGACTTTCCCCCTCACGTCCCTTTTCCCAAGAGTAGTAGGTGAAGCAGAAAAACATTTCATGTTGAGATATTTTGGTAATGACTTTATTGCTCATTGGAAAAGGGTAGGTCGCTTTTTACCCATTTGCTTATCAAAAGCAGGTTGTCCTATCCTGTTTCATCATCACCTTGATGGACAAGAAGTAATTTGTTTCATATCGTTAACACGGAATGAGTCTTTTCTAGCCAAGTGGCAGGCAAATTTCAAATGCAAATATTATCAAACATTAAAGGAGGTCGTGTATAGCAAGACACCAGAACTTTGCTGCCTGGTATAGACTGCTATTTTATTTTTGGAAAGGAGCCTAAAGCTATCATGGCTCTGCATTTTTGACAGGCATCATGTATTGCTATTTCTGAAGGAAATTTAACTTTAGTAATCAAGTAGTCTGAGGGTTTGGAATCATACTTAAATTTTTAATAAGTTGTCAAAAAATACTTTTGCAGTAGTCATTTGTAACTGGACTAAACTCTGCAAATTTCCATACACACTGTCTCAACCTTATTTACAGTTTGTTATGCAAAAATAAAGGGTTATCAAGTTTGTGGTACTAAGAGAAGTAAGAGGTGATTTATTTATTTTTTTTTTCATTTCTCTTTTTGCTAGACAGAGACATACTGTTTTGAAATATTTCTGTCGAGAACTAACATAGATCTTCCTTTGGTTGTTTTTAATTTCATCATGCAAATAAAGTTCTCAGAATAGACCTGCAATATAGAATAAAGACTGTACTTCCACATAGGTCACTGAGAAATCTAAGAGAGAGAGAGAGGCAATTCTATAATTGAGGTTTAGATGGTTCAATCAGTGACTTAGTCATTTACAGAACAGACATCAGAACTGATTATTAGATCATTGTCATCTGGTCAAATGTGTGTACTAATTAAAAATATTGACTATTTGGTTGTTATTGACCTGGAAGCTGGTATGTCTGAAACAGAATAAAGGGATCTTGGGTAGTTTAGATTAAGGAAAATGTATAGTTTTAGCACAGAATCTTTGAGGAGTCACAGTGTGAAAATGAAAAAACAAAAAAACAAAAACCCCAGCATATTTTTTAAATCAGGTAATGCTTGTCTTAAAGTCTATATCTTCCTTTTGTAAGCAATGTAACTTTGTTTAAAACATTCATTCTCTCTGAGTGTCAGAGTCTTAATGCATAAAATTTTAAGAATAAAAATAACAATGGAATAATAATAAAATAATATCTGCCTCAATGCATTGTTATGGGGATTAAAAAATGTATGTAAAACAAGGTCTGCAATTTTATCTGCATTTAGTAGACATTATTTCTTTTCCTATTTTCTCATAGTTGGGACCCACTCCCAATAGAGTGGTTCAGTAAATTGCTATACCTTATTTAGGCTATTTGGGCTGATTAAAATATGAGCCAAATACCCATGGAGTGGTCTATGGGTAGTCTGTATCAGAGTTAGTCTGTATACAGCTTACCAAGAAACAGAAGGTAGACATGGAAGTCAGCTGTTTTCTAACTAGCCGGAATAAACCCTTGGACAATATTTTCTAAGATATTTAAAAAGTGTATCTAAAATGGAGAAATAATATTTTATAGTTGTACTGTCACAGTGACAAATGTATATGTAAATATATGAAACTCTGAAGAGTCCAGAGGAGTCAGATCCCTCACAGTTTTCTGGGAGTTTCAGCTGAGCTTGAGTGAGATGATGGATAAAATAAAGACATTATGTATCATACATAATGTTGGTCATATGCATGCAAACATTTAAGATTTACTTCAGGGCAGAATTTTCTTTTTAGAGTATTCTTATGAAAGAAAAATAAAAAATATTATTTAGAAGTAGCTTTTGAAAAGTTTTTAATTTCCAGTACCCCATATTGCTTCAAAGATTTGACTAGGAACATTGAGAGGTGAGAGAATAGGGCTTTTGTAAAACCTCGGAGTGATGTGCAGAACAAACAGGAGGGCAGAGAAACTAGAGACACCAACTAAGTCACTATCATGCACAACAAGGAGAGTCTAAGATTTTTTTTTAAAACACACACACAAAAAATCAACAAGTGGTGAGAAATAAATAACAAAATTAAATTGACAAAAGTTAATAGGTTTGAAACCTGGTGGTAGGTATTCAGGAGTTTATTTTACTATGTATTATCTCTACTATGCATGTTGGAATTTTCTGTAATAACCATATAAATGAATGACTAATATTGGCATTTATTAAACCTTTTTGGGTCTTGGGCCACTTTTGGTAGCTACTGAATGCAACTGATAGTCCAGAAATATATGTTTATTTAAAAATATTTGCATACATTTGCAGAGGTTCATAGATATCTCTGTTCCTTTGACCTGACCCTAAAGTCCATCCATATGCCTCCTGGGTTCAAGAAATTCCTTGTTTATATACAGGTAATATCTCCAAATCAAGACTCTTGGAGACATTAAACTGGGACTTTGACTTTAAGTGCAATTTATGGTTCTTACTACTTAAAACTTGGCTCTGACCCAGATCACTTTTAGTTTCTACTCTTCTCAGGCACCTTCTGCTCTTTGTCATTCAGACCTTTCTCAGGGTTAACTCTATTTCTCTTGTCTGTGCTCTGTTTCAAGAAAGACAGGGAGTCAAGACCAAATTAAAGAAATGGGTTGTGATACCATGTTACATGGGCACAGAATATTTTTAACAGTAAGGGCATTTTCTAAACTCCATTGAAAAAAATTTAGTAGATCACTCAACAGCTAAATGGTATTGTACATATCTAAACTGATGCTTGATCCATGAAATGGGAGCTAAGTTGGTCAAATTAGAATAAAAAAGAAAGAAAAGATTGGTTAAAAACAGATTTTGGAGAGACAAAGGAAAAATTTACTTTCATAAATTTCCTATCATCGAGACTTCAAGAAAATAACTTACTTTCATGAGCTTCAACTTTTTCTCTTCTGTAAATTGTGTGATATATAGCTGAGTTATTTAAAAGATTAAAATGAGACAGCCTTTTATGATCCCTCCAATTACTAGTCACTATGAGCTGTTATTGCAAACCACAGACCAAATAGGTTGTTGTGTAGTACTCAATAACTCACTATTTCATCTGTAAAGGGCACCCAAACATATCACATTATGGCATCAGTAATTTTTATGTGTTCATATATCATTTTTTTTCCAGATTTTGGTTCTTTTTAGGATCACTTCTTTCTTTATTTTTTCTTGTCGTTGTTGTTTTCATCTATCTAAACATTTATCTTGATTATTCTCCAGGCTGTCTCCACTCTTCTTATTTTATAAATTAATTTTCAAGGCCCCATGCACTCTCATGATTTTCAATTACTGCCCATATATTAATTAATTGCAATTTAAAAAAATTAGCCTTTTATTTTCCTATGAGCTTCAGACTGAAATGCAAATGACAGAACATCATCATTTTCAGAAAGAAGCTTACATTCCCAATCTACCCCTATTCTTATCACAGTTATCATTCTTTGTATTTTCTAACTCAGTTAAGTTATCACTAACCAACTTGAAAGTCCCTGTAGATCCTTTCTCATTATCCAAATTTAGGCAACTCAGGCTAAATCTTCCTCCTAATTATTAATATTTTTTGTATTTTTTTCCTTTCCTCTCCCTTCCTGTCGTTCTTTCTTCTATTCAGAATATCACTGTGCCTTCCCTAGATATCTGAAATAACCTGCTGGCTTGTTTCCTTAATGCCATTGTTATCTTTTTTTTCAATGCCCACATCTTTCATCACGCATTATGTCTGAATTGAAAAGTTGATCTTGTACTGTCCTGCCTGAAAGCCAGTTTGGCACACAATTCTCACTGCGATTGGCCTGGCTTCCATCACTGGCTCCCCCCTGAGTCATAATTTATGTTTGGGCAAAACCAAAATAAATATGAGTTTTTCTCACTCAGGGAGATTTTGATATATCTTTGCTTTCGATCTTAACATTCTTAGTGTGTGAAGCAGTTATTCCAATTTTGTTTATTTCATATAGTAACATCTCTATTTCATGTTACAGCAAATATCCCTTTCATTGGCTGAAATAGCTGCATCATGCCATGTGTCCAATGCACAGCAGAACTCTATCATACCTACTAAATTTTCGACCTTTCCAAGTTAGATATAAGTTCTGTAAGAGGCAGGATTCCATCATATTTACACTGACCTTTGATTATGTAGCACATGTGAAGAATCTAGCATGTGTTTATTATACAGAATTAAACTAAATATGGTCCCTATAATCATAAAATGTTTTCTAAATGCAGTAATAGGTCAATACTGAAAAAATATAAAGTAGTAAAAATTTTCTAAATCTAGCATATAGTATCTTCAACATTATTCAAATAATTTTTTGTAAACTCAATGATTTTCCCTGGAATAATTTATTCCTTTATTAAGTTGAGAAAGCTAAAACCAAAGTAGAAGACTGACATGAGGTAGAGTCTAAAAGCCTTCTGGGTCCCAAATATTTCCCTCAAATTACCAGAAATAAAACACTTTTTATGCTTTGAAAGTTCTATCAATTAAAAAGCACTTTTTGCTATAGAGGGTTATCAATCATGAATTTATTTGGGTATATTGGAACCCAGAATATTCCCCTCATATTAAAGACCCGTGATGATATTGATTAAAGAGACAATTTTGAATGTGGGTAAAAAGGAAAATGAGTAAGAAGATTGTTTTTAATTGTGGACAGGGGGAGATAAGAATAAGGACAGATGGAAGTGAGGTTGCTTAATTGTTCAGCATTTGAGTAAGCAGGTGGCACTATGGGGGTTCTCCTGGGAGTGTTGTTGCAAAGATCCTTTACTACATGACACTAGCTGGCATTGATTATGTTGTAGACAAGTCACATTAAGATTTCTGCAAAATATTCTACCTGTGTGGTTTCTTTGTTGGCTCTGGCTGAGCCCAAGGAAAGAAAGTTACACACTATAGTAATATAGCACCAGGGTAGATGGACAAACAAAACAAAATATTGTGCTTATAGTCACCCTAGTGCCTGCATGGTACCTTCTGATAAAATAAGGTGTATAATAGCAAAATCAATTTTAAAGTAATTTAAACCCTTAAATTCAATGTCCAGACATAAGAATTATTGAAAAAGAAGTGGTCAACGAATCTTGATGAAATAAATTTGGAGCATATAGTGTTTTTGGCTTTGGCATATAACAGCAACTGTAAATAGAGGTTTCACTATCCTAAAAGATCTCTCTTATTGATATTATGGAAGGTGGGAAAATTTTTGTTGGCCATTTACTGAGAAGGTTGAGTTTTAACAGGAGAGAAAACTTTACATAGAATATGTTGACTATATTCTGACTATAATTGTAAACTTCCCCAGTAAAACTATCCACTGGATGTGGTAAAGTACCTTATTTTCTTGGTTTGTGAAGTATTCATAAGTATAGCAAACAAGATCAGGTATTTGAAACTGAAATCATCACGGAAAACCTGAAATATATCATTGTGTATGTTTCTATGTTTTTATGCAGAAGGATTCTTTTGGTTTATCTACTTAAAATGTTTTATGTTTTATTGGTCTTTTAAATCTAATTCAGTCCATTTTATATGGTTAATGAATTTCTTAAATTAAATGTTATTTAATGGATTTACAGCTTAAAGTTTAGAAACCAGGGTCAGTGATTAAATAAGAAGGCATGAGTTGACATTATGTCCCAGTGATTTTTAGCTCTTGGGCACAAATGAATTAATGATCATAAAGATAACTCCTAAGAAAATGAAAGGCTTTAAGCCCTCCCTTCATTTAAACTTATTTTTACCACTTCTTAAAAATATATATTCTTTCTAAGTGCCAAAAATACACTTGAGAAGACAGAATGTTTCTGCCCACTGCTGAAAAAGTCTAGATAGTTTATGGATTTTTCTTTAAAAGTTTACCAACATCTATAGCATCCATAAAAGCCAAAATGATTCTATTCTCACTGTTGAATTAATTTTGAAATCAAGTTTTCTCAAACCCTATGCTTTCCTCTCTGGCTCTACCTCCAGTAGTTTAGTCAGGGGCTGTGGTAATAAGAAATAACCAGTGTCAGAAAAATTTAGGATTAAGAGAAACAGACTTTTTGTTATCTACCATAAGACTAAAACCAACCAAAACAAACTTAGGGAAAACTTGTTAAATAATAAGAAATAATGGAGGATATAGCTAAGAAGAAACTAAATCAGAGGGCTAGTCATAGTTTTAGAAATTCAACATTCCTACTGTTTTGCTCTATAAAAGAAAAAAATTTTAGAAGAAAAATACAGGAACATTCTGACTTTTTAGAAGGCTGAGTATTGCTGCCTAAGCAACCATTTCATCAACATATTAGCTCCTAACCAACCCAGTCTTTCTGAAAGAAGTTATTAGTCAAAACATTTCATCAGAAGTTAATCAAGACAGCTAGTGGTCTATGTATGTACATACTTCATGACCTGGTGTAGTTTAAATTGATCACATATGACTGGCAGCTGTCAACTCTCACCTAGTCTATGATAAAGAACAAAGAACAAAAATAGGAAACTAAAAATTAAAACCTCGAGCTCATTATATTATGCCAGTTTGTCTTCTGGGCTATTTTAAATACTGGCTTTTCAAAAATTAGAAATATCCAACTATATAATTTTTTAGCTCTACATATTTAGCTATTTTAATGGATTATTTCTGTAGAATTAAATAATTCTAGAGGACAGTGGTGGATAATTTTTAAATGGACAAAAATGTTGACACAGGTATTTATTAAAAACAAGGTCAGGTTTAAAAAACATTATTGTTAAAGAAACTATTGGGTAAATGAGATTGCAAAGACCATTTCCTGAAGAACACATCCAGGATAGGAGGTTACAAGGCCTGGGTTTAGCTCCTTGCTATGTTTCTGATGACTCACTTCAGGAATAAAATATTCCACCCATAAGAAGACTCAAAGCTGCAAACTTGATTTGGTATGTAGGTGTCTCCTCTGTACCCTGTTCAGGCCTCCAGCAGACAGGATAGCATCATTCTTCTTTTTGCTACCCCAGGGTTCCTCCTCCTCTGGCTGGTTTCTGCTATGTTTGACCTTGTGGGGTTGGGATATAGAAAAAGCTTAGAGTGAAACATGGCAGGGAACCCTGAAATTAACAAAAAATTTCTCTGATGTAATGTCAATATTCTAGAGGCTTAGCAAGAGTATAAAGTTTAGTTTGTCCTGAAGTTTGTGAATTCTTTAGAGATCTCTTTGTGTCCCTTCTCCACTCTACTTTCAGCCTTCTAAGGAACTATCAAATCTCATTTTCTTGAAAATGTTACCTTGACCAGGGGGAAGAACAGTGGATAAAGCATTGGTCTGGGACACTGAGGACCTAGGTAGAAACTCTGAAGTCATCAGCTTGAGCGTAGGCTCATATGGCTTAAGAACAGAGTTGCCAGCTTAATTGTGGGATCATAGATGTTACCCCATGCTTGCTGCCTTGAGCCCAAAAGTCACTGGTTTGAAGCCTAAGGTTACTGGCTTGAGCAAGGGGTAATTGGCTTGGCTGGAGGCCCATGGTCAAGGTACATATGAAAAAGCAATCAATGAACAACTAAGGTGCCGTAACTATGAGTTGATGCTTCTCAACTCTCTCCTTTCCTGTCTATCTATCCCTCTCTCTCTCTCACTTAAAAAAAATCAATGTCACCCCATTAAAATTAATTTTCTAAATAAAAAATTTAAAAAAATTTTAATGTTCTAGGGATCCAATGCATCTTCCAGTGGTCCTTTTGTACTCACAGTTTTATTTAGGAGAAACATCCCTTATATATCCATTCCTTCAGCAATCTCTGGGGGTGTAATTACTTCACAGATTTGCCCTCTCTCTGCCAACCCTTTATAAATATTAGGATAACTCAGTCACCAGACCTTGCAAATTTCTTTTGGAGAAGGGTAGCACTATAGAGGAAATGGGTCATTTTGGTGCTTTCTTTAAAACCCTTTATTCCTAAACAAGATACAGAACAGATACTCACAGTTTCCCCCTTTGGGTTGGGAGAGATCGAACCAACTTTTTCTCCTAAGAAAGTTACTTGCAATTCTATTCTTTTATACCCTCCATTTGCAAAAGAAATTTCAGAATTGTCCAATATATTTTTATCACTATTCAAAAAAGAATATTCCCAATCTTGAGCTAGCACCACCTTTAAAACATTATCATACATGAACAACAAATTTTGAAGTTGTACTCTCTGCCTGCCCTTGTTTACATAGAGATAAGTGTTTCTCTACTAGTTCCTGAGAACTTATGAAAATAACCCTGAAATATTATATCTTCTAATATCTTACTATAACATTGCATATGGCTTAAAGTTATGTAAAACTAAAATAATTGGAATGTAAAATGATATATCTACAGATGTCCTTTGGAACTTCAGCTTGAAATGTCCTTAACTGACCTTTTCACTTACCATCATTAAAAAGTATTAAACATTCTTATCCTTGTTTGAAAAAAGATGCTTGTTATTTATTTTTATTTAACAAATAAAGGATCAGTAATGTTTTTAGTTATTTAAATAGACATTAAGTAATGCAGCACTAAGAATTACATTCTAGGGATTACTGAAGCTGCGTTATTCACTATGTTAACAACTAGCCACACGTAGCTATATCCATTTAAAGTAAATAACATACAATATTAAAGATTCTAGTTCTTAGGTGCACTAGTCAGCTCTCAAGTGCTCAATAGTCATAATTGGCTAAAGGCTAACATGTTAGACAGTATAAATATTAAAAAAAAATTGTGTCTGACCTGTGGTGGTGCAGTGGATAGAGTATTGACCAGGAATGTGGAGGTCACTGGTTTGAAACCCTGGGCTTGCCTGGTCAAGGTACATATGGGAGTTGATGAAGGAAGCATCAACTCCCATATGTCTCTCTCTCTCTCTCTTGCTCTCTGTCTCCTCTCTAAAATGAATAAATAAAAACTTTTTAATTTAAAAAGTAATTGTGTCATTTTAGACACTTTAGTTGGATAGCACTGCTCTACAGCAAGATGCCATGATTAAATCCATATGCATGAAATCAGATACTCTGTCAGAAGAGATGGGAAAAACTCAAGAGTTGCTTAGGATGAGAGTCTCTCTAAGGTAGGATTAAGGGTTTGCATCATGTAAATGACCATCTGCATTTTTTGGGACAGATCAGTTTGTTTTGGTGATGAGATTTCCAAAGGTTTTATTTAAGTTGGGGAGTGTAGTAGAACTAGTTTTGCTGAGAAATTATCTTACTATAACTTGATCTAGATCTAACAGCCTCAGAGAAGCTGAAAGAGAGTCTTTAAAAAGGCAAAGTGAGGACTTGACTCAACACAAATTTAACTCACTGCTAAATGTTAATATTTATTTTTGAAAGAAACCCACTTGGTTTACCAGTAAATCAAGTGAAACATTTCCATATTCTTTTCCTGTCCTTAAAATAGTTATGATTTATATCCACAGTCATCTATTAGGATAATGAGAATTGCAGTCATGGTGAGGAAGATGTCATTGGAACTTTACTAGGGACAATTGGAATGTGTTGTCTCTTCTTAAAAATTATTTATTTTTAAAATTGACTTATTTTGTTTCAAAAGAGCAGGAAAAGATGAGATCAAAACTGGAAACGATGAAAAAATATGTCCTGTTTGTTTTCTGTACAAAACAAAAGGTTAGAGTAATTATTTTTTTCTTCAAAATAAAGCAAATAACTCTTTAGTCACCTATAATAGGGCAGAGCTATTTTGAACAGTTTGATGTCATTTCTACATCCCTCAAAGAAACAAAGGGGAAAGTCAGAGGAAAAGGAAAAGGGAGCTTTGATAAGTTTCACCAACCCTCTGGTCCCCGAGAGTGAAGCATCCTGTTTTCATCATGTGGCTGAAAAACAGTGGAAAAAAATTTACTGTGATCAATGGTATCCATGCTTTTGTTATTTCCCAGTTACCTGCCATAATTGCCTAAATAATCAAACTGTATGAGGACCTTTTTAGTGACAATTGTGAAACAATATGTCATTCTGGGTAAAGGTCATGGAAAATTACAGGTTGAGGTGGAGAAACAATGGTGACAAACCAGAGAAGTCTCATGATATGAATAACATTCAGTGTCCTGAATGTCTATCACCACTAGGTTTTATAACAATCCTATCAATGCCTTCAATTAATACTTCCAAATATTGTAAAAGCCTGTGGGCTATTTTATACATAAAAAGTAATAGAAAATTTCATGCTCATAAAGTTGAGGAATCTTTTCCAAACAAAAAATGGCTTTTAAATGGACTTTTTGTGGTTCCTAGGATTACTGTATCCATTAATCATTCAATCATTTAAGAAGACTTCTGGCAAAATGACCTCAGAGATAGCTACTATTTGGAATTCATACCCATTCAGTTGTCTTATCTCAGGTTTCCAGGTACGTTCCTACAACATTTATCAACATAGCATCTATAGGATGTAACATCAGCATAAGGTCATGTGTAAGGTTATAGAAGGAATACCTATTCACCTGTTTATAAACCAGACTGGCTTATAGAACATCCTCTATGCTCAGACAGGAAAAAGAAAACATTGTATATATTTAGTAATAATATTTAAAGCAAAGTTCAGAGTTTCCTTTTCTTCATGAATGCAGTTCTTTAATTAACATAAAATGATTAATCATGGATCTATCCAGTAACTAACTTGAATTCTTAACATCTTTGTCAGGACTTGGAAGAAATATTTAAAAATCTAGATAGTCACCTGGATGTTTGTTTTACTTGTGACCAAACATATGAATATTTACACCTGACAATATAAAATTATATATTTAATGTTTTTCTATGAATTGTGCAGATACAGCCTTAGATTGGAGGCAAGAAAAGTTGAAATAGCCATAGAGCTATTTATACAATTAAATCTTATAAAGGGAGGCTGTGATTTAAACTTGTCATTAGGAATATCATTATAATTTATATGAAATTGGCTTTCTATTTTAGGATTTCTATACATTTTTTCTTTCATTATAACTTAATCTTCCCAATAAGTTGAAAATACTCAAGTATTTAGAATCCCAGAGGATTGTCCCTGGTAATGAACAGAAGTTCTCTCTCCCTCCCCCTCCTTTTCCTGTTTTCAAGTTATGGGCCCAGACATATGGCTGTGAGACAACACAGAAGCAGTGTCAAGAAAACCGTTTTGCTCAAGAGACCTGGCAGCTGAACTCTCTCTAAATGCTTTTAAAAAGAAAAGAAAAAAATATATATTATATATATATATAAATGCCATATATATAAACTGCCTAATTTGTGGAGCCCCTTTTCACCTCATGATGTTGCTGTAGATATGAATGTACACCAAATGAAGTAACAGATTATGAAAAGTAATGTTTAAAGTCTTTTGAGTTTTATAACAAGAGATCTGTAAAGTTTAAAAGCATATTAGGTTTCCCAGAGATTATTAACTCTGGACTACATTTCAAAGTATATTAAGTGCTGTCTGCTTTATACCAAACAGAAGGGAATGTACTACGAGACTAAGCAGACAGAACTAATAAGAGTTGTAATAAATCAAATTAAGAAATATGTATTTATTGAACATCTCCAGCATTGAGTTTAGGTGTGTGGTGTATATAAAATATAAATGAAAAGGTCTGTGGTCTCAAAGAGCTTAAATAAATCTGGAGAGAAAATATAATTGCAAAGAAAATAATAATGCAACATTTAAATAACAATTCAAAATGAATGTCTTAAGGAACATTATGAATAATCAAAATGAACCAAACCAGGAACATAAAAAAGTTATTTAAAATTTTAAGTTATAAAGGAAATTTCATAAAAATATTGCTTTGGAGAATAATGTTGAATTTTAAGATGGTGACATTTCTATTTCTTCAAAGACACCATGCTTTAAGTGAATCCTGTGTTTATTCCCAGTTGGATACTGTGTTTGTAATGGGGGCAGATGGCCAAAATGGTTATAACCAATGGTGATCATGCCATAGAGTTAAAATTAAATTGTAAAATAAAAATTTATAATAGTCAAGTCACTAAATTGCAGTGTAAAAAAATAGATGTTTGCTCTTGAATATATCATAAGATGATATAATCACCAATGTTTCTATTTAATAGCTAGATTTATGTGAATTATCTTCCAGATATGTCCAGCCCTCTAGGATCACTGAAAGATCAAGCTTTAAAGCAGTTATTATTTTGTAACTATGCATATTAATAAAATGAAAAATTATTTTAGCTAATGTAAATTAAGTATGTGCCCATTCTCTTTGACTAGAACACACCTAAACAACTTCTGTTGTGAATGACCTAGCTTTTATTGACATTCAATAGTTGTTATTAAATCAAGAGGTACACAAAAATGTTGAAACCCAATAACATATAGCCATGAAATCAAAATCAAGTAAATAAACAAATAAAATCTTTTAATACAAAAAAAGACTTTACAAACTTAGAGTAAATTAAAACAGAGAAAAGGAGAGAAGTAGGAAAAAGGCCACATTTCTTATCTTGAAGAAAGAGGTATCAATCATCATTTGTTACCTATTTTTGTTAGTTTAATACAGTTCTAAGAATGCCATTAGGACATTACCCAGGTTGGATAGCTCAGATAGTTAGAGCATCATCCCAATATACCAAGGTTGTGGGTTTAATTCCCTGTAAGGGCACATACAAGAATCAGACAATGAATGCATAAAAAGTAGAACAACAAATCTCTTTTTCTCCCTTCCTCTCTCTAAAATCAATAATTAAAAAAATATTAAAAAGACAGTAAGCTAATTTTAAGTACTGAAAGTTCATGCTAAAAACAAAAATAATCCTATAACAAAATGGAAAAACAATAGAAAAGCAAATAAACCAAAATTAAAACATATAACAAAATTAAAAAAAATTGAAAGCAAACATAGCATATCAATAAAGGATTGACAGAAAACAAATAAAAGTGAGTAATTTGGCTCTGTCTGGTTGGCTTAGTGGCAATTATCTTGAGTTTGATCCCCAGTCAGGGCACACATGAGAAGTGATCATCTGCTTCTCATCCCCCTCTCTCCATCTTCCCCTCTCATAGCCAGTGGCTCAAATGATTCAAACATTGGTTTAGGCAGTGAGGATAGATCGGTTGATTTGAGCAACAGCACCAGATGAGGATTGTGAGGTGGATCCCGGTAGGGGAACATGTGAGAGTTTGTCTCTCTATCTCCCCTCCCCTCACTTAAAAAAAAAAAAGTAAATAATTTAAGAAACAATAGTCTAAAATGTATGGACAGGTTTAGGAACAGCATCAGAGTAAATTCAGTAACCTATACCTAGCAACTTTGAGGACCTTTACCACGTATAAAACTGAAGGGCTTATATTAAGTAAAATAAGTCAAATAGAGAAAGAAAAATATTATATGATTTCATATTTAAAGCTAAAACAAACAAAAACAATCTTACAGATACGGAGAACATATTGGTGGTTGCCAGAGGTTGGCGGGACAAAGAAATGAGTGAAGGTGGTAAAAAAATGATAACTTCCAGTTATAAAATAAGTTCTGGGGACCTAAAGTACAGTTTGATGGATACAGTTAATAATAATAATAATAATAATAATAATATACAAATAATATTTTTCTTTAGAGGTCAGGTATGAATCTCTTCATGTTTTTTCTGCTTGGAATTAATTCATTGAACTTTTTGTGTGTTTAGATAAATTCTTTTCATCATTTTGAAACTTGTTTTTTATATCATAAAATATTTTTTTATTTTCTCTTTGAGAATCAAATTATGCATATGTTCATACGGTTGATGGTGTCCAAGTGGTCTATCAAGTTCTAATCATTTATATTATTATTATTATTATTTTGTTCTGTAGAGTGCATAATATCAATTTACCTATTTTTAGTTTTGTTGATCATTTACTCTTTAAGTTCTAACCTTCTGATGATCCCTTGTAGCAATTTTTTCATTTCAGAATTTCTATTTGATTCTTTTCTATAATTTATTTTACTTTTTTGAAAGTCTTTATTTAGTGAGACATTGTTTTCATACTTTCTTTTAAATATTTAGAATTTTTAAAAGTTTTTTGTACTTACTTATAATAGCTGACTTAAAATCTTTATCTAGTATGTTTTAACTTTTTCTGGAACAATTGCTATCGACTGCTTCTTTGTCCTGAGTAGGACCCCCATTTTCCTGTGCTTTTGCATGTTATTTTCATTTTTATCAAATATAATGGTTTTAATTAAAATATAATATGATAATAGTGGAAATCAGACCCCAGATACATTTTTAAACAACTCAAGTAACAAAATAGAATAAAAATAAAATATAAACAAAGAACTATCAGTCATAACTATCCGGTAAAGAAAATGGAAGTGTCATCATTACTCTTTGACACAGAATAAATGAATATGATTAAAGACAAAATTTATACCTAGGAGCAAAGCATTAATTTTATATTTATGAAGTATACTCTATTATTAGAATACTAATGATATTTTGTAAAATAAGTAATTTACCAACAATTTTATTTTTAAAAGCTCAACACTACTGAGTGAAAACAATAGTAATGTAGAAAGGGACAGTAAAGGTAAAATACATAAACTAAATTGCTGTGTTATTACAAACATCTTAAGATTTATAGCCTAAGAACAGATTATAAATGTCTTATTCAAGTAACCATTGAACATTTGAAACATTGATTAAATGGTGCTACAAATTCAATAATTTTTGCACAGCAGGCATTTTATATGTGTGATCTCTGACCACAATACAAAACATTTAGAAATGTAAAAATAGTACTCTTAAAATGTTAATTACTTATAAGTTAGAATTGCCATTATTATTATATATTTATTGTGGAAAATAAACATTGTTTAATTATTTAGGAAAAAACAGGCCCTGGTCCACTGGCTCAGCAGTAGAGCATCGACCCAGTGTGTGGAAGTCCCGGGTTCGAATCCTGGTCAGGGCATACAGGACATGTGCCCATCTCCTTCTCCACCCTCCCCTCTCTCTTTCCTCTCTATCTATCTCTTCCCCTCCTGTAACCAAGGCTCCATTAGAGCAAAGTTGGCCTGAGCACTGAGGATAGCTCCATGGCCTCCACATCAGTCACCAGAATGGCTCCTGTTGCAATGGAGATACGCACAAGATGGGCCGAGCATCACCCCCTGGTGGGCATGCCGGGTAGATCCCAGTAAGGCACATGAGGGAGTCTGTTTGACTGCCTCTCCACTTCTAACTTCGGAAGTACACAAAAAAGAAACCCAAACAACAACAATAACAAAAACAAAGAAGAAATAACTATATGTCATTATTTAAGAAGTATATCTCAGTAACTGATAAGTTAATGCATTAAATTTTTACAATGTGCCTCATTTGGTGATTAAACTCTCTACATAGATTTTTTTTCATTTTACAAATGTGAGTTCTGTATCAGAAAAGTAAATTTCTGTGGAGTCATTTGTGTACAGAAAAGTAAACCCATTACCTTAAATGTATTTATTATTTAAGAGAAAATAATTATAATAAATAAACTCAACACATAAAAGTGATATATACTTAATTCAAGGGTTGAGAGAAACAGAAAGAAAGTTCAAGGCAAGTGAGAGGAAGGAAATCATAATAAGGATTTTAAAAGTATATTTTTGGTTAAAATAGCATTTTATGTTTATACTTTGAGCCCCCTGCCATAAGAAATATGCACATATAAAGAACAAAAAATTCAATAGTGGAAATTCCAAAATGATGACTGAGTAGGCAGATGTTCTAACTTCCACCTCCCAGGACAAAATTGGATTACAAATCAGTTTAAGAACAATCATCTTGAAAAACCAACTTTGGACTAAACGAAGAGGAGTCTATAATCAAGCATCAGAAAAGAAGCCACACGGAGACTGGTAGGAAGGGCAGAGACACGAAAAAAGCTGCCCTGCTCCCAGGAGCAAGGGAGGCGGAGGATCCAGAGAGACCCTCACTGTGGGAGGGTCATCATAAGAGGTGTGACTGCTCTACACCAGACCTGGAGCCCCATCCTAGAGCACTAGGGCCTAGAAAAGGCACCTGGACAAATTTGGTGAGGAAAAGAGCAGGGTTTTTGTCTGTGAGAAAGAGACAGCTTTCTGAGACTCAGACTCCGTCTTAAAGGGTCCACACTAAAAATCTCATTCACAACCACTTAGCTAGGGCTCTGGGGGAGGGAGAGCTGAGAAGACTGAAGTTGTATAAGAAGAGTACAAGTTGGATGCCCAGAGAGACTGAGTGGGGGACGGCCACCTTAACCCCTGTGCTAAGTCATTCTCCAGTATGGCAGTCTCCATATTTCTTGGGCACAGCATCTTCTTGGAGTGGCATCAGCCTGGATAAAAGCTACTGCTCTGCCCTCAGGAGTCTCTCCTCCAGTCAGGGCGAAGGGTCATTCAGAGAGGCCAGGTAAAAGGGGGCATGTCAATGATTCAGTTTTCTGGTGCTGAGGCCAGAGCTACACCCCCACACTCTCCCGAGTTTATGACTAGTGCTTCCACCTCACAGGAGACTCAGTTGAAACTGTGGGTGGCAGACCACACCTCTGGGTCTCAGGGGCCACACCCACTGGACTCCTGGGGTCACACCCTACTCAGGTCTGTGAAAAATCTCTGGAAAGACTGAAGCCTGGGTCCGAGAGGTAGAGCCACACCCACCACCATTTCTAATCCTTGAATTGCTGCAGGCTCTAGACTCTAGAGACCAACAAGCAGCCAGCAGACAGAGGCTGCTAAAGGAAAAACTCAAGGAACCTTGGATTTTTAAGTGGATTTTTCTCCAAGTCCATGTGGGTAAAGTGAGCCTAGGTGCACAGTTGGTATTTCCATGTGCACCTGGACCTCGAAGAGGCAGCCATAAGCTCAGGATTGCTTGTAGCTCCAAGAAGGTTGCCGAGGGCCAGTCATGGGTACTGTCTACCACTGGTCTGTGCCTGTTTTTCACCAGGGAGGCACAGGGCTGGCACAAGGAGTGGCCAGTTGCAGAGAGCATTGGTTCAGAACCTAGCAACCATTGCTAGAGTGGTATCTTAATGAAGGCTCCTCATACCTGGCCCAGCAGAGGTGAGTTCTGCTCTCTGTGATCAGCACCTGTACAGTGGCTCATGTGCATTGGATAGGGTAGAACAACAGAGTGAGCTGGCCTGTGTGTTGGATATCCTATCCTCTGGGATAGACTCCAAAGGGGAAAAGGAGAGAGGCTTGGAGCATGGGCATTCAAAGTGTGGGTTCCTGTGAGCCTATTGTTAGATCTGGTTGAGGGGCATAGCCAGTTTCTGGGAGCCTCAGTCAGACACAGGAGAGGACTCTCTCAGTCTTCCTCCTTGAAACCAAGGTCTCATCAGTTGTTAGAATTTTTTGCAGAGGGGACTGTTGGCTTCACTTTCTCTGAACCTGCTGTTAACCTTGGGAAGAAATAAAATTTGAGTATACATCTTTGGCTGACAGATTAGGCTCTGGAATAGGGGAATCCCTGTACTGAGCTACTGTCAAAGAGACCCCTGAAGGAGAGGGTCCCATTTTTGTTGTATTCTCAACCTCAGCTGCCCTAACTCAACAAGCTTGCAAACTGTAGAGGGATTGGTTGGGTGAAGCCAGTCTGGGCCTGCACTACAGTCTTACTACAGAAGAGTCTGAGAAGGGCTGCAAAAAGAAGTGAAGCAGCTAAAAAGTAGAGGCAAATCTTACGGAGATTGGAGCTTTTATGGAGCTGCTGTCAGCTTTAAGCAGGAAGAAGCTGATCCTTATACACAGGTTGGCCCCTCCCACGCTACCCAGGTACAGAAAACACAGACACAAAAAGCAAAAAGAGCAGTAGCTTCAAACAAGTAGCCAACAGCAGGTTACAAACAACAGCTGACACCAACCTAAGAAGATCTCGAACCAACACAACTGCTAGCTGGTGGCAGACAGCACCAGTCATAGACTCAGCTAGCTACTCAAGCAGCACAGTCAAATGAGGAACCTACACAGACAAAATGGGTAGACAAAGAAATGCAACCCAAGTGAATCAACAAGAGAAATTCCCAGAAAAGTAACTAAATGAGATGGAAGTAACCAAACTACCAGATGCACAGTTTAAAACAAGGATTTTAAAGATGCTCAAGGATCTTAGAGCAACAAAAGATGGACACAATGAGCACCTAAATAAAGAGAAAGCAATCATCAAAAAGGACACTGAAATAATAAAAAGAACCAGTCAGAAATGACAAATACAATATCAGAAATGAAGACTGCACAAGAAGGAATTAACAGTAGGCTGGATGAAGCAGAGGATCAAATCAGCAATTTAAAGGGCAAGATAAACAAAAGCACAGAAATATAGCAGCAAAAAGAAAAGGAGTTCAAAAAGTCTGAGGTAATTCTAAGAGAGCTCTGTGACAACATGAAGATAAACAATATCTGCATCATAGGGAGAAGAGAATGAACAAGGGGTAGAGAACCTGCTTAAAGAAATCAGCTAAATTTCTTCCCTAAATTGATGAAAGAAAAAGTCATGCAAATTCAAGAAAAACAGAGAGTCCCATTAAAGAGGAACTTAAGGAGGCCTACACGAAGATACATCATAATTAAAATGCCAGAGTTAAGAGACAAAGAAAGAATACTAAAAGCTACAAGAGAAAAGCAGCTAATTACCTACAGAGGAGCCCTCATAAGGATGACATCAACTTTTCTACAGAAACATTTGAAGTCAGAGGAATTGACAAGGAATATTCAAAGTGATGCAAAGCAAGAACCTACAACCAAGACTTCTTTATCCAGCAAGGCTGTCATTTAAAGTTGAAAGAGAAATAAAAAACGTCCAGACCAAAAAAAAAAAAAACCCCAGTAAAAACCCCAACAAAACAGAACAAAAAAATTTAAGAAATTCATTACAACCAAACCAGTACTGCAAGAAATGTTAAGGGGTTTGCTATAAAAAGAGTAACAAAAAACATCTAGGAAAAGAGGATTGTATATGTAAAGAATAAATGACAATAACTACATATCAATAATAACTTTAAATGTAAATGGATTAAATGCTCCAATCAAAAGACATAAGGTAGATGCATGGAAAAGAAACAGGACCTGTACATATGCTGTATACAAGAGATCCACCTCAGAACAGAACAAAAGATACACATAGACTGAAAATGAATGGATGGAAAAAAATATTTCACTCAAATGGAAATGAAAAAAAACTGGAGTGGCAATACTTATATCTGACAAAATAGACTTTAAAACAAAGGCTATAGTAAGGGATAAAGAAGGTCACTACATAATAATAAAGATAGCAATGCAACAGGAGGATATAACCGTTGTAAATATATATGCACCTAATATAGGAGCACCTAAATATATAAAGTAGATTTTGATAGACATAAAGAGTGAGATCAACAGCAATATTATAATAGTAAGAGATTTTAAAGGGAGAATGATTTTTATTTTTTTTATTCATTTTTAGAGAGGAGACACAGAGAGAGAGAGAGAGAGAGAGAGAGAGAGAGAAAGAGAGAGAGAGAGAGAGAGAGAGAGAAAGGGGGGAGGAGCTGGAAGCATCAACTCCCATATGTGCCTTGACCAGACCAGTGCAGGGTTTTGAACTGGCGACCTCAGTGTTCCCAGGTCGACGCTTTATCCACTGCGCCACCAAAGGTGAGGCCTAGTAAGAGATTTTAATAACTCATTAATATCAATGAATAGATCCTTCCGACATAAAATTAACAAAGAAACAGCGACCTTAAATGACAAACTAGATCAACTGGATTTAATATATATCTTCAGAACCTTTTACCCCAAAGCAGCAGAATATAAATTATTTTCAAGTGCTTATGGTACATTCTCTAGGATAGACCACATGTTAGGACACAATACAAGCCTCAACAAATTTAAGAAGATTGCAATTATATCAAACATCTTCTCTGATCACAATTTCATGAAACTAGAAATCAACTACAATAGAAATATTGAAAAACATGCAAACACATGGAGACTAAATAGCATGTTATTAAATAACAAATGGAGTAACAAAGAGATCAAGGAAGAAATAAAAAAATTCTCTTGAAGCAAATGAAAATGAACATACAATAACTCAAAATTTATGGGACACAACAAAAGCAGTTCTAGAGGGAAGTTTATAGCATTACAGGCATACCTTAAGAAGCAAGAAAAAGCTCAAATAAGCAACTTAACACTACAACTAAAAGAACTAGAAAAAGAAAAAAATAAAATAAAGCTCAGAGGAAGTAGAAGGAAGGAAATAATAAAGATCAGAGCATAAATAAATGATATAGAGGCTAAAAAATAATACAGAAGATCAATTAAACCAAGAGCTGGTTCTTTGAAAAGGTAAACAAGATTGATGAACCTTTTACCAGACTCATTAAGAAAAAAAAGAGGCCTGACCTGTGGTGGCACAGTGCATAAAGCGTCGACCTGGAATGCTGAGGTTGCCGATTCAAAACCCTGTACTGGTCTGGTCAAGGCACATATGGGATTTGATGCTTACTGCTCCTCCCCCCTTTCTCTCTCTCTCTCTCCTCTCTAAAATGAATAAATAAAAATGTTTTAAAAAAGAAAAAAAAGAGAGAAGACTTAAATAAATAAAATTAGAAATGAAAGTGGAGAACTAAACACTGACACCAGAGAAATACAAAGGATAGTAAGAAAATTCTATGAAGATCTGTATGCCAAAAAATTGGACAACCTTGCTGAAATGGATAAATTCCTAGAAACATACAATCTTCCAAAACTCTATCTGGAAGAATCAGAAAACCTTAACAGACCAATTACAACAAATGAAATTGAAACAGTTATCAAAAATCTCCCAGCAAAGAAAGTCTTGGACTGGATAGCTTCACAGGTGATTTTTACCAAATATTCAAAGAAGAACTAAACCCTATCCTTCTCAAGCTATCTCAAAAAATTCTAGAGAATGGAAGACTTCCAAGCACCTTTTATGAAGCAAGCATTATTCTCATTCCCAAACCAGGTAAAGATACAAAGAAAGAAAACTATCTCTGATGAACTTAGATACTGAAATTCTCAAGAAAACACTAGCAAATTGGATCCCTCAATACATAAAAAAAAAAATCAAACATCATGATCAAATGGGATTTATTCTGGGGAGGCAAGGCTGCTATAATATTCGCAAATCAATCAATGTGATTCATCACATAAACAAAAGAAAGGATAAAAATCACCGGATAATATCAATAGATGCAGAAAAAGCTTTTGATAAAATCCAGCACCCATTCATGATCAAAACTCTCAGCAAAGTGGGAATACAAGAAACATACCTCAGCATGATAAAAGCCATCTATGACAAACTCACAGCCAACATCATACTCAATGGGCAAAAACTAAAAGCAATCCACTTAAGATCAGGAACAAGGCAAGGGTGCTCCCTTTCACCACTCATATTCAACATAGTTCTGAAAGTCCTAGCCACAGTAATAAGAGAAGAAAAATTAAAAAGGCATCCATATTGAAGAAAAAGAAGTAAAACTATCATTATTTGCTGACAACATGATATTATACATAGAAAATTCTAAAGTCTTAGTCAAAAAACTACTAGATCTGATAAATAAATTTAGTAAGGTGGCAGGATATAAAATTAATATTCACAAATCAGTGGCATTTTTATAACATGAACAATAAACTGTCTAAAAGAGAAATTAAGGAAACAATCCCCTTTATTATTGCAACAAAAAAATAAAGTACTAGAAATAAATATAACCAAAAGGTAAAAGATTTGTTCTCAGAAAATTATAAAACATTAATAAAAGAAATCAAGGAAGATACAAATAAGTGGAAGCATATACCGTGTTCATGGATAGGAAGAATAATCATTAAATGTTTATATTACCCAAAAGCAATCTATAAATTCAATGCAATTTCTATTAAAATACCAATGGCATACTTTAAAGATATATAACAAATATTCCAAAATTTTACATAAAACCAAAAAAGAACACGAATAGCCTCGGCAATCTTGAAAATGAAGAATAAAGTGGGAGGTTTCACACTTCCTGATAGCAAGTTATAGTACAAGGCCATTGTACTCAAAACAGCTTAGTACTGGCATAAGAATAGGCATACCAATCAATAAGAGAGAACAGAGAACCCAGAAATAAAACCACACCTTTCTTGTCAATTGATATTTGACAAAGGAAGTAAGAGCATACAATGGAGTAAAGAAAGTCTTTAATAAATGGTGTTGGAAAATAGGACAGGTACATTCAAAAAAATGAAACTAAACCACCAACTTACACCATTCACAAAAATAAACAAAATGGGTAAAATAATTAAATATAAGTCATGAAACCACAAATGTTTTGGATGAAAACATAGGCAGTAACCTCTCTGATATCTTTTGCAGTAATTTATTTGCTGATTTATCTCCACATGCAAGGGGAATAAAAGACAGGATGAACAAATGGGACTTTATCAAACTAAAAGGCTTTTGCACAGCAAAAGACACCATGAACAAAATAAAAAGACAGCCCACAAAATGGGATAATATATTCCTCAATACATCTGGTAAGGAGTTAATAACCAAAATTTATAAAGAATTTCTAAAACTCAACACCAGAAAGGTAAAAAACCCAATTAAACAAATGGGCAAAAGAACTGAGTAGACACTTCTCCAAAGAGCACATACAAATGTTGATAGGCATAAGAAAAAATGTTCAACATCACTAATCATCAAAGAAATGCAAAGTAAATTCACAATGAGATACAACCTCAGACCTGTTTGAATGGCGCTCATTAACAAAATAACACACAATGAGTACTGGCAAGGATGTGGAGAAAAGGGAACCCTCCTGCACTGCTTGTGGGAATGCAGACTTGTGAAGTCACTGTGAAGAACTGTATGGGGTTCCTCAAAAAATTAAAAATGAAACTGCCTTTTGACCCAGCTATCCCACTTATAAGAATATATCCTAAGAATACCAAATCACTGATTCAAAAGAAGATATGCACCCCCATGTTTGTTGTAGCATTGTTTACAATAACCAAAATCTGGAAACAGCCCAAGTGTCTGTCAGTGGACAAGTGGATTAAAAAGCAGTGGTACATATACAAAATGGAATGCTATGTGGCTGTGAGAAAAAGGAAATCTGACCTTTTATGATGGCATGGATGGACCTGGAGACTATTATCCTAAGTGAAAAAGGCCCGGCAGAGAAATACAAATATCATATGATCTCCCTTATATGCGGAATCTAAGGAACAAAATGAACTGAGGAATGAAATAGAGGCAGAGGCAAGGTCAGAGGAACCAGAGGGATACTTTTCAGAGGGAAGGCAGATGCAGGGATGGGTTCAGAGAAGGTGAAGGGATCAGTGATATTATATATACATAACACAGAAATACAAATAGCAGGACAGCAGGTTTCAGAGGGAAGGGCCGTGAGAGTTGGGGAGGCAAAGCAAGTATACATAAGGACATGGGGGAGAGGATGCTTTATTCAGTGGGATGCTTGAATCTGTGTTAACACAATAAATTAAAATTAATTTTAAAAATATAACAAAATACTCAATGAAAACACAATTACAAAAACAAAAATTATACTTTCTTCTGCCAGAAAAACCAAAGTAGTAAAGAGAAAAAGGAAAACAAAAGAAAAAAAAAGAAATGTAGGCTGTGGCTGGTTGGCTCAGCAGTAGATGTCGGCCTATGTGTGGAAGTCCCAGGTTTGATGGGCGCACAGAAGAAATGCCCATCTGCTTCTCCACCCTTCCCCCTCTCCTTTCTCTTTATCTTTCTCTTCCCCTCTTGCAGCCAAGGCTCCATTGGTGCCAAGTTGGCACCAGCACTGAGGATGGCTCTGTGGCCTCCGCTTCAAGTGCTAGAATGGCTCTAGTTGCCATGGAGCAAAGACCCAGATGGGCAGAGCATAACCCCCTAGTGGGCGTGTTGGGTGAATCCCTGTTGGGTGCATGTAGGAGTTTGTCTCTCTGCCTCCTCACTTCTCACTTCAGAAAAAAAATGAAAAAAAAATGTAAGGAAATAAAAACAAACATTTGAAAGACATAACTGAATGCTAAAATGGTTTTTTTTAATATATAATTTTGAAGTCTATCACTAACTAATCATAGTACGTTGGCCAGGACTTTCTTGAAATCTTTATCCTAACTTTAAACCAAAGGCAAACATTTTTTACCAATAAACGTACTGTTTGCAGTATTTATATATACACAATGCTCCTGCTCTTTTTTTTTTTATTCTGATGTACCAAGCTCCTCCCATTTCAGAGCTGTTATATACACTTTCCTTCCTTACCAGTCTGTCCTTGCCCTCACTTTGAACACACTAGTTCCTCAGGATCACTTCCCCGGATAGTATTAGGTTCTCATAGTACATGTTCCCACAATACTCTTGTTTTACCCTTAGAGCACTCATTACCATTTTCACTGTGGGAAATGAGCTTTCTACTGCATCATTTCCCCTGTAAATCCCATGAGGGCAGGGCTATGTTTGATTGGTTTTTGTTCTGTATCCCTAACAACCTGCCGTAACGTAATTCCTGCCTCATGAGTTTGGCTTGGTATGTATTTACTGAATAAATGAAAGAGTATGACTTATAACGGCTTTTTTGAAAAGATAATCTATTGTTTCTTTTGCCCTGCCTTGACCCTTATAGTATGCCAAGATTTCTTCTAAGATACTTCAACTTTTCAATTTTAGAGGTCCTCACGAATCATTTTTTAAGATAACAGTTCTTTCATTCCTTGACTTGCACCCCTTACCTTGCTTTGTTTTACTTTCTAATCACCAACTAATGTGTTATGTATTTATTTCCACTCTGCTGCTGCCAACTAGAATGTAAGCACCATAAGAAAGGGGACTTGGTCTGTTTGATTTGTTGAATGCCTAAGAAACCACTTTATGGGTTCTCAATAAATAATTTTAAAGGAATCATGAGAACTCAAAATGGATTTCTGATATTGTAGATTCTGAAATTATTATTATTAACAAAAGCAAAAATTGTTAATGTTTAACTATTCACAATGTTCTATTTTCCTCTGAAGAAGAGTTCTTGGAGTTAATATCTGCTCCCAAATTCTTCTAATATATAATGAGAAAAAAATTAAATTTAGAGAGGGCTGGTTGATATACATTAAAACAGACTTAACAATAACTTACAGAAAGGGAATAAAGAAGAATGGCATAACCTGGTTGTGGGTGAGACTATTTTGCATTGGGATTTGATTGCAGGTAAGAGAATTTTAAGTAAATACCTTTTGAGAAGAGAGTGATGGAGTGAGATATTAGTCTGTGCTTTAGTATGGCACACACTAGTTTTCATGCATTTTTTAGCATTTCTTTGAGATACAAGGTAAAAATTTGATATATTTAATTTTAATTTCATTTGCAAGATTTTATATCTTTGAAAACAAGCCCACTCAGCAACTATGAACTTCCAATTGTATTGGGCACATAATGAGGCTTAACTCCTGGGATAGTGAACTCAAAGTGAAGTTCTCAATTTTAACTCCAATTCAAATTATTACAGTAGATTTGAGCCAAGCATTTATTTTATTAAACTTGTATATTTTTGGAAAAATACTGTAAGAAAAAGGAGTGGATAGTATTGGCAAACTCCTTGAATCAGGACAGTCCTCTAAAAATAGACACAAAAAGAAACACATAAACATACACACAAGCTCTTCCCAACACACACATGTGAAAAATATACATAAGAAAAAAAAATAATCAAATTTTCACTGAGGTCAAAATTGCATATAAGGGAGAATGTGCTGTTTTGGGACTGTATGTTCTAGAGGGTGAACAGATCCTACAAACCTGTGTATGTGTTTACCAAACAGAAGAAATCTTAAAAATTTCTTTTCTGTTGTTGCTGCCTGGGAGCATTTAACCCAACCTCTAAAGAGTCCCTGTTTCTTAAGGAGTGAGAGTCACTTCTGGAAATGTGGAGAAGATTGATCGCAGTCAAGCTTAGATTAAGTCAAAGTTTCTATTCCCACAAATGAAACTGAATCCTTGGGGGCTTGAAAATTGCTATGGGATTTTCAAATATACAGGCCTTGGAACCACTGATACAAGCTAATTGCTAACAGAAACTTGAGAAACTGGCAGAAAGAACCATGCCAATGACTGGTGACAAGATTTTTAATGGCAAGGAATAAAAAGTCTAATAGGCTGGGATGTTCTGCTCACTAACTTATTCTGCAGATTTTGGCCTCAGGCTTTATTGGTGTATTAAGCCAACTGTATGGCCAGTCGTGTGCTTTGCTCTCCTATGCTTTAGAAAAAGTCTAAGAACTGATGACTTGTTTAATTTAAAATGAAGAAGAAAAGTATTATTTCTGTTTATATTAGATTACAGCTTCTAACCATATGTTAGATAACTGCTGAAGTGATTTGCCATGGGTCAGGGAAGTAAAGCTTGGATCTTTTTATGGAGTTGGATAAAACTCGAAAGAGTAATGTTCAAGCCATGTTTGCTAAACATTCTTGAATTTCATAACGAAATCCAAAGAATAATTTGAATATTTACTATTGGTTAACTTCACCAAGGTCAGGAAGAAAAAACTGTCACTCTAGCTGCCCTCTGGAAGTTGGATTATGTAATGACATTTAGTTGTGAGATGTTGGAGCAGCCCTGAAAGTCAAAAGCTATGCAGGCAAACCTCAGTGAGTGAGGTGCTGGTGGATAAAAGGTAGGACAGTTGGTCACAACATATCAGGGTATTCCTCAGAAGGACACAGAATGAGCATTATTACCCTTCATTTGAATTTAGTATGTAAGATTGAATCATAATTATTTACGACATAGCTACAAGTTGTGTTTAGAAGATAAATGCAAACAAATTAGTGATGTATGCATTGTAGAAAATGAGAAAGGAAGAGGCTATGTTGTTAATATTGGTGGGGAGGGATATATTCCAAATGGAGATAAAAAGACAAAGGAAAGTTTTGGCAAGGAAGGTCATCAGTACAATTTAAAACTGACTGGACTTTAGCAATCATTTAACCTAACTTGTTTGCTTTATTGATTAGAAAATATCTGATGCCTCTAAATCTCAACTAATCCATAGAATTAGAACAGACAGTCGTCAAATTCCAGGTAATACTTCTCAGAGATGAAATAACTAGGATCTTGTTTGGAAGACCCAAATGGTAAATTAAGATTTGAAGAATAATTGTAGGACCAAGGAGAAGGGTGAAAGACAATATGCATTTACCCAATTCTCAGTGACTGTGAAAGACTAACTAAAAGCTTAATAGATATTGAGAAGAGAATGGAGATTAGATGGTGGTATATGTAACAAGTAGACTGATCATCACTAAAATGGTTTTATAATATAAAATGTTTGTTATAAGAATGGCGATGGATATTACACAGAGTCAGTGACAGTCACATAGAATAGTTTCAGTCATCACCCTCTCACAGTCATTTTAATTTTTCTTGTGCATGTACTGAAAAGTCAAAGAGTGGAAGAAACCATTGATACTGGCAATCAAAATTTGCCTGTGATGACTGGAATGCCTGGTGCTAACGGTTACTACCTTCAGCCTTTACAAAGATAAGCGTTGGTGAAGGGGAGCCAGGACATAATGCAGAAAGAGAAAAGAACGAGGACAAAGAGCCTCAGGCTTTATTGATGCATTAAGCCAACCGTATGGCCAGTCGTGTGCTTTGCTCTTCTATGCTTTAGAAAAAGTCTAAAGCTCTTCTATGCTTACAATTAAATGGGGTTCTTTTAGTACTACTTGCATAGATCTGCTGCTCTATTGGCTCTTTTTAATTTTCTCACATTTTCTCTATACCTGATCTCCTTTCTGAAATGAATTTCTTTCTTTGATTTAAAAACTATTTGTTCAAGGCACTCTTGAAAACCCTTAAGCCAATGGACTATGCATTTGTTCTGTTTGTTTATTTATGTGCCATGTAGCCAATATAAATATAGTAAACAAACCACCAATATTTGTAGATTTGATTGCTTTTGTCAGTTAATGGTTAAATCTTCATAATGTCATAAGTTTGTGGCCATTGGTGCACAGAGGTTATATTTAGTCAAAGAAACATAAGAAAAGGAAACCAACTCTCCTAAGGTCACAGGCACAAAATCAGAAATAGATATAAACTTTTTGCTTCCTAGTTTCATATTTTGACACTACATTTAACTTGTTTTATACAAGTTATATCTGCTTGTATAATATTTTATACAAGCATTTTATCTGATCCAAGTTACTTGAAAAAGTGGGCCCGAAAATGATTCTCCTTTTAATGTCTGTTGAATATAGTGATATATGGATGGTATAAATAGTAAAAACTGTAAAATAAGATAAGGTATTCCCTTAAAGATAAAAAAAATACATTATCCATGCTATATATAAAAAATTTAATTGAAATTAGACCCAGCACTGAAAAATCCAATCCAGTAGTTCATCTAACATCCTATGCTTTAACATTATTGTTGTGTACATTTAATGTGACTTACAAAAAACCGTTACTCTCAACAAAGGGTAGAAAATAAAGAATAGATCTATGTAGTATAAAATAATATCTCAACAAAAATAAAACTGTCAATATACTTCCATCACTCTTTATGGTCTGTTATGATCTGGTTCTTGCTGATATAATGAAATTTGAAGTACTTGCTTACATATGAAATTTGAAGCACTATGGAGACTCTAAAGAGACTTTAATGGTGATTAATGATAATTCTAAATATATATATATATATATATATATTATGTATATAATATAAAATATATTTAATTAAATGACTTAAGATGTTCAAAAAAGTCTTGTACAAACCTAAAACAAGCTTTTGATTTCAATTTGAATTTATTCCTCTTTTAAAAATTACTTTATCCATGATGTGTTTTAATCACTTATCATTGTAGATAGTTCAAAGGGCAACATGTATGGAAAAATAAAGGCATGATTGACTAGGTGTTGAATTTGTGTCTTGGCACTGGTCCAGAGAGAAATTATTAGTTTGAGCTAGCAATAAATGTGAAACCATGGGCATCGTAAGTCACAACAATGACATTAATCTGAATATGAATCAGATAAATGGGTAAAACTAAAACATTTTCACTTAGTTCAAAAACAGCTCCATGAGGTCAGTTGAGAGAAAATAATAATTTTCACACTCAAGTTGATGTACAATCCTTTTTATTTTATCAAAAATTTTAATTTAAGAAAATGGTCCTTATACTTGAATAAGAATTTTTATTACATACATCAGAAACATATATACTTAGGATGCTGGTGATGCTGGTCAGGGCAAAATATTTTTTGAGGACAGGATATGCATTTTGTTTCTCACAGTGTTTTGTCTAGTCATACCATTAGGGGCTTGGAGGATGAGTATTTTTTAAAGCCATTGTTTTATCGTCATAAACTAATTTTGTTAGTTTGTCTGGTTCACCATAGAAGTTGTCATTCTTAGAAAAACATCATGACAGCCAATTAATTGGTGGACCATATTAGATAATTTCAGAAAATCACTTGGAAGACTTTTGAGCCCTATTTTGATTCATCCCTAATATATATACTTAATCAGGGTTTTAAAAGAAATCCTTGGGTAATAACACTTTTGACCTAATTTTATACATTAAGGAGTATTCTAAAAGATTTCTGCTTTTGGAGCTGTCTGGATATGTTAACTTTAATTTGAAATATTTGGTAATTGGTCAGGATCAACATGTTTGAGTTTCCATTACCTTATTTCTGGATATAAGTCTATGGTAATGTGGCAATCAGAGGAAAATAAAAAAAGGGAAAATGTCAGCCAAGTAATTATTTGGTATTATGCTAAAATAGCAACAATAAAATTGTTTTGGAAATAATATATTTTTTTAACTTCTATAAGCCCAACTGGGTATAGAAGCAGTCAAATAAATATACTAAATTAGTAATGTTAGCTCATCAGAAACAAATATATGTTTCATACACCTTTGGAGTTTTGATATGAGTATTTTTCTATTTATAAATATTTTTCTTTCAATCAGACAGATAGACTATATGTAAAAAATATATTTCCCTACTGTTCTTTGTGTATAAGACAGCTGCTGTTGTTGCTTTGATATTTTCTATTAAGACCTACTTGTATTTTTCTCAGAGGCACTGCTAATATTCATACTGATGGCTGTTAGTCATACTGATGGCTCCTTTTGTCAGAGGATGTGTCAATGTGGGATACCTAATTCCAGAAGGTTCTAGAAGAGCAGAAGAGCTGCCTATATCTGTCGTCTTCTAGCTCAGTTAATTCCAGAAATGCATATATGAAAATAATCAGTTCTTGCATACTAGACCAAAGGCATCTTCAAGTGTCATTATTTGTTTTGGAGATTCACAGTAGAAGCAAAGCCTGAGTAGAGTAGCAAACATAAAACTACATTGCACACTTAAAAAACAACCAAAAAACAAAACTACATTGCACACGTGATTATTACTCTGGGATGGTGATGCATAGTTTTTATCAACCTGTGCAGGAGAGGGTTAAAATAACTAAGTACATTAAAAGATTATATTGAAGTGAAAAAAATCTATTTTTATGTTTGAAGAAAATATAAAATTATATAGGGTAGGTGAAATTTTTATGTAACTCAATTTTGTTAGAATATAGAAAGCCAATTAGATAAAATTAAATTTCAAGCCTGATTGATTTTCAAAATATTCATTGTAAGCACAGCATTTGATGTTTATTATATTATACAGGAAATATCAAAGACCGTCTGCTGCATGTAGGAATTAGATGAAACCTATACTGTCAATAGCCTAGCCAGAATTTTGATAAAGTATTATGACACTTCTATATTATACAGCACCATAAAATGTTAAACATACACAGAACACAAGACTATAAGTTTCAAAAAGCACATACTGGAGCTAGAGTGTTTTGGCATTTATAGCTGGCAAGCACGGGAAGATAATGAGGAGTTTGATACCTTGGAAATCATAACCATGAAATATGTAACAATAGTTTTCCATCAAGATGGATCATATATCATGCAATATTGGAGGATAATTCAAGTCTGCAGTGCAATCTGCTTTTCATTTCATGTGGAGGGCAATGTAAGCCATAATTTACTCAGGTAGTGCTCATGTGGGAAATAATGACAAATTTAAAGCAACTCATGACAAAAAATATCCACATAGGAAAAACATGAAAGAAATGAGGTCTTCTTGGCTCTCAACTCCCCTTGTTCCCTACTATTCTTATCTTTCTTCTGAAGTGAAAAATATTTTCTGTTAATATGGATCCATGATAAATTTTAAGTTTTAATTAAAAAATATAAAGGGTCATAAACAATTACAACATGGTGTTTCCCAAATTATGAATTGAGATAAAATGGGATAAATTATCTACATGATAGTTTGTTGGAGATATCTCAGTCTCCTGGAAAACCAACATTTAAATAACTAACTACTAAAATAACTTTCTATGTTAAGGTGTGCAATAATTCTTTACTCATAATTCAAATATATCTTTATCAAAATTTTTTTTCATATAACAGAAATGGAGTTAGGGTAGCAGAAGATCAGTACTGGTCTTCTGGATTTTGGAAAAAGCTAAAGGATTGATATTCTTATTTAATGTTTCATTTCAATATTCAGTAAAATATTTATAGACAGTAGGAATACAGAAGGAATTGTTGGTAAGAAAGAGAATACAGGTAGTCCTTTGTGATCTGACAAAAAAGTGGGCCCTCTGTGTCCTCTGGAGTTTCCCATCATCTGTGTCGGTTTTGGCCAGCTGCTACTTGGGCTCTCTATCTTGTGCCAATGGGTAAAGATACATTTAGCTAAAGAGAAGTTTAGGAGTTTGGCAGTATGGACCAGAGCTGTAGTTACATCTCTGCCCTTACTTACTTTTTAAAAATAAATATGACAATATCTCTCAAGTCTAAAATTTAAGGACACTGTTTTAAGAATGGAGTAGACATGAAAAATGTTGAACATTGTGTTTATTATTTTCTATGTAAGCTGAAGATTATATCCTTATCTTTCTTTTTC
Organism: Rhynchonycteris naso; assembly: GCA_037038555.1. Classification (NCBI taxonomy): domain Eukaryota; kingdom Metazoa; phylum Chordata; class Mammalia; order Chiroptera; family Emballonuridae; genus Rhynchonycteris; species Rhynchonycteris naso. The sequence goes on from CM072997.1 coordinate 150,583,046, forward strand.
TTCTTTTATTTTCTTTATTTTTATTTTATTTTCTTAGCAAAAGAGAGATAGGAAGGAAGAGAAATGAGAATCATCAACTCATAGTTGCACTTTTAGTTGTTCATTGATTGCTTTCTCATATGTTCCTTGACTAGGGGGCTCCAGGTAAGCCAGTGACCCTTTGCTCAATCCAGTGATCTTGGGCTCAAGCCAGTGACCTTGGGCTTCAATCCAGTAACCGCTGGGTCAAGCCAGCAGCCATGGGTCATGTCTATGATCCCACACTCAAGCTGGTGACCTCAGGGTGTCAAAACTGGGTCCTCAGCGTCCCAGGTCAATGCTCTATTTACTGCACCACCACCTTGTCAGTCTATTCTTATCTTCCTGAAAATAAAAAACAAATCAGTTTAACAAATGAAATTATTTTAATACTTTAACTTTCTTGTACTTTAGTTTTAGGCTTTATTTATATTTCTAAGTATGATGATAATAATAGAAAAATTGACTATTACCTTTCAATTATTAAAGCTAACTTGAGAAAAATATTAAATTGAGGTTGATATAATTTCTCAATCATTTTAGTTTGGCTTTAAAATATTTTCATCTTCAAATTTTATATTTTTTGTTATGAGGAGGATAGGCATTATTACAATTGGGTTGGATTCTTGTATTACTTTCAGAAAGATAACATGTAAGGCAATGAGTAAATTCCAAGCATACCTTTCTGAAAGGCAAATGTTATGTAAGCATGCAGCCTTATATTCCCAATGTTCATTTCAAATTTTTAAACTTAATTCCTGTTATTTTCACATAGTCATTGTTTTCTAGAGATACAGAACAGTTGTGAAATGGTTGACATTTTGAGTGTTATTTTTTAATTTTATTATAATCATTTCCCCCATTAAGTCAAGAAACTTTAATTTTTTTTTACAATCTTTTATGTCCTCTTTGCCAATTATGTAATCATTTGAGATCTTCTCTTTGTGGTTCCTTATGATGTAATCAATATCATCCCTTTAATCTTATTAATTGTAAATTTAGAACATAAAATAATAATTTGTATGATATAAAAATAATACAAAAATGAAATAATTTATAAAACTTATTATATAACAAGCACTCATGAAGAAGGTTTGTGTTAAATAGACTTATACTTTAAAGCCGGGTTTACTTACATTTATTTATTTACTTATAAACTCCGTATTTCACAAAGGAATTGTCAGAGCTTACAAAAATAAACTTAAGAAAGATAAAACAAATAGTTAAGAGAGACACAGCAAAGGGAATATTAAGGTTACACTCTAATAAACCTCTTGATTATTAGAAGCATAAATATATGTGCTAGACATAAAGTACTTACTAAAGTTAGGTCACAAATTTGGCCTCAAAGCTTTCAGCAGTTAAAGCAAAAAGGGAACAAGCATTGGTTGTAAGAATCACAGTGATCCTAGAACAGAAAAAGGAAAGCAAAATAGAAAACAATAATCGGGGGGAAAAATACCTAAAAACTAAAAAATCTGAAAAATTTCTCCATGGCTTCTCATAAACAGGAGATGTAATATAAATATTCATGTAGTAAGAATAATGGCACATTTTATTGGACTGTTTCTTATAGTGCTTCTCAATACAAGCAACTGGTATCAAGTTACTGGTCAATTTAATAAAAACCAATAAAAATGATGCCAAACATTTTGGTTCAATGCCCAGCCTTTTGGTTTTATTAAAAGACAGAGTAAAAACATAAAAGAATAAATATTGACCATGCCCATCAAACCTGAATCTACAAACAATTCTCCATAGTCTATGTTTTGATTAGGGTTAAATAGCAGAGTTAAACATTTTTATCTGCCTGAAAAAAACTTGCAGGGTATATATATGCTGTTGTGGATTAAGAGCTGAATCATATCTCTCAGCATTTCGTTAAAAGTAAGTTCTTCATCTACTTTCCTTATCTGAAAAACAGTAGGACATAATCTTAAGAAGAGGTAGGGAGAAGAAACAATACATCAGCCCCAAAAAATAGAAATTATAACGATGGTTAGCCACAGACTTCTTAGGAAAGATAAACTCAAACTCCACAGACTCAGTGCTACTGATGTAAACAAAAGGTGGATGTGGATAGTGATGATGTTCACGGCAGAATGTGTGTTTAAAAAGAAACAGTTGTTTTTAGTATATTTGAGGTCAAACACCACTCACATTTAGTAACTGTGAAAGTGACTTAAAATGCATACTTGGGCTATAAATATAGTTTTGACTTACTTGGTTTTCCACAAAATTAAAAATGAAATGCCACTACTTATTTGACAAACACACCAGCTATTTGGGTCAAATGCCTTCTGGGAAAATCTGAAGAATGTCCTATTGCTTTAAAAAATGCACTTTTAGAGAAAAGAGGAGAGTTGCTCCTCATCACTATGAGAAATGGTAGAGAAGAGAATTCTTGAAAAAATTTCCAGGTCTGTATTCTAAATGAAAAGTAACTTCTCATTTGCCTACTCAGCTCCTTCCAGGGCCACACAGCAGTTTTGGTCTATAGCTTTTTTTTGTTCTCCTGTAACCTATCATCCTCACAGTACTGAAAGAGTTTAAACAAAAATGACTTTGTTTGGTTCTGCAGAATTAACAGGACAACTCAAGCTTATTTCTAATTGAATGCAGATGTTTTCTAAGCAAAGAAAAGCTTCAGCTTTGTGTGCATAATTCTCACACTGCCCTAATGGAGGGAAGTGGATCCAAAATTAGCAACTTTGTTAAGCCAAATCTGGCCATGTGCCATGTAAATTTTTTTCTTTCCAAGGGCCCTCAAACAGAAAATCTTTAAAAATCCATACAGGAAAGGTCACCATGTTTCTAAGAAACCTAAAAAAAAATAAAGAAGGGAAGACAAACTGATCAGTGTGACACCACATTACATCTTCCCTCTGCTCCCTGCCGCCAGAAACAAAACCTTCAAAAATTCACAAGAATTTTGATCTCTCCATGACAGAACAATAAGCTTTGGAGGGAATGAGGTCAATCCAGGGTTCTGTTTTGACTATCTCAAGACTGAGTTGCTGACATGGACAAGCCGGTGAACACTAGATGAAGAAAGAGGCACTCTGTGATCTTTCCACTCCTTGCTTCAACAATTTGCTACTAGAGATGTTACACCTCATTGTCCCTTCCAGACACACTTGAGGCTGATAATATAGCCTTTTAAAATAAAATAAAATGTGATTATTGAAAATCTCATAATTAGGTGGCTTGTATACAGTATCTGTGCTCTAGAGGCCTGACCACAGGAGAGCCAAGAGAAAGAATGCACAGCCAATGGAAGTTTGTGCTCATGTAGAGGAGGTGTTATGCTCTCTTTCTTTCCCATTAGTGAAGAATTTTAGGACAATTAAGCAAACTCTTAAAATATGACATTACAATCTAATGTGAAAATAAATAATCCCTAGAAAATACACATTCATCATTGGGAACAAAGTGTGGAGAGAAAAATGGTATAATAATAACGCTAATGAACACAAAAAACGTCAGGCCCTGACATACACAGTTGATCCTTGAACAGCATGGGCTTGACCTGCTTGGGTCCCTTTTTATTCAATAACTATCCAGTCAGTTTCACTATCACTGGCTTTCACATTGGCATATTCAACCTACCACGGAACAAAACAGTATTATTGATACACAGTTGAAATCATCATATGCGAAAGGCCAACTGTATGCATTTTTCTATACCATTTTACATGAGGGACTTGAGTATCCACAAATTTTGGTCTCTGTGAGGGTTCCTGGAACAAATTCCCTGGAGCTACGAAAGGACTATTGTGTTTAGCATTAGATTTTGGCAGGTATTGACCTAAAGATGATTCTTAACTTTCACCAGCATCTTAAGTCCCTTACTCAACTGACTGAAGTGAGAATAGTCTAATTTAAGAGCCTTCCTGCTACCTTTCCATAATTGTATTTTTATTAATTTAAATAATATGTTTGCATTTTTTAAAAGTTCACCTACAAGTATAGCATCACAATAGATTGTAATGATAAAAATAAATTGGTCTGCAATGAATTTTGCCTTCATGGAATTATCTTTCAAGGATTTGATTATACAATTATGTATATATTAGTTTAGGTAGAAAAAGATTTCTTTGGCATATGGTTGAGAATAAGGATTTTGAGCAAAGCTCAACATTTTGAGGAGAGAAGAAAGAAAGAAATATTTATCTCCATTTTTTTACATTTTATAATAGACCTTTTATGGAAGCTTCCATAACCATGTCAAAAGTAGGTTAGAACTTTGAGAAGCTAGAAGTAGAATCTAACTTCTCAAGAACTAGGTTTTCTCCTGCTCAAATGATATATATGAAAATAGAAAAGTCATGAGAGCATATTCTACTACTTTTCTTTTGCCATAGTGTAGAAAACAATTATTAATTGGGAAGTTTTAATAGGTTCAGCCCATTTCTAAACTGTTGCGAAAACAAGTGTGTTAGGTTTGCTCGTTTGTACTTTGCCTAATTAGTGCATGAGCACAGGTGCAGCACCACACGTGTACAGTCTATGTAAGGTTGCAGGTGCTTGTCCTCAGGGTGGTAGATTGTAAAATGAGGACTGCCTACCGCCATTGGGAGGGGCCATTGTTGCTAATTTTTAACAGAGAAGGAGTTTTTACCACAGTCTGTTTTGCTTATGAGTCCTGAGGGAGAGGGAGAAGAAGTTTTGCCCTGCCTGCTTGCTTGTCCACCATTGCAAGACTCTAATAAATTGAATGGCCCTCCATCCTCTAGCTCCATAGTTCCTTTTCCATCTGCTGGAATCCAAGGGGAACCTTCATGGTCACTGCCACTGGCCTTACATCTGGCACAGTCTGCAGGATTCAGATCAGATTGGTATGGCTCACTGTTTTCCAGCTCCACAGTTCCTTTACCATTTGCTGGAATTCAGTGTGAATCTGCTTGGCCAGAACCACCTATAAGAAAATTTGGACTTTAATGATAAATAATTACTATGCTATCTGAAAGTGAAAATAACAGTATGAATGTCTAAGAAAAAGAGTTGTGGGAGACATAAGAAATGTATTTATAAACATCATCCACTTGAGTGTCCTTAAAGATTCAAAATTGTTAAGTTTCTATATATCGGGTAGCACACCTATCTAACCTATTATTTTAACAACAAAGCCAAGATGAGTTGAATATAGGTGTTAAAAAATTATAAAGTGCAGCCTGACCTGTGGTGGCCCAGTGGATAAAGCGTCGACCTGGGAACACTGAGGTCGCCAGTTCAAAACCCTGCACTGGTCTGGTCAAGGCACATATGGGAGTTGATGCTTCCAGCTCCTCCCCCCTTTCTCTCTTTCTCTCTCTCTCTCTCTCACTCTGTGTCTCCTCTCTAAAATGAATAAAATAAAAAATAAAATAAATTAAAAAAAAATTATAAAGTGCATATAACATTAAAGAAGAAAACAAAACATTAGCAAACCAAACCGAAACCTGATTATTTTCAGTTTGAAGGAAAAGGGAATTATTTCCTAAGCATTTTCACATTCAAATAGTGGTGGAAAATGGCAAATTATCAGTAACCAAAGAATAAAAGACATTTTAAACCAATTTCAACCAAAAAGACTAACTAGGAATATTTACTCTAGTGAATAGTTTTGCTTTTCTTCCATGAAGTTCTAAAGAGTTTGGGTACATAGACACAGGGGTGAAAAGCAGAAGGCTTTCCTATCCGCCTTAATATTTCAATATTAAGCAGCTCTAAATGTATTTATTTTTTGGTTTCTTTTCCTTTGGGTTTTAGTCTGTTACCTACTGTATTTAGTTACCTCTAGAGCACATGGCTAATAGCACTTAGTTGAATAACTTCTGCCTTTCAAGGGAATTCATAGAGTGGTAGTTTCAGGTTATCTTGCAATTGATTGTTTTTAATGGATGGGACGTTTTGTTTAACTAAGGATTTCTGACCTTTAAGACTGTTAGTATTTCTAGGTGATATTTACTCTGTTGATCTCTTGCTTTCATTGTTTCTTTGCACTCTTTGTGTGCAGTTTCTATGTTTAAGCTAGTGATTTCAGTGTATTTTGAAACTAAACACTTAATCTCCTTGGTTTGTATACTTTCTGGTCTGTGCCTATGGAAACACTCTCCTAATGCATTAGAGACATGTTGAAATCTTGGTTTCAGATAAACTCTACTGCTTCTTGTTATTGAGGGTGAGGAGAGTGACTTGATATTGTTTGCAACTTTGCTTTATTTTCTGTTGAATCTTTTTTTACCTAATAATATCAGGCCTTAGAATTTTAGACAGCTGTTGAGGAAAGGGAAAAAGAAAATAATAATTCATACAAGATTTTCATGCTGTGGGATATTTTCTACTTGCTGGGAGTGATAAAGGGTAACATGATACCGTTAAAAGAGTGCTATTTATTCCCCAAAGATCATATCACGTTATAAAGTTTCTACCTAGTACCCTGAGGCCAATTCTCCAAAGTTGGGAGAAGATTAAGGGGGTGGAAGGTGTGTTCACATTTGACCAGTAAAATAAAGTTAAAAAAAAAATGCTTAAGGAGATTCTAAAAGAAAGAATCAAACAACCCAAAGGGTGTGTGAAAATAGAAAGTCAGTGAGACACTTAGAGAGAGGAAAAAGAGAGAGAAAGGGGGGAGGAACAGGACGCATCAACTGCGGTGTTGCTTCTAATATGTGGTTTGACCAGGCAAGCCCAGGGGTTGGAACCCCTGATGTCAGCATTCCAGGTCAAATCCCTATCCACTGCACTGCCACAGGTCAGGCTGTGGGAGCCTTTAAAAAAAATCTTAGTAATGTGTTCTGTGTTATGTGGGCTCACCCTATAACAGTTTTAATTACCTGGAATTGTTAGATTGCTGCTCTAAGATACCTGCCTTAATCCCCGCCCAGCGGCCGGGCCCTTAAACAGGAGGCAGGAATTGCAGCAGAATGGTAAATTGTATTCACTCCTCCCACTCACGGATGCCATCCAATCATCCCAGATTGGTCCTGTGTTAGCTAAGCAATCCTGTTCATGGACGGTTCATGTTTGGAAACCTCTCCTGGGTCTTGGAAGAATAAAAGCCCTCATTAAAAGTGAGGTACTTAAGCGGTCCCAGGAAGCAAGAAATTGCAACAAATACCACTCCATTTGTTGGCTTTTAAGAATTGAGAAGAGAGAGATTTAGCACCAAGGAACATTTAAGAAAGAAAAATCAAGACAGTATAGCAGAAGCTGGGGGAGGAGGGAACACGTGGAGTGAAAATTCCCTCTGCGCCGAAGGAAAGCAATAAGAGTTCTCATTTAACCACGGAAAATGACTTGAGAATCACTTGTACTTTGAAACGACTTTAAATTGCAAACTAATTTCCCAGTGGGATATGTTGATGGCATACTGTACACAGCATAAATAATGAGTTTGCAACCAAGACCTCAAATAAAGCAAAGCACGTTCGTGGAATTTATGAACAATCTTTTTCCCCCTGATCTGACATTGCAATGTTAATGCTTCCAGTTAGGAGTTTTACTGTGTCAGCAGGTGAGTTCCCTGGCAGTAAGTCAAGCTTTAATGGAACCTGCTGGTAGAAACGATGATGCCGCGGCAGTAAAACTCCCGGGTCAGTGCCAGGCTTCTAGATAGAGTACATAGGCACAGCCTGCTGTCTCCTCTGAGTGCAGGGATTCTTGGCTGTTTGACTTTTTTTTTTTAGATTTTATTTATTCATTTTAGAAAGGAGAGAGAGAGCGAGCGAGAAGGAGGGAGTGAGAAAGAAAGAAGGGAGGGGGGAGCAGGAAGCATCAACTCCCATACTGCCTTGACCAGGCAATCCCAGAGTTTTGAACTGGTGACCTCAGCATTCCAGGGCGATGCTTTATCTACTGTACCACCACAGGTCTGGCTTGTCTGTTTGATTTTTAATGGAATACTTCAATTATCCATAACAAAGCAAAATTTCTATCTTATAAAGAATTTCAAAACTGGAAATTATAATATCTAGTCAAAATTTCTTTTCTACAAAAAGAAGAAATCTGAGGCATGACTGGTTCTGTGGCCGGTTAGATGACATGCATTAATAATTGGTAGAACGGGGTCATTTATTTAGGGCTCCTCTATGCCTTTAGTGCTCTGTTCCTGTCTCCCTTGAGGATGCTGCAAAACAAAAATGGTGAATGCAGTACATTTTATAAATATGTTTTTTAAAAACTTGACAAAAATGTGAATCTGAAATAATGATTTCATAACAGAAAGCCAGTCATACAACCTGTTATATCTAAACTTCCAGACTTCTCTGAGAGCCAGACATATAATGAGACAAGTCTACAAGTGATTATGATATTTTTACATGGCTTTATCCTCAAATTTAAAGGTCATACTGGATTCAATGTCACTAAAGACTTAATATGACACCTGTAAACAGCTTGTTAGGTGGGGTGAAGACATAATGGTTAAGACCTGCCTTCAAAGGTGAAGGCATCTCTTTGAGTCAGGAACAATTGATGTTTCCCAAGAAAGCCTTGTGTGCCATATGGCTTAAGGAGGTATAGGCTGAATGGACTCAGTCATAGCTCTTCTGCGGTCACTGAGTGGTGTCTATACTGGGTCCATGTGGCCTCCTCCATAAGGTTAATGCCCAACTTCTTGGCCACTTACCCCAGCATGTTTACTTTGCTACATGGAATGTATTCTGTCCCTCAAGGCAGTTCCATTTATATATCGGTGTCGAGCATCTCCAGCCTCATACAGCTTACCATTAGTGTTGTTTGGTTTGCATCTTCTTTGTTAGAACCACAAGCTTGCAAGTGAGGTAAGAATTTTAGCTAGTTGAGGATCGGTGCCACCATGTAATGCCTTCACATCTGTGCTCATGATGCTAACCAGCAATCCTTTCCTCATTGTTTCCTTCTTGGCTTTGCCTCAACTGTTCTAGTCAACTCTCCTTTCAAATCCCTTATTTTATTCCTTCATCATCATTTCCATACAGAAAGTCAATCAAGAACACCTTAAACTGCCACCTACCTTCAGCCTACTGTGCCCCAAACCATCATCGTCTCCTTTCTTATATATTACACATACTTATACTGAATGGATCCTGTTACAATTTACTTCAAAATTTGTCCACTCTTCTTACATAGCCTTTTCTTTTCAGTGGGCAAACATGTTTAGGCTTCTTAAATCTAAGACCCAGAAGAAAGGTAGAGACAGTACTCATTTAACCACACATAACCCTTTAGCTGTTATTCTGCCAAACTTCCATAAAAAGCAACCTGTACTCCCAGACTTCCACACATCCACACCTTCCCCAGGAGCACACATCTCTGCCACCCACCTAGATCCTTTCTACTAAAATTGTCAGTGGCTGTCCAGATGGCAGTGTCACAGAATATGTTTAATTCTTAAACCTACTAAGTTTTTCTGCTGATTTTTTCTTTCTCAAAAAGATCTTATATTCCTTCTTCCTTTGGTATCAGTGATACTACTTTGTTCTAATTTTTCTGTAGCTGTTCTTGACAGTTCTCAGCAGGTTTCCACTTCTATCTGTTTGTATTGGTATTCTTCAGTACTCCCTCATTAGCTTTTGTTTCTGCACTATTTCAATCACTCTCTTTGGCTGAAAATATTGCTCTCTGGGTTGCAACTACCATATATATGAAATGACTCTCAGTTCTGCATTTCTAGTGCAGACCTCTCTTCAGTGTAAGAGACAAATAGGTTCTACTGTCAACTAAATTTCTTTTACAGGAATCTTTGTCTGAATAGATGCAAATCTGGAGACAGTACCTTTTTACCAAACTCTACTTAGTCTTCTATTTTCTTCCCCTGGAGTGACATCTTTGCCCACCCAACTGTCTAAATCAGGTAACTCAGGGATATATTCTTTATTTCTTTCTCCCTTTTTCTTAGCTTTTAGTCAAGTTGATGACAAACATTTTATATTTTTTATGTTCTCTTAGTGTCTCTCAATTTTCCTCCTGTTATCTATCCCAATTCCACTCACTTAGTTCAGACCAGTCCACTTTCTCCCAGATTACAAGTTGCTGAAATGGCTAATTGGTTTTCCTGCCTTCATCTATGCCTTCCTCCATTCCTTTCCCTCAATGTACAGTAGATAGCGAGATAAAAACATTCTTGAAACGTTCCTTATTTCAAAGTTTAAAAGCCAAACTACTTAATATGACATTGAAGTCTCTTTGTCATTTCCTGCCTCTCTATCCTACAGCCTGGAACACATGCTGATGGCTTTTAAAGTCCTTTCTTCTTTCATCTCTACCACAGCATTTACCCATAGCACTGTCCCTGGTGTTCATCTCTCCCTTTTGCAGAAGCAATTTGGTGGGAGATATGACCATGTCTCTTACCACCTCACAATGCTTGGTCCATAGTAAGTACACAATAGCACTTAAGAGAAGAGATGCACAAGTATCTACAGTACCTTATTATGATTATAATCATACATTCTCATGTGTATGCTTTTATGTGTTTTTGATATTTTTGTTCAATTATATGCATTTACAAAATATCAAACAGGACATAATCATTTTTTTTCTTTTGCAATTCTACCTAGCTCTTTAAGCTAATTATAAACATACAAATTGAGGATTTATTGTTTTTCCTGGGCATATCTTTATTACTTTCCATTAATTGACTTACTTAATTTTTCAGCAGCTACATAGATAGTTATTATTATTTTCTCTGTTTTACAAATGAGAAAATTGATGAACACAGTGAAGCAGCCTGGGGACTGAAATCCAGGTGATGCAGGCTCAGCCCTGATTCTTAACTGCTGTGACATCCTGCCAGAAAACAGTGTTGATATGACCTCGGGGTTGTGCTTCAACCTAGCTTTCCATTCCAAATATTCTTTTTCTTGTTATATTTCTTAGAACTTTACTTTTATAGTTTTAAACATCAATAGCAAGAAATCTTCGAACTTCAAGATGATGCCTCTTTCCAATAGTATCCTATTCTTGTCCCTGGTAATCTGTAATGTGTACATGTGATGAAAAAATGTTCCAATATTGAGTGTAAAGGGAAGATTAGAAAACAAATAGCATGAATGGGTTGCAAGACTACTAAAATCTAAAAGAGTTCAAACATTCCCTTCAAAATCTAGGCAGTAAAACAATATTTAACATATATTTAGAGCATCTATCTGAAGAACTTCATCAAAGATATCTAAAGGGGTTAGAGATTTATTTTGCATTGTTTTGTATTTGTTGAATTAATTATGGGTGAAAAAAATATATATTCCAGTTAGTGCCCACTATATGAAGAATTCTAAATAGGTTCATTTACCTCCAGAATCGCACGATCCCCAAAACTCGAGTTATCATAAAATCAATAAAAATAAGGTAGAGCTTTTCTATTCTAAAGTACACTTTTCCAAGTGCTATGCTCTTTCTAGAATATTGTAACTTGTGTTGGGTAATAGTGACAGAAGGAATAAATCTGCTCATCTGTTTATGCCCACAGTAAAAAACAAAGTGAACACAAGCCAGCATAATTCAATTGATATTATTCTAAAATATCCTCCTCCCACATGAAGCAGGATTTTATATTCCAAGAAAATATTTATTTCCAATCTGCAAACAATATAATATTGACTCTTTGTTTCAGACTACTAAATTATCATATTTAAGTAGGTTGGAAATGCCAATTCAGGTATCTATCAACACAGAGAGAAAAATGAGGAATATGGTGGGAAATATTATATAACTTTGAAGGGATTCATTTGATTTAATCAATTTGTGATGAATAGCAACATAGTCTGCACTGACCAGCTTCTGACCAAGCAGATGGCCATTTGCATTAGCCCACTGGTTGACTTAGATTGTTCAGTATCCATGGCATTATAATCTGGCCAAATGTGTTGAAAGAAGCCCAGGGAAATGGGACACTCAGTTGTTTAGTCTTCACATTTATTTAAATGCCAAGTAGAAAATAGGAAGACATTCTGTTGTCTGATCTGACTGTGTCTGAGCTGTATAGTGACATTCAGTGTTAAATTACGATTTCTTCTTTACTCTCATTAAATCACAATTTTAATTAAAAATAGTGTTTGTCCTTTTACTTTTAGTTGCTAATGTATTTCATGTGTGAAAGGTGTGAAATGGTTAAGCAGCAAAACCCAATAAGGCAGACTTTATTTATTTATTTGTTTGCTAAGCGGAAAGTTTTTATTGACTCCTTTAGTTTATAAGCAATTGCTATATACCTACAATGTATCTATCACTGAACCCGGAAACAGGAATGCAAATACAAAGACATTTCCTCTGCTTTCAAAAGAGTTATAATATTCTGGAGAAAATGTAGAATGTGAATATATACTATGGAAAACAACAATAAAAAAAACATAAATTCCTGAATTTGGCCTATAGCTTTACACAAAAGCAACTTTTATCTTAATTAGTAAATAAATGGAAGTTCATCTAAAAAGTAGGTTTGCCTTGTACACAACAGCAAAAGCATCATATCAAAATGGTCTGATCTATCTTTCAACTTCTGCTGCTGAAGTGGATGGTGACTATGGTACTGGGAGGGGTGAAGATTGAAGGGAGATTTCCACTGGATCAAAGGATATGGGGGTAAATGACCTGAGCTTTTATCTCAAAATTATTTTTATTTCATTTTAATTTACAGAGATGTATATATCTTTACTTATCACAGACTAGAAGTCAGAATATATATGCCAACATTTTAAGACTCTGAAAATATTTTGTATAAAATATTTTCAAACAAAATGCACTATAAACATTGCTTAGACTAAAGCAGAAGCAATTTGGAATCTGAAGACTTAGAAAAATGATACAAGGAAAGAATTGTGATCAATAGAGGTATAGAGAATTTCATATCACAACATAGCCAGTTTTTCAGAGACAACAAAAGCAGCCAGAGCCATAGAATTATAAAGATGAAGGAAGATCTGAATGAAGACAACATTCAGAACCCTTCACCCTGTTGCTTCAGATAGAATTACAAATTCCATGATAAGAGGCAATGCCATTTTAATAGGTTGCAATTGCACTTGCCTATTACTTACTTTTCATTTTGTACATAAGTACAGTAGTTAATGGTGTATATTTTTGCTGCACATTTTTGGCATGTGGGCATCTTTCTATAAATATAGATGAAATGAATAAATACATTGTAAGTTCCACAAAGTAGTTTCCTTTTCCCCAGCTCTTCTTGAGTAAAGGTCTTAGAAGTGGAAGTGTCTCCCACACATGTGCAGCTGCAGCTGCTGTTGGGTTATTCAGTGAGACTACGGAGAGCAGGGCAGAAACAGGGGATCTGCAGTGTGAGAGAGTCTTTCAGGGAACTAGCTTCCTGTTTAACCTAGATTTCTGCCATTCTAGAAATATAGGATAGCTTAAATTGACAAAATATATATAATCTGGGTTTGATAGATTCTCATGGTGGTGTGAGCTTGATAATTCTTTTGGTGAGAGAACAGTTTATATGGGAACCAAAAGGCAATCATAAATGATACATGTTTAATGGATTTTGTGGAAAAAGTTGCCTAGTGTTTTCCGTCTTTATTAATTACTGCTGTTCCTCAAAGCCCCAACCATGTCAAAAACTGAAGAAAGTCATTCTAAGATATTTTACAGGAAATAGGTAAATTTAAAATGTTGTAATGCTTTAAAAAATATAAAAAAGTATACAGGATCCCTCAGAAAATCCTAATAGCCAAAAGCTAAAATAATCCATATCTGATTGTTATCTACCAATATTTAAACTTTTTTTGTGTGGGGGAGAGACATAAAGAGAGACACAGGAACAGATAGGGACAGACAGACAAGAAGAGAGAGAGATGAGAAGCATCAAGTCTTTATTGTGGCACCTTGCTTGTTTATTGATTGCTTTCTCATATGCGCCTTAAACAGGACGCTAAAGCAGAATGAGTGACCCCTTGCTGCAGCCAGTGACCTTTGGGCTCATGCCAGTTACATGGGGTCATGTCTATGATCCCATGATCCCATCCTCAAGCCAGCAACCCCGTACTCAAGCTGGTGAGCTTGTGCTCAGGCTGGCAACCTTGGGGTTTTGAACCTGGGTCCTCTGCAATCCAGTCCAATGCCCTATCCACTGCACCACCACCCAGTCAGACTAAACTATTTGTTGATTTAGGACATGAATTAACATCTTACTTTTTTCTGAATCACAGAATAAAAATTAAATGTAGAACAACTTTATCAGTATGTATATTTGATTATGTTCTGTTTATTTGATTATTGGTCAGTCATATAAATGTTATACTTTTATTCATTTGAAAATGCATTTCTTTTTTACAGTTTGAGGGATAGTATGCTAGACACTAGGGAGACAAATAAATTGATGGGTCCCTGCCCTTAAGAAACTTAAACCTTAGTGTATAAAAACTGAAACTGTGTTTTGCACCATTCTGGCCCATTAATTCTCACATTTATCTAAGATAATGGATTCACAACCATTGTGCAAAAAAAGTGGAGGAAAATACATCAGGAAGAATAAAAGGATAACGAAAGGCATTGTTTCACTTGTATTGATAGTCACACCTTAGTATTATTATTACTTATTTTACCAAAAAAGGGTTACTTTTTTTTCTTTCAAATTGAAAGCTTAATATTAGGATACTTTAGGCCAAAACTCATTTAAGAAATGACCACAGCCTGACCAGGTGGTGGTGCAGTGAATAGAGCGTCCGACTGGGATGTGGAAGACCCAGGTTTGAGACCCCGAGGTCGCCAGCTTGAGCGCAGGCCCATCTGGCTTGAGCAAAAGATTGCCAGCTTGGACCCAAGGTCGCTGGCTCCAGCAAGGGGTTGCTCTGTCTGCTGAAGGCCTGCGGTAAAGGCACATATGAGAAAGCAATCAATGAACAATTGAGGTGTTGCAATGGCAACGAAAAACTAACGATTGATGCTTCTCACCTCTCTCTGTTCCTGTCTGTCTATCCCTCTCTCTGACTCTGACTTTCTCTCTGTCCCTGTAAAAAAAAAAAAAAAAAAGATCACAGTAACACTGTAAAGAAAATTCAAGCTTCACGGCAACTGAAATTGTAAATAGCTCGGTGTTCAACATAATTTTTCTTTCTCCTCTCAATATCACCTGTTAACATTTTGCATCTGGAATATTTTCCATCTGTGCTTTTACTTGAATTGTGTGAATATAACTGATGAAAACTGTTATCACTCTGTCTTTTCATCTTCGAACTGCTTGGTGTTGACACACTCACAACCATAAAAATGTTAGCTTCATCATACACTTGATGTTATATGCACTTTATGTCACATGTTCAAAGTTCTCCATCTGTACCTTAAACTACTTTACTTATTTTTACTGCAAGAGAATGCATATATACAACATGCAGAAATAATATTTGTAGGATTGATAATTGTGAAAGTTGTATTACGTTTAAGTATTCAGGTTAATATTAACTATAAAAAATTTATTGTATCAATAAATAAAAACAAGAGAGTGTATTAACTTAGCAAATATTGATTCTTGATATGCTTTCAATTAAGTGTTTTATTCAGTCTTCTCTTATATATGTTTTCCATGTTTATCTCATAAGGGTGAAATAGTGGCCAAATACTGTTCAAGATGATACTACTTACATCACAAATATATCAGGATGATGTGCCTTAAGACTGCAATGCACAACCTGTTGGGTTTTTGCAGGGGCCATGGAGTAAGGACTTCCTGATTGTCTTATTGTTCTCAGACCATAGTGGGGCCATGTTAGATCAAACTCAAGTTAGAAAATGGAATATAGTATTGAACATCAGAATGCTTATTGTTTTGTGCATTTTGAAATTCATTAATTGTGAGGTTGGAGAAATGAATCATTAGAGTAAATGGAAAAATCAGATGTTCAGACTTAAGGAGGGAGTGACCAAAAGGGAAACTTAAAGTCATGGAGGGGACATGGATATGCTGTAGGGCGTTTACTTTATGTTTAAAATAAGAAAATGATGCTAAACATTTGATATTTTTTGCATAATAACATCGTCTACCTTCTTCATAGATAATATGATTAGAAGAAAGTTGGAATAGGAAATAAATCCACAAATGTATTTTACATTACTCTTTCAAAATGTATAAGTACATTATTTAGAAAAAGGTATTTTCTCTAGCTTAGATGATGTCAAAGAAAAGCCAGTGAAAGATGTTTTTCTTTTCTTTCAGTTTATGAGGGAGTGTGACAGAAAGGCATGTGACTGTTTCCTCCTCTATGACATGGAGATAATATGAGTCCCTCCCTGGGCCCTTTTGAAAACCAGTTAATGCAGTCAAAAGTAGGAAGGAACACTTCTCAAAAACCTCAGTTCTCCATTCAGTTTCAAATGACAACCTCAGAAACAGAGTAAAAAAAGACAATGCTGAAAATATGATGTGTTTGAAATCCGTGGGTTTTATTATCTCTTTTCTTTGAAAAACTACATTAAAAGAATGCTGAGTAAATTACTTCCTAATGGCCATTATGCTTATTATGGATTGAATGCATGTGTCCACCAAAATTCTTGTTGAAGCCCTAAACACCAGTGTGGCTGTATTTGGAATAAGAAAGTAATTAGGTGAAATGAGAGCATAATCTGGGGCCCTGATCTGATAGGATTAGTGTTCTTTTAAGAAAAGATACCAGAGAGCTCACATTATCTTTTTTCATGTATGTGCACCATGGAAAGGTCAAATGAGGACATATCAGAAGGCAGCTGTCTGCAATCCAGGAAGAGAAGCTTCACCATAAACTGACCCCGATTAATCCTAATCTGGGATTTCTGGCCTCCAAACCTGAGGAAATAAATTTCTGCTATTTATTCTATTGTTTATTGGGATTTTTAATGTCCAGTCTATTGTATATTAAGTCATCAATGCCATTGATAAGTTCTGTGACTTTAAACAGAACAATATACAACAAAACCAATTTTATCACAGGCTGATTAATATAATTAAGAGTTTAGTTCCTATGGCTTCTCTTCAGCAAAATCACAAAACAACATTTATGAAAACAGTGTCATTCTAGGACCTTCTGAATCTTGTTACAGGCAGCCTGAGCTAATACAGTACTTTAAATAAATGATGTAGCTAGTTATAATTATGAATATCTTTTGTTAAAACTTTCCTTTCAAAAGCAATTCATTGGAGAATTCTTATATACATACATTTCTTAATTATGGGTATTATTCACATATCCTCTTCATGCTGCTAGTCCTCAGGTACAAAATAAACTATGTAAAATGTCAAAACTTGTAAGCAAACTGGCCACTACCCATTTGGTATTTTATTGTGTAGCTTATGATTCTAAGTATTTCTCTCTATTTTTTCTCTAGAAGGAGATAACAAAATGATCATAATGGACATCACAGGTACTTCTAAACCCAACTGATCCAAATATTCAATGTCAATGTCTAATGATGCTGGTGGATTTTTGTGCAGCTCAGTCAGTGTAATAAAAGCTATTTCTATGCTTGAATAGATATGTAGCTGATTAAATTTGTAGCACACAATATGTCTTCCTAGGAAATACGCTGGCTGTTTTATAATGGTGGTGTGCAAGTATGCATGTGTGTGTGTATGTGTGTGTGTGTGCACGCGTGCGTGCTCATGTGCCTGTGTGCTTTCAACACACACTGCCTGTTTCTCTAGGATTATCTAGGGAAACAGTTTTTCCAGAGAGCTTTATTTCTAAGCTTCACATGAACATCTGCAGTTTCCAAGGTGAAAATGATTCCTCCTGGATTGATTCTAACAACAAACTAGGTAGTGCGAAGTGAAGGGGATTAAGGCAGACAATGTGACCACACACCAATTTCCTCCCTTACAAACCTTTTATATCACTGATCAGAATTTTAATTCCATCTGCTAAAAAATGCAAGTCCCCAGAGTAGAGGTTATGCGTGCAGTCACAAGTCAGAGTCCTCAGCTGATTTGTCATTACATTGCACAGTGTAATTTTGTGGACCTCCATACTGATGGAGCAAGGCATGTTCGAATTAGAAGGGTAATGCTTTTATTTATTTATTTTTAAATAGGGAAAGAAATCCTATTTTAAAGACCATCTGCCAATTCCTGGATATGGACAGGTCTGTGATACTTCAACCCAACTATTCTCAACCTATCAATTGATATATTTTAGAACAGTCACCTGTCCTTTCTATGACATTTCAGTATGATTTAAGTTAGGTTTTTAATTTAATTCGTGGAAGGGAGTAGATCTTTCCTTAACAAAACTGGAGTACTCATTGGCAGGCCACATAGATGGGCTGTGTTCATGTCAATTTCCATACTTTTTATAAATGCCACCTGTGTTACCAGCATTGATTTCAAGGTGATGTAATTTTCTTGCAAATCCATTAGTTTTATAGGTTTCTGGCAAGGCCCACTACTATGTTGATTAGATAGAGTAACTCTGTCTACTTAACTAGCATTTTAAATGCTTGGCTCAAATCTCTGTATTGGCTGGAAAACAAGGCATACAGTAGATGCTTTAATTTAAGGTTGCACTAAGCAATGATTTGACACATAGCTTAGTGTTTAGCCATTTGTGATAATGAGTACCTTAATTGTGCAGGTAATTGCAGGTACCTGCAAGACATACCTTTGAATGATCCTGGCAAATAAGATACAGACTTTCCACCCTCTTTCAGGGGCTTAATTCAACCAGTGTTTCTCAAAGTGCTATCCTCAGACAAACAGTATCAGTATCATGTGGGAACTAGTTAGAAATGTAAAGTCTTGGCCTCCCCCCAGACCAACTGAGTCAGGAACTCTGGAAATTGGCTCAGTAATCCCAGCTTTAATAAGTCCTCCTGCTGATGCTTCCACGAGCTGTTTGTGTACCACTGGTATAAAAGAATTCCAGCCACACCTGTGCTGCTATATTTTTGCACTGAACAATTCAATGTGAACAACTTTTGTAATTACTCTTAAAAAATTAACCTTCTCTGTCCAAATTAGCTAATGCAAGAAAATAGTTTAATAATAATACAGAGCTATCAGTCATTTCTTAATTTTTGAATATTTATCTTTTCCCTGATAGGTTGTGGCTTATTGTAAATGTATGAGGATTGAGGTTTGGGGTGAGGGAAAGCAGCTAATCTTTATTTTCCTTATCTCTGCTCACCTCCTCGTTTTTATTATCTAAAGAAGTTAACATCACATGCTCCATTAAACAAGATGCAGCTTTTATTATCCTTTATCTCTCCTGAAGCCTTTCTACAAATGGTATTTGATTACTCTTGCATGTTGAGATAGACATTTAGAATAATCAAAACATCAAGAAAGTGATGCTTGGTTAATTCTAGGGTGATGCAGTTTCCTTGGCATAGACAAATGGGTTGAGACTGATGCCACTATAAGTTCTATTGGATGGGCTGAGATGATGTTGTACAGAAAGTATAAGGTGAGAGACTTGATACAAACAAATCAACAAAATTCTAATATATTTTTCCAACAAATGAAATATTAAATTCCCTGAGGAACAAAACCAGTTTTGGTCCCTGGTCAGGGAACACAGGAGAAATGACCATCTGCTTCACTTTCCCTCCAACAACCAGTGGCTCAATTGGATCAAGCATCACTCCCAGGCACTAAAAATAGCTCAATTGCAAGCATTGGCCCCAGTCCGGGTTGCAGGGTGGATCCCAGTTGGTGCATATGCGGGTATCTGTCTCACTATCTCCCCCTACCCCCTTTTACTTTAAAAAAGGACCCTCATAATTTAGAGATCTGAAATATACTATATTTAAATATGAAAAGTAATTAATTTAGTTGTTCATTTGTGCATGCACGCATTCATTTACCAAATATTGATTGAGCAGTTTTCATATGTCCTATTGTTGTCTGCTTTTAGCTGAGCTAAAACCACATTTCTAGAATTCTCTTTTCCAAAAACATCCTGATTTGCATGGGCCACACACAAGAAACATTTTGCATGAGATTTGGAAGACAGAAGTGAAAAATAGCCATATTCTCTTCAGGGCATTTGACACTTCTTCCTTGGCTCACCTTGTTGAAATGGAACAACAGCCAAGGCTACAGCACTTCTAGGTCCTGTAGGACTCCTTCCTCCAGCTTCTCAGGTTCCGGCACCACTTGCATGTTTACCTTTGTTATGAAAGACACTCTTTTCTACATTTCTATCATCAAAGGTAGATTCTTAGAGGTTGTTAGAGACCATTAGAGGTACAATCCATCGTTGTGGATTCCAGCTTATTCTCAAGGTTCCCAACCTCTCCTTATTTGGTCCCCACTCTTCACTTCTTATTCCTCTTTTCTTCAGGACTGACTGCCCTACTGATGGTGGACCACAGGTCCAGACAGAGGAGCAATGGATTCATACAGACTCTTCAACCAACTTTCACAATTTAAAAAAGTCAAATTCCTATAAATTTTTTTGCTAGATATTATTATTAATGGTTCTGCATTTCTGATTGAACCATGATACCAGATTTTGTACTAGAAATGGTTTTGCAAGAACTAAATCTAAAACTGAGATTTTCTCCAGTTTAATCCTGAGTTTCATTGA
Source organism: Rhynchonycteris naso (assembly GCA_037038555.1). Lineage (NCBI taxonomy): Eukaryota > Metazoa > Chordata > Mammalia > Chiroptera > Emballonuridae > Rhynchonycteris > Rhynchonycteris naso. The sequence continues at coordinate 150,603,535 of CM072997.1, forward strand.
GTTGCTTCTCTGTTTTGTGTAGATTTAAAGGTACCACTGGTTCTATTTCTGGTGGTAAAGGGGTCAAAGCATGCAATGACAAAGCATTTACTTATTACCTGCAACCACTTACATTTAGAAGACAAGAATGCAGTGATCAAGCCTACAGTTACAAAAGTCAAAAATTTATTTGACCTATAAATCATGAAGATTTATTTTTGGTGCATATTGCAGGAAGACCTTTTCAGTGTTGCTGCAGCTGCACTCCACCTGTCTTTTGATCTGGAGTAAGTTCTCATAGCAGCAGGGATAGTAAGAGTGCTTGTAAGGGTAGCTCTTTCCTTTTACAGTCGAGACTCAAACATGGTACTGGTCACATGAATTCATATTTATTATGCAAACTTATCAAATAGTCAAAACTGAATCCTATGGGACAGAAATGTATTATCCTCTTCCAAGGATTGAAGAATAAATAGTAGCCAACAGCAATGCAACCCAGCACGGTCATTATCAGATGACTCTAAACTATAAGGTTAGTTAGTATTTATTAGACTCCTGGAAAAGTAAATGCCAAACTACCTCAAAGAACAGAGAATAATAATAGTAATAATACTAAAATTATAGTTAGAATAGAAAATAAAAGTATTAGTTGCAGGGGGAGACAATTGTGGAGGAGTGGCATTACAGAAACAAATAAAAAAGTAAAATTACCTTAAAATAAAAAGCCCTGGTTTTGCACCAACCTATAGTGATTTTTGAAAAAAATCACATTAAGGTCAATCTTGGTAAATTTTCTAATAACAAGAACTGATTTAAAGAACAAACTAACAATTTTTTAAGCAGACTTAATAAAGCATCATGAAAGGGAAAAAAAGGCCATCACCAGGCTTTTCATCTCTAAAACTGGAAGACTAGAAGCAACAACAACAAAATGAACTAATAATATAGAGAGTAGTAAAAGTGAAAGTGATTGTCATCTTCTGAATCCTATACCAACCAAGACCTCATTCGCTGGTGAAAATGAATGATAGACACCTGGGGCTATACAATAATCTTTCAGTCCTGTTCCTCATTTACAACAATACCAACAATGTGTATGTACCTTAAAAGAAACTTGAAGAGAAGACTTGTAAAGAGAAAAATGTAATACAAAATGATATGTAGGCTACATAAGTAGGCATCTAGCTAACTAGCTAGATATAGGTGGATATAGGAATATATGTATAAAGAGCAACATGCAGAGCTACATTTAACCAGTAACTGTCTGTATAAAAAAACTTGCTGTATATGGATGGCATTTGTTTCTAAGTTTTGTGCTCCAACTGACTGGGCTGGTTTCTATGCCATTTTATACTTTGAATACAGGTAATGGAATGAAATCTTTAGTTATTTATGGTATCTAAGTCGGCATTGTTTTTAGAGGCCAAAACTAGAAACATTGTAAATGCCCATCAGTAAAAGAATGGCACTATGGAAGTTAATTTTCTGTTACAAATTTAAAATTATTTGTTTAATGGTCACATATGCTGAAATATTCTTTCTCTAATAATAGAAATATACTATTTTATGCAAACATGAAACATTTATAAAATTGGCTGCTTTCTAGGCTACAAAGTAAATTTCCACAAATTTGAAAGTATTGGGAAAATATTCCTTTTTTCAAAATACAGCAAAATTAAGCCTTGGCCCGGTAGCACAGTTATACACAGTGTCATCCTAATATGGCAATGTGTAGGCTTCATTGTTGGTGGTCAGGGCACATACAAGTGTCAACCAATGAATGCATAAATACATGAAACTAACAGATCTCTCTCTCTCTCTCTCTCTCTCTCTCTCTCTCTCTCTCTCTAAAGACCATAATAAATAAATTTTAAAAACTCACTTGGTTGCCTGACCAGGTAGTTGCAGCGCAGTGGATAGTGTCAAACTGGGATGCGGAGGACCCAGGTTCCAAACCCCGAGGTCACAGCTTGAGTGCGGGCTCATCTGATTTGAGCAAAAGCTCACCAGCTTGAGTCCAAGGTTGCTGACTCCAGCAAGGGGTTACTCGTTCTGCTGAAGGCCCATGGTCAAAGCATATATGAGAAAGCAATCAATGAACAACTATGGTGTCGCAACGAAAAACTGATGATTGATGCTTCTCATCTATCTCTTCATTCCTGTCTCTCTGTCCCTATCTATCCCTCTCTCTGACTTTCTCTCTGTCCCTGTAAAAAACAAACAAACAAACACCTCTCTTGTTACAAAATATTCATGGGAATGTAAAGTACAACATAGGGAAAATAGTAAAAAAAATACAGTAAAATTGTTGAATATCAAAAATAAAAAGATGCTCAGAACAACATTGAGAATATCAGTGATGGCAATAACAATTAAAAATCATTAATAATTTTTCAGTTTAATTTAAAATATTAATTAATTTTAAGTAGCTAGGAGGAGTCCACCAAGACGGCAATATAACTAGGCCCTAAGCTTGCCCATTTCCAGAGATATACCAAATATATACTACATATGGAGCAACTTTCCCTGAAATAGATCTAGCTGAGTGACTCCTACACATCAGTCAAATGAGAAAATATCTGCCTAATTATCATTTCAAAATGAGTAAGAAAGGCTGAGATACACTTTTATCATAAACCAAAAGAAATCAGGGGTAGCTATACCTAATTAGACAAAAATAGACCTTAAGCCAAAGATTATCAAAAGTAAAGAAGGTTATATTTTTGATATATGATAAAGGAGTCACTTCATCAAGAGGAAAATGATCTAAGCAACCAAGACATCCAGCAAGGATGCCCACAAAAAAGTCTTACTAAATTAAAATAAAGTATTGATATTTTATCAAGCATTTATTTCAACTACAAAGGTATGACACTAGATATCAATTAAAAAAAAACTGAAAAATTCAACCATGTGGCATTAACCACATGCTCCTGAAAAAAGAATGAATCAAAGAAGAAATTAAGAGAATTTATAAATATCTCGAAACAAGCAAAAATAAAAACATATCATACCAAAACCTATGAAATGCAGCCAAAGCAGGGGTAAGCAGAAAGATAATAGTGATGCATGCCTACATTAAGAAAAATCTCAGGACCCTGACCAGTTGATTCAGTGTTTGGTTCAGTTTAGAGTATTAGCCCAGGGTGTGAAAATCTTGGGTTTGATTTCCGGTCAGGACACACAGAAGAAGCAACCATCTTCTTCTCCACACTTCCTCCTCCTCCTCCTCCTTTTTTCTTTCTTTCTTCTTCTTCTTCTTTTCCTTCTTCTTCTTCTTCTTCTTTTCCTTCTTCTTCTTCTTCTTCTTCTTCTTCTTCTTCTTCTTCTTCTTCTTCTTCTTTTCCTTCTTCTTCTTTTCCTTCTTCTTCTTCTTCTTCTTCTTTTTCTTCTTCTTCTTCTTCTTCTTCTTCTTCTTCTTCTTCTTCTTCTTCTTCTTCTTTTCCTTCTTCTTCTTCTTCTTCTTCTTCTTCTTCTTCTCTTCTTTTCCTCCTTCTTCTTCTCCTCCTCCTCCTCTTCCTTTTCTCCTTCTCCTCCTCTTCCTTCTTCTTTTTATTCTTATTCCTCAGTTGTCTTTGGCCACTGATGATGGTTCTGTGGCCTCAGCATATGTGCTAAAATATTTTGGTTGCTGAGCAATGGAGCAGTAAGGGGTTTTCTTGGTGGATCCTGGTCAGGGCACATGCAGGAGTCTGTTTCTTTGCCTCCCCACCACTCACTTAATAAAAAAAAAATAAGAAGAAAATACTTAAATAATCAACCAAACTTTACCTCTCAAAAAACTAGAAAAAGAAACTAAGTGTAAAGTTAGTAGAAAAAAAAATAATAACAATATCAGAGTGGAAATAAATACAGACTAAAAAGACTAGGGAAAATATAAATTAAATCTAAGTGTTATTTGGGCAGACAATCCAAGAAGAAAAAAAAAAAGGAAGAAGCCTCAAATAATATAAAACCAGGAATAAAAAAATGAGATGATACAATGACTCCTATAGAAATACAATTGATCATTAAGAGACTACTATAAACATTTATACACTAACAAATTGGAAACCACAGAAGAAATGGATAAATTCCTAAACATACACAAGATACCAAGACTTAATCATGGAGAAATAGAAACTCTGAAAAGACCAATTACTAATGGAAAGAATGAATCAATAATTAAAAATATCCCAAGATACAAAAGTCCAAGACCAGATGGTTTCATTGGTGAGCATTTAAAGAAGAATTAATGCCAGGCTTTCTCAAATTTGTCCAAATAGACAGGCAGAGTAAATCCTTCTAAACTTTTCTTACAAAGCCAGCATAACTTTGAAACTAAGGACTATACAAGAAAAAAATATATAGACCATTATCTCTGATGAATAATAGATGTCAAAACATCAACAACACATTGAAAAGATCATACATCATAATCAAATGAGATTTGTTCCAGGGAGGCAAAAATGGTTTAGTATCTAAAAATCAACCACTGTGAAACAACACGATAAGAAAATAAAGAAGGAAAATTATGATCATTTTAACAAAGGTAAGAAAATGTTTGAAAAATTTAGCATTCTTTGATTTAAAAACCCTAACAAAGCAGATATAGAGGTAATGTACCTCAAATAAAGGTCACATATGACAACTCCATAACAGTAAGAAGCTGAAAACATTTCTTCTAAGTTTAGGAGCAAATTGAGAAACCACTCACTTTTATTTAATCTAATGGAAGTTCTAATAAGAGCAATAGACAAAAAAAAATAAAAATAAAAATAACTGAAAGGTATCCAAACTAAAAATGAAAAGGAAAACTGTCATTATTTGTAGATGACATTATTTTATATACTGAACACCCTAAAGCAGCAATTTTCCACTTTTTTTTTAATCTGGTTGTACATATAAACTAATTACTAAAATTCCAGAGCACACCAAAATATATATTATTTTTGCCAATCTGACAAGAAAAGTAAAAATTTTTGCCCCAAATTGTAGTATTTTCATTTTTTCATCTTCCTTTCATGTAGTTGTGCTTCTTTAATCTAGAGGAAAGAGATATAAATTTTGATTTACTCAGACCGAACAGCTATTGTTGTGTTGGTTGTCATTTTTTTAGTTGACAGTAAAAGGGAAAAGAGGTCAGTGTCCCTGACTAAATTGTCAGGTACTGCATGTTTTAAAACTTCTTGCAGCACATTGTGGCACACCGGTTGAAAATTGCTGCTCTAAGGACTCTATCAAATAACTACTGGAACAAATTAATGAACTCAGTTAAGTTGCAGTATACAAAAATCAGTTGTGCTTTGATATACTAATAGCAAACAATTAGAAAGAGAGATTTAGAAAAGAATCTCATTTATAATTGTATCTAAAGGATAAATCAATTAAGGAATAAATTTGTTCAAGAGGTAAAAAATGTGCAATTTGATAACTATAAGACATTGATGAAAAAAATTGATAAGATAAATAAATGGAAATATATCAATGTTCATAGATTGGAAGAATTAATATAGTTAAAATATTCATACTACCCAAAACACATACAGATCAAATACAGTTTCTATCAACAGTCTACAGCACGCACGCGCGCGCACACACACACACACACACACACACACACACACATACACACACGTACAGAACTACAAAATACCCTGAATAGCTAAAGCTATCTTGAGAAAGGAGATTTGATATTGATATGAATAGGATCACATAAATTAATAAAACAGAATACAGAACCCAGAAATAAATTCACACATTTACAATCAACTAATTTATGACAATAGAGTCAAGATTATACAATGAGGTAAGGATAGTCTCTTTAATGAACAGTATTGGGGGAACTGAATAACTATATGCAAAAAAATGAAACTGGATTTCTTTCTTACCCAATACACAAAAAATCAACACAAAATGTATTAAACAGTTGAACTTAAAACCTGAAATTATAAAAATCCTAAAGGAAAATGTCAGATAAGCTACTTGACATTAGTCTTGCCAATGACAATTTTTTATTTTGACATCAAAAGCAAAGGCAACAAAAGCAGAAATAAACAAGTGGGACTACATCAAACTAAACACAATATCTGATTAGGGGTTAATATTCAAAATATGTAAGGAAGAGATATAAGTCAATAGCAAAACAAACAAACCTAAAAAACAAAAAAACAACAGTAAAATATTTTAAATAGGCAAAGTACCTCAGTATTTATTTAAAAAAAATATTCAAGTACCCAACAGTTACATGAAAAGATGCTCAAAGATACTCAATATCATTAATCATCAGGGAAATGCAAATCAAAACTACAATGAGATATAACCTTGGACCAATTAGAATATTTGTTATCAAAAGACAGGGATAGAAAAATAGTAGTGAGAATGTAGAGATAAGGGAAGCCTTGTATACTGTTTGATGGGAATTTAACTTGGTGGTAATTAACTTTGATGGAAAACAGTATGAAGTTTTCTTCATAATTTCTAAGAAATTAAAAGTGAAACTACCAGATGACCCAGGAATCTCACTTCTGGGCAAAAGAAACAAAATCATTTTATTGTAGAGATATCTGTACCCCATGTTCAATGCAACATCATTTAAAATAGACAAGGTATGGAAACAATCTATAAACAAATTAATGAATAAATGAAAGTGAGATATAGGTATAAAAATTTCATGAGCCTGACCAGGCACTGGCACAGTGAATAGAGCATTGGACTGGGACGCAGAAGACCCAGGTTCAAAACCCCAATTTAGCCGGCTTGAGTGTGGGCTTATCTGGTTTGCACTCAGTCAACTATAGCCTCTCGGTCACGGCACATATGAGAAAGCAATCAATGAACAACTAAGGTGCCACAACGAAGAATTGATGCTTCTCATCTCTCTACCTATCTGTCTGTCTGTCCCTATCTGGCCTACTCTCTGACACATACACACACACACACACACACACACACACACACACACACACACACACAGCATGAAATATTATTCACCTTTAAGAAATAAGAATTACTATTAGCGACAATGTGGATGAACCTGGAGGACATTTGCTAAATGAAATGTACCAGAAAAAAACAAACACTATGTGGTATCACTTATAAATGTAAAATCTAAAAAAACAAGTGTCATACATCAACAGAGAGTAGAAAAGTCATTGCCAGGGATAGGGTTGAAGATGCAGGGATATAGGCAAAGGTCGGTAAAAGAGTACAAATTTTAAGTTATAAGATGAATGAGGTTTCAGGATGTCATGTAGAGCATGGTGACTGTTGTTGATAATAATTCTGTATTATGTAATTGAAAATTGTTAAGAGAATAGAATTTCAATTTTCTCCCCTCCCAATAAAGAAGTAAAAATGTGAGATGGATTTGTTCATTAACTCTATGGAAGGGGGTGATATTTTCACAATATGTATGTATATCAAACCATCCAACTGTACACTTTAAATATCTTAGAAGTATATTTGTCAATTATACTTCTATAAAACTGAAAATAAAATTATAAATATTTATAATTGAAAACCAATAAAAGTATTTGAACCTCTCTCATCTGTATCCTGAATTTTTGTTCATATTATAATTTGATATTACATTATTAATAAATATTTCTGCATTATGTAATGTATATAATACAATTTAATTATGTAAATGTAGTATTATTGTGATATCATTTTATAAAATAAATTTTATGTATGTTCATATTACAATAATATATTATACAGTGTGTCCGTAAAGTCATGGTGCACTTTTGACCTGTGACCGGTCAAAAGTGCACCATGACTTTACGGACACACTGTACATGTAGCAATATAATTAAAAACAAATGGGAGATAAGCAACCACAGGAACACAAATAATTCATGGATTAAAGACAAAAAATAAATATTCTACAGTCTTAAAAAGTGTTTATAAGTGAAAACCAATGAAAATCTTTAACTCCTTTCACTTTCTACCTACTCTTTCATGAATATTCACATATATGTTATTTACATGTCTAAATTGATAGGATTTTATAACATTAGCATTCTTTTAAGAACAACTATACACAGTTAATTAACCTTACTTATTTTTATTTTTAAATGAACTTGATGCTGGTCACTAGTTGTTCTGCCATAGCTTCTCTTTTGGTTGGTTAATTTCAAAACCAAGAAGGCTTTCTCCATCTCCATTACCACCAGGGATTATGGCTAATATCATTTCTGAGTTTTTTTACATTTGAAAATATCATTCTGTTGCCTTATATAAAAACATTTTGACTCACACATTCTTTCCCCTAGGACTTTGTATCTATTGTTTGTTTTACTCTCTACTGTCATTTAATATTTCTATGGAGAAATCTGAAGCCAAGTTTATTCTCTGAAGCCAATATTTATTCTCCTTGTTGATACCTTTTCTTAATATCTGTGTAACCAAGAAAATATTTCTTTGCCTTAAAAACTATGGTACATTTACACAATGGAATACTATGCATCCAGAAAAAGGAAACCTTACCTTTTGCAATAGCATGGATGGACCTGAAGTTTATTATGCTGAGTTAAATAAACCAGTCAGAGAAAGGCAAGTACCATAGTATTTTACTCATATGTAGAATCTAATGAGTAAAAAGAACTAACAAGCAAAATAGAGACAAAATCATACACAGAGAACTAGCTGATAGGTATAGGGAGTGTGGGAAGTATGGGGGAGTTCAGCAAGAGAGGTGGAGGACTAGAGCAAAAAATGACAAAGAGAACTTAAAAAAAGTATTTCTTTTCCTTAAAATCCAATTACTTTAAGAACATAACAGTATTCATTGTCTTGTATGAATTTTTCCTAGTACATACTATAACATTCAATTTACAGATACAGGTATTACTGATGTTTAAAAAGTGAAACTGCTTTTATAATGATAGAGAATATAATTTAATTCTATTTCTTCAAGAGTTTCTTTTAAAAAATTATGTGTATCTACATAATGTTTATCCTATCACTTTTGACCTAAAAATTAATTTTGCTCATAATCTCTTCTATACTACTGAAATTGTTTTGTGTCATGTCTTTTGTATTTCTGCTGCTTCCATTGTGACTTTTATCTTTCTCCTTTTTTCTGTTGTTCTTTTTTTAAGTTAGTTTCAGGAAGAACAGTGCATTAGAAACATCTTTCTTTTCCTGAAATATTTAACTAGAAATGCTAACTTATGACATTAAAATGATTTGATCTGCTATGCAGAGAATTAAATTAATTAGACCATGTGGAAACAAAAGTCCAGTGGGAGTGACATTATATTATTTGGGGGAGAGGTGATTGGTACTTGGAATATGCATATCAGCCGTAATGGAGAGGAGTGCCAAGATACCATTTGGAATATAGTACATAGGAGTTGGAAACTGGCCAGTTATAATAGGTGACATTAAAGGAAGTGGTTCTTAACTGCTATAGATTCAACCATATTTCTGATTACATCATCAGAATTATATTGAAATCCTTCACTCATTATGTTTTTGCTTAATATTATATATAACTACTCAATGAGGAAATCAATCAACAGTGTAAATCATCAATATACACTCCTAATCCAGTCTGAGGTTTCCCCTCTCTTTCTCTACATATATGTGTGTGTTTACATATATATATATATATATATATATATATATATATATATATGTATTATATATATATGTATTTATATACATATTCATTCTTTTTTATTTCTGTGAGCTAGCTCTCATATGCTCTTTTTTATTTTAATAAAGTCTAAAGTATGTAATACCATTGAGATCCAAGATAATGACTGTTTTTTCTTTTCTTAATTGTGAAGAGACTTCAATATCCAGTAACAGGTTAGGTTCTGAGTAGAAACTTTAGATACTGGAATTATCTAAAATGCTGGAAAACCATCATTTTAAGAGTGTTAAGGAGAATGCAAGTAATTAAGAAATACATAGGTGAGGGAGTGAAGGAATGTGGGACCACAAAGAGGTGAGCAGAGCACTGAAACTGGATTTATCCATGGGAGTTTAAAAAACCAGGTGAACGTATGCATCTGTTTCAGGCCTCACAAGGCTTGGTGTACATGAGGTAATGTCTCAGTAATCTGGGAGCCTTTAAAAAGGTGTAAAAATGATAATAAAGCAGGCCACTAACCCATCCACCCCAAATGGAAGGCAAGGAAAAAAATTCTCTATTTTAATCTAGATGCTGATCTGGCAATTGGGGTGCCACCGGAGAATTTGTACACATAAGCAAGCTCTCCTTCAGACTTGCTGACTGAATCCATACCTCTGTGGTCTGAAAACTGCAAACCAATGTTCAGTTTAAAGTAACCCTGGATTTGTATGTTTTCAGAAGGCCTAACCAGAGGTCTCCAAACTACGGCCCATGGGCCAAATTGCGGCCACCTGAGGCCATTTATCTGACCCCCGCCGCAATTTCGGAAGGGGCACCTCTTTCATTTGTGGTCAGTGTATGGAGTTCTGTATGTGGCGGCCCTCCAACGGTCTGAGGGACAGTGAACTGGCCCCCTGTGTATAAAATTTGGGGACGCCTGGCCTAAACAATACACAAGCACAAAACCTCTCTGAAAGACTTCAATGTTTTCTAGACCTCAAATTAATGATACAAATATAATCTTTAGGAAAAGGAGCACAGTGAAAACAGTTAATGAATTCAGAAGGAGAGAAAACACCATGGGGAAAAAACAGAACAACGAACTGCAGAAGCAGATCTCTAAATACTTTAGTCACTAACATGATCAGATCTAAAGTATTAAATAACTATGTCTCAGGTATTTAAAAATACAAAATTTGAACAATCTAAAGAGAATAAAAATCCATAAAGAATGGTCAGGCAAATTTGAAAAAGTCAAATAGCACTGCCAAGATGAATAGTAAAATGAGTGAAATTTAATCTGAAACACCGTAAAAAAATTATCCTAAATACTAGATGGAGAGAGAGATAAAGACAAAATATCATTGGCTAAAAAGAAAATGACCGGGAGCTTTTCTGAATAGGTGAAAGGGTAAAATCTACAGATACAGGAGTCCACATGTGGAGCATGCAGTATATTATAAAGAAATCTATACCTATTCACATTGGAGTGGCACTGCCATGCACCAAAGACAAGGTGGATTAAAGCATTTTGTTATCTGATGATTAAAATATTTCTCTAATTTTTATATAAGTTGACTCATGGGTTCTCATAAGTTTAAATTTATAAGTCTATGAAATTTCATTGGTGTTTTAGTGATTTCTCAATTTGCATGTGATCAGAGAATATATTTGCATTAAAATTATCTTTTTAAATTTGATAAAGTATACATTTTGGCACAGTTTCTGGTCATTTTTTTATAAAAGTTTTTTGTGGGCTTGAAAAAAAAAAGTGTGCTCTTTATTGCATTAGATTCAGCATGTTAATCATTTTATCAGTCATTGCCCAGTCCAAGAAAACAGGAACCACACTAGATGTTTTGATTTAAGAAGGGCTTATTTAATACAGAAATTTGCTACAACCGTATTGCAAGAGCTAGCATAGCAAAAAGGAGAAGGAGATATTACTAGAACTGAAATTGAACGTCTGTTTCTGGCTGCCCCGTCTGCTACAGAGTTTAGATGCTGGTAAACTGTAAGGCAGCATTGCTCTCCCCGACAGAAGTCATCCTATTTTCATAATCTGTGCTACCAAAGCAACGTGAGCCTTCAGTAGCCTTCAATTACCTAAATCACCTGCAGTAACTTGCTACTTTATACTATTCCTTGTCACTGCTGTTGGTAGTAAAGAAGTTCTGAGAGTTGGTTGGAGTCTAATGGTGCCTGCTGTCATCTGTGATTGCTGCCACCAAATCCATGATGGCTGCTGTAAAATCCTTCTCAGAGAATTCTAACACTTGATTTTTCTCAGTGTTGAAATGCATTGATTGCCTTTTTATTTCAAGTTGTGATATTTTTGTTCTTGGTACGATGGGTGATGTTCTACTATATCCTTTACATTTTGTCTGTTACATTAGGTGAATCTGGGTCTTATTTAGACCTTGTATTTTACTAGACAGTCACTCTTTTTAAGTTTGTGATGTGGTCTTGGCTGACTTTTGCAGGTTGAGGTTCCAAAGGTAATTTAATTTTCAGACCCTCTATGGTGTGATTTTATTCAGTTTCATTTACTGCTGCTGGGTATTCCACTGGTTCCTGCTAAAGGTACATGAAGGGGCCAGGCCACTCACTGTCTCTCGGTGGGGGACACATGTGGTAGGAACATCCACAGATCCCAGCTATTCAAGTGTCTCCTAAAGTGGAACATCTCAGCACAGGGAGACAAAATAATTTCCAGGATCAAGCCACTTGTTTTGGCTTCGTCCACTCTGGCAGTTTTACCAATTTGTCCTAGGTGAGGAAAAGGTCTTGGATCCTCAGGGATAGAGGGTCCTGGAACCAAGCCGCTCACTGTACCTGGGTCTCTCCTGCCAGGTCTGCCATCCTCCTTTGTACATTGACAAAGCAGGAGAGTGCTTCCTCTGACTACTAATCTTTGACGGGGCCCAGAGTGGACACCTCTTTTTACAGCTGTTAGGCTTTCTTGATGTTACCAGAGAGATGTCATTTAATCTAGAAGGAGAAGGAGGCTGCCTACACTGCCCACTGTCCCCTGACTCAGGGAAATGTTGAGTCTGGTGGCCTTCTGTTGAGTTTCATTTCAAAGAAGTTCACCAATTTCTTACCACTTGTCCTACTTCTTTGGTTGACCACTGTGCCGTTTCCACTTATACTTGGGCTTAGGGGAGATAAGTGAGAAAAAAATGGGTCTGGAAGTACTCTTATTACTTTTTAAAGTGTGTATATATGTATATGATTTAAATGCCCTCTTGTTATTTAGAATAAATTAGAATTTTAAATATAAGACGCTTACTAGACTTAATATTTCTGGTATGTCTGGTGTTTCCTTAAAACTTACTCTTGGATCGCTGCTTATAGAAAATGCAAAATAAATTTTCATGTAATTAAAATAATTATTTTCCTAACTGTACATTTCTAACTATAAAAATATGATCCAACAAGCATCATATACAAGCTGCAACCATTCACCATCTAAACAATTACTTCATCTGCACTTTATATGTAGTATATATTTATTTATTCTATTGGATTTATTGTATTCTAAACCTTATAATTTGTTTGGAAATATAGATTGATGCTTGTTTAAAATCCATACAATAAATTTTCATAAAATCAATAGATTCTTTTTTGAAAAACACCAATTACTAGAGCTGAAGCAGCTACTATGGTTCCTGATGAACTGCTAAGGCGACATTGTTCTCACTGACCAAACTCCATCACCATTTTCAAAGTATTTGTTATTTTAAATATATTGTCCAACATTTTCCATTATGACAGACCTACAAGCATAGTATTATTATTTACATTACATAAATGAGAAATGAGAAAACTGATGCTAATTTTTCACCATATCTTTTCCCTGATCCCAGAGCTCTAAAGTGAAAATCTGGGAAATGAGCTCCTATCTCCTTCCAAAGTCCATATTCTGCATACTATACAAGCTGCTCTTTGTAAGAAAGTGACAACATTCAATTAATGCTGTATAGGAAGATTTACTAAGCTTAGCTAATTCTCTCTCTCTTATGTTTTATGAAAATTGAAACTAGAATTTTTTTATCAGAAAATAAAACACATTAAAAAGAGGAATTCCTAGGAGAGCAAGTCCCAAAGGGAAGGGGGGGAGGAGTTAGGGAAAAGGGGCAAAAGGAAGGGTAATGGAAAACAAGGGGGTGGGGGTGAGGGAGTTATATTGAGTAGGACATTTGAATCCTTGTTAACACAATAAATTAAAATTAATAAAAAAATTTTAAAAAGAGGAAAACCTGCATAAAATGAGGATCTAGGACCACTTTATTCTTTTCATTGCTTCATTTTATTTTTTTTAAATCCAAATTAAATCAGAATACATAATCAAAATTAAAAGCAGATATTTGATTGAGGAACATAAATATCTTATGTAATTTTAAAATAAAAATTTGCCCTAATCTCACTATAGATAAATTGAGAATAGAAATGAGCCTCCCTAGTTTAGATTGGGTAGTATTACTTTGAGCTTGATATAAATATTTTGGGGAAAAGAAGATTAATTGCATTCCTAGAAAGATTTATGAGAGTAACTGTTTTCTCAGTGTATTCATAGAATTTACTTGTAGTTTTAATCTGGAATATTATTACAAAGTATAAACATTTTTAAGTGCTTTGTGAAAAGCAATTTCATTCTGTTAAGACACTGAAGACAACTTACTTTTTTATATATTTTTTCAAGGTCCAGGTGAAGCTGTTCCTGTAAAAAGAGTTTCCACAGAGAACCTTCTCTTTAAGTCTGAGCTGCAGCTTGTTAAAGAAGTTTCACACACATTGTCCTGGAGCATGCAAACTTCTAAATAAAACTGGATGCCTTTTTTACTTGGAGAACAAAGGTTGAAAACCAAGCAACATTCTTCAGCCCTGATACCTATAAATGCCATTATTTCAGCCAAAGAAAAAAGTCTTTGTGAAATTGTATTAATAAAAACATACTGATACATTTTTTTCAAATTCTTCTTTTAAAAATTGGAAGTACTTCCAACATTAATACACTCAAATAAATAATCCTTGACTAGACATTTTATTTTTATATCTCCTTGGGTTAATGGTAACCAGCTCAATCTCATATAGTGCTCACCTTTCTTCTGAAAATGCTTGGATAACAATGCTTCTCTACTGAATGTTTTCTTAACCCTTTAAGGGTTTAGGATTTTTTTATTTCCTTTTTTTTAAAATTTAGTATTTAACTCTAGGATCTGGAGCTAATGCCTTTGCGTTTCTGGCCCCTTGGCTATTTTCTTGTACTAGGTTTTCCTGTATTATGTTGTGCCCATTAAATTAATTTGCAAAAGTATCTTCTGCTTGGTTGTAAATTAAGATCATTCAAAGAAGGGGTGCAATCATATTCTGAATTCTGAGCTGTAATCTGAAGTCAAATGTTATAATTGATTTGATTGTGAAACCAAAAGCCAAAAGACTGGCTAATCTCTTGGAGATGGTGCCCAACACCTCTCTTGTGACGTATGTGGGGGGATATATAATATATAAATAATATTTATTAATATATATTATATTTACAGTTTAGATATTTTATATATAATATTTAAAGTATAATATAGATATTTAATATACTAAAAAGAAGAAACCCCAGCTGATTCCCAGCTCTTCTTGTTTACCTCATTTAGAGAGTCTTAAGGCAATCCCTGAACACAAAATGCTCTGTTTTATGTTGAAGGTAACACTTTACTACATCAAAATAGCATTTAAATGGGTTTGGTGGTGATAGGGTAACTTTATGAAATCAAACAAATATATACATTTAGGTTTTCCCTGCTACATACTATTTATAAATATGAAAATAATGTTACATTGTGAATCTCATTGTGTGTTTTTTACTTTACATATTGTAATCAAAGATTTAATTCTTTATTGCCAGATATAAGATTCCTATAGGTTGCTCTGCATGGATACTATATTTTTCTCTGGTTCTTCCTGAAACTGAGTTGGTCTTGGTTGACATTTTTGTTTATAGTAAATTTAATATTCTTTGCATACACATTTTGACCTCCAGAGACATTTTAGGAGGGTACCTAATGTCTGCCGAGATAATTAGTCTCAGAGCTGTCCCCAATCACATCTAGTTACAAACAAACATACACATAAAAGTCTGAGTTTGAACTGATCAAAATAAATGCAACTCTATTCCTTTTCTTTACTGCATCCTTATTGTCCTTCTCCTACAATAAACAAAGCCAGAAACATTATGTCCATCTTGTATTCCACATAAATACAATATTGACTGTGTCTTGTTTTAATTACAAACAAATGATATCTCTCCCCTATCGCTTCTTTTTTTTTTTGGTACACATTTGTTTTGGAAGCAAAAACTGACATAAACAAGTAAATAATTTCTGGACCATCTTCTTTATTGCTTATGCTAGCTAACAACTGACCATTTTTTGATGGTGATTATAGACTGATAACAAATAATATAAGACAAATGTACAAAACAGGCATTAGCTTTTACTCTTTCTGTGAACTTTGTTTTCAAATGCTTTATAGATTATGGTTAAAAACATGTACAGTAAACATGCCCTATATTAAACATATTCTAACAATGGTCTGCAAGGTTTACCTTGTTAAAGAAATACCACTGACTTATTTATAATTAAAAGCCATGATTATTGGGGTATAACTTGCTTTTAAAATATCTCTGGCATAAATTTCAGAAGTTTGGTTTTTATTGTTAACCAATGACATGTTGTTCACATTATTTTTCTTTTAATTAAACATATGTTTCTTCTATTCCCTCCCCAGCTCAGTGATATTTTAACTATTGGAGATTTAAGTGACAATGTTCATTTGTTGGATTGGAACTATCACTCTGATGAGTCTCTACATCTTCATCATGTCAAGCATCTAGTGCTAGTCTTCAATGAGGTCACACCAATTGTTATGGGGACATTAGGAAGCATGACTGTTCTTATTATTTCCCTAGGGCTTAAATCAGTGCCTCGCACATAGTTATCATCCTATAAATGGTTGTTGCATTAGGGAGTGATGATTACAGTTACTCAGAATATCAAATCTTTCCTCTCCTTTGATTCTCATCCTGCTTCCCATTAGATCACCAGAAATAGTGTTTCTTCTCTGCTTAAAAATGCAACTGTACTCACCCAGATTGTTGCTTTCATGCAGATAAATCTGTAACCTCCTCATTCCTAAATCCATTTTTAATTAATAACTGTGAATATTTAATTTTCAATGAAGCCTCAGCAAAGCTCAAAGCAACCCTTCTTTTTATTGAGAAACTTAAATGGTGGTAAGGGTACTACGGCCTCCATTCCTTTAGAAATTAGTGCCTTCATTAAAGGTGTTATTTAAATAAACAAAGCATTGTACTTGGTTGCATTAAATAGTGCTAGGTATGGAATCAATGGTAATTTATTTTCAAAAATTTTCTCTTCTCATGAAATGTGATGGTTCACACGGGAAGTCATGGACAGCTGTGCCCAGGCAATCAGGTTCCATTCTCCTTGCAGCAGGGGTTCCCCAACCAAGTCACTTCATCTGTTTTCAAGATTGAAAAAGCCAGGATGTGGTGGATTTTCAAAGAGCCCATCTGTGTATTGTTTCAGCTCTCAGCCACTGGTCCCCCTATATCAGTGATAAGTAACTCTCCATGATGTGCTAGACAGCAGGGGCTGTTTCATTTGTATTAGGAGTAATCTTCTGCTGACTCCACAGGTGGTCTGAGCATGGTCAGCATGCTTTGGGTTGATTCTTAAAGGATTTTAGCAAGTCAAATATTAACTATGACTTAAACATTAAAATAACCAAAGCTGATAGACTTTTTATTGTTACTTTTTCTTACAATCCATTCTCACTGTTTCACATGCATGTCCATATTGGACTGTGAGGCAAACACATGTCATTAGGGAAAGTCAATAATTCCAGAGATCACTGGACTGAATGGAATTAAAGTTTTAAAATGATATAATTACCACCACTTTTACTTCTTTCCCCCATTATAGATTCTTAAAAACTATTAAGGGAAGATATTTTCAGCTTACTTATGGTCTATTACTATGAGGCCAAGAGAAGTCTGATATTAAAGATTATGAAATTTTAGTTAGAATAAATTCAATTGCAAAAATTATGCTTCTATCTTCAAAGAGTAAAAAAAGTAAAACAAGTGCTTGCTATTATGCTGCAAAGTCACAAGGAGTGTTCCATGAAAAATCTTGCTCTTGTCATATTGAACATAATTTAATTTTTTGAAGCTACTTTTTTAGGTTTAAATTACATACAGTAAAATTTACCCTCTTTGGGTGCACATTTCTATTAATTTTGACACATACTTAGAGTCATATTGCTACCATCATAATAAAAGCACAATTTCCATCACATCAAATAATTTCCTCGGCCTGATCGAGCGATGGCGCAGTGGATAGAACGTAGGACTGGGACGCGGAGAACCCAGGTTTGAGACCCCGAGGCAGCCAGTTTGAGCGAGGGCTCATCTGGTTTGAGCAAGGCTCACTGGCTTGAACCCAAGGTCGCTGGCTAGAGCAGTGGTTCTTAACCTGGGTCCTATGAACCCTAGGGATTCAATGAGTCAGTCTCAGGGGTGCGGAGAAGCCACTGCCGCGGAGGCCAGAATAAAGTAATACCGTAATTTGTTGTGAGTTTATGCACTTTGTTGGTTTTGTTCTTTGAGCAAGGTGATGTTCATGCATGGCTCATTTTGTGCACCAGTAAAAAAACATATACCTATGTCTTGAATTTGGAAAAAAAATCATATTTTATTTATCACTAAAGAAGTGTTCGGTGAATGCGCATATGAAACTGGTGGGTTTGATACCTCAAAAAAGGTTAAGAACCACTGGGTTAGAGCAAGGGGTCACTCAGTCTGCTGTAGCCTCACCCCACCTCCCGATCTGGCCAAGGCACATATTAGAAAGCAATCAATGAACAACTAAGGTACTGCAATAAAGAATTGATGCTTCTCATCTTTCTCCTTTCCTGTCTGTCTCTCCCTACCTGTCCTTCTCTCTGACTCTCTTGTCTCGGTCACAAAAAAAAAAAAAAAAAAAAAAAAAATCCTCATGCATCTTTGTAGTCAATTTCTCTTCCCTCCCTCAGACTCTACCCCTTTGTTTTGCTAAAATGTTATACAAATGGATTTATACAGTATTAGTTTCTCAGGTGTGGTTGTTTTAAGCAAAATTTTATGCATTTGAAAGTCATCTATCTTTTTATATGCATGGAAAGTTTGCTTTATTGCTCAGTAGTAGTCTATTGTTCAAACAGTAACATTATTTGTTGGTTTGTTCCCCAGTTGATGGGCACTTGAGTCAGTTACAGATTTTGATGATTGTGAATAACGTTGCCCTAAACAAATGACTAAAGATTTTTGTATGAATATATATTTTTGTTTCTTTTGAGTAAGTATGATTGCTGGCTTGTAAGATAAGTGCATGTTTAACTTTGTAAGAAACTGTAAACTCTTTTCCAAAATGGTTGTGCCATTTTTATTGCCACCAGAAATTTATGAAGTTTCTGTTGCTTCATATTTTAGCAATATTTGATATTAAAATTTGATTTTTAAAACTCTTATAGGTAAAGTGATATGTCATTGAAGTTTTAATTTGCATATTTCTAAGAGTATTGATGTTGAGCAATTTTTGACATGTTTATTTGCCCTTCCAATAATGTCTTCAATATAGTGTCTATGTAAGTCTTTTGATCATTTTAAATATTTGTTTATTTTTTACTATTAAAATATTAATTAACTAGAGTTCTTTATGTATTATAAAACTCATTTGTAATATATTTATCACATGTGTTTTGTAAATGTTTTCTACCAGTTTGTAGTTTTCTTTATAGTGTCTTTTGAAGAAGAGAAGTTTTTGATTTTTATAAAATTTAGTTTAGCAACGCTTTCTTTCATAACTCATGTTTTGTCTTCTACTTAAGAGACTTTTAACCTTTGTCTAATCCACAATCTCAAAGAGCTAGGAAAAAAGTAATATTCAATGCCTTGAAATTGTTTGTAAGTCCTGGTGATCATGTAAGCATAGCAGGCATGAAGAAGGTGGGCTCTAAAACTGGGCCATGTCACCTGATAGATCATGAGAGACCTTGGTAGAAATGAGCAGTTGACAGAGTCTGACAACCTAGGGGTAAAAAGATAAGTAGACACAATGCCCATAAAGGCAGAACAAGTCCAAATGTGATCCAGGTAACAGTGAGAAGATAGGTGCATGGAAATAATGTGAGGGCTTTGAGTATGCAGTCTAATGTCATTACTCAGGAAATCGGCCCCTGATGTCAGGAATTGCGCTATCATGATAGAAGAGCAGATACTCATTTTTGACTCTCTCTTCTGGGAAAACTTAATTCCAGGAGGGTTGATCTGCATTATAAAAGACTATGATTCATGCTTGATCAGAAAATCTTAGGCCTTAAATCATTGTTTTGCAAATTTTAATTTCAGGACCATATTCATTAGAACCACCTGAGAGTTCATTTAATATGCTGATTCCAGGGCCCCACTTGAATCGGAAATATTTGGAGAATAGCCAGTAAGACTCTGGCTTTTTACAAGCTTTCTAGGAGTCTGCTAAACTATTCCACTACTTAAGGTTTAACAAATATTGAACATCAAAGGATTGGGAGAGGGGGAAGGTATGAGGAGAGGCAGCTGTGTGTTGTTATAGAGTTCCTGCTTATAGATAGTTTTTTAGAAGTTGAAGCTGTGTCTGATTCTAGAAGTAAAATAAATCAGCAGTATTTCTGCAAGTTCAGAAGGAAAATGGAGAACTAATATTTTGAACTAATGTATTAATTGGCAATATATGTGTAAGGCAGTGGCAGGGGCAGGCAGGTCCACATTGGATTCTAGCAGATGGTAGAGAAACTGTGGAGCCAGAAAACGTTGTGCCATTACATTTAATAGAGTATCACAACGGTGGATGAAAAAAAGGCAGGGTAAACCTCTTCTCCAGCAAACAAATAGCAAAAATGGCCGCTCACAGTAGTGGGCAGGCAATCCATAATGTGCCATGCACAGTCCCCCTGAGCGCACGCACCCATAGCCTTACATGGGCCATACACATGTGGTGCAGCTACATACTCATGCACCAATCAGGCAAAGGGCCTGCAGCTTGCAAACCAGTTAACAAGCCTAGCGCAGCTGCCCCCAAATGATAAAATACATCATGTAATATATTATATAAATAAATAAGTAGTATAGGCAGAATAATGTGTACCAATAGGGGCTCTAGTAATTATAGAAACTATATAGATACAATAATCCAAACTATTTTTAATTGAAAATTTTCTATTTTGTCTTAAATAAAATCTTATTTCATCATCTGAAGTTGCAGCATTATTTCTAAAGATATATCAAAAATTTCTGAAGTATTTAGATTATATTTAATATTTAACAGCAATAACATGAAAATATAAAGGTATCCCAGTCAGTGAAATCTAGAAAGCCTTTTTATATAAAAGGCCACATACATTAATTCTTAATCAAAACTCTTGGTTTTCTCTCTTATTTGGGGTACTGTACAGTGATTATTATCATGTTAGTTTCTAAATTCCTGATTCTACACATTTGAAATGAATCTGCAGATGCAAGTGAAAGTTTAACCTATAAGTGGTAATGAGATTCTGAATAGAAATATGGTTTGTAAAATAAAACAGAAAGCAGTTTAAATCCGAGACATAAAGTCTGACCTAAAAATATAAATTACAAGCCATTATTGTTTAAATAGAAACTAAAAAGAGATATGGACAATTTTTTTAAAGTGCAAAGCCATGAGCACTGGAAGCCTCTGACTTCTCCATTATGTCTATTTCATAAGTGAAAAAGAGACCCTTACCCTTGCGGGTTGTTTTATTTTTATGTTCTACCCCAATAACTCACCAACAATGAAAAACAGACTTTGGGTCTGTTATAGCATTATTTAAAAGGAGTAAGTCCTACAAGTTACTGCATACAAGCAAATTTGGTTTGCTTTGGTTTCTGTTGCAGCATAAATTAATAAGGTGTCAGATGAACATTGTGACCTCATTTTTATCTCCTGCACACTAAATTCATAACTGAGCACAGGGCTCCCTCTGCAACTCAGCAAAACTGCATGGGGTGAATTTCACCAGCTCAGCTGCTTCTGGGGGACAGAAAATCTCTGTGTCCTGCCTGTCATCTGGTAAGAACATTTCCACACTCTGTGACTCACACAAGCCTTGATCTCACAGTGCTTTCCCTTCCCACTAATCATATTCACAGCCTCTGCTTCCCGGCTGTGTGTGGAGAATCCACCGTAAAGAAAGTGCCCTTTCAGCTGGAGTTTCTCTCCATCCAGCACTATCCTGATGTTGGAAAAAGCTCAACTCCTTATGTCCACTGAGCACATGGAACAGCAGAATGGAAGAGTGAAAACTGCCAAAATGCTAATCGAAAGAAAGAAAGAAAGAAAGAAAGAAAGAAAGAAAGAAAGAAAGAAAGAAAGAAAGAAAGAAAGAAAGAAAAGAAAGAAAAAAAGAAAAAATGAAATAACCAGATCCAGATGGGCCAAAATGGACATATTTCATTTATCCTGGGGAACTCTATAGTATATCATTTCTGATGCATAATACATCGAGTCTTGGTCCTTTATAAACAAACACGACAGAGGCATATGCCACAAGATTATAAACAGACTTGGCCATAAATTTGATGGGGCCTCCACTCTGCATTGCACACACGGCTATGGCTTATTCAGCGGTTTCCAGGGACTACAGTCTGTTTCTTTGGCTGCTTATCAAACCTGTAATCTCAGCTCACCCATCGGGGCAGAGTCCCACAGGACCAATTCACCCTAATGAAACTCAGAGGCATTTCACACCAAAGAAACTCCAGCTCACACTGACTGGGCCCACGTTTGCTCTGGGGAGCGATGTGCAGGCCGCAGGAGAGTTTATGAAGAGCTAGAAAAGCTGTTCTCTTTAGTAAGAAGAAATGGGTTGTTAAAACAAGCTGAGATTCCTAGGGTCCTGTTGCCAAGTCTCAAGCTCAGCCCATTTCTACTGGTTCGAAAGATTTGAGCAAGGCTTTCATGTCCCACCTTTTCCCATGTTTTCTTGGGTGCATCTAAAGGTATGAAGCCAGGAAATGTACTTGGAGATGCTCTGAAATAGATAAATAATTATATATCTACATTTATGAGTATTAGAGATAGTTTTGAGTCACTTTTTCAGCCTTATTTAAGAAGGAAACTTTCCTCCATTCAACAGGAGTATAACACAAGTTTAACAGACTATAACTAGCCACTTAAAGTGGAATACCCCCTGTAATGTATTATGAACCATTATATGCATTTAAAAAAGAACACTGAGCACAAAAGGGATTTTCAAGAATTAATTTCTCACACTTTATGTGTCCTGCTTTACTTCTGCACTCACCCCAAACCTATGACTTCCCTTTGAGTGAATTGTGTATGTGTTCATATCCAGAATCCCCGCTTCTCTCTGTCCTGACTGATTTGAGAAGAAGTGGAGGAGGAAGACACTGAAGGAGTTAGACTCAGGGTAAGTTAGCTAGATATATAGCTTATTGGAAATCACTTTAAAACTTCCTCCTGTATCATTCATTCTAAAACTCCAAGTCTATGTACAATTTTTTGCAAATTGGAGCACAGGGTGGGGATATTAGAGGAATTTAGAAATTCAGCAGGTGAAATCAGAGAGTTTGTGATATTTGGTGGCAAAGGACACAGAATGGCAGGAAGTATCTGGGATACTTACTGCCCCTGCTTTTACCCAGGAAAAATCAAATTGATGGGTGAGATGGATGTCCTGCATCTTTACACAATTTAATTTTGGTCATGGCTTCACCTCCTTGATAACTTATGATTAATTTTTTTAAAATTAAAAATGGTTCCTTTTCATGTAATGTCTTTCTAATGTACCTGGCATGTTACCATGTTTGGAACTGATTGAAGGCACTCCCTACTGAGTTATCTTCTATCCTCTGTGCTCTTGAGCCTTAAACCTATCTTCTTTCCCAATAGTGATTATAGAGAAGACAGGACACTGTGGGTGCCTTGTCTACACATACATGGAACTGCCTGAAGCCTCAGCAAATACAGCGTAATGGTCACATGGCAGCATGGTGGGTCCCTGGAGCTTTCCTCTGAGTTAGTCTATTTGTTTGTTTGTTTTTTCCTGAAAATAAGCTACATCTTGTTATATCAGATTGTAGGAAAGTCTAAATCTTAATCAGTCTTGATATCCTTGTCTAGATCTACAAAAGACTGAATATTTGTGTCCCCTCCTCGATTCTTTTGTTGAAATTTTAATCCCAATGTGATGGTATTAGGAAGTGGGGCCTTTGGGAGGTGGTTGGGTCATGATGGTGAAGACTCTGTGAATAAAATTATCACCTTTATAAGAAGAGGCCAAAGAAAAAACAGAGAGAGAGAGAGAAAACTCATAGACACAAATAACAGTGTGGTGATTGCTGGGGGAGAGAGGTGGAAAAGGGTGTAGGGAAATAAATGGTGATGGAAGGAGACTTAACTAGGAGGGGTGAGTGAACACACAATACACTATACAGATGATGTTGTGGAATAGTGCACCTAAAATCAGTATATAATTTTGTTAACCAGTGTCACTCAATTTCAATAAAAAGGACAAAAAGAAGAAGAGAAGAAGCCACAGAGTTGGCTGGCTATCTTTCTACCATGTGACAATGCAAGGGGAAATTAGTAGTCTACAACCCAAAAGAGAGTCAGTGGTGGGATTCCAATAATTTAGAAACTGACTCTCTTCTCTAATGACCATTTTAAGTATATTAAAAAATGATATACTGAAAGGTAATTTATTTTATGCATTTAATACTCAAAAAAGAACAATAAAAGAGGTACACAAAACTAGATTATGTTATAAGAAAGTTTTAAAATATTAATTAAAAATATTAAATAATACCTGCCAAAAGTCAATAAAACTGTTATTTAAGATATTTTTGCCTGACCAGGCGGTGGCGCAGTACATAGAGCGTCAGAATGGGATGCGGAAGGACCCAGTTTCCAGACCGCGCTGTCGCCAGCTTAAGCGTGGGCTCATCTGGTTCAAGCAAAAGCTCACCAGCTTGGACCCAAGGTCCCTGTCTCCAGCAAGGGGTTACTCAGTCTGCTGAAGGCCTGCAGTCAAGCACATATGATAAGGTGACCAGATTTTAAAATTGGTAGTGAAACACCATTGACCAGGGGTGGGGGTGAGGTGGAGGGGAGTATTCTTGATTAAAAAATTAGTCTATATGGAACAAAAAAAATTTTCATAGGATGCAAAAATAGTATTGTAATATATATCTTTTAATTTCAGCATAAGTACAATTTACAAATATAATACATTAAAAAATTATGTATAGTATTATTTTATTCTTTGGCATATTTCTCATTTTAGTGAATTTTTTTTTTTAGTAAATTGCTGTCATTTAAAAGGTCATGAAATTTTTAACAAGAATTTGTTAAATTATATTTCATACATAAAATGGCTTTCAAAGTCTAAACACTACACTATTTTTTTTTTTTTTTTTTTTTTTTTTGCAGGAACAGAGAGAGGGATAGATAGGGACAGACAGACAGGAGCTGAGAGAGGTGAGAAGCATCAATCATTAGTTTTTCGTTGCCGTCGCAACACCTTAGTTGTTCATTGATTGCTTTCTCCCATGTGCCTTGACCGCGGGCCTTCAGCAGACTGAGCAACCCCTTGCTGGAGCCAGCGACCTAGGGTCCAAGCTGACAAGCTTTTGCTCAAGCCAGATGGGCCTGCGCTCAAGCTGGCAAGCTCCGCATCTGGAACCTGGGTCTTCTGCATCCCAGTCCGATGCTCTATCCACTGCGCCACCACCTGGTCAGGCAAAAAAGGTCTCAACACTTAATTGTGATTTTCTGATTTCCACACTTTATTTACCATAGAAAAAACACGTTCAGTCACAGCATTAGTTCCTGGTAAAGACAGCGCATATTCCACAATTCTTAGTGCATTATTGTATGGAACATGGTTCATTTCAAAATGATGCAATATTTATAACCATTTGTTCTCTATTGTTATTTTTGCTGATGTCCAAGATTTAACCTTTTCCTTATCAATCTATTTTTTTTAATAATGATACCTCATTAAAAAGATCATTTTTGGAAATATTACTATATGGGAAATTTTGAGTAAGTCAGAGGAATCGGGTTACACGGTCCCGAAACCGATGCCGGAGCTGCACGAGCAGGCAGGAGCAGGCAGGGCAGCACTGTGGGCACACTCGGCAGCTGTGCTCCCTTGGTCCGACCCCGCAGCTCGCTGGAGACCAAGCAGCTTGCACATCCGGAGCCTGGAGCTGCATGCTGGCGTCCATTACGCGGGCCTATGGGTAGTTAGGGGACTTGACAGCCGCCATCCCAGGAGGTATGTCCCGCCCTAAGTTCTTTGTTTTGGGGCACCACACAGGGCAGCCAGCTCTTGCGCCAGTGCGGGCGCTTCTAGGTTGAGGCCGGGTCCCCCGCCGAAAACCGCATATTCCCTTCCTATTCTCCTGCTGTTCCCTAGCTTTACATGCATTCTTTCCAAAACTCAGGACTTTTTTAAAACGCCGCGGGATGTGGGACAAATTGTTAAAAATTGGGACTGTCCCACCAAAAGTGGGATGGCTGGTCACCTTGACATATGAGAAAGCATTCAATGAACAACTAAGATGTCGCAACAGCAACAAAAAACTGATGATTGATGCTTTTCATCTCTCTCAGTTCATTTCTATCTGTCCCTATCTATCCCTCTCTCTGACTCTCTGTCTCTCTCTCTCTCTAAAAAAAAAGATATTTCTACTTTGCTTCTTGATTGGCATCCTCACATGCAATTTTTTTCACCTGTGGACGAAATGAACACTACTACGGACACTTAGAATATGTTGTACAGATGAACATTAAAAAAGAATAAGGATGTAAATTTGTGATTTCCACATTGGGTGGAGGTGCCCACCTTAGAGAGAACCTGATTACACTTGCCATTTTAACAACGACTTTACTGGATTCAACAAAAAATTAGGTATCAGTTTTGCTGAACCGGTGTGAACCGGCTGAATCCCACCACTGAAAAAGGTTCTTACTAGAACCAAACAAGCTGACACTCCGATTTTGGACTTACAGATTCCAGAATGGTAAGAAATAAATTTTGATGTTTAGAAACCACCCAGCCTGTGGTACTTTGTTATAAAGAGTCCAAACAGACTAAAGTAAGACCAAAGTACATACTGAGGCAAGATTCACTTGGTATTATCTGGGGTCTTCCCATAGAACTCCCCAATGCTCTGATGTATAAGAATAATATATTTTTATTTCCACACATGAACTTAATTCCCTTTGTGCTCACTTTCTCTGGGGTGGAAAAGCAAACTGCAGTCCCACTAGTTTTCCCACTACAATTTCCTCGCCACAACATCTAAATTCCAGAGGTTTCCATGGTGTCACACTCAGGGGTGGGCTGCATTTAATTCTTGGTTATCATTATCGCAGGCTGACATCTGTTGAGCAGTATTTTATCTCACCTGCTCTGTAGACTTTACCCCACGTAGGGAGCTGTAGGAATGTTTCATGTTTCTGGCCACAGAAGTGCTTCAGTCCCAGCTCCCCCTCAGACTGCTGCCATGCACCTATCAGGCCCTGGAAATGTTTAGCTGCTTTCATTTACTGGACTGGGACATAGGAAACTCTGTGAACTCTCTGGGGCAATGAAAGGCCTTTTAACACATCTTTACTTTTCTGGGGTACACAGGAAATTTTTTTTATAACATGTAGAATTTGGCAGTTTTTCACATTCTCTGTGGTTGGAAGATATACTTCTATGCTCTAAGATTTCCAAACCAACCCAAGAATACTAGTATCTCCCCACTCCAGATAAGTCTGAAGTGTTGGTACAAGGACTTTCTCATAGATTTTTCTCTATTTCTCTTCTTCCTTCTACTCACTCTCCTTTTCTTTACCCAGACTCCCTGATCATACCTGGTAAAATTCTAAATTTCTTATGTGGTAAATTTTATTTAAAATCTAGGGGTTAAAACAGCATTCTGATTTTGTATTCTTTTGTTCTTTCAAATCTATTTTTTCCCCATGGGTCTTAGTTTTTTAGTTAAAAATCAAAATCAAAGAATATTATTCTTTTGTTTGTTACAGTCTTCAGCGTGACCTCCTCTAAGGCAATGCTGGCAGAATGTTTAATTTCATTTTGGTTGGGGTTGGGTTAAGGGTGTGAGTAGGGGAAAACCAGAAGTACAGAAATAGTGGGAAAATCATATTGGCTAATAAATAAAAATTACTTTCTCATCATATTTATTTGTGATCTCATCTAAACATATTTTTAGGCTTAATCATTGAAAAGTACAAAGAATCATAGAGTTGGTGGGAGAGGGTCAATGAACTAAATTCATCGTGTGAACCAAAGTAATGAATTTTATTTTAAAAATGTGCTTGATTTTAAGCTTTTGTTCAGTTTCTATAACTAATTATATTTATTTCCACAGAGGCATAAACTACTTGGGACATGAACAAACTAGATAATAAATACAAAAAAAATTTGCAGATTTGTTTTGGAAATTTCAGTGTTTGAAAGTATATAAATGACACTTGAAGACCAACCATGATTCTTAATCATGAGCATTTGTCTTAGTCTGTGGTGCTCTAATTCATTCTGGTCCAAAGCATAACAATTTCTTTTATTTTCTTTAGAAACGTGTTCCTCTTTGTATAGCTACTTGAGCTTATAATAATTAATTGCTTTTACCCTGTATTTATTTAAATCTAAGTCCACTGGGTCATGGAAGCCTAGAGTTCCATTTCCTTCATGATAAAGCTGCTGGGGGTGAGCCAGCAGGCTGGAAAAGCATCCATATGACAGAAGACACAATATCCAGTGTGACTGGGAAACAAAAATTGAGATCTGGGCTGAGTTTACCCAATGCTCAGAGGGATAGAAAGAGAAGCTATTACATCAACAAAATGTTTTCCGTTCCAGGCATATTAGGATTATAAAGGAAAATTTCAAAACTTACTATATAATTTCAAATTTGTTCCTTAGACTTACAAGTATCTGAATATCTGGAAGTTATCGATATAAGTTGATTAAAATAATACATATACTATGTCGTGCTTGGAGGTAAGAAAGAGGGGGAAATGAAATTAAGATGTGTTGAGCACCAACTATATGAATTACATTTGTGTTCATTAAATATTGATTGACTTCAATATTCATCATACATTTATTTTAGATATTCAGTATAAATTGGTGAGAAAATTTTAATATGACCTCTAGCTTCATTGAGTTTACAATCTAGTGATAGAAAGTTCAGTTAAATACCTTACAAGTTAAGGTAAATTATAATGTGTAAAGTATAACAAAGGAGAAGACTCGAGGCTATGAACATCTTCCAGGGGTGGATTGAGAGTGCTGTCAAAATCTGTAGGTACCATATTTTTTGCCCCATAAGATGCACTTTTATGGAGTGAAAAATATGGCATTTTAAATTAAATATTTTAACACACCATTTGATTCAGAATATTTTTTTTCTTATTTTCCTTCTTAAAACTTTAGGTGTGTCTTATGGTCAGGTGCATCTGATGGAGCAAAAAATACGGTAAATGCTTTCTAAATATAAATATTGGCAAGCAACTGATTATAAATAATAACAATAAAATAATTTAGGTTATTTTCAATGGCCATACTGGTCTTAAAACATTGAGAGTTTGAATCAGTAAATAGTTGACTCTGAAAGTCCCTTAGTGCCTATCTTTCCTGCTTATTCTACCTCCTCCTCAGGAATATTCAGATCAGATTAAACCAGACCACACCATGATCCAACAGCTAACCGGAACATGAAGCCTAAGGTCTCTAAGACTCTTCAGTGGTTGGTATGTGTTTTGATTGATTTCCATTTCATACTTGTTAAGTGTAGTGTCGCCTCTGGCTAGATTAAACAAATTAAATACAATTTTCGGAAAGGCCTTTTAGCTTCTAAGCAGAAAAGCTACAACTTTAAAGTAGAGAAGCTACAACTGCATGTTAACTTGGAAAGTTTGTGTGATGGGAACATTACATTACGAGAATAGATATGCATGGGCCCCGTGGTGTGAAGAATCATAGTACATCCACAGAATAAAACGGCCAATGTGGCTAATTAACTTGGAGGAACACATACTATGATAAAATATGGCTTGAAATCAGACAAGAGTCAGATAACATAAGGCTTTCGAAGTCATGTGAAACATTTCTGTATTCAAAGAAGGAAACAACAATAAAGCAATTTATGTATTAGACAGCATGATCATTAATTTTATGTGTCAACTTGACTGGGGTGCTCAGATATTTGGTCAAACTCATTTCTAAGTATGTCTATGAAAGATGTTTTTGGATGATATTAGCATTTTTTGTCATTGAAAAAAAAAATTTTGAGAGAAAGGAAGGAAGAAAGAGAGATAAATTTGTTGTTCCATTTATTTATGCATTCATTGGTTGATCCTTGTATGTGCCCTGACTGGAGGTCGAATCTGCAACCTTGGCAATTGGGACACTTTACCCAACTAAGCTACCTGGACAAGGCCTGATAATAACATTTGAATCAGTAGACTGAGTAAAATATATTGTCATCCCCATCATGGGTGGGCCTTGTGCAATCAGTTGAAGACATTATAAGACAAAAAGCTGACTTTCTTCCAAATAAGAGGAAACTCTTTCTTCTTGATTGCTTTGAGCTGGTACATTGATATTTTCCTGCTATATGACTTGAACTTAAACATTGACTCTTGGGTCTTGAGCATGCTGGCTTTCAGAATGGAACTTATAGCATCAGCTCTCCTAGTTTTCAGACATTTGGCCTTTAGCTTACCAATTGTGGATCTTGGTACTTTTAAACCTCCATAATTGGATGTGCCAATTCTTGTAATAAATTTATATGTAACCTATTGGTTTTGTTTTGCTAAATAAAAAACAGACTAATACAGGTACCATAATCAAATTTGCATTTGAGGAACAGCTCTGGTTAAAGGTAGAAAATAAGAAAGGATAAAAGTAAAGCTGAAAAATCTATTAGGAAGCTACCAAGTTAAGAATAAAGGTAAATTGGTCTATAGGAGCAGGTTTCAATGGGAGTGCCAGATCCATTTGAAGACAATTTTGAAAATTAAGGAGAATATTTTTGTTATGTTTTGTTTTATGGGGAGGGGGTGAGGTGAAGAGTGGATACTGGCTTCTGCTACTTATTGGTAGGTGTAGGCAGGGTCTACTTGGCATATCTTTCAACATGTAGGATATTTAAGCTTAAAGGGGCAATTGTATATGTCTCACAAGATTTTAGAATGGAACATTTAAAACATAGACTTTCATACAAATGAAAAACCTGTTTAGAACCTAATTACATTTTACATATAAACACAAAATATTTTTGTATAATTTATATATATACTAAATTTTGCAAAAATGCATTTATCTCCTATGTAACTAGAGATATAACTATTCTTCAGTTTGTTTGGGAAATTACTAAGAATTTTGGCCATTGTGGAAAATAGTATTACTCATGGTAATAGTGCTTCTGGTATTTAAGTCCAATCAAGTGGATTTGTATCAGTCTGCCTTTGTAGCTTTCAAATCCAGAATGATTCTTTATATAAGCATAAACTTCTGACAGCATTTTTAGCACTTCTGGCCTAGCCACATCTCATATTTACATATTAAAATGCAGATTACTTTAATAGAAATTTCCTTTATTTATACCTCATATTACAGTTAAGCATGTTTTGCTATCTTGCATGTAAGTTTAGTTATATTATATAAACAGTTAATTCAGTATATAAAAGGAGGTATTATAAATATATTTTCCATAAAAAGGAGGCATTGGTCTGAGATAATTGGGGATCCTTGGTGCTTGATCCATGTTTCTATCACAATGTGTTAGAGAGGCATTACTTGCTGTTCCCATTTTATAGTTTAGAAAGCTTGTTGTTACTAATAGTGACTACTCTGGCTAGAGTCACCAAGGGAGGAAGCAGCAGATTTGAGGATTGTGTGTTGAAGAAAATAATGTCTAAATTAATATTCCATGCCTTTTGAGTGTATTAGTGAACAAATAAAATCTCTCAGGAAATTTACATTGAGGGAGAGACATATAATAAACTCTAAACATTATATTATATTTGGGAGCTAATTCTCCATTGGTTTGCTCTGTTTCTACACATCTTGTGAATAACAAGGATATTTGGACTGTGAACATTTTTGGAAGATAGAGATTATACCTCCCCCTGAAACAAAGAAGAAGCATGCTTGTTACATGCTACAAAAGAACTTTGGTTGCCTAAGCTTAGGGTTCATGTCTTGTAACCATACAGAGTGGGCACACAAGCATGCATCCAAATACATCCACATCGCACCCACAGAACTTGAGACAAGGGGAATTTATGCAAATATGCTGATGATCATGTGGTTTGCTATGTTATAAGTAATAACATTCTTTCTCTCTGCCCCAGTCTGATGTCTTCTGCCAGCATGCTTGTATACATGAAAGGGTTGTAGTCTGACTTGATAGCTTTCAAATAGAGTAAAATCTTAAAAATTATTGAGAATTATATACATATGTATATTTAATGGATAATTATATATACATATATACAGTTGTGAGTGTGTAAAACACAGTTTCTTCTTATTCTTTTTCAAATGAGTGGAGTGTAGATAGAGAGATAAACTCCTGCATACACCCAGACCGGGATCCACCTGGCAATCCCCATGTGGGACCAATGTTCTTCCCATCTTGGACCATGCTCTTGACTGAGCTATTTTTAGCACCTGAGGCAGAGCCTCCATGGAGCCATCCTCAAAGCCCAAGGCCAATGCACTCAAACCAATCATGCCATGGATACAGGAGGGGAACCCAGAGAGAGAGAAAAAGAAGGGGGAAGAAGAGGGGCAAATAAGCAGATGGTCACTTCTCCTGTGTGCCTGGACTGGGAATCAAACCTAGGACATCAACACACCAAGCTGATGCTCTACCACTGAGCAAACCAACCAGGGCTAGTTTATTCTTATATAATTTATTAACTCTTATATTATTCTGTATCCAAACAACTGAAAACCCACCTTTGCCCCACTTTGTATATTTATATGCCTTTGCAGGACATTTGAGGACTTTAGTTTTAATTCTGGATGAGATGAAGGGTCATTGTTAAGCAGCAGAAATAGATGGTTCAACTTTTATGTTAAAATAATCATGTTTGCTGTTCTGCTGAGACTGCACTATAGCAAAGCAATAGAAGTAGAGAGTCAATTTAGGAGACATCTATACTTTATCAGACAAAGGTTTAGTATACTGTTTTCCTATAAATATTTAGATTATGGTAAGAGAACCTTGCTTTAAAAAATTACTACTGTAATATTTGTTCCCTACTGTTCAATTTAGAGTACACTTAAATGCCCTGTTCATAAATAAATCAAAATCCAATATTGTGAGTATCCAAAAGCAATGACCATGTTTCTGAATTCTTATGTTATGATATTTAATAGTCAATAAAACCATAGGCAATACAGACCAATAGCTTTGATGAAGGTGAGGAAGAATGCTGAAAAAACATATAAACAGCATTTACCAACTGAGTTAGTGTTAACTATACCAGGTACCATGTCTTTATTAAAATACTAATTACTTTGGTATGCTCACAGACAACATTAACTCAGCAGGTGTAATTAATGATTGTGAATGAGGGAATTGTTTTAACGCAATCTACTCTTTCAATTTTTTGCCTATTTAGACACAATATGATTGGAATTCCATTTGTGCCTGTTGGCACCTGCAACATTATCTTTTCTAAATACCACAAAATAAGATTTCCTACACTACTCCAACCAGGAAACTTCATTATGGAGTCTCTGAGGAGCTCGAGAAGCAAGCACTTTTGTCACAGCATCAGCACTCTAACAACCCCTAAACAGGCGCTTCACTGACTAATTTGAACCAGAATTTCATCACAGTCTTACAGCAGATTTGGATAGAATGGTAATTGATATTAAATCAGTGCATGTTCTAAATGAGAGTCTGACTTTACCACAGAGAATTAGCAGGTGGGCCACCCCCCACATGCAACATTCCTGGAAACAAAATGCAACATGACCAGAATGTAAGTCAAAGAATGGGATTTGGAAAGAGTAGGCAATTTCCAGTTTGCTGAGGGTAAGCAAAAATTCCACAGTCAACTGCTGACTAAATGGATTAACAAATTCAAATATTTTCAGGTTAGGGAGAAAGAAGACTTTGCAAATGAACTGAGAATGAATTTAACAGGTTTTAGCCTGAGGTGGTTTAATATTTTGAACAGCACTTGCCTAGGAATTGGGAGCAATCTTGAGGCCAACACTGGGTTTGGATGAGCTTTGCTATTACTTACGGACCACTGGGTTCACTTACTCTCCAAATTACTGTTGATTACTTCAGCATATTTCTAATTAGGTCAAACAAATAGGTGAACTTTCTTCAAGAAAGCATTAGATACACATAACAGGCTAACACAAATCAAATATTCTGTTTTCTGTCTGCTGTTATTCAAAATATTGAAATATGCCATACTCATGACACAATGAAATGATTCAAACTGCAAGGTGAAGCATATTCAAATATGGCTTAAAATCTATTTACACACTGAAGGTATATATTTCACACAGAAATATATGTGTTTAAATATTAATAATACTAACTGAATTTTTTACATATGTCTCAGAAGCCTTTAAAGGTAGATTACCAGCCATAAACAATCCACTGAATGCCTTTGCTATAATATTACATTACAGGCAAGCATTCTACCCTATGATTTGATGAGGGGAAACACCAATACAATTTTGTCTTGATTAAGCTTGTGTCACTCCCTGTAAAAACATGACCTGTGTGTTTCACCTCTGAAACCAGGACATCATGGGCCAACAAACACATGACCAGAACTATAAGTACTGTAACTGTTAAGAAGAGACCCTAATACAAAATTTTATACGACTCCTACTTTGATACATATTCCTTTTTCTTACAATTAAAAAATTTACATCTTTTAAGTTCAAGCAGAGGAAATACTTATCAGCCAGTGAAAGTCAGGATGTTGTGGGTTTAAGTGAAGCATGGAAGGATGGCTAGTTTGCCGAGCTGATGAGCTTTGCAAGGGGAGAAATGAGCATAGATGATATTGATTTAGTGGGAAAGTCCTCGTTATCTCTGTCACTTATAAAGGGGACAGAACAGCCTCACCAGGCAGGAACACAGTGGATAGAGTGTCAGACTGAGATGCAGAGGACCCAGGTTCGAGACCCCGAGGTTGCCAGCTTGAGCATGAGCTCATATGGTTTGAGCAAAGCTCACCAGCTTGGACCCAACGTCGCTGGCTCCAGCAAGGGGTTACTCAGTCTGTTGTAGCCCTCTGATCAAGGCACATATGAGAAAGCAATCAATGAACAACTAAAGTGCCACAACAAAAAACTAATGATTGATGCTTCTCAACTCTCTCCGTTCCTGTCTATCTGTCCCTATCTGTGCCTCTCTCTGACTCTTGCTCTGTCTCTGTAAAATAAGTAAGTAAGTAAGTAAGTAAGTAAATAAATAAATAAATAAATGGGACAGAACAGAGTGGAAGTTATTTTGGATAAAAAGGTTACTTCATTGTAGCAGGGGCTGATAGGAAGGCAAAGATGTTCATATTTATGGGTCTTATTTTGTCAGAGAATTTGGAGGCAAGGCAGTTGGCTGAATGTGAAGTGGGAACTGGGAAAATCATAAGTTCAGGAAAAGAATTGAGGGGTTAGCACTGTCAAAGCAGGGTATAAGACAGTAAATAGCCTTCAGAGGAAATACAGTAAAATTGCAGGACATGATTAATGTTCTAGGTGCTTTTTCTTTGTGTTTTACAAATAAATTAGAAGAACAGTTGCAAGAGAAGAGAGCTGCAGAAATATTTTGAACACAACATATCTATATTTAAAAGAAGTTGATAGGCTTTTAAGGTAATTTTCTTGAGGGACAGTCTGATATAAATGTATGAGCACTGACACTTAATTTTAAAAAATTATGCCACAACAGAGCTTATCAATGTATACTCTGGCAGTTACATGAATCTATATAGATAATAAATGTCAAAGAACAATATAACTCCCACACATGGTACCAACATCAAATTCCTGGTTTTGATAATATAATCCCGTAGGATGTATTCATGGGGTGAAATTGTGTAAAGGGTGCAGGTACTATATTTGCAAGTTCTTATGAATCTATAATTATTAGAAAATCAAAAGTAAAAACAAAACAAAAACATACCCCTCTTCATAGAGCTGAACTTGTTTTCTTGGTATGTTCTCCAAAACGACATTGAACCAAAAGGTAAAACTACAAAATAGCCTCTGCACTGCAGTGATTGAAAAGAGAACTCTTAAGTTACAACTTAAAAAAATATGGAGCCAGGCTTTTCGTAGATATCCATATATGGTTGTTTCAGAGGAAAGTACATTGCCCCACTTTTATTAAAAGAAGTTTTCTTATCACAATCGTGTAACAAGGGCTTGTGACCACATTTCATTGATTAGAAAGGAGGTTCGAATGTTATTTCAAGTTCACAGGGTACAAAAGAACAAATTGTTGCCTGAATACTAAAAACAACTATCGATTATTAACTACAATTTGTGTTGTGGAACTTGAGAAAGGCCCAGTGGGATATAACTGAACAACAAAGAAATCTCAAGACATCTTTCTGCAGCCATTTCCCTCAAACTCTAAACAAACGTAATTTAAAAATCTGACAAAGTTATCACCCACTATTACACACATATTCTTAAAATACCAGTAATTAGAAAAAATATGAATATTACTAAATATAAATATTATAATATTAAAATATCCTAGAGTATAATAGAAAATATTTTCTTTGTTTATTTGGTCAGTTAGACAAATTTAGCTTTCATTATAATATTGTTTCAGATTTGAATCAGCAAAAATAATGTTCTTCATATCTACCTTATGTACATTTAAGACTATATCATGTTTTCAACAAGCTAAAATGTTTTCCACAGCACAAAATGGTTGTTTTACCTTTAGCAGTATATTTTATTTTATTTATTTTTTATTTTTATTTTTTTCAGAGAAAACACCTCCAGGTTATTTTGACATTTAATTATATTGCATACCCATCACCCAAAGTCAAATTGTCTTCTGTCACCTTCTAACTGGTTTTCTTTGTGCCCCTCCCCTCCCCCCTCTCCTAACCTCTCCTCCCTTCCTCCACCCCATAACCACCACACTCTTGTCCATGTCTCATAGTCTCGTTTTTATGTCCCACCTATGTATGAAATCATATAGTTCTTAGTTTTTTCTGATTTACTTATTTCACTCAATATAATGTTATCAAGGTCCATCCATGTTGTTTCAAATGATCCAATGTCATCATTTCTTATGGCTGAGTAGTATTCCATAGTATATATGTACCACATCTTCTTTATCCAGTCATCTATTGAAGGGCTTTTTGGTTGTTTCCATGTCTTGGCCACTGTGAACAATGCTGCAATGAACATGGGGCTGCAGTGTTTTTGAGTTTTGGGGGTATATACCCAGTAGAGGAATTGCTAGGTCATATGCTAGTTCTATTTTTAGCTTTTTGAGGAACCACCATACTTTCTTCCATAATGGTTGTACTACTTTACATTCCCACCAACAGTGGATGAGGGTTCCTTTTCTCCACAGCCTCTCCAACACTTGTTATTACCTGTCTTGTTGATCATAGCTAATCTAACAGGTGTGAGATGGTATCTCATTGTAGTTTTGACTTGCATTTCTCTGATAGCTAATGAAGATGAGCATCTTTTTA
This sequence comes from Rhynchonycteris naso, assembly GCA_037038555.1. Classification (NCBI taxonomy): domain Eukaryota; kingdom Metazoa; phylum Chordata; class Mammalia; order Chiroptera; family Emballonuridae; genus Rhynchonycteris; species Rhynchonycteris naso. Next base: position 150,640,945 of record CM072997.1, read on the forward strand.
TATATCTGTTGGCCATTTGTATTTCTCTCCAGGAGAAGTGTCTGTTCACGTCCTCTTCCCATTTTTTTAATTGGATTGTTTGTTGTTGAGTTTTATGTGTTCTTTGAATATTTTGGATATTAGCCTCTTATCTGAGCTGTTGTTTGAAAATATCATCTCCCATTTAGTTGGCTGTCTGTTTTGTTGTCAGTTTCTCTTGCTGTGCAAAAGCTTCTTAGTCTGATGTGGTTTCATTCATTTATCTTTGTCTTCACTTCCCTTGCCTTTGGAGTTAAATTCATAAAGTGCTCTTTATAACCAAGGTCCATGAGTCTAGTACCTATGTTTTCTTTTATGTACTTTATTGTTTCAGGTCTTATATTTAGGTCTTTGATCCATTTTGAATTAATTTTAGTACAAGGGACAAACTGTAGTCAAGTTTCATTCTTTTGCATGTGGCTTTCCAGTTTTCCCAACTCCATTTGTTGAAGAGGCTTTCTTTTCTCCATTGTGTGTTGTGGGTCCCTTTATCAAAAATTATTTGACCATATACAAGTAGTTTTATTTCTGGGCTTTCTATTCTGTTCCATTGGTCCAAGTGTCTATTTTTCTGCCAATACCATGCTGATTTAATTGTCGTGACTTTATAATATAATTTGAAGTCAGGTATTGTACTGCCCCAGCTTCATTCTTTTTCCTTAGGATTGTTCTGGCTATTTGTGGTTTTTTATAGTTCCATATAAATCTGATGATTTTTTGTTTCATTTCTTTAAAAAATGCCATTAGGATTTTGATGGCAATTGCATTGAATTTGTACATTGCTTTGCGTAATATGGTCATTTTGACTATATTTATTCTTCCTATCTAAGAATAAGAAATAATTTTTCATTTCATTATATCTTTTACGATTTCCCTTAACAATTCTTTGTAGTTTTCATTATTTAGGTCCTTTACATTCTTTGTTATGTATATTCCTCGGTGTTTTATTTTTTATATTACAACCATGAAGGGGATCATTTTTTGAGTTTGTTTTCTGATGTTTCATTGTTGGCATATATAGGAAGGCAATGAACTTTTGTATATTAATTTTGTATCCTGCGACCTACTGTATTAGTTTATTGTTTCTAGTAGCCTTTCTGTAGAGTTTGTGTGGTTTTCAATGTATAGGATCATATGATCTGCAAAAAGTGAAACCTTTATTTCTTCTTTTCTAATATGAATGCTTTTTGTTTCTTTTTCTTGTCTGATTGCTCTGGTTAGAACTTCCAGCACTACGTTAAGTAAGAGTGGAGAGAGTGGAAAATTCTGTCTTATTCCTGATTTAAGGGGAAAAGTCCTCAGTTTTATGCCATGTAATACGACGTTAGCTGATGGTTTATCATAGATGGCCTTTATTATGTTGAGATATTTTTCTTCTATACCCAGTTTGTTGAGTGTTTTAAACATAAAATTGTGTTGTATTTTGACATTTGTCTTTTTTTTTTAATTTCTTTTTATTTTATTCATTTTTAGAGAGGAGACACAGAGTGAGAGAGAGAGAGAGAAAGAGAAAGGGGGGAAGAGCTGGAAGCTCAACTCCCATATGTGCCTTGACCAGACCAGTGCAGGGTTTTGAACTGGCGACCTCAGTGTTCCCGGGTCGAAGCTTCATCCACTGCGCCACCACAGGTCAGGCAAAATTGTGTTGTATTTTATCGAATGCCTTTTCTGCATCTATTGATAAGATCATGTGGTTTTTGTTCTTTGTTTTGTTGATATGGTGTATTACGTTAACCGTTTTACAAATGTTGAATCATACTTGTAATTCTGGGATGAATCCCACTTGATCATGATGTATTGTTTTTTTAATGTGTTGTTGTATTCAATTTGCTAGTATTTTGTTTAGTATTTTAGCATCAGTATTCATAAGAAATATTGGTCAGTAGTTTTCTTTATTTGTGTACTCTTTGCCAGGTTTGGTATGAGGGTTATGTTGGCCTCATAAAATGTGTTTGGAAGTATTGCTTCTTCTTCAATTTTTTTTGAAGACTGAGTAGAATAGGAACCAAGTCTTTGAATGTTTGATAGAATTCACTAATATAGTTGTCTGGGCCAGGACTTTTATTTTTGGGGAGGTTTTTAATAGTTTATTCTATTTCCTCCCTGCTTATGGGTCTGTTTAGGCTTTCTGCTTCTTCATGACACAATCTAGGAAGATTGTATTGATCTAGGAATTTATCCATTTCTTCTATATTGTTAAATTTGGTGGCATATAGCTTTTCATAGTATTCTACAATAATTCTTTTTATATCTATGATATCTGTGGTGATTTCTCCTCTTTCATTTTGGATTTTGTTTATATAAGTCCTTTCTCTTTTTTCCTTGGTGAGTCTTGTCAAGGGTTTGTCAATTCTGTTGATCTTTTCAAAGAACCAGCTCCTTGTTTTATTAATTTTTTTCTATAGTTTTTCTGTTTTCTATTTCATTTATTTCTGCTCTGATTTTTATTATTTCCTTTCTTCTGCTGGTTTTGGGTTGTCTTTGTTCTTCTTTTATTAGTTCCTTAAGATGGGAAGTTAAGTGGTTTACTTGAGCTCTCTCTTGTTTGTTCATATAGGCCTGTAGTGGTATGAACTTCCCCCTTATTACTGCATTTGTTGCATCCCAGAGATTCTGATATGCTGTATTGCTATTTTTGTTTGTCGGTATAGGTATGTATCTTTTTATCTCTGCGCTCATTTCTTCTTTGACCCACTCATTTTTGAAAAGTATCTTGTTTAGTTTCCACATTTTTGTCGGTTTGTTTACCTCTATATTGCAGTTGAATTCTAGTTTTAAGGCTTTGTGATCAGAAAATATGCTTGGTATAATTTCACTTTTTCTAAATTTGCTGATGTTATTTTGGTCCAACATATGGTCAGTTCTTGAGAATGTTCCATGTACACTAGAGGAAAATGTATACTCTGGCATTTTGGAATGAAATTTCCTGTATGTCTATCATCTCCAATTGTTCTAGTTTTTCGTTTAAGGCCAATATTTCTTTTTTGATTTTCTGTTTGGACGAATGATCTAAAGCCATCAGCAGTGTATTGAGATCAAGTATGAATGTATTTTTGTCAGTTTTTTTTTTTTTTTAGGTCAGTCAGTAGCTGTCTTATATATTTTGGTGCTTTTTGGTTTGGTGCATATATATTAAGAAGTGTTATGTTCTTGATTCAATGTACACTTAATCATTATGAAATGACCGGTTTTGTCTCTGATTACCTTTGCTGTCTTGTAGTCAGCATTGTTAGATATGAATATTGCTACACTTGTTTTTTTTTTGGATGTTATTTGCTTGGAGTATTGTTTTCCAGCCTTTCACTTTGAATTTGTTTATATCCTTGTAGCTTAGATGTGTTTCTTTTAGACAGCATACAATTGGACTTTCTTTTTTAATCCATTCTGCTACTCTGTGTCTTTTTATTGGTGAGTTCAATTCATTTACATTTAGTGTAATTATTGACACTTGAGGGTTTCCTATTGCTATTTATATATTGCTTTCTGATAGTTTTGTATTTTGTTTGGTTCTTCTCTTTTGTTTTTCTATCATTTGTTTTTCTTTGGTTGTAATCCATACTTCGTTCTTCTGTTACTTCTTTTTTCAAGTCATGTGCTTCTGTGGTGGTTTTTTCAGGGGTGGTTACCATTAAGTAATGGAAAGGGTAGCTGCCATGTTCATTGTAGTACACTATCTCATGAGTGCTTCTTCATTCCATCCTCCTTTGCTACTGTTAATCTTTGCCCTCTCTCCTTTTTTGTTTTTGTTGCCACGGTTTATATTTGATTTTATTATGTTCTTTATGAAATTTTTACTTGTGGTTGTGTTTTGTTCTTTGCATCTTGTCAGAAAACTTCCTTTAGTATTTCCTGAAGTGAGAGCTTTCTGGTGATAAATTCCCTCATCTTTTTTGTATCTGTGAATGTTTTTATTTCTCCTTCGTATTTGAAGGATAGTTTTGATGGGTATTCTTGGCTGGAAGTTTCTCTCTTTCAGAACTTTAAATATTGGGGTCCACTCTCTTCTAGCTTATAGAGTTATTGTTGAGAAATCTGATGTTAATCTAATAGGCCTTCCTTTATATGTTGTATTCTTTTTCCTGGCTGCCTTGAGAATTTTTTCTTTGTCATTGGTTTGTGCCAATTTTATTATGATGTGCCTTGGAGTAGGTTTGTTGAGGTTAAGATAACTTAATGTTGTGTTTGCTTCTTGAATTCGAAGCTTTAGTTCTTTCCAGAGGCTTGGGAAGTTCTCATCTATTATTTTTTTGAATATGTTCTCCATTCCATTTTCTTTCTCTTCCCCTTCCAATATACCTAATATTCTTATGTTGCTCTTTTTGATGAAGTCAGACAATTTTTGTAGGGCTTTCTCATTTTTTTTTAATTCTTGAGTCTCTCTCCTCTTCTCTCTTTTGTGCCTCTAGTTGCCTGTCTTCTATGTCACTAATTCTCTCTTTTATCTGGCCTGTTCTATTAGCTAAGCTTGTTAGCTCATTTTTTCAGCTCATGAATTGAGTTTTTCATTTCTGTTTGATTCTTTTTCATAGTTTCAATTTCCTTGGTAATATATTCTTTCTGTTTGGTGAGTTGTTTTTTGAGCTCCCTAAATTGCCTTTCTGTATATCTCTGAGTATTTTTAGGATTTCTATTTTAAATTCTCTGTCATTTAACTCCAAGGTTTCCAATCTATTAAATTTTTTCCTATAAATTTTTCCTCATCTATCTGTGCTACATCTCTGTCTTTTGTATCCATGATATTCAATTTCCTTTTCCTTAATGGCATCTGAGGGTGGTTTTGTTAATAACACTAATAAGAATTGATCAAGAATAGCATTAAATTAAAAAGGATTACTTTTTTTGAGAAAATACAATGATAAACTGAGAAGTATATTGTGCTAAATGGAGCAAACACTACCTATAACGGAGGGCCTGAGTTGGAGAGAAGTGACAAGGAGGCAAGAATAATGAGGTAAGAACCCACAAATGCTACAAGGAAAAAATTTGGATCAAGAATAAAATAATTTGCTTGTAAATGATGGTTGAATGAGAGATAAGAGAAAATAAGAAACCAAGAAAAAGAAAAGAAAAAGAAAAATAATTATATTGTATTAAGTGGAAGAAAAACTACATAGAATGAAGAGCCGGTGTTGGCGGGGGGGGGGGGGATGCTAATGAGATAAAAAGTGAAGTAAACAGCACACAAAATTTCCCGAAGAAAAAAATTTAAATCCAAAATAAAATAATTTGTTTGTGAGTGAGGATCGAATGAGAGGAAAAGTGAAAGAGAAATGAAGAAGCCAAAAGAGAGGGAGAAAGAAAAAATAAAAGGAGAAAAGGAAAGAAAAAAAAAGAAAAAGGAAAGAAAAAATAAAGGAGAAAGTTAAGATTTGGGGAATATAACCCTCATAGAGTGAAAGATGAAAAAAAAAGAATGGGAAATGTAACACCTATGGGTAATTTAGTTCAAGATGAAGAGAAAAGAATAATATGAAAAGAGGATAAAAGGACCAAGGTGGAAGAAAAAAATAATAAAGATAAAAAATGAAAGAAAAAAAAGTGGAAAATATTATAAAGACTATGGATTATTCTTGATTTTGAGAGGTTATCTTCTTTCTTTTTCTTTCTTCTCTCTCTTTTTGGTCGGTGGCACTGTACCATAGGTTCTTCCCTGTGGCATGCTTAGGTAGAGATTTGCAGTTGATGTGTCACTATGGTGATGACATATACTAGGCCTCAGTCTTGTTGGTAGTCAGAGCTTGTTAGCATTTGCAGATTCCAACAATGGGAGAGTCTGTTTTCTTGGAGCCTCTCTCCAAGTCTTTCCTTCCTGCACCAGCAGCCTGGTGATCCAGCTGTGAAGTTGCCCCAGCCAATGCCTGGAGAGCAAGTGGCCCTAAGAACTGCCAAATCCCCCCTCTATCCCCACTCAATGCAGGGCTCTGGGTAAGGCTTTGCCAGCCAGAGTCACCAGTGTAATCAGGCATAGCTGGCAGCCAATTACTCTCAAGGTGTCTTTCTATGAGCCTCCAGGCATGTCTAGTATGCCTTAGTGCTTTGCGCAACTACTCTCCCCAGGCTTTTTGCACTTTGTAACCTGTATTGGCTGGCAGGAAAATGCCCTAGTCACTGCCTGCAGAACAGGAGGTCTTAAAAGATGCCAACTCTCTCCTCCAGGTCCTTTTAGAGCATATCCCTGAGTATGAAAGCTCTGCTGACCAGAGCCACCAGGTTAAGCAGCTGGGGGGTGAGTTGACTTCTGTTCAGACTCCTTTCTAAAGTTCTCCAGGTATGTCTAGTTAAATTTGCCTTAGTGTTTCATGGGACTGCTCTCTGTAGGCTTCTCCCTTGTTAAGAAGCCTACAACCCAGCCTGTCCAACTTCTGCAGTGTTCTCTGAGGTCTGTTCCATAGGAATGTGTTTTTTACCCTGTATTGGCTGGCAGGAAGTTGTCCCAGCCACTGCGTACAGAGCAAGAATCCCTAGAAAATATCACATCTCTCCTTCAGGTTCTCTTAAATCGCAGACCTGAGAAAGAAGACCTTGTCAGCCAGAGCCACTGCCAGCATTAGCCAGCTGGTCAGTGAGAAGACTGTGGGTTAGGCTCCTTCCTTTCAGCAATCTGATCCGCGGGTTTGCTCTCCAAAAGCTGTCTACAAGCTGCCTGCACACCTCTCCCCCTAGCACTTCTGTATTTTTTCTTCCTGGGTAATGTGCTTTGTTAGCTTGTATGGCTGGTGCAAGTGCCCTGCCCAGTGAGGTCCTGGGTGTAGGGAAGCCAGCTTTCGCACACTCCCCGTGTGCTATTATTCGAGGATCAGGGATTACACCGAGACTCTGGTTGCAGCTCACACAGAAAGCTACTGCTGACAGTCTCTGACCCAGCCCCTCTGTCCAGGAACGTGGGTGCCCACTTGTACACTGTCCACTCTCACTGACCAGGATATTGGTAGTAAACAAGGCAACTGCTCGCCCACCTCTGCCGGGGTTTGCTGTTGGTGTTAGCTCCATACTCTTTGTGGGCTGAGCGGCAGGTACACTCTCTCCTCGGCTTGAATGTCTCTGCCCTAGCCCAGCTTTTTCCACACGCCCAGCCCTTGCTTTCTCTCAGTTCCAAGTGAAAGCAACCCTTGTTCAGGTCAGTGAGGAAGGCGGAGTACTGCGTTCTTCTTCTTATTTCCTTCAGAGTGGATTATAAATTCAGCTACCGTTTCGCCCAATCATACCTTTGTTTGGTGTATGTGTATTTCAGATGCTCCTGGGATTGTTTTTCTGTCTCTAGTTGTTGAATTTGTTGAAATTTCAGGGTGAGGTATCGGTATTGGGGGCCCTCCTCACGCACCATTTCTCTGACATCACTAGCCAGAAAATGGTTTTTTTAAACAGTCCTTATATAGTCCAAGGTGGTAGGGAATATTTTAATCACCTAAAAATATAATTCTTCTAAATTTATTTTTAATTAATTGTAAAACCTTTAAAAATTGAAAATTATGATTATTTAATGTCATGGACTTTCTTACCCCGTAAGATAGTTGCACATCTCCTAAATCCGACAGTGCTTCCAGATGTGCTCAGCTGGCGAGGTGATCAGGTAACATGTTATTCTTGATTTCCTGATTTAGAGAGAGAAAGATACTATAAGTAACAGCTGGAATGTCAACAGATATAATTGTTGATAAATTACTAAATAGTGTGTCTATTTCAGTTAAGTGAGGTAAAAGCTAGAGGGGTTCCAAATTGTTATGTAAAGAAAAACAAATGTATCTGGAGCAGAGATTAAAATGGTAAAACAGTGTTTTGGTTTTAAAAACTATCTGTACTTAATGATTCTACTGGCTAGAACCTTTTCTCTGAATTTTAGATTCTTAAATGCAGTGTCTACTCAATATATCCACTTGGATTTCTTTCTAAACATATGTGTCTGAAATATAGCTCCTGATATTTTCTCCAAATTTACTCTAACTGCACTATTTCTAGGGTTAGCTGATGACAAATCAGTTGTTCAAGGGAAAACTTTGGGTCAGTCTTAATTCTCTTCCTCACAACATCCAGTTCATTAAGGAATTATAATGGTCCTACTTTCAGATATATCCAAAATACTACCATTTCTCACCACAACTACTGACATTACCTTAGTTGTAGCCACCATTTTTTTATTCACATGGATAACTGTAGTAGCCTCTTAATTGTCTCCCTGTTCTACTCACACTGCTATTAGTTCTTCTCAACAGCTCAGCTAGATCAATCTTTTAACTCCTCAAACCAATTTCCTCACCATGGCCACAGCCTCCAAGAAAGTATTACCCTGCATTCCTCACTTTTCTTCACTAGGTACTCTCTACTCCAGCCACACTAGATTCCATTCCAGGTATTTTTGGTATAAATCTATGCGATGTCTGTTTCCTTTGCCTGAAGAACTCTTCTCCTTGATATCCATATGAAAACTTCCTCACATCCTTTAAGTCTTTCCTCAAATTTTAATTATGTTTTTCAATTATTGATGAGGAAGTAGAACAGTTTTGGGGAATACAAAATAATCAAATCATATTGGAATGGTTTGGCAGTTTCTTTTTAAAAAAATGTTTATTTTATTGATTTTTAGGGAAAGAAGAGGAAAAACAGGAGAGAGACAGGAACATGTTTTGTTGTATGTGGCCTGACCTTGGATTGAACTGGTAACCTCTGGATGATGCTCAAACCAACTGAGCTATCTGCCAGGGCAGTTTTGACAGTTTCTCATAAAGTCACACTCACACCACATTTCCCTGTAATTCTACTTCTATTTATTTACTCAAGATAAACAGAAAGCTTAAGGAAACTATTAAGTGGAATTACTGAGGAAATAAAAACCCTACCAACCAGGAATAATATACCAGACAAAAATGTACTTCAAAAAATGAAGTGAGATAATGACTTGCCCAGAGAATTAAAAGCTGAGAGATTTCATTACCATTAGACTGGCTTACAAGAAATGCTAAAGAGAGTTCTTTAAGTTGAAACAAAAGAACCCTAAAGAGCAATGTGACATTTTAAGAAAGTTTAAAACTCATTAGTAAAGGTATATATAGTCAAAAATATTGAAAGAAAAAAATATCCCTACTAGTCAGGGATACTATGCCTAACAAGATGAGAAGAAATCAGAAAAGAAGACTAAAAAACAAAACAAACCAAAAACTGAACAATGATGTAGAAGGAAGATTAAGAGAGCAATGTGGTAAGAGTGAAGTGAGAATACTCTTTAAGAAGCAGGAAAGGACCAGCCATATCTAAATTCTGTAGCAATTAAGACAAGGACTGGGATACAAATTTTGGTTTTACCAACCTGAGCTTGGCAAGAGCTGGATTAATGGAGTGGTATGAGTAAAAGCTGATGATAGTTGGTTGAAAGATTCAGGATTCCTGTCATTCTGGAAGGTACTTATATGCTTCCAATATTAGTTCTGTCTCTAGCAATCTTTCTAAACAAAAGAATATTTTATATAAGAAATATTTTATTTCTGTTAATGAGTGATGATAAAAGTAAGTAAACACATATTATTGTTAATAATTTTATATTTTTCCTACCATAAATTAGATCTCCCTTTTCTTCTTTTCAAAATTTATTCTGACAAAAAAAATAATGTTGTGACACAGGGAAGGCAGGTACTCTTGATATAAGTGAGGAAAAATTTGGGAACAAATAAACAAACACTGATCACTGATATAAGGCGGACTGGACTGGAAATGCATAATGAAGGCAGCATGAGCAAATGAACATTCCTAGAAGGTCACTGAGTCCTCCATTGAGGGAACAGAGGGAGCAAGTTCAGCATCAAGGATGATAAAAGCACATACACCAGCCTCACTGTTTTTGCTAAGGTTTAGTTTTGTTAAATGCTATGAATGCTGATTCTATCAATAACACATGATGGCTTTGACTTTAGGTGCCCTAGATTGGTCTAAACACTAGGTTATGTCCTAGTCTAACCAAAAGTTACAGTAAAACTCACAGAGGTATTCAATTAGCTTAACAAATTATCCATTTGTAGAGTTCCTTGTACATGTAGTAACATGGCCACAAAGCATCTCTTTGTGATCCAGCAGCTGCCCCATCCTCAAATCACAGCCTCATTAATCATGTGTTTTGCTTGCTATTATCTAAATTACAGAGCAATCTGAAATTGAAAAAACATTGGAAGGAAATTTTGTCTACACTTTGAAAACTGAAATGGCCACACAGGGGAATGGAAAACATACTTTTGAACCAATGATAGATTTTAATTTCAATATAATATAGTCACATATATATAAGACAACAGACCGATAGCACCATTTTTTTAACTTTCTTGTATATTCCTCTTTCTGCATGTCAAAGATCATAAACTAAATAAAAAAGAAAACACATTTCCCTTGTCAAAATAATTTTATACTTTCACTTAGAAAGGAAAAAATGGATGTCTCCACATGAAACACAACCATAAACTGATAGACCAAACAGTTTGTCCGTAAAGTTATGGTGCACTTTTGACCTGTGACCGGTCAAAGTGCACCATGACTTTACGGACACACTGTATATAGGTTAAGCTCACGTGCCTGACTATGGTCTCTCAAGAAAGTGAGGAATCTTGTTTCTTCTGTTTATCTTTATTTACTCTTCTAGGAGAAAAATATGAAAAAATAAGGCTAAAAAATTCAAAAATATTTTAGTGTCTATATCTTCCCTACTCTGGTAGGGTACAAAGTTTATGAAGTAGAAATGACAAATATTGTATTGACTGATTTTTTTTCAGATATCAAGAGGCATGTGTCTCCAGAGGATCTGACATTTTCTCATCCTAGGCTGAATATTGATTAGTATAAGGAAATCCCAACAATTATTTCCCTGATTGCCATTCACTTATTTAGGGAGAGGGATACATTTCTAGTCAATAATTGTAACCCCCTTGGCTGGGGGCTTCTGGAAAAGTCACTCTCATTCCTAAAAGGAGACACAAACCAAGGACTAACCATCCTCCTCTTTTCCAGCCCTTTTGCATTAAGTGATGGATGGAGCTGCTGCAGCTAAGTTGTAATCACAGGAAAGGCTAGCTAAGCGAAAAGAACTTGAAGTTATTTAAGCAATTGAAGTAACCAATCAATCTTGAAATTACCTTACTTCTCTGCACTTCTTATTATGAAAACTAGTAGTACTGGATTTTCTATTGGGTATAGTTTTTAAATTATTAGCACTTCCTTGTTTTTCCTCATTATACTAAACAGTTTGGCACAATTCGACACAAAAGCAATGCTGTGATTCAGTAGATATAGATAGAATTTATTTATTTATTTATTTATTTATTTATTTATTTATTTATTTTTGTGACAGAGGAAGAGACAGAGAGAGAGACAGATAGAGACAAACAGACAGGAAGGGAGAGAGATGAGAAGCATCAATTCTTCTTTGTGGTCCCTTGGTCTCCTTAGGTTTATTCATTTCTTTCTCATATGTGCCTTGACTGGGGGGCTGCAGCAGAGCAAGTGACCTCTTGCTCAAACCAGTGACCTTGGGCTTCAAGTCTGTGATCTTTGGGCTCAAGCTAGCAATCATGAGATCATATCCATAATTCCAAACTCAAGCCAGCAACCCTGTGCTGGTTCAAGCCGGTTGAGTCTGAGCTCAAGCTGGTGACCTCAGGGTTTTGAACTTGGGTCCTCCACATCCCAGTCCAACGCTCTATCCACTGTGCCACTGCCTGGTCAGGCAATATAGGTAGAATTTAGAGCCAAAAACCTGAGTTTGAATTCTAACTATCAGTTTCTAACTTGGAGAACTTGAGACAGTTACTTAACTCCATTCATAGGTTCATTCATTGGTAAATCAGCCCACAGATTCTCACTGGCTGTATATACATATTCATTTCCACTTCTACAGTCCCCAAGGGTGAAGGGAAGGACATACAGAGCAACAGAAGAAACAGGTAGCTTAGATTTCTCTGAACTTTAATATAGAGCTGACAGAGAAAGAGAGAGACAGAGAGAGGGAGAGACAGAGGAAGAGAATCTTCCCTTTTTATCTAATATCGCTGATTTCTGAGTTCTCTTCCAAGTAATGATGACAGACAGGTGATATCATGTGGATGCATAGATAGGTGGTTAATTTAAAGAGTTTATTCCAAGAATTCAGTAAGAGAGGTAAAACTCAATAATGTTCAGTTAAGCCTTTTGTATGTAAGGGTGTTTTTGTTTTGTTTTTCTCAGTTGTTTGCTGGAACCATCCACAGAGACAAGAGTAAGACAACTGTTCATCAATCAGGCCTTTTTCTTCTCATTTTTTCCCAAGCAAGCCATTGTGTCACATCCCATTTAATAACATCATCAGTTATCTGCAGCAAAACTTCTCTCAATACTTCTCAGGTTAGCTCATAAATTGGAGAGAGATAGACTTTATGTAAACCACATTTCTTTTACTTGCTATGTTATTACCATTAGTTTAAAAAAATGGGAACCTTATTAATAGTATTATAGGAGTAGAATACTTGCAATTAGCTTCCTTGGATTCCTTCTGTGCTTTAGTCTACTAGTAGTAGTAGTGTTGCTAAAATAATGTAAACAATTTCAGTTTTTATTATTAAAAATAAAAATATACACAGAAATAAAATTTTATAAATATTTCTCAGATTTAAAGAATATACCTGGTAGATTGTTAAACATTTTTTAGTTGTTTTTAATATCATACAATATAAAATAGTACATTCAATTCAATCCTAAGTATCCAAAAGAAATGAGAATAAGGTCAGATACTTGTATGCTAATGGTAATAGCAGAATTATTCACTGGATGATTAAAATAATTTAGAATTAGAAAGTGATGATGGCTATACAACATTGTGTATGAGTCACACACCTAAAAATGGTTAAAATGGCAAATTATATTATATGTAAATATGCATATTTAATAATATAAGTGCAAGGAGATCTTTCTTAGTCCATTGAGTCAGTTGCACATGAAATGCATAGTTCATTTGAAAGTGAGGTAAAAAATAAATGACCCATAGAAGTTTAATCATCCTCTTACCTCTTCTGCTTTGGTTAAAAACTGACATGGCTGCATTTTTCCTGTTGGAGGTTGAGACCCTTTACAGTGATGAATTTCCACTTTTTAATTTTTCTGCTTCTCACCTCAGTTTTATTTTTCCCTTACAAACTGCAAAGTTTAGCTCTGCAACAGAACTCTTTTAAAAATACAAATTTATTCTACCCATGCATTATAAGGAATAATAAGCAAAATGTAAAATGTACAAGTGGTCCATATGGCTGGACAAGGGGTGCTTAGCTCTACACTGATAGAATATGCTCTAATAATTATCTAAGTAATGAGGCTCTAATAGTTTCACTTTTCTCATTGAAGTACACATCTTCTCACTCACTGATCCCTTTCTCTTTTTGACTTCTGTGCTGGATCAGTGTGTTTAGGTACTATTTGTCCTTCTCTGAAAGTATTAGCCTATCATTTAGTCATGATTACCTGTCTCTCAACCTACACCTAATAACCAATGTCTATATATGTCCCTCCCCCACACACTTAAAAGTCAGATCAGCTTGGCAAAATTCAGAAAATAACCTTCATGATGACAATAATGAGAAACACAGGATTTACAACTTATATTTTGGGGAAGGAGACAGGTGGGCTGTCTGCAGTGAGAATAGAGTAGTAGTAGAGCAGCCAGCCTGGCAGGGGCCCTGAGTCATCTTGACTCATGGGGAAAGGGAGACAGCATGGATAGAACATCATCATGAACAATTTTATTCCCTAAGAAGATTTCCACTACTGGGCTGAGAAGGGTCGAGTGGATAGGGAGGTCATTAAAAGTGGTCTATGAGTTCACCAAAACAAGCTCACTACATGCGTGTATTAAGAATCTACTCCAGCTACCACAAAGGCTTGACTGCAGGAAACCCTCCAATTATGGGAAATTTTTATTATTGATAAAGAAGGACATATTCTTCCCTAGTAGGTGTCACATCAACAAGTGTCATCAGCAAATAGCTCATATGACATGGATACTTCCATTATTTTCAGGATTCCAGAACAAAAGGAAAAATTAGGTAGCAGTGACCAGAAAAACCTCAAGAGTTAAGAAACGAGTAAAATACTGAGATATAGAAAATATGAGTTTACATTAATCTCATTCTTGGGTATTCTGCTAAAGTGCTATCGGCAGGAACTAGTTGACATTTCACTTGAGTGTAAGTTATTTGGATTTGAGTTTATTTACCTTTTTATTATTAGAAAACAAAAGCACCGAGAAATGTGCTGTACACAGAGGTTATTAAAAAGTATAAGACATTTCCCTGCCTTTAAGGACAAGTGGGGAATAAGACAAGTAAATAAACAATAATTATAACTATATGGTGTGGTGAGTAATGTGATAGGGATACTGTGAGCATATGGAAATTTAGTCTCATTAACCATATTTGGTAGCTTAGAGAGAGAAGTCGAAACCAGATTCTTGGAAGGAGTTGGTAAGGTTCAGACTAATTAAGATTTTAAATTAGTCTAAATAGAGTTCATGGACAGACACACTAACTCTGTTTTATTTTTATGAGGTCAATCCAAATGGAGTATGTTGTAAGAATATAGTTGAGAACTTTTAAAAGTATCATATTATTTTCCACAATATTTTATTATAAAAGTTAAAAGATAGATAACCAAGAAGTCTCTGAAGAGAATTTTGTTTTTCATGGAGAAAATTCCTAGTTGACGCTAATTATTAGTAATAATCTCATTGAAAAACAAATTGTTCATTCTCTATATAGGAATGTGTGTGTGAAAGAGAGCGAGAGAGAGAGAGCGAGAGAGAGAGAGAGAGAGAGAGAGAGAGAGAGAGAAATAGCTAACACTGAATACTGATATAAGAAAGAAGAGTATGTAACATTGAAAGACTATGGAAGGCATCATTTTTCCATTAACAAGAAATATAATGGCATTCCTTGCCACTTACATGAGCCAATCATATTTTAGTTCTTACTTTTTAAAAAAAATATTGACTTTTTAGAGAGAGGAAGGGGGAAAGAGAGAGAGAGGGAGAGAGGAGGGGGAGAGAGAGAGAGGGAGACGAACATCAATCTGTTCCTGTATGTGCCCTGATGGGAGACAACCCTGTGCATCTGGATAATGCTCTAACCAATCAAGCTATCTGGACAATTTTAGATAAAAGAGAATGAAGAACTATCCTCACTATCATGCATATGAACCGGGATGAAATATAAACTTTAACTGGGTAACTACAAATTTTAAACCTTTATATGTCTTTTTCTATTAAAATTTGATTCCATTATATATAAATGATTTATTATTTTTAAGCACTAAATCAGTAGTTTAATTTGGTTTTTAATAGTTAAAATTAAAGTTAAATCTTTATATGTATACGTATATAAATTACATATATCTTGACATTTCTATCTGTTTATATCATATGTCTAGAGTAATAGGTATGTGTAAAGCCAGTAGCCAGGGCCACCATCACAGCAGCCTGGCTAATGCAGGTTTGCATTAGATTCAAACAGTCGGTAATGAAACAATGGAGCCAAAAACTGGTGAGCCATCAGCTTTAATTCTAGCTTGCACCCGGCGGGCAAGCAAAAACACACACTGGGCTCCAAAACCCACACATTCAGTGCTCACAAAGCTACTGACTTATCCGAGTTTCCTAAAATCAAAGGTTTCTAGCTCACCAGACTTATTCACCTCTGTTTCCCATCTCCTCCAGCACAAACTCTGCACAAACTGGCTTCTTCCTCAGCACTCTGCCATCTTGGCTGCTTCTCCTGGCCTTCACATGGCCTTAATCTGTTCTCCTCTCTTCTAATACTAACCTCAGGAACTCAGGAACCAAGAGAGAGATCAAGCTACTGATCTCTCCCACTTTATATCATAGAATCAAAACCTTTAATCCAATTATACAAACAAGGAAGTCTCTGTATAATGGGATTGCTCAGGAGAGTGCACCACCCTACATCATCCAATCAGTCAAGGGTATGAAGAAGAACTTACTCTTAAAAGCAAGTCTTAGGCCATAACGACCCGGCCTGCTTACATTACAGCCTTTCCCCCACACCCATCCCAAGCATAAGGGCAAATAATATCACCTGGGTGATGGGCTTCCATGTGGGCAGCACCATCTTTAACAAAGTGAGCATATTATATTTTATCTGCCCAACAGTATGATTTCTTTCTTTTTCTTTTTTTTTTTACAGGGAGAGAGAGTCAGAGAGAGGGCTAGATAGGGACAGACAGACAGGAACAGAGCGAGGTGAGAAGCATCAATCATTAGTTTTTCGTTGCTGTCGCAACACCTTAGTTGTTCATTGATTGCTTTCTCTCATGTGCCTTGACCACGGGCCTTCAGCTGACTGTGCAATCCCTTGCTGGAGCCAGCGACCTTGGGTCCAAGCTGACGAGCTTTTGCTCAAGCCAGACAGGCCATGCTCAAGCTGGCGACCTCAGGGTCTTGAACCTGGGTCCTCTGTGTACCAGTCCGATGCTCTATCCACTGCACCACCGCTTGGTCAGGCTAGGTATGATTTCTTATAGGTACATTCATTTACCTAATTTATGGTATTAGACTTAGGCAGTCTCTGTGAGGCTAATATTGCAGCTAGAGATTTATAAGGCAGGCAGTTAGAGGAGAAAATGGATTTAAAGTGGGGGGTGGGGCGGAATGGGGACAACAAGCTGGAAACATGAGCCAGAGCCCACAGGGATATTGAAACCAATGTCCATGTGGGTGGCCTCGATTGTTGGTAGTAACAGGGTCCTGTGGAATCTGGGGCTCTTCATCACAAAGTGCACACACCTGACCCGTGAAGTTGGGCATCTGAAGGAGGAGGCAGGGGAAGCTGGAGCAGTTACAATGCAGACTACTCTTTCCCAGAAAGGTGAGTCAGCAATTAGCAACGGTGCATGTGAACTACAAAGCAGCAGACACTTCGCTTCTGCACTCCCAGTCTCCCATAAGAAACGCTTTTGTGCCTCAACCTAATTGAAAACTTATAAGAAGGAAATTCTGAGAAACAGAATTTAGCAAAGCTAAATTGAAAACACATCACAAAGCCACACATAGTGTTTGAAAGCAAGTTTGTCGTCATAGCCTGCAAGAGAAGATGGTAAATGGGAGGAAACTAAGGAGGCTTCTGGGATGCTGGTCATGTCTCTTTTATTAAATTTGGTTGCTGATTACACAGGTGTGTTCACTTTGTAAACATTATTTAGTTATTTATTTTTATAAAGAGAGGAAGGTAGAGGAAGAGGGAGGAGAGAGATGAGAAACATCAACTCATAGTTGTGGCACTTTAGTTGTTCATTGATTGCTTTCTTATATGTGCTTGACTGGGGGCTCAAGCTGAGCCAGGGACCTTTTGCTCAAATCAATGACCTTAGGCACAAGCCAGTGACCTTGGGAATAATGTTGATAATTCTGCACACACGCTGGCAACCCCACACTTAAGCTGATGACCTCGGAGTTTCCAGCCAGAACCTCAGTATTGCAGGTCCATGCTCTATTCACTGCACCACCACTGGTCAGGCATGTAAACATTCTTATAGTGGTGTGTGCATGGCTTATGTGTTTTCTATGTGTAGGTTATACTTCAATAAACAATGATAATAAAAAATCCTAACAATCACAAACATGGTGGGTGTTGAAAATAATTACAGATACTGTAAGGGCTAATAGGTAAATGGAGTTATTCTAACTAGGGGTTCAGGAGAGAATACTCTATGTAGTTAACTTTGAAAAAGAGATGAAACTTAAGCAGCAGCTATTTGGATGCAGGTAGTGGAGACAGTTGTCCATATGAGGAGTGAGAGTGATTATGAACACAGCTGAGTTGAGGAGAACAATGGTAAGAAGGGAAACATGAGGCTTGAAGATGCAGAGACCAAATAATATGTTAGTCTTAATTCACTGAGTGAATTAAACAACAGAATTTTATTTTCTCAAAATTCTGAAATCTGGCTCCAAAATCCCTATCTTCAAATACAGTTACATGGGGTTAGGGCTTTAACATATGAGTTCTAGGAGAGATAATTTAGTCCCTAGTAAATTCAGAGCCCATGTGCCATGTAAAATCTTTTTTAGTCTGTTTGAGTTCAAAGCTTTTATATGGTGTGATTTTTTCTAAGGTTTGGAAATACTACTCTGGTTGTAGGCTGAAGCAGGTGAAGACTAAAGACAAGGAGATCTATCAGAAGGAAATTGGAGTGTCTCATGACAGAGGGAATAATGACCACTTGGATTAAATGGATCAGAATGTGCTGTAAAAAAGTGGTACAAACAGCACAGAAATACTGGAATAAGAATCCAGGCCATACCACTTACCAGCTGATGCTTTGGAGCAATCACTTGCCTAATGTATGTGTCTATTTTGTCACCTGTAAAATTGAGATCATCATAGAATGTTTTCCATGTCACAGGTTTGGTTCCTTGGAATACAGAAGCTGTAGAAAGTGTGTGCAGGAAGGATCCTGGAGAGTATTGTTTGGTGGCGGGGCTTGAAAGAAGCAGCATTGGGCAGGGAACAAGTTTAAATGTGATAAAGTCACACAAAGGTCTCAGTTCATTTTAATGGGAAAACTGGAGTGGGCTTGTCTCCCATCCCTGACCAGAATCCTTTCAAATAGGGGTGACAGGGTTGCATTTGAACTTATGCACTGAACAAGATTAGAAAGGGCTGAAGCATGGGATAAGGCCCATTAGGCAAAAAGCAAGTCCTAAAGATGGTCTCAACTGAGAAGTGTAAGTTGCCAGCACTACCAAGAGCTCAGGGAATGAGTGCCTCAGTTGTGGAGGAGAAAATCAATGTGACACAGCTCTATGCTGCCTCCTTAGAGGGCTTTTGTGGGACTTAAATGAGCTAAGGCCTCAGTGCTGCTTAGCATAGTGCCTACTGATCATGTTAGCTATCAATGTTAAAAAATGATAATTTCTATGAAGTGATATGAACAGGCTTCTAGGAAGTATTATCAAATGATGAAACATGAAGCACAATAATATACAGTATGCAATATTGTAGAAGAATGGACTTGCTAGTATTTGCAAAAAGAAACTAAAGAGAAATAGTAAAAAGAATTAATAAAAGTATTTATAGAAAATGATTGGGCAAAGAATAGAAGGTATAGGTTCTTATTCTCACTAGGAGTTATATTTGAATGGATTCTTGCAATGAGGGAAAGGTTCAAGGTTAAAGCAATACTTCTATATAAAATGCTTATTATATTATTTTAAAATTCCAATTATAAAAATATATAATCCATTTTAAAGTAATAAAAATCATAAAAATGCCCCCAAATTAAAAACTAACACAAAACAACAAAAATATGTACTAAAATGGTATCATAAATATAGTAATAATAGAAAAATATTCATATCAAACATCATTAAAATAAATTCACTTCATCTAAAACTGAATAAAAAAACATTAGAATAGAGAGCACCGTTGGCTAAACACATTTAGAAGGATGATATTAAGGACAAAAAATAGAAAAAATAAGAAATTTACTAAGTAGCTTTTGTAATAGGATTTTGTTTATAATGTAGTATTGCTAAAGTAATTTTGGTTTTTGGGGGGGTTATTTTATAATTTTGACCATAGGCCCTTTTTTGAAAGACTATATGATTCATTATACACACACACACACACACACACACACACACACACACACACACACACACGAAAAAAAGAGCCAGGAAGGGAGAGAGATGAGAAGCATCAACCCATAGTTGCAGCAGTTTACTTGTTCATTGATTGCTTCTCATATGTGCCTTGACTAGGTTGACCCTGAGCTCAAGCTGATGATCCTGCATTCAAACCGGTGACCTCAGGGTTTTGAACCTGGGACTTCAGTGTCCCAGGTTGATACTCTATCAATTGCCTTATCACTGGTCAGGCAACAAATTATATTGATGTTAGGAGTCAAGACTTTCAGGGTAATATAAAGAAATATCATTACAAAATCAGAAAAAATAAGGGAACTAAGATATTAAAATTGAATTGAAAATACCAACTCAAAAAATGGGTTTTGAAAATATATATCATCTTTTTCCAGTAAAAGAACCTAGAAGTAATATTGTCCCAATATAGCTAAAGGCCCATAGAAACCAGAGTTTCTTTTTAATACTATTTTCCAACTCAAATTCAGGCTCCTTTGGGAAATGGGTGATTTGAATCTAGGATGAAGACTGTGTAAGATAAATTTAGAAAGCAAGAAAAAATATATATCATATATATATTACATATACACGTTATATATATATATAAATCTTCTTAAGAAAATGATATAATTATATACACAAAAGTCATAAGGCATCTAAGAAATTATTAGAAATAAATAATTTAATATAACAAAATCAAAGAATACAAAGTCAAATCACAAAAGCATTTGTATTCTTTTAAAACATCAATGAAAATTTGGGAATTGAGAAAATAATATCTAGAAATGCTCAAATGTTTGAATAGATGTAAAAAAAAAACATACTCACTTGTATTTTTATATGTTGCCTAAAAATAGTCAGAAAACAAATTTTTAAAACTTTTTAAAATAGCATATGTGATGGGTATACAACATAATTAACTGTTCAAATGATCTGGAGATGTTTACCCAAAATCTATGTGCTCTTTGTTGATTAATGTTACCCTGTTAAAAATAATTTTCTATATATATAAATAAGTAAATAAAATCCTTAGAGATAGATAACACAAGTAGGTATACTACTTTTACACTAAGAAAATAAAAAAATTATAAGTTAATATAACTTAATAAATGTATATAAGCATATTAAAAATAAGTTCTCCACTAATTGACCCCTAGATTTAATGCAATCAAATCATAATTTCAGCAAACATTTTTAAAGAAATTGACAAAGTTTTTATATTTTTTATTTTATATTTTTAGTTTATTTATTGATTTCAATTTATTGTGTTTACATAGATTCTAGTGTTGCCCTGAATGCATCCTCTTTCCCCCATATTCCCCTTAACATCACCATTGCCCCTTTCCCATTGCACCCTTCCCCCTTCCCTTCAGGTTTATCCCCTCCTATCACCCCCTTTCCCTCTGTCCTCTTTTCCTCTGGTCCCTTTGATCTCTCCTCTGTCTCAATTTCTTTCCTCAGTTCACATTGTTCATTGGATTCCTCAAATGAGTGAGGTCATATGATTTTTTATTTTTCTACCTGGCTTATTTCACTTAACAATAGTTTCCAGGTCCATCCATGTTGTCACAAAAGGTAAGATTTCCTTATTTTTCATGGCCCCATAGTATTCTATTGTATATATGTACCACTGCTTTTGAATCCACTTTTCCACTGATGGATACTTGGGCTGTTTCCAGCTCTTTGCTATTATGAACAATGCTGCCATAAACATGAGGGTGCATTTCTCCTTTTGAAACAGTGCTATGGTGTTCTTGGGGTATATTCCTAAAAGTGGGATAGCTGGGTCAAAAGGCAGTTTAATTTTTAATTTTTTGAGGAATTTCCATACTGTTTTCCACAGTGGCTGCACCAGTCTGCATTCCCCCCAGCAGTGCAGGAGGGTTCCCTTTTCTCCACATCCTCGCCAGCACTTGTTCTGTGATGTTTTGTTGATGAGTGCCATTCTGACTGGTGTGAAGTGATATTTATACACCAATAATGAACTGTCAGAGAGAAATTAAAGAAACAATCCTCTTCACTATTGCAACCAAAAAAATAAAGTCCCTAGGAGTAAATTTAACCAAGGAGATTAAAATCTTGTACTTAGAAAAATATAAAACATTGATAGAAGAAATCAAGGAAGATACAAACAAGAGGTAGCATATACCATGCTCATGATTAGGAGGAATAAACATCATTAAAATGTCTATATTACCCAAAGCAATTTATAAATTCAATGCAATACCAATTAAAATACCAATAACATACTTCAAAGATATAGAACACATATTCCAAAAATTTATATGGAACCAAAAAAGGACACGAATAGCCTCAGCAATCTTGAAAAGAAAGAATAAAGTGGGAGGCATCACATTTCTTGATATTAACTTATACTACAAGGCCATTGTACTCAAAACAGCTTGGCACTGGCATAAGAACAGGCATATAGATCATTGGAACAGAGCAGACAACCCAGAAATAAACCCACACCTTTATGGACAAGTGATATTTGCAAAGGAGGTAAGAGCATACAATGGAGAAAAGACAGCCTCTTTAACAAATGATGTTGGGAAAATTGGACAGCTACCTGCAAAAGAATGAAACTAGACCACCTACTTACACTATTCACAAAAGTAAACTCAAAATGGATAAAAGACTTAAATGTAAACCGTGAAACTATAAGCATCTTAGAAGAGAACTTATGCACTAAGCTCTCTGACATCTCTCGCAGCAATATATTTGCTGATTTATCTCCACGGGCAAGTGAAATAAAAGACAGATAAACAATTGGGACTATATCAAACTATAAAGCTTTTGCACAGCTAAAGAAAATAAGAACAAAATAAAAGGACAATCCACACAATGGGAGAACATATTCGACAATATGTCTGATAAGAGGTTAAAAACTAAAATTTATAAAGAACTTGTAAAACTCAACACTAGGAAGATAAACAATCCAATCAATAAATGGGCAAAAGAAATGAATAGAAACTTCTCCAAAGAGGAAATACAGACGGCCAATAGGCATATGACAAAGAGTTTTTAAAATTTATTTAAAAATTTAAAAACTGAAGAATAGCCAAGCAAAATTAAAATTGGAACATAAAATTGAAGATTTAAACTGACTTCCAAACTTCCTAAAAAGACATTGTAATAAAGACAGTGTTATTGGCATGGAAATATAAATATAGAGAAATGGAATAGAATATTGAATGCAGAAGTAGGAAAACATTTATAAGGCAACTTGATTTTGATAAAGGCACCAAAGTAATTTAATGGGAGAAGAAGAATTTATTCTATAAATGGTATTATAACTATTGTATAAATACATGAAAACTTGGATATTTCAATAACAAAATAAAATCCAATATTTATTGTAAAGCCAGTGGCCAAGGTCGCCATCACAGCCGCCTGACCCATGCAGGTTCACATTAGATTCGGACAGTCGGTAATGAAACATCGGAGCCAAGAACTGTTGGGCTATCACCTTTAATCCTAGCTTGCACCCAGCGGGCAAGTAAAAATACACACTGGGCTCCAAAACCCACTCACTCAGTGCTCACAAAGCTATTGTATTGACTTATCCGAGTTTCCTAGAATCAAAGGTTTCTAGCTCACCACTCTTACTCACCTCTGTTCCTCATCTCCTTCTCTCTGCACAAACTCTGCACAAACTGGCTTCTCCCTCAGCACTCTGCCATCTTGGCTGCTTCTCCTCTCCTCCATGTGGCCTTAATCTGCTCTCCTCCCTGCTCTCTGCCTAGAACATAATCCCTCTTCTCTCAAACAATGTGATGTCTCTTTCTTTTCAAACCTTTTGGTGCAAAAGCCCTCGCCCAACACATATTAACATAATTACGCCCATCTCTAGAGCAAGAAGGGCAAACAATATCATCACCTGGGTGAGGGGCTTCCATGTGGGCAGCACCATCTTTAACAAAGTGAGCATAATATATTTCATCTGCCCAACACTTATCTAAAATCAAGTATATAATAAAGTAATTTGAGATAGGTCATAATCCTAATGTTCAAGTTAAAACTATTATCTTTTAAAAGAAAGTAGAAGAGTACATTTCACATACTGGGAATATATAGACACACATATGCTATACAGACACGCAAACATAGACAATAAACATGAAAAGGAGTTAATATCATTAGTTATCACAAAAATAAAAATTAAAACCATAAAGAAATATTAATACACACAGTAAAGACAAAAGTTTAAAAAATCAATCATACCAAATGTTGGCATGGATATAATCCAACCAGTGCTTCATACATTCATGGTGGGAACAAAAAAAGATAAAGTTTCTCATAAAATTAAATACACATCTACTATATGATTCACCCTTAGATATTTATCCAAGGGAATTAAAACATATAACCACAAAAGGACTTATTCATAGATGCTACACTTAAAATAGCCCTAAATAAAAAAGACAAACCAAATATCCATTAAGATATGAAGGGGTAGCCTGACCAGGCGGTGGCACAGTGGATAGAGCTACGGATTGGGATGCGGAAGACCCAGCTTCGAGACCCCGAGGTCGCCAGCTTGAGCACGGGCCCACCTGGCTTGAGCTAAAGTTCACCAGCTTGGACCCAAGGTCGCTGGCTCCAGCAAGGGGTTGCTTGGTCTGCTGAAGTCCTGTGGTCAAGGCACATGTGAGAAAGCAATCAATGAACAACTATGGTGTTGCAACTGCAACGAGAAACTAATGATTGATGCTTCTCACCTCTCTCTGTTCCTGTCTGCCTGTCCCAATCTATCCCTCTCTCTGTCCTTGTAAAAAAAAAAAAAAAAAAAAAAAAAAAAAAAGATATGAAAGGGTAAACAAATATTGCTACAATCATAGAATACAATACTACTTAGCAACAAAAAGTAACTAATACTGTTACATGCAGCAGTACATCTGACATAATGCTGAGCAAAAGAATCTGGACAGGCAAGTTAGTGATTCCATTTCCATGGGATTCTAAAATAGTTGGAAATAGTGTATGAAGGGAGAAAGCAGAAGGGGCATGAGGGAACTTTCGAGGTATGCTGAAAATGTTCATTACCTTAAGAGATGTGTGGATTAAACAGCTGTATACAATTGTTAAACCTCATGAAATTACACATTTAAGAATTTACATTGTCCTGTACATAAATTTTACTTCTATAAAATAACCATAACCACATAGTAACCTCTAGTTGGTAATCTTTTCTTTTTAATTTTTTTTTTTTTTTTTTTTTTTTTACAGGGACTGAGAGAGTCAGAGAGAGGGATAGATAGGGACAGACAGACAGGAACAAAGAGAGATGAGAAGCATCAATCATCAGTTTTTTTGTTGTGACACCTTAGTTGTTCATTGATTGCTTCCTCTTATGCCTTGACCGCGGGCCTTCAGCAGACTGAGTAACCCCTTGCTGAAACCAGCGACCTTGGGTCCAAGCTGGTGAGTTTTTTTTTTTGCTCAAGCCAGAAAAGCCCATGCTCTAGCTAGCGAGCTCGGGGTCTCGATCCTGGGTCCTCCGCATCCCAGTCCAACGCTCTATCCACTGCGCCACCGCCTGGTCAGGATCTAGTTAGTAATCTTTAGTTACTCATTTTTTGTGTGTGTGTATGACAGAGACAGAGAGAGACAGAGAGAGGGACAGATAGGGACATACAGAGAGGAAGAGAAAAGAGATGAGAAGTATCAATTATTTGTTGTGGCACCTTAGTTGTTCATTGATTGCTTTCTCAAATGTGCATTGACTGGAGGTTGGGGGACTACAGCAGAGCGAGTGACCCCTTGCTCAAGCCAGTGACGTTGGGCTCAAGCTGGTGAGCCTTGCTCAAACCAGATGAGTCTGCGCTCAAGCTGGCAACCTCAGGGTTTCAAACCTGGGTCCTCTATGTCCCAGCCCGACGTTCTATCCACTGCTCCACTGCCTGGTCAGGCAGTTACTCACTTTTTCTCAGTGGAATGTATTAGCAATTCTGGAACTACTTTTTTAGGCTTAAATAAATGAATAATCGATTAAGGGTAAAGGGAGATAAGTTTATTAATTACTGTCGGAGAAGAAAGGTAAAGATACCATCATGAAGAAACAAACTGACAAACCTAGGAGGAAAAATATACTACAGGATATCACTAGTCAGGTGCCTTCAAAATGTTACTCTCTGTCTGGCCATGCTGCAGTGTAGTGGATAAAGCGTTGGCCTAGGACACAGAGGACCCAGTTTCAAAACCCCAAGGTTGCCGGCTTGAGCATGGGCTTATCCAGCTTCAACTTGGGTTCACCAGTTTGAGCATGGTGTTACTGGCTTGAGTATGGGATCATAGATATGATGCCATGGTTGTTGGCTTGAGCCCAAAGGTTGCTCGCTTAAAGTGCAAGGTTTCTGGCTTAAAGCCCAAGGTTTCTGGCTTGAGCAAGGGGATATTGGCTCAGCTGTAGCTCCCCTGTCAAGGCACATATAAGAAAGCAATCAGTGAACTAAGGAGCCACGATGAAGAGTTGATGCTTCTCATCTCTCCCTTTCTGTCTGTCTGTTACTCTCTGTCCCTCTCTCTGTCTCCCTCAATTAAAAAAAAAGAATAAAAATGTTACTATCATGAAAAACTAAAAATAAACACACTCAAAACGATAGTGGGGTCATGCTTGGTTAAAAAATAAGAGATAAAATATATAGTTATAATGCATGGCAAGTTAACAGCTTAATATAAATAGTTATAAGATATTTTGTGTACACATCAGGGAACCACACAAAAAACACCTATAAGAGATGAGACATGATAAAGTGAAAGGACCAAAGGATACCGATAAAGGGAGTCACCAGCACACAGAGGAGGACAGCAGGAGAGGGAGAACAGAATGAAATAACAAAACCGCCAGAAGGCAGTTTCAAGATGACTTTAGTAAGTTCTTAACCTATCAATAATTATTATAAATGTAAATGAATTAAATTATCCAAAACAAAGGCTTGGGGTGACTAAATGGATTTAAAAAAATAAGACTGAACTATATGCTGCCTACAAGAAACTCACTTCAATTTAAGGACTACAGATAGGCTGAAAGTGAAAGGATGAGAAGTGATACTGTAATGATAACCACAACAGAGTAGGAATAGCTCTACTTATATAAGGCAAAACAGACTTTAAGTCAGAACTGGAAAAGGAGACTATTATGTAATGATATAAGGGTTAGTGCATCAAAAGTATATGACATTTGTAAATTATGCACCCTACATTGGAGGACCTAAATATAGCACTGTCACCAATTAGCCCATGTGACATGTTATTGTAAATATTGGGATAAAGTTTTTTTAGGCAAACAAAAAGAAACTATCTCTGAGCACGGAAGACCATTAAGGCATTTGTAAGGTTACATTTGGGATTCCATTGTTCTCATTTTCCTCTCATATGCTGCTCCTGTTACTCAAAAGTAAGGCACAGAAAGTACAGTTGAAGCTGTACAAAGAATTTCAAACATAATGGTAAACTTTTAAAAAAACTGTCTTTTTTTCTTTTGTACTGTTCTGATTGAGTTCTTGCTCTGCAATTTTTTTTCCTTCAAAGTTTAGAAAATTATAATTGCATTTTACAATGAAATCCATCTGAGGCTGACTTGGACCTATTTCCATGTTGAGTCCCAACCCAGTCAGTTCTTTTCTTAAGGATCTTTTATAAATAGATTATAAATGTCCATGTTGAGCACTAACCCAGTCAGTTATCTCTTCAAGGATTTTTATAAATAGGTTATTGAATAAACTGGTCTCATTGGAATAATTATTTTTCATCACATTCAGATTACAGTTCACAGAATCTAGGGGCAGAGTTAGAACAGCGAGGGAAAACTGAAATGATATCTAGAATGCCACCTTTGGTTTACGTCAGAGTAACAACTCTAACCTAGTCTGTTCAAATCCTGGGCTTTCTGCTAGAGCAAAACACAGACTAGGAGGTGACTTTGGCAATTGCCTGATAAGTTCACTCACTCAAGTGTCAAACTAAATCATTTAGGAATAAGGATACATATTATCAACATAATTTATCACTGTCGATGTTGACCTTAGTCAATCAATTCAGGTAGCATTTGTCAGGTTCATCACTAAAACGATATTCTTTCCCTTCCTCTCTTTTTATGCTGTATTCTCGGGAAGGAAGCCACTATGTGTAGCCCACAGTTAAAGAAACGAATTTTTGGGAATGTGAGAGTTTTCTGTATAATCTCTATAATGTTTCTGTAAATCTAAAATTATTGTAAAATATAAAGTGTAGATAAAAACTCAACTAGCTCAACTACTTTATATAATCATCTCTGATGTGTAAACTGATGAGAATATGAGTTCAAAATAGCATCTGCAGGAAAAATATTATTGTCTGTCCATCTAAAGACTTAAGAAGTTGCTATTGGTAAGTGAATCAATGAGAATTTTTGATCACAGCAATTTATCCTTCCATCTTACATTTAGCCTTGGGAAAACAAAACCTAAGCATGAGAAGGGAAAAATGAAAGTATTTATTAAAAAAAATGATTAAGGATAATTGGTGTTCTTGATTTTACACAAGGCAGTGGTTCCATGCAGAGCATTACCGTTGGTACCCACACCATCTAAACAACTTAGTATAGTTCTTATTTTACATTCATTGTAAGAGTTCAATAGATAGAAATATTCTGGTGTTCAAAACCTTTGCCCAATAGCTATATGCTAAACTGCTTCTTCCTTTGAATGTGTCATGTTAAGTAGCATTAACCTCAGCACATATGGAAAATTCAAACTTCTTTAAAGTGTTTAAAATGCAATGTATCTTTGCTCTTTCATCTAGAATTTATACATTTTTAAAAGCACATGTTAAATTTGCCTCTCTATTAACAGTTTTTCCTGGGTAAAACCATCTCAAATATAGTTCATGTCTCATCAAATTATCAATTCTCAAAGGTTAGCCTCTCTATTCCTTTCTGGGTGATCAAATATTCTGATTCATCACCTTTCATATAAATAACAGTCCAAAAATACAAAATAGTAAGTAACTTAAAACACTATAGATACAACTAAAATAATTTATTCAGAACAGGTAAGAAAGAAACAAATATAACCTTCAAAATAAGAATCATAGTTTGTACAGCATGTTTTATTTGGATGGGAGAAATGCACCCCTCTTAGTCTGGGACTTAGTTGGTTTTTTTAGTAGGTAATTTACTTTACCTTAGAATTTTATCTAAAATAAAGTAACTTTGCTAAGTTTATATTAACAAAATTTTAAGATTTCTAATCCCAAAGTCTAGTAATGACAGTCAGCAGTACCACCTTACTCTTTGATAATTTATTCTATTATATAGTACACTTTCTAATAATTATTTATAACATGTTTAAGATTAAACTAAGGTTGGTTCATGACAAAACAACATAAAAAAGTATTACCAGAGTTTGTGCAGTGCATACTGGAATATGTGATGTTTTCAAGTTTTGAGGTATCATATATGATGTTTGATGTCCTGAAATGCTTTAATGCACCACTCAAAATGTATGTCTCTTAACTCCATAGTGACATTTTAATCTGGTAGACTCTGGATTACTGGTATATAAAAAAAGTAGATAGGAAGCTAAATGATATTTTTCTTCTTTTC
This sequence comes from Rhynchonycteris naso, assembly GCA_037038555.1. Classification (NCBI taxonomy): domain Eukaryota; kingdom Metazoa; phylum Chordata; class Mammalia; order Chiroptera; family Emballonuridae; genus Rhynchonycteris; species Rhynchonycteris naso. The sequence goes on from CM072997.1 coordinate 150,670,197, forward strand.
TTTTTTTGTAATATAGCACAAGGGAATAATAAGTAATTCTTTTAACTTCCAAGTTTTTCCCCTTAATTTTTACATTGTTTCTTATTATCTGTTCTGTTGTGTCAACATGATGTATAAGATATATTTATGGATTGTGTAATTTTCTATTTATATAGTTTATTTTTTCCATTTAAGTGGAATATAGAAAATTCTTCCTAAAACAATATGTATTAGAAATTATTTCAATTAGCTTCAATTTTTAAAAATAGCCTGCAAATGTATGTAAAATGCACAACCTTGTTTTTATTCCAATGCACTATTGGTAACCAAATAAATGTTATTTCTTGGACTGTAACCAGGAAGTGTAATGAATCCACAATCTCATTTAATACCAATGAATACAAAGTCAATTTTTAAATTGAAGATAGCTCACAATTATGACAAATGGTACACATTTATAATCCATTTTTATAAAAAATATAATGCTTAAGGGGGAAAGATTTATATACATATTTTCTGTGGCATTTTGTTAACAAGCATATGAAAATATTTTAACTTAAAACCTCACAATTTTTAAAAATGTAGGTAAACCTACAAACCACTTTAACAGCAACAACAGCAGACTTAAAGGATACACTAGATCAACTTGATTTAATAGATATCTTCAGAACTTTTCACACTAAAGCAGTAGAATATACATTCTTCTCAAGAACTCATGGTACATTTTCTAGGATACACCACATGTTAGGACACAAAAATGGTCTCAATAAATTTAATAAGATTGAAATTATATCAATCATTTTCTCTGAACACAATGCCATGAAACTAGAAATTAACCACAAAAGAAAAACTAAAAAATACTCAAACACTTGGAAACTAAATAGCATGATATTAAATAATGAATGGATTAACAATGAGATCAAAGAAAAACTAAAAAAGTTTCTAGAAACAAAAGATAATGAACACACATCAACTCAAAATTTATAGGACACAGCAAAAGCAGTACTGAGAGGGAGGTTCACTGCACTACAGGCACATAATAAGAAGCTAGAAAAAGCTCAAATAAGCAACCTGACCTGCAGCTAAAAGAACTAGAAAAAAAAAAAAAACAACAAATAAAACCCAGGACAAGTAGAAGGAAGGAAATAATAAAGATCAGAGCAGAAATAAATGACATAGGGGCTAAGAAACCAATACAGATGATCAATGAAACAAGAAGCTGGTTCTTTGAAAAGGTAAACAAGATTGATGAACCTTTAACTAGACTCACCAAGAAAAAAAGAGAGAGGACTCAAATAAATAAAATTAGAAAGGACAGTGGAGAAATAACAACTGACACAACAGAAATACAAAGCATTGTAAGAAAATACTATGAAGAACTATATGCCAAAAAATAGACAACAGAGGTGAAATGGACAAATTTCTTGAATCATATAATCTTCCAAAAATCAATCTGGAAGAATCAGAACACCTAAACAGACAAATTACAAGAAATGAGATCGAAACAGTTACCAAAAAACTCCCAAAAAAGAAAAGTCCTGGGCCTGATGGCTTTACAAGTGAATTCTACCAAAAATTCAGAGAAGAACTAACTCCTATCCTCCTCAAGCTATTTTAAAAATTTCAAGAGGAAGGAAGACTTCCAAACTCCTTTTATGAGGCGAGCATAATTCTGATCCCTAAACCGGGCAAAGACAACACAAAGAAACAAAACTATAGGCCTATATCTCTGATGAATTTAGATGCTAAAATTCTCAACAAAATATTAGCCAACCGGATCCAGCAATATATGAAAAAAATCATACACCATGATCAAGTGGGTTTATTCTGGAGAGGCAAGACTGGTTCAATATTTGCAAATCAATCAATGTGATTCATCACATAAACAAAAGGAAGGACAAAAATCACAAGACAATTTCAACAGATGCAGAAAAGGCATTTGATAAAATCCAGCAACCATTCATGCTCAAAACTCTTAGTAAAGTGGGAATACAGGGAACATTCCTTAACATGATAAAGGCCATATACAACAAACCCACAGTAAACATTATACTAAATGGACAAAAATTAAAAGCAGTCCCCTTAAGATCAGGAACCAGGCAGGGTTGCCCCCTTTCACCACTTTTATTGAACATAGTTCTGGAAGTCCTAGCTATAGCAATGAGACAAGAAGAAGAAATAAAAGGCATCCTAATTGAAAAGGAAGAAGTAAAACTGTCATTATTTGCAGATGATATGATATTGTATATTGAAAACCCTAAAGTCTCAGTCAAAAAACTACTGGGCCTTATAAATGAATTCAGCAAGGTGGCAGGATATAAAATTAATACTCAGAAATCAGAGGCATTTCTATATACAAACAATGTACTGTCAGCAAAAGAAATTAAGAAAACAATACCCTTCACTATTGCAGCCAAAATATAAAGTACCTAGGAGTAATTTAAACAAGGAGGTTAAGGATTTATACTCAGAAAATTATAAAACATTGATAAAAGGAATCAAGGAAGATCCAAACAAGTGGAAGCATATACCATGCTCATGCCTAGGAAGAATAAACATCATTAAAATGTCTATATTACCCAAAGCAATTTATAAATTCAATGCAATACCAATTAAAATGACATACTTCAAAGATATAGAACACATATTCCAAAAATTTATATGGAACCAAAAAAGAACACGAATAGCCTCAGCAATCTTAAAAAGAAAAAATAAAGCAGGAGGTATCACTCTTCCAGATATCAAGGTTTACTACAAGGTCATTATACTCAAGACAGCCTGGTACTGGCATAAGAACAGACACATAGATCAATGAAACAGAACAGAGAACCCAGAAATAAACCCACACCTTTATGCACAACTGATATTTGACAAAGGAGGAAAGAACATACAATGGAATAAAGACAGCCTCTTTAACAAATGGTGCTGGGAAAATTGGACATCTATCTGCAAAAAAATGAAACTAGACCATCAACTTACACCATTCACAAAGACAAACTCAAAATGGATAAAAGACTTAAATGTAAGCCGTGAAACCATAAGCATCTTAGAAGAAAACATAGGCAGCAAGCTCTCTGACATCTGTAGCAGAAATATATTTGCCGATTTATCTCCACGGGCAAATGAAATAAAGGGCAAGATAAACAAATGGGACTATATCAAACTAAAAAGTTTTTGCAGGAAAAACGAAGATGGCGATGGAGTAGGCGGACGTACCAACTTCCAACTCCCAGAACCAAAGTGGATTATAACTCAATTTTAAGAACCATCATGTGGATAAAACAACTTTGAACTAAACTAAGTGGACTCTTCAACCAAGAAACACTGAAGAAGCCATATTGAGACTGGTAGGAATAGCGAAAACGTGAAGAGGGCTGCCCAGTTCCCTGGAGCAAACGGCAGCCCGGAGAGACCTGTGTGGCGGGAGGAGAGTTTGGCGGAGAGGGAGGGACCTGGGTCCCACGAACCAAGCCCCTACCTGTAGTCCCAGAGCCTAGAAGAGGCATGTGGACAGTATTGAGCTGTGAAACAAGTGAGGATACTGTTGGTGAAAAAGAGACAGTTTTCTCAGACCCAAGATTCTTTTTAAAGGGACAGCGCAGAAAACCTCTCTCACAACCACGCACCCGGGGCTCCGGGGAATGGGGACAGAGGAGAGGAACAGAGCAGCGGGAACAGAGCATGGACTGAAGGCATGGGGACACTCAGAGGGACAGCCACTTTGACCCCTGGGCTAAGTCATTTCCCTAATCAAAAACGAATATTTCCCCTGGAACTAGCAATACCAGCAAAGGGAGACAGGACACTAGCCAAACAAGCTCTCCTGCGGCAGTTAGAACAGAGCTGCTTAGAGGGAGGGAGCTCCCAGGTCTACAGTGTGGAGACTTCTATCTCTCTGAGGGTTGCTGAAGGGATGGTGGCGGCAGGATGCTGAGACGTGGTCCTGTTGGCATGGGCGGAGGCTCAACCGATGTGAGCTCAGTCTGGCCCAGCGGGGGCGGAGGGTACGCGCGAAAGCGGTCCGGCAGCTGCAGGCCCACCTGTAACCCCACCTGCAGGAAAAAAAACGGGAGGCCAGGAACCAGCAGAGATTTGCTCTGCGACCCTGCGCAGGCCTGCCCTAGCCGCAGAGACGGGGCTAGGACCAGGGGCTCGCGGAGGCTCGCGGCTGAGCTTACGCTGCCAGCCCCGCCCCGCCGGAGAAACCGCAGTTTGCCATCCTGTGTGTGCGAGCGAGCTCCTAACGTGGGGGCGGGGTAGACCCTGAGACGAGCGTAAGTTCGCGGCTGAGCTCATGCTACTAGCCCCATCTGAACGGAGAAACCGCATTTGCCATCCTACGTGCGCGAGCTGGCTCCGAACGTGGGGGCGGGGTAGAGTCTGGGACGATCAGAAGCTAGCAGCTGAGCTCACGCCAGCAAACACGCCCGGCCCAATAAACCGCGGTTTGTATCCCTGCGCAGGATGACCCTGGCCTCGAGGGTGGGGCTAAATTCTGGATGGGCAAAGGCTCACAGCTGAGAGCATATCAAAGGCCCTGCCCAACCCGGGAAACTGTGGCAAGCAGGCTCTGACTGCGGGGGCTGGGCGTAAGCCTTCCAGAAACAGGCTGGGTCTGTAGCTGAGCAAAGGTGCTTACCTCTGTCCTTGGTGCTGAGGTTTGTGGCTTGAGTGACAGTCCCTCCCGTGGAAAAGAGGCGGAAATCACAGCAACAGCCACAGTAGGCTGACGCTGGCAACGCCCATACCCAACCACCCTAGGCAGCGGCAGAGGTGGTGGCAGGACTGCAGAAAGACCACACCTAGAGAACACAAAGGCAACATCTACTGGACTTCAGTGGCCACAACTTGCTTATACACAGATAAAATGGGCAGACAGAGGAATGCAAACCAAATGAATCAAGAGAAATCCCCAGAGAAGGACCTGAATGAACCAGATATAACCAAACTACCAGAAGTAGAATTTAGAATAATGATAGTTAGGATGTTCAAAGAAATTAGATCAACAATGGATAGCCATTATGAACACCTAAATAAAGAGATAACAAGTATAAAAAATGAAATTGAAATAATAAAAAGGAATCAGAGAGAAATGACAAATACAGTATCAGAACTGAAGACCACAATGGAAGGAATTCAAAGCAGGATGAATGATGCTGAGGATCGAATCAGCGAGTTAGAGGACACAATAAACAAAGGCACAGAAGCAGAGAAGAAAAAGGAAAAGAGACTCAAATAATGTGAGGAAACTCTAAGGGAGCTCTGTGACAACACGAAGAGAAACAACATTTGCATCATAGGGGTGTCTATGAAACTATAAGCATCTTAGATGAAAACATAGGCAGCAAGCTTTCCGACATCTGTAGCAGCAATATATTTGTGGATTTATCTACACCGGGAAATGAAATAAAAGGCAAGATAAAGAAATGAGACTATATCAAACTAAAAAGTGTTTGCACAGCTAAAGACAATAAGAACAGAATAAAAAGACAAACCACACAATGGGAGAACATATTCGACAGCATGTCTGATAAGGGGTTAATAACTAAAATTTATAAAGAACTTATAAAACTCAACACCAGGAAGACAAACAACCCAATCAAAAAATGGGCAAAAGAAATGAATAGAAATTTCTCCAAAGAGGACATACAGATGACCAATAGGCATATGAAAAAATGCTCAACATCACTAATCATTAGAGAAATGCAAATTAAAACCACAATGAGATATCACCTCACACCAGTCAGAATGGTGCTCATCAGCAAAACAACACAGAATAAGTGCTGGCGAGGATGTGGAGTAAAGGGAACCCTTCTGCACTGCTGGTGGGAATGCAGACTGGTGCAGCCACTGTGGAAAACAGTTTGGAGATTCCTCAAAAAATTAAAAATCGAACTGCCTTTTGACCCAGCTATCCCACTTTTAGGAATATACCCTAAGAACACCATAGCACTGTTTGAAAAGAAGAAATGTGCCCCATGTTCGTGGCAGCATTGTTCACAATAGCGAAGATCTGGAAACAGCCTGAGTGTCCGCCAGAAGACAAGTGGATTAAAAAGCTATGGTACATATATACTATGGAATACTACTCAGCCATAAGAAATGATGACATCGGATCATTTACAACAAAATGAATGGACCTTGATAACATTATACGGAGTGAAATAAGTAAATCAGAAAATAAAACACAAACAACTGAGAACAGCATGATTTCATACATAGGTGGGACATAAAAGTGAGACTATGAGACATGGACAAGAGTGTGTTGGTTACGGGGTGGGGGGAGAGAGGGGAGGTTGGGATAGGGAGGAGGGGAGGGGCACAGGGAAAACCAGATAGAAGGTGACAGAGGACAATTTGACTTTGGGTGACGGATATGCAACACCATTGAATGATAAAATAATCTGGAGATGTTTTCATTGTACATATGTAGCCTGATTTATTGGTGTCACCCCACTAAAATTAATAACAATAAAAAAGTTACCAAAATAAATGCAAGCTATAAACAAATCTGTCTCATTTATTAAACTATAAATTAAATAAACATTAATATATTTGAGCCAATAGACCCCAGTAATCCCTTAGTGCTCTAAGCTGTAGTGCAAAAGACAAGGAGATATTGAAATGTCAGTAAAAATTCCATTTTGCAATACTCTTGCTAAACAAGAAAAGGCATTTGTTTGGGGCATCAAATTATTTGTCAAGAGGCAAGGTAGAAAAAATAATTGACTCTATAAAGAAAAGTATAATTTGACTGACCACACTGGCTACAGAGAGAAAGGTCTAGCAGCAGCTGGAATCTTCTACAGCAAGATTCTCCAGTCAGACACAGGACGATACTCATCCATCCAATAAAGTATGAGTGATGAGCATTACCTCATGTAGAAACAGTCTCATTGGTTGGTCACACAGAGAAGAGGGAAAAAAAATCCTAGCAAATTGAATCTTAGCAATGTTTACATATAATACAGTAGTGATGGTTTATGACTTATTGTTAAGAAAGTCTTGTTAACTCTCTGTTCTGGACAATGTCAATTATTTCTTTGGCCTCTCTAGTTTGATTTAGTCTCATAAGTGAGGCAGCTTCTGCTATAAATTTTCTTCTAGTCAGTGTAAGAAAAAAAGAGTAGTGCATTTTTTGGGTTACTAAAAGGGTAGAAATAACTACACTTGCTTTAAATAATATGTAACCTAATATATAATTATTTGTAATGAAATATACAGTTGATCATTTAAAAGTTCTACAGCATAGTAATTATATTATTCTTTTTTCAAGTGCTTATCTACTTTCCACGAATATATTCCTTTGTACCTTATTTGCCTTTTTTAGAATTTCCAAAAAGCCATCAATTACACTGTGGAACATTTTTTTTTCATTTTCTGTTGCATTAGGTTTATAACTTTTTCTATATATTTCTGCATCACTGCTTCCAAATCTGAAATCTGTTTTTTTGGTGCATGCTCTAGTTTTTATGCAAATTTAATTTCTTTTTGTTACAATTAATGGCATGCATTGGTTTGTAAATTCGAGTTAAAGGGCAAGGACTCTTGGATTGTAAATAACCACAAGGCAATTAATGTTTAACAAACATCACTTTTACATAAATGTAGTTGTTTTTAAATGTAAAAAATGATTATCTGATAAAAAGACCCTCTTCTTTTGTTTTAAGATTGAATCATGGCTACTTCGAGTAGGCGTAAATGTAAGAATAGTCCTGACACCTTCTATTATATATGTGGCTGTTACACACTTCAACTTTGTCAAAGGCGCAATATTTCATCATTTGTGACAAGTGCATATATTGCCTATTTTCAAGTTCACCTTGGTGATCAAGAAAAAAATTGGGCTCTTCATATTATGTGTCATAATTATTGAGGAAATGGACAAAGGGAAAACACATAGGAATACCTTTTGGTGGTTCCATGGTTTGGCCTGAACCTAAGGACCAATGCAGTGACTGTTATTACTGTCTGATCCATACAATGGGCATTGGCAAGAAAAAATGGCATATGATTGCATATCCTAATATTTCTTCAGCAATATGACCTATCCCAAAATCTGAGACACTCCCGGTTCCAGTTTTCAATGGTTTTTATCTTCGAAAGACGAAGAGAGTGAACATGGTGATCAAGTGTATTTTGATAATATGCATGAGGAAATGGTTGTAGAATCTGAAGGGTATTCTTCTGATGCCAATGAGTCATTAACCTCTCAGCAGTTTAGCCAAACCAAATTGAATGACTTAGTAAGAGATTTGGGCCTACCAAAGAAAGCAGCTGAGTTATTAGCATCCAGGTTTCAAGAAAAGAATGTTGGCTGACCTGTGGTGGCGCAGTGGATAAAGCGTCAACTTCGGAACACTGAGGTCGCCAGTTCAAAACCCTGCACTGGTCTGGTCAAGGCACATATGGGAGTTGATGCTTCCAGCTCCTCCCCCGTTTCTCTCTTTCTCTTTCTCTCTCTCTGTCTCTCTCACTCTGTGTCTCCTCTCTAAAATGAATAAAAAAATAAAATAAAATAAATAAATAAATAAATAAATAAATAAATAAATAAAAGAAAAGAATGTACTTCACTGGTCAGCTAAAGTATCCCATTTCAGGGAGTGTGAACAAATTTTTGTGGACTTTTTTTCCGAAGACAAACACATTGTTTACTGTCATGATATCAGTAGGCTTCTCAGCCAGCTAGGTATTACTACTTACAGTCCAACAGAATGGCGGCTCTTTCTGGATAGCTCTAAAATGTGTTCTTTCTGGAGTCTGAAATGTGTTCTCCTACACAATGGTAATGTTTATGCAGTAGTTCCAATTGCTTATTCAACTCATCTGTGAGAAGATTATAATGACACAAAAATTGTCCTCTAGTTTCTGAAGTATGAGAAGCATAACTAGATCATTTGTGTGGATCTTATTAAAATGGTAAATTTCCTGCTAGGATGACAGAGAGGTTTCACAAAGTATCTTTGCTTTCTGTGTTTGTGGGACAGCCGAGCTTGGCAGAAACACTGGACACAGAAGGCGTGGCCAAAATGTGAAGTTCTGGAAGTAAGGGTGCAAACTATTGTGAATGCACCTGTAGTTAGTTAATTAAGACAGGATCATTTTCCCCCACTTCACATCAAACTTGGCTTAATGAAGCAGTTTGTTCAGGGTTTGAATAGAGAAAGTGAATGCTCTCAACATATTATTTCTGCCTCTCCTTCCTTGTCTTTTGTGAAAATAAAAGCAGGTGTATTCGATGGACCTCAAACTCGAACTCCAATACGTGATGAAGAATTTTCCAGGACAATAAATAAGTAGGAGAAAGCATCATGGCAGTCTTTTGTGACAGTTACAAAGAACTTTCTGAACAGTCACCTTGATAAGTTTCCTGAAAATCTTGGAGCTGTTAGTGATGAGCAGACCACTGCTGGAGCATCAAATGAGATTGTCTTCAACAAGTACACAAACGCAAGAGCTACAAATGCAAATTTTTGCCTGAATAGAATTGAAGTAAGTTTTGCACAAATTTTATGATTAAAATAAGTGTTTTAATATGTTCTATTTCAAAATTGTAGACAAATTCTGATGCAATTATATCTTTTAGTGTATTTACTGCATTATATAAATTATTATATTTTCACAAAGATGATGCCCAAGAAGACATTCTACTCCATTATGTTAAACTAAATGTTGAAAATTTTACAATAAGATGAAAATCTTGAATTTCAAAATAACTGTAACTTATAGGGAATAACTAATGTCAGGTTCAAGATCAGCACAGTCGAATCAAGTAAGAACAAGTGTTTTTGTGGATGCAACAAAATTTTTTTTCCCCAGTGTTATTCATGCTAAAAAAAAAAAAAAAAAGAGAGAAAATTCAACTGAAGTCATCTCTAAATTCTCCTTATAATTTTCAGAAAACTGACATTTCTTGAATCTCTGGATAAGTGGTTCCTTCAGAAAAAAACTATCCTTCTTAAATCACATCCATGTATCAATGCTAACTTTATTTTATTTAATGAACAACCAAATTTTAAACAGAATCTTAGCTGGATAAATTAGGGTATTGTGTTTCTTATAAACAGATAGAATTGTAGAGCTAAATTCTGTTTTTATGGAGATTGATGCTACTAGTTCATCAATCAATAGACCAACAAATCATAAATTCTGAAGTAATCATCTGCTCCCAAAGGTCAGATACTGCAGAATGACTTAATGTTTTAAATATATATATATATTTAAGATGAAGTCCAAGAGCACCAACATACAGTATATGATCAATAGAACATAAACCTACATAACTGCTGCAAAGACAAGGTAATGACACTTAAGCAATCTCCTAACAAGAGACCCTTCTAGTTACCTTAGTTCTAAGAGTCTAAGGAAAATTCAAGCAGAGTTGAATCAATATACTTATTTATGCATAGAGATAAACAAATGCAAGTTTTCACATAGAAATGTAAAGGGAACAAAATATTATTGACTATGTTTAGATACTATTAAAACAATTTAAAAACTAACAATTGCCACTAACAATAGATCTAACATTTCTGGTCCATATTATTCCCATTTAGGAAGTAAAGAGGTAAAACTGAACATGTGACATGATCATTCTTTTTAAGCTTTAAAATACAAAATAATTATTTAGCAGATCAGGGAGACAATTTATCTCTTGAAAATACAAAATATTTATTCCTTAATTCTGCACAATTTATTATACTGTGTGTCAGTCATTGTTTCATGTATTAGAGCACAGTGGTAAATAACACAAACAATAGTTCTTGCTCTTAAAGAGATAATGAGTAAAGACAGCAATAAACAAGTGAAGAAATAATAAATAAAACATAATTTCAGACTGTGATAACTGCTATAAAGAAAATGGAAAAGAAACTTGTGCAAGAAAGTGCATGGAAGATTATCACTTTATATTGAGTAGACAGGGGTGGACTCTTTGAACTTTGATTATATGTTCATCACAATTTCCAACCAAAGGAAGATTTTAAACAGGAGTACATAGTATCATTAACTTTATTTTCTCTGAAGAGCACACTCATTGACTCAAAGAGAATGAATTGTAGGATTCAGGGCAAGATAAATGTGCCAATGTTAATGCAACAGACCAAGATTGGTTATAGTAAAGATTAAAAAAAAAAAATGAAAGAAAAGTAGCAGCATTTGGTATATATTCTGAAGGCAAAGTAAAGAGGATTTGTTGATGCATGTGATAGCGTGGGTGTTAATGGAAAAGACAGGATGAAGAATTATTTCTAGATTTAGCAATCATTTGCAACTGGGGGGGGGTAATAAGACCATTTAAAGGTAAATTTTAAGCATTCAAATAGTAATAGCCAGTATTTTGTTGAGGTGTTTAGCATCTGTGTTCATCAGGGATATGAAACTATAACTTCTCATAGCATTTTTTTTTATTTTGGTATATCACCTTGGGCAAGGGATACAAAAGAAAGAATAAACAAAGGGTACTATATCAAACTAAAAAGTTTTTGCACAGCAAAGGAATCCATCAACAAAATAAAAAGACAAACAACTAAATGGGAGAATACATTTACCAATATGTCTAATAAGGACTTAATATCCAAAATTTATAAAGAACTTCTAAAACTCAACACTAAAAATAAAAATGAAAAGTCTAATTTAAAAATGGGTAAAGGATCTGAATAGACACTTCTCCAAAGAGGATATACAGATAGATGGCCAGTAGACATATAGTTCTGCCATTATTATGACAAATATTTCTGAATTCTGTATTTCAACTCAATTCAGGTACAGTAGTATTAAAGTAGTTCTTGTATCTATAAATACAGACAATTAAAGCTTGACCTGCAAAAGACAGTGTGATAGAGCAAATTTTTTTTGTTGCCTCTATTTCAGTACTTTCTTTTGTACAGAAAATATTTTCTTCTTCTCCCCCTTAAGGAAACTGTAACATTATCCCTTCCATATTCCTCCAATAAAAATTGAATTTTGAAAAGATCAGATAGTATTAAAATTATCTATCATCTATCTATCTATCTATCTATCTATCTATCTATCTATCTATCTATCATCTATCTATCTATCTATCATCTATCATCACCATCTATCTATTTCTTATCTGCCTAATCCAAAAAGAATTTAAAAAGAACAAATAAAACAAATAAATGTAAATTGGTGATGTATATTACATGGCTATGTTTTATTTTAACCCAAATATCTAACTGCAATAAATGCCTGTGTTTCATGGTTATAGAATATCAATGGATGAAGTAAGAATGTTTGAAGATATTTGGGGAGAGGAAGAAATCTCAGGAATTAATTAAGCAGTAGGCTGTTATTTTCTCAATTTAAACAGAAAATGAGTCCTGTTATCTTCCTTACACTTCTAATTTTATCATATATTAATTATGCACATGCAGCAGCCCCTAATACATATCTTGTGTGTGTGGATGAATATATGTGGTTGATGATGTGGGTAGTTATTTTCTCTCTGAATAAATCTGTGCAAGCTGCAGATTTCAATTCAATCCCCCCTCTATTAGAGGTAAGAAGAGATAATGAATTAGTGTTGCTAACAAAGAAGATTATTCAGAGGGGTTTTGAACAGGCAGAGAAGTGGGGCAGTAAGCTAGTCTTTTACTAGACATATCAGATCCAGAACCCTAGTTTCTGTAAGTATAAGAAGAAAATATCTGAAGTCTAAGAAGTCTGAAAATTATATTGTTTTCTGGTTAAGGAGCAGATCACAAGAATCTATGAATAAAATCTCTCTGTCACAAATGTCACATGGTTTATTTGCTTGAAAACACATGAGGAGAGGTTGTGTGAGAGAGTAACATGGAAGGCAAGAAGAAAACCATGCCAGGCAGGCAATTACCAATGACCTAAACAGATGCCAAGTTAATTTGGGTGCCTGTTTGTCAACATTCCCTTTGAACTGCAAATTTCAAAACTACAAAAATTTCAGCTTGAAATATCATGCTGTCTCCAGGAAACATCACTTAGATAATCAATGTTATAATTACAGAGGAAGTGATAAAACATGTTCTTTAATCTCAACTTTGGCTGATGCTGTCTATTTAATTCATCTAACTTTTTTCCCCCTTTGCCCCATTATCTTTCTAAGTTTTCTATAAATTTCTTGGCCAAGTCAGTCATGCCATGCTGCACATGCTAGCTACTGTATAAAAGAACACCAGTGCCAAGAACCAAAGAAAATTTGTTATCTGGGGACTGGCAGCCTACAAATCACTATGACTGGAAGAAACATTCTTGCTGCTGTTAACAAATTGTGTCAAAAGCACATACAATAAAATTCAAATATGCTAATGCTACAAATGCAATTTGACATTTCAGAGCAGATTCATGCTTGGACCTCAGTACTAACACTGAACTATGCAGAGCTATTTATCTTCTATTTTAATCATTTATTGGCTTAAGATGTTTTATTGGAAAGCTAAGGTAGAAAAGAAAAGATGGGAGTGGGAGTTAGGCTCAAATTAAAATGAAACTATTAGTCATTTCTAAGGCACTATCTTTAGCTGAAAATATGTTTGGGGTTGTTAAAAATTGCGTGTTTCCATGGCAGAGTTTGATAAACAATTTTGAATTAATCAGAAGACTGACTCCCTGCACAGACACTCTGTTCTCCACAATCAATTCCACTTTAAAATAAGAAACAGAATGCTGATTTTTCAAATCTGGGATAATTCCTTTAAATTCTTCAAGCCGAGACTATACATAGATGCTTCTGTTTGTCTGAAATGTGGTCTACACTAGATGAGGACAACATTGTGCACTTTGTAGCCAAATGATATTTTATATGTATAAGATATCACACAGGCAATATAAACTGCTTCCTGGGAGTAAATGGGAAAATGAGGGAGAGAAGGAAATAAATATTTATTAAGAACATGCAGCATGCAAGGCACTTTATGTATGAAAAGCATACTTCATATTTTAATTAAATTATTCTTTCCTATTTTAGACCCTATATTCTAAGTGCTTGCGATACAATACTAAGATATACTGTTAAAAGAAAACATATGACCCTGAAGGAGTTTATAGTTCATAAAGAGAAGATAGACAATGCAGTAAATAGAATGAATAATAAATAACTAATTTAAATAGCATATTAGCCAAATGTGCTATAGGAAATAAAAACCCCAAAACTAGAATAGCTTAAGTGTGTCAAGGTAGGCAGTATTGATGATGCACTTTTTGAGCAATGATATGAGGAGGGGATGCACCAATCATATGGATGTTAAAGTGAAAGGTGTTCTAGCAGAGACAGTGCGTGTAAAGGTCCTTAGGAGGGATTGTGTCTGAGAATATTAAAGGGCTAAAGGGACACTAGGGTGGATTGGTTGGAGTAGCGGGTGGGTGTCAAGGGATGAAATCAGAAAAACATGAAAGCCGTGTCAGGTGAGACTTTGTAGACCACTATATAAATGGGAAGATTTATTCTGAAGAGAATAAAAAAATCTCAGAAGGTTTCCCATGGAGGAGTCTCATGGTCTGATGGAAATAGCAACATTATTCAGACACTTTTGAAAACACCTCGATAAGAGTTTATGGTTGACTTCAACAAAGGATATTAGTGGTAGAAGTAATATAAAGTGGTCAAATTTTGGTTCTATTTGGAAGATAGAGACAGCAGGACTTTCTGATTAAATCTATATGGGATGAGAGATAAAAGAAGAAATCAAGAAGGACTGAAATTTTTGTCCTGAGTTTTTACTATTTACTGAGCTATGGAAACATTTCTGACAAGTACTGAGGATCGAATATTTGAGTGTACTGATTTAAAATACTTACTAAACATTCTCTTGGAGATTTGAAGAAAGTTGTGGGATAGCTTGAAATGCAGAAGTAAAGTCTGGGCTGAATTTATGAGCATGCACACACACTCAAATACACATACACAATTAAATAAATAAAATAAAATGGTATCATGAACCTGGGTGAGATAGCCAAGGAGGGAGTATAGCTATAAAGAAGGGGAATACCATGAATTAAGCCTTGAATCAGTTGGAAGATAAGAGGTGGATGAGAAGGGGAGGATTCAGCAAGAGACTAAAAATAAGCCATTAGTAAGATAAGAGGAAATGCAATGGAACACATCACCTAGAACACCAAGGTCAGTATTTAGACTTTATGCAGAGAAAGCGCAGAGAATATGGTAATCTTCATATTTCCAATGTTTAATGTGATGTTTTGCCAAAGACCATACTCCTTAAAGCAAGGAAACAATCTCATTAAAGTTTTTTTAAAAATTGAATTTATTGAATTTGCATTGTTTAACATAATCCCAATTTAAATTGTCTCTTTTAGAATATTTAGCAATCTCTTTAGGTGAAATCTGTCTGGGATAAAAATGCCTCTCCCATGAACTCCCACCTTGCACCTCTTCTTAAAATAGCCTGGTGATCAGGGGTGTGGTTTATCTGATCTCAGGACAGAGCAAATATGTGCTCTTCAGTTGCTCTGCCTTCTCCATCCTGGGTTGTCCCTAGTCTCTTGGGTTGTCACATGCCTTAAATGGAATATAGTCACACACTGAATAAGGACGTTTTGGTCAAAAACAGACGACACAAACGACAGTGGTTCCATAATATAATAATTGAAATGAAAAAAAAATTTCTATCACTTAGTGATTTCTGAGCCATGCTAATGGGAGAGGCATTTCTCGTATGTCTTTGGTGATGATGGTGTAAACAAGCCCTCTACGCTGCCAGCCATGTGGAGGTCTAGCCCCTATAATTTTGTACAGTACATAATACTGATAATGCTAATAAATGACTATGTTACTGGTTTATGTATTTACTATACTACACTTTTATCATTATTTTAGAGTTTACTCTTTCTAGTTATATAAAAAAGTTTTCTGTAAAGTAGTATGCTGTGTTATGTATACCAGCGGCTGCCTCATTCCACATGTTAACTGTGAATCTTGATTACATAATTTTCTTTTGATCTTGATTTAATCTCATGCTGTTTTGTACAGTAACAAGCTGTACAGACTTGTAGCCTAGGAACACTAGCCTATACCATACAGGTGTGTAGCAGGCTATATCATATAGGTTTGTATAAGTGCACTCAATGATGTTTTGTACAATAATAAAATCACATAAGAATGCATTTCGCAGAATAATCTCTTGTCATTAAGCAATATATGATTGATAGCTTTGCTCCATATGCATATATAAGTAGGAATAGCCATGGGAGGTCAGGCTAAATGTATCTGCATTATAGAATTGAAGGCCATACTTGTGTTTGGGGCACTCTTACTCCTCCAAAGGTCAAAAACTGGCAACACAGGAGCTGGGAATGTGTGGGTTTAATCTGCTTTCCTTGGTCACTGTAACAGAGGCGGATTAAGGTTGGTTGAGGCCCCAGGCACAGAGGAAATTTTAAGCCCCTTAAAAAAAGAGAAAGACAAGGAAAATAAAAATACATGTTAATCATATTTTTAAATAAATAAAAACTATTCTGTACTATTAATGTTAACATTGCACATATGAAAACAAACTTGGTGTCATTAGAAAAAAGTGTTAAATGGGAGTTTTGCGGGGCCCTTCAGAAGTCGGAGCCAAGGGTTTGCTCCTGGCAAGCCTGCCATTAAATCTGCTTCTGCACTAAGGTCCTTTCTGGCATGAGTACCTATTTGGAAACAAGTGGGTCACCCACAGAACCATGTGGCAGAGAAAGGAGATTTTGTAGCAGAGGCTGGTGGGCACTGGTCGACTGGCTGAATGAAGGACTCAGCGAAGCGTCTGTGGTGAGACTGATCAGCTGGGCTCACTGCTGGCATCTGGCCGAGCACACAGAGAGAGTAGGTTACTTTCAACTTCAAGTGGCAGCATTCTCCAGTTAATGCAAGGAATATCTGTGAATAATAAATACATTTCTGAGAAAGGGGCATAGAAGGGGAAAAGGATAAAATGTACAAAGTGAACAGAAGTAATTCCTGAGACTAATATTTATAATCTACATTTTAATAGTATTTCACTATTTTTGGAGATCTCCTCCCCCATCTTTCATCTTTATACTAATTTCAGTGAAAAACACTGCTTTCCTGGAGCCTTTATTCTCGTAGAAATATAGGTAGAGCCTAATGAATGTTGATTAAGTAAATGAACAAGAAAATGAATGCTGCAGGGAAGATATAATGAAAAAGTCAGCATTTTAAGCTAGGCTATGAAGGATAACAAATAACAATGAATGGGACACATCCGTGGCAGCAGCAAGATCACAGGAGCGAGAAGTTACAGAGCAGTTGGAGTAAACTCAAGTAGTCTGCTGCTGGAATAATGCAGTAAAGGCCTCAGGACTACTCAACAGACTGTGGTACAAAATCTGCTTCTGTTGCTTATTTTCTGTGAGAATCGGCAAGAGATAACTAACCTCTGCTCCCCAGTTTCCTAAGTAAAAAAATAAAAATAAATTTATATTATCTTTCAATATTTTTGTGAAGTCTAAATGAGAAAATTTAAATATATCATTTAGCAACTGAGCAGACTTCATTATTGCTGCATGAGGAAAAGTAAAGGAAACAAAGTTTGTTGCAAAGTTGAGGGCAAGATGAGGACAGGACTTCATAGTCACGATGAATAGCCAGACAACATGCTGTGCCATGAAGGGTGGTGACTTGGTGAAAAGTTTATGAACTGTAGTGACTATTACCCCTGATCATAGCTTTGGGTTTTTTTGTTTGTTTGTTTATAGTAGCAAGGGAGTTGTGGGTGTTTTACTAAGACAATGCAAGTTTTTAATACAGAATTAGGACTTGGATAAAATTAATTTAGGGCAGGAATTGGGCTTTTCTCTGGATTGGATGATGTCAGGAAGTGGGGCTAAGATTGGGTATTTTAATGAGTACCTTAAGAAGAGAAGATTAGGACAAGGACAAATGTATAATAGGTAAAGGAACAACAGTCACACATACAGTATTAGCCAATCCATGGGTTGTCTGTTCTCTTTCATGGTTAGGAAAATGCTCATACTTTTCTCTGAGCTCAGACAACATGGCCAAGTTGTCTTGATCCATCACGGTCTGAAGTAGCCTTGTCTGATGTTCTGTGAAGTTGTGTATGTTCAGTAGGAGAACAGCAAGGTCTAGCTGTGAGTGTCAGACCAGCTTCTAGCAACACCGAGACCTAAGGAATAATGAATGCCTGGCCTGCTCCCTGGAGTTGGGGGCTGTTTTCTCTTTCTCTTCGATAAAATCAAAGACATGTGCTATAAGAGATATACACGTCATGACCAGGCGGTGGCACAGTGGATACAGCATCGGACTGGGATGCAAAAGACCCAGGTTCAAGAGCCCGATGTTGCCAACTTGAGCGCGGGCTCATCTGTTTTGAGTAAAAGCTCACCAGCTTGGACCCAAAGTCAATGACTCGAGCAAGGGATACTCGGTCTGCTGAAGGCCCGCGGTCAAGGCACATATGAGAAAGCAATCAATGAACAACTAAGACAAGGGTCCTGTAAGGCCAGTGGCCAAGGCCTCTATCAGAGCCTCCTGGCCAATGCAGGTTTGCAGTAGATTCGGACAGTCAGTAATGAAACAACAGAGCCAAGAACTGGTGAGCCATCAGCTTTAATTCTAGTTTGCACACAGCGGGCAAGCAAAAACACACACTGGGCTCCAAAACCCACTCATTCAGTGCTCACAAAGCTACTGACTTATCCGAGTTTCCTAGAATCAAAGGTTTCTAGCTCACCAGACTTATTCACCTCTGTTGCCCATCTCCTTCTCTCTGCACAAACTGGCTTCTTCCTCAGCACTCTGCCATCTTGGCTGCTTCTCCTGGCCTCCTCCACGTGGACTTAATCTGCTCTCCTCCCTGCTCTCTTCCCTCCTCCTAGAATGCAATCACTGTTCTCCTGGAACAACGTGATCTCTCTTTCTTTTAAAACCTTTTGGCACGAAAGCCCTCCCCCAACACATATTAACATAATCACGCCCATTCCCAAGCAGGAGGGCAACTAATATCATCACCTGGGTGACGGGCTTCCATGTGGGCAACACCATCTTTAACAAAGTGAGCATAATATATTTCATCTGCCCAACAAGTCTCCAAACATTTTACACAGGGGGCCAGTTCACTGTCCCTCAGACCGTTGGAGGGCCGAACTATAAAAAAAAAACTATGAACAAATCCCTATGCACACTGCACATATCTTATTTTAAATTAAAAAACAAAATGGGAACAAATACAATATTTAAAATAAAGAACAAGTAAATTTAAATCAACAAACTGATCAGTATTTCAATGGGAACTATGGGTGCGGATGCATCCTGTGCTCCTCTCACTGACCACCAATGAAAGAGGTGCCCCTTCTGGAAGTGTGGTGGGGGCTGGATAAATGGCCTTAGGGGCTCACATGCGGCCCGCAGGCCGTAGTTTGAGGACCCCTGAACTATGGTGTCGCAACGAAAAACTGATGATTGATGCTTCTCATCTCTCTCCATTCCTGTCTGTCTGTCCTTATCTATCCCCCTCTCTGTCTCTGTAAAATATAAAAAATAAAAAAAAGATTTTATATATATATATATATATATATATATATACACACACACACACACACACACACACACACATATATATATATATATATATATATATATATATATATATATATACACACACATACACACACACACAAAAAAAATTGATAAACAGGAGAGAAAATAGGATTGGATCTTCTTATAGCCAATGAATGAAAATGAGAACTTGAACTACAGGTGCATAGATGGAGAGTGATTTACCCCCAAAATTGGATAACTTAATTATCAGAAATTGTTTAAATGGGAATCTGCGATGTGTGGTTAGTTGGATAAGAATTCTAAATCCTCTTTAGTGTTTATGTTTCACAATTCTATGTTTTTCTTTGACATATTCTATCAAAGCAGGGTTTTCTAGTGATGGTGGTTTTGACTACTAGATGTCACTTAAATTGTCAATTTAGTATAAAACTTATCAAGCCTCCTTCTCCAGAGCACTGAAGTCTTGCAAAACTTCCTGCGATGCTGCTTCCGCCAGGCAGGGGAAGAAAACATGACTCAGCTTCCACCTCCTACCTGATACAGGACATGGACAATCTCCTTTTATTTCTACCATATATTAGGGATTTTTTTATTGGCATGACTTTACTTCTAAAATGGGGTCCTACTTCTTGACATTTTATTGCATGTTGTTACCTAAAAATCACCATCCTGGGCAAAGACAATTGCAGGCAGGTCTGGTTGCTTCTTAGAAGGCTGTTTGAAATGTAAATGTTTGTCCTGACTCAATCTTTGCCTCTGGTTATAGCAAGACCTTTCTGAAAAACGAGCAGGTTTTCAATCTCAGCATTCATTGCAAAGATCACTTTGATAGCTTTTTGCTTTATTATGTTCCCAGCATGCTCTATTATTAAGCAGAATAGTTTAAATGAAGAAATGATTACAGTGAGGAAAATGGCTTTTCAGTAGTATTTGCTTTATAAGTTCATTGGTCTAGCTTGATACTAATATTTTATCTATTACAAGATATATCAAGGCAAACAGATTTCTTAATCAGTTTTAAAATGGAACTGTTATGTTGTTTCTCCTGCTTTCATATTACTAAAACTGAAAATTGACTTAGATAAATTTTTGCACATAGAAAGCATTCTCTCTACTTCTGCTCCAAAGTGCCACTTGTACATAGCTTGACTGTGCATTCTAGGCCATTCGCCAACATAATCTTTTGTGTACATGATAAATATTATGTTGCTTTGGGTTATTTGCTCCCAGCATTTATCACCAAGGGCCTCTATTATTATAAAGTGTCTACAGAACTTGACAACTGGGGCATATTTTCCTCTCGTTTAAAATCAGTTTCACTTGCCAACAGCCATAGAGCAACTTAGGTGCAGTTTCTGGCAACATATTATATTTTAAAAGGCACTTATATTTTTACAATAAATTCTTTCATGGATTTGTCATATTCTCTAGATTAAAAATTAAACTTATTAATGATACCTATTGGGTTAACTGTGATCGAGACCAATGATGTGTTTAATCAGCCTCACACTCCTCACAGTTGTAATGACCATCTAAAAGGCAAACTCAGTACTGGGTCACCAATGCTCTTCTCTTCTCTTATTAACATAGTGACTTTATCCAGGCTTCCTTTGACTTTATTTTTTATTGCATTCTTTTTTTCTATTATTTTTTCTTTAGGACTCTCATTTTCTCATAAATGCATATCACTGAGTTATTAATCTATTAAAATTTGTATCTGATGTCTCCCAGATTTAACTGAGACATGACTGTCAAAAGCAATTTCTCTCTTAAGTACAGAAAGAAGCTTTCTTTACACCCATAAACACCTGGTGATAGAAGTTGGACTCTGCCTAGACTTCTTTCAGTTTCACTTAACTAAAACACCAGTCCGTGTCTTCCAGAACGCAAGCTGTTTCATAAACTCATAATTTTCACATTATTGCAATGAAAGGGAAACTTTATTTGGAATCCCCAGGCTTTCTTTCCACATCTGATTTAATTGGGAAATGCTCCTAGCTCCAAGAATAGTAAAGTTATGAGCTGACCCTCCACAGAAGATACAGACAAGAACAAAATAGTGAGATGGGCCAAGCAAATTTCCTCCTTAAATAGTGTCAATGACTCAGAGAAGTTATTGGCAATACAAAGGCTAAGAAGACAATTTAAAATGCCTATTTTGGAAATCTATGCCTCTAAGAATAAGAAAATTAAAAAGAAATTTATGAGGTTTGAAAACTATGCTTTTGTCTTTTTATCAGCACAGGAGCAGTGGGGAATAAAAGAAAATAAAGCAAGGCAGACTGATTAAGGTAAGGAAAGTGTATGTCTATGAAAAAAATGTATGAGATTTTGGAATCTGTAGAACAAATAAGTTTTTTAAAAAAGAGAGAAAGATAGACCTTGCTTACAAATTTGGGCAGGAATAATATCAGGACAGAAATGCATGCACAACTCATTACTCTTGAAGAGAGTATTAGAAAAAGGGTTATTGCTTTAGTAGATATTAAATCAGAAATTAAAATCAGATTTCCCAAAAAGACACAAATCTCCATTAATAACCTAGAATTACTCCTCAGAGGTAACTCAAGTCCAGGAAACAATGGAGAACCATTCTCTTAAGGCAACTTAGAATAAGAGCTATCAAGAAAACATTCCTTAAAGTCTGGGGACATATTCCAAGTGGTTATATAACATTTGAGATGACTTGAGAGGTATAGGTAGAACATCAGCTTGGAATTATTAAATAACTAATTTACAAAATTTGACTATTATATATGCCAATGTAGCTCTTGGCTACCTTGAACCCAGCCTAAGAATGTATGAAATCAGGATTACACAGTCATAGAAAAGATTACACATATTTTTTAAGGTGGTGAGTATGATCAATGTTAAATTCAGTCTTGCCCTGTTTGAATATGAGTCTAATGGCACTGGATGTTAGCCTAATCCTGTACATACAGGATATTGGTTCTAAATGTTGGTCCTGTGTGTTGCTAGATATAAAATGTTGATCAAGATTAATGCTGTATATTTATAAACTGATTCTACTTTCCAGGAAGAAAAATGGGAGAAGAGTGGAGGGCACAGAACAAATAGAGCAAGTTTGCCAATTATTATTCTGTTTCTTTTAAAACCTCTTTGAGCCCTAACCCTGAAATATCCACATATATCTCTTTAGTCAAAACTAAGTTTCATGGACAGTCTTTCTGTGAGAGAGTCTGAGAGGTAAGTGACTTAACAAAATTTAGTAATAAGTTAATAGGTAAAATGGATATTGTTCTAAAGTAAAAATTGTTTGAACAATTAATGTTTTTAGTAAAATTAAGACTCATTCTAAATCAGTGGTTCTTAACCTGGGTTCTATCGAACCTTAGGGGTTCCATGAGTCGGTCTCAGGGGTTTGGAGAAGCCTCTGCTGTGGAGGCCAGAATAAAGTAATACCGTAATTTGTTGTGAGTTAATGCACTTCGTTGGTTTTGTTTTTTGAGCAAGGTGATGTTCATGCATGGCTCATTTTGTGCACCAGTAAAAAAACATATACCCATATACCAATGTCTTGAATTTGGAAAAAAATATATTTTATTTATCACTAAAGAAGGGTTCGGTGAATGCGCATCTGAAACTGATGGGTTCGGTACCTCAAAAAAGGTTAAGAACCACTGTTCTAAATCTTTCGCTATGATAGGTTACCAGACAAAGAAATGTCATGGTCAGAAGACAAAGAGGAGCCCTGACCAGTTGGCTAAGTGGTAGAGTTTTGGCCCGGCATGTGGATGTCCAGGGTTCAATTCCTAGTCAGGGCACACAGGAGAAGTGCCCATCTGCTTCTCCTCCACACCCATACCCCTCTCCTTTCTCTTTCTCTCTCAATTTCTCCTCCCCTCCCACAGCTGTGGCTCAATTTATTTGAGCACATTGGCCCTGGGCACTGAGAATGACTCTGTTGAGCCTCTGTCTCAGGCAATAAACATAACTCAGTTGTATCTCCAAATGGACAGAGCATTGGATCCAAATGGGGATTGGTGGGTGGGTCCCGGTTGAGGCACATGCCGGAGTCTACCTTTCCTACTCTCACTTAAAATTAAAAAAAGAAAAAGACAAAGAAAAAGATAAGAAAAAAAGATAAGGAAACACTCAGATCTATCAAAAAATGCCAGTCCTGCATGAGTTCAAAAGTAGATTTAATTGTCTAAAATCAAGCTGAGCTTTTCTCTAAGTGTTAAGCACTCTAAGAAGGACACAGCCTAATTGAAATATCTCACTACTGCATAACAAGTACATACCCAACACAAAACAAAACAACCAAACATAAAAACTCCTCAAAATCCAAAACATTAAAGAAAATTAAGTAAAGATAGTGTCTTATCTGGGCTCTAGTGGCATGGGTTTTAAATCTTTCAACAACAGCTTTCTTTAAATAATTTGCTGCAGGGTTTGGGGAATTGCCTCGGAGGCCCAAAGTCTAAGTGGCTATGAGAATCTGCAACTGAATTGGAGTTAAAATGCCTTCAAATCAAGAAAATATGTGTGAGGAGGAAGTGAGAATTTGTCATCATTTATATTCCACACCCACGCTAGTACCAGGACACTAGTTACTCAATGTTCAAAGAGAAACTAGAAAGAAATTAAGATATTTAGAATATGTTAGGTGAAAATAAACACTGAAGAATGGGTCTAATACCACTGAAAATTTTGAATGCCCCAAAATAGCAGGATTATTCTAATACTACACAATAAGAGAGAAGACTTTTTCCCCCTTTGAGACAGAGAATTTAAATGATACCTTAATTAATTCCATGGTGAGATATTTCTCTTTTTTGAATG
Source organism: Rhynchonycteris naso (assembly GCA_037038555.1). Lineage (NCBI taxonomy): Eukaryota > Metazoa > Chordata > Mammalia > Chiroptera > Emballonuridae > Rhynchonycteris > Rhynchonycteris naso. The sequence goes on from CM072997.1 coordinate 150,694,510, forward strand.
TTAACTCCTAAGTCTTGAAGGCTAGACCCTGGAACAGAATGATTGGCAACCTGGTGAACCTAAAACAAAGATTTTCTTGACTATCTATCCTCTAATGCTCAGATACTAGTATGTCTTAGGAAGAGTGATGAGGATATTGTTTAATTTTGTTTCTGGAACCTTCCTTCTGCTTGCTTGGAATAACTGCTGTCAGACCTGGGGTTGGACTGTTGTGTTTATTTTGTGAATGTTTGGCTAATTCCTTGTTTTTAATGTGTACTTTAGACTTTTTATAGATGGGGGCACATGGGAGACTTGGCAGAAATAACCCAATCTCAGAGGCATTGTAGAGTTATATCCTTCTCAGTGAGTGACAGAGGAAGTTGTTGGTTTGCTTCAACTCCACCCAAGCACCTGATTTGCAGTTCTTCAGTTTTGTTGAAAATTAAATATACATGCACACATAAAACTATAATTTCTGGACTTTGACTTGAAGATTTTGAATTTTCTTTGTACTTAATATTTAAAGGCAAGATAATTTTGTTTTGAAATTTACTTTATTTGGCTGTTAACCTGAGTATTTTGATTTCAATGGACATAGATTTAAAGAATATTATTTTTGGCTTTTATTTTCTCTACAGGTATATGATAATGTGGGGTGTTTATGTTTAAATTTGGGATATTTCTGTATTTCTCCATCTTGTTATTAGAATATGTTTATGATATCATTTGATATAAAATTTAACTTGTGATCAAGTTACCTTACACAATGGGGTTGGATGTATTTTGAGAATAAGTAAAAAGAGAACACAAAATACTTTTCTGCCTTAGGAAATAGCAGGGTTTTCATTGAGTATATTGTACTGACCCATTTTAGACTTTGTGGATGCAAAAGCTTAGCTCCTCCTTGAAGTAGAAGGAGTAGAAGAAAGCTCAAACAGTATTCGTGATTATTTGAGGATGGACTCAGGAAAGGAGAGTACAAAGGTCTTCAGAGAATGGCACTTTCCTCTTTTGGGAGGGGTAGCCACATGGCCAGATGAATGCAGAAACACGAGTTAAGTACATGACTTAAGGAAACAGCAAGCTGAAGTGAAATGGAAAGAATCACTAGGTTTCTGGCCTCCCTTCGGAGTGTTTCCACTAGAGTAACACACCTGAACTCTCTCCCCACCTTTTACTCATTCTTCTTTAGTAGAAGAATAAATGATATACTTGGGGGAAATTTGAAGAAATATTTAGACATGGCTAGCCAGCTTGTAGTAGATTGAATAGTAATCTCCCTCCTATATTCTCATCACCCAGAATCTAAGAATGTGATCATTTTTGGAATTAGTGTTCTTGTAGATATAATCAAAAAAAGATTAGCTTATAATGGATTAGAGTGGACATTAAATCCAATGACTGGTGTCCTTATAAGAAGAAGAAAAGACAGACAGAGACATCAGAGAGGAAGGCTGTAAAAAGACAAGAGCACAGCTGAGAGTGATGCAGCTACAAGCCAAGGACACCAAGGCTCAAGGACACCAAGGTTTGCTGGGAACCACCAGAAGCTAAGAGGAAGCAAGAAAGGATTCCTTCCTATAATCCTCAGAGCATGGCCCTTTCAGCAAACTGATTTTAAACTTAGAGTCTCCAGACCATTGAAGTAAAAATAAACAAACAAACAAACAAATAAATAAATAAAGGATTATTTTAAACCACAGTTTGTGGTAATTTGTTACAAAAACCCTAAAAAGCAGCTCCATCATCTTCTTTTTAGAGAGTAGTCTTTCTTCAAGGACATATGTTCTGGTGTGCTCTCTACCATGTCCTCATCCAGCTGTGTCTGTGATAAATAATGAATTTGTCTGATTTGCCAAATATAATGTTAACAGACATTTAAATTGGAATTTAAAAGCATGATCTCCAATTATCTTAACAGTGACAAAGTTAATATTTTGATCTTTGTCTATATGATCTGCATTTTTTTCCATTGACTCAATTCAGGAAGAAATTGAAATGCTATAAATAGCACACTTATTGTATACTGTCTCACATAGAGTATATATTAGTATCATAAACTGGGATACTGAAGTCCTACTTTGCTCTCACATTTTCCTCTCTCCTGCTCCCTAGTATTTTTGAATAAGGAAGTGCCTATCCCGAGTCTATTTACCAAAGAAATTAGAGAAACTGCCTTTAAAAAGCATTATTAAACTATGCACAGCTCATGTAATAATACCCCAAAATAAAATATACATGTAAATAATATATATATTATTTATATATAGTATTTATAAATATATTAAGAATATATTATACTATATTTTTAAATGAATGCACCATATTGTTTGAGTAAAAAGTTAAATTACAATTTGCATTTTGCTTCACTAGATCTATTCAAATTAAAGGTCAAACATGCCATTCTGGTTCATAAAATCTTGAATAAAAGGTTATTTGGTAGTAAATAACTCACCAAGCATAGTTCTGCCTCTAACTATAGGACCAACATGTTGTATTATAATTATTTAATCTTCTAATTTTGCCTATTAAAAGAAAGAAGGGATAGTGTCTTTATTCTATAATTTAGCATTATACCTTAAAGCCTAGTGCAAACTAGATGTTGAGAAAATTTTGTAAATTTTAGGAAAAAAATAAATTAATAAACAAGTTCAGCAATTTTTTCAAATATTTTGATTGCTTACATAATTGTTAGTATTAAACAGCTTTAAAATGTTGAAATGGAACTCAATAGTCTTCTCTACTCTCCACTAACTCCAAAATTTAAATACTAGCAACTGACGCAGATTAAGACATTCACCATTTCACCGATGCTTTGAGACAATATTCGTTTATATACTCACAAATTCTACCTAGTATTTACTAAAAGTATACTGTAAAGTGGGTTACTTAATCCTGACTGAATATCAGAGAGAAACACTGCAAAAGTTATTGTCCCAGTAATTCTATTGTTGTCCGTTTGCTTTGAACTAAAATATTTTCATTTCTGAAGGTCAAATGACGAAGGTTAAAACTAAAATAATACTTAGATAGATGCTCTTATTTAAAGCAAAGTCATTACTTATAAACTTAATAGGATATAACTGAGGAAAAGTAATTTCTCTTAAGAAAATCCATTTCCAAAACAGCTGTCCATTTATACGTGCGTATTATCTGCTAAAAGAAGGCACTTGTAATCTTGTGCCGGTTTATTCCTACTAATGCTTATAACGAACAAAGATGGACTGCCAGTGACCTAAAAGGAATTGACTGGTCCATGTCTTCTAAGTGGAGGCCCAGAAATGTGCAGTAAGAGAATGATAGGCATAATAAGATAAGTATATTGTTTGAAGATCTGAAAGCAGAATAATTTTATTAGGACTGAAATAGAATAGTTACATAAGATATAAAAATAAAGAATATTAGCTGACCATGATGAACAAATCATCTAGAAAAACCATAGGAAATGAGAACATTATAATTGCTAATCAAAAAATATACACAAAGGATTTAAAAGAATTTCTGTGAAAGAAAGCTGAAAATAGTAATGTTGGTTAAGCTCTAAGAAATGGAAGTCAGAAGTTAAGCTTTAAAGTTATAATATTTCAATTTTTAAATTAAATTTTATTTTAAATATTTTAAATTTAAAGTCATAATTATAATATTTGAGATGTTAAGCATGTTAATTATATGTTGGTTTCTTCTGTACAATGTGAAAGTTATATATGTACATAATTAAAGTTATAGTTATTGATATTAAGACTAAATGGGATACTTTACACAGTACCTGGTAAATATCAATGGTCAATGAACAACACAGAAGCAAATATATACTACTACATATTAGCATACAGTGTTAAATCAGGGAGCAATTACTTGGACACCAGTTTTGCATATATATAAAGAAAATGTTTTTTTGCTTTCCTGTGACTAAAAGAGCCACACTGAAAGATTCTATATGGAATTGAGAAAGAAGCCAAGAGGCAGATTGAGAATTTTAAAATAGCATTAAATCCTGGCCCAAATATAAAAATATATCAGGTTATAATGAAGAGACTGTGTTCTGTAGTTCACCAGTGGGAATATAACCTGTGCTCCTTTGACCTCAGTGTGAGTTAAATTGTTTATGAGCTCTAAATCACGGATCACATGTTATATAGAACAGTTAACAAAAAAGCAAAGTAGAACAGACAAAATTCTAACACCATATGCTTTGTTATTAAAATCCCTAAATGCTTATAGCCACATAAATGCAAAATAACCTTATCTCTTATCTGCATATCAATTATATTTCATTTTTTCTGACATACGGTATTTCAAAGGTAAATATTACCTTATTCTTTGCAGCCTGGTTGTTTTTGTTGCTAGAAAAAGTTTTATCAATCTTTACTTACAAAAATATAAACCAAAGTTATTACAATCAAGTCAAATAATGTTGATATTCTTATGGGTTATATCCACCACTTCCAAGGTTCTGAAGTGTCACATTTAGTTCTGCCTCAATCAGCAGACTAACCTTCCTGCTAACACCATATAAAATGTGGCCACTGATTACTCTGATCCAACTTTCCTTTGAGTTTCTGATCTGTTGCTAATATTTCCAGGTTCAGAAATTGTTAACTCCCTTTCCAATTGTGGCTTCATTGCCAATGCTATCTTTCTGTTTTGTACTTTACCAAAAGGTGGAATTCTTTGTCTCAGCTGTCATGCGTTACTGTTTGTACATAACCCAAGTGATCAAACCGGGATTTAGAGATCTTATACCTCACCACCTATCCTTATGATTACTGATTGAGAGAGAGAGAGTAAAAAGATAGAGAAGCATGAACTCGTAGCTGCTTCACTTTATTTGTTCATTGATTGGTTCTCAGGGGGTAGGCTAGCTCCAGTTGAGCCAGTAACCTTAGGCTCAAATCAGCAAGTTTGAGATTATGTCGAAGATTCCACACTGAAGCCAACAAGCCTATATTCAAGTGGACAACCTTGGGCTTTGAACCTGGGACCTCAGTATTCCAGGTCGATGCTCTATCCACTGGACCACCACTGATCAGGTTAACTCACCACCTATCCTTAAGGACGAATGTGCAAAACATTTGTAGCAGGACCAGATTATGAGAGAACCTTCAAATCAAAGACAATTTCTGGGTATAACTTTTAACTTTAAAGCTGAGCCAAACATTTATTATAGTCATAAAAATATTATTGATCAATGTCTACCCATTAAATTTAATTTCTAAATTTAAAAAAATATTGTAATGCTCCTTGTTTAACACATTTCCTTTGGTTTGGTAAATGCCCCACATTCTGCTGTCACAAAATGATCGAAAGCCCATTTTATCCCATAAATTAATGCATAATTTATAATCATTTTACTCCTTGTATTCAAGCTATAGCCTAACATTCCATTATTTGTCATATCAGTATGGGAAAGATATTTGGTGAATAAATAAAGATGTTTCTTGTTGCTTCTTTCTAGACCATAGGAAAGAGTGCTCATCTACTACATCTCAAACTTTTCCTGGCATTGTTATCAATCATTTTTGGTTTCTTCAAATTTTTATTCTTGAAACTTGCTAGAATTCCTTCAATAATTTTGGGTGAGAGCCAAAAGTTAAGTCTGAGTCCTCAGTTTTTATTTGTCTTCCTCATTTACTATGAAGAAAATTATGGAAGAAAGGGAAGGGAGTGGTCATAATGCTTGAATTCTAGAACATTATCAATCAGATGGAGATGCGAAGCATCATTGATTTAATATTAGCAGCATGGGGAAGGGACCCTTTGAACCATCATTGTCACAGATGTTTTAAATGTAAAAAATATTATGAACAAACTGTTAACATCTGTAGATTATTATGTTTTACTGGGTCAGGTGTTGTTTTAGTCACATATTGCATACATTAACTAAAGTATTTTTCTCAATAGTCCTGTGTTGCAATTTTGTCCATTTTCTAAATGTGGAAACTGAGTTTCTTATGCATAATATACTTACTCAAGCTTACTGAGCTAGTAAGTGACCTTTCTTTGGTACCTGTTTTTAAACACAAATACCACGCTTATGTTTTCTCTCCTAGAGCTATAGTTGATGAACCATCCTAACTATCAGTGTAAACACAGGAGTTTAGATGGCTTTCTACAATCCAACCATCTTCCTCAACAAACTCTAAGTAAACTCACTCTCAAGATTACACATTCATGTTGTCTGAAATAATTTAATCCTCAAAATTTAAATCTTAAATCCCAAAGCATTTTATGTGTTTATTTCTCATGTTTTCTTAATCATATGCATACCTTGCCATCTCCCAGGCCCTTGCAACCCCTTGTTACCTTTCTGTGTGTCTCACCTGTGTCTTCACTTTCTTTTCTACTGAATTTGAATACACTGACCCATCTCCACATGTGCTCTTTCACAGGTAAACTTTGCTCTGTCATCGCTCAGTTTATTTCTAATTCAACTCTCAATTTCAAATAAGTCTAATCATTTCTTGCTCTGTACAGCATAGTGCTCCGAAAAACCATGCAGCCATTCAGATTGTATCCATTACAAATGTTTAGTGTCCACCAACCTAACTAGACCTCTACACTGTTAAGAATGTGTTATGTACTCTCTCTGGCTATCTTCCTCTTGCACATCTTATAGTGGTTCTTCTTATCTCCAATTATTCTCATTAAATTTTTTATTCTAAGTCAGCCTTGTTCTTTGCAGATGACCTCGCATGCAGCTTTCCAGAGAAGAAAGAAGACTCAAGTTCTTTCTTTTCAAAGCTTATCCTCATGTACTTATATGTCAATTTCCCAAGATATCTACAGGGTCAACTCCCTCAAGTCTTGCAAGACTTAGCTTACATGTTTTTTGTTTGTTTCTTTTTTAATTTAAACCATCTTATTTAATTAAAAACATCTCTTTCCTCTATTGATTTGGTCCTTCTGAATCTCCTTAAAGCAATCACTTTCTAACATAGTCTCTAATTGGTTTATAATATTTCTTATTATTGCTTATCTCCCCCAAGTAGAATGTAAACTCCACAAGAAGCTTTGTCTATTTTGTACATTAATGTATTCCAAGCACCTAAAATACTAGGTAGGTCCCAATACATATTTGTTCAAAAAAAATGAATAAATATGCACAAGTGTTTTGATTTCTTTCTCTCTTCAGTGTCCTCTGAGGGAAAGAAGAAACTGAACTCCTCTCCAGATAGCAGGGATCATAACTGCTACACCAGCCAGACATCAGGAAGATTATATAATTTTCTTGCTTATATCTGAATTGTAACTTTGCAAAATGGTGTTAAGTTTGAAAAGTTGACGCCCAGTATAAGAAGGCTTTCCTTGTCACTCTTCTACTTCACTGGTTCAAGGGCAGAGAATGCATTTAACTCCCTCACCTGTGGTTATCTTTCAGTAAATCTGGACAGAATAGATATCACTGCTTTACTCAATCTCTGTCATTAAATATACTCTGGCCTCCAGGTTGACCCAAAGGAACTGACTTCTGCTGTATTTCATTTTCTTTGATAGTTTTTGCCAAAGATTTTTGTCACTGCAACTGAATTCTGTGCAGATTACAGTCTACCAGAGACTCAGTGACATCAGCAAGTATATTTCTCTTTGGAGCACAAGCTGAACTTGAGTCACAATCCCTAGTGAACAAGAATAGTCAAGTTTAGAGCAGTAATATAATCAACGATCCCTTCTGGCTAAAAACTGTTTGCCTAAAATTCACAACCTACTGGAAAGTGCAATGCAAACACTGGCTGTTTATGAATTTCCTGGGATAAAATATAATTGTAAGAAATACTGAATTAGATATATAATATTCTCAAATACTGAATTTCCAGGTTTTATCAAAAAACACTTTTATTAGAAGTATAAGTCCCACAGAAGAAATATATTTTTTCTTAATGCTATTACTGCCTGTCTTCTCATTCTCTTTTTATGAAGAATAGAAATTGTTTGAAAAATCTCAGTGGTTTTGTTAAATTTACTATTCTGGTTGTCTTTAATTCTCACTTTGATTCTTGCCCTTACCTAGGATTGACTTCATTTTGTCTATATCAAAACATATTTTTTATTTTTTAAGTAAAATATTACATGAAATAGAAACTCAGTTGTGTTTTTTATGATAATATTCTATTTTTAAAAGGAGTAATGATGCAATCTGTAATATTTGTGTATGACTGCCATTTTTCTCTCTGCTAGGGTGTCAGGAGTAAAAATAATTTGTACTTAAATAAGTTAGATATGGAATTGCTTTTTTAATTGTTTCCATTGAAAGAGTTTATCTGGTTGCTTTTTTCCTCTTAAATAAACTATTGGATTAGAGATCTCGTTTCACTTAGGCTACAAAAAGCCTGAATAAGCTGTCAGTCGCCAAATTACAAATGGATTCTGTCACTAAAATGTGTTAATGTGCTTTTGGCTTTGTGAATCCATAATAACATTTTAAAAAATAAATGATACTGCCATGCTAGTTAATGTAAGCCTCCTATCATGATATTTTTTGTGTGTAAGAAAGGCATAGTAGGAGGTATTTTAGAATTTTTGCTCTTTTATATATCATACCTTTCAGTTTTGCTCTTCTGTTTTCACTATACTTTTTTTTTTTTACCTTTCTGAGGTTTTTTGACCTTTGATTCCTCCAATTTATTCTTTTTTTTCCCCTTTCTTTTGTATTTTTCTGAAGTGACAAGTGGGGAGGCAGAGAGACAGACTCCCACATGTGCCTGACCAGGATCCACCTGGCATGCGCACCAGGAAGCGATGCTTGGCCCATCTGGGGTGTTGCTCCTTCGTTGCAATGGGAGCCATTCTAACACTTGAGGTGGAGGCCATGGAGCTGTCCTCAGCACCCGGGCCAACTTTGCTCCAATGGAGCCTTGGCTGCAGGAAGGGAAGAGAGAGACAGAAAGAAAGAAGAGGGGGAAGGATGGAGAAGCAGATGGACACTTCCCCTGTGTGCCCTGGCCAGGAATTAAACCCAGGATTCCTGACCAGGGCACACAGGGCCAATGCTTTATGACCTAGCCAACCAGCCAGGGCCTCCAATTTATTTTTAATCTCTTAATCCTCTCGTGTAGCTTCACTTAATTCTTTAACAAATGTAACCCCACTTTTCCATCAACTATATATTCATCAATTTCCATTTCTATGCCTTCAGCTACAAACATCTATCAAGTTACCATTCCTATTTATTTATCTTGGCATATTTTTAGTCTGTATCTGCATCTGCATATGCAACACAGTTTGGTTATCTTCTTTCAAAATTCACAATTTTCTTTCTGTCTTTTGTATAATTCCCATTCTCTGATTCTCAACAGGAAATTTTTGTGTGTTCCTTATAGAGAAAACTATTAAGTATGCATGACCTAAATTGGACACTAATATAAACATTTGCCCTTACCTTATTTCCATTTTTTCAAAGGCAAAGTTGTTCTTCTACCCAAGTTCAATTCTTCCACCAATTCTTTTATATTTTTCTCCTTCCTTCTTAAACAGCTTTCTTCATTGCTAATGAATGAAACTCATAATTTTCATCCAGTTATTTATTTTCCACCAGACACTTTTTGAATGTGTATTTGAAAGTATTTTGTGTAAAAGTAAATAAATAAAAACAGTTCCGACATTTTCCCTCACATTTTCTCCTTTTCTTTTCATCTCAAGCAAGCTCTGACAGTATGGTGGCACAAAAGTTTCAGAAGAAGTCAAGTTCTGGGATGTGACTGTGGAGATAGGAATGTAAAGTAGAATGGAGGTGAATGGACAGGATAATAAAGGTGAAGAAACCAAGAAGCTATTACATTATATGGGTTGCCAATGTGAAGTTCGAGGCCAACTAAAATAAAGACCCAACTTGACCAGGAGAAAAAGATTGTGAGCAAGTGCTATATTAATAAATGAGCAAGGACATTGAGAATGTTTGTGGATAATGAGGTGAGTGAATAGGGGTTGGCATAAGCCTCCATGGAGCAGGATTTTTACACCATGGAGAAGGAGAAATAGTGTACAGTCCAGAATGGAGGTCAGAAGGATGTTCTAACTCTCATTCCCAGAGGCGAGGTCCAGAAGATGTCAGTAAAAGAGTAGAATCCAAATAAAAGGGCTTTAAGGGAAATACGTTTTTTTCTTTTTAATGGCAAAGTCATCTTCCAGTTAAAGTAGAGAAGAGTGGGGCTATTCAATGAAAAATATTCAATGAAGAAGAAATCAGTAACAGTGGATCTTGGTCTTTCAAAAGGCACAAGAAAGTGAGTACTGAGCAGGGAGGACAGACCAAATGGAAAGGAGCCTGAAGCAGTTATGTGTATAAGAATCTAAATTACAGACAAGTAGAAATGTTCAGATATTGGGCAATAAAAAAGAGTAACAAACAAGTAATGGCAGTATAAACTAGCCATAAACTTCCATGATTTGCTATAATGATTTTCTTCATTTGGGAGAGACTGGCCATGGCTTCAGTAACTATAATTCTTTCTCTCTCTCCTCCATTATTTTTATTTTTTGTTGTTGTTTGTTTTATTTTTACTAAAGGCATGGTTACTCAATAAGGAAATTCTGACTGAGTTCATTGCACTGGCTCTGATAACAGGTTCTGGGTATAAGGTTCCTATGCAGAGGCTTCCTCCATTGTGGTTGTATGCTGCAGAGTGAGGGTGAAGATGTTATGGTCAGATGAGGCCTGGCCATAGAAGCTGAGAGAAGTTCATTATTAATTCAAGATTTATAAATCCACAGGAGCCATTGACCATGAGCATCTCCAGCAATACTAATTGGCATGTCATACAATGGGTTGCACTCCCCAGTATTTTGTTAATAAAATCCAGGAATTGTGATTGTCATGCATGCAACTATAGAAACACTCCTGGTCTTCTTACATTTGTTTTTTTCTCAATGTATGCATGTTTTTGTTTAATACCATTCCATAAACTTACTCAAATCCGTTCCTGATGCATTTACTGATGGAAAACAGAATTAAGCCAGCTTTATATCTGAGTTTGATGTGCTATTCAGATTTGTTAGGTATAACTTCAAGTAATCTTACTCCCTATAGTGTGAGATGTTTAAAAGTGCTTTACTGCACCAACGGACTAAAGCTTTTCACTGTGGCTAATCGAAAATAAGCAAAGGGACTGATTCAAAGTATGAAAGATGTGGAATATAAACCAAAGGGCCTTACTTGGCTAACCTGACTATAGAAATAAAATAACATAACACTAGGATGCATGGTACGGGTAACCACGTTACAATTTTCAGTTTCCATTCAGATTGTACACTAGGTATACCCAGCACATTACACTCTCTCTCATTCGTAAATTATGTTCATGCAGATGTTAGGTGTCTTATAATGAAAAGACTTCCAAAGGAGCAAAGTGGTTTTCTTCATGTCAAATGTAATAAACTCAAACCAGGTAAGTCAGCTTTGCAGCCTGGAATCCTATTTGTTTGCATTAAGTTGACTTTTCTCATTTATCTTTCACTAGTAATATCAGACTGTATATCCATTCTGATGATCTATAAACAGAAAATTTTCAGTGTAAAATCACATGGGAACCTCCACAAGATCACTCAGACATGCTTTTTCTCTTATTTTTTTCCTGCTGTGATTTTGGAAAGCTGTACTTTTCTCCTGTTAAAATGATTAGTGCTTTAAGTGAATGAGATCACTTACTGAAATAAAAGTCCAGCCAAGCCATATTCTCATATCGTGATCTCACACAGGCTCAGCCTCAAGAGAGGCCCCTTGAGAGATTTTGCAAAATTGTCCATCCAATTGTTGTATGTGGCCTCCGTTCAGAAAGGAAACGTGGTTGACAAAATCTCATAAAAGGGGGCCCTGGATGCCAAGAACAATATAAACTCATGTGTGCCTTAATATAGGCTGTTATCTTGCAAAAATAATCTTCCTCTGTTATTTATATAAAGCCCATGGTGGATGAAACACCTGAATACTTATGTAATCCTCACTCTCTACATAGAGAGATCCAAGATGCTGATTGATCTCTGTATGCAGCCCTGTACCCAGAAACGATCCAAGGGTCATGTGGGGATGCTGAGAATTAGCCTGCAAGCTTCACCTGGCTTCAGAACTTCTGAATTGCTGTTTCTTTGATTCATCTATCTTTTGATTTTTTATTACTAAACACAACTCAATGCAGTGGTCATTGAACACTTCTCAAACTCTAAGTAGTTCCAAAATAATTATGTAAATATTTGATAAAGTAATGTAATACTTGTTGATTTACCTGCAGGAGTAACCTAGAGAACACTGCAAAGTATTGCCCACCACTTCACTGTGCTCTCTCTGTCAGTCACTCTTCCGCCTTCCTTCCTTGTGAGTCTTTTTCTTCCCTAACTCCTCTTTCCATGTTTATAAGTTATATTGGTCTATACATTCATTTTCTTGTCATCTTTTTGGTTTTGGTATCACAATAATCTTGGCTTCATAAAGTAAACTGGGAAGAATTCTTTTTTCTCCAATATAGTCATGTGCTGCTCAATGACAGGGATGTATTCTGAGAAATGCGTTGTTAAGCAATGCCATAGTTGTGCTAATATCATAAAGTATATTTACACAAACCTAGATGGTATAGCCTACTACACACCTAAGCTATATGGTATAGCCTATTGTTACTCTTAGGCTACAAACAGCATACTACTGTGTAAAGCAACACAAGACTAAATCAAACATAAGAGAAAATGATGCAATTAAAATACAGTAAATATGAGGTACATGAGGATGTATGTCACCAGTGGAACACAATATACAGTTTTAAGCAAACTTTTTTTATAAGTAGAAAAAGTACAAACTAAAATAACAATAAAAAGTATAGTGTAGTAAATACATAACTCAGTAACATCATCATTTATTATCATTGTAAGTATTAAGTACTATAAATAATTATATGTGTTATAATATTATACAACTGCTAGTAAATAGATTTGTTTACAAGAGCATTACCATAAACTGAGTAATGTGCTGTGCAAGCATATTACAATGACTATCATGTCACTAGATAATAAGAATTTTCAGCTTCATTATAATCTTGTGTGACCACTGTCATATATGCAGTTCATCATTGACTGAAGTGTTATGCAGTGCATGAGTGTATTCTAGAAAAGTTGTGAATTGGTATTACTTTATTATGAAAATAATAAAAATAATTGTTAAGTTTTACCAATGTAGCCATCTGTACCTGCAGATTTCTTTGCAGAAATATTTTAAAGGACATGTTTGATTTTATTTATAAATACAAGACTATGCAGATTACAGTGGTCTATCGTCTATCACAGGGGTTAGGTTCCAGAACCCCTGTGATAAGCAAAAATCCACAAAGTAGAGACATTATACTTATTTTATTATTTATATATATTTTAAGCCTTTATAAACCCTCCCCACATTCTTAGAAAACCTTTCCCGCACAGTTATTAACCTTTCTCAATTGAGAAAACAAGCTCAAGGGGAAGTGGCGGTAACTGCATTTTTCATATGCGCGAGTCTTGGTCTACTCATCTGCTGTATGCAACGTATTTTATCTTGATTTAATATTATTTTAATATGTTTTAATTAATTTTTTATATTGTTCTCAATTTTAGGCTAGAAAATGCTTATTTTACCACAAAAATAATTAAAAATATATATATATATATAAATACCTATACATCGCAAAATCCTGTGATACAGCAAAAAGTCCTAGATACAAAATTAGATATATACATTTAAAAATTCGCAATACAGTGAGACTGTGAAAAGTGAACCGCAATATAGCAAGGGACGACTAATATTTATTCTAGCATGAGCTTTGGTAATTTCAAGGAATTTGATTATTTCATCTACGATGTCTTATTTATTGGTATAATTATTTTTGATATTCCCCTATTCTTTTTTTTTTTTTTTAAATCTGGATTGTCTGTAGCAATGCCACTTTTATTATGGATGATACTGGTAATTTTTTTCAAACCCTTTTTTTCCTGATTAGATCGAGTTGGAAGTTAATCAATTTTATTGGTCTTTTCAAACAAATAGCTTTGATTTTTGTAGATTTTGTTTTTTCTTTCGCTATTTTCACACTTACAATTACTTCTTCATTTCTTCTGCTTACTTTTGGATTCATTGGCTCTTTTGTTTTCTATATTCTAAATTAGAAACTGAGGTCATTGATATGAAACTTTCTTTCTTTTCTTAGATGGACATTAGGGACTATAATTTCCCTCCAAGTTCTGCCTCCCTCATAAACAAATTTTTATGTAGTATGCTTTCATTTACATTTGGTTCAAAATAAAAACTATCTAATTACCCTTGGATTTTTTCTTTGATTCCTGAGTCATCTAGAAGTGTGATTTAGTTTACAAGTATTTGAAAATGATTTTTAAAATAATTCCACTGTTGTTAGAGAAAATATGTACTAACTCAAATATGCTGAAATTTAATAAGGCTGATATTATGGCACGTAATATCGCCTTGCTTTGTGACTGTTCTGTATGCACTTGAAAACACTGTGCATTCTGCTGTTGTGTGCATTGTTTATAACTGTTGATTTGTCGAGTGGTTTGGTTATATTTTCCAAGTCTTTATATATTTTTTGGCTTTCTGATTTTGTGTGGCAAGTATTGGGGAGAGACAGGAAGGCTGAAATCTCAAACTGAACTGTGAATTTCTCTTTGCACTTTTCTCAATGTTCCATCTTAAATTTTAAGTTCTGTTGTTAATTGTATATGTGTTTAGAATTTTATATTCTCTTAATTTGGCTCCTTTATAATTATGAGACTACTGCCATTATTACTTGTGTACTTTGATTTTGAAATCTAATTTTTATGATTTTTTAACTTTCATATTTCAGTATTATCTGAATTAAATTAGCATAATGTATCTTATTTTGGTACTTGATCTTTAACCACTGGTAACATTATACTTAAAGCATGTTTTCATAGATAGCTTATAGTCAAGTATTGTTTTCTATATCCAGTTTTAGAATCTCTGCTATTAATTATGGCAAGGGTGCCCACACTTTTTCAGCTTGCGAGCTACTTATAAGATGACCAAGTCAGAATGATCTACCTACAATAAAAATGCAAAATATAAATTTATTTCTTCTATATTATCATTATTTAAGTTACTATTATTACTATTTAATATTGTGTATTCTCCTTTCACCTTTCTCCTTCTCAGCTCTCTTTTCGGAGGAAAGTCAATGTCATAGTTTTTATGAACAGTCCAAAAAAGCCGCTCCACATTTCCTTTCTTTGGAATAGCAATGGCACACAGACAGATGAGGCAAATGCACTTAGAATATGACATAGTGAAAAAAATCCCCCCCCCATTCTGTATGAAAGTGGTAGGTTTTAGGCTTCTTACTCTTCTTACTCGGACCAGCTACAGCACTCATTTTTATACCCTTTGTTGTATTTATTTTAAATAAATTGAAGGCTAACTACACAGCAATGTCACTGAACAAGTTAGCGTGGTTTAACGTGCATGCGTAGGGTGTCAAAAGTTCAGACGTCATATTGGCTACCCTGTATGCCAATCAAAAGACAAACGGCTTTTTAATGTCATGTGATCTACCCACACTTCCTTCGCAATCGACCAGTAGATCGCAATCGACGTATTGAGCACCCCTGAATTATGGTATTTAGATGAAATATTTTATCATAATTGACATGGTTGGGTTTAAGTCTTGCATCATGCTATTGTTTTTATTTGCTCTATTGTCTTATTTTTCTATATTTCTGCTTTTTTGGAGTAAATAGCAATAATAATTTTTTGCCTTTGCTGACTATTAACTATATTGTTTATTTTACTGCTTGCACTAGGGATTATAGTATGCTTCTTTACTATATAACCATCTACTTTAAAGTGATGTTTTGCTACTTAATGCATAATATGAGAAACTATATTGTGTTTGCAAATCTTTCCTTCTAAAATTTATATTATTGTTGTTATCCATTATACTTCTCCATATATTATCAACTCTATAATTTATTATTATTACTTGTCTGACCAGCAATAAAATGTTATAGAAAAAGTATTGAATAAATGTTGAAGAATATTCTCAAAGCAAAAGAAAAATTGTACAAGATAAAAATCAGAATATACACAAAAGATGAAGAGTCATGAACTTGGCAAACAAAATGGCAAAAAGAAAATGTTCTCTGTTTTAGATATTTTTAAAAGACAAGAAATACTCTAAAGAAAAACAATAAGTATATAAAGATAGTCTCAGTGAATCATGGGAAAATTAAATTATTTCAATTTAAAACAATCATACTATATATTACTATATGTAAAATTGTATTATGTTACTTAAATATTGACTATAAAAGATTAAAGATTTCAAATGTAAACACTAAAACAACAATGAAAAAATATAAGAGTACAACTAAAAATATAGTGGTTAAGTAAAAATGTAGTATTATGTCAATGGAAGCTAAACAGAAAAAAACCCAAAAAACAAAAACAATGTTCAGTGTGTCCGTAAAGTCATGGTGCACTTTATATTTTGCACTGGCCAAAAGTGCACCATGACTTTATGGAGACACTGTATAGTAAGAAGAAATATGTAAAGCAAGAATAGTGATCATTTAAGGTCAATTATATAAACAATAAAAAGTAAAATTAGATTGTACATATAAAAATAGGCCCTTGATCTATTTTATATTCAAAAAAAAACAGATAAGAAATAGTATCATGAATAAAGTAAAATATTTATAATAAAAAAGTTAATTCCTCAAATGAAGCACCTAATAAGAGAGCTTCAAGATTCATGAAACCTAATTGATAGAATGAAATAATAAATTTATATATCTTTTTAGATTTATCAACATTCAACTCAAAATAATTGATATCAATAACTAACAGAAAGTCCATTAAAATTCCATAACAGCCTGATCAAGCGGTGGCACAGTGAATAGAGCATTGGACTGGGATGCAGAAGACCCAGGTTCGAGACCCCGAGCTCGCCAGCTTGAGCGTGGGCCCATATATATTAAGCCCTATATATATATTAAGGAAATTAAATGTACAGGTGAAAATATTTCTACAAAGAAAATTTCAGGCAAAGATGACATCAGTGGTGATTTCTTAAAAAATACAACTAAACAATACCAATTGTATGTGTAATTTTTCAGAAAAATATATAAGGAGAAAATCCTGTTCATTTCTAAAATTTAATAAGACCTGCATTTTGATGATTTAAAGAATCAACATAGAAAATCACCTTCCAATATCATTAATGAATATAGATGTAAACATCTTTTAAAGTATTAAGCAAATTGAGTAAGGTAAACCAAAATGGAAGAATATATTACAGGCAAGTGTAGTTTATCCCAGAAATGTAATAACTTTTTTTTAAAAAACTTTATTTATTCATTTTAGAGAGGAGAGAGAGAGAGAGAGAGAGAGAGAGAGAGAGAGAGAAAGGGGGGAGGAGCAGGAAGCATCAACTCCCATATGTGTCTTGAACAGACAAGTGCAGCGTTTTGAACCGGCAACCTCAGCATTCCAGGTCAACACTCTATCCACTGTGCCACCACAGGTCAGGCATGTAATAACTTTAATTGCTAAAAATCAATCAATGATTCACCAAATTAACAATCTTAAAAAGAAAAAATGCAGTAAAAACGCTTGACAAAACTAACTCTTGTTCATGATAAAAACTCTCATTAAACTAGGAATAAAACAGAATTCAATGTTAAATATAACATCACACTTAAGGTGAAAGAGTTAATGATTTTCCCTAACATCAGAAACATTACAGAATTGTTAACTTTCACCACTTCTTCTTAACAATGTGCTTAAGGTCTCAGACCAGCGTTTTTGAACTTCCAATCCACCAGAAATTTCATGAGGATTCATAAAAGAGTTAAATACCTGATGTTAAAGTTTTCTTTCTTTCTTTCTCTTTCTTGTTCTTTTCTCTCTCTCTCTTTCTTTCTTTCTTTCTTTCTTTCTTTCTTTCTTTCTTTCTTTCTTTCTTTCTTTCCTTCCTTCCTTCCTTCCTTCCTTCCTTCCTTCCTTCCTTCCTTCCTTCCATTTTTTCTTTCATTCTTTCTTTTTTTTTCTATTCTTTTCTTATTTTTCCAAGTGAAAGGAGAGGGGATTAAAAAAAAAGTATATTCCCACATGTGCCTTGCTGGGATCCTCCCAGCAATTCCTGAAAGGAGCCAATGCTCTGCTCATCTGGGGCCATACTTCCAACCAATCTAATTTTTAGCACCTGAGACTGAGGCTCCAGGAGCCATCCTTGGAATGAGAGGCCAATGCACTTAAATCAAATGAGCCATGGTTTTGGGAGGAGAAGAGAGAGAGGAAAGAGGGAGGGGGAGGGCTGGAGAAGCCGATGGCAAACTTCTCTCATGTGCCCTTACTGGAATCAAACCTGGAACATCCACGTGCTAGGAGATGCTCTACCACTGAGGCAATTGGTTATGGCATTTGTTTTGTTATGTATATGTTTGCATTTGGTTGCTCAATAATTCTAACTCAGTGTGTTGAAAAGATGACATGTTCCCTGTTAAACTACCTTGCATTTTGTTAAATATCAATTTTAAAGTATTAAGCAAATTGAGTAAGGTAATCCAGAAATGAAAGAATATATTGCAGGCAAGTGTAGTTTATCCCAGAAATGTAGTAACTTTAATGGCTAAAAATCAGTCAATGATTCACACATTAACAATCTTAAAAAGAAATAAATGCAGTAAAAACACTTGACAAAACTTACTCTTGTTCATGATAAAAACATGTTAAACTACCTTGCATTTTGTTAAATATCAATTTTAGAGTATTTTAACAAGGAACATATGTATGCACCTCTTTCTAAACTTTCTATCCTATTATATTAGTCTGTCTATACTTAAACCAATACCACATTCTCTTTATAATCAGTCTTGAATCAGGTAAGTCTTTCAGTTATGTTCCAATTCAAAACTCCTTAAATTTTCTCATCCAATTTAGAGTATAACATCAAGATGGTTAACTCTTTCATGGACTGGCATAAAATTTTTGAGGGTGTCACATGGTTCTTAAACATGCATTTGAAGAACACTGTTCAAGACGATACTAAACGGAAAGAAGAAAAAATACATAGTTCATACATGGCATGATTGCTTATATAAAAAATCTTAAGGAATTTACAAAAACAAATGATCCAATAATGTCTGAGTTTAGTGAGGTCTGCATATACAAGATGCACACACAGGAATTAATTGTATTTCATATATTATAAATAAACCATTGAAAATTACAACAAAAATTCTGACCAGGCGGTGGCACAGTGGATAGAGAGTCGAATTGGGATGCGGAAGACCCAGGTTCGAGACCCCGAGCTCACCAGCTTGTGCGCGGGCCCATCTGGCTTGAGCAAAAGCTCGCCAGCTTGGACCCAAGGTCGCTGGCTCCAGCAAGGGGTTGTTTGGTCTGCTGAAGGCCCGTGGTCAAGGCACATGTGAGAAAGCAATCAATGAACAACTAAGGTGTCGCAACGGCAACAAAAAGCTAATGATTGATGCTTCTCACCTCGCTCTGTTCCTGTCTGTCTGTCCCTATCTATCTATCTCTCTGTCCCTGTAAAAAAAAAAAAATTACAACAAAAATTATTTGTAATAACATAAAAATGAAATACTTGGAGTATAGTTTTTAAATATGTTCAAGATGTGTAACTAAAAAGTAAAAATCATTACTGAGTAAAATCAAATCAGGAAGACTTAAATGAATGGAGATATATGCTGTTTGTGGATCAAAAAGCTAAATTTTTATTCATTTAAAAAACTGATCTATAGATTCAATGCAATCCTTATTAAAACAATGGCTGTCTTTTTTTCTCTTTTCTTGGTAGAAATTGATGAGCTGATTCTAAAACATATGAGAAAATCAACGAAATTTTGAATAAGAACATAGTTAAAGACTTACTTGGTTGCAAGCCTGATTATAAAGTGAGTATGGTTTTGGTTTAAAGTATAGACCAGTGGTTCTTAACCTCAGTTCTATCGAACCCTAGGGGTTCGATGAGTTGGTCTCAGGGGTTCGGAGAAGCCTCTGCTGCGGAGGCCAGAATAAAGTAATACTGTAATTAGTTGTGAGTTCATGCACTTTGTTGGTTTTGTTCTTTGAGCAAGGTGATGTTCATACACGGATCATTTTGTGCACCAGTAAGAAAACATATACCTATGTCTTGAATTTGGAAGAAAAGATCATATTTTATTTATCACTAAAGAAGGGTTCAGTGAATGCACATATAAAATTGGTGGGTTCACTACCTCAAAAAAGGTTAAGAACCACTGGATAGACATATAGATTGATGAAACAGAATAAAATGTTTAGAAGGAGGTGTACACATATGTAGTAATTGATATTTAATAAAATATATATGTCATCTTTCTAACACATGGAATTAGAATTATTAAACATTGAAATTCAATATACATGTGTATATATATATATATATATATATATATATATATATATATATATATATTATATAAAAAACAAGAAAACCTTAATCCTTACCTCAAACATACATACATTTTTCTGATCAGATTATAGACTTAAATAGAAGAGTTGCAATTATAAAACCTATAAAGTTAAACTTTTCAGAAAAACCTTCACAAACATAGAATGATATTGATTAGATAGAACAGAGAGAATATTAACCATTAAAGAAACTGCTAAATTGGTTATTGTTGAACTTAAAACTATTAAGAATAAAATACAGGAGACAGATTAGAAGAAAATATTTGCAAAACATATATCTGATAAAGGACTCATATCATGAATATATAAAGAACACTTAGAAATCAATAACATAAAAAGAAACCCAATTTTAAAATGAGCCAAAGATTTGAACAGATACTCCCTCCCCCAATGGCCAATGATCATGTGAAAAGAGGTTCAACATCATTAATCATTAGGAAAATAAAATTAAAATCTCAATGAGATACCACTGTATGCATTAAAAAGCTAAAATGTAAAAAGTCTGACTACATTAATTGTAGAGCAGGTAGAACCATTGTGTAGTTCTGATAGGACTGTAAAATGTATGAATTACAGAAGAAACATTTTAAGTTTTTTATAAAGTTATAAGTGCATTACCATAGGACTCAACCAACCGATTCTTGGGTATTTACCCAAGGGAAATGAAGCATATGTTTACATAAAGACTTGCAGTCTGATTTTCACAGAAGCTTTTCTTTTTATAACAACCAAAAAGTGGAAACAACACAAATGTCCATCAACTGCTGAATGGAATAAACAAACTATGTTATGTACACATAATGGAACACAATTCAGCAAGAAAAAGACACAAGTTACTGATGCTATGCAATCAAGCAAATGCATCTTGAAAGGATAATGATAAGAGAAAGAAGCCAGACACAGGAGATTACACAGTCAATGATTCTATTGAGTGAACTTCTAGAAAATGTAATACTCTGTTGACAGAAAGTAGATATGTTTGCAAGTGGCTGAAGGAGGGAGTTGCAGTTTGACTGCAAAGGGACACGGTAACTTTTGGTGTGCTAGAAGTACTCAATATTGTTATTTTAGTGTTAGTTACTTGATTATATGCATTTGTCCAGACTCATTTAATTGTAGCATTAAGGTTGGTGATTTTTATCACATACAATCATACTGCTTTGATACTGATGAAAAAGAATACAGTTTCAAAATAGTAGAAGCACTTGAAGGTATTAATTGATAAACAGCAATACAAAAAATAAAAACAAGAGAATTTTTGTAGAGTGATCCAAAAGTTGAATTGTATCTCCAGAGATCAATGATTTAGAAGGGCCTCAAGAACTACCTGTTTTAATGTTACGTGAATTTTAATAGATCTGTATTTGAAACTCACATAAGGTTTGTGCATTTATAAGCATGTGTATGCCCATGTTTGGAAGCTGTAGAACTGGTGATGGAGAGACTGAGATATTAAGGCAGCCAATGAAGAGAGAGAGGCTAAACTTGACTTCTGCCCTAGAAGAGATAGAGATGAGGAACTGGCCAGGTAGACTTTTGGGAAGCTTGCACCGATATGCAACACTGCTTTGAAAACAATTGGCTCACAAGCGCTTCTGTTTACAGGCATTAATGTATTTTCCTAGGTAACGTACCCTGTGTGCAAGCATCTTTCCTCTGAAATAAAGGGGTTGCAGATTTGCTGCTACATGCAAAGCATTTCATTAAGTAATGGCTTTCAGTAGGCTCATTTAAAGCTCTCCTACTGCTATAGTAACAGATCGGATCTCTAAATTGTTTGCTAACAGTCAATGTTTGTACTAAATACAATCAAATGGAGACGTACCTCTAAAATAAGCAAGTGAGTTTTTATTTTGTTCAATTTTTTCCAAACAAAATTAATTTTACCACCGTTTCTTGCAGCAAGTTATCTGGTAATGGTATTTTCTCCTAATCTTGGAGATTTTCTAAGAACACTAGAGTCCCCTTCTATTCCCTCTCTGTCCCTTACCTCCTTAACAGCAAGGAAATATCCTTGTAGAAACAATTACACAAAAAAGATGTTGTCTCCACCCTTTACCTTATAGCAGTCCATCCTTGCTCCAGGATTCTGTCTATCCCTTCTTGATCCTGAAAATAATGAGTGGTCATTGTTATTTCAGTTCAACTCAGAACCCAAAGGATAATCAAGTGGGGAAGGAATCACAATGAAATGGAACTGGCTGGGGAATGTTTGTTGATTTCCCATTTGCCAGATCAATCACAGAGGCAAGGGGTGGGATGATTTAAGATTAGTTGAAAGCAGTTGAGAAACAAAATGACTGGCCTTAATTTTATTCCTATCCTTTTCACAGCAGAAAGCAGGATGCAGACCTGGCTTCCTATGGCAACCTAGGATTTGTACATATTTACACTTCATATCATTAATATTTTCCACAAATATGTCCTAATTTCTCTAGAGTAGATTATTTCCCACACCAACATCTATCCTCTCCCACAAGAAACTGAACAAATAAACAACAACAAAAAAACATTTTGCCTTACTAAACCAAATAAATATATTTTTCACTGGGTGAATCAATATATTTCACCTGTAGTTGAATCTAGTTAATTATATCAGAAAGGATTAGAGCAGAGCGAGCTGAAATTTATGTTAGTCTGACGAAGCATTTATCTGAACACATTTAATTACCTTTAGGCTAGCAATTTTCAGCAGGTATACCACAAGAATTTTTAAAACATGTAATACCTTACTATTTAGTCAGGGGCACTGAACTCTTTTCCCTTAGCTTGTCAAATAAAACATGACAGGCCCCGGTCAGTTTGCTCAGTTGGTTGGAGCATCGTCCAGAAGCCCTATGGGTGCAGGTTCCATCCTCGGTGAGAGCACATATGGGAAGTGATCAATGAATGCACAATTAAGTGCAGCAACAAATGAATGCTTCTCTGTCTCTCTCTACCCTTTCCTCTTTCAGTGTTTCTAAAATTGAACAAAAATAAAAAGACAGCCTGACCAGGCGGTGGCGCAGTGGATAGAGTGTCGGACTGGGATGCAGAAGACCCAGGTTCAAGACTCCGGGGTCGCCAGCTTAAGCACGGGCCCATCTGGCTTGAGCAAAAGCTCGCCAGCTTGGACCCAAGGTCTCTAGCTCCAGCAAGGGGTTGCTGGGTCTGCTTTTAGTATGCTGCAGTAGTTTAATAATTATTTTATGCGTTCTATGAGATGAAAAAGGCTAAAACTTGTTGCTCTAGGTCAATATTGTCTTCTGACACATGAATGTCCCATTGATGTGTATGCAAAAAAACCCCCAAAATATATAGAAACAAAACAAGAACATCGATGATGATGGAAACAAGATTTATATGAAACTTTATTTCTCTAAAAACATCAGAAGCCCTACATGTGCAGGGGGAGAGTTTTTTTTTCCTTTTTTTCTGTTTTAACTTATAATGAAATCTGATATTTTTTGAAAGCTTCCATGCTAAACTATCAGTGTGTGGGAAAAAAATATATTCCTTAATGATGAAATCATAGAGTTGACTCATTGACTTTTACAATGTTTAGGGACCATCAAGAACAAGTTCAACCCCAGACAACAGATATTTAGAGAATTTTAATGAATTTGCCTCTGAGCATGTAGCTTGTGTCAGAGTTGGGATAAAATGCTAGAACTTTCATTCTTAATATGATGCTTGTCCCACCGCACTAACAATTAAAGTATGTCAATAAAAACACTGGAAACATGTATTGAACATATATGTATGTGATATAGATATATTTTCTACTCTTGTTAGTCAGATTTGGTGCAAAGAACCTCTTTTCCATATAGGCATTGAAAATAAATTAAACAGAGTCCTCATGTTCTCAACTCATCAGTAAATAAAAGTCTTATTCAAAATAACAGTCACGATTGACCAGGCGGTGGCACAGTGGATAGAGCATCAGACTAGAATACAGAGGAGGACCCAGGTTCGAGACTCTGAGGTCGCCAGCTTGAGCGCGGGCCCATCTGTCTTGAGCAAAAAGCTCACAAGCTTGGACCCAAGGTCGCTGGCTCCGGCAAGGGGTTACTCGGTCTGCTGAAGGCCCGTAGTCAAGGCACATGTGAGAAAGCAATCAATGAATAACTAAAATGTCGCAACGGCAACAAAAAACTGATGATTGATGCTTCTCATCTCTCTCCATTCCTGTCTGTCTGTCCCTTTCTCTCTCTCTGTCCCTGTAAAATAAATAAATAAATAAAAAATAACAGCCACAAAATTATCTGCTTTTGATAATTCACTGGATTTTTTTCTTCCTTGTTGGGTCAGATGGCTCCTTGGAGTCCTTACCTCTACTGTATCCCTTCTCCTTCTCATCATAACCTGTAGAATTTAAACAGAATGTTTGTTCCAGATCCAACAAATGCTTAGGAAGCATGGAGCATACTTCTTGCTAGGTGCTGTCTGCAAAGCACTGAACAAACTAGAGGTTGTCCCTGCCTTCGTGTTGCTTACAATCAAGCTCTCACAGTGCACGGTGAGTTCTGGGGCCCCCATAGTCATATCTAATTGATTTAAGTCTAGTGAGACCCAGGAATCTGCATTTTAATAGGTATTCCAGACGATTTTTAAATGGCTTCCACAGGCCTTGCTTGAAGAAGCACGTGTGTTCAGATGCGTGACACATGAGTTTTGAGAGTCATTTTGTTACTCACCCTAAGCAAAATACCACAGACAGGGTGGCTCAAACAGCAGAAATTTATTTCTCACAACTCTAAAGGCTGGAAGTCTGAGATTAAGATGCCAGATTGGTCAGATTTTTTTTTTTTTTTTTTTTTTTGCCCCTAAAGTAATTTTAAATGTAAATTTTGAGTGTATAGTACTGAAATAACTATAGGCACTATGTTATACAGAAGATTTCTAGAGCTTGTTCATCTTGCATAACTGAAACTTGCCTAAAATATTCCAAAATATATCTTGCTTTAAGAGGAAAATGAACAAAAGTTATATCTTCTTTATTCTGAAAATTAAACACTGTGATGCAAAAAAAAAAAAAAAAAAAAAATAGAGAGAGAGACTGTATTACTAGCCTTTATGCTGTTTCTGGCTCCAGACCTCTATTCATGCTGCCACCTGACCTATCACTCTGACTTTTTACGCTGTCCTTTTATCCTGATCATATGGTTTCAGTCAATGCTACTTCTTTATTCTTTATTATTTCACTCACTAGTTTTCACAATTTGGTGTTTTTTGGTTGATTACTAATATAAGGTCTGCATTCCTTTTTGCACTGTAAGTTTATATTTGTGGTGTACATTAGGTGCTGAAAATATACTTGTTGAGTGCACAAATTTACTGCACTGACAGGCAATCAGGACAGATGTATAAGGCATGGTTAAGAGATTCATACGCATTTTTATTTAGATGTGTGTGTTTTTTCTCCCTTGGAAATAGAATACATGAAAGTATATTAATTCTTTCCATTAAGAACACCTTATGGCATGTCACACTTCAATATAGTTTATGTCATGTTTAGTAAAATTAATTTGTTTTTAATCAGATTTGAATCTTGCACAGTTGCCTTTGTTTTTCAGAGAGAGAAAAGACAATAGACTTGATTTTCCTGAGGTTGCTTTTTATTTCCCATGTGTCTCTCTAAATGAAATGAAATTTAAAAAAAAAAAGAAAAAAGAGGTTAATATAATATTTTTCAGGTAGCCACCTTATAAGAGAATCATAGACATTTTTTATTCCTTTCACTTTGAACATATAGTAACTAAACTTACTGCAAGCCAAACCAGTTAACACAATAAGAAAATACTTTAAAACAGGAATCCCCAAAACACGGCCCCGCAGGCCGCATGCGGTCCCCTGAGGCCATTTATCTGACCCCCTGCAGCACTTCCAGAAGGGGCACCTCTTTCATTGGTGGTCAGTGAGAGGAGCACAGGATGGATCCGCACACATAGTTCCCATTGAAATACTGGTCAGTTTGTTGATTTAAATGTACTTGTTCTTTATTTTAAATATTGTATTTGTTCCCGTTTTAATTTTTTACTTTAAAATAATATATGTTCAGTGTGCATAGAAATTTGTTCATAGTTTTTTTTATAGTCTAGCCCTCCAATGGTCTGAGGGACAGTGAACTGGCCCCCTGTGTAAAATGTTTGGGGACCCTTGCTTTAAAAACATACTACTTTAAACTGTAGATCAATGTGTTCCTCATTCCATCACAAGTTATTCACCCTAATGTGCTTACGCATGTAGGAGTTACATAATTTCATTGTAAAGAAAAAAAAATAAAATGGAGAAAGTATGACAGAACTGACCCCAAATAATATAATTGTTCTTTACAAACAAGTATGTCATGACACAAAGGCAGATAATTATTTGTAGAAAACAAACAACAGAAATGTTGCCAATATTCTTTACTATTATGGTGACCATATCTCAGTTTGCCTTGTCTGGCACGATCATTAAAGGGACTGAACTATTTTTTCTGCCCATTTCACAGAGTTATCAAGATCACATAAGAAAATATGTCCATACTATTATCATCACTCTATTACATTTTAAGGCAAGCCTGGATAGCAGCACAACCAAAGAGACAGACTGGTAAGTGCTTGAGATTCAGAATATGACTGGGCTGCAAGAGTTCCTGGTTTACCAGGTATCTTACATTAAGCAACTTATTGAGCTTTCTTAATTCTTAGTCTGTTCACATAAAAAAATAGGGATAATAATAGTGTTAATTTATATTCTCATGCTTGCAAGATAATGTCAAATATCTCACAAGTAAATATTAGCTTTGAAAGTTCAGAGCAGGGCTGCTGTGATAATAGGTGCTTGCAACACAAAGTAGGTGGTGGAACCCTCAGTGCTTCTACAAGTCTGAAATGTACCTACACAAGTATGGGAGTTCCAACAAAATGGTGGGAAGGAGGTGAATCCAAATTACTTTGGAAACAACAAGAGTGACAAACATCAAAAGTCCATGTGTTACAAGGGTGGCTTACCAATTAGTTTCTTCAATTCTTCTATATCCTATTAGAGCCCATGTTTCATTATACTGAAAATTAGTTTGTAACATATCTAAACAGAGATATTAACTATGAAATTTGATACAAAAGTGTCACCAAAATGAACAAAGGAGAGTGTTCATTATTAGAGAACTGTATTGGCTGCATTGAAACTGATAGAATGAGACCTAGGATACAATCTTCAGAGGTTTAGTGTGATCAAGAGAAAAATCAAGTAGCAAGTGGATTTCTGGAAGTATGATGCTCCAAAGGTGTTGCTGTGGCAGAGATTGATAACTATAGTTAAAAATCCTAATAAAGCCCCAACCACAGTTATCTGGTTTAACCTGTTTCTTGCCTTAGAACACAAAATTTCACAGCGTTTTTCATAGATGGGAAGTGATTGCAGATTTTTCACATGCTTCAGAATAAGGTTATTGGAGAGAATTGAAGAGAAAAGGACAAAATACAGTCTTGATGTTCCATCAAAAATTTTTTTTCTGAAAATGTAACTTGTTTGGTAGCTTCATTTAAAAATAATTTTGTCTAGTTTTTTGTTAAGATTTGAAAAAAATTTGTGAAATTTGTGTGTAATTTTATGTATTTATGTAAAATAACTAATCTTTGAAAACTTCCTTTTTATAATCTGGGAATGGAGAGAAGAAAGATATGATAGTTAAAGGGATAAACATTTAAGTTTTTAGTGCTGCAGATTGAGATTTGTTCTGAGTATATTCATAAATTGACAGTTTATTAATCAGCATTGGAAATTATTTGATTGATGTTCTTTATTTTGCATTTTTGAATAATTGTTACTATTGATACATCCCCTAAAATGGGCATAAATGAGAGGAAACTAAACCTGACAAGAAAACAAAAATAATTAAGGGGGAAAATCATCCTCAAGTGTAAAACCCTATATATTGTGAAAAGATTACTAGTTATCAAAGTGTCTGACTTTCTCTTTATGCAAATATTATTGAAAATTATGCATATGCAAATAAAGATGCTTCTTTATGACAAATATTAAATACATACAGTATAGCAATTAGTATTCTTTGTATATGTTCAAATACTGCAAGATTGATATGCAAAGAAAATGAATTACAATCAGGAATAACACTCTATTATTATGTATCACTCAAAAACACTACTAAGTAGGCAATATAGCCTTCAGGGAAATGTGTGAATCTAGCAAGGCATTATTAGCAAGGAATAAAACAATTACTCTTTTTGGAATATGATTTTATAGCACTCATGACTTAAAAAATCTTAAGCAAGAAACAAAATAGAACACAACAAAAGTTATATAGAAGCAAAATTATTTATGGAACAAAAAGTCTTGCATACATTTGCAGACCTAAGGCATGATTGATAATTTTAGTTTTTAGATCATAAAGACCAATGCTAAACTACTCATAAATTTTTTTTTCTGCCAAAGAAAACAATAACTGATTCTATTCTTTTAGGAGAAAAAGTTAACCATTCCAAATTAGACATTCAATTTGGAAGATATTTGGAGAAATCTACTCTTTCATTAGGGCAATGATGTTTAAGAAAGGGTTATGCATGTCTGTTAAAACATCAGTTACTCAGAAATTTCAGCCACAAATTTTAACACAGGTCAAGGTTAAAACTAAAGTTTGTTTGCATTTAAAAGGAAATATTCTATTTTTTATGAGGACCATTAGCAAATGATTGCTTTTTTACCACATTAATGTTTTTGGCATCTCACACTAATGGCAAAAAATACCAGTCACCCTCTTAAAGTAAGATCTCAAATCAAGCTTTAAATCTTTACTAAAATATAAGGTTCATTTTCTTTTCTTATCAACAATGGCATTTCTCAGCTAATTTTTTTTAATTTTTTTTATTTTATTCATTTTAGAGAGGAGACACAGAGTGAGAGAGGGAGAGAAAGAGGGGAGGAGCTGGAAGCATCAACTCCCATATGTGCCTTGACCAGACCAGTGCAGGGTTTTGAACTGGCGACCTCAGTGTTTCCAGGTCGACGCTTTATCCACTGCGCTACCACAGGTCAGGCTCAGCTAATTTAATTGAATTTATTTATCTTTATTTTTTCACCGCTTTATTGAAATATCATTAACAAATATAATTATGTATATTAGAAGTATACAATGTGATAGTTTGATATATGTATAAATTGTAAAATAATTATCATAATCAAGTTAAAATAAATTTTCATAGCCACCATTATTTTGTGAAGAGAACACTTAATAGTTACTCTCATCAAATTCCAAATATATAATGGACTACTATTAACTATAGTCACAATCTTTTATACTAGAATATCAGAACTTTTTCCATCACTGGATAAAAGGCTCACCTCCAGTACAAGAATCTCCGTCTGCCCTTCCTGAGGAACTATCTTCCTTTTTTTTACTTGCCTGGAAAGCCCCACTATTGTGTGGGTATACCCAACTCCAATTACTTTGACTGTTGGTTTCTAATACTCACAGCTGCACCTTCTGAAAATTGCCATCTATAGACTGAAGCCACTTAGCACACTGGGAGGTTGACTTGGCAGGGTGAGCTTTTTGCCTATCATCTCACCCATACATATTCTTGTGATTACACTGGGTTTATACATATAATCCAGAATAATCTTTGTATTTTAAGTTGAGTCATTTAAATTTAAGAAGAGTTCGTAAAAAGTACAAGCTTTCAACAATACAATAAATAAGGTTTAAGGATCCAAAGTAAATATAATGACTACCATTGATAACATACTTTTCTACAGTGTATCCATAAAGTCATGGTGCACTTTTGCACCTGTGACTGGTCAAAAGTGCACCATGACTTTATGGACACACTGTATATTGAAATTTGCTGAGAAAGTAAGGCTTAAATATTCTCACCAGAAAAAGAAAAGAGATATATTTATGAGGTGATAGATGTGTTAATTAACTGGATAAGGTGATTCTTTCAATGTATATGCATATCAAATTTCCACTATCTTAAAATATATGTCATTTATACTTAAATAAAGCTGAAACAAACAAAATAACTTTAATCACAATCCTGTATATTAGATTTCCAGAATTATTCATTTTATAAATAAAATTTTATATCCTTTAATCAATATCCACTCATTTCTCCTGCTCTCCTATAAATAGTAACTATCATTCTATTCTGATTCTATGTGTTTGCATTTTTTTATTTTAGGTTCCATATAAGTGAGAACTTACTTTTGCCTTTTTATCTGTGTTATTTATCGTAGCATAATACCCACCGGTTTCATCGTTTTCAAAGCTGAATATTTCATTTTGTGTGTGTGTATGCTACATTTTAAAAATTTATCGCTCATTGAACAGGTATGTTATTTCTATATATTGGCTTTTGAAATAATGTTGCAATAAACATGGGAGTGCAAATATAATTTTAAAACACTGATTTAAGCCTGACCTGCGGTGGTGCAATGGATAAAGCGTCGACCTGGGAACACTGAGGTCGCCAGTTCAAAACACTGCACTGGTCTGGTCAAGGCACATATGGGAGTTGAGCTTCCAGCTCCTTCCCCCTTTCTCTCTTTCTCTCTCTCTCTCTCTCACTCTGTGTCTCCTCTCTAAAAAAAAAATGAATAAAATAAAAAACAAAACAAACAAAAAAACCCACACTGATTTCATTCCCTTCATATATATGCTCAGAAGTGGAATTACTGGATCATAGAACAGTCCTGTTTTTAATCTTTTAAAGAAACATCCATACCATACTCCATTAGGGCTGTACCAATTTACAATCTTGCCATCAGTGCACAAAGGTTTCTTTTTCTCCATATCCTCACCAATACTTGTTACCTTGTTTTTGACAACAGTGTGGAAGACAGTGAATATAGACTCAGAGCTTGCTTTACTCTTCATTTTCTTAACTTTTCAACATATACATGTATTGGAGGGAAAACTTTACCTATACCTTTATATCATCTTCATCTTGACCCAAGAAGTAAATAGATGTAAACCATATTAGCCAGAGAAGACATACAGATTTTATTTTATTTAAATTTTAGGTGACAATAGTCCATATAAAATAATGAAGACTCATGGAAATTTCCAACCTTAAGCATTTATACTATGTTGACCAAAGAGGAAAGGAGCTAAAATATATGAGGAAACTAATGGGAGACAAAAGTTATTTTGACAAGGACTGTTTGTACAGATTTCTCCCCGTCTGGATCCCCATTCCTGGAGATGAGAACATTTCTTTCCTCTTGGTAGAGGGAGGCTCTTTCATATGGTAGTTTTATCTCATACTGTCAAGATAAAAAGGGGAAGCTCAGAGCATTATTTTTACTTGCTAGCTTTAGCTCAAAAATCCTTATGCCAAAGTGACATATTTTGGGGTGGCATATTCTGCCACTCTTCACATACCACATTGTTGGAAAGGGTTATGAAGGGGACATGACTACCAGTTGACCCACAGAAGCTAAACCCAGGCAGAGGCACCTGTCCCTCCTGTCTTTGGGATGTGGATTCTGCTCACGTTCCCACAGCCTTCCAGGGGAAAGAAGGCCTTTCCAAGGATACTCCTGGAGACAGTCATGGGGTGTTGAGATGATTTGAACAGTAAAAGTGAGACAACCCCATTGATGCCTCTCTATAAATTTTTAAGACTCTGGTGGGCAGATACAGAAATCTACTCACCTCCCGCATCCAGGACAAACACAGCAGGTTAAGTCTCCTTGCTCAGTAAACGTGCCACCTGCCTATGTGGAGAGGTTCGCCTCTTTCTTCTCACATCCTGCCCTCCACGTTTGCCGGGTAGGTTTCCAACCCACATTTGGCGAGACAACCAGGAGACTGAAGGAATGGGTTTTGTTGAAGAAACCTGCTGTAGAAATCCTGAGTTGGCCAAGACTTCTATATGAGGTGCATGTCCGCATGTCTGATGTTGTGAACCGTGGTGTGAATGTGTAAATGCCCAGAAAACTCCAGTGGTCCTCGAACGCGATTGTTTGAAGAACTGCGCAGAGTGAGGCTGCGCAATAGGCTAGCTTCCAGCTGGGCATCCCGTGACCACACACACATGCCTGTCAGAGGCCAAGCGCTAGAGTTACAAAGCTGAAAGAAGAGCTGAAGTTACAGAAGAACGTGAGGTTGATTGTCTACTCCTCCGCTAGCATCCTGCAGCACACAGGTTGTGGAGCAGGGTAATACATTGGAGACTGTAGTCCGCTGTTTTGCAAAGCTAAAAGGGCACAAACTGCAGTGGGTTAAGATCCTCGTGACAAAGCCTGATCCAGATGCTAAAAGGTGGAATCCCTGGGACAGTGTGAGAAGGAACGGGAAGATTTATGAGATGGACAGTGAAGTGGACATGAACAACCCCATGCAGTATGACCCCTAATAGAAAAAAATTTAAACAGTAAAAGTTTAAAATAATTAACCTATACTTTGGAAAATAGAGAAATATATCCCAAAACTCCTAGGAGGAAAACTTGCATTCTTTCTATGTCCTTTGAAGGTGTAAATCTTCTTATCTTTGAAACTTGATTAACTATCTCAGGACAAAAGTAAAACTGTCCACAATTGCCTGAGACCAAAGGAAAAAGGAAGAGAAAGAAGCTAAATTACAGACTGATCATGGGGGCTCCCTTACCTAAAATGTGGTCCACAGCTTCCATTATTGTCCAAGGGAAAATACAAATCTTAAAAATCTCTCCACAAATGTGAGTGAAAAAGAGAAACTTTGGCCATTTGTGTTGTTATGGTAACTGTTCCATCTGCCAAAATCACAATTTATATTTAACTGTTATTTATAAACCAGTAAACTTTATATTATTGTGCTTGTTTTATGGCTAAGATTTGAAGTAAAGACAGTGAGTTTTCTATGTTTGTGTATATCTATGAATATATGATATATATATATATATATATATATATATATATATATATATATATATATATATATATATATGGTTTTTTGTTTCTTTATGGAATATTAAAGTAGCAGATTAAATTACTATATTATATTAAAGTAGCAGATTAAATTTAGTCTACTGGGCCTAAACTACTGGGTTTAGGCCCAGTAGACTAAAGTACTATCCTAAGCTTTAATATACAAGTATTTAAAAGATTCGTCAGTAGGGTCTGTTGCCCCATATGCCAGACTGGGAGCCAATACCATAAAGTTATGGAAGTCATGGGAGATAGCCATTGTTTCAACACTCACTGTGGATCAATGTGCTATGTGTCTGAGAACACCAAGCGCCATCATGCCTAGGAAAGGTGCTATCTATTGAAATGTGCAATGGGATGTCCACAGGGATGGGTAAGTTACTTTGCACACTTGGGTGAAGGGTCATTACTCAGTTTCCACTGGGATACTGTCATTTTGCTGCAAGATGATCCTATGAAAATATACTATACCTGGGATGGGATAAACTCCATTGAAAGAGGAGAAAAGGAATGGCTACCGATCTGGCATATCCTGCTCCTAGTCCATCTCACCCTGCCTGACAGTGTGCCATCCCTGACCAACATGTATGGCATGCAACCAGGTCAAATGTTTAAAGGTGAAAGTATATTAACATCCAAAGAACACGATACAAATATAATTCTTATGGAAGGGACAGACTTACCCATACAAATTCCTGCTAAACGTCTGTCTTTCTGACCTTAGACTTTGGCTGCTCCTTTGGTGTCTGGTAATAAGTTAGGTACTTGATGGAAATACGTTTCTACAGTGGACCCACTTATATGCTTAATGAAGAAATCAATCCAAATGTAAGGCATGTGGGAAGCTTGTCTCTAGGTCCTCAGGATTGCCGTGTAGGTATCACCACTCCAGGGAAGGGATTAGAATACCTAGAAGCACCAAAGCAGTACGTTAAGGAAGAACAAGCTAGGACTAGTACTACTCTTAATTCACCTGATAGTAACAACATTATTGATCCAGAGTCTTGGCTTATGTCGCACATTATCAATAACACTGGGCATGGTATTCATTCCCAATCAATTAAACTACACAGGGAGCCCATTAACCTGATGAACGAAGGACCCTAAAATTAATACCATCAGATCCATGGTGACTACGCTCAGATGTTGGAGGGGTTCCTGTGGTTCACCCCAGGGTATGGATATTTGAGCACACAGGCATCTCTATATTGGTGGGGAAAGGTCATTCCAAACAGAACCAACCCAATTGTACCAGCAATATGGATGGGATGGATAGATGCAGTCATTCCATTACATTAAATGATAGAGACTGGTTGCACTGCCCAGGTATTCGTTGAGTAGTATAAATGGTACCCAGTGATTGTGTAGCACACACTTTTGGCCATGGTTTTCATTTTGGGTGGTTGGACCACTGCACCCTGGATTTTTTTTCTGGGAACAGAAGTGAATTCACCCTATGGTAATAGAAATTACTGGCTCCCTTTCCTCATTGCTAAGTGGGCATTCTCTGTTTTTTTATTTGGTCTCCATCTTTGTTCCCTCCAATGGCCTAGGGGCATTATAACACACGCATTGAAGCCCTTAATCCATTCACTCAGCATGCCTTAAATAATAGCCTGCAAAGACTGTCCCTATTGAACACAGAAATTTCTCTAATGAGAAAAACTGTCTTCCAAAATAGGATGGCTTTGGACATTATTACTGCCTGTAAGGAGGCACCTGTGCCGTTAATCAAATAGAATGCCATGTGTTTATGAGTCTGTTAATGTGTCGTCTTTATTAAATCACATGAGGACACAAGTGATTGCCCTGAGTGATCCAACTTCTAGCATAGAAGACTTAATAAATCAGTGGTTTGGTTCATGAGGCTCATGGTGTAAAAAATTGTTACTTATTTTGGGAAGAGTTATCTTTTTTTTTTTTCTTTTTTTATTTTTCTGAAGTGAGAAGTGGGAGGCAGAGAGACTCCCACATGCGCCCGACCATGATCCACCTGGCATGCCCACTAGGGGTGGTGCTCTGCCCAGCTGGGGTGTTGCTCCATTGCAACCAGAGCCATTC
This sequence comes from Rhynchonycteris naso, assembly GCA_037038555.1. Classification (NCBI taxonomy): domain Eukaryota; kingdom Metazoa; phylum Chordata; class Mammalia; order Chiroptera; family Emballonuridae; genus Rhynchonycteris; species Rhynchonycteris naso. Next base: position 150,729,885 of record CM072997.1, read on the forward strand.
TAGCACCTGAGGCAGAGGCCATGGAGCCAGCCTCAGGGCCCAGGCCAACTTTGCTCCAATGGAACCTTGACTGCAGGAGGGGAAGAAAAAGATAGAGAGGAAGGAGAGGAGGAAAGGTAGAGAAGCAGATGGGCACTTCTCCTGTGTGTGCTGGCTGGGTATTGAACCCAGAACTTCCACATGCCGGGCCAATGCTCTACCACTGAGCTAGCCAGCAGGGGCGGAAAGAGTCATCTTAATTGCTGTTTTCTCTTGCATATACCTACATTGTTGCTATAGTTTCACCCTTCGGTGCAGCCATCAAACAAGCCCCCTCAATTCTAGTAAACCCCTTGTTAACCTTAAGGCATGTTGTGGAAGAGGGGAATATGTCAAATTGTAAAATAAGGAATGGAGTATTGCAGAAGCTCATTGAGAGGATGTCATTACAGGTTGACCCACCAGCTGGACCTGGGCAATGGGAGACTTCTCATCTGCCTTTCTCTATGGATTGGATGTTCTGCTGACTATTCTCACAGCCAGAATTCTTCTCAACAATGAAGTTATGAGAAGCAATATGGTGTTAAGTGCATCTGGATGGTATGTATACATAACTGAACCCAGATAAGAACTTTATTAAATTTTTAGAATTCTGGTGAGCAAGTGCATAGATCTACTTGTTTTGTAATCCCCCAAGACAAGCCTGTTAAGTAATTTATCTTGCTTCTTAAACCTGGCACCTAACCATCTGAAGTGATATGTCTTTTTCTTTCTTCGCACCATGTCCTTGTTCTTGGGGCCATTTTGAGAACCAGCAAATGCAATGAAAACCTTTCACTTAGCATAATATCCTCTGAGTCCACCCATGCTGTCACAAATGATAAGATTTCATTGTTTAAAAATGTTTTTTTTTCCATTGATTTGAGAGAAAGAGAGGAAGGGAGAGAAAAGCATCAACTTATTGTTCCACTAGTTGTTTCATTTAGTTGTGCATTCATTAATTGCTTCTTGTACATGCCCTGACTGGGCATATAATCTGTGACTACTGGTACAGCTAATCAATTCATCCCTTTTTATGGCCAGGGATGATTTTTATTCATGGTTAAGTAATGTTCCATTGTATATATGTACTACAGCTTTTTATCCATTCATAATATCAGTCAGATAAAGACAAATATCATATGATTTCACTTATATGTAGAATCTAAAGAACAAAATGAATGAACAAACAAAATAGAAACAGACTCATTGATAAAAAGAACAGTCTGATGATTCCCAGATGGGAGAGGTGGGTGCCTGGATGAAAAATGTGAAGGAATTATAAAGTACAAATTGGTACTTATAAGAGTAATAGGGATGTTAAGTGCAGCATCAGGAACATAGTCAATAATATTGTAATAACTATGTAGGTGCCGGGTGGGCACTGGAAATAAATGAGGAGGAAAACTTTGTAAAGTACATAATTATCTTACAACTATGCTGTGCACCTGAAACTAATATAAAATAATATTGAATGTGAGCTTTTACAGAAAAATAAAATTATAAAAAGAAAAGTAAAAAATTAAAATTAACAGAGAAGTTTTTACTTTATCAACTTGTAGATAAGCTGAATACCAGTATAAGATGTAAAGAGAGTATTTATAGTTAACTTATAAAAATATATGAACTTGCTTAGCTATATATATCTTATACCTTAATAGTTTGATGTTTCTATCACAGTGAACCATTAACTGAGCAGAAAAGGAAAGACAGAAAGTGAAACAGCCTGAAGTAGAGATTGTAATCACAGGCAGGAGAGTGCTGCAGAGTCAGGACATTGCTGTTGTCTGAGACAAAAGACACTAAAACCTTCTAGAAGTAAGAGTAAATTGAGTCTTTGTGACTCTTTGGAAGCCATTTTTGTGGTATATGAGTACTTGAACTTATGATTTCAGAATCAGTTACATGAATGAGCAGTTATACCATGGAAGAAGTGGAGGAATGTATAGTTGATTCTTTAGCTTTGTCTTAAAATGACAAACTGAATTTCTTGATCATGAAATGTTTTCATTGTTTATTTAATTGTGTTTTTGTTTGTTTGTTTGATTGTATCACTTCTTAAATAATGTTGGTGTTGGGTCTCTGAGTATTTACCAGAAAAGTATTGATTTGATTTTTGTACTTTGCTAAAACCTATGCAATATTTGATGAAATACCAAATAGCTAGTTTTTATTTTTTTATTGGTATTTTTCTAATTCCAAAGTTTTCAACTTTTAAGAAAACCCAAGACATTTGTAGATAGCATACCATGACAAGAGTTACCACTGATTATATATCAACAACAACTATATAGAAAGCAAGGGAAATGTAATAGAAAAAACTAAACACTCTCCTTTTGATATGTCTGGAAACTTTTTACCTTTGCTGGTAAATAAAATATCCAAAGGAATAACAAACATAAAGCAGATGAAAGGCAATGCCAAACACTATATGTGTTTGATTTTAGACCCTAAAATGGGTGCATTATAGACTATATAAAATTTGATCTCAGAAAGCAAGTAACCCGTAAAATAATTAACTATTTATGTTACTATGCATAGGATTGATGAGTTAAAAGATCCATAGTAATAAATATAACTGAATTAAGATGTAAGATTGATAACAAAAAATATTACTCATATAATTAGGTAGGTCACTTTTACAAGAAAATTTTTATTTAATTGCATTTCTTGTCCTTATCTTTAAAATTTTTTATATTTATTAGAGTAGATTATTATCATTATTATTTTTGTGACAGAGACACAGAGAAAGAGAGACAGACAGACAGAAAGAGAGACAGATGATAAACATCAATTCTTTATTGCAGCTCCTTAGTTGTTCATTGATTGCTTTATCATATGTGCCTTGATCAAGGGGCTATAACAGAGAGAGTTACCCCTTGCTCAAGCCAGCAATCTTGGCTCAAGCCAGCAACCTTGGGTTTCAAACAAGCGACCATGGGGTCATGTCCATGTTCCCAGGCTTAGGCCAATAACCTTATGCTCAAGGTGGTAAGCCCATATTCAAGGCTGTAACCTCGGGGTTTCAAACCTGGGTCCTCTACATCCCAGTCCGTCACTTCATCCAATGCGCCACTGCCTGGTCAGGCTAGATTATTTTTAACAATTCTGCAAACAAAAATCAATTTATAATTATTTTACTCAAGCAGCTTTATATCTGTAAAAAAGTAAAATTTCTAAAATCTAATGATGAAAATGGGCTGGATTTAATGTAAAGAAAATCCATATATTTTCAAATAATTTAAATGACCATTATCTGTACTTTTTCTAAGACTTTAATATGGGAGTGATGTCACATCCCAGTACTGACTTCTTAGAATGTGATAACAATGAATTTAGTCTTTTCAATTAGAATATATCAAATATTTAAGGAGTTTGGATATTAGGGAATATAAGTAGTGTTATTAGGTTAAAAATATATTATTCCCTAGGATGTGGCAGTTATTTGTCTTGACACTATATTTTCTATAAATTATTTCAATGCTATAGGTTACTACAATGTATTTAGAAATTTTAGTTTGTGGGCCATTTGATTAAAATGCTAATCCTATGTCAAATTCCTTTTCCTTTAACAAATTCTATTTAATATCAAAAGCATTCTGGATCATTCACCTTCAACTTAATTGGTTGATTATAGAACCTTAAATTTTCCACATTTCTGTCTTTAAATTTATGGTTTGATTGCAGGGTTGGTCATTCATTAGTATTTATGAAAAATTATACCTGAGATGGGCTGATTCAGAATAATTTTGTATACTCATTTAAGCAAATTAATAAAATGTTTTAGCTATATTATTTTTCACTATGTAACCTTGTCAAGTATCAAGCCAATATCCTTGAGCCATTCAGAAATTGTCATTAGTTTCTATTAAATTCTGGTAATTCACATTTTATTTATTAGGATTAGTACTGATTGTGTCTCCTCAAAGAGCTTTTATATCAAATTATGACCTGTTGTTGAGGGATAGGAAGCAATGACCAAATGGATAATTCTTAGAGGTATTAGATTTGAAGGTGTGGTAATAGAGCTACCGATAAAATTCAGTCCATACATTTTATATAGGCTCATATTTTTACAGTCAACATCATGGAATAAATAATTTTGGTTGATGTTTTGCTATGTTATAGAGAAAATGAGGCACTATAGAATGTTAAGCAATACACACAAAAATATTTTAATGTTTATAAAACTAAGAATCAGTCTGAATGTTGAAGATGTGTCACAAAGAAGAGAATTATTTTGAGATGAATTAAAAAAAATATTTAAAATTCTCAGAACACCAAACATCAAAGAAAATAGAAGCTAAAGGAAACAGAAAGAACTAACCAGAGGTTAAAGAGTAAAATAAATAAAATAAGTAAATATTAAAGTACAAGAAGTAGCTTGAAAAATAAATTAAAATTAATAAAATAAGGCTTAGAATGGTGCAGGTTGATAACGTGGATGAAAAAGGGGCTGCATGCTGAACCTGACGAGCTCAGGGGAGACCGGAATGGTGGCCTTGCAGACTCAGGGACCTGAAGTAACCACACAGGGTGGTCTGAAATTAAAATTTTCTAACCAAAAGCAGTTCATGGTGGATAGTCATGTCTTAGGGCAGTATACAGTGGTATCTTGAGATGCAAACAGACCAACATGTGTGCGTGTGTGTGTGTGTGTGTGTGTGTGTGTGTGTGTTTTAAGATATGAGCTGTGACTTGGTCTGTATTTTTGTTCAAGCTCCCAGAGAAATTCTGAGACTAGCCGTGATTCGGGAAGCCGCCGCTAGTTGGCATGTTGGCACTCGGTCCGGTATTGGCAGTTTGTTATAGGAGTTGACTGACTTACAAGCTCGGTTACAGAACAAATTAAATTCATATCTCAAGATACCACTGTATATTTCTTCTAAATAAAGGTCAATGCTTACCTTAAGTGGGCCTGTCGTCTTTTGCATCTACAACAAAGTATCTGATAACATACATTTGAAATGTAAGGGTAATCTTTTCCTCTCAGAGCATCAACCCCACCAGTACAGAAACCAACAAATCCCCTCAGTATTATTCTTATTATGTTAATTGTTAACTGTTAACTATTTTATGCCTGCCTACGTAAAAGAAGTTTCAGACTATACATTTTTACTTTATCCAGTCCCAAAGATTTCCTCACTTTGCTTTCTCCCACTTCCCTAGTCTCTCGCCAGTGTATTTCATGTAAACCTCTTAAATATTTCCCTTTGATTCTGATGTATAAATAAGTGACGAAACTGCCATTTTCTGGATCATTTTCTCAATCCATTGAGATTTTGCTTCATGGAAATTTTTGACAGTTTGGCTCAAATGAACTAAAAAAAATTCTAACAGGTTTGGATGTTCCTTGCATTGACAATAAAAGAGAAAGAAATTTAATGGAGAACAACAGGAATAATTGAGACAAAAAAAATTCCACTTAAAAAAAAAAGTCATACCGCTTAAAATGAAAATGTTTAGCTTAACTGGAAAAAATAATGAAAATACTAGTGACAAATATTTTGACTTTTTATGGTTTTGTATAATGAGATGGACATGAAACTTGATTCATTAGAATGATCTATTTGAAATGAACACCTTGATGCTTAATTATTTTTAATGAAGACTAGATCAAAGATCCTTAACAAGTCAATAACCCAATTATAATTCATATTTTAAATACACATTGTCAATGCAACTTCAGTGATTAACTCATTGCTCCTAGCTCCTCTATATGGCTATCAGAAAGAAAATTATAAAGGTGATTTTGGGCAAATGAGTTTGTAAAATTTGTATTTTTTGAGTTTGCTTACTTTTATTGTTAAAAAATGGCAATGAGCAACCACATGTGTGTGCTTGCCCTCAGAGCAGAGTAGTTGATTACAAATTGCGAATTACACTCCTTCTTGGAAGGGGTCCTTGTTTTGCTGGAGGAGGTGTCTTTGTGGGCCCAGCCCGTTTTGCAGAGAGAATGAAGAGAATGTAGAGTGCTGAAGAAGAAGCCAGTTTTTTCAGAGAGAAGGTATGTAGATGGGGAAACGGAGCTGAAGGGATTTGTGAGCTCAGCTGAGTCTGGTGGAGCCTTTGATTCTAGAACAGTGGTTCTTAACCTAGTTTCTATCAAACCCTAGGGGTTCGATGAGTCGGTCTCAGGGGTTTGGAGAAGCCTCTGCCGCAGAGGCCAGAATAAAGTAATACCGTAATTTGTTGTGAGTTCATGCACTTTGTTGGTTTTGTTCTTTGAGCAAGGTGATGTTCATGCACGGCTCATTTTGTGCACCAGTAAAAAAACATATCCCTATGTCTTGAATTTGGAAAAAAAATCATATTTTATTTATCACTAAAGAAGGGTTCGGTGAATGCGCATATGAAACTGGTGGGTTTGGTACCTCAATAAAGGTTAAGAACCACTGTTCTAGAAGAAACAGGAGAAGATTCTCCTGGCTGTGGAACTGGGGAATGTGTCAGGGCTTTGGGAGGCCTGAATGAAAGTGAAGTGTTTTCCCTGTCTGCTCATCAGCCGATGCGAAACTTTAATAAAGGAATGGCACACCATTTTTTGGCTCCACTGTTTCTTTACCGTCTGCCTGAATCCAATGTGAACCTGCATGGCCATGATGGCAGTGGTCACTGGCCCTACAGGTGCTGCTGAAGACTTTCAGAGGTGAACCAAACATCGATTATTCATTTTTAGTGTCTATTACTTCTGCTTGCCATTAAAACTACAAATAAAGAACAAAGATTTAAGAAATGATAATAACACAAAGTACAAAAGGAAAAGATATTGTTCTTAAAACCTGAGGCTAAATAAGCTTTTAGCATAACTTATATTTGACTATGCTAGAAATCAGGAACAAAAAGGAATTTGAGTTGTTTTACAGATTTTGTCTAAGAACTAGATATTAAATCACAAAGAGAGAAAAAAGTTTCTTTAGCATTCAACTTTAGGAGAACATGAATGAAACAATGAAAAATGTTTGTAATTGTAAGGTATTTTTCCCCGCCGCCGAGCAAGAAGGAAGGGAGGGTTGAGAGCTAAAAAGTGTGGTCCAATAAAAGGTTTTATTAAGTATTGCGCATCCTGCCCAAAGAGGTCCTCCGGTCCCGGGGTTCAGAGACCGAAGGAGTCGCAAGAATTAAACTGTGTGAGAGGTATTTAAAGGGGTCCTCTTCCCCACCTGACCTTCCCCATTAGCCACCCCACAGTAATAAAATTTTAGAAATAAATTTAAGTCTTTTCTTTCTAGAGCATTGTTCTTATTGAAGACAGTTATTCTAAAATCTATATCGGATTGTCTTATTTCACTAATTAAATCTTTCAGTGGCTTTACATTTCTTATAATAATCCTGACTGGAGCTAAATTTTAAGATGCAGATTTCTAAATCCTAATAGATTCTTCTTTTTTTTAGTGTGAGGCAAAGAGGTGGACATACTCCCACATGCACCCCAACTGGGGGTCCACCCAACAAGCACACTAGGGGTGATGCTCTGCCCATTTGGGGCCATTGTTCTATTGCTCAGCAACTGGGCCATCTTTTTTAGCACCTGAGGGGGAGGCCATGGTGCCATCCTCAGTGCCCAGCACCAACTTGCTTCAATCAAGCCATGGCTGCAGGAGGAGAAGAGAGAGAGAGAGAGAGAGAGAGAGAGAGAGAGAGAGAGAGAAATAGAGAGACAAGGGAGGGGGAGGAATGGAGAAGCAGATGGGTGCTTCTCCTGTGTGCCCTGTCTGGGAATTGAACCTGGGACATACACACACTGGGCCAATGCTCTACCACTGAGCCAACTGGCCAGATCCCCAAATAGATCTTTTAAATGCAAGTACTGTATCTGAAAATCCAAGAATTTACACTGTAATAGTTCCATGAATGAATTTATGACACTAAAGCTTGAAATACCTTACACCAGGGATGCCCACACTTTTTCAGCTTGCGAGCTACTTATAAGATGACCAAGTCAAAAAGATCTACCTACAATAAAAATGCAAACTATAAATTTATTTCTTCTATATTATCATTATTTAAGTTACTATTATTACTATTTAATATTATGTATTCTTCTTTTACCTTTCTCCTTCTCAGCTCTCTTTTTGGAGGAAAGTCAATGTCATAGTTTTTATGAACAGTCCAAAAAAGCCACTCCACATTTCCCTTCTTTGGAATAGCAATGGCACACAGACAGATGAGGCAAACACACTTAGAATATGACATAGTGAAAAAAATCCCCTCCCATTTTGTATCAAAGTGGTGGGTTTTAGGCTTCTTACTCGGACCAGCTATGGCACTCATTTTTATACCCTTTGTTGTATTTAGTTTAAATAAATTGAAGGCTAAATACGCAGCAATGTAACTAAACAAGTTAGAGCGGTTTAACGCAGATGCCTAGGGTGTCAAAAGTTCAGACGTCAGATTGGCTACCCTGTACGCCAATCAAAAGACAAACGTCTTTTTAGTGTCATGCGATCTACCCACACTTCCTTCACCATCGACCAGTAGATCGTGATCCATGTATTGAGCACCCCTGCCTTAGACTCTACGTTAAAGATTCTTACATCAGGCAAGTCTTTTCCAGTCATCTTCACTGATAACTCTTTATCTTTTGGGCTGTCTTCCTTTATAACTGAATTTATATCTAGACCCTACGTATCAGACTCTCTAACTGCTTATCTTATTTTCCATGTCTATCCTGCCTTTGACCAGGCTGTATCCTCTGCCTGAGAAAAGTACCATTTTTCATTTTGATTGCTGAAGAAATTTTGTCTTAAAAAATTCTGGGCTAAAGGTTTCTTTTCTCTCTGATGCTTTTTTCATATTATTGTAGGTAGAAAAAAATTTCATATCTTTATCTCCATGACCCATTACATATTTATAAATTTCTTGGACCTCTTAGAGGTTATATTAAATTGCTATGCTCTTGGTAGTTAATATTATCCACTAATTTTTTACTATCTTTTTTAAAACATTTTTATGTTACACTTTTTTTATTTCTTTTTATTTTATTCATTTTAGAGAGGAGACACAGAGTGAGAGAGAGAGAGAGAGAGAAAGAGAGAAAGGGGGGAGGAGCTGGAAGCATCAACTCCCATATGTGCCTTGACCAGACCAGTGCAGGGTTTTGAACTGGTGACCTCAGTGTTCCCAGGTCGACGCTTTATCCACTGCGCCACCACAGGTCAGGCCAGATTTTTTAGTATCTTAATGATTGAGATTTGTATTGTCAACAAATATTCAAAATCAATTGGTAAGAATGTGTAAAAAGGGTGAGAGTTGATAACTAAAGTCAGTTTTCTGATAACTATTTCAACTTTGCATGTTTTCTTAAATTTTTTTTTAACAGAGACAGAGAGAGAGAGAGAGTCAGAGAGAGGGATAGATAGGAACAGACAGACAGGAATGGAGAGATATGAGGGGCATCAATCTTCAGTTTTTCGTTTGACACCTTAGTTGTTCATTGATTGCTTTCTCATATGTGCCTTGACCATAGATAGGCCTTCAGCAGACCTAGTAACCCCTTGCTCGAGTCAGTGACCTTGGACTCAAGCTGGTGAGCTTTTGCTCAAACCAGATGGGCCCACGCTCAAGCTGGTGACATTGGGGTCTTGAACTTGTGCCTTCCGTATCCCAGTCCGATGCTCTATCTACTACGCCACCACCAGGTCAGGCTTAAAGTTATTTGTTAAAAGTGTATCACACACAGTTAACACTAGACAATTAATTTGCATTAACATTTAATAAATGACTAAATAAATTTCTAAATACCTTTTTGTGTTGTCACTGTTGGTTTAATTGCTGAGTGCAATAATATTATATTTAGACATCAATTCTAAATCAGAAATATCTAAGAGAAGGCAATATTAAATAAGTAAATAATATAAGTAGAAGAAAATAAATGCAATACAATATGGCAGATTCCATAAAAAAAATTAAAGGACAAACTTATTCTACATGACTTTTTAAATCCTTTAGTAAACCAAATAGCTTAATTTAATCAAAAAACAATTAAATAATGAGAGAACATGTCTTGAAAAGTAAAAAGAGCTCCTTTGTTTGAAAGTCAGGAATTTTTGCTTAAAATAATTGTAAATATCTTCTTCTTGATATAATACAGTGTGTGTGTACCACAGTTCCCGAGTCTTTTGTTCTGAAGATAATAGTTATATTTAATTAACCTATGGTTCAGGAGACTGATTAACAATGGAGACATTTTAATGCAGCAAATATTTGGTGGAACTTTAGACCAAATTTGCATTTCAGATCAATAAATATACATTTGAGTCTGAGGATCAATTTTAAGGTTACAATGACCTACAGGAACCTTAACTTCTAACTTATATAGAATCCTAATAAATAACTAGTTGTATAAAATCTGAGCACCTAACTCTCCAGTTTACAATAAGATTATATGATTTATACCTCTTGATTTTCTTTCTCCCCCCATTGCTCATTCCATATTTCTGACTGGAACCCTGTATTTGAATCTTATTAATTCCCTTCTTTTTTGTTGTCCCTGATTATAGAGCTGTCAATCTCAAAGTCCACAAAAGGGGGAAATTTGAAAACATTCTGGATTTGTATTATACTATTGAATGCATTGTGGTTTTTTTAATATATAGCTAAAGAGAAACAGCTTTAAATGAACTTTTCACAGGGAAAATAATAGGTGAGTGTTTAACAAGAAAAAGAAGAATTGACAGATATGTAATTATTTTAGTGTCAACACTTTGTTTCTTTTACTTCCTTTGTCAACTGCCTTCTCTCTTGACTCACTAACATACCCTTCCCAAAGTTATTTTGTTCAGGACTCTTATCACATGTACAAAGCAGACTGCACAGGCATCTGCTTGGGTTTTCTTCTTCAGGTGAAGCATGCAGAGTTGAGCTCCCAGGGATTAAGAGTTGAAATCTTTAAAATTCTGTGGGATTTTGCTCACAGCAAGAGCAATAGATAGAATATCCTGCAATTAGCAATTTTCAACACATAGACTTGTCATGTTGGTGCAATCTAAGATAATCCATAAAAAATTCATAGAATACATTTATTTAAAAAGGAGCCAAAAATGTATATAAGTTGAATGTCAAAAGTGAGTTTTACTACATATGAATGTCAATATTCTTGTAATCCTACTGATATCAATAATAATCATGTGCCTGACCTAGTGGTGCAATGGATAAAGCATTGACCTGGAACACTGAGGTCACTGGTTTGAAACCCTGTGCTTGCCTGGTCAAGGCACATATGGGAGTTGATGTTGCTGCTCCCTTCCCCCTTCTCTCTCTCTCTTCTCTTTAAAATAATGAATATATAAAATTAAAAAATAATAATAATCATGATTCAGGTGAAGGAAACAGAAAAACTCAAAGGTGATATGCAAAAAATTGTTTTACAAAATGAAAGGGAAAAGACAGGACAAAACTTTAGCTAGAAAATTACACTAATTTTACAATTGGTAACCACTCATCTCTATATATGGTAAAAATTTTCATTAACTTGACTTTACATACAGATGTCACTAAAATTTAATAGCTCTTAAAAAAACTTTATGTTTCAGATACTTAGATGGCTATCATTTGTTTCAAGGTGATATCCCAATATATGTTTTGATATCTCATTGTAAAATAATGTATTCACTCTTCATTTAAAATTTCTAAAATTGTAAGACCAAAGCAAAACACAAACTTGTTATGTATTTTTTTATTTCTGAAATTAAATTATTTATAAATTTTATATCATAAAAAGTATTTAAAATCAATTCTACCTAATGTTAAGTTATGATTTATTTGTAACTGAATTATGATATCACAGCTATTTGATATTTGAAACTATATTTTGGACTCTGTATAAAAAAAAAGACTGATGAACTAGAAAATTGCTTTAGCTTTAGAAATAACACAAACTTTATTTAAGAATTCTTACTTGACATCCTTTGACCTTTCACATTCATCTTATAAATATGTATTGATATATGTTAAGATAGAATTACTTTCGTAAAATCTTGTCTGGTGGATTGCTGAATGACTAAATTTTGCTGAAACTGGCCAAATGTTTTCATGTTAGTAAAATGTCTAAAACAGTATATGTCATGATATATTTTTAAATTCATTATAATTACTGCAACCTTGACATTTTACTCTAAAATCCAAAGGTGATGAACTAGTTCTTTTCCATAAGAACTGTAATAGTATCAGTTTTTCTGAACATACATAGATTCAAGCCACTGGAAGCTAGAATTTGGCATAATTAAGGAAAACATTCTCCTTTTCCTTATAGGCATTGTGATCATTCATATTATCTCATCTTACTTTTAAAGGTTGCTGAATTTTCTTTTCTTAATATACTCTAAGTATTTTTAAAGTATGCAAATTGAGGATTAAAATTAAGCATTACTTAATCCTTTCAACTCTAATACCATCAAACAGTTTTTTTTTGGAAATGGAAAATTACACATCACAATACAGTATATGAAAAGTGCTTTTCCCTCCCCAAAGTAACTAGAATGAATGTCAGATTTATCCAAGAGAAAAAATATTATTCTTACTTTAAATAAATTTCTTCTTCTCTCCCCAAAATGCAAATTTGTTCAATATCTGGTAGTGACTACTGATGATAATAAATGACTCATGACCACTGGTTTAGTGATAATGTTGAAGTACATTCTTTCTTCGATGACAAATAGCTCAATTAATCAAACTATCAACAGACATGTGATTAGTTAAAATGGTATTTATCTCTTCAATCTTTAAAATTCCAAATCTTCTTTTATTGTGAACCAGGTTCAATGTTAAGGACCCTCATTGTTCCAGAGTTTTCAATGTTAAGCACAACACGAAAACACACACAGAACACTCACATTAAAAATACTTATGCTTGCTAACTTTAGATTTAGCTGGGGGTAATTCATTTTTTATTTATTTTAATATAGTTGGTATATAATATTATATTAGTGTTACAAGTATAATATAATAATTTCACATTTAAATACCTCACAATGTGATTATCGCAGTAAATCTGGTAATCACCTTTCACCACTCAAACTTATCACAATATAAATAACCATATTCGCCTTCACCTTTTTCCTCCAACCTTCCTACCACCTCCATTTTGGCAACCATTAGTTTGATATATGTTTCTCTGAATCTGTATTTGTTTTGTTTTGTCCATTTGTTTTGCTGTTTTAGATTTCACTTATAAGGAAAACCACATGGTATTTGTCTTTCTCTGTCTGACTTATTTCATTTAGCATAATATTCTCTAGATCTAACAATGTCACAGTTGCATGATTTATGATTTCATTCTTTTTTTGCTGTGTAATATTTCATTACATATTTATTACATATGTAGTATAAGTGTGTGTGTGTATATATATATATATATATATATATATATATATATATATATATATAACATATGAGTAAAATTCCATCACATCTTCTCTATTGATGGATACCTGGGGCCCTAGGTTGGTTCTATAACTTGGCTACAATGTAGTAATGAACGTAGAGGTACATGTCTTTTTGAATTAGTGTTTGAATTAGTGTTTGCACTTTCTTTCAATAAATGCCCAGAAAATAATAGCCATTCTGACTGGTGTGAGGTGGTACCTCATTGTAGTTTTGATTTGTATTTCTTTAATGATGGTAATGCTGTAGGTTAAGTTTTTGTTCAAAATTATTTAGTCCCATTCTCCCCTTCATTTTCATAGAAAAATATATTTCCCTGCTCCTTGCCTTTGAGTTTAGCCATATAAATTGCTTCAGCTAATAGCATATTAGCAGTCATAATACAAGCAGGAACTTGAAATGTTTACTGTTTGGTTGTACATGCTCTCTTTTGCCTTTCCAGTCACTATTTGACAAATATACTTTAGCTAGCTACCTACTCAAAGAAAAGGAATGACAAAGAGCAGGGGACTTTGCCAACATATAGACCTGCAGACTGAAGCAGAGTTGCCCAGACTTAACAACCTAATCCAGGCATTATTGGCTACTGCATGGACAAGTTAGTGAACTTGGCCAATATTAACAGAACTCCTTTAAATAATCCACAGATGAATGATAAATAAGAACTTCCTATCACAGGCCATGTTTTATCATTTGTTATACAGAAATAATGACTCAAATAAAAGTTAACATGTAGTGATCTCTTACTATGTTCCAGATATTCAACTACTTTACATTGGTCAACTTATTTAATATCTACTATAAATACATAAAATGTGATTGTTGTACTCAGTGTTTCATTTTACCCCAAAAAAGATTGAGGTACAAAGAGATTGAAAATTTGTCCAATGTGACACATCTAGAGAGAGGTGGAGCTGGGATCCACATTCTTGCTGTATTATTCCAGAGCAACTCAAGTTCCTGACTTTCAATGAATATCTTATACATTCAACATAAGCCAGTCTGCAACATGGGAAGGCATAAACAATTTGTACATTAAGAAAAAAGAGAAATCATGTTTACCTGGAATAAACAGGGACCTAGAGCAGGTCAGAATGAAATAAAGGTGCTTCTTAGGTAAACACATCTAAAGAACCACAATCATAACTGATAAGCTAACTCTTTAAAAATGTTAAAAAAGGAGGGAACCAAAAGCAAATGAATGTAAGTAAAGAAACAATTCTAAAGTTTCCACTCAACTACTTATCAAATCTTCCCCAAGGAATAAAATGCCAAACTAATTTGTCATAATATAGGGCAATTAATTGGGCCACTGTTTTTGGTCACCTGCTTTACTCTTTTTAAAAAGAATTAGCTCAGCCTGACCAGGCGGTGGCGCAGTGGATAGAGCGTCGGACTGGGATGCAGAAGACCCAGGTTCGAGACCCCGAGGTCGCCAGCTTGAGCGCAGGCCCATCTGGCTTGAACAAAATCTCGCCAGCTTGGACCCAAGGTCGCTGGCTCCAGCAAGGGGTTACTCGGTCTGCTAAAGGCCCGTGGTCAAGGCACATGTGAGAAAGCAATCAATGAACAACTATGGTGTCGCAACGGCAACGAAAAACTAACGATTGATGCTTCTTACCTCTTTCCATTCTTATTTGTCTGTCTCTATCTATCCCTCTCTCTGACTCTCTCTCTGTCCCTGTAAAATTAAAAAAAAAAAAAAAAAAAAAAAAGAATTCGCTCAGACCCACCATCCTCCTTTTTTTTCTCTCTCTTCTACTTTGTAATGATCAGGAGTAAGTGGACTCGAGAAACTTTTAGGTATTTTTCTCCACCATATTTTCTCTGTGTCTGTGTAATAACGCCTCCTTATTTCATCTCTGATCTCCTTTTCTTCTAGTGCCTCAAGCTATCGTTTCCTAACAGTTCTAGATTCTTACATACTGGGCATACCACTAACTTTTCAACTCAAACAACCCAGATTTGATTTCACCATATTTTTTAAAAAGCTGCTGCATCTTCATTATTACTGTCACCATACAACAGTCACTTAGTCAGGAATTTGGAAGTCTTTTCAGAACCCTTCATTTCTTTTATCTTCCACATCTGAATGGACATCAAAAACTAGAAGTATTTTTAATGAAATATTCCTGAAATTCATACTTCCCTCTGACCACTTTCATTGACTTTATTTTGTTCCTCTGTCTCTTACCTAAATTAACACCAAGCCATCTTATGTGATCTCCCTTCCACAGGTGTCTTTCTTTTAAATTTTTAAGTGGGTAGTTTCTATTTTAAATTACTTCTTAAATCATTAACTTCTCAGGTGAATCTGATGCTCCAGAAAAACATGTGTAGGTGCACACAAAATCATACCTGTAATTGAGGGGTATATGGACCTCTGATCCTGTTCATTGACCCCCAAGTGGTATGAAGTCAGTAAAAACCTCCGCTCTAAACCCATCTACCAATGATGCAGATATTTTTTAAAAAATGCAGATCTAGGAAGGAGCAAGATGGCGACGGAGTGGGCAGACATACCAACTCCCAGAACCAAAGTGGATTATAACTCAATTTTAAGAACCATCATCTGGATAAACCAACTATGAACTAAACTAAGTGGGCTCTTCAACCAAGGAACACAGAAGAAGGCACATTGAGACTGGTAGGAATAGCGAAAATGCGAAGAGGGCTGCCCAGCTCCCCAGAGCAAATGGCAGCCCGGAAGGACTCGCGTGGCGGGAGGAGAGTTTGGCGGAGAGGGAGGGACCTGGGTCCCAGGAACCAAGCCCCAGCCTGCAGTCCCAGAGCCAAGAAGAGTTGTTCGGACAGTTTTGAGCTGTGAAACAAGTGAGGGAGCTCCCAGGCCTACAGTTGAGAGTATTAGGGCCCTTCCTACTCTGCCGAGGGTTGCTGAAGGGTATGGTGGCAGTAGGATGCTGAAACGCGGTTCTGTCGGCAAAGGCGGAGGCCAAGCGGGTGTGAGCTTGGTCCAGCCCAGCAGGGAAGGAGGGGACACGTGAAAGCGGTCCGGAAGCTGCGGGCCCGTTTGTAATCCCACCTGTGGGGACAAAGCGGGAGGCCAGGAACAGGCAGAGATCTTCTCTGTGACCCTGCACAAGCCAGCCCTGACCACTGGGACGGGGCTAGGACCAGGGATGGGCGGGGACTCGCGGCTGAGCTCACGCTACCAGCCCCGCCTGGCCAGAGAAACCGCGGTTTGCCATTCTACGTGAGCGAGTGGGCTCCGAGCGTGGGGGTGGGGTAAACCCCGAGACGAGTGGAAGGTTGCAGCTGAGCCAACACTACTATCCCCACCCGGCCGGAGAAACCGTGGTTTGCCATCCTACGTGCACAAGCGGGCTCCGAACACAGGGGCGGGGTAGAGTCTGGGACGAGCAGAAGCTCACAGCTGAGCGGAAGCCACGAAACACGCCCGGCCCAATAAACCTTGGTTTGTGACCCTGCACAGAATGGCCCTGGCCTCGAGGGCAAGGCTAAAGCTCTGGACGGGCAAAAGCTCACAGCTGAGAGCACGTCAAAAGCCCTGCCAACCCGCGAAACTGTGGCGAGCAGACTCTGAATGTGGGTTCTGGGCAGAAGTCTGGGAAAAGGCTGGGTACGCAGCTGAGCAAAGGTGCTCACCTCTACCCTTGGTGCTGAGTCTCGTGGCTTGAGTGACAGCCCCTCCCGCAAAGGAGAGGCAGAAATCACAGCAAAAGCCACAGTGGGCCGGCGCTGGCAATGCCCATTACCAACCGCGCTAGGCAGCAGCAGAGGGGGTGGCGGGCCTGCAGACAGACCACACCTAGAGAACACAAAGGCAACACCTACTGGACTCCAGTGGCCAAAACTTGCTTATACACAGACAAAATGGGCAGGCAGAGGAATGCAAACCAAATGAATCAAGAGAAATCCCCAGAGAAGGACCTGAATGAACCAGATATAACCAAATTACCAGAAGCAGAATTTAGAATAATGATAGTTAGGATGTTCAAAGAAATTAGAGCAACAATGGATAGTCACTATGAACACCTAAATAAAGAGATAACAAGTATAAAAAACGAAATTGAAAAAATAAAAAAAAATCAGAAAGAAATGACAAATACAGTATCAGAACTGAAGACCACAATGGAAGGAATTCAAAGCAGGATGAATGACGCTGAGGATCAAATCAGCCAGTTAGAGGACACAATAAACAAAGGCACAGAAGCAGAGAAGAAAAAGAAAGAGACTCAAAAAATGTGAGGAAACTCTAAGGGAGCTCTGTGACAACCTGAAGAGAAACAACATTCGCATCATAGGGGTACCTGAAGAAGAGGAGAGAGGACAGGAAATGGAAACTTTGTTCAATCAAATCATAGCAGAAAACTTCCCTATTTTAAGGCTTGGAAACACTCCAAACGTTCAAGAAGCACACAGAACTCCATTAAAGAGAAACCCAAAAAGATCTACACCAAGACACATCATAGTTAAAATACCAACACTAAAGGATAAAGAAAAAATTTTAAAAGCTGCTAGGGGAAAAAAGGCTATCACCTACAAAGGAGCCCCCATAAGGATGACATTGGACTTCTCAACAGAAACACTTGAGGCCAGAAGGGAATGGCAAGAAATAATCAAAGTAATGCAGAACAAGAACCTACAACCAAGACTACACTATCCAGCAAGGCTAACGTTTAAAATTGAAGGAGAAATAAAGAGCTTCCCAGAAAAAGAAAGCCTGAAGGAATTCATAAAACCAAACCAATTCTGCAAGAGATACTAAGGGGCCTGCTGTGAACAGTTCAAAGGGAGGAAAGAATATAGCAAAAGAAGAAGACAGCTTTAAAGAATAAAATGGCAATAAACAACTACATATCAATAATAACCTTAAATGTAAATGGATTAAATGATCCAATCAAAAGACATAGGGTAGCTGCATGGATAAAGAAACAGGACCCATACATATGCTGTCTACAAGAGACACACCTTAAAACAAAAGATGCACATAGACTGAAGGTAAAAGAATGGAAAGAAATATTTCATGCAAATGGAAATGAAAAAACAGCAGAAGTACCAGTACTTATATCTGACAAAATGGACTTTAAAACAAAGGCTGTAGTAAGAGATAAAGAAGGACACTACATAATGATAAAGGGAACAATTCAACAGGAAGATATAACTATTATAAATATCTATTCACCAAATATAGGAGCCCTGACATACATAAAGCAGACTTTGATGGATATAAAGGGCGAGATTAGCAGCAATACTATCATAGTAGGGGATTTCAATACCCCTCTAACAACACTGGGTAGATCCTCAAGAAAGAAAATTAATAAAGAAACAGCAGACTTAAAGGATACACTAGATCAACTTGATTTAATAGATATCTTCAGAACTTTTCACCCTAAAGCAGTAGAATATACATTCTTCTCAAGCACTCATGGTACATTTTCTAGGATAGACCACATGTTAGGACACAAAAATGGTCTCAATAACTTTAAGAAGATTGAAATCATATCAAGCATTTTCTCTGATCACAATGCCATAAAACTAGAAATTAACCACAAAAGAAAAACTGAAAAATACTCAAACACTTGGAAACTAAATAGCATGTTATTAAATAATGAATGGATTAACAATGAGATCAAAGAAAAAATAAAAAAGTTTCTAGAAACAAATGATAATGAGCATATATCAACTCAAAATTTATGGGACACAGCAAAAGGAGTTCTGAGAAGGAAGTTCATTGCACTACAGGCATATCATAAGAAGCTAGAATAAGCTCAAGTAAGCAACCTGACCCTGCATCTAAAAGAACTAGAAAAACAACAGCAAATAAACCCAGGACAAGTAGAAGGAAGGAAATAATAAAGATCAGAGCAGAAATAAATGAAATAGAGGCTAAGGAAACAATACAGATGATCAATGAAACCAGAAGCTTGTTCTTTGAAAAGGTAAACAAGATCAATGAACCTTTAACTAGACTCACCAAGAAAAAAAGAGAGAGGACTCAAATAAATAAAATTAGAAAGGACAGTGGAGAAATAACAACTGACACAACAGAAATACAAAGCATTGCAAGAAAATACTATGAAGAACTGTATGCCAAAAAATTAGACAATCTCGGTGAAATGGACAAATTTCTTGAATCATATAACCTTCCAAAAATCAATCTGGAAGAATCAGAACACCTAAATAGACCAATTACAACAAATGAGATCGAAACAGTTATCAAAAAACTCCCAAAAAAGAAAAGTCCTGGGCCTGATGGCTTCACAAGTGAATTCTACCAAAAATTCAGAGAAGAACTAACTCCTATCCTCCTCAAGCTATTCCAAAAAATTCAAGAGGAAGGAAGACTTCCAAACTGCTTTTATGAGGCGAGTATAATTCGGATCCCAAAACCGGGCAAAGACAACACAAAAAAGAAAATTATAGGCCAATATCCCTGATGAATTTAGATGCTAAAATTCTCAACAAAATATTAGCCAACCGAATCCAGCAATATATGAAAAAAATCATACACCATGATCAAGTGGGATTTATTCTGGAGAGGCAAGGTTGGTTCAATATTCGCAAATCAATAAATGTGATTCATCACATAAACAAAAGGAAGGACAAAAATCACATGATAATTAGAATAGATGCAGAAAAGGAATTTGATAAAATCCAGCACCCACTCATGCTCAAAACTCTCAGTAAAGTGGGAATAAAGGGAACATTCCTTAACATGATAAAGGCCATCTATGACAAACCCACAACAAACATCATACTAAATGGGAAAAAATTAAAAGCAATACCCTTAAGACCAGGAACCAGGTAGGGGTGCCCCCTTTCACCACTCTTATTCAACATAGTTCTGGAAGTCCTAGCTACAGCAATCAGACAACAAGAAGAAATAAAAGGCATCCAAATTGGAAAAGAAGAAGTAAAACTGTCACTATTTGCAGATGATATGATATTGTATTTTGAAAATCCTAAAGTCTCAGTCAAAAAACTACTGGGCCTTATAAATGAATTCAGCAAGGTGGCAGGATATAAAATTAATACTCAGAAATCAGAGGCATTTCTATATACCAACAATGAACTGTCAGCAAAAGAAATTAAGAAAACAATCCCCTTCACTACTGCAGCCAAAAAAGTAAAGTACCTAGGAGTATATTTAACCAAGGAGGTTAAGGACTTGTACTCAGAAAATTATAAAACATTGATAAAAGAAATCAAGGAAGATACAAACAAGTGGAAGCACATACTGTGCTCATGGCTAGGAAGAATAAACATCATTAAAATGTCTATATTACCCAAAGCAATTTAGAAATTCAATGCAATACCAATTAAAATACCAGTGACATACTTCAAAGATATAGAAAACATATTCCAAAAATTTATATGGAACCATAAAAGAACACGAAAAGCCTCAGCAATCTTAAAAAAAAAAAATAAAGCAGGAGGTATCACTCTTCGAGATATCAAGGTTTACTATAAGGCCATTATACTCAAGACAGCCTGGTACTGGCATAAGAACAGGCACACAGATCAATGGAACAGAACAGAGGACCCAGAAATAAACCCACAGCTTTATGGACAACTGATATTTGACAAAGGAGGAAAGAACATACAATGGAGTAAAGACAGCCTCTTTAACAAATGGTGTTGGGAAAATTGGACATCTCCCTGCAAAAAAATGAAACTAGACCATCAACTTACACCATTCACAAAAACAAACTCAAAATGGATAAAAGACTTAAACGTAAGCCATGAAACCATAAGCATCTTAGAAGAAAACATAGGCAGCAAGCTCTCCGACATCTGTAGCAGCAATATATTTGCCGATTTATCTCCACGGGCAAATGAAATAAAGGGCAAGATAAACAAATGGGACTATATCAAACTAAAAAGTTTTTGCACAGCTAAAGAACAGAATAAAAAGACAAACCACTCAAGGGGAGAACATATTCAACAGCACATCTGATAAGGGGTTAATAACTAAAATTTATAAAGAACTTATAAAACTCAACAATAAAAAGACAAACAATCCAATCAAAAAATGGGCAAAAGAAATGAATAGACATTTCTCCAAAGAGGACATACAGATGGCCAATAGTTTTATGAAAAAATGCTCAACATCACTAATCATTAGAGAAATGCAAATTAAAACCACAATGAGATATCACCTCACACCAGTCAGAATGGCCCTCATCAGTAAAACAACACAGATTAAGTGCTGGTGAGGATGTGGAGAAAGGGGAACCCTTCTGCACTGCTGGTGGGAATGCAGACTGGTGCAGCCACTTTGGAAAACAGTATGGAGATTCCTCAAAAAATTAAAAATCGAACTGCCTTTTGACCCAGCTATCCCACTTATAGGAATATACCCTAAGAACACCATAGCACTGTTCGAAAAGAAAAAATGCGCCCCCATGTTCGTTGCAGCATTGTTCACAATAGCGAAGATCTGGAATCAGCCCAAGCGTCTGTCAGAAGACGAGTGGATTAAAAAGCTATGGTACATATATACTATGGAATACTACTCAGCCATAAGAAATGATGATATCGGATCATTTATAACAAAATGGATGGACATTGATAACATTATTCAGAGTGAAATAAGTAAATCAGAAATAAAGAAAGACTGAGAACAGCATGATTTCATTCATATATGGGACATAAAAGTGAGACTATGAGACATGGACAAGAGAGTGGTGGTTACGGGGTGGGGGGAGGGAGAGAAAGGTGGGATAGGGAGAAGCGGAGGGACACAGGGAAAACCAGATAGAAGGTGACAGAGGACAATTTGACTTTTGGTGACGGGTATGCAACACAATTGAATGATAAGATAACCTGGATATGTTTTTATTGTACATATGTACACGGATTTATTGGTGTCACCCCATTAGAATTAATAATAATAAAATATAAATAAAATGCAGATTTAATAATCTCCTTCTAATTAGAGTTCTTCAATGACTACCAATCTTCTTCAAGATAAAACTGTGATATTTCAGTTTGGAATCAAATGGCCCATTTTCATTATTTCCATTCTATTTTTTTATTTTTATTTTTTTATTTTAAATTTCTCAGCTTACACCATGGGCTTCAGTCATATTTGAAGCTCCTCAAAAATTCTAAACTGCTTACTCCATCCTTTTCATCAGCTCTTTCCTGCTCCAGCACACTCTCCCCACAAGTCTTCCTGTGAACTGCTGACCCAGTTCTGCCGCTTTCTCAGTCAGAGCATTCATCTCTCCTTGGCATACTTAATTTATTATTTATTTGTTAAAGCCAAGGAGTCCATGAATTCTTTGAAAACAAGGATGTGTCACACATATTAGTGATATCCATTATCTAACAAAGTATTGAACTGTTAGCAATATCCCAATGCAAGTTTTGGTAAAAGGAAAAAAGGGGGGGAGAAGAAGAAGAAGAAGAAGAAGAAGAAGGAGAAGGAGAAGGAGAAGGAGAAGGAGAAGGAGAAGGAGAAGGAGAAGGAGAAGGAGAAGAGGAAGAGGAAGAAGAAGAAGAAGAAGAAGAAGAAGAAGAAGAAGAAGAAGAAGAAGAAGAAGAAGAAATAAGAATAAGAAGAGGAGGAGAAGGTGGAGGAGGAAGAGAAGGAAGAAGAAATAATAAGAAGAAAAAATAAAAAGGAGGAGAAGGAAGAGGAGAAGAGGAAGGAGAAGAAGGGGAAAAGGAAGAGAGAGATGAAGGAAGGAAGGAAGGAAGGAAGGAAGGAAGGAAGGAAGGAAGGAAGGAAGGAAGGGAGGGAGGGAGGAAGGATACAACAGTTTTGTTGAACTGAAGACCTTACATGGGGATGGTGAAAAAAAAAAGTCTATTCATGAAAAGGAAGATAACTAGTTTATACTGAGCCTCTTTTAAGTAGCTATCACATAGGAGGAAATAGTCCCTCTCCCACTGTCACTTAGTTCTTATAGCAGCTCTATTTGCTGAAGTTTATTTGCTAAAACAGTTCTATTTGCCTCAGTGAGCTCAGAGAGTCAGGCAACTCATGTCATCTGTGGGCTGGGAAGTGATCCCACTGAGACTGTGTCTGAATCTAAAGTGCATCTATCACACCTATTTCTCTTTCTAGCAAAAGTAAACTAGGATTTTGCTTTTCACTCATTTACTTATGAGTTTCATGTGGATCTTATGGAACTGAGGTTATGAAATTCTAGAAATGCATACAGATTATACACCTACTTTGCAAAAACGCTGATTTTTACTTTTCTAAGCAAAGTTAACTCAAAGAAAAATCATGATTGAGCAGACAGACACCTACGCAAGAGGTCAAACTTTTCTTATGAATATATAGGTTTGGATTCAGTTCTTGTAAATTATTCTTAACTTACCTTCTGGTTAATATTTGCTTTTTTTTTTTTTTTTTCAGAGACAGAGACAGAGTCAGAGAGAGGGATAGATGGGGACAGATAGACAGGAACGGAGAAAGATAAGAAGCATCAGTCATCAGTTTTTTGTTGCTGTTGCGACATCTTAGTTATTCATTGATTGCTTTCTCACATGTGCCTTGACCGCGGGCCTTCAGCAGACTGAGCAACCCCTTGCTGGAGCCAGCAACCTTGGGTCCAAGCTGATGAGCTTTTGCTCAAGCCAGATGGGCCCGCACTCAAGCTGGCAACCTCAGGGTCTCGAAATTCTGCATCCCAGTACAATGCTCTATCCCCTGCGCCACCGCCTGGTCAGGCTTTGTTTGTTTGTTTATTTATTTATTTATTTATTTTAATATTTGCTTTTGACTGACACAGAAAATTAAGTCAAATCAGCATTAATATAAAATGTAATTTGATCTGTGGTGGTGCAGTGGATAAAGTGTTGACCTGGAATGCTGAGGTTGCTGGTTCAAAACCACAGACTTGCCTGGTCAAGGCACATATGAGAACACATATGAGCAACAACTAGTTGATGCTCCCTGCTCTGCTCCTACTCCCACATTCCCTCTCTCTAAAATCAATAAATAAAATTTTTAAAAATATAAAATTTAAGAAAAGATGAGCCCATTGCATTCCATTTTTTTTTTTCAAAAAAGTACCAACATAAAGAAACAAGAGTTGACGTATACTGTGCAGGCCTGAGTATGGGGGAAACGTGCTCATCCGCTGGCAAAGTCAACAGAAACTACATTTTTTCCTGAATTCTTGCTTCAAAAAAGGTGATTATTTTTGCAGCTACTTTTGCTCTTTACTGCAAAATTGTGTATTTCCCAAATGCCCTGTTTTAATTATTGTGTTGGTCTCCATCTAGGGTAATAGGTGTATCTCTCTGTAGGCCTTTCTCTATTCATATATTTAAGGTCTTTTGATGGTTATAGTCAAAATTTTTTAATTTAAATTTTTGCTAACATCTTAAATGATTTTTAAATACTTCATAATACTTTTCCAGTAGCTAACAAATACAATCCTGAACTCTGAGGTTCTCCAGGTCATAAAAAACTAGCAGTCCAATGGCCCCTTTGCTTTTTCCTGATAAAACAACATCAACAAAGAATTGTTATAAATAACATACATAATCCTGAGTGTTACTGAAGAGGTAATTTTTTTTTTGGGTAGCACAGGGTCTGTTTATTATAATGTGAATAAGAAAATTGTGAGTAATATTTAAGAATTTGTCATGTTTAACATAGATCTACTGGGTTTGTTATCTATCACCTCAGCATTTAGACCACAGCCAACTCATTCCAAGATGCCTGTTTCCCCAAGAAATGCAGCTAGCTAGTTCAACCAAATCTCTTGATCAGTAGTACACAAAGCCTTTGAAAAGTTTAGAATCTTAGGTTCTTAAGAGTTAGATAGAACTAAATAGTGATCAAGTTTAATCCTCTTTATTTTACTTATATACAAACTTGGACACAGAGACTGCTGGGTAAGTTCTCAAATTTTAGTGTGCTTCAGAAATGGCCTGGAGGCCTTTCTAATGCAAAGGATGCTGGAACCCATCCCTAGGGGTTTTAATTCAGTAAGTGTGGATGGTCTTAGAGGAAACTTATTTACAGCAAGTTCCCAGCTGATGCTGATGCTCTTGGTGACCAGGATCCTCTGTGAGAATCGCTTGCCTAAGTGCTATTCCAAGGGACCACGAGGATGGCAACGTGTATCTCCTCATTCCTAATGCAGTGCTTGGCATCCTACTGAATGTCCTTTGTTGAGAAGAGTTTACTTCTAAGAATGAAAAATAACAGCCCCAAGGGTCTTCTCAGTTGTATCCACTCTATCTTGGAAGTTAAACGACCATGGTAAGGAGCTCTTGGGTCACTGGGCTAAAATAGCATTAGCATTAGGTATAGCAAAGCCTGAAATATCTCCAAAATGAAAGTAAAGAAGATAAAATGTGAGGAAATCTTTACCTACAATGAACTCTGACCACTTCTTTATCTTTCAAAGAAAAAATACTTGAAATTCATGTTGGACCTTTTATTTTCTTATGTTTGAAGCTATATATTGAATAATCATATATTAATATTATTAATATAAACAATATGTTACAATTTTTGTTTTCTTGACAAGTGGTTTACATACCAGGTAAACAGCCATATCTAGTGTTTTTAAATTAGAGTGCTATCTGAAACTCATCCTCAGTCTAGCTTTATTTCCAAGTTGCAGGTGTAACTACAACACAGGTCCTCAGCCTTCCATCTGCTGAGCTGAGCAGGCCATCAGGACCACTCACTGCCCACTGCCACCAGTCTCACAGGAAGCTGGAATGCCTAATGAAGGTAGGCATACTTTCATTTGAGACGGCTCTACAAGCAGCGGTATTGACCTAATGTTTTTTTATTTTTATTTTTTATTCAGACAGAGGCAGGGAGGCGGAAAGACAGACTCCTGCATGCACCTGACCAGGATCCACCCAGCATGTCCACTAGGCGGTGATGCTCTGCCCATCTGGGGCATTGCTACATTGCTCAGCAACTGATCAATTCTTAGCATCTGAGGCAGAAGCCATGGGGCCATCCTCAGTGCCTGGGACCAACTAGCTCCAATCAAAACATGGCTGCAGGAGAGGAACAGAGAGAGGGAGAGAGAAGCAAGATGATAAGGGGTGGAAAAGCAGGTGGGGGCTTCTCCTGTGCGCCCTGACCAGGAATCAAACCTAGGACTTCTACAAGCCAGGCTGATGCTCTAACACTGATCCAACTGGCCAGGGTCTTGATCTATTTTTAAGGTTATACTTCTTCCATCATAGTTCTGTTCCCCAAAACCCCTACTCCAACTGCACCAAAAATAAAAGTACCCACTGGCATTTTATGGTAGTTGAATTAATCAGGATAGGCTAGCTTTGAATCAGTAACAAGCATAACAGTTTATTTTTCACTCACACAGTGTTTGTTGGGGATTAGTAGCTCTAAAGGGAATCTATGTTCAGTGACTCAGAGAAATAGGCTATTTTTCTCTTGAAGTTTCATGACTTTTTGTTCTCCAGGCCAGTGGGGGGGAAAAGCAGGAGGGTTTCAGTGTGGTTCTAAGGTGGTCTAGCCCATAAGAGAAGCTCGTTAGTTTCAATTGTCTCATTGTTCAGATAACGTATTCACGTCATCTTAACTATAAAATGGCTGAAAAATGTGGAGGAAACAGTAACATTCAATAGCCAATAAGTGTCTCTGCCACATCAGTTGTCATTGGTTCATGATAAAACTTGTGTGATTTTGTCACAAAAATATTTTTGAATTGAGGATTTGCAGAAATCTTGAGATATGTGCCTCTTAAAAGTCAAGTGTCTACTGCAAAAAAAAAAGTGGCAGCTCACGTTTTTCATGAATAGGTACATTGTTGAGAAAGAAGGGCTTTTCTCAGAAATCTGTTTGCTCTCTTCTATTTGACAATCTTAGCATGACAGACATTTTTTCCCCTGCATCTAGATTACTAGAACTCTGGCAGATATTGCCATTATAACAATAAGTTTAATTGAAATCTGTAAAATATAGCTGTGCCATTGCATTAGATGTGGCAATTAAAACACATCTCGGTGATGGAATAAAATATCC
Source organism: Rhynchonycteris naso (assembly GCA_037038555.1). NCBI lineage: Eukaryota > Metazoa > Chordata > Mammalia > Chiroptera > Emballonuridae > Rhynchonycteris > Rhynchonycteris naso. Next base: position 150,757,252 of record CM072997.1, read on the forward strand.
ATGATGACCTTAACACTAGCTAAGGTCACGCATGAAATTTAATTTCTTTGATTCCTTCATGTGTGGTGAAATCCTACAAAGAGTTCTATGCACTATATATATATATATATATATATATATATACACATGCACACACACACACACACACACACACACACACACACACACACACACACACAAACATATCCTAAATATGGCCATGAAATAATTGTGATATTTCAGACATTTTGTCAAAACCATAGTCATAAAACAACCACTTCTTCAAACAGTGTTAGTTGAATTACTTTTGCTAATGTTTACCTGTTCTCCCTTGAAGATCATTCTTTTAAATAGTATATTAATAATTACATTCATTTTGGGACACATATGACAAGTTTAGGTCAGATTAATTTTAGGGGACATACTTTTATGGATAAGGAACTAATCGATGGGGCCTATAGTTGATGTATAGTTGACAAAATTAGTCAAGGGCCTACCTCTGTAAAATTTAGCAGGATTTCTTTTGTGATGTTCTCATACTTTAAGTTGATTTCTGTGATTGGCTGGATTTCCCAAGAGCTCTGTGTTCCAACATTTCTTTTATTCTTCATAAGGCACACCTCTGTGTTCCCATAACAAAAAGACTCTGTCTTTATTTGTAGCAAGTTGCCATTAAGATTACATTGCAATTAATTATCCCTCTGGATCTCTATTTTCTCTGCTGTACATTAACTTAAGTTTAAGAGTTGTAAATGTTAGAGATTGAAAAAAACTTTAGAATTCTCCTACTTTAGTCCCATTTTTTCACTTAACATATGAGAAATTTGAGTCCTTAAGAAAAGATGTGGCTTGTAACATAGCATATCACTTTACCTACACTCACTGCCCTGTTTAGAAACTGAAAATAAGAATTCTAATCTCATCTACTACTAAGAATCAAATTAGATAATGTATGTGATTTTTTGAAAACAGTAAAAAGTAATAATAATGGTAATAGTAGTAATCATAAAGATGACATTATTGGACATCTGGTATGGATCAGGCACTGTGATTCATTAATGATCTTGCAAATCACCGCAACCTTATCATGGAGGTTATATTCCAGTTTAAAATGAAAAAACTGAAGCTCAGAGATTGTCCAGGCTATCAGCTAGCCCATGGTGGATTTAACCTAGAGAGCTTAACACAGTGGTTCTTAACCATTTTTGAGGTACCGAACCCACCAGTTTCATATGTGCATTCACTGAACTCTTCTTTAATGATAAATAAAATGTGATTTTTTTTTTCCAAATTCTAGACATAGGTATATGTTTTTTTACTGGTGCACAAAATGAGCCGTGCATGAACATCACCTTGCTCAAAGAACAAAACCAACAAAGTGCATGAACTCACAACAAATTACGGTATTACTTTATTCTGGCCTCTGCAGCAGAGGCTTCTCCAAACCCCTGAGACCAACTCAGCAAACCCCTAGGGTTCAATAGAACCCAGGTTAAGAACCACTGGCTTAACGTAAAGCATAGTTCTTCCTCTTAACTTATGACCTAAGGATTCACACCCTTTTCAGAAGTGGCATCCATACTGGGCCACAATTTTTTCACTCATAGGGCAGGGTTTTCCCACTGTTATGAATGACTTTGATAATAAGATTCTTTTGGAAACAGAGGCATGGAAGCTGCCTATTCCTTTCTAGCCTTAATTTGATGTATTCTTCACTTTTAACACTGGAATTTTCACAAAGAAAGCAAATAAGAAGCTTTCTGACATTAGTTTAGATGTTTCAGCTCAATGCCATGGCTCTTATTTGCTGCATATTTTGCCAAGTGATCCTGGAAGTGTCCAGTGCTATTATTATAATTGAATTAACCTCTCTTTATTCTTTGTTCTGTTTCCCTACTGCAATAAACATGGAATTGAAAAATGCCTATCAGGAATTTTTAAATGAACCCAATGATCATGGCAACGGCACCTGTGTGTGCAATCTGTGCATTTTTTCGATGATGTTAAAATGCTGCCACCTTCTGTTTAGCCCAAGTGCTGCTGATACAACCTGTTCCCGCAGCTTCCCCCCATCCTCTAAGCTGATTTGTACTGATTCCGAATTGCATTTCTGCAATATATAATATGACAAGTTAAACGTGAAGCCTGCCAAAAAAATTTTGATGGGCTCAGCTTTTGTGCTGCAGCACTTGAAAAGACCATTACAACTGCCATCCCACTAAAGTGTGCTCAATATTTTTGACAGTGAATTATCTAAGCAACTGTTTGTCTCAGCATTCATGCAGTGTTTAAAGATTCAAAAGAGGATAGAAAAAGGGGGTGGTGGTAGGGATAATTTTACATTGTTCAAGTGTAGTGCATTACTCCAAGGTTTTCCAGATGTTGCAATGGCTCTAAGTTTATTCTCAGGAGCATTTTCCGATGAGACACTCAAAAGAAATGGAACGCAGCATGAGCAGGGTTGGAGATTTGTAAGTGAAGAAACAGCACCAGCACTTATGTTTTTCTCCAACTGAGAGGGTAGTACTAAAGAGAGCATGTGTGCCAGACCCCAGCAAGCTGGGCCCCCAGCAGCTGGCTTATCAAGACAATTGCCTCTTGCTTATCTGCATTAAACTATTGTTTCCTGAGGGAGAGTTGCCCTATCGCAATCACTGACACCATATAGTGATTCCTCAAATCTGGAGCTCAGCCAGCCTAAAATCTCATTGCTAACTGCTCCCCAGGAAATAAAGGCAAAACTTCACTTTATTTATAATCTCAGTGCCACAGCCCTGAAAGGTTAGCTTTGGATGGGATCATTTTAATAACTAGCACATGATCATCTCCATCCATGTATATACATGTAGGTCTGGGTGAGTTGGGTCTCCTTATTGCATTAAAATACCAGATTGTTTAGTAAGAAAATCAGGAATGGAAAATCATTCTAGAGGCCATATTGTCTAGTTAAGTACTTAATGACCAAAATTTTATTAACTAAGAACCTTAAGCCTTGTGCATCTATGATTACACTCAATCATTTCTTTGTTCTGAAATTATCTATCATCTATCTATCATCTATCTATCTATCTATCTATCTATCTATCTATCTATCTATCTATCTATCTATCTATCTATCTAATCTATCTAGTTTTATGTCTCTTGTCACAAGAAACAGAATAAAAACCAGAAATATATATTATTTTCTTCTGGAGCTTAATACAAAAATCATCTAATCTAATTTTTTCTTCTAAAATAAATAATATTTTAGTGTCTTCACTTTTCCTCACTTATCATTTTTCTAGAAATGCTTCACTATATGTTTAGAGTCTTACAGAATTAGATGTTCAACATTAGTTGGAGACAATCTCACTGTTCTTAGACTTTAAAATTTCTAACTTATTAATAACTTTAATTATAGGTTATTTCCAATGTAAATTCAGTAAAACATGATTTTTATATTTTTAAGGGAGAATTTCATGTTTGAGGAAAATGAATACTTAAGTGAAGAGATACTGAGTAACCCTTTAATGAACAAGCATGCAAAGAGTGATCTTCTTCCAGCCATGGTTGAAATGATGACAACTGAGAGCTTTCTTTAGTGTAGAGTCACTATACTTCTCAAAGGTTAATGTCCTAAAGTCAGACTAAACATAAAAAGTGACTAAACATATAAAGTGACTCTGGGCCCTGGCCGGTTGGCTCAGTGGTAGAGCCTCAAGCCGGCGTGTGGAAGTCCTGGCTTCGATTCCTGGTCAAGGTACACAGGAGGAGCACCCATCTGCTTCTCCACTCTTCCCCCTTTCCTTCCAATCTGTCTTTCTCTTCCCCTCCCACAGCCAAGGCTCCACTGGAGCAAAGTTGGCCGGGGCACTGAGGACGGCTCCAGGGCCTCCACCTCAGGCTAGAATGGCTCCTGTTGCAATGGAGCAGCTCCCCAAATGGGCAAAGCATTGCACCCTGGTGGGCATGCTTGGTGGATCCCAATCGGGAAAATACAGGAGTCTGACTGCCTCCCTACTTCTAACTTCAGAAAAATGCAATAACAACAACAACAAAAAGTGACTCTGATTTAGAAAACATGAGCTGAATCTAGGGTCACAATTAGGCAGGTGTATATAAGTTTCCCACATACTCCAGTATTTGGACATGTATGTGTTGTATTAAAATATTTTTTATTTTCATTGTTTTCAAGTTAAGTGAATACAAGTACTACTTCCAGTGATCTAATTTTATTTACCTACTGTTTAACAACAATCTCTACCTTTTCTTGATAATTGAGCTTAGATAACCTCCACTAAATTTTACTGACTGACCCAGAAAACAAATCACATAGCAACTGTGCCCTAAGAGAGAACCATACAACCTACAACCTTCCTAGGGATCTTGCATAGTATCTAAATGACATGACTGAAATGAAGCTAGAATGACATGTAGTTTATCATATTCCAAGGCTGGAAGGAAGGAACTCTCAGAAAATCAGAACTAGAGAAACAGTGTGTTTCAAAGCTAGATGGGACAAAGGCAATCTTGATCCACTGCCATCCTTATTGACAAAGAAACTGAAATAGAGAGAGTGACTCAATTATGGTAATACAAAGGACCCTTCCTTGGGTTATGACATAGTTCCATTCCTACTATAGTGCTGTAATCTGAATTTTGGCATACATCGGAACACACCGTAGCCTAACATAAAGGAACACTTGTAATTTTAACAGTCCGAAATGGCATAGGTAAGCATACTGGTGGGGGACGCCAGCTCCCTCACTCATATGCTGTGCTACTGCTTATTCTTCTGCTGAGCACAACCAAACTAGTTTGCCCACGTAGTCCGTAAGTACGATGCTAACAACATAAGTCAAAACAACACGTCTCAATTTTTTAAAGTATTTATGGGAGTGAGCATCAGAACCTCAAAACCTCATATGTTGAGACAATCGTAACATAAGGACCCCTGTCAGCTATTTTGGTTAGACATAAACCTAGAACCCAATTTACAAGCTGGCACATCTCTCTTCTGGTTGCAACATCAATTCTCAGACATTAATGTTAAAAAATAACTTCAGATAGCTTTATTTGTTATTAATATTTCATTGAGTGGGAAACAAACCATGAACAGAAGACTTCTAAACTGGACGTAGTGAGATGCTCACCTCAGCACGGTAACAATGAGGTTTATAAGACTGAGAGTGAAAGTTCACAGAGTTGAATTCTCATGGATTAGGGTCAGTGGGTTACTAAAATTGTCATTGAATTGCTACAAGATGCTGCGTTATGTTGAGAAGAAAATATGGCTAAAGCTTTGATGACAATTTGCATTTTTATTTTTATTATTTTATTATATTTTATTTTTAATCTGAATTTTGATATGGGTTCTCTAAATGATTGTGACACAAGTGACCTGAGCATGCTGCATTAAGGAAAGCTTCTGCTTCATGCAGTAGCTTCCCATTTAATTTTAGAGAAAGACTTCTTGAACCAAAACTGAGAAATTATTCCATTGACTAACCAATGATTCACCAAATTTGAACCAACTAATAATTGCTTTTCCATACTTAAAGTTTGAGGCTGGATTGTGGGGAAGAGAGAATTGTGAGTAACAAAAAAGTGCCTACATGTCAACTTTGCTTAGTTCTGACCCTGATGTTCTCCCGTAGCCTCTTCCCTGTAAGAAGAGAGATACCCAAAAGCTTCCCTTCTCTCATTCATCTCTCAAACCTTGAAAGTACCATGGAATGACAAGTATTTCCTTCTTACAAGAGCTCTCATTTCTAAATTAGTAGTTTTGTGAATATTTTGAGAAGAAACAAATCCAGGGTTCTTCCTGTCAAGGTCATAAAGGGTAAAATGTAGAAACTTAGATAAATTGATTAAGTCATTTAAGTCACAAGAATGGCCTAGATGGCATAAAGCTTGGAGATTTTGTTGATTCCAGAGACCCCCTGACTTCTCAGCTGTGTAACTCACTCTCACATAAAGTACCACACAGAAAGGGGAACTAATTTGAGAAGACCTTTATAATCTTCAGCCACTGATGAACCTTCTCCCACTAGAACTGGATTACCAAATATGAGACAATATGCAGCAGAATAGCAAGAACCTGCTCCTCTGTCTCTCTCTCTCAGCCCCAGTGAGCTGCAGGCACCAGACAAGAAGAATAAAAGTAAAGGGGATGCATTTCTTTTTCTTTTTGCCACAGACAGGGAGCTATGGCCAGCTTCTCCATTAAAAGTGGGAGAAAAGGTGAACTCATCCTATTTGATTAGGACTGTCACCATTACACAGTGGTTGCAATTAGTCCGTGCCAGCCTTATTCAGGCCTTGGATTCTTTTCAGAAGTGAAAAAGGGAACACTCGAGGTCTATTGAATTGGAGCGTGGCATCTGCCGCACACCGAGGGGAGAGGTCGGGGGTCAGTGCTTGATTTTGATAAAGCGTGCCAGATTAATTGTCTTCGGTAATCCTGTTTGTCATGGTAGATATGCAGAGGGGTCTTTGTGGCACAGGCTGACATATGGGCCAGCCTGCTGCGTGCCTATTCAACCCCCCCACCCCAGCACATGCTCTCTACAGTTGGACTGGTTCCCAGGGCCTTGTTTGCCAAGGGAGTGGAACCTCCTGCTCCTATTCAGCCAGCCCCCATCTCCACAAACAGGCTTCCTAATCTTCAAGCCCGCCTGAGCTATTGAAAGAAGCCTCATTATTCAAAGAGGCCTAAAGAGAGAAAGGGAGAGAAGGGAGGCTGGTGATGAAAGAAAGGAGGGGGCTAGAGGAGGAGGGGGAAATTCAAGCACCAGAGATCCCAGTGAAAGACGCTGCAGACTGGGGAGGGGCTGGGGGCAGAGAAATATAATTACAAAGAAAAGCAGCCATGTACTTCAGGCAGAGCACTTCAGGAGGCTGATTATAGCTCCTCTCCAAATCTGAATCTATCACCAAATTATACCCTGCCTCTTTTGTAAAATAAATGTTAATAAGAGGTAATTTAGGCCCTGCTGATTGTTAAGCTCAAAGGAGATAGAAAAAAAATTTTTTCTGCCTCTGTGTGTGTCTGTGTCTGTGTGTGTTTATTGTAATATCTGGAGGGCTTGTTTTTTGTTTTGTTTTTTCTTTTTTCTTTCCAACCAGAATTTATATTCAACCACAAAAGATGAAACACACATTTAAGGGTCTGACACAATGCCAGAAAATCGAGACCAGTCTGAAGTTTATAATAAAGGGTGAAGGTACAGATTAGCAATTGTCCCTAAACCCACTCAAGCACATAGTTGGTGTCCTCTGCAGAGAACGTCCCCTAGAATTTGGAGGAGAGTGGGGTATCGGGGAGGAGGAGGAGAAGGACTGCAAACCTGCCTGCTGGGGAGAGGAAGGTCCATGCTGTAAATAACTTTTCCTTTCTTTTGTTTAAAAGCAGAGCTTTTTTTTGTCCATTTACATAATCGTTATTTTGAATTGCTGACAATTCTTTTGGAGATTTCTACATTTAAGAACATAGAAAACAGACACAGTGACAGATCTTTTGAAAATGTTCTTATAATGTATGTTTATGAAGAGATCCCCAAATGGAGCAATTAGAAACAATGGATAATAACCTTTGGATCAGACAAAAGCATGGAAATAATAAAATATAAAAGCCTGGTCATAATGGTCCTGAAGAAGTCCTCCACATCCCTTTACTAGTCTAGTCTTCACCCCCTTTGGGACAGAGATGGGGGGCAGGCGAATCAACAGTGTTTCTGACCACACGCTGCTGGGTCTCCAGTTGTAGTTTCTTTTTTCTTAAACACTTTGAATACTATTTTCTTGCCTATGATATTTGGTAATGTCATTATCCATTATTGATTTCTATGGGGAAATAATAGATTTTTAAAATTTACAAAATCGAACTGAGAAGAATTCATTAAACTGTTCCTTTAGTCTAGATATTCCAAGGGAAAGGTTTTGTGTGGCTTGTGTTTTTTCCTGCCTCCTTATTTAGTTACTGCTATATCCTCCTTACTTACTGCTATATTCTTATGTTTTGCTTCTTAGAGTAAAGCAAGTGGGAGCCAGGGATTCAGGGCTAGTTGTGTAGCAGAGACAGAAACAAAATCTGTCTTCATAGACCTGATGATATATGAGTCACTGTTATCTGCTGTTTCACCAGTGGTAGGCACATCCCATAAATAGATTAAATTTTATTTATTTATAAATTTAAAAATTTTTTAAATTTATAAATAAATAAATAGCAAAACATTTTGACATTTCCTAGAGGGAAAACTTGCTTTAACGTGTGCATTATATTATATAGAAGGAAGCAAAGAGAAGACTAGGAAGAGGGAGAGAAAACACTATTTGGGAGCACGTGCTCTCTACTGGAATAAACATTACTCCATGTAATCCTTCCCAGAATCTCAGGAAGGGGAGGGCTGATATTCACCCAGGGTACATGCCCTCCCCATACTAACTATATGATTGAAATCTCCTAATAACTCTGTAAAACAGGTTATAGCTGATGCCCAAGCATCATTAATGAGAACCTCTGGTGGTGAGGCCCAGGCATCAGTTTTTTCTAATAATTCCCAGGTGTTTCTAACGAATACCTAAGACTAAATCACTAATTTTAAGTGCTGTTTTTCAACTTTTTAGGTCCATGCCAAACACCTGGGGGTCTTGCTGAAATTAGGTTTGCCAATAGGTTGTTTTGTGGTGGGGCCTAAAATCTCTATATTTGTAGGGTTTCAAATTGATTATAGTTACTGTCCTTGGATTCTCGGCGTATCACCTATTTAAATGCCATTCATGAGATCAAATATTCCCATCATAAAAATGCCAGTTTAGGAAGCGCCAAGAGCTAACTTCCTTTATTTTTTCTTTCCTTCCTTCCTCCCTCCCTCTTTCCCTTTCTCTTTTCTTCCTTTTTCTTTTTTCTTTCCTTTCTTTTCTTTTTTTTTTTTTACAGGGACAGAGAGAGAGTCAGAGAGAGGGATAGATAGGGACAGACAGATAGGAACAGAGAGAGGTGAGAAGCATCAATCACTAGTTTTTCATTGCCATTACAACACCTTACTTGTTCATTGGTTGCTTTCTCACATGTGCCCTGGCTGCGGGTCTTCAGCAGACCGAGCAAACCCGCGCTGGAGCCAGCGACCTTGGATCCAAGCTGGCGAGCTTTTGCTCAAGCCAGATGAGCCCTTGCTCAAGCTGGTGAGCTCGGGGTCTTGAACCTGGGTCCTCCGCATCCCAGTCCAACACTCCAGCCACTGCGCCACCACCTGGTCAGGCTCTTTCCTTTCTTTCTTCTTTTCTTTTTAATGTATATCTGTTTCATTATCTGCTTGCTAGCATGAAAAAAGATATAAAGTGTTGGTATTATTAAGAAAGTCCTCAGTTTAACAGCAACCCTAGACCAACCCGATATGATATCTCTTACTTTAATTCTTTCCCATTTGGAATACCACTCCAGAGGTATATATCCGGTAAAGAAAACTAATTAAAATGGAAATATGTGAGGAGATATTAATTATTTACATCTTAGCATGACATGGTGCTTTCAGCGTGCCCCAAGGCAGTGCATATGGAGGTTGGGGAAAAAGGGCAGATGTAGGTGATATGCCAATTTTGGCATTATGAGCCAGGGCACAAAACCTGTGCCTAGGTGGCTGAAACACAGATATAAAACTGATTCAGAAAGGGATAAACACCAGACTTTTTTCCCCTTCTTCAGCTGGATTTCTGGGGAGCTGTTTCAGAGCAGTAAAGCCTTTTCAGAGATTGGCACCGAGAATCCCCCTGAAGAGATGGAAACTGCCCAACACTTAACTAGCATCTCCCTCCCCCCGCACCCCTCACTGTGGGATGGCTGGAGCCAAACCGAGTAAACCTGTGTGATTAGGCTCAGCTGTAGCTAGGGACCCTCCTCTGTCCCTGGGATAAATGGGCAAATACGTCCACCTTCCCTTCAGGCTCTCAATGAAATTGTAACACCGAAGTGTGCCTCTGAATTCCTAAAGTCAGCTCAAGGAGGATCTATGTCTCTTCCCCCTGGGCCATAGGAATGAAGTGGAGACTAAGCTTTATGTATATCAAGAGAACCATAGACAAGTAGGAAGGTCCAAAGGTATAAGTAAGGAACACTGTCCTATTTTATCTTTTCTCAATTTACCTTTATTCAACTGATTTATTCCTCCTCCTTCTTTTTAACCTATGTTAGCCAGAAGGCTTCTCTGTGGATTTTCAAATCAGTTTGACTACTGAGTCTCATAAACGACCTGAAAAACAAGTTTTGGAGAAGTAGCAGCCTTCTATTAAAAACATGCCCAAACACAGCATTGCTTAGAACGAACTTCCCCATAGTACTTTATTTCTGCTACAGAACAAGCTATAGCCTTGTTTACAATGATTTGCCAATTTTACACAGTCGAAAATTATGTGATGGGAGAAACAGCTTGAGGGAACCAGGAGAAGTAAATCATCTTTTATTCAAAGGGTAGCTTCCCTTGAGTAAAGCGTTATTCCTTTCAGGGCTGTCTCGAATGGTAAGTTTAAGGAGTCTTACAGCTTAGCGTGAAAACTTTGCTCATCTTTTGAGCTCTCCCCAGTGAACTAAGGATTCTTATGCTAGTTTTAATGCTTTTTACCAATTCAATAATACTCAGACTCCTAATGGCCATTCCTGCTGCAGGTTGTCAATGGGAACTGGTCACAATGACCGGTTCACAATTCAGTCAGCTTACTTATATAAGCTTTATTTCACAGGATTTTATGTTCTGAGATAAAACTGATGAAGAATTATAACCTCTAGCAAACACTAGCACTCTTAGAGACATTGCCTGGGTTTTTGTTGTTGTTTGTTTTTTGCTAAGGTTATTTAAAACCACATTAAGGCAAGAAGTGCTGCTTCTATCTGTGCTCTATCTCTCTCTCTTGGGGAAGAAAAATAAATCGTCTAGTTGGCTTGTTCACTAGCTGTTTCCCCACGAGCTTTAACGATAGTCTAGCATTTTGGAAATGAAAGGACTTTGGGAAGATAAAAAATAATGGTTTGACTTAGTTTGTTTCTAGATTGACTATCTGGGCTGGAGATTCAAGAATTCTTGAGTTACATAATCTCAGTATGGACTCTTTTTCTTTTATCTATTTTTATGCATCATCTTACTTATCCCTAGAACACTCAGCCCCTTACTATGAATAACAGTAACAGTAATAATAATAATAATAATAGTAATAACAATGTAATATTATGAGTAGCTATTACCTGCTCAGTTTATTTCACTTTAAACCCCAAAATTCACAAGTAAATACCTCTACCAATAAAGGAAGAGATTAATTAAGGTTTAGAATCTTGGTAAATTGTCCAAGGTATCACAAACTACCATTTGCTTGCAGGTAGACTCCATGTTGGTCCTTGACCATTTGTAGCAGAGATACAAAGAGTCAAATAAGTAAGTACTTAAAGGACCCTTACAACATATAATGCAATGTGTTAGACATTTGCCAAAACTTGGTTTCTGTTCCTGTAGATATAAAAATGTATATAGTCCTTGACCTCCAAAATGCTAGACTCTAGATAGATTTGTCAGGAAAATAAAACTCAAATAACACTATAAGAATTAATAAAAAGTTGGAGTGGGAAATATTTATTCCCTAAACCACTAAGGAATTCTGACAAATTGATGTATCTAATTTATGGGCTTCCAATTAAAGGAAAAAAATTAGGATCTAAGAACAGAGATAACAGGAATAATGGAGGTTCCATTTTGTTGTATTGAAGCGTTCACATTACTTTGAGTATTTCTTCATATAAATATTTAAATATACCATAACTTCTTTGAATTGATCCAGATATATATAGGTTTTTCTAAAACACTAAGAGCTAAGCTGCTGAATGAATAACGTTCCTAATTGAATTTCTAATGATGTTGTAGGCATTTTGTTCTTCTGAATAGTAACTGAATAATGAGTAAAGATCTGCTGGGTTGCTTGTAGAAGCCTGAAATTTTAAAATTGATTGTGAAACACAGCTAATACTTGATATTATGAAAAAGTAGTAATAAACAATGTGAAAATTGGTTCATATTTATAGTGTTGCAAGTCACAATTCTAAGGGTTTGCTTGTTTTAATTAATTAAAAAGCTCATAAAAACTCTTGAGACATAGCATTCTGCCAGAATTCCTATACTTTCACCAAAAGTTGGTTTCTTTACTTCTGACTACATTGTATTGTCTACCTCGCAATTACCTGTGGCTTTGTGACTGACTTCAAACCAATCTGTGGTCTTTTCTATGTCTAGTCCAGGACCAGGTACACCTTCCATGCATAGTCTTTCCTGCTCTTTTCTATTTCCAGCTGGATGGAGTGGAAATGGCCCCACATCGTGCCCCAAGAAACACCCCCTCCCACCCCACACCACACACAGCTGAATCTCTGGGATCTATGTACTAGAGAAGATGGGACCTCAAGGTTTAAAAGAATCCACTTTCAGAAAAGCCATTCAACCAGGGAAATAGATTGTACTAAGAACAAAAGTTTTTATTGGTTAACCAACTAACATTTTGAGTTTTCACCATTATGGCACCAAATCTACCTTAAGATAATACATTCCTATTATTATTACTGCCAGAGTATATGAGAAACCAAGGTTCAAAGCAATTATGCAAATTGCCTAGGCTTTCTTAGGGAACCAAGATTGTGAAACTGAAATCCAATTCTAAAACCCAAACACTTATCCATTATGCTAAGCTGCAACTTAATTTCTTTAATGTGATATTACTTACACTCTGGCTAAAACTAATGGAAAATCTTTACTATAATACTTTAGTATGGAAAATATCATCTTGAAGCCACGTGAAATTTTAAGCAGGAGTAAGTAGTTTTAAAAATATGTTAATTTTCATTTGTTTGCCTTTATTTCTATAGAACATTGTGCTTACTGTCTTCTGATACTTTTAAGTGTGGGAGCAGTTCCTAATATTCAGCCTTACCAACTAAAAGTTAGCTCTTGGGATGAAGAAAGTCAAATACATGTTAAATTCCCATGAAGAATCAGCACTGCTTTTGACAAGGCTGTATTTACTTCATCAGTTAGAACATTTAACAGAAATGAATCAGTCAACTTACTAACCAGCAATGGAAGAAAACAACAGAAAATTTTTAATGCAACATTTATCCTTGTTCTGAATGTTTAGTATTCTTGAAAGGGATACTAACCTGTAAAATAAAAAGTTAGAGTATGTTTCTAAATTGCTCTAATAAAACTAATGTTGATTGAAATTGCAACTCAACAGTAGAGGAGAAGAGACTACCTGAGTCAAGACAGCAAACTAGATTTATAATTTTATATTTTTTGGTTGTGGCTAGGGAAGATGATCACAGGTCAAACTCTCTGTAAACACAAGGGCACTCTTCTCTATTCTGCCCATATCCAGGTCATTCTCAATCTCTACTGTTTATTTTATTTTTCCCACAATTATATTTCCCTGCCATATCATACAACTTCCTTGTTGATTGTGAAACTACTTTTATGTATATTTCTATTTCTCTTATTGTCTAATGTGCTGTTTGCTCAGAATAAACTGTTCAATTAAAAACCTCCTAAACCAATGACTATCTTAATGGTCTCTAATGTGAAATGGGATTTCATTCAACTCTTGAGTCCCTTGCCATATATAGCACAGTTATAATATCTTACAAATCTACTTTGGTAAGCTAAATATTACTCATTGCTTCTCAGAGAGCTCATTCCATGCTTCGATGTTCATTTTAAGTCCATAAACCATGAGGGAATATTCATGACATGAAAATATAATTTTAACTATTAGGGTTTCAAATTAGTACAGAGTAAAAGGAAAGTTTGATGTACCATCTCTAAAAGAAAAATTCACGCAGAAAAGATATACAAATTTTGAGTGCATGCAAAAATTGGTGAAATATGAGTAACAGCTAGAAACTAGTTAATTGTTCTATGCCAGTCAACATCCTGAGCTGATGCACTTTAGTTACAGATGTCACCATTGGGCGAAGCTGGTTGATGGGCACGAGGAATGCTCTTGATAATTTTTGCAACTTCTTGAGAGTCTATATTCGTTTCAAAATAACAATATTTAGAAAAAATAATGTAAATTATTTTAATAATAGATGAAGATACCAGAAAATATGTACCATTTTCATTTATTCAGTTTTTGGTTAACAATGGGTATTGGGCAAGTTTTTGCTTTGAGAACCAATATTATAAAGTTTCTTATATTTCTGGCTGATTTGGTCTAATCTAGCCCTTCAGTTAAGTAATATAAAGTGGCAGAAATTATGGAAAATATGTTTCAGTAATAGTATGTTTTGTTTTTGACCACTAAGTCAAAGAATAATTTCTATTTTCAGATTTTAAGCATACAATGTAAATTTTATAGCTTTCACACTCATTTGATATTGAATCATTTGAAACTGCTTTCATTGTACTGAGATCACCAAGTTCAGTGCTTTAGGTTTTAAATAGTTCCTCACTAATTAAGGCAGTGGAGATTTCTGCCATCTCAATGCTAATGATATAATTTTATGTTTGTAATACATTTTATTAAAACTGTATTATAAAAAGAAGCTAAATTGATCAAGTAAAATCCAGCCCACACGCACAAATATAATATTCCATGAACTCAGATACATCCAATTAGGAAAAGCAACTTCTATTTAGTTCTGGAATTCTCAAATATGCTATTTCTTTATATTGCTTATAATTTATGTTTGCTAGACTTAAGCTTGTCATAGTCTCTTAAAGACTTTAGTAACAGTGTCAGGTCTATATTAAATAAGAATATTTTCTATAACTAGATTTTAAAGATCAAACGGATTTCATAAATAAATCTAACTGGCTTATTTTGTTTTAATTTCTTTTTATTTTATTCATTTTAGAGAGGAGACAGAGAGAGAAAGAGAGAGAGAGAGAGAGAGAGAGAGAAAGGGGGGAGGAGCTAGAAGCATCAACTCCCATATGTGCCTTGACCAGACCAGTGCAGGGTTTTGAACTGGCGACCTCAGTGTTCCCAGGTCGACGCTTTATCCACTGTGCCAACACAGGTCAGGCTAACTGGCTTATTTTATTGAATAAGAAACTGAGAGTCAGCCATGCCACATGTTCTGTGGCATAGTATAGATTATGAAACAGTGTTCTGATTTTTAGAACAGTGTACATTTCATTTTCTGACCTGACCCATCTCATGAAAGAGAATGTGAAAAATTCAAAATTTTAGGAATTAAAATTTCCATTTCAGGTAATTTCTTCACATTATTTTCAGATATATAAGTGGCCTGGTGCTGATGCCTTAGATATTTATTAACAGTATTACACACTGTGCCCTCTACTTCTCTCATTGTGTTTAATCAGACTACAAAAATTAAAACAAGAAAAAAATATGTAGGAATTGCTTTGTCTGGGAATGTGGTGAGAAAAGAAAGAGGCTTGAAAATTATGTTAAGGTTCTTTTTCCCCCCAGTGTCATTGTTCTGTGTAGACGTGAAGAATTATGCTGCCAAAAATAATCTCGATTTCCTTATCAGGCCAGAAAACTCCAAAAGGCAAGTGTTGGCACTTCAATGATTGGTGAGATGTCCAACTGTTTTTCTGCTTCCAAATGATTTGCCATGTTGTTTAATTACCTAATTAGTTATTTTTTAGTTTGTTTTTTTCCTTTTTCTTTGTGGCTGACATTTCATCCACAAAGCTGCAGTCACTTTTGGGAAAGCAACTCTGGTGTTTTCAGCCTGTAAAAATCTTCTCTATCACACTGATCTCTGTTTTGTGAGAGCTATATTGAGCTTCCGGTAGGGAGGGAAAGAAAGATAGATGCATTAATTGAGAAGGTGGATATATTGACTAGAGCTTGAAAAGGCTTCTTGTATTCTCCCCTTAAATCATTCCACAAACGTCAGTGGTCTCACAAGGCCACACCTTCCTCTTTTCATGTTTTCTCTGTTCCTGTCTCCACTGAGGCCAATTATTATCTTATATACCAATATGGAGAACTTGAGAAATGAGTGCTCATTGAAGATATTAGAAAAAAGTGTAGAAAACTCTGAAATGGACCAAAACAGTTACTGAGTTGCTTCAACAGAAAATGAGGTGTTTTGGGGTTTGTACCTTTTGTTGTTTTTGAGCTTTTTTCTTACTCTGTAAGTTCTAGACAGCCAATAACAATGATAATAATTATTTTCTATTTCCAAATGAATTTTATCCTGTGCAGGAACAATTGATTTACCTCATCCAATATTTCGGCATTCCTGATTTAACTATATAAATATTACCTTTTAAATTCTCTTTCAAACTTGTAACATTTGATTGGTTCTCTCATTAAATAATTAAATCCCAAACTAGACATCACGTATACCATATCTCTTTTATTACATTGTTCTAAAAGTAGACTGTTGTCACATAAGATGATTTATGCTTAGTTGTAATTCATTATAAATTGATAATTACTACTCTAATTACTCCTGGGGTTTTTGGTAGGGTAAGGTTGAGAGAATGAGATTGAAAGAGAGAAAAACAAATACACAGAAATAATTAGTTTTAAGTTCATCTTATAGGCTACTTGGCAAGGTCAATGGACTTCTAGGGCTTGGTCTTTAATTTTATAGAGTTAGGAATTTCATTTTTACCAGTTTCTCATATGGCTTTTGCAAATAAATTTGTCAGTCAACCACATTTAAATCCAGACTGAATCATATTAAGCCAGATTATTTAAGTATTTTATACTGGGAACTAAATATAACAAAATAATTCCAGTTATTTGAAAAAACAAAAATGTGCTTTATATTGGGCATGAAGTTTGAATGTTTTTAAGAGACAATATGGATGAAGCTAGCATTATTTGACAAATTATTATCTTTAACTATATTTTAATTTAAATAAGCAATACTCATTGTTGGGGCCAAAGTCTTTGAATAGCATCTATGAACAGTTTTTAAAAGGTATTGAAAAATTCTGTCTACACAATGCCTTTTTCCTCTCCTACTTTATCAGACACTATTATCCTCTATTATAAAAAGCCTTCATTATGTACAAATCTCATTTTATTGTTTTATATTAGCTACATTTTATATTGACATAAACCATTCAAGGAGGCACCCTTGACCCTTATCAAGATTTAAAAACCATTTGAGTCTTATCTCCAACATTATTTCTAAAATATTTAGTACTTAATTATTGTTAGTTGGACAATATTTAAATCAATAATCTAATTTTATATGATAATTTGGGGGACAGACTTTTGTTTTAGGGTAATCTTATCTATATTTTTACATAGAATAATATATTTAACTTGAGTGCTTTGCACTTGCTACTATTAGTCAGAAAGAAGAATATTATTTTTAATGAACTAAAGAATAACAAAGGACCTCAGTGTCTAATTTTTCTTTTAGACATAAAATTCTAGACCAGGATTTCATAGAGATGATTTCCAGGTGTAAAACAAAGAATCTGTCTATGGAGTATATTACAAAGGGGAACATATGGGATCTGGCTTTTTAAAGATGAATTGTTGTCACAACCCCCCAACTAATAAATGAAGTCGTAGGGTGAGCTTTCATTTGCCCCTGCACCTATGAAAATTCTAGAATACATGTGAGAGCCAAGTTATGAGCTAGAGCCAGAACACCTGAGCAGTAGCTATGCTAAAGGACATATTTCCAAATAATATGAGACCTTGACTCATTTGGGAGCATCAAAATATGTAGATAATATGTCCATATACTACAAACCACATGTAGTATATAATGATTATTTTTGCCTTAGTCAATAGTCTTTTGTAGAAATTATGTCTATTCACACATACACAGTACTGTTTAACGTATGTGGTAAAACAGTTGTTTCTATTTTCTCAGTTATTTATACTTTCTGGCTCTTTGTTTATTTCTGAAAATCTAGGGTCCCATCTGTGTTTATTTACCTTCTACACAACAAGCTTCCTTTGATGCAAATTGATGTGGATCTACTGGACACCATTCTCTCAGCTTTTGTCTGCTTAAGAACTATTTTTGTTGCCATTTGTGAAGAATATTTTTTGCCTGACCAGGTGGTGGAGCAGCAGATAGAGCATCATACTGGGACACAGATGACCCAGGTTTGAAACCCCAAGGTCACTGGTTTGAGTGCGGGTCCATCTGGTTTGAGCACAGCTCCCCAACTTGAACCCAAGGTTGCTGGCCTGAGCAAGGGGTCACTCAGTCTACTATAGCACCCTGGTCAAGGCACATAAGAGAAAGCAACCAATGAACAACTAAGGTGACACAAAAATGAATTGATGTTTCTTATCTCTCTCCCTTCCTCTCTGTCTGTTCCTATCTGTCTCTCTCTCTCTGTCTCTGTCACACATAAATAAATGAATATTTTTGCTGGCTATACGTCTTTATGCTTTTTTTGTTTTTCTTTACACTTAGTACTTTAAAGATTTTAATAAATTTTCTATTGAACTTCCATTTTTTCCTGAAAAGTGATGAGCAATCATTTATATTATTTTTCTCTGTATGTGATAGGACCTTTTCTTCTGGCTGCTTGTTAAATTTGATCTTTCTATTTGGTTTTCAGTTATTTGAGCTGATTCCATTATCTTGTTTGATGTTTATTGAACTTCCTGATATATGGGTTTGTTTATATTTTGAAATATTCCCAGTCATTATCTCTTGAAATGGTTTCTATCCCATTCTTTATTTTATTGTCATTTCCTTTTAGGGAGTCAATTATTCATATTTAGACTATTTGATTTTTTTCACAGAAATTCTACAATCTTTACTTTAAAAAAAAATCCTTTTGACATTTTCAGATGGGTATTGCCTTTTAACCTTTTTTCAAGTTTTCCTATTTTTTTCTTTACCATAGTCAATCTGCTCTTAAACTCATAGACTGACTTTATTTCTCATACAATAGTTTTTATTTTCATGGCTTCTATGTCTGCTAAAATTATCTTATCTTTATACTTTAACATTTCATCATAGTCAATTAGAAGTCCTAATCAATTTGTGCCTTATCTGACTCTTTTTCCATGAACTATTTCCTTCTTGTATATTGGTCACCTGTTTTTGCTTTGCTATGTATATTTTCATCTTTATTTGTTGAACATTTTTTTTAAGATTTCATTCATTGATTTTACAGAGAGAGGTGAGGGTGTGAGAGGAGTTAGATGTATCAACTCATAGCTGCTTCACTCTAGTTGTTCATGGATCACTTGTCATATTCGTGTAGATTGGGCAAATCCAGGCTTTGCTGAATAATTTTATAAAAAATATTTAGGACCTGAAGAAAGTGTTATCTTTCTCCAAGAAGAACACAGCCATCTTTTGTTAGCCTGTTAGAGTAGGCACTGAGTCAATATACTCAGTTGTTAATGTAAGGGCTTGTTTAAATCTCAGTTTTATTTAGTTTAATAATGGATTCAAGTGTTTGAGGGTAGGTATGGTCTAGAATTTAAGCCTTATTGACATTTTGGAGAGATGCCTTTATTTCATTTTTATTCTAAATTGTGGAAGATGCCTTCTTGCTTTGCAACCTGCTGTTATCATTTTGGGCTAACTGGAGAGGGTTTTTTTGATTTCTACTTTCACCTGCTATGTTGAGCGTAATCTCTGTTGGACCTTGTTGAGCAAACAGCGGTGTTAGGCTTGCTCGCTTGTACTTTGCCTGATTAGTGCATGAGCACATGGCTGACCCACGTGTGCATAGCCTACATAAGGCTATGAGTGCTTTTCCTCAGAGTGGATGAAGGATTGCCTACTTACCACTGTGAGGGGTCATTGTTCTGTTCATTTGCCTGAGAAGTGGTTTTCCCCTACCTGTTTGCTTGTCCACCATAGTAGGACTCTGTTAAATGGAAATTGCCCAATGCTTTCCGGTGCCACAATTTATCTACCATCTGCCCCAATCCAATGTGGACCTGCCTGGCATCAGCCAACAGCATTAGAGACCTTTTCAGACATCCTCAGGTTTTGAGGTCAGCTGTGGCTATTCTATAATTGGGTGAGGCCAGTATTGCCAAGGGTAGAATATTTATCTGCAGTTTCCTTAGCTGATGGTTCAAAATATCTTAAAGGTTTTTCACTTCTCTTTACCTGCTTCTGTTTATGGTATACCAACCCCAGCCTGGGAGTGTCTGGGACTAAGCTACCATGTCAGTCATACTCTGCCACTGAAGTACTGGTGAAATGTTACATTGTCAATCCTGCCTGTTCTGTTTCAGTATGCAATTAGAACAGCCAATCTTTTTCTTTACACCTTCTTCTTGAAGTTTTATGGTTTCAGGTCTTACCTTAATTCATTTTTAATTGAATTTATTGGTATGGCACTGATTAATTACACAGATTTCTGGTGTCCAATTCTACAACACCTCTCTGTACTCTATATGTGCATTTACCCCTCAAATCAAGTCTTGGTCCATCACCATTTATTACCCCTATATTCTCCTCTACCTCCTGTGCTCCTGCAATCAGAACATTGTTGTCTGTGTTTATGAGTCTTTTCTTCTTTCTCTCTTTTGGTCCTTTATTGCTCAATTGCTCTGCCCACCTCACCTAACCTCCTACCCCTGATAGCTGTCCACCTGGTCTCTATGTATGATTCTCTCTCTATTTGCTTGTCAGTTCATTTCGTTTATTAAATTTCATATATGAGTGAAATCATATGACACTTGCCCTTCCCTGACTGGCTTATTTTATTTTTAATTTATTTATTAACTTTAGAGGGAGAGGAGACAGACAGAATCAATCTGTTTCTATGTGCCCTGACTGTGGATCATACCCACAACCTTATTTTTCAGGATTACACTTCAACCAACTGAGCTCTCCAGCCAGGACTGATTAGCTTAATGCTCTCCAGGTCCATTCATGCTATTGTAAAAGGTATGATTTCCTTCTTTTTTATGGTTATGCTGTACCACTGCTTTTTTATCCATTCATCTACTGGGTGAGTACTTGGTCTGCTTCCAAATCTTGGGTATTGTAATTTTAATAATAATATAATAAAGAGGTCAAATTTTATTTTTCTGCATGTAGTTATCCAGTTTTGTCAACAACACTTATTGAAGAGACTTTCTTTTTTCCATTGAATATTCTTCATTTCTTTGTCAAAAATATGAGGACTGTATGCATGGGAGTTTATTTCTGGGCTGTCGATTTGTTTCCATTGGTCTATGTAACTATTTTTATGCCAATATCATACTATTTGTTCACTATAGCTTTGAAGTATAATTTGAAATTGAGAAGTGTGATGTCTCCATCTTCATTCTTTTAATTTTCATTTCCTTAGGATTGCTTTAGCTATTTGAAGTTTGCGGTTCCATACAAATTTTATAATTATCTTTTCTATTATTGTGAAAATTCTTTTGGACTTCTGATATGAATGGCATTAATTTATACATAGCTTTGGATAGTATGAACATATTAACAATAATTATGCTTCTCAACCAGGAGCATGAGATATGTTCTCATTTGTTTGGGTCTTCAACTCTTTTCATCAGAGCCTTATAGTTTCATTTTAGATCTTTCATGTACTTGGTGATTGTTTTTGATGCTAATGTGAATGGGCATGTTTTCTCTTTAAATATTTTGCTGTGTGTGTATATAGAAACACAGATGGTTTATGCATGTTGTTATATACCCTGCTATTTTATTTAATTAGTTGATTAGTATTAAAAGTTGTTTGGTTGAGTTTTTAGTATTTTCTATATATAAATTTTTATTATTTGCAAATGAAGACTATTTTATTTCTTCTTTTCCAATTTTAATACCTTTAATTTCATTATGTTGCCTTTTTGCTCCAGCTAAAATTCTAGTAATGTGTTGAATAAGAATGGTAAAAGTGGGCACTGTTGTTTTGTTTCTGATAATAGAGAAAAAGCTTTCAGCTTTCAAAATTGAGTATAACTTAGCTTTGGCTTATCATGTATGATATATATTGTATTGAGCTATGTTCTTTTATACCAAATTTGTTGACAAGTTTTCTCATGAAAATATGTTGTATTGCCTGATTAGGTGGTAACACAGGGAAGAGAGCATTAGCCTGGGACACTGAGGACCCAGGTTCGAAATCTCAAGGTTGCTGGCTTGAGTGCAGGCTCACCAGCTTGATCACAGGGTTGCTGGCTTAAGTGTGGGATCATAGACATAACCCCATGGTTGCTGGCTTGAGCCCAAAGGTCACTGACTTGAAGTCCAGGGTTGCAGTCTGGAGCCTAAGGTTGTTGGCTTGAGCAAGGGATCACTGGCTCAGTTGGAGCCCCTAGTCAAGGCACATATGAAAAGCAATCAATGAACAACTAAAGTGCCACAACTATGAGTTGAGGCTTCTCATGTCTCTCCCTTCCTGTCTGTCTGTCCCTGTCTGCCCCCACCTCACTTGCTTGCTGAAGAAAAAAAAGTTTCATTTTCTTTAATGCTTTTCTGCATTTATTAAGAATATCATATATTTTTCTTTCATTCTATTAAAGTGGTATGTTACTTTACTGATTTAACATGTTAAACTAACTATCCTTGCATGCCAAGAGTAAATTCCACTAATTTATGATGTAAGATCCTTTTAACATGCTGTTAATCTTAGTTTGCTAATATTTTGTTGAGAATTTTTATATCTATACTTATCATATTGGTGTAAGTCTTGGCAACATTTGTTATAGATATGGTACTAAAAGCACAAACAACAAAAACACAAAGAAGGTTTATACCAAGCTAAAAAGTTCTGCACAATAAAACAAGTAATTATCAAATGAAAAGGAAAGCTAAGGAATTAAAGAAAATATATGATAAAGAGTTAATATCTAAATTATATAAAGAATTTATTCATATCAATAACAAAGGCAAACAATTTGATTAAAAATGGGCAGAGGAGACTTGACTTGAGATGGTAATATACAAAACCATATACAGAAGATATTTCATAGAATTGTATACCTGAACCCTAAATAATTTTATTAATCACTGTCACTTCAGTAAATTCAATAAAAATAGATAAAAAGTGCTGTCAAGAATATTGAGAAAAGAGTACATTGTTCACTGTAGCTGAGAATGTGAATTGGTACAGCTGCTATAGAAAACAGTACGAAAGTTTCTCAAAAAATTAAAAATAAAACTAGCATATGATTCAGCAGTTCTACTCCTGAGAATATTATCCAAAGGAAATAAAAACAGGATATCAAAGCAGTATCTGTACTACTATGTTTATTGTTGCATTATTCTCAATAGCCAAGACATGGAAACAAACTAATGTTTGCCAATGAATAAATGGATTAAAAAATGTGATGTATATATATATATGAATATTAGTCAACTATGAGAAAGAAGGAAATTCTGCCATTTGTAACAGTATGAATGGGCCCAAAGGTATTAAGTATAATAAACCAGACCAGAGAAGAAAACATATGGTATAATATAACTACTATTATACAAAAAAAAGCCAAATTCTTTGAAACAGGGAGTAGAATGGTTGTAACTGGGGACTGGGGACAGGGAAAATAAGATGGTGTAAAAGTACAAATTTCCAATTAGAAGATGCATAAGGTCTGAGGATTTAATTCAAAACACTGTGCTTATAAATAGCCATACCGTATTATATACTTGAAAATTGCTTAAATTAAGTAGATCTTAAATTTTCTCACCACAAAAAGGAAACTGTAATTATGTGATGTGAGGGAGGTGTTAGCTTACACTATGATGGTAAACATATTGCAATATATGTGTGTAAATCAACACATTGTATCAATACACCTTCAAGTTATACAATGTTATATGTCAATTTTATCTCAATAAACTTGAAAAATATTTTGCTAATAAATTTGAGAAAGAAAGAAACGAAGAATATATTTAGTCTTACAAAGGTTGTATCACTTTCTAGAGTTTAGTTCTTTGAGGATTGTGTGTCCCTTATTCTCTTGGATGAGTTTTAAAGCTATGCTTATGTTACCTATCTGCTTGTCGTAATTGAAAGGATGAGAACAATGGTCTTTTGAGATATCAAAATGTAAACCAGAAATACCTATAATGATTTTCAAGTCTTTTTAGCAATTGCTAGCAGCTAGTATGCAATGCTGTAAAATAGACACTCAATACATGTTTGCTGAATAAATAAATATAGACAGAAAACAAATTTATTCTGCTTTGTACCTGAGTGCAGCAGAAATAAGAGCAAGGAATGAAGTTACAGGGATGGAATGTTTCATCAATATAAAAATATACTGTTCCGGAAGTATAGCTAACCGAAAGTCAGGTAGGCTTACTGGTGAAGTAGTAAGTTCCAAGTTATTTAAGTAAAATGTTTAAGTAAAGATTTCAGGATTTAAACAGAGGTATATGTACTGCCTGAATGCTTATCCTTTTAATGATTATTTATATCTTTATAACTTAATGATTCTATAATATAGCAGGAATATCAAGTTTTAGTTTTGTACATCATGTAAAAGGGCTAACCATTAGCACATACTACACAGATGTAAAACATGATATGTCTTCTAAGTGGGTTTTTTTGTTGTTTGATTTTTTGTACTTTTCTGAAGTTAGAAGCAGGGAGACAGTCAGACAGACTCCCGCATGCCCAACTGGAGTCCACCCAGCATGCCCAGCAGGGGGCGATGCTCTGCCCATCTGGAGTGTTGCTTCCTTGAGGCCAGAGCCATTCTAGCACCTGAGACAGAGGCTCTAGAGCCATCCTCAGTGCCGGGGCCAACTTTGCTCCAATGGAGCCTTGGCTGCTGGAGAGGAAGAGAGAGATTAAAGAAGAAGGAGAGGTGGAAAGGTAGAGAAGCAGATGGATGCTTCTCCCGTGTGCCCTGATCAGGAATCAAAGCCGGGACTTCCACATGCCGGGCCGATGCTCTACCGCTGAGCCAACCAGCCAGGGTGGCTTTTAAGTGTTTCTAATATCACTTATTTTACCAGTCCCGATAGCATAAGGTAGCTGGGACAAAAACAAACATTACGTTTTTTCTAACTTTCCTAATCAATAGTATCTTGATTTCTAGGGAATTTAAAGTCTTGAATGACTTTGTCTTTCTTGCTTAAGTGTATCATCTTTCAGATCCCCCCAAGTGCTTGATTCTCCATGAAATTGGATAACAACACTCTTATTGGTCTTTCTTTGTTTCTCTAATGTGCCTTGTCTTATGAGATGTCTGAATCTCATCTGTAGAAGTGTGACTGTCCCATGTGGCATTTGAAGCATTTTGTGGAACAAAGTGGAAACCACTATTCTGCCGTTAGCTTTAGTTCATGAAGTTCCCTGAACTATGGCCTCTCTGTCTAGTCTCAACAGCTTTTGTCCCGTCCACCGATCTTTTCAACCTGCTTCTAAGCTCATGTAGAATTTGGGACTGTATTCCATTTGACTAGGTAAAAGAAAATTTTTAAGTTGCTTCCGACTTATGTTCTTTACAATTTACAGTAAAATCTCTCTCTAGATTTGAGGTTCCCCCAACAAAGGGAAAGACTGCATGTCTGACACCTCAGTCCTTAAACTCCATGGATGGCTCTCTCCTATTTCACCTTGGCAGAAATAATGGCTTTCTGTCATACAGGAAATTGCTTTGTTGCTATAGTAGCCTCTGAGTACATGACCAAACTAGTTATACTCAAGTCATGTAAAAGGAGGGTTCACAGGCCAAATTTTAGTCAGTACTTCACATGGTTTATTTAATTTAAAACACAAACTGTGACCCACAGTGAAAGAAATAGAGTTAAGTTAACCTACACTACCTAAGTTCTAGGTTATGCAGTGTTCACATATTCTATCTCTATGTGCTACATAAATCTTCTTATATTGTTGGATGAGGATCAGAGTTGAGATTTTGCAAGAGAGCCCAACAGATGGAAGGCACTGAGGCCAACAGACACTTGCTCTATTAGAGATAGATCTCAAGGACAGATACATCTAGTAATATCATATAGTTACCATTTGCCAATGACCTGCTAAGCTGCCATGGATTTTTACTTTAGTGTCTTCAAAAAAAACACAATTAAAATCAGAATGGGTATCACCAATAGATTCTGATTTAAGGTATCATGCACATTAATTGCCTTATTAACCTGATATATATTTAGTGCATCATGAAGACTTACTGTTTACTTTTTCTTTTCATTTCTATCATCACTCACACACATGTATTCCAATGACTTTATATGCATCTGATATAAGCAAAGATAGATAATTTAAGGGGACATGAAAATATCTATTTAGTATTTTAAAACATTATTTCATTAATTTTAACATTAAATATAATTATCTATGATCCGAAATGAATGAATGATTAATGTTTTTAGTTGATATATATTATGAACCTGTTTTGTGTCAGACATTATACTGGATATGGAAAATGCAACTGTAAACTAGACGGTTTCTTAACTCTTATTTCATAACTTTTATACAGTGCCAATGCCTATACAAATGTTTTGCAGTTACATAGACGATCTATTAACTTGAACTGATAACCTGAAACTTTCTAAATACCACAATCTGCTCTAAAAGGGGTATTAGACATAGTTTTGTTCATCAGGGGGCTTACAAAATAGCACACTTATTCTTTCATTAATCTATCCTAAAGAATATAATCAGGGATTGCATATGTTATGCTTTAAAAAAAATCTTTATTTGAATTCCAAATGGATTCTTAGATTAGGTAAAGTTGGAGGAATAGGCATCTGGGATATCAATGTAAAGGGGGAAAATTCTTAAATTTTTTAAACATGCAAAATTTTAGCACTGAATATATATACACACATATGTATATATTATGAACAGCCATTTTCTATATAGACTGTCATGCTCTTACTAACATGCTTTCTTTATTTTTTAATGTATGCAAATTTTGGGAAAAAGAAAGTGGTACCTAATAAGGCAATTTATCTCATATGTAATATATTTAAAATATGCAATGTTCAGTATTTATGCACACTTTTGATAATTACTGTGGAATTATATACAGTCCTAAGGTAATCCCAAAGTGAGAATAGGAGCAATAGAACACAAGATCTCTGTGTATGTAAATCCTGTTTTAAGCCACGAGTACTGGGATTGCTTATATATGCCAATAAAACCTCTACATAAGCAGAGGAAGCTCTTGGTTGTTATAAAATGCAAATCCTCTCTTAAGAAAAGAGCTGACTTGAAGCACTTTTATATCTGAGGATCACGCTGTCAGGATTTTAGTGTTCTCATAACCCAATTCTAATGAATTCTTATGATTTATTCAATAAGGACTAAAGGTCTTTTATGTAATCTCTACCTTGATGGATAATACAAGGTATAAGTATATCAGTTAGTTCTAAAATTTTACATAGAGATATTATTTTACTTTCATCTTTGAATAATCAAAAATTTAATCACAATTCCTTATTAAATAAATTACCATTTTCAAAATTAGTTTTATTTCTTAGTCCGATAATCTGTGTAAAATCAGCTAGAAAAAAATCCAAAAACTATCATTTCTCTTCAGGCAGATAAAAGTCATTTTAATTATGAAGGATGATTATTCTGAGGAAGTCAATTTATCCTTTATGGATTCCATTTTGTCCACAGAATTATGTAAATGAATACAGACTGGGAATTCAACACATAATTTTTAAGTATAAGTATCACCCCTTTTAATTTTTTTTATTTATTGAATTTCTATGATTTTATAATTTTCCAAAGCAGTTTAGCATCCTGCCTCTTTTTCTTAGCAAATTTTGTGCATATGTACTCAAATAAATAAAAATATTTATTCTTCCAGTTGATTTATCTAACTGAAATGAGATAGTTATACACATCAATATAGTCAATGTAGGATGAAACATTGGACCGTGGGATTAATTAATTTAGAATTTATATACTTGGAGTCTTGGTAGCTCACTAAAAAGTTAAAGTACATTTTATATATTTAATATGTTAACTAGACTCATTATAGTGATCATTTCTCAATATAAAAATATTAAATCGTTGTGCAATACACCTGAAATTGATATAATGTAATATGTCTATCGTATCTCAATAAAAAAGCTTAATATAATATAAATCTTTGTAAATTAACAGATGCTTAGAAAATGAATAACTGCAGTACCTGATAAGATATTGAAGCAGTTTTGGTTGTTAGGAATCAGTGGAGAAGCTGTTGGAGTTAGGCATAAGAGTTTCTGTGTTCTAGTATATGAAGGTCAGTCGTGTGATTTTTCTCTGGCTTCTGTGCTGTCTCAGATCATCAATACTTGTGCTTTTTTATTTTAGGAGATGTTTAAAATTATTTTATTATTTGTTAAATAATACATACAGAAATATATGTGTAGACTACATATGACCTATGAAGCACAAAAATCGTATTTATTTTTAAAATCTACCTAAAACATTCCATTCGATTTGTAATTAAAGCATTACCCATATAGACTTGTTCCTAATATTACCTTTTGTTTTCTATTACATAGTTTGTGCAAATAATCACTTATTAGCAGACAAGTATTAATAGATAATTTCCAACATTTTTCATTTCAAGCTATATAATGTGTTTAAGCATTTAAAAACTCCTCTTATTATGTCTTTCTTGATAAAAAAAATAGCATTTTATGGTATATAAGTTGTACTTTAATAACTCTGAGAAGGAAGATAAGAGAAACAAAGTTAAATCAAGGTTATTAATAGGGTTGTTAAATTTTCCATATATTTATCAGGTTTTCACATGCAGATCTATGAAAAACTGACAGTATTTTTAAAACCCCCAAATATGATGGTAGTATTTTTAACATATTTCTATATTTTTATAACTTTTGCTTTTCATATTTAAAATCTATTTTTAGGTACATATATTTTTCTGATGAGTGGAATATTTTATCATATGATGAATTTCTCTACCCTAAACTCTGTCTTAAAGATTAATGTTTCTGATTTAAATAGAATTTTTTTTTTTTGGCTAGCATTTATCATATTTTTCCACATATTTCAATCATACTGTAGCCTTATATTTTAAATATTTTTCTTATAAGTACATTATAGCAGTACTTTTAAAAAAATATATAACCTCTGTTCAGTGGTGGGATTCAAATAATTTAACAATAGGTTTCCTAACCTAATGACCGTTTTAACTATTAAAAATTATATATTGAAAGATAGTTTATTATTTAATGCTTTTAATACTTAAATGAGAATAATAAAAGAAATACCTAAAACTAAATTGTTATTAGAGTTTTAAAATATTAATTAAAAATCTTAAATAATACTTGACAAAAAACAATAAAACTATTATTTAAAATATTGCTTCTTTATTGTCATTCTTTTTTTTAATATTTTTTTATTTTATTCATTTTAGAAAGGAGAGACATAGTGAGAGAGAGAGAGAGAGAGAGAGAAAGGGGGTAGGAGCTGGAAGCATCAACTCCCTTATGTGCCTTGACCAGACCAGTGCAGGGTTTTGAACTGGCGACCTCAGTGTTCCCAGGTCGACGCTTTATCCACTGCGCCACCACAGGTCAGGCGATTGTCATTCTTATTTGCAATTGTTTGCACCTATGGACAGAGTGAACATTACTACAGCACTTAGAATACACTGTTGCACAGATGAACATTAAAAAAAAAGTAAGGAGTGTAAATTTGTGATTTCCGCATTGGGCAGCTGCCTTGGCACCCACCTTAGAGAGTACCCTGATTACTAGTGCCACTTTAACAACCGGTTCGCCAAACTCAACAACAAATTAGGTATCAGTTTTGCTGAACTGGTGTGAACTGGCTGATTTCTACCACATCCCTGTCTTGAAATCTATCTGTCTATCTATCATCTATCTATCTATCTATCTATCTATCTATCTATCTATCTATCTATTGTCTATCTATCTATCTATCTATATCTATCATCTATATATCTATCAATCATCTATCTATCTATCATCTATCTATTATCTATATATCTATCTATCATCTATCATCTATCTATCTATCTATTATTTATCTATCATCTATTTATCTATCATCTAGATCATATCATGTATAAACAGATAAATTTTTTAAATAATTGAACTTGTTTTAACCAGCGTTATTTATTTCCCTTCTGTACTGCTCTTTCTCTTTTGTTCTTTTTTCCTCTGTGTTCTGTTTAGATTTTTTAAAAAATCTCTTGCCTACTTTTGATTTCTTGTCCTCCCTCTAATCCAGTGTTATATCAGATCATCTATTCCTATTTACTATTTATTATTAATATTTTACTATACTTTCTTAGCCATACATACTTATTAAAGCATATAATTTCATCTTAAGACACCTTACCTCATCACTCTTACCATGAAAAAATATATAAGCTTTTCAACATTTATCATCATCACCTATCAATTTATATACCATATTCATCTATTTAATTTTCTCATTTTTGTAAGAGTCTGTTGAACATTATTATCTGAACAGTTTTTGTTTAACATATATTTCTACTAATTTAATTGATAATTATTTCTTCTTGTATTTTATTATTTCGATCTTAGGTCATTTTTTATTCCTGTTAAAGTACTTTCTTTTAAAGAAACTTTGATAAAGGCATTTCAGTGGTAACTGTCAGTTTTGGTTTTATTTTAAAATGCCTCTATTTTGTTCCCTTACTTTAAAGACAGTGCACAAAGTATTTGTTTGTTGAGGTAAAGTCAATATTAATTTTCTCTTTGATTAAGTGGGAGGCAGGGAGGCAGAGAGACAGACTCCCATATGTGTCCCCACCAAGATTCACCTGGCAAGCCCACTATGAGGCAATGCTCTGCACATCTGGGACATTGATCCATTGCTTGATAACCAAGCTATTTTAACACTTGAGGTTAGGCCATGGAACCATCTTCAGTGCCTTGGGCCAACTTGCTCAAACCATTCAAGCCATAGCTGCAGGACAATGAGAGAGAGAGAGAGAGAGAGAGAGAGAGAGAGGGAGAGAGAGAGAGAAAGGGAAGGGGTGGAGAAGCAGATGGTTGCTTCTCCTATGTGCCCTGACCAGGAATTGAACATGGGACTTCCGTATACCTGGCCAACGCTCTACTGCTGAGCCAACCAGCTGGGGCCAAGTCAATATTAAATTTACTTGCCTGTTTTTCATTAATAAAATAGCTGTAAGATTTTTTATCTTCTCATAGCTTTACCATATTAAAATTGTTTGTTTTGGTATTATTAGTGGATTATATAAAATTATTTCCTAACTTCAAAATATATATGTATTATAATACAGAAAGGTAATTAGGAGGTCAATTCTTCTTTTTAAATAAAGTGAGTATTTTGAAAGCCTAATAATATATAGATTTTTTGGTTTCTGATATCATAGTATTTATATGAAAGATTTCATATTTCATAGTACAATAGAAATATGAAATCTGCACCAAATAGAAGCAAAATCCTCCCAGTTTCTGATCAAATAATGTATAACACAAGTTTCTGATCAAATGATGTATAACACAAGTGGTGTATCTCTTAGAAAAAAAAAATCTTATTCTAACTTTGAAGCTTTGAGATAGTTCTTCATCTTACAGTTTTATTTATTCCATGTTCCATGTATTTATTAAAACTTTAGCAATTAATTCTAACATACTTAAGAATTCTCATATGTAGAATTTAATGAACAAAATAAACTTACAAACAAACTCATAGAGACAGACAACAGTGTAGTGATTATATGAGAGTAAAGGTGAGATAAATGGTGATGGAAGAAGACTTAACTTGGGGTGGTGAATACATAATACAATATACAGATGACATATTATAGAATCATACTCCTAAGACATATAATTTTATTGTCACTCCCAATAAATTTAATAATATAAAATAATTATGAGACTAAAATGAATAATTAATTACAAATGATAGAAGCAGATGTCTGATAAGAATGATCGGTGTGATGATTCTTTCTTTCCTGAGTCCAGAAAAAAATTGATTATTTTTTACAGAAAAGTATCAGGTTTATTATTGGTAAATAAAACTAAAAGTATCTCTCTATAGATTTGAAGTCAAGAGAAGTTTTAAGCTCAAACTTTCAGTCAGGCCAAACCAAGACAACTTAAGTCAAATACATAGTTTTCTCTTTAACAATTTTTCTGCAATGAAAACATGGCCCCCATCATCCTACCTCACATTATACAGGGTGCAAAACAGAAAAGGATTTTAGGAATCATGTAGTCTACATTCTTCAGAAAGGCAAACTAGCCCCAGAGTGGTGATGCAAATGATTGAGAGGTACAAATCCTGTTAACTTGTTAGTGAATCAAGAACAAAATTCAGTTTTCTCATAATACAACCTGCTTCTGTTCTTTCAGGAGCCACAAAGCAATGGAGTCTCAGTTTATTGATGTATGAAAGGTAGCTAACATTTACCATGTCATCACTGAATTCTCAGAATACTCATACGGTATTTACTGTTGATATCCCAATTCTTCAGGTAAATGAATTGAGTCACAGAAGAGTTAAGCAACTCACCTAAAGCTGCACAGTTGATGGCATGGCTACAAACCTGTAAGTCAGCCTTGGGAAACTGAGCTCTCAATGAACACCTAATATTGATAATTTATTGATCAAATAAGGAACTAACTTTGAAGAAAGATTCTTGGTTTTAAATCAGATGAAAATTATATTTGTCTTCAATTTTTCTATTCTTTGTTGTTACGGAACAAGCATGAAAGAGTTTAAAATAAGGTGTAGTCCTCTCCTGTTTTAGAAACGTCTATAAGAAGAATTAAAGGCATGAAAGCTGACTTTACCTCAGTTGGCTGGATTAGGAAAAAAAATACTGTTCTACCATGTGTCTCAGGGATGAGAGTCAGCTGGAAATGTGCAAATGTGGATTAAAAATATTGATAGAAAACAAATAAGAAAACAAAAAAACAACAAAATAAAACAACCACTTCGCACAAAAGCCCTGGGGAGATGGAGAGGAGAATGCCATCTCTAAGAGGCTGGCTGACTATAAAAGTCAGCTCCATTTCACCCCTTGAATGCAATCTGATCTCAGTAGGGAAGTTTTGCTAATATTTACTTCCAAGTCCCTAAAAGAAGGCACTGCAAGTGTCAGTGATTTTTAAAAATCACAATGCTAGATTTTTATTAAAGAACATGTTAAAATATAATAATAAGTCTGAGAGGTAGTGGCCCTTAAGTCAATTTTCAGTATATTCACTAAAGGCAGACAGTAAAATTTCATTCATTTTAATAAAGTGCTAAGAAAAATCACTGATTTTTAGGTAAAAACAAGAGAATTTTATCATTACATCTCCCAAGAAACACCACTGTTGGATAATTAAGATCCAGTAATAAAAAGGTATTTGGCTTGAACAGAGGCCTCAAGTAGAGATCAAATCAAACCTACCTACAAAGATGCTTAAATTGAACAGCATAGGTTTTTTAAATATTAAATTTATTTGTCCTCAGGTAAACAATACTTCAGTTGACTATGGGTACTACAACACCCATGTGCTTAGTATTTCCTGCCATATTTGGGCCCTAACTAATAATTGATGGGTTTCCTATCTCCTGTTTGGGTGTGGGATCTGTTCAAACAAATAATGATAAAGTCACTGAACTTTTATGAAATGTGTAGAAGAAATTTATCCTTAATTAAATGTGACCACTGTAATTAATGAGGTAGATGAAATCATTGGCTGCAATTTTTCTTCCCTCCCAGTAACTGTGTCCTATGCCAGGAAATATCTTGCTGCCATCCCTTCTTTGCCTCCTGTGTTTGAGTTTCAACATCTGACATGCTCTCCCAATTAGAGTAAGGCAGTACTGACAGTGTGCTAAGTCTGAGCCGAGGCCTCAAGAAGCCCTGTGTGTTTTTGCTTTCTCTCAGGTACCTCTGCTATTAACTGTGATTACAATACTTCTGGGCTGATCACTAGTTTTAAGAGGAGAGAGACACAAATGATGTGTTATGGATGTGTATTTAAAAAATAATCATGTTCAAACTTACAGGACAGGAAAAATATTACAAATTAAATCCCTAAAGATTACACCTTACGTATCAAATTAGAAAAGAAAAAATACTGTATGCTTAGTATGCTTCCGGTTTTGGAATTGAGAGTGAAGGTATGGTGTGTCCATAAAGTCATGGTGCACTTTTGACAAGTCACAGGAAAGCAACAAAAGACAATAGAAATATGAAATCTGCACCAAATAGAAGCAAAAACCTCCCAGTTTCTGTAGGATGATGTGGCAGCATGTGCGCATGCAACAATGATGACATAACACCATGTATACAGCGGAGCAGCCCATGGCCCTGCCAGTCGAGATGTGGATGGTACAGAGGAAAGTTCAGTGTGTTCTGTGTCTCACTAAATTCGAATTTGTGACCAAAGTGCAACATGAATATCGGCGTGTTTATAACAAAGCGCCACCACATAGAAATAACATTACTCGGTGGGATAAGCAGTTGAAGGAAACCGGCAGTTTGGTGGAGCAACCCCGTTCTGGTAGGCCATCAGTCAGTGACGAGTCTGTAGAGGCTATGTGGGGTAGCTACCTAAGGAACCCTAAAAAATCTGTGCGTGCGTGTGCTCGACAATTACACCTAAGAAGACTACAGTTCATAAGGTGTTAAAGAAACATCTCTGTTTTATGGGGTACAAATTGCGGCTGTTGCATGCTATCAAACCTGCAGATAGACCCATACGATGCACGTTTGCTACAGATACGAGATCGACAATGATGCAAGATTTTTGCAGAAGATTGTGTTTAGCGATTAGGCAACCTTCCATATCTGTGGACATGTTCATTGCCATAATGTCCGAATATGGGCTGCTGAACATCCTCATGCCTACACCCCTAAAGTGAATGTGTGGTGTGGCCTGATGCATGATAAGGTGATAGGCCCTTTTTTTTTTTTTCTTCGCGGAGCAGTCTGTAACGGCAAACACCTATCTTGACATGTTGGAATTGTATGCAGTGCCACTATTTCCAGAAGGTCTCATCTTTCAACAGGACAGCGCTCCTCCACATACACCACCATTGTTAGTGAGTTTCTGGATAGAACATTCCCCCAGCAGTGGATAGGCAGGGGTTCTGTCAAGCCATGGCCAACACGATTCCCGGATCTGATGCCCTTAGACTTTTACTTTTGGAGTTATGTGAAGCAACATGTGTACATTGAATGTATCAATGACATTAATCACTTAAAACAGAGAATTGCAGACATTATTCACTCTATTACACCAGACATCCTTACCCGTGTGAGGCAAGAACTTCACTCTCATTTGGATGTGTGTAGAGCAACAAGTGGAGCCCACATTGAACTGCACTGAATAGGTATGAAACTTGAAGAATTTTACTTTTATTGGGTGCAGATTTCACATTTCTATCGTCTTTTGTTGCTTTCCTGTGACTGGTCAAAAGTGCACCATGACTTTATAGACACACTGTATGCTACTAATCCATATTTTTGTAGAAGTGTAGATTACTTCTACCTTTCTGAAAGACAATTTGAAATAGAATATCAAAAGCATTTATAATATTTATAAGATTTTTTTAATCTAACCATTCCACATGAAAAAATTTTTTGTAAAGTAAGACTGCAGAGACCCAAAGTATACAGATCTTCATCAGAGCTTTGTTTATAATAGGAAAACATTGGAACAAAAATAGATAATTGAATTTAAATAATGACCTAAAAACATAGTTGAGTCTATAAAGCTATTAGGAATATTGTCAAAAAAGTACATGTACTGACTTACAAAGAAGCAGGAATAAAATTACTTAAATTGCAAGGAAAAGAAAGTCACAAAATGAAATCTACAGTATTATTACACTTTTTGTAAAAAATGATTCAAATACAATTTATGTAGAAATCAGAAGTCTATACTTCAAAATGTGAAAAAAATGACATAATTTTTTTATTAATGATTATCTGTACATGCTAATATTTTGTAAATGTGCATTACTCATGTAATGGCATGGATTTTTTTATAGGTGATTCACTGTGTTAGAGTATATCAAGTTCAGGTGAAGTATCCTCAGCTGTAAGCTAAATCTTAGAATTCCATTTATAAATTTTTCTTGTATCCAGAACTCTCTTCCCTTATAACCATCTCCACTCTTGATTCCACTCTATTTTGCTTGAGTTGAACAGTCATAGAATCCTTGGGTCTTGGTTTTCTCTGCTGCATAAACTGCTGAATAGAAAAAGGTAAAAGAAGCAATCTGAATTTTTTAAATTCACTATTATAATCATAATAAAAGTTTTTGCTTCTCATTTTCTTTTTCTAAGTATTCATATTTCAACTTTCCTAAATTATCCATTTATCCTTATAATAATTTCATTGTCTACTAAGAAGAACTTTAGATCATATATTTAACAATAAACATTTGGCAGCCTTAAATATTACAATCCTATTTACACTTCTTGTTGACTACTGTAAACATTAAGAGATAAAGGTAGGCAGTTTGACTTTGCTAATGAACTTGCAAATATGAAAATTAATTTCACAGTTTCATTTTGTTTTCTAAGAAGAGGCATTAAGTAAAAAGTTTTTAACATTATCTAGGCAAACAACTGCAAAGAATTTAGGTTAGAAAAAAAGGGTTAATCAACCTTGAGTGTAGTCATTTTCTCATGTTCTTCCCGGCTATGAAATGTAATCAATTACCAATCTTTTACAAGAGCTATGAGGTATGCCAATTCCACTCGGTGTTTTGACAATATAGAACAGTGGTAGTTAACCTGTTCCCTACTACCCACTAGTGGACGTTCCAGCTTTCATGGTGGATGGTAGTGGAACAACCAAAGTATAAATAAAAAGATAAATTTAACTATAGTAAGTTGTTTTATAAAGAATTATTTTGCCAAACTTAGTGAAAAATCCTACATAAAGTATTTGGTAAGTAATTATTATTATATGCTTTAACTTGGTATAACTCTGCTTTATAAATTTTATAAAGTAAAGTTACTTCTCTACTTTATAAATCACCATTACTGTGGAAGTAGTGGGTGGTTAGAAAATTTTACTACTAACAGAGATACAAAAGTGGGCAGTAGGTATAAAAAGGTTGACTACCCCTAATATAGAATTTTACTTATTTTGATTAAGTTTTTTTCCCATCTTTTCCTTAAGAGTGTTCATATTTACTTCAATTTTTAAACTGACAAGGATTTCTTTTAACAAAAACTTCAGTTATTGAACTTAGAAAAAATTTCTTATCATTTTAAAATATCAACAATATGGAGGGACCTGGAAACTATTATGTTGAGTGAAATAAGCCAGGCAGAAAAAGAAAAATATTATATGACCTCACTCATTTGAGGAATCCAAGGAACAATGAGAACTGAGGAAAGGAATTGAGATAGAAAAGGGATCAAAGGGACCAGAGGAAAAGAGGACAGAGGGAAAGGGGATGATAGAATGGGATAAACCTGAAGGGAAGGGGAGAAGACGCTGAAGGGAGGGGGGCAAGGGAGATGTAGAGGGAAATATGAGGGCGGGGGGATGCAGTTGGGGTTACCCTAGAACTTTGGTTCTTAACCTGGGTTCTAACGAACCCTAGGGGTTCGATGAGTCAGTTTCTGGGGTTCGGAGAAGCCTCTGCTGCGGAGGCCAGAATAAAGTAATACCATAATTTGTTGTGAGTTCATGCACTTCGTTGGTTTTGTTCTTTGAGCAAGGTGATGTTCATGCACGGTTCATTTTGTGCACCAGTAAAAAAAACATACCTATGTCTTGAATTTGGAAAAAAATATCATATTTTATTTATCACTAAAGAAGTGTTCGGTGAATGCGCATATGAAACTGTTGGGTTCGGTACCTCAAAAAAGGTTAAGAACCACTGATGTAAACACAATTAATTAAATAAATTAAAAAAAATCAAAGTACAGATTCACTCTGTTTTTTTATGGCATTAGTTTGATTTTAGTTTTTTTCTGTAGTTCTCAGTGTGACAAGATACCAAGAAAAAGTAACACTGTTAGCATAAGCAATGCCATTTTGTATCTTGTATCTTTGAAATCA
This sequence comes from Rhynchonycteris naso, assembly GCA_037038555.1. NCBI lineage: Eukaryota > Metazoa > Chordata > Mammalia > Chiroptera > Emballonuridae > Rhynchonycteris > Rhynchonycteris naso. The sequence goes on from CM072997.1 coordinate 150,795,116, forward strand.
CCATTTTGAAATATTTGTATTTTTTGTAAGTGCAAACTTGAAAACTAAGATAAACTGCAAGTTGTGCCATCCGCAAGTTGTTTTAACATGTCAGGAACTTATATAACAGGAACTCCCTGATAAGCTAACTGCCCCCAGTCCGCTTCTGTATCTGCCGCTTGCACCTGCTAAGCTTCCTTATCTAAACTTTGTGGTTTTCACCTTTATAAACTCTGCACCCCAAGTATTTGGTGTTGCATGATTTGGGTCTGTAACCCCCGTGCAGCCAGCCAGATTAATAAAACTCCTCTTAAATTCTTCTGTAATTTTGGTGTCTTTCTGGAACTCGCTGGTCACTTTACAACATCAGAAGAAAATAGACTTTAAGTGTATAAAATAATTAAAAAGAACCTAAAAAATAATGCTGTCTGTTTTTTTAAGAATATCAATATTTTCCTATTTTAAACTACCAAAATAATTATAAATAAAAGTCTATGATACATAGGAATAAAATCCACTTATAGGAGTCATAAGGCTTCTAATACTTATTAATGTAGAGGTAGGAATTTATCTCAGGAATAGAAACTTCACTATTTCTTATAGGATTCTAAGTGTAAATTAATGGTGTACAAGTATTTAATATTTTCCCAAAAAGATTTTGGGAAGTATGAACTTGACAGTTTAAAGAAAACATCAGATATAACTAGAATTTGATAAATTTTTCACATAAATTGACCTTTTTCTCTCAAAGTTGAATTAATATTATAAGTCAAATTATTTTATTTTGCCAATGTAAAGTAATTATATACTCACTTTAGTTATATGACTATCATGAACTAACCAGCTGTATGACTTTTGAGATACTAAATTTTCAATTTTACATTTTCAATCATGAAAGAGGTTTAACTATAACTTCAAGAATTCATTTATTCAAATATTCATTTATTCTGTTCTTTATTTCACAGGTATTTTAGAGTTTCTGCTTATGATGGATCCTGAAGATAGCACCACAAAGAAAAATGGCATAGTGTTTGCCTTCTCAAAACTTACCTACTTATAGAAAACCAACCCTCAAACTATTGCAGTACATTTGGTTCTTTCCAAAATGTCCAGAGATACATTATGTTTATATCAAAAGGTCCTTGATGTTTGGCCCAGTTCAAAATCCAGGGTGACAATTAGCCCATAGTTAATATAAATCTAGCTCTTCTGCAAGATTTTCACCCCGACTCATCTACCTAACACAATGAACCACTACTGGCGAGGCTACTGAGGCAAGAAGGGCTATTATTGTTCATATAGCCACAATACAGTTACTGGACTGATATAAAATGATTATAATAAATTATATATATATATATATATATATATATATATATATATATATATATATATATATATATATATATAATTTTTTTTGAGTATGACAGAGGAGTGGGCAGACAGGAAGGGAGAGAGATGAGAAGCATCAATTCTTTGTTGTGGCACCTTAGTTGTTCATTGATTGCTTTCTCATATGTGCCTTGACTGGGGGGCTACAGCAGACTGAGTGACCCCTTGCTCAAGCCAGTGACCTTGGGCTCAAGCTGGTGAGCCTTGCTCAAACCAGTTGAGCCGGCAACCTCCAAGTTTCCAACATGGGTCCTCCATATCCCAGTCTGACGCTCTATCCACTTCATCACCACTTAGTCAGGCAACATGATAATATTTTTTATGTATTAACCTTTTAAACCTAAAGTATAAATTCATGTATAGACTATTGGAACTCTGGGATGGTTTCTAAGCATAGGCATTTCGGACTGGACCAAATACCAAGCAAGAATCTATGGAATGGACATTTCAGACAGGATCAAATGTTTGCTAATACCAAGAGTAACCATAAAACAGCACAAATGGCAGGTATATAATAGGGTGCCGTGAAAACACTGAGGAATGGCAACTGACTCCCTGTCCAAAGGAGACTTACCAGAGAAAGATGATATTGTTCACATATATGAATTCTACCTCTTCTCCCCTTCAGTCTATACCTATTGACTCTGGAGGTCTATGACTGAACTCTAAAGATACCATGTTTGAGGTTAACAGGGACGCAATATTGGCAATTTTCTAAAAGACAAATTGATGATGTTAAAAATGTTTTTATATTTGGTCTAATATGTGTATTCTGGAAATTTATATTCAATAGGAACATATATATATATATAGAAATTTATGCTCAACAATATTTACTATTATAATAAATGTTGGTAAAAACTCAAAAGTGGGGGATTAATAATAAATTACCAGGATACATGAAGTTAAAAATTCTATGCTCAAATAACTAAAATAACATAAAAAATAAAATGAGACATAGCTTTTCTACAATGAACATGTATCATTTAAATACTAAGAAAAATAATATAATTAATTCTTTTAGAAATAATTTACTTTGAAAACATATGTATACCATTTGTATTGGACCATTCCATATGTTTGGGAGGTATACTTAACTCACTAATATTCTAATCTATCAAAATAATTTATAGGGGATGGGGGAGGAGGTAAAGAGGGACAGGTATACAGTGATGGAATATGATTTGACTTCAAGTAATGGGCACACAGCACAATCAACAGTTTAAATGCTATAGAGATATTTATCTGAAACCTATGTACTCTTATTGATCAATGTCACTCCATTAAATATAATTTTTAAATAATAGTAATAGAAAAAGAAACTAACACACTTGAGAAAAAACAGAAATTAACTTTTTAACTGAAAAGAAGTCTGTGTAGGGAAAGAAAAAGAATTCCTATTTCAGGTGGACTGGTTACTCTAGACATCTTTTTGAAAAGCTATCTAAGGCTGAAAAGAGAAATAGATGAAAAGAATTAGACATACATTTCACAATAGGTCTCTGCAGAAGATCACTGTTTGGCTACACAACTCAGAAATTGAGTTATGTGTTTGAAAAAAGGAATATGATAGCACCTCATTGAGTCTATTTTACAAACTTGCAGAAAAAAATTTGGCTATGTTAGCAGCTCCTAATGTGGTAGAAATTTGTAAAATTGGGAAAAAATGAGTGCTGAACATTTATTGAGTATTTTAACTCTCGGAAGATTTAGACCTCAGTAATTTACACCCATTATCTTGTTTAATCCCTGCAACAACAACAGCTCCCTGAGCAAGTTTGCATTAATCTTTTTATATTGACCAGGCTGCGGTTCAGACATATCAAGGTACTCTCCCAATGAAAGGCAATGTCTGTGACAGGGCTATAATTGGAAACCAGGATGCATGAGTCTGCAACCTGAACTGTTATAGAGTACACATTATGATGATACCTACCTTAATTATTAAGAAACTAGGGTTCTTAATCATGAATGAAACTGAGTGATTGCATCCAGCATAAAATGTCATACATCTACTAAAACTGCTGCTGATTTTCAAATCTATGTGTCCTAATGATACATATCATATTTTTCCCCACTACATTTAGCTGTATGCATGGTATGCAATGTTATTTTGGTTTCCTACAAAGGTGGAGTTTAAAAAGTAAGTAAAAGGCAAGAATGTTTGGGGGATACACTGTTCCTGATAATTTTCCTGTTAGCCTGTGAACTCCCTAACTTGAAGGAATAAGCATGCTTTATGGTTGACTTGGCCTAAGTCTCTGAAAGCTGATTCCATCTATTTAGGCTCTGTTCAAGTCCTTTCCTGACTCATCCTTTAGACCCTTTCATGTCATCTCCGGGGCTACAAGGTGGTGCCATCCTGGGCTCCAAATCTTTCTCATCCTCAGATTCTTAGGTCAAATGGAGCAATGTAAAATTATCTCTGGTCTGGTGTATCACAAACAAGTCAAAATCAATTTTAAATAAATAAAAAGACATATGAAAACTCAAACAATATCTTGTCTAGTTAGTTAGAAACAAAACAACAATAGCAGCAATAATAACAGAGACATTACCTGTCAATTTCTCAATGGTCTTCTTATCTTGTTCAACTGGAAAACAAAACTTGCATATAGACATGAGACAAACAACATTCTATACCTGATAAATGAAAATAATGAATTTCCTCTGCTTGTTGAAAGTGGGCCATCCATAACTAGATCATCACTGAGGTGGAAACCAATCATCACTTATCCTACATTAATGTCATGATATTATGACTGTGATTCTCAATGGCCTGCTGCACACAGCAATTCTTATAAATAAGCCCCCTCATTCAGAATGCCATAATATGTACTCAGGAAACTGGCAGAGGCAATATAAATATTGATCATCATCATAATTATAGTTTATATTGGCATAATATTCTCCTTATGAAGCATTTAAATGGCTCTGAATATTTTCCTCAAATTTGTCTTAATTCAAATATACTTGTGACTGGTGTTTATCCCTACCGTGGTCTGAAAAATGAATTAAAAGTATAAACACGATTTGTGTTGGGGAAGAAGATAATGTCTTACTTACTTAAGAAACAAGCTGGTGATATAGTCCTTTAAAAAAACCACTTAGCACGTATTTATAATGTAGTTGTAAATATTTCATGAGTAACAAATTACTTTCATTTCTCATTCAAGCATGTATGGTTGTTTTTTTCTTGGATAACCATGAGAGTAGTTTCTTGAACTTCTATTAGTCTATGGTCTGAATCAATGTTAATAGTATTTATTTATAGATATTGTCCATTTCAAACTTTTTTTCTTTTTCTGATTCTCCTTTATATTTTTACTCATTGCAAATTTTGAAATACAGTTAGACTTCAAAGTAGGCTTTTTAAAAAATTTGGAAGCTGTATTCTAAATGGACTTTATTTTATATTGAGGCCACATCATTATTTCTATATTTAGTCTCTCTTCTGGGATCTGCCCATCTGCATTATTACTTTCCCTTTCTCTGTCAGATCATCAAACACACATGTTCCAGCATTTCCCATCATAAAACTAACCTTGACTTTGGCATACTTGCTTCAACATCAATTCCTTATACACAAAGAATTTCTGAATTCACTTTCTTACCATCTATTCTCTCTTCCATATTTTCTCGTCCATCCTTATTTCTCACTATGCTATTGTTCTTCTCAAGGTTATCAAAAATTCTTAAGGTTGGCAATTAAGGTATATATTACACATGTGGGCCATGGCCTCTCAGTGGCTTCTGCCATAGGCTGACCCCTTTTTCATGATATACTTCCTTTGTCTTCTATGAAAGCCTCTCCCTTAGTTTTCCTCCCTCATTCCCAGGAGCCCCTTCTACATCTTTTTAGCTCACGTCTTCTCTACAAATATTTCTTAAATTACTTAACTCTGTTTCACTAAGGTCTTTTCTTCCCTTGTGGTATTATCTTGTGTCTTTCTCTTGTGTCATTTTTTCATTGTGCTTGACTCTTGTTCTGTGTCTTTCTGTGCATAAGGTGGAACAATTACCTCTCCCAGCCTTGAAGGAATGGCATTGTGTAGACGAGACTTATTGCTCAACCCATACTCAGCTCTTGCTTGTCTCTCAAACCTTTGTGCCCGTCCAAGAAGTCTATTATATTTTTAATGAATGATGGTAGTTGAAGTGTGCCAAGACCTGTCTGTCCCTAAGGGTTGCATTTCGGCACCTAGGTTCAGACTGACTGGAAGCCAGACTCTCAGGTAGCAGCTTTTAGAAGTACAGCTAGTGCTCAACTTACGACCACGATCGGTTCCGACAGACCGGTCGTAACAAGATTTGGTCGTAAGCTCAGTAGGCTATATGTACAGTACTGTGAAATGATGTTATAAAAATCTTTAAGTCATATTTTATCATAATTTTCTTTCATTATTGTTATATATCATAATTTTCTTTGTTCATTTTATGCCATTTGTATCATCTCTACACCATTTTGTTTTTTATTTTTACATTCATCAGGTTTAAGTAAAACACTGCATTACCAGTACAACTGGCTTACTATTTGCAAAACATACAAAATTACAAAATACAGGTGCATACAAAAACTGCTCCAGATGCAGAGCAGTCATGGCTAGCGATTGTGGTCATAAAGTCGAATGGTCCTAAGTTACATAGGTCGTAAGTCAATCAATACCTGTATGCACATTTATATAGTCAGTCCTGTGGGGCTGCAAATGTGAGGGGATCTGGAAGTGTCCCCTGGGTGACAGTCATATGAACTACAAGGACACCAGATTTGAAAACTAGGGTCTAGGTGTTTCAACGTTCCTCTTCAGGAGACACTGGACTCTGGACCATGGCCAGGAGAGAGCAGGGAGGGTAGCCCACCTTTCTAGGCCTCCAGAAAGGATTACAGTCAACTTTCACTTAAAAGCTTATCTCTTAGGCTGCAGCTATGATAAGTTAATAGGCCACTTTCATAAAAAGACTGAGCTCATGGATCTGTTGCCTCTTGCTGTGCTTTGCACATAGTAGCCATTTAATGATTCTGTCTCTATCATTTGCAGTGCTGTGAGACCCAAGCATAAGCCCTGCTGGCCGCCAGGGCCAGGAAGTGTGGAGGTGTCTCCTGGTGGCAGCTGCGCACATCAGGTGGCAGCTCCTTCCTGGGAGGTGGGGTGAGCTGGTGTAAGTCAAAGGCAGAGAAAAAGATGGTACCACCTGTCTCTGTCCCATGAAAGCATCTGGTTGGGTATCCAGATGTGTGCCAAACCAGTAGCTTGCTCCTCAGGCTGAAGCTCCTGGTCAGGCTGATGGGCCTGTTCCACAGAAAGACTGGGGGTGTTTCCGTCTTCTATTCCTGCAGTGTTCTGGAGGCTGTTGTCAGCCAACAACTGTCCTTTTGGTGGTTATTGTCCTATGGGAACCAGGATACAAGACCCTTTAACCTCCAGAGCCAGATTATCAAGGGTTGTCACCTGGATGGCAGCACCAAAATCAGGGTACCCAGTGCATGTAAGAGCTCCCCTCTGGGACTTCCTGGCACTTCAGAGCCTGGCGAGGGCAGAGGGTGAAGATGGCACCACCTGGAAAAAGAAAAAGGAAAGAGATGGTGCCCTTGGCTAGAGCTAGACACAGGGATGGTGCCCGTCCGCCAGCCCTTTGACCTCTAGATGCACTAAATTGTATGACGGCTCCTTCAGCTGACACTGTGATAAAAGCAGGTGAGCCTCACCGACATAAAGTTGAGGTGCCTCTGAACTGGCTGCCTTTGCGCTGTGCCCTGGGCAGATGAGTCTACACATGAGCCCTTTTAGAGTACTTTCTCTGTTGCTACAGTTGTGGGTCTTGGGGAAAATGTGCCCCATTGGTTTTCAAGGCTAAATGTCTTGGGGCTCATCTCTCAGGTGCAGGTCTCCATAGTTAGAGTGCCCCATGTAAGGCTTAAAGCCTTGCAATCATCAGGGAGAAGCTCTAGGTTTTCAGTTCTCCGGATAGTGGGGGTGATGCAGTTTATAGTGAGATACAATGTATCTCTTTGTATGTTTCCACATGCACCTTCTTTCCTTCACCCAGAGCATAGATGTTGGTTAGAAAGATTTTAGTTTTTTTCCAGAGATGCTTGTTCCATATATGGCTGTGGGTGAAGGTAAGACCTGGATTTTCCTACATTACCATCCAGAACCAGGATCTCCGTCCATCCCTATATATTGTAATTGCTGCCGAAACTCCAGAGCTCTGGCAGAGATCCTATGTAGTCTTATATATTTCATCTTGCCTCATTGCTTTAAATACCATCTAAAGAGGCTTCTTACCCTAAATCTGTATTTTTAGCACTGACCTCTTCCTTGAGTTTCAGACTCAAGTACCCACCTGCTTAACTGACAACTCTCCTTGGATGTCCAATAAACCTCCCAAACTTACTGTTTGCCAAACTGAAACAGTGCATCTGTAATCTCCTTAAATATTTTCTGCCTCATTTTTACAAGCAACACAACTATTTACTGAGTTTCTCAAGTCAATATAATTTCCATAAATCCATTTAGAAAGAGTGAAATTTATCTCCAAAATAAGTCTGAGTTTTGTCTATCCTTTCTATTTCATTGCTGTGACTCCAGTCCAAACTATCCCTGCTGAAAATTCTGCTATTGGTCATTCACATCTAATCATGACCTTCTCTCTAACCCATTACTCATATAGCAACCATAGTGAAATTTTATTTTTTAAAATTTTATATATCAATTACAGTTTGCATTCAACTTTATTCTGTATTAGTTTTTGGTGTACAGTCTGTTGGTTAGGCAACACATACTTTACAAAGTGTTCCCCCAATATTTTAGGTATCCACCTGGCACCACACATAGTAATTACAATATTATTAACTATATTTGTATGCTGAACTTTATACATCCCCATGTCTATTTGTAACTATCTATCTTCACTTCTAATCCCTTTACTGTTTTTACCCAACTCTAAAACCCCCTACCTTCAGTATCCATCAACCTTTTCTATATATTTGTAGGTATTATTCTTTTCTTTTCTTTTTCCATTTATTTTGTTCTTTAGAATCTATGGTACTTGTCTTTCTCTGTCTGGCTTATTTCACTCAGAAAGCTCAATACTAAACAAACAAACAGACAACCCAATAAAAAAAGTGGGCAGAAGAACTTAACAGACAATTCTGCAAACAGGGCTTACAAATAGTCAATAGGCACATGAAAAGATGATCAACATTACTACTCATCAGAGTAATACAAACTAAAACCATAATGAGGTATCACCTCACATAATTCAGAAAGGCCATCATCAACAAATCATCACAAAGCAAACAAGGTTTGGCAAGCATGTAGAGAAAAGGGACCTTAGCACACTATTGTTGGGAATGCAGATTATGCAGCCACTATAAAATACTGTAGAGGTTCCTCAAAAATAAAAAACTGAACTCCCTTATTACCCAGTGATTCTACTTCTGGGTATATATTCGAAGAAACCCAAAACACTGATTTGGAAAAATATATGCACCACTATGTTCATTGCAGCATTATTTACAAGAGCTAAGATATGAAAGCAACCCTGTTGCCCATTGTAGATGAGTGGATAAAAAAGAAGTGGCACATATACAATGAAACATTACTCAGCCATAAAATACAATGTAATCTAACCATTTGCATAGTGGACCTAGAGAGTATTCTATTAAGTGAAATAAGTAACAGTGAGCTCGTTAATAACAAAATTTAGAACTGTTTCCCAATTTAAAACCCTTTCATAGCTTCCCATATTCATAGAATAAAACACACAGTTCCAACGAGGCACTTCAAAGCCTACATTTCTCCTACATTTTGTACCACAAACACCATCTTCCCTGATATTCACTAACACAAGCTTCCTTTCTGTACCTCGAGCTCACCAAGAATTTTCCTGCTAAGGAGTCTGCTGCCTAAAACACTCTTCCCATGGCACTTTGTCTTCTTGTCTCAGCTCACAAATGGCCTCTTTATAGAGAATTTCCCTAAGTGCAATGTGTAAAATACCCCATCAGCAAAAACCTCCATCTTACCCAATTATTCTCTAACATATCATTCTATTTCCTTCATATCACTCAACAGTTCTGCTTTGTAGTATCTTGCATGTATTTAATTCACTTATTGATCTTCTACTAGGAGGGTGCATGTTATGAATTCTACCACAACAGGCAACTTGTTCTTTAATCATTTTTGCCCTCACCTGTCACATAATAGTTATTCAATAAATGTTCATTGAATGAACAATAAGTCTGTCTTTATCACATTTCACTTAACCTTACTTTGTCCATTCACAAGCATTAATTGAGAATGTTTTATATGTGGCAGTTAGTAAGGAACTAACACACTGGGGAACAAAATTTTTGTTGCATCCACAAAAACATTTGTTCTTGCCTAATTCGAGTGTGCTGATCTCAGATCTGACATTAGTTTTTCTCTGTAAGCTAGTTTTTTTACAATTCAAGATTTTAGGTTTTCATCTTATTGTAAAATTTTCAACATTTATTTAACATAATGAAGTAGAATGTCTTCTTGGGCATCATCTTGGTGAAAATATAATAATTTATATAATGCAGTAAATACACTAATACAATAAGAGATATGGTTGCATCAGAATTTGTCTACAATTTTGAAACAGAACATATTAAAACACTTATATTAATCATAAAATTGGCGCAAAACATTTAAATTCTATTCAGGCAAAAATTTGCGTTTGTAGCTCTTGCGTTTGTTTACTTGTTGAGGACAATCACGTTTGATGCTCCAGCAGTAGTCTGCCATCATATTTCTGACCCATCGCCCCTGATAATGCTCTTCCATTATCTTCAGATCTTGATGAAAGCATTCTCCCTGCTCATCACTAACAGCTCCAAGATTTTCTGGAAACTTATCAAGGTGACTATTCAGGAAGTGAATCTTAATGCTCCTGATACATCCAATGTCGCAGAAAGCCAACAGCATGCTTTTGAACCAGAAGTTCATAGTTTTCTGCTTTTTTGTTGCCATGGAAGTTCTTTGTAACTGCCACAAAACACTGCCATGCTGCTTTCTCCTCCTTATTCATCTTTCTGGCAAATTCTTTGTCACGTATGAGGGTACAAATTTGAGGTCCATCGAATACACCTGCTTTTATCTTCTCAAAAGACAAGGTAGGAAAAGCAGAAATAATATGTTGAAAGCATTCACTTTCTCTATTCAAAGCCTGAACCAACTGTTTCATTAAGCCAAGTTAGTTTGATGTGAAGTGGGGCAAAAATTATCCTGTCTTGATTAACTACAGGTTCATTCACAATATTTTGCATCCCTACTTCCAGACCTTCATGTTTCTGCCACTCCTTTTGTGTCCAGTGTTTCTCCCAAGCTTGGCTGTCCCACAAACACAGAAAGAAAGGATATTTTGTGAAACCTCTCTTGTCCTAGCAGGAAATTTACCATTTTAAGATCCACACAAATGATCCAGTTATGTTCCTCATACTTCAGAAAATTGAGGACAATTTTGCTGTCATTATAATCTTCTTGCAGATGAGTTGAATAACCAATTGGAACTGCTACATAAACATTACCGTTGTGTAGGAGAACACATTTCAGACTCTGTTTAGAACTGTCAAGAAATAATTGCGATTCTCTTGGACTGTAAGTGGTAACACCTAGCTGGTTGAGTAGAAGACTACTGATATCATGACAGTAAACAAAGTGTTAGTCTTTGGAAAAAAAGTCCACAAAAATTTTGTTCACGCTTCCTGAAATGAAATACTTTAGCTGACCCAGTAAGTACATTCTTTTTTGAAGCCTGGAAACTAATAACTCAGCTTCTTTCTTTGGTAGGCCCAAATCTCTTACTAAGCCATTCAATTCTGGTTGTCTAAACTGCTGAGGGGTTAATGACTGCTTGGCATCAGAAGAAAATCCTTCAGATTCTACAACCATTTCCTCATGCATCTTATCAAAATACGCTTGATCACCATGTTCACTTTCTTCATCCTTAGAAGAAATAAAACCGTTGAAAACTGAAACCTGGAGTGTCTCAGAGTGTGGGATAGGTCGTTTTGCTGAAGGATTATTAGGATATGCGATCATATGCCATTTTTTCTTGCTGATGCCTTTTGTATGGATCAGACAGAAATTACAGTCACTGCTGTGGTCCTTAGGTTCATGCCAAACCATGGGAATACCCAAAGGCATTCCTTTGCGTTTGCCTTTTGTCTAGTCACGAAGCATTTCCTTACAACTATGACACACAATATGAGGAGCCCGATTCTTATCTTGATCGCCAAGGGGAACTTGAAAATAGGCAATATATGTACGTGTCACAAATAATGAAATATTATGCCTTTGACAAAGTTGAAGTGTATAACAGCCAAATATATAACAGAAGGTATCAGGACTATTCTTACATTTATGCCTACTCAAAGAAGCCATGATTCAATCTTAAAACAAAATAAGAGGGTGTTTTTCTCAGATAATAATTTTTTTACATTTAAAAACAACTACAATTATGTAAAAGTGATGTTTGTAAAACATTAATTGCCTTGTGGTTATGTTCAGTCCAAGAGTCATTGCCCTTTAACTCCAATTTAAAAACCAATGCATGCCATTAACTGTAACAAAATGAAATTAAAATTGCATAAGAACTAGAGTATGCACCAAAAGACAGATTTCAGATTTGGAATCAGCGATGCAGAAATATATAGAAAAAGTTCTAAAACCTTATGCCACAGAAAATAAAAAAGAAATTGTTCCCAGTGATATCAATCAAGAATAGAGATCAGCATACTACATCCCAAAGACAAATTCTTGCTGCCTGCTTTTGTAAATAAAGTTTTATTGCGATATAGTCATGCCTATTCATTTATTTGTTGTCATTGACTGCTTATGTGCTATTAAGTCAGAGTTCAATAGTTGAAACAGAAGCTGTCTGTCCTGGCTGGGGCAGTCTAAAATATTTGCTACCTGGTCCTTTGCAAATAAAAAAAAAAGAAGAAGAAGCTTATTAATATCTGCTCTAGAAAATTCCAATGTGATAATTGCTTCAATCAAAAAACTTTTTTAGTCATGTTTTCAAAACTGACAAACAATGAATTCTTTTTTTTTTTTTTTTTTTTTAGAGACAGAGAGAGAGTCAGAGAGGGGGATAGAAAGAGACAGACAGACAGGAACGGAGAGAGATGAGAAGCATCAATCATCAATTTTTTATTGCCGTTGCGACATCTTAGTTGTTCATTGATTACTCTCTCACATGTGCCTTGACCACAGGCCTTCAGCAGACTAAACAACCCCTTGCTGGAGCCAGCGACCTTGGGTCCAAGCTGGTAAGCTTTTGCTCAAAACTGATGAGCCCATGCTCAAGCTGGTGACCTCGGGATCTTGAACCTGGGTTTTCCACTTCCCAGTCTGACACTCTATCCACTGTGCCACCACCTGGTCAGGCAAACAATGAATTCTAAGGACAGACGAATTCATCCTTTACAAGATCATTAGACATTCTCTGTATTGATCTTCTCATTTATAGTCCTGAATCTATAGTCAGAAGATCCTGGTTTGATTTGAGACTTATTCATTAACATTTTGACATTTGACAAGTCCTGAAATCTCTTGAGTTTAAGTTTCATCATCTGTAAGATGAGGACAATAATAATTTGCTTTTACTAATTGAATAGATTTCTGTGGGATAAGAATGCAGTGCCCCATACCTTTGCCTGAGTCTTGTGTGTGACTCCTTAGGTAATAGCACTCTTCTACCTCTTTCTTGTTCGTGTTTCACTTTGGGGAAGAGCTGTTTAAAATAGAAGTCATAAACATGAATTGTGGAATTAGACTGTGTTTAAATTCTAACTCTAACATGAGTTTTTAAAAATTTTATTCAGATATATTTGGCAATAATAATGTATAAATTTAAGTGTACAGCATATTGATGAGATACATTTATATTGCAATATGATTGCCATTATAACATTAATTAATAGCTCTATGACAATAATTTTTCTTTCTAGTGGTGGGAACAAGTAAGATCTAGTTTCTTAGCAAGATTAATATTTATTAACAGTTTTGTTGTCAATAATTGCTATACTCTCCAATTGGATCTCCAGAATTTATTTATTTACTAGTTGCACACATTGATAAGTTAGTTAACCTCTTCAAATCTCAAATCCTTATTTGTAAAATAAAAACAATAAGTGCTAACATTTGCTTTGAGGTTACTGTGAGCCAGTTAATGCTTTAAGCCCTTGAGGTACTGTTGGTGAAATAAGTTTGTGAATATGATATATATGTTTGCTCACTTATAGTTTGTATTGGGTGTGGAGGACGGGCTGTAAACAGGCCAGTCGTTATAGCCCAAGGCTTAGTTTTAAGACTAAACCTTTCTCCACCCTTTTTGATGTAGGGTGGTACACTCTCATGAGAAATCCCATTATGCCTCAGATGAGTGACTTTGTATCCGAGACTTTCTTGTTTGTAGATTGGATTAAGGGTTTGGATTTCTACAGTATAAAGTGAGGCAGACTGGGAGCTTACTTTCTCCATTCCAGCTATCACCATTACAGGGGCCTCCCTGATCCCTTGCCCTCCATGGGAAAAGCAAGTTTTCTGCTTTTCCCTTGTCTTCTCTTGTGGCTTGCCTGTCTTGGTGAGACACCAATAAACAGAATGGCCTACCATCCTCCGACTCTGTTATTTCTTCACCGTCTGCCTGAATCCAATTGGAACCTGCATGTGAATGGCCACAATGGCGGCTCCTGGCCATACAGGTACACTCATTCATTTAATACTCTCCACAACACAGTGAAGTCAGTGTTACTGTTATTATCATTTCATTTTATAGATAATAAAATTGAAGCACTGGGAAGTTTGATAATTTGTCCAAGATTTCTAATCCAGTAAGAAAAATAGCTGAGATTTTAACCTAGTTCTTGGTTTTGGCCTCTTATCATAGCATAAACTTCCTGTTAGGATTAAATGAGAAAAATGATGAAAAGTTTTTTGATAGATTAGAAAGAATGCCACAAATAATAATGATTACTTTATCTAATCTTCCATAGGTTTCTGTCCTTAAGAGAGACTGTCCTACTCATATTCTTTCAAAAGTACTTTAATCATTTCTGCTATAATAAATCTAAATATATATATATTTAGCTTATTCATTTGCATAATATCATTTCTGGCTATAATAAATCTAAATATATATATTTAGCTTATTAATTTGCATAATATCATTTAAATAGCAACAGAATCCACCTTTAATTTTTGTGTGGTGTCACAGTCTCTGGTAAAAGATCCTAGCCTCCAGATAACCTAGATATTTTGCTAGCCTGTCTATTTTTAGCCTAGATAATCATGGCAATGTGAAAAAATCCTAATTTTAACCTTGATTTAACTGTCGCTGAGATCTCTACAACACAAAATGGGTCAGGAATTAATATCTACTAAGAATAAAGTGAAGTGTGTTGTTCTAAAATTTTTATTGTTCAACTAAATGTTTTAAGAAAATAAAATAGTATTTACCAACAAACTTACCATAATGGTAAGCCATGGCCCACCTTCTTTGCTGAATTCTCAGGAAAGCCCAAAGATCCATTGGAAATCAAAACATGGAAGTATCTAGGTTGTTTAAAGGTAGAACAAAATTATTCTCATTAGGTAGTAATGTGGAGGAGATTAAACAATTTGGAACATCTTTTTTTTTTTTTTTGTCTTTGAATGATTTTTATTTCAGTGTCATTGTCTGACTTCAAATCTGAAACCCTTTCATGCATAGCCTTACCTCAACACCACAAGCAGAAAGATGCCACAGGCGTACAGTGGAGGAAATAGAGGACACACATGTAAAAGAGAAAAACCTGCTTTAAAACAGATTTCTTAGTTATACCTGCATTCTTTTAGATAAAACATATTTTAAATTAAAAAGGACAGTACTTTAAAAGCTATGTCTAATACACAATACATTGTAGGAAATAAATTATCTTTTTAGATGCTTTTCCCCCTGTGGACAAGGCCTGCCCGGGGGTGAGTATGACAGAGACGCACGAGACCCGACTCTGGGGACAAGGTTCAGTGACGCAAATCCACTTTATTCAGAAAGTAAACTAGCTTATATACATGGGTTCAGCCAATAGGATGTTATAGTAGGGCAAATGACCAAAAAATGTGAGGAGGCTGCCTCGCTGGTGCGGAGTCATTTCCGTATAGTGGGCGAGCTTCCTTCCTGGGTGTTCCTGGGAAGGATTCGGGAGCTGGAGTATTCTCACTGCATTGCATCAGCCACAGCTACTAGGTAAATGCTCTGCACTCTACCTACATCACCCCAAATAGTACCTATATGAGTCTCTTGAAAAATGGCAGATGCTGTCTCAGGTCTGTAGCACTAACCTGTCCATGCACAGTGCTTTGTCTCCTGAGTTCTTCAGAAGAGAGCTTGTGAATACACACATAATTGAATGTTAATGGAGAAGATTCTTAAACTGAAAAAAATGATCTGAAATATATGGTGGGAATATTGTGCAAGCACAGGGACAGAGACTGGTATAGCAATATGCACCCAACAAAATTTGATATTTGCTTTGAAGAGAAGAGGTTTAATGCTAATGGATAGTAAGAAATTCTGTTCAATAAGGACTTTGTGTCCCCAAAGCATAGGGCTTTGAAGGCGGAGTTAAGGATTTTGAAGTAGGTAGAAGTAGCTAAAGGGGGAATAAATGGTGACAAAAGGACACTTCACTTTGGGTGGTGAACACACAATATATTATACAAAAGATGTACACCTGAAACCTATATAATTTTATTTACCAATGTCACCCAATAAATTCAATAAAAATTTAAAAATGTAATAAAAAGTATATGCAATACAATTATGTACATAATGCTTGATAATGAAAGTAAATGACTAAGTTGCTGGTTTATGTATTTACTACATTATACTTTTTCTTGTTATTTTAGAGTGTACTCTTTCTACTTATCAAATTTTTGCCATAAAAAACAATTTTTTGGAGCTACTAGTGATTTCTCTAGCAGTGAGGAGCTACTAAGGATTTCTATCATAATATATTCTTATGGCAAAGACTACAGCATTTTAAACCAATTGTCAGTGCAACGTAGCATCCATTTTGTTCAAAGACATGATTGCAAACAAACTAAATCATGAAATTTTGTTTTCTTCTTTGAGTCAAGAAAGAGTTACATATGATAGCTCTGGTTCTAGGATTTTTTACTTTAGGATATTTTAACACTTGTTTTGGTCTGTTCAGAACATTGTTACAAAGTACCATAGACTGGGTGGTTTAAACAACAGAAATTTATTTTCATCTATGCCCATATGATCATATCTAGTAAGCTAAGCAGGGTCAGGCTTGGTAAGTATTTGGATGGGAGAAATTTATTTCCTCATATTCTGGAGACTGGAAGAGTGAGGTTAGGAACCAGTGCAACCAGGTCTGGTGCAGGCTTTCTTTCTGGCGCGTGTGTGTGTGTGTGTGTGTGTGTGTGTGTGTGTGTTTGTATGTGTGTGTGGAGAGAGAGAGAGAGAGAGAGAGAGAGAGAGAGAGAAGAGAAGGGTGAATTTTGGGCACACAATTTTGTCCATAGCGATACTTATAAAATTTTTGTTTTTTTTAAGATTATAACCATTATTTATATTAAAATTTAAAATTAAGGAATTTTAAATATGCAGTCTACATTTCATTAGCTGTCCAGAAAACTCCACTTTATACTTATGGGAAAACAGATTGACAAAGGGAAATACAGCTTTAGTAGTTTTTGAAGATAATTTTGACCTCACAGATACTATGAAGGGATCTCAGGGATTCCCAGGGTTCCCAAACAAACTTTGAGAATCACTCACACAGAAAAATGTTGAAATCGCTACATAGTTAATATATAAACAATTCTTCCAAAAAGAAGCCATTATACATTTTTTTGTTGTTGTTGTTATTGGCAGTTATCTCAGAGTCTAAAGATCTCCCGTTTAGTTCCAAAGTTAAGATCATACACAGAATTACAGGCCAGACCCTTCCCTGATCCTGAAACCTCCATTCTCATACACAAACCCAAAGGCAGTCACAAGCTTTTGTTCTCATTTTTATGACAGCCTACATGTCATCAGCAGGACTGTGCTCAGGGGCCAGACAAAAGATAGACAGATATTGATTTTACCAGGAATGGCAGAATACTTATGTCCTGATTTTCTTTCTTTACATCAAACTCTTGTCATTCTTGAAACTATTTTAGTATGAAAAGATCACTATAGTATTGAATTCCAAATTCTGTAAAACACACAGGTTATAATAGCCCATTTCTCCTAATACTGGCTGTGATTTTTCTTATTAAATGTCATTGAATGTTTTGCCACTGAAGATTTAGTCTTATCTCTTTAGAATTGTATACAATCTCTCAGTATTTCTTCCAATATCAGCAATTGAAATACTAGGGGCAGAGCTTCATTCTAGAATATTATTCTCTTCTCAGAAAGCTATTGATGTTTTAAATAACTATTAAATACACTGCAAAGTTAGCACCAAGCCATGAAAAAATGTCCTTCAGTAATTTTATATGCAGAGAAAATAATATATATATATTTCTTTTATGTTGACTATTCAGACCTAGTAAAAAGTAAAGTTTACATTTTGATTACTTGAGTCAAAATTAATACAAATAAAATGCTTGAAATAAAGGTGGGATAATTAATATATAGCAGGATATGAGATGGGAAAGAAACTAATTCTCAGTATAAAGGATTCCTAAATATGCAATCATGAATATTTAGATTTCTTCTTTCTTTCTTTCTCTCTCTCTCTCTCCCCCTCCCTCCCTCCCTCTTTCTTTCTTTCTTTCTTTCTTTCTTTCTTTCTTTCTTTCTTTCTTTCTTTCTTTCTTTCTTCTTTCTTCTTTCTTCTTTCTTTCTTTCTTTCTTTCTTTCTTTCTTTCTTTCTTTCTTTCTTTCTTCTTTCTTTCAGCAAATCCTAAGATAAATGATCTGGATCCTCCAATCTATTTTAGGATTATATCTTTAATAAATCATTACTTCTATGTACTCAATAGTCTAATAATATCAAGAAAAATTTACTACCTTCCGAAAGGCAGTACAAACGGAAATTGTAGATGTTCAATAATAGAATGACAAATCATTTTATTTGCCACTAGATTTTCCTAAGTAATGTGTGTTTCATTCAAGAAGTTAGGTTATATAATTGCTGAATTCAGAGAACCACCAAGTTAGCAACTGTGTAATAAAAATCACATATTCTTAAAGTTTTGAGTAAAATGAATAGTATGTATGTTGATTTTAGTTTTCTTTACACAAAAGAAATGCCACATTATGAAAGCAGGTAACTTAACTGCAATCTTTGTGGTTACAGAGTGGAAATAAGATAATTGTATCAATTTTCTTTATTTCTCTCAATCCAATCTTGCTTTTTTGTCTTCTGCCTAATTACTCTAAGAAAAGAAATCTAATTATTGTTCTTTCTAATATCCCCTCTGGTTGTGAGAAGGAAAAGATATTAGAATGAATGAACAGCTCACTATTCTTCTGGCTCACTTAGGAATATTTAGAAACCTCCTTAAAAATCCAAATCACCTAGATTTCTTCCACTTTGAGCAACTAATTAATTTACATACTATATTCTGTTATGTTCCATTGGGCAATGTTCTATACCACAAATTATCATTCTAAAGTGCTATTTTTAAGGCCAGAATTAGGAAAATAAATAAACACAAAGTCATTTGCCTTGTGCTTGCAAAAGGATATTGAGTTAAGAGAGATCAGCTATATCAATAGGGGAAGACAGTTGTGAATACTAAATCAAATTACACCTTTTTCTGTTGGGATTTCAACATCTGCCTCTGTGTAGATTGATTAGAATAAAGCAGGCCATCAGAGGCCCTTTGTCTGTGTTTGACTGGGTGAAACAGCTGACAAGTGGCCATCAGATTACCCACAGAGGGGCAGCTGCAAGATAGGAGTTTGACAGCTGACTTCATTATAATTCCTACACTGCACACAAAAATGGATTTGTCCTTTAATTGAGCTGGGCCAGCAAACTGCCCAGAGAGGCAATGAAAGGGAAAAATGATTGGAGACTGATAACAGAAAAGGTAGCAGGTGAATCCCACTCTAGGACAGAACAGAGGGTGGCAGGAAAAACCTGGAAAGAAATGTTTTGGTATGTTGGGAATTTCAATCACTTCAATTGAAATTTCCATAACATGGTGATTGGAATGTCATCAAAAGGTTTTTTTTTATTAATCAGGGAACTTTCATTTCTCTTACAAGGCAATTTCCAAAATGTTTGACCATTATTACTTCCTTTTCCTTATGCTTTTGAATTCTATGTGGAAAAAATAAGTTTCTTTGAAAAGTGTACGAACAGTTATATATAAAAAAGCAGAGAAGGCTTGCTATGATTCTGAAGGGGTTTCTGATAAAAAAAGAATTTGCATATTGTCAAATTATATGCTTTACTGTGATTCAGTCTGTATACATATGTTCAGGAACATAAAGTAGTATAAGGTCAAATGTATTTAAATGAAATCTTGCCATCTGAAATAACAAAGGATTTGATAAAACATAGGTCAAAATATACAGTATTTTATATTAAAATAAAGATAATTTAAAACTGCATGCATTTTAAGCTGCATTGTGGACGTACTACAGATTTCACTATTGAAAAATATAGTAGTTCCATAATTTATTTGTTTGCTTTGTATAGTAGTTTCGTAAGTTCTTTATTGGCCTCAGGTAGATTTTTGTCTGATTACAATAGTCAGTATGAAATAATTACTAAAATATTCATACTAGTCATGAATAAGATAATGCATATTATTCAATGTCACTCCCATAAATGCTTTTTAATAACTATTTTCATTTACATTATTATCATTTTACTTTATGTATTGAAATTTTTATTATTTAGCAATATAAGATTAATTGATAATTTTTTTTTTTTATAGGGACAAAGAGAGAGTCAGAGAGAGGGATAGATAGGGACAGACAGACAGGAACGGAGAGACATGAGAAGCATCAATCATTAGTTTTTTGTTGCCATTACGACACCATAGTTGTTCATTGATTGCTTTCTCACATGTGCCTTAACCGTGGCCTTCAGCAGACTGAGCAACCCCCTGCTGGAGCCAGCGACCTTGGGTCCAAGCTGACGAGCTTTTGCTCAAGCCAGATGGGCCCGCGCTCAAGCTGGCTACCTCGGGATCTCAAACCTGAGTCTTCTGCTTCCCAGTCTGATGCTCTATCCACTGCGCCACCGCCTGGTCAGGCAGATTAATTGATAATTAAACAATGCTTTACAGTCATGTGTTTTGTTAAAATAGTTTTCTTTTCTACAAAATTTTTGTAAGTTAATTACAAGAAGAAAAATTTTTACACTTATTATGGAGCTCACGCTTCCTACCTATAAGTGCAAAATTAGAAATGTAAAATAGTTAAATAATAGGCATTCAAAATAAAATCTAGATAAATGACACACTGATGATTAATATTTTAGAATTTTATTCTTTTATGCATCCAAATATTTAGTGATAATTTACTCAAATATCTCTTTTTTATGGTGTAATAAATCACTGTGGGGTATAGTGACATCCTACGACTAACAACATGTTACGGATTTTTTGAAGAGAGGATTTGAAGTCTGGTTTACTGTGGCCAATAGTTGAATGTTACTGTCAAGCTTTTTACAGAATTTCAGTACTTAACTCATAAAGGACATTCCCATTATATATAAAGTGGTTAAAAATACAGGGTCTAAACTAAACTACCTAAGAGCAGATTTCAGTGGTATCATCTACTATTCATACATGTTTGGGCAAGTCACATTTAAATCTCTTGATGTGTCAGTATTTTCATCTGTAAAATGAGAAGGCTAATTTTACCCATCTTTATAATATCAGAGATTTTCTCTATATGTATATATGTGTATACAAGTAAATATATGTAAAACCTTTAGAACACATCAAGTAAGCTTAACAAAAGAAATGTTCACTATAATCTACCTGCCCTCCCAATAAAAAAAAGTTTCTGACTTATTCTCCTTGAGATTTTGCTTCATTGGTCATCTTCTTTTTTGGTAATGGTTTCCACAGTCACTAACACATTCACTTCCTAAGTTGGGGGAGGAGGGAAGAGAGAGAGAAAGAATACTAAACTCAGTCAAGCTGATAAAGTTAATGGAGAAGATTCTTAAACTGAAAAAAATGATCTGAAATATATGGTGGGAATATTGTGCAAGCACAGGGACAGAGACTGGTATAGCAATATGCACCCAACAAAATTTGATATTTGCTTTGTAAAAATAGTGGTGATTAATGCATTTAACCTCAAAAACTACTTTAACTTTAAATCTTTTTATCCCGTTCCTTGACATACACAATGCTGTAATCTCCTAAAAGACTTCCTATAATAGGTCACAGACGAATAATATCTTAATCCCTCAATATCATAATTTACATGTGATAAAATTTAGTTCACACATAACATTAAGTGTGTTTGTCCACAAAATGAAAAGCAATGCTATTTTTAGAAAAGTAAATATGTCTATTTTACAATAGCCACTTAATTAGATTATGAATATGACACATACTATATTTCTATAGAAAATAATAGAAAGATAATTTATTGACCTCTAATACTGCACTGTCTTGATTGAGCACTCTAAATCTCTTTTGGATAGATAATGCCACTTTAGATGTTACATGATTTAGCAGAAAATATTAAAAAATTAAAATCAAGATTTTGTGTAATATAGGCCAGACATTTTCATCATTGTTTAAAAGTTGCAATGTTAAGTAAGATAAACTGATTATAAGCTTGTTAAAACTTAATAATGGAAAAGGCATGGCTTTAATTTTTCCTTTTTTGATTTCGATGAGTTTGTCTAGTGGCTATGATTTGAAAGTGATGCTTCCTTAGTCAGGCCTGACTTGTTCCCCCAGCTCAGGTGTTAATCCGTTGAGTAGTAGGAACATTCATGTACGTCCTGATGCCTCCTGACCATCCAGAGTATGATCATACATGGACGATGGCAACATTAAAAAAGGTAAATGTATGTTCTTCTTGTTTCCATAAACTGGTTATCAAAGAAACATGGTTTTAAGTTAATAGAATTGGAACTGGAACTAATTTTATTTTTTGAAAAAAAATCACTTCCAGGGTCAGTGAGCATGAAAACAACTCACCACTCAAAGGGTTAACAATGGATATGAGGGCTCAAGTGGTTCTTTTACTCATTTTGAATCTAAGCATTCTGAAGAGTAGTTTATAAGGTTAAAAGTGGAAAATACATATAAAGGTTTATTTGTTTTGTTTTTACTTTTTAAAATGTAATTTACTTATCCAAAATTTGTTAGTTGTTACACTAACATTCTCTGTGAAAAAAATAAAACATTTTTCTGGTCCTATATCTCATCCAGGATCATGTCTCTTTGGATTCAATTGGTCTGGAACAATGATTATTCAGTCTTCCTTTATCTTTTGTAACTTTGAGATTTTTTAAGGGTCTAGGTGAGTTATTTTTTTGAAATTTCTTCCCTTTGAATCTGTCTGATGTGTTATCTCTTTCTCTATTTTATTTCTTAAGTGTGAAGTGAGGAGACAGAGTGACAGGCTTCCTCATGCACCCAGATCAGGATCCAGCCTGCAAGTCACTTACTGGGTGATGCTCTTCACATATGGGGACGTTGCTCCATTGCTCAGCAACCAAGCTATTTTAGCACCTGAGATAAGGCCAGGGAGCCATCCTCAGTGTGCAGGGCTAACTTGTTCCAATAAAACCATGGCTATGGGAAAGGAAGAGAGAGGAGAGAGAGAGAGAGAGAAATTGAGAGAGAGAGAGAGAGAAAGGAGGGGGAGAGGTGGAGAAGCAGATGGTGGCATCTCCTGTGTGCCCTGACTGGTAATTGAACCCTGCAATATCCACACACTGGGCCAATGCTCTACCACTGAGCCTACTGGCCAGGGTGATGTGTTCTTATAATTAGGTATATGTTACGCATTCTTGGCATAATATCTATCTTGACACACCTAGAGATATGATGCTGTCTTCTTCTCCATGCAGTGTAGCAGTGGCCCACATTGACTTGACTTAGTTAAGGTCGTATCTGTCAGCCTTCTCTACTATACTCTACTGTACATTTACTATTTATCTTTTATAATTACTGTATATCTTGTGGAGATATACTTTGGAACTGTGTAAACATCCTGTTTCTCATGCTAATTTTGGTCAATAATTTTAGCATCCAGAGTAGTTTACAAAATTAAGAATGGGAAACCACACAAAGGTTGGAGCTAAAGTTTGAAATTCACTTAAAGGACAATTGTGATCCAAAGACTCCTTTTCATAGTTATTTGTAATGTGAGGTGTGGCTTTGAAAAGAAAGATCTGTAGGAATAACACATTTCAGTCCTCCAGAGCACTTACATTTTAATCTTCAGAAAAATCTACCGGACTGACACACTGACAGCAGTATTAGTATAGATACTAGAACAAGAAAAATATAACTAGGATTAATTCAGCCTCTTTTATTTAGAAACCATCAGTCAAGGCCCCGAGATCAGTAAGAAAGAAGTGAAAGATACACTAAACCTAAATTTATACAGTTAACTGAAATAGATAACCTGTTCTAACCTTGAGGGATTTAAAACTGATCTCATTCTGTTGAATTTCTCCTTTATCTCTGATATAGAGAAGTTGTTATTTTATTTCTAAGATAAGCTTTTAAGGCAGTAATTTCCCTCAGTACTGATTAAGCTGCATCCTACAAATTTGATTGCCAAATCATTATTGCCATTCCATTTAAAATATTATTAAATTTTACTTATGATTTTTTTCCTTTGACTACCTGGATTATTAACTAATTTATTTATTATTTTATATTTCATTTTTATTTTTGTGAGAGAAGGGAGGCAGAGACAGACTCCCACATGTACCTCAACCAAAATTCACCTGGCCAGCCCACTAGGGGGTGATGCTCTGCCCATTGTGGCCCTTGCTTTGTTCCAACTGAAGCCATTTTTTAGTGCCTGAGGTGGAGGCCATGGAGCCATCCTCAGTGCCCAGGGCCAACTTTCTTCAATCGAGTCATGGCTGCAAGAGGGGAGGACGAGGATGAGGTAGAGAGAGAGAGAGGAAGAGAGAGAAGAGAATGGTGGGAGGAGTGGAGAAACAGACGGCCACTTCTCCTGTGTGCCCTGGCTGGTAATCAAACCTGAGACATTCACACACCAGGCAAAGTTCTACCACTGAGCCAACCGGCCAGGGCCAATACCTGGATTATTTAAAACTACCTTGCTTAATTTGAAAATATTGGTGGCACTCCTCGGTATTTTATGGTTTTTGATTTAAAATTATATTCTTTTGGCCAAACAACATAGTCTGCATGATATAATTCTTTCAATTTATTGGGTCTTGCTTTATTTCCCCTCACAATGTCTGTCTTAGTGAACATAATATCTGCTCATGAAAAGAATCTGTCTTCTCCAGTTTTTGGGTGCAATGTCTGTATATATCAATTAAGTCAGGTGGTTGACACTGTTATTGATATTAGATGTTCTATTATTTGCTGAGAGGGTGATGTTAAAATTAAGTGTAAGTGTGAAATTGCCTCTGTTCATCTGTCAATTTCTACTATGTGTTCCTTATAAATTGAGCATTTTATCATCATGAAATATCACTGTTTACCTATGGAAACATTTTTTATCTTAAAGACTATTTTGTGTTATACTAACATAGCCACTACAGCCTTCTTAGTCACACTATAAGCATGGCATACACTTTTCCTGTCTATTTACATTCAATTTATTTATGTTTTATTAAATGAAAAATTCTTTTGGGTAAGAAATAATTGAATCATGTTTTGTTTTGTTTTTTAATTTATTCTAATAAACACTAACTTTAAATTGAAGTGCTTAAACTATTAATAATGTAATTATTTACATAGTTGTGATTTAGGCATGTCATTTTGCCATTTATTTTCTGTCTGTTTTTTCAAGTGTTTTTATTATTATTATTATTATTTTAGATTTTATTTATTCATTTTAGAGAAAGGAGACAGAGAGAGAGAAGTGGGGGAGGAACAGAAAGCATCAACTCCCATATGTGCCTTGACCAGGCAAGCCCGGGGTTTCAAAACAGCGACCTCAGTGTTCCGGGCTGACGCTTTTACTCACTGCGCCACCACAGGTCAGGCATATTTTCTGTCTGTTACTTCCATATTTTATTCTTTCTCTTTATTCTTTTGGATTATTTAAGTATCATTATAATTTTATTTTAATGTACCTTAATATTTTTAGCTTGGTCTTTACATTATTTTTATTTTTTAATGTTTTTTTCTTATATTATATATATAATTTTTATTTTTAATTTGTTGTGTTGACATGTTTTATATGCCTGCTCTAAGGAGTACAAGTATTTTTTGTTGTTGTTTTTTTTTCAGTCCACATAGTGATAAAATTATACTATTGCACAGAAAATCTAGACAACCTATAGCCATCATTTATTCTATAGTTGTCATATATCTCACATATTCATGAAATTATAGGCCCCACAAGACAATGTGCTAATGCTTGCTTTAAACTGTTACAAAGAATTTTCTTTAGCATTCATTGCAGTCCTAATCTGCTAGAAATGAATTATCTTAGTTTTTATTCTTTATAGATCCTTGATTAGCTCTCCATTGGAGGATAATTTGAACCTATTCATGTTGAACCCAAACAGCAGGGTTCCTCTAGTCTGGCCAACAGATAGAAAAAATAAAATAAAACTCCAGTTCATAGCTGTGCAGCAGGACTGAATAAAAATGCTCCCATTTTACATTTATTGTTAAAGGATAACTTATCTGAATATAAAATTCATTTTTTAAAATTATTTTAAAGATCTTGATTTACTGCATTTTACCTGTAGATTCACAAAATAGAAATCTAGGTTAATTCCAATTGTTCTTCCTCTATTGGTAAGGAGCTGTTTTCTTTGTCTGCTTTTAAGATTTTTTCTATTCTTAGCACTAGACATTAAGACTATGATGTTCCTAAGGCAGGATTTTCTTCGTATTTATTCTGCTGGATGTTTACAAAACTTCATGAATCTTTAAATTTGTATGTTTTACCAAATTGGAAAATGTTGAACAGTCTTCTTCAACTATACTGTTTACCTGATTCTCTTTTTTTGTGTTCTTCTGGGACTCTAATTACATGTATGTTAGGTCTTTTGAAAGAGTTCTGCATATTTAGGAAGATCTACTTCTTTTTAATTTTGTCCTGTTATTTGTTCTCTAAGTTCACTGACTTTTTGTTGTCCATGTTATTTGGTATGAGTTTCTTTTTTAAAATTTTGGAAATGCCCATTTGTTTCTTCTTGCAGTTCTATTTCTTTCTATCTTTTTATCTATTTATTCATTGCAAGTATACTTTTCCTTACATCCTTGAATTGTGTTATAATTGTTTTTAAAATAATTGTTTGATAATTACAACACAAGGATTATTGGGAATGCCTTTTCTCTTCAAAATGAGTCCAATATTTTTTGTTTCTTCATATGTAAAATACTTTTTTTATTATATTCCGGGTATTGTCACACTGTGGAAGATAAGAACTCTTTTATTTACTTCAAAATATTTTAAATTCTAATGTTTTTTTTGTTGTTGTTTTAGCAGTAACTTTTAGGAGTTCAATGCCAAATTTTGTACCTCAAATCTGAGTTTAGTTTACCCAGTTTGTCTTTTGTTGGAGGTTATAAGAAGAATGTGTGGTTTAAAAGTGACCGATTTAGACAGAATTTATCCACAAAAGTTTGTAATTTCTCTCTGTATTGGAATTAGTTCTTACCTTTATTATATTCCCCTCCATTTTAAACAGCTATTAAGTGACTCAAATTCTATTCTTTGGTTCTTCAAGGCACAGATATCTTAAGTTTTAGATAAAAATATTAGTTGACATGCACTCTGCTAACTCTGACTATAGCCTTAAAAATAAAAATAAAAAATTATTCAAGCTGTCCTTTTCCCTCCATATTTTTACTCCTGAATAAGTCTGTTCATGGTTGTTCATGCTTAGTGTCATTATTTATTTTTAAAAATTTGAGTGAAGGGAATCAAAAGATATAAACTTTCAGGTATAAAAAAAATAAGCCATTATGATATAATGTACATTGTGTATAATGTACTGTGCCGTATATTTGAAAGTTGCTAAGAAAGTAGATCTTAATAGTCTCATCACAAGAAAGAAAAAGGTCTGCAGCAATGCATGCTAAATGACTTATTTCACAATATATAACTATGGAATCATTATGTTGTCCATCATTTTACAACAAATAGTGAGTCATTATATTGTACATCTGAAACTAATATAATGTTGTTTGTTAACTATAGTCCATTAAAAATAATGAAAAAATGTCCAGAGTTTACAGTTTTTACCAGCTAGGCTTTGGTTCTACAGGAGATAGCTTGGTTATATCAGCAGTGGGACACTGTTCATTGTTATTTGAAATACAAGAATTTTTAACTATTCAATAATATTTGAATTTCTGGGGCTGGTTATCTGGTTCTTTAAATAGTTATGAGTTGCCTAGTTCCCTTCTCCCCAAATATCTATCAGTAAATGAAGCCTGAGAAAGAAAGTTCATTTGTGGCTACAGGATTCCAATCACCACAAAAATATATCAGGCAGTAGATAAGTTGCAATGTATAACCTTGCTTTAATTTCATTAATAACGAACCTTTTGAAAAGATGAACAATATAGTGTGAGAATTTACGTGTTTAAGGTATTTTTGAATTAAACCCCTTCTCCTCCATTTACCTAAATTGTTCGGTAAATATTGCAAGCTCCTGTATTGTAGAAGATATGGTATAGATGTTTTAACATAAAGATTGAACTGTCAATAAGAATATAATTAGAGACATGTTTTCTGATCATGGTATCATAGTGATGCTTCGGAGCCAGTCATCCACAGCTCCTTACTTAGCAATTTCACTAATATAATTTGCAGAATAGATTACTAAAACTACAGATTGAACATACAGTAACAGAAAAAAGAAAAGGTTTACTGGGGTGAAGTGAATCTCAAAAATCAGATTTCACTAAATATATGGCAGAATAAATGGTTAGGAAGGTATATAAATTTTTAAGCCATCTGATCTAAAGAGCTATTGAGTGTATAAGCTATCCAAAAAAAGATGGGGATGTGTTTTGTCAAACAAAACCCACAAAATCACAAAGAAAATATTCAGTTTGTGGAAGTGTATCTGTGCATAAGCTTCTGTATATGTGCATGACATTTTAATTGAATATTTTTAAAACAAGAATTCTAACTAATGTCATTTATTCCTGTCACTTCTCTTTTCATGTTCTTTTTAGTTTATCAATTTTGCTGAGAAGCTTAAAGATGAAGGTTTATTTTTTTACTGAATATCACTTGCACTTTTATTGTTTAATTCAATATGAATTTTATTAGACTTGCTGAAATTGAACACCAGTTTTCCTGCAATATCCAAATGAGTTTTCATCACTGTGGGGCACTGCATATTGCTATCAGATTAGTAGGTGGAGCACATGTTAGTTATTAGACTTCTTATAAATAATGCATATTCATATATGCAGATCCAGTTAATACTTAAAATTTCTAAAGGAAAATAGAAGCAGTCAAGTTGAATAAGGGAAATCACATTGACAATGAGAGAAAGGTGCTGAATTTTTTATTTCTCAGACTATGGATATCTGCTAATTGTTAAAACACTCTGGGTAAATATTTCAATTAAATTTTAATATATAAATATTTACCAATATTATATTCAAAAGCTAGTCAATTGAAGAGTTTTTTATGTAAGTTGTAGCAGAAAGACATATGAACAAACTACCTAGTGACTTAAATCTCTGGGTTTTATTTTGTATAAATCAAATAGAGGTAAAAGAAAATGACAAATATCAGTACCATTTAGAGGTAAAGACACGTGATTTCTTATTCATCATCCATGAAGTATAAATTGTTATAACTTTTCTGGTTGGAAATTGTAATATAAAGCTAAGTTTAAAAAATCATTAATTCCATTAGATAATTGTGATTTCCTCTCTATAAACAAGCATTTCCTTGCTTAACCCAAAGATATACAGTAGTTAAAAATATGATAAGGTATTAGCTACATAGATGAATGTCAATTAGAGCACAGGACAAGTTGTGGCTGAGGAGACTGTATTTGCTCCACAAAAAGTCTTCTGCTGTGACTTTTGTAGCAATCAAGCAACTTTATCACTCAGGCCATCTGATAGACCAGATAAACATTATAGAAGGATCAAGAAGACAGGGCTGGAATGTATTAAAAACCTCTTGTACTTTAGGGGACTGATTTTAATTTTTGCCCATTTAGTATGATGTTTGCTGTGGGTTTGTCATAGATGGCCTTTATCATGTTAAGGAATGTTCCCTGATTTCCCACTTTACTGAGAGTTTTGAGCATGAATGGGTGCTCGATTTTATGAAATGCCTTTTCTGCATCTTTTGAAATTATGTGATTTTTGTCCTTCCTTTTGTTTATGTGATGAATCACATTGATTGATTTGCGAATATTGAACCAGCCTTGCCTCTCCAAAATAAATCCCACTTGATCATGGTGTATGATTTTTTTCATATATTGCTGGATCCGGTTGGCTAATATTTTGTTGAGAATTTTAGCATCTAAATTCATCAGGGATACTGGCCTATAATTTTCTTTTTTTGTGTTGTCTTTGCCCGGTTTTGTGATCAGAATTTTGCTCACCTCATAAAAGGAGTTTGGAAGTCTACCTTCCACTTGAATTTTTTGAAATAGCTTGAAGAGGATAGGAGTTAGTTCTTCTTTGAATTTTTGGTAGAATTCACTTGTGAAGCCATCAGGCCCAGGACTATTCTTTGTTGGGAGTTTTTTGATAACTGTTTTGATCTCATTTGTTGTAATTGGTCTGTTTAGGTGTTCTGATTCTTCCAGATTGATTTTTGGAAGATTATATGATTCAAGAAATTTGTCCATTTCACCTAGATCAGGAAAGAGGCAGAGTTGCCTCCTTTCACCACTATTATTCAACATAGTTCTGGAAGTCCTAGCTATAGCAATCAGACAAGAAGAAGAAATAAAAGGCATCCAAATTGGAAAAGAAAAAGTAAAACTGTCATTTGCAGATGATATAATATTGTATATAGAAAACCCTAAAATCTCAGTAAAAAAACTACTGGACCTGATAAATGAATTCAGCAAATTGTCGGGATATAATATTAATACTAAGAAATCAGAGGCATTTCTATATACCAACAATGAATTGTCAGCAAAAGAAATTAATGAAACAATCCCCTTCACTATTGCAGCCAAAAAAATAAAATACCTAGGAGTTAATTTAACTAAGGAGGTTAAGGACTTGTACTCGGAAAATTATAAAACATTGATAAAAGAAATCAAGGAAGATACAAACAAGTGGAAGCATATACCATGCTCATGGCTAGGAAGAATAAACATCATTAAAATGTCTATATTACCCAAAGCAATTTAGAAATTCAATGCAATACCAATGACATACTTCAAAGATATAGAAAACATATTCCAAAAAATTATATGGAACCAGAAAAGAGCACGAATAGTCTCAGCAATCTTAAAAAGAAAAAATAAAGCAGGAGGTATCACTCTTCAGGATATCAAGGTTTACTACAAGGCCATTATACTCAAGACAGCCTGGTACTGGCATAAGAACAGGCACATTGATCAATGGAACAGAACAGAGAACCCAGAAATAAACCCACACCTTTATGGACAACTGATATTTGACAAAGGTGGGAAGAACATACAATGGAGTAAAGACAGCCTCTTTAACAAATGGTGTTGGGCAAATTGGACTTCTACCTGCAAAAAAATGAAACTAGACCATCAACTTATACCATTCACAAAAACAAACTCAAAATGGATAAAAGACTTAAACGTAAGCCGTGAAACCATAAGCATATTAGAAGAAAACATAGGCAGCAAGCTTTCCGACATCTGTAGCAGCAATATATTTGCCGATTTATCTCCACGGGCAAATGAAATAAAAGGCAAGTTAAACAAATGGGACTATATCAAACTAAAATGTTTTTGCACAGCTAAAGACAATAAGAACAGAATAAAAAGACAAATAAAAACCACACAATGGGAGAACATATTTGACAACACGTTTGATAAGGGGTTAATAACCAAAATTTATAAAGAACTTATAAAACTCAACACCAGGAAGACGAACAATCCCATCAAAAAATGGGCAAAAGAAATGAATAGAAATTTCTCCAAAGAGGACATACAGATGGCCAATAGGCATATGAAAAAATGCTCAACATCACTAATCATTAGAGAAATGCAAATTAAAACCACAATGAGATATCACCTCACACCAGTCAGAATGGCGCTCACCTGCAAAACAACACAGAACAAGTGCTGGCGAGGATGTGGAGAAAAGGGAACCCTCCTGCACTGCTGGTGGGAATGCAGACTGGTGCAGCCACTGTGGAAAACAGTATGGAGATTCCTCCAAAAATTAAAAATCAAACTGCCTTTTGACCCAGCTATCCCACTTATAGGAATATACCCTAAGAACACCATAGCACTGTTCAAAAAGAAGAAATGCGCCCCTATGTTTGTGGCAGCATCGTACACAATAGCGAAAATCTGTAAACAGCTCAAGTGTCCGTCAGAGGATGACTGGATTAAAAAGCTTTGGTACATATATACTATGGAATACTACTCAGCCATAAGAAATGATGACATCGGATTATTTACAACAAAATGGTGGTACCTTGATAACATTATACGGAGTGAAATAAGTAAAACAGAAAAAACTGAGAACAGCATGATTTCATACATAGGTGGGACATAAAAGTGAGACTATGAGACATGGACAAGAGTGTGGTGGTTATGGGGGAGGGAGGGAGGTGAGGGTGGAATAGGGAGCAGGGGAGGGGCACAGGGAAAACCAGATAGAAGGTGACAGAGGACAATTTGACTTTGGGTGATGGTTATGAAACATAATTGAATGATAAGATAAACTGGAAATGTTTTCTTTGAAAAAAAAATCTCTTGTGCCCCATCTCATAGCTCTGTTCTCAGCTACTGTGTATTTTGTTGTGTTTTGTTCTTGTTTGTTTTTGTAAAACATAGGTTAAGTCACTTATTATTTGAAATTGTTGGGAAAAACATGTCAATACCGATGGGTACAAAATAGAAATTTATTTCCATGATTTCTTTTGTAAGATTTTGAGTATTTTCAAGATTATGAATAGTACATAATTTATAATTTATATGTGTTTAAATCTTGTTAGGAATCTTGCCAAATCGTAATACTAACAATGTCAAATATAAAAATTTATAAATTAAAAAACTTACAATCTCTTGAATAACTAACAATTTTCTCATGGAGAATAACATTTAGAAATGAATATAAAAGATTACATATAGACTTTTGCTCTTACGCTTTCCTTTAGCTATGCTGAACTAAATAGATAAACCACATCAGGGTCATCTTTCAGATTGTGTCTTATGTAAAATTTCTGCCTGGAGTTGTACAATGAGAAAAGCCATCTGGCAATATATGTTTTGAAAAACCATAGCTTTTAGTTTATTTCATTATCTTTGTAGCAAAACGTGAATGTTTCAGAACTACTAAAGTCACAGTTTTAAATACATTGCCAAACCATGATTTAAGGTCTGCTATAAGCCCATATATTAGAGGAGAAACATCAGTGGAAAAATAATTGACTCAAGTCCTCCCAGTAGAAGTGTGCTACAGGTCTGATACTTGTTAGAAACCTTGGGGGAAAATCCTATATCAGCACATCACTCCACCTTTCACCACAAGAAAAAAATAAGGCAATACAAAGCTAACATCTCTCTGACTTTCCCAAAAGTCAGGGCATAGACAGCCACTGTGTACAGACTAAATTGTTAAGTTTCATGTCTAAATGCACAAAGAAATGACATAGGCCATAGGTGAGGCAGGGCATCCTGAGACCCATTTTAAATCACTATTTTTCACTTGGCGTTTTCATTGTACTAGAGTTGGTTATTATTAAACATAAAAATATCCTGAAGTATACTACCAAAATGCTTAAAAGCATGTGCTTGATAAAACTAGAGAGCATTATTTTTTCTCTCAAAACATGA
The DNA here is from genome assembly GCA_037038555.1 of Rhynchonycteris naso. NCBI lineage: Eukaryota > Metazoa > Chordata > Mammalia > Chiroptera > Emballonuridae > Rhynchonycteris > Rhynchonycteris naso. Next base: position 150,828,615 of record CM072997.1, read on the forward strand.
TATAAGTTAATAGTAGAACTTTGTACTCTTAAATAATGTAAAACTTAATTTGTTGTAATTTATAATTAGATAGGTAGATAGATATAGATCCCCCAAACATATGGTCTATTATTGTATATTTTAAATAGGCACTAGAAATAATGTGAATCCTGCTGTTTTGTGGAGTGTTATAAATGTCAGTTAGATAATGTTAATAGTGTTGTTTATTTCTTCTGTATCTTTGATAATTCTCTGTCTAGTTGTGCTAGAGAGAATGTTGAAATATCCAAAATTATTTATAAATTTAGCTATTTCTCCTTTATTTCTATCAGTTTTGCATTACATATTTGAAACTTCTTGTATTGATGCATGTACTTTGAGGACTGCTATGTGCTCTTATAGTTTGTCTATTTATCATAGTGTAATTAATGTCCCTCTCTGTCTCTAGTAAATTTCTGTGCTCTGAACTCTATCTGATATTAATCAAGCTACTCCTCTTTCTTTTGATTGTTTGAATGATATATCTTTTTCATTCAATTCACCTATGCCATTGTATTTTAAATGAGTCTCTTATAAATAGCATACAGTTAAGTCATGTTTTTTATGCCAAATTTGTCTTTCTATTGATGTGTCTAAATTATTTACATGTAATTCAATTATTGATATGCTAAAGTTTAAGTCTGCCATATTTCCCTCTGTTCTTTGTTTTTGTTTATCTGTTTTCTTTTTCCTGCCTTTCTGTCAGATACTTGAACTTTTTCAGAAGTTTCTTATGTTTTTCACTGTATAGCTTCATATATCTACTTTTAGCGGTTGCTGTGGCTATTATATAGTCTACTACATAGTACATAATCTAGCAGTACACTTGCTTTACCTGAGTGAAATGTAAAAACCTTACATTCCTTTATTTCTCTTTAACATTTTCTTAAATATTTTAACTGAATATATTTAAAACTATATGAAGAAGTGTTATAATATTTGCTTCAACTGTCAAACATAATTTTTGGATTATGCAAGAAGTGTTTACCCATAGTTTTACTATTTTTGTTGTCCGTTCTTCCTATTGTTATAAAATTTCTTTCTAACAATATATTTTCTGTTTAGAGAACTTTCTTTAGTCATTGTTAGGGTAGAGATGCTGGTGACAAGTTCTCTTATGTTTCTTTATCTGATAATATCTTGACTTCAGCCTCATTCTCTAGTGATATTTTTATTCAATAAAGGATTCTGTTTTGGTATATATTTTTTTCTTTTAGTGATTTAAAATGATTATGTCACTTTCCACTGGTCTCCATGTTTTCTGATGAATAATCTCCTGGAATTCAAATTGTTTTCTCCAGTTGGTGCTTTTGCACTTAAAATATTTTTTCTTTGTTTTTAGATTTTAGTAGTTTGATTATCACATGTTTTGGTGTAGAATTCTTTATATTTATTTTCTTTGGGATTATGAATTTTGTAAATTTGCAAGTCTATATCTTTTGTCACATTAGAGACATTTTGAGCCATTATTACTTTAAGTACTTGTTTTATACTGCTACCACTCTCAGCTTTCTTTTCTCCCTTTGTGTTTCTGATGATATAAGTGCTAAATTTTGTTGTTGTCATTATATTCCTACAAGTCCTTGGGGCTCTGTTCATTTTTTTTTTTTATCTGTCAAAATTTTTTATCACTGCTGTTTGGATTAAATAATCTCTATCATTCTATACTTCAAGTCAGATTCCTCTCTACTTTGTATCCTGCTGTTGAACATATCTATTGAAATTTTTGTTTTAATTTTTGTGTTTTCCATTCTAAAATTTATATTTGGCTCTTATTTATATATTTTTCTTTTCTGAATTATTATTTTTTAAATTTGTATTAAGAATACTATTTTGGGTCCTGGCCAATTGCCTCAGTGGATAAAGTGTTGGGCAGGCATGTGGACGTCCTGGATTTGATCTCTGGTCAGGGCACATAGGAGAAGCAACCATCTCCTTCTCTTCCCATCTCACTCCCATTTCTCTTTCTTTTCCTCTCTCCCAACCAGTGGCTTGTTGGTTTGAGTGTCAGTCATGGGCGCTGAGGATAGCTTGGTTAATTTGAGCCTTGGCCCCAAATGGGGGTGGATCCTAGTTGGGGCACAGGCAAGAGTCTATCACCCCTCCTCTCACTTAAAAAAAGAGTGAATTATTTGTTAAAATATTTTAATGGGACTGCTTTATTTATTTATTTATTTATTTTTCATTAACTTTAATGGGGTGACACCAATAAATCAGGGTACATATGTACAATGAAAACATCTCCAGATTATCTTATCATTCAATTATGCTGCATACCCATTACCCAAAGTCAAATTGTCCTCTGTCACCTTCTATTTGGTTTTTCCTGTACCCCTCCCCTCCTCCCTATCCCAACCTCCCCTCACTCCCCCCATCCCGTAACCACCACGCTCTTGTCCATGTCTCATAGTCTCACTTTTATGTCCCACCTATGTATGAAATCATGCTGTTCTCAGTTTTGTTTTGTTTTTTTCTGACTCACTTATTTCACTCCGTATAATGTTATCAAGGTACATCAATTTTGTTGTAAATGATCCAATGTCATCATTTCTTATAGCTGAATAGTGTTCCATAGTATATATGTACCAAAGCTTTTTAATCCAGTCGTCTTCTGATGGACACTTGGGCTGTTTCCAGATCTTCACTATTATGAACAATGCTGCCACGAACATGGGGGCGCATTTCTTCTTTTTGAACAGTGTTATGGTGTTCTTAGGGTATATTCCTATAAGTGGGATAGCCGGGTCAAAAGGCAGTTCGACTTTTAATTTTTTGAGGAATCTCCAAACTGTTTTCCACAGTGGCTGCACCAGTCTGCATTCCCACCAGCAGTGCAGAAGGGTTCCCTTTTCTCCACATCCTCGCCAGCACTTATTCTGTGCATAATTCTGATCCCAAAACCGGGCAAAGACAACACAATGAAAGAAAATTATAGGCCTATATCCCTGATAAATTTAGGCGCTAAAATTCTCAACAAAATATTAACCAACCGGAACCAGCAATATATGAAAAAAATTATACACCATGATCAAGTGGGATTTATTCTGGAGAGGCAAGGCTGGTTCAATATTCGAAATCAATCAATGTGATTCATCACATAAACAAAAGGAAGGACAAAAATCACATGATAATTTCAATAGATGCAGAAAAGGCATTTGATAAAATCCAGCACCCATTCATGCTCAAAACTCTCAGTAAAGTGGGAATACAGGAAACATTGCTTAACATGATAAAGGTCATCTACGACAAACCCACAGCAAACATCATACTAAATAGACAAAAATTAAAAGCAATCCCCTTTAGATCAGAAACCAGGCAGGGTTGCCCACTTTCACCACTTTTATTCAACATAGTTCTGGAAGTCCTAGCTACAGCAATCAGACAAGAAGAAGAAATAAAAGGCATCCAAATTGGAAAAGAAGACGTAAAACTGTCACTATTTGCAGATGATATGATATTGTATATAGAAAACCCTAAAGTCTCAGTCAAAAAACTACTGGACCTTATAAATGAATTCAGCAAGGTGGCAGGATATAAAATTAATATGCAGAAATCAGAGGCATTTCTATATACAAACAAGAACTGTCAGCAAAAGAAATTAATGAAACAATCCCCTTCACTATTGCAGCCAAAAAAATAAAATACCTAGGAGTTAATTTAACTAAGGAGGTTAAGGACTTGTACTCGGAAAATTATAAAACATTGATAAAAGAAATCAAGGAAGATACAAACAAGTGGAAGCATATACCATGCTCATGGCTAGGAAGAATAAACATCATTAAAATGTCTATATTACCCAAAGCAATTTAGAAATTCAATGCAATACCAATGACATACTTCAAAGATATAGAAAACATATTCCAAAAAATTATATGGAACCAGAAAAGAGCACGAATAGTCTCAGCAATCTTAAAAAGAAAAAATAAAGCAGGAGGTATCACTCTTCAGGATATCAAGGTTTACTACAAGGCCATTATACTCAAGACAGCCTGGTACTGGCATAAGAACAGGCACATTGATCAATGGAACAGAACAGAGAACCCAGAAATAAACCCACACCTTTATGGACAACTGATATTTGACAAAGGTGGAAAGAACATACAATGGATTAAAGACAGCCTCTTTAACAAATGGTGCTGGGCAAATTGGACATCTACCTGCAAAAAAATGAAACTAGACCTTCAACTTACACCATGCACAAAAACAAATTCAAAATGGATAAAAAACTTAAACGTAAGCCGTGAAACTTTAAGCATCATAGAAGAATACATAGGCAGCAAGCTTTCCGACATCTGTAGCAGCAATATATTTGCCGATTTATCTCCACGGGCAAATGAAATAAAAGGCAAGATAAACAAATGGGACTATATCAAACTAAAAAGTTTTTGCACAGCTAAAGACAGTAAGAACAGAATAAAAAGACAAACCACACAATGGGAGAACATATTCAACAGCACGTCTGATAAGGGGTTAATAACCAGAATTTATAATGAACTTATAAAACTCAACACCAGGAAGACAAACAATCCAATCCAAAAATGGGCAAAAGAAATTAATAGAAATTTCTCCAAAGAAGACATACAGATGGTCAAAAGACATATGAAAAAGTTCTCAACATCACTAATCATTAGATAAATGCAAATCAAAACCACAATGAGATATCACCTCACACCAGTTAGAGTGGGACTGCTTTAAAATGTTCAATATTTTTAGCTATCTAATATTTTAAAGCTGCATCTATTGATTATCCATTGGGGATTCTCCTGGTTCTTAGTTATGAAAATTTTATGGGGCTCTGCATGTTATTTAAGTTGTTATTTTCCTAACACTGCTTAATGGGGTAACAAAGGGAATAGAAGTTACAACCATGTTACTGCTAGTTGAGGATAGAATTCCAGGTTCCTTTTGACACCTGGGAAATAGATGGTATTTATTAATGATGAATGAGGATGGAAGTTACAGCTCTCTACTGATACTACCCTGGCTAGGACAATAGTAGTGCCTGGTTACTGCTCCTATTCTTATGGAACCTCCACTGTGTCCGTGTAGGGATTAACCTTGTTACTGCTGGGTGCTGAGGTAAGTCTGACACTTTCTAGGACTTCCCTGATAAGAACCCCGCAGGAGGATGGCATGCCTCATACTACCAGGAAGGAATGGAACTTCAAGCTCCCATGTGCTCTCCACTCTCACCTGAGGAAAAGGACCTTGCTAAAATCTATTGGACATAAAAATGTCAGCTCTTCGCTGGTGTTTCTAACACTACTGCAGCAGCAGTGTTGGGTTACCCCATCAGAGCCCAGTGAAGTTGGAATTATACATGCTGTGCTCAGCTTTGCTGGCCTCATGCGTGCTTGGAGTAGAGCAGTTTTCTAAAAGTGTTTTGTCTTGTACAGCTGCCCGTTCTTGAGTGCTTTTTTGAGAGATAATGGGCTTTTGGTGGGATTAATTTTTCTGCACCCATTGGTATTTCCAGATCGCCAGCTTCTTCACCTCCGAGTCTGGCAAATATAATACAAAAATTAAAATTAAAATAAACCATGAAACTTGCACTGTGTCATCCCTTGTGTCCTGATGTCTCCATATGGTTTGCTTTCTCTCTACCTCCCATAATCCTCTTGTATTTGTTCTATATATCCAGGGGTTTTAGTTGTACTTTGTAGGAGGATTAGAAAAAAGTACCTCTAATCCATTTTTCATAAAACAAAATGTCTAAGCCCATTTATTTTTAAGGTTATTATTTATATAATTGAGGTTGAATATACCATCTTGAATTTATTTCTTTATTATCTGCCTCCTTTTGAATTAAGTGTATATTTTTGTGAGTCTAATTTACCTGTGTTTTTGTGCTATTAATTATATTTTTTAATGTCACTTTAGGGGTTGTCTTTGAGTAATGTATTATTGACTGACTTCAAGTGATATATACTACTTCAAATATATTTTAAGAACCTTACAATAATATATTTCCATCTCTCCTTATCTAATCTTTATGCTATCATTTTTGCATAATTTAGCACTCTATATGTTATAAATTCAACAATACATTCCATTTTCTTAAACAGTTAATTATATTTTAATGAAATTATGTCTTGCCACTTACCTATGTAACTACCACATCTGGTGGAGCTTCATTTCTTTTTTTGCATTATGTTTCTATCTGAAATCATTTTCCTTCTGCTTAAAGACCTTCCTTTAACATGTCCTGCCATTCACATCTGTAGCTGATGAATTCATTGTTTCTGTATATCTAAAACAGTGTTTGTTTTTTATTTTTAGAATATTTTTTACTAGGTAAAAATTTCATTTTTATAGGTTTCTTCCTCTAATACTTTAAACCTGTTGCTTCAGTGAAATCTAGTTTGCCTTCTTTCTAAAAATATATCTGTTCTCATTCTCATGATTGTTTTCCTGCATTTATTGTGTCAGTTTTCACTGAATGCTTTTTAAAGTTTTGATTTATCTTTGTTGTTTATCAAGCTGATTATGATCATTTTTAATAAAAGTTTCATCATGGTTTTATGCAGGTGTGTGTATGCGTACGCATGTATGAATGCTTTTTGGATCTGTGGGTTTATAATGTTCATCAGATCTGAAATATTGTTGGCCATTATTTCTTCAAATACCATACTCTCTGTTTGAAACTTCTTTTTCACATATATTTGGGTTCATGATATTTCTTCAAAAACCAATTACTGCCTGACCCGTGGTGGTGCAGTGGATAAACCGTCGACCTGGAACGCTGAGGTCATGGGTTCAAAACCCTGTGCTTGCCTGGTCAAGGCACATATGGGAGTTGATGCTTCCTGCTCCTCCCCCTATTCTCTTTATCTCTTTCCTCTTTCTCTCACTCTCTCTATCTCTAAAAATGAATAAATAAAATCCAAAAAAAGAACTAAAAGAAAAAAACCAATTACTGATGCTGGCTTTTCTTTTTTCAGTCTTCACATGTTTCACTTGGGATATTTCTTTTTACTATGTATTCAAGTTCTTCTTCTCTAAAATATACCGCTAACAAAAATTAAGGGATATTTCAAAAGGAATATGAAGCAATAAAAAAAGAAGCATTTGTTTTTTTTTTATTAAACATGAACATGAGAAAAGCAAACAAGTCAAAGAAGGTTTTTCAATTATGCAAATGAGATGCAAAACCAACTTTTATTTCATTGGTAAAAATGCACTACAAAAGGCTGAAAGTACTAAATTTTATCTGCATATTCCCTGATCCCCTAAGTTTTGTGAGCAGTGTAGAATTAGTACACTTTAATTCATCCAGTAAACTTATCTCAGATATTGGGATTTCATCTCTTAAAATTTAATGTGTGCTTTTTTTTATATCTTGTATATCTCTTCTTAATGCATTTAATCTTTCCTTTTCTCCTTTAGCTTCTGAGCATCTAACATTCAGTCATAATATTTATTTTAATATCCTACTAGCCTGACCTGTGGTGGCGCAGTGGATAAAGCATTCACCTGGAACGCTGAGGTCGCAGGTTTAAAACCCTGGGCTTGCCCAGTCAAGGTACATATAGGAGTTGATGCTTCTTGCTCCTCCCCCTTCTCTCTCTCTCTTTCCCTCCCTCTTTCCCTCTCTCCTGTCTGAAATTTGAATAGTCTTTTTTAAAAAAAATATATCCTACTCACCAAACTTTGCCATCAGTGCCATTTCTGGGTCATTTTTAATTGATTGGTTTTGTTTTGTTTTTCTGTATCTTTACATGTCTGATGAGTTTTAGTGGGATGTCAATTATTTTGGTTTTTATATTATTGGGTATAATATATATTTGAGTTTTAAGAATATTATTGAATTTTGTTCAAGGATATGTTTACATTATGTGCAAATAGTTTTTATTCATTTGGGTCATGTTCTTAACAGAGCTGCATTTTCTAAAGTTAATTTTCTTCCAATAGGGAAGCAAGAAGCTTCTGGGTATTGTAACCACTGACTCCTGAAATACAGGATTTTTCTACTCTTCCCACAGATACCTACAGGTGATTCTCTTCCTGGGCTGTGTACTTTCCTCACATGCATGTTATGATCAGTTCTCACCTGCATACTCAGAGGAGATCCCTGGGAGTCCTTCTCTGGGCACAGCTCCCTCTTCTATGCTCTGTTCTTTCAAATGGAGCCTTCTAGGCTTCATCAGACTTTCAGCTCTTTCTGCTCAACTCAGGAAAATGCCAAGGCGCTCAGTCTGAGATTTTCCTTTTTACCCCATTGCCTGGAAGTTTAAAGTACATATAGAGAAATTATGGTGCTCACCCTATTGGTATTCTGTTTCTAATGTTCGTTATTTTAATTGTCATTGTAATCCTATAATACTTACATTTCTTTATTGTTGCTGTGATGTTTGCGGAGAAGATAAATCCATTGTCTGTTTCTCCATCTTGACATAAAATGTCTTACTTTTTATTTTGTTTTCTTTCTTTAAAAGAAATTGCTTACTTATGACTAAAGAGTATATATTGTATGTTAGAAGTTTTGTTTTAACATTATAAAGAGAATAGCCTGTTGTAAGTAATATTTGTGTGTTTTAATTTATCCATGGCATGAAATTTTGTTTTGACCATGGCATAATAACTCATTGTTTTAATATATTTTAGTTGATTTATATACATTTTTCGATAGAAATTTGGTATTTCTTTCTATTATGAGAATACTGTTATGAAAACTTATACATATCTTCTAAGATGCTTATGTAAGATGTTCTTGTATGTAAAGCCTAAGAAATAAATTGCATTTAGAGTGCTGAGTATTTAACTATGAGTTTTCCAAAGTTTGTGCAGAACATTACATACCCAACAGCAAGTTTACAAGCTCCTATGGATACTCATCTCCAACATTTTGTTTGCATTTTTAATTTTTACCAATTAAATTGATATAAAATGGCATTGTGTTTTAGTCTTGATATGCATTTGACTGACTTTCAGAAAGACTAACCTATTAAACATATTGTCTTATTCCTTTTTTAAAAATTTTTCTTTTAATTTTCTCTTTATTTTATTATTTTTTCCCCAAGGACAGAGAGAGAGAGTCAGAGATAGGGACAGACAGGAACGGAGAGAGGTGAGAAGTATCAATCATTAGTTTCTTGTTGCCCTTGCGACACTATAGTTGTTCATTGATTGCTTTCTCACATGTGCCTTGACCGCGGGCCTTCAGCAGACCGAGCAACCCCTTGCTGGAGCCAGCGACCTTGGGTCCAAGCTGATGAGCTTTTGCTCAAGCCAGATGGGCCTGCGCTCAAGTGGGCAACCTCGGGGTCTCGAACCCAGGTCTTCCACATCCCAGTCTGACACTCTATCCACTGCGCCATTGCCTGGTCAGGCTAATTTTTCTTAAATGAGAAGCAGGGAGGCAGAGATAGACTCTAACATGGGTGCTGACTGGGATGCACCAAGAAAGCCCCCTACCAAGTAATGCTCTGCCCATCTAGGGCATTTCTTTATTGCTCAGCAACTTGATTTTTTTTAGCACCTGAGGTGAGGTCATGGAGCCATCCTCAGCATCTGGGGCCAATTTGCTCCAACTGAACCATGGCTGTGGAAAGTGAAGAAAGATATAGAGAAAAGGGAGAGGGGAAAGGGTGGAGAAGCAGATGGATGCTTCTCCTGTGTGCCTTGGCCAGGAATTAAACCCAGGAAATCCACATGCCAAGCCAACACCCTACCACTGAGCCCAAAGTCTAGGACCATATGATCCTATTCTTAAATATGATTTCTCTCTCTATTTATATTTTTAGATATATTTTAATATATTTTATTATTTTACTTGCAGAAGCATTTTATAACTTGTTAAATTCTTAGATTATTGTTATCATTGGATTCTATTGAAAAAACTATCTTTCATTTATTTGTTCTTGAAATATATACTTTATATTTTTATAGAATATAAATTTATATATATACATTTATATCCTAAAAATATAAAGCATATATATAAATTTTATTTATAATAATTATATATAACATATATAAGTTTATGTTATATAAAACATATATACCATATAAAATAAATATATGGATACACAAAATAGAAACTTTATATAAATGCATATCATTTTATAAAATATATGTATATAAAATACTAAAGCATATTTTTAATATTTTAATATAAATTATATATTTATCTATTTTATAGATGAGGTTTCAAATTTTGTTTCAGATATTTCTCTTATGTGACTCTTGGTTTTCCAGTAATTGTGACTATTTGAATCACACAATACTAAAAGTTTCTTTTATATAAACCTACTTCTTGGCTTTTTGATTCTCAGATGTTGTCTAGAAACATTAAAAAAAATAATTTCTAGGTTGATAAAGTTGCTAATGGCTGTCAGCCCTTAAAATATTTGTGTTTTATGGCACTAAATATAGCACAATAGTGTAAATATATCTTGAATAGATGGAAAAATGAATTGCTTATGCATTATGCATTTATATTTGCAACCCTCCCATATCTGACAATTAAATTTTTCCCTGAGCATATATATTTATGTACCATATTTCCCCATGTATAAGACATTCCCATGTAAAAAATGCACCTTAATCTTAGGGCCTGAAATTTGAAGAAAATACATATTACATAAAGTTATCAATGGAAGACAATTTGACTTTGGGTAATGGGTATGCAACATAATCAAATGTCAAAATAACCTGGAGATGTTTTCTCTAAACCAATGTACCCTGACTGATCAATGTCATCCCATTAAAATTAATTAAAAAATGTTATCAAACTCAAGTTTTGTTCATTATTAAATTCATACACTCTTCATCACTGTCGAAACTCCCATCCATTAGTTTATCCTCATCTGTGTCTGATGACAAATCACTGTCTTCATATATTGCCTCATCCTCAGTTCCATTTATGGCATTTGAAATGCCACACTTCTTAAATGACTTGACAGCAATCACAATCTTGATATTATCCCAGGATCTTTTCACCTAGGTATAAACTTCTCCTATAGTTCGGTTCTTCACTCTTCCTGCTGGTGTCAAATTGTCCCCCAAAGCCTGACCAGGTGGTGGCGCAGTGGATAGAGCATTGGACTGGGATGTAGAAGACCCAGGTTCGAATCCCCGAGGCAGCCAGCTTGAGTGCAGGCCCATCTGGCTTGAGTAAAAGCTCGCCAACTTGGACCCAAAGTTGCTGGCTCCAGCAAGGGGTGGCTCGGTCTGCTGAAGGCCCGCGGTCACGGCACATGTGAGAAAGCAATCAATGAAGAACTATGGAATTGCAACAGCAACAAAAATCTGATGATTGATGCTTCTCATCTCTCTTCATTCCTGTCTGTCTGTCCCTATCTATCCTTCTCATCCCTCTCTCTGACTCTTTCTCTCTCTCCCTGTAAAAAAAAAAAAAAAAAAGGTCCCCAGAAGACTTCATCCATTGGTTTCATTCATCTCTTATGGCAGCTTTGAAGGGTTTGTTAATGCTGACATTAAATGGTTGGAGCTAGGATTTCAAACCTGCAGGTGTGACGACAAGTCTTATTTTTTTCTCTGTAGCAATCTTCTCTGTGTTTTTTGTTATGTGTGCCCTGTACTGATCAAGCACAAATAGGGCAGGTTTGCAAATGAGCCCACCTGGTCTCCTTCCCCAAACTTTCTCAAAGCAGATCTTCATCCCATTCTGATCCATCCAACCCTTGTCTTGAACATGGACAATAACTCCTCAAGGAATGTCTTCTTTTGGCATTGTTTTTCATTTGAAAATCAGCATAGAAAGCAACTTGGTTCTATCGGCACAACAAGCTAGAACAACTGTATAATGGCTCTTTTCATGTCCACTTGTCTTCACAGTTACAGTTTTCACCCCCTTCTTATCAACAATTCTGTTATTTGGAACATCAAATTGTAAGGGAACTTTGTCCATATTTGCAATCAGTCCCAATTCAAACTGAAGTGTCTCCAACACTGAATGACAAAACAATGAAATTCAAGGACCTTCTGCTCATAGCTTTCAAGAATATTTTGGGCAAGTCTGATGCAGGTATGCACGTTTAGTCCACTCCATTTCATGAACCTGAAGCACCAATTGTGCCCTCCTTTGAAATCAATAACTTCTTTTTCATCAGCAATTCTTCTTGCCTCATGCTGAACCATCTTTGTGGACACAGGGATTCCAATTGCCCTTTGCTCTTCAATTTGTATCTTCAATTCCCTCTCTGAATCAGGCCTTTTTGCTGACTTGCCTCTCATTGCCTTCTGCCGTGGCATTTCAGTAGGGTTACTTCTTCCCGTAGCCAGTCTCAGATTGATTTCTCAGTTTGAAGAGGACCAAACTTACATTCAGCAGCACAACTTCCATTCATTTTTGCAAACTGGATCACTTTTAACTTGAATTAAGCACTGTAAAAAATCTTTTCTGAGCCATTCCTGGACAGAACATGGAAACACATAACCTACCATAATATACCAGTAAGAAGTGAGAAAAAATGAGTGCAAAGACAACAATCACAACAAAGCAGAAAATGTGGCCTGACCCAGTGGTTACACAGTAAATAGAGCATCAGACTGGGACTTGGAGGACCCAGGTTTGACACCCCGAGGTTGCCAGCTTGAGTGGGGGTTCATCTGGTTTGACAAAGCTCACCAGAGCAAAGCTTACCACCTTGGGCCCAAGGTTGCTGACTTGGGCAAGGGGTTATTCGGTCTGCTGTAGCCCCATGGTCAAGGTCAAGGTGCATGTGAGAAAGCAATCAATGAACAACTAAAATGCTGCAAAAAAACCCTGATGCTTCTCATCTTTCTCCCTTCCTTTCTGTTTGTCTCCCCCCTCTCTAATTCTCTTTTTTTCTGTCAAAAAAAAAAAAAGCGTGAAATGCAAGGAAAAAAACTACAAGGAGCTCAAAAACAAGTGTAAAAAAAGCGAGAAATGAAAGTAAAGAAGAATCTACAATCACTGTATAAGATGCACCCTGTTTTTAAACCCCAAATTAAAAAATAAAATGGTGCATCTTATACTTGGGGAAATACGGTATATTGGTTTTAGCTTGGTCTAAGAAGCTGAACTTAATGATAATCCTATAACCAAAATTATTAACAAAGTCTTTATGGAGTAAGTCACCAATATTTTTTTAGTTAAAGAAACAGATGTGGGACATGAATAAGGACACTTATTCCATTATGCATTTGTTAATTGACTTATTCTACTTCATAAAGAGAATATTCTACTCCATAAAAGTATGTTGGGTGCCTCTTTTGGCCTAGAGCTATGCCAGGGGGTGAAGTATATGAAAGGTGCTTAGGCTTGGTAAATCAGTACTGCTTCCTCCCGAGTGCCTAGTAAGTTTATTTCTGGGCCTCATAGCATATTCAGCAGAGATTGCCTTGTGTTTTCTATAATTAGAGACATTTATCATAAATTCATTTATTGAAAATAACAGTATATATTACGAGATTGTTAGAATTAAAGATAATTTAGAAATAATTTTGTTCAACTCTTTTATTTTATTGGCTTTATCACTAGCAAGGTTCTGGTAGGTTAAGAAAAATATCTTCTAAAACTAGGCTTCCTTGGTATAGTCTCAGGCTCCATTATTTATTTTCTGCATTACCATAGACAGCTGACTTCTCATTGAAATTAAATCTCTAGTTCTCATTTATAAAAAAGGGATAAAATTCTAGTAGTATTAATATGAAGTAGAATATATTAGTGCAATGCCCAACACATAGTAAAGAAGCATCACTTACTAAGAATGAACTATTAGCAGCAGCACCATGATTTGAGCCCACTCTTTGATACATTAAAAAGGAAAGAAACTGACCCCAATTCTCTTGTGTACATGAGTTAATGATCATGCTCATAATCTCCTATATGAGTGAGGTCAGATTTCATATTTTATTATTATTCCACATTATTTGCTTTTCCTTCTTGTGAGAGAATGATACCTCCTTGAGACGTGGAAGTCAGACGTGGCGCTATAACATGCCTTGACCTGTGAACTATGAATGAACTCAACATATACCATTTTCTACCAGGACCCTTAAGAGCAATTGCCTAAGCTCTTTCTTTTTCTTTTTTCTCTCTATTAGATCAGACTGACCTGGTACAGGCTAAGCCTTAGGGATTCAGAATGAAGAACAGCGGGGCAGAACCTCAGCTAACCCATGATGAATATGTATTGTGATAAAGAAATGAGCTATTGTTGTTGTGAACTATTGAATTTTCAGACTCTTCATTACCACAGAGATGACCTTTGCTCCTATAGAATAACCTAGTAAAAGCTAATTAATGCAGTGAAATATATATATATATATATATATATATATATATATATATATATATATTCTCTGTGCATTGTCTTGCTATTTATTTCCATGGCAGTAATGGCTACAAAACCTGCCAAATATATGGTTAAATGTTGTGAATTTTATTTGGCAATTTCATTTGTAAAGTGTTAATCTTCTTTCTGGACTCAAGGAGAAAATATAAATGAGTAATTTTATTTTTCAGTTTTTATGCCAGATGTTTGGCAACATACAGACAGAATAAAATGTTAACAGTTTTGAAATAAAATTAAATCAGACTGTTAGTCTCATTAAAGAAAACTGTACTTTAAAATGGGAGAAATAAGAATTGTCTTCCGGAGGGTAGCCCTTACTCTTTTATAAAATTCTAAGAAGTTTCTTGTTTGTCATCTGGTCTGAAGACCAATTTTTCAGCTCAGCTGAAGCAAAGTTAACTACATAGATTTCTTTTTGTAATACTAGTCACAGTAACAGCCAATAAAAATACATCTTTTAAGGTGTTTGCAACACTAGATATTGTTGAATTCAAAAGATACGATGAATACACCCTTAGTAAAAAGTACTTTAAAAATAGCAATATTGTAAAAATTCCTTAATGGAAAATAATCATCATCAGAAAACACAAGAAATTATTTAAATTGTCCAGTGGAAGTCTTTACAAAATAATCTTTATTAGGTTGTCTTTTTTGTTTTATATTTTTGATAATGCATTTGAAGGGAGATACAAAGTATTGGATGTGGGGGAAGCGATAGGAATCTCAGATGCCATGGTGGAATTACGTATCTTAAACTCTTAGATACAGTGCCACTAAATATCTATTACATATTTTGTATTTCTTCAGTAATTAACAAAAATGTATACAGGATAAATACAATAAGTTTAAAAATGAAAACTATCTGTTTGGTTTTGACATGTGACTTGTGAGTGACAAGATGGCAGGAGCTGCTTCAAAGTAATAACATGGGTAGAGGGACAGAGTGGGGATGGCTGAGAGAAGTGCAAGAATAATAGAATGAATACACAATGCATTAATGACTTTTTAAGAACAAAGATAATAATGGTAAATAAAAGAGGCTACAGATTATAAAGAGGTGATTATTTGATTAAGTTTTAGTTTGTAATAAATGAGGGTCGACACATATTTAAATATTATTGGGAAGGATCAGTTGTGTGGAGGAGGATACCGGAGCGAGGAAGAGGTACACAATAGTGAAAAGTAGTTGAGAAGAAAAAAAGGATGGATCCCATATTATACACAGAGTCAGTTATCTTGAATTGGGGGAGAAAATACAAGCACTTTCTTTGTTATAACAGAAAGGAAGAAGAAATAGATGCAAATATATTTTTCCAGAGAGGTAGGAGAGAGAGGCCTATTTTTTGAATTAAGAAAATATCAAAGACAGTAGAAAGAGGTGAATATAACCAAGAAAAATTTAGTAAATACTATTAAAAATTTGTTACTGATTAAAATATTTTTTGGTGGGGGGACAGTAAGTATGAATAAAGGAAGAATAAAAGAGGAGTTGGGTTTCTGGCTTGAATAGGTAGATGGATTATAATGCTATTTATTCCTGAGATCTAGAAAGATGTGCACACTGGAAGCCAATCTCAACTGAGAATCAAATCTGCAAAAAAATTCTCCCAGAAAGACAGACCAGAACAACTGCAATGTGGGTATTACTCAGTCAATGTGGTAAAATGCTAAAAGGAAGCAGGCATCAAGAGATCTGAATTTAGCCTTGGCCAGTTTGCTGAGTGGATAGAGTGTTGGCTCAGTGTGAGGATGTTTTGGGTTTGATCTTAGTCAGGGGACACAAGAGAAGTAACCATCTGCTTCTCTCCTCCTCTCTCTCCCTCTTCTCTCTCTCTTCCCATCTCAGACAGTAGCTCGATTGGTCTTAGTGTTAGCTTCAGGGACTGAGGATAGCTCAGTTGATTTGAGCATCGGCCATAAATGGGGGTTGCTGGGTGTAACCAATTGGGGTACATGAGGAAGCCTTTCTCTTTATCCATCCCTCTCTCACTTTTAAAAAAAAAGAGAGAGAGATCTGAATTCTCTTCTGGTTCACTAGTACATAAATTGATCTGTGTATACCTTTGAAGATCTTACTGTCTTTATTAGGCCAAATCAATTTTTGGTTTTCATAATATTTTACTAGTGATACTGAAACGTTATTTTGAAAACATCCTCAAAAACCCAACTTTCTTATTTTTCTTCTAGATATGTATATGTATGGTGGGTATTTTTGTTTGTTTGTTTGTTTAGTTTATGGTGTTCTTATTTTTTAGCAAGAGAGTAGTAAAAAAATCTGTTGTTCTTAAACATCCTTTTTTTGTGTGAAGATTTTATTTATTCATTTTAGAGAGGAGAGAGAAAAGAGGGAGGAGCAGGAAGCATCAACTCCCATATGTGCCTTGAGTGGGCAAGCCCTGGGTTTCTAACCAGTAACCTCAATGTTTCAGGTCCACACTTGATCCACTGCGCCACCACAGGCCAGGCAAAAATCTCTTGTTTTTAGAGTACACCTTTTAGATTTATATAATATCAGTATTCATTTTGTAATTCAATAAAAATTTGTTAATCACCTGCTATGTGCAAAGTGCAATTTTAAATACTTAGCACTAGTAAGTGAAGTCTGTCTCCTCTCAAAAAATATTGAAAAATTCAGGGCCTTCATGAGTCTTATGTTTTAGTGAGTTCTATAGGTTGTTCTTAAACTGAATTAGTACTTAAGTTAGAGTGGGTACATTTACCTATAAAAATGCAACTTAGATGTTTGTTTTAATACAGTATTTATTTTTCCCTTTCTGTGCATATAAGTATTTAAACATTTTTAAACCCATAGAATCTATCTTGTTTGTAACCCAGGAACTGCCTGTTTTGGCACAAGCCACATTAAAAAGATAACAGTTAAGCAAAAAATGAGGGATTTAAACATTTAAATATTTGAGGACAAACAACAGCTGGTGCAAAGACCAGTGAGTGCTTTACATAGAGCAAGAATGCAAGATGGCTAGATCAGAGAGGTGAGGGGAGAAGGGATGGGATCAGAGAGATCAAGAAGTGACAATTCATTAACTTCTTTGAGTGAGATGGAGAGGGTAGTACCTAAACTTATTTAAGCAGAAGAGAGCATTATCTAATTTAGGCTTTATAAAGATCATTACAGTTATTGTGTTGAAAGGATTACTCTAGCTGTGGGTGAGGGTTAAGGGCATGGAGCTCAAGAAGAAAGCTCTTATATAAGGTAAAAGATGGTGGAGGCTGATCCAAGATATTAGCACATTGGATTGCATTTTCAAGGTGAAAATTGCTGATACATTGAATATGCATATGAATGAAAAGGCAAAGTCAAGAATAACTTCAAGGTTTTTGACCTCAGAAACTAGAAAGATGGAACTGCCATCAACTGAGATGGAAACATTGTGGGTGGAGTTTTGAAGAGTGTAGATAGGAAGTCAGTGTTAAATGATTTAAGTTTGAGATGTCAAGTAGACATTCCAGAGAGTTGGCAGTGTGGATCATGTTGTCAGCCTTCCACCTGGTATAACACATTTCATCTCATTAATATGTGAATAAATGACACAGTACAGTGTATTTGTGCAGAACATACTGCATATTTAATGATCAGTTGATATTCAGATTCTTAATATTCTACCAAAGCTATTCTCATTTGTTTGAATACTTTTTGATGGAATAGGAATATATTAAGATATCCAAAATGCTAACTTATATTGAAATATCTCAGAATATCTAAAAACTGATTGAGCCAGGTCTTTGAAAATGTTTAAAGCACTTGACTCCTATGAGAAGGAGCTCTCAATGTTGTTTCCATTTAATTCAGATATTAATATTGCTCTAAAATCTCTATCGCTACTTTACATGCCAAATATATTTGCTTTCTGTATTGCAAATTTGTATAAGAATAATTCTGCCATTTTTCAGTCAAGAAGAACATTTTATTATGTCATAATTACTGTGCTTCCACATGTATGAGATGCACCCTTTCTTGAAAAATTTGGGGTCTAAGAACTGGGTGTGTCTTATGCCGTTGTTGTAGATTTTTGTTTGTTTGTTTGCATTTCCATAGATGGAACTGAGAATGAGGCAATATATGAAAACAGTGATGGGAGTTGTATGAATTTTATAATGAATAAAACTTGAGTTCAATAACGTTATGTAATACTTTTTTTTTCAAATGTTGAGACCCAAAATTAAGGTGTGCCTTATACATGGAAGCGTCTTACACGGGGGGGCGGGGGGTATATAAATCATAAAACAGCTAAAGACTGGGCTTATCCTATGTTTTTCCATGTTTTTCTCATTCTGTAAGTAGATTTAGGTTATTATTGATGAGGAGATTAATTCTACATATTCAAGTCAACAATGATTGCTAGACAGTTGTATGACATGGAAATACTTATATCTTATTCAACCTTGATTATAGAGTGATTTGAAATATATCGGCAATATTTTCTCTTAGTTTTTTTTAATTTGCTAGGCTTATAGCCCTCTAAATAAAAGTGGCATTTTTCCCAAAAGAATTAAATTTCAGCTTATGAGTTTATTTTATGGAGCCCCTATTCTACCTGTACAAGTACTTCAAATAGTAGGTTACACAGGCAAATATAAAGCAACAATTCTATTTTATTTTATTAGTGATTTTAAAACAATTCTGCAGAAACACAAGCTTCAGAGATTATAAACACCCAAGGTCTTGAAGACTTTATCTTCCTATAAAGTGCTTTTTGAAAAAGTGGTACTGCTTTCTCACCTGTAAATATACTACTACCCTGTGGGAACAAAGATTTATCTCTTCTCAATTTACAAGTAAATTCATTGTTAACCCACCTCACCTCTTCACCAGTAAAGCCTAATTTATGATCGAAGATCAATGAGTCCATCTGAGGCAGTTTCTACTAAGACTGAGAAAACAAAGTGTTAAAAAAAAGCCTAATAAATTATCCACCATTTAATGTAGATTAAATGAAGTGAGCTGTATTATACTGCATAGCACCGGTCCTAAGGAAGGAGTTACATGTTGCACATTATACTTTCATGACAAAAATGATTATACAAGCCAGTAATTATTTCTCCAGTATAACATTATTCATGATGCTTGGGAATGAATCATGGCTATGTCACAGGCATCTCTCTGGTAATCCTGACAAATTCTTAGTCACTTACCCATTATTTTCTTCATTTCCTTTCAAATAATTTTTCACTCAATGCCTTTGCTTATATGACCATATTATTCCATGCTAAAGGACAAAAATAAAGAGAACAAAATACCCATTACATGTTCATAAAGAAGCAATGTTAAAACCAAGACATTGGCATATGGGTGATTCTTGTGACAAACAAAATTTTCTTGAGAATGGAAAGATTAGTGCAAGAAATTAAAGATTGCATCTCAATCCCTCTTCCAGTTCTTTCTTAAAACACATAGATCTTGAGTTGTAAAGCATAGTTGTCTTTTCTTAGAATGTATTTTCTACGGTGTAAAATTTCTAAATGATCCTTCATTATTCCTTTTTGGAGATGAGCAGTCAATGAACCATAAGGAGGACCATCATGTGACCTTAATACATTATGGTCAAAGTATCTTACAGTTTGGGACCTGGAATAGACCCTAGTGAGCAGTACCTTCCGCCAGTGCTGTATGGTAAAAATACTTGAGTAATTTCGTATATTGTACCCTCTTCTTGGAGTTTTATTAGACACATTAATATTTAAAGTGCTCTGAGATGTTAGTTCTACATTAAAAATTCTATTCAACTTTGCATGACCCACCATTCTTCGAATACAGGCAGTTCCCTGGCTATGAACAAGACTGGTTCTGTAAGTTTGTTCTTAAGTTGAATTTGTATGTAAACTGGAGCAGGTACATTTAGCTATTAAAAGAAACTTAGATGTTTGTCTTAACATGGTATTTATTTTTACCTTTCTGTGCATAGAGGTAGTTAAATATTTTCAAATACAACCTTAAACAATCTTGGATGATGCAGAAGATGATGGACTTGACAGAAAAGTTGGGCCTGGTGTTGGAGAGTCAGGGTTTGATTCTACTGCTGGTCAGTTTCTTCAATAGGCATCAAGGTAGTTTTGTACAGAGCTTTTCTTTTTGTCATCATAAATGACCCTGTAGTATCTCAGTCCTTCAGTAACTTTATGATAAATTTTGGCGAACCTCTCTGTATCAGGATCTTGCTCTGCTAACTTTGCCATTCTTGCTTCAATGAGAGAAAAGATCAGCTCTTTCATAGGAAACTTTTTCTGGTTCTGTTTTGTTCCCTATATGCTATCAACTGCTGCTGTAGTTCCATAAGGTGTTCATTGGTTAGTTCTTTGCCATGGGAACTGAATAACTCTATATATTATTTTTACTGATGTCCCTTTGCACTTGATTACCAATAGCCCTTATGGCACTCTGTTCATAAGTATGATTTGTACATAAGTCAGATATTTGTAACTCAGGGACTTACTGCACATCATGGAGCAAATGTATGTTTACATATATGAGCATGTGAAACACAGAGTTTATTTTTGTATTATTATTTATTTATTAATTATATTATTTTATACAAAAATCTAAGCTACTTTTGCTCCACCCTATATATTACATCATAGATTAATTAATTTCTTTGTTGCCCAGTTAAAATAAAATTCATTCACACAATGTTAATGTTAGTCTAATCCTACTATTCTCAAAATATGGAAACTGAGATCCAGGAAGGTACTGTATTTTTTGCTCCTTAGGACACACCTGACCACAAGACGTGCCTAGGGTTTTAAGGAGGAAAATAAGAAAAAAAATATTCTGAACCAAATGTTGTGTTAAAATATTTAATAAAATATACCACAATAATATTTCAACAATGTAAACTCAACAGCAGTATTAACAATCTTAAGCACTTTTATTAACAAATGAGAAGAGACTGTAATGTTCAAATACTCTTCTAGTTGTCCCGGAACCAACCTCAGCTAAAAAAAAAAAAACAAAAAAAACCCACTTTTGTTCCAAAAGATGCATGGGCATTCCCCCCTCCACTTTTCAAGAAAAAATGTGCATCTTATGGAGCAAAAAATATTATAAATAATATGACCATGATCTCTCAGATTGTATCAAAGCATAAACTGGACCTGAGATATGTGAGTTACTATTTATTGCACCTTGGGGATTTCTGTCAAAGCCTCTGTGACAAAGTACAGCTGTATATATGATCAGGGAAAACATACAAAAACAGAAAAAAAAAGTATCTTTTTAGGAAACCTCATTTGACCCAATATTTTATTTCTTTTTAATGTTATATAAATGGTTTAAAATACATTACCTTACTTACTATACTCATCTGACAATAAGGTTTTATACTTAGTGAATTATCCAGAAACTTGAATTCTTTTTATTTACGCACAGAACAATTAAATTGCCTTTTTTTTTATTAGTTTGTTTCAACTGCCATGACAAAATACCACAGACTGGGTGGCTTAAACAATATACACATATTCTCTTCCAGATCTGGCTAGAAGTTAGGGTTTAAGGTGTCGGCAGGGTTGGTTTGTGGTAAAGCCTTTGTGTTTCTGGCTTGAAGAGGACCACCTCCTTCCTGTGTCCCCAGATGGCCTCTTCCTTTGCACTTGCACGGAGAGAGAAAGCACTCTATTCCCTCTATCCCTTCTGATAACAAATCCAGTCCTGTGAATTAAGGCCCTACTCATATGACTTTATTTCATCTTAATTTCCTTTTTTAAAGGGCACTTTTTAAAATGCATCCACACTGGGGGTTAGGGCTTCAACATAGGAATTTTGAGAAAATGCAATTCAGGCCAAAATAATTCTATTAATATTTGTATATTCTGATATTATTTTTAGTTTTAGGAAACATGCCTGTCTCATTCCCAGTATCTCATATTGTATCTGGTTAAGCCTTTCTGTCTTGTTTCTGAGCATTCCACACATATCATAACTAAAAAAATAAGAACTTTTCTGAATAAGCACAACAGTAGTCTTGACGACTTTTACTCACGGCTTTATTTTTCTGCACAGACCAGGTTCTCAGTTCTGAAATCCTGCTTCAAGGCAGAGCCTGCTGTCCTCATACTTTTCTAGCAACTACCCTGTCACCACATGCCTGTGGTCCTTCCACAATACTTAGATCATCAATCATACATTTATAGAGTGGGCTCTTGGGCAATATCCCATCTAGGACGTGAAACTTTATTTGTAGCAGCACACTTCTGCTATCAGTTTGTTCAATCTTTCTATAAACAATGTCTTAAATGTGTAAAGAAAGAAATAAGTATTGTTTCATTGTGGTACTGACTGCTTCTTCTAACATTCTGCTAGGTAATGCCAGAGTACAAGTATGGTGTATGTTCAGAGAAAGTTGTTTCTATTTCCAATTCACTGTGGCAAAAGAAGGAAGAAAGAATAAATAGATTGTAAGTTGTACTTGATTACTTTCATAACAACCTTTACATTGTGCATTATTACTATGTAATTAAAATAACTAATATCTATATTTTTTATTCATGTATTTTTATTGTTTTTCATAATTTTGCAGATCTAGAAACAGATATAGGTGTTTTTATGACTTGGCTAAGATCACACAGCTATTAAGTCATTGAACTAAATTTAAACATAATTGATTTAAACTGAAATTCAATAATTAATTCATTCAGCATTGACTGCATGCCAGACTGTGGTAATATAGTGGTAAGAGAAAGCACCAACTCAGCCTTTGATAAGAATCAGGTGAAAGAGACATACAGATATTACTACAACAATTAAAAATAGATTTTAAAATTGCAAATCTGAGCAGTGCTGCTTGCAGAGATATATGTTGTAATGAGAACATCTTGCAGATGTAAGAGGGAGATTGCCTGTCATAATTGGGGTTAAATAACTCATAGTTTCTATTATGGAAATTTCACTAGCCATTCAATTCACATTTTTGTAAAGCTAAATAATTCATAAACCTAATTAATATACCAGGATCATCTTTCTTTTTAATTACCACAAAGTAGAATTAAAATTGTGCAAAACAAGATGGCAGAAATCCAGTATTTACCATAAAACAATTTCAGACAGATGTTAGAAAACCCAGACAGAGCTAAGATTTCACCTCACCCCCCAGACATTGGTGAAAAGACAAATATATGTATTATGACCAGTTGGGATAACTAACAGGCTGTGATTGACCACAGACATCAAGAAAAGGTGCAGAATTCAGGTTTAAGTTTTCCAGACAACAAAAGTAATTAAGTCAAGAGAAGAGCATCCTCTTTGCTGAAAGGAGCCAGAGAATGGTACAGGATGTAAATAAATTTTTTTGGACGTTCAATTTGAGACAGATAGCAGAGATAAAATGGGATACTACAATGACTGAAAAATACTGGAATTAATTTTTTATTCTATTTAGTAAGTGCCATTACAATGAGAGTTAATCATATCATGCACCTAATTTTCAAAAAATATTTATGGTTTGTAACATATTTTAATTTGAAATTAAGCATTACTCTTTTATCTCAATCTAAGAATTTAAGGAATATCTTAATAAATCTGGAAATGAAATTAGCTCAACTGTGATGTTTGATATTAAAGCTATAGAATGTATGTGTAAATATGTGCATTTTGTGCTATCAGCCTGAAGAAATGAAAGACATACTCTTAACTTTACTATAGTAGCTCATTATCAAACGCTAGATTTAAAGATTACACCGATCTTACACTAGCCAAGATCTAGAAACAGCCCAAGTGCCCATCAGTACATGAGAGGGTAAAAAAGCTGTGGTACACTTACACAATGACATATTACTCAACCATAAAAAAGAAGGGAATCTTTTCTTTTGCAGCAGCATAGAAGGACCTGGAGAACGTTATGCTAAGTGTAATAAACCAGTCAGAGCAAGACAAGTACTATGTGATTTCACTCATATGTGAAATCTAATGAGCAAAATTAACTAACAAGTTAAATAGAGACAGGCTCATCTGTAGAGAGCAGGCTGACAGCTGTTGAAGGGGTGGGAGAGAGGGCTGAGTGATGGGAGGGTTGGGACTGAGCTAGAGGACAAAGAAAAAAAGAAACTCATGAACAAGGACAACAGTGTGGTGATTGTTGGGGGAGGTAAATAAGGGTACGGAAGGTAAATGGTGATGGATCAAGACTTGGGGGTGTGAATACACAGTACAGTGTACAGAGATGTATTGTAGAATTGGGCACCTAAAACCTATAGAATTATGCTATCTAATATCACCCAAGAAATTCAATTAAAAATAAAAAGAATAAAATTAATTTTTTTAAAAATGAAGATGGCACCCATTTTGTCTATATATTCACTATACCTCAGGCTATATCATTCCTCAATTCATCACTCATTTAATGTTGTACTACTTTTATTTTCTTTATAACTTTCTTTATATTTCAAAAGGTAACCTATGTCTTTATAGTTATAACATTTGGAATATAAATATTTTATTTTTGTGTATACATCATTCATATTTATAGAACTATCAGAAACATTTGTTTTTATCTTTATAAGAAAAGACTTAGTTTATTTAATTATCTCACAATATATTCAGGAACATAGTCATTATTTTCTTTCAGATACAATTCTACATTCAAAATATTTTTATGATTGTTTGATAGAAGAATAACCAATATATTTATTTATAATTACTTCATTATTACTTTAAACTTACCTTTTCAAACCATCTGTTCAATACAATATTTAGTACCTCCTATATGCCACCTATTTATTCATATTTTAGAGATTAGAGAGAGAGAAGGCAGAAAGGAGCAGGAAGCATCAACTTCCATATGTGCCTTGACCAGGAAAGCCCAGGGTTTCAAACCTCAGCACTCCAGGTTGTTACTTTATCCATTACACCACCACAGGTCAGGCTATACCACCTATTTATTAATCATATAATTTGACAACATGTTGATTTTTTCTATCTTTTACAAGAGACTTATTTTATCCTGCCATAGAAAGTTCAGAAAGATAAAAACCCATCCATGCAAGCAAGTAGTTACCAGATAAGCTTTTTATAAAACATGATTCTACCGTGCCAGAAGAAAATTGTATTGAAAATGATGTAGTCTAACTAATAAAAAATACATTTGAAATTTAAAATTAAATAAACTTTTGCATATCCTGATATGCTACTTTACTTGCTTCATTTGCATGGAAATAAGGGTTCAATAACTATTTTAATTGGTATATTCTCCCAAAGCAAGGGAGGAAGATTAAAATATAGGTATTATTTTGTATGGGAAAGAATGTTAATATTCATCAAATAATTACCTAATTTACATAGTGATTAAACTCATCTGCAATAAAGTATTTTTATAAATATACAGAGAGAACATTAGACATGAAATATGACAAGTGAAATAACAAGCAAATCTAATAAGGAAAATTATATGCAGGTGAAAGATTTCTAGTACATTATTCTTAATATAACTTTATTACTAATGTCAGAATAATAAGTCAAATCCTTAAGTATTCTGTGCATCATATTTGGTAAGTAAGAGGGAAAAAAGCAAATATAATATAGTTAAAAAAATATTGAACATGATCAAACACATCTGAAAGAGATAAATTCCTCAGGGAAGAATTTCCACCTGCATAATTTCAAGTGAAGTAATCTATTTTCTAATTAGCAAGGAAAAAATCCCTTGTATATGACCTTGAATTTAAAATATTAGCTCAGAGGGAATATTTACGATCCAAAGGCTCAAATGCATAATGAAAATATGGACATGACTTTTACTGTTGTTAAGGTTCTTTTTAAATAATTCTTAGGCATAATCAGTCTATGTTGACTGACATTTATAGTATGGAAATTGGCTAGAATAAAAATGCAATGGCGTTTAAAATTAGAAAACACATTACTGAGGAGGCAGGTTAAATATTTGTGGTGTTCAAAATCATTTTCTTGGTAGAAGCAATACCTTTGTTCATTTTGGTCAAGCTTATATTCTAAATAAGTTTTATATATTGAAATTATTTTAGTTCTCTAATTCTTCCTCTCTTGTCATTTTATATGTAGTCATTTATTTCAAGAAATGTATTTTTCAGCTTTCAACATTTTAAGTATGATAAAAGAGAGGGGACTTTAGGACTTAAACATGGAGTTTCTTTCAGGTAGAAATGTGTGCAAAATGAAAAACCAAGTGCTGGAATCAATGAATGGACCAAATGGCCATGCTGATTATAAACAATCTATTCCACTTATTTGTTTGTGGGTTTCTAGTGATCTAGAAATAATCATAATATGAACAATGAGGCTGAGCATTGAATATAAAATATAAAGAGACCTGATATAACAAATACCAGTTCACAATCTTTTCCCCCAGAATTTGGGACAAGATAAATTCCTGGGCTTCTGAGGTGCTTTCTATACTGAGTTGGAAATAAAATTATAAGAAAGAGAATGTCACTGTGCAATATATCAGGATTTTTGGAGGCAGCCACATCTGAATTGGAAGCCTGATTCCTTCACTCATACACTATTTGATCCTAGGAAATAATCAGTCAGAAATTCAGGTTTATGTAAAACAAGAGTAAACATAATTGCTTTCAGGGTTATTGTGAAGATTAGGTTAAGATTGTTAATGACCATAAAGTTTGTAGAACATGGCCAATTTAATAAGAAATGGCAGGCAAATTTAAGTGTTATAGATGATTCAGGAGCATAACCTTCTGGGATATTTTCCCTGCAGCAACAAGACTCCGCTGATCGCTTGAGATACAAGGTTTCTGCATCCGCAATGCTTTCTATGGTATGTGTAAGAAATTGATATTTAACATCCACTAGGGTATCAATCAATCACACATGTATTTTGAAAGAGTAAATTAATGTAATAATGGGAAAGCAATGTCTTTATAAATACATAAAGCATTGTTATCTAAATGTTTGTTTATACGTGTTTATTGTCCATGAGATGATGCTAATTCCTGGCATAAAATCTTCACACTTTAATTGACATATAATAGCAGCTGAAGTTTATTAGAAGTGCAAATTTATTTTATTTTAAATTTGGAGAATGTGAACTTCGGAGTAGTCTAAGACATTGAAGACATTTCTAAGTTTATTTTATTTTTATTTTATTCATTTTAGAGAGGAGACACAGAGTGAGAGAGAGAGAGAGAGAGAGAAAGAGAGAAAGGGGGGAGGAGCTGGAAGCATCAACTCCCATATGTGCCTTGACCGAACCAGTGCAGGGTTTTGAACCGGCGACCTCAGTGTTCCCAGGTCGACGCTTTATCCTCTGCGCCACCACAGGTCAGGCGACATTGAAGACATTTCTAAGATGGAAAAGGATAAAAAAGGTGACAATCAAGAGAGCAATGCTGCATAAGGTCATCCAGAGAATGGGAAATGTGAGAACACATCCAAATAATTCTACAAGGCTTTTGTAAACTTACTATCAAAACAAAAAAGAGAGAGAGAGAGAGAAAGTATATTGCAGGCCAAGCAAAATACTGGCAGGATGAATATATGTATATATGCATATGTGTATATGTGTTTGTGTGTGTGTGTGTGTGTGTTTTGAGTTTTTCCAAAGAATCCAAGCGGAGGTTAGCATTAGAAAAACCTATAAATCTTCATCTCCATAAGAAAAGATTTAAGGAAGAAACATGCAGATGCATAAAAAGTAGCTGATATTATTTAACATTTATTTGTGATTTGAAATCTTTTCACACTAACAAAAGAAAATTATCTTAACTGAAAATTGGTGTTTATAAAAAGCTCAGTAAAGAAGGAACCATTCTACTACAGTGTTAAGACAATTGTTTTTTTCTAGAAAACTATATTTTGAAAGGTCAGTTTGTTCTTTATGATGTACGTGTAGTGAAATCTAGAGCAAATGTCAGAAATTTTCTGAAAAATCATGATCTTTATAAAGGTGATGTTGCTTAATCCCTAACTTAATGAGATAAATTCAATTAAAGGCAAAAGAAATTAATCTACCCTTTGCTAGTTGTCAATCTGATAAACAGAAGATTGTTATCTCGGGCACTTTGGAGAGTACTCATTTGTGATATTGCGCCTCAATTACTTCTGCTGTAGAAGTAGGCAATGCTGATTTTACCCCTTGGTACTCTGAATGTGGTGGCTGAACCAGCAGCAGTGGCATCACATGGAGCTTATTAAGTATTTAGAATCTCAATCAGAGTCTACCCTAGGTCTCCTGAATCACAGTCTGCATTGCAAAAAGGTCCCAGAGAATTTTTCTGGACAATGGAAAGCTGAACAATGATGCTCTAGGCTACTGATCTTCCTGCCTTCAGAAATACTGATTATTAATTGCCAAGAGGGATTTTATGCTTTTGGAATAGAATATCTAATATTTGCAAGTGTTTTCTTATTATTTTGTTTATTTTACCTGAAGATATGGAATTTTTTTGGCAATCTTTAATAGATAACAATTATTAAACTATTCCACTGTCCAAGGCTCTGTCCCAAGCTTTTCAATTTTCAACTCCCCTGCAAATTGCATCACTCCACTGCACAGGAGAGGAAATACAGAGACTTTGCGTAAGTCGCCTAAGGTGGAAGCTGTTAAGATCCAGTCAGGTTTGGAGCAGGGAAGTCTAATTCTCTAGGCTGTGCTGTATAAACTCTCCTGGGCTAGCTTCTGATAAGATAAACATTTTCTTAAATTTTAATCAGATTATTTAATCTTTTCAACTTGTTTCTTACAGATATCAATATATTTAACAAAGTTTAATTGACAGACTGTATAAAAATTTTAACTATATGCTAGACCAGGGGTCCCCAAACTACGGCCCCCTGCGCACCGCATGCGGCCCCCTGAGGCCATTTATCCAGCCCCCCGCTGCACTTCCGGAAGGGGCACCTCTTTCATTGGTGGTCAGAGAGAGGAGCACAGGATGCATCCACACCCATAGTTCCCATTGAAATACTGGTCAGTTTGTTGATTTAAATTTACTTTTTCTTTATTTTAAATATCGTATTTGTTACCGTTTCTTGGTTTGTTTGTTTTTTTACTTTAAAATAAGATATGTGCAGTGTGCATAGGGATTTGTTCTAGTTTTTTTTATAGTCTGACCCACCAACGGTCTGAGGGACAGTGAACTTGCCACCTGTGTAAAAAGTTTGGGGTCCCCTGTGCTAAACACTCTTTAAGTCTTCACATTCATTCACTCACTTAGTTTTTACAACTGTGTGAACTTCATTTTATTATTTTTTTACCTCTAAATAAGTTTGTATTTCTTTTATAGATGGGGGAAAAAATCTGAGCCCAGAGACATATGCCTTGCCCAGAATCAAACTAGTTAGATATGAAGAGCAAAATCAATAAAATAACCTATGGTCCTTTCAGAAGTAAATTCTGTGTAATGCTTTTTTTCCCCATGGTTTTCTACTTGGCATTCTCTTGAGCAACTCCATGAAACAACATTTCTTTATCCTGAAAACAGGGTAACTACTTCTCAAAAGTAATTTTAATTTAAAAATGCTTGCCTATCCAGCTTATAAGGCTGTCTCCTTAGCTGTAGAACCCTCCCTGAGGCAAAAGCTACTTTAACAAAGAATGCCAAATCCTGGAGATGGTACAGGAGACAGGTGGAAGGTCATCGGAAGACATTGTATTCTGTAACAATACTACCCACAAGAAATATGATATGATTCACACGTGTAATTGTCAATTTATTTATTTATTTATTTATTTATTTATTATTTTTATTTATTCATTTTAGAGAGGAGATGAGAGAGAGAGGGAAAGGGGGGAGGAGCTGGAAGCATCAACTCCCATATGTGCCTTGACCAGACCAGTGCATGGCCTTGAACTGGCGACCTCAGTGTTCCCAGGTTGACGCTTTATCCACTGCACCACCACAGGTCAGGCAATTTTTGATGTCTGTTTTATAAAAAGTAAGAAAGAGCTGAATTAACCTTTTAAAATTTTAAAAATGTTTATTTCATATGAGTTCATTTTACTCATATCAGATTCAATAGGAAGTTTTTTAGGATGCCAACATCATGTAAGCAAGTCCACTTTCCGAGTGATATTTCACTATTATCTCATTAAATTAATAAAATATATTTAATTAGAAATGTTGATAACACACAGGATGCTAAAATCATGACCTAACGTTGTATCTATATCCAAATTGGTTTTACAAATATTAACAAATTCCAAACATTAAACTATTGATAGACATGTGGTAGCTGTGGTATTTGAAGTGTTTTAAAAGCCTATAGCCCTCAAACTTTTTTCTTTTTAATTTATTTTCAATTACAGTTCACATTCAGTATTATTTGGCATTAGTTTCAGGTATAGAACATAGTGGTTAAACAACCATATAAGGTGAACTTCATTTTAATTGGCTATTTTACTTAACTTGCCATGTTAAAAAAATGTTATTTTAATATAGTCAATATTAATATTTATTAAATAGATACTTAGTATTTTTATGTTATGTCTTTGAAATTGGTGTATATATTAAAGTTACACCATTATCTCTTTCTGAGTAGTCACAGTTCTAGTGATTAGTGGCCACCTGTGATAAGTATGTACCCTATTGGACAGCACAGATCTAAACGTTCTGAGTGCCTTTAAAAAAATTAAACCAAATTTGTATATAAAGAAGGCAGAAATAACTCAATAAATGTGTTAGTGTATCCTTCATTTCTGACTTGTTATTGTTTATGGTTTTTATGTTCTAACTACCTTGAGTAGCCCTATAACCATTTTTTGAACTCTGTATCTGGTAGTTGCTTGCCTCCATTTATTTAATTATTTTTCTGGAGATTTCACCTCTCCTTTCATTTGGGACATTTCCTTGTCTCCACATTTCAGGTGCTTCTCTTTGTTTGTTTCTAAGTATTAAATAGAGCTGCCATGTCTACTGAACTTGGTAAAGAACATAAGACTTGTTATTTGTTTTGTTTTGTTTTTGTGACGGAGACAGAGAGAGGAGAGATAGGGACAGACAAACAGGAAGAGAGAGAGATGAGAAACATCAATTTTTTATTGCAGCACCTTAGTTGTTCATTGATGGGAGTGGGGGATACAGCAGAATGATAGATCCCTTGCTCAAGCCAGAAACCTTGGGCTTCAAGCCAGCAACCTTTGGGCTCAAGCTAACGACCATGGGATCATGTCCATAATCCCACGCTCAAGCCAGCGACCCAATGCTCAAGCTGGTGAGCCCAAGCTGAAGCCAGATGACCCTGAGCTCAAGCTAGTGTCCTTGGGGTTTTGAACCTGGGTCCTTTGTGTCCCAGTCTGACACTCTATCCATGGTATCAATGCCTGGTCAGGCAACACTAGACTAGTGCAGTAGGTCTTCTGTAAGGCATAGTGGCACAGCCTTTCCAGTCACGCTAGCTGAGTACTCTAGGTGAGCTCCCATAAGGGTTTGTGCTTAAGCCTTGATTGCTGTTGGTGTCACTGGGAAGAACTGATCCCCAGGCCAATCAGCTGTGAGAACTGGTTGGGAGTATAGCAGAGGAGCTGCTGTGCAGGAGTTGATCCTACTGTACAGAACTTGCTTTGGTGTTTTGGTGTTCATCCAGACCACCCCTTAGTGTGTCCCTCAGGAACATGGTAAGGTTGTAAACTGGTATAGTCTGAAGCTGTCTACTAGATGCATTGTCTTTAGGGCCTCCTGGGAGGTACAAAGTCAGCCACTAACTGTTCACTGCCTGGGGTCACCCAACAAAAGCTACAGATGTGCAGATGACTGCTGCTGTGCTGGGCTTAGAGGTGCCCAGGAGATACCAATCTGTGGAACAAAGCAAGCTGCTACTAGTGCCAGGTCTGGGGCCACTTAGCAAGAGGTATAGGGTATGAAGAGACTAGATGCTGCTTTTTTGAGAGATTTTAGGAAAGTCCAAAGCATGAGACAAGTGAGGCCATTTGTATGGAAAAGCTACTGGAAATAGCTTGGGTGACCCCACAAGTTGGGTGGTATGGAACTTAGAGAATCATCTGGTGGGGTCAACAGTGTGAGCCAGGTTAATGTGTACTGAGATATGGTACCTCAGCTCTATGTGTGTGTGGGAAGGTGTCAGAAACAAATCATGGACTCTGCCAGTATTTTTATCTAGCAGAAAGTGCCCCCTCCCCAGTTCTAGCCCTGATACCAGATAATCCCGTTCCTCCTTTTATGTCCTTTTTTCCTTTCAGGTTGTTTCCCCAGTGCTGGAGCTCAGAGGGAGTATGTTTGAATAAGTCCATGTGTTGGCCTTTTAAGAGAAGGTGCCTGAGACTCCTGCAGCCTCTGCCTCATTCAACCACAATCCCTGTTGTTTGCTTGTTTTGTATTTTTCTGAAGTGAGAAGCGGGGAGGCAGAGAAACAGACTCCTCCTGCATGCACCTGACTGGGATCCACCTGGAATGCCCACCAGGGGATGATGCTTTGCCCATCTGGGGTGTTGCTCCATTGCAGCAGGAGCCATTATTAGTGCCCGGGTCAACTTTGCTCCAATGAAGCCTTTGCTTTGGGAGGGGAAGAGAGAGATAGAGAAGAAGGAGAGGGGGAATGGTGGAGAAGCAGATGGGCACTTCTCCTGTATGCCCTGGCCAGGAATCGAACCCAGGACTTCTACACACTGACCCGACACTCTACCACTGAGCCAACTGGTCAGGGTTCCTAATATCTCTTAATTGGAGAAGCTTTTAGATGTGTAGAACTAGGTATTACCTTAACTTAATAAACAATTCATTTTCTCATAAAGTTTTGAGTTAAGTTTTGCATAGATCTGGTGTCTTTTACTAAATCAGTCCCAAATGATGTAAGAAGTGTGAAGTTGAGAATTAACACAGTATTTTCTGTACTTTGTCAGTGATCTAGTAAGTGAAGAAGCAGGAAGAGAAGAGAGGGAGCCCAATGGCAGGCAAATGCTGCAGTGGTGACACTTTCTGTTTTTTTCTTGTCATGAAACATTTCTTCTTTGTGCTGGTACAGTCTCTTGTTTGTTTTTATCACTTTGTGATGGCTTCCTTTATCCACAGCAAGCCCTGGTAGAGCCACTATGTTTACCTGGAATG
The DNA here is from genome assembly GCA_037038555.1 of Rhynchonycteris naso. Lineage (NCBI taxonomy): Eukaryota > Metazoa > Chordata > Mammalia > Chiroptera > Emballonuridae > Rhynchonycteris > Rhynchonycteris naso. The sequence goes on from CM072997.1 coordinate 150,861,917, forward strand.
AAGAGCTACATCAAGTGTAAACAGGAGACAAGGGCCTCCCTGGTCTCAGGTTTGATATATATAGAACCAGAGTTCCTTTCCAGAGTCCTGTTGGGACCCAGGTGTTCTCCCTCAGAACTCTCACTTCCTCATATCCCCAATATATATACCTCCCCAAACATCACACTCTCTCTTTCTCTCTCTCTCTCTCTCTGTCTCTGTCTCTCAAGCCTTCAACTATCATTGTTCAGGAACATCAAGAGCATTCTGCCAGGTTTTCCCCCCTTAGCTTCTCTGGACACAGGTCCTTCCCATGAAAGAAGTCACAGCTTACCGTGCAGTTCGACTCTGTCTGTAATGAAGTAGACCCAGAAGAAATGCTTTAAAGTTCCTGGCATTTGTGTTTCTCTTCTTCCATTTCAAATTCTTTTTCTATTTTTAAATACAATCATTAAATTCATTTGGAAATCTGGATGTGAGCAAGTTAAATGCCTGTTACATAGTTGTAATATTAATTGAAAGACAGCATATCACTGACATACTAACCATACTGTTAATGCATAGCCATTAAGCATTTGCATGTGCTTAATGCATGCACATCAGAAAACAGCACAGAATGTCTCCCAATTACATATCCAGCATTGTATTTGCAGGTGTTCTTGCAATAGCATTGAAAGAGCAACAACATTTGATTACATTTCACTTGCTGTCAGCAAATATCTTCAGCTGGGGGGGGGAGAATAACGTCAATATATGAAATAATCTGACTTGCATATACAAGAGGCACACACTTTCTCTGTCAGTGGCCATGCATATTTTCAGTAAAGTGAGCTAAACCTTCATTTAAAAAGCTGGTTGAGTCTGACCAGGCGGTGGTGCAGTGGATAGAGCGTCGGACTGGGATGCGGAAGACCCAGGTTCGAGACCCTGAGCTCACCAGCTTGAGCGTGGGCCCATCTGGCTTGAGCAAAAGCTCACCAACTTGGACCCAAGGTCGCTGGCTCCAGCAAGGGGTGGCTTGGTCTGCTGAAGCCCCACGGTCAAAGCACATGTGAGAAAGCAATCAATGAACAACTAAGGTGTTGCAATGGCAACGAGAAACTAATGATTGATGCTTCTCAATCCTCTCTCCATTCCTATCTGTCTGTGCCTATCTATCCCTCTCTCTCTGTCTCTGTAAATAAATAAATTAATTAATTAAAAAATACAACACACACTAAAAACCTGGTTGATGGAGTACTCTCTGATTTTATTGAGACTATAATAATGGAAAAATCCATTTCTTTTGGTGTCCTCCCCAGGGTTTTGCTGCACACCTCTCTTCCAATAACTGTATATGACAATAACAAGCCTATGGCTGTGTGGGATAATTGGCTCCTCCTCACTGCATTTATAGGTCATTGGCCTATGAAGTACTGAGATTGAACAAAAGCTAGAGTGACTGTAAAACTGAGCCCCTTATCGATCTAGGAATAGGATGGATCGATTAGGTCCAGGCAGAATACATCATGCTCTTGGTGAGAAGGTTCTTTCTGTGGAAAAGGGAAATGCTTATTCTCTCCAATGAAACACTTGGGACAAAAGTGCACACATGCACAAAAGACTCTAATAGAACCTTGAACATGAAAAGAAATATATATTTTCTTTTCTTTTAGTATTTTTTAGTAGTTCCTGCTTAGGAAAACATTACACTGAGGTTCCCTACATCTTTTGGAGTTTCCTTCAGTGTATCTGAGCATTTTTATTTTTTAAGCAGTGTATTCACATTTTTCTAACTCTGGTTTAAAACCTTCAGTTGAAACAGAAAAAGGCAAATTCATTTAGTGTATATGAAGCAGGCAGTAATTGCATTGGAAAACCCCCAAACACACAAACCAGAAGCAGCTGTAACTAAGCATGTCTGGAAATCAGTGCACAGAGTTTCCATGGCCAGCAGCAAAGATGTTATACAAATAGTCCCCGAGGTGTATCAGCAGCATCATACACAGTGGAAAGAAATTAGATAATGCTAAAGACTTACCAGATGGATATTCAATCAGCACTTTCTGCAAAATCCTCTCTCTAAGTTGAATATTGAAAAAATAAGTACATTGAACTTATAAAATTAACAATTTTGTTTTCTAGCACTCTTCCCTGACATGAATACTTAGCATAAAGACTACTAAGGACAAAATATGTGTTATGTAAGTTATAGAAAACATAAAAATAAGTATTAAGAATAACCCAAGAATAATTGGCTGAAAGCAAACAGAAAGTAGATTATAAGAAAATTCACAAAAAGATAATTCTTAATGCTCTTGATTTAAGATTTGCAATAACAAATTGCCTTTTTAATAAGAAATAGACTTTTTGCTTAAATCAGTGTTTTTTGTTTTTTTTTTTTTTTTTGCAGAATGTTCCAACTTTCAACAAGTATGTTTCTTGTTGCACTAAATCCCAACCTTTTTGTTTCATAAGTCCCTTTATAATCAAACTTCACTTTTCCTGGATAAACATATATCCTCCTGCTCACTAATATAGAATTTGCACCTATCAATATATTCTCCACTATATACAACATATGCTGCTTTCAGTACTGCTAGACAGTGTTTCTCCAGGCTTGCCCCTCTTTTAGCTCACATGTCCAAATTCGGCTCTACTGTGGAAGCCCAGTTCATGTCTAATCTCTTCCATTGCTACTTCAAACCTTGGTGCTTTCATCTCTAAAGTCTACCATACAAACGGGATTGGGTTTCATTAGGGCTGGGGACAAGGGTAAGACATTCTCAATTTAGATAATGGGAAATGGAAGGGTTGGAAAGATAGTGAGCTCAAAATGTATAAAAGAAAATGTTAAAAATTTGGGTATAGAGTCAATATACAGTAGGTGACTGTTAAGAAAACTACGTTTGGAATCAAGGGACATCAGTATTGGGGATCTGTAGAGTGTTGGAGTTGGAATTGTAGGGTGGAAGGAGAGGTGAATTTGGATTTTCAGAGCTTGATCTATTATAGGCTATGCTCAAAGTGTTGTGATTGGAGGAGAAACAGAATCTAACCTCTAAACATATCCTACAGGATTTTTGTTGGAATTGTAGGTTGAATAGAACATACTGATGGACTTCCTAGTATTTTTTAGGTTGTTCTGACTCATACCACTTTCACTTCATTGAATATTAGAATTAGTTATGGTGACAATGAGCTTTGAGTACTTATCTACTTACTGTAAATGTAGATATGTTATCTGGATTAAATAAAAAGTGGTGTTAGGTCACATATAGTAAAATGTTAGAAGTGGAAAGGATCCACAAGCATGTGGTTTGCAGATGTAATACCTCAAGGATGAGGGCTTCTGTGACCTTAATGGCCCAAGTAATAATGATCACCCATGTTATGACATAAACATTAGGTAAATATTTATTTGCAAGTGAGTCAGAAGGACTACCATTCATGCGCATTCACACTGGGAAAGAAGAGCAATAAGTATTAGTTTTAAACAAGTTTTATCAGGAGTACTGAATTTAACAGTACATTGTAGGACATGGATTTTCTAGTTAATTATAGCCAATAATCAGGATGACCATACATCACCATTTGCTTTGAATTGTACCCTGTGTTTGTCTCTATTATTAATAGTACTCTTTCATCTCAAAGTTCTTTCTATTTAGATGGTAAATAATATGGCCACTTGACTAATCCATTTTGAGTACTAATTACATGACTGGTGGTTTTCTGAATGCTGCATGAATTAGCTTTGTTGAACTGCTCAACAGCCTTATTAGATAGTAAATTTATTTTTTTACTTTTCAAGTGAGAAAATAAAAGCTCAAGGATTATCTTCCAAAAATTCATAAAACTATGGAGGCCAAGGAGACTGTATAGGGCACCAGGTAGAAAATTTGAATAAGTTTTGCTTAATACTACCATAAAATTATTAAGAATAGAGTTAACTTAATGTCAAATATTTAGTTAGAGAGTTACAAAGTGCTTAAAAATTGTATCGCAAAGTTAGAAGACCTAAATATTTAAAAAGATGACAAGCAACATTTTTCAAACAAAGGTACCTATAGTATTCTAACAGAAGGCCACAATTACTTGGGAGAAAAGTCTTGGAAGCTGGAGCAGGAGTAGATTCGGATACTAATAAAATGGCCCCTTCAGCCTATCAACATAAACTGCACTGCTCTTTAGTATAGTAGAGAGTATCTTACAGATCTTCACTATCCAGCAGGTACAGAGATTCATGAATGTGTTCAGAATAAGGTAGAACCAGAAGGTGAGAAATGTAATTGCTATTAATATAATTGGTCTTATTAAAAGAAATGTTAATGTTTCTATTATACTAGATGTCTGTTAACCTAAATGAATCTAGTAGCTATTTGTAAGATATTAGCAGTGATGCTTCTCTAGGAACCTAGGAATTGGCTTCACTGGTACTATTTATGGAATCTGTGATCATAGGTGCTCAATAAATACTTTAGAAATAATTTTTACATATGAGTGAATTTGTATAGCTTGTATCCATGAGTAATATAGCCATACTAAATTACCTTAGAAAATTATAAAAATCTGCCTGGCTCGCTGGCTCAGTAAATAGAGCTTCAGTGAAGCATATGAATGCCCCAGGTTTGATTCCTGGTCAGAGCGCAGAAGAGACACAACCAACTGTTTCTTTCCCCAGCCATTGCCCCTTCTCTCCCTCTTCCCCTATTTTAGCCAGTGGATTGATTGTTCTGAGTGTCAGCTTTAGGTGCTAGAAATAGCTCAGCTGATTTGAGCATTGGCCCTAGATGGGGGTTGCCAGGTGGATCCCAGTCAAAGTACATGCAAGAATCTGTCTCACTATCTCCCCTCTTCTCACTTAAAAAAAAGAATTATAAAAAATTAATTTAATTTGAATGAGTAGCACATTGAAAATAAATTATATTTGTTAAAACAACACCCTATTTGATCTCTTGGGGTCACAACCCATGACTATTTAAACTAAGTTGTCCTTGTCCTTGGGGTCTGTAATTTTCCAGGTCACAGTCCTTATTCAATTTACATGTAATTCTTAATCTTTGATGATGAGTATGTTCAAAGTTTACTTTCTGCATCATGATTGCATTTCTCAGAAAGTTTTGTTTTTCCTTTAGAAGAGTATATAATTTGGTGGCTGGCTGCTTTGCTCAATGCCTTAGGAATGATTTTCATGTGTCTTTGCTTGATACTAAAAATCTTCATCTGTCTTACATCAATATTATTTTTACCTTATAAATTTGTGTTCTTCTTCTGGACCTAAAATGGAAGTAAAGTACAATTTTTGGCAGTTAATTTCCTGAAGAGGATAATAACTAAAAATGGATTCCCCTAATGGGAGGAACATAAAAGTTCTTATGTTCCCTATTTAATACCAAAAACATTAAACTTGCTTGCCAGAATTCAGGAACACCTATAACAATGTTGTTTTAACAATTACTTTTTTTTCCATGATTCACAGTGTATATAAATGAGAACTTATGTATATCTCCTAAAGCTTTCTATTTAAGACACAACATTTTATTGTTAAGTTCCATTTTATTTATTTTTAATACATACAATAACACTATGAATTTGCTCCCTCACTTATAGCATTGGAAGAATACTTCCTACTTCTTCAGTTCTTCAATGTGAAGATATATACAAACTATAGTACTTTGTACTAGACACAATTGACAATCCAATATTTATACCCTTACTTCTGACAGTAACTCAACTCTCCTTCAACTATCATTTCCTTTTCATGAAATACATATATTTTAGGGTAAGTGAGCCTTACCCTTAGCTCCAGATATGTGTCCTGCTAGCTCTAAGAAAATATGGGTAATCTAACATTCCTAGCCAACACAGTAGGTTCACCTTCATAGCATCAACATAACCATTAGAAGTATTATTTTATGCTGAGATAGATAAGACTTTTGAAATGATTTAATATATACCAACTAATACAATTTTGTCTTTATTTAATAACTACTTACACATAAAATGTTGTCATTTAGATATCTAATATTAAACATACATATTTGATATATATTATATATATTTACATCTATTGTCTATGTAATCTATCCACAAATATATTGATATATATATATATATACATGCACATAAATATGTATATATATATATATATATATATATATATATATATATATATATATATATATAGCTATCCTCAAGTTTTGAAAATATTTTTTTCTAAAAACTTACTGCTAATGGAAGCAAAGTCCAAAGTACCTTCAGAGAATTATACATCTAATGGAAGCTATTGAAGCTATTCAGTGTTTCTCTCAAAGAGTAATATAGATCTTTCTGTATTGGGGAAGTTTCTAGACCATGGTACTTGAAAATGAACTCTTAAATAGAAATCAAAATTCTAACTTAGAAAACAAGACTATGTCTACTTGAGTGAAGTAGGCATAAATCAGAGTTCAAGACTGTGGAAGTCCATGGAATTTGTGGGGCATGTTACCAGAAAAAATGGAGTTTTTAGGGAAGGGTGAAGTCTATGTGGAACTACACTAGTATCTTTGGCTGAGGCCTAAATTAGTTTGCAATGTCTAACAGAAACCAGAGGCTGCAAGATAAGATATTGAAATGAAATGCCTGACATCACACAGTGATAGGATATGATAAAATGTTCCACACTGAACATATTGGGCATTGCACTGAGATCCCAGGAAGAAAAGCAAATGTGTAACTAAGGACTACTATCTAGAGGAGGGTCTATCCATAGGACTACATAGGATAGAGAAAGACATGATTTAAAAAGGGACAAAAACAAGCCTGACCTGGTGGTGGTGCAGTGGATAGAGCATCAGACTGGGTTGCAGAAGACCCAGGTTTGAGACCCTGAGCTTGCTAGCTTGAGTGTGGGCCCATCTGGCATGAGCAAAAAGCTCACCAGCTTGGACCCAAGGTCACTGGCTCCAGCAAGGTGTGGCTCAGTCTGCTGAAGGCCCGCTGCCAAGGCACATGTGAGAAAGCAATCAATGAACAACTATGATGTCGCAACGGCAATGAAAAACTAATGATTGATGCTTCTCACCTCTCTCCATTCCTGTCTGTCTGTCCCTATCTATCCCTGCCTTTGACTCTCTCTCTATCCCTGTAAAAAAAAAAAAAGGACAAAAATCCAACCTAAATTAATTAAGAAAAGCTACTAGTAATTTGTTCTTCAGAAGAAAATTTATTCCTTAGACAGGAAGACAATATAATGCAGACTCCCTATATTTTAATGTCTATAACATTTAGCATAAAAGAAGGAGAAAATAAATGTAAAATAGAAAAATGTGACCACTAATCAAGACAAAAGGCATTTAATAGAAGCAGACCCCAAGATGACCCAGGCTTTGGAATTAATAAATGTTATAAAACAGTTGTTTTAAATATATTCAAGGATTTAAAGAAAAATGTGCTTATAAGTGAACACATTATGATTTTCAGTAGAGAAAAATAAACTATAAAAAAACAAATAAAATTCTGGAGCATAAAATATATATCAGAAATAAAATGCATTCACTGAATAGATTTGTGTGTGTGTGTGTGTGTGTGTGTGTGTGTGTGTGTGTGTGACAGAGACAGAGAGAGGGACAGATACTGACAGACAGACAGGAAGAAAGAGAGATTTGAAGCATCAGTTCTTTGTTGCAGCACCTTAGTTCTTCATTGATTGCCTTCTCATATGTGCCTTGACCAGGGGGCTACAGCAGAGCAAGTGACCCCTTGCTCAAGCCAGCAACCTTGGGCTTCAAGCCAACAACAATGGGGTCATGTCTATGATTCCATGCTTAAACCAGTGACCCCGTACTCAAGCTGGATGAGCCCATACTCAAGCCAGATGGGCCCAAGCTCAAGCTGGAGACCTTGGAGTTTTGAACCTGGGTTCTCTGCATCCCAGTCCAATGCTCTATTCATTGTGCCACTGCCTGCTCAGGGTTTACTGAATAGATTTAATATAAAATTAGAAATGGCAAAAGGGAGGGTTATTAGTTTAAAAAATAGATATTATTCAACCTAAAGAAAAATATACATATAAAACATGAATATAGTCTCAGTTAAATGTAGAATAATTTTAGCAGTGTGTGTTTGAAGTCTAAAAGAAAGGAAAAAGATATTAAATGACCAAAATTGTTTCCAATTTGTTAATAAACATTAACCTACAAATCCAAAAGTTTTAGCAAACCAATGTAGAAAAATACAAAAAACAAATTATAGTCAAACTGCTGAAAATAAAAGGTAAAGATAAAATATTAAACACAGCCAGAGATAAAAGACACAATAGCACATTTGGGAATGAAAGAATGAATAATGTTTAATTCCTTAATGAAATACTATGAAGTCCAGAAGATTATGAAGACTCATCTTAGAAAGTACTGATATGGGTGGAGGTGGGGAAAGAATGTTGTCAGTACAGAATTCAGTATTTAAATTTCTAATACATAAAAGCTGAAAGATTTTGTCATCTATAACACTATAGAAAGAAAACAATACTAAAAGAAATGCCAGGTTGATGTAAAGTGAGTACATGGAAGCTTGAATGTTTTAGGGAAAATGAGTACAGTGACTCGTCGTCTACTGTGGAGGTTAGGTTCCAGAACCCTCCACAATAAGGGAAAATCCGTTCAGCAGCAACTTTATGTTTATTTTATTATTTATATATTATATATATTTGAAGGCTTCATAAATCCTCCCCACACTCGTATAAACCTTTACCACACTTATTTTGTTTATTTTAACTGAAAAAATAATTAAAATAATAACTATGTAAAAATATCTATATACTGAAAAATCCCACGATATGGCAAGAAATCTGCAATACAAAATTAAATATATACAATTAAAAAATCGGTCATACAATGAGATCGCGAAAAGTGAGCCACGATGTGGTGAGGGACAACTGTATTGAAAATGGAAAACATAGCAAATATACAAGTATAACTTGTTTCTCTTCTTAATTTTCAAAAATTATAACTGATTGTTTGAATAAAGAAAAATATTGTACAATATAATTAATAATACCTACCTACAGATGTGAAATGAAACACATTCATAGTAAAAAGGAGGGATTTGTAAAAAAATATATATATTGTGGGTCAATTCTTTCATGCTACTTTAAGTGGTGCAATTTGTACTTCAGGAAGACTATTAAGTAAAGAGGGGTGATATGAAATCCCTAGGGAACTCTGTAGAACCTCAGAACATTCTATGACTTTTATAAAATGTCACCGAGATACTTTCCTCAATAACCCTAGCAAGGACAGTCTCCAGTTACATTTTCTATAGTTTACAAAAGCTATCAATTCTAGAAGATATTTATTAGTTAATTTTTACCTTTCCATTGCAATGTAAATTGCTTGAGGGAGAAACTCAGCTTGTTTATTCTTTTTAATAATGTATATACGCACTGCATTGAACAGTGTCTATCTAGCACATTGAAGATACAAAACTAATATCTCTTGAATGGGTAAAAAATGAATGTGAAGCATGATATAAAGTGCTAAACTATGAACCTGAGAAAAGAAAAATAGAAGTCTGGCTAGGTGGTGTAATGTTTGTATCTTTTTAAAAGTCTTCACTCAAAAAATATGTTTATTGGTTAGCATTGTCTCTAAGGTACAGTTACTGAGGAGTAACAGAAGCTTGTTTTTTAAATGAAATCTGTGATGGCACCTGACCTGTGGTGGCGCAGTGGATAAAGCATAGACCTGGAACACTGAGGTCGCCAGTTCAAAACCTTGGGCTTGCCTGGTCAAGGCACATATGGGAGTTGATGCTTCCTGCTCTTCCCCCTTCTCTCTCTATCTCTCTTCCTCTCCCCCCTTCTCTCTGAAAAGAAAAATGAAATAAAGTCTTTAAAAAAAAAGAAATGGCAACTTTGGTGTGCCAGGACAATGTTTAAAATAAAATAAAATAATAAAATAATACCTCTCTAATAGCAAACAACTTAGCTTTAATTGTTTAAGTTAATTGACACAAATAGAAAATTTGCTAGCACATAGAAAGGATTATGCATGTTCTCAAAGGAGAGGGAAATAGCCAAAAGGGGAACACAGGAAAAATATTCAAGACAATATAGGCTTATAATTTTCTCCAGCTCTAATCATAAATGAGAGTATGATTAAATTGAGTGCCATTAGAATTTTATTGAAAGAACCAAACCTTTTTTCCCCTCAATCCTTAAAATTACTGTATTATGCAATGACAGTGTCTTAAAATGAAAAAAGATCAATCCCACAAATTTTTTAAAAAATCAATTATCCAATGGGAAAGAGATGGATTACCATTGATTGCATCCTACCTGTGTTAGAGATGATGGATGACGGCAGTCATTGCATTGATCTTTGGGAACAGGCTTACACTGGTCTTGCATGGCTTATTACGCGGCCACCCACTCAGAGAATGCATGACATACACAACATATTCCATGCTTTACATTCCATCAGGGTCTTTCAGCTGTACTTTTGTCCATATAACTTTGACTCTGTCCTTAAATTCAAGCACTGTTAACTTGCCTTAAAAGAATTGTTCAGATAGAAAGACTGTAAAGAACTTCTGGACAGACAAGCAGGGTAATAGAATGAGAGAGCAGCCACACGAATGATCTTCTGACAGTGTAGTTTGTTTCTAAGTGAAGCACATGAAAGCTCATCTTGTAACTCATACAAATCTTTCACATTTTCAAGTGACCAGGGAATATGTGAAATATTATAGATTTATTCCAACTTGCAGCATTTTGGTATGATAAATATTTCCAGTTTAGATTCAATTTATATAGTTTATGAAATACTACATATATAATGTTTTTAATCAAAAGTGATTTATTAGTTAAGTAGAATGTATTGTGAGTTCTAGAAGACTATTTTCATTTAAATTTATATAAATTGTACAGTTTTTCTTAAAAGGCATCTCAACTGCAGCCTCATCTATAGTTCCAAGAATCACAAGAAGTCAGCCCTGGTAAAAAGGGGTGTTTCAGATTCGACAATGCATTGACTGTTTCTTTGAGTTTTTACTGAATGTAGCAGTTAAACTACTCTGACGCCTCTTCCCCTTACTCAGTCACTGGCTGATGAGCAAAGCTGCCAAATGTCCACTTAAATATGGCTTGTTAGAATTATGTTCACCATTGTGATGCCAATTAAATAGGACAAATATGAACTTATCCTCACTATCATAATATTAGTGGTGCTTTCTAAACAGAGCACGCAGAAAGAAAATGTTGACTAGTAAGCATAGCAGAGATAGAAAATATATGTTTGTCTGTTACACAAGTCAATTTGACTATTCAGCCAATATTAGTTATTTTATTTTATTTTTTTTCTATTCTATTCTATTCTATTCTATTCTATTCTATTCTATTCTATTCTATTCCATTCCATTCTATTCATGGTTTGATAGATGTTGGTAAACTCCAGGGTTTAAAGAAAGAAGGCAGTGCTCATAAAGAAGGGAACTCATTACAAATTTTACCAAATACTGGGACATTTATTAGTAAACAGTCACAGGATAGTCATACAACCTGGTCTGGCTTAGGGGAGGTCTTGCTCTAGGAATGTGGAAGTGCTCCAGAATGATCACCCTTCAGCCACAGCACCAACAACTAAGAGAAACTAACAACTGACTGTCATAGATAAGTGTTAACTAGCACATATGTACAACACATATATTAAATATTATTTGATAGTAATGTATTTGGTAATTATTTTAAAATAAATTAGCAGATAGATATATTCATTTTAAATTAAAAATGTATATTTAGGGACATAGTTTAACAACATAGCCCAGAGTTACCATCTACCCTGTGAGAAGTATACTAAAAAGAAAATAAATAGAAATGAGCCTCCTAAAAACTTTGTGAGAGTCTTCATATTTTTGTTTTTTAAAACAATAAAATTTACCTTGAATTACAATATGAGAATATAGGATGTAGAATAAGACTCCAGTGTCAGCCATTATTTGCTACTGGGGCTTGAAATTAGATGAATTAGATATTATTATGTAAATGTTAATATCTGAATTGTTCATGACTAGGTTCAATATTATACACATAACTAAGGAAAATTGAGAAAATACTTCTTGAGTTATCACTTTGCTATAAGCTGATAGGTCAGATTTAGAGCAATTAGAAGACAGGCTAAAAGATCATTTATGTTAGCTCTTTTTATAAAAAGAATAGCTGTAATAAACTAGCAATGCCAGGTAAGGGGAAGAGAATAGGTAAGAAGTAAGCATTCATTGAATCTTACAGGCCTAGAATGAGTTGTGATTACATCCTCTGTCTCCTTTATTTAGATGATCTTGGTGAGCTAGGGAATATTATCCTCATGTTTACAGATGATGATATACTATGAATCATGCTAGATAGAGCTACTTACAAATATCAAACAATTTTACTGTAAAATTAAATTTAAATGCTTTCCACATGTGGAGTGTGAAACATCTGAATTTTTCCCTTAACAATACCAGTTTTTATTGACTTTATATCATGAAAATGCATTTGTACCCTAATTCTGAATTATAATTTTACAAAATCATCACTTCTTTTCTGGACTATCATGCTGTTCTTTTATTTATTTCCTGGCACTTTCTGATCATTTTATTATATTTGTATCATTTTTGATCTTTTAAGAATGTAAAGATGAGGTTTTCATAAAAATGAGCATTGCCTTTACTTTGACTCAAGATGGTGGAGTATAATGCTGCCCACATCTAAAACTCTTATCCATCTAGGCAATAAATACATAGAAAGTATAACACCTGCCTTGAGGTTATCTTTTCCTAGAAATTAAGTAAACTTTTTTCTTAGTATGTATAAAATCTAAATATTGTAGCATTGAAACTGATCAGTCTTGTCTTAGAAGGGTCCTTTTGCTCTTTACACATAAGGACACTTGGAAACTGAAAGAGTTTATATATAAGTAATATTCTAATTGACCCTCACCCCCAGAAGCTTGCTAATAGAAGAGCAGGCTAGTGAGACCTGAAGTTTACTAGCAAAGCATATTCTTTGTAATGGGTTAATGGGGAGATAAAAAGATTGGCAACCTCACTGCTCTGACCTGCTCTTCCCTTTTAAAATATTGATACTTGTTCTGTCGTCACTTACAACCCTCTGTTGTAGGTAATTGGAGGCACTTAATCCCACTGCTAGATTCTTGCTGTGATAAATATTTAATTACAGGGGAAAGGTCCTTTTTTCAGAACATATATCAGTCTGTGACTCCTGAAAACAACAAAGGGCACTGTTACCTCGAAGGAGCCTTCACTCCCTAGTCCAAGGTTGAGAAAGTTCTATCTAATTACCTCTGCTGAACAACAGTAGTCTTCTCACTGACTGTCTGACATTTAGATATTTTTCTCCTTACCTCTTCCCATTGGTGTGAAAAGGAACTGAATACAAAACAAAAGTTCGCTTTGCTAGCAAATTCCTTAGCCATCACAAAGTTAAGCTATGAATATGTGGTATGTCACTCTAACAGTGTCATTTTTTCTCTTCAATTAAAAATAATGTACACTTATTACCCGTCAGGCTGCACAACGTTCTTGTAGGAAGAAAATTAGTTGATACCTCCACAGAGCCATTGTCCACTATTTTGAAGTTCAAGGTCTGACTGTGGTTTATCTCCATGTCTTCCTACTTACCAGTCTATCACTGAAAATCCACTCTTTGACAAGGCATCCATTTTTTCCTGACACAATTTTCATGCAAACTGAGAGTGAGAAAAGATTATCACATCTTTTGGAATTTACTGGTAGCTGCTTCATCACTGGGATGTTAATATGTGGTATTGGCCAATTTTCTGTGACAAATCCACTTTAAGAACAAAAGATGAAGAAGAAAGAAAAGAGGAAGAGGAAGAAGAAGAGGAGGAAGGAGGATAACAAGGAGGGAAAGAAGAAGAAACTCTTGCTATATAAGGTATTAGAAGAGAATAGAGGATATACATTCATCATTGGTCAAAGAAAGCAAACTACTCTACTTATTTGTGTATAGGTTACTCTTCATATATTGACTCTCCAATACAAAAAAGACAATGCAAGGTTTCTGTTTGTCCATCTTAGGAAAATTAGGCAGCCAATTTTTAATAGAGTAAATGCTGACAATCTGAATATTAGATACAAATAATTGAAGAAGTGCAAAACATTTAATTAAATCTTGCAAGCCAGAAGTAAATTTCAATAGTTAAAGACATTCTATTCCTCTTCAATTATATCCTATTTGCCTTGAGGGTCTTCTCTTTTAAAGAAAGTGTTACTGCTCAGAATGACAACTTGCCTTGAAGGAAATTATGTTCTGGGTTATAATTGGAGCCAATATTAACTACTGTTTGAACACTACCACTCCACTGACCTCTAAAGACTGCAAAATATGTGTAAAAAGAATATAAAAGGAAGAAATTATAATAAAACATTAAAGGAGTGGAACTTATTTCAAGACATAGTCATTATGCCCAAACTTAGCAGTATTCCAATAGCTAGAATACAGCTAAAATAAAGTCTTCTGAAAGGCAAGAAACTATCTATGCTTAACTATCTCTACTAAGAATTTTCAATTTCCTATCATGTAATATTTTCCAATTGTATTTTCTCAGAAATTGTTGAAGATTCTTTGGGATACAAACTATAATAATTTAAACCATATAGTGTAGGTAAAGATACATTTGCAATTATAAAAGTATAATATTGAACTTTAATTCATTTATTTTTATACTTTTAACAGATATGCTTTAAATGTATAAAAATTTGAATTAAAATATTTAGTTTTATCTTACTCTGGTTTATTTTAAGAATATATCTTAAATATTTCTTCATATTCCTAATGGTCCTTTACAATTATTTTAAGGAGTACATTCTGTAGCATGTTACCTTGTCTAACATTAAGTTAATTTATATTTTTATGCTTAGATAATTTTGAATTTGAAACATTTATGCATTGCATATCTTCTTGAGTGATTTATAAAAGTTCAAATAAATGTTATATAAGATTTAACACATTTAAAATTTACCTTATAGTTACAGAAGCAATAAATAGTCTTTGAAGCTTGTTACCTCAACTACTATCCCCAAGAAAATATTGGCAAATTTTTTCAAATCATTAGAAGTGATAGTTTAGAGAACAATAACTTTTTTTTATTTTTCATCAGCTTTATTAGTTTTAACAGACTAAAGTTCTGTGTAAGAAAAAAACAGCTTTTTACATAAGGCAGTAGTATATTTTTGTTCTTGAGTTCCAAATTTCCATAAATGCACATCAATTAATCCAAAAATATCTAAGGGGTAAGAGCTGGAGAAATATAGGGCAACAAATTTAAAATGCCTAATTTTACAGAATAAATTGAGGTCCAGCTAAAACAAGATCTTGTTTCCTTATTCCCAGTCTAGTTGTCTTTGAACTATATTTCTTCTTTAATGGAAGGCAAATAAATGACAGAATTTCTGGATAGAAATAAACTTTGATTTTAATTATGATTTACAAAACCAGGCTATGGATGTCATGGTTTAAAAATGAGTTCTTAAAAGTAGTAATATTGTAAGATACTTGACAATAGTACAGGAAACATTAACTGAAATGTCTTAATATCATTCAATTCATTAATTACATTGAATTAGGATTCAGTACCTTGTTTGGGTTCCACAATTGACTTATGGAGTGCATTCAAGAGAGAAGAATGAATGTGATTAGGGGCTAAATTCTCCATATCCTTCAGGAAAACACTTTAGCCTCTGTTATGCCAGTATAGGACAAAACTATTGTTGGAGGATGGTAATTACTTAAGAAAATTTTAGGTATACAAAGGAGGCTTATTCAGAAGATGTAGAGAGGTGACATATTACTATTAAGACCAGAACAGAAAGTGAATTTGAAATGGATCAGGAGGAACTTAGGTTAGACATAACAAAACACAGTATAATGGATTTAAAACACAACTTCAGCTTCACATTATTTTAATGTGTTATAAAAGTATCTCCCCAGGAGAACTGGAAAAGGGAAAAGGAAAAAATCAATATCTGTCTTATCTGTCTAGAACATTAATATAGATGTCTGCATGAGAGAAGTAAGTGAATTCTGAATTCCATTCCAGATTACCAGTGACTAAAAATACACAATCTCTTGCTAACCACATCTCTCTTAAGGCTTCACATATTTAAAATAAGAACAATAAATCATATGCACCATCTTATGCACAGTTATTTAACTTAAAATAGAAACAGAGTGATCTCTACTCTTTCCAAAATTGGTTAAAACAAAAAGAAATAATTTACGTGAGCGATAGTTACAAGGAAAATGATTTATGACAAATAAATGCAGATTTGTATGAGGCACACATATTTAGGAGATAGATTTGTAACAAAGAAAGTTTGGGGTGACATTTAATCTTATTTTATTAAATAGGTTATTGAAGTACATGCTTCTACTTTACAAAGAAAAAGCTTATTAAAATAAGACCATTAAATGAGACACTAACTTTTTTTTTAGATTAAACTAAAGTTAGATCATATTTTAAGTGATACCAATCTGTTTCCATAGTTAACATTGCAAAAGAGGCAGAGAAAGAAAAAAATTTCACTGAGACAGTTCTTTGATGACATAAAGTTTCACTGGGCCATCTTAGTATTCTGTTTCCTCTATCTTCACTCACACCATGGTACCACTACCTCAGTCTGTTTGACACACCCTGCTCCAATTGAATAGGATGGAATTATGCAATAACATCACAGTATATAATTTCAGGAAATACTTATTGTTTCCCTATGGCTTCTATAAGAAATGACCACAACCTTAGTGACTTAAAACAATATGAATTTATTATCTTATAATTCTAGAACACAGAAATCTGAAATAAGTCTCATGGGGTTATTAAAATCAGGTGTCATCAAAGCTGCATTCCTTTCTGGAGGCTCTAGAGAAAATCTGTTTTCTGGCTTTGTCCACTTTCTAGCGGCTGACCACATTTCTTAGGTTGTGGCCTCCTGCAAAGCCAGCAATGGTAAACTGGGTTCTTCTCATATTGTATTACTCCGACCTCTTCTTCTGCCTCCCTCTTTCATTTTAAGTACCCTTGTAATTACATTGAGCCCACCTGAATAATACAAGATAACCTCCCATCATAAATTTAATGATTAGAAATCTTAACTCTATCTGAACCCTTAAAAGCTCTCTATGATCTAACCAACATAGTCCTGGCTTCTGGAGAATAGGTCATGGACATCTTTGATGATGGAAAAGACATAAAAAACATTATTCTGCCTACTGCAGAGTCAAAATGCCCCCCCCACACACACACACACGTATGGGATATTCAATCACAGTATCTACAGATAAACTTGGAGAATTTTCCTTGTCTCGACTTATATAAAATAGGGTTCCCTTTGGCAAAACATTTGTGTGCATGTGTGTATCAAAACTAGGGCTGCTGTCTTGCATTTTAGCCAGATTCTTCATCTCACAGTCATTCTCTGAATTACATACCCAAAATGAAAGAAAAAAGAAATTTTATATGCATTCTAAAGTTGATCCTTTTGTGAACACTGCTTTTTTCTTTTGTTTACTGACTTTAAAATTCACTAGAGAGATGATGCTGTGGATATGGAAGGTATAGAAGAGATTTCCAATAAGTAATTCTGTTGTAAAAGTAAAAAACTTCTATATTAGTCAATATATTATGAAATTGCTGGATTAATTATTTTATGGGAAACACTCAGCAGTGCAAGGAAATGAAGAAAAAAGACATATGTGTTCAATCAAAGTGTGAGGCAGTGCTACCTGGAGGGGTAATGACTGAGAACTGATTCATGATGAGAGAGCTATAAAGAAATAAATACTTTTGGCAGAGATAAAAATAGCTGATCCACTTTTACATTGTGGTTTTCTTGTTTGTTTCACTGTTGAATCCTCAGGCATCCCATCTCGTATACCACATGGATTAAAATGAAATAGTCTTTCAGTATCTGTGAAAAGGCTTCAGTGCCTTTGTAGTTGCATTTTAGTTGACTAATATGTAACGTCACCTAACATGATGTGACATGAAGACTTTTTATGATTGAGAGAAATTTCTATGTTTCTGATTTTATAGACAGATATGGTTTGACTAAATACTAAGACATTGATGGTTCTATCAGTAATTTATTAAAACTAGCTTCAACATGTAAGATAGACCTCCATGTTTAGTGATAAGCAATCTTTCTATATTCCAAGTCAGAACATCCCAATAGTACTATTCTTTAGTATTCTGTCCAAGCATTCTTAAATCCAACTGCAGACCCATTGTCAAACAGTTTCCTTTGAAAATTCTATTACAACCAAAACATTTTTAGTGGTCTATAAAATCAAATAGATTCATGATCAGGGCTCCTTTCCACAGCCAAAGAAACACAAATTGCAAGAGTATGTTCTTTTTATTTATAATCTCCAGAGGAGTTGATATTTCTAAAACTATCCACAGTTATTACAGAGTACACATACCTCATGTTCTGCTCAGTTTTCTGTTGAACTATATTCAGTATACATGTAAGATGCAGATTATTTTTTAATGTGTGATGCTCTTTAAGGTGGGCATCAAAAGTTAATGTTCAAAGTGGTTTTGATGTTCAATAGAAAATAGTGATGATTTCAGAGTTGATGCAAAGTCATATATCTGCAGTGTGAATAGTAATTTTTATACAAGGTTAAGTTTTCTATTGTAAAGTTTAAATTCTAGACAAACAGTAAAATCTAATAAACATTATACTTTCATTAATCCTACAAATCCATCCCATGACATTCTTTCAGGTAAAAATTGGATGTCAGTGCTTTTTTTATGTAGTGAACTTTTGAGTAGCATAGACTAACAGAAACGCAGCAAAACATACCATACATGTGTTCTTATAATTTTATTTTGTTTTCTTTAACATATAATGAAAATATCTTGACATTTAAATCTAAGACAGATTGATTAAATTATGAGTGCCTTAAAGCAGTTATTTAAGATTTAGCATCTGCTTTAGCTCCAGACTGATTACTATACTCTGAAGTCTCCTACATTTCCTGAGAGGGGACTTGTATTTCTGAATGTATCCCACCACCTAAACAAAAAACCCACCTTGTTTTTTAGAAAATATATATATTGAACAGTAGTAAAAATTAGTAAAGGGTCAAGACAAATTATGCATGTCTATTTTTTTTCTTCATTGCTTCTCTAACATACTGGCTTATGCTGTACATTCAGGATACAAATAAAGGGACTGTATGTGGGCTTTGGTCTTTCTCACCTCACTCATCATTTTGTGTGGGAAAGAGCACAGATCTTTAGCCTGTTAAATAATTACTATGTAGGTAGGCAAGTGTTGCTCAATCTGAGAAGACATGTACAAACTAAAGGGGCAGGGTCTTGGAGTTATGCCCTTCTCCTGGGAGAAAAATAAAATCTTGAAAAGAAAATACAACCTGAATTCTTGCTCAAGAGATTACCTGATTATGGTGTATATAGTGGTGAGAATCATGGTCTAAGTGTCAAAGTTCACCTTGATCAGTAAATTCCACTTACTGAATTTGGCTGAGTTCCCCATGCTTCAATGTGTTTATTGGATAGCCCCTGGGGAGGCAATAAGAGACAGCATTGCCACATTCTAGTTTTGAGATATTGAGGAACAAGGAAAGTAAAAGAAATAAAGGGAAAGCAAGACAGAGAAAGAATACTGACAAATATCAATTTTTAATGTATTTTAAAGTGTAAACAATGAATATGGATAATTTGACTGTTACATAGCCCAAGTAGATGCCACTTACTTGCTGGCATTCAGCAAGTACCTATCAACATAAAGTCATAAGGAAAAATAATGCCTCGAGGAGTTAAATGCCTGCACACTGAAAGCCATACTTTGCACTAGGCAGCTTTGCCCTTTACCACTCAGGCATCTGTACAGAGTTCTGACTAGCCAAACGTTACTATTCCATTGAAATATAGGCATGGCTACTTATAACACATATCTTTTCTTAAATATAGGTGTGCTTTCCTGAAAGCCTATCTTACATATGCAAACTTGGGTTTAAAAATTAGGTAATTTCACATGGAAAACTATAAATGTGTACATTAATAAAATAATACTCTTGACTTGAATTTCCAGTGATAGTTGAGTTTCCTAAATGAATTAAATAATTTAAATTTCGTCTCTGGCAGGTTGGCTAGGAAGTAGAGCATTGGTCTGGCGTGTGGAAGTCCCAGATTCAATTCCTGGTCAGGGCACACAGGAGACACAACAATGTGCTTCTCCACCCTTCCCCCATCTCTCTTTCTCTCTTCCCTTCCTGCAGCCATGGCTCAAATGGTTTGAGCAAAGTTGCCCCTGGGTGCTGAGGATGGCTCCATGGCCTTGCCTCGGGTGCTAAAATAGCTTGGTTGCTGAGCAATGAAGCAGTGGCCCAGACATGCAAAAGATCGCCTGATGGGGTCTTGCCAGATGGATGCTGGTCAGGGCACAAGTGGTAATCTCTACCTCCCCACCTCTCACCTAATTATATATATAATTTCAGTAGCAAAAATGCTACTGCCACTGTCTTCTATTTCTTTAATTATTTATCTATTATTTATCATCATATCTATTTCATGTCTTCGATGTTTACTTGCTGCTAGATTGTAAGTATTCTGTACTTTTAGTAGATTAATTTATAAATTAATATCATAAGTCAAGTGTGAGCTTCAAAATGATTTTGTAAGAGGTATTTCTCATTCATGAGGAAACTGAGTCTCACAGAAGATAAGTAACTTCCTGAAGGCCACAGAGCTAATAAGCCCTATAATTCAAATGCTCAGGACAAGACATGTTTGAAAGCAGTCTGCTTTCCACAGAGGCAGCCTTGCTTACACCAAAGGAATGGAAAGTTCAATCTTTATTAATTGACATATACTTAAATTCTTTTTGGGCAAATTCACTTTTTATTTTGATGACTCCAGATCAGCTTTTTGTGAAATTAAAATTCACAGAACAGTTGCCAACTAATTCCTATTTGTGTTGTGGTAGAACAATCTGGCAGAAGATAAAAATATTACATTGTTAAAATTCATTTGCTAAATACATTCCTTTTCCTCCTTCCCCTCCCAATTGGAAAAAAATGATGTGCATTTAGTATCGACAATGCACTTACTATACTATTTTTCATAAGCCACCTTGAAGGTTGAATACAATAAGGGTTCATTTGTTATGTGCTTATAACAATAGATAGATTTAAATGGCTTTTTAAAATCTATTATTGTACTCACAACAGATTTTTTATTATGGAATATGACTTGATATACAAAAGCAAGGAACAAAATTCCCAGTGTGGCTCAGCTCTTTTTCAGGAATGGTGACTTTAAGCAGCATTATGTTTAACCACTTGTCTTGGTTTCTTATTGTTTTGATACACTTCACTGTAAATGGTGAGCCATTATTTCTTTCCACCTTGTTTTTCATCTGAACCAAAAAGAAAGGTACCGGTCATTTGTCTGCCTTATCAGGGTCACTTAGCCAATTCAAATGGATTTTGAAGACATTTGTCTATTTTTTATTTTGTGCATTATATATTTATTTTCTGATTATTACATACCAGTTTAACTCTAGAAAAATAGTCTAGAAAAATATTATTTCCCAATATATTATTAAAAGTGTTACTATTTTTAGCCCTGACTGGCTGGTTCAGTGGTAGAGTGTCGGCCTGGTGTGTGGAAGTTCCAGGGTTCAATTCCAGGCCGGGCACACAGGAGAAGCGCCCATCTGCTTCTCCACCCTTCCCTTTCTCCTTTCTCTCTATCTTTCTCTTTCCCTCCCATAGCCAAGGCTCCAATGGAGCAAAGCTGGCCCAGGCACTGAGGATGGCTTCGTGGCCTCTGACTCATGCACTAGAATGACTCCGGTTGCAACAGAGAAAAACTCCAGATGGGCCGAGATTCACCCCCTAGTGCGCTTGCTGGGTGGATTCTGGTTGGGCACATGCGGGAGTCTGTCTCTTTGCTTCCCTGCTTCTCACATCAGAAATATACCCCCCCCCCAAAATAAAGTTGCTTTTCTTAAAGCCAAAACAACCTAAATTGTCAAATAGCATGATTTACACCTTATTACAATCATTTTCTCATGCTAACCTCTGTCAATTTTCTTTTAGTGCTCTTGAATGGTACATATTGTTAAAAACACATTTAGTTTAAATTAGAGTAGGCCAACAAAAGCTTGATAATTAGATAAAGTTGATCTATGACACAACTTTCATAAAACTGGGGTAAATATTCTTTGTTTTTAATGATATAATCTTGGATTGAAATTATAATGTAAACTTTTCACACAATTTTGATTGTGTAAAAGTGGCAGAAATAATTGTATTAACAAAAGAGCTGACTGTATCTACTGCTGCAGCCCTCTGACTGTGGGTTTGCATTATAAATAAGTCCAGACATGCTAGACTCAGGGGGATCACTGCCCATAAGTGATCATTCTTCAAGTGGAAAGAGCTGACAAAAATACGCCAACCTCCCACCTCCTTTCTTAAATCAATATTCTTGAGTAGAAAGTTAAAGCTCCACCGATCTGCCTAAGAAAAACCTCTGCATCAAAAGCTTAATGCTTGAAAATGATGAAGTATGGTTTTGCCACATTCATACACCCGTGCATTTTTCATTTTTAAGGAATCATAAAATGCAGTTTGTGATTTTCTGCAAGTGGTATTGGGAATTTATTCATGTGTACTGCATACACTGATATCTAGGAAGTAATATATAGTTTGGAGAACATTGATCAAAATGCAGTGTTACAATACTTGTTTTACCCCAAACAAAATGTCTACAAATATCACATTACCTCTCAGTTTCAAAGAAGGATGAACCGAAGCTATTCACAGTGGCATAAAAATGTGTATATTTTTGCTTGGTTGATGTTTTTCTGGTCACACAAAGACTGATCAAATGTCTATGTTTTGGATCAGTTCAGGGAAAGGGTGTGAAAACTTCTTAAGAAAGAGTGATTAGAAGTGAATTTAAGATCTAATTGTCAGAGAATCAAGGAAGAAATTATCAAGGAGTGAAAACAAAGTATCCTTGAGTCTGGGAACTATAGACTATGGAAGTAATGACAAGAGGTCAAATCCAGGTCATAACAAATGGATATTTCTACTGTCTACTGCATGAGAGAGAGGGAGAGAGAGCCTTCCATGTAACAGACAAACAGTGATTACTGTGGCAGTGAGTGTCAGACATAGAAGAGACTGAATTTCCAACAATGTTCTGGAATGGAAGGAGGGAAGCTCCTCTTGCATAAATCCACACTGATACTCATGGTTACACACACAGGCACAGGCATGGGAAGGATGCTCGCATTCACTCACTGCTCCTTGCATGGTTTTGTTCTGTTTCATCACATATTCTCAGCAATATTCCCTGGTGTCAGCTGTTGCCACTCCCAAGGCTTCCTCTGGGCAAAGGGAGAATAAGGCCAAAAAGATATTGCTACCAGTGGCTTGTCCAGCCTGATATTTTTCTATCCACTTTACCTGAGCAGGTAAGATCATTAGTGAGAGCCCAGGGTGACTGTCCTCAGCATTGGAAGTGATCCCAGCAGAGACTTGTTGAGGTTCATTAATAATGTACTAACACAAATGTTTTATTTGAGGAGGGGCATCAGATGACTGTATAAGCTAGCCCATACTTGGTCTTTATATCCAGAAATAGGTCAGAGACCAAGATATCATACAAGGGATGGCAGTAATGGAGTGGTAGACTTTCATTGCCAAAAACAACTTAAATGTGAAAATACCTTTTTCAAAGGATTTATATGTAAGCTGTGCACACTGCACAACTCTTTGTTTATTTGTATTTATTTGTTTGTTTATTTTTCTCTTTAGATGTGCACTGTCTTACTCCCAGGGTTTTAACACTTACCCTTTCATCTACTTAGAAAGTTTTAGCTGTGACCTGGTAGACCAGTTGGTTATAGCATCATCCTGTTATATCAAGGTTATGGGTTCAATCTTTGGTTAGGGCACATACAGGAACACATTAATATTCCTCTCTCTCTTTCCTTTCCTTTCTCTCTAACGTCAATTAAATTTTTTTTTAAAAGCAACAACCAATGAATGCATAACTAAATGGAATAAGAAATTGCTGTTTCTCTCACTCAGACTCACTCTCTCTATCTCTCTCCCTTCCTCTCTCTCTAAAATCAGTCAATAAATTTAAAAAAAATTAAGTTTCTTCCTCAACCTCTCTCCTCTACTTCTTCACATATATTATTTTTGTTCTGCTAAATATCTACATCCTTTAACCTTCAGATCAAGCACCCTTCTTGGGGTTAACCTCCCTGACAGGTTCAGTGGAGGTCTGGCTCTTTTCATGAGTTCAGCAACAAGCTGTTAAAGCCACACCTTCTAATTTTGTGATAATAAGTGTGAAAATATATCAATAGTAAAGATCTACTTGATATAAGTTAAGATAGTAAAACATTTAAAAATTTTGTTGTACCAGGCACCATGCTGTGTACTAGTGATAAAATTGTGAACAGATATGGCCCCTGACTTCCAGAGGCTCATACTCAATTGCAAACAAATATATATATATATATATATATATATATATATATATATATATATATATATATATATATATATAATCAATATCAGTGAGCATCTAGAATAATAAAAGTATATGTAAAATTCAAAATGAACAGGAAAGATTAAAGCTGGAGACTTTGAGTTTCATGAAAGTCTACTCTGAGCGCTAGATCTCTCAGGAGGACTTTGAAAAATTAGCAGGGCTTTTTCCTGAAAGAGAGGCCAGTCCCTGAAGAGGGAACAACTGAGCAAAGAAATGAGTGTACAAAATATCATGTCTTTGTGTGAGTCCAGAGAGAGTACTTGTAAGTAATTTCTCTTTTTAAACATAAAGTACACAGAGAAGATAATAAAAAATGAGGCTGAAGAGTTTTACATTAGCAGGCAGTAATGAGTATAATTTGCCATTACAGAAAGTTATTTTTTAAAAAAGAACAAAAAAACAAAGAAAAAGTGAAGGGTAAGAAAAAAAAAATGAGGAAGAAAGCTTTGTTGTAGAAATAGTTAGAAATAGTTGAAAGGAAGACAGGACAAGCAAGGTGGATAGAAAAAAACAAAATGGATTGTATAATAACTTTCTCCCCCTTAAGGAAAGTTGCTGTACAAGTGACCTAATTATACTTTAGTGCTCTGGAAGCTTCGGAGCCTAAATATGTCTTTTCTGCCTTCTCTAGCTTCCATTCTTCACTTCCTGCCACTCCATCCTCTCAACCTAATTGACCTCTATCCTTCTTTCAAAACCCAGCTCTCTCTGGGTATTTGTTAAGAGGTACAGAGTGAGAGATTATTCAGTATCTCTTCTTGCATTTCTTTTTATTCCCTCTTAATGTTAATTTCAAATTTATTTACAGAACACCTGATATTCTTGCATAGTACTCCCAAATTCTCTTACAAATAATCACCAAAGGGAGTCTATTGGCTACAGGACTCGTGCATAAAGACCTTGACTGTCTACCACATGTGTCTAGGGTGTATCTATGATCAAACTTTTCAGAGGACACATGGTCTGCCTCCATGAGTGGACAATGAGGAACAAAGTCTAGGAGGAAACTCTTGCAATGTTTTAAAGCAAGAAAGCCACATTAAAGAAAAGTAAAATATGAGTGTTCCTTCTTGATATGTATAACTTTTATAACTCTTAGCTTCATACCTTAAGGTAGGAAGAAAGAAATGTAATATTGGCAAAAAATTCACTAGAATTGGCTGGGAATGATGTGTTTCTGGCACTCTGAGATACTTAACACCTTTCGGAATAGAGAAAAAAAATCTTTGAAATGTTTCAGCAAGGCACACATGGAGAATATTCTTGATCAAGACAGGCTGTCAGCACTGCATTTTACTATTGCTGTTTCCCCCACCCAATTCCATCACTAAACGTTCTGTTATTCCCTCAAATGGGGTCAACAAAAGTCTAAGAATTGGCTATGGTTTCTTCCCTGTCTCCAGTAAATTTATTTGCAAATGGTGTTAGAAATGAGTTTCTTTCCAAAACAAGCAAATATACATGTATACATGGACTGGTATCAGTATTTAATTAGGCAGGTAAAGATGGTATTGCATCAGCAACATTTCAGGACATATACATGAGTTTAAAAAATAGGTTCAAATAAATGTTTCTCCTCCATTATCAGGCTAACAATATGTCCCTCTTTTAGGGAACTACCCTGGAACATTTTACTATAGTAACAGTTTGATCTCTTGATTGTACTGTAATTTATTTTCAACAGGTGTATACCTTAACACAAATAGAGCTGAAATCTAATGTGTTGGAACCCATTAATCAAACTAATACATTTGCTAAAATTATCCATCCAAAGAGTGGTAGGCAGCACTTCAAACCCAATCTAAGATATTTAGTCCAAATCTTTAATGCCAAACTTTTGGAAAACTATAAACAGATGAGAGTAATCAAATAAGACTGGATACAATTTGAATCTGTTTTTGAGGAGCAGTTGTGATTGAAAAAAATGTTGGATATGGTTTAGCAGATTTGGATGTGAATCTGAAGTCTGGTTCACTTGTTAGATGCTTAATTTTAAGTAACTCCCTTAACCTCTGTGAACTTCAGTACTCCCAGCTATATAAAGTGGTACAATAATGTCTGTCTCAAAGTGGCTTTGGGAGGATTAAATTGCTTTAGCAATTTAAAGTGCCTAGCAAGATCCTGGGGCACTGTAAGTTTTCAGTGTATGATTGTTGAATCAAAATTGAATGTGCTCAATTTGAAGATTAGTAAACCTGCTCTTTTCCAGACTAAACTGAGACCTTGATTTACAAAAGTGAGCAGCAATGGTTGAGGTCTTGACACAGTGTTTATTGAATGCCTTCTCTATCCGGGGGAAAAAGAGTTTTTCCCAAACCTTACCTTGGGTTGTCACTTCAGATTGGGCCACTCAGAGACCAAGAAAACTTCCCAGATAAAGAAATTTTTCATTTCCATAACTAAGCTGAGCTCCCATGGTAAAGAAAAAACACAATTACTTCTTCAAATCTTAATCAAATGTAAGCCAGTCTCACTAACAATGACTATTTGCTATGTACTAGGACCACAATAAAAAATGAATGTATATGTCAATAAATGTTTAACATGCTGCTGTACAATGCGAAAAATATGCTAAAATAGAATAGTAAAGTTTTATTTACTCATGGAGGTAAAAAAATTGAAGAGCACAGGTAGGCTTTTTCTTGGATGATATTATATTTGAAGAACAGAGGTGCACATGTATGGAGATGTCCACTGAGGACTGCAGGTCTGGAGCAAGTGAGCAGAGGCACAAAATCACGGAAAAGAGCTTTCCCTAAGTAGACATTTCCAATGTGTCTTTGAGGCTTTGACCTTTCCTTTTTACTTTATTTAATTAATTTATCTTAAAATAATTTTTTATTCACCCAGAAGTCCCAGAAAACTAATACCTGCATTTGTATACTGCCCTGTTCTTCCTAATTTGAGAGAAAACAGATTCCATACTGTCAATTAGATTAGAACTATCCCACAGGAAAATTTTTTACTCTATTTAAGAGTAGCTCCTAGATTGAAAAATGAAACAATGCTCTGTAATGATTTCCTGCACCTAGTGGTTTTGAGTGAAGAACAAGTTAAGGAGCAGAGTGACGAGTGTAGAATGGGAAAGAACACTTTCCCCTGGCTCATTGGTGGCAGGCTATATCTCAAGGGGAAACCTAGGCCTGTGCTTTCCCATAACATTGCCTGCTTAAAGGGGCTGGTTTTCTCCAAAGGAAAGTGAGAGTTAAGGGCCCAAATGAAGCCATGGAATGCTGAACAAAATTGCTTCCACCATTTTGAAACAGCAAGCTTCCATGCTGACTGGGCAGCCATCACTAAGAAGAGGGTTTCCAGAAAGGGGCAGGGGCACAGTGTGTGTCTGTGGCCCACTAGGAGTGACAGAGGTTGTATGTTTGGAGATGAAAGGAGCAGATGAATGCAGGCAGGGAGTACCTCTTGAATGCTAATTTCTTATTCCAAACTTGCTCAGAGAAGGCCAGACAAAAAATATTCTTACATTTTTGTGCTAACAGGTGGAAATTCAAACAGGCCTTTATTTCCTGCCCTTCAATGCAGTCTCCATGTACCGCATTAAACCACTGTCACTTTTGCTCCAGAGATGACTGCTTTTCAGTTCTGGGTGAAGTGACATCTAAATATAATGGAGCATGTCTCAATCTGCAGACATCTGCTCCTGGGGCCGTTGGAAGGAAAGGTGAGGGAGTGAACACACATACGCAGACGCTCTGTTACAGGGCTGCATTTATCACGATGCTCCCCTCATCCTTCAGAGAGCCCGGACTGTGAAAAGGCCACTCCAAGGGGAGAGAGGAAATCCTGCTTCTACAGTACCAGACCTGCACATCTTTGCCTTAGGAAACGTTTCATTAAAGTTTTTCATATAGTATTTTAGTAAAGGAAGTGATCCTGTGTTTTGAGTAAAATAACATAAACTAAAACATATGCAAAGAATAATATTTAATATAGAGTCAATTATTAAGCTAATTACAAAAATTGCCATAGTTCTACTAAGAGAAAATATTACAGGAGGTATTATGACAATAGCCCAAGCTTAAAACATTTGTACACACAAATGTCTCTTTCTGTCTGTTTCTCTGTCTCTGTCAGAAAAGACAATACAGGTGGTTTTGAAAATATAAACTTCTCAAAAAGTTTATGATTATTTTTTAGCGATACTGCTAAAAATAATGTGCATTCAGTTTTCATTCAATTTCATCAGCA
This sequence comes from Rhynchonycteris naso, assembly GCA_037038555.1. NCBI lineage: Eukaryota > Metazoa > Chordata > Mammalia > Chiroptera > Emballonuridae > Rhynchonycteris > Rhynchonycteris naso. Next base: position 150,890,689 of record CM072997.1, read on the forward strand.
TTCTAAAAAAAATCAATCTATAAACATTAGAATTTCTCCCTGAGTTATTTAAAATAAATGCTAATCCATAGAAAAATTGCAAACATGATATAATGTAAAGGTAATAAGCTTTAACACACGTTGTTCTGGTGTGCTGAACCATATGATTTGAGCCACAGTTTTATATGCTGCAGATATAAAAGCCCTCAGTACTTTCACTAGGAAATATGGAGGCAATTCTGAAGGTTGCTCTGCTGCAGAGAATGTATTTTATGTTTGTCTTACTAAATCTTGCCAATAGTTATAGGTTATAAACCTCAATGTGGATTTGCAATAGAATTTTTGTCCTTGTTACAAAATCAAATTGGCAAGCTTTTGGCTGGTAGATAGTGTTTGGGGATGACCCAATCTTAAGATTGTAAATGAGTTTGGACTACATACCTATGATTATGTATTTTAAAATAAGTAGTATACTAATATTATAAAGAAAGGAAAGTAAAAGCCCTCTAGGATACATATTATAAACCAAGAGTGATGATCCGTTTCACATTTGCAACTTCAATGTATCATGCCTATTTTTTACCATAATAACTGCCTCTGCTCACAGCTATCATATGTATATAGACTTTTTGGTACAAGCTCAAATTTTGGGGGTACACATGGTTCAAATCCAAGGTTGTGAAATCATGAGGAAGTTAGTGATTTATTAATTTGCCAGAACAGCTCACAGAACTTAGAGAAATATGTTACTTACTAGATCAATTTATTGTAAAAGGCTTTAAACTCTGGAGGAGTCAGATGGAAGAGATGCATAAGACAAGGTGTGTGGGAGGCGACATGAAGCTGTTATGACCTCTCCAGGTATGGTGTTTCAGTCTCCCTGTATCTCTACGTGTTCACCAACCCAAAGCTCTCTAAATCCTCCCCTTTTGGTTTTTATGGAGCCTTCATTAAATAGTCATAATTGATTAATCAGTGCTACTGGCAATGAATTTAAACCTCCAGTCTCTCTCTCCTCCTCTGACATGGGTGCTGGGCTGAAAGTTCCAAACCTCTAATTGCATGATGATTTCTCCCAAGAACCCTTGGGTGGGGTCCAAATGTCACCTAGTGAACATAAAAAAAGACATTTTTATCACTGTCAACATTTAGGAAATCCCAAGGATTTTACAAGGTGTAAGCCAGGAACTGTGAATGGAGACCAAATACCTTAAAACTCAATATATCATTGAGTTTTAAGGCCAATAAAAGTTGAGGAGTTGCATTGGCCAATAGAAGTTGAGCAGTTTTGCTATAAATACAGACATAAAATATGTGTGTGGGTGTTGGCTTGACTTTTATACTTCTCTTATCTGACATGATATTATAGCCCATATATCTGTTGATACCAGACTGTCTAATCTGTGAAAAGTTAAGAACTTGACCTGATATTGAGCTCTCCTATTCAACCCCTAGACTTGTCCACAGGGGGAAAAACACATGTTAAACATCATAAACCACTGAAATTTGGAAAGTTGTTTATTATTTAATGTTTTTGTAGAGTAAAGTATCTGACTACTAAAATATTGTCTTGAATAAATATTCTTCATTGTTTCAATGGGCAGTGGGTGAGTGTCACATTAGAGAAGAATGAAGGTGTTCTATTGATGGTTATGTCATAGCTTAGATGTCCCATTTAGCAAGTCAGAAATTCAGAACTATCTGCGCTAATACATAATCAGTTCTTAGTAGCAATTGAATAATTCAATGTTAATAGTACTACTTTTAGAAGTATAAAATTTGGAGTCAGCCTTCCATGAGTGGTACTTTAATTCTGCCAATTGCCAGTCAGGGGATGTTGGGCAAATTACATAACTTTTATTTTCTCTGTTATTTTTATCTAGCAATAGCATTTTCTTCATACGATATTGAGTATCATGATAACTTAGATAAAGTATTTAGTACATTTTCTAAGAAATGGTAAATTCTTTAAAATTTAGACTTCACTAGATGATTATAACTTTACTACACCTACCTTGAGTGAATTTTTTAGAATTTTTCATCCAACCTTCTACTTGAGTTCATTATGTTTCCTGTGATATTTCTGTGTCATCATGACTTGTAGTATCCATGGGATGGTGGTACCCTGACGTAGTGCCTCGATTTTCACTTTTCACTCTTTAATCTTGGTTCGCCTATAAGAGCCTTGAAATCTTTAATATTTAACTTATTTAGTAAGCAATGCTAAAATTACATAACAGTTAGATAGATTCTTGAGAAGACCATAATCTCTGAGATGAATTTTGGATTGTTGTAATTTTAGAAACTCTGGAAAGGAGATTAAAAAATAACTGTAGGTTTCTACAATAGAATCTTTTCCTCTGGCAAATATACTCTTTAATTACATAGCAGCATTTATTCACAAAATGTCAAAGAGAAACAGTGTTAGCTCATTTGGTCCTCCACAAGAAACCGTTGTGTCTAACTAAGTTCAAGTCTCTCTCTGAATGAGGCTTTTTATTAATATACATTCCTAAGTCAGCCTCACGTAGCCACTACGTAGCAAGGTTATTATTTCAGAAATATGGGTGTCTAATAATAGAGATATTTTCTTCATGAGACAATGTTCCTGAAATATGTGCTGGGTAATTCATGACCCACTAAGTTCATGCGGTAACTAACGGCTCTAAAATACATGCCATAAACCGCAGACATTTCTTGATGGGAAAACTGGAAATGGATTATTCTAGTTCTCTGAATGTCAGAGCAGTCAGAATGACTAAAACATTTTTATTTTCACTTTTCCCCTCCTTAAAAAGATAGACAAAGTTCACACTACCCAATATTTCACAAGAAAAAGTTATTTATAAAAAAATATCTTTCTGCAAAGGAAGAACAATTTGACATTGACAGTTTGAAATGTGGCAAAATGTGCAAAAAAAATTCCCCCATGTGTACACATTTAAATGATTAATACGAGTTCTTATCTGTTAATTAAATTACAGAAATCAGAAAAACTCTTTACTTTGAAGGGAAAAAAAACATTAATATAAAAAGCAAGACAAATTAATTTAAAAATAAATATATCTTTTTTCTTAGAAAGAGTCATCCCTTGCCAATGAATATTTTTTCTAAAAGCACAAGAATGAAGCTAATTTAAATGCAAACATGTAAATATGCAGACACATATACTTCAAGAATCTTAGTAATCGACTAGTTTAAACACTTCATTTTGTAGAGGATAAGACAAAGAGCTCAAGTTTTTAAGTGCCATCTGCAGTGCTTTTAAAATATATCCATGTGTTTTTTTATAAGCTCCCCTCAAAAGCTGGAGTCTAATTGTTCCGTGAGTAGGACAATTTTACTGACTTACCTCTAAAGAATAGAACATGGCAGAAGTAACAATACAGGGCTTCTGAGACTAGGTCACACATGCCATTGAAGTGGCCCCCTTTCTCGCTCTCCTAGACTGCTTGGTCTAGGAGAAGCCAAATACCTCGTCCTTGTCAGGGGAGAGCCAGTGGAGTGTGGTGGGCAGAATTCTAACATGTCCCTCAAATCCTCATCCCTAGTGTACACATCCTGTATGATTCTTTTCACTTGAGTATGGGCAGGTCATGGGAATATAGTTAGATATTATTCTCATGATCAAAGCTTATTTAAAAAGGTGAAGGGATAGCTAACACCATGGTTACATTGTTACTTAAGAATGTCATAGCAGACTGGAGGAAAATTCTCTTGCTGCCTTTGAAGAAGTTGACATGTTATGAGAGGGCCATGTGACTAGGATCTGAGGACAGCATCTAGGAACTCAGAGAGATGCCTGGCTGACACTCAGCAAGGAGAGAGGGACCTCATTCCTATAGCCATAAAAAGCAAGTTTTGACAAACAACCTGTATGGGCTTGGAGAAGGACCCTGAACTCAAGATGAGAATACAGCCTGGCCAATACCTCGATTTTTAGGCTCAAAAGAGACATGGAACAGAGGATCCAATCTAATATGTACACTGAATCTTGACCCATGGAAACTCTAGGCCAATTTATGTTGATTCAAACCATTAACAGTATAGCAATTTGTTACATTGCAATAGAAAACTAATATGGAGGGAACTTCTGCCAATCACTGGCATCATGGGAATGAACCAATTGGAAGCACCTCCTCCAACCCCAGTCAAGCTCTCAGCAGACTGCATCCCTGGCTGTCACTTTAACTGCAACCTCATGAGAGAGCCTGAACTAGAGCCACTCAGCTGGGATGCGATACTAATCATTTTTTTAAAAATATGTTATAATGTTTAGACATCTTGAAGGGTCTAGATATCTGAAGGAAATATTTAATAAACCCTTCCCCAGGTTTATTAATTTTAACAGATAATAAACAGTGCATCTGAGAATGTGAACACATTTCATATGCAAACCGAGCAGGCCTGTGTTCAGACTCTCACCCACCTCCTTTATGTATTGATAACTCTCATACACCAAGCCAATACTTCCTCATCCCTACATCAACCCAGCCAGCTAGAGGTACCACCCCCACAGTACCGGGTTCACAATAAAGGCTCTGCTTTCTCTTTGCTCTGGCTTTTGCCTCCTTACTGATAGGAGTGCTCCTCCACGTAGCCCTGGCTAGACTGACATACCCCCATTTCTCCCGGGAAACCTAAGTAATAATCTCTTCTTCTAATAGTGTTAGCCTCTCCATGTTGTCACTCAGTCATCTCCATAAATTAAAATCCTCCGAGTATTTTTTAACCCAACTGCCCCCTAATATCTGACCCACAAAAACTATTTGAGATAAATATTTACTTCTATTTTAAACTGTTAAATATTGGGCTAACTTATTATGCAGCGATAGATGACTGATATACAATCTTTGCTACTATTCATCAGCAAATCCAAGTTCTGATCTTGCAGATTGAGGGGAAAGTAGCAAAAAGAGCGTAGGCTCTGAACTCAGAGCTGTCTTAGCTTAAATAAAAGCTCTGTTGCCTACTTTCTTTATAAGGTTGATTAAGTTCCCTTAATATAACTGAGACTCAATTTTCTCATCATTAAAACTGAAATAATACCTAAATCACCAGTACTTGATGAGATTTTTGAGAACTGAACAAAATAAAACTTATAAAGGATTTTGCATGGAGTTGGAATTTAGTAAATATTAGTTATTTGTTTCTAATCTGGCATTCTCTCCGTTGTCATTATAACACCCAAAGTTAACAATTACTTGGTACTACAAAGAAATTTAGCCAGTCCTAAGATCCCTGACAAGATTTCTTTGTAAAAGGAACTAATATTTAAAAATAACAGTAAAGGGCTACAGCAGGAATTAGACCAAGGAAAATAAGAAATCAACATGCATGTGAGCCAAAAGACATCTCACTATCGTTAAATGTTTCAGTATCCCTTTGAGTATATTTTATAATACTGGGTAGCTGAAATGAAAGCAGCCAGGTAATACATATGAAGCCTGAGCACTGTGCCAGATCATCACTATTCTGGAAACGTGGTAGAAAAAGAGGTGGAACCCTGTGCTCTTCTATTTCTTCATGCCTCCAATTTATTGCAACGACCTCATTCCTATCATCCTGTCTTTTTAGTGATCTACTGTGTTTTGAGAGATATTATGTAATAAAAAAATGAATAAATGCCAGCTAGCCCACTTATACATTCCTTTAGCTAATAAATTACATCAGCAAGCTCAATAAAAGATGATGGTTGATTATTTTATATCTAGTTAAGAATAAAGTTATAATGTATATAAAAGTAAAAATAAAAATCGTGAGATAAAGACATGCACAACTAGAGCTCAACATTGATGGTTAAATCCCAAATGGGTGCTTCAGATTGTTTAGTTTTAAATGGGATATTCTCTAAAATCTTAATGAAATTTAATATTTTTCTCTTTTTAATGCTGAAAGTATAAAAATAATAAAACTCCCTACACTATACATAAATTCAAATTTTCTCCCTGATAATATGTGCTACCAAGGAAATTTTTTGCCTTCCAAATGTCAAAAATATTTTCTTCTTTGTAATGTAGAAGTTTATATTTTGAAATTTAATATATTGGCCTGTGATCCACTTTGATTTAATTTGTATATGTTTATTAATTAATATGAAATATCTGACTTTTTCAGCACCATTTGTTGAAAAATTACCATTTTTATATTAATTTATTTGAGCAACTTTATCAAAAATTAAATGACCATATATGTGTGAGTTGACTTTTGAATTAATCATTCTGTTCCCTTGATCTCTGTGTCTATCCTAATGTCAGTACCATGTGCTTTTGCTTATGGGAGATATACCATAAGATCTGAAATCAAGTAGTATAAATCATCCAATTTTGCACTTCTCATTAAAAATCATTTGGGTACTTCTACTTGCTTTGTATTATCATGTAAATTTAAGAAGTCGATTGTTACTTAATTGATACAAAGCTATGTGTCAATGTTAAGTGGGAGTTTTTTCTCATGTAATATCACAATGAGAAGGATTGGCACCTTAATATAATGATTTTCAATCTGTAAACACAATCTATGTCTTGAATAGTTTAAGTCTTCTATAATTTCTCTCAGCAATATCTTGTCATTTTTTATTTTAATTTCCAATTTTTTATTGCTAGTATATAGAATTGCAAACTGACTTTTGTATAGAGCTTAAACTGTGACATAGCTAAACTCACTTCTAGTTCTAGTAGACTTTTAGTGGATTATCATGTTCTTTGCATATAAATAGAGCTTTATTTTTTTTTTAAATCTGTGTGCCATTTATTTTATCACTTTATTTATTTATTATTATTAGTTTTTAACCATGGCCAGGCCCCCAGTAAAAGTTAAAAGGGGGCAATAAGAGTAGACACCTGTCTCTCTCTCAGTCTCTGGTGGAAAGCACAGAGTTTATAACCTTTTAACTATAGAGTTTTCAGTTACCCTTAATCTGTCTGAGAAAGGTTCCTATACCTAGTTTATCAGAGATGTTTGCATATTTATTAGAATCATCATATGATTTTTATTTTTAGCCTATTAATATGGTGAACAACATCTGTTGATTTTCAAATATTAAACTTCTGATATAAACCCCATTTGATCATTATATAGTATAATTTTATTACATTTTCTGTACTCAATTTGATTATATTTTCTAAAAATTTTATTACTTTGCCCTGGTTAGTTGTTTCAATGGATATAGAGCGTCAGCCCAGTGTATGAACATCCCAGGTTTGATTCCCGGTCAGGACACACAAGAGAAGTGACCATCTGCTTCTCTCTGCTTCATTTCTTTGTTCTCTCCCTTGTCCCCTCCTGCAACCAGTGGTTAAGTTGGTCCAAACATCAGCCCCAGATGCTGAGAGGATAGCTTGGTTGATTCAAGTATAAGGTCCAAACCAGGGCTGGGGACATCCTGGTAGGGGCACATGTGGGAGTCTGTTTCTCTATCTCCCCTTCTCTCACTTAAAATAAAATATTACTTAATTTCTGAGATGTACCTGTAATTTTAATTTAGTATTTCTATGTGATTTTATTACAGTAATGCTGGCTTATTATACAATTTGTAAAGTATTCTCTTCCATTCTTTGTGAGAAGAATTTGTTTAAAAGTAATGTTGCTTCTTTCTCAAATATTTTAGCCAAAATTATCAGTAAAACCATCTACCCTGGATTTTTTTTTGTGTGTGTAGAAGGCATTTTTTGTTTTAATATGAATTATATTAGTAGTGATAATACTATTCAGTATATCTATTTCTTCTTTTTTATTTCTTCTTTTCCAAGTGAGAAGAGGGGAGATAGAGAGACAAACTCCCGAATGAGCTTAGACTGGGATCCAACCAGCAATCTATGCCTGGGGCTGATATTCTGCCCATCTGGGGCCATGCACTCAACTGAGCTATTTTTAGCACCTGAGACTGAGCCATCCTCAGCCCCCAAGCTAATGGGGTTGAGCCAATCAAGCCATGGCTGCAGGAGGGGAAGAGAAAGTATGAGAGAAAAAGGAGAGGTGGAGGGATGAAGAACCATATGGTTACTTCTCCTATGTGCCTTGATTGGGATTTGAACCCAGGACACCCACAAACCAGGCTGATGCTCTACCACTGAGCCAACCAGTCAGGGATAGTTATTTATTCTTGAATTAAATCTAGTAATTTTTTTTTCTTGAAAGGAATTTTTCATTTCATGTAAGTTACTAAATTAATTGCCATAAAATAGTTTATAATTTTCTTTTATTGTTCTCTTAATGTCTGTAGATTTTATAGTGATATCTTTCATTTTATTTCTGATATTGGTAATTATTGCCTTCTCTCTTTTTCTCTGTTCTGTCTGGCCAGAATTTTATCAGTCTCATTGGTTTTCAAGACTCACTTGTGCTTTCATTGATTTTTTGTTTGTCTGTTTAGTCTAGACCAGAAGTTTCTATTTAATTAATTTGTTATATATTATTTTGTTATTTTCTTGCTTCTGTTTTCTTTGAGTTAAATATATTTATTTACGGGTCTACCTTAAGAAGATAGAAATAACTACTTAGTTTTAGACCCCCTTTTTTATATATATTTTATTATTATTAATTCTAATGGGGTGACACCAACAAATCAGGGTACATATCTACAATGAAAACATCTCCAGGTTATCTTATCATTCAATTGTGTTGCATACCCATCACCAAAAGTCAAATTGTCCTCTGTCACCTTCAATCTGGTTTTCCCTGTGTCCCTCCCCTCCCTTTTTTAACTCTAAGAAAAAATTGATGATATTAATATCTCTTAAAACATGGGATTTAACTTTATCCTACAAATATTGATATGCTTTGTTTTTATTTTCATTTAATTTTGATTTTTTTTTTACTTACCCTGTAATTTTTTTTTTTAACTTATGGGTTATTTAAAGTGAGTTATCAAACTACTAACTATACGATGATTTTCTAGGTATCTTTTCTGTTACTGATTTCTAACTTAATTCCATATGATCAGAAAGCATATCTGTGTGTGTGTGTGTGTGTGTGTGTGTGTGTGTGTGTGTATCTTTTTAAATAGATTAACATTTGTATTATGGCCAAGTATATGGTCTAGCTCAGAAAATATTTTATGTGTATTTGGTAGGTTTATTTTTAAATTTATTTATTTATTCATTTTAGAGAGGAGACACAGAGTGAGAGAGAGAGATAGAGAAAGAGAGAAAGGGGGGAGGAGCTGGAAGCATCAACTCCCATATATGCCTTGACCAGACCAGTGCAGGGTTTTGAACTGGCAACCTCAGTATTCCCAGGTTGACGCTTTATCCACTGCGCCACCACAGGTCAGGCTATTTTACGTGTATTTGAAATGTATGTTTGTTTGTATTTTTTATTATTGGAGTGTTACTGTCTGAGATTTAGTTTTCGAGACAAGCATACTTCCCCTCCTTGGTGCAGATTAAAACATATAAATGAGTAAATAAAATGAGTATTTGGAGGAAAGAAATCCTACGACTTTGAAATGAAAGCTGAGCCTGACTAGGCGGTGGCATAGTGGATAGAGCGTCGAACTGGGATGCGGAAGACCCAGGTTCGAGACTCCGAGGTCGCCAGCTTGAGTGCGGGCCCATCTGGCTTGAGCAAAAGATCACCAGCTTGGACCCAAAGTCACTGGCTCCAGCAAGGGGTTACTCAATCTGCTAAAGGCCCGCGGTCAAGGCACATGTGAGAAAGCAATCAATGAACTAAGGTGTCGCAACAAAAAACTGATGATTGATGCTTCTCATCTCTTTGTTTCTGTCTGTCTGTCCCTATCTATCCCTCTCTCTGACTCTCTCTCTGTCCATGTAAAAAAAAAAAAAAAGGAAAAGAAATGGAAGCTGATATATTGTTAATTTTTTTAATGTCACTGATACATTAAAAGGGGGCAATCTTTACCTGAAGGATAGGTAGATAGATGAAAACATATTTTACCCCCAAATATAGTGGCTTGGTGGAAAGGCATTGGAAATTTTCACAGATAATATATTAAAAGTAGTTCTCTTAGATACCGTGTTAGTGTTCCATTGGTACCCTAAGAAATTATAAGCCATTTGGTAGCTAAAAATAACACAAATGTATTATCTATAGTTCTATAGGTTAGAAATCTGATATTGGTCTTACTGACTGAAAGTCAAGGTGTCATTAGAGCTATGTTCCTTTCTGGGAGACCTAGGAGAAAATACATTTTTGTGTCACCCAGGAAGAGGCCACCCATGTTTCTTGGTGTGTGGTTCCCTTTCTCAAACTTCAAGGCCAAGAACATTTCATTTCTTTGACTGTTCTCCATAGTCTTGTGTCCTTCTGACCATAATCAGGAAAGATCATCTAACTTTAAGGACTTCTATGATGATATCTCAAGACTTTTAATTTAATCATATCTGCAATTCTTTTTGCCATCATATTGACAGGTCTCATGGATTAGGAAGAGAACTTTTTTTTTTCTTTTTTTGTACAGGGACAGAGAGTCAAAGAGAGGGATAGATAGGGACAGACAGACAGGAACAGAGAGAGGTGAGAAGCATGAATCATTAGTTTTTCGTTGCCGTCACAACACCTTAGTTGTTCATTGATTGCTTTCTCACATGTGTCTTGACTGGGGGCCTTCAGCAGACTAAACAACCCCTTGCTGGAGCCAGCGACCTTGGGTCCACGCTGACGAGCTTTTGCTCAAGCCAGATGGACCGGCGCTCAAGCTGGCGACCTCAGGGTCTCGAACCTGGGTCTTCCGCATCCGAGTCCGACACTCTATCCACTGCGCCACCGCCTGGCCAGGATGGAAGAGAACACTTTTTGAGGGACTGTTACTCTACCTACCACACACACACACACACACACACACACACACACACACACACACACACACACAGTACAGTGCAGTTGAATCTTCAGTAATATTGGGTTAGGAGAGCAGGCTGCCATTGAGCACTCAAAAATCTGCATATATCTTAAGTAGTTCTACATATTTGGATTATCAAACATAGATGGAAAATACTGTTTGCAGTTGTTGAATCTGGGATGTGAAACCCTCAAGATAAAGGGCTGACTGTATATTTATTGAAAAAATTGTGTATGAGTGCACATTTTAAACCCATTTTGCTCGTGAGTAAACTCTATAGTGTTTTTAATGGTGCTTCTGAATTTGGTTTATTGTCAAATTTGTGCCTGTATGTAGGAATACAAGAGCAGTTAAACAAATAAATTTATTTGGATTGTAGATGTAATGTCACAGAATGTAAAAATGATGTTTAAATCAATCCTAAGTCCTTTGACCATGGGTGGTTCAGACATAAGAGTCAATGTGTAAATAAAGCAGGAATTATGATAGGAAAGAGCAGTTCTATTACAGATGTGCTAGGGAAATGGTCCTTGGCTGCTGGAAACTCTGTCATAAAGAAAGACTGTGCCACTTAAGCAACAAGATGCTCTGTCCTGATGCACTCTGCTTAATCCCAAGTTTCTGTGGCTATCCTTATACTCGCCCCTCCTCTCAAGCATCATTTTGCAAGAGGGGAGGGAAATGAAAGAAACTGTCTAGAAAGTCACAGAGAAGGCGACGACACAATGCATTTTGTATCCCTTCATAATATATTAATTTATCTTTAGAATGCTTTCTAAATAGGTAATATAGTCAAAAATCATCAACAACTTTTTTATACACTTCCAAAATATATACAGAATTCAGTAACTCCATTCTGTATGGCAAGATCATTGTTTCCTAATTGATTTTTCATATTTTTCCTCTGAAGATGAAGTAAATGTAATGTTATAACTTGTGGAAAATATATTCATATCCTCCTAAATGAGCAGGTTTATGCCACTCAGAAATATTAGTAAAATAATTCACTTTCCATAGTTTCATTGTTAACATTTATGAATTTGGACTCACCACCTTTTCTTATATTAAAATAATTAGAAGTTGTTCATAAAAACTAGTGAGTGCTATAACAGAAGATGTTGTTTGCTGTCTACTAGCGGAAAGTCTACTTACTGAGACGAGCCTTGACTGGGAGATCTGTTAATACTCTTCAGCGAGATTCTGGATATATGAAAATAGGAATATGAAGCAATGGCTCACTGCCACATGTGGGTCTGTGTGTCCCAAGAATGTCACACTGACTTCAGGTCTCTAATTAGCTTCTCATTTAGAACCCAACAAGTTAGCTGTTTTTCTGCCCTTTTATGATAAGATTGCATGCTTATTATATCCATCAAAACTTGTATTGATTTTGGAATGCTATGATTTTTGTTATTAATATTTTAATGTATATTGGGCTACTGGGTGTCTATGAACTTTATTCTTCATACCCATCCCCTATATTCTAACACATGCTCATAGGCAAATTTCTGAATTATTAAAAGCTTGTATCCTTAATAAGTGCCATTGTTTTCAGATTGGAATTGTAAAAGAAAACCAGATGGTTTAATAATCACTGTGTTGAAAAGACATTACCAGGATGTAATATAGCTTGAATTCCATAGTTTAGCACCATAGAAAATTAGAGGCTACGTGTTTAAAAAGCTAACTGGTTGTCAATGATCCTTGTTTTGTAAGCTCATTCAGACACATGGAGCATTAAGAAAAAAAACAAAAGTTTGAGAATTATTTGCAAAAAATCACACAAATCAATTAATTAACAAGGAAGTTATGTTTCATATTGTATTATGCTCCTTATTAAAGCTTCTAAGTGTAGGTGATAGAATGGATATAATATGATATTATTTTTTCATCCACCCCCAAGCCATTTGGAGAAATTTTTTATCTCAAGGATATTGCCATAAGGTAGGAAAAGTGGGAGTAAGATAGTGTTGGCAAATCTATTTAAAGTAACGCACAGAAATAAGATGATGAGTGTTTAAATATGTCTTTCCTTCTGAAGGAAACTGTATACCATTGTCTTTGAGATGGACAGATTTAACGTTAGTAATCTGGTACCTGGTTCCAACATGTAAAATAAGATGAACATGCTAACTTAAAAAGGCCAGAAATGTATTTCTTGTATTATTAAAAGTTCATATATTTTTCTCAGAGAAAAAAACAGATCTATCTATAATTTATTTCTCTCATCTGTATTTATCTAAACATATATCTAGATAGATGATTGTATAGAATCTAAAAATTAGAAACAGAGAGATGATAGAGAGACAGATAATAAATGCACTCACACTTTTTCGTGTGTGTGTGTGTGTGTGTGTGTGTGTGTGACAGAGACAGAGAAAGTGATAGATAGGGACAGACAGGAAGAAAGAGAGATGAGAAGCATCAATTCTTCTTTGTGGCACCTTAGTTGTTAATTGATCGCTTTCTCATATGTGCCTTGACTGGGGGGCTACAGCAGACCGAATGACCCCTTGCTCAAGCCAGCGACCTTGGGCTGAAACTGATGAGCCTTGTTCAAACCAGATGAGCCCGTGCTCAAGCTGGCAACCTCAAGGTTTTGAACCTGGGTCTTCTGTGTCCCAGTCCAATGCTCTGTCACTGCGCCACTGCTTGGTCAGGCTCACACTTTTTCTTATGAAATTAATTCCTAGGTTAGGAGCATTTGTGTATGTATATGTGTGTTAGATATGTATGTACTGAAAAAAAAATTACCTCTGTAAGGTTAGATGTTTCTGACTAATAAAATGAATAAGATACTTCCGTGGTAGAAAGCCAACTCACTCATTTCTTAAAGCTCCTTATTGAAATTTGATGAGAGTCAATCCAATCAGAAATGCTTTTCATACTTTCAGTTAATTTCAATAGCTAGACAGTGTCTCTGTGCTGAAAAAATGCTTTCAGAACTCAGGAGTCCAACTGCAATGGCCTTCGTAAAATGGCTTTGAATGATGGATCTCATTGCTTAATATAGAAGCTTATACCTGAGAACAATTGCATGTAGCTTTGAATCAATAAAAAAACAAGGACAAAATATAACAATAAATTGGGATGGATAAACTAATGAGAGCCATCTCCAGAGGGCAATACAAATAAAACAAGAAAAAACTGTACCTGAAAATTGGCAGAATCAGGGCAAAATACAGATCTTTGAATTTTATAAAAATTGGTAAAATAATATAGTGAACTGTATATACAACCAATTACTGACTAGAAAATAACAAGGCCTATTTAACCTAAATCACATACATATGTCTTTTCCTTCAGGTGCTATAATTGAAAACTGTCACTTTTCCTAGAGACTATCATTTCTCTACATTTACAAAATAGCTGCACAGCAGTTTGCCTTTGAGTGAGCATTCAAGAGGCTCCAAGAATACTGCTTTCTTGTTTCGTTGTGGGGGAAAACTCAACTAACTCAATCTTTCCAAGTGTGACAATTTTCTTTCTTGTCATCCTCTGCAATATAAAGTCAACTCAGGACCCACTTTTCAGCCGTAGGTGACAGTGCCTGAGTCCATGTGACTTCACCAAAACCTGTGACCTCTGGATGTGAGTAAATAGAGCCTCTGATGGACTAACTCCAGCATATCTGCCCCAGATGAGCAGATTCTCACCACAGTCACACAAAGCATGCAAATCATGTGGCAGGAAGGGGGAAATGGTGGACAGGTTAAAGATTCTTTTTCTTAAGGAAAAATTTGCATTTCACTTCTCTCCACCTTTTTTTTTTCCTTATAAATACAAGTAGTGTAAATTAGGAGATGAGGGAGATGACAAATGGTCTCAGAAAGAAAAAATGAGCAACAGTTGCTTTGTTTTCACTTGGGGCAAAACGAGATGAGAGACACTCTAACACAGCCTGTGAGGGACAGGTATGGCAACACTCTAATAAACTTCCTTGGCATTAAAAGTAGGTGGCTATGCATGGGATCTTTTTAAGTTAAATTGAAGAACAAGTCAAAACACACTACCCAGAAATGGAGTTGGAGAGAATACACTTAAGATAAACTTTACAAAAAAAAAAAAAAAGATAAACTTTACCATGGTTAAAATCACAGAATAGAACACAGTGGTGCGTGGATAACAATAGACGAGATTATTCCAACAGGATAGACCCTGTGAGTAAGTGGCAACATAAGTAAGCATAATATCGGTATGGGCATGTGACTCAGTGATGTACTCAACTCATTCATTGTTGCATACTCTTTGTTAAGCTTCTTGTATGGGTGGCACTGTACTATACTTGGGGAACAATAGATGGAGCAAACTCCTCTTACCCTCAAGAAAGTTACAGTTGAATGTGGGAGAAAGGTGAGAAATATACAAATTTATTTAATATAGTTACAATCTACTACAAGGTAAATCTACTGTTAAGGGAACATAAAGACACATTAAGGGCACCAATTTCAAGTGGGAAGGTAAGCATAGTACCTATTTCCAAGAGGACATTTTAAGCCAGCAAAAATCTTGAGAAATAACTAAATTGAAGTTAGCTAGAGCATGAGCAAAGTGCTGAGGGTAAAAACAGGTCTGCTAGAGGAAACACATAAGGGACAAGAACGAGGCAGCAGATTGTGGAAGGCATTCTCTGCCATCTAAAGAGTGTTTATTTTATATGGAAAGCTACTAAGAGAATTTCTACAAGGAAAAGACATGAATTTTACTATTTTAAAAAATAATACCACTGACAATACAAAAAAAAATGTATCAAAATTCAAGCAGCTGGGTAGATAATAGTTTCATTCATTGTTAAAAACAACACAAAAGAGAATAAATTTCTTAGAAAATGGCAGGTAGGAACAAATGGATACTGAATTTAGTTTTGGATATGTTAAGTCGAAGTACTTAGGGACGTGTCTAGGAAAGTTCAAAAGATAAGAGTTTGGGTTCAAAAGATCAAAACATGAGAAAGAGATGAACTCTTGAAGCTTTTCATCATTTCACACATGGCCTCTTGACACATATTTAATTTCCTGTCTTCCTTTATTAGAAATAAAACCACTGGCCCTGGTTGGTTGGCTCGATGGTGATGGTAGAGTGTTGGCCCAGCATGTGAATATCCTGGATTCAATTTTCAGTCAGGGTACACATGAGAAGCGACCATCTGCATCTCCACCCCTTTCTTTCTCCCTTCTCTCTCTCTCTTCCCTTCCCACAGCCAGGACTCAATTGGTTTGAGCGCATCAGCCCCAGGCTGGGGAACTAAATAAAGTGAAAGTATCATGCTTTTTTTCAGATAGATGGGGTGGAGAAGAGCGAGAGCAATACTGTTTAGAAATATTGGGTCGAGGAAGAATTTTATGTTTATACATTTACATTTTCTTGAGAGCTGTTTGGTTATGGTTAAGTAAAGGACTAGCAGTGAAGTAGAGAATAAAGAAAAGGACAGGGTAATAAACTGGAGGAAGTGGATCCATGGAGGGTGTAAGACCAGGTCTGTCTTCTTGCCCGTGGTATCCTGAGTTGCCTGCAAGCACAGGCTACATAGAAAACACTCTATGAAACCTGATTAATGGAATGCATATATTATTGAATGAAATAATGTTGAAATAAGTGGATATACAAGGGTCAGGATCAGAAAACATGTAGAATAGTTGCTTTTGATTATGACGAACTCGTCTGTCTTGTCTTACTTCTTCCAGGTAATCATGGATTTACACCAACATAGGAATGTTTCTCTTCTCTAAGTAGTAAGGAGCTAATTGTTTTCTGGGCCCTGATCTCCTTATCTTCTCCTAAACCCATAATGTTGGTGTTCTTCTCTGACTATATAAACTTAGACATGATGTGAACACACATCTCTCTCCATTTTCCCTCTCTTCCAGCTTAAGTTTTTCAGTTCCACTGGATCCATGCCTTCACCACTTGCGTGTGTATATCCTTAGCCCTAGTAAGACAAACCACCCTCTTAACAAATTCATGGACACAGTGCCTGGTCTCCCTACCCCACTTCTGAGCATTGTAGGAATTATATGAGATTTCTAGATAACCTTTCTTGTTGTTTGCAATCAAACCTACTCCTTGTTTCTTGTAAAAACATATGAAAACCTCTCCCTTCTTTATTAAGTTATCAAGGACTCCTCACAAAATATACACTCAATGGTATAACTGATCTACTATTTTTTTTTAATTTTTTTTATTTTATTCATTTTAGAAAGGAGACACAGAGTGAGAGAGAGAGAGAGAAAGGGGAGAGGAGCTGGAAGCATCAACTCCCATATGTGCCTTGACCAGAGCAGTGCAGGGTTTTGAACTGGCAACCTCAGTGTTCCCAGGTCGACGCTTTATCCACTGCGCCACCACAGGTCAGGCTGATCTACTATTTTTATGAGTAGATGAACTTCAAATTGTTTATCCATGGCAACACACAGGGCTGTAACATTTACTAGTCTACCTGTCCTTCAAGGGTACACCTGGGAATGCTAATCAGTTTCTCAAACCCGTGCTGTAACTTCTCCCTTTTCTCCTACTTATAATGGGTACGAATAAGAATTATGCTATGGAGACAACTCCAAATTCTCTCAAACTAAACAATTTTGTCACTTCAGTATAACTGTATGTAACAAATGTTTTTGAAAACCACACCAATATTTCAGACTCTATGAATAGGTTAGAGTGCAATTAAAGCAGACTTAAGTATTTTAAAGAATAGAACACTTTACTCCGATGGCTGCAGGCAAAACCTTAAAGCCTCATTAGCTACCTTAAGGTGTCAGCTGGGCTTCAGTCATCTCTAGGGCTGACAAGCTGGAATGTGCTTTAAGAGAGCTCACTTTTATGCCTGGTGAGTTAGTGCTTGCTGGTGGTAAGAGGTCTCAGTTCCTTATAAAGTGGACATCTCTCATGAGACTGCTGGAATGCCTGGTGTGAGTGGTACAAGAGAGTAATGCAGAAGCCTCAGTGTCCTTTATGCTTAGACCAGGGTCACATCTCATATTTCTGCAATCCTTACTAGTTACCCAGGTTGACCTCATTCACTGCGGGAGAGGCCTCCACAAAGCTATCCATGCCAAGACCTGAGGATTACTATCAACTCCTCTTGATTCTTACAGAAGTCTAGAGTTTTATAGAACTGATCTAAGTAGAAACTAAAGTATGCATATGGAGGTATCCCTGTGTATTTAAATATTTTATATTATGTATTCATATATATATATATATATTTAATCAGAACTCCCCTTGTAATAAAGATGCCTTGTTTACCTCACACTCTTTACACTCTCATAGTACTTACCTTACTGCCTTCACTATAATTAGTGCTCAATGAAGATTTATTGACAGTAGAATAGGTATATATTATTTGCTTTTATGGATCTCAGAGAGAGCTACACATACAGATTAATTTTTACTTTAGCCAGATCAGTTGGCTATAATAACTTCAAATATCCATGCATGACTTCAAGGGCATAATGGATATTACAGAGATGTTCAGTCTTCCTCCAAAGAAAATGGAAGTCCTGCAGGGATGCTGATAGCAGATATGTAGGCCTGGCACATGGGACTGGGTTGTATTTTTGAAGTAGATGTTCATTAAGGGAAAGTAATGTAAGTGAGCATTCTATGCAGGATTTTCCCCTAATGCTTTCTGGACCCACAGGAATCTTCTCTACTTATTTTTCTCCACTAACCTTAAGAGTTAACAACAGTCCTAGGAAGTCTGAGACTAGTTCTGAGTCTCATTGATGCAGAGAATTTGTCATCTAATATTCTAACTGACCTGAAGCATAACAGCCTAACATATCCTTGTTCATGTTACATGTGTTCTTTTGCCCTGAACACAGATATATAATCCAGAAAATGTCTGCAAGCACATTGGAACAGTGATTAGTGTTACCCCTTCCCCATACTATTGCAGTAACATTGGACTGTTAACAGACCAGCAGGGGCTTGAAGTTCAGGGGCAAATCATTTAATGCATCCATGTCTCTGTTGTCTCTGCCTTGTAAAAATAGAGAGATGACAGCTGACATGTCTTACAGGACTCTCATGACAAATAGCTAATAAAATCCAAGCAAAAACCCTCTGTAAAACAAAACAGTGCTATATGAAGCATGCTGCGACATGATGATACAGTCTAAGAGACTTAAATACTTTTAGGATAATTAGTAAATGTTGGCAATGTCTTCAATACCACTAAGACCCGAGTAATCATGTCTTCAAGAAATCCATTCTGGGTTTGACCCAGCTGCAAGACTCTTTCAACTTAGCAGGATTCACTGAATTGCATTTTGTGTGGCAAGACCAATAGAGTTTAATTGAATCAGGTATCAATGAAACAGTGAGTTAGGTAACCAAAAGAAAAAGATCAGACCATTTTAGTCACATTGATAAACTTTGGGCCTGATATAATTTTATTCTGCTCACTTGATTCCCTTTGAATTCTGCTTTGTGAATAATAACACTGAATTTTTCTAGTAGAGAAAATTATTGGCACTTAATCAGAATATTATCCAGACTTCTCTGCTTACAAGGTAACTCTTGGGTGACTTGCGTATGCACGTCTATCTCCCATATTGTTGGGTGAAGATAAAAAAGCTTCTATACAAGAAGCAGAATGGAGATAGGAGGCTTTAATTATATTTGATTTGACAGAGACAGAGAGGGACAAATAGGGATAGACAGAAAGAAAGAGACATGAAAAGCGTCAATTCTTCTTTGCGGCACCTTGGTTGCTAATTGATTGCTTTCTCATATGTGCCTTGACTGGAGGGTGGGGGTCTACAGCAGCCCGAGTGACCCCTTGCTCAATCAAGCCAGTGATCTTGGGCTAAAACTGGTCAGCTGTGCTCAATCCAGATGAGCTCACTCTGAAGCCGGTGACCTTGGGGTTTCAAACCTAGGTCCTCCGCCTCCCAGTCCAAGACTCTATCCACTGTACCACCACCTGGTCAGGCTATATTTGATTTTGTAACACCTTCACCTTTCCTGGTAAATATGTGTTGTACAACACATTTTTACTGAAATGAAATTTATTTTATTCTGAGGTGTTGGAAGAGGATTAAGAAAGTGGAAGAGAATTGTAGTAAATCTTTTATAACAAAGGGCAATTTTCAAGAAAGTAACACAGTAACATGGAAGGACATCAGAACTGGAATTCCACTTTTGTCAACTATTAACTATGTAAAATAGACAAGTGGCTTATTATTCTAATTTCATAGATAAGAAAATTGAAACATAAAAATGAGCATCTACCTGTGTATGAGGATTAAGTGAAATAAATCTGGATCTCTATTTTGAGCATATTGAAATCAGCAAATGATGAGGGCTTTTTAAAAAAAAATCAAACGGGCTCATCCAAATGTTGATTAAAAATGTTCAGAGGTACATTTTGTGCTATTTACAGCAAGATAAAAATGCACTTTAAATTGCTCCTTGATCATATTTTTATTTTTTAGAACTTGTTCTGCCTCATTTTCTCTGTAATAATAGCTATAATTATATTCATTCCTTATTATAAAGCTGCTTTTTTCTTTCTTGACATTCTTCCTTCATTGACTAATGATGGTGAAGCTATTGCTAACATTATTTATACAATTTAAGAGATTGCAAAGGAATGTTATATGCAGTCTGAGTTATATATATATCATTGCGCACTTCTGACATACAAAATAAATTTGACAAAGTTAATGTTTGTAATATACGCTAAGTAGTGTTTCTACATGTGTTAGCTTGTGAGGATGGAGTCAAAGCTGTCCTGTCTAATTGAACCAATGCTTAACCATCATTTATTACTAAAATATCAAGGTAAATTTTTGCCTTCTTCTCTCTTACTTTTCCTAACCTTTGCAATGATTACTGAAGTGTGTTTTTTGTTTGTTTTTATCTTGTTTTTAAACTCTTTCCCCTTCCCTTTCTTCTCATGCCTGCAGTCCTTAGTAAATATTTTAGATGTAAAGCCTTCTACTTACAGTTCAGCATTTCGTTGTTAAAATTAAGTTTCAATAAAAAAGAGAAGCATAGAATATTATTCATTTATTAAGATTTTGGAGAATGGAATTGTGAAATGAGATGACTTTTCATATTTGCCTATAAATAAATAACCATGTGTCTATAATCCATAGAGGTTCTCCATATATAATGTGTCCCTTCTTTTCTTCTACACTGTCCTTTAAAGATGATCTTGTATTTCCTGACACATTCTCAAGTCAATGATTTTATAAAAATGAGTCTGTATTTCTACATTATTTTATCAAGTTGCGTGCCAGTTTCACATTTTCTCTCTTATTTTAATCTTTCCTTTATTTGAAGTAATTGCCTATTTCATGTAAAACTATTTACTTTGGTTATTTTAATTACTTTAAAGGGAAAAATTTCAATGTACAATGATCTTTTTATATCTTTTATGACTCAATATACACTTTATTATTATTAAAACCTTCCCCTACCTAGCTTCCATTACATCCCACTTCTAATCAATGGTCCCCTACATACATTGGGTGTACTTACATTATTGTATTTCTTTTTATTCTCTTGGTTCTGTATGTTTTTCTAGTCTGTTCTCCTTAGTAACTGTGCATTCTTTGAGGACATGGGTCGTATCTTTTTAAACTCCATTTTTAACTGGACTTAATTACTTAAATAAAGATTTGTTAATGTAAAAATATTTAACATCAAAAATATATAGGTAAATAAAAACATCAGCTAATTTTTATTTTTATATTAATTGACTAATTAATTAATTTTTATTCAATGAGAAGAGAGAAGGCAGAGACTCCCTAACTAGGATCCACCTGACATGCCCACTAGTGGGTGATGCCCATCTTGGGCATTGCTCCTTTGCTCAGCAACTAAGCTCCTCTTATTGCCGGAGGCAGAGGCCATGGAGCTATCCTCAGTGCTTGTAGCCAACTTGCTCTAATTGGGCCATGGCTTCAAGAGTGGAAGAGAGAGAGAGAAGCAAGAGTGCGTGGGGTGGAGAGCAGATGGGTGCTTCTCCTGTGTGCCCTGACTGGGAATCACATCCGGGACATCTATTTGCCAGGCCGATGCTCTACCACTGAGCAAACTAAATTTTTATTTATATTTAAAAACAATTTTATTTATTGCCATCATTGTCTTTTCAATCTCATTTTTTAAGTTTGTTTCTAAATAATTATATCAACAAAAGTGACAATACACAAATTTATTTTAAACTAATTCCAAAGTTTAGAACTAGTATCACTATTTTTATTTAAAACATTTATTTCTATTTATTTAATTTCTTTCCAAAGATACTTTTGAATTAAATATTGATTTGTTAAAGTTATATTTAGTTATCTTTAAGATATTCTCTAAATCTCAGTAATTCATATTTGTAGAGATTAATTAATTTATGTCCAAAATGTTATAAAATTCTACCATTTAAAGGTACCCTAGAGTTTATTTAATCCAGTTTTTTAAAAATTGATAATGAAACTCATTTAGGTTAATCAGAATATATGGACTCAGGAAAGTAGGTAGAATATTAGCCCATTTTATTCATTCCAAAGAGAAGCTGTGGAAATAAACTAGAACACATTTGAGTTTTTGCAACGAGGTTCCTGATTACAAGATTGAAAGGTGTGTACCACAGTGTGATTTGGTAGTGTGATATTAATCTAGATAAAAATTAAACCTCAGTTACCCCATACTAATGTTTTTTGCTGGTTTACACAAGTCTGATGCATTTGTCAAAAGGGCTTTTCTCTAATCCAGGCTCAATCCAACCAACATATATCCCCCAGCATACGAATGGCAGTGTCAGCAATCAAATAGATGGCATGCCAACCTTTAGTCACCATGAACCGAAATTATACATGTCACTTTTGGCCAAATCATCCTTTCTGATCACCATGCTTTACAAATACATTCTTTATAGATCATAGATCGGCCTGTTTCCAAGGGATACCATTAAAAAAATATCCATGCTCTGTATCCAGTTCAAAGGACAGTCACTAATTGTGTCCAGTGAGAAGGAATGAAAATTCACTTGCAGTCTTTATATGTTATGATTAATTATATTACATTAAATGTTATTCACAATCAAAACACTACTAAATTAAATTTTTGTATATAATTTAATTCACTGTAGATACTAAAAACAAAGCACAAACAAAACAACCATAATATTGCTTTTTTAAAATAAATTTTTATATTAATAAATGTCAGTGTTATTGGTTCTTATCCTACAAAGAACTAGATCTAGTCAGCTAGATTTATATCAATTGAGATAAAACCTTTGACTTGCTTAACTGTTTTGCTTTTTTAGTAACAATGGAATGTTCATTTTTATGAACTAAAAAAAGAGTGAGGTCATTTCATTAGCCATGAAATAATCCCTGCATCTCCCCATTCATGTGTTGCTGTACAAAATAAGAGAATGAAAGATGTACAATTAAAATTTATATCTTTTTTTTAATGGAAACTCTGAAGTAAATAAATTCTGCAATGTAGCCTGAAAATAAAATGATACATGGTTCTTGCTTTCCTTTGCTTTCAGGCCAATCCTCATAAAGACTGGCTAAAAATCACACACTCCAAACTGGATCAAAAGATGGCCCCACAGCAGTGCATATTGTAAAGTTTAACTTCTCTGAGCTCCCTGAGGATGAATAAACATGGTTAGCAATAGAAGGTTTCTGAGTTTACTTTTGAGTGATATGTAGGCTCAAATCAATTAACAAAAATCAGCTATACATGGTAAGATTAGATAAATGACTATGTGAATAGTTTGATGCCTATTCAGAAAAAGAGTTATCAGCCCATATCAATCAGAGATACCTTTTTAAAGAGTAACATTTAACACCAAAAAATTCAATATGAATTTTTATTCTAATAGTTTCTCTTTTAAGTCATAAATTATATTTTTAAATGTAAATAGAAAATCAGCATGTAATTGAAAAACTGCTTAGTTAATTTATCTGACGATAGTGTCCTTTGTAAAACCCAGGACAATTTATTTTCATTTTAGTTTCTGCCTTTTTTTTATTCATATGAAAAAGACATTTTTGTAGCATAATTTTCTAATATTTATAGCATGATTTGTGAAAAAATATATAGACTCTAGTTTCTAATAGCAAAAAGTTTTAAAGTCTTGAAAAAATAAAAATAAATTTATTTAATAATTTATGTTTTGCCTCATTTTACAAAAGAAATCAAATAAAAATGATAATGAGGGGTCTTATGAAAGCCATTGAATAAAAGAGGCAAGAAAATGAGGACAAAGAGAAAATGTGATGTACCCAGGGGTTATGTTAGTGCAGCAAATACAGCCTCAAATTTGGGACTGTGCTTCACAGTATCCAGTAAAAAGAAAAAAATGTATTTGATTAAGACATAGTAATTAATCAATTAATTCAAAATGAAAGGAGGAAATAAATAAATAAGAAAGAAAGAAAGAAAGAAAGAAAGAAAGAAAGAAAGAGAAGAACAGAGATCCAGTTTTCTCTGGAAGTGCTTCCTAGAACTGACAACTGAAAGAAATTTTTTCTATGGATGTATATACAGGAAAATTGAATTATTTAAAACATCTTGGTAATAATCTGATGTTAAGTTCCAATGACTTCTTTTAATGTTTCACATTTATGATTCTAATGTCTGATAATGTCCCATAACCCATTTATTCAACCTTTTGTTGCATATATAATTAATGTTTGGTGTTAAGGAAGAATGGTGATACCCTGTTTCTACCTTCATGGTGCTCATAACTACAGGACATATGGAAATATAAGCAATTTAATCATATTATTAAAAAAGCTAATCAAAGATAGCAAAAGAGAGTAGTGTTCTAAGCTTCTGGGAAAAATCTGCAAAGACCCTGAGGGGAGAAACTCATGGCTGTTCTGAGAATTAAAAGCATGCATAGTACACTGAGAACATGGAGGAAGGATAAGAAAATAAACTATAGATGTAAGCAGTAATTAGATGACAAAAAACCTTATAAGCCATGTTAAAAAAATCTGGCCTTAAACCATGAAGACAGTGAGCCAAGGTGAAATTTGTGATTTACCAAAAACAAATAACTAAATATAACCCACAACAACACTGAACTCTAACCATGATATTTTGATGACCTTTAAGAAAAAAAAATGTTTACAACGTGCAAAAAAGATGGGATTTAATCCTTGTTCCATTTGAGCTTTTCCTAATCCCTAATAGAGCAGTTCATTTTTCCTAATCAAGAAAAAGATTATTGTAAAGACACTGCAGTTCCTTGCTGGCTTGAGTCTCTTACAATAGGTATACTCACACAGGTGACACATCTGGCATGGCTTACTCCTTTCCAGATAGGTCATTTGCTCATATATAAAACATCCAGTGAGACCTTTGGTCTACTCCAAAATATCCTTGATGGTTGGTACTGTTCAAACTGTCCAACAACTATTTGGTCCACACCAAAATGATCCACACCTAATCTACCCAGCCCCCAAAATTTACTATTGGTAATATAGCCACAACATCATTACTGGACCAATAAAACATGATAGTATTACTTATGTATTAATCTTGCAAATCAAAAGAATAAATACAGGATTTTCCATTTAAGATGGCAGTGTAGGTAAATGTGGTACTCAAATCCTCCCACAACCACATCAAAATTTCAACTAAACAGTAGAACAACCATCATTTAGAACCACCTGAAATCTAGCTGAACAAAAGTTCTACCAAAAAGGACATAAAAAAAGAAGCTACTTTGAGACTGATAAGAAGCACTGAAACACAGAATTGGCTGGTTCCATACCCAGGTGTGTCAGATAAAAACCAGGAAAGATATCCTGGCTTCTGAGGTCTCCCCTGAGGATTGAGTTATCCCTGCACCATATCAGAGCCTCCAGCCCAGGGTTGCAATGCTGAATAAAGAAGTAACCATAACTTCTGGCTATAAAAATCAACAGAAATTGTGGCTAAATGAGTTGGAAGTTCCAAGAGTCCCAGGCATTCCTCTTAAAGGGCTGAGCTCTAGCACTGGGACAGTAACTCAAAAGGCATCAGGGACATATGAAGAAGAATTGAATTAACTGGCATCAGATTGAGAACTGAGGAGGCAACATTCTGTCAAACAAAAGTGCTGACAAAGGCATTGTTTCTTTTCTAAGACTTCCTCCCACAGAACCATCAGGCAGAAGCCATATCTAAGTCTCCATCAACCTGTCCAACACTGTTGGCTCTGACTAACACTGTAGGCCTCTGAGTACCTCAGATGAAGGTCCACTCCAATTATAGGCTCACCCAAGATGTTTCCAGTGACTTTTTCATACAAATAGACAGTCTTGACTCATGCTTTAAACTTTCCTAAAATCTCTCAAGCAATTAGCATCTGGCCTTGGAATGCTCCATATCTCTTGCTAAGTGGCTTCAGACCTGGCACTAACAGCACTTGGCCTTAGATGACAGCTTGTCCTTTCCTGGGCACCTCCAAACTTAGCACAAATAGCAGCCATATGTAGATTGCTTTGTAGCTCAATCAGGACTCAGGTGATGGTTGACCTTGGCTTGCACCACCTGAGAGGTCCTAGAGCTACCTCCATAAGCAACACCCATTAGAGGTGGACTCAGTGGTCACAATAGCCTGCTGAACTAAGTCCTGTTCTGTGAGGTTGGTCTCTGCACCACTGATACTCCACGATGGTCACAGCCAGTCCTTGAATCAGATCATCCTGGGGTTAAATTTCTCCCATTAATGTGCCAACAGCAATTAAAGCTCAACTATAACAGAAGTGTACACAACCCACATGGGGGTATGCACCTGGAGATATCAGTTTGAGTGATCATGGAGGCTGTGCTACTGGATCCTAGAGAACACCTACTTTGTAAGGCTACTCTATCAAGTCTGGGAGAAATAAAACCTCTGCCAAATACATAAAAATTGACACAGGGAGACTTCCAAAAATAGGAGAGAAAGAAACATATGCCAAATGAAAGAACAGAGAAAAACTCTAAAAAAAAATTGTTTAAAAATGGGGATAAACAATCTACCAGAAGCAGAATTCAAAACACTGGTTATAAGGATGCTCAGTGAACTTAGGGAAAGAGTAGATAAACTTACTGAGAATTTAAACAAAGAGATAGAAAACATAAAGACCAAACTAGGAAAAATATAAAACAATCAGAAATAAAGAATACATTAACTGAATTTATGAAGAATTTATGATAGGGGATTAACAGTGGAGTAGATGAAGCAGAGGATCAAAACAGAGATTTGGAAGTTAAGGAAGCAGAAAACCTCAATCAGAATAGAAAAAGAAAAAATAACTTAAAAAATGAAGATAGGATAAGAAGCCTCTGGGACAACTTTAAGTATATCAACATTTAAATCATGGTGGTGCCAGAAGGAGAAGAGAGAAAGCAAGGAATTAAAAGCCTTTATAAAAAAATAATGACAAAAAACATTTTTAATCTGGTGAAGAAAATACAAATTCAAGAAGTACAAAGATGAACCCAAACAAGATGAACCCGAACAGGCTTACACCAAGTTATATCATAATTAAAATGCTGAAGATTAAAAACAAAGAATCAAAAGCAGCAAGAGAAAAGCATATAGTTACCTGCAAGGGATCTCCCACAAGACTATCTGATGAATTTCAACAGAAACTTTGCAGGTCAGAAAGGATTAAAAAGAAATATTCAAAGTGATGAAAAGCAAGGACCTACAACCAAGATTACTATACCCAGCAAAGCTATCATTTACAATTGACAGACAGATAAAGAGCTTCCCAGACAAGAAAAAGTTGAAGGGGTTCATCTCCATCAAACCAGTATTACAAGAAAAGTTAAAGGGCTTTTTTTTGAAATGGGAGGGTTTTGTGGAATGAGTAAAAATGGTAAATGTATTAAAAAGTGCAAATTAGTAGTTTCAAATAGTCATGGGGATGTAAAGTACATCATAGGGAATATAGTATAATATTGTAATAACTGTGTGATGTCATATGGGTACTAGCTTTATTGGAGTTATTACTAAGTAAGTTATATAATGCCTAATTACTGGGTTGTACACCTAAACTAATGTAATATTATATGTCAACTGTAATTTAAAAAAAAATATTTAAAATAAAGTATAAATACACATTATGGGCTATCTGAATGCAAGGGCATTTTCTTAGTGTAGACATTTTTGACAAGACCAAATATCAAAGAACATTTGGTATGGATAAAATATGCTCATAGACAAATTTCAAGAACTTTTTAGTATGCACCAAATGTCTGTTTGGCTATTTATATCTGGAATAGTAGTAAAAATGCACTATGGGCCAAGGAGCATATGTTTGTCTCGATGGCTTGTGGTGATGTTGGATACTTTACATTTTCTGCCTTAAAACAACAACTTTATAAACAGTTAGAAATTTTTTGTTGTGAACCTGGAAACTTCTTTTTCTTGTGAGTCAGGAGAGAGGAAAAATGCATGACTTCTACAGGTGTGTTTCAAAGAACATATATGTCTCTTTCCTGTAACCACCCCAGCCCTGCTGAGACACATCTACCCATAAGAGATTGCTGCTCATTGAGTTGGAATGGAATTTCTTTATGCAATAAAATATTAAAATACTTAAGTAATAATATTTGCTAATATTGTCTGCTATTTGATAATGCACAGAAATGGGGCAATTACGCTTCACCCTGATTGCTGATGAGGTCACTTGAAATTGCAGGCATTATCTAATAGTAATATTCCTGCTTTTACCTAACTAAATGCATTGTTATAATTATGAGCCATAAAGAAAATGAGATGTATGTGTGGGGAAAATAATTATGTAATTTGATGGTATAGAAATGCAGCCTTACCATTGTCATTCTACAGAAACACATTTTACATCAGGCATACCACACCTCTAGATCTTGGTGTGTCGCCACATGGATTCTAATTTAAATATGGGAAACTGTATAAATATCACTTCAAGTGAATAGGGCTCCAGGTACAACTACTACTAAGGAAATATTAAAATGAAAGTAAAAACATATTGAGGAATCCGAGAGTGATTTGGGCAATGGAACTGCAGCAGGAATATTAATGCTTGAATCATTTACAGATTGTTTTGGAATCTTTTCTTTTATAGACAAGTCTTTCAAGACTTTTAAAGATAAGTCTTAATTTTTCTTTTGGATATGGTCTGGGAAATGAGTCATCTTTAATAAGATGTTTGCATGTGCTAAAGGAAACATATAATAATGTAAGAGCACTTGACTTTGAACCAGCAAGTATGCTGCAGACCCTACCACAGTCCTCTCACATGGTCTCATAAATCGCAAGGCTTTAGACTTTTTCTCCAGGACACTAATTTCCAAATACAGTCTGCCCCACAATATGTGAGGTTAAGCTATTTGGCTCATGTAAAAGAACTGGAAATAACAAAGCTGTGCTTGTTATACTTAGAAAAGGGGAACTTTAAGAATGTAATTCTTGCCTGACCAGGCGGTGGTGCAGTGGATAGAGCGTCGGACTGGGATGCAGAGGACCCAGGTTCGAGACCCCAAGGTCGCTAGCTTGAGCACGGGCCCATCTGGCTTGAGCAAAAAGCTCGTCAGCTTGGACCCAAGGTGACTGGCTCCAGCAAGGGGTGGCTTGGTCTGCTGAAGGCCCACGGTCATGGCACATATGAGCAAGCAATCAATGAACAATTATGGTGTCGTAATAACAATGAAAAACTAATGATTGATGCTTCTCACCTCTCTCCATTCCTGTCTGTTTCTCCGTATCTGTCCCTCTGTCTGACTCTCTCTCTGTGTCCCTGTTTTTTTTTTTTTTAAAAAAGAATGTAATTCTTCTCATCCATCATCTAACAAGTTAGTCAAAAATAACTTGTTGTTTGATTTATTGATCTTCATTGCTTCAGTGGGCAAACTATTTCCAAGAGGCAGAAGATACTGAGAAGCAAATTTTTCCTTGATAGAAGATTTTTTAAAAAAAGAATTGAGTCTGTGATAACCATTTGTCATAAATACCTTATAGAGAAGTGCTCTGCCCTCAGTGCTCTGCCCTTAAAACAACTCTAGAGCCCTTTTCAATTTCATACAATCCAAAAACTGCATGGAATGGATAGGGGACAAAGAGAATGGCTACTGGTCAAATGTGTGAACAAGTTTAAGTCTATTTCATTAAAATGAGTCTCTAAAGGATAGTTGCCCAAATTTCTCCATCTATATCTTCACTCCCTTCTCCAACTACACACTCCACTAATGGTTTCCAGTGGCAGAAGTCCAAGATACAGTAATCCTGTTTGTTTAATGACTAAACATCTTTTTCTGCCTGGAGGATCAACTCTAACCATCAAACAAACTGAATTAGTGCCTAATGCTAAAACCAGAGCACTCACTGGACTTTGAAGAGTGACCCAAATCACTGCTATTCCAGTTTGATTGCTATCTCCCTAGAGGAGTAATCACTTTGTTTCATTTAGTTGCTTATGACAAACTTTTGGAGATATAATTAACCAAAAGGATGTTGAATTTAAAATGTATGCTGAGGTTCTTGGGTAGCATGAATTTACAACTAGTGGGCATAGAGGCCATGATCTGACATATGTTTTTCAATTTCAAAAAGCAAATATTTTGATTTGACTTGATTGGCATTTGGGGTAAGTAAAGTTGAAACAGAGATGAAAGTCTAAACTGTTGGGAAAGAAGAAACTTAAGTCCAATTTGAATTTTGCCTAATGTAAAATAACCCTTTAAGGAGAATCATTTAGCGTTATTTATTTGTCCTGCTGATAGCCTAGCTAGAGCTTATGGTTGCCACATTACTTCATAAAATATACCTTATAGTATTTAAAAATCTTTCATCTGTTAAGATTGTTCTACCTCCCAGCCCTCAATAAGCTAACCCTCTCTCTGGAAACATGACAATGAGAGAAGACCTGATCCTGAGGAATTCTTGCTGCCCTCTATTTATTATGAGGAAATAATCTGAGACTCACTAATTATTTGTGAGTCCAGTAGATGAAAACAAAATGTACTCTAGAGGGAAAAAAGAGAGGATGAGAAGAAGCCCAAGACCACAATTTCTACTTCATAGCATGGTTTCAGTTAGACTTTCATGATACAATCCTAATATAGAGATTAATGATTTATGAAGTAAAAGTATTAAATATATTCTTTTCCATACTCTCCATAGGAGCTTTTTTATTTTTAGTAAGTCCAATGTCAACTGATTATTCAGTTTTTAAAAATATAATGAAAACCATATAGACAGAAATAGTATGATCATGGCTGTTAGCATAGTAAGACCAATATTTAAGAGAAAACTTATTTCAAATATCAAAATTATACTTTTTAATATGGATGGAATCACCAACATTTAGAAGATTATCATATGTCATCACTTGCTGCAGACTCAGCACTTCAATGATATTAAAAATGGTGGGAATCCAATTGAACTTGTTTTAAATTAGTCTCAAATTTTTATTGAAATATGAAGCAATACTTAATAATCTACTCCTGGTTTTCTTTCCAGAATAGAGCATAACAAGGAAGTCCCATTTTCATTAAAGGTAGTCCTGAATGTTACATCCTTCCAATATTATGTTATACATTATGTTTGAAATATGTCTTTTTTCAATAACCTTTCCAACTACTCACTTGGCTGAGAACCATCTTTACCTTTCCAGAAATTTAGACAGTATCTAAAATCTCAGCAGACCTGGTTTTTTATTTTTTTGTTTTGTTTTTTGTATCCCTGTATACTCATCAGAATAATTTGTTTAGTTTTCAAAAGAAGAAGGGGGTAAAATTTAAATCAGAATAATATATCTAAGTATCACCTTCAGCCATAATAAGTTGTTTCTTATTTTTCCACTAAATATTTGCCTTTAATTAAAAAGAGATAATGTCTGTGTTATCTTACCAGGACAAGCTTATTTTTCTGTTTCTTCTTTATCCCCATCCACTTTTGAATAAATGTTCTCCATATTTTTCTGATATTAAATTAATTGGACCAAGCAAAACAGCTACTAAAAATTCAGCTATGACTTGGCACAGTGAGTGATATAAAGAAGTGAAAAAGAAATGGGATGCAAAATTGAAGGAGTAAAATTATGATCAATGCCCATGTCTCTCTTTAAGCTGTGGCAAATATTAATTCTAAGTATAGAAAATTCTTAACCAATTATGAATGTCATGTGATTATCACTGCTTGCCAAAAAAGCCAAATGCTGAATTACATCAGTCCCATTCTCTACTGCCTTACAAACAGCTTGGGCATATGTGGGTGTATCTGGTTGAAAGAGATCATCCATTCACTCATATTCAGAGATTAATAAAACTGTAAGATACTTTTTTCCCTTTATTTTGAAACATATTTCATTGTATTGCCTTCTTGATTCTCCTTATAACTCATTTTTGTGAGAAAGCCCACCCTAACAACAATATTAGACATCAGTGAGTCTTATTTTTACTAAAAATTACCAAAATAAGTGACATCAGCTTTGTCAACTTCTTTAAAAGATAAAATACATTTCTTCTTTGCTTGCTTTGTATTTTTTTCCTCATGCAAGGTTTTATTTTATTTTTATCAAAAGATTAAGAAAACAGTAGATATTCTCTGTCATTTTATAAAATTTTATGCCCATCTGTTTAAATTAAAATTAAAAAGGCATATATTATATGAATCTAATATGTATACTATAATATTCTTGTTACTGTTATGGTTTTAAAAAATATATTCTCTCAGTAAATGCTGTACTTCTTTTAATAGGCCATTTAAAATGAGAGGCTATATAATTGTTTACATTTTGTACATAATATCTATAATTTGTGGTTTGTTACATGTGTCAAAACTATAGATTACTAAAGAATATGAATAAATCTATATTTATATATACAAATTTATTTATATAATAAACATTTGTTATACATGTCCAGATATATACTTATGTGCATGTATGCATACCTTATACATTTATATTATATATGTCCAGATATATACTCACATGTGTATAGATATATTTTATACATATATGTAAATATATATAAATTAAGTGCATACTTGAGGATATATCTGTATATAAATATGCATTTTAAAGATATGTATCTATATATATTATTTTAACATAATATTAAAAAATAACACTTTCAAAAGCCTTAAAATAAAATATTTATAGCTTCACAGTAAAACTCTTTGTCAGGTTCTCATCTACATAAATTGGGAGAAAACAAATGTCTTGATCTGACATGTTTATTTCATTCAAGCAGATATAATAATTGAGCTGTAAAAGCTCAGAACCAGTTGGTTTGTTATATTTACTTTCTATTCTTTAAAGTTTGAAATTGTCCTTTATCTAAATCAGTTATTCTAAAATTTCCTTATAAAATATCTTGGCATCTTAGTAGCTAGCACTAATATAAATAAAATTGGATTTTTAAAATTTATTTAACCATGAACTCTGTTGTTAGATTCTAAGTAATAATTTTCAAGAAATTTTGTTCTTTTCAATTTATTATTTTAACACGAGGTAACACATTTTTAAAAGAATAAAAATTATTTATCATCATGAGAATTAAATTATAAATTAAACAATGATAACATAATGCTTAGAATGGAATTGATGGGTTATTATATAACATGGCCAGAATATATCACTCTTTATTTTATTTATTTATTCTTTTAGTATTTTTTTCTCAGATTTTATTCATTCATTTTTTTAGATATAAAGGAGAAAGAGAGAAGGAGGAGGAGCAGGAAGCATCAGTTCCTATATGTGCCTTGACCAGGCAAGCCCAGGGTTATTTTGATCCAGTGACTTCAGCATTCCAGGTTGACACTTGATCCAATGCACAACCACAGGTCAGTTGGTATATCACTCTTTTAATAATAAAACAAACTTCAATACTTAATGTTCATAATGCTCATGCAAACAGTTCTAGAGGTTGACAAAGAAGTGTGAAAGTGTGAGAGAGTAGGGGAATGAAAAGAGAATTCAACCATTTGATATAAAGTGAGCAGAGAAGCTTAAAACTAAAGTTTGCTCTTATTCACCAATGTTTTGATATATATGGTTACAAGTATGCATACCTATTTTCTAAACATTTACTTTTCATCAGGGGAGATCCAAAAGATGAATCTGAATTTCACATCAGTATTTGGTTTTGGGGCAAATGTTATGATATCTGCCAGACGCCATTGAATGCTCTCTCAGGATGATTGTACTCATTATGGGCTGAATTGTATAAATTCATATAAAATCTGCATCTCCAGTATCTCAGAATAGGACTGTATTTGGAGATAGAATATTTAAGGTAGTAATTAAGTAAAATGAAGTATCTAATTCAATACTAGTGTCCTCATAAGAAGAAATTAGGTCATATGTACTGAGGGTTGACCATGTAAAGACACAGGAAGGAAAATATGACCACTTATAAGCCAAGGAAAGAGGCTTCCAAATGAACCAAACCTGCCTACACTTTGATCTTAAATCTAGTCACTCTGAGAAAACGAGATTCTGTTGGCTAAGGCACCTAGTCTGGTACTTTGCTATGGCACCCCCGAAAATTAATACAGTGCCAATTCTAAATCTCAACCAAGATAGGTACATGTACAAAAAAGAAGACTAGAATCTTAATAAAATCATCACTATGACCTAAGTTCTCTGACAGTTAAGACATGAATATTTTCCTTTTGCTATATTGACTCAATGATTTTGTGCTGAAATGGTAAAATTAACCAAGGATTTCTAATTTTTGCTCCTAAAATATTCATCTCCTTGAACATTAAGCTTTGGGTATTTCCACAGAGTTAGAAATGTCCTGATATTGATTATTTTGTACCACTAAAGCTTCAAAGCTTGGGATGATGTTTAATATATGATTTTTTTTCTGGCTTTACTATAATACAAAAGAAATAAGAATACCTGCCATGAAATCAAAGGAAGACATTGATTTATGCTCTGGGAAGAATAAATTGAAAATTGAATAAAGACAAGAGAAAATAAAATTTCCTAGACCAAGAACAAATGGAAATTGATTTAGTGTACTGAAAAGAAATCACTTCTTTGAGTAGTCAAGAAAAGCATTTGGATCTTGCTGACTATCAGGAAAGAATATATTAGAATTTGAAGAATCTATGAGTATTTGGACTCCAAATTACTG
This sequence comes from Rhynchonycteris naso, assembly GCA_037038555.1. NCBI lineage: Eukaryota > Metazoa > Chordata > Mammalia > Chiroptera > Emballonuridae > Rhynchonycteris > Rhynchonycteris naso. Next base: position 150,925,544 of record CM072997.1, read on the forward strand.
CAGGACCTTTCTGGTAAATTTCCCTATTTTACACAAAACATTATGCAACAATTCAGAGAATTTATTTGTTTTTCTCACCAGTAAGTATAATGGTATTAAAATATCTTCCTTGTCTTTTATTGAAAAATTATATTACATCTTGTAGGCAACAATACATGTATTTTCAATGGTTATGCTTGAAACATATAGACATTTCACTGCTTATGGTTTTCCTAATACCTTTTGACTTTCCTTAAATAAACTTTCTTTTTTTTTTTTTTTACAGAGACAGAGAGAGTCAGAGAGCGGAATAGATAGGAACAGACAAACAGGAAGGGAGAGAGATGAGAAGCATCAATCATCAGTTTTTCATTGCGACACCTTAGTTGTTCATTGATTGCTTTCTCATATGTGCCTTGACCGCAGGCCTTCAGCAGACCAAGTAACCCCTTGTTTGAACCAGTAACCTTGGGTCCAAGCTGGTGAGCTTTGCTCAAACCAAATGAGCCCGCACTCATGCTGGCGACCTTGGGGTCTCGAACCTGGGTCTTCCGCATTCCAGTCCAATGCTCCATCCACTATGCCACTGCCTGGTCAGGCTACATAAACTTTATTCATTCCTAGAGATATGGATTGAAATCTTTGAACAGTGAGAGATAGGAATGGGCACAGGTAGGGATAGACTTCCTGTTGGTATAAAACTGACCTCAAGCAACACTTTGTTTTTTATTGATTGATTATAGGGAGAAATGAAGGGAGAGAGAGAGAGAGAGAGAGAAACATCAGTTTGTTGTTCCACTTATTTATGCATTCATAGATTGATTCTTGTATGTGCCCTGACTGGGGATTGAACCCACAACCTTGGCATAGGAGGATGATGTTCTAACTAATTGAACTACCTGACCAGGGCCCTCAAACAATACTTTTAGACTGACAATATGAAAAGAGCAGAGCAACCTGGCAGCCAACCAACTGTAAGAAAGTGACACCAATGGAAGTTGAAGAAAAAATTTATATTTTAAAACTCCCTGTTCTAGAGAATTATGTGACAGAATTGGAATGGAAGTATAATACATAAAAATCCTGGTGACTTGAACTTCTTTTTTAACTTCACCTTGGAGGAAAATTGTGAAAAGAAACTACACAGAAATTAGTGCAGCACAAAATGTATTGAAGTGTTGGCATCAGGTGTGCAGTGCAATCTTAGACAAAACAGGGCAGACATTTGGAAATATACATGTATTTCTATTTGACGGCTACCTCCGAGCTTTTTGTTTTGGGATAACTCCCCCTTTGGAAAATGGCTAGTCTTGTATCAATCATCTGGTAGGAAAGGAGGGAGGTCAACTTTAAGTGGTTCCTTAAAGAATCACCTCTTTCCTTGGCTAGACCCAGAGGACAGATCCCAGCATTTATAATCAATCTCTATAATTTACTTCTGTTATTCCCCAGCCACTTTTAAAGTGGTCATATAGATAGCTTAGTGAAAGCTATGCTTTGGGGAATGAAGGGACTGGTCATGTCCATGCTTGAGGCAAAGCAATGTCTGGCAGTGCAAGGGGCAGAAATGTGGAAGAATTAATCTACTAGGCTTTGAAATGAAATAATATTGTAGATTAGGAGACTAAGGTGACAACTGACCACCAGCATGGACTTTGCAAGTTTGCAGTAACTACTACTCAAGAAGATTGTAGAAGAATGAGCTTTTAAAATCTGTGGGATAGAAGCTGGCATCATCAATCTCTGGGTATTACAGAAAGAACTTCCTAAAAACCTTGGAAATGCCAAAGATTATTAGCTTAAGGTATTTGTCTATGCATGAAGATAAATACGTGCCCCAAGAATTTAGAAAATGAAAAACAATTTAGCCTCAAAAAGCTAAGCACAATCTGTGTGAGCCAAGTGGCCTGGACTAGTGAGACATTACCAGATATAAATAAGGGAACTCTTCATCAGAACAGGAGTAGTCCATCTGATGTAAGTAAGCATGAAAGTACACTCAAAACAAATCCATGATAGTGACCATTTGAGGACTGTTCCAGATATAAAAAAAAACCCAAAAAACCCTAAATTAAGATTAGTCTTATTTGGGGTCATGATCAATATTATTTCTGTTGTGAAATGAGTATATCTGGCCATCTTTGCCTGACATACTCAAGCCATATATATATATGTATGTATGTATGTATGTATGTATTAAGGCGTTAATTCACCCAAATCATTTTCTTTCAAATGTATGCTCACTAAGCAACATTTTTATTATGTTTTTCATTCTCATACTCATCTACTTCATCAGCGCTTAAAAATTTCAACAGGATGATATTAGAGGTTATAATGTGGTTGGAAGGTAGAAGAGGATAGAGTGGAGATAAATGGTGATAGAAGGAGACTTGACTTGGGATGGTGAACACACAATGCATTATACAAATGATGTGTTATATAATTGTACACCTGAACCCTATATAGTTTTATTAACTGATGTTATACCAATAAATTCAATTAAAAATGGAAGTATGAAATCAATGATGAGATTAAAAGCTGGGCTTACATATAGTGTACATCCTCAAGAAATATACTGTATTTCTAGTTGGGGAAGGTTGCAGTAGAACTACTAGAAACTCTGGCTGGCTATAGCTGTCCATCCTACCGTCTACATGACATTTCTTGACACTGAAATTATTTATGAAGAGAGATTGGTTGGTCCTATCCCCTGAAAATTTATATCCCCATTTATTTTAATTTTTTCTCCTTGGTTCTTATCTCTCTCTAGCATACTATATATTTTATTTAATAATTCCAGCATTGTGGTTTTCTTGTATCAGAATACTGGCTCCATTAGGTCAGGAACTTTTGTCTGTTCTTTATTACCCTAGTACCAAGAATTTTGCCATGGACATAGTAGATATTTATAAATATTTGTTGAGCTAAGCCTGTAATCATACACCTATTAACAATAGGTACCATCTGTGATACGAGGAAACTTGAACAAGGGATTCTAAATATTTTGGGTTCAAGTAGGATCTCTCCTACTGTGAGATTGTTAAGATTAGTCATATTTGGGGTCATGGTCAACATTATTTCTATTGTGAAATGAGTATATCTGGCCATCTTTGCCTGACATACTCAAGCTATATATATATTAAGGAGTTAATTCACCTAAATCATTTTCTTTCAAATGTATGCTCACTAAGCAACATTTTTATTATGTTTTTCATTCTCATACTCATCTACTTCATCAGCACTTCAAAATTTCAACAGGATATGCTTGGTATCACACAGAATATGTACCTAAAATAACCTTAACATTTTTGCTATCCAATATTGAACTGTTACACTCACCTTTAGTTATATTGGCATACATTTAATTTTATAACTCCATCTACCTTATTCATTTACTGATATGTCTTAATTTCTTTAGGCCAAAGGTCTTTCTTGCTTTCCTTGTTTCTTTATTCTTCTTACTTTCATTTACTTTAAATTGAAGGGATAATTATTCCAGATTATATTTGGAAGGATATCTCTTATCAATCAAAAATCTCATTTTCTCAAGAATTTTAAGGGATGATATTTCTACTTTGATGTTTCAGATATTTCTTATTCTTTTTTGTCTTCTAATTACTTAAAGTTTAGTTTGCTTAATTTCACAGAAAGTACTCAAAATCTGTGTATCTAAATCTTGATATGTGACTTCTATTTTAGTATTTAAAGAAGAAGAAGCCTATATGGAAATGTGAAAAAATGTAAAGATAATTTCTAAATCTTCTCTAGCTCACATAAACAGACTGTTACCCCAAAGAATTCAGATATGGGCTATATAGCACATTCTTCTTCCTACCATTCCAACAAGTGCTTGAATTCATGCCATACCATCCCTGAAATGGAAAGCCACCTTTAGCATTTTCTTCAATAGGAAAGACATTATCTCATCAGTACTCCATTTCTTTGTTCGACAGTTGTGAAGGATAGGAAGTTCTCAATATTGAAATAAGCTCTGTCTCCTGGTCCTTTTTCCTCAAGGCACTCTAGTCTGACTCTTGTCCTCACAATTCATCCACACTGGCCACCTATAACTTTTATGACAGTAAATCCAATAGATCCATGACAGAATTTTTGTTCAACAGCATTTGACGCAATTGGCATTCTTGACTTCTGGAAAGTTACTTCTGTGTTTGTTTGTTTGTTTGTTTTCAATTACAGTTTACATTCAATATCCTTAATTAGTTGCAGATGTACAGCAAAATGGTTGAAAAATCATGTACTTTACAGAATGGTCTCCCCGATGTTTCAAGTCCCCACCTGGCCTCATTTATTGTTATCATGGTATTATTGACTCTATGTCTTATGCTGTAATCTACATGCCTGTCACTATTCTGTCACTACCAATCAGTACTGCTTAATCCCTTCAATTCCCCCCACCCTTTTTCTTTTCTTTTTGTTACTCTCACAATGTCACTTTCTCCTGGATGTTTGCTTATATCTCTGGGCATTTCTTCTCAGTTTACTTTGCCAGTATTTTCACATCAATTTAAAATAATAATAATTTCCAAATATGCTTGGTATCACACAGAATATGTACCTAAATTTAAATTTTTTTCTTTAGGTAATTGGCTTAGAAAAGCATCTAGTTTTGGGCCTGGGATACAAGAGGCACTCAATAAACTCAAATAATTCATTGTTCTACTTTGAAAGGTAACATTAATTAGGATTATTTTTTAAATAAAGAAGATACATAAACAAAAAATCAACTAATAATCTTATTTTCTATGTTTGTTATTAAACTTGATTGACTGATATTTAATATCTGCAAAAATTTGAAGTATTTATCTTGGCTAGCTATTGATTTAAGGAGGATATCATTGATGGTTAATGACTTAAACAGATTTAAGACACATACACTTAACTTTTTACTCAATTGCTAATTTTACTTATACTTCAACTATAGTGATTAAAAATAAAACACTTCATCTGCAATGAAGAAAATCTATCCATGTTTTATAATCTGCAAATGTGGCCAGATTTGCTTAAATGGTATACATCTTGAGAAGATAGCTTAATGCAAAATATGTAAAAGATTTAAAGGTAAAACAAATTCTCTTGTCCTTCTTTTTAATAAACACCATCACTATTGACCTTTAAACCTGATAAAGCTATAAGGAAAGACAAGAGCAGATGCAATATTCTGCCAGACCTGTTCAAACCTATTTAACAGATGGTCAAGGCAATGATTCTTTATCCAAAGAAATTTCAACTTGAGTTTCATTTCTGTACTGGTACTTTGTAATATCAAGGGTTTTGTTGTTGTTTTCCATAAAATGAATTGAAACAGAAAATTAACTTAAAAATAAAAGAAGTGGCTTTTTTGTGTGTGTGTCTTAAGAGGGTTTGAGATAATAAGGACAATAGCTTCCAGTGGCTTAAAGAGGTAAAATATTCAAGCAAGCATCTGTGTTTGTTCTGTGTCAAGCCTGAGAAATGACCTCAAAACTATCCACAGAGATATGGGAATTAGGTTGCCTTTTATTTGACCTCAATGTTTTTGATTTGTTATATTGTCATTCAGTCTGTGAAAATATTCAACCTAATCTTTCCAGACTCTTATAATCAACTAGAGTGGTATTGATCTTTCTATCATTCTCGTACCCTTGGAAATCATGTCTGAGTAAGAATGTGCACACTTATAGATGATCTAAAGCTACTCAAAATGCTCTTAATTATAAATAGCTCCTTCCACATTTACTACATCTATAAACATCATATAATATATACATATATATTCTCTCTCTTATCCACTCATGCACGTTTATATCCGTACCTTATAGTCACATATGCCACAGATTTCACTCCCAGATGTTTCACTTCACTGCCATATTTATTCTGTATTTAACCTCTAAACAATATGAAACGATTAATAGGCATCTGGCTTGCCTGACCAGGTGGTGGCGCAGTGGATAGAGCATCGGACTGGGATGTGGAGGACCCAGGTTCGAGACCCCTAGGTCGCCAGCTCGAGCATGGGCCCATCTGGCTTGAGCAAAAACTCACCAGCTTGGACCCAAGGTCACTAGCTTCAGCAAGGGGTTACTCGGTCTGCTGAAGGCCCACAGTCAAGGCACATATGAGAAAGCAATCAATGAATAACTAAGGTGTCACAACAAAAAACTGATGATTGATGCTCTCATCTCTCTCTGTTCCTGTCTGTCTGTCCCTATCTATCCCTCTCTCTGACTCTCTCTGTCCCTGTAAAAAAAAAAAAAAAAAAAAGACATCTGGCTAAAAATGAATTGCACACACAGCTTCCTGAGAAACCCTGGAAGGGAGGAAGTTTCCTCAAGCTGATTTCAGTTCATTTGTTTCCAAATCTTTCAAGTATGGGTAGAAGACATCACTCAGGATCCAGTTAATGAAAAGCTAGAACACATCATTCATTTATTTTTCACATTTTCACTAATTATTAATATTTTGTGATTATTGCTTTCCTTTTATCTCTATGTTTTAAGACCTTTTATTGTTAATGGTAATGGTCAAACTTTTTGAGGTAATTTGTAAACATCACAATGTATCACCTATAAATACTTTATTATGCATTTCTTGAGAATGAGATCATTTACTACATAATCACAATACAATTAAAACATGTAACTATTAAAGTTAATTTAATTATACCTAATTTAATCCATAATGTTGATCCATGACAAGAATGTTTTGAAAAATTAGGCTGGTTTTCATGTAGCTTGTCCCAAAGTATGGCTCTCTTTATTTCTTCTTGACTGATTATATTTACATTAGCTGTTTTGTTTTGTTTTTTTGGCAAAAACAGCACATAGTAAATGTTGTATATTTTTTAAAGTTGCTTCATATAAAATGGCACATGAGGCCCAGGCTGGTTAGCTCTGTCAGTTAAGAGCATCGTCCAAAACAACAAGGTTGCAGGTTCCATTCTTGGTCAGGGCACACATGAGAAGCAACCAATGAATGTATGACTGAGTGGAGCAACAAATGAATACTTCCCTTTTCCCTCCTCCTCTCCCTTCCTCTTGCTGTCTCTAAAAAAAAAAAAAAAAAAAAAATTAAGCCCTTGTAAAATAGCTCAGTTGGTTGGCCACCATCCAGGAACAAATATACTGCCAATTTGATTCCCCAGTCAGGGCACATACAGAAGCATCTGTCTCTCTCTCTCTCTGCCTAACCTACCCCCCACAAAATAATAAATTACTTAATTAAATATCACTTTGGTTTAAGTTTTATTTCAATATCAGTGATGCTAAATTTGATCACTTGGTAATGGCAGCCTCACAAGGTATGTCCACTAAAAAGATAAATGTTAACTTTAAATAGTGGGTGAGGGATATTTTTAAGCTTAGTGAATATGTAGTATTACAATGTTATTAATTCCATGGTTTTGCATCAACTGAAAACTGGTAGTTGTTTTCATCAAAAGAAAGTTTAGGATACATAGCAACAAATGTTTTCATCAAAAGAAAGTTTAGGATACATAGCAACAAATGCACATACACACCAAATAAAAAGATTAAAATAGAGACTTTAATTTCTTCATAAAACTATCCACTCCAAGATGACCCAAAATATTGAGGCCATAAAGCACATTTAGTTGTTTGTTGGTATATAGACAAATATGGAATGAGGAACCAGAGCTATGTTATTTTGTTTATTTGTTTTTGTTTTTAGGGGTTTTTTTGTTTTTTTTTGTTTGTTTGTTTTGTTTTGTTTTTTTCTTTTTGGTGACAGAGAGAGACAGAGACAGAGAGAGGGACAGACAGACAGAAAAGGAGAGATATGGGAAGCATCAGTTCTTTATTGTCCCTCCTTTGTCATTTATTCATTGCTTTCACATATGTGCCTTGACTGGAGAGTGGGAATGGTGGGCTATAGCACAGTAAGTGACCCCTTGATTAAGCCGGCGACCTTGGGCTCATGCCAGTGACCTTTGGGCTCAAGTCAGTGTCATGTCTATGATTTCACACTCAAGCCAGCAACCCTGCGCTCAAGCTGGTAAACCCATGCTCAAGCCGGATGAGCCCAAGCTCAAGCCAGTAACCTGAGGATTTCGAACATGGGTCCTCTGCATCTCTGTCCAATTTTCTATCCATTGTGCCACTGCCTGGTCAAGCAGAGCTATGTTTTTTTATGGGCCAATTCTAATTAGAAATTAAGCATCTACAAAATGCCAATGTATTGACAAGAATATACTGTTAAGAAATTGAAATTGCTTAAAAAAATTACTCAGATTGTTTTTCAGTGTTTCTCACTTTCTCAAGTCTATGCAGATTGTTTACTTACTTGGATAAAAAATGAAATTAGGGTGTTGTGGGGCATCTGGGAATGAAAGCTATAATGTCAAGGGCCTCTATATACCTTTTCTTTTCCTTTTTTTATACTCAACATCAAATAATTTATTTAGAATCAGAATTAAAAGAACATTTGAAAGTTGTGAATTGTATGTCTAATTTGAAAAATCTGGGGCTAACTACCACATTAATTGTATAGCACTTCTTCAAGACTGTAGTTCGCCATGATTTAATAATAGGGATCTTTTTTTATGGTATAATTTATTTTTATTAATTTTAATGGGGTGACATTAATCAATCAGGGTACATATGTTCAGAGGAAACATTTCCAGGTTATATTGACATTTGATTATGTTGCATAACCATCTTTCAAAGCCACATTGTCTTCTGTCATCTTCTATCCGATTTTCTTTGTAACCCTTCTCTCCCTCCCTTTCCTCCCCCAACCCCGTAACCACCACACTCTTTTCCATGTCCCTGAGTCTCATTTTTATGTCCCACCTATGTATGGAATCATATAGTCTTAGTATTTTCTGATTTACTTATTTTACTCAGTATAATGTTATCAAGTTCCATCCATGTTGTTGTAAATGATCCGATGTCATCATTTCTTAAGGCTGAGTAGTATTCCATGGTATATATGTACCACATCTTCTTTATTTAATCATCTATTGAAGGACTTTTTGGTTGTTTCCATGTCTTGGCCACTGTGAACAATGCTGTAATAAACATGGGCTGCATGTGTCTTTATGTACAAACGTTTTTGAGTTTTGGAGGTATATACCCAGTAGAAGAAATGCTGGGTCATATAGTAGTTCTATTTTTAATTTTTTGAGGAAACACCATACTTCCTTCCATAATGGTTGTACTACTTTACATTCCCACCCGCAGTGGATGAGGGTTCCTTTTTCTCCACAGCCTCTCCAACACTTGTTATTACCTGTCTTGTTGATAACACTGGGAACAAAATTTTTGTTTCATCCACAAAATCACTAGCTCTTACCTAATTCAAGTGTGCTGATCTCAAATATGACAATAGTTTCCTCTGTAAGCTACAGGTTTTTTTTCAATTCAAATTTTAGGTTTGGTTCTTATTGTAAAATATTCAACATTTAGTTTAAAATAATGAAGTAGAATGTCTTCTTAGGCATTATATTTGTGAAAATATAACAATTTATATAATACAGTAAATCAGTGGTTCTTAACCTTTTATGAGGTACCAAACCCACCAGTTTCATATGCACATTCACCAAACCCTTTTTTAGTTATAAATAAAATATGATATTTTTTTCCAAATTCAAGACATAGGTATATGGTTTTTTTTACTGGTGCACAAAATGAGCCGTGCATGAACATCACATTGCTCAAAGAACAAAACCAACAAAGTGCATGAACTAACAACAAATTACGGTATTACTTTATTCTGGCCTCTGCAGCAGAGGCTTCTCCGAACCCCTGAGCCTGACTCATCAAACCCCTAAGGTTTGATAGAACCCAGGTTAAGAACCCCTGCAGTAAATACACCGATACACTAAAAGATATGATTGCATCAGAATTTGTCTACATTTTTGAAATAGATCATATTAAAACACTTACTTTAATCATAAAATTTGTGCAAAACTTATTTAAATTTTTTTCAGGAAAAAAAAATGCGTTTGTAGCTTTTGCATTTGTGTACTTGTTGAGGATAATCTCATTTGATGCTCCAGCAGTAGTCTGCACATCACTAACAGCTCCAAGGTTTTCATGAAACTTATCACTTCCTGAACAGTCACCTTGATAAGTTTCCTGAAAATCTTGAAGCTGTTAGGTGACTGTTCAGGAAGTGGATCTTAACCCTCATGTTACATGCAATGTCACAGAAAGACAATAGCATTCTTTGAACCAGAAGTTTATAGTTTTCTGCCTTTTTGTTGCCAAGGAAGTTCTTTGTATCAGCCACAAAAGACTACCATGCTGCTTTCTCTTCCTTATTCATCTTCCTAGCAAATTCTTTGTCACTTATGAGGGTTAGAATTTGAGGTGCATCGGATATACCTGTTTTTATCTTCTCCGAAGACAAGGCAGGAAAAGCAGAAATAATATGTTGAAAGCATTCACCTTCTCTATTCAAAGCCTGAGCAAACTGCTTCATTAAACCAAGTTTGATGTGAAGTGGGAGAAAAATGATCCTGTCTCGATTAACTACAGGTTTATTCACAATATTTTGCATCCCTACTTCCAGAGCTTCACGTTTTGGCCACTCCTTCTGCATCCAATGTTTCTCCTGAGCTCGGCTGTCCCACAAACACAGAAAGAAAGGATACTTCATGAAAACTTTGTGTTGTCCTAACAGGAAATTGACCATTTTAAGATCCACACAAATGATCCAGTTATGTTCCTCATACTTCAGAAACTCGAGGACAATTTTTATATCATTATAATCTTCTCGCAGATGAGTTGTATAACCAATTGGAACCACTGCCATAAACATTACTGTTGTGTTGAAGAACACATTTCAGACTCCATTTAGAGCTGTCAAGAAATAGTCGCCATTCTGTTGGACTGTAAGTGGTAACATCTAGTTTGCTGAGTAGAAGACTACTGATATCATGACAGTAAACAAAGTGTTTGTCTTTGGAAAAAAAGTCCACAAAAATTTGTTCATGCTTCCTGAAATGGGATATTTTAGCTGACCAGTGAAGGACATTCTTTTCTTTTATAGGTCCAAATCTCTTACTAAGTCATTCAATTAAGGTTAACAAAACTACTGAGGGGTTAATGGCTGCTTGGCATCAGAAGAAGACCCTTCAGATTTTACAACCATTTCCTCATGCATCTTATCAAAATACACTTGATCATCATGTTCACTTTCTTCATCCTTAGAAGAAATAAAACCATTGCAAACTGGAACCAGGAGTGTCTCAGAGTGTGGGATAGGTCGTACTGCTGAAGGAATATTAGAATATGCAATCATATGCCTTTTTTTTTTTTTTGCCGATGTCTTTTGTATTTTTCAGACAGAAATAACAGTCACTGCTGTGGTTCTTAGGTTCACGCCAAACCATGGAAATACCAAAAGGCATTCCTTTTGTGTTTTCCTTTTGTCCAGTCACAAAACATTTTCTTACAATTATGACACTCAGTATGAGGAGCCGAAATATTGTCTGGATCACCAGGGGGAACTTGAAAATAGGCAATATATGCATGTGTCACAAATGATGAAATATTGCACCTTTGACAAAGTTGAAGTGAGTAACAGCCACATATATAACAGAAGGTGTCAGGACTATTCTTAACCTTATGCCTACTCAAAGAAGCCATGATTCAATCTAAAACAAAATAAGAGGGTGTTTTTATCAGATAATAATTTTTTACATTTAAAAAAAACTACAATTATGTAAAAGTGATGTTTGTAAAACATTAATTACCTTGTGGTTATGTTCAATCCAAGAGTCATTGCCCTTTAACTCTAATTTAAAAACCAAAGCATGCTACTAACTATAACAAAAAGAAATTAAAGTTGCATAAAAACTAGAGCATACACCAAATAGTAGATTTAATATTTCAAATCAGCAATACAGAAATATATAGAAAAAGTTCTAAAACTTATGCAACAGAAAATGAAAAAGAAAGTTCTCCAGTGATTTGTTTTAGCATGGCCAATAATCAGTTTATGTTTTAGCTAAGCGTAAGTTTATAACCCTGCAAATAGCTCATTGTCTCCCTTGTTTTCTTTTTTCTTTTTTTTTAAGTTCTTTTTTTTAAATTTTATTCATTTTAGAGAGGAGACACAGAGTGAGAGAGAGAAAGAGAGAGAGAAAGGAGGGAGGAGCTGGAGGCATCAACTCCCATATGTGCCTTGACCAGACCAGTGCAGGGTTTTGAACTGGCGACCTCAGTGTTCCCAGGTCAACACTTTATCCACTGCGCCACCACAGGTCAGGCTGTCTCCCTTGTTTTCTGAATGACTGACTTGGGAAATGCAACTCTCACTTTTCAGACAATTAAGCAAATATTTTCAGAAATGTAGATCCCCCTCCCTATTAATAAGGCCTTGAAGTTAACTATATTTTAACTGCTAAAAGTAAAAGACTAATATGTTCCTATGGTCCCCTAGCTTCTAGTCTATGTGAATAATTATTGTTTAAGAAGAAAGAACAGAAATTCCCTGTGCACTTCATCAGGCTGGACTAGCCTATTTGGTAGCTGTCACTTAAAATGGATGTGGCGTCACCTTTTCATGAATGGATGAAAATGTACCATCGACAAACAGAAGCCAGCAGCCACAGAGTGCCAAAAAGTAAGTGAGGAGGTAGAGTGGGCATAATAAGAACAAATAAATAAATGACCCAATTGTTTTTGGGTCATTGATCAGTCTCTCTAGGCTATTGATGTTGTGTTTATTTGAAAGACAAGAAGCATCATTGGATGCTCCTTGAACCATTTTATTTTTACCTGTATACAATTGCATTTTTACTTCAGGAACAGAGAATAAGATGGAAAAGAAAAATCCAAACAAAAGAAGACAATAAACCAAGCAACAGAGCTAACATACTTGATAATTGCTAACATCATAATAACATCCCTTTTAGCTAACGCTTTACCAAGATAAGATCAGTGGTGGGATTCAGCTTGTTTGTACTGGTTGAACAGAACTGATACTTAATTTTTTCTTGAGTTCAGTGAACTGGTTATTAAAATGGCACTTGCATGACCAGGCGGTGGCACAGTGGATAGAGCGTTGGACTGGGATGCGGAAGATCCAGGTTCGAGACCCCGAGCTCGCCAGCTTTAGCGTGGGCCCATCTGGCTTGAGCAAAAGCTCACCAGCTTGAACCCAAGGTCGCTGGCTCCAGCAAGAGGTTGCTTGGTCTGTTGAAGACCCGCGGTCAAGGCACAGGTGAGAAAGAGGCACAGGTGAGAAAGCAATCAATGAACAACTATGGTGTCGCAACAGCAATGAAAAACTGATGATTGATGCTTCTCACCTCTCTCCATTCCTGTCTGTCTGTCCTTATCTATCCCTCTCTCTGACTCTCTCTCTGTTCCTGTAAAAAAAAAATTAAAATGGCACTTGTAAGGGTTCTCTCCAAGGTGGGCACCTGGGCAACCACCCAATGTGAAAATCACCAATTTACATTTCTTACTCTTTTTTTTAACATTCATCTGTGCAACAGCACATTCTAAGCACCTATAGTAATGTTCATTCTGTCCACTGGTGAAAAAAAAATTGACGGAACTATGCTTGTGATATTTATTTATTCATTTCATAAAACTTATTATACCTTTGATTAACTACTACATTTTAATTCCATTGCCTTTTTACTTCAGTAAACAAACATATAATGGAAAGAGAAAACGTGCCAAACAACCAGGGTGACAAGTTGTCATCATTTCAGCTTTGCATTATGCCCCAAATTTCCCCAAGATATTATGAGTGTGCTGGTGTTCCCCCAAACAGTGAAACCAATAGGAACCTAGGACACAATGAACCGATAGATATATAGATTTCAAGGGTTATCTTATCATCCATTTCAAAGCCGTGGAAGTATTAAATGCATGAATAATAAACTACCTATCAGTATATTATTTTTTTTAATACTTATAGCACTCATTAGGGCAGATAACTGGTTGTTAAATTATTTGAATCCCACCACTGGATATGATCCAGGAACTGGTATTCTTATAGGAGTTTTGGATCCATTGCTTCTTCAACTTTTAAAGATGAGACAGTCAAGCTGAGTTACTACTTAGATAGAAAGAAAAATGAAATGTTTTATGTGTAGGAAATGGTAAAGCTGATCAATTACATTGTTCCTCTGCCAGTTACTTACTTACTATAAACTCTAGAATTAAAGTAGATTTGTTCAAAGGATAAGAGAACAGAAAGAATTAAAGAAGATGAAAATATTAACAAAATATTTTACATTAAATTTGTATCAAGTCTTTGAAATTTTATATGTATTTTGTCCATACAACAGTTCTAAATTTGGTTTAACTACATTCAGCTTTCAATAGGCACGTGTACTCTGGTTTACCATATTAGACATCAATATCCTAGCAGGGTGATCTTTCTCCTGAGAGTCCCCATTTTAGATCTCTGTCTATGCTAACATACTTGATTTAGAAATGTCAGAATAGAAACATAAAAATAGCACTCTATCTCTGCTATGGGCTAGGCCCAGAACTCTCATCTGATTGAGGTCTCTATTTTTCTGAATAGAAGTGAGAATAGCTGCCTCTGTAGATGGTAAGTGACAAAAGTAGCATCTCCAACCTGCAGAGGTAGTAGAAAATGGAATCCATGCCTCATTTATGACATGCTAAGAATCCTCTCTCTCACACACAAATAGAGATAGTTCTCTATTTTAAAATAATTTATGAGATCAATTTTTCTGGTTGGAAACTATCATTTATCAATCACTTATCCATTTATACATAAATCCATACATGAACATATGTGTTTATTTATACACGCATGTAGGTATATTTATCAGCATATTTCTGTATCTGTGTATATGTGTGTAAATGATTCTCAGACTCATTCACTTAAATATGGTCATTTCAGTTCCCCGGGTCACAGCCTTTTCTTACTAAAGCCTGATGTTTAATATAGTTTCTTTCTGTGGAGTATATGCTTTCAGTTACTTTGCAAGATGTCCCACAATTACAATTGGATCATGGGTCTTACTTTTAGGAGTCAACCCATTGACTGTATGAGATGGGGGCTTTCATAAATGCCACCATGGAAGTACTTTGGTTTTGAAACCTAATTTTTAACAGAACTTGGCTTATTGTTTTCCTCTATTGGGGCTTTCAAAACAATAACAAAACCTGCCTAGCTTCACAACCCTTCTATGTACACATACCCCCATATGTTTTAAGTGCCACAGCTTTCATGTACTAGTGCTTTGAAAACTTGACCATGAATTTGAATTATCTGGGGGACTTACTAAACCAAAAATGGTTGAAGTGTACTTCCTATAGTTTCTTTTTCTTAGGTCTTGTGTGGGGCACAATGATTAGCAGTGTAACAAGACCTCAAGGATGCTATGCCACCTGTTTCAGGGATGATACTTGAGAACCATTGTTAAAATTTTGCTCTGTCTTCTAGCCATTTCTTCTCCCAATCCTCTGCAGTGAGAAAATTTTAGAATTGTGATATTCCCCAGAAATTTCTGAGAAGCATTATTAAATCTACCTCAGAACTGTCTATCCCAGAGGATAGAAGAAGAAAAGATTGATGCACCAACTCTTCTACCCAACTGGTAAAGGTTGGCTCCATGGACAACATCCCTGACATTGTAGATTGCTCATACTTGAACAAAGAATGGTTGCTGTGGCTTTCTTACCATGTCCTAGAGAAGTCCCAGGGAAAGAAATAAAAGAAATAGAGTGCTGGCCTGAGTTGAAGCATTGTCTGATTCCATCTGTGTGAGGCTGGTTAAAGCCCGCTTGAGACCTATTTTGGCAACAAATGCTGAAGTCAAAAAATGGAATGGAAAGGATTTTGAAGGTGGAACAAGAGCCCAGTAAAATGGCATTTATGCAAACAAGATTCTCTCTATTTTATTGTTAGGCCTGAATTTGGTTTTATAAGAGTATTCTAAATATATTTATAATGTGGTCTATTAAGCCTCTTATTTGAAGAAAAATTTATCAATAAAAGGAGATACCAAAAATGACACTTAAAAACAGATATGCTTATTTGGAAGATTATTTTTTAGATGAAAAGGGAAAACACATGGAATTACTTTGAAATTCATTACAATTTTAAATGCATTTTTAACTTTATTGTGCCCTTGCATAAAAATGAATAAGTTTGGTTAGTGTATATATAATAGAAAAATAATGAGTAAAAAGCATGTAATCTTTAATATTTTATAATTTAAATTCATAACAGCCTTTGGGAATCATGGTGGGTTTTGTTGTTGTTGCCATATGTAAAAGTTTGATAATTTACCTGTAATTATTTTTGTTGTTATTTTGAGATTAAATAAGAAAGTAATCCTAAGTAAAAAATGTTTGTACCTATTCACCAATTCTTTTGTATGCCTTAATCAATGTGTATATTGGGGAAATACTATATTTATAACTGGAGATGGTGCCCAAATAATTTCCCAATGTCTTTATTTTATGGTTTTCCCAATTTTTAATAATAATATTAATGAGAATTTAATATATAATGAAAGGTTTATAGCAATTTTAATATTGTAATGAGCCTACAACCTAATAACTTAAATATTAATTTTTTCTAATCCTAACTGGTTTACTATACTAATGTTACTGATCAACTATCACTAAGATAAGAGATGTGAGAATTTTTTCTAGTTTTAATATTTTCATTTATCTATACTATGAACTGACTCTCCAGAACCTAAAACCATGCTTGCTACTTAGGAGGGGCTCCATAAATGTTCTTGACTTGATTCATGTATCCCAATAAAGAAGAAACATAGCTAGAATTAGGATACTGTCCTAGATGGTGTAATTTACTGGCCCCTGAGTACATTGAACCTAAACCATATTAATATGTGCCCTCTAACCAGCTATGTAATTACATTAACAATTACTTTTTTAAAATCTATAGATACAGTCACCAAGTATTTTTAATATATGGTAGGGCACCTGGCTATAAGAAAAGAACAAACATCTTCTCTGCCTTTCCAAAGGTCACTGTCTATTACAGGGGATATACCCTTTAACAGCTAAATTTAGAACAGTAATGAGAATTAGAAAGGTGTGCATGACAACAAGTATGAGTGATTAGTGAAGAGTGAGTAATCCTGTGAGGTCAAGGGCATTAGGAATAATGCTGGAGAGTGCGGTGTATGAGGTGACAAATGATTAGATGATAGAAAAATGGATGAAAGAAAGAAAGGAAAATATTTCCAAGAAGTGTACTTAAGCAAAGATATGTCAATAGTAATTATGTGAGATAAACTACAAATGGTTTAGTTCTGCTAGATTCTAGTGTGCAGCAGGAGTTATGCTAGATAAGGCTAAAGGTCCAAAAGGTATCATTCCTTTGTCTAGGAAATTAGACTTTATCTCTGATGCAAGGGGCTTGCTGAGTAGTGTGAATCATCACAAGGACAAATATTTGCACTAATGACTGTGTAGATCCAAACTTTCTATTACAACACTTGTATAATATATAATTTCGTCATCTTAGTTCTGGTTGTCACTCTCAACGTGACTATGACTAGTGAAGTAGTAACTTAAAGTGGTCATTTAACTTTGTTATGTTACTTTAGCTGCAAAGAAACTATACTATGTTTAAAGGTATGATTGGATATGTTAAATAACACAGAAGATGTGATAGAGCAACTTCTAAATGCATATTCACTCAACATGTATTATTCTTATTATTTCAAGTTCTTCAAAGATGAATATTTGATGCACAGAACATCACTGTACAAATGTTCATTCATTTGGATAAAGTCTATAATGATGCAGAGGTAGTAATGTTGGAGAACAGTGACATCAATGATAATACTACACTTTCATAAATAAAAAAAATTGTGTTTTTTTTTTGCAGCTGTGCTAAATGTTTAGTATGTATTTCTCTTTGATGTTAATGTTACACACACATATAAATACACACACATATATGACACTTTCAAGATATATTCACGACTAATAGCAAATGATTTCTGGTTTATACTTTCTTTAAGGAGTTTAAATTCTAAATGAATCTATGAAATGAGCTACTCTCTGACTATATGAGAGAAAAAGAAATGGGAAATCTCATATGTAAGGTTTGCATGAGATCTAAGCTGTCTTCACTTCCTTAGGCTTTGTGACTTTCAACCCATCATTCTTTACTACCCCAATTTTACATTAATGTGAATTTATATTAGAAAAAGAAAGAGCTGGCAATCCTAGTAGTTCAATATCACTTTCAACATTGTTCTCTCATCCCCATAGAGAGTCATAACTTTTAGAGGTCTTGTTTTTGGAGTCACCCTACATCAGGCAGTTGGATCTTAACGTAGTCGCATTCACAAGTAGCGCGCATACTGTTCTAGGGCAACATTCATTTGTTTCAACCCCATCACCTTCCACTCTGTCCTCACCACACCTAACAGTTCCTGGCATTTATCGAGTGTAATGAATACCCTTAAATATTATGGAAAAGAGAGCAGAGTCAAGGGAAAATAGGTGCCATAAAAACACCTGCAGGAAGAATAGAGTTGTCCCTGATGCTGCTCCAGTGCAGATCACAGCACGATGGCCTCAGTGTAAATCCTTCCTGGGCCCAGTAGAAAACGAAAACAACATTGTAATAAATTAACTGGAACTGCCCTTCCCTAGGGTTCAGTGACAGCATGATAAATAACCCAATGCAGGTACAATCTGCCTTCCCCTCTGCCAAAGTTTTCTACTGCAATATTTTCAGGCCTTAAGTCATGGTCATCAACACTTGATTAATACAAGGAAGGAAAGTTAAGATAACACCAGGGATATGTTTCCTTAGACAATATAACATATTAATAGTATAATATTATATCTGGGTTTATTTTTTATTGATCACTGTAAGGATTATTATTTTTGTATATAATTATAAATTGAGATATTCCAACCCTTCTCATAAAGTAAGTACACTGAATAATTCTAGAGACACATCTCAGGTCAGTTTGTCTCTGATTTTTGAAGTATATTTCCTGATCTTCTCTTCTGATATTTTGAAGGGGGTGCTTAAACTTCTTAGCATTATTTGTGTACAAAATGTATTTCTTACTACATTTTTCATTATACATATGAAATATATATGTGTATATATAAATTATGTATATATTACAATTGTGGTTTTAAATATTTATATCACATTCACTTAACCTCAATCCATCAAATAAATTCAGTTATATTTGTTTAACTTTCACAGGGAAGAAATAACTTTTCTAGCAAACTACTATTGTCAGAAATAAATCTGCATTTACTCTCTGTATCCCAATCATCTTTTCTTTTTCTGATGTAAAAGAGGTAAGCCATAAACATCGTTTGCCATTAATTATTGCACCAGAGAAAATGAATGTTCAAGTGAATAACAATAAAACTTATTTTTACTGAATAACAAAGCTGGATAAAGGAAGAATAAAAAATCTGTTTTTATTATTATTCTTTTTTGAGGGATGGCTTGCATCATTAAGTTGACTCCATAATACTGGGTATAATTCAGTCTCTATTCATACACTTATATTATGTATCACTTCTCATCTCTTCGGCCCTAAATTATATAATGAGCTCAGATAACTCTGATTCTCTTTGCTTAGATTGAATGTATTTGCATGTGTGCATTGCTGTGGTATTTGTTTCAGGTATGTATTTTTAAAAAGTAACAATAATAGCTATTATGTATTCCACTAATATATATACCCAGTACTGTTTGAAAAGTTTTATATTTTTTATCTTATTTAATTTGCAAAATGACTATATGAGTAAATAATACTATATCCTCTTTTTAAAATGATGAATCAGGATCCAATAATAAGTTAGCTAGAACCATTTGTTGAGAAAACAGCAGGACCACAATTCAAAACCTGTAAGTCTGCCTCAGGAGTGTCAGCTTCTAACCAGTGTTCTATGACTTAAAAAGAAGAGCTTTGGCATCACAGGCAGATAAAACAGCATAGTTATCTCCATTGATTCTTCCCCTCCAATATATATTTTTTATTTCTTAAAGTTAAGTGTAACTGGATTTTATGACATTCTTGCAAATCCTCCTCAAGGAGAAATCCTTCTGATTATATTTACCACATTTTCATCACTCCTTTACTATACTCATTTTATTTTATTTAAATAAAAAATTGAATTAAAATTGCAAAGTTCTGAATCATAAAAATTTCTGCAGTACATCTGAGCCTTATTAATATGGAAATGCACTGTTATTAAAAACTGAAAGTTTATCAGATATAAGAAATGGACAGGGAGGACTTTTTTTTGTCTGACCCAAAGCAGGACCAATGTTCATTTATCTCTCTGGTAAAATAAATAATTCACCACATAGAAGCTACATCTTATTCATGTTTATAGCTTCAGTTCTGAGTATGATACATAATTAGCACTCATTAAATACCTCTTACTTCAGACATGCCTAATTGACTCCAGCATATTCAATGAAATATTTTATTTTATAATTTAGATAATAGGAAATTTCACATGAAATAATTCACGTCTTAGAAAGACTTTGGGTGTCAAATGACAAAATATTTTTGTTTTATCTAAATAGGGATCTATTAGGAATAAAACTTTGACTTCAAGGTCAACAATATGAAACTGGATTTTACCAAGCAGTGGAAACAAATTGGAGTGGTACCAATCAGCCCAGTTAATTCTCTTCCTCTCCATAGTCACCTGTTTTATCACCACTGGTTTCCCCTCAGCGCCTCTTCATTCTTCTCCTTAGAAGTCTGGATTTTTCTGCTATTTTTTACCAGTGAAAGAAACTATTAACTCCAGTCCATCTCTTATGTGAACTTTCAGCATCATACCACCAATTACCTCACTCAATCTCACCATTTTCAAAGTCTAAATTCTTACTCCCACGAATTCAGTTGACATATCTTGGGTGAAGAATCTACCTCACACAGAGACTATGAAGAACAAGTTCTGAAAGGTGAGGGCAGGCGACTGCTCCAGACAAGAAAGGAAGTGAGGGAGTGTGGAGAGCATAGTTGTTAGAGGAAAAAGTGGACATTTTTAATACCTTGTAGTCACCTTAGCAGAATAGTACTTGTTTGGGCTTTTTTACTAACTCATAAATGTGATGTCATTCTGCAAGGAAATACAATTATATACTCATGTGTAATTTTCATTTTTTAACATTCATAAAGTGATACCTATCTAGACAATATCAAAATCTTCAGAGAAGATGGGGGAAAATGAACTATTTATTCATAGGCCAAACATTCCAAATTCAATGATGTAGAAGTGTAATGCTTTTCATCAGCTATCTGTGTAAAACAGAATGAACATAAAACCAAAATAGTTTGGTCATTCAGTCTCCATTTTAGCTGGCATTAGATAAAATATACTATGTCAACATATTTATAAATTGCACACATGTTAAATCAAAATACATCCTTATCTACATTCTAATTTTAGTAAAACTAGAAATATAAGAATATAGATAGCTAAATATTGTGATTGACATTCTATTTTCTCTGAAAAAAAAATATAATTTATTCTGTGATTATGTCAATACTCTGCTTTTTGTGTTTTTAGGCCCAGTAGTTATGGCCACCGTCGCTGCCAGGCACATGCAGGTCCCCATTAGATTTGGGCAGACAGTAAGGATACAACAGAGCCAAAAACTGGTGGGCCATTCCTTTGGCAGGCGAGTAAAAATGCACTGGACTCCAAAACCCACTCACTCAGAGCTCACAAAGCTACTGACACATCTGAGGTTTCCTAGAATCAAAATCCCCCACCAGCTCAGTCACCTCTGCTTCTCCATCTGCCAACATGGCTTCTTACTCTGCAAAACTGGCTTCTCTTTTCCCCCCTTTCATCCTGGCTTCTTCTTTTTCTCTTTCTTCCCCCTTCTAAAAAATTACCTGGGCCCACAAAGACCCTTTTTCCAGCACACATTAGCATAACAAAGGCCCTTCCCAAGCAGGAAGGTAATTAGTAGTTTCACCTGGGCAGAGCCATTCACATGGGCAGCACCATTTTTAACAAAGTGAGCAAACATAAAAATCACATTTTACAAACTTATTTCTTCAACAGTGTTAAAACTGTTATGCTATTTAGTTCTGTCTTTTAACATTACTACAAAGAAAATTAAAATATTTAAATGTTAAGGAAGGATTGCAAACATTATTTTTAAAATTTTTATTAGTGAAGAAGAAAATTAAACAACTACTAATTTGTAATAGAAACTCGAGTACAATTAGGACCATAATGCAATAAAATTAGAAAATAGTCCAGGGGTAATGGCAAAGAAAAGGTCAAGAGGGGAAAGCATAATTTAAAACTATGACCACTGAGTATATTTTGTAGCTCTGAGTTTTGTGAAAATTGAGTCAGGAGGAATACAACTGTTTTTTTATTCTCATTGTCACTTAAGTGGTCGGTCTGTTAATGGTCACCAAAGGTGATTGTGCCCTGATTCTTGGAAAATTACTTGGTGAAAGGGACTTTTCAGTTATCATTAAATATCAAGATCTTGAGACGGGCATTGTTTTGGTGGGCCCAATCTAATCATATGAATCCTTAAAAAGTGTGGAATCTTTTTCAGCTACAGAAAGCAGAATGATGGTAGCATAAGGGTTCGACAACCTGCTGCTGATTCTGACATGCAAAGAATAGAAAGAAGCTTCTAGTGCAGAAAAGGCAAACAGAGGGGAGATCTGGCACCTTGATGGTAGGACTGCTGACTTCAAAGCTATAAGGTGATAACCTTGCGTTGTTCCAAGCTACTGATTTTGTGGCAATTAGTGATAGTAACAATAAGAGCCTAATACAGATAAAGAGGTGCAAACTTGATCATAGAAAAAAAGTTGAGTTTTTCTTCATCATTAAGTGCATGAGGAAAATTTATACCTAGAAGCTTTATAAAGGATAATTAAACAGCCTAATGAAAAATAATCCCAATTGCAATATTGCAAAAAAAAAAAAAAAAAAATCGCAGAGGCATTCTTTATATGACTGTCTTATTTATTTTTAATTAAATTTAATATTTTTATTCAGTTAGTTTTGACAACAATATTTTAAAAAGTATGGAGGAAGAGGACTGCAACTTATAAATAAAACTTGGGGCATCTTTAAGAACAAAGACTTAGCCTGACCAGGCGGTGGCGCAGTGGATAGAGCGTTGGACTAGGATGCAGAAGACCCAGGTTCGAGACCTCGAGGTCGCCAGCTTGAGCGTGGACCCATCTGGCTTGAGCAAAAGCTCGCCAGCTTGGACCCAAGGTCGCTGGCTCCAGCAAAGGGTGGCTTGGTCTGCTGAAGGCCCGCAGTCAAGGCACATGTGAGAAAGCAATCAATGAACAACTAAGGTGTCGCAATGGCAACGAAAAATTAATGATTGATGCTTCTCATCTCTCTCCATTCCTGACTGTCTGTCCCTATCTATCTATCTATCTATCTCTGTCCCTATCAAAAATAATAATAATAATTAAGAACAAAGACTTAACATCCCAAAAATTAAAAAAATAACATACATAATAAAATGCCATTCATTTGTTACAATAAAAAAAATAATAGAAGTACTCTACTTTCCAATGGAGTGATGATTTTGATACCTGGACAGTGCCTTTTTAAATTAGAATTTGCAGGAACTTCAGTTATATAGAACACATTTACAAAATGGCCTCGAAGTCAATTATACCCCTTATTTGTATCTGTCAATGTGCCCTTAGATACATGGTGTGACATTAAAATACAATATTTCATATACATAATACAACTCCTGATCTAGAAGACTGAACTGACAGAACTACAACTTTTTATGCAGTCATATGTTACATAATGACACTGGTCAATAAGGAACCACCACATATATGGTGGGCGTCAGATAAGATTATAACGGAGCACAAAAATCCCTATTCCTAGTGACAATGTAGCCGTCATAATGTCGGAGTACAGCATATTATTCATGTAGTCCTGTTCTAAACAAATCAACTGTGTTGCCAGTCTTCTAAACCATAGCATATACATCTATGTACAGCACATACATAATACTTGATAATGATAATAAATGACTATGTTTCTGGCTTATGTATTTACTATACTACATTTTTTTATTGTTAAATCAGAGTATACTCTTTCTAATTACAAAAATAGTTTGCTATAAAACAGTGTGATATTTTATGCTGGCAGCAGCCTTGCACCTCTCGTGTATACCATGAATCTTGATTGCCTCATTTTCTCTTCTGTTTGATTTATTCTCATGCTGTTTTGTACAGTGACATGCTGTACAGGCTTGTAGCATAAGAGCAATAAGCTATTTCATACAGCCTGGTGTCTATCTGGCTATACTGTCTAGGTTTGTGTAAGTGCCTTCTTGTTGACTGTACAATGACCAAACAGTCTAAAGACACATTTCTAAAAACGCTCCCCAATAATTAAGAAGCTCATGATGGTATCTTAAATTTGTAAGTACAGATAGTCCTCACTTTGCATGGCAGTGTTGTACTGTAAACTAAAATTGTGTAATGTGATCATAATAAGTAATGAAAAAAAACTGTTCTGTGACTTTTAAAAATAGTGTAAAGGATAAAAACTCTCTAAATGCCACCTGTAAATGTGTAGAGAAATAGATTAGTAAAACAAACATATATTTGGTACATCATAATTTAAAACTTGACAATTGGTGATTTTGTTCTTTATAAAGCAATGATCAAGAGACACTTGGACTTGCTTTCTTCTCATAGTATAAAAAAATAATTGAGTAAGAATCTTTCCTATGCCTTGGTGTATTGTCACACTTCTTTAGATGTTTTCATAAGCTTCCAAGATTTTAGTTTTTGTTCTCACCGTGATACAAAATAGCTCTGAGAGTTAATTTTATATGAAGTTTTATGTGAGTGACAATTGCTCTGGGACATCTTTATCCTTTATATCACAACCACTTTTCTTATTTATGTCAATAAGTTTCCTTTCATGAAGTTTCACTGATTGCACATATACACTCCAGGCAGCTAACCTAGAGTCTAGTGTCAAGGGAAGCAGTGTTCACATTCCTGGCTCAGTTTTTTCTTCTAGAACTCCATTTATGTTCCATTCAAATTTTATTTCCAGTGTTATCATGTTTGTTTCTTTGCTACACTTTCATACAATTTGGCCAATTCCCAAATTCAAGTATCTATTGATATACAATATAACCTGGTTTTAACACTGAGAGATGAGAATTAAAAACACAACTACACACTTTGCTGTTTGTATGTGAACTGGACAACAGCTATGCAGGAACAAATCATCAACAGACTTTGAAAGAAGTGACATGATTGATCATTATCTATGATGCTCATCTGTTATCAATGTAGTGATTTGTGGGCTGAGGAGCTAGCAGTGAAGTTTGTACTTTATGCAAGTACTCAATCATATGAAATCGGAATATGTCATTTGAGCCCCGGTGTTATTCAGCTAAGACAGGGTAACAGATCTGTGCATATCACAACCAGGCAAAGCAAGAACTGACTACATGGAGAATAAATATACAAGAAGGTCAAATAATAAAAATTGCCTGTTTTAAAAAGATATGGAGGGGGGAGGTATTGAAAATGGTATGGAAAAAAACCAAATGTGATAAAGCTTTAGGAAACATATTAATGGAAATAAAGATGTTATTAAATGTATCTTATATGGATAATTCCATGCAATATGCTATTGAGGAATACTAGAAAATAAGAGATGATGTAGTATAAATATTCTTCTTATCTTGAATATAAGTGACAAAAGGAGACCTTTAAGGAAATTAATACAGAAGGCTACAGAGAAGGGGACTGGGGGGAAAGCCAGTCAACAGATGCATAAAGAATATAAAGACAGTCTCATAAAGGCAAAATATGCTAGAAATTTTTCCCATAAAGCCCCTGAATTATGATAAATATGAGTGCTGTGTATGTATATTTGGAAAACCAACTGTGCCTTCTGCTTTAGTTGCCTTTTGTGCACCAGTAATTCCTTAAACAATATTCTATTTCTTCAGCATAACTCAGTCACTGTAGTGTAGCCAAGCTTTTCTTGGACAAATCAAGTCCTAAATAATTCATTGGTGCTCTGAGGGGAGAAATATCCACAGCATACTGCTATGGAAAGTTTCCCTTCCTCATAAACAGGAGGACTTAACACAGACAATGCAGAAGTACGTCCTCTCCATATGTAAGCACCTTTGAAATGAACCAGGATGGAATGCATGCAGCAGGAAGGAGCTGGTATTACTGTCAGCAGTATGTTCATTTTATTCAAATATTTCGCTGCCATTGTCCTTAGCTGGACATATAATATGTTCTTTTACTGAAAAAAATGCAATGGTTTATCTAAATATGAACCTATAAGAATTTATAGGGCTTATTTTATGTATTCTATTTTATCATAAATTTTTAAATATATATACACACACACACATACTCTTTTAAAAGGTAGGAAACTATAGCATGGTAAAGAGAAAACATGTGCTTGAACAACAACAAAATAATGTTAACACATAATGGCTAAGATAGCTACTTTCAAGGATTATAATATATTAGATAAGTGACTATGTAGTAAGAATATGTATATCATGTAAATCACTAATGAGGGTGCCAAAAAGGTAAAAGCCATTTTTTAATTATTTGTTTTCTAAATACAATGGATGTAGTCAATAAAATATGATTTTATTTTAAAAGAAATATTGGTAAGTTTGCTAGATAAATACATATATTTTTCTCTCCCAGTTACCAGGTACAAAACAAGTTGAAGGAATAATGTATACAATCATAAGATATTCATGTTGTATATCTCTAGGGGTCTTGACATGCTTAACAAAATTCATAACACTAATTATTTCCTTATCCTTTTGTGGTAGAAAGCAAGCAGATATGATTAGACAATAATATAACCCATATGCATACGTGGAAGCAGGAAGGCAGGTGGGTCTCGGGAGGAGCCCTGGATCCACTGATTTTCTGCCTTTGGGGAAAGAAGGAGAACGGCTGCAGGGAAACTTCTTTCATGATTCTACGAGTCCCTTACCATGCCCTGGAAGGTTTTTGCCTCCAGTTCTTTAATAACTAAGTTTATCAAAGTAACTCCCTAAAATGAATGCAAAGATGAATCTTTAATTAAGTGTCCTTTCTGGCTTTCTTTTACTCAACTTTCTCCCATTTCATAATAGAACTTTGCCCTTTAGCTTGAATCCCTTTGTACAATAACTGTTAGTAAATTGTCTACCTCAGGTTCTATCTCAGGAGGCTCAGAAGAAAACTAGACCTATGTAACTTTATCTCCACTATTTCTGCAATTGGACCAAAGTTGTCCCTTTAATGTTGATGCCATGCAAATTCAGGTCTTTTCAAATTTTATTGAAAAGCTTAAAATTCTGCACTTTTAGATTGCTGCTCTCTCAACAATGGGCCCTGGATTTGTAAGAAAGGCACATTTGCATATACAACATGGTGTCATACTCAGAATCATCTCTGCTTTAACTCTGGTCTTTAAAAAAATGGTGGTATTAATCATCCTTATAACTGAATCTCTATGATAACAATAACCTAAAAAACATGTTACATTTACCATTGATATTACAATGTAGTAAATACTTCACATTCACTACTACATAAAATACTTACGAGGTTGGCACTTTTATTATATGCAATTTTAGCTTCAAGAGACTTTAAATTCAGATTGTAATTTGTTCATAAGCACTTACCTTAGGTGTAGACTGAAACTCAAACCCAAGATTCTTTCACTGTAAGTCATATGTTCTAAGCCACCATTAAACCTTAGAGCTGCTAAGAATAGTGTGTGTTAAGAAATGTTCAGCTATACATTTTTTATTATCAATAAATAACTTCAAGAGAGAAAGAGATTCAAAATTGAGGTGCAAGCTTTAGTTGAGTGATATGTCATATATAAATTTGCCCACTAAAGGAAAGTGCTCTGCCCATCTGGGGTCCTTGCTTCATTGCAACCTGAACCATTTATTTAGTTTCTGAAGCAGAGGCCATGTAGCCATCTTCAGCACCCAGGGCCAACTCGCACTAATTGAGCCATGGCTGCAGAAGAGGGGAAAAAAGGGGGGAGGGACGAGAGGGGGAGGGATGGTGAAGCAGATGGGTGCTTCTTCTGTATTCCCTGACTGGGAATCAAATCCAGGACTTCCACATGCCAGGTTAATGCTCTACTGCAGAGCCAACTGGCCAGGGCCAAAAAAATTATATTTTTACACTGTAACAGAATGAACTTGACTTATATTTCACAGTGTACATAGCTGCTTGCACATATTTTTGATAGCCCTATCATATTTCTAATAAATATATTTGTTCTCCACCTCACCTGCAACTTGAGACCTTGTAATTGTAGAAACAGGTTTCCCTTCCTCACAATGAGTATGAGGTGACAGAAGGGCACATAATGAATAAGTAGAAGAGGTGGGAATATGACCACAACTTTTTGACATTTTGATGAGAACACAATATGTCCCTATTGTTTTTCTTTCGAGAAGAGCACACCAGGCCTGACCTGTGGTAACGCAGTGGATAAAGCATCTACCTGGAACACTGAAGTCACTGGTTCAAAACCTATACTTGCCTAGTCAAGGCACATATGGGAGCTAATGCTTCCTGCTCCTCCCCCCTTTCTCTCTCTCTCTCTCTCTCTCTCTCTATCTATCTATCTATCTATCTCTCTTTCTCCTCTCTAAAATGAATGAATGAATAAATAAATAATTTAAAAAAAGAAGAGTACACCAGATTTGTATCGTAGCACTGTTTGAGCTATATATATTTGCTCTGGACTGAAGTTGAAGCTTTAGGTAAAACATGAAAATAATATTATCATTATGTCATAAAAATAATATATTAGGTATCAAAATTTTTCTCACTACCTAAGTAGTTAAGAAAACATAAGCTTGGTGAATTTTAACTGTGCTTTGTAATTTATTTAAATATGCTGGCACTATTCTGGAAAATTTAAGGGATTATTTGCACGATTATTGTTTTGCAAAATATAGGTAATGCTAGGGTATTAAGAACTCTTTTTGAGAGCCTTACAACAGTTTAATTTTGTATAATAGCAATATTAGTAATTGAAGACCTGCTGTGTGCCAGCTCTTAGGCATACATTACAATAAATCACACAAGGATGAGTCAAGTGGGTGGCAAGGTGTTTTACAAAACACCCAGAGCCATTTTAAAAGACTATGAGCTTAGCCCAAATAAAAGTATATTTATCAATTGATTTCCTTTTTGCTCATACTTTTATATCCTTCTGAACTATATCAAAAAATAAATATCTGTGTTACTAAGGATATTTTTGTCCTTATTTATTTATATTACATTGATTTTCTTATAATTTGTAAGAGCTCATTTTGTCTAGATGAATAATCTTACACCTAAAAATATAATTTGATATACTTAAATCAATAATTTTCATGGTGTTTCCTTTTATATGATTTTTATATTGGAGGACATCCTTTTTTGTAAGGCTGAATAACCATTTCATTGTATATATGTACCGCATTTTCTATTATTTATTCATCTGTTGATGGACATTTAGGTTGTTTTTATATTTTTCTATTATGTACAGCGCTGGAATAAATATTGAAATGCTAATGTATCTCTGAGATCCCGATTTCAAAAAAGAAAGAAATACTGCAGTTTGTGATAACATGGGTAAGCCTAGAGAAATTTATGCCAAACAAAATAAGTCAGTAACCAAAGAACAAATACTGCATAATTCTGCTTATATGAAGTTTCTAAAATAATCAACTTACAAAACTAAGAAGAGAATTGCAGTTACCCAGGGTTGGGAGGAGCAGAAAACCAGGTTTGCTAATCAATGAGCATACAATTTCAGTTATGCAAGTAAGTCCTATGTTTTCTGTACAACATTGTGCCTAGACATAATAATATGAAACTGTACATTTACAAATCTAAGAGTGTAGATCTCATTTTAACTGTTTTTAACACAAAAAAGCACAAATGTTTTATAAAAGCAATTTTTATAATACAATAAAGAAGAATAAGTTGTGGAAATCAGACTAATATAGTAATTACTAAATAATATTGATTACTAATGAGTAACTATACATGAAAATAATAAGGTATGACTCATACTATAATATAGGTAATTTTAAATTTATTGAAATAATATTTACTAATCAGTTACTATGTGTTAAGTTTTTTGTAAGACACTAGAAATATAAAGGTAAAAAGTTATAGTCATTGGTTCAAGAAGTTTAAGTTGATTCACAAATCATAGTAGAAAGTTAAAGAATTAAGTCATAAATTATGCTTGGGTTGGAGTCAAGGAAGAATAATAGTGGTTGATAATTAAGTCTTAAAAAGTGAAGACTAAGATAAGAGATAAAAAGGGGACTGGCAGTTTAAGAGATTTCTAGACTAACTAAAATATTTTTAAAGGCATGAAAATATGACATGATTAGAGGTTTTCACATAACATAGCATGATTAGAACACATGTAAATAGAACAACAGGGAATGAGTGGGAGCTATCACAATGATTCTAAATGATGAAGCTGATGGAAACAAACTAGATCTTAAGTTTGTAAGGCAGGTCAAGAAATTTAATATTTATTCAGTGGTGATTAAAAAACAATGAAAGACTAAATCAGAGGTGTATGATATTAAGATTTTTGTATCAACAACTCAAACTATAGCAACAATATGAAGAGTAGACAAATGGCAAAAACAAAATCTCTATTCAGTGCTACCCTTCATGTTACCTTTGCAATAGTCTAGAGCAGTGGTGGTCAACCTGGTCCCTACCACCCACTAGTGGGTGTTCCAGCTTTCATGGTGGGCGGTAGTGGAACAACCAAAGTATAAATAAAAAGATAGATTTAACTATAGTAAGTTGTTTTATAAAGATTTATTCTGCCAAACAGCGAAAATTCGACATAAAGTACTTGGTAAGTAATTATTATTATATGCTTTAACTTGCTGTAACTCTGCTTTATTTTTCTTTTTTTCTTTTTTTTTTTACAGGGACAGAGAGAGAGTCAAAGAAAGGGATAGACAGGGACAGACAGACAGGAACAGAGAGAGATGAGAAACGTCAATCATCAGTTTTTTGTTGTGACACCTTAGATGTTCATTGATTGCTCTCTCATATGTGCCTTGACCATGGGCCTTCAGAAGACTGAGCAATCCTTTGCTTGAGGCAGCAACCTTGGGTCCAAGCTGGCGAGCTTTTGGTCAAGCCAGATGATCCCGTGCTGAAGCTGGCAACCTCGGGGTCTCAAACCTGGGTCCTCCGCATCCCAGTTTGATGCTCTATGAACTGCGCCACCGCCTGGTCAGGCTGTAACTGTGCTTTATTAATTTTATAAAATAAAATTACTTCCCTACTTTATAAATCACCATTACTGTGGAACTGGTGGGCGGTTAGAAAATTTTACTACTAACAGAGATACAAAAGTGAGCAGTAGGTATAAATAGGTTGACTACCCCTGGTCTAGACCAAAGATGATAAAGGTTTGCATGAAAGCAGCAGAAGTAGAAATGGAGAGAAAGAGAAAGTAATAAAAATATTTAATAGTATAACTTGAATTAACCAATGAAACATATATCATAAAAAGGAAGGAAGATTAATAATAATGGCTGAAATAACTAGTTCAAGATACTGTATTGATGATAAACTCACTTAAAAAAGAACATAAAGTTTTAGAATTAAACAGATCCCAGAAAAAATAACGAATTCAATTTTGGAAAATTTATGATTTGAAATTTATAACTTAGAAGTAAAATAAGTCATCAATGTTAGATTTAGGAGCCATTAGCACTTGTGTGGTAACCAAATCACTGGAATAGATAAGATTGTCAAGGAGGCAATAAATAAATAAATAACCAAGGAAAAACGTTCGGAAGCACCAAAAACATAAAAGGGGAGGTATAATGGTCAGAAAGACAGGACCAGAGAGCAAAGAGTCAGCCACAAAATAAAAGTGTTTAAAATGCAGGTCAAAAGAATTGAAGACTTCCCCAAAACTAGACAACATAAGTATTGAAAGTATCCATTGGTTTTCGCAATTCAGAGGTCATAGGTTATCGATGTAGTGGCATTGGTGAGGATGGAAACCAAATAAACTGATGAGAGAAATGCATTAGAGGCAAACTATGTGGAGAGGAGAAGGATAAATGAGGACGGTCTTGTCTGTGGAGGAAGAGAGGGGGGTTGATAGCAAGAGGAGAAATATAATCTAGATAGTAAGATGACTTAATCATGTGAAGCATGTGAAAGAAGCCAGAAAAAAAGAAAATTGATTAAAATACAGAGGAAATGAGATACTTAGTGAGAAATGTCCAGGAGAAGTTAGAGAGTAGTGGAATTGACATTTTAGGTGGAAGGATCGGTTTTGAAGGAAACGGGGAGAGGATGTAGATGAAGTAAGTTCTCTTGATATGTGGAGGCAAAAAGGAAGAGAGCTTTTACCTAAAGGCCTTTATATTCTCAGTGGAGGTGCTTTTTAACTGGAGGAAGGGGAGGGGAAGGAAAGGCTTGATTAGAACGATTAAGTTCCGAGGCCAGTGAGAGCAAATGCAGGGGAAATTGATCAAGAAAGCAAAGGAGGCTTGACTGGGATATGTTTTAAGAAGCATATAGCAACATTTGTCAATTAGCATATACACATATTAATTTATTCGACAGTTACTTATTGAGAATCTACTATGCCCAAAGATTGTCTGGGTGTTGAGGAATTAGCAATAAATAAAAACATATATTTATCCACATGACCTTGGGGGAGTGCACAATGTATAAGTAAACTATCTACATTATACTCTGTCATCATTCTCTGACTCTTTCTTAATGGCGATTAGAATTCCTATACTCACAGATTAATGTCAGCTCTAAGTAAGCTAATTTACTTTGAAAGCACTTCTTAACTATAACGGGTTCCACAAGTGATGACCCATGACCCAGACTTGGAAAGCAAATGCTGTAGTTGATGAATAGAACTTCCGAATAGCAGAAAAATAATAAAAGAGAAAAACAAAACAGGTTTACCACAGGATAAATATGTATTAAACATAAATTATGAATGATTATTAATAGCAATAGAGTGCTTTTTATCTGCCCACTAAGCTTGGCACATGTCTAAGAAACATGGGTATAGTTCAGCTATTGTAGAATTGGCAGATCAGTGTTTATTCAGGCATACAGACACTTGCACAAATAATTCTAACACAGAGTAGTAGCTGATAGGGGAGGAATACAGAGACAGTGCTCTGGGCCACAGTGGAGTGACTAGATCTCCCTGGTTCAGCCAGTGAAGGCTTTATAGCTAATAATACTAGGGCTGATTCTTTAATCATGAAGGGGGCGAGCTTCACAGAAAAGAAAGCAAAGAGGTAAGAGAAATAATATTTACATGCTTTATTTCTCTGATTTTGTTATACAAAGACAGAACATTAAAAGTCCTGGATAGCAAAACTGACATTCCTTGCAACTTGTTTGACCAAAAGAAAATGCAGTTCAGTGTGGATATAGTTTCATCGACATGTCTTGAGACCCAGGTTAGTCAGCTGCTATATACTGCATAAAATGGAGGAGACCAAGTCAAAAAGCATGAGCAACCATCCATCAAGGAAACAGAACTGCAAGGAGACAATATGTGATTGAATTTCCTCAGCAGATTCTCCAAGGCTTCATGTTTATCAAAGTATTTCATTAAAGTAAAATTAAGCTCATATTAACCTTGTCTATTCAGATGATGCCACTGAAAGGTAAACACACCATTCTGGCATGTATGAAAATAAGATGATAAATTGATACACATAGTGCTTGAAATGGATGAAGTCCTTCTAATGAACGATTATCTGTGGTATAACTATATTGATTGTATTTGTACATGTCAAATGAGGCTGGCAAAGATAAACTTGAGGAAATCAATCTTGGAACTTGCTAAGATAGCAGCCTCCTATTTTTACAGGTACTAAGTCACAAACTTAAGACAAAAAATACTACAAAATTTTGAAAGGTACCAGTCTCTTCCCAACACTATTTGAATTGGCAAAGGAATTCTTGTCAATTCAAAAAACAAATGTGTTCAGATAATGATGAGTGGAGGATAAATAATTATAAGAATTAATTTGGAGACACACACTATTGCAACTCTTGATACTATGAACAAAAGTTATTTCTTCCTATTGTATTTCTATTTGTTTTTCTTATAATTAAGCAATAGATTTGAAGATATACATTATTCTATGCTCTCTTCTCACAATATTTATGCTACATTCTACATGTTGGACTTAAGATTTATTAAAAGAATATGTGAAAACAACGTTTATATTTTAAATTTTAATTGGGAGTAACAACTCCAGTGGAAGGTGGGAATATGCATACATATAAACACACAAACCACATACATTCATGCACACAGTGTGACGGATTGTGCTTTCTAGCAGTAGTTTGCTGGCAGAAAGAAGTGTGACTCCCCACCCTTGTAACTGTTTAATCCATTTTAAAAACATATATACATAACACATAAATACAGACAACAAGGTGGCAATAGTCAAACGGAAACAGGGAGTGGAGGAGGGCAAAAAGAGGGAAATAAGGACAAAAAGAGACTTAACTTGGCGCAGAGGATGCACGATGTGGTGTGTAGATAGCATTATATTGAGTTTACTTGAAACCTGTGTGGTTTGGTGAGCCATGCCATCCCAATAAATTAAAAACATTTTTAAAACTTTGTATATCGCAATAGAAAATAAAGTGCATTTAAAAAATTTATTGAACATAATAGTTAAAAATTGTTTATTTGTTTTAAAAAAAGGGGGGGAGAGAACATAAATATATGTGGGACTCCCATCAGAATGAAATAATGTTTGCATCAATTCTAGAGGAAAAATTTCTAAGTCAGATCTGGAGTGAGGACTGCTCTCACAGCAGAAAAATCTATGCGAGGCCCCCTTCCCAAATTCTCTCCACCACACCTGAAGCATGTGTTCCCTTCCGTGTTTGAAGGAAAGTTTATAAAACCTGGGCTAGAATGCTCACTTACTGACCCTAAACTCTCCTCTATGTTAGAGAACAATATTTTCATGTGGTTATTTCTTCTTAAAAAAAAAGAAATATATGCACAATGTCTAGATCATCCTGACACAGCAGCCTGGCAGGGCAATTCGTTTCTAAACATGCCTGGTGATTTTTCTTCTGCACAGGAGTAAAACAGGCCGGTTCAAGGACTTCTGGACTTCACAGTAGCAACAGAATGTCACCTACTTGCATGTCACTTTTGTTGCTTTTAATTCATGCTTTTAAACACTTTTGAGAAAAGCCCTTCCTTCATGAATCTCTGGTTTGAAAATATATCTACAGCCTATATCTTTTTTTACTAGTTATTATTTAACCTTAGCAGACATTATAGAGAATGGGATATTTTATATAATATATTTACCAGTGATTTCTGTTGGTCAACTTTATGTCTTCTATTGCATATGCAGCATTAGGTTAAAAAATGAAATCACCGTATAGCCAATCTCCTTTGATTATTTGAAATGAAACATCCTTTGAGGAGGCTGACACACACACAGTCTCTGTTGATGATTACATGGATCATCTTTCTTAAGTGGACAAGGGATATTATAGACTGTAGTATGAATACAGAATATCAGCATGTT
Source organism: Rhynchonycteris naso (assembly GCA_037038555.1). Lineage (NCBI taxonomy): Eukaryota > Metazoa > Chordata > Mammalia > Chiroptera > Emballonuridae > Rhynchonycteris > Rhynchonycteris naso. The sequence continues at coordinate 150,961,109 of CM072997.1, forward strand.
CACTTCCTTCACTATATGTCAGGATTTCCTATGTGATTTTATATTATTTCTTCTCCACCTTTTGCTCTGAAACAGATGCAGTTGAAGCAACCATTTCTTCAGGTATGGTGCAGCATCTTAGATGCCAGGGCTATATATATATATAGGCTATATATATATATATATATATATATATATATATATATATATATTTGAGAAAGTGGAAAGAGAGACACACAGACAGAAACATCAACTCATTTTTAGCTGTGCATCCATTGATTGCTTCTCATACGGATCTTGACTGTGGATTGAACCAGCGAACTCTGGATCAAGCTAGGGATCGCAAGAACCAGCCAGCAAGTCCAGGAATCCAGCTGGCAACTTCAGGCCTGGAACCAGTGACCTCAGCACTCTAGGTGGAAGTTCCATCCACTGTCCCACCACTGGCAGGGTATTTTGATTGTATAATTCAACACATAGCTTTTAGCCAAAGACATTCTAAAGAGAACTTATACAAGATGCACCTATTCCTTACTCTCTGAAATATTTTTTATCAGGGGTCGGGAACCTATGGCTTGTGAGCCAAATGTGGCTCTTTCGATGGCTGCATCTGGCTCTCAGACAAATCTTTAAAATATATGTAATAATATTAAAAATATAAAATATTCTTATGTATTACAATCCATTCATTTCCTACCACTCATGTTCATGGTTGCGAGTGGCTGGAGCCAATCACAGCTGTCTTCCAGGACAATACCAAATTTTTATTGGATAATGTGTAACATATACGGGTCATTGTGAGGTCAGGAAGTAAACTTCACTCCTTTTAATCAAGTAGTCAGCTAGCTAATTGCAGAAACCCTATTGACAAAGAAGATGGCTAAAAGAAAAAAAGATGAGGAGTATTGTACTTTTCAGCAGGAATGGACAGAGGAATTCGCCGTTGTGGAGAAAGCAGGTTCTGCAGTGTGTCTAATATGCAATGATAAAATTGCATTGATGAAACAGTCAAATATAAAGTGGCACTTCGACACACGCCATACTACATTTACATTGAAATATCCAGCGGGGACAGCAGGAAGAAAGCATGTCAAGAGCTACTGTGCAGAGCGCAAGCTAGTCAGCAGCAACTCCGTGTTTGGACCCAACAAGGTGACTGGAATTTGGCTAGCTTTGCTGGTGTTTTAGCAATTGTGAGAAACAGAAAGCCATTCACAGATGGGGAGTATGCCAAAACATTCATGCTTGATGTTGCCAATGAACTTTTTGACGACTTTTCGGATAAAGACAAGATAATCTTACGAATAAAAGACATGCCTCTGTTGACAAGAACTGTTCACAATAGTACCATCATGATGGCAAATCAAATTGAGGCAACACAAGTGAAGGATATAAATGCAGCACCATTCTTTTCTCTCGCTTTGAACGAGTCGACAGACGTAGCCATTTATCCCAGTTCAGTGTGATTGTAAGGTATGCTGTCGGTGACATGCTACATGAGGAAAGTCTTTGCCTATGAAAGAGATAACAAGAGGGAGAATTTATTCAAGTCTTTCACTGAGTTCACTAAAGAAAAAAATATACCAATGGATAAACTTATTTTGGTGTGTACTGATGGTGCTCCATGCGTGGTGGTGAAAAACAGAGGATTTGTAGTGCTTCTTCATGAACATGAAAAGAAACCCATCCTAAGTTTTCACTGCATCCTACATCAGGAGGTGCTTTGTGCTCAGATGTGTGGCGAGCAGCTTGGTGAGGTGATGTCGTTGGTCATTTGGGTGGTCAACTTTATTGTTGCCCAAGCTTTAAATAACTGCCAGTTTAAAACACTACTGGATAAATTTGGGAATAATTATCCTGGTCTGCTTCTGCACAGCAATGTGCATTGGTTGTCAAGAGAGAAGGTGTTCAGCTGTTTCACAGCTTGTCTGAGCAAAATTTGGACTTTTCTTGAAATGAAAAATGTCGAGCATTCTGAGTTAGCTAACACTAAGTGGCTCCTGAAGTTCTACTATCTCATGGACATGACTGAACATCTTAACCAGCTCAATGTGAAAATGCAAGGCATTGGAAATACAGTTTTATCCCTTCAACAAGTAGTGTTTGTATTTGAAAATAAGCTGGAACTCTTAATCACCGACATTGAAACAGGTCATTCACTATACTTTGAAAGACTGGGAGAGCTTAAAGATGCATGCACAGCAAGTGACCCTGCTCAACATCTTGATCTCCAGCAGCTAGCGGGCTTCACATCTAATCTCCTGCAGTCATTCAAAGTGCACTTTGGAGAATTTTGTGAGTGCACTTGTCTTTTTAAGTTCATCACCTATTCACACAAATGTGCAGTGGACAGCACTGACTTGGGTTACATCCCCGGTTTCTCCGTCAAAGATTTTGAGCTACAAGCTGCTGATCTGACGGCCTCAGACATGTGGGTGAATAAGTTCAAGTCACTGAATGAAGATTTGGTAAGACTTGTATCACAGCAAGCAGAGTTGACAAGCAAACACAAGTGGGGAGAAATGAAAAATCTTCAACCCACAGACCAGCTGATTGTCAAAACTTGGAATGCGCTTCCCATCACATACCGCACACTGCAGTGTGTGAGTATTGCTGTACTGACAATGTTTGGCTCTACGTATGCATGTGAGCAGTCTTTCTCACATCTAAATAACCATAAGACCAACCTATGATCACGTTTAACAGATGGAAGTCTCAATGCCTGCATGAAGCTTAGCCTCACCACGTATCAACCAGACTACAAAGCCATCAGCAAAACCACACAGCACCAGAAGTTGCATTAATGGTAAGAAGTATTTTATTCATCATTGGTTAGCAACAGCATAACAATGTTACTAAAAGAATTCAGAGACTTATTGTACTTTAAGTGTTGGTCTTACATAAAATGCACACATTTACTTGTATTTAGTGTTAAACATGTTGCATGGCTCTCACGGAATTACATTTTAAAATATGTGGCGTTCATGGCTCTCTCAGCCAAAAAGTTTCCCGACCCCTGTTATATATATATTCCAGAGGAATGAAATTTGGAAGCTTCCCTAAAAAAGCAAATTTTAACAAAGGGCACTGCTGCATATATGAGAACAAGGGAGGGTGAATCTTCTACCATGACGAAAGGTTTCCTACAGTATTCTCCTAACTGAGTGGGGAAAAATGAAATAGATGTATTTGACTTGCTTTTACCAATTTATAGCCCTATTAGTTAATCCTAAATTAATTAATAAATAGCATTGCAATTTAAAAAATTGTTTAAACTCTTACATGTTAAACATTTTCTATCTCTCCCTCCCCTTTTACCTTAATGAACAGTATAAGTACTTTAAAAAATGATAGCTAGCTTCCTGAATCAAATAATATTTATTGGGGTTAAATATCAGGCATATTTTTTATCATTTTAAAATTCAACTAAACATTTGAACCAAAGTTTTCCATTTTCAATTTTTGGATCAATAAAGTCATTTTTATAATGAAATTTATGTAAGTAAATTATTGTGACTACAGATTTTCTATTTGGTCCAACACGTAAGCAAACTTCAAATTAGCTGTTTTATTTTTAGACATATATAATCTTATAAACCAATGGCACCCCAACAAATTTAATTAAAAAAAACATATTTGGCCTTGGTAATGAAGCTCATTTAGTTGGAGTATTATTGGGATATGCCAAGGTTGTGGGTTCAATCCTTGGTCAGGGCACATACAAGAATCAACCAATGAATGCATAAATGGTGGAACAACAAATTGATGTTTCTCTCTCTCTCTCTTTTTCTCTCTCTCTTTTTCTCTCTCTCTCTTTCTCTTTCTCTCTCTTTCTCCCTCTTTCTAAAATCAATCAATAAATAAACAAGGTTTAAGTATATGATAATTTTAATTGTAAGACTATAGCATGTGTTTCTAAATCTATACACATTTTCTAAGTAAAATTAATGTTGAAACTTGACCTCGAAGGCTTCTAGAGAGTACTGATCTGTCTTGGAGGCATTGTTGAGATATCTCTAAGACAAAATCTTCAGCTGAACAAACAAATAAAAATAAAACAAAAAGATGCAAAGCCTTCACTGAAACTTAAGTTTCAAAGAGCCTTAAAGAATAGTCACAGTTGCATAAAATGCAGGTTTCACTTTCCTTTCCACTTGGATGAGAATAACAACACCAGCAATATATTCTCATTTAATAATGATATATTACAAAAGTAATTTCCAAATTGTAGAAAATTTAGAAAATGGATAAAAGCATTAAGAAAAAAATTAAAATTGCCTCCAATCCATCATTTACTTATATTATGCATTCTATATCTGCTTCTAGTGGCATTTTTGTTTCATTTTAAATATATATTTATTGAATTTCTTGGGGTGAATGGTTAATAAAATTATACAGGTTTCGGGTGCACAATGCTACAATAAATCATCTGTGTATTGCATTGTGTGTTCACTACAAGTCAGGTCTCCCTCCATCACCACCTATCCCCACTCTACCACCCTTCTCCACCTCACTCCACCCGCTTTTCCTCCCTGCATTCCTCACACTGTTGTCTGCGGCTATAAATTTTCTTCGTTAATTCCTTAACCTTTCTGTGTCCAATGGTTTTCTATGCATTATTTCCTCAGAATTCTTTCACTAAAATTATTATGGGAACATTTTTCATTACACTGAAAACTAGATAACTGATTGTTGAATTTCAAAAATAATGATAGACATAGATAGAGATAGAAATAGAGAGAAATGAGAGAAACAGTGGATTAAGGGAACTACTTCATTAAGTAATAGATTTTGCTTTGTGTGTGTGTGTGTGTGTGTGTGTGTGTGTGTGTGTGTGTCTGTTCTGTGCATATGTGTGTGATATTTAAGAGATGTGTCACATTCAAGACATTCATTGTTTAGATCTTTTATTTTTGTTGGCATATCAAAATTCACTCAAAAATAAACTTAGAACTGTAAATGTCAGTCACCTACAGTAAAAGAGAATACTTTATAAAGGGGTATTCCATAGTAATTCATTTTACTATTATAAAATATCACATCTAAATTCAAAATGCAATATGAAATATATTCTGGTATTGTTACATCCATGAAGTCCTTTGTGCACATGGAATCCATGTCTGTTCCTCATTTGACCACCTCTAGTTGTTTGTTCTTCACTCCCCATAATACCTTTTAAACTATAGAAAACAAGCTATGGAATTTTCTCAAAAGCTAAAACTGAACTGCTTACTATAAAAACCAAAATGAACTTTTAATATTAATTTTATATCCATACAAATAAATGTCTTCAATACTGACATTTATTTTGATGACTAATAATTTAAAAAATAACATTACTGTTGAAAAATTAAATTCTACAACTCAGTGTCAATATAGTTGAATTTAATGGATCCACTATTTTTATCTCCTTATCTAGCTTTGCTCTAGTTATTTTCTTTCTTTCTTTTTATGCCATCACTATTTCTTCCATCCTTGTCCATGCCTGCTTACTATTTTATCTTCATTTTTCCCATATTCTTTTTTTCTCCATTTTTTAGACATTTTTCAGTAAACTTATTGGAATTTATTGAAATGTATTGAGTGATAACTATACATGCACAGCTGTTGTATTCCACCGCAACCTGAATTATGTGTTTATTTTATGAGTTACAGAGATGATTTTGATATCAGGAATGGTGCTACTCACTTACTAAAGTCTATTATAAAATCAGCTTCCTTCATATAGACAGAACAAGTGAACTGAAAATTCCACCAACCTTAGAGAACCCTCAAGGTGTTAATGTTTGACAGTCTATGTTCTGTACAGGCAGCCTAGCCAAGCAATAAAAGCCTTAAATGCATTAGGGACCACCAGTTCCTGCTTTGTAAAGTATTCATGAGTGGAATTACGACAACCTGCTACCTTGGTATGATTTTCAGTTGCCTCAAGCTCTCTGCATTCAGTTTGCTACCTTTAACATTGATCTATTCTTTAAATTGTAGCTATATACTTTATGTTTGAACCTAAAATTGAAGTTGGAAAAAAAAGGTACCCTAATGACTCCACCTCTAAATTGATAGGTTGTGTTGCAGCCCTTTGCACTAATCAAGGTGACCACTGAAGGGTCCATTTGGAAAATAAGGTCTGGGACTTGAGTTGTGAAAACTATGACAGGAGGTTGTGGGGAAAGAAGAAAGAAAATGTGTGGCTTTGACACTAAAGATGGCTCTTCAATTACAGAAGGAGATCAGAGGGGCTTGCTAAAAATGGCCACAAGCTCTTTATATTTCATATTGGCTCATTTAATACATTCAGCCAGAAATGACCAAATCCATTATTTTTTCTGCTCTTATGGGACTTACTAAGATGCCTCACTGAGTTTTATTTCCATCACTGTTTCCAACTCACTTGCTTTACTGCCAGGTAGCTTTTTATTCTCTGCTCCATCCCCAGTATAGTCTGGAATATGTTTATGTCTTTCTGCTTAATAGTAATTTTCTGCATCTTCTGTTCCATTTGTAGCTTCGTACAATAGTGAGAAGCTCCCAAAAGGTGATTTCTCTTGTTTTATTTTTAACTCTTGCTTTTGCTTCTCTCATCCTTTTTTGCAGAAGAGAGTATCCTTCGGTTATTCAGAATAAAGAGAAAATGTATAATTACGAATGAAATACCAATAGGAAATTACAATTATACCTTCCAGACACTGAAAGGAGAAGCAGAGTGTAACACAACAAGGCTGACAATGTGGGTGCCCAGCCTTTCAGGCATTGGGGCTCTTTTCTCTAGCTATTTTTACTTAGAAACAAAAGGTATTTCAGAGAATTAAAAAGAGAAAGGGGACTGAATGATGCTTCAATCTGCATTTCTGTTCACATAATATTCTTGTTCAATTGACTAGAGAAAGGTTCTTTTTATGTTGTTGTTACAAATGGGAACACCTGTTTAAAAAAAAGTTAAATCAAATCTTATTCAAAATTACTATTTTGCTCAAACTTGTCTCCAATAACCAAGGAAATAAATTCTGAAATCTCATAGTTGTTTTTTTTTATATATGCACTAAATAAATTGAAGTGGCTTGGCATGGTATGAAAGAACATTGTTTCAAGAGTCAGAAGATTTAAGCTATAATCTAAACTCTGTTATTAACTCTGTGATATTAAGTAAATCATTTAAAGTTCTTGATTTTCTTTTTTTTTTTCAAAACTAGGAGTTCACATTAGATTATCAATTTAAAAAACATCCAAACCTGTAAGAATTTTTATGTGTTTATTTGAGTCAAACTGTCAACAATTACCTGGAAGCAAAGTCTCCACGGCCTGAGAAAATGCTATGGAAAATGACAGTTTCACTACTTACTGATATACTAGACTGAAGGGGGAAGATTTAAGAGGGTTACACAAAATTGGCTGGTAATAGATTAGGAAGGTTAGAGAAAGCAAAGCAGGAAATCTCTGGGATTAGATAAAAAGTAAAAATGTATACAGTGCAACGTCTTTTATATAGGCAGGAATAAGATTGTTAACAGTTAATTAACATGATATTTATAACAATGAGGGGTTTGTTGGTTTTTTGCTCTGGTGGGATGCCTGCCCTTCCATTTCAAAGACAACAGGCAAGGAGTGACATCAGAGAAATGGCACCGTGAGGAGTGCTCCTAATACCTCTCCCTGAAATTTCAACAACTAGAGACAGAAAAACAATCTTAGGAGCATCTGAAATACACATACGTCAAAGAAAGGTAGGATTGGGTGAAAAGGTGGCTGAATATATAACCCACTGTGAAGGAAATAAGATGGAGAACCTAGTATTCCGCTTTCCTCACTGACCTGAGCAATGGCTGCTTTCACTTGGAACTGAGAGAAAGTGAGGGCTAGGGGCGTGAAAAAAGCTGAGCTAGGGCAGAGACGTTCAAGCTGAAGAGAGAGTGGGCCAACGGCTCAGCCCATGCAGAGCTAACACCAGCAGCAGACCCCAGCAAACGGGGGCAAGCAGTTGCCTTGTTTACTTCTGGTATCCTGGTCGGCGACCGCGGGCAGTGTGCGAGTGGATCCACCCGGTACTTTGGGTGTGGGCACCCATGTTCCCAGACGAAGTGGCTGGGTCGAAGACTGTTGTTAGTGACCCTCTGTGTGGGCTGTGACTAGAGTTTCTGAATAATCCTGGCTTCTCAAACAACAGTGCACTGGAAGTGCACGAAAGCCAGCTTCCCTACACCCAGACCTGTTTGGGTGCGGCACCCTGCCAACCATACAGGCTAACAAAGCACACTCCTGGGGAAGAGAACTGTGGAACTGGTGGGAGGAAGGGTGCACAGGCAGCTTGCAGACAGCCTTTGGAGAGCAGACCTGTGGAGTTCTGGGGCATACTAGACATGCTGGGAGGCTTATGCCTAGAGGTTGACCTGAAAGACAATCAGCCTCCAGCCCTGATTGATTATGCTGGTGACTCTGGCTGGCAAAGCCTTACTCAGAACCCTGCATTGAGTGAGGATAAAGGGGGGATTTGGCAGCTCTTAGAGCTTCTTGCTCTCCAGGAAGAGGCTGGGGCAACTCACAGCTGGATCCCAGGTTGCTGGTTCAGGAAGAAGAGATTTGGGGAGAAGCTCTGGGAAAATGGACTCTCCCATTGTAAGAGCCTGCAAGCACTAACAAGTCCTGCCTGCCAATGGGACTGAAGCCTAGTTTATGTCATCACCATAGTGACACAACAGTAAATCTTTTCCTAAGAGTGCCACAGGGGCAGAACCTGGGGTACAGCGCCACCAGCCACAGAGAGAGAAAAAATAAAAGAAAGAAGATAACTTCTCAAAATCAGAAAAAATCCACAGTCTTTATAATTTTTTCTATTTTTTTCTCTTGTATCTTTTATCTTTCTTTTTATCTTTCTTGTTTTCTTCCACCTTGGTCATTTTATCCTCTTTCCATTTTGAATGTTATTACCCATAGGTGTTACTTTTTTCATTCTTTTTTTTCCCTTAGTGTTACATTCCAAAAAATTTAACTCAAATTTTCTTTTCTCTTTCTCTTTGTTTGTTCTTTTCTCTTTCACTTTTTCTCTCATTTGAATCTCACCCACAAAAAAATTATTTTATTCTGAATTCAAATTATTTCTTTGTAACATTTTGTGTGCTTTTTACTTTGCTTTTTATATCTTTAGCATTTCCCCCAACTCAGGCTCCCCATTCTATACTTTTTGTGCCACTTAATACACTAGAATTTTCATTTTTCACTGTATTCTTTTTCTTTTTTTCTTTTTCTTTTTTTTTCTTTTACACTATTTCTCTTATTTGACCATCATTTACAAACAAATTATCTTATTATTGATCCAAATTTTTTATTGTGGCATTTTTTGGGTTTTTCCCTCATTTATTGCCTCTTTGTCACTACCCCCTAAACCAGGCCCTTCATTCTACGTATTTTTGTTCCACTTAGCACAACAGAATTTTCAGTTCTTCACTGCATTTTCTCAAAAAAAAATTTTTTAATCAACTCATTACTGTTATTAACAATACCACTCTCATATGCCATTAAAGAAAAAGAAATAGAATATCATGGATACAAAAGACAGTGATGTAGCTCAGATAGAGGAGGAAAAATCTATAGAAAAAATTTTCAAAAGCTTAGACACCTTGGAGTTAAATGACAGAGAATTTAAAATTGAAGTTCTAGAAATACTCAGGTATATACAAGAAAGCACATAAAGACAATATAGGGAGGTTAAAAACAATTCAAGGAACAGAAAGAATACTTCACTAAGGAAATTGGAACTATGAAAACAAATCAAACAGAGATGAAAAACTCAATTCATGAACTGAAAAATGAGATAACAAGCTTAACCAATAGAACTGGCCAGATAGAGGAGAGAATTAGTGACATAGAAGACAGGCAAGTAGAGGTACTACAGAGAGAAGAGGAGAGAGACTAACAAATTAAAAAAAAATGAGAAAGCCCTACAGGAATTATCTGACTCCATCAGAAAGAGCAATATAAGAATAATGAGTATATCTGAAGGAGAAGAGAGAGAAAACGGAATGGAGAACATATTCAAATAAATAATAGATGAGAACTTCCCAAGCCTGTGGAAAGAATTAAAGTCTCAAATTCAAGATGCAAACAGAACACTTAGTTATCTTAACTATAACAAACCTACTCCAAGGCACATCATAATGAAATTGGCACAAACCAATGACAAAGAAAAAATTCTCAAGGCAGCCAGGGAAAAGAAGAATACAACATATAAAGGAAGGCTCATTAGATTATCAACAGATTTCTCAGCAGAAACTCTACAAGCTAGAAGAGAGTGGGCCCCAATATTTAAAGTTCTGAAAGAGAGGAACTTCCAGCCAAGAATACTATACCCATCAAAGCTATCCTTCAAATATGAAGGAGAAATAAAAATATTCACAGATACAGAAAAGATGAGGAAATTTATCACCAGTAAAACTCCACTTCAGAAAATACTAAAGGGGCTTTTCAGACCAGACACAAAGAACAAAACAAAGCAAAATCACAAGTTAAAGCTCTATCAACAACACAATAAAATCAAATTTAATTTGTGACAACAAAAACAAAAAAGGGGAGAGGACAAAGATTAACAATAGCAAAGGAGGATGGAGTGCAGAATCACTCATGAGATAATGTACTACAATAAAAATGATATGTATGCTTTCCATTACTTAATGGTAATCATCCCTGAAAATACCAACACAGAACATGGCTTGAAAAAATAAGAAACAGCGGAAAGAAGTATGGATTACAACCAAACAAAACAAATGATAAAAAAGTAGAAGAGGAGAACCAAACAAGATACAAAACTATTAGAAAGCAATATATAAAATAGCAATAGGAAACCCTCAAATGTCAATAATTACACTAAACATAAATTAATTGAACTCACCAATAAAAAGACACAAAGTAGCAGAATGGATTAAAAAAGAAAATCCAACTGTATGCTGCCTACAAGAAACACATCTAAGCTACAAAGATAAAAACAAATTCAAAGTGAAAGGTCGGAAAACAATACTCTAAGCAAATAACATCCAAAAAAAAAGCAGGTGTAGAAATATTTATATCTAACTTTGCTGACTACAAGACAGCAAAGGTAATCAGAGACAAACATGGTCATTTCATAATGATAAAGGGGACACTGAATCAAGAAGACATAACATTTCTTAATATATATGCACCAAACCAAGGAGCACCAAAATATATAAGACAGCTACTGGTTGACCTAAAAACAAAAACGGACAAGAATACAATCATACTTGGAGACCTCAATACACTGTTACCGGCTCTATATAGTTCATTCAAACAGAAAATCAATAAAGATATATTGGCCTTAAATGAAACACTAGAACAATTTGATATGATAGACATCTACAGGATATTTTATCCCAAAGTGCCAGAGTATACATTTTTCTCTAGTGTACATGGAACATTCTCAAAAATTATATTTTGGGCCACAAAAATAACATCAATAAATTCAGAAATATTGAAATTATACCAAGTATATTTTCTGGACATAAAGCCTTGAAACTAGAATTCAATTGCAAAAAGAGGTAAACAAACCCACAAAAATGTGGAAACTAAACCACATACTTTTCAAAAATGAGTGGGTCAAAGAAGAAATAAGCGCAGAGATCAAAAGATACATACAGGCAAACAAAAATAACAATTAAACATATCAGAATCTCTGGGATGCAGCAAAAACAGTAATAAGAGGAAAGTTCATATCACTGCAGGCCTATATGAACAAATAAGAGAGAGCCCAAGTAAACCTCTTAACTTCACATCTTATGGAACTAGAGAAAGAACAAAGAAAACCAAAACCAGCAGAAGAAAGGAAATAATAAAAATCAGAGCAGATATAAATGAAATAGAGAACAGAAAAACTATACAAAAAATTAATAAAACTAGGAGCTGGTTCTTTGAAAAGATCAACAAAGTTGACAAACCCTTGGCAAGACTCACCAAGGAAAAAAGAGAAAGGATTCATATAAACAAAATCCAAAATGAAAGAGGATAAATCACCACAGATATCATAGACATACAAAGAATTGTTGTAGAATACTATGAAAAACTATATGCCACCAAATTAAACAATATAAAAGAAATGGATAAATTTCTAGAACAATAAAATCTTTCAAAACTGAGTCATGAAGACACAGAAAGCCTAAACAGACCCATAAGCAGGGAGGAAATAGAAACAACTATTAAAAACCTCCCCCAAAATAGAAGTCCAGGGCCAGATGGCTATCTATACTAGTGAATTCTATCAAACATTCAAAGAAGACGTGGTTCCTATTCTACTCGAAGTCTTCCAAAAAATTGAAGAAGAAGCAATACTGCCAAACACATTTTATGAGGCCAACATAAATCTCATTTAAAAAACCTGGCAAGGACAACACAAAAAAAGAAATCTACAGACCAATATTTCTAATGAATACAGATGCTAAAATACTAAACAAAATACTAGCAAATCGAATACAACAACACATTAAAAAAATAATTCATCTTGATTAAGTGTGATTCATCACAGAATCGCAAGGATGGTTCAACATACGTAAAACGGTTAACATAATACATCATATCAACAAAACAAAGAACAAAAATCATATGATCTTATCAATAGATGCAAAAAAGGCATTCAATAAAATACAACATCATTTTATTTTTAAAACACTTAACAAAATGGGTATAGAAGAAAAATATCTCAACATAATAAAGGCCATCTATGATAAACCATCAACTAACATAATATTAAATGGAATAAAGATGAAGACTTTTCCCTAAAATTGGGAACAAAACAAGGTTGTCCACTCTCTCCACTCTTATTCAACATAGTGTGGAAATTCTAGCCAGAGCAATCAGACAAGAGAAAGAAATAAAAGGCATTCATATTGGGAAAGAAGAAGTAAAGGTTTTACTTTTTGCAGATGATATGCTCCTATATATCGAAAACCCCAAAGACTCCACAAAAAGACTATTAGAAACAATAAACCAATACAGTAAGGTCACAAGATACAAAATTAATATACAAAAGTCCATTGCCTTCCTATATGCCAACAATGAAACATCAGAAAACGAGCTCAAAAAAAACAATCCCTTTCATGGTTGTAACAAAATAATAAAATACCGAGGAATAAACATACAAAGAATGTAAAGGACCTATATAATGAAAACTACAAAGCATTGTTAAGGAAAATAAAAAAAGATATAATTAAATGGGAAAATATTGCTTGTTCTTGTATAGGAAGAATAAATATAGTCAAAATGACTATATTACCTAAAGCAATATACAAATTTAATGCGATTTCCATCAAAATTCCAATGTCATTTTTTAAAGAAATGTAATAAAAAATCATCAGGTTTATATGGAACTATAAAAAACTCGAATAGCCAGAGCAATTCTAAGGAAAAAGAACGAAGCTGGGGACATTACAATACTTGACTTCAAATTATATAGAGCCACGATAATCAAAACAGCATGGCACTGGCAGAAAAATAGAAACTCAGACCAATGGAACAGAATCGAAAGCCCAGAAATAAAATCACATGTATATGGTCAAATAATTTTTGATAAAGGGGCCAACAACACACAATGGAGAAAAGAAAGCCTCTTCAACAAACGGTGCTGGGAAAACTGGAAAGCCACATGCAAAAGAATGAAACTCGACTACAGTTTGTCCCCTTGTACTAAAATTAATTCAAAATGGATCAAAGACCTAAATATAAGACCTGAAATAATAAATTACATAGAAGAAAACATAGGAACTAAATTCATGGACCTTGGTTATAAAGAGCACTTTATGAATTAAACTCCAAAGGCAAGGGAAGTGAAGGCAAAGATAAATGAATAGGAATCCCATTCGACTAAGAAGCTTTTGCACAGCAAGAGAAACTGACAACAAAACAAACAGACAGCAAACTAAATGGGAGATGATATTTTTAAACAACAGCTCAGATAAGGGGCTGATATTCAAAATATATAAAAAAATTCACAAAACTCAGTTACAAACAAGCAAACAACCCAATTAAAAAAAAAATGAGAAGAGGACATGAACAGACACTTCTCTCGGGAAGAAATACAAATGGCCAACAGATATACAAAAGATGCTCATCTTCATTAGCTATTAGAGAAATGCAAATCAAAACTACAATGAGATAGCACCTCACACCTGTTAGATTAGCTATTATCAACAAGACAGGTAATAACAAATGTTGGAGAGTCTGTGGAGAAAAAGGAACCCCCATCCACTGTTGGTGGGAATGTAAAGTAGTACAACCATTATGGAAGAAAGTATGGTGGTTCCTCAAAAAATTAAAAATAGAGCTACCATATGATCCAGCAATCCCTCTACTGGGAATATACCCCCAAAACTCAAAAACACTGTTGCATAAAGACACATGCAGCCCCATGTTTACTGCAGCATTGTTCACAGTGGCCAAGACATGAAACAACCAAATAGCCCTTCAATAGATGACTGGATAAAGAAGATGTGGTACATATATACTATGGAATACTACTCAGCCATAAGAAATGATAACATTGAATCATTTACAACAACATGAATGGACCTCGACAACATATTAAGTGAAATAAGTAAATCAGAAAAAACTAAGAACTATGTGATTCCATACATAGGTGGGACATAAAAATGAGACTCAGGGACATGGACAAGAGTGTGGTGGTTACCGGGTGAGGAGGAGAAAGGTGGAGATGAGGGGAGGGGAGGGGCACAAAGGAAACCAGATAGAAGGTGACAGAAGACTATATGACTTTGGGTGATGGGTATGCAACATAATCAAATGTCAAAATAACTTGGACATGTTTTCTCTGAACCTATGTATCCTGATGTCACCCCATTAATATTAATAAAACAATAGAAAAATAACAAAGACAACAGGCAGGTTGATTAAGGTAAGCATTGACCTTTAACAGAGAAAAATACCTCCCTGGGATAGACTAGCATGGACTGCTTTTAGTTAGAAAGTTTATTAACTTCAAAACCCCTGTGTGGTCACCTTAGGTCTCCAGAGTTTGCAAGGCCATCATGTGAGCTTCCCTTGAGTTTGTCAGGTTCACCATGTGGCTCCTTTTTTGTCCACGAGATAAGCTATAATATTCTTCCACTAGAAATAAAGAAAACATTTTCTCTTCTTTCACCTTTTTAATTAAAAAACCTTATCTGTGAAACAGAAACTGTACCCAGGTCTGTTGTTGGGAAGCCACTCTCATCCCCGCTGAGAAGAAGGTATGCTGAGAAGGATGTTTGACCTGCAGACTTTCATCACAGGACTTATTTTTTTGACTGTTTATTCGCTTTTTTTATATTTTTGTTGACCTAAACAAATTAAAATAGAGACTATGATTGCCACAGAAATTTTAAAAGGATAGGTGTAAATTACTGTCGGTCAAATAAGTTTGTAAATAAGATATATATATGTTTGCTCGCTTATAGTTTGCATTGCCTGTGGGGAACAGGCTATAAGCAGGCAGGGTCGTTATATCCTAAGGCTTAGTTTTAAGACTAAGCCTTTTCCGCACTTTTAATACTAAGATCTTTTTTAAAACTAAACTTTTCCCCACACCCTTGACTGTTACATGATGTGGGGTGGTTCACTCTTATGAGGAATCCAATTTATGCTTCAGATAAGTGACTTTGTATCAGAGACTTCCTTATTTGTATATTGGCTTAAAGGTTTTGATTTCTACACTATAAAATGTGGCAGACCAGGGGCTCTCTCTCTCTCTCTCTCTCTCTATCTCTCTCTTGTCCTGCTATTAGCATTGAAGAGGAGAAGCAACAAAGAAGGAGAAGCCAGTTTGTGCAAAGAGAAGGAGATGGGGAACAGAGGTGAACAAGGTTGGTGAGGTAGAAACCTTTGATTCTAGGGAACTCAGATAAGTCAGTGGCTTTGGGAGCCCTGAATGGAAAGGGAAGTATTTTCCCACTGTGTTTATTTTTTGCCCGCTGGGTGCAAGCTAGGATTAAAGGTAATATCCCACCAGTTCTTGGCTCTGTTGTTTCATTACCGTCTGTCCGAATCAAATTCGAACCTGCACGGGCAGCTGTGATGGTGGCCTTGGCTACTCGCCTTACAACTATCTAAAGTTATATTAAGCATCATCATCAAAGAAACACATTTTCAAACTCTTTTTTCAGACTCTTTGGACTGTTATCTGCTGTGGCTGATAACAGTCCAAAGACACTCACTGGTTCTTTGAAAATCTTCATACTTATCCCTGGTTCTCTACTGCTGAATGTGGTATGACTTCCTCTATGGAGTTGATAATAAGGAAGGAGGATGGAAATGAGAATTAAGTTAGTAATGATTTTAAAAAGAGGATACGCATTTTAATAAAGTAGTGATTGCTCACAAAACTATAAAATATGCTTTTTATAGGTATAAAAATAATTTAGCTATCTGTATCTCCTGTTCGGTAAATTGAGTATCAGCCACTCAAAAATCATCACAGGCAAGCAATATATGGTAGATTGATGACAGAGAAATGCTGATTCAATATGATAATTTTAAACACAATTTCAGAGTAATGGTGTCCTGAAAGTGAAGATAATTAAAATTTTAACATACCATTCATTCTGTGAAAAAAATGTATACAATATTTGCTTATTATGTCTATTTAATATTCTTCCTTTCCTCCCTCCCTCTACCCCCTATCTATTTTTCTCTCTTTGATCCTCCATTAAATAAAAAAGATTCAGGACAGATTTAAGTAGGATGGACATTGTAAGGCCAGTGGCTGTGGCCATGCGGGTTCACATTGGATTCGGGCAAATGGTAGAGAAACTGTGGAGCTGGAGGGTGGAGGGCCATTCCATTTATTAGAGTTTCACAGCTGCAAACAAGCAAGAAGTCAGAGAAAACTGCTTTTCTCTTTCTCAGGACTGACTAGCAAAACTGGTGTGGGGGGGACCCTTCTCCAACAAACAATAGCAAACCATGGCCCCTCCCAATGGTCACAGGCAATCTATAATTTACAATATGCCCCGAGGGCAAGCACCTGCAGCCTCACATAGACTATACACACATGGTGCTGCCCTGTCCATGTACCAATCAGGCAAAGTACAAGCGAGCAAGCCTAACACATTTATTTGCCCAACATTCCACCCCTGTAGGGTTGCTCACTTCACAACCTATACAACAGGTTACCTTTCCTGATGATCTCTGTGCAAGGAGTGAGGTACATTACATAAACAAACAGACTACAGCAACAGCACAAGTTATACAATTACAATAATTACAAAGGTGCCCTTCCTGATGTCTCCCTGAGTACTCTTCCCAAGGCACTAACTAGAGGCCCATCTCTAGCCCCCTATTCCATGGTAGGTGGGACGGCCTGTATAGGCTAAGGCCAGAGGTAGATTAAGTTCGGTTGAGGCCCCAGGCACAGAAGAAAATATTGGGCCCCTTACATTAGAAAAAAGTGTAAAGTTGGGGTTTTTCAGGCCCTTCAGAAGTTGGGGCTCAGTGTGTGCACCTCATGCACCCACCATTATATCCATCTCTGTCCAGGGCTGTGTCCATGAAAACTGTAAAGTGTCTTTGCTGCATCTCTGCAACTAAATGAGAGGGCTGCCACCGGAGCTACCCCACCCCACAACCCAGGCCTCCCATACTGTCCTAAACTGGCGTGTCCATCCAACAAGGGAGATGGTGCCACCCTCTGGTTGCAGTCCAAGAGCCCATTACACCATTCAATGATCAGTCCATGATAGACAACACAGCGTGTGCAAATCACCAAGGTAAAGATCTATTACAGGCAACAAGACATACAGTTCTTTATTAATAGACCTCAGTGCCTTTCCATAAGTGCTCTGCCCATTGCCACAACCCCATCCAAACCCCTCAGAAAGCTTAGAGGGCCTGGCAAGGTCAAACACATTCGAGTCCGGTGCCACCTTGATAATCCTCTTACTGCTGCTGCTGTTGCAAAAAAGCACCTATTACCTTCTAAAGCCAACAGCTGCTGCACATTAGAAGGGGACCAGTGGACTGGCATTTTACATGGAGCCTCTGGTCCCTGCTCATTTCTGTTAGATGGGTCCCACAGCCTTCACCCTATTCAGACTGGAACAATGGGTCTTAGGGAGGATCCTCCTCTCCTTTGGCTGTCTCCACTCCCCCAAATCTGCTACCATCTGTATAACCATATTGATGGTCTGCCTTCATAGGGGCCCAAGATAGCCACTAAAGATCCAAAAAGGGTTGATGGAGTGCTGCAGAGGATAAGATCCTTCATCCCTACCATAAACACTTTCTCATCTGGCCCACGGGACCTGGGGTTGAAAGCAGCATCTTTCATACTTAGTTCCTGAAGGACCTTTACTAGCTCACTATAGCATTGCCACGTACTCACTGCTCCTGGCAAGTCTCCAGCATTCTTCCAGGCTGTACAAATGATGGTCATCACCCATTCTAATAGGGTATGGTTTCCTGGGTTGTCATGGCAGTTCTGAAGATGCTGCCTTAAGGAGGAGTGTGGTAATGGTGGCCAATTTCTCCATCACTATTCCAGAGAGAATGATGCCATCCATCTTTATGTCCCAAAATCATATCAACCAGGCTACTATGGGCTTGGTGGGCTTCTGCCTGAATTTCACCCCCAACTTCATCAGCTCTGCCTGGGTGTAAGACCAGACCTCTGAGTGCTCCACTATATGTGGAAGGGGTTGTGGCTGCCCCTAAAGGACTCTTTGATGCTGGGTTTTTACCTTCTGGAAAACCACTGGCCAGGTTCTGCGTCTGCAGACAGCAGTTACAGCCCGAACCTCCTTCCCCTTGGAAGAGTCAGTAATGTCTGCTCCCACCAGTACAGAACCATTTCACAGGCACAGATGCCGCTCCTTCTTTGGTGACCATTTTGGTTCCTGCAGCTGCCTGCTCTTGGCCTGTACCTGAGATTCAAGCTCCTGAACCTGCAGTTGTGTCTACACCAACTCTTGATGCTAGTGTTCCGCTTCCAAGGAGAACTGGAGCTCACAGACATATAACTCCTTCTCCAAAGATCCCTCTAGTTCCAGGCACCAAGGTGTTCAGTCTGTAGCCTGACCCGCAGTTCTCAGACCTGCAGATCTTTCTCCAGTGACTGTTCCAGCTCATGCCATTGTTGCCCCTTGGTCTGCAGCTCACCCTGGAGATTTCAACCTCAGGCAGTTTCTTACACAGAACTCCTTGTTTCCTCTTGCAGGGTTGCAAAAAACACCCAGCCCAGAGCCCCCAAAAGGAGAGCCATGGAAAACCATATACTGGAGAGCAACAGCCACTCCTCTACCCTACCCCTCCATGGTGTTGATGGCTCCATACCAATCTGATCCACATCCTGCCACGTGCGCTATATGTTAGGCTGGTTCCCATTGGATTTAGGTAGATGGTAAAGGAACTGTGGAGCTAGAGGATGGTAGGCCATTTAATTCATTAGAGTTTTGCAATGTCAGATGAGCAAGCAGGCAGGGAAAACTGCTTTTCTCTCTCAGGACTGACTAGTAAAACAGGTGGAGGGGGGACCCTTCTCTTGCAAACAATAAAAAACAATGTCCCTTCCAAGTGGCAGCAGGGAATCAGCAATTTATAATCTGCTGCCCTGAGGGCAAGCAACTGTAGCCTGATATAGACTATAGATGCATGGCACTGCCCATATTCCTGCACCAATCAGGCAAAGTGCAATTGAGCAAGCCTAACACCCTTGTTTGTCTAACAGACATGCTGTTAACTTCCTCTCTTTAAAACATCTGACTTTCTCCCTTATCTCCTGCCTGCTCATTCTCGGCTACCTCTACTCCTCCCTCCCACCGCCCTCACTTTTGTTTCTTCTTCATTACACAGCTCTGGTTGGCCTCCTCCTGAAAACCTTATTTGACCACTTCATCCTGCTAAGATTTCATTCTGTGTGTTAGCACAGCATTCTGCGTTTACCATTTCAGTAAGCACTAAGCAGAAACATAAATATAATGGCTTCATTTGTAAAAATTGTGAAACTGAATTATTGTACAAAAATTGAATCTGCTTAATGGAACAGCTGATAACACAGATAACATTTCAGCGAAAAGCCTTCAACCTGGTTCATTTGCTTCTTCTACTTTCTTTTCCTATATCAGGCTTACTATTTTCAATTTGCTATGGTGTACTTGTAAATGTTTGTCTTGCTATCATCCAAAACTCTTTTATGGCAAAACAGAATCTTCACATTTTTGTTCCAATTTCCTTCAACCAATTTTTCTTTCACTCTCTGGCTTGTAAGCACAGAAGCTAGTGAACACAAATTCTACTTCATGGAGTTCTGGAACAGCGTCATTAAGACCATGCCCCTGACTCTTCCACTACTATAAACTGTTCTTCCTTTTCCAGCTGTACAATCACTCAACCATTCCTCTCCTGCTTAAAGATCTCCACATTATTTTGTTTCTTCTCTTCCTTTAAAACTCATTTTGCCTGACCAGGTGATGGCACAGTGGATAGAGCATCAGACTGTGATGCTGAGGACCAAGGTTCAAAACCCCGAGGTTGCCACCTTGAGCATGAGCTCATCCGGCCTGAGCATGGGGTCGCTGGTTTGAGTGTGGTATAATAGACACAACCTCATGGTCGATGACTTGAGCCCAAAGGTCACTGGCTTGAAGCCCAACTTTGCTGGCTTGAGCCCAAGGTCCCTAGCATGAACCCAAGGTCACTGGCTTAAGCAAGGAGGGGTCACTTGCTCTGCTGTAGCCCCCAGTCAAGGTACATATGAGAAATCAATCAATGAACAACTAAGGATCTGCAACAAAGAACTGATGCTTCTAATTTATCTCCCTTCCTGTCTGTCTGCCCCTATCTGTCCCTCTCTCTGTCTCTGTCATACACACACACACACACACACACACACACACACACACACACACTAAAAAAAACTCATTGAGAAGCTTTCAGCATTCTCACTCTATTAAAAAAAAATTATAAAATAGAAACACACACACATACAAGTACAGGTCCCAAAACTTCTATGATGATCAGGTGTCTGATATATTGGAAAACTGCATTGAAACCTTGCTGAAGCCTTTGCACATGAAAATAGAATAGCCATAAATGAAGAAAAATTATTTTGTTGAGTGGTTTAGGTATATACTTGTCTAGAGGATGAGATAAGGTAAATTAAAAAAAATATTTTTATATTTATATTTTCACTCTAACATGACTCATTATTTTCCCTTTTGAATTCACTGATAATTATAATATATATTCTCATGTTAATTCTGCCACCATATACACATAACAACTGAGAAAAAACATTCCTGCATGCTACTAGAAGGATTTTACTACTTTAAATTATGTGGGATTGCATAATGACTTCATTTCCAAGTATTTTAAGTTGTGTAATAAAATACACCTCAAATATAAATTAAATCCAGTCATAAAAAGGCATACATTACAAGAACCCTTTGACATTTTTAATAAACAAAAGATACATATTTGTCACAATTTTAACAAGTGGATGTTTAAAACCATCTATTTTTACACATATGCTAATTACCCTACTGTGAATAACCCATAATTGCATAAAAGGTATTTTGTAGATGTTAAATCTGTACAAATATACAATCAAACAAAGAATTTTCAAAACCCAATAACCAAAGCCAGAGATAGGGGAAATATCACAGTTCAATCACTTTAATAAATGAACAAAAATACATTTCCTGTAACCACTATAACAAAATGAGTTTTTTTATTGCATTTAATGAGGTTGTGACTGATATTATTAAAATTTAATGTGGGAAACTTCCTTTAATTTATAAATGTGAGGGTCCCTTCTGGTTATTAAAACACTGTTAAGAAGGTACGTTGGTCAATGTCTGTAGTGATAGTTTTGAAATTTATGAAGTAGTTATAAAAATATGGAGCAATGTTGAAACCAAACATCTACAATATCTATGAAAAATATTTTTGAGTACTTTTAATCTTTTCTTTAATATGTTGAAGTATTTTAAGTTAATTTAGCAATATGATTAGGTAAAAGAAAGAAAATACACATCTCTATTGAGCATACTCTGTGCTAATTTGTGTGTGCGTGTGTGTGAGAGAGAGAGAAAGACAGAGAGAGAGGGACAGATACGGACAGACAGACAGGAAGGAGAGAGATGAGAACCATCAGTTCTTCATTGTGGCTCCTTTGTCTTCTTAGTTATTCATTGATTGCTTTCTCATTTGTGCTTTGACTGGGTATTAGAGCAGAGCAAGTGACCCATTGCTTAAGCCAGTGACCTTGGGCTGAAGCCAGTGATGTTTGGCTTCAAGCCAGTGACCTTTGGGCTCAAGCCAGTGACATTGGGCTTCAAGCCAGCGACCTATGGGCTCAAGCCAGTGACCACAAGATTATGTCTATGATCCCACACTCAAGCCAACAACCCCATGCTCAAGCTGGTGAACTCATGCTTAAGTGAGCCCATGCTCACGCTGGCAACCTCAGGGTTTTGAACCTGGATCTTCTGCATCTCAGTCCAACAGTATCCACTGTGCCACTGCCTGGTCAGGCTTTGCTAAATGTTATCACTTAAAAACCACCACTAGTTGCCTGACCAGGCAGTGGAACAGTGGATAGAGCATCGGACTGGAATGAAGAAGACCCAGGTTCGAGACCCAAAGCTCACCAGCTTGAGCACGGGCCCATCTGGCTTAAGCAAAAGTTCGCCAGCTTGGACCCAAGGTCGCTGGCTCCAGCAAGGGGTTGCTCCGTCTGCTGAAGGCCCGCGGTCAAGGCACATGTGAAAAAGTAATCAATGAACAACTAAGGTGTCGCAACGGCAACAACAACAACAAAAAACTGATGATCGATGCTTCTCATCTCTCTCCGTTCCTGTCTGTCTGTCCCTGTCTATCCCTCTTTCTCTCTCTCTGTCCCTGTAAAAAAAAAGAAACAAATCACCGCTAGCATCTATCTTGTAGTCTATCTGTTTATCTAGCTAGCTAGCTATTTATCTATACATGTATATGGTTGACCTATTGTCTTATATCCATGAGATAGATATTATTTCCCAAAAGTTATAAATGAAGACATAGTAGAGAAAGTATATCATACTTTACCCAAGGCCACCAAAGCAAATTGGGATCTTGAACACACGTCAGTTGATTCCCTCCTGAGGAATCTTTCTCTGTGATGATGGCTTTATTTACAGTGATGACCACATTGTATTTCAATAGGCTTCCTAGTGCTGTCATGTCCAACAGACTATAGGATCTTAATTGCAAGGGTTATAACATAATAATTATTATTATTATATCCATATACACTAGCAACATGCCTGGTACATAGTAGGCCCAAAACAAATATGTGTTGAAATGAACTGAAACATTGCACCTGCGCTGGTTTAACTACATTATAATCCCAGGTATTTCAATGGTCTCCATTTTGCACAAACGGTACAACTGAAATGAGGACTGGTGTGAACTCTAATACTACCAAACCAGTTCTTTTTTTTCCCAATGTCGTCATTGTTAAATTAAACATCACCTGATGTTAACTCAATTCTCATGAGAACAAAGGAAACATTCACCTCATGACTTCTTTTGTTTTGGCAAGTGTTATTTCCATGTCCCTTTTTTCCACCAAAATATTTCTTTCCCCAACACTCAGGAAAATTTTATTTCTCCCATTTTCAAAACAATGGCAGTAACTGGTTCAGCTTGTTATAATTTCACATCTTCACTGTGAGCTAGTACACCTGACATTCTACACAAAGTTAATAAATTTTATTAGTTCGCAGTTGTAATTTTTATCATCCTAGTCATACATGTAAGAAAATGTTACAATTCACAGTGAATGTGGTTGACATGAATATAGACACCACAAAAGAGAGACATATATTTATACTTTTGGTTGCTTTGTGCCATAAGTTGTATCAGGACATACTGAGGAAAGTCCTCTTTTTAGAGTTCATTGTCCTGACTTGCACTTGAGTGGTCCCTGTAGGCCATGAATTAAAACTTGAGCATAAGTGAAAATGGTCAGCAAAGCCTGCCCCAGACCTTTGATTACAGCAGTCCTCGGTTCCCACCAGTCCCCAGTCTTCTACTGGATTTTGTACCAGTCAAAACAACAAAAAGATGCTGAATAATAAACATGCTTTTCTCCTTACATAAAAGTGAGACTATGAGACATGGGCAAGAGTGTGGTGGTTACAGGGTGGGGGGAGGGAGGGGTGGGTGAGAAAGGGAGAAGGGTAGGGGCACAGGGAAAACCAGATAGAAGGTGACAGAGGACAATTAGACTTTGGGTGATGGGTATGCAGCACAATTGAATGATAAGATAATCTGGAGATGTTTTCATTGTACATATGTACCCTGATTTATTGGTGTCACCCCATTAAAGTTAATAAAAATAAAAATAAAAAAACAAAAAAACCCATGCTTTTCTTCTTTTCCCCTGAACCAACAGACCCCATTCTTTTAGCATGAGGTGAGGGTATTAATTTGACAGTTTCCATAATGCCAATAAAAAAATTTCATTATGTCTGTTGGGATTGAAGCCTAGAAAACAACTTCATCTCCAATATGAGTGAATAGTCTGGATCGGGTATGACAAATGATGGCTTCTGGCCAAACTCCCAGTCCTTTACCTCCCTTTGTATGGCTCGCAAACTAGGATTTCTTTTTCTTTTAATTTTAAAGGGGTTAGTGAAAAAAAGAAAAAAAATGCAACTTCAGAGTTTCAGATAATCATAGTTAATCTCTGCCTAGGCCCTTAACATGAAATTAGCAGTGTGTGTGTGTGTGTGTGTGTGTGTGTGTGTGTGTGTGTGTGTGTGTGTGTGTAAAAGGCCAGATATTAAATATTTTAGGTTTTGTAAGGTGCATATTTTGCATATATTTCTGTTTTCTCTTACAGCACACACACACACAACCATATGTATGTATATGTTAACATTTTTTACAAGTTCTCTGAATGCTTATACACCCATTTGTGGGTCAGATTTGGCAAGTAGGTAGGCCCTTGTCCTAGTAGGTTGTTGACCCATGAGATAGAATAAAAAATGAGTCACCACATGGAGAAAAACACTCCATCAACCAAAAATTCTTCCCACCAGAACTCACCTGCCTTAGATTATTATGAGACTAATAAATAAACATCTACGGTACATGAGCCAGGGCACATGTGTAGGTCTATGGAATACAGTTGCTAGGTTACCTTAAATAATACAGAAAGGACAGCTAAGTCAGGGTTTTAAAAATGTGACAGTTAAACACACATCTGAAGGAAAGAAAGCCATATAGACATTTGAGAGAAAACTGTTACAAGCTGAGGCCCTGAGTCAGGAGCATATCTCTAGTGTTTGAAAAACAGACAGGTATGTAAATATGGCCACATTAGAATGATCAAGCAGGGAAGTATCAGGATTTGAAGTAATAGAATAAAGAAACAACTAGTGTTTAAGACCTCATGGATATTTTGATTTTTGTAGTGTGTTTTGTTTTTTATTTTTGTTTTACTCAGAAAAACATGGGAAACCACTGGAGAATTTTGCATTGAGCAAAACTTTATATGGTGAATAAGACAAAGAGAGAAGCCTGGATGATTTTGCATATTTTGTCCTTGACAAAGTTAAATATAAGAAGTCTATGGCCCTGGTAGTTGGCACAGTGGTAGAGAATCAGCCCAGTGTGTGGAAGTCCCAGGTGTGATTCCCAGTCAGAGCACACAGGAGAAGTGCCCATCTGCTTCTCCACCTTTCCTCCTCTCCTTTCTCTCTATCTCTCTCTACCCCTCCCACAGTCAAGGCTCCATTGAAGCAAGGTTGGCCCCGGCACTGAGGATGACTGCATGACCTCTGCCTCGTGCTAGAATGACTCTGGTTGAAAAGGAGCAATGACCCAGATGGCAGAGCATCCCCCCAGTGGGCTTGCTGGATGATTCCCAGTCAGGCGCATGCGGGGACTCTGTCTCTCTGCCTCTGCCTCCCTTCTTCTCACTTCAAAAAAAGAAAAAGAAAAAGAAAAAAAAAAGACTGAAAGAACAATAGATTTGGAGAATATTCGGGACTTAATTTTCTACATGTTAAGTGTGAGGTATCAGACATCAGATGTAGATGTTAAATTAGCAGTTGGAAATAAATGCCTAGAATTCAGGGGATAAATTAATGAAATCTCTCCATAACATATTCTTTTCTGTAGCACTCCTATAATTTTTATAGCATAGGTACATAATATTTTATTTCCATTATTTTTCCCTCCTTCTAGTTTGTTTGTTCAGTAAAGTAAGGACTGATTTGTAAAAATAATTTTGTGTTTTGTACAGCCCACAGTACAGTCAATGAATGTCTTTCAGATGAATAAATGGGTGTGTTTAGGTGAGTCTGCAAGCACCTGAGGCAGAGTGTCGCTCAGTGAAGTTAACATATTTGTTAAACATAGTCATCATCCACAGTGCTTCTACTCTGAAATAAAAAAACACAAAGCAAATTTTTAATGGAGACCTTACATAATAGTGAAGAGCTTATATCTAAAAAATTCACCAATTCTCTGAATAATTGTAATGCTAACTAAAGTTTTGGAGTCTTGCTAGGTAATTATGATTGTAATCACACATATTTATCTGTGAAAGTATTAATAAAGATCACATCCAATATCTAAGTTTCATGAGAAACTACCACTAAGTAAACATTTTATTCCCTCCCCCACCCTTGAGATTTGTTTGTGAAGCTTATGTCCATTTAAATAGAGAAAAATAGCCCAAATTCCATTATTTTCCAAAAAAAAAAAAAACAATGCTAAAAATTTGAAAGGGAAAACTTACTGTCATGCAATGTCATAAAAATCTTAGAATTCACTAAGTTCACAAAATGAGTTACCTATGGTATGTATTTATTTATTTTTTCAGGGACAAAATTAGTGCTGTATTTCACAAATAAACAATAGTGCTCTTTAGAGAAATTATAACAGATTTTAGATTTTTTTTGATTTACAGATGAATTTTAGCAACTTTTTTCTAGCTTCTTAGTATACACTGCCAGAAAACTTCAAGCAATGTGGTGGGTGTTTTTGTTGTTGTTGTTTTGCCATATGTACCTGTGAGTATGTTGTAGTGGGTGGAAATGAAATTTTGTGTTTTAAATAGATTAAGGAGTAAAAAGGGATCTTTAGCAAGTTAAAGAAGTTACTTGGTTTTCCTGGTGGTGACAGATTTTGATTGTCCCCAACCATAACCCTCCACACAAAAAGGAGATACATTGATTTTCAGCTTGTGTAACTGACTTATCTGTCTTTTTCCCTCCATCCAACGACCATGGCCTGTGCATACCTCCCCATACATGAAAAACTCAATCGGCTTGCAAATTAGCAGTTTTAAAAATTCATATAAAATATTTATATTTCTAGATTTTAAAGTAAATGATAGCAGTGTGTTTGACATATGAATTTACTGTATCTCATTTCTTTTTTATTGCTGTTTTATTTTTATCTTGATTTTTAAATTAAAGTTGACATGTGATATTATCTTATATTAATGTAAGTGTACAGCATAGATGCTAGACAATTACATAACTCATAAAGTGATCCCTCAATAACTAAAGTACCCACTTGGTACCTTTCATAGTAATTACAATATTATTGACAATATTCTCTCTATGCTGAACTCTATGACTTAATGTGACAGTTTTGTAACTGCCAATTTTACTTAATTTCTTCATCTTTTTAAACAATCCCCTCTGAAATGCTGAAATAAACATAGAAGTGCATATACCTTTTCAAATTAATGTTTTGTGTTTCTTCACATATATATCCAGAAGTGGAATTGCTAGCGCATAAGACAGTTCTATTTTTAGTTTTTGAGGAACTTTTATACTGTTTTCCATAGTGAATGCACTAATCTGCATTTCTACCAACAGCACCTGAGGGTTCTGTTTTCTCCACAGCCTTACCAGTCCTTATTAGTTGATTTATTGATGATATCCATTCTGTAAGGTGTGGGTGACATCTCATTGTGGGTTTAATTTGTATTTTTCTGATGATTAGTGACAATGAACAGCTTTTCATATGTGTCTTAGCCATCTATATTGCTCACAAAAATTAAGGGATATCTATAAATGAATATAAATCTATAAAATATCCCCTAATTTTTGTGAGCAGTATATATGTCCTCTGGAAAAGTTTTCATTTGGGTTCTCTGCCCATTTTTTATTGAATTGGTTGGATTCTTTGGTATTGAATTGTACAAGTTCTTTATAAATTTTGTGTATTAATCCTTTGCCCGATGTATCATTAGTGAATATATTCTCCAACTCAGTAGGTTTTTTTTTTTATTTTGTTGATGGTTTCATTTGCTGTGAAAAATAATTTTCAGTTTGCTTTAGTCAGTTTTTTTTTTCCTCCTATTTCCCTTGCTTGATGTGGTATATCAGAAAAAAATATTGGTAAGAGAAATGTCAGAAAGTTTACTGTCTCTGTTATACTCTAGGAGATTTATGGTCTTTAATCCATTTTGATTTTATTATTGTATATGGTGCAAGAAGGTGGTCTACTTTAATTTTATTTTGCATGTGTCTGTCTTATTTTTCCAACACCATTTATTGAATAGACTATCTTTACTACATTGTATGTTCTTGCTTTATTGGTCATATATTAATTAACCATATATGTGTGAGTTTATTTATTGGCTCCCTATTCTGTTCAATGGGCCTATATGTTTCTTTTTATGCCAGTACCATGATGTTTTGATTACTATTTCCTTGTAGTATACTTTGATATAATGTAATACCTCTAATTTTATTCCTTTTTTTTCTCCTCAAAATTGCTGTGACTATTTGAGATATTGTGTGGTTTCATATAAATTTTTAGATTACTTGCTCTAGTCAGTGGGATACAACATACAAAAAAAGGCATTTTCTTGTCAAATTTATATATATATTTAAAGATAAAGGTCAATTTTTAAGAACAGTGAGATAAATGACATTTGATGGGTTAGGAATCCTCACTGCCTCTGCAGCTTTATTTGAAACTGAAAGATGTTAGGACCAGGTTGTTGTTAAAAATGTTTTAGCATCTAATAAATGACTGTGTGTTTAAAATGTGGGCCAGTTTAGTCTCTTAAGTTATCAATAAGCTCATTCTTTTTCAAACATGCACATTTTATCCTTGGCAACTGATTAAATGGGATCTGCCCTAGTTTATATTTTATATGTAAGAAGCATTAAAGAATGAGAATGACTTTGAGAAAATGAACACAATTCATAGGCATTAATTCTATTGAAGCAATATTCATTTAGTCTAGATTTGATGGAACTCTATTTTCTGTGATTGTCACCTTGATAAGTTAGGACTTAAAATTTATTATAATAAAGCACACAGTATATTTAAATGTGTGAATAAAGTCTTGTGGCTAATAATTATTTTTCTTTACAAATGGATCCACAGATTTCTAAAACAGTTTTTTTTAATCACTCTCTTCTAGAATGCAAGGACTAAGAAAACTGTAGACACAAGCATATGATTGAGTTTAAACCACAAATATTTTGTTCCCTGATTCTTAGCCTCTTGAAGGCTGTCATTCATCTGATAGCAATTTTAAAAACCTTGTCTAGATCAACTGAAAAATGTCAATGCAAAAAAATAGAAATTGTTATCAGTTTAGTTCCTCAAAGTACATATATATATATATATATATATATATATATATATATATATATATATATATATATCAAAAAATGACTTTGAGTCACAAAAGACATGATACATTTAAAATGATCAATAAAGACCATAAATCACATATACCCACCCCCTTTTCATAATGTAATGTATAGCTATTGAATTTACAGTTCATGGCTCAGAGTGACTAGGTCAAAATGTAGAAAACCCACATACCCTAATGGCATTTCTTCTGCACTTATTTCCATTTCCTTGGTCAACTCAGGACTGAGGAAATCCCTATTATACAATCTCTCAAAGAAATGCATATTCTTTCTTACCATAGCATTAATCACCATTGCATTTTTATGGTGTTTATGTGCTTATATGTCTCACACACCATGGAGTAACTAAATAAAGACATAGAACACATCTATTTTTTTCACAGCTGGTATTAGTACAAGGTCTGTTATTTAATGCTAACTCAATAAATATTTATTTGATGAATAAATCACTAAATTACATTGTAAATCTGCTGCTCCTCTATTCAGAGCCTTATGTATTCAGGTTATGTTGCCCTACCTTCCTCCAAGACTTCTTTGAGTTTTGGAAGCATCACACAACTGCCAACCACTTCCCTGTATAATCTTTTCTATAAATTGAATTAAATAAATATATTTTTTCATAAAACAAGTTATTAATGGATACTTTGAAAAATATCATTCTCCACTAAACAGCTAACTGTATCAATTATATATTGTTCATTATAATTTATATAGAATTTTGAATATCATGTTTTTTGGTCGAGAATGCAACTTCATGGTATAAAACTATTTAAGAAACTCATCTCTTTAACCTTATATGTCTTTCCTAGGAACCTAACTGAAAATGATGCTAAAGACAGGTATTCTAGACTTAAAATAATACTTTTTGTTATGAAGAATATTTTACTTTTTTAATTTAATATTTATTGTTAGAAAAGCTGGTATTTTATAAAATCTTTTTGTAAAGCAAGGCTGCAGGTTGGGTTCTATGAAACAGAGTTTGGTGTTCAAGATGTTAATAAAGGAGTACCCATGACATTAACCCAACCTCTGTGGAACAGCAGGTAAAGAAAGCAGGTGTGGGCAAAGGGTGAAGTTGGTAGCTTCAACCAACTCCCATGGGGTTCTAGAACTAAATGACCTGTTACTAGTGCCCTGCTTTGAGCCAAAAGGCAAGACTTTTATAGCTACACTTTTATCATGAATAAATGTGGTTTCTCCAAAGAATGTGATCTTGTGCCCTGAATGGGGAATCAAACTGGCAACCTTTGTGCTCCAGAATGATGCTCCAACCAACCAAGCTATCTGGCCATATATTAATTTTTATTGAATTTTGGAGAGACAGAGAGGGGAATGGAGAGATATGGAAGAAGAAAAGGAAGCATTCATTTGATGTTACACTTAATTGTGCATTCTCTGGTTGATTACCATGTGTGTCCTGACTGGGAATTGAACCTGCAACCTTGTCATTTCGGGATGAAGCTCTTAACTAAGCTACCCAGCCAGGGAAAAGAATGTGATCTTGAGGGAGGTATTTATTTGCAGCTGAAACAATCCTTGGAGGCACTGTCAGCCAAATGCAGTTACCTGACCACCTTTACAGCAAGGGGACACACATCCTTCCTTGAAAGATATCTGCATGGCACAACTCCATGTCTACTAGCAATTTATTAGTTTATTATTTTTGTTATTTTTCATATAAAAATAACTAATATTAAATTCCAACTGTGAACTTAATATTATAATTGTTCTAAGTACATTATATCATTCAATAGTATAAAAACTCTGTTTTACCAAAAATTTTAGCTCCATTTTATAGACAAGAAAACTTGTGCATGTGACAACTAGATTTCCAAAGTACACTTGAATAGAATTTGGACTCAGAGGTTCTAAATGCAGTACAGAACTTTTAACCATACAAAACAGCTGCTTTCCAAAAGGAATGCAAAATAGCATGTTAGGCAATAAATCATCTTGAATGTCTCAAATTCAGTTTTGGTTCAGTGTACTGTTTCCATTTAGATTTTATTAAGGTGAATTACAATTGTATGAAAAAATTTTCCCCTAATTGTTGTATTGGACATGAGAGGGTGACCCTTGTAATGATTAATGTTTGATGTCAGAGATAGGACAAATACAAATAAATACATACAAACTCATGTGAAAAGAAGCCTATATCTCCATTTAAAGTGCTACCTGTGTAAATGAGAGATGTAAGAAGTCAGAATGATAGAGAGTCCCTAAAGTAATCAAGTAATCTTTTATATTTCTGCCACACTGGGTGACTGATTGGAAAGATAATGCTCTGAGTAAAATATATATATATGGTTGAGTTTTAAGGATCTAACTCTCAATGAGACTTCATGTTAACAAAACAATTTATAGCATATTGCATGGATTTTGTGGGCATTTAAAAATATCCTATAAATCTGAAAATGTACTATGCATTTATTTCCCAAAAGAATATTCTGTACAAGCAACAAATTTTATATTCATTAACAAATAATTTCTAATGTTATTGAAAAAGAAAATATCTAAACATTTAGAGCTATCATTGTGTGGACTATTTTCCCACAGGATATAATAGCTAACCAACCCTAGAATTATTGAAACCAAGAATGGACCAAGCATATACATTAGTTATAGGAAAAGGAACATGTTGCCTTAATGGTTCATTTTTATTTCTGAATTTCTAGAATAAATGGTGATAAATGATATTAAATAAATACAAAAAATATTTTGTAGATACAGTTTATTAAATCATTGCAACCTTTCGATATCCACTATTTTATATTGAGTTACTCATTTTATTTTTATAAATAGTTTATTATAAGGCTTACCAATTTTATTATAGTTTTACATATGGAATTTAATATAACAAACAATCTTTTATTTTTTTAATTAATTAACTAATCAAGACAATTAAATTTAACAGGGTGACATTGGTCAATAAGAATACACAGATTTAGAGAAAACATCTCCACATCATTTAGACAGTCGATTACGCTGTATACCTATCACCCAAAGTCAAATCATCTTCTGTCACCCTATATTTTGTTCCTCTTTAAGCCCATCCCCTTATCCCCACCCTTCTCCCTCTTTTATCTTCCCCTCCCCCCAGTAATCACTGCACTTTTAACTATGTAATAAAGTAAATATATGTGATATAGGTTATATTATAACTGCCATATCCCCCCCAAATTTATTTTTCAGTATTTTTACTTATAGCTGTACTTTACTCACAGCACCCTCATAAATATAAAATTATAGTTGTATTTTTATAATTTAATTCATATACAATAATAAAATAACACAGGTACTTCAGAGGAAATAGTAAGTGGTGATTAAAGTTGGCATAGGCTTACTCTTAGACTATAGCAGTGGTTCTTAACCATTTTTGAGGTACCAAACCCACCAGTTTCATATGCGCATTCACCGAACCCTTCTTTAGTTATAAATAAGATATGATTTTTTTTCCAAATTCATGACATAGGTATATGTTTTTTTACTGGTGCACAAAATGAGCCATGCATGAACATCACCTTGCTCAAAGAACAAAACCAACAAAGTGCATGAACTCACAACAAATTACGGTATTACTGTATTCTGGCCTCCGCTGCAGAGGCTTCTCCAAACCCCTGAGACCGACTCATGGAACCCCTAGGGTTCGATAGAACCCAGGTTAAGAACCACTGGACTATAGATTGTATGAGTGTCTGTCTGTGTGTCTGTGTGTCTTACACATAGGTCCTTCTTTCATACCTGTAAACACTGCTCTTCTGAAAAGAGTCGTGATATTGTAATGTGCTAGTGCCAACTATATTCAGAAATCAAAGCAACCAGGGATAATGATGGCTAAAAGCTATTTTTTTATCCAACTGACTTTAGTAAGAGCATGAAGTTTTAGTTTTAGCCATCAGGAATTTCCCCGAAACTCTTTAGCTAAAATCTATGACTAGCTTTTACTTTTACTTATAACATTATTAAACTCACAATAAGAGCATTATTTTAAGGGATACAGTGGAGAAGATTGAATACCTTTGTCTTTCATGTGCATGTCCATTCGCTTTCCCTTCACTCATTGCTCAGTCATTGCAATACCCTTTCCAAGCTTCTGGTCCATCTCCACCATAATGCTACAATGCCCCACTCTCTTCTGTGTACTAAACCCCTGTCGTGTACATCTAATTATCAGTTGAATTACTTCCAAATTAAACTTCATCTCAAGGCTATTTGGCAATTTCTCAAGAACGCTTTAATCTAACCACATTACTACAGTTTTCTCTCTTCTCTTAGTGTCTACATAACAACAAATGACATTGTATTCTTCATGTTCCTTTCCTTCTTTCATTACATTTCTTTTTTGTTTCTTTAAAGTAATTTTTTATTAAAGTATGTTGACATACAGTATTCTATTAGTTTCAGGTATACAATAAAGTGATTTGACATGTAACTTACAGTGTGATCACCACTATGTTTAGCAACCATCTGTCACTGTACAAAGTTATTCAAAGTTATTGTAATGTTATTGACTATAATCCTTGTACTGTACATTACATCACCGTGACTTATTTATTTTATTACTGAAAGTTTGCACCTCTTAGTCTTCTTCACCTATTCACCCATCCCCTAATTCTCCTCTGGCCACCAGCAGTTTATTCTCTATATTTGAGTTTGTTTCTGTTTTATTTTGTTTGCTTTTTAGTTTGTTTGCTTTTTTTTTTTAGATTCTATATTAAGTGAAATTATAAAGTGTTTGTCTTTCTCTGTCTGACTTATTTCACTTGCCATAATACCTCTGTGTCTATCCATGCTGTCACAAATGGTAAGATTACATTCTTTTTATGGCTGAGTAATTTTTCATTGTATATATGACCCACATCTTTATCTATTCATCTCCTGATGGACACCTAAGTTGCTTCCATATCTTGGCTTTTGTAAAAAATACTGCAATGACACAGGGGCAAATATAGCTTTAATAATAATGTTTCCATTGTTTTTCAAATAAATATCCAAAAGTAGAATTGCTGGGTCTCATGTTAATTTTAGTTTCAATTTTGGGGGGAACCTTTATACTGTTTTCTATAGTGGCTCCATCTATTTACAATTCTACCAAGAGGACTTGGGGGTTTCCTTTTCTCCATATCAACATTTTTTGTTTATTGACTTTTTGATAAAAGCTATCCTGATAGGTGTGAGGAGATATTTTATTGTGGTTTTTCAATTTCATGATGGTTAGTGATGTTGAGTATCCTTATGTCTGATAGTCATTTTTATCTCTGCTTTGAGAAAACGTCTATTGAGGACCTCAGCCCATTTCTTTTTATTTAGAAAGTTAACTTTTACAGGGTGACATTGATCAGTTTCAGGTGAACATTTCTATATCATTTAAACTGTTGATTATGTTGGATACCCATCACCCAATGTCAAATAATTTTCCTTCACCCTATATTTGTCCCTCTTTACACTCTTCTCCCCACCTTCTTCTCATTCTTTATTGAATTATTTGATTTCTTAAAGTTGAGTTATATGAGTTCCATATACATATATTTTCTCACGTCACTGAGTAAGTTGTGTTTCTATATTGTTGATGGTTTCCTTTGCAATTCAAAACCTTTTTGTTTGATAAAAAACATTTGTTTATTTTTGTTTTTATTGTTGTTGTCTGGAAAGACATATCCAGAAAGTATTGCTAAAGAGGATTCAAAGAGTTTACTGCCTAGCCTGACCAGGTAGTGGCACAGTGGATAGAGCATTGGACTGGGACATGGGGTACCCCAGTTTGAAACCCTGAGGTTTCCAGCTTAAGTGCAGACTAATCTGGTTTGAGCAAGACTCACCAGCTTGAGCCCAAGGTTGCTGGCTTGAGCAAGGAGTCACTCACTCTGCTATAGACCCCTGGTCGAGGTACATATGAGAAAGCAATCAATGAACAACTAAGCGGACCCTACAAAGAATTAATGCTTCTCTTTTCTCTCTCTTCCTGTTTGTTGGGCCTTATCTGTCCCTCTATCTCACTTTTGGTCTCTGTGACAAAAAAAAAAGAGTTTACTGCCTATGTTTTCTTCTAGGAGTTTAATACTTTCAGAGCTTACATTTATGTCCTAATCCCTTTTGAGTTTATTTTTGTTTATAGTATAACAAAGTGATATCATGTCTATTTTTTTTGCATGTACCTATCCAGTTTTACCAATTACATTTATTGAAGATACTGTCTTTTTCCCACTATATATTTTTGCATCTTTTGTCATAGAATAATTTACCATATAGTGTGGGTTTATTTCTGATATTTCTATTCTATTTCATTGATTTATATTTCTTTCACTGATTTATGTACCATTCTTTTTTATTACTATACCTTTGTAGTTTGCTTTAAAATCAGGGAGCATGTTATGTTCAATTTGTTCTTTCTCAAAATTACTTTGGCCAGCTGCAGTCTATTGCTATCTTACATAAAATTAAGGGTTCTTTGTTCTGATTCTGTGAAAAACACCACTGATATTTGGACAGGCATTGCAATGAATCTGTAGAGTGCTTTGGGTGGTATGAACATTTTAACAATATTAATATTATCTGTGTTAAACTCTTCTATTTGTTTGCACCATATTTAATTTATTTCATCAGTGTCTTAAAGTTTTTAGAGTACAATTCTTTCACCTTCTTAGTTAAATTTGTTCCTAAGTATTCTGTTATTTTTAAACGAAATAGTTTTACCAGTTTCTCCTTCTGATAGTTTACTGTTAGTATATAGAAATGCAACAGATCTCTGTATATTAATTTTGTATCTTGGGAATTTGAATCCTGGGAAAATGTAGCTCCCTTTTCATTCTGAATAATAATATATGTAGGTGTATATTTTATGTGTACATGAGAAGAGTTGACTTCTGGGTCTTTTCATGCCGCAACCTTAGATCTGACCTCTTTTGTGTTTCTTTCTCATCAGTGTTCTTTGCCATAAGTTTCCCATGGATAAAAGCTTTTTAAATTTAATTCATTTTGTATTACATTTAATTCAGTGATGTTCTTATGTAAATAGAAAATATAGTAGAATTCTGTTTCCTAAAAGATTTGATCTGCATCATACTCATTGGGCATAAACTAAAAGCAATCCCATTAAGATCAGGAACCAGGCAGGGGTGCCCCCTTTCACCACTCTTATTCAACATAGTTCTGGAAGTCCTAGCCACAACAATAAGACAAGAAGAAGAAATAAAAGACATCCAAATTGGAAAAGAAGAAGTAAAACTATCATTATTTGCTTACGACATGACACTGTATATAGAAAGCCCTAAAGTTTCAGTCAGAAAAATACTAGACCTAATAAATGATTTTGGCAAGATGGCAGGATATAAAATTAATATTCAGAAATAAGTGGCATTTTTATACACCAACAATAAACTGTCTGAAAGAGAAAATAAAGAAACAATCCCCTTCACTATTGCAACAGCAAAAAACCATAAAGTACTTAAGAATAAATTTAACCAAGGAGGTAAAGGACTTGTAGTTGTAAAATTATAAAACATTGATAAAAGAAATCAAGGAAGATACAAACAAATAGAAGCATATACTGTGTTCATGGATAGTAAGAATAAACATTAAAATGTCTATATTACCAAAAGCAATCTATAAATTCAGTGGAATTCCTATTAAAATACCAATGACATAATTCAAAGATATAGAACAAATATTTCAAAAACTTATATTGAAACAAAAAAGAACACAAATAGCCTCAGCAATCTTGAAAATGAAGAATAAAGTGGGAGGTATCACACTTCCTAATATCAAGTTATACTACAGGGCCATTGTACTCAGAACAGCTTGGTCCTGGCATAAGAACAAGCATACATATCAATGGAAAAGAACAAAGCACCCAGAAATAAACCAATACCTTTATGGTCAATTGATATTTGAGAAAGGAAGAAAGAACATACAACGGAGTAAAGACAGTCTCTTTAATATATGGTGTTGACAAAATTGGACAGGCACATGCAAAAAAGTGAAACTAGACCACCAATTTACACCATTCACAAAAATAAACTCAAAATGGATAAAAGACTTAAATATAAGTCGTGAAACCATAAGCATCTTGGAAGAAAACATATTCAGTAAACTCTCCGATGTCTCTCATAGCAATAATTTTGCTGATTTATAAAGGACAAGATGAACAAATGAGATTATGTCAAACTAAAAAAGCTTTTGCACAGCAAAATACACCATTAACAAAATAAAATCCAACCCACACAATGGGAGAATATATTTGCCAAAATCGTTGATATGGGGTTAATAACCAAAATTTATAAATAACTTTTAAACCTCAATACCAGGAAGGTAAACAATCCAATTAAAAATGGGCAAAAGAACTGAATAGACACTTCTCCAAAGAAGACATACAAATGGCCAATAGGCATATGAAAACATGTTCAATGTCACTAATCATCAGAGAAATGCAAATTAAAACTGCAATGAGATATGACCTCACACCTGTCAGAATGGCACTCATTAACAAATCAACACACAATAAGTGCTAGTGAGGCTGTGGAGAAAAGAAAACCCTCCTGCATTGCTGGTTGGAATGCAGACTGGTGCAGCCATGGTGGAGATCTGTATGGGGTTTCCTCAGAAAATGAAAAATGGAACTGCTTTTTGACCCAGCTATCCCACTTTTAGGAATACATTCTACGAATACCAAATCACTGATACAAAAGAAGAAATGCACCCCCATGCTTATTGCAGCATTGTTTACAATAGCCAAGATCTGGAAACAGCCCAAGTGTCCGTCAGTGGACAAGTGCATTAAAAAACTGTGGTACATATACCCAATGGAATACTAAGCAGCTGTGAAAAAGAAGGAAATCTTACCTTTTGTGACAGCATGGATGGACCTGGAGATTATTATTCTAGGTGATATAAGTCAGGCAGAGAAAGACAAATATTATATGATCTCACATATATGTGGAATTTAATGAACAAAGTGAACTAAGGAATGGAATTGAGGCAGAGGCAGGGTCATGGGGAGCAGAAGGACAGCAGTCAGAAGGAAGAGAATGAAAGAATGGAATCAAAAGGTAAAGGGATTAGTGAAACTATAAATATATAACACAGAGCTATAGATAACAGGACAACAAGTCCTAGAGGGAAATGGGGAGGGAGCTAGGGCAATGGGGACAAAGAGGGTATAAAAAGTGACACGGGGATGGTGGGTGAGGGAGTTCTATTCAATGGGACACTTGAATCCATGTAAACACAATAAATTAAAAATTAATAATAAAAGATCTTGATCTGTTTCTATTTTCTCAGTAATACATTTTTAATAAAAATTCAACAGTGACCCAAAAATTTTTTTGATATTAGTAACATCTTATTTATCAATTTTACATAAAATAACTAAGGTCTCCCCTGTTTACCCATGAACATATATTTTCTGCTACATTGTATGCCTTTAATTTACAACCTGGTCCATGAAAATACCATAGTAATAATTCTAAGTACACCCAAATATTTTTAAAAAATTAATTTGTGGATGATAAACACTGCTGTCTGGACTAAGCTCTGTTGACATGACCCCCTGGAAGTCTGCACAACTGATAAAGCTGGAAATTTAATCTTTTTCCAAATGGAACCTTAGGTGGAGGTTATATCTCTAAAAACCTCTGAGTTACAAAGTTGGTGATAATAATATTATCTAGATGGCCTTTTCCTTTTTAAACTCCAAAAATGTAGAATAGAATGTCTTTAAATAGGTTAGTCTCATAGTATCTATTCCATTCAGGAAGTATCACACTTCTCCAACTGTATTGTTGAACAAAATTTCTGATATTCTTAGAAATACTGTTTTTGTGATTTGACAACAGGATTGCTACAGGAAAGGAGTTTGTAAACAGAAGAATAGAAATCAGTTAAATTTTCCTCTTTAGAATATTATCTATTCCATCACCACTATGCCTACCTCATTCTTTTAATACTGGATGGTGTTTTTATTGTTTTTAAATTTCAGGAGTAAGACCTCTGAATGTGAGGTAGGTAAAAATAAAGTGAGAGTGCTTTTTTCCTTTCCTTTACAAAATCCTTTTTAAGCTTAAATGTTAGCAGTTTCACTCAATAATAAACAATTTTATCTCTAACGTGCATTGATTCATTGCACCAAAAATGTGGTCAAAGAGCTGGATTTAACATCACAGTAAATGAAGCAAAAAAGAATGAGTAAATGGATGGAGCTGAAAACTTACACTGTCTGTGCTGAGCTTAGCTATTTATTTATATGCGCACAGTGTGAAATTAATAAAGGTATATTTGATGGCCAAGATTTCTATATCTTTGAAATACTGTAATGTAGGTAAGTAGACAGGAGTATATTTTAAACACAATTACTGGAATATCTTGTCTTTTCAGGAAATAAATTTCGATTTATTTGTTTAATTAATGAGGAACCTAATTTCATTTAAGATTGTTCAAAGCATATTCCAATGATAAGGTAGATATAGCAGTTTGCTCCATAGAAATTTAATTCTACCTCTTAAAAAGAACAATACTTAAAATGCAATCATTCTAAAATTTCTTGGCAAATAGTTTGCCTAAGCATTGGCCAAATTTCTTCACTGCATTTAAGCAAGTTCCCAACTTTATTAGGACTTCAGGCTCTTTGTTGCCAAGATGAAAACCCACTAAAAAAGCAAACAATGAGAGTTGGGTTTTCAAATAAATTTGGGTTTGCTTAGGCCATTTAAAAATTGGTTTGGACGAAATCAAACATTATTCAAGCTTTGAGAGAGATGACTTGTGTCAGAATGCCCTCTTTTTATGAGTTTTAAACTGAATTATTGACTTAGGGCTGGACAAAATTTATTTTCATAATCATTGAGTTAACCATTTCTTTTATTATAACTAGTCTTTAATAAGTAAAAAGTGAAATGCAGACTGATTACTTAATATGTGTTCTGTAAAAACTACTTGGAAAACCTAAATGTAGGATAAATTGCAATATCTGAGGAAGTAATTTTTATTGCCAATCTGGCTTCATATGCCAGCAAACTATACATCCTCTATCACTGAACTATGACATACTTCCTAAAGAAAACAAACAATGCATGCCTTTACAATATTTTGGTGTGTCTGATTATAATTGAATACAAAATGATGATCACTTAACATTTCAATCTGTAGAGACAATTAATATTATACAAAATTTAAAGGTAGAGGAAAACATACAGGATTTTTTATTCAAAATTGACACTAAACTATTATAAAACTTGGCAAATGCTGAATAAAATCAAAGGACCATTTATCTGAAAGATATTTTGAGAACTCATCTGGTGCTATAGCCTTTTAAATGACTGACTTTCACTCTCTGCTTTTGCATGTCAGTTACATGAATCTCTTCTCTATCTTTAAAGAATAATTAAACCCAAAAGAAAATATACTTTGACCATCCATTTTATCTTTATTTCTAAAACCTCCTCCTTACTATCTGTTTAACTCAAGTATCTCAGGTAGCATATTTTGCCTATTCTCATTCTATAAAATAGCTAATTACAATCAATTAGCTAACACTATATTTTTTAAAAAAGCTATTATAAAACTGCTTTATAATTACCGGGCTTCCAATTAAATAATCCCAATTCCTTTAACCTATCGTCAAAGGTTCTATTTTACACTTTTTAATCATCTCTGTGGCTCTTCTTTGGATTCCCCAAATATTCCCAATGTCCCTGGGAGGCTTTGGAAACCAAAACTTAGTAATAATTTGTCTCTTTTTCATCTGTTGTCATGTGATGGGAGTTGTGGGTTTGGCTTCTATTATAAACTAGATTGTAGACAATTTAAGGGTAAACATGTTTCTTTGATGAAATAGCATTTTTATTTATTGATAATAATTTCCTACAGAATTAGGTATATCATGGATGCTTCCCCATTTGTTTTTTGTCTTCTTTTATTTTCTGTTGTTGTCTAATTACCACTCAGTAGAGAATAATGAACTCTTGGCCTTTATGTAAAACTTATTGAGACTCTTCAATTCTTTTCCTTATTTTAATCTTCCATAAAAATTTTAAAAGCTGCCCAATCTGTTTAGAAGTCTTTACACACAAGTTCTAGGTACTGTTGACAACTGTCAGTTATGACTTTAGGATTTATATTTGTCTTTGAATTTATTAAATATTTGTTTATTTTGTTGTGTTTTTTTAAAATATTTGTTTTAAATATTTGTTTCTAAATATTTGCCATCTTTTCAAAATGGGAATACGTGATCTTGTCAATCTAAGCTACACTAAAGATAATTGAATTGGGAGAAAACTCCAAATCAATTCATTGATTTCTCTTTGAATTAAGTACACTTATACTAAAACTGACTAGTTGGAACACATGGTAAAACCAGCATACTCCTAGAACAGTGGTTCTTAACCTGGGTTATATCGAACCTTAGGGGTTTGATGAGTCGGTCTCAGGGGTTCAGAGAAGCCTCTGCCGCGGAGGTAAAGACACACTTGTGTAAAGTCGTGATGACACGCCCCATTTGGCCATCACTTGCTGCAGAGGATCACGTTACATTGGTTGGCCAACCAGTGCTGCGGGGAATTTAGTGCGCGCAGTAGTTAATGGCTGTCGTAGTTGTACATCGTGTGGCTTCTTTCTTAATATTTTAATCCATACTAAATATGTCAAGCAAAAAAAGAAAGTGGTTGGGCGAATATGTACAACATGGATTCACATGTATCATGGAACGGGATGGGAGTCAGCGTCCTATATGCATGATATGCAATGCCAAGTTGAGCAACTCTAGTCTTGCACCGGCAAAACTAAATTTGGGGGAAAAAAATCATATTTTATTTATCACTAAAGAAGGGTTCGGTGAATGCACATATGAAACTGGTGGGTTCGGTACCTCAAAAAAGGTTAAGAACCACTGTCCTAGAGGTAGCAGTTATTAATGTTTGACAAAGAACTAAGGACAAATAAGAACCCTACTTATAGAATCTAGACTTTCAAGGTAATAATGAAAAATCATAGAAGATATGCATAATGGAGTTTTGTAATGAATTTACCACAGAAAGAACTTTAGGAAAATGAACAAGAATATTGGCTTATATTAAAAACATAAAAATAATAAGTACTTCACATAATGTAAATTATTTATTAAAAGTACTTTCAAAATTTATATTTATAAAAATCAGAGCTTTGTTGATCTATCAAGTATATTTATAGATTCTGAGTTAGACGTAAGGGCCATAAATACTTTTATTAAATTTTTTCATTAAAAACTTATATATAAAGCACCTGTGATATGGCCAGTACTGTTCTAGATTATGGAGATATAGAAATAAAGAAACAGACAAAATCTCTTCCTTCATAAAAGTTAAATGCTATCTATAGACTAATTTAATAAAAAAGGAAATATATAATTTATTAGCAAGATGTATATGCCAAAAAATAAAGTAAAAGATAAAGAAGGCAGAAGAGTTTGTAAATTTTAGGATGGGTAGGTTTCTCTTACTTAGGGAAGTCAGGAGAGGTCTCTCTGATATGACATTGTATTAGCAGAGACCTGGAGAAAGTAAAGGAGTGAATCTTTTTGAGTCTTGGGAAAAGACAATTTCTAGCACAAGTAACAAAAAGTGCAATAATTATGAGGGTAAGAATTTTTAAGATGTTCATAAAACATCAAGGAAATCACTTTAACAGAAAAGTTAATGAGAGAGTGAGAGTGAGAGGGAGAGAAGAGAGAAAGTTTGAGAGCAAAGTGATAGTGGAGGCCAGATCAGATCATGCAGCATCTTTTAAGCTCATGACTTCAATTTATACACTCAATGTGAGGAGAATCTATATGAGGACTGAGTCAAAAAATTATATAATTGGTTGGTCTTAACTTTTAAAATAACTCCTTTGGTAACTGTCTGCATAATAGATGACAAAGCAGTAAGGTGTACAAGTATTGAGATCAGTTATAGGTCTATTGCAACTGTTTGGACAAGTGGTGATGATGTTCCAGACTGTGGTGATAATAGCAGAGGAACTAAGAAGTAGTCTGATTCTGGATATGCCTAGAAGAAAAAACTGATGAATTAAGCAAAGGATGTTGTAACAAAATAAACAAAGGTGTAATACAGACCAAGCTAGAGGAGAAGCAAAATCAGAGATTACCATGGTTTGGGGCTTGACCAATGTTGTGTCAGTCTCAGCCTATTGATGGTAATACTCTCAGCTGGGAAGGCCTGAAGCAATGGCCTGGCTCATATATTCATAGTGAGTCCTCACAGACATTTTCCCAACCAACCCTTACACTTTTTATTATGAACACAAGATGCATTTAGCAGGGATCCTTGAGGAATGAGATTTATTACACACAGGTCCTGGAGGGTACACTGCATGGCTCAGGACTACGTAGGAGGAAGGACCTGGAGCTCTGCCTTTATTATGGTGTGAGAGTAAGAAGTCTGGGATTTCCAGAATCACTCATTATTGACTAATTTGAAGCATAAGAACAGAAATTAGACCATGGGAGAGTGAAGGCAAGGTCACTCAGGTGTTTCTAAAAGGGCAACTTCGTGGGTTAGGGGCAACCCATTTGAATGGTTTACTAGTAGCTGTGGCACACAACTGTCAATATGTTTACTCAAGATAGGTGTCTTTTGAAATGGATGTCTTAGCAATTAAGAGCTTACAACCAATTAAAAGGATGAAGATATGATTAATTGTCATAGAAAAAATTGGAGTGCACCTGTCTAACTTTCAACCAGTACTGCACAGTTTTGATTATAGTAGTCATAAACAAGTCTTAACATTAAGTATTATGATTTCTTTAACCTTATTATTCTCTTGCAAAATTATTTTAAGTATCCTCTTTATTTTGTCTTTTCATATCCATTTTTTTGTTTTGTTTTTCTAGTTTTTTGTTGGTTTTTTTTAGTCATTTCATATAGAAAGAGGACACATAAATTTTTCTTTTGCATATCATGGAAATCATATTCATTTTAGAATCATCTTGTCTATATCTTCAAAAAATTCCTGTTGAGATTGTGATAGCAACTGCATTAAACCTATAGATCTCTGTGGGGAGTTTTAATATCTTTATTATGTTGAGTATTCCAATCTCTGACTACATTATGTCTCTCC
Source organism: Rhynchonycteris naso (assembly GCA_037038555.1). Lineage (NCBI taxonomy): Eukaryota > Metazoa > Chordata > Mammalia > Chiroptera > Emballonuridae > Rhynchonycteris > Rhynchonycteris naso. The sequence goes on from CM072997.1 coordinate 151,005,829, forward strand.
ATTTAGTTGGGTGTTTAATTTTTTAAATCATTATTGTGTAATTTTTACTATATATATTTTATACACATTTTATTAGATTTATGGCTATATATTTTACTTTTGGGGAACTATATTGAATCATATTTATTTTAATATCAGTTTATAATTTCTCATTGTTCATGGAAGTATGATTGTCATCTTCAAATAGTTACAGAAAACTTTCTATTTTTAATATGCATGCACTTTATTTTATTTTATTTTTTTTTGCTGTGTTGTATAAGCTCATTGTCTAGGAATGTGATTAATAAAAAATGTTGAGAATGAACCTTCTTGACTTTTACCCTGTCTGAGGAAGAAAGCATTCTGTCTTCCACCATTAAGTATGGTGTTTAATGTAGGCCTTATTTAAGATGCTTTGTATTAGATTAAGAATGTTATATTTTATTCCTAATATACAGAGAGATTATATCATGCATTGGTGTTAAATTCAGACAAAAGCTTTTTTCTTTTATCTATTGATATGCTCACATGCTTTGCTTCCTTTCAATTTTAATTTGCAGATTATTTTAAATGATTTTTTAAAATATTGACTTATTCTTGTATGACTAAAATAAATTTCACTTGATATTAGTATACTATTTTATTTATATATTGTTAGATTCAATTTGATAATATTTTAATAATTTTTGTGTTTATGCTCATGAAGAATGTTTTTCTATAGTTTTCTTATGTTTATTTCCTTTGACTAGTTTTGAGATCAAAATAATGCTGTACTTATAAAATGACTATTCTATCTTCTAGAAGAGATTAAATAGAATTGGTGTTATTCTTTGTTGAAATATTTTACATGATTATGTTTTAAAAATCATTGTAAGAGAATAAATTTAAGATGTGTACAAGCAAAACTGAATCGGGAGGAGGGCATTGAAATTATTTTTCTGAGAGGTAAAGCTTTTTTGGACAAGTGGCAGTAATAGAAATAGATATAGATAATTGTGTAAATATAATACCTGCAATGCAGGCTGGTACGTGGTAGACAGTCATGTTAGTTTTATTTCCATTTCCCCTTAGCATAATTTTTTTGGAATAATTATAAATAAATCAGACTAATTCTCTGGATTATAAATTAGAAATCTGTATCTAGTGGACTCCTTATATGTTTTTGTAAATAAAATTTTATTGAGACACAGCCATGCCCATTTAATATATATTGCTTATGGTTGCTTATGTACTACAATAGCAGAATTGAGTACTTGCAGCAGATACCATATGGCAAAGGAGCCTGAAATATTTATTATCTAATTTTTATGAAAAAATACCAACCCTGTTATAGCTAAGTCTAAGTATATGAGTGATATACTGTTGGTAATTTATATGCAAGGGCGTTTAGCAAAAACTTTTCTTTAGACTAAAAGCCAACATCCTTAGAGTTTCTCACAATGACCTACACCACCCACTATCTCATTTCCAGCCTTGCCCTAATATCTCTCTGACCTCATGACTTATTCCTCTGGCATCATTCACTTCATGTCAGTCTCCTTGCTCTTCTTTAAACATTCAGACACATTTCCATTTTAAGATCTTTTTCTAGAGATATCTACTAGCTGAAAATTTTCTCCAAATGTTCTCATGACTCCTCCTTCCTTCTCTTTAATTATCTATTCAAACTGCCTTCATCACTTCTTCATGAGGTCCACCCTGACCACCCTATTTTTATTAGATTTAGGGAATTCTATTATCTAAAACTTTGAGAATTTCCAAGTATCTAGAACATTTGGGTTTCATAAACCCTTTAACAAATGATGATAAAAAATGCTATGTATATGGATGACTAAACTTTATAATCCCCTAGTATAAGTCTAGCCATTTTAAATTGTTTAAAATCCCCCTTTCCTGCATGCAACCTAAATTTTTCAGGTACTATGTAACTGCTAAAATATGAGTTGATACTAGTGAGAAAACAAGTTGTGGTGTTGAAATTTTTCTAGTCATTTTTTCTGTAATTCTTCTACTGGTAGTTCTAAAATGTGAATTGGATTAGGATTAAATATAAAATTTAGGACAAAATGGCTAAAGGAATTGGTGATATCTTTTTTGTATCAGAGGACTACTATTATCTCGTCTGACACCAGGCACATTAGTTGACTAGACATAACTATGACCTTTGCTCCATGAAAATAACCATATTAGGAAAAACATTATTCCCATCCTCACCTCATCCCTAAATTCTACACATGCATTATCTCCTTTAGCTAAATGTCAGTCTTATACTGTGAAGTGTAGAAATAGAAATGACCATGAAGGCCCTGGCTGGTTGATTCAGCATTAGAGCCTCGGCCTAGCATGTGGACCTCCCAGTTCGATTCCAGTCAGGGCACACAGGAGAAGTGACCATCTGCTTCTCCACCCTTCCCCCATCTTTCTCTCTCTCACTCTCTCTCTTTTCCCTTCCTGCAGCCATGGCTCAAATGGTTTGAGCAAAGTTGGCCTCGGGCAGAGAATTGCCTGGTAAGGGCTTGCTGGGTAGTTCCAGGTCAGGTGCATGCGGGAATCTGTCTCTGCCACCCCACCTCTCAATAAAAAAAAAAAAAAGAAAGAAATGACCATGACACTTGCACCTACAAATGTCAGTTGAGAAATGACAAGAATGGAGAATGGAAGATTTCAGTGAAATAAACCATAATTTTATTATCTCAGTTTGAACTTAAAATTCAGAAGGCCATTGTTAATATTTTCTGATTTCACCAAATCACCTATTACAATATCAGCTTTAAAAATGATAATGAAATATTTTGCTTTCATGAATATATCACTTTTTCTATGACCTAGTCTTTTTTTTTTTTAATTTGTGACTTAAAATAAATAGAAAACATAAAAGATATTGACCTATATAAGAAAGAGCAACACTGGATGTACTTTGACAAGTTAAATTGTAAGTCATAAAATATAGTGAATAATTTTCTTCAGTTAGGCTATGTAAACTAACTTGTATTTCTTGGGAGAGAAAATGAAAAACAAGCAAACAAACAAACAAACAAAAAAAACAGAGAAGCTGGTTGCTAGGGTAACCATGTCCTGATCCAAAAAGAGCCAGTCACGGACTTTGATATCATTGAAGCAAGCCAGCCCATAGTCCCGTTTTCTCTCTCATTTGCTTAGAAACAGGGAGCAACATTGGAGAAGGGCTGAAAGGATATTATTTAAAGTAGACAAAAGAGAAAGAAGATAATTTGCAGCAGGAAGTCAAGTATTATTCTTGAAGAATTGCACTGGTAATATGATAATATTGCATTAATAAGCACATTACAGTTGACAAGTATTTCCATGTCTCTCTCATTCTTGTAGCACCCAAGTTATTCATAAACATCTTTCAATATTTCTTCCTGAAACCTTTTCATACTCGATCTCTTTCAAACAATATCACTTCTCTCTAATATTTTTCACATTTTCCTCTTTTCTTCCCATTCCCACGTCTACTTAACATACGTTAGCACTTCATCACTTCACACTGGGATTTTAGCAGCAGATTGCTAGCTGGTTTCCTCAATCCAGTTCGCTTTTAAGACCCAGTTGTAATCTCTCTCTCTCATTAGATTTAAATTAAATAAAATAATCTATGCCAAGTGTTTAGCACAGTGCCTGAATTGATAAAAATGTTAGTTATTTTTATTATTTAGTTTAGCAAATATATTAGAGAGTATTTCTTATAATAAGACCACTCCCTGCTTTGACTACATGTATATGTTCATATATTGTATTCATATGTATATTTATACACACACACACACACACACACACACAGAGAGAAAATGAGGGAGGAGAGAGAGACTTAATAGTATTCATTGATTAGCTTCAGAGGGTTTGGATACTATAAAATGTATGCTTCCATTATATATATATACACACAAATTTTCACTTTTATACATGACTAGTTCCAAAACCTAACTCTAGCCACAGCTACAGTTTTAGAACTCACCTGGAACTTCTAGCTTCAATCCTAGCCCTCGCTCCCATCCTGCATCCCTGCCTCAACCCTGAACCTCAAATCCAGAGTGGCTTTCTGCTTTCAGTCAATAGAGTCCTGTCCAGTATTAAAGGCTCTTCATGACCAGGTTTGTTACCTATCCAGACTAATTTACTCATCACACATCTTCCACACCAATGATGCTGGTTCCTTCCTTGTCATGTGCACTTTTCTCTCCTTGTTTCCATCATGTTGCTCATGCTTTCCCCCCAACTCTGAATAGAACCATATTCCTGCTCCCCTTCCTTTAAACCCATGCTCTCCTGTGAGACTGACCTCAATTTACTCTATTCTCATGGAAAATCCTCTTACTTCAGTCTATACTGATTTGCTTTCTTTTTTTCCTCTGGTGAAAAGTTACCACCCATCCTATATAACCAGAGCTGAACTAAATAATTAGAACTGATAGGTGAGAAAATGGATAAATATAGAAAGATAAGATAAGGAGATATAGGAATGTTATGCTTAAATTGTTAGGAACCCATTCCTGACTAAATTGGTATCTAGTCTAGGCCAAAAAAAATCATTATTCTATGATCCACTGCATATATGGAACTCTATATGGAATTAAATATCTAAGAAACATTGGAAGTTTTCTAGGTGCCAAGAGCTGAGGTAAGCATTTTCCTACATTATATTGTTGAAACCTAATGGTGACCTCATAATATGGTATTATTAAACTATCTTTTATACCAATTGAGATGAGAAAACAAAATTTTAAGAAAAACTTAAGCACTGTCACACATTTAATAAATGGTGGGGCCAGGGCTAAAACCCTAGGTTTCAAAATCTATACTTTTTTATAGATTCTATTTATATACCTTTCTAGGATATACAAATAATAGCAACACCACTTCTCATTCATATATTGGTTTTACTGTAAATTCAATCATGAATCATTTTTATTGGCCTAGAAACGTCTTGATGCAGAGGTTTTAATCAAAACAGAGATGTCTTGAAATGCTTGCTTAGGAGCAATCCTGAATCAAGTCATCTTCATTGTTAGTTTTTGTCAATGAAACTCCCCCAGAAGGTCTGTTTGCCACCTTTTATTGTCCTGAATTGCATTGCTTATGAAATAAGAATGCTTCTTTCTGAGTGTTTTGATTTTATAGTATTTTATTAATATTAAAAATTCCTGTTATTTTGACTGATTTCTGACCTACTGATACCAGATGTAGAGAAAAATGAAAAGGAATAACTATGGTTTCAAGATGTCAAGGACAGCCCAGACCAATCTAGAAGTGATCAGTATTCATGGAAAGTACTAATTAACACACACCCCTCCATGCTCACAAGAATAATAATCTTTCAATCAGAACTTAAGATAATATAAGAAACTAGAACTAAGGAAGATTATTCAATGGCAAGAAGAAAGAACTTTCATGCTTTTGTTTTGTTTTTAGTGCTTTTGTTAGGTTTTGTTTTGTTTTTACATTTAAGCCCATGTAGAAAATACAGCCCCTTTGAGCTCGTATGAAGGCATCAAGAGCCTTTCCTTTTTCAGCAGCCTTCAATGGGGAGACAGGGCGTAGGAAACGTGTGCTTGACTTGGAGTGCTATTCCATTATTGACGTTGTTTAGAACTGCTGGTGTACAATGTTAATGAACACCAGACATTGTTAGTAAAGTTTACTGCTATCTTTAAATACTGTACAGACAATGTACCCCATAGTGCCTACACTGGAGTGGCCCACTTCCCTTAATCCCACCACCATATGCACTGCTTGTTTAATGTTAGAAGAGGTCAGGACCTCAATATAATACCCCAAGTTTACTTAAACAAGAAGGTCTAAATCTTCTATATTATATAGGAGAATATGAGAAAGACACATACAACAAAATTGCCCAGTTTGAGTAGTAATAACTTAAAGATATGGAATTATGTAATATATATTTAGAAAAGCATGTAGAAATACCCTTCCATTGAAAACTCTGTGGTAATTGTCCTAAGATTCCAATATTTTCTTATAAGTTACACCAATACTTGGGCTCCTTTACTCAGGACATTGAAATATATGAAAAGGTCTTTGGCAAAAGCTAGAAGGCAAGAAGTACTGGCTAGAGAAAAAATTAATTGCAGGTCTCTCTTAGTAGAATGATTCATGAATTTAGGGAGAGAATATTTGAGTACAGCAACACCTCCCAAGTCCATGCACTGTTTCTTATCAAAATTAATGAGTTGTGATCAAGTTGGATAAATGAGTAGCTAGCTAATTAAAAATTAAAAAAGTTTCCCTGTTTCATCCAAGTTGGAAAACATATCTACTTAAAGTATCCTAACTCTATCCAAAAAGCTGTCAGCTAGGATTATCAGGATAGTCTCTCAAGACTTGACCCATTGCCCAGGATCCAATGCATGACCTTGATCTTCATGGTAAAACAATATCTATAAATAATGCATTAAGCATTTTCACATGCAGGCTGAGTAACATTATTCATATTTGCTCATGGGTTCACAATGCACCTTGTGATGCTGCTCTGGTTTTCTGTGGAGTAACCTTTAGAAGTGATTGCATGCATCCCTTTAAAATGAGAGCATAGTGCCTGGAATTCTAGGATCAAGCCTTGGCTGTGAACTGAGAGAGGGAAAAATTGACATACCTGATATCAACTTAAATGTCTGGCCAGTTTGTTATGATAATAACAATTTATCGTTTTACTATTTTATATGTAAAATGAATTAGTAGCAATCAGAGTAGAATCTTTTTTTTTTTTTTTTTTTTTTTTGTATATTTCTCAGATGTTTACCCTTGTTCGGGCATTCTGGGGCTCTGGATTAGAAATTGAACTTGTCTCCCTGCAAATCCTCAGCAGATTTCCAGATTTATACACATACAATGAAAGGGGGTCCTCCCTGTATCAGGAGCTTTGGGTCTGGTTTTGTTTTCCTTCCAATCATCCTACTCATTGTTAATGGGCAATGCACATAGGGCTCTAAGCTTGCATCTGACCCTCTCTGTCTGGAAATCCAGGTTAATGTTGCGGAAAAGCATAGCCAATCTGCTCGAAGAAGCAAAGGATTTGTGAAAACATAAGCGACTAGCATGGCTGAATTTCTTTCTTTCCTCAGAAACCAATTTTTATCTTTTCATTTAAGCTTAGATTTTTGGCACAACAAATTTACTTTTATAATTGAACTATATTTAAAAACCAGTAACAAAGAAACAAACCAGAGGACTGCACCCCACCCCCTTGCTAAAGAAAACCCACAACACCTGAGTTTTCAATATCATTTAATATGTTTTTTTTTACCAGCCTTAATTGTATATCAGCCTTTCTGAATGAACCTTGTACAAAATAACAAATTTATTTGCATGTTTTATTCTATATTATTTTGGACAAGAAAAGGTTGTGTGTGGGGGTAGGGGAGATAGAAGATGGGCTCCTAAACTGGGGTATTACTGCCATCTAGTGTGATGTACTGTAACCCAGAGGGGGAAAAAAAGAGCACCTAGGAGACAATTCTATTTAACATTGAGTTTAGAAGGAGAGAAGAGGACACTACTCAGAAGAAATATTCACTACACTGGTGCATTTACCACATAAATGAATCCTTGGCTGCAAAAGTATTAGTATGGTCAAACAATCCAAAGTGGTCTATTTCTTCCAGCAAAATGGAAAAACTCTGGTCAATTCTAAAAGCAAGTTCTTTATGAGAAGGCACGTCCTGACTGTAAAGGTTGTTAAACACCAGGAATGATTTATTCAAGAGAGGAATGTCCACATCCTTTGAAAGCAGGCCAGAAATTCATATGTCCACAGCTTTCTGTAAGGATGGTCACGTCTGCACACAACTAGGCAGATAGGTTTGATGCCATCTTAGTTTTCCTTTTGAGCCCTCTGATTATATGAAATGAAAATAATGTCTGTCATTCATGCCCATAAGCCATGCATAATATATTTGTTGCTGACAGATCCATGATGTTGGTAAAGACTCATGATATAGAATTCTAAAGGTTAAAGCTAACCACAAAATGTGAGAAATGATACATGAAATTCTGGCCAGATATTTTTATTTATATTTGCTTCACATGGCACAAGAGTATACAAAAAAGGCCAGAAAGACAAGGGAGGAAACATTGTACTTCTATCACCTTCCTTAATTCTTTTTTTTCCCAAAGTTTTGTCCAGCTGTGGTCACATTCAATCAGTTATTAACTGGTGTTTTACAGCAGCTAGCCAGCACCATTTCTTTTACTCAACATGGGACAATTCTACAATCCTTTATTTCATTAACTATGAGCTCCCCTCCCCTGTTAACACACACACATACACACACAAACACACACACACACCCTTTCATCCCATCCTGCAAGGATTTGTAATCTTATAAACTAAGCAATTTTGTGCCCCAACATTACAGGCTCAAAAGGCAGAAATCTCCGGGGTTAACAAGAGCTAATTTGGAGAATTGTAAGTGTAAAATCTAAGCTCAGCAAAATTTAAGTCATTACTGATGTCAAAGTAATCTAGACCTGCAGGGTATTTCTGGTCATTTAAAAAGTGACCTGCAGTTCCAGTTATCCTGAATGGAAACCATTGCTGCCCTGCACTGCGCCCAGATGTGCTCAAGAGGCAATGCATTCACAAACCGCCTCTTGGTGAATATACGAAATATCTCTATGGGAACCTTTTGGCATCACAGCCCAACTGGTAGAATCCCCAGCTACACGTACCATTTTTTGAATAGAAGGATGTAAGTAGGATTGTCTGTATAAACCTTCTCAGATTTTTTTGTAGCCATCTGTGCTTGAGGGGAAATTCAGGTGCATTGTCTGCTGGTGTTCCCTTGGCTGTGAGTCAGGAAAGCAATGCGGGAGTGAGGCCTGCGGAATAAAAGGAGACCCATCAGCATTAGGATATGAGGTTAATGCGTACTTGATAACATGCATAAAACTTGGGGATCAGATTAACTGGTTCTGAGTATTACTTACAGAAATTGTGTAAAGATTAAGCTCCTTTTCATCTGGCAAGATGCATGGGGCACAAATAGAACTGGAAGTATCCACTCTGCATAACCTAAGGATCTGCCTTTGTTTAGATTCAACATACATAGTTGAATATAAAAGCAAACCTGCTATTTTATCATTAAGTGTAAATCAGAAGTAAATAACATTTTAATCCTAGATACAGCAGGATTCAGGTCCACCCGCTTCATCAGAGGCCCTTAAATTGAAAATTGAGCTCCCCTGAAAAAAAATTACCCCTTTACTCTAGTGCCAAAACCCAGATTCCCTGTTTCTTTACCTCATTTTTTCTGCTGCTCTGTACTTGTCCATTTGTATCTGACATGAATAATGCTACAACCTGGAGAAAACACAGCCCTCTGGTAAAGCATTCGCCCAGCTTCCTTAGAATTAATCACAGACTAAAACCCTAAATAACATACTGATATATTAACTCCATTAAATTCTAATTCAGTGGCAATAACTTTTAGAAAGCTAACAAAGGGCTTATGAAGAACAAAGTGAGAAAAGACTAAAAAGAGGTAAATCAATGCTCTGACTGAAAGTAAATCTGAATTAAAGATAGGAATATGAATTAAAGAAAGCCAGGCTATAGTCCCAGTCCTTGCTACAAATTTCAGTATTCTTGTAAAGTTTACCCATGAATCTATAGATATTTAAACAAGTAATACCAATGTGCTCTTACTTGATGAGAGCCTTCAAATGTTTTGATGCCCATTCAAAATTCAGGAATTGTTGCCTGGCCTGTGTGGCACAGTGGATAAAGTACCAACCAGGCGCTGCGTTCGCCAGTTTGAAACCCTGGGCTTGCCTGGTCAAGGTATATATGAGAAGCAACTACTATGAGTTGATGCTTCTCGTTTCCCTCTCTCTCCCTCTCCCTCTCTCTCTTCTCTCTAAAAAAATCAGTTAAAAAAACATTCTTTCAAATTTAAGAAATGTAATATCACCAAAGAAATTCAATTTCTGCTTTCCAGGATCCCTAACTCAGAGTTTCCTTGTGCACGTTCATTAACCCAGTCCTCTGAACTCTCTACATGGAGAGCATGCTTCTAGATTGGGGCACAAAGTAGGGAAGAAAATAGACCATGTTCTGACTCTGCTTGAAGATGCAGAGATAAAATGTGCACGGAATAGAATTAAAGAACAAACAAACAAAAAGCCAGAGGCAACAGAAAACAAGGCATTTTTTTTATTTCAGAAGGTACAGAGGGAAGGTGATGTGAAGACACAAAGAGAGGACAGCCATCTTCTAGGCAAGGAAAGAGGGGCTTAGAGCTGACTCTCCCCTCACAGCCCTCAGAAGAAAGCAACACTGCTGAACATGGCCTTGGACTTCCAGCCTCCAGAACTGTGAGAGACAGTGCATTTGTGTTGTTTAAGACACCATCGTGTAGAATTTTGTTTCAGCAGCCCTAGAAAACTAATACAGATTCTGGGTCTATATTGTTGACTAGATCTAGTAACTGATGCATAAAACACAGGCTGGTATGCCAGTGAGAAGAATAAAAACATTGCAGAAAGTTGGGACAGGATGAGCAAGGCTATGAGGTGCGGAGTCGCGGTGGTCTTCTAAGTCTTGACTCCAGGTGCCAGAGGGGCTACCGCATCATTCCTTTGTCCCAAACACTGCCATTCCTTTGATGCAACCCTGATTTATATAAAATAGTAAACCTTCAGTTCTGAGTCGCTTTCCAGTGAAAATACCCTCCACCCAGCCCAAGCACTCTCAAATTTTGTATTTAAACAAATTTTGAACACAGGTGAAAATAAACTACTGAAGTGAACACAAAAATAAAGATGAAAAAAGAAATGGATGAGATAAAAAATATTTCTGAAAAAATTTTTATTCCCATTGTATGTGACATTTGGCTAGCTCTAATGAACACTATGCTACTAAAAAATGGAAAGTTCTATAGTATAGGGGTATTTTATTTCACTTAGCTGCTGTCTCTGTTTTAGCATTACATCAGAAAATGAAATTAACATAAATGTAGCAAAATGGAAATACTAAAAGAAGAATATTATATTGCACTTTTTTGGTACAATAATTGCCTCATGTGTGTGTGTGTGTGTGTGTGTGTGTGTGTGTGTGTGTGTGTGTGTGTAAACCTGCACTAGTTTTCCCTGGTATGACTAATTTAGTCTGTTTTAATATCAAATGCTAATTTCTAAAGCAATGGAAGAACATTTGCATAAAACTCACATGTAGTGATTCAAGTTCATATAGTACTGCTCACCAACATTGTGACTTTGGGCCAGTTCTTTCTTCTGAGCCTTGGTGACTTCATCCATTCAGGTGTGAATTTACAATACTCTTTCTACTTACCTTAAAATGTCAATATGAGATTCAGTTGGTGTTCTGTAATTGAAAGTGTTTAGAATAGCAATAATATAATAATAATAGAAGATCATTGGGTCACTATTCTTTAAAGAATATTTCAAAATGCTGCCAGTTTTAATTTTTAAGGACTAGTGCATTTCAATATCCTTCCTGTTGATGGTAATGGAACCCTTGTTTTTGCTGAACTCTGTGTTACTCAAAAAATGACATGTTGTAAAATAAAAAGTGTTACCTTGACACATATAGGGCTCAGTTTTATTCAAAAGTGGATCTTGACTGACCAGTGGTTGTCCATTGAGCATCAGGTAGGGATACTGAAAACCTGGGTTCAAAACCCAGAGGTCACTGGCTAGAGAAAGGTTGGGAACCTATGGCTCACGAGCCGAATGTGGCTCTTTTGATGGCTGCATCTGGCTTACAGACAAATATTTAATAAAATATAGTAATGTTAAAAATATAAAACATTCTCATGTATTATAATCCATTAATTTCCTACCGCTCAAGTTCATGGTTGCAGGTGGCTGGAGCCAATCACAGCTGTCTTCCGGGACAACACCAAATTTTTATTGGATAATGCATAATGTACATGGGTCATTGTGAGGACAGGAAGTAAACTTCCCTCCTTTAATCAAGTCATCAGCTAATTGCAGAAACCCTTTTGACGAAGAAGACTAAAAGAAAAAAGATGAGGAGTATCATACTTTTCAGCAGGAATAGACAGAGGAATTCATCTTTGTGGAGAGAGCAGGTTCTGCAGTGGGTCTAATATGCGATGATAAAATTGCATCAATGAAATGGTCAAATATAAAGCAGCATTTTGACACATGCCATACTTCATTTGCATCAAAATATCCAGTGAGGAACAGCAGGAAGAAAGCATGTCAAGAGCTATTGTGCAGAGTGCAAACTAGTCAGCAGTAACTCTGTGTTTGGACCCGAGGGTACTGAAATTCAGCTGGCTTTGCTGGTGCCTTAGCAATTGTGATAAATGGAAACCCATTCACAGATGGGGAGAACGCCAAAACATTCATGCTTGATGTTGCCAATGAACTTTATGATGACTTTTCGGATAAAGGCAAGTTAATCAAACAAATAAAAGACATGCCTCTGTTGACAAGAACTGTTCATGATTGTACCATCATGATGGCAAATCAAATTGAGGCAACACAACTGAAGGACATAAATGTAGCACCATTCATTTCTCTTGCTTTGGATGAGTCAACAGATCTAAGCCATTTATCCCAGTTCAGCGTGATTGCAAGGTATGCTGTTGGTGACACACTACGTGAGAGAAGTCTTGCTGTTTTGCCTATGAAAGAGACAACAAGAGGGGAGGGTTTACTCAAGTCTTTCACTGAGTTCACTAAAGAAAAAAATCTATCTATGGATAAACTTATTTCGGTGTATACTGATTGTACCCTGTGCACGGTGGGGAAAAAAAGAGGATTTGTAGTGCTTCATCATGAACATGAAAAGAGACCCATCCTAAGTTTTCACTGCATCCTACATCAGGAGGCACTTTGTGCTCAGATGTGTGGCAACAGCTTGGTGAGGTGATGTTGTTGGTCATTCAGGTGATCAACTTTATTGTTGCCCGAGCTTTAAATGATCACGAGTTTAAAACACTGCTGGATGAAGTTAGGAATAATTATCCTGGTCTGCTTCTGCACAGCAATGTGCGTTGGTTGTTGAGGGAAGATGCTCAGCCGTTTCATGGATTGTCTGAGCAAAATCCGGTCTTTCTTGAAATGAAAAACGTCGAGCATGCTGAGTTAGCTAACACTGAGTGGCTCCTGAAGTTTTACTATCTTGTGGACATGACTGAACATCTGAACCATCTCAATTTAAAAATACAAGGCATTGGAAATACAGTCTTAACCCTTCAACAAGCAGTGTTTGCATTTGAAAACAAGCTGGAACTCTTCATCGCCAACATTGAAACAGGTTGTTTTCTACACTTTGAAAAACTGGGAGAGTTTAAAGATGCATGCACAGAAAGTGACCCTGCTCAACATCTTGATCTCCAGCAGCTAGCGGGTCTCACATCTAATCTCCTGCAGTCATTCAAAACACGCTTTGGAGAATTTTGTGAGTGCACTTGTCTTTTTAAGTTCATCACCCATCCACACGAGTGCAGTGGACAGCACCAACTTGGGTTACATCCCCGGTGTCTCCTTCAGAGATTTTGAGCTACAAGCTGCTGACCTGAAGGCCTCAGACATGTGGGTAAATAAGTTCAAGTCACTGAATGAATATTTGGAAAGACTTGCACGGCAGCAAGATGAGTTGGCAAGCAACACAAGTGGGGAGAAATGAAAAAACTTCAACCCACGGACCAGATGATTGTCAAAACTTGGAACACACTTTCCGTCACATACCACACACTGCAGTGTGTGAGTATTGCTGTACTGACAATGTTTGGCTCTACGTATGCATGTGAGCAGTCTTTCTCATATCTAAAGAATGTTAAGACCAAACTACAATTACGTTTAACGGATGGAAGTCTCAACACCTGCATGAAGCTTAACCTCACCACGTATCAATCAGACCAGGAATAGTCAATCTTTTTATACCTACCACCACTTTTGTATCTCTGTTAGTAGTAAATTTTTCTAACCGCCCACCGGTTCCATAGTGATGGTGATTTATAAAGTAGGCAAGTAACTTTACTTTGTAAAATTTATAAAGCAGTTACAGAAAGTTAAAGCATATAATAATAATTACTTACCAAGTACTTTAAGTCAGATTTTCGCTGTTTGGCAGAATACATTTTTATAAAACAACTTACTGTAGTTAAATCTATCTTTTCATTTATACTTTGGTTGCTCTGCTACCACCCACCATGAAAGCTTGTACACCCACTAATGGGTGGTAGGGACCAGGTTGACTACCACTGAACCAGACTACAAAGCTATCAACAAAACCATGCAGCACCAGAAATAGCATTAATGGTAAGAAATACTTTATTCATCATTGGTTAACAACAGCATAACAATGTTATTAAAAAGAATTCAGAGACTTATTGTACTTTAAAAGCGTTGGTCTTACATAAAATGCACACATTTACTTGTATTTAGTGTTAAACATATTGTATGGCTCTCACAGAATTACATTTTAAAATATGTGGCGTTCATGGCTCTCTCAGCCAAAAAGGTTCCCGACCCCTGGGCTAGAGCATGGGCTAATAGGCTTGAGCACTGATGTGCCAGCATAAGTGCAGGCTCATTGGCTTGAGTGTGGAATTATCACCAGGATTCCAAGGTTGCTGGATTGATACCAAAAGTTGCTGGCTTGAAACCCAAGGTCACTGACTTGAGCCCATAGTCACTGGCTTGAGCAAGGGTCACTGGCTCAGCTTGAGCTCTGCCTCCATCAAGGCACATATGAGAAACAATCAATACAACAACTAAAGTGAAGCAAATACAAATTGATGCTTCTTATCTCTCTCCTCCCCCTCTCCTTTCCTGTCTTTCTCTCTCTCTCAGTAATGATAATAATAATAATAATAATAATAATATTAAAGTAAATCAGCAGCTTTGGGTTAGTACTAAAAAACTACAAATTAATCCAAACGCAAAAAATACTACCTATCAGTGTTTTATACACTCAAGAACACCAGTTAACCTGATATCATTTAGCTAAGGAACAGATTAACTGCAATTGGGAAGCAAAGTATAGAATCTATGAGTTTAATCCACAAAAGACAACTTAAAATATGTTTGTGAGGATCCCTTGACATTCTGCTGGAAATTCTAGAGAAGGGGGAAAAACAGATTACATTGAACAAAGTAATGTTTATCTTGGCCTCTGTCTCATTCTCCATTTCTCTCTTACTAATTCAATCACATCCTCCTTTAGATGACTGCCTTCATTTTGTTCATCAGGTTTCAAAATATTATAAATTCTCTTAGACTACTCTTTATTTCTTATTCTGACATTGCTATTTGAAATGTACTCTTACAAGCACCATGGTAAGAACAGTTTAAAATATAGAATCGGAGGTCAATAGATAATGTATATAGGCACAAACGTTTCTATGAAGTTCTCCTTGTGCTTGTTGGGTTGTAGATCATATTCTAATACAATACTTGAAGTTAGAACTTATCTCCATCTAGGGATATTGGTTAAAAGATATTTTATTTCACCGATGTTATTGAGGCTGGGATTAGAGAATGGAAAGAATTGAGCTGTGCAGAAATGTCAGAAGCTTTTAGGCAGAGAAGAGTAGCCTAAATGATTCATGGAGAACAGATAGGGCAAAGTGGTATTGAGAAATGGAGACACTTCTTTTAGATCATAAATTGGAAAAGAATTGACTGTGGCCAACTTCTGAATGGCCTAAGGGAGTGTGGCTTTTTACATTTAGCCAAAACCATGGAAAAGTAGTGATACAAAATGTTCATCTAACATTACTTTGCATGAGGGGAGGCTAGGTTGACAGTCATGGTTTCAAATGACAAGTCATGAGGACTTGTACCTGGAGCATATCAGGAAACAAGATACAAAGGAGCTGTAACGGATAGAATTAAGATGGCTCATTGATAAATGAGTGTGAACATAGAGTAAATATGACAATGAATGGGAATGGCCACTGATATTTTAGAACCCAAATAAAGGCAAATCACAATGTGAGAAGAGTATGGAAATGACAGAGAGGGGCATTTCAGTTCTTCTTATTTACAAACCTTCTAAGCAAATAATTCAGTTCTTATTTCTGGAGCTGGAAGAGGTGTATAAGTAAGGGGCAAAAAGAAGTCCACAGCATCAGTCTAATTAAAATTCACAACCTAGAATAAAGAAAGGCGAGCTTTCACCCCTACCCCCAATAGAATAAGAGAATAGAGATAAATTGGTGGAATGGGAATACATACATGCAAGAGATGAAGAACTTAATAATGAGAGTAGGAATTTATCCTGAGAGGACAAGATTCAATTCTGCCTCTCACATAGGTGACATGCCTACTCCCCCTTAAGAATCTGCTCTTCATGAAAAGTGATTAATTTTGCTGTGCTTGAAAACAACACTTGGGCCAAAAGAAACTAGATTGTCTTCTGTTGATCATCTCTGTGTTTAGATGCCCCTGACATTGGCCTCTGAAATCTCAACACCTGGTTCAGAGCTAATCACTGCAGAGAAGATGAGTTTACCTCTCCGTTAGCACCAACTTTAAACAGCACTTATGATCAGAAAAGATTTGGAGCCAAGGTAGAGCTCACCAGCCTCTGCTAAGGCCAGAGATGTGAGTTTAATGTGTGAATGATAGGATTTTCTTTTGCAAAGAAACTTAAAATCAAATGAACCACCCAAACATATTACAAAGAAAGAAAAAAAGCCCGAGGTTGACTAAAACTCTTTCTCTGATTTCTAATTTTAAGACTTCCCATGTTTCATGCCATAAAAAGGAGGAAAAACTTTGCTCGTCTGTGCTCCTCCTTTTCTAAGAAGGTCCCAACGTGTGATATAAGCTGGCACATGGAACGGTGGAAATCACTTCTGTGGAGGTTTGCCAAATGACTTGAGTGTTTTATTTCAAATTCAGCCAAACCCAAGGAACTTCTTTGCCAAGTTTCTCAGGCCTCCGTCCTTTTTCTTGGTGCACTGAGTCATACACTTTCCAAGGCTGCTCTGAATACATCCTCCAGTGAAAGCACAAAACATTGGCAGGACGGTGTAGCCAACCTATCTATATATACAGTGCAGCAACAACAGTCTATGATTCGTTTCGCATGCTTAGTCCAGCCTTCAGCGTTTTCAGATACAACAATTCCTCTTTGTTCTCAGCAGTTGTGATTGCATATATGATAGATGCAGCATTAAAAGATATCACTCATACATTTCCTTTGTCACCTGCTCAGAATCTTTGGGCAATCAAGGCTTCTTTTTGAACCCAAGGAAATGTCTACTTTCTCCAAAGAAACACATCAAAAACAAAGACCTCCTCTTCCACAAATAATCAACAATCTCCAAATAGAAGCAAAGAATGAAATGGGAAAGAGAGATGCCGCTAAATACATTAGTCACTTGTGTGTTTTCAGAGCACTTATCTCTCACTCTGCTTTTTCCCATGGCTGTTTTCTGTAAAGTTGACTACCACTGAAGAGTGACACTGGAGTGTGATGGACTGGGTTGTCCTACTTGTCAACTTCTCAATTACCTGCTAGAGAAAGCAGAGTTGTTTGTTCCTTCTGCCATCCTCCTCCCTCTGTCCCTTCAGAATTTATTCTGAATATAAACATATTTGATTACTTAAGGATCCTTACTGCTGCTTTTTTGTGGTGTTTTGTCTGTGAGAATCTGATTGAAAAGTGCTCCTGTTTCTCTCCTCCTTCTAGCCCCCAGAAAACTGGCAGTCTTGACACTTTTCTGACATTTTTAAACAACTCAGTCTCTTCCTGCCAACTTCCAGTTGCTCTCTAAACCTTTTTAATCCTGTAGAATGCAAACTAATCTACAGAGAGAAAGGCGCCAGGGCTGGCCTGGCAGCTGCAGCTAGGAATGTCAGAGTGGGGAGAATGATAAATGCACCTGCCACAGAGGAAGGGAGAGCCATGGCTAGGCTCAGCACCTCAATAAGGTTATTTAACGTACAGAGATAGCAGGACACTCTCCAGTACCCTCAAGTGCAAACTGCATGGAGATAATTTGTTCGGATAGAGAAATGACAGCTATTAATAATGTGCACAGTCTGGAAGGTAGCTGTGATTGGGAAGACATGAGATAAGGAGTAGAAATCCTTCTGCATCCCCTCAGACCGCTCTCAGGTTTCCTCAGTTTGATCTGGGGTTAAGGAAATCACGGGGGCCCTGTGATCTCCACCTCCCTGCCTTGGAAGGAATGGCTGCCCCTTACATAGGAGCAACTCGATTAAATTAATATCAGACTAGTCTAGAAGCAAACGGTGACATTGGGAGAAGATATCTTTCTGTGTTCCAAACTTCTTTCTGGTTCCAAATGATGTACTGAGCAAATTACTGAATTTAGAGTTAGAGCCGAAATGAAAAATAGTGACTATGTTACTACAATAGTTTTTTCTTAAGTCAATCAATCATGTTGGGTCTCAGGCCTAATAAAATGTTTCCAATAATTAAGATTTGGACCCATGACTTTATGTGTGCAAGCAAGCTCACGCACATACACACTCAGACAAACACACACACACTGCTACCAACGTTTTGCTCTTCCAGTTAAATGTAAGGTATCTGGAGAAAGAGATTTGAAAATGTGCTCAGGAAAAGGTCACAAGCTAATCAATAAAATATCGCAGATAGAGATCTGTACGGTTGCCTTAACCAAATTGTTCTAAGATTATAAACTCCTTGGAGGCAGAGACCACACACATCCTTTTACTTAATTTTATACCCCCAAACATGAAACCATGTACAGTTTAGACCGTAGAGAAATTATTTGGATGAAAACGATACGAGTGATAGTTTAAACTATTAAACTCAAATGAAATCATGACATAGGCAATTCAATAATTTCTTAGAGCAAAATGAGATTGGTTGATATATAAACGGTTAATGACAGACTGAATACAGAGAACTAGACTGTTAGGCACCACAGGAATACTGAACTTATACAAAAAGTTGGTCTTTCCTTATTCATCAACACAGACAAATCAACTACCAACTTAGATCAGGGGTCGGGAACATATGGCTCGTGAGCCAGATGTGGCTCTTTTGATGGCTGCGTCTGGCTCACAGACAAATCTTTAATAAAAAAATAATAACATTAAAAATATAAAACATTCTCATGTATTACAATCCATTCATTTCTTACCGCTCATGTTCATGGTTGGGGGTGGCTGGAGCCACTCACAGCTGTCCTCCGGAACAACACCAAAATTTTATTGGTTAATGCGTAATGTACACAGATCATTGTGGCTCTCATGGAATTACATTTAAAAATATGTGGCGTTCATGGCTCTCTCAGCCAAAAAGGTTTCCTACCCCTGGGCTAGATCTTCACATGGAATCTAAGATTCCAGATATTCTTCCTTCTTATACAGGCAGTATGGCCACGATTGTAACAAATTTACTAAGGTCAAGATAATGGAGCCTAATGATAATATGCACCCAATTTTCTCCCAAAATTTTGGCCTGTAAGAAGGTAATATAAAAAAAAGGTAACCTGATTTTCTATAGTACGTTTTTTCATGTAAAATCACAAGTATGTCGTAAGGTGTAAGAAGTATAATTGCAAGCTTTTCTGAGGCTTACGGTATAACCTTAGAAATAGATTTTACAAAGAATTATGTAAATATTAGCCATGGATAAATTAGTCATTTGAAACTTATTTTTTCTTGACATGGAGGTTATCTTTCAATGTTAAAGCCACAGACCTCTAAGGAAATATGTGTGTAGAACTTTATATTCCTGTTCTAAGCAGCCAGTGGGACCAGCCAGTTGGCCACTAAGGTCAACATAACCTAACATCTGATACAATGTATTTGCAATTATTATAAATTCTAGAACCAGACTTTGGTGAGTTTTGACCAATACTAGATGGACAATAACAGGCTATTGAGCTTTTGCTAATACTTCTTATCTTTGAACACTTTCCAGAGTTAGTTTTTGCTGAGAAAAACAAATAATACAGGCTTCAAGGGAGAGAAAAATATCTTGGAAAAATATATTTAAACTATATAATATTTTATAAATATATTTTGAAATTATAGTATTTTATGACTGTGTTTAAAATTTATATTATATTAATTTTAGAAATATAAATTATAATATAAAACCATGGACAAAGTTCATGGTGCTCCCCATGTCAAGCTTGATTTTTTTGTTTCACAAAAAAACAGAGTGATCTTGAGAGAATCAAACAAGTGCTATTTATCATAATAAAATTTTAGTCTCTGTGATCCAGAGACAATGAAATCCACCCAGGAATATAGAGGATTCTACCTTCAGAAAGTCAGTGAGGAGGGCCTGTGAGAGCTCTATCTCCAAAAGTTAATCTTAAAAGTTAAATTTTCAAGACCTTGTATCAGACTTAAATGAGGTATCTCTTATAGAAATATCATAAAGTTCATCAAACTAAACTTAAAGGCATGGTGCATTTATGAAACACCCAAACTAAGTACCCTGAATACTTAAACAAAACTTTAAAAGACAATTACACCAAAATGCTTTAGAATTATCGTGATACCCGACATACATGTCTAGTGAGTCAACATTTAAATGTTAAAATAATATATACTAACCATAAATCAATCTATCTCAGCAATAATATTTAAAAATAAACCAGAAAAGAAAATCACTTCAGGTCATCTGAATAGCTCAGTGTCCTGTCTACTAAAACAAAATATTTAGGGTCATTAATAATTTTTTTTATTTTTTAGTCCCACTGAGTAGGATGTGACTTTCATTGCAGGAATTGAGAATAGGAATTAAGAGTATCAAATACTTATTTTTGATTTATGAATAATAACATTATTTAAATGAATGTGTCATTATTTCCCTACCTGCTTATTTAGTTTCATATCTCCTGCAGACTTCCTAAATTTTTACTGTACTTTAATTGAAGTGATTCTGATCAAAGAAATCTTCTTTAAAAATGCAGGCAATTAGTTGTAAAACAAAGTAATATTTTAATTGTGACAATACTTCCTTCTAATATAAGGTGACCAGATTTTAAAGTTGGTAAAGCGGGACACCACTGAACAAGGTGGAGGGGTTCTTGATTAAAAATTTGGTCTATATGGAGCAAAAAAAAATTTCATAGAATGCATAAATAGTATTGTAATATATTTTTTTAAATTTCAACATAAGTACAATTTACAAATATAATACATTAAAAAATTATGTATAGTATTATTTTATTCTTTGGCATATTTCTCATTTGAGTGAATTTTTTTTTTAGTAGATTGCTGTCTTTGTTTAAAAGGTCATGAAATTTTTCACAAGAATTTGTTAAATTATATTTGACAGATAAAATGGTTTTCGAAGTCTCAATACTTAATAGTGATTTTTCTGATGTCCACACTTTATTTACTGTAGAAAAAACGTGTTTAGTCGCAGTATTAGTTCCTGGTAAAGACAGCATGTATTCCAAAAATTTTAGTGCATTATTTTATGGAACATGGTTTGTTTCAAAATGAAATATTTCTAAGCATTTGTTCTCTATTGTGATTTCTGCTGATGCCCAAGATTTAACCTTTTCCTTATCAATCTATTATTTAATAATGATACCTCATTAAAAAGATCATTTTCGGAAATATTACTATATGGGAAATTTTGAGTGAGTCAGAGGGATCGGGTTACATGGTCCCGAAACCGATGCTGGAGCTGCACGAGCAGGCAGGAGCAGATAGAGCAGCGCCGCCAGGATGCTTGGCAGCCGCGCTCCCCATGTCCAGCCCCACCGCCCGCTGGAGATGGTGCAGCTTGCACCTCGCGGAGCCCAGAGCCACACGCTGGCATTCAGGATGTGGGCCTATAGGTAGTTAGGGGACTTGACAGCCACAGCCCCAGCAGGTATGTCCAGCCCAAAGTTCTTTGTTTTGGAGCTCTGCAAGGGTCAGCCAGCTCTTGTGACAGTGCGAGCGCTTCCAGGTCGAGGCAGGGTCTCCCCGTGGAAAACCACATATTCCCTTACCTTTCTCCTGCCATTCCCTAGCTTTTTGTGCATTCTTTCCAAAAATCAGGACTTGTAAAAATGCCGCGGGACGTGGGACAAATTGTTAAAAATTGGAACTGTTCCACCAAAAGCGGGACATCTGGTCACCTTATTCTAATGACATATGAATTTGAGTATAAACTTAATTATTTCTATGAAAAATGAAACTATACTGCTCACAAAAGTTAGGAGATATTTTATACTTTCATATTCATTTTGAAATAGCCCCTAATTTTTGTGAGCAGTATATTTGTTCCTCATGAAATATATAAAGGTTAAAGTAGAAGCAATAACAATGCAAACTGTTGAGATTGACCAAATTTGATCTCACAGTATCTCCTGCAATAAGTCAGTATTGTATTGTTTTGGTTGAAGTTCATTCAAATCCATAAAACTTGGATCTATAAAACCTGAGGTTATACTGAAATAGTTTATTCAACTCACCCTACATCATAATAATACATATTATCCTCACAAACATATTATAGAAAGTAACAGTAGCTATCTGTGTGAAATTTTTTATTTTAAAAGACCAGAATCATAATTATAATCATTTTCTTTCTTTTCTTTTTTTATTTTAAGTGAGAGAAGGGGAGATAGTGAGGCAGACTCCCTCATGCACCCCAACTAGAATCTACCCAGCAACCCAGTCTGGGGCTGATACTTCAGTACCAAGCTATGTTTGGCACCTGAGGCTAACACGCTCAGACCAACTGAGCTATCCTCAGCACCCAGGACCACACTCAAATAATTAAGCCACTGGCTGCAGGAGGGGAAGTGGGATAGATGAGGGAGGAGAGTGGAGCAAAGCAGATGGTCACTTCGAATCCAGGATGTCCATATACCAGGTTGATGCTCTATCTACTAAGCCAACAGCCAGGGCCTATAATCATTTTCTATTAAAGGCACAGGTCAATAATTCAAAGAACATTTGCTATGTCCATATAATACTATGCTAGGAGCAATTACCTGCTTTGGCCTTTATTCAACTCTGACCTGGATTTACTAATCTTTTATTTACCCTCCACTCTTACTTACCTACATAAATTTATTATTTTAAATGTACAACAGACCACTCTCAAGTTTTTGATTAGGACACATTCAAATGTTACTTCTCAAATGTTGCTCTGCATTTGTAGATATGCAATCACTTCTGCAGTTACCTTTTTAATAAACTAGTACAGACTTACTGAGAATCAAAGGAAATTTAAGAGAAAGTAAGAGAAACTAGTAACATGAGAAAATGCCTTGGATTTAATACTAAGTAAAATAATGGAGGATACCTTGCATAAATTATAACTGTTTCAATATTTAGGCATGAAAAATACTTGAAAATAACAAGAACTGCCTCAGTTTTGCTAAGTTAGTAAAACTATAATTTCAATTTTCTTCAACTTGCTTTTTAATATTTTCAGTTTGTTTTATCTAATGTTTATTACTTTACTTATTTACTCCTTTTCTTGAAAAATAAAAATATATATCATATTAAGGATATGTCATTATAAAAGTATATATATAAATAGACAGCAATATATATTTATGTATTTATTAATATAAAACACTGTTAATGTGTTTCAATTTTACCAGTTTCTGGATGCTTGTTATATTCAATCTTCAAAAAGCTCAGTACAAGTAATAATTTAAGCAGTTGGTTTTAATCATTTTCTTAAATTGGAAGAACAATAAAACATTTCATAAAACTCAACAAATATGAAGAATTAATTGTTCCAAACATTAGAACCATTTGACAAGAGTAAAAAAATTTCCAAATTTGATTTTGGAACCAAAAGGCAAAGTAATAAAGAAAGAACATCTTTCTAGGATATTTGGAATCATCAGTCCTCAAGACAGATAGTCCAGTTTGCCATGGAAACAGTTAAAGAATAAACAAGCAATCACAGAAGCATTATGAAGAGTCAGTTATGTGTTTTAAAAATTTATGGTGTGATAATGCTAATTCAGTATGAAAATCTTTCCAATAAGCCATTTCATTAAAATGGCAAATTAACCAATCTCTTATTATAGAAAGTGCCATTTTCACAATTTAATAAAACACAAATCCATTATGGCAAATATGCCACAGAAAGTTTAAAAATGAGACTTTGTAATGTGCTAATGAATTCTAAAAAACGTAGGTCATTTTGGTCTGCTGTGCCATTGTTCTGCAAGTAGTTTAGGAAGAAATATAGAGTAATAACACTTAAAACATAGAAACCAACACAATTTATAAATTCTTTTCGATTCATAACCCATTTAGCACATTCTTATAAAAGATTTTCTTAACAAAAATAGTGGTTCACAAGCTAGGATTCAGAAGGGGGAGAATGGAAACATCTCCATGTCTCCTCTGTGTCGAGGTGATTACATAGCAGTATCCTCGTCCTTTTCCCCTGCACTCAACTATATTGTCATCTATGAGCTATAGCTCCTGGTAAATTGTTACTTTATGTCTACAGAGGCAAAACACTTGTTTGGGGCACCAGCAATGCAAGAATTAACAACAACAAAAACAAATGTAAAAATCAGCTTTAAATACTCAAGGTTTTTGCAGGCCCTGGCCAATTGGCTCAGTGGTAGAGCATTGGCCTGGCATGTGGATGTCCCAGGTTTGATTCCCAGTCTGGGCACACAGAAGAGGCACCTATCTGCTTCTCCATCCCTCCCCCTCTCATCTCTCTCTCTCTCTCTCTCTTACCCTATTGCAACCATGGCTCGATTGGAGCAAGATGGCCCTGGGCACTGAGGATGGCTCCATGGCCTCTGCCTCAGGCACAAAGAAGAGGTCAGTTGCTAAGCAATGGAGCAATGACCCAGATGACCAGAGCATTGCCCCCTAGTGGGTTTGCCAGGTGGATCCCAGTCGGGGCACATGCAGGAGTCTGTCTCTGCTTCCCTTTCTCTCAATGAATAAAAAAAAAAGAGGTTTGTGCAATCCAAAAAATGCTATTTTTTTATGTTGCTCCACAAATTTTGTGCTTTATAGTTTAGTGTTGTTTCAGATTGACAGGAATAATGATTAATATATTATTTTATTGTATTTTGACTCTTAGGTGGTAGCAAGTCTGAAAGGAAAAGAAAGGGGAATCAGAGATATTTCAACAGAAATTATAACAAGGCTTTGTGATAGACAAATATAACGAGTTAAAAAAATAAAAAGTCAAAGGTAGTGCTAAGGTTCTTAGTTGAGCAAAAAAGAGAAGTTGTCTTCAGAACTGAGATGGGAGTAAAATCCAGAGTACAACAACATGTTACCCTTGTGCCATTTAATTTGAAAAGACTTCTAAATAGCATTACATTTTTTGCTTCCAAAGACAAATACCTAAAATTCCATTTTAGTCTGATGAAAAAGTATAGGATGTCATTATTAAATAGACATGGCCAAATAAACAATATAATATAATTAATTAAATAAACAGTCAGGTTTCTGATGCTATTGTTTGGTATGGTTTCATTTTCATGTTCTAGAACTATTCATCTCCAATATTAGACACTTGTGGAGGATGAGTGAGTATCTTAGTCATGCCAAGTCATTGAAGCCTTCAGTAATATAAATAAGCAAGGAAAAATGTGTTTGGATTTTTGGCTTGGTTTTCTACAGTTACTGGTAAACTTTTATTATGAGGGTAATACAATCTTTTAGTTAATTAACTGAATGTACCATGTTGTTTGGAAGTGAGACGGTAAGAAAGAAAGAGTGAATTCATGAGTGATTGGTAAATTTTGATTATGGAAGCAAGTGTTTAAACCCTGTTTTGAATTCTAATTATTTGATCAGTAGATTTCAGGCCATGAGCATGAAAAGTTTAAAGGGAATGCTCAGGGGTTAATGACATTTCAACACTGACAGTAACTTAGCCATGTTAAGTTAAATCTCTATATGCTGTCAGGGGCTCTAAAATACCCATGCTGCTGAGGCCCGTGTTTATTTAGGATTTCATGTTCATTAATTGTTCAGAGTCTTCCTTTGTTTGCCTAAAGGTAATTTAGAGGGTGTAAACCAATCTTAATTTTTTAAATAATAATATTGGTGCTCAGAGGCTAAATAATAAGTTTATGACAATATGGCTTTAGTAACTGATAATTTCATAAGCCTGGACTAGGACATCCAGTTTAAGCTTCAGCATATAAAGAGCTTGTAAGCTGTCACTCCCAGCTTTACCACAAGAAAAAAGCTTAACTAACTAAAAATCAATTATTTTCCTTGAACAAAGATAAGAACTGTAATTGTAGGATAAACTACCAGCCTCAAATCTAAGAGACAGGTTCATCCAGACAGATACACCTTCTGAGGTCTGTTTAGCTGCCGCAGAAACCACTGGCATCTTGTGCTGGTAGAAACAGGTGAATGACTATTTTAATAAAGTGATGGAGATTGAGTTCAGACTAGTGTAAGAGTGAGAAATTCTTGTGGTAGCAGTCTTAGAAAAGTTCCACACTTTCATTTTCACTCCAGGTCTCATGGTGAGGGTTTGAAAATGATACTCATGAGCCATGGCTGGAGGAAGGAATGCGTAGCAATCTTAAGATCTACACTGAGTCTAACCCCTAACAAAAGCCTGGTCTCCAGGGAGATGGCATTCACCGGAGGGCATACTAGAAAGCTTATCCCAGTTTAGGAAAGGGGACCCTACCCAACTTTACCCTTCCTGTGTCATTTAGGGAACAAAAAACATCAAAATGGCACTAAACGTCAAATAAATAGGTTGGGAAAGCTGCAGGGAGAGATGGAATAGGAGAATGGGAGATAAAAATGTATATTCCTGGAGGAAGAACAGGAACACTTGCGCAGACTTCACCTCTAAGGTAAAGGCCCACTAACAAGACTGAGGCTTAATGAGAGGATTGAAGAATGCCTCCTACTGATTCACATCCTACCATAACCCCAACAAGTCTCCAATATAATAACAGTGGATGACAGCTGAAAGACACACAGTTATAGTCGGAGGCTTCACTTCCCTGTCAGTAATTGAAAGATCAAGCAGGCAGAAAATCAGTAATATAATAGATAACCTGAATAACACTATCAATCAACTTGATCTAATTGACATTTATAAAATACTTTATTCAACAACAGCAGAATACATTCTTCTCAAGCTCATACGAAAACTTGCACTAAGATAGACCACATTTTGTTCCCTAAAAGTCACCTTAATAAATGTAAAACAATAAAAACCACACATAACATGTTCTTTGACCAGGACAGAGTTAAGTTAGAAATCAAAAACAGAAAAACAACTAGATAGAATATTTCCATATATTTGAAAACTAAACAACACATTTCTAAATAACATGTGTCAAAGAAAAGGACTCAAAGAATGTAAAAAGTAGTTTGAACTAAATAAAAATAAAGTTTTACCTTCAAAAATTTTGAAATGTGGCTAATCATAGGTAATGATAATATAAAATAAAAGAAGACATATCTACAATCAATAACCTTAGCTTTCACATCAGGAAAGTAGAGGAAGAAGAGCAAATCAAACCCAAAGAAAGCAGAACAAAAGATGTAAAATTTAGAGAAATCAATGAAATTGAAAATAGGAGATGATTAGGAAAAATCAGTAAACTGAAATATTGCTTCTTTGAAAAGATGAATAATAATAATAAACCTAGAATCAGGCTAAGAAAAGAGACAAAAGAACACTTGCCATATCAACAATGAAAGATAAAGTGATCACTATTGATCTCATAGACAGTAAAATGATCTAAAAGAATACTACAAACAACCTGATAAATATAAATTTGATAATTATGATGTAATAAACCCATTACTTGTTAATGCAAATTTCCAAAAAACACATGTAAATATATAACCTGAATCCATGTCAATGCTTTATCACTGTGTCACCACAGTTCAGACAGCCCAAATGGTTTTACTGGTGAGTTTTATCAAATATTTACAGTAAAATATATATTAAATCTACACATTCTTTTTTCCAGAAAACAAAAAAAGAGAGCCTCTCCTGACTCATTTTATGAGATCAACATCACCCTAATACCAAAATCAAATAACACTATTACAAGAAATTAAAACCACAGATCACTTTCTAATGACTATAAGGTCAAAAATCTTTAACAGTATGAGCTAATCTAATATAGCATAACAACGTAAAGCACCACAACCAAGTTCAGTTCACTCTGCAAGGCTGGTTCAACATTCAAAAATTAATCAACATAATTCATCATATTATCAGACAATATGGTCACATCAATATATTCAGAAAGATCATTTGACAAAAATAAACATTAATTTATAATAAACTATTTTAGAAAACTAGAAATAGAAAGGAATACACGTGACATAATAAAGGTTATATACAAAAGATAACTACAGCTAACAGAATATTTAATTATGAGTACTGAGTACTTTCCTACTGATAACAGAAACAAGGCTAAAATGTTCTCTCTTTCTACTCTATTCTACTTCTTATTAGAAGTCATAGCTAATGAAATAAGGAAAAAAGAAGAAATAAAACTTTATTCTTTTGCAGGTAACATGATAATCCATGTCAGTGATTTTCAACCTTGTCATCTCATGACACACATAAGCTACTTACTAAAAATCTGTGGCACTCAAAAAATATATTTTTTTGCCAATTTGACAAAAAAAGCTATAATTTTGATTCATTCATACTGGACAGCTATTGTTGTTTTGGCTGCTGCCATTTTTTTATTTGACAATTTAAAGGAAAAGATGTCAGTGCCCCTGACTAAATAGTCAGGTATTGCATGCTTTAACAATTCTTTTGGCACACTGATTTTATTTTTAAAAATTCTGTTAACTTAAATTCAAATGCAAGCTAAAACTATATTTTTATTTTCCCACCAAATTTTATGTTTTTGATGTCACAATTTTCACCATTTTAACTTGCATTGACAAATTATGGTAGTTCTAATTTTACTGTTTGTTTTCCAACCTTTAATAAAAGGTTTCAAGAATCTATAATAGTTTTATCTCAGCTGTATTGTCTTCTAAAAGAGAACAAAGTTGGAAGACTCACATTCCCCAATTTCATGATTTATTATAAAGCTACCAGACTCAAGATAGTGAGATATTGGCAAAAAAAAAAGGCATTAATAAATGCAACAGAATAGAGAGTCCAGAAATAGACTCACACAAATCTAGTCAACTGACATTTGCTGAAGGCGCAAAAGCAGTGCAATGAAGAAAGGAGTCTTCTGACAAATTGAGGGGCATGTCACAAAGTACCTGACCATTCATCCACAAAACAGTTAAGCTCTTCAAAACCAAAATAATGGTGGTAAATTTTCACAGTTTAAAGGGGCCCAAGAAGCATGATGACTAAGTACTATAATGTGGCATCCTGGACAGGATCCTGGAACAGAAAAATGATATTCAGAAAAAAATAGTGATATTTGAATAAAGTATAGACTTTAGTTATGATGATATATAAACACTGGTTCATTAGTTGCAACAAATGGATCAAATAATATCAGCAACAGAGGAAACTGGTAGCTGACTTTAGAGGAACTCTGATATTTTTGCAACTTCAGTAAGAAAAAATGTCATGGCATAACACACTAGCCTTCAATCTCTCTCTCTTTCCCTCTCTCCACCTATCTATCTATATCTATCTATCTATCTATCTATCTATCTATCTATCTATCTATCATCTATCTATCATCTATCTATATTATTTCCCCCAAAGTAAGAAGTGGGGGGCAGCAGACAGACTCCCGCATGTGCTGACCCGGATCCACCAAGCATGTCCACTAGGGGGCGATGCTGGTCTTTCTGGGGCGTTGTTCCCCTGCAACCGGAGCCATTCTAGTGACTGAGGCAGAGGCCATGGAGCCATCCTCAGTGCCCTGGGTCAACTTTGCTCCAATGGAGCCCTGGCTGCCGAAAGGGAAGAGAGAGAGAGAAAGGAGAGGGAGAAGGGTGGAGAAGCAATGGTTGTTTCTCCTGTGTGCCCTGGCCAGGAATTGAACCTGGGACCTCCACATGCCAGGCTGATGCTCTACCACTGAGTAACCAACCAGGGCCTTCAATCTGTATTTAGTATTACATTTTATTCTTTCCTGAGTGTTGGGTTCATAGTATTCACTCAATAAATATTTCCTGAACTCTAGCATGCTAGCAGAGTATTCTTCCTTAAGTTCCCAGACCAATATATGTATATACTAGAGGGAAAAGCTATAGGCACTAACAAGATGAAATATCTTCATCACTACACTCATTTAACAGTATTTTTTTTTCCGACAGAGACAAAGAGAGGGACAGATAGGGACAGACAGGAAGGGAGAGAAATGAGAAGCACCAATTCCTCGTTATGGCACTTTAGTTGTTCATTGATTGCTTTCACATATATGCCTTGCTCGGGTGCTACAGTGGAGTGAGTGACTCCTTGCTCAAGCCAGTGACTTTGGGCTCAAGCTGGTGAGCCTTGCTCATACCAGATGAGCCCGCGCTCAAGTAGGCGGCCTCGGGGTTTTGAACCTAGGTCCTCTGAGTCCCAATCTGACACTCTATCCACTGTGCCACTGATTGGTCAGGCTAAAATTATCTTTTAAGCTTCAGTGTGGGACAGCTGTGTTAGGCTTGCTCGCTGGTTTACCGGCTGCAAACACTTAACCTGTTGGTGTGTGAGCATGCGGCAGTGTCACAAGTGTATGGCCTAAGTGAGGCTATGGGTGCTTGAGCACCAGTAAATCACAGATGGTGGATTGCCTGCCCACCACTGTGAAGGGACGTTTTGCTGGAGAAGAGGTTTTTCCCTGCCTGTGTGCTTGTCCACCATTGTGAGACTTTATTAAATGGAATGGCCCAATGCTGCTTTCTAGCTCCACAGTTTCTCCACCATTTTCCCAAATCCAATGTGGACCTGCATGGCCTCGGCCACCAGCATTGCATTTAGCTTATCTGAAAACAGAGAAAAAATCAGATTAAGCTCTATTAAAGAATGATGGCATAGAAGCCAGAACCATGTGCTGCCTCAAAACTTTCTTCTTGATCCTATCAGAATTGCAATTAAAAGCATGGGACACTTTTACATGAGAAAAAGCAAAAGAACAATATAGCAAGTTCACAAAAATGCTTAGTTGAAGTGTGCAGGAAAGCCTATCCAATTACAAAACTAATCCTGGGGTAAAAGAGAATTAGAGATTCTGGAGCTCATGTCTGAGAAACTTCTTTTTTTTTCTGGAGCTTAATTCTGTCATCAACAGGCAGCTGTTTTAAGTAAGTGGCTTCAAGTGGCTGAAGTAAATTGAGGAGTTACAGGTTTTACCTGCCTCAGTAAAGACCCAATTCAATTCACAAGGGGCCCCAAAGAATGAGTATTGCAGGTGCTCGGTCACAGAAATATTAAATAATTCAAGCGGTCAATCTCAATATGCAGATACATTTCAGGAACATTGGTCCCAAAATTTCATATGGACAGCAGGATACTTAAAAATGGTAAATTTCTTTGGAGTTTTTATTTTGGCAGTCTGGAAAAAATTAGAAAAGAAAAAAGGAAAGTGACCTTCCAAGTCTTTCATGCACAATCAAATGTGGGAATATTGCCCTTTGGCAGGGGCAGGAACAAGAAGTCATGAATCTCTCTGTCTCTATAATGATATTGGAACAGCTGGGTTCTATTTTAGACTTGGAGATCTTGCTCGGATCTTTCCTCTCATAGCTCACCTCCTTTTATCACCATTTCCTTTATGAAAACAGGGCAATATGTTCAATGAACAAGCATGAAAGAGAGTTTTTAGAAAGGATGAGAAAATTCCCAGTTTATATGGTGCACTGTGTTTCCATTTCCTGGTTATATAGTTGAGATGCTTACATTCAAACATTTTATAGCTTCCTCTTTTAAAGCCCTCTCTCTTTTAGTGGTTAAGCACCTTCAAGCCAAGATCTAACATTAAAGTAGAATCTAATTAAACCTTTCAATGCAGACAGGCTGCTGAATTCTTTTAGTTCCATTATAGAAATATACAGTACAACCTTTTTTCCTCTCTGTGGTGAAAATAGCAGTTATCTTCAAGGAAAAGATGAAAAGACGTCCCACCTCAATTTAAGCAAAAGGTACAGGCAGGTGACCCTGCCTCTTTGTCATTCTATATAAGAAGGATGGCGGTTTTTAAATTTTGAGGCAGAAATAGGCAATGGAGATGTGGAGGGCATCGCTGCTGCTTTCAAACCCTTAAATACACACATCTAAAACGCCCTCACATTAAAAGCATGAAAATTGCAGTAACTACTTCAATAAGCAAGTAGTTTAAATATAATTTCTGGCACCATGCGCATATTCAAAGGGAAAATGAGTTAAGAAAGACAGTATGTAGTTTCAGGAAAAGGAAAGCATAAAAGTCTAAATATTCTTGCCACTGTGTATCCTTGAGAGCAATTTTTTTTTTTAAGAATTAGCTATTAACTAGTATTCATATTGCTTCCTAGCCTACATTTCGCATCGAGGGAACTTTGAAAAGAAGGTAGGAAAAAACATTATAACAAAAATTGCTACTGTCCATATCAGTTGAAGCATGCATGTCAAACTTGCAACGAGGAACTAGAAAGAACTGGGGGCGCAAAGAAAGGACTGGGGAAGAGAAGACAGTTCCAGTAAGGTTGAATCAGACTGGCTCACACCAGCTCTGAACGAAAAACAGTTGAAGATGATGCTCATAGGGATGACACGGTAGATAATGAAGAGTAGGTATAAAGCCCTCCAATACTCACACAGCCCCAGAAGGACCGTAAAGATTTTGCACCTTGTCTTGTGACACAGGACATTATTTAGAAAGAAAAAATAAAAGGTCAGATTCAGTTTTTACTCACAGTGACTAATATGTTAATAAAGTAGAGGTCTTCTGAATCAACTGTGCAATAATTTGCCTCATGACTGTGTTGGGCAGTGACATTCTTACAGAGCATTGAAAAAGTATGTTTCTCTTTATCATCTACTTGTGCTGGGAAAATCTAGCTTTTAAAAGTTATTCATAATTGTTTTAAAGCTGTGGTGTACTTTAAATTCTTTTTATTTATTCATTTTAGAGAGGAGACACAGAGTGAGCGAGAGAGAGAGAGAGAGAGAGAGAGAGAGAAAGGGGGGAGGAGCTGGAAGCATCAACTCCCATATGTGCCTTGACCAGACCAGTGTAGGGTTTTGAACTGGCGACCTCAGTGTTCCCAGGTCGACGCTTTATCCACTGCGCCACCACAGGTCAGGCCAAAGCTGTGGTGTACTTTAAAAGGGCAGAGCTACCACTCTCATTATTGAAGCCAGTTATTTATAAATTTCTTAGAATCTAGTTGCTTTCGGTGCTTGATGAACACCCTCAAAATACTAGTTATATGCTTTTGGATGAAAAGCCTTCATTTTGGTAGTTACTTCTGTATTTTCTCCCCTTCTTTGAGATTGGGGGTAGAGTGAGGAGATAAGGAGTGGTGCAGCATGCATTGAACAGTGGCAAAGTAAAAGCCCAATCAGGAAGATACCAGGAGTTCTTTAGTGATCATTTGACCTCTTCTCAATCCTCCTCTCATGGCTTTCAAACTTTTGTTAGCCAGTTAAACATAAATCTTACTGGAAGCTTGCCATTTAGAACAGATAAATGAGAAATTCATCTAGGTAAGATAGAATGGAGGGTTGGATGGTGTGGTGGAGAGCTGAGGTAAGGAGATGCCTCTTAAGATGTGGACATGATTAGAAGCATATTTGAAAACCACCTTCCAGTTCCACCATAACAGCTGACCTCCACCTCTTTGCTCGCTGGAAATGAGCACCTAACCCTGGTTCCACACGTTCCTTGCTACAGTATATCCTGTGGAACAAGACACAGTGACGATACTGCATATCCCCCAAAGTATTTTGTTCTGACATGTAAAGATGTGGAAAACCTAAAACAAGATGCATCAAACAGCAGGGCACCAATGGAGACAATCATATATGGCCCAGGTTTACAGCCAACCTCTCTCCTAGAACTTTGAAATCCATCATTAACATACTGTTTGAACTATGTGAATATTTGGTTCAGGAAAGTCAGACAAAAAATAAGAGAAGAATATAAAGGTCATTTCCAGTGTTCGAGGTGGGTAAAAAGTGAACAGTTTCTTGAAGTTGTCAGAATGCTATAGGAAGAACACAAGATTTAATAAGAGCACTGTGGTTCCAGTCCTGATACCCCACATCATGGCTGAGTGATTATAAGAAATCAGTTATTCACTTTAAATTTCAGAGTCGTATCTTCCGATGAAAACAAGAGTTGTACTGGCCTTCTAGCATTGTTTCAGGGAGAGGTGGGCAGCGTAATAAGGGTGTAACATTCTATGCAATATACACATTCCTAAGGCCCTCTCATCTTTTGTATCTCTTAAAGTACTGACAAAAGCAGTCTCTATTTAAGATTGCAGACCTCACGTGGCAATACTATAAACATGGTTTAAAATTCACTTGATCCAGAGATCTGCCTAATGCTTACTAAAGTTTCAATTTGGAAAGATCTGCACAATTTCACAAACTTATGTAAGACGTCATTAGTATTATTTGGTTATTATTATTACAATGATATGTCAATTTTTTAATAAAATTCAACCATAGTGAACCTAATCATGCTTTTTAAATTGTGTTTCCTACCATCACTATCATTGTAGTTATGTGGGCCTGACCTGTGGTGGCGCAGTAGATAAAGCGTAGGCCCAGAATGTTGAGGTTGCCGTTTCAAAACCTTGGTCTTGCTTGGTCAAAGTAAATATGGGAGTTGATGCTTTCTACTCCTCCTCCTCTTCTCTCTTTATTTCTTTCTTTCTCTCCCCTCTCTAAAATAAATTAAAAAAAAAAATCTTTAAGAAAAAAAGAATTCATGTGAGTGAATGCTATTTGCACCTGCTCACTTTCCCTTACACTGCTATATTTCATGGTTTCCAGCATTTTTGGGAAAGAGAATTAGACTATATGTGAGTGATGACAAATGCTAATAATTGTGGATATAACTTTTTTAATGCCCATCCACTTCATTTTCTTAAACTCAGCTTAAAGGCAGTATGCACAAAGTGGGCAAAATAGTGCTATTAGAGATGTAAACAGGATAGGAAAATAACACAAACAATGCAAGACCACATGTTCTTGATCTGTCACAGAAATGTCTTGTTTCTAATGTAAATGTTTCTTATGTATGCTTAAGCTGTTAGCTTGAAAGACCACCTGTGCATGACCCTACCTTAAGCATAATTTTTTTAAATATATATATATATATATAGATTTGTTTGCTTTTTTGTTTGTTTGGATGTTTTTTTGTTATTGTTGTTCCTGATGTCATGGTTGTTTCTCCTTCACAGTTACAAATGACATCATAAGGCACTTTCAAATGTGAAGAACTTAGATGAATATAAACTAAAAGGAACAAACAGTTTCAGGAGCACCAAGTTAAACAAAATTCTTTGCAATCTGGTCATAATTAAAGCACCACATAGCCTTCTCTGTTTAGCAACTGTTTGGCAATAATGAAAACTTTGAAAATTGTCAATATATGAGGAGAAAAAACTAGAAAGACAATGTTCAGGTATACCTTGAATGTTTTTTTTATATCTGTTATCCATTCTGAGATCAATGATAAAAATATTTATATTCTTTCAAACACCATGATATATTGCTTCAAAAACATTCTTGAATTCTTAATAAAAAATTATTCATAAATTTCTTCAAGTACCAACTTTGTCATTTCATCTATGAAAGAAACCCATGTATATTTCAGCAGAATCTGGGCAAATTTGATTTCTTTTTCCTTTTAAATAAGGAAATTGATTATTTACCCTAGAAACTGAGACTTAAAAATATTCCACATAAAGGTCATTGCTCAGTCAAAAGAGGTAATAAAACTGAGAGGAAATGGGGTCAGTGGTAAAATTATAATGACAGTGTAGTCAATGTCAATAGAAATATTAAACATTTTTCTTCCTATTTTCCAGTTTTGCACAATGAATATTCATTTATTTTTCACTTTAGGTTTGAATTGAAACACCAGATCGAAAGAAGATCATTATATCTCTCAAGTGACTATTCTAGAAATGATTATAATAAGAGCAGTTAGAATACTATTAATATAGAAAATGTAGGTTCTACACTGTAAGAGGACTCTTTTATATCTCTGACCTCTTCTCCTACTATTCTGTTTCCTCTCTCACTCTCCAGCCAGATTGGCCTCCTTGCTGTTACTCATACATTCCTGTTATATGTCATTTTAAAGCCCTTGTATTGGTTCTTCCTTTTTCCTGCAAATTTCTTTCCACAAAAATGTTCAGGCCTAAATCTTTAACATTCTAATATCCTTGCAGCTTTTCTTAATGTTACTTTTTGGTGATACCTAAACTGACACCCTATTTAAAATTGCAACCTCTGCCCCCAAAACTGGGTTTCCAGGCAATTCTAAACATCATTTACATTGTTTATTGTTTTTCCCAAAGTATTTCTAATCTTCTGACATACTACGTAGTAGACATATAATTCACTGTGTTTATTGTTAATGTCTGGTTCCCTCATTTACAATGAAAGGTCAATAAAAAAACTAAAGTTCTTGAGTCAACAATTATAGCTTCTACCTAAAGAAACTAGAAAAATTTTAAAATATTAAATAAAGAATAAATAGAAAAATAAGATAGTAAACATCAGAGCAGACATCATTGTCACAGATAAAAGAAAAATAATAAAAAGATAATAACATTAAAGAAAGGTATTTCTTGAGAAAAGGAATATCTAGTAAGATATATTAGAAAAAAAGGGAATAGAAAAATTACAAACATCAAGAAGGAGAGGTGTTGTCACTAAAAAGTCTATGGATTGAAAAGAATAAGAGAATATTATTAACAACTTTGTGCCTATAAATTTGGCATCTTAAATGAAATAGATAAATTCTGTAAAATAAATAAACTACAAAGATTGAAATAGAAAAAATGAATTGACCTATATCATTTAAAGAATTTTAATTTGTACTTAAAATTCTTTCTGCAAATAACATTTCAATCCAGGTTGCTTTCCAAGTAACTAAACATTAAAGTAAGAAAAACTACCATTATACACAGTCTAAAAAAATATGAGGTATTTTTTCCAACTCATTTCATGATTTTTGAATTATCTTGAGGCAAAAAATCATGCAAAGATATTATTTTATAAGTAAACTACAGTCTAATAGTCTTTATGAATAGAGAAGTAAAAATTCTGAACAAATTTTAGCAAATAAATATATGAAGGTATTACTATGCTATTAAGTTGGGTGTATATTAGAAATGAAAGAGTTACCACCTAATATGAGGAAATCAATCACTGTAGTTCACCATAGTAACAAACTAAAAAATAAAAATATAATTACTGAAATAGATATAAACCCTCATTTATAAAATCCAACATCAATTCCTATTTAAAAAATAAAAACTCACAGCACACTGAGAATGGAAAGTAAAATTTCTAATCTGATTTTTAAAAATATAAAAAGTGTGCAGCAAAAATAATATTTAATGACAAAGACCTAATATTCTCTCTATCATCAGAAAAAGGACAAGAATATCCACTTTCACCCCTTCTATTAAATATTGTACTGAAGGTTCCAGCCAGTTCAACAAGGCAAGAAGAAAAGAAACCAAAAGGCATCAGAAAGGAAGGTGGGAAAAAAATTATTTTCTAAATGAATAACCTTAGGGTCCTATAGATAATAGCAAATATCTAATGTTTAGTAAATGGAATCCCAAGGAAAGCAAAAAGAAACAATAAGGGAGAGAGAAAAAATCAAAGTAATAATGTCCTGAAGCTTCCAAATTTGGGAAAAGACATTGATTTCTAGACTTAAAATACTTTCCAAATTTCAAATAGGACAAGTACAATGAAAAACACAGCTAGACATATCCTAAAACTGATGAAACCAAGATAAAAAGAAGATATTAAAAGTTCCCAGAGACACATAATAATAAGTGAACAATGATGTAAATAAAGAGTTCTTAATTGAAATATTGGAGACCAGAAATCTTTGAACAGTGAAAGATTAAAAAAAAAAAAACCTGACAACTGTCAATAAAGAATTTTATACACAGCAAAACTAAACTTTAAACATTAAGAAAAATAAAAACCTTTTTAGATATTAAAACTGAGGGAATTAGCACTACAAGATGTAATTAAGGAAGTTTTTCAGGCTGAAGCAAAATAATAACAGATGAACACAGATCTGCTGGGAAGAATGAAGAGCACTGCAAATATAAATATGTGGATAAATATAATATATAATTATTTTCCTTTCACTTTTAAAGCTTGCTTTGTCATAATTTATTCAGATTATACTCCAATATTTC
Source organism: Rhynchonycteris naso (assembly GCA_037038555.1). Classification (NCBI taxonomy): domain Eukaryota; kingdom Metazoa; phylum Chordata; class Mammalia; order Chiroptera; family Emballonuridae; genus Rhynchonycteris; species Rhynchonycteris naso. The sequence goes on from CM072997.1 coordinate 151,044,055, forward strand.
AGGATGGCCTTTCTGCTTTTCTATGTAGCCACACTGCCATGAGTTTCAGCCTGCACTTCATTTTATTTTTTTTAAATATGGGACACTTCACAAGTGTGTATGTCATCCTTGCAAAGGGGTCATGCTAAATGCGCATCATAGCAATTTCCATATAGATGCTGCTGAAATGAGCCCAGCATTCTGTACTTTAAATACTCATTCTTATCTTTTTTTTAAATCTAAAATGTCTATTTCCAAAGCCTAGTCATGTTGGTATTTGCTTGGGGGTAATTTCCAATAAAACAAACAAGCAAACGAAGGGCATCTTTGTTCAGAGCTGTATGTGTTTAAGTCAGTGGTTCTTAACCTTTTTTGAGGTACCGAATCCACCAGTTTCATATGCACATTCACCGAACCCTTCTTTAGTGATAAATAAAATATGATTCTTTTTCCAAATTCAAGACATAGGTATATGTTTTTGTTTTTTACTGGTACACAAAATGAGCCGTGCATGAACATCACCTTGCTCAAAGAACAAAACCAACAAAGCGCATGAACTCACAACAAATTACGGTATTTCTTTATTCTGGGCTCCGCAGCAGAGGCTTCTCCGATCCCCTGAGACCAACTCATGGAACCCCTAGGTTTTGATAGAACCCAGGTTAAGAACCACTGGTTTAAGTCTTTTTAGCCACGTAGTTTTCCTAGAAACATTTCAAGACATTTTTATGTACCTTAAAACAAAAACATAAGTAAAAAAGCACAGTTATATGTCTCTAGTATTTAATGGTTTATAATACTAGCTTCTGTAATAAGTAAGCCTTTAAACCTCTGTACCTTAACACAATACAATTTTAGTCTCAGTCAGTATGAGTCCAGTGGGTTTGGATAGGAAAGAACAACCCAGTCATTCAGGCAGGTAGGGTGACGGGCTCTTTTGTCTTTCTCCAGAAGGTTCTAAAGTCATCCTTTCCCTTCACATCCAATGGAAAAATCAGATGATGAAATTCAGGTTGTTTTTCCTCTAATTCTCCACCGAATTATGATTTATTTTTTCAGGAAAATAATGAGAAAAAACTAGGCATGAGGTAGGTTTATTATAAACTATGAAAAAATGTCGACTTTATAAGCTGCTCAAGGTTGAAATTTCCATAATAACCCATCTCATTCATATCCTTCTTCTTTAATACCAACAATGCTTTCTCAATCCAATTAGCCTACATAATAGGAAGTGTTCATATATATGAGGTAAGCAGATAGTTGCTGGACAATGAGGAAGCCAGAATGATTAGAATGAAGGGTATAATACAAGCTAAGCAATAAATGAAAGACAAATTGAACTAGGACTAAGATATAAAGAAAAATTTTTAAAAGTGATAGAGAAGAAAATAAAGCATGACTATATTAAATAACAGTGAGATTTTAGAGTAAGGGAACTAACTCTTTTATTAGAGTAAAGATCAGTAGATCCTTCAAACTTGTGGTTCAGTAATTTTATTTTGTTTGTTTGTTTTGTACTTAATATAAAATAGTTGACTATGTCAGCCATGTTTGTCTTCACACCTTGTTTTTCAATCTTCCCTTTTAGACTTTTAGACAATGTCCTTTTGGTAGCCTCTAACATCTGCAGGGAAGTCTATACCTCTAAGGACTGTATTTAAAAACCACTGTGACCATCTGTATTAATGCCCTTATCAGAATGCTGGCTGCCATTACCATTTTATTTTTGGTAAAATTGGACTTATGTTACAAGGACCAGTTCCAAAATCACTCCCTCTCTGAACCTGCTCCAAAACCCAGGTGGAATTCATCACTCTTCCTTTGTGATCACATTGTATCACATCTTTCTCACAAGTATGGCAACATTACTTTGTGTTTATGTTGATTGTCTAATAGGTTTTTAGTTCCTTTCATAACTTGATTTTCTGAGTGACAAGCACAATGTCTATAGCATTTGCTCTGTAGGAGGAAACAGAAATATCTGAAACTCAACTGAATTAATTTGAATCGACTTGATGTGTATTCAGTAGAGTTGAGTTGACTAAATAAAGTAGAATTCAAAGACGATCTAGAAAAAAAGTAATTTTCCTAAGAAAAGGCATAAACTCAGAACAGAAGTGGTGCAGATAGTATTAAGATACGTTTCTGGATGTCTTGCAGAATTCAGTAATAAAGCATTCAAATAGAAATATCTTTTAAATGACAAAAATCCCAACGGAGACTAACTGGATTCTGTATTAATAGTTTGAGCTGGTGATTGGATATCTGAATGTAATTTTTATGAAATGAAAACCTCATAATGAGAACTAAAGTTGATTTCGTGGGTTGAGAATAATGGATCCCAGAATATGCTACGATTGGTGCCTTAATATTTGCCAGAGTAGGACAATGATGAGAAATGTATGTTGTAAAGGAAATGAAACACCAAATTTCTTTAACAGAAATATGAGAAAAAGGAATACTCCAGATCACACATTATAGCAACAAAAATTGTCAAGAAAAGAAAAATAGGTAACTTAAAGAACATTTTTGAACACCCACTATACCAGGCATTTTTTTTAGATACTTTTAATACATTATCCCATCATTTCTCCCAACAACTAGGAGATTTTTATAGATGAAAAATATGAGACACATGAAAGTTAGTAAACATGTTCAGGATTGTGCATCTAGCAATTCAGAGATATGTTCAATTTTAAAACACATGCCATAATGAGGCTATCAAACATAAACCTGCGTGTCCGTTCTCCTTCTCTCTACCTGCACTGCCTAGTATCAGACATCAGAATCTCAGCCACAGTTTTCAGTTAGCTTTAAATGTTTCAGATTAACAATTCTTAATAGTTTTTTGAAGTTGTTTACTGGTTTGTTTGTATATGACCTGCAAATATATAATGTCATTATAAAAGAGTATAGGTAGCTACAGGTAGCTACAGGAAACATCAGATGTACAATAATTAACTTCGTCAAATCTCCTCTTCAACAATATGAAGTAATTTTACATTTATGAAAATTCAAAGTCAAACTTCAAAGTTAATGTATTGAAGACACTGAAATAAAAAAATAAATAAATAAAGACAAATGGGTTGCTGTCTTTAGAAGTGCTCCCCACAGGAGTAGCAACTTCTGCTTCTCCACCCCTACCCCTCCTCTGTCTCTCATTCCCCCCCCCTCTCTCTTCCCTTTCCACTGCCATGGCTCTAATTATTTGAGCAATTTGGTCCCAGGCACTCAGGATGGCTCCATGGGCTCGCCTTAGGTGCTGAAGTAGCTCAGTTATCGAGCAATGGAGCAGTGGTCTCAGATGGGCAGAGCATCACCCTGTAGGGGGCTTGCGGGGTGCATTCTAGTCAGGGGACATGCGGGAGTCTGTCTCTGCCTCCTTGTCTCCCCACCTCTCACTTAAGAAAAAACTAAAGTGCTCCCACCACATTCCTGTCCTCTATAAGGCCAAGAACAAAGATTGACTAAAGAAACAAAACACACGAACACTCATGCACACACACAAAAGGAGATCAGAGCAGGAACACTAGCTAAGGGGCTATAGTGTGAGGTAGCGTGTTCACCAGAAAAGGTAAACCTCTCAAACCCTGGAGGAAAAGGTAACTGGACAAGTCAGAACAAGAGCTAGAGAAAGAATCTGAAAGTATAAAATGTCTTAAAGAAGATTTCAAAAATTAAACAACACAGCTACCACCATTCATATTTAATAAAGAATATTTCAGTCAAGCATTAAAAATATGTTTAAATTAGTTTAAATTAACTTAACCCCAGTTTAAGTAACATCATAAAAATAACTGATCAATAATCTTTAAAAGTATCAAGATAAACCCTGGCTGAATAGTTCAGTTGATTAGAGCGTTGTTCCAGTATGCAAAGGTTACGGGTTCAATTCTGGGTCAGAGCAAATACAGAAACAGATAAGTGTTTCTGTCTCTCTCTCTCCCTCTTCCCCTCTTCCTCTCTCTCTAAAATCATTAAATACAAATAAATTTAAAAAAGAATCAAGGCTATGAGAGACAAGAGGAAATTAATGAACTCTTAAAGACCACAGGAGACTAAAAATGAAAATAATTACAAGGTAAAAACCTCGATAGGATCTTGGAACAGAAAAATAAAATAGAAGAAATATTGGTGATATTTAAATATAGGAGTTAGTTAGTAATGGTATTGTATAAATGTTCATTTTTGGTTCTGATCATTTTACTTCAGTTGTTGTTTCATGTTAGCCTTAGGGGAAGCTGGTTGAGGAAAATTGTACCGTTTTGGCAATGTATAAATTTAGTTCAAAATAAAATATTTTTTAAAGTGAACATAAAAGTAGAAGAAAATAATACAGTTTACTGAACAGTTGACATTAAGTCAAATGTACAAATCAATCAATAGTACTGGATGGGGGGTGAAGTTCCACTCCCTTCCCCTCCCACCCCTCTGCTTCCTTTTGTGCTTGATGAGGAAACAGCCCACAGCAAACTGTGCCACCTCCTTGTCGTCTCAAAACACTTTCAAAGGCCTTATTAGGAGAATACAGGAAACAATTCTCTGATTAACATCAAGCCTGGAAGTAATTTATTTTCATTTGACAATCTCTTTTTCCTGTGCCTGGTTTACCTCTACTGCTCAGACTGTTCGTGACACTGTAATCAATAGCTATTGACTTCCACTAAGCAGGGGAATAGGAAGGAAACAAAAACAGAGACAATGTTGAAATAGGGACAGGCTTTTAAGAAAATAAAAGAGAAAAGTCAGTAAAAATTTATTTTAGAAGTGTTTTTATTCCAATATTTACTTAACATAAAGTGGACAATTTGTAATAATTAGCATAGATGTGCGTGTGTGTGTGTGTGTGTGTGTAGTCTTAAATATGTACAATCTCTGAAATAAATATTACCAACAGTTTTTGCCTCACTTAACATAAGATTTAAATCAAGCTTCATTATTCTCTTTTGTCTGTAAGTGTTGTGGTAAACTCTGAGGTCAAACACCTGTCTATTCCTAACCGTTGTGAAATTATCCAACCACCTTGGTATCAACCACTACTATCCTAAAAAAAAAAATGTCTATATGTCCTTACCTCATTGCCCACAATTGCTCTAACCACAATAAAATAGAGCGTCACAACGCTATAGTGGGGAAAAAGGGGAGCAGGTATCAATTTTTCCCCCAAAGAAATCTATTGCCAAATGGAATATTAAGTAAAGCATTTTTCATGAAGGGGAGCAAACTAGATAAAAGAATTAATGAAAAATGACTTGAAGGCCATGTGCCATGCAGTAGTAGGAAAGCACTATGCGGATAACCAGAACACTTAGGTGTTAGTGGGTCCTTAGTCATTTAACTTTCGCAAATTTTATTTCTCCCCTTTAAAATTAGAAAGTATATAATTATATATTGCTAAATTATGTCTAGATCTATAAATTTGTGCAATTTTATTAAGTCTTTTGAATTTGACTTGTTTAGTGAGAATTTACTCAGGCACTTGATTCTTTAAAAAAAAAAATTTTCTTTTATGTCTGTGATTTAGCTCACATTATCTTTTCTTCCTCTAATCATCACAACACAGTTGAGAAATTTTGTTTCTAAATATATAGAGCGAGGACACATTATATAAAGTGTACTTCCTAACTGTTCTCACGATTACAAATTATATGTTGAGTTATATTCTTAAAGATCAGAGATCACAACTTTTGATGAGTTTTAATTGAAGAAAGAAAGGTTAGCAGGGAAAATTGATACCATAAATAATCTCTAATTTGACTTTGAATTTTACCATACCCATGAAACATTTTCTGAAGTCACTATTAATAACTTTATTTTGCAAATCAGTAGACACTTTCTAAATCCTTATTTTAACAAGTGTCTTCATTTGAAAATAATGCTGATAATAAGGCCTGGTTCTTTCCTATCTTTCCCTTATCATTAGCTCTTTTCTCTGAGGGCCTGATGCCCTACTCTCCAGGCTTCCACTTTTGACCTACAATTTCTTTACTGACTGCTTGTTTAAATATTTATACCTGGGATTCATTTTAATCTGGATTTAAGCAAGAGTTGTTCTAATCAGTAAGGTGACACACATGGAGACAACTGACTTGGAAAGAAGAATTTGTTCCTTACATTTCCCGAAGGAAAGGGGCATGCCATGCCACGCATGGGCCACACTGAAAAACTCCAGGTTTTGTTAAGAGTGAGAAACAGGAGTGATGTGAAAAGTCGAATCAGAGCTTTTCTTTGGGGGCGGGGGCGGTAATCATGGAATTACAGTGTAGGATTGACTAGATTGAATAATTCTGGGTGGTCTTCAGGTACAAGTGCTGTCGCTAGTTGCCTGGTATCTGGCCCTGAATTGATTGAGAGTAGGGTAAATATTAGTATGGTGTGTGAATTAGAAAGAGTTTCAGAATATGAGCTCTATATCAGTGTTGTTCTACCACTGTCAGTCTGTCAGAAATTTTGTACTAGTCCCTGAAAGAGTTAACCACCTTGATGTTATATGAAGATTAAAGACCCAATGATTTTAGTCAAATTGGCTTATGCTCAAGGTGTTTTTGCCTTAGCAGTCTCCAAAATAATTCTCCTATTTTCATGGATTACCAAGTGTAAAAAGGTTGAAAACTACTGCTCTAGACCGTAGAAGACAGAAACTATGTTAGCCATTGGTTTGGCCCTAAATTAGTTAAAGGGTGTCACATTAATGAATGACAAATATAGTGATAAATGAGTGACAAATATAGACTCTAAGAAAACACAGAACACTGTCTATTTAATTTTTAAAATTTTTAAACAATGTATCTATTAGTATTTCTGTATGAAGGTAAATGAATACCTCAATGTCAAGATTTCATAATTCAAGTTGTTTTCCATGCTCTGGGAAATTGAGTTTCATTAGGCCCTACTTTGTTGCCATCACTAGACAAACATCCAATCATCCAAATCATAAATCTGAAAGACAATGTTTCCTTTTCAAGCTTCCTTTTATTTAAAAGTCATCATTATCCCTTCAGTCCTTATTTCTTAAATATTCTTTTTTTATTCTTTACACTGTTTCCAATTCAGGATCTCTAAATTTATCAGTCTATTATCGCAAAACCTTATTGAAGGTGTCTCTCTCCTTCTGGTGCCACAACAGAGAGACTTCTATCTTTACTTAATATTTTTAGTGGATTTTTATAGTCTCCAGGGCAACACCAAGCAGCAGAACACCTATAGCCTTAGGTGGTAACACAGGAAATTAATTTTCTCAGTCTTATTTCCAAATAACTTTTTAAAATATTTTATGCCGCATGGTAAAATACTTGTGGTTTCTTAAAAAAAGAAATCTATGTTATTTTATACCTCACTACTATTACCTATTTTGTTCTCTTTATTTGAAATGTCTCTTACTCCCAGAAATTATTTTGCAATTCCTTAAATGTCCTTCTGAACAGGCTTGGGCATTTATTTCTTTTGAGAAATTTTCCTTACCCCCCAACCTTTTCCTCTGAACTACCCACTTTTTTTCTTTTATTTTCATTGCAATTCTCTTAATGTATGGGTAAACATTCCTTACTGCTTACCCAACCCCCCACCCTAACTCTTACCTGAAGTTTCTTAAGGGCAGGACTATTTTGCATTTTTGTATCTTACTGACTCCTATCCATAGTCCATTTGCTGAACTAAACTGAATTAAATTTGAAAAAATCCAGAACACTTCTCTGTCTGGTACTTCTGAAAATTTTACAGAGAAATTTTGTTCCCCATAGAGCAATCCCCCCTACCGCCCTCATCCCTGTAAATCTATAGTTAGTAGTCAAGTTCAAATATTTTTCTAACTCATGTGTCTTTTTTTTCTTCTTGGTTCCACTATTAGGCATCTGTGGAACAACTTACAGCTCCTCCATGGCAAACAAAGCTCTGTTTATTAATATACAGTGCATTTTACTCTAAATTAACAGTACCCAAAGACCTCCCTGTTAGAGAATGAACAGAGAGTGAGAAAAATGCTGAGGAACAGTTTATGTAAATAATACAAACAAAGATTGAAGAACATGGTACTATAATGGACTTGAAAATCCTCTCAAAACATAATTTCTATGATTTAAGAAACCTCTTCAAAAAGGAAAGGAGAAAGAAAAATTCTCATATAAAAAGAAATCAGGTTTGAAAAAAATTCCATATTAATGAATTTATTAAATAAATACCATAATATATTTTTACCTATTAACATCAGCTACCCAATATTTACTTCTTTGGAGTATAACTAGATTTGCTTTTTATCTTAAGCTGTATTACTAAGTAAACAAGTCAAATATTCTTGCCAGCAATAAATTCCTTGACCCAGTTTTCCAAATGTTACTTTTTAATTTCTCTTTTTAGGTTATTTCTCATGCCTTCAAGTTGTGTTTGAAAAGATTTGATGTACGGAGCAACATGCTTTTAAAAAACAGATATATAAGGCATTTAAAATGGACAAGTTGACATAAAAGTAAAGTTAAATAGTCTTACTATTAAGGACTTCTTAATATTACACAGTAAATAAGGTAGTAAATCATGTAATTCCACTAAGTATTAAACATAATAGAATCTCAGTTCAGTATTTATAATATAAAAAAATGAAGAAAAATATTTCTTATATTTATTTAAAATAATTTTCCTGTATATTACACAATTTTGATGCTGGAGTAAGATGGGAATATTCAAATATTATTTTAAAATATATTATTTTTACTAATAATCAAATAAGAAATTAAAATTATTTAAAATTCTTAACCGACTTTTTTACAGTAAAGAAAATCATATGTTCAGTGGCACAGATATGTAAACTCTTGTTCTGCAAAAAAAAAAAAAGAAGTCCCTAGATTTTGGTATTAGCATAACAAAATCAGCAAATAATAATACTATGTTTATGTATTCTATAATTTATTCAATAAAATTGTCAGCATATTTGAAAATATATAATCTATCCTTCCTTTCACTCTCCTTGTCTTTTATTTTACTGATGAGTAATCTGAGGAATCTTATAAAGTATCTTGATGAATGGTAAAAGATACATAAAATATAATTTATGTAATATCCTTGCAAAATAACCTGAATCTTACAAATAATTAGACCAATCCAGAATGTGGAGTTTCTACAATAGGTCAATTTGGGCAATATGTATGGTTTAGAAATATTTGTACTTATTGACCAACTAATTTGACTTTGAGTATATAATTATTTGTAAGGATACATGAAAATGTAAGGATAATTATTATGCTCTAACTACTAAAAAGAAAAGATTTAAGCCCTGGCCAGTTTGCTCAGTGGTAGAGTTTTGGCCTGGCATGTGGAAGTCCCAGTTTTGATTCCCCATTAGGGCACACAGAAGAAGCGTTTATCTGCTTCTTCATCCTTCTCTCTTTCCTTTCTCTCTATCTCTCTCTTCCCCTCCCACAGCCAAAGCTCCATTGGAGCAAAGTTGGCCTGGGTACTGAGGACGGCTCCATGACCTCTGCCTCAGGCACTAAAATGGCTCCAATTTTAGCAGAGCAATGCCCCAGAGTGGCTGAGCATCACCCCCTCTTGGGCATGCGGATGGATCCCAGTAGGGCGCATGTGGGAGTCTGTCTGTTTGCCCTCTATTCCATGTCTCACTTCAGGGAAAAAAGAAAAAAAGATTTAAAATATAATTATGACCTGACCATGCATCGGACTGGGACTTGGAAGACTCAGATTCGAAACTCTGAGGTCGCTGGCTTGAGTACAGGCTCACCAGCTTGAGCACTGGGTCATAGGCGTGAGCATGGGATCATAGACATGACCCCATGGTTGCTGGCTTAAGCCCAAGGTCACTGGCTTGAGCAAGAGGACATTAGTTCTGCTGTAGCCCCCCAGTCAAGGTACATATGAAAAAGCTATCAATAAACAACTAAGGTGCCACAACAAAGAATTGATCCTTCTCATCTCTCTCTCTCTTTCTGTCTGTCTGTCCCTATCTGTCCCTCTCTCTGTCTTTCACAAACAAAATAAAATAAAAAATAATATTTAATTATGAAACCATAAGAAGATAGTTATATATTCTAAAAATAGATATTTTTATTGAATACTTAGTCAATTGAATAAGACAGAAAAACATTATTTATATAACATTATGTGAACAAAGCACCACATAAAAGTGTATATAAATCATGAATCTGAGTGTATTTACAAGAAGAAACATGTTATAAAAAAGTGAACAAAAATAAAAATGATTATATCCTAATGGTGAAATTACTTTTCTTATGTAGCTTTTTAGAATTTTCTCAAATTTTCTCTTATAAATTTATGTAATATTTGTAAAAAAAATTATATTTAAAAAGGCAATTATAACAGTAACATTTACAAATATACTAACTGTAAATAAAGATTGTACACTGCTCAAAAAAATTAGGGGATCAGGGAATGTGCATATAATCCAGTGCTTTCACACTTTTTGTACAGTACATTTTCACCAATGAAATGAGTTGGTTTTGCATCTCCTTTTCATAATTGAACAACTTTCTATGACTTGTCATTTACTTTTCTGATGTTCTTGTTTGATTAAAAAAAAAAAATCAGGGCCCTGGCCTGTTGGCTCTCTGGTAGAGCATCAGCCTGGCATGTGGAGGTCCCAGCTTTGATTCCTGGCCAGGGCACACAAATTAAGCATCCATCTGCTTCTCAACCTTTCCTCCTCTCCTTCCTCTCTGTCTCTTTCTTCCCCTCCTGCAGCCAAGGCTCCATTGGAGTAATGTTGACGCTGGGTGCATTGGCCCTGGGCACTGAGTAGCATCACCCCCTGGTGGGCATGCTAGGTGAATCCCAGTTGGGCGCATGCGGGAGTCTCTCTGACTGCCTCCCCGCTTCTAACTTCAGAAAAATACCAAAAAAAAAAAAAAAAATCAAATTTTTCTTTTTTTTATTGCTTCATATTCATTTTGCAAAACCCCCTAATTTTTGTGAGCAGTACATGTTGATAAAAATCAATAACATTTTCTAAATTAATAGCCTCTCCATTTTGGACTTCAAAATACATTTAATGTTCTTGAATGTATTGGAAATATATATATTCTTAATTCTTCTGTAAACTAAGTCTTCCTTTAATTTTAACTGAACTTAATACCAGTTGATACCTCTCTAAATCAAGAACCCTCTAGAATTCCACAACTAGATTTAACAGTTACAAAACATATTACAGTAACAAATAGACTTCTAACTACCTCTCCCCATTAGGATAGCTATAATAAAACACAAACACACATAGTAACAAGTATTAGCGAGGACATTGGAGAAATTGGAACACTGGTGCCCTGCTGGTAAGAATCATAAAATGAGGCAGTCATTATGGAAAAAGAATGGTGGTTCCACAAAGCATTTAAAACAGACCTTATGATCTAACATTTTGCTTTTGAATTTATTCACAAAAGAATTTAAAACAGAAAATGAGGACATATTTGCACATTTAGGTTTGTAGCAGTATTATTTGCAGTTGCCAAAAGGCAGAAACAACCAAAGGATTCATGGATAGATGAATGGATAAAGAAAATCTGACATATACATACAGTAAAATATTATTAAGCTTTTAAAAAAAGGAAAATTTGACACATGCTATATATAACATGAATTAACTTTAAGGACATTATGCTAAGTGAAATAAGCCTATCTCAAAAAGACACACACTGCGATTCCACTTGTGAGGTACTGAGTGTAGTCAAAGTCATGCGAACAGAATATAAAATGATTTTTGTTGGAATATTTAGAGAGGAAGAAATGGGGAGTTATTATTTAATAGGTAGTTTCAGTTTTGCAATAAGAATAGTTCTGTGGACAGATGATAACATAAAAATGTGAATATAGTTAATGCCACTGAACTGTCACTTTAAAAATAGTTACTATGCTAAATGTTATATAATGTGTATTTTACCACAATGTAAGAAAAGGAAATAGGCTGTTAAAATAAAGAAAGAATCTAAGTTGCTACGGAAATGACAACCAAGTGTAGTATAGTATGTAGTTACATTTCTTAAAATGCATCCTATTTTCCTCGCACAATAAAACACTAGTTGACAAAACAGATAAAATTCTTAACAAATAAGACAAGTACAGTCAGATACCACTGACTTATTTAAACTTATAGTAAGCTTTGACTGAAGGAAATAAATGTGTACCTAAGGATAACAGTATCTAAAATAATATTTAGGAACTTTATTACTTAGAGATCAAATTCGGGTGTTTGTTTGCTTTCTCATATCTTTATAATGATGTTATTTAAGCATTAAGAGGTTACTTGATAGTTTTTTAAATTATTGGGGTAATATTTTTAATATAAATTATAAAATTATACAGGTTTCAGGTGTACAATTTTATAACACTTCATTTGTATATTATTTTGTGTGTTCATCACCCCAAATTAAGTCTCCTGTCACCATTTTCCCCCCATCCCCTCTTCTACCTTTCCCTAAACCCTCTTTCTTTCTGGTAATCACTATACTGTTTTCTGTGTCTATGAGGTCGGGGTTTTTTTGGCTTAATCATTTCACTTTTATTCACCTAACCCAAAACTCCCCTCCCCTCTAACAGTTGAATAGTTTTTTTTCTTGATGTTTAAAGAAATTAAACCCTGAAATACAAGAATAATGTTAACAAACTAATATATTAAAGTGTTTAAGAATAATAAATAGATTTGCTTTTAAATTTTACTAAACTCTTTACCAACAAAAAGACTTACATAGGAGGTAAGTGGCTTATCATCAATGAGTCTAAAATTTTCTGCTTAAAATAGGGGTAATAAAACTAGCTTACTAATGTTATTAGGAGTCTTTAATGCATATTAAACTGCACAGTGCTTTTAACAACTTTTATAAATATTCCTCAATTTACCTAAAAACTAAAAACTGAACATCTCAGAATCATTCAGAGAATGGTAATGAACATGCATTTGAATATTGGGAGAATCTAAGTATAGAAGATCTCCAAAATAGATTTCAACCTACCTGTTGGTGATTGAATTTTCTTACAAGCAATATAACAAGACATTCAAATTGTACAGTGAGAAGTAATTTAAAAATAACTCTCAGAATTTTAGAAACAAGATGGTTATATTTTTCATGCCCTTTTTTGCAATGTTTCTTTCAAATAAATAGGGACAATTGTGAGACATTGCAAGTTAACCAAGATAGTGACATAGGTGGCTCCTGAGCCCCCTCCTTCCACGGGTGTACTGAATGTATAGCTACATGTGGAGCAATTCTTCTAGAAGTGATACAGAATCCAGCTGAGCAACTCCTGCACATTGAATGAATAAGAAAACACCCTCATCAAATCAGGTGGAAAAGGATGACACACATTCTCACTGTAACCCTACCCCCACATACCACCACACAATAGAGAAGATATCCTCAACTCTTAGCTTCTTCCTGAAGAAAGAACAAAGGGTTTGAACCCCACACGTAACACCTCAACTTTTATGACTCCCACCAAAAACATAAGATCCTGAAACAGCTTGCTCTGAAAGCTAATAAGGGCTTGTGTTTGAAGACTCACAGACTATAGAAAACAAATAAACAATTCTTTTTGTCTTTATTTTTATTGTATTTATCTATATAAGAGTAGTTGGTATGCAACCTTAAATAGTTTAATTAGTTTCACGATATAGTGATTTACCATTTTTATACCTTACAGTGTGATCACCCCACTAATTCTACCAATCATCTGTCACCATGTAAAGTTATTACAATATTGACTGTATTCACTCTCCCCTTCTTAACAGGTGTGCAAGCACTGACCACACCTAAGGCAAAATTGCCCACCTCCCAGTCTTTCACTAAAAGAGGTTCATCTGTACACTTTAAAAACCACTGCCTGAGGGCCACACTTCTAGCTTAGCAAGCACCCAGGGATGGGATTGACTTTGATCTTCCACAGAGATAGGGAAAACTGGTAGACACCTCTCAAGCCTTTTTCTTCCAGCCCACTCTAATAAAAAGCCAAGTCATCAGCATCTCCCTAGAAGGAGTTAGTACCCACAACTCATTTTCCAGCTTTTATGGCAACCACCTGAGGGACGTTAAGATAAATAAATGTTGATGAATGGAGACTTGACTTGGATGGGGGGTGTGAATACATGATGCAGTGTACAAATGATGTGCTTTAGAAAAAAAATCATCTTCTAAGAAATAAAGAAGATAATTAAATAATCATAAAGGCATCAACTCATAAAGAAGACATAAAATTATACATATCTATGCACCCAACTTAGGTGCACCTAAGTATATAAAGCAAATATTGACAAATAGAAAAGGAAAGCTGGACACCAATACAATAATAGTAAGCGATTTCAATACTTACTTTCACCAATGAATAGTTCATTTCTAGATAGAAAATCAATGAGAAAACAGTGGACTTGAATAATACTGTAGACCAGTGGTTTTTAACCTTTTTTGAGGTACCGAACCCACCAGTTTCATATGCGCACTCACCGAACCATTCTTTAGTGATAAATAAAATATGATTTTTCTTTTTCCAAATTCAAGACATAGGTATATGTTTTTTTTACTGGTGTACAAAATGAGCCGTGCATGAACATCACCTTGCTCAAAGAACAAAACAAACAAAGTGCATGAACTCACAACAAATTATGGTATTACTTTATTCTGGCCTCCACGATAGAGGTTTCTCCAAACCCCTGAGACCAACTCTTCGAATGCCTAGGGTTTGATAGAAGGCAGGTTAAGAACCACTGTTGTAGACCAAACAGACATACAGAACATTACATCCAATAGCAGTAAAAATGCACATTCTTCACAAGTCCACATGAAACATTTTCCAAGCTAGATCATGTGTTAGGCAACAAAAAATATATATATATTTAAGAAACTGAATTCATATTGAGCATCTTTTCAGATCCAATGGTATGAAACTAAAATTTAATTACAAGTATAAAAACACATATATAGTAGTATAAGGGGTTGATCTATAAAATATAACCAATAACCTTGTTTAAAAATACATAAGCTAGAAGACATTTTCCAAAGAATACATGTAGATGACCAATAGTAAAATGAAAGGGTGTTCATCACTAATAATTAGGAAAACGTATTTCAAAACCACAATGAGAGGAGCAAGATGGCTCTGGAGTAGGCGGATGTACCAACTTCCAACTCCCAGAACCAAAGTGGATTATAACTCAATTTTAAGAACCATCATCTGGATAAACCAACATTGAACTAAAGTAAGTGGACTCTTCAACCAAGGAACACTGAAGAAGCCACATTGAGACTAGTAGGAATAGCAAAAACGCAAAGAGGGCTGCCCAGCTCCCCGGAGCAAACGGCAGCCCGGAGAAACCCGCGTGGCGGGAGGAGAGTTTGGCAGAGAGGGAGGGACCTGGGTCCCAGGAACCAAGCCCAGCCTGCAGTCCCAGAGCCTAGAAGAGGTGTTTGGACAGTATTGAGCTGTGAAACAAGTGAGGATACTGTTGGTGAAAAAGAGACAGTTTTCTCAGACCCAAGGTTCTTTTAAAGGGACGGTGCAGAAAACCTCTCTCACAACCACGCACCCGGGGCTCCAGGGAACGGGGACAGAGGAGAGGACCAGAGCAGCTGGAAAAAAGTGTAAACTGAAGGCACAGGGACAAACACTCTGAGGGACAGCCACCCTAACCCCTGGGCTAAGTCACTTTCCTAATCGAAAACGAATATTTCCCCTTGAACTAGCAATACCAGCAAAGGGAGATAGGACACTAGCCAAACAAGCTCTCCTGCAGCAATTAGAGCAGAGCTGCTTAAAGGAAGGGAGCTCCCAGGCCTATAGAATGAAGAGTTAGGGCACTTCCTACTCTGCTGAGGGTTGCTGAAGGGATGGTGGCGGCAGGACGCTGAAACGTGGTTCTGTCGGCATGGATGGAGGCCCAGCTGGTGTGAGCTTGGTCTAGCCCAGCAGGGGCGAAGAGACGCGCGAAAGCGGTCCGGCAGCTGCAGGTCCGCCTATAACCCCACTTGCAGGGGGAAAGCGGGAGGCCAGGAATGAACAGAGATCTACTCTACGACCCTGCGCAAGCTGGCCCTGACTGCGGGGAGGGGGTTAGGACCAGGGATTGGTGGGGGCTCGTGGCTCAGCACACGCAACCAGCCCCCACCCCCCTCCCCCTGCCGGAGAAACCGCCGTTTGTCATCCTGCATGCGTGAGCCGGCTCCATATGTGGGGGAGGGGAAGACCCCGAAGGAGCGAAAGCTCTCAGCTGAGCGAAAGCTAGCAGCCACATCCGGCCCAATAAACCTCGGTTTGAACCCTGCACAGGAGGGCCTTGGCCTCGAGGGCGGGGCTAAAGCTCCCAACGGGCAAAGGCTCACAGGTGAGAGCACGTCAAAAGCCGCTCCCAACACGAGAAACTGTGGCGAGCAGGCTCTGACTACAGGTGCTGGGTGGAACCCTGAAACAGGCTGGGAATGCAGCTGAGCAAAGGTGCTCACCTCTACCCTTGGTGCTGAGGCTGGTGACTTGAGTGACAGCCCCTCCTGTGGAGGAGAGGCGGAAATAACAGCAACAGCCGCAGTGGGCCGGTGCTGGCAACGCCTATACCCAACCACCCTAGGCAGCGGCAGAGAGGGTGGCAGGCCTGCAGACAGACCACACCTAGAGAACACAAAGGCAACACCTACTGGACTCCAGTGGCCACAATTTGCTTATACACAGACAAAATAGGCAGGCAGAGGAATGCAAACCAAATGAATCAAGAGAAATCCCCAGAGAAGGACCTGAATGAACCAGATATAACCAAATTTCAGAAGCAGAATTTAGAATAATGATAGTTAGGATGTTCAAAGAAATTAGAGCAACAATGGATAGTCATCATGAACACCTTAATAAAGAGATAACAAGTATAAAAAATGAAATTGAAATAATAAAAAAGAATCAGACAGAAATGATAAATACAGTATCAAAACTGAAGACCAGAATGGAAGGAATTAAAAGCAGGATGAATCACACTGAGAATTGAATCAGTGAGTTAGAGGACACAACAAACAAAGGCACAGAAGCAGAGAAGAAAAAGGAAAAGAGACTCAAAAAATGTGAGGAACCTCTAAGGGAGCTCTGTGACAACATGAAGAGAAACAACATTCGCATAATAGGAGTTCCTGAAGAAGAGGAAAGAGGACAGAAAATGGAAACTGTGTTCAATCAAATCATAGCAGAAAACTTCTCTAAATTAAGGCTGAGAAACATTCCAAATGTTCAAGAAGCACACAGAACTCCATTAAAGAAAAACCCAAAAAAATCTACACCAAGACACATCATAGTTAAAATACCAAAGCTAAAGAAAAAATTTTAAAAGCTCCTAGAAAAAAAAGGCTATCACCTATAAAGGAGCCCCCATAAGGATGACATTGAATTCTCAACAGAAACACTTGAGGCCAGAAGGGAATGGCAAGATGTAATCAAAGTAATGCAAAACAAGAACCTACAGCCAAGACTACTCAATCCAGCAAGGCTAACGTTTAAAATTGAAGGAGATATAAAGAGCTTCCCAGAAAAAGAAAGCCTCAAGGAATTCATTACAACCAAGCCAATTCTGCAAGAGATACTAAGGGGCCTGTTGTGAACAGTTCAAAGGGAGGAAAGAATATAGCCAAAGAAGAATACAGCTTTAAAGAATATAATGGCAATAAACAACTACATATCAATAATAACCTTAAATGTAAATGGATTAAATGATAAAATCAAAAGACATAGGGTAGCTGCGTGGATAAAGAAACAGGACCCATACATATGCTGTCTACAAGAGATACACCTTAAAACAAAAGATGCACATAGACTGAACGTAAAAGGATGGAAAAAATATTTCATGCAAATGAAAATGAAAAGAGGCCGGGATAGCAATACTTATATCTGACAAAAAGGACTTTAAAACAAAGGCTGCAGTAAGAGATAAAGAAGGACACTACATAATGATAAAGGAACAATTCAACAAGAAGATATAACTATTATAAATATCTACGCATCAAATATAGGAGCCCTGACATACATAAAGCAGACTTTGATGGATTAAAAGGGCGAGATTAACAGCAATATTATCATAGTAGGGGATTTCAATACCCCTCTAACAACACTGGATAGATCCTCAAGAAAGAAAATTAATAAAGGAACAGCAGACTTAAAGGATACACTAGATCAACTCGATTTAATAGATATCTTCAGAACTTTTCACCCTAAAGCAGTAGAATATACATTCTTCTCAAGCACTCATGGTACGTTTTCTAGGATAGACCACATGTTAGGACACAAAACTGGTCTCTATAAATTTAAGAAGATTGAAATCATATCAAGCATTTTCTCTGATCACAATGCTATGAAACTAGAAATTAACCACAAAAGAAAAACTGAAAAATACTCAAACACTTGGAAACTAAATAGCATGATATTAAATAATGAATGGATTATCAATGAGATCAAAGAAGAAATAAAAAAGTTTCTAGAAACAAATGATACTGAGCATACATCAACTCAAAATTTATGGGACACAGCAAAAGCAGTACTGAGAGGGAAGTTTATTGCACTACAGACATATCCTAAGAAGCTAGAAAAAGCTCAAATAAGCAACCTGACCCTGCATCTAAAAGAACTAGAAAAACAACAGCAAATAAAACCCAGGACCAGTAGAAGGAAGGAAATAATAAAGATCAGAGCAGAAATAAATGACATAGAGGCTAAGGAAACAATACAGAGGATCAATGAAACAAGAAACTGGTTCTTTGAAAAGGTAAACAAGATTGATGAAGCTTTAACTAGACTCATCAAGAAAAAAAGAGAGAGGACTCAAATAAATAAAATTAGAAGGGACAGTGGAGAAATAACAACTGACACAAATTTCTTGAATCATATAATCTTCCAAAAATCAATCTGGAAGAATCAGAACACCTAAACAGATCAATTACAACAAATGAGATAGAAAACAGTTAGCAAAAAACTCCCCAAAAAGAAAAGTTCTGGGCCAGATGGCTTCACAAGTGAATTCTATCAAAAATTCAAAGAAGAACTAACTCCTATCCTCCTCAAACTATTTCAAAAAATTAAAGAGGAAGGAAGACTTCCAAACTCCTCCTATGAGGCGAGCATAATTCTGATCCCAAAACCGGGCAAAGACAACACAAAGAAAGAAAATTATAGGCCTATATCCCTGATGAATTTAGACGCTAAAATTCTCAACAAAATATTAGCCAACAGGATCCAGCAATATATGAAAAAATTATACACCATGATCAAGTGGGATTTATTCTGGAGAGGCAAGGCTGATTCAATATTCGCAAATCAATCAATGTGATTCATTACATAAACAAAAGGACAAAAATCACATGATAATTTCAATAGATGCAGAAAAAGCATTTGATAAAATCCAGCACCCATTCATGCTCAAAACTCTCAGTAAAGTGGAAATACAGGGATCATTCCTTAACATGATAAAGGCCATCTATGACAAACCCACAGCAAACATCATACTAAATGGACAAAAATTAAAAGCAATCCCCTTAAGATCAGGAACCAGGTAGTGGTGCCCCCTTTCACCACTTTTATTCAACATAGTTCTGGAAGTCCTAGCTACAGCAATCAGACAAGAAGAAGAAATAAAAGGCCTCCAAATTGGAAAAGAAGTAGTAAAACTGTCTTTATTCACAGATGATATGATACTGTATATAGAAAACCCTAAAGTCTCAGTCAGAAAAACTACTGGACCTTATAAATGAATTCAGCAAGGTGGCAGGATATAAAATTAATACTAAGAAATCAGAGGCATTTCTATATACCAACAATAAACTGTCAGCAAAAGAACTTAAGGAAACAATCCCCTTCACTATTGCAGCCAAAAAAATAAAGTACCTAGGAGTAAATTTAACCAAGGAGGTTAAGGACTTGTACTCAGAAAATTATAAAACATTGATAAAAGAAATCAAGGAAGATACAAACTAGTGGAAGCATATACCATGTTCATGGCTAGGAAGAATAAACATCATTAAAATGTCTATATTACACAAAGCAATTTATAAATTAATGCAATACCCATTAAAATACCAATGACATACTTCAAAGATATAGAACACATATTCCAAAAATTTATATGGAACCAAAAAAGAACACGAATTACCTCAGCAATCTCAAAAAGAAAAAATAAAGCAGGAGGTATCACTCTTCTGGATATACAATGCCATTATACTCAAGACAGCCTGGTACTGGCATAAGAACAGGCACACAGATCAATGGAACAGAACAGAGGACCCGGAAATAAACCCTCAGCTTTATGGACAATTGATATTTGACAAAGGAGGAAAGAACATACAATGGAGTAAAGACAGCCTCTTTAACAAATGGTGTTGGGAATATTGGACATCTACCTGCAAAAAAATGAAACTAGACCATCAACTTATACCATTCACAAAAACAAACTCAAAATGGATAAAAGACTTAAACGTAATCGTTAAACCATAAGCATCTTAGAAGAGAACATAGGCAGTAAGCTCTCCGACATCTGTAGCAGCAATATATTTGCCGATTTATCTCCACCGGCAAATGAAATAAAAGGCAAGATAAACAAACGGGACTATATCATACTAAAAAGTTTTTGCACAGCTTAAGACAACAAGAACAGAATAAAAAGACAAACCACTCAATGGGAGAACATATTCGACAGCACGTCTGATAAGGGGTTAATAACCAAAATTTATAAAGAACTTATAAAACTCAACACCAGGAAGACAAAAAATCCAATCAAAAAATGGGCAAAAGAAATGAATAGAAATTTCTCCAAAGAGGACATACAGATGGCCAATAGGCATATGGAAAAATGCTCAACATCACTAATCATTGGAGAAATGCAAATTAAAACCACAATGAGATATCACCTCACACCAGTCAGAATGGCACTCATCAGCAAAACAACACAGAATGAGTGCTGGCGAGGATGTGGAGAAAAGGAAACCCTCCTGCACTGCTGGTGGGAATGCAGACTGGTGCAGCCACTGTGGAAAACAGTTTGGAGATTCCTCAAAAATTAAAAGTCAAACTGCCTTTTGATCCAGCTATCCCACTTATAGGAATATATACCCTAAGAACACCATAGCACTGTTCGAAAAGAAGAAATGCGCCCCCGTGTTCGTGGCAGCATTGTTCACAGTAGCGAAGATCTGGAAACAGCCCAAGTGTCCATCAGAGGACGAGTGGATTAAAAAGCTTTGGTACATATATACTATGGAATACTACTCAGCCATAAGAAACGATGACATCGGATCATTTACAACAAAATGGATGTACCTTGATAACATTATATGGAGTGAAATAAGTAAATCAGGAAAAAAACTGAGAACAGCATGATTTCATACATAGGTGGGACATAAAAGTGAGACTATGAAACATGGACAAGAGAGTGGTGGTTACGGGGTGGGGGGAGGGAGGGGAGGTTGGTATAGGAAGGAGGAGAGGGGCACAGGGAAAACCAGATAGAAGGTGACAGAGGACAATTTGACTTTGGGTGATGGGTATGCAACACAATTGAATGATAAGATAATCTGGAGATGTTTTCATTATACATATGTACCCTGATTTATTGGTGTCACTCCATTAAAATTAATGATAATAAAAATAAAACCACAATGAGATATCACCTCACATTTGTTAGAATTAGAATGGAGATTTTTTTTAAAAAAGTAGTGATATGTGTTGGTGAGCATGTGACAAAAAAAGGAACCCTTGTGATCTGTTGGTGAGAATGTAGACTGGCAATAGCCACTGTGGAAAACACTCTAAGTGAAGAAAGGCAACTGGTGAATTTTCTCAAATCAAAACATCTCAGGGAATATATTATATATAAGCCTGGTAAAGACACTTAGGAAGGGAAAGAAAATGAAATTCATCCAACCAATAGCCAAATTTAAAATATAGAACAAAGGAATTAAAAAGCTGGTAGGAAACATTAATTATTTCAACCATAGAATTAACATATATAATAGAAATTGTGATTATAGAACAGTGGTTCTTAACCTGGGTTCAATCGAACCCTAAAGGTTCGAAGATTCGGTCTCAGGGGTTTGGAGAAGCCTCTGCTGCGGAGGCCAGAATAAAGTAATACCATAATTTGTTGTGAGTTCATGCACTTTGTTGGTTTTGTTCTTTGAGCAAGGTGATGTTCATGCATGGCTCATTTTGTGCACCAGTAAAAAAACATATATCTATGTCTTGAATTTGGAAAAAAACATCATATTTTATATATCACTAAAGAAGGGTTTGGTGAATGCGCATATGAAACTGGTGGGTTCGGTTCCTCAAAAAAGGTTAAGAATCACTGTTATAGAATAAAATAAATTTTATAGCTACAAATTGAAAAGTAATTTAAAAATACTAAGTATAAGAATGTTGATGACCCGTTCTTTAATTTCCTTTCATTTCTACCAGATGAAACTAAATCATGTAATTTAAAAGTAACACAACTTCAATTTTACATATTTTATAATCTTTTACCTTCAGATTTTATAGAAATAATAGCTTTCGTTGCAAAAACAAAAGGAATAAAATGATTATTTAGAATTTGGAGAATACAGCCCTTTTATTATTACATTTTTCTTCTGTTAAATGCAAGTAAAAAATTATATATACCATCTATTATTTTGTAAAAATAGGTGTAGTATCATTTGTTTTTATAAAGTTATTTCTGTTAATCTATCCATCTATCTCTTTAGGTAGCAAAACTCTCTCTGGAATAATGTGTTAATTAGTGATTACATCTAGAAAATTGAGAATCATATTTTTATATATTGTTTACAAGAGAGGGATTATGGGTCAGTATCATAAAAAGTTAGGACAGAACACCCATATGTGCCGTTCTTTGCAATAGTGATCAGAGTTCTGGGATGCGTGACAAGCAGCGAACAATACAAAATTTCAATAAAATTGATCACTTTGGAAAGGAAGTCCCTATAAACAGCTAGGACTTGAGAGTAGGTATGCAGCATTGGTTAGGATATTAGTTTTTCTCTGAGCATGCTTCAGAATGTCTGTAGACTATCCACCTTGAGTTATGTTTTGAAATGTTCTGAGTTTGATGGAAACTAATTTAATAGGTCCTGACGGGCATCAGGACC
The DNA here is from genome assembly GCA_037038555.1 of Rhynchonycteris naso. NCBI lineage: Eukaryota > Metazoa > Chordata > Mammalia > Chiroptera > Emballonuridae > Rhynchonycteris > Rhynchonycteris naso. The sequence goes on from CM072997.1 coordinate 151,067,130, forward strand.
TATTAACACAAAACTGATTTAATAGGGAGAAAGAATATTTTTTACCTTATTTCAAAAGAATAAAATGTTCTGGAGTGGCAAAGGGCACCTATTTTTAGAGAGGCCCTGTCAATTAGAGAGCTCCATTGACAGTCCTGAGAATATGTGAAATTCAACAAGTTTCTCAAGACTTTATTCTGAGTAAGTGTGTCCATATGGTGAGGTCTTAACAGCCATGTACAATAGATATGAGACACTGCACGTAATTTCCATGTGTTCTTTCAGGGGGAGAGATAAAGTTGACCAACAGCCTTTGCAATCATTAATTTAAAACAAATTCTACTGTAGTTGATGAATAATAGAAACAGTTTAACAGAATTGTACATCCCTAAGCAAAAATTGTTTCCAGTTATCAATATATTATTTATATAATTGAGATTTGTGCCTTAGCTTATTTGCCTTGCCTAGAGTCTATTACATAGGAGGAAGAGAGTCTTTACACTCTCCTCCCTCCCTGTCCTGTAATATCATGGTGCTCAGATAGCATCATTCTCTTCTCCCAACATGGAATAAACTCCTCTTTTCTGCTGCTTATCAACTCCTTTACACCTTTAAGATTCTGCTTAGGTCCTATGCACTTATGCCATTTCAACAATTTCAGCTTAGACTGATAACTCCCCCTCTAGGATCCCACGTTGCATCAGCTGTCAGGAGATCATAGGTTAAGTGTTTGGGCTCTGCAATCAGATGGGATAGATTTAAATCCTAGCACTATATTTACCAGCTTTGTGACCTTCATCAATTAGTTAATGTGTTTGTGTTTATTTCCTCAACTGTAAAATGTAGTCCAGAATTGTTGTCATAATCAAATGGAATTCTATCTGTAAAGTATTGCTGTTGATACCACCATGTTTTAATTGAGGCATAACTGACATATAACATTGTATACACTTAAGGTGTACAATCTATTTTTTGATACATTTATAAATTGCAATATAATTACCAGAGTTAGTTAACACCTCTATCGCATCACTTAATTATCCTTGCCTTTTTTTATGGTGAGAACAATTAAGATCTCATCTCTTAGTAAATTGCAAGTTTATAATACAATTTTGTTGATTATCATCACTATGCTGTGCATGAGATCCCCAGAAGTGATTTATCTACTAGTTGTAAGTTTGTACTTTTAAACATATCTGCAATTCCTTATCATTTATATATATATATATATATATATATATATATATATATATATATATATATATATATATATATATAATATCTTCTGTATTCATGCATTAATTGAAACTTAAGTCATTTTCATATGTTGGCTATTATGATTAATATTAAAATACACATGGGAGTACAGATACATCTTGAAGATGCTGTTTTTATTTCCTTTGGACATATACTCAGAATTGGAATTGTTAGATCATATGGTAACTGTATTTTTTTAAGGAACCTCCACCCTCTTTGGCAGTTGTTAAACCAATTTACATTTCCACTAACAGTGCACAAGGGTTTCCTTTTTCTGTATCCTTGCCAACACATGCTATCTCTTGTCTTCTTGATGATAGCCATTTTGCAATAGTGATCAAAGTTCTGGGATGCATGACATCCCAGGTGTGAGGTGATAACTCATTGTGGTTTTTATCTGCATTTCTCTTATGGTTAGGAATGTTGAACATAATTTCATGAACACTAGTTTAGTTTTCCAAAAAGAATTTCAAACTTCTTGGTGCCAAAGTCATTTTGATGTTCATTCAACCCAATGACAGGCGCTATAGATGTGAAATAAACATCGACTCACTTATTTTGGCACAATGTTGCAAAGAAAACCATACTGGCCTAAAAAAAGAGAAAAGCAAGGTTTCTTTTTCCTCTAATTTGCCACCAAGAATCAGTAATCTTGAAATATCATTACCTTTGTGGGCTTCATGTCTTCATTGATTAAAAATAAAGCAAGTCTAAATGTTTAAGACTGTATACATAGCGAGTCATCTATGGGAACTATATGGATGAAAGCTTTTATACAGAGGAAAAGTATTACAAGGAAGTCCTTATGCTGTTTTGTCTAAATTTAAAACTATCATTTTTATTTTTATTTTTTACAGTTTAAAGAAAGTAAACAGTCTTTACTTACTTAGTAACAAAGGAAGACCTATCCCCACCCCCAGTCAAATCTTTCTCATCAAGTAGATTTGAGTATAAGAAATTTAACATATGTCAAAACACATCTTGGAGACTGTTCAGAGAAATCTGTAAATTTCCATGAGCTTTCAGACTCCGGGCAGCAGCTTCCCATGGTATGTTCTGGCTATGTGCATCTCATGCATTTTTTAAAGCTCTGCTTTAAATGCAGGCTTTATCAATAAAAATGCCACCAGAAAACAGCTTTGAAATTTTAATCTCTTCTTGAAATTAAAGGTTTCCTCAAGGCAGTCCTGGAATTAGTTGTGTCTGAACGCCATCCACTTTTATTATACAAGAAATTTTCTCACTGCTGCTAAATCCTAATTTTGCCAAAGCTAAAAAAGAAAAAAAAATGCAGCTCTGCATCTCTCATCATGAAAAGTAGCATAATTTAAGCCTTTTTTATGTCACTCATGAATGGTCTCTCCTGTAAGCTCGCAATGTCATAATATTCTTTTAGATTAATGAGCATCCCTACAATTACAGAGTAGAAACCATCAGGGTGAGTGGTAGAGCCTGTCTAATGGCAGAAATTACCGTGAATGCTAATGCATTGGCCAAGAATTACAAGAGAAATTACTGCTGTCACCGAATGCAAAAGGCACAACTGAAAGATGCCAGCGTTGCCATCTCCCAAAGTGATTCTGGGTAGAGGGCGAACAATCACAGAGGGTCTTTTTATTCTTTTTTTTTTTACTTATTGCATGTAATACTTTAGACTGCCTAGAAAATTAACAGATATTATTTTAAAGGTTTTTATGCCTTTACTAACCAGCTTTTAGATACAGAATGGAAACACGTACATGAATTATGTAAACTCAACAGTCTTCTTCACCCTCAAAGTTGAATCATTTAGTGCAGTGGTGCTCAATACGTCGATCGCGACCTACTGGTTGATAGCGAGGAAAGTGTGGGTAGATTGCATGACATTAAAAAGACATTTGTCTTTTGATTGGCATACAGGGTAGCCAATCCGACGTCTGAACTTTTGACACCCTACTCATGCACGTTAAACTGCGCTAACTTGTTCAGTTACATTGCTGTGTAGTTAGCCTTCTATTTATTTAAACTAAATACAACAAAGGGTATAAAAATGAGTGCCATAGCTGGTCTGAGTAAGAAGCCTAAAACCTACCACTTTCATACAGAATGGGAGGGGATTTTTTTCACTATGTCATATTCTAAGTGTGTTTGCCTCATCTGTCTGTGTGCCATTGCTATTCCAAAGAAGGGAAATGTGGAGCAGCTTTTTTGGACTATTCATAAAAACTATGACATTGACTGTCCTCCGAAAAGAGAGCTGAGAAGGAGAAAGATGTAAGAAGAATACACAATATTAAATAGTAATAATAGTAACTTAAATAATGATAATATAGAAGAAATAAATTTATGTTTTTCATTTTTATTGTAGGTAGATCATTTTGACTTGATCATCTTATAAGTAGCTCGCAAGCTGAAAAAGTGTGGGCACCCCTGATTTAGTGCTTGTCACATACCTTAGATTTTTAGCGGAGAACCAGAATAAGACACTGTGTTCAGGGTTCTTTGCTCCAATCATCCTCCATGCTGCTTCCATGTAATCTACCTTTTAAAAATAAGTGTGATCTTATATATGGAATCAAAAAGAGTCATACTCATAAAAGCAGAAAGTAGGATGAGAGTTGCGAAGGTCTGGGAGCAAAGAAAATGGAGAGCTGTTGATCAAAGGATCAGTTATACAGGATGAACAAGTTCTGGAGGTCAAACATACAGCACGGGGACTACAGTCAATAGTGTATGTATGTATGTGTGTGTTATGTGCTGCTGAGTCAGCTCTGACTCCTGATGACCCTGTGAATGAGTGATGTCCACAATGTCCTGTCCTCAACAGCCCCACTCAGATCCTGTAGATTCATGCCTTTTATGGCATCAATCCAGTTCACATCTGGCCTTCTTCTGTCCAGTTGCCTTCTATTTTTACCAACAGTATTGTCTTTTCCAAAGAACACTGTCTTCTCATGGTGTACCCCAAGTTAGAACAGCTTCAGTTTAGTCACCTTTGCCTCCAGCAAAGTTTCAAGCTTAATGTGTTCTAAGACTCACTTGTTCATCTTTCTGGTAGGGTATATATCCATAGAGCTCTCCTCTAATGTTTCGATTTCATTTTTTCTATTAGCCTTCTTTACAGTCTAACTTTTTCATCTTATATAGGAACAGGGAATATGAGGTTGTGGATGATCTTATCCTTGATTTCTAATGCTACCTTTGCTCTTGGTGATCTCTCCTAATTCTTTCACTGCTCAAACTTCTCTTCACTTTTGGTGACAGTCTCTAAAATTGATGACTGAAGTAAACTAAGCAAAGTCTTTATCAATTTCAATGTTTTTATTGTCTCATTTAAACTGTGTATTTCTTCTGTAGCTATGGCTTTTGACTTCTTGGTGTTTAAATGCAGCTCTGCTTTGTCACTTTCTTTCACTTTCAGCAGAATTTATTTCAAACCATTGCTACTTACTGCTGGTAACTTGGTGTCATCTGCATATCTTGTTATTGATATTTTTTCTACCAATTTTTACTTCTTCTTCCTCTGAGTCTAGCCATTTTTTGTATGATTTGTTCTATATTCAGATTAAGCAAATAGGGAAATATAATACACCATGTCTGATGCCTTTGTCTATAGGAAACCATTCTGTCTCTACACATTCTGTCCTGACAATGGTTCCTATACACAGTACAGGTTACATACCAACAATCAAGTGATGGGTCATGCCCATTTCTTTCAAAGCAATCCAAAGCTTTTCATAATTCATGCAGTCAAAGGCTTTACTGTAGTCTATAAAACATAGAGTAACCATATTCTGAAATTCATTGGATCATTCCAGAACCCAATAGTGTTCACAATTATATTTCAAGTGCTTCTTTCTTTTCAAAATTCAGCTTGAACATCTAGCATTTCTTTCTCCGTATGAGGTAGAAACCTTTGTTACAACACCTTGATCATCTCTTTACTTGAATGTAAAATTAGACCAATGGTCTCAGGATCATTGCACTTCTTGGCATCTTCTTTCTTGAAGATTGGGATGCGTGGCGAATGTTTCCAGTCTGTAGTTTAATGTTTTGTTTTCCATATTTGTTGACATATTCTTGTTAGAATTTTGACAAATTCAGTCTCTGTTGCTTGAAAAATTCTATCAGTATCCCATCTTCCCCTGGTGATTTATTTCTTCCCAATTCTTGCAGGGCAGCTTTCAGTTTGCTTTTTAGAATTATAGGTTCTTCCTTATAGGAATCTTCTTCAAATGTGTCTGTCATCATTTTGTCTCTCTAGATAGATTTTCGGTAGATTGTTTCCAACTTCCTTTATTTTCTCCAGGTCAGATAATGTGCTTCCTTTGTGGTCATTCAGCATTCCTAATATAAGTTTGCATTTCTCTTTTATTTCTTCAGTCCTTTTGCAGAAACCTTTTGTCTTACCTTTTTTATTGTTCTTTTATCTCGCTGCATTGATTATTGTAATAGTTCTTTTTATCTCTACATAATAGTCATAGAAAAAGGGCTTTCAGGATGCTAACCCTGCTTTTATCACCTTTTCATTTTGCTTCTCACCTCTCTTTAACAATTTTTAGTAGTATTTTTCATCCCTCACCTTAATTTTTCTTTCCTGTCTACTTCTAGCATTATCTTTTCATGTGCTTTTTAAATAATATTTCTACATTCCATCTACAGTTCTTGTTCTTAGTCACTGAAGATTACCAGTGCAAGCCCATTTTTACATAGACTTCAAATGCATCAGAAATGTTATTTATGTTCTACTTTGGCAGTACAATGTTTAGGGTGCTTTTCTTCAGCTTTATTATAATGTTTGATATTAACAATTTGTGGTGAGGACCACAGTCCGCTCCTGGTCTTGTTTTGACAGAAAGAATACTGCTTCTCCATCTCCTGCTTCCAGTTACATACTCTATTTGATTCTTGTATTGGTCATCTTGTAGTAGTTCATGTATACAGTTATCTGAATAACTGTTGGATGCATGTGTTTGCAATGGACACGTGAGATTCACAGAAATCCACGAGCTGATCTCCTTCTTCATTTCTGCCCCCCAGGACACACTTTCTGAGGACATTTGATCCTCTTTTATTACCTATTTTGTGTTCCAGTCACCTATCAGCATGTCTTGTGTTGGTGTGTGATCAATTTCTTCTCAGACACTTGAGTAAAAGCTTTAACTTTTATCATGTTCAGCCTCTGTTATTGGAGCGTAGACTTACACGGTGGTCGTGAAGATTTGCATAATGGTCTTCCTAAATGACTGATTTTCTTAAAAATAGGTTTTTCTAAAAGACTGATTGACGTAATTTGATCAGACCTTGCAATGCAGCTCCTCCCTGTCTGTATTACATCTTGCCTCAGTATTAAAACCACTCCAATTCTTCTGAGTTTGTCATTTCCAGAGTAGAACGCTTGTGGTTGTCTGACTGGAAATGTCCCATTCCAGTCTATCTTAGTTTGCTAACACCAAGCACTGCAATGCTTAGACATTCCATTTCTTGCTTTACAATTTCCAGTAATCCTGGTTCACACTTCTTATATTTCATTTTCTGATTGTATGTTGGTCATTATTATATTTTCCTTGTGTCTTTCACATCAGCCACTAGACATCCTTCCAGGTTTGGACAAAAGCTGCAGGGCTGCTTACATTATACAGGTGTTTGGTGATGTGACAACATGGACCCGAGACGTGTGGTTTGGGCCTGCACATTGTGCAGCAGAAGGCAATGGTAAACCATGGCTGCTTTTTTCTTTATTATTATTTTTATTTCATTTTATCTTGCAAACACTATGATGAGACTGTTCACAATAAAATACTTAATTGTACTGTACTGTATTGCACTGAATATTTGAAATCTGCTCAGTAGATCTTAAGTGTTTTCTCTCTGTGTCACACACTAAATAGTAACTACGTGAGGTGATGGAACTATTAATTAGATTGATTGTGATCATCATTTTACCATGTATACATATATTAAATCATGTTGTACACTGCAGGTATATACAAGTTCTATATGCAATTATACCTCCCTAAGCTAGGAAAAATAAATAAAAATAAATACAAACATTTAACTTCCCTGTTTTCTTACCCATGGACAATGTTCACATTCTCCAGCATGGTAATTGAGTTACCTACAGCTTGTCTTTTTAGCCTCATTTCTTCTTCGGACGTGAGCTAAATGTAGTATAAAATTTCTCTCTCCTCTGTGCCTGCATACATCCTGTTTTGGTAACTGAGAACCCCCTTCTAACCTGGTCAAGTCCCACTCTTATGTTATGGCTTTTGTGACTCTATGATTGACAACACTTTCTCTCAAGTGCTCACTCGCACAATGCTCGCTACATTGAATTAATGTGATTGGTGTCTGTCCATTTTCTCTTTAGAACTGCTCTGCCCAATGCAATAGCTTCCAGACACATGTCACTGTTTGAACTTCAATTAATTAAGATAAAATACATTTTAAAATTTATTTTCTCAGCTGCATTAGCCACATTTCCTGTACTCAATAGCCACATATGGCTGATGTCTACCGAAGAGGACAGTGTAGGCTTAAAACATTCTCATCTTCATAAAACTTCTCTTAGACAATGCCACTTTAGAACATGAGAGCAGGGGACATTCTATGTCTCTAATAGTCCAAGTGAAAAACAGAGGAATGCCCCTAGTGAGTTGAATAGTAACTAACCCCCAAAAGATATGGTCAAGTTTTAACCTTCAGTACTGGGAAATATGACTTTATTTGGAAGTAGGGTCTTTGTTGATGTAATTAAAAATCTCAAGATAAAATCATACTGGTTTTAAGGTAGGCCCTGAACTTAAAGATTAAATGGCCTTTAAAAAGAAAGAGAGGAGGAATTAAGAGAGAGAAATACAGAAAAGAAAGCTATGTGAACAAAGAGAGTGATCTGAATGATGTTTCTACCAGCCGAGGATTGTGGGCAACCGCCAGTAGTTAGGAACACATTCTCCCTCAGAGCCTTCAGAAGGCACCAACTCTATTGACATCTAGGTTTTGGGCTACTGATGTCCTCACTGTCAGAGAATAAATATTTATTGTTTTAATCCATCCAGTTTGTGGCAATTTGTTACAGCAGCCTTGAAAACTAATGCATCTACCCCCTTCATAACCAAGAAATGTTTTAAGGACACTGCAGTTGCAACAAAGGTAATTAAATGTGGGGAATCAATTACACAGATGATAAGAGTTGCTGAGAGTGGGACAGGGAGCCGGTGAGGTAACTGTCGATTAGCAAAAGCAGAAAACTACCACCATACCAAGCTAGAGAGGTGAAAGGGCAGAACGTTATTGAGAAGGTTCTGGAGGCTGAGGTCTAAGGACACCTGCCTAGAGTAGGTACACAGCAAGCTTGAAGCTATGGGGGAAGCACACTAATCTTATTAAAATCTGAAAAATGATATATTTGCATATTATGTCTGTTAACTTGATGTAGAGTACATTATTGTAATAAAAGTTTACAAATACATTCGTTCTTTTCTTTATCCCTTCTTACTTACCCAGTAATTGTGTACAGAAAATATGTTTCTTCTCCCCTGAAGTATCCAGGTCCTTTCCTCAGTTCTGATCAGAGAACATTCCCCACAAACTTAGAGCATTCAGACTGTGGTATTCAGAGCATGGTGTACTTCTAGATTTCTATTCAAAAAATAACCATAAAACCAAACTTTTCCCATGCATTCTCAGCATCTGGCCAGTTCTTCTGTGGCCTGCACGATTTCATGGCTTTAGAACTTGATATACATTGCCCATCATTACTTTCTGCTCCCCTTACAGTCTTACCAACCTCTATCAAATCACCTAATATTTTCATCAAAACTATGGTCCCCCTTTAGTTTTCTTCATGCAGGGTGAGGCAAAAGTGAGTTTATAGTTGTTCAAATAAAAAATAATATAATAATTAATAAAGAATAATAAAAGAATAAACTGTGTTTCACGTATTCACAACTGTAAACTTACTTTGCCCTATAGTGTATTGTCATTTTCACACATAAAAACACCTTTTTGCTTTTTTAGTGGGGGCTTTGCTTCTGCTCTGACATACTCTTCTCATTGACCTTCCCTTGAAACTTTAAATTTCCCAAAGGTCATGTTGCCATTTAAAATAGCTTCTGTGACTGTTGACCAGGGCTTATTTAGGAAAGTGCGCTTAAGGAAGAGAATGTTTTTCTTCCATCCTTCTATTGTCCAATTTATTTTAATTGTCTAATATTGAGAATCATCTGTATGTGTAAGTCAGTGATATTCAACCTTTTTCATCTCATCCACACATAATTACTAAAATTCTTTGGCACAACAAAATATATATATATATATTGCCAATCTGCAAAAAATCTGGTACAATTTTGATTCGTTCACATCAGGTGGCTAATTGTTGTGTTGGCCATTGTCTTTCTTTATTTTATAGTCTAAGGGAAAGGAGGTCAGTGCTCCTGACTAAACAATCAGGTATTGCATGTTTTAAAACTTCTTGCCTGGACTGTGGTGGGACAGTGGATAAAGTATCAACCTGGAACAATGAGGTCACCGCTTCAAAACCCAGGGCTTTGCCTGGTCAAGACACATATGACATGCAATCCACGAACAACTAAAATGAGGCAACTATGAATTGATGCTTCTTGCTTCATTATGCCCCCTTTGTAAAATCAATAAATAAAAATCTTAAAAAAACAGTAAAATAAAATAGGAGTAATCCTCTTTAGCCCTGGCTGGATAGCTTGATTGATTAAGTGTTGTCTCTATACTCAAAGATTGTGGGTTTGAACCCCAGTCAGGGTCATACAGGAATAGATAGATGTTCCTTTCTCTGTCTCTCTCTCTCCCTTTCTCTCTCTCTAAAACCAATAAGAAATTTTAAAACATTCTTGCAGCACACCAGTTGAAAACTGTTGGTATACATATTTTAAGCTCATGGGATCTTCCTTGAATTATCTCAGTGTAATAGCAACAGAAGTGATTAACACAGTTATGAAGAATATGAGGTCTATAGAAAGACTACCCTGGATACCAGTCCATCTCTGACATTTACCTATGATAGAACTACAAACAACTCATTAAGGTCTATGTCTTAATTTTCTCATCCATAAATATGAATAAGGTGCATGTCATATAAGTTGCTTAAATTATACTAGATATGTATTAAATATATAGAACATAGTAAGTGTTTAATTGATGTTATCTATGGCACTATTCTTTTTACTTCCAATTTATTATTATTATTATTATTATTATTATTATTATTATTAAGAATTAGGACAGAAACCATGGGTGATGAAGGGAAAAGGTAAGTTGTTGAAATTTGATCAGTGCTACAATTTAAAAAGTAGAAAAGACATGAGGAGTATGAAGAAAAATGAAAATTTTGTTTCTTGTATATAAAGAAGTTTGGAAGGTCTAACCTGACCATGAATAGGCACTGCACCAGGCTTATTTAATATGTACCTTATAGAATGCAATCCTCACTGCAAACTTGTGAGATAGATCTTTACATCTTTATTTCTTACATGAAGAGACTGAGGTTCAGAGAAACTGACTATGGCACTGTAGAAAGCACATGGGCTGTGGATTCATGTGGGTACAAGTGTTAAACTCTGCTTTGCCACTTCCCCATCGTGTAGTACTGTGGAAGTCTCATTGTCTTTCAGAGTCATGGATTTTTCATTTGTAGTATGGTGGTGAGATTGCCTATACCTCTGAATTTTGTTACAATTCAAAATTCTTGTGTAAACACTCTAATGTGCTTTATGTATTATATGTTCTCAATAAATGGTAGTTATTTTTATTGTTGTGCCATCATCCTTAAAACATAAACTAGTTTGTCCAGTGTCCTGGCTAAGTGGAGATCACCTAATTAAAAGCAGCTATAGAATTCTGAACTTCTCCTTCACAGTATCATATTTAAAGCTACGATTCTTCTGTGTCAAAAATAAAGTACCCTGAGGGCAAGGACTATATTTTCTGGTGCACCATCATATAACTTCAAGCCCATCTTGCACATTTGGTGCTGAAACATTATTGTGTTTCTGTCCAGCTGACTTCAGAGCATGGTTCTGGGCAGAGAGGAACGCCCGCTGCAGTGTGGCCTGGAGTCCTGCTCATGGTGATTGGGAGTGCTGGAAACAGCTGTGCATCTCCCTTTGCGAGACATTCAGAGGAAGGGACTGTGCACATAAATGTCAAGAATATTGGAGCTAAGAGATCTGTCTTGAAGTGTCAGTGTATATTCCAAGATTTTTTTGGAATTGTTTACAATCCTTGATATTTTCCATCTTCCTTCTCTATGTGTAGGTCTAGCTCAATAGTTTATCACTCTCACCATCCCATGTTTCTGCTCTTGGGGAGGTCCTGTTCCCTTAGGCATAATTAGCAATCCCACACAGGAGATATATGCAGCTAAACAAATGCCATATCATATGTTTGTGTCTACAGGGCACTGACTGAGGGAGAACTAAAATTTAGAGCAGACCCTGTCCAAGCTGGCTGTACTTTCACTACCTAAACAAAGACTTTGAATTTTCAAACTATGATTTGCTAGTTAGCACATGTATAAGGAAAAAATGTCTAATTCTTATCAGGGTGAATATATGTCCCAATTTCACTGGAATAATCCCAGTTTTGCTAAGATAGTACCGTTCATACCTGTTGTTCTAGAGTAATGATAATGATGCCTCTTCTTATTCTTAACAGCATCTCAGTTAGGGTAATAAAATGTATTCTATTTTCTTTATGAAGAAATTCATAGTCAGGTTCTTCTAAATATATTCTAATTTATCTTCTCCACATCCTAACATAAGACCCTGTGACTGTCCTTTTCCTGACCTCTGCCGAGTCTGTGCTCCCCCATGTCTACACAACTGTCCAGGCTTTATTGTTCGTCTTTTTCCTTTGACCCTCTTTGACAATGTGTTATCATAGAAGTTTTTGTCGGTATTATGCAATTTGCTTTTGATTTCACATGGTTTTTCATTGTTCTCTCATTGTGTCTACCCTGTCAGTTTGCAAGTTTATCAACAAATTAGAATGATTCATATATTTTGATCTAATTTATTTCTTTTAGAAAAATCACAGAGCACTGGTTTCTGAAGTAGCATAAATAAGAAATCAGAAGAAATAGAAGAGCATTTGAGAATATCGGTCTAGCTCATTCAATTGAAGAATAAGGAAATGTATTCAAAGATACTGAGAGATCAACTCAAAATCTTAGAGTTTATCAGATTTTGCCTTAGAATCTTGTTCTCCAAATTTTCAGTTTTATATATATATATATATATATATATATATATATATATATATATATATATATGAGTCTGCCCTATTTAGTGTTGTTAACTGACTTAATGATCTCATAGTATCTTTTAAAATAATAATATGTTTTTCTTTTAGTTTCTCATAACAAACTGATTGAATTAATACAAGGGTAATTAACAAAATTGGTCTGGCCTCACAAGTAAATAATAATAACAACAACAATAAATATACGGTGTAAAGTTAATTGTTTCAGCTCCTCCACGTAGTCCACACACATCTTCCATGGCTTCCTGGCACTGATAATTCTACAATTTAAAGAACATTCTTTTTATGTAAGGCTTATTATTTAATTAAAATAACCATGGGAAAGGTAGCTAATTAAACCTTACTCTACAATTTATATGTAGCAATTTTGATTTGTTAAATGCTTTACTAAATTTTGAAAAATTGAAGAAAGAAGAAATAAAAATATCATTACAGCTTCGTGAGAGTTGGAGAAGGAGGCTTCCCTAAGAAATGAAAGGGCACCAAGTGAGGGGATCTGACCACATGGATAACTCGAGGAATTTATAAGGAGGTCTGATTCTGAAGATAATCATTCTTGTTATTCAAAGAGGAATACTATCTTTTTCCTGAGTTGGTTTCTACATTGAACATGTTTCTCTCTTGTTAGAATGGGTTTTCTTATGTTTATAACTCTCTTCCAAAGCATGAAGACTAAATTAAAATATCTTCTAGACCAATTTAGAATTAGTAAAGGGGTGACCGAATAACAAAATGCTAGAAGTTAAGTAAATGAACAAACATTTTATACTTTTATATTTTGAAAGACCTGCAAACCAAATGCGTTGGGAAATAAGTTGGGAAAGCCTATTAATTTTGGGAATAGCAGATTTCTGAAATGCTTAATAACTCTAAAAGACCACACAAAGCCACAGAATCAGGATGTTTGTAACTGTCTCCTTTTATGGAATGTATTGTGGTTCTATATAATTTTTCTCTTTTCTTCATCTGTTCAGTAGACACTGATCTCTCCCTAGATGTATAAAAGATACAGCTGGTTGCCTACTCAACAATGCCTAACACAAGGAGGCATTGTGTTCAAAAAAGGTAAGCTCAGTTTCAAGAAATGAACATATTTCATCTGTCAGTCATATAAGCCCTGATCCCTTTTGCCATTTATTGGTTGAAGTGGAATATGGCTGGATTCTTGCAATTGTGAACTTAGGGTATGTGTTTGAAGGTACTATGGAAAAAATCTTCTCCCTCAATCAAAAGAAAATAAATATTGGAAGAAACCCCCCTCCTTCCTGCCTTTGGACTTTGACATGTAATTATGTAATACTTGGTGCTATGTTGACCATCTTTTAATTGTGAGGCAAAAGCCAAGAGAATTTTGACTTGCAACAAAGTAGTTCTTACTCAACTTGGGTAGTCTTAGGTTTAAAAAAAAATGAAAATGAGCCCTGGAACTGTTAGCAACATTAGGCAAATGCTACTCTTCTGCATAACAACTTCAGTGGTTTCCTATCTAATCTGAAGTAAAATCCAAGTTTTGCCTTCACCCAAAAGACACTACATGATCAGTCCCCAAGTGGCAGACTAATCTCAGCTCTCATTGGCTTTTTCCTTGCTCATACTAAATCAATCATACAGAATTCCTTACAATCCCAAGGAACAGGTCCAATTTTCCTGTATTTGCTCTTACAGATACCTGGATAACTCACTCTCTCACTTCCTACAATAGAGGCATTTCTCTTAATAGAATGAATAAATGAATAAATGAATATTACATTGTATTCTCTTTTCTTACCATGATATATATTTCTTTTTAAAATTTTATATATACAGTGGTACCTTGAGATATAAATTTAATTCGTTCTGTAACTGAGCTCATGAGTCAGTCAACTTGTATATCAAACTGCCGATATGCGCTAACTAGCAGCAGCTTCCCGAATCATGACTGGTATCTCGGAATTTCACTCAGATCTCGAACAAAAATATGGACTCAGTTACAGCTTATATCTTAAAAAAAAATTGTACATTGGTCTGTTCATATCTCAAGGTACCACTGTATATGTATATAAAATTGACATGTATTTGATTTTATATATTTTATATATTTTATTATACATTATTGTTTACCTCCTTACACTATTATAGAGAGAGAAAAATAGAAAGGGACAGATAAGAACAGACAGACAGGAAGAGAGAGAGATGAGAAATATCAATTCTTTTTTGCCGCACTTCAGTTGTTCGTTGATTGCTTTCTCATATGTGCCTTGAATGGGAGGCTTGGTTGCTTTATCAAGCCGACAACCTTGAGCTCATGCCAGCAACCATAAAGTTATGTCTATGATCCCATGCTCAAGCCAGAGAACCCATGCTTAAGCTGGTTGAGTCTGTGCTCAAGCCCGTCAACCTCAGGGTTTCAAACCTGAGTCCTCTGTGTCCCAGTCCAGTGCTCTATCCCCTGTGCCACCACCTGGTCAGGTGAAAATCTGTAACATTAAGGCCTCTGTGTGCTGTCACGTTTCCCACTGCTTAGAAGAATGCACAGCTCCAAATAGTTAGCAATATCTTTGCTGATTGAATGCATACAAGGATGACTTAATGAGAAATTTTCTACCCTTCACATGTTGACTTGAGTTGTCTAGCCACTAATGACTGCTGTAGCCAGCTATAAGCAGATCAATACAAAATCCCAATTCTTACCTCCCTCCTTTTTTGTTCTCTAGATATAAGGAGTTAAGAAAGAGAAAAAAAAGAACAATAAAGCCACTTATAATAATGAGCTTCAAGTCTCTGTACAATTTTCCTTTTGATTTTATTTATAGTTAGCCTCTGGGTCAAACAACTACAAAGAAAAGAGAAGAGAAATTCCTTGCTATTTTGAAATTTTAACCTGAAGCCATATGTTTGCCACTTCTCTAGGGAATGTGTAAGCCCCTGTGAATCACCATGTGAACTGCTATGTCTCTCAAAGGTCTAATATGTGGACCAGTGCGGAGAATGCTAATCAATCATTCTTGTTACAGGGCCACAGATTTAAGTCTTCAGTATTATTTTAAAAAATCAATAAAATAGTTACTTTATATTGTACTCATATTGTAGTGATTTTCTTTAACTTTTGTTATGGTCTGAATGTTTGTGTCCCCTCAAAATTCATAGGCAGGAAATCTAATGCCTAAGTGATGGTATTAGGAGATGAGACCTTCAGGAGGTAAATGAGGTCATGGGTGAGAAACTTTCATGAATGGGATTAGTGCCTTATAAAAGAGACTTCAGAAAGATCCTTCATCCCTTCTGCCATGTGAGGATACCACAAGAAATCAGTCCGCAGGGCCCTCACTCTACCAGGCCGACAACCAGATGTTCAACTTGTACTCCTAGAACTGTGAGAAACAGATTTCTGTTGTTTATAAGCAACGCACCTGTGGTATCTGTTATAGCAACCCAAATCAACTTAAACAGCTCTGCTTAAAACTCAAACAAGAGTTGTTGTGGGTAGGGTTGAAAGAAATAAGTGAAATATAGTGGATTCACTCACCTCAAAATCATCTTTACCCTCTGATTCTCACCCTCTGATTAACTTGACTTAATGTTCTTAGTGTCCACATATGTGATCTCTGTGTCTAGCTGGTCAATTTTATTTCCAAGAACTAGTCACACAATTCTGGATGTTAAAGTGAGAACACCAGTGTCTCTCAAACATGAACCTTTCCTATAAGAAATACATGGTGTGGCAAAAGTAGGTTTATAGTTGTTCATATGGAAAATAATACAATAATTAATAAATAATACTAAAATAATGAAGTCTGTGTTTTACACACTCACAATTATAAACTTACTTTTGCCCCATGCTGTATGTCAGTCTTCTGAATCCCCACCATGCTAAGAAAATATTAACAAGCTTCAGAAGTCATTTTGGCTGGTTAGAGTCAACAAGATTTTACTACATGGGAAATCTACACAAGAAAGCTTAAATCAGCATGTTCAAGAAATGTGTGATTTGGGGTTAGAAGAAGTTTCTGATTAACCACAGATTTAAGCTCTGAGAATTTCTAAAGATAAAACAAATGTCTAGTTTTAACCCACGTGTCCCAAACATACTTGACCACAAACCACTTTTTTCTGTTTCACATGGAAAATACTGACTTAGTCCACTTTCTTGCTTCTTCTGTAAGGACACTAAAAGTAATTTAATTTTTCTTTGACAACTTAGGAAAATATGACAAAAGTCATAACTTGCTGATACTGATAATTAAACTATCAAAGAACAATACATTTTTAAATTAGCAAAATTAACAGATTTCATACTCATCTCAAGGCTTGTTATAAAAGTTGCTTTGTAAAATAAACAATAAACATTACTCTTAATTTTGAAATCTTACTCATTCTGTCAAAATTAAATGATTAAAATAATAATTAGGATAAGCCTGAGTCCAGTTACCCAAGATTGTACTTTAAATATCTTAACATCTGTCACACCATATATAAACTAACATGTTTAGGATGAAAGAATTCATAAGAAATATAAAGTATGTCTATGGGGTTCCAAGGAAAGATTTTCATCATGGAAGAAAAAGTTTGAGACAAGTATTCATAGAGAAAATAACGACATATCCTATAGATGTTATATCAGTACTTACTTCAAAAATAGCCAATGAGACCAGTTAGGATTGGACATGGCTGATTTTTCTCTGTTACATCCTGGCAGAAAGTTAAATTGATTCTTTTTAAAACTGCCAAGCTTCACTCAAGTTTAGCTTCTTCCTTTTTTCCATAAGGGTTCAGAAATGCTATTTGAAAAACTTGATGTAAATCCCTAGAGCCACTTTCATTGAAACTTTCCACATTTGAATCCTACTGACTGATCTAATGTTGTATAGTAGAGCAGAGATAGACTCCGGAGGGACTTGATAGATGTTGTTCATTATACATGGGTAGGCCAAGCAAAAATCATCGATTTTGAAGTGCCAAGATGTTTTTCCCTATACTCCAAGGAAATCTTCCAGAACAAATAGAAAACATGTAGGCAGAAATATAAATACAAGAGTATGCCTATTTTTGTTAATAGGCTTATAGTCAAATTTTTTATCCACTTTTAATAATTATATAGAATTTTGTGGCATTTATTTTGATTATTAACTTTATTATTCTATTATTCTTTTTGTCTTTGCAATAGCTCTTTTGTTGCTCTATTATACGAGAATTGTTAACAAGCTTCTTACATCTTTTATAATATAATTAGGGAAATTAGTACATTTTTTCACAGAAGGCTTTGCTCTATTGATATATATATATATATATATTAAAACAAAATACTTGGTCTAAATGACCCATAATTTAATACAATTGTTTACTCAATCCTTATGATGTATTAAAAATTTATAATTAGCAATAAAAACTTAAATAATCTTTGTTTTACATGACTTACATTCTCTTTTGAAAGAATAAGACATTGTTAAATATTCATCTGAACATTTTTTATATGTTACTGCAGTAGGCAGTAAGGAGAAATAAACATTTACTAAACTTGTAATGTATATTGGCATGTTTAATGATACTGGCATGCTTATTTCATTTAGTATCCAGAATGACCATCAGAGATATGCAGTATGGTTTCCATTTTAATATTAAGAAGCACAGTCAGAGAAGTTAAAGAGTATTCCAAAATCACTTAGCTCATTTCCTGGTTCTGAAACACGTTCAGGAGAACAAAGTATGTAGATGCCACAATTCAAGCTTTCCCCTGCCATTGTTTGATAACAACATAAGGTGTCTCTCTTCATTAGGTATGACAGTATTTTGTATTGCAGTTCTTAGAAAACAACCAATGTGGGCTGGCATAGTTGGGACAGACTCCATGGGAAGAGGTGGGATTGAACTGAACTTGAAAGGATGGGTCACACATACAGAGGCCGAGAAAAATTAAGAGGACTCAGGTGAGTGGCTCTGCTTAGGCCAACACAGAGCCATGGGAATGAGAACAGTGTATCTGGTGGTCATAAGGGGCCCATTTTTATGAAGGGAAGCATTCTACTTTGGAGTCAATATAATAGGGAACTATGATTCCTAGATGATCTTAATGCTATGTTAATATACCATCAATTGTAGGTAAATGAAAGCAGCAATACTATGACAGTAATAGTTGCATACACTGTTTGCTAATTAGTACACTAAGCACATGCACCCTTTCATGTAATCTTCACAACAATGGTAAATGAGCACTATAACATATATTTTGCATTTAAGGAAACTAAGGTTTACGTATAAACATCTTCATTGAGATTACATGGAGAGCAAGCCCCATGCTTTCATACCAGACATGACTGCCTCCTAATGCAAACAGACTTTTGAGAGCTACATCAAAGAGATGGAGCCAGACACAAGTGTCAGAAAACACCAGAGTTTACAGACTTGTTAAATAACATTACTGAAGAGAATTTTGGGGAACTTTCCCAATGGTGTAGTAAAATGTAACCTCTTTTATACATAAGAAAACTGGGACCCAAAGAAGTTAATTGGCCATATCTGTAAGAATATGCTGTAAAAACTTACAGAGGTAGGGTAAACAATTAGAGGAAGAGAGGCATCTTAGGGTAAAGGCCCTAAGTGGACAAGAGTCCCTGGGCCTCTCAACCCCCATACTGGAAACAGTGCTTGTTGGAAACAGCAAAACAGCAGGATAAGATTCAGTAACAGAAATTGTAAGGCTCTCAGAACAGAGATTAGAAGTCAGCATATTTCTTGTACTTTACTTTACCCCCTGAAAACTTCTGCTGTCTGGTTCCTTGAGTTATTTGTACTGGCAAATAAATATCTGAGTAAGGCTGGGGGCAGGGCTTCAGTCTTTTGGTCTGCTGACCAGGGCTGTTGCCTCCCCTCAACTCCTTGGACCATGTCATCTGGTCTCCGAGGAGTTTATTGTTGCTGCAACAACAGGACCAGCCAAGAACGTAAGACTAATGTCTGGACTTTCAATGTAATAGTCTTTCCATTATTTTTATTCTGAGTCAAAACACATTTTAGAAATATTTCTTCTCTCCCCTCCATTCTGCCCCTCTTCTTTTTGTCTAAAATTAAAGAATGTAATAGTTTTGTGAAAATTTCTTTGACAGAATCACTCTTACATTTGGGCAAAGAGATGTTGCCTTTCCCCAAACAATTAATACTTTTTATAAATATGCAAATTTATTAAATAAATCACACTAATATCTGTATGCCTTTTCCCAAAAGAGCTGCAATACACAGATTATAAAATTGAGATATATTTTGTAATTTGATGTTTAACATTTTTAATGAAAAATAGTGAGAACTGCCTAGTATATTTTTCTCTAGTGGGAAAACTAAATTATGGCTGGATTATGTGATTAATAGTAGTTTCTGGACCACAGGACTCATTATAAGGGTCATAACACCTTTTTGGTTTGAAGCAGACGCCCAGTTACAGTCTATTCTCCCCCTCACCTCAATAGGGATCTGAACAGCTCTTGGGGAGAAAATAAAATATGAACTAACTTTGAAAAAATAATATTCCACAAGGAAATGAGTGAAACTAGTATGAGTTAATATAAGAATAATTAAACATTGTTTAAGGAGAAAAAGAACAAGTGAGAAAAAAATAATAAAAGAAAAAAATGTTAACTAATCTAAATATCATTTTACCTCCTGAACTCCTGATATGTTGTTTTTGGTGGCATGTATTTTCTTTGTTTTAGGGAAGTACCTTTTACATTTTGGAATAGTTATTTATATCATTGGACCTAACTCAGAGTTTATTGATTTGGTTGATGAGATTCTTCTTCTTATCTTGAAAGAACTCAAGTTAAACATGTATTAGATAAA
The DNA here is from genome assembly GCA_037038555.1 of Rhynchonycteris naso. Classification (NCBI taxonomy): domain Eukaryota; kingdom Metazoa; phylum Chordata; class Mammalia; order Chiroptera; family Emballonuridae; genus Rhynchonycteris; species Rhynchonycteris naso. The sequence goes on from CM072997.1 coordinate 151,087,446, forward strand.
GTAATCACATGGAATTTCAAAAGGGTTCTATCACCATCTCTGGGACATGAGGAGACAGGAAACAATTCGGAAGAATGAAAAAGATGGTAAATCTTCAATCTTCACAACTCATTTCACATAATGTTGAGAAAGAGCACACCTATATACTTCTGCACATGGCTAACATGTCTCTGTTATAATTTGAGAAAATAATTTTATTTTGGGTCCATAAGATTGACAATAAGTAGTTCTCACACTTCCATTTTAAGAAAAAGAAAATTTCATTAATCTTTGGTCATTGTGACCAGTCATGGAAAAGTGTTTGCTTAAATAAAAGAAAGCAATTAGGTAAATAGGGTCAAATATATGGAATAAAAATAAACTAAACTTTTCATGGTGGGTGCACAGTGGAGTATGCAGATATCAAATTATAAAGTTGTACACCTGAGACTTATATTACTAACCAGTGTTGCCCCAAGAAAAAATAAAATTAGACCCTCTACACTTTCTGTGGGAAAAGTCAAATTAGGAAGGTAGACGTGGATTTAGAAAAGAATGAGATTAGAGTAAAAGAAAGAACAGAGTAAGAAGATTAAAATTTAGATTAAGAAATTGAGTACATGATAGCCTGACCTGTGGTGGCGCAGTGGATAAAGCGTCGACCTGGGAACACTGAGGTCGCCAGTTTGAAACCCTGCACTGGTCAGGTCAAGGCACATATGGGAGTTGATGTTTCTAGCTCCTCCCCCCCCTCTCTTTCTCTCACTCTGTGTCTCCTCTCTAAAATAAATAAATAAAAAGAAATAAAAAAAAAAAAAGAAATTGAATACATGATAAAGGGCTCAAGCTAGTGGGGTTATTATTTTAAACATTAACTAAATCAGAGTAATTTGAGTCCATGTAATACCTGTAGTATCTTGTGAATGTATTATTGAGAAAAAGATTTCTGTCCCATACATAAAGAATTGCATCCTCAGAAAAACAGAGTTATAATGATAATGTGAATAAAGTTTGCTAATAAAGAAGGAAAGAACCATAAGAGGTTGTTTTTAGATTAGCAGACTGTTATTGTTGTTGTTTAAAACTGAGGAGGAGAGTAGGTGACTGTGAAAAATGGCCAACAACAAGCCAGCAAGCTGAAAACCAACCGGGGACATCTTATTTCAGGGTAACCCTAGAGGTACCATTTAATTACAGATCATTACACAAATAAATGCTAACTGGAGAAAGATTAACATTTTTTTTCTCATGTTAACCAAATGAATGGTGGGCACAGCTGGATGGTGACTGTCATTCAGGAGGGATCCTTTAATTTGGTCTTAAATACAATCAGAAAATTGTTCAAATAGCAATTGCTAGCCACTGCTTTAGAAAATTCCCAGACAGTAGATACTGCCTGATTCTTCTATCTCCTGAGATATAAATATACTAGTGGCCTAATTAGGTACATTAGAAAGTCAATTAGTGGAATGTGTAAGACTATGAGTTTCAGAGATAGAGACATAAGTTCTAATTTCAGCTCTGTCCAATTTCATAGTATAAGTTCTTAGATTCACTTTCCCCATTGAGGATATGATTCCTGGTTGTTCTGAATGTGAATTGAGTATTGATAAGATTTTTAGCCCAAAGCCTAATATATAATAAGCAGCCAAGAAATGACAGTTATTAGTATAAAAACTAACTTTAATTATAATTCTTCATTACGTGATACATTTCAGTAATTTTATATTATACTTGAGAAATATCCAAAACCCTTAATAAATCCCCTCATGCCTGGCATTCCACATACTTACCATGCCAGCCTCATATTTTTTCATTCTTTCCCTTAATAGGCCATATAAGTTTTCTTGCTGTCTCTTTGTTATAACAATTATTTCCCCATTTCAGAAATTTGCACAGTTCTGTTCTTCCGAGGTCAATCCCTAGCTATTTTTATCCTGGAGAACTGATCATCATTTTTCAATTTTCAACAAAAAGCCACTTCCCCATTGAGGTCTTACATTCCTCTGCCACAGTCTCTCATCACCCATCAACGTGCCCTTTCATGGAGTGTACCACTTTGGAAAAATTCATATATTATTTATAGTAGGGTTTTTAAAGGTAAGTACCTATTCTGTAGGGATTTATATCTATAGTAGAATTTTTAAAAAAAATAAGAAGATAATTTGTAAGATTTTTTAAAATGTACCTATTCTGCAGGATTTTGTATTTCTAATAAAATTTAAAAAATATATGTACTTATTCTGCCAACCTTTAAATTCACAGAAATCTAGGACGTGTCTTTCCTATACAGCACTGCACCCCAAGGCCAGCCACAGTGCCAGGCGCAAAGACCCTCCACAAATGTTCACTGAATAAGCAAGCTCACTGACTCTCAGGTCACTGACTCAGGAACACTCAGGAGTGGGATTGAGCTGGTTCACACTGGTTCTGCAGAATTGATACCTAGTTTTTTGTTGAGTTTGGTGACCCAGTTCTTAAAATGGTACTTCTAATCAGGGTTCTCTCTAAGGTCGGTGCCTGGGCAGCCGCCCAATATGGAAATCAATTATTTACATTCCTTACTCCTTTTAACATTCATCTGTGCAATAGCATATTCTAAGTGCCCATAATAATGGTCATTTCATCCATAGGTGAAAAAAATTGCAAGTGAGGATGCCAATCAAGAAGAAATATGGAAATACTTTAAGGAACAGTTTTATTGGTTTTTTTATCAGTTAATATTTAATGTTTTCTCATTAACATTTTAAAACTCTTTCTTATAGCAATCTAGTTTTGTGGACCTCTTTTCTTGTTCTTATTTAAGTATTAAATGCATTAAGTAATAAACTACCTTTCAGTATTCTTTTTTTTTTAACTTAAAACAGTTATTAGGGCAGAGAACCCATTGTTAAATTATTTGAATCCCATCACTGGAAACACTGAATTCTAATCTCATGGTCTGAAAGAGTTTACTACAGACTCTTAGTGTCTAAATTTACACACAGGTCTAAGGAAAAATAAAATGTATTTGTTGTGTTTTGGACTAAACACATTTCAAGCATCCAATTACTAAAATTTTGGCCACTGTTGCTTTTGTGGGTTTAATAAATGTGCCGATTTCATCATCTTGACATTAAAACATGTATATGTATGTGTGTGTGTTTGTGTGAATATGGAGAGAGAGAGAGAAAGAGAGACATTGTGTGTATATACAAAACTCTCAAAAAGTCTCAAAAATAAATGAGAAAGTCGGTATTCGTATGACATTTATTTTTATTCTAAAGGATATGGAATATCTGTTTTCTCTCCTGTTTTGCTGAAAGTGCCCTGTGACTCCCTATAAATGCTCTTTGTTTAATCAGCATTAGAATCACATGATACACACCAAGCTATATGTTACTTTTATATAGTTTCATATTTTTTACTTTGTATAAATGGCCCATGTGGGAGGGGGGTGTTCTTTTTTTCCCTTACTAAATGTCACATACATTGTAATAAAGAACACAACATTGAACACATTTTGAAAGAGAACCTAGCCTTTTATATTTCTTTGCTTGCCTAGTCAAACTAAATTGCAGACCCAGTGAAAAATGTCAGTGATTCTTATTCTAATTAATTAACAATGGTAAATCAAAGGAGCAAGATACAATTCCCTTTAAATGGAGAACTGTTCCCAAGGGTAGAACAGAAGAAGAGAAGAAGGTGCTATAATAACACCCGCCCAAAGGCATATTTGCTATGGAGCAGAAATTCTGCATGCAAAGATAGGAAAGCATATTAAGTATAAGGCAGTGGTTAGTTCAGAGGAGAAACTTAAAGGAATTACACCAGTTCAAAGTATTGTCATAGAATTAATTACTGATTGTCAAAGGTGCCAGCCAAGAACCGAAAGCCTCCATTCACGGGCTCACTCCCAATCCCTCTCAAAAGTGAAAAGCAAGAGAAGATTGTATTTGGTGTCTCCCCAGCCCACTTCAGTACCATTAATTAATCCCTTCAGTGAAACCAGATCTTAAAAAAACTTTACTTATCTTAATAAACAAGGGACTTAGCAGCTAAAAAAGTGTTACTAAACATTATTATTTCTATTATTATTATATTATTAGACTGTTACCATTGTTACTAAAACTACTTCTACCTCTGCTATTAGACCCCCCATGTAATGCCATGTACACACAAGGTGCTCAATAAATGTGAGAGATACTCGTTTGAGGTGATACTTCATAAACTACACAGTGCTGATTTCACGCATCTTTTCAAAAGGAAACAGAAAGATATGTCCAAAACAGGACCAACATATTCTAACTCAAGTCCATTCCTCTTTTTTTTTTTTTTTTTTTTTTTGTGACAAACAGAAAGAGGGACAGTTAGGAACAGATAGACAGGAAGGGAGAGAGATAAGAAGCATCAATTCTTTGTTGTGGCACCCTAGTTGTTCATTGATTGCTTTCTCATATGTGCCTTGACTGGGGGCTACAGCAGAGCAAGTGACCCCTTGCTCAAGCCAGCGACCTTGGGCTCAAGTTGGTGAGCCCTTCTTAAACCAGATGAGCCCACGCTCAAGCTGTCAACCTCGGGGTTTTGAACCTGGGTCCTCCGCATTCCAGTCTGACACTCTATCTCCTGTGCCACTGCCTGCGTCAGGCCATTCCTCCTTTTTTTTTTTTTTATTTGATCTCTTCTTTGAAGAAACCCCCTCCCCATTATGAAGGATAAAGGGATTTAAGATAAATATCTCCCCCCTACAAAATACCTATGAAAGTACAAACTCAAATACTTCCAAATTTGCTCTTTATTCCTTACTCTAAAATGGTAAAAATAAAGTCTGCCTGACATATTGTGGACTCCACTCAGACAACAGAAGGAATAGGCTTAATAAATAAAAAGTTATACTTTCTTATTATTAACTGCAGGGAGAGGAAAAACAGTAAGTGGAAAAAAATATGAAGCAAAAAAAGCACACCCATAAATGTGAAAAAATGATAGATAATAGAGTTGAAATTAGAAAGCAGTAGAAAAATGCATTTTCCTAAGACAACTGCTCATACAGGTGGAACAATTAAAATATAAATTATGCCTGACACCATGAAAAAATTGAAATGTAAGTGATGCTAAAACTTAAGTTCGAAAAACAAAGTCATTCAGCTGTTATATGACAATATCTGTTTAATGTATGTGTATGGCTAAGAAATAACTTTCTGTTAAAAAAAAAGAAATAAAAATTAAAAACTAGAAAAAAGATAAAGTTGACTGCATTAAAAATAAAACAGTGCATTTTAAATGTGAAAATACAAGCTACCATTTAAAAGATTGTATCTGCAACTACTTAACCTACAAATGTTTGGCATGCAGATTATACCATTATCTTCTTCAAATTAATAATAAATAGACAATGACTCTAAAAAGAAATGGAAAAACATTAAGAATAAGAAGTATCCAATGAGAAACTCATAAGGCCAAAATAAACAAAAGCATGCTTAACTCTTTTAGTAATCAGAGAAATGCTAATTAAATACTGAAACATTATTTAACATCGATCAGAATGTTGAAAATTAATAGCATTTTGAGAAAATGTAGGGAAAAGGAAGTCTTATGGCCTGATAGTGAAAATATATGTTAGTTTAACATCCTTGGAGAAATTTTGCAACATTTTAATAAAGGTGAGAACGAGAATTAGCTTTGATTCTATAATTCGACATTGTCATTTTTATCTTAGAGAAAATATTCAATTACATAAAAACAGAGACATGTGTAAAAATATCTAGAATAGCATTTCTTATAATAGGACAAGTAACTAAAAATAATTTAAAATATTCAATGGTAATTTAAAAATCTCTGGTACATATACATAACAAAATACTAAATAAAATTTAAGTGATTGAAACAGAACTACATGTATAACTATAATGTCAGAAATATAATGTTGAATAAAGAAATCAAACTGCACAAGAACACTTATTTATATATATATATATATATATATATATATATATATTTAAGTATGTATATATATATATATGTATATGTATATGTATATATATATATATATATATACATTTTTATAAATTTTCCAGCCAATAGTATATATTATATATAGATATTTATTTATGGTGGTAGTTTGGAGAAATGTATGACAAAAAGGAGCACCAAATTCAAGGTGGTTATTATCTCTGAGTAAAAAAGAAGCCATTTTTACTGGGTACCTAGAGCTCTTCAAACACTTCTAAAACATTTACCCAGATATGTCAAATTCTAATGTTTTGCTATGGTTTCACAAAAGTATCTGGGAAAACCTGGCAAAACATTAGAATTTGATAAAACAAGGTATTGAATATAGATGTCAATTTGTTATTCTCTATGCTTTTTAAATATCTGAAATATCATGTAATATAAAATGGAACAAAAGTTAAAAATAAAAAATAAATGGAATAAATAGCACAACAAAATCGGATGCTTTTTTATATTATTAATTAATTTTTTTTTTTTTTTTTTTTTACAGAGACAGAGAGTCAGAGAGAGGGATAGATAGGGACAGACAGACAGGAACAAAGAGAGATGAGAAGCATCAATCATCATTTTTTTTGTTGCAATACCTTAGTTGTTCATTGATTGCTTTCTCACATGTGCCTTGACTGCGGGCCTTCAGCAGACTGAGCAATCCCTTGCTGGAGCCAGCGACCTTGGGTCCAAGCTGGCGAGCTTTGCTCAAACCAGATGAACCCGCGCTCAAGCTGGCGAGCTCGGGGTCTCCAACCTGGGTCCTTCGCATCCCAGTTTGACGCTCTATCCACTGCACTACCGCCTGGTCAGGCTCTATTATTAAATATTAAAACATGCCTTTTCCATCTTTAAGTATTTTATAAGAAATGTACTCTGTAAGGCTGAATTACATTAATATAGGGCCATTTTGATTTTAAGGGAAAATTTTTAATTAATTTGATGTAGAAACATCAACATGCATATTAATGATCTATCCCTGGCTTCTACTACTCCAGACAAAATTTAATTGTCAGAGTGGGCTGGGTCAACCAACTACACCCCAAAACTTGAGATGATATATTAGAAACAAATAATTAGCAAAATAATCTTGCTATGCCTCACAGGACAGAAGACAAGTATGTGAATCATATTGTATTACTCAACGCTTCTCAATTCTGAGTTTAGACTTCACCCAGGACTTCCACCTTCTTCTGAGAGGTAGATGTCATTGTCCTTAGCCTTGATGTTGGTGGTCAACCAGTCTAATGTCATCTCACATGAAATATCTCAGGATATCTATGCATTTTTAATTTTTTTAAACATTTCAAAGTTAGCTCTTAAGCGTGATCACAGCATTTCAGGAAGTAGTTTTTATCTATCTTATCAAAAGTATACTGCTTAGTAGTTTTAAAATTGATCTTCATTTCATCTTATGTAATCTGAGCAGAATTTTATGTATTTTTATTACTCTCATTTTTATAAATGAGACATCTGCAGCTCAATTATATTTTTTGACTTGCTGAAGAAATAACAGAATTTTTTTTAATTTTTTTTTATTAAATTTCTTTTTATTTTATTCATTTTAGAGAGAAGACACAGAGTGAGAGAAAGAGAGAGATAGAGAGAGAGAGAGAGAGAAAGGGGGGAGGAGCTAGAAGCATCAACTCCCATATGTGCCTTGACCAGACCAGTGCAGGGTTTTGAACTGGCGACCTCAGTGTTCCCAGGTCGACGCTTTATCCACTGTGCCACCACAGGTCAGGCAGAAATAACAGAATTTTTATTCAAACGCAGATCTTCTGACATTCCATTACCTGGAAATGTTCTCATATAAGACTGTTTGTCTAAAGGCGTAAGGATAACAACCTATTATAGCAATCTGTATTGGCTTTCAAGAGACTGGTCAATGAAGCTCATACAGTGTTACATATGGAGTGAGTCTTAAAGATAATCTATTTTAATGATCTAGTATTTTTGTCACCTTACTTTTATATCTTTACTTTTTCAATTTTAATTACACAAAGCTTAATTAAATAGAAATGTTACATAAACATAGCCTGAAAACAAAAAGCTAAAAAAATTTCACTGATTGGAAATAACCACTTTAATTTGATGCATGTACCTACAATTTTTCCTGAATATTGACATATTATCATTAATATTAGTATTGTTTATATGTATGAATAAAAAAATACCGTGTTTTTCACTCCATAAAATGCACTTTTTTCCCCAAAAAGTTGAGAGGGAAATGCCCGTGCGTCTTATGGAGTGAATGTTCGTTATTTTTAGCATCTGCGGGCTCCCGGACAACTAGAAGAGTAGTTGAACATTAAAGTCTCTTCTCATTTGTTAATAACGGTGCTATAGGTTGTTAATACTGCTGTTGAGTTTACACTGTTGAAATATTATTGTGGTATATTTTATTAAATATTTTAACACACTATTTGGTTCAGAATATTTTTTTTTCTTATTTTCCTCTTTAAAACCTTAGGTGCATCTTATGGCCAGGTGTGTCTTATGAAACAAAAAATACGGTGTATTCATTATTTTTTTATTTTAAATATTTTATTTATTGATTTTGCAGAGAGAGGAATAAGAAAATTATCATCTCATAGTTGCTTCACTTTAGTTGTTCATTGCTTGCTTGTTGCTTGTCATATATGCCATGACTGGGCAAGACCAGGGCTTTGAACTGGTGATCTCAGCATTCCAGGTCCATGCTTTATCTACTGCACCACTTTTTTCACTTAATATTTCTAGAGCATATTTTACCTGTTCGTACATTACCTACTTCCTAATTTTCAAGAGCATGTGTAGTTTTTCACTATTTAACCAGTTTCATATGCATGTGTATTTAGATCCTTCTAAGTGGTCTATTTACAAAGGAAACTACAATAATTTTTTTTATAGCTGCCTCCTCAAGCACTTGTTGAAATGGTTATGTAGAATAAAATCCAAGGAGAGGAATTACTAAGTATGAGGATACAAACATTTTTTTTTTAATTTTGTAAATACTACCAACTCATACTAAGTAAGACTATCTGGTCCCATTAATATTATACCTTTAAGTAAATTTTAGCATGCTTCAAGTCTTGTGAACTTGAACACCAAAGAATTTTGCAGCTTGTGATCCTCAGTTATAAAATGGAAAATCCTTTTACAGCATTGCTATGAAGACCAAATAAATATTCTGCATGAAAACACACTGTGAAAATTTTTATTTCAAAATCAGATCTTTTATTTAAAACAGTGCCTGTAAATGGTAAAAATTACTTGTTTATGTGTAAACAATAAAAATGAGTTTTATAATAAAAAGCAAATATTCCTTCTAAACTAGATATTAAGTTATACTCATGCACAGTATAAGCATGTATATGAATATTTATTTGTATAAGGATATGGATATGGATATAGATACAATTGGGGACATGATTATGTATCAGTGTATATGTATACTGTATATTACATCTCTCGGCGTATATGCATATACATATACAGAGAACAAATTCCATGATTTTTGATGGGTATGGCAGATTGTATTCAGCATCCATTTTAAACTTTCAATGGGCAGATGTGCAGAAAGCTACAACGCAAGAGTTTATAGTTTGTAGAATTTCTTACAACTGGCATTTCAGATGTGATTTACCCCTCAGTATGATGACACAGTGGGGGAAGAATTCTAAAGAAAAAAGGGAGAAGAGGTGAGTCTTTTGTGCTTCTGCATTTGCTGCTGAGGGACAGTTATGGAGGCTTTTGGTTTTGTTTGGCAGCCTTAGCAGAGATCTGATAGGTAATCTCTTAGTAATATCATGGGTCAGGGCATGGACCATCTGGTTGGTGTGGGCAGGTTTGGAACTTGTCATAAAAATGAGAAGCCATTCTGTTGGCCTTATCGTGATCATGGAGAGGACAGAGAAAGATGGCTACACAATCTCCAGGTTAATAATAGCCAGTGGAACTAGTCAACTCCTTATCTTTTCCTTCCACCATGTGCATCACGTATAACCTCACTCTGTTTAACATCTGTTCTATGGGACATTTAAGTTTCTTTCACATTTTTAATAGTTTAATCTAACTTAATTTAATATGCACTGACACAATTTTTTTTCATTTGTTTATTTGTCTAGTTACGGAGTCATTTGGTCATCAAGAATGTATGTTATAATTACAATATAGCGTCTGATGACTTACATGAATTTTACATGATATTAATTTCCTTTTGTCTCTATCATACTCTTATTCAGTTCATTTACTCATTTTATAAGTTAACAATTATTTTTTATTCTAATATCTTTAAGAACTACTGGTCCTTTTTATATAGCCATTATTTTACTAAATTATGTTCACTGCTTTATATGCTTTATTACAGTTGCAGTTTTCTTCCGTATCCCCTTAAGATTTATATTTGTTTCTTTCTGTTTTTATTAAAATATAATTTACATACTGTAAAATTGTACCTTTTAGCTTGCAGTTCTGCAAGTTTGTGTAAGATACTCTTCACCTCAATGAAGATACTCAACACCGCAAAAAATTTCTCTTATTCTCTGAAAGTGACTACTATCATCAATCCTTTTCCCTGGTGACTGCTGCTGGTTTGACCTTTGCAAGAATGTCATATAAATGAAATGATACACTAGTCAGCCCTTTCAGTCTGGCTTCTTTAGCTTAACATCATGCGCTTAACTCGTCCATGCTTCTGATTGCATCAGAGACGTGTTGCTTGCTGTTTCTGAGTAGCAGTTCGTTGTATGGATGCCACCAGTTTTTTTGCTCAGTTCCCAGTTGATTGTTTCCATTTTGAATAATTTGAACACAGCTTCTATGAACATTAATCTTAATTCATTTTGGGTAAATACACAGGATTATGATTGCTGACTTTTAAAGAAACAGCAAATGTTTTCCATTGTTCATATGTTCCCATCAGCAATATATAAGAATTCTAGTTGTTCTTTGTCCTTAATTTTTGGCAATCAATGTCTGTTTTGTCTTGTTTGCTATTCTAATATGTGTGTACTGGTGTCTCATTGTGGTTTTAATTTGTATTTTCCTATTGACTAATAATGTTGAACATCTTTTTAAGTGCTTATTTATTATCTACAGACCTTTCTTCATAAATGACGGGTCAAATCTTTTGTTCATTATATGATTGGGGATTTTCTCTATTACACTGTATTATTAAATTATAAGCATGCTGTATTCTGAATACCAGTTCCTTAATCATATGTAATTTATAAATCTGTGATTTGTCTTTTATATGAATTGCTTTTTAATTATTTTAGTATAGCCTTTCATGGAAAAAATTAATATATTTGACAAAGTCAAAATTAAAAAAATAATATATATTTTTCTCCATCCTTCTTTTATTCTCTCATTTTCCTATTTATTGAATTTATTGGGGTGACACTGCTTAATAAAATTATATGGTTTCTTCATTTGGTGTCACACCTACAAAATCTCTCCATAACCCCAAATTACATGATTTTCTCTTTTGTGACCTTCTAGAAGTTTTATGGCTTTAGGTTTTACATTTAAGTCTATAATCCACTTTGAATTAATCATACTTATGTGATATAGGGTATGTTCTGAGTATTGTGTATAATATAGTTATCCAATTTGTCTAATGCCATTTATTATCTCTTCTTCATTGAATTTGTATTTCTTGAAAATCAGAACTTTCCCTAATGTTTTGAAATCCTGTTCTTATTTTCCTAATCAGTGTGTGTGTGTGTGTGTGTGTGTGTGTGTGTGTAAATCATTACTTTTAGTGAGTTTGGCATTCTTTTTCTTTGTTTTGCCTTTTTATTAATATTTAGTGAATTTTTGTCACATTTTCGTGATTATGGCTGAAAATTTATTACATTATCTGCAGCCAGTGTGTGCAGCCTAACGCAGTAAAATGGGGATCTCAGCAACAAGTCTCCCTGTTATAGATACTTTATCTCAGACACTACAAGCCTCCATGAGCATATTATTTTCCTTTTTCCATCACAAGCAACCTCACTTGGCACTTTTTCTAAAGATATATATTTTCTTAAATAATTTTATTTAGAAAATTAAATTTAATGGGGTGACATTGATCAATAAGAGTACATAGGTTTTAAGTAAATATCTCTAGAGCATTTGAACTGTTGATTATTGTGTGTACCCATCACCCAAAGTCCAATTATTTTCCATCATTGCACATATGTACCTCTTTGCATTGCTCCCCTCAACCCTCTCCCACATGTAACCACTTTACTTTTATCTATCTCCATGTGTCTCATTTATGTATCCCCCCATGTGTGAAATCTAGTAGTTCTTAGCTTTTTCTGATGTACTTCTTTCTCTAAGTATAATGTGCTCAAGTTTCATCCATATTGTTGTAAATGGCAATAAAGCATTATATCTTATGGCTGAGTAGTATTCCATTGTATATATGTATAACTTATTTTTTATCTAACAATCGATTGAGGGACACTTTGGTTGTTTCTATGTTTTGGCCATTGTGAATAATGCTGTGATAAACATGGGTGTGCATGTGTCCTTGTGTACCAATGTTTTTGAGTTTTTTGTGTAGAGACCCAGTAGAATAATTGCTGGGTCAAATGGTAATTCTATTCTTAATTTTTTTGAGAAACCACCATAATTTCCTCTATAATGGCTATACCAGTTTACATTTCTACCACTGGTAAATGAGGGTTCCCTTCTCTCCACAGCCTCTCCAACACTTGTTATTACCTGTCTTATTAATAACTGCTAATCTAACAGATGTGAGGTGGTATCTCATTGTAGTTTTGATTTGCTTTTCTCTAATAGCTAGTAAAGATGAGCATTTTTGCATATATTTGTTGGCCACTTGCATGTATTCTTGGGAAAAGTATTTGTTCAGATCCTTTGCCCATTTTTAATGGGTTTTTTGCTTGTTGGTTGCTGAGCTTTATTAGTTTTTTATATATTTTGGATATTAACCCCTTATTGGAGCTGTTGTTTCTAAATATTATCCCCCATTTGGTTGGCTGCCTTTTTGTTTTGTTGCTGGTTTGTTTTGCTGTGAAAAAGCTTTTTAGTTTGATATAGTCCATTCATTTATTTTTACCTTTACTTCCTTTACATTTGTGATCAAATTTATAGAATGTTCTCTACATCCAAGCTATAAGATATACACTTTTTTATTTTAATGGGGTGACATTGATAAATCAGAGCACATATGTTCAGAGAAAATATTTCCAGGATATGTTGACATTTGATTATATTGCGTACCCATCACCCAAAGTCCAATTGTCCTCCATCACCTTCTATCTGGTTTTATTTGTGCCCCTCCCCTCTCCCTACCCACTCCCTTACCCCCCCCAGGGTAGCCAGTACACTCTTGTCCATGTCTCTGAGTCTCATTTTTATGTCCCATCTATGTATGGAATCATATAGTATAAGATATACATTTTATCATTTCTAATTATCCCATGTCATGCTCCTATTAGACCACACTGATGCCAACTTTCATCACCTGTTTGCACAGGTAACCCAGACACTGCTCCCACTTTTACAATTTTGTCTCCCACTTCCATATCTTTCTACATTTTTACCTTCACATTTTCTCTCTATGAGAAGAAAGGCTATTCAGTATATAAGTATATACTTTTAATATGAATCACTATAAATGAATTAATCATAGAGAATTTTTTATAATGTCCAATAGGCTGATACAAATCAATGTATCTCTAAAAGAGGGTGAGGAGTAACACAAGGAACTGGAAGAAAAGATCACACCTAAAATTCAGTCTTGCAAAGCATTAACATGTAGTATAGAAGCTACAAAATCCCTTTTGCTTAAAAATTTTCTTCTGGTTTTATTTCTCAAATTTGATGACACTATGTCAAAAGCATATTAATCCTATCACTTCATGTTTTACATCAAATTATGTATTAATTATCACTGTTTACCTAAATAATTAATATCTATTTACCCTGAATTATGTTAAATGACTACACAGATAACATACTTTATAAATTTAATCTTTAATAATAAGATTACATTAGATGCTTATCATGTTTTAAGCTCATTGCTAAGACATTATTGTATATATTTGTTTTCAATTCTTCATTGTCTTTAAATATCTTAATCAAATATTTATTTAGTCAAAAAACAACTCAATTAAAATGTTTGCTAGAAAGAGAACCAGTATATTAAGAAGTAAAATTAAATGAAACTATAAGCATTTCTTATAATTGTTATATGACCAAAGTAAATGCTTATGTTGTAAAAGCCTAAAAAATATTTGAAAAAGAATTCTCTTTCCTATTTGTTATATGAAAATCAGATATTCTTCAATAATTTGTTATTCAAGAGTTATTTAAGTAATGTTAAGTTCTTGAGTAAAGTTAATCACACAAGACAATGTGAACCCATTTATATCAATATTATATATCTACATATTAAAATAATTAAGCACTAAAAATATTAAAATTTTAAATTAAAAAATTTTAATTTAGGTATTTTTTTTCTTCATGGAATCAAATATTTAGCTAAAATAAAAATATATGAATACTTGGATCTTGTAGCTATCACATAAATGAATGGAGACAAAATTTTTCTGGGTTATTATTTATTTATTATTATTATTTTAATTTAGTGAGAGGAGGGGAGGCAGAGAGACAGACTCCTGCATGCACCCTGACTGAAATTCCCCTGCCATAGCAAGCCCACTAGGGGTTGATGCTCTGCCCTTCTGGAGCGTTGCTTCATTGCTCAGTGACTAAGCTCTTCTTAGCACCTGAGGTGGAGGCCATGGAGCCATCCTCAGTGCCCAGGGCCAACTCACTCCAATCAAGTCATGGCTGCAGGAGGAAGAGAGAGAGAGAGACAGAGAGATGTAAAAGAAGGAGGAGAGAGAGAAAGGTGAGAGGTGGAAAGGTAGAGAGGCAAATGAACACTTCTCTTGTCTCAGGACATCCACACACCAGGCCAGTGCTCTATCACTGAGCACCCACGGGAAGAAAGTTCTGAAATCTCAGTATCGGCCTAACTGTATTGTAAACACGATTAACACCTGTATTATTACCTGAGGAGGGACACACATCATACACTTCACATTTGCTGCGACGGTTAAGAAAGCTTGCAGAGCATATATCACTGAGTTTCTGATCTATTCTCAGAATTTTACTTTTTAAGGCAAATTCCAATCACTTGAAACAAAAAGTCAAAATGGAAATCAATTAAAATCTTCTCCTGAAAGAGTGGACAGGTCATCAAGCATGAATAAAGAGTCAGAGAGATGCAACAGTAAGGCACTGATATAATGATATTTCTCTTCTAGTCTGAGAACCTGTCCCAGAGAGCCATGTGTCAAAGGCCTCATATTCTAAGTAAAAGATGAGAGAATTCCTCCAACCCTTAACAAAAAATAGTGCAAGTAAGAGACCTGAAAACATATTCCTAATTCTGAACTGGAGGAAAAAATTACATATATTCTTGTTAGTGAGGGAAAAACCCCAGATCACCCAATCACCCAGTTGGCCTAATTCAATGTTAGCTATATGCATAAGTGTTTTTCACCTCCTTAAAAAATCATATATATATATATCCTTTGATGTCAAGACAAATTTTAACTTAGCAAAATGCTAAAAGGACTAGTTTGCCAATTATCTAAGTTGGCTTTATTTTTTAATAGAAATGGCATTTAAAATATAAATTAAGCAATTCAAAAATGTGTCAGCTTGGTTTACAAAACCTCCCTTTTTATTTCTTTTTTTCATGCCTCCTCCATCATGCTCTTTGTAAATAGTTTCAAATGGTCACTATTATTGTTGCTTAATATTAATTACTAGTCTTTCAGCAACTACCACACCCTTAAACAAAATCGAGGTTTACATTTTAAAAATGAATAATTATCATGAAATTTTGCCTTAAAGTTTATTAATTATTATAACATTTAAGAATAAAAAAATACCAGCAAAAAATTGTTAGAGGGTTTATATTTGACTTCATGCATATAACATCAGTGGATTTGAATCTGCTCATAGATATGCAGAATTTTTCTCAGATAAGGGGCACTTACTTGGTTGATCCCTCAAAAAACATCAGATTCACAGGATTTTAAGAATCAAAGAAACTGCACAAATAAGAAAGTCCAAGTTTTTTATTTGACTGATGAGAAAATTATCTAATTATAATCAACAAGTTATTGAATCATTGCATGACTAAGGCTACATACCTAGCAAAGGACAATGCTAAAATTAAATATAAGTCCCATATAGCTCAATATCAGGCTTTTTTTTTTACTACTTTATAATTTATTTAAAGAAATTTTTAATCTCGTGAAAACTTACAAAATAGCTTTCAATTTTCTGGGGTCTAGATGTATGTGAGTGTACATATGTGTATGCAATTGTATGTGTGTATACATTATGTCAAATGTCATGAAATTCTGGAATGTTCTTATTCTGCTCTGTGATGCTAGCATAAAAGATTTTCTTAATCTTTGTGAATTTAAGCAAAGAAAAGGACAGGTCCTGGGGGTAATTGTTGCCTGATGATTACCCTCATTATTCAAATCCCTTATTCTAGAATTATTGATTTTAATCATTTTCAAGCATCCCATTGTTAGGGTTACTGATATTAAAGGATTTTTAACAAATATCACTACTTGATAAAACTGCAGTTTAAATATTTCATATTAATTCCACTTTGGCTATCCCAATCTATTAGCATATCCAAAGAAAGTTCTGGAGGGAGTTAAACTTCCATCTGAAAAATGGCAAGAAAAAATGGTTTATTTTGATAGGCAGACAATTAAACTAGGTACATGGGTGCATCTCCAGGTATAAATTGAAATTCCTTCCAACAAGCTGGGAGATGAGTGGAGTTGTTTGGAGCTGTGGCTGATTGAGTGTGGCTGAGCACCCAGCCCATATCAGGAAATTTCATGATAGCTGTTCGATTTGGAAGTTCCCATTTTGTACTCTATTAAAGTAAGATCATTCTTGCCATTTGACATTTTTCATGGACAGTGTAAAAACATACATATTTTAAAAAGGAATTAATCATATACATTAAAATACATTGAAATTTTGGAGATATTTATTGATTATATAAAAAGAAATTTTGTTCCTAAATAATGGTAATATACAAAATATATTTCCCCTCTCAATTCTAAGAAGAATGGTTATTTATAGCTATTCAACTTTTATGTCTTGTAAGGTTTTTTCTATAGAAATTACCATCATTAAAGGTACTCTTAGTGAGGATTCCAAGATGGCGACAGACTAGGCAGACATCCCAAATGCCACTTCCTATGACCAAATTGAATTACAACTTAATTTAAGAACAATCATCTTGAAAAACCAACTTTGGATGAAACAAAGAGGAGTCCATAACCAAGGATCACAGAAGAAGCTAAACCAAGAATGCAGACTCTGTGGGAAGACCAGGTGGTAAAAAAGGAGGTAGAACAGCTTAAAGTAGAGACAATCTTAGAAGCTTGAGGCTTTGACAGAGCTGCTGTCATCTCTAAGCAGGAGAAAAATGATCCTTATACATAGGTTGACCCTTACCACACTACCCATGAACAATGAACAGAGCAGAAACTTCATATAGGTAGCCCACAGTTAGTTACAAACAATGGCTAACACCAACCCAAGGAGATGTAGAACTAGCACGACCAGTAGTGGATGCAGGAAAGTACCAACCCTAGACTCAGCTAACTGCACAAGCAGCACACCCAGAAGAGGAGTCCAGCAGGCACAAGACACTGTGGAGAATAAATACACCCAATAAGACAGACACTGCACAGTGTTTAATACACACAATCAAGGTTGACCTTTAGAGCCAGCCAGCCTGAAGGGATACCACACTCATGAAAAGATCAACTGCATTCAATATTCACACACAACACAGGGAAATTACTACCCTCAAGAAGCATTCCTAGAGCAACTAAATCAGGTAGTCTGGAGGTCAGTACCACCAAGCCCATCTTCCTCATAAAAACACCATAACAAATTGCTGCAGTCAGACAGTGCTACCTAATACAGACAAAATGGGAAGACAAAGTAATGTGACCCAAATAAATCAGCAAGAAAAAATCCCCAGACAAAGAACTAAATGAAATAAAAGTAACCAAATTATCAGACACAGAGTTCTTTGTTTTTTGTTGTTTCTTTTTCCCTCCAAGGACAGAGAGAGAGAGTCAGAGAGAGGGATAGACAGGGACAGACAGACAGAAAAGGAGAGAGGTGAGAAGCATCAATCATTAGCCTCTGGTTGCCCTTCAGACACCATAGTTGTTCATTGATTGCTTTCTCACATGTGCCTTGACTGTGGGCCTTCAGCAGACCGAGCAACCCCTTGCTGGAGCCAGCGACCTTGGCTCCAAGCTGGCAAGCTTTTGCTCAAGCCAGATGGGCCTGCGCTCAAGCTGGCAAGCTCAGGGTCTCGAACCTGAGTCTTCCTCATCCCAGTCTGACACTCTATCCACTGCACCACTGCCTGGTCAGGCAAAACACAGAGTTTAAATGATGATTTTTAGATTGGTCAAGGATCTTAGAGCAACATGGATGGTTATAATGATTACCTAGATAAAGATATAGCAAACATCAAAAAAGACATTGAAATCATAAAAAAGAACCAGTCAGAAATAACAAGTACAATATCAGAAATGAAGACTGCACTAGAAGGAATCAATAGCAGGCTAGACAAAGCAGAGGATCAAATTAGTGATTTAGAGGACAAGATAATGAAAGCACAGTAGCGAAGCAGCAAAATAAAAAGAAGCTCTAAAAAGACTGAGGAAACTCTAAGAGACCTCTGTGACAACATGAAGAGAAACAACATCTGCATCATAAGGGTTCCAGAAGGAGAAGAGAATGAACAAGGAATAGAGAACCTGTTTGAAAGTAATAGCTGTAAAATTTTCTAAATTAATGAAGGAAAGAGTCACACAAGTTCAAGAAGCACAGAAGTTCCATTAAAAAGGAACCAAAGAGGCCTACACCAAAACACATCATAATTAAAACCCAAAAGTTAAGAGAAAAAGAAAGAATACTAAAAGCTGCAAGAGAAAAGCAGTTAATTACCTACAGAGGAGCCCCCATAAAGATAAAATCTAACTTCTCAACAGAAACACCTGAGGCCAGAAAGGATTGGCAAGAAATATTTAAAGTGATGCAAAAAAAGAACCTACAACCAAGACAACTTTATCCAGCAAGGCTATCTTTAAAATTAAAGAACAAATAAAAAGCTTCCCAGACAAATATAGACTCAAGGAATTCATTACAATCAAACCAGTACTGCAAGAAATGTTAAGAGGCCTGTTATAAAAAGAGCAAATAAAAAAAGAAATCTAGAGAAAGTGGATTGTAGATTTAAAGAATAAAATAACAATAAATAAAAACATATCAATAATAACCTTAAATGTAAATGGATTATATGCTCCAATAAAAAGACTTAGTGTGGAGGAGCAAGATGGCGATGGAGTAGGCGGACGTACCAACTTCCAACTCCCAGAACCATCATCTGAATAAACCAACTTTGAACTAAACTAAGTGGACTCTTCAACCAAGAAACACAGAAGAAGCCACATTGAGACTGGTAGGAAAGGCAAAAACACGAAGAGGGCTGCCCAGCTCCCCAGAGCGAGTGGCAGCCCGGAGAGACCTGCGTGGCGGGAGGAGAGTTTGGTGGAGAGGGAGGGACCTGTAGTCGCAGAGCCTAGAAGAAGCATTTGGACAGTATGGAGCTGTGAAACAAGTGAGGATACTATTTGTGAGAAAGAGACAGTTTTCTCAGACCTAAGATTCTTAAATGAACAGCGCAGAAAACCTCTCTCACAGCCACTCACCCGGGGCTCTGGGGAACGGGGTCAGAAGGGAGGACCAGAACAGTGGGAAGAGAGAGTAAACTGAAATCCACAGGGAGAAACACTCTGAGGCACAGCCACCCTAACCCCTGGGCTAAGTCACTTCCCTAATCAAAAACGAATATTTCCCCTGGAACTAGCAATACCAGCAAAGGGAGACAGGACACCAGCCAAACAAGCTCTCCTATGGATATTAGAGCAGAGTTGCTTAGATGGAGAGAGCTCCCATGTCTACAGTATGGAGTGTTAGGATCTGAACTGTGGGGCCCCTTCCTACTCTGCTGAGGGTTGCTGGAGGGTTGGTGGTGGCAGGACGCTGAAACACGGTTCTGTCGGCGGTGGCAGAGGCCCAGCCGATGTGACCTCGGTCTAGCCCAGCAGGGGCGGAGGGGATGCATAAAAACGGTCCGGCAGCTGTCGGCCCGCCTGTAACCCCACCAGCGGGGGAAAAGTGGGAGGCCAAGAACGGGCAGAGATCTGCTCTGCGACCCTGTGCAAGCTAGCCCTGACTGAGGGGACGGGTCTAGGACCAGGGACGGGCGGAGGTTCGCGGCTGAGCTCACACCAGCAGACCGAACCGGCCGGAGAAACCGAGGTTTGCCATCCTACGTTCGTGAGTTGTCTCTGAACGCGGGAGTGGGGAAGAGCCGGGGACTAGCGGAAGTACGCAGCTGAGCGCACACCAGCAGCCATGCCGGGCCCAATAAACCTTGCTTTGCGACCCTACGCAGGAGGGTCCTGGCGTCGAAGTCGGAGAGAAAGCTCTGAACAGGCAAATGCTCACAGCTGAGAGTACGTCAGAAGACCCCACCACCCAAAAAACTGTGGCGTGCAGGCTCTGACCACAGGGGCTGGGTGGAAGCCTGGAGACAGGTTGGGTCTGCAGCTGAGCTAAGGTGCTCACATCTACCCTTGGTGCTGAGGCTTGTGGCTTCAGTGACAGCCCCTCCCGTGGAGGAGAGGTGGAAATCACAGCAACAGCCACAGTGGGCCAGCGCTGGCAATGCCCATATCCAACCGCCCTATGCAGCAGCAGAGGGGGTGGCGGGTCTGCAGACACCACACCTAGAGAACACGAAGGCAACATCTACTGGTCTCCAGTGGCCACAATTTGCTTATACACAGACAAAATGGGCAGGCAGAGGAATGTAAACCAAATGAATCAAGAGAAATCACCAGAGAAGGACCTGAATGAACCAGATATAACCAAATTACCAGAAGCAGAATTTAGAATAATGATAGTTAGGATGTTCAAAGAAATTAGAGCAATGATGGGTAGTCACTATGAACAACTAAATAAAGAGATAACAAGTATAAAAAACGAAATTGAAATAATAAAAAAGAATAAGATAGAAATGACAAATAAAGTATCAGAACTGAAGACCACAATGGAAGGAATTCAAAGCAGGATGAATGACACTGAGTATCGAATCAGCGAGTTAGAGGACACAATAAACAAAGGCACAGAAGCAGAGAAAAAAAGGAAAATAGACTCAAAAAATGTGAGGAAACTCTAAGGGAGCTCTGTGACAACATGAAGAAAAACAACATTCGTATCATAGGGGTTCCTGAAGAAGAGGAGAGAGAACAAGAAATAGAAACTTTGTTCAATCAAATCATAGCAAAAATTCCCTAAATTAAGGCTGGGAACCATTCCACACATTCAAGAAACACACAAAACTCCATTAAAGAGAAACCCAAAGAAATCTACACCAAGACACATCATAGTTAAAATACCAAAGCTAAGTGATAAAGAGAAAATTTTAAAAGCTGCTAGAGAAAAAAAGGCTATCACCTACAAAGGAGCCCCCATAAGGATGACATCTGACTTCTCAACAGAAACACTTGATGCCAGAAAGGAATGGCAAGATAAAATCAAAGTAATACAGAACAAGATCCTACAACCAAGACTACTCTATCCAGCAAGGATAACGTTTAAAATTGAAGAAGAAATAAAGAGCTTCCCAGAGAAAGAAAGCCTCAAGGAATTCATTAAAACCAAACCAATTCTGCAAGATAAAGAAAGGGGCCTGTTGTGAATAGTTCAAAGGGAGGAAAGAATATAACCAAAGAAGAATACAGCTTTAAAGAATAAAATGGCAATAAACAACTACATATCAATAATAACCTTAAATGTAAATGGATTAAATGATCCAATCAAAAGACATAGGGTAGCTGCGTGGATAAAAAAACAGGACCCATACATATGCTGTCAACAAGAGATACACCTTAAAACAAAAGATGCACATAGACTGAAGGTAAAAGGATGGAAAAAAATATTTCATGCAAATGGAAATGAAAAAAAAGCCAGGGTAGCAGTACTTATAGCTGACAAAATGGACTTTAAAACAAAGGCTGTAGTAAGAGATAAAGAAGGACACTACATAATGATAAAGGGAACAATTCAACAGGAAGATATAACTATTATAAATATCTACGCACCAAATATACGAGCCATGACATACATAAAGCAGACTTTGATGGATATAAAGGGCGAGATTAACAGCAATATTATGATAGTAGAAAATTTCAATACCCCACTAACAACACTGGATAGATCCTCAAGAAAAAATATTAATAAAGAAATAGCGGACTTAAAGGACACACTAGATCAACTCAATTTAATAGATATCTTCAGAACTTTTCACCTTAAAGCAGTAGAATATACATTTTTCTGAAGCGCTCATAGTACGTTTTCTAGGATAGACCACATGTTAGGATACAAAAATGGTCTCAATAAATTTAAGAAGATCAAAATCATATCAAGCGTTTACTCTGATCACAATGCCATGAAACTAGAAATTAACCACAAAAGAAAAACTGAAAAATACTCAAACACTTGGAAACTAAATAGCTTGTTATTATATAATGAATGGATTAACAATGAAATCAAAGAAGAAATAAAAATGTTTCTAAAAATGAATGGTAATGAGCATACATCAACTCAAAATTTATGTAACCCAGCAAAAGCAATACTGAGAGGGAAGTTCTTTGCACTGCAGGCATACCAAAAGAAGGTATACAAAGCTCAAATAAGCGACCTGACCCTGCATCTAAGTGAACTAGAAAAACAACAGCAAATAAAGTCCAGGACCAGTACAAGGAAGGAAATAATAAAGATCAGAGCAGACATAAATGACAGAGAGGCTAAGGAAACAATACAGAGGATCAATGAAACCAGGAGCTGGTTCTTTGAAAAGGTAAACAAGATTGATGAATCTTTAACATGACTCACCAAGAAAAAAAGAGAGAGGACTCAAATAAATAAAATTAGAAAGGACAGTGGAGAAATAACAACTGACACAACAGAAATATAAAGCATTGTAAGAAAATACTATGAAGAACTATATGCCAAAAAATTAGACAACCTAGGTGAAATGGACAAATTTCTTGAATCATATAATCTTCCAAAAATTAATCTGGAAGAATCAGAACACCTAAACAGACCAATTACAGCAAATGAGATTGAAAACAGTTATCAAAAAACTCCCAAAAAAGAAAAGTCCTGGGCCTGATGGCTTCACAAGTGAATTCTATCAAAAATTCAAAGAAGAACTAACTCCTATCCTCCCCATGCTATTTCAAAAAATTTAAGAGGAAAAAAGACTTCCAAACTCCTTTTATGAGGCGAGCATAATTCTGATCCCAAAACCGGGTAAAGACAACACAAAAAAAGAAAATTATAGGCCTATATCCCTGATGAATTTAGACACTAAATTTCTCAACAAAATATTAGCCAACCGGATCCGGCAATATATGAAAAAAATCATACACCACGATCAAGTGGGATTTATTCTGCAGAGGCAAGGCTGGTTCAATATTCGCAAATCAATCAATGTGATTCATCACATAAACAAAAGGAAGGACAAAAATCACATGATAATTTCAATACATGCAGAAAAGGCATTTGATAAAATCTAGAACCCATTCATGCTCAAAACTCTCAGTGAAGGGGGAATACAAGGAATATTCCTTAACATGATAAAGACCATGAACGACAAACCCACAGCAAACATCATACTAAATGGACAAAAATTAAAAGCAATCCCCTTAAGATCAGGAATCAGGCAGGGTTGCCCACTTTCAGCACTCTTATTCAACATAGTTCTGGAAGTCCTAGCTATAGCAATCAGACAAAAAGAAGAAATAAAAGGCATCCAAATTGGAAAAGAAGAAGTAAAACTGTCACTATTTGCAGATGATATGATATTGTATATAGAAAACCCTTAAGTCTCAGTCAAAAAACTACTGGACCTTATAAATGAATTCAGCAAGGTGGCAGGATGTAAAATTAATAGGCAGAAATCAGAGGCATTTCTGTATACAAAAAATGAACTGTCAGTAAAAGAACTTAAGGAAACAATCCCCTTCACTATGGTAGCCAAAAAAATAAAATACCTAGGGGTAAATTTAACCAAGGAGGTTAAAGACTTGTACTCGGAAAATTATAAAACATTGATAAAAGAAATCAAGGAAGATACAAACAAGTGGAAGCATATACCGTGCTCATGGCTAGGAAGAATAAACATCATTAAAATGTCTATACTACCCAAAGCAATTTATAAATTCAATGCAATACCAATTAAAATACCAATGACATACATCAAAAATATAGAAAACATATTCCAAAAATTTATATGGAACCAAAAAAGAACACGAATAGCCTCAGTAATCCTAAAAAGAAAAAATAAAGCAGGAGGTATCACTCTTCCGGATATCAAGGTCTACTACAAGGCCATTATACTCAAGACAGCTTGGTACTGGCATAAGAACAGACACATAGATCAATGGAACAGAACAGAGAACCCAGAAATAAACCCGCCGCTTTATGGACAACTGATATTTGACAAAGGAGGAAAGAACATACAATGGAGTAAAGACAGCCTCTTTAACAAATGGTGTTGGGAAAATTGGACATCTACCTGCAAAAAAATGAAACTAGACCATCAACTTACACCATTCACAAAAACAAACTCAAAATGGATAAAAGACTTAAACATAAGCCATGAAACTATAAGCATCTTAGAAGAAAACATAGGCAGCAAGCTTTCCGACATCTGTAGCAGCAATATATTTGCCGATTTATCTCCACCGGCAAATGAAATAAAAGGCAAGATAAACAAATGGGACTATATCAAACTAAAAAGCTTTTGCACAGCTAAAGACAATAAGAACAGAATAAAAAGACAAACCACACAATGGGAGAACATATTCGACAGCACGTCGGATAAGGGGTTAATAACCAAAATTTATAAAGAACTTATAAAACTCAACACCAGGAAGACAAACAATCCAATCAAAAAATGGGCAAAATAAATGAATAGAAATTTCTCCAAAGAAGACATACAGATGGCTAAAAGACATATGAAAAAATGCTCAACATCACTAATTATTAGAGAAATGCAAATTAAAACCACAATGAGGTATCACCTCACACCAGTCAGAATGGCACTCATCAGCAAAACAACACAGAATAAGTGCTGGCGAGGATGCGGAGAAAAGGGAACTCTTCTGCACTGCTGATGGGAATGCAGTCTGGTGCAGCCACTGTGGAAAACAGTATGGAGATTCTTCAAAAAGTTAAAAATCGAACTGCCTTTTAACCCGGGTAACCCACTTTTAGGAATATACCCTAAGAACACCATAACACTGTTCGAAAAGAAGAAATGCACCCCCATTTTCGTGGCAGTATTGTTCACAATAGCGAAGATCTGGAAACAGCCCAAGTGTCCGTCAGAAGACAAGTGGATTAAAAAGCTTTGGTACATATATACTATGGAATACTACTCGGCCATAAGAAATGATGACATCGGATCATTTACAACAAAATGGTTCTACCTTGATAACATTATACATAGTGAAATAAGTATCAGAAAAAAAAAACTGAGAACAGCATGAATTCATACATAGGTGGGACATAAAAGTGAGGCTATGAGACATGGACAAGAGTGTGTTGGTTACGAGGTGGGGGGAGGGAGGGGAGAGTGGGAAAGGGAGAAGGGTAGGGGCACAAGGAAAACCAGATAGAAGGTGACAGAGGATAATATGACTTTGGGTGATGGGTATGCAACACAATTGAATGATAAAATAATCTGGAGATGTTTTCATTGTACATATGTACCCTGATTTATTGGTGTCACCACATTGAAGTTAATAAAAAAAAAAATGGGCCAAAGAAATGAATAGAAATTTCTCCGAAGAGAACATACAGATGGCTAATAGGCATATGAAAAAATGCTTAACATCACTAATCATTAGAGAAATGCAAATTAAAACCGCAGTGAGATATCACCTCACACCAGTCAGAATGGTGCTTATCAGCAGAACAAAACAGAATAAGTGCTGGCGAGGATGCGGAGAAAAGGGAACCCTTCTGCACTGCTTGTGGGAATGCAGACTGGTGCAGCCACTGTGGAAAACAGTATGGAGATTCCTCAAAAAATTAAAAATCGAACTGCCTTTTGACCCGGCTCCCCCATTTTTAGGAATATACCCTAAGAACACCATAACACTGTTCGAAAAGAATAAATGTGCCCCCATGTTCGTGGCAGCATTGTTCACAATAGCGAAGATCTAAAAACTACCCAAGTGTCCGTCAGAGGACGAGTGGATTAAAAAGCTTTGGTACATATTATATATACTATGGAATACTACTCAGCCATAAAAAATGATGACATTGGATCATTTACAACAACAGAGATGGATCATTTACAACAACAGAGATGAACCTTGATAACATTTTACGGAGTGAAATAAGTAAATCAGAAAAAAACTGAGAACAGCATGATTTCATACATAGGTGGGACATAAAAGTGAGACTATGAGACATGAACAAGAGAGTGGTGGTTACAGGGTGGAGGGAGGGAGAAAAGGGTGGGATAGAGAGGAGGGGATATGCACAGGGAAAACGAGATAGAAGGTGACAGAGGACAATTTGACTTTGGGTGATGGGTATGCAACATAATTGAATGATAAGATAACTTGGAGATGTTTTTGTTGTACATATGTACCCTCATTTATTGGTGTCACCCAATTAAAATTAATTTTAAAAATAGACATAGTGTAGCTGCATGAATTAAAAAAAAACAAAAAAACAGGACCTGTACATATGCTTTCTATAAGAGACCCACCTCAGAACAAAAGATACACATAGACTAAAAGTGAAGGGATGAGGAAAAGTATTTCATGCAAATGGAAATTAAAGAAATGCTGGATAGCAATACTTATATCTGACAAAAAACCCCTTTAAAGCAAAGGTTATAGTATGGAATAAAGGTCACTGCATAATGTTAAAGGGAGCAATCCAACAGGAGGATATAACCAATGTAAATATTTATGCACCTAATATAGGAGCACCTAAATATATAAAGCAAATTTTGATGGACATAAAGGGTGAGATCAATAGTAATATTATAATAGTAGGGAATTTAATACCTACTAACACCAATGGATAGATCATCCAGACAGAAAATTAACAAAGAAACAGTGGTCTTAAAGGACACACTAGATTAATCGGATTTAATGATAACTTCAGAACTTATTACCTCAAAGCAGTAGAATATATATTTTTTTCAAGTGCTCATGGTACATTGTTTAAGATAGACCACATGTTACAACACAAAGCAAGTCTCAATAAGTTAAGAATGAAATTATATCAAGCATCTACCTTGATCACAATAGCATGCAATGAGAAATCAACTACAATAGAAAAAGAAAAACAATTAGCCTGACCAAGCAGTGGCACAGTGGATAAAGCAACGGACTGGGACAGAGGACCCAGGTTCGAAATCCCGAGGTCGCCAGTGTGAGCATGGCTCAGCTGATTTGAGTAAGGCTGACCAGCTTTACACAATGGTTACTGGCTTGATCAAGAGGTCACTCGCTCTGCTGTAACCCCCCAATCAAGGCACATATGAGACAGCATTCAGTCAATGAAAAACAATGAAGAATTGATGCTTCTCATCTCTCTCCTTTCCTGTCTGTCTGTTCCTATCTGTCCCTCTCTCTGTCTCTATCTATCTCTGTCACACACACAAAAAGAACAACATTCAAACATTTGGAGGCTTAATAGGATGTTATTAAATAACAAATGGATTAACAATGAGATCAAGGAAGAAGTAAAAATTTCCTTGAAACAAGTGAAAATGAACATACAGCAATTCAAAATCTATGGGACACAGCAAAATCAGTCCTGAGAGTAAAGTTCCCAGAGGAAGAAGGAAGGAAATAATAAAGATCAGAGCAGAAATAAATCACAGAGAGGCTAAAAAAAAAAAAAAAAAAAAAGAAAGAAAGAAAAAGATTAATAAACCAAGAGCTGTTCTTTGAAAAGGTAAACAAGATTAACAAAGCTTTAACCAAAATCATCAAGAAAAAGGAGAGAGGAATCAAATAAATAAAATTAGAAATAAAGTGGAGAACTAACAACTGATACAGCAGAAATACAAAGAATTGTAAGAAAATACTATGGAGATCTATATGCCTAAAAATTGGACAACCTAGGTGAAATGGGTAAATTCCTAGAAACATACAATCTTCCAAAACTCAATCTGGAAGAATCAGAAAACCTAAACAGGCCAATTACAACAAATGAAATTGAAACAGTTATCACAAAACTCCCAGAAAACAAAGTCCTGAACCTAATGGCTTCACAGACAAATTTTACCAAATATTTAAAGAACTAATACCTATTCTTCTCAAGCTATTTCAAAAATTCAAGAAGAGGAAAGAGTTCCTAGCTCCTTTTATAAAGCTAGCATAATTCAAATTCCAAAACCAGGTAAAGACACTACAAAGAAAGAAAACTATAGGCCAATATCCATGATGAACATAGATGCTAAAATTCTCAAAAAAATATTAGAAAACTGGATCCAGCAATACATCAAATAGATCATACATACATCATGATGAAATGGAATTTATTCTGGGGAGGCAAGGATGGGACAATTTTTGCAAATCAATTAATGTGATTCATCACATAAACAAAAGAAAGGATAAAAATCACATGATTATATCAATAGATGTAGAAATAGCATTTGATAAAATTCAGCACCCATTTATAATCAAAACTCTCAGTAAAGTGGGAATATGGGAACATTCCTCAACATAATAAAGGCCATCTAAGACAAACTGACAGCTAACATCATACTCATGGGCAAATATTAAAAGAAATTTCCTTAAGATCATGAACAAGAAAGGGTGCCTCCTTTCACCATTCTTATTCAACATAGTTCTGGAAGTCCTAGCCACAGCAATCAGACAAGAAGATGAAATAAAAGGCATCCAATTTGGAAAACTATCATTATTTTCTGATGACATAATACTGTACACAGAAAACCCTAAAGTCTCAGTCAAAAAAACTACTAGACCTGATAAATGAATTTGGCAAGGTGGCAGGATATAAAATTAACATTCAGAAATTATTTTTATATACCAACAATAAATTGTCAGAAAAAGAAATTGAGGAAATAATCCCCTTCATTATTGTAACAACAAAAAAATAAAGTAACTAGAAATAAATTTAACCAAAGAGGTAAAAGACTTGTACTTGGAAAATTATAAGACATTAAAAAAATAAATCAAGGAAAATACAAATAAGTGGAATTATATACCATGTTCAGGGATAGGAAGAATAAACATCATTGAAATGTCTATACTACCCAAAGCAATCTATTAATTCAATGCAATTTTTATTAAAATACCAATGGCATACTTCAAAGAAATAGAACAAATTTTCTAAAAATTTGTTTGGAACCAAAGAAAAAAAGAATCAAAATAGTCTCAGCAATCTTAAAAATGAAGAATAATGTAGGAGGTATTACACTTTCTGGTATCAAGTTATATTACAAGGCCATTGTGATCAAAACAGCTTGGTATTGGCATAAAAACAGGCATACAGATCAATGGAACAAAACAGACAACCCAGAAATAAACCCACACCTTTATGGTCAATTGATACTGGACAAAGGAAGTAAGAGCATACAATAAAGACAGTCTCTTTAATAAATGGTGTTGGAAAAATTTGAAAGGTACATGCAAAAAAATGAAACTAGACCTCCAACTTACACTGTTCACAAAAATAAATTCAAAGTTGACAAAAGATTTAAATATAAATGATGAAACCATAAACATCTTGAAAGAAAACATAGTCAGTAAATTCTCCAATATCTCTTAGCAATGTTTATGCTGACTTATCTCCACCGGCAAGTGAAATAAAGGACAAATTAAATAAATCGGACTATATCTAACTAAAATCTTTTGCACAGAAAAGGCACCATTCAAAAAATAAAAAGACAACCTACACAATAGGAGAACATATTTGCCAATACATCTGATATGAGGTTAATAACCAAATTTATAAATAACTTTTAAAACTCAACACCAGGAAAGGAAACAATCCAATTAAAGAATGGGCAAAGGACCTGAATAGACTTTTCCAAAGAGGACATACTGATGGCCAATATGCATATGAAAAAATGTTCACCATCACCAATCATTAGAGAATTGCAAATTAAAACCACAATGAGATGTCACCTCACACCTGTCTGAATGGCACTCATTAACAAAACAACACAGAATAAGTGCTGGCAAGGATGTGGAGAAAAAGGAAATCTCTTGCACTGCTGGTGGGAATGCAGACTGGTGCAGCCACTGTGGAAAACAGTATGGAGATTCCTCAAAAATTAAAAACTGAACTGTCACCTGACAAGGTGGTGGCGCAGTGGATAGAGCATCGGACTGGGATGCAGAAGACCCAGGTCGAGACCCCGAGGTCTCCAGCTTGAGTGAGGGCCCCTCTGGCTTGAGCAAAACCTCGCCAGCTTGGACCCAAGGTCGCTGGCTCCAGCAAGGGGTTTTTTGGTCTGCTGAAGGCCTGCGGTCACGGCACATGTGAGAGAGCAATCAGTGATATGAGAAAGCAATCAGTGAACAACTATGGTGTCACAAGGGCAATTGAGAAACTAATGATTGATGTTTCTCACCTCTCTCTGTTCCTGTCTGTCTGTCCCTATCTATCCCTCTCTCTGACTCTCTCTCTGTCCTTGGAAAATAAATAAATAAATAAAGTTTAAAAACGGAACTGTCTTTTGACCTACTTATTCACTTTTAGGAATATATCCTAAGAATACCAAATAACTGATTCAAAAAAGGATACGAATCCCCATGTTTCCTGCAGCATTGTTTACAATGGCCTACATCCGAAAACAACCCACCTGTCCGTCAGTGGATGAGTGAATTAAAAAGCAATGGTACATATACACAATGGAATAGCATGGGGTTGAAAAAAAAGAAATTCTTACCTTGTGACAACATGGATGGACCCGGAGATTATTATGCTAAGGGAAATAAGCCAGGTAGAGAAAGATAAATATTATATGATCTCACATATATGTAGAATCTAATGTAAAAGGTGAACTGAGGAACAAAATAGAGGCAGGGGTGGGGTCACAGGGACAAGAGGGACAGCTGTCAGGGAAAGAGTGATGAGGGGATGGGATCAGAGAAGGTGAAGGGATTAGTGAAATTATAGTATATACATAACAAATAGATACAGATAACAGGAAGACAGGGAGGGAGTTACACAGAGAGGGACAAAGTGGATGTAATGGGGGACATGTGCTTGGAGGGTGAGAGTGTAAAATTGAGTGGGACACTTGAATCCATGTTAACACAACAAAATAGAATTAATGAAAGTAAAAAAATAAAATAAAATAAAAGATAATTTTAGTGATGAGAATTAAGTTGAATCACTTCAAGTTTTGTTCAGTTCTTTTTACCTAGTGACTTCCCTCTTCTAGCGTGGGACCCAGAAATTTCCATTATGTAAATATTTTTTGTTTGTTTACAGTTTATTGTTAAGTGACTACTGAAATATAATCTAGAGACAAAATTTTACAAGAGAATTTAAATATTGTCTTCCTGAGTGCAAACAGTGGAAATATTTTATTAGCCGGTTTTTTCATCTTTTATGCCACTTTGATTTCTTAATAACAATTTTGAAATAAAACAACTTACAGTTTTATAAAACTATCAGAAAAATATTTAATTATATTTTAATTGGCTACATTCTCAAAAAATTATGTAAAAGTAGAAAAATAAGGATTTCCACACAATGAAAATTATTATTATTAATAACACATTGAAAAAAATTTTTTTAAGTAAATAAGAATTGTTGAGTCCTATTCTTTAAGCAACCCCAAATTTTAGACAAATATAACCATTAGAAAATAAGAATCAATCATTTATTAGGGCTTATTAATAGTTGAAAATTAAATTAGTATATTTTAGAAACTCTTGGAAGTAATATTTAAATAAAGTAAACGTTTTGGGGGGGGAAAAAACTCAGTATTATCACAGAATAATCAGTTATTCAGAGAACATTTTAAAAATTGAGATTCAGATAAACACAGACTCTCTGAGCACATGGAGTCTGCTGGCGAACAGAAACAGCAGTTGTTCCAAAGGGCAGCCTGGTTGTTGCAGATGGACAGTATGCCTCTCATGGGTAGGGATGGAAATATGTCACCCATGTTGACAATCGGTAATTGTTCTTAGTTTGTAAGAACAGAGTTTCTCACAGGATAAAGAGAAGGAAAGGAAGCACCAGGACCCCAACCTGTGCCCTACACAAGGGAGAGAAACAGTCAGGTTAAATTGCAACAGAGAGAGGCCACTGGCAGGGGATGGATCTGCCCCATCTTTGGGCTCAGAGAATAAGAATAGATCCTGGATTGCTTTGCTAAGAAGTGATCCTAGTCCTTCCAGGGACCCCAGCTGGGTACCCACCAGTCTGCATAAAGCTTGTTGGTTTTGGCAAGTTAGAGCTGCAGAGGCAACAATACCAAGGTCTGTGATGCTCTGGTGCTACCAGAACTGTTAGGCAAGAACACCAATCACATGTCTCTGGCAGCCACAAAGAGACGAGAAGAGGCCAGCCGTGAACTGCTCCAGGGTTTTGCCCTCCTGTTAAGTCAGAGAGAAAAATTGATAGCAACTGCTATCCCAGCAATTCCATTTATTGGCTCAACAGAAAATGACTATTTTGTTACTCTCATAATTTAAAATTAATCCTAGACTGGAGACATAGCTGCTAAAAAATTTATGATAACATCATCTTGTCTTCCTCTTAAATGTTTTTTCTTTGCAACTCCATTATTTTATGTTAGGCACAAGTTGGCTGTATATTATTATAACTGTTTTGAAACAACAGTTATATTTCTTTATTCTTTATTCAACTTCATCAGAAAATAGACTTTAATGATATATTAGTTTCTGTATGGCCAGTAGTCATGGCCATCACTGCTGCCAGGCAGGTGCAGGTTCACTTTAGCTTCAGACAGAGGGTAGGGAAACAGCGGAGCCAAAAAATGGGGGCCATTTCTTTCTTCTGGCCCCTCACCCAGCAGGCAGGTAAAAACACACAGGGCACCAAAACCCACTCATTCAGCACTCACAAAGCTACTGACACACCTGGGTTTTCTTAGAATCAAAGGCTCCCACTAGTTCAGCGGAGCTCACAAAGTCCATCACCTCTGTTCCCTATCTGCTTCTCTCTGCACAAACAGACTTCTCCTTTAGCACCCCACCATCTTGGCTGCCTTCTCTGTAACAATGGCCTCTTTTCTTCTTCTTAAAACTTTTTGGCGCAAAGCCCCTCATCCAGCACACATTAGCATCACAAAGCCCCTTTCCAAGCAGGAAGGAAATTAGCCGTTTCACCTGGCAGCACCATCATGTGGGCAGCGGCCATTTTTAACAGTAAAAGTGACCAAAATCAAATAACACAAATTTTACACACTTATTTGCTCAACAGTTTCATAGTTAGATATAGAAAGAAATGTGTTTTTCTCAGCATTTTATGAAATAAAAATAAACATATTCTTTAAATAAAAGCAAAGAAAATGCCTTTGAATTAACAAAATATAGGTATTTTATAAGATTTAATCTGTAATAACTGTTATGCATATGCACTGGCAAGTAGACAGGTAGACAAGATTCAGAGCAACTAAAAGGGGAGAAAGAGGACTAACCCTACTAACTCAGAAGACATACGGGTTATTCAGACAATCACAGTCAACAATTAAAAAACACACATTAAATTTTTATAGATTTTTTTTGCCTCCATCAGCATGCTCATTTTACTGAGGACTCTTGGGTCTCTAATTTTAAACTATAAAGTAAGCTTCTCAACAGTCAAAATCTCCATAATTGACACAATCTATTCATCTAGATTGCATTTTTAATTAAATAAACAGTTACAGAACCGAGATCAATTGGTATTTGAACAGCAAGCATCTCAAATATTGTTGAATGTGTATAAATTAAAAACATGTCAAGTGTTATTTCTCTTTAAAAATATATTTAAAGCTACTTTTCCCCTACAACAATAAACGTGGATGTTTTGCTATTAGTTCAAATTCCCAAACACTTGAAAATTAATGTACATCATCTATCAAATGATTTAGTTTTTCAATAAACTCTAGGACATTTAATCTTACGCCTCATGTCGTATTTATTGAAAAACTGCTCAGTGGCCATGCACTCATTTGGAGGATAACCATATTCTCCAAGCCAGTGTCAAGGTGGGAAGGGCTCAGAGAGAAAAGAGGACATTTCCACATTCTATTTAGGGACTGCTGTTGATTAGAGTACTTTATCCAATGCCAGGAAGTAACACAGCTTTCCAGTTTCTTTCCTCTGTCTTTTCTTATTTTTAGGTCCAGTTTATTCTTATCCCCTAGCTAGGTTAATTTGGCTGTCCTGAGTGATTAATTGCTGTGCTCAGAAGTAAATATCCTGTGCCCATCAACTTTCTTTATATGTCCTGTGTGTGGTCCCCTACATTCGTCTCTAGATATGTATATATAGTGATTGAGTAAAAACACACTCTCTTCTACCCCAACTTCTCTTTATCGCACAGCATAATTCCAAGGGAAGACATTTTCCTGGACCAGTACAGCTGCAAAAGGGGAGACTCAATGTGTTACAAAGCATCACAATTCATGACATTTTATACTCCCAAAAAAGTCTCTTGATCTGAAAACTTTCCTTTTGTGTGTTATCAAAATACTTTACTTAGAAGTTGAAAATAGACTTTGAGTGCTGTGCCTGTCCTGTGTGTGGAAAGAGAGTGACTGAACATTGAGTGGTGAAAACATAGATTGGCATGGCTGTTGAGGCTTACAGATATTTCTCTGCTTCTCCATATTACTGAGCCTTTTTGACAGTTAGGTTGGAAATATGAAAGCAACCCTTGCCAAGAAAGTAGGAAGTGATTTCAGGTGTTGCTGATCTTAGGCAGTTAAAAGGTATTCTGTCTCTTCCTTTTTATCTTCCCTGCCACACTGATTGACTTTGGAGGCCACATGTTTTGTATTATATGGCCAGCATCCCCCTCTGGAATGAGAACTACCCAAGGAGGTGGCCCCACAAGAATAAGACTCTGAGGTGAGTGAGAATTCAACTTCTATTGCATTAAACCACTCAGATCTAAGAGCGTGACTATTGTATTAATTATCCTGGCTAATATAGTAAGGGGGACCAAACCTCCAACTTTAAAATTGTGTATCCTTGAATTTTTCAAGCATATAAAAGCATTACAATTCATAATTGAAATGAGATATTTTGACATTTATTTATTCATTCTTCTATGTATCTGTATTTGAGTCAGTCCTTGTGCAAAAATTAAGTCTGTACTATATCCATGCAATCCAGGTTAAACTGAGGAGGGATTGGGAAACTTGATCATCTTTTGAATCTCAGCTAAAGGGAGGCCTCATATATAATTCCAATCATGACACCATTTTTTTCTCAGTAGAACTGACCACTGTTATAGGTTCCCCAATGAACCATTTAATTTCAAATAAGAGAAACTAACTCTATGTAGTTCACTCAAAAGAAGAAAATATGTATTTATGAAATTATTTTAGTAGCTTATGGATCCTTTGGGTTATTGGGAAAATTTATTGAGGCTGCACAGCTAAAACCACTGCCCAAAACACATGGTGGAACTAGTTCAGTAGAGATATTACTGCTGCTTTCCTACAGTCAGCCACTCCAGCTCTGCCAGCTGACAACATTGTCCACTTACACGTTATCCTTGACCCTCTGCTGCTCTGGGAATAAGAGCCACCACCATCCACATGATGCTTGGATCTTTGCTTCATTAGCTCCCTCTTCCAAATATCACCTGTATCCTAACTAAAAAATTAGGCTGGACATGTACGTAAATAAATTCCCCAGACAAAAGCAGGGAGCCAACACTTTGGAGAATTTTCTAAACACATGAACAATACTCAGGGGCTAGGTGGCCAAAATAAATGGCCAATTTCCACTCCAGCCATGTACATACAGCTGCAGTGGACAGTAACGGATGCAATAAACACTCAATAATTACCGGTAGTATGCATGCAATAACAAAGAATGACCAGAACTGCCATTGTTATTGCTATTCACACAGCATCATGGTAAATGACATAGAGTGATCACACTGTGTAGCACGACCTGATAGCTCCCATGAAACTCATTTCAGCCAAATTATTATTTCAGTCCCATACAACTCAACAGCAATCAAAGCCCGAGCTGTGGAGCACAAACTCCAACTGACACACTCAGCCCCATCCATTGGACCGAGAGCTAATAGAACACTGAAGAAAACTGACTAGGCTTCCACTATCAAAGTGAAGTGGGGTATTAGAGCAATTTTCCTGACACTTCAGGCAAAAATGGGTGGTTTGCCTGGATTATCTAGGTCACCGCTTCAAACTCTCATGTTCATTTTGCCCACGGAGAACTGTCGTATTATCTCCAGGTACCACTAAATAAGTAACTCAGAAATATGCTCAAGGTGAAAGCAGCTTCATTCCTAATAACCCCCTTTTAACTGTATTTCTATGCCTATGATTTTTGGCCACTTTGGTCCAGGATGGGTTTTAAAGAACAGCCCTTTGGAGATGGATTAAAATGCTCTAGAGTTAACTTGCTATTATGTTTAAAGCAGAATGTGTCAAACGAAATGATAGAGAATGAGGACCCAGTTCTCTTTCAGGCTGACTTGCCAGAGTCCCTCATGATTATGATAAGAATGAACCAGCCGCAATAATATTTAGGTTAGTAATACCATTATAATAAAGTGTGTAATTTAGGTTAGTCTCTGTTATGTCAAGAGAATTGCCATGCACGCTCCTTCTTCTCTGCCATCTCAGCTTTGCCCCAGTGGCTTACTCAGGGCACTGTTAATTGACACAATTAAGAGTGAAGAGTGATTTACAAGACCCAGAGGAGCCGCTGGAAGAGTGAGGTTTATGTACTAGGGAGAGGGTTTTACATACTCTGTGATGACTGCCTTCCAGATACCCCAGTTGTTCTCTCCATCAATGGAAAAGCGAGGGCAAGGGGGTAATCAACAGTGCTCTGAAACCGGGTCACTCTTTTAATTTTTATGCATTTAAAGCCAAGCACCATTTTAGGTTCCGATTTCCTTTTAGTGGTAGGGATAGGGCTAGAGACTTGCCTACTTGGTATCCATTTTCTGATTAGTGTTGTTTTCTTTTTCATTATTTTCTGAAGCTATAATAAATTACAATCAAGAGTCAACAAAAGCTAAAATATTTTCAAAAATAATTTTCCCGAGCTGAGAAAGGAAAGGGATGCAATGAAATACATTTTCTTCATTATGTAAGAAAATTCAT
The DNA here is from genome assembly GCA_037038555.1 of Rhynchonycteris naso. Classification (NCBI taxonomy): domain Eukaryota; kingdom Metazoa; phylum Chordata; class Mammalia; order Chiroptera; family Emballonuridae; genus Rhynchonycteris; species Rhynchonycteris naso. The sequence continues at coordinate 151,124,905 of CM072997.1, forward strand.
GTCAATTTCCATTAAGTGCAGTTAACTTTTGAGACACATATAGCACGTTGCTTTACAGCTTGTTGCTGCAATTCTTATTTACCAAGCAGCCACTTGGTCCATCTAGCTTAACATCTTAACTGGGAAACTGAAAAAAAGCCTGAAATTAAGTGGTTATTTTTCACATGCATAGTCACAGAACAAAATCAGGCACCCGCATCTGTAGTGATTTTAGTTCTATAAGCCTCACGTCTCCTCTTAGGCGATCAGCACTCCCAAACTGCTGTTAACTGAGATAATTATACAGTACTCTGAACAGGCAACATAATAACACTGTGAGTGTCCAAGGGTTTGAACAATTTGGACTGATTTTGTATGGTGTATAATTTACAATGAAGACTCAGAATGCCTTTTCTTATTTTTTCTTTTAAGAACAGCTTTCATCCTTTTGCTGTAGATCATTATACTTGGAGACATGTATTCACAGTCAAATTTGATACAGATAAATCTAAACATCTGTGAAACTAGAATACTTCTATTGGCATTTACAAATTACTGTCTCAGGCCATTTTTGTCTGTGATTGACAGAGCCCTAGAAGTTAGGTGAAGCTCACCCACATCTAAAATCATGTCGAAAATGGGTTAATATAGTTGTTAAGAAATTAGTTAGCCAATACGAATGAGAAAGATGTTCTAAAAATAGCATGTAGAAACAATGAAATGCTCAAATGTATAAAGTAATTAAATGAAAAATATATTGAACTACATATCAGTTGTGATTATAGTGCAATAAAAACAGGGTGAATAGATTTTTAAAAACAAACAACAATTTGCCTCACTAGCTTGCTCATTTATTCAGACACTAAAAAAAACAACTGTTTCCTTTTGGGGGAAAGGAGGCAACTCAGATGAGTGCTGGAGACTATATGCTGAACCAGACATTGCCTTCCAAAAGTTTAAAGATTAATTTCTGGAGACATATATATAAAGGTATATATGTAAAGGGCACACTAGCAATCAACATTCCTAAGATAAAATGGAATTGTATCTTTTTCATAGCTAATTAATTTAGATTAATTTTTCTTAAGGGATGGTGCTCAAGAAAATCCAAGTCACATAGAAAGTATAGTATACAAATGAAGAAGATGAGAAAAATATCATACTGCCTGCAATTAACTCACTATACTATTGATTCAATTAGCAACTGTTTTAATGGTGAAAATCACTTCTTAATAATAAACAAACAAAAGTCTAGCTGGCCAAAAATTTAGGCATTTGCAATGAACTTGCTGAATAATCAGTTATTGAAAACTCATTTTGCATACCAGATTTATCATTTGAAATTCATCAAGATTACTTTCAGAAGTTGATGTCTCAGAATTGTTTTGTTGCTTTATAAATCCAAATATACATAACCAGAAATAAAGGCTATCAGCAGCCTCTGAAGTTGTCAGCAATAGTTAATGTTTCTTTTTTCCAAATAAGTTCTAAGCTCTAGAGACTTATTTGGGATATAACACATGAACAGAAGAGCTGAAATGGAGCACATCATTTAATGACCATGAAGAAAATTGACAGCATAAAAAAAGGATGAGATTATTATCTTTTAAAATCTTTTATTATACATTTTAGATAAGCAAAAAATACATAATTATGTAATATTTGTGTATTCACAACTGAGCTTAAGGAATATTACAATTGCAGAACCCCAAGGTCTATAAATACACTTTTATATCTTCCTACCAGTCACGAACCCTTATTAATTTTTAAATAAATAAATTTTTAGAGCAGATTTCAGTTCATAGCAAAATTGAGTGGTAAGTACAGAGAGTTCCCATATATATTCTGTCTCCATATGTGCACAGCCTCTTCCACAACCAATATCCTGCACTGAGCAGTATATTTTTACTGTCTATGAGCCTACACTGATATATCATTATCACCAAAACCCATAGTTTACATTAGGGTTTATGTTAAGTGTTGTAACAAAAGTGTAATGACATGTATCCACCATTGTAGTATCATACAGAGTACACTGGTACTTTGAGATATGAATTTAATTCGTTCTGTAACCTAACTCGATAACAAATTTCTGCCATTTAAAAAACTGAAATAGATTTAATCCGTTCCAGCCCTGTGAAACATCCTCAGACCACCCTAAATTATAAAAAAGACGTTTTTAATTTAGAAACACATGTATACTTTACCAATGCATAACGAAATATAGGAAATAAAAGAAAAAAGTGTTATTTAGTACTGTACTGTATTCTTACCTTGGAGACAGATGAGTGCGGCTAACCGAGGTGAATGGCGGAGGAGGAGGAGGGAGGAAGGGATGTAGGCACTGTAGACATGTAAACTAAAACTGCACTTTCTTAACACTAAATATAAACTAAAACTGCATTTCCTTTACTTTAAACAAAACTAAAACTGCACTTTCTTTACTTAAAACAAAACCACAAAAACTTAATTGTAAAAAAGTGCACTTTCTTAACTTTAAACTTAACCTAAGCTTAACATTATGTATTTTTCATTTAATCATCACCTGTTTTTGCCTTTTGGGCTGCATTTTCGGCACTTTCACTTGTAGGGCTTTTGAATAACAATCTATCCAAAGAGGTTTGCTTTTGCCTGCCTTTTAAAATGTTACAGAAATGTGACCAACAAGTATCATTAAAAAGTGCTGAAGCACAACCAGTTGAAACTTTTTCTGGGTGTTTCTTTTCAATGAAACTTGAAAGCTTCTCCCATATTGCCAGCAGGTCTTTAATTTCACTTGTAGAAATCACTTCCTCGGACTCTACCTCCTCCTCACTACTGATTTCTTGCAGAAGCTCCATATGTTGTGTCATCTGTAGCTCCTTCAACTCCTCAGTTGAAAGTTCCTCCTCATGTTTCTCCACAAGCTCATTTACATCACCCTCATCTACCTCCAGACCCATCAATTTTCCTAGGGACACAATCTCCTCCAACGCTTCTACCTCGGTCTCGGTCTCTGGTTCGAATCCTTCGAAGTCCCTGTCTGCAACAACATCAGGTCATAACTTTTTCCATGCTAATTTCAAGGTTCTTCTTGTAACTTCTTGCCATGCCAAGTCAATAATGCGTAAACATATCATGATGTTGTAGTGATCTTTCCAAACCTCTCGAAGGGTTAGATTTGTATTCTCACTCACCTCAAAGCAGCAGCGGAACAAGTGCTTTGTGTAAAACTTTTTAAAGTTGAAAATGACCTGCTGATCCATAGGTTGCAAGATTAAAGTTGTGTTAGGTGGAAGGTAGAGGACTTTCACATATTTGAACTCACTGAGAATGTCATCTTCAAGACCAGGTGGGTGGGCTGGAGCATTATCAAGGATTCGTAATGCTTTCATTGGGAGTTTACTTTCTTGAAGATATTTCTTCACTGCAGGACGAAAGACAAGATTTACCCATTCAATAAAAAACTGCCACGTAACCCATGCCCTAGCATTGTCGCGCCACATAACCTGCAGTTTTTCTTTAAGAATTTTTTAAGTCTTAAAGGCTCGAGGATTTTCGGAATGATACACTAGCAGTAGCTTTACTCTACAGTCAATGCTAGCATTTGCACACAATGCAAGAGTCAGACAGTCCTTCATGGGTTTATGGCCTGGCAGCTTCTTCTCCTCTGAGGTGATAAAAGTCCTCTGGGGCATTTTTTTCCAAAACAATCCTGTTCCATCACAGTTGAACACTTGTTGGGAGATGTAACCTTCCTTTGCAATAAGCACAGCAAAACATGTGATGTACTCCTCAGCTGTCTTAATATCAGCACTCGCAGCTTCACCATGCCTCACCACCGAGTGGATGCCAGGTCACTTCTTGAAATTTTCAAACCAGATGAGATTTGCCTTAAATGTATCTTCTGCTGCCCTTTTGAGGTTGATGGTTCTTTCTTCTTCAAGTCACCGTAAATAATACGTGCCTTTTCACATATTACAGTCTCCGTCACTGTATCCCCTGCCAGCTCTTTCTCTTTCACCCACACCAGCAGAAGCTTCTCCATTTCTTCATGGATATTTGTCCTTAATTGGGACAGAATTGTAGTTCCTTTTGCTGGATTTGTGCTTTTGATGGCATCCTTTTGTTTAAGGATGGTACAAATTGTAGATGTATTGCAGTCGTACAGCCTTGCCAGTTCAATCACTCGTACACCACGCTCATATTTTTCTATTATTTCTTGCTTTACTTCTATCAACATCATTCTCTTCTTCTTCTCACTACTGTCTTTCACACTCATTTTTTCGGCCCCATGATAGCACAAAAAATAGTAAAAAATGATGCAAGAACAAAAACAGTGCACGAGATTCAACTTGATTCTGCGGCTAACACATGAGAAAGAACGAGATGCTGGTGTTGTGCTGCTGATACTGGACCTGTGCGCCAACACACCAACTAGTGGCAGCTTCCAAATCACGACTCATATCTTGAAATTTTGCTCGGATCTCAAACAAAAATCTGGACTGAGTCGCAGCTCATATCTTTAAAAAAAAAAAATCTTATGTTGGTCTGCTCCTATCTCAAGGTACCACTATCACTGTAGTTTCACTGACCTATGTTCTCCCTGTTCATCCTCTCTCCATCTCCTGGCAACCAGTGAATTTTCTTACCATCTCCATAGATTTGCCTTTTCCAGAATGTCATGTTGTTAAACTTATCCATCATGTAGCCTTATTAGATTGGCTTTTAAAAATTAATAATGTGCATTTAAGTTTTCTCTATATCTTTTCCATTTTCTACACAGACAACCATGTCATCTAGGAACAAAGACAGTTATTCCTTTTCTGATTCAGCGCACCTGCTATTTCCATTTTTTGCCTTACTGCTTTAAATAGGACTTTTGGTATCATGTTGAAAAAGAGCGATGAGAGAGTGCATCTTTGTCTTGTTTCTTATGTTAGCGAGGAAGCTTGGCATTGCTCACATTAAATACAATGTTAGTTATGTTTTTGTAGATACCCTTTATTAAGTTGAGGAAGTTGCCTTGTATTCCTAGTTTGTTGAGAATTGTAGTGCTCACAAAAATTAGGGGATGTTTTATATTTCATATTCACTTTGAAATACCCCTAATTTTTGTGAGCAGTATATTATCATGAATCAATATTAGGTTTGTCAAATATTTTTGCATCTATTGATATGATCATTGATTATTCTTATTTGATCAGTTAATGTAATACATAATATTAAATGATTGTTGAATGTTGAGTTAGCCTTGCATATCTAGAATGAATCATGCTTGGTCATGGTGCTTCATTATTGTTATACATACTGGATTTGATTTTTTAATATTTTGTTGAAGATTTTTACATCAACGGTCATGAGAGTTATCAGTTTTTAGTTTTGTTTGTTTGTTTATATAAACTGTCCAATTTTGGTATCTGGATAATGCTGGTCTTATAGGATGAGGTAGAAGCACTCCCTCTGCTACTATGTTCTGAAACAGACTGCAGAGAACTGGTATAATTTTATTCTTAAATGTGTAGTAGAATTCAGCAGTAAACCCATCTGGGCTCAAATATTTCTGTTATGGAAGGCTATTATTGATTAAATTTCTTTAATAGATGTGGTTTATTCAGATTGTCTATTTCTTCTTGTGTGAGGTTTGACAGGTTGTATTTTCAAGAAATTGGTCCAGTTCATCTAGACTGTCAAATGGATAAGCATAGAGTTGTTCATAATATTCCTTTTAATGTCAATGGGATCTGTAGTGATGTCCCTCTTATTTCTGATATAAGTAAATTGTGTCTTTTCTCCTTTTATCTTTGTTGTCCTGGCTAGAAGATGGTTAATTTTACTGATTTTTTTCAAAGAAGCAATTTTGAGGCCTGACCAGTTGGTGTTGGCACAGTGGATAGAGCGTCAATCTGGGATGCTGAGGTCTCAGGTTTGAAACTCTGAGGTCACCAGCTTGAGTGTGAGCTCATCTTGCTTAAGTGCAGGCTTGATAGCTTGAGTGTGGGATCATTGAGATGAACCCAAAGTCTCTGGCTTGAGCTCAAATGTTACTGGCTTATGTCCAAGGTTGCTGATTTGAGCAAGGGGTCACTGGCTCAGCTTGAGCCCCCTGGTCAACCAAGTCACATATGAGAAGCAATTAGTGAACAACTAAAGTGATGCAACTATGAGTTGATGCTTCTCATTTCTCTCCCTTCCTCTCTCCCCTTTCTCTTTCTCTCTCTCAAAAAACAAAACACAAAAAGAAAAAAAAAAGCAGTTTTGGGATTTGTTCATTTTCTCTATCAATTTCCATTAATTAAATTAATTTTATTTATATTTATTTCTTCTGCTTATTTTGGATTTAATTTTTCTTTTTTTCTCCTAATTTCTTAAGAGGAAAGCTTATATTACTGATTTAGATCTTTCTTCCTCTACAATATATGAATTCAATGCTATACATTTCTCTTTAAACACTGCTTTTACAGAATCTCACAGAGTGATAAGTTGTATTTTCACTTTCAATTAGTTTAAAATATTTTTAATTCTTCTAAGATTCCTTTTTAGACCTTGTTTGAAGTATTTTTTTAATCTCCAAGTATATTGGCATTTTGCAATTATCTTTCCATTATTGGTTTCTAGTATAACTGTATTTGTGTTCTTACAGCAGATATTGTATGATTTATATTTCTTTAAAAGTATTAAGCTGTGTTTTATGGCTGAGAAGATGCTCTACTTTGGTAAATGTTTACAGTGAGCTTGAGAGGAATGTGTATTCTGTTGCTGTTGGAAAGAGTTGTCTATAGATGCTAATTATGTCCAGTTAATTGATAATGCCCTGGAGTTCAACTTTATTCTTACTGATTTTCTGCCTACTAGATGGGTACATTTCTGATAAAAGTGTGTTGCTCTTAAGCTATAATAAATAATTCATCTACTTCTCTTTGTAATTCTCTGATATTTTCCTTCACATATTTTGACACTCTCTTGTTAGGTGAATATATGTTAAAGACTGTTATGACTTTTTGAAGTATTGTCTACTTTATCATGATGTGATAACCCTCTTTATCCCTTATAGCATTCCTTGCTCTGAAGTCTGCTCTATCTAAAACTAATATGGCTACTCCTGCTTACTTTTGATTAGTGTTAGCATAATGACTTTTTCTGTCTCTTTCCTTTTAATCTATTTATGCTTTTATATTTAAAGTGTGCTTTTGTGCACAATATATAGTTAGTGTTGTTTATTGATTCACTGTGATAATTTATTTTAATTGGCATATTTAGATGATTGATATTTAAAGTAATTATATATATAATTGGAGTAATATATACCATTATTTTTTACTGTTTCTTAAATCTGTTGCCCTTGTTCAATGTTTCTACTTTTGTCTTATGCATTTTTTTCTGTCTTTGTGGTTTTAATAGGGCATTTTATATCATTTTATTTTTCTCATCTTATCAATTTTCAGACTATTGTTAACCATATTTAATGATTGCTTTAGGGTTTGCGATATACATTTTAACTAATTCAATTTCACTTTAAAATACATTGTCTTATTCAAAGGGCAATGCAAGTACCTGATACACACACATGGAGGACATTGTTGCTAATATTATTTTAAGCAAAATATTAACTCTTAAATAAATGAGAAAAAAAAATTTTATGGTCAATTTCTGTACATTCTTGGTTCCTATGTCATAAGATAAGTGACCATATAAGCATGTTTTTACTTCTGGTTTCTCTATTCTTTCCCATTGATCTATGTGTCTGTTTTTATGCCAGTACCATACCATTTTGATTACTATAGCTTTGTAATACTGATTGGAATTAGGGAGCATGATGCTTCCAGTTGTCTATCTGAAGATTGCTTTAGCTATTTGGATCTTCCATGGTTTTATACAAATGTTTGGATTGGTGGTTCTATTTTGTGAAAAATGTCATTGGAATTGTGCTAGGGTATGCATTTAATCTGTAAATTGCTTTGCATAGCAAAGATATTTGAACAATACTAATTCTTTTAATCACTAAGCAAAAAATATCTTTCAATTTATTTATGGCTTCTTTACTTTCTTCATTGTATTAAAGTTTTTAGTGTACTAGTGTTTTACTTCATTGGTTAAATTTACTTGTAGGCATTTTATTCTTTTTATGTGATTGTAAATGGTATTGTTTTCTTGATTTATTTTTCTAATTGTTCATTATTAGTATATAAAGGTGCAACAGATTTCTGAATATTAATTTTGTATCCTGCAACTTCACTGGATTCATTTATTAATTTTAATAGGTTTTGGTGGAACCTTTAGGGTTTTCTATATATAATAGTATGGTGTTTGCTAACAGTAACAGTTTTATTTCTTCTTTTCCCATTAGAATACCTTTTATTTCGTATTCTTACTTAATTGCTCATGCTAGGACTTCCAATATTTTGTTGAATAAAAGTGGCAAGATTGCTCCTGATCTTAGAGAAAAAGCTTTCAGCTTTTCACCATTGAATATAATGTTAGTTGTGGATTTGTCACAGAGAGCATTTATTATGTTGATATACTTTCCCTCTATACCCACATCATTGAGTGTTTTATTTTAAATGGATATTGAATTTTTTCAGAAGCTTTTTCTACAACTATTGAGATGATTACACAATTTTTACCTTTGGTTTTGTTAATGCAATGTATCACATTGATTTAAAGATGTTGAACCATTTTTGCATTTCTGTAGTAAATACAATTGATCATAGAATATGATATTTTTAGTGTGCTGCTGTTTAATTCTGGTTGCCAATATATTATTGAGAATTTAAAATATTTTTTGTTCTTCTGTCACCCTCATCTCATTTTGGCATCATGGTAATGCTATCTTCATAAAATAAGTTTAGAAGCATTCTCTTCTTTATTTAATTTGTGAAAGTGTTCAAGAAGGATTGAAATTAATTGTTCTTTGAATGTTTGGTAGAATTCACCAGTGAAGCCATAGGGTCTTGGAAATTGTTTGTTGAAAAGTTTTTGACTATTGCTTCAATCTTTTCATTAGTTTTCAGAGTATTTAAATTTTTGACTTATTTATGATTCAGTCTTAGTAGGTTGTATGTTTCTAGGTATTTATCCATTTCTTCTAGGTCATTCTGTTCAAAGTGTTTAATTTCAGAACAGTCATACTGCCTTGAGCAATTCACCAATTTCAGACCTTGTTTCTCTCCCCAAGCACTTGTTCCCAAGGAAGTTTCTGCTCCTGGTTTTCTGCTGAGGTAAGCTGTGGTTCTCTGAATCCACTTCTCTGTTTCTTCAGTTTTGGAGTCAACAATATTTCCTTTGACCTTACTTTCTGCTGGAATTAAGAAACTTTCTTGATTTTTTTGTTTGTTCATCTTTCTATTTATTTTTAAAACAAAGTACAGGCCCTGTTCATTTAGTTCAGTTGATTAAGATCATTGACTCAAAAAGGCAAGGTTGCAGGTTTGGTCCCCAGTCAGGACCACATGGGAAGCAACCAATGAATGTACGACTGAGTGGAACAACAAATAAATGCCTCCTTTATCCTTCCTCTCTTTCTCCCCACCTCTCTGCTCTCTTAAAAAAAAAAGTAAACCCCGATGAATAGCTTGGTTGGAGCTTGTCCCAGAGCACAGAGGTTGCCTCTCAATAAATGAATGAATGAATAAATAAATAAAGCAGACTATATACTTTTAATCTTCTTCCCTGCAAGAGAAAAATTTTAAAGTCATTTTATATTTATTTATTTATAATTTATACACATGTACTTATATTTTACCATATATATATGAATTTCTAAATAATTTATGGTATAATCTTTTGTTTTTAAGCATTTTATAACTGACATGATATCTTAGACATTTTTTGCATCTTTATTCAATGTTTTAAAACTTATCCTGATTAATAAATGTAGCTCTAGATTATTCATTTTTATGATGGCAGCATTTTCCACTATGTAAATATACAATAGTTTGTTTACTGTTCCCATATATGGACACTCATGTTATTTCCAGATTTTTTCTATTATCATACTGTAGTGACCATTTTTGTCCAAGTATCTCATATATATGAAAGTTTTTCTATGATAAAGTTGTCCTTAGAAAAAAAACATAAATTTTCCATGAGGCATGTGAGCATAAATAGTTTAAATTGAAGCAATTCATTTCAACATTCACATTATTTTTCCCTAAAGTGATTTTTCTGAGAAGGTGCTTATGGTTGAATGTCTTGCTATTTCTTCTTTCCCGTTTCTCCTTTCAAAACTATCATTTTCTCATTTTACATAAACCTATTAAAACAGCTTAAGTAAACAGTACTGATAATATCAAGTGCTAGTGAGATGCAGAACAATGGGAAGTCTCATGAATTGCTGATAAATACAAAATTATATAGCCATTCTGAAAATGGTTTGATGGGTTCTTAAAACGTTAAACATGTACTTAATATATGGCCTAGCAATCTCACTTTTATGTATTTATCTTAGATAAATGAAAACTATGTTCACACAGAAACCAACACATAAGAGTTTAAGCAGCTCTATTTATGATTGCCCCAAATGGGAAACCATTCAATTTCCTTCAATGGATGAATGAATAAACAACTGTGATACATTCATGCAATTGAATATTACTCAGCAACAAAAAGGAATAAATTTATATAAATCTCAAAGACATTATTATAAGTGGAAAATTGTCTCAAAATGTTACATACTATATGAATTCATTTCTATGATATTCTGCAAAACACAGATATGTAGTGATGGAAACCAGATCAGCGCTTGCTGAGGAGCAGTGAGGTGTGACTATGAAGGTACAAACCAGAACTAGGGGGCTGTTAGTGAGAAGGGGTTGTTGCAACCAGTCTGTTTTCTCATTGTCATGGTGCCTACATAAATTTAGACCTGTGTTAAAATTCAAAGAACTCTACACAGATTAATAAATGTTTTCTATATCTCAATTTAAAACAAATAAAAGTATAAAGTAAAAATGTGCCTATTCATTTCACCACAGAACACTGCTCTAAAATATAAGATTTTCTTGAGTGTCAAAATGATAGTTTGGAATATTGTGGTTTCTTTAGAGCAAGTCAATAACTTTAATGACTATATACCATAACTTTATGTAATCTGTGTGGTTTATAATGCTGAACTTTCAACCAAATTTTAGTAAGATCTAATTCTTTTGTATGTTTGATAATTTAGTAATACATTTTCATGTGGTTTTTGAAATGTAAGAGTAAGTTAAAATAATTAAGTTACAAGAAAAGTTATTCCATTCTTATGTACTTATGATTTATTTATGTAGAAAGTTTCTCAGCTCTCATATCTATAAAAAAGGGGAAAAATAACCACATAGAAACAGAATTGACCTGGCCAATGGCTCAGTATATAAAATGTCCACCGAGTATGACAGAGGTCATAGTTCAGCCCCCAGTCAGGGCATAGGAGAAGCAAGCAATATGAGTGCACAACTAAATGGAACAACTAAATGAAACAATGAGTTGATGCTTCTCTCTTTCTCTCTCCTTTGTGTGTGTGTCTCTCTCAAATCAATGGAAAACTTGAAGAAATAAAATAAAATTCATGCTAGTACCTATCACAATTAGAATAATTGTTCCTATTTGTTCATGTCTTGTCATATCTGTCTGAAAATTCTCTTAATTTCCTTCATCCTGTATGTCTGTTTCCTCAGACTTATTTTTTAAATCTTCTTCACTACTTACATTTCAAAGCATGAATAAGAAGACTGAAAACTTTATGTACATTTATGAAACTTGGCAGTTTTATTGGCATAATGAATTGAACTGGATCTACCGCAAAATAAGTATGTCGAAGTTCTAACCCCCGTACTTCACAGTGTGACTTTATTTGGAGATAAGGTCTTTATACAGGTATCAAGTTAAAAAAGAGATCACTGTGGTGGGCTTTAATCCAGTATGAGAGGTGTCCCTATAAAAAGGGGAAGTATGGATCCAGAGACATGCATAGAAGATCTGTGAAGACACAGGGAAAAGGTGGCCATCTATAAGCCAAGGAGAGAGGCCTGGAATAAATTCTCTCCCACAGCCCTCCGAAGGAATCAATCATGCCACCACCTTGAATTCAGATGACTTCTTGCCTCCAGACCTGTGAGACAATTATTTCCTGTTGTCTAAACCATCCAGTTTGTGGTATTTTGTTACAGCAGCTTCAGAAAACAACACAGTTAGGAAGCCCCACATGTTAGTATCTTTACATTGTTTCATTTTGGCTGGTTAGGCTCCAAAACATACATACAATGCCTGCTGGGAATTGAGGGGCCTGGCTGTCAACATTCTGACCGCTGAGTAAGGGAAGAACGTCGGGTTCTCAGCATTTTGTGTTTCTCAAAACTTACCTTAATTACAACCAAGCCAGGTATTACCCAAGCCAGAGACTCTGTTTTAACTTCTGCACAGTACAACCTCCACCCTGCTGCTAAAGTGTGGAAAAAAGTCTGAAGTTTCCAACTGTTTCTCATACATATTTCAACCAATCTCTATATATTTATCCCCAATTTTACCCACATTATCAGGTACCTGGTGCTGCTAAGTCCTGAGACATTTGAGGCAGGATGCTGTGGTATACATAAAGTTGTTTCCTGGCTTTCTCCCTGGCAGCTTTGACTTCAGCTTTTTAAAGAGCTGTTAATTTTGTTATCGCAAGAGTAATGCTTCCCAATTTCCAAAAGTTAATGCTGTTGTTCCCACTCCCATTTTCCTTATCCTAGTGGGTTTATGCTGTTTTCTTTCTTTTTTTAAAATGTATTTATTGATTTTTGAGAGAGAGAGGAAGGGAGAGAGAAAAAGAGCAGAAACATCAATCTGTTTCAGTGTGTGGTCTGATCGGGGATTGAACAAGTAATCTTTGCATATCGGCACAATGCTTTAACCAACTGAGCTATCTGGCCAGGGTGGTTTGGGCTTTCTTTTAAAATCCAATTTTAATTAGGAATTTCAAGTTCCAATTTTTAAATTCCTTTAGCTATACATTATTTAAGATACCTGATATATTTTGGCTGAGTCAGGACATTTTATTTCTTTAATTTTTAAAAATTTTTCTTAATTGAAAAGCAATGAGAAAGAGAGACAGACTCCCTCATGTGTCCTGACCAAGATCCACCTGGAAAGCCTTCTAGGATGCTCTGCCTATCTGGACTTGTTGCTCCGTTGCTTGGCAACGGAGCTAATTTTAGCACCTGAGGTGAGGTCACGGAGCCATCCTCAGGGCCCCTGGCGCCTACTTGCTACAAGCAAGCCATGGCTGCAGGAGGGGAAGAGAGAGATAGAGAAAGAGAAGAAAGGGAGGTGTGTGGAGAAGCAGATGGTCGCTTCTCCTGTGTGCCCTGACCAGAAATCAAACCTGGGTCATGCACATGCCAGGCCAACACTCTATCACTAAGCTAACTGGCCAGGGCCAGGACCTATTTTTAAGATGACTACTCAAGCATATGGCTGGAGAAAGTGTATTGTAACTATTACACTTGGTTATATTGATTAGAAAAGGTATCATCTTTGTTCTATTATTTGTTTTTGTTATTGTTGCTGCTACTATTGTTTCTTTCTAGGGAAATAGAGTTGCCCTAATGATAATTATATTAACCAGGGCTTGCAAAAATACATACTTATTTTACTTTAACACAGGTTGAATTATTACATAGTAGGATACATAGACAACCATATGGAGTTACATTGATGTGGTAGCATAATTTTTATATTATCAGCAATAAATAGAAACTAAGTTCTATTTTAGTCCCTGCCTTTTACTAATTGTGTGCGATTGGACACAGGCAAATATATCTAAAGTTTTAAATTCTTCTGTTATAGATATGTAATTTAGTTACCAGAGAAAACATTTTATAATTCTGTACTTTCAATGGAAACAATGGCCACATTTCTTTATATCCAAATATTTCTTTAATATCTAAAATAAAAACATATGTATTTACCTCAATTAAAAAAGTAACTTCCTGAATGATTATGGTTAAATATTTATCTCAGTTTATTTTGTTTTAGTAAAAATCAATACTTTAAATAAATACCCCTTTCCTAATAAAGATATAGTTTCAAGTTCTTTTATTTTTATTTTGCAGGAAACTCATATTGTGGTACATATAGATAACAAAATTTATTTTGACAATTTTAAAGTATATAATTTAGTGATATTAAACACATTCATGTTTGAAACAATTGCCAGTATCTAGTTCTAGAACTTCATTCCTGAAATAGGTAAATTATATTAAGTGCTTGCTTACTCTCTAGTCTCACTTCCCACCAGTCTTTGGCAACCATTATCAGCTTTCCTTATGAGTTTGCCTATTAGAAATACTTCTTATAAATGGAATCATACAATAGATGGCCTTTGTATCTAACTTCTTTCATGTAGCATATTGTTTAAAGGTTTATCCATATTAAACCATATATCAATACTTTGTCCCTTTTGGTGTTGAGTGTATTCCATTGCATGGACATTTCGCATTTCTTTACCCCCTCTTTGACTGATAGGCATTTGGGTTATTTCTATCTTTCAACTATTGTGAACAGAGCTACTGTAAACACACTTATAATTTTTGTTCAAACTCTTGGTTCTAATTTTTTAGGGTATGTTCCTAAGTGTGGAATTGGTGAGTCATATTACAATTCTGTATTTAACTTATTGAGTATTTGCAAAATCATTTTCCACACCAGCTGCACCATTCTACATTCTTATCAGCAAAATACTAGGAATACAATTCTCCACATCTTTACCAACATGTTATTTTTAATTATTATTATTATTATTATGGGTTTTATTTTTGCAAGAGAGAGAGAGAAAGAGAGAGGGAGGAGTGAGGAGAGAGATGAGAAGCATCAACTTGCAGTTACATCACTTTATTTGTTCGTTAATTGCTTTTATACATGCCTTGACCTAAGGGGTTCAGGCCAAGCTAGTGACCTTTTGCTCAAGCCAGTGACCTCGGGGTTTTGAACCTGGGACCTCAACATCTGAGGTTGATGCTCTATCCACTGCTCCACCACCAGTAAGACCTAAATATTTTTATTATAATAATCCTGATTGATGTGAAGTGCTAACTTTGGATTTAAGTTCTCTGATGACTACAATAATGTTGAGTATCATTACATAGGCTTGTTGGCCATTTGAATATATTTTTTAGAGAAAAGTCTTAAATTTTTTTGTTGTTCCTATTTTCTAATTTGGATTGTCTTTTAACTATTGAGTTGTAATTTTATATATATATTAGATTCTTGACTTTATCAGATATATGACTTGCAAATATTTTTCCCATTGTTTGAATTATTTTTCATACTCTTATTCAAAGACTCTCCTTATGATCAGAATAAATTATAACTTGCAATTTATTAGATGAATATGCATTATTTATTTAATAAGCATTTACTCCATATCAGGCATTGTGGTAGGTTCTGGGGAGTATATTACAATAAAAAATGAATAAAGAAACAATCAGACAAACAGATAGCCATTAACCTTCAGGTGATCACAGTATAATAAAGATGACAAAATGTAAAAAGAGCATTACATCATATTTTAATGAAAGCAAGCAGTGGAAAATACACCTGAATATAAATTGGAAAGTCAAGATAGGCATCCTTAGGGAAGGGACTTATGATTGACAGCAGATAAGAAGCAGAGAATCAAGTTGATCAGACATCATGAAGTAGGAAGATTATGTGCAGGACTGGAGACTATGCTTAGCAGTTGGGCAGGGCTGCAAGTTTGCTCACCAGCCCAGGTAGGCCATAAGATGCACTCTGTGGCATCTGGGTGTTTGTTGACCTTGCTGGCCAGTGAGGTGGGACTAAAGGTTTAACTCAAAAGTTGGGTGGAGTCTTGAACTTGTTTTTCTGCCTGGGAGAGAACATATAATACAGGACCTAGATCAGACAGAACTGCCAACTAGATTCTCTAGCCAGACAGAGCCAACAGATTGACTCTGCAAGGGGACAGAAGGGCTGGTATTATCTCTACCCAGGCCTCACTTCAAGCAAAAAATGGAATCTGCCAAGATCTGAGAACTAGTTGCTATAAATCCTGGCCCCCTTCTCTGTTTATATCAGATTTCTCAGTCGTTGGGTCTAGCAGATTCCTTCACTGAACACCATGGGCCATGACTAGAGTAAATCTTCCACGAAACATCTCACAATGCTGAGAAAACTGTTGTTAACCTTGGTTTTTCTTTTTCCCACTGGAGAGACTATAGACCCAAGGGGACCCTCTCTGTGTGGGGCTATGCAGGCCTGGGGGAAAGGGTAATGTGGTCATTGTGAAACCACTTCTCTTACCCATGTGGTCCTTCTTGGTTTCAGTGGTCCAAGGGGGTGCTTAATCCTCACTCCCAGAGTTCTGGGATTTTCACAATTATGTCTTTTCTAGGCACACTTGATAGTTGGTCTTCTTATGAGGGAGACTAAAGTCATAAATAAAGAATGCCACTATCTTTATGACATCAACTCCATCATAGTTGATTCTTGCCATTCTTGCATTGCTACATACTTGTTCTGCATCCAGACTCCTGCCACAATCTCCTTTATTTCAGATGGCTCATTTTGCATCATAAAATAATGATCCTCTTATCTCTCTTCTCTAAATCCTGATAGATTCACCATGACCCTTGTACGAGCTTATAGAACCATGTGTGATCTGACCCACGCAACTTTCTGGTCTCATTTTCTACCACTCTCTTTCTTGTTCACTCTGCTCCAGGTATATTTGCCTCCTTGATTATCTCTAAACACTCCAGCCCAGATCCTGTCGCTAGACTTCTCTTCCTCCAGGTATCCACATGTTTTACTGCTGTAGGTCCTTCATGCCTCAGCCAGTACAGCACTTTATCATAGAGGACTTCAATGATGAACTTATGTAAAATAGCACCACCTTCATCCTGATTTCCCTGCCTTATTCTTGAGAGTATTTATTATCTCACATAATATTTGTTTATTATGTAGCTTCCTGAGAATAAGACTGACTAATCCATGAGAGTAATGCTCAAAATGTTTCTAAAGAAATTAATACTGTATAAACATAGAATATTTTGTAAAGAGATAATAGATTTAGCTTTGATCATGTTGAATTTTACATGATCATTGTATATTATATTTTTCTGGAGTTCAGAAGACCAAGTGGATATAGATTTAAAAGACATTACATAAGTGATAGTAAAGCCATAAATATGAATATAAGGTACATAGTTTGTCATTCATATAACCATTGCCTCAAAGTTAGACAATTATAGACCATGGCATTGACCTTAAGTATTATGATTCCTCTTATGGACACACCCAATTAGCTCGACCACTGAAAAAGTGGAGGCTAGAGGACCAAGAGTCAAGAGGTCTTGGGGTCATTTAGATCGAACATCACAATATGCATATCTTTTTAATGTCTAGTTTCAATGACAGAACACATGAAAATTCAGAATTCCCAAGAATACAATAAGTGTTCTTTTATCTTGTTTTAACTTCCAAATTAAAAATAATAATAATAAGCAAAATTGAATCTTATATTTAGCAAACTTGTATCTGAGCAATTGTAACAAAATGTTGAATAAATCTTTTCTTTTCACTCCTGAATTAGTGAATGGGGTCCAAAGGTGAACATAAAGAAGTAATGGTTACTCTTACATTCCAAAAGGAATAAACACAGGCCCAGAAAGCTGCCTAAGACTTACAGAAACAGTCAAAATTATTCTGCTTTCTCAGCAATTTTCTCAGTAGTGTTTTTCTAGTAAAAGTTTTAAAATAGGACAATACTCAAGGATATATATGGGAGTGGTGGGTTACTGGCTTGGAGGCAGAGACCTGTGAGTTTGTTTTTCTTTCTATTTGGTAGTAAGATGGGGACATTTTCTGTCCTTTCTTTACAACCAAGTAAGAAGGCTTGAAACAAAGAATGGCATCTTCTAGCTGGCTATTCGTCTGCCAAGGAAGGGAGTTCTGATTGACCTTCTGTCTTTTTAAAAAGAGGTAGGAGGTAAGGATAAGTGGCTGATCAGAGAAAGGAGTCCACAGTGGAATAGTATGTAATCCCATAAATTGTGAGAGATTTTCTGAAGAAAGAGAAAATAGCATCTTAAACAACCCAGCCAAGCCCAGAATTAAGCAGTTCTGTATTATACAAAACCTTGGAAAAGAGGGTTTACTAGAAAGATGTGGCTATAGAATACCAGCATAGAAAAGATAGCTGAAAAGGAATATATACTATCAAAAATCAAGAGTTTTCCCCAAGAACCCAACATAGAACCAAACCATGAGCTATGCCGTGAGATGGAGCACAGGGATTTAGAAATGAGCGGGCTCTGAATAACTGTGACACAGGCCCCAGGATATGATCAGAGTCTGAATACTTATGACATAGACCCTGTGATATGCCCAGACTCTATACATGTGTTATGAGCAACCTAAAAAGGACCATGATAGCACTTGTTAATAAGAAAATATTCTTTGGAAGGTGGTCTAGTTTCATTTTTTCGCACATATCTCTCTAAGTTTCCCAACACCATTTATTGAATAGACTACCTTTACCCCATTATATGTTTTTTGCCTCCTTTGTCAAATATTAACTGATCATAAAGGCATAAGTTTATTTCTCTATACCAGTGGGTTCTCTATACCAGTGGTTTTCAACTGCTGATCTGTGGACCAGTGTCAGTCCACCAGAAATTCTATGGTGGTCCACAAAAGAGTTAACCTCCTTGATGTTGTATAAAGATTATAGAGTCTGCAATAATGGGTGGAGGGTGGTAGAATAGATCAAAGGGGGGATAAATGGTAGTGGAAGGAGAGCTGAGTTGGGATGGTGAACACACAGTACTACCTGTGGATGATGTATTATAGAATGATACACTTGAAACCTATGCAATTTTATTAACCACTGTCACCCAATAAATTCAATATAAAAAAGTATATTTGATGGTTTTACTAACTTTTTCCTTCTCCCTCTACAACATCAAAGAAAGGGACAGAGAAAAGAGGAGGAAGTATGACAGAAAATCCATATCTATACCCATTTTTAATTTTCAGCTAAAATTTGACTAGTAGGAGTGGAAGAGTAAGAGTGAGCAGTAATTGAATATAAAATTACAAAGTCAAGTAGATAAAACTTTTTATTAACATTATTTTTTTATTTTTTTAATTTATTTATTTTAGGGAGAGAGAGAGAGAGGGAATAGGGTAGGAGCAGAAAGCATCAACTTCCATATGTGCCTTGACTAGGCAAGCCAGGGGTTTTGAACCAATGACTTCAGTGTTCCAGGTCGAGATTTTTTCCACTGCACCACCACAGATCAGGCTAGAGAAAACTTTTTTAACTGCTGCAAGAGATTGAAGAATCACGGTGTTTAGCTGAGACATTTCAGGGTCAGTAGGTTAGATTTTTTCAAGCATGGTTGAAAGCAGTGCAAGGGAAAAAAATTTAAAGTTATTTTTGAATCTGGTTTATAGTTATTTTTTTAAAATATTACATTATTGTGGACTGTAAAAAATAAATATTTTTGGTGCTCTTTACTTCTTCCTGAGAATCAGAGTTTCCATCTGGTATTCTTTTCCTTCAATCTGAAAAACTTTTATTAGGATTTCATGTTGTACAGAGCTTCTGGTAACAAACTCTAATAGTTTTCTTTTATATAAAAGTGTCTGTATTTTTTTTTTCTTGAGACATATTCTCCTTCTAATTGTGGCATCCCACTAGCTTTGGAACCCTGTTGTTGTAGTGATAAATCAGAGATCATTTAAATCATCTGCTTCCCTATTTATAATGTTTGTTTCTCTCTGGATCCTTTCAAAGTTTTCTCTTTCTCTTTGGCTTTTAGCAGTTGACTGGGATTACCTAGGTATTGTTTTCTTTCCATTTATTTTGCTTGGGATGTGCTTCTTGAAGCTTTAAATGTATGCCTTTCACCATACCAATACCAACAATGTCAGTACACTTCTCTGTGAAGTGTAGCCCAACATTGAGTTTTAAATATTCTTTGGGTTGTCCTTGAAAATATCTGTCAGAACATTACACCACTAAAAGAAAGATTTCTGGCTGTTTACTAAGGAAGGACACTTCTTTGACCTTTTTACATTCTGTCATAAGATTCTGAAACTATACTCTAAAGAACAAATATTTAAAACGGTACTGGGCAATGCTGGATAAGAAAATGTATTTGTATGATGCTAAGTAAAGATTATTTATTTAAAAGATATTTTTTCAAAATAATGATAACTATAATAATAATATTAATAATTAACTTATTAAGTGCTTTGATTTGCCAGATAGTTTTCTAAATATATAGTTTATAGTTATTTTTTTATCAATTTACTAAATCAATTAAAATCATCACAAACATGTATATATTATAACTGACTCCCTTTAAGAGATACGAAAAGTAAATTAAGAGTTTAGAAGGGAGAATTTGCACTGGGTACCTCTAGATATACATACAGGGTCTGTATTTAACCAACAGCTTGTGTTGCCCTGATATTTTCCTAGCAAGTGATGAAACATCTACCTCAGTAAAATAAAAGTTTAGCTCATATTGTTTCCAGTACAACTTAACATTCAAATTTCAAGTTAACTGAGAGCCCTCGCCTGGTACGGAGAAGGCGGGAAATGGAGGCTCCGTGCATGTGTATGTTTCCCTAAGGGCGGATAAGGATAAAGAGCCAGTCAACAGGTAACAAGAAAATCAGAAAGTCAGAGATGGATTAAGGTCAGTTGAGACCCCACGTGCAGAAGAAAATATTGGGCCCTTTACATTAGAAAAAATTGTAAAGTTGGGGTTTTGTGAGGCCCTTCAGAAATCAAGGCCCAGAGCGTGTACCCAGTGTTCCCCTCATAATATCCACCTCTGCAGAAAGTTCTTACTTTAAGGATCAACTCTATAATCATAATCGGAGTTTACATGAACACTAGTCTACTGATTTATTTTCACAAGCTAAAAGAAGAACTCTTTGAACCTCACCAGACATTGTTGTAATTGAGCTATTACAGAACAGTGGGTTTCTAGTGTGAAAACCAGTGGATTCCTAGTGTGAAAACCAGTGACTGCGATTTTTCAATGGGGATGTCATTTGAAAGCTGTGTGGTGTTGGTAAGGGAACAAGTTAATAGAACTCTAACAAAGAGGAAACTCCAACTTGTGAATTATGCTTTAAACATATAAAATTCAGTCTGTAGGGTAGCATCAAGATAAGGACTGATCTTGCTTGCTATTCAACCCTTTTCAACCTGAAACATATGGCAAAATAGTTTGCAGAGAAAACCTCTGTATCATCAAACAAAATAGGAACAGACTCATAGATACAGAGAACATACTGACAGCTTTCAGAGGGGAAGTGGGTTAGAGGCTGAATAAAAAAGGTGAAGAGATTAAGCGAAGAAAGAACAACTCATAGAGACAACAATATGGTGATTACAAGAGGGGAAGGGGGAAGGAGAAGGAGGTAGAAGTGGGTAAAGGAGAATAAATGGTGATGGAAGGAAACTTGACTTGGGGTGGTAAATACATAATACAATATACAGATGATGTATTACAGAATTGTACACCTGAAATCTATGTTTATTTTCCAATGTCACTCCAATAAATTCAATTTAAAAAACTAATATATATATATATATATATATATATATATATATATAAATATATAGAGTATACAAGTCATGTATATATTTATTTTTGTTTGGTTTTAATTTATTGGAATGACATTGTTTGCCACACCATACAGGTTTCAAGAATACAACTCAATTTAACACTATCTACACACCATGTCGTGCACCCTTTGCCCAAACAGTCTCTTTCTGCTCCCATTCCTGCCCCTTTTTACTGTCAATAGCAATAACAAGTAATATGTTTATATCCTCATTTCTCCAAAGGTGAAGCCATTGATGAAAGGTGAATGTACACCTTAAATAATAACGCAAAGCAACCTACTCCGCTCTACTCTGAAACACTTTGAGATTTATACTCATAGCAATTGGATTAGAATCATTGAGTTTAAAAGGGAACTAGGATAGAACTGCATTTGATTTTAGAGATAAAGAGATTTTGACCAGTCACACTAAGCATGAGTTAATGCATTCAACAAACATTGGCTAAGCTTTAATTATAGGCCATACACACAAAATTATATATATGTTAAACTATGAATACAGAGAAAAAGTAAAAGATGAATTCACAGAATAACACCAAGACAAGCTGAGAATTCATGTCTGTGGGTATTTAGTCCAGTGCTTTCTGTCTTGACAGTGGCTAAGCTAAATGAATCAGTATTATAATCTGAAAAATAATAAGAGAATTTAATTACATTTAATTATGAGAAAAAGGGAACTTTTCATGAAATGCTAGCAAGAAGAACTTGATTTTTTTTACCATCTCAGTTAAACTTTAGTGTCACTTTTTTGAAAGCAATACAGAGAAATGTAACCTTTTTTGAATACTTTTATATCCTTGATCAGAAAAAGCAGTTGCTTCCTCCGATGTAATCATTTCTTATTGCTTCTATTTATTCTGGGGGCTTTTATTCAGTTTCTAAAGCTAGTTTTTTAAAAAAAATATTGGATAAGTGACAAATATAAAATATATTCTACACACAATAAGAAATAAAAGTTTTACACATACCAAATTAAATTATTAATTTGAATTAAATGATCAAATAGAAAAACAATAGAAGTTAACATTACACAGAGTGCTTTCCAACACCATTTGAAAGCGCAACTTCACTTGGAAAAGGTCCCCAAATACTCTGTTCCCAAATATTTGCACTAAGTTATAGAAATCAAAATAATTGTGAATGCTAAAAAAATATTTTTAAATGCAAGGAGACTAATTCATATTAATATTTGTTCAACAGAACCTAAGATTTTTCATTATGCTATATGCTTTATGGCTATGCTCAAGTAAGAAAACTAACATTTTGCTCCATGTTGACAGAATGATAAAACCAACATGGAAAGTTCTTTTACTATAGAAAGAAGTTACAGATAATCACATTGACTCTACCCTCTAAAGTCATAAATATGAGTTTCATTGCGTCAGTAACTTAACCCATATTTATTTACCTCTATCTGTAAAACATAGTGCAAGTTGCTGCAGAGGATAAATTGATGGCTCAAATATAAATATTACCTTCAAGATATTTAGAGATTAATAGCAAAGATAGAAAATATATGTAAATTAAAACACAAGTATACTTGGGGCCCCATTACTGTGTAAACAGCAACAAATCAAGGGTAACAACTACCTATGTTAGAATGCTGCTGGGAGCCATCACTTCCTGAGCAGGTAATAGGTTTCCTGGGAGATGCTGAGGGTTTTATGTCAAGCTGAGTTTGGGCAAAAGAGATGGAGTTGCTACCATTTTTTTTAAAAAAAGAAACTTTGTAAAAATTAAGTTTTAGAATAAAGATAATAAAACTTGAAAGCAATACACTCAACTAATTAGAGGATGTCTCACCTTCCCTGACAAGGACTGATAGCTCTTGAGAATAACCTTTGGCCAACTCTGACCTGAGTCTGAGAAAAGCCCCATGGTCTTGACAATGGAAAGAACTTAGCACTGAATCCCATTATATAATTATGTAAGAAGACTCTCTTCAATGAGGGTCTCACTCTAGACTGCCTCAATGCTCAAAAATTCTTTTGAGCTCTTAGTTAACAATTTTCTAGAAGAATTTCTTCTTTAGTACTTAAAAATCTTTGATTGGACTGAGTATTCTGTCTCTTCAGTGATTTTCCTCTTCTTGGTGAGGGTATTTGTGCTATTGAGAGAAGAAAAAGGAATATACTCTTCATTTAATGAGGATTTCAGAATACCTCAGAGAAAATCCAGAATAAATTGTTTTTAGTTAGCAATGTAGTTGAGTTTGAGAGGCATCATCACCTTTACTATGCCACAGAGAAAACAAACTACACCATCTCTAAACATTCTAGAAGCTGACTAAATTAATGCTATAAGTCAGAAGTTTCAACAGACTATTCTGTCTATCATTCTTGCTCTAGACATTCCCATCAAGATCAAAGTCTTAAAAGCCCTCCAGACGAGATCAGAAACAAAACTAGGAATTCATTGATTACTTTATCTCTTATTATACAAGAATTTATTAGGTAGCACTTCCCAGAGAAAATGGTCCTTCAGCAGACCTTTGAAAAATATGCAAAAGGCAGCTGGATTTTGTTGGGAAGCATTTTATACTGCGGGTCGTCATATGTAAAAGCATGATGAGTTTAAGAGACCAGAGGTAAACCGTGGTTTTGGACCATAGCAATATTGGGGGTTGGCACAGGCAAACTAGGTATAGCAACACCCATCTATGAAGAGCTTTCCCTGCTATGTTAGAACTGGGGCTTTCTCTTGAAAGTTAGACTTATTGAACAATACTATAGAGGCATGGACAATTTTCCATTTTAGAAAGAATCCCTCTAGGAGGCTTAACTATATTATTCAATAATTAAATTTTGAATGAATTAGTGAATAATGGGGGTCATAACTAATCCAATGAAAAATAGATATAAGGACAATTCTAAAGATAACAAGATAATACAATCTTTAAAACTTGAAAAATGTTTGAAGTATTGGTTGTCAAAATGAGAGAAATGATGTGTGTCGAAGTGAAAAACGAAGGTAAAGAAAGAAACACTGGGCTGCATACTCATATACAGGACAGGAATATATATTGGATATACAAAAGCTGATGCTATTTATCCATACTGGCATTTATTGAAGTTACAGGGGAATGGCGGGACCTATTTAAGTTAGCCTCAGTAGCCTTCCTACAACTTCTTAGATGGATTTGCTATTTAAAGCATGTCCTCAAAATCTCTAGCAAAATTGGCATATTGTACCAGCAAAAACAGCTGCTTTGATTCAAACAGTTCATATAAAAAGCAGCAACACAAACTTAGTAACAGTACCAAAATTTTTAAAAAGCCACAAACAACCCACAAATGGTAAACAAGATTCTTTGTCTATTTTTAACATTTGTTTTAATATCAATAGCAACACATTTTTAAAACAAATAATATTTGTTTTTTCCTAAGTTATTTTGAAGTGCAAATCTCTGAAAACACTCTGAGGCAAGCCTTTGGAATCTTTCAATTTAATAAACTCCAGCTGCCTTAAAAAATGTGATTTAATCTCACACTATTTACTGAACCTCCTCTGATTTTTAGATGTAATTGAATTGATCCAGAGTTATATTATGAGAGAGAAACTCTAGGATTTTGCAACAGGAAGATGAAATGTTTAAAATTATTTTTTAATCATTTGGAGGACAGCCATAGATAGACTTTGAAACTGTCATCACATTAAACTCTGAACAAGTAATTCCAGAGAATATTTGCAAACCTAAAAAAATAATTCCTACTATATTTCATTTTTAGTTTTGGAAGAGATGGTAAAGAAATAGGTTTTGTTATCTAGGAAACTATTTTTAAAGCATTCTACCAAAAGATAACAAATATGGTATTCCTATGTTCTGTATGACCAGGTTTTATCTCTTGCAGTGGAAGATATACAAAGTATATAGAGAGAGCACTTTTGAACAACATTTGGTTAAATAGAAAATTATTATTCCTTAGATAGATTGCCAGGCCCTTTTATCATCTTTCTTGAACATCTTGTTAATATCTTGCATTTTTAAAGCCTTTTTTTCTAAATAATTTTAGTATTACAGATATGTTGCAAAAATACTACAAGAAGCTCTTGTATATTCCTTACTCTGTTTTACCTAATTTTACTTCTTACATAACCATCGTACAATTATTAAGAAAAAAAAATTAGCCTGACCAGGTGGTGGCACAGTGGACAGAGCATCAGACTGGGACGCAGAGGACCCAGGTTCGAAACCTCGAGGTCGCTGGCTTGAGCGCGGGCTCATCTGGTTTGAGCACTGTTCACCAGCTTGAGCCCAAGGTCGCTGGCTTGAACAATGGGTCACTCACTTTGCTGTAGCTCCCCCCCCCCCCCCCCCGTCAAGGCACATATGAGAAAGCAATCAATAAACAACTAAGGTGCTACAACAAAAAATTGAGGCTTCTCATCCCTCTCCCTTCCTGTCTGTCTGTTCCTAACTCTTCCTCTCTCTGTCTCTCACTCTGTCTCTGTCACCAAAAAAATAACAATAATAATGTTAATAAAGCATTATTAACTAAATTACAAATCTTATCCAAATTTCACCAGTTTTTCCACTAATGTCCTAGTATCCCATATTTAGTTGTAAAAATCACTAGTAATATATGTAGACATCATGTATTCCTTGATATGATGTATTGTGAAAGGCACAATACTATTTTTGTGGTAATTTTGACAAACATGTCATAAGAAAACACCCCTATAACTCAAATTGAGAAATAGATTTTTTTAAAAATATTCTTCAGTGCTTTCGAAAGCACCGAGATATAATAAGCGAAATAATAAGTCATTGTGCTAACTAATTTAAGAAAATAGAAGTCAGCCGTAGTATAGCAAAACTGTGAGGAGGAACATGAGATGGGAGCTCCTGTTCCAGCAGCATTGAGGTGTACAGGAGTCGGTGATCAGCAGGAGTTGTGCCTTTTCTGGAACCCTGAACGGGCTGTTGATAGGAAAGGCATAGCCTCCTATAATTCATTTTCTTACTCAGAGCTACTAAGAACAATCACGTCAGTGAGTGCAAGTGTGAAACTAAAAGGCAGATTCCATGGGTTGTAGTGGTGTATGAAGGAAAACAAAATGGCCATGTTCATCACTCAGTTTTGTCCCCCAAAGTCTGAATATGGAGAAGGACGCCTGACGGTGAGCTTCAGGATCTGATACGTAGTTTGTTCCAAAATGAAAGTACCGTGGGTCTGGTCAGAATAAAAGTCAAAACCAGAGATGTTGGGGAGAAGAAGGCAGAACCCATAGGCATTAGAGGTCAGAGTGGGTAAAGTCCCAAATACCAGAAAAAACTACACCTATCTTCATAAAATTCAGTTGATGATGTGTGCTATCCTCTCTCCTTTGTGTTATCTAAAACAGAATTACCCAGGATTTCTCCTAAATATGCATTTCCTATGACACCGTCTTCAAAACACACTTTGAGATAGAATGCCCTAAAACTAAAGGGCTGATGAGTAGATTTGGGGAAGGGTCTTGAAATCTCAGGTATTTTATACAATGCATTGTATATGACAGAATGTTCATGTTTCTGGATTCCTGGTTTCACTGAAGCAAATGAAGAACTATGTGAACCGCCTGACCAGGCGGTGGCGCAGTGGATAGAGCGTTGGATTGGGATGAGGAAGACCTAGGTTTGAGACCCCGATCTTGCCAGCTTGAGCACGGGCCCATCTGGCTTGAGCAAAAAGCTCGCCAGCTTGGACCCAAGGTCGCTGTCTCCAGCAAGGGGCTCCGCGGTCTGCTGAAGGCCCGCGGTCAAGGCACATGTGAGAAAGCAATCAATGAACAACTATGGTGTCGCAATGGCAACTAAAAACTAATGATTTATGCTTCTCACCTCTCTCGGTTCCTGTCTGTCTGTCTGTCCCTAACTATCCCTCTAAAAAAAAAACTATGTGAACCATCTCTTGATTGGAAAAGGAATGAGAGTTGTTGAAATTATCTCATATATATTTTTTTAGTAATAGTAATAATTCACAATTAATTTGACCACAATCATGTGCCAGGTGCATCGCTTTGAAAAACTGAAGTGGAAAGAGGTTTATTTCCTTCCTGGACTACAAAGCTAGTAAGGGTTAAAGCCAAAATTCACACCCAAATCTATAACATTTCTAAGCCATTGACTATTCCATTATATCAAGATATTCTTTAAGACTCAATATTTTATTGCAAATCTACCTAAATACACTCAACTTAATACTATAAAAGTTTTATTTTTTAGTGGTTCTAGTAATTTTTGGGAAATTGTCTATTTACCCGGTAGCCTTGAATAAATCACATAAGTTTCAGCAGCCAGCTGAAAGTAATTTATCAGGTTTCATGATCATAAAAGTTCCAGCTTCCTTGTCTCAAATGATAAGACAATTCTTTGCAACACAAATTTTGCTGTTGTACAAATTCCATTGATGTAAGTAACAAATTGAAATTGGCTACTAATTTATTAGGGGACAGGTTGATAACTGCCAATGCCACTAGAGCTCTGAACATTCTTTTGCTTATGAAGTGTTGTGAATTAAAATAAATCATCTTACTGCATCATTAAAGTCTTATTCAAAGTGAACTGCCTTAAAATTTACACTCTAGAAGTAATCTGGATTTAAAAATCTATTAGAAAGTAGACACAAGGAAACTAGAAATTAAGTTATTTAAAATCATTTTATTTCTTAAATGAAACTATCATGTACCCTAATCCAGTATTAGACTATGATCATATTTTTTTTGGTGAATAAACTTTACTTTTTAGAGTAGTTTTAGGTTCATGGCAAAACTGAGTGCAAAGTATGGAGATGTCTCATAATCTTTCTGGCCCCACACATGCACAGTCTCCCCCCTATTGACATGCCACACCACAATGATTCATTTGTTATAGTCAGTAAACCCATATTGGCACGCCATTATCACCTAAAGTCAATAGTCTACATTAGTGCTCACTCTTGCTGATGTACATTCTATGAGTTGGGACGAATATGTAATGGCATATCTTCATCACTAGGGTATAGAACAGAATAATTTCACTGTCCTAAAATCCATCTGTGCTATTCCTATTAAATCACTGACCTTTTTACAGATTCCATAGTTTTCCTTTTTCAGAATGTCATATAGATGGAGTCATAGAGTATGTAGCCTTATTAGATTAGATTATTTCACTTACTAATATGTATTTAAAGTCCCTCCATGTATTTTCATGACTGGATAGCTCATTTCTTTTTAGCATTAAATAGTAATATTCTGTTGTTTGGATGTAACCTAGTTTATCCATTCACTTACTGAAGGACAACTTGGTAGCTTCCAAGTTTTGGCAATTATAAATAAGGTTGCTATAAACATTCATATGCAGGTTTTTGTGTGGATGTAAGTTTTCAGTTTATTTGGATAAAACCCAAGAAGCACTATTCCTAGTGCATATCATTGATCATATGATAACAGCATATTTAGTTTTGTAAAAAATTGCCAAATTGTCTTGCAAATTGGCTGTACCACCCAAGATCATATTTTAAGAGATCTAAGAGCTTTCTATGATAACTCTTTTCCTTTTTTTTTAATATTCTAAAAGTTTACTCTAAATTTACAGGTGGTTTTAATTTAAAGCATGTAAACACCCACCTCCACTCAAAACTGATCAGATCCCAACCTTCGAAGGGTGACATTTGGCACCGCTACATATCTCCACAGTGCCCTGGTTCTATCAGGCAGTGGGGACTGGTAATCCTTGGTGTGGATGATCTGGACAGCCACCCAATAACCCCATATCACATCATGAATGCAGTGCTGTCATTGCATTGCATTTGTATTCATATTTCTATTTGTGGCAAATAAACCAGTAACATGATGATATTTAACTTGTGTTGGTGAGTGCAACCGGCTGTCATTAAGCTGTTCTGTTCTGTCATTGAAAGGACAATTTACTCATGTTGAATAAATTTTCTGGTCATAAAAACAAATCTTCTATGCTAGTCACTCACAACTAAAATATATTTTCATAGAAACAACACTGTCGTGTAACAAATGACTTCAAAAAATATGAGACTTGTAATCACAACAATAGCGTGAAGTAAAAATATATTTCTCTTTAATTGCTTCTGGAAACAGAGAGGGGAACAAAGAAAGATTTAATAGGAATATGAAGAAATTTTGGCAAGGGAATGCCAAATGACCTTTAAACGTGTTGTGTCAGTAAAATTTCACAATATGGGAAAGTGGTGGAAGACTTGTATCATCAAACATTATATGGTTGCAAAGGCATCTCTATCTGGAAGATTCTGTTTACTAGAGGTTAGCAGTAACTTGAACTTATCTCATCTGTATACTAATTTGTAATAATGTTACTAATAAGTGCAGTGGGATACAAGATAGTACTGGCTGGGATATTACATCAGAAATTCTCTAATAACTGACTCTAGTTTAACAACTCGCTGATGGCCTGGACAAACCTTCCATCGGCTGCTCAGCAGTCTAGAACATTTTCAGAAACTTTCATTCTGTCCATCCCTCACATGGGATCAAACTTCTATTGGACTTCCTAACTCTCTACTAGGTCTTTCTCACAGGTGTTTCTCATAATAAAATTCTTACATGTGCATCCTGCACCTGCTTTTCAGAGGACCTGGACTAACACTTGGGTCAGTAAAACATTATGGCTTGGTGGTTGAAAAGATTGTTTTTTCTTCATCTGACACCACTTTCATGAAATTGATGATAATTTAATATGGAGTTGTTGATTTTTAATGTTTATAAATAACATTTTTTAAAACTGTCTTATGTCACTACAGAGAATAATGAAGACTTTCATTGTTTCTTTAAAACTGGTGTTTATGTCATTCAAGTTTGAAAAGATTCACTAACTAAACATTAAACAATTCTCTGTAATTGGGGGAGTCAGGGAAATCATTTCCACAGTTTATAATCAATTTACTCTAAGTAAATTGTTTCTCAATTTAGCTATGTTACCTCCAGAGATAAAGCCACGTATTACATTAAATTTTCTCTGCCAACAGTATTATTCTCAGTCGTGCACGCATACTGCTTGTATGAAACAAAACCATCATCGTTGCTAATGGTGTGTTTTACTAAAAGCATCAACTCCACCCAGTTTTGCTCATTCACCACAACCCAGCTTTTAAACACTGCTCAGATTCCTGCTTCAGCCACTTGTGCCCATTTGGGCTGGTTTCTCCAACAATTTAGGAAAACCCAAAGGCCAATAAACAAGTAAACTTGGACAGCCACAAACCACAGTGCCCCTAGTAGAAATTACTGAGTTTGCTTAGTTGGCATACCTCAAGC
This sequence comes from Rhynchonycteris naso, assembly GCA_037038555.1. NCBI lineage: Eukaryota > Metazoa > Chordata > Mammalia > Chiroptera > Emballonuridae > Rhynchonycteris > Rhynchonycteris naso. The sequence continues at coordinate 151,155,763 of CM072997.1, forward strand.
TGGGGCAAATCCATTGCAAACTTTGGCAGGAAGCCTCCAATAAACCTCTTGAGAAGGCTGGGAATATCTCACAATAACATATGTGAAAACATTGTCTGCCCTGTTCAGGAATCGTGCAATGAATGGAAGGGAAAGATTCTTTTATTGCTTCGTAGCTCTATTATCATTGCGACCATGCTTAAAAGTGCCTCAGAACCTGTGGGATCTAACCCACTTTTTATATTCTAGGACAGCTGAGGGTGGGGAGATGGACAACAGGAGACACTCGGGATTGTTGCCATTGCTCTCCTTGTTAATCACTTTTAAAGTGAGGGTTTCAACAAATAAGTAACGGAAACACAAATTCAGAAACCATGTCAGTTTTTTAGATCACCGAGTAACTCTGAAAAGCATGGGACGTGACATCGTACATAACTGAAATTGCTCTATTGCAACCTGGAGATTGGCATTGATTCAACACACATCCCAGACCCAGTTGAATGAGACTCTCTGAAGGTAGTGCCCGCACATTAAGCACCAGAGATGACTCCAATTTCAGCCACATTTTAGAACCATTCCTCTAGTTCCAAGACATTAATTAGTTCTCAAAGCATCAGCACCACCTGGACACTTATTAACACAAAGATTGGTGGGTCTTAACCCCAGTTTTTGATTAAGTAGGCTAAGTAAAGGATTTGCATTTCTAATAAGGATACAGGATACATTGATGTGCTGGTTTAGGGGATCTGAGACCCAACACTCTAGGAAATTCTGGGTTTCCCAGATCTAACTGAGCAGACTTCTGCTTACATTTTATTGGCAATGACCATGTCACCTAAACATTACTATCCACAGAAAACCAGATTAAATATTTTTACTAAGCACAGTACTTCTCTCTTTAAAAAATCAGAATTTCTTAAGATAACAAAAAGAAAAAAAAAGGAGGAGGGGAGAACAGATATCTGGGGAGTCAGTACTTTGTAGCCATTTTAATGTTGTGTGAACACAAAAATTATATTATTTTTGTGGCACAGTGGAGTAAGCTCAATGCATTTGGAGCCTGGATGGCAGCAGCACCTATGGGCAGAGACCCTCCAGCCATGCGGTCTTGGTCCATTTGTGGGGGGACCTGGATTCTGTCCATGCAGAATGAAGCTCTCATTGACAACTAAAAGTTGTCCACAAGCATCCCTAGGTGAACTGCTATTCACCTAATTTGTCTGACTACTCCATTCTGTAAAGGAAAGCAAAAGCTCATGCTCAGCAATGTTAGCGAGTGTCGGATATGTGGGAGCAGGTATAATAAAAAGGTAACTCCTGACGGCAAGACTGCTTCTTCCCTTGGCAAACTTCATGGGGGGTCACTGGAGAGTTACCTGCAACTCTAGGAGGATAGGAGATAGGTTAGTACTTTGATCTGGTTCCATCAGTCTTTCTCAAATCCCATTTGTTTCACATTTGGTTTTGTTTTTTCTTAGGTAAATCTCACACAATTTATGGCTAAAGACTATGTAGCTTTAGAGTTTTAGAATCATTTCCAACAGATTAGATGAGTGAGGGAGGGAGCACAGACCACTAGAAAGTGCTCTAAAGTCCCTAATTCTTCCCTTACCTTCTGCACACCATACCCATTTGGAATGATTGCGAGGCTTCCTATTTTCGTAATGGTTGAATCCGAAAGCGAAGTGGACCCTGAAATGCCTTAGTGCAGAGCAATTTTTAAAGATTTGAAAGCTTTTCCCTTCAAGTCACAAAATGTTCTGAAAGCGTCTGATCACTTGACTTTCTTTATTCTATCCCACACAAATCTGACTAAGCCCTTGTTCCATCAGTCCCTTACACACTGAGAAATGTTGGTTTTTAATCATTAAGATGTCCCTACCGCTTCAAATGACTATTGCTCCTATAAAAGCTAAAGTTATTTTCACTTGAGAAGGTATAAGCCTGTGATTTCCTTTGCAAAAAGAAGAAGGCCCATCAGTAAAAATTACATAAAAGCAATGGCTTGCATAAAAAAAATGCTTTATTGTATATAAATAAAATGTAAGTACCTCCAATGTATATTGACCTCCTTTGGGGGAAAAAAAGAGTTATAGTAGTTCCTATAATCTTGATGACATTATTGCTGTTTTTCTCTTGGGGACAATAGAAGGCTCATTTCTAGAATGATGGGCAATCACAGAGACAAACATACACACCAATACAATTGCCAAAGCCTGTCACAGAGTAAGGGGCTGGATCTTTCTTTGTTTCTCAGGCTACTTAAATCTGCATCAATATAGAGTACCCTGGCTCTGACTGCCATTGTCTGAGAGGGCTCCTCCAACTGCTCAGGGCTCTTACAGAGTAGCAGGGGCTTTTAAGTAAATGTAATCATAATTCAGTTTTAGTAGATTCTGTGTTAGATAAAGTTCCATGAGCACACCAAGCTCTTACTTCTACCTTCTCCAACCATTAATTTTCAGTTTTTTTTAAAAAAATTAGCATATATACTCATCTCATCATTTTCTTCATTGTTTATTTTGTTTTGATTTTTGAAATTGATTAATTTCAGAAAGATAGAGAGAGAAAAGAGGACAGAAAGAGTGGGAAGCATTCATTTGGTGTTCTTCTTAGTTGTGCATTCATTGGTTGCTTCCTGTATGTGCCCTGACCAGGAATCGAACCCACTCCTTGGTGCTTCTGGACAATGCTCTAACTGACTGAGCTAATTGGCCAAGGCCTTTCCTAATTTCATAAAGGTAAAAACGTAATGTTTTGTTGCTTTCCTACTTATGACACATTTAGTCTTCTATTTAAAATTAATAAAGAAAACATCATACCTCTTCAATTAGAATTAGTTCAAATTAACTCATGCAATAGCCATTCAGCAAGTATTTATTGAGTGTCCACTACATGGAGACTCTGTACTAATGGGGGGGGGGCTGCAGCAGAAAAGAAAAGTTATAATGCCAGTACTCAACAAGCTCACATTTATCCAGTAAATTGATTTATAAAGTACATATTTAATCATCTACATGTCTTAGAGAAGCAATCATGAGGGGAATTTATTTTGGGCAGTTTTCTAACTAGTGTGGGAAAGTAAATAACTCAAGAAAATCTTTCCCTTGAATCCAGAGTGTTCTCTACTTTTGAGTCTCCTCTACTTTAGCCTCATTACTCGTCTTCACTTTCTGATCCTTGGTCCCCAATCCACAAAGGAAGTTAGTAAATTAATCATTTATGTCTCTTCCCTCACTAGATGGTGAGCTTCATTCTTGAGCACAGAAAAACTGCCCATCCTTAACAAACCTTCCCTCTCACAGAGCAAATACAGGCATCCCCATGAGTGTGAAAGCTCAAGGCATGTTTCACTAATGGTTGGATGGATAGATAGATGCATGAATAAATAGGTGGATGGATGCTCATCTGTGCCCCCAAAGAATGTCTATTTTAAATTAGCATTTTATTGAAGTCATTACCACAGTTTATTTAGTCCACATGGCTTCCTCATAAGTCCAAAGTTATTTCATCAGATTTTAAAAGATTATGTCAAAACACAGTATGTAGGCCCCATGCCAGAGCACAGGGAAGAAAAATTATATTTGCCTTGCAGAAAGTCTCTTCACAGAGTCTGGAAGGCATCTCAGAGAACATCCAGTCAATTCCATGATTGACAGATGAGAAAAGGAGTCATCAAAGGTACAACAGTCTACTTGAAATTATATTGCTGGTTAGACACAAAACAATGAGTAGACCCAGTGTTCCATATTTCTAGCCCTGGGCTCTTCTTGGTGCTCAATATGAATCATATTTGTAAATAAGACAAAATAAAGCAATATCATGAATGTCTTCTATAATTCAATATAAACGTGAATGGACAGATGTTTCACCAGGCCCCTTGGATTCCAGCCAAAGGTCTGGGCAGAAGCACAGGGCACCTTGAATTTATATTTGTTTAAGAGGCTACAGAATGCTTACCCAGAATGTGTAGCAGATGCTGCATCTTTCCATCTGTCTTGGTTATGCAGCTGAGACTAAAATTCTGTGTGGCCAGGTTCTATGCAGCAATTCAGTTGAGTTTAGCTACTATCATAAATAATTAAATACAAGAAGAAAGGAAAAAAATAAAGACAGAACAAAATAACAACCTTTACAAAACTTGAGGTCTCAGAGCACAAAAATTTTAACTGCAACCTTATTAGATGGTTCTTAATTATAAAATAAGTACAAGTTTTAACATCATAAGGTGCTTGGAACAAAAGAGTAATGGTACAGAAGAGAATTAAGAAGAATTATAGCACATATTAATAGAATAGCACTTTCTTTTATATTAAAATTCATGATAAGGTCATATTGTTTTTGTTCACTCAACCTGCATCACACACAGATGGAGCAGTTTGCATGATTTGAGAGACAAATAGAAAACTGTTGGCCCTCAAACTAATTTAATACAAATTGCAGCAAATGAAAATTACTCCCTTGGGTTTAAAAAGCTGGCCTTAAAAGTGAAAATAATTTGGAAGCGTATGTTGTCAAATCACATAATGATGCCATCAGTAGTTCATAACTTCATGCTTACACCTTTAATGAGGTGGCCCAGAACAAAATAACCAGTTCTTTCACCAGTGGCTTGGGCTTCCTGTTGCTCTGGGACCAACATCCTCAGCAAGTTTCATATTGCATAGTACATTGTAACACCATAATCCTTCCCAGTTAACTCTTAGGATGCTTTCAGTTATAACTAAAAATGTAACTAACTCAAACTGGCTATTTGCCTCTGTATTTATCTCAGACTTTGGCCTTTGAAAGGTGAAGAGAATAAGCAAGCTTCAAGTGTGGTTTGATTATTGCATTGTTTCTGTCTGATTCTCACATCATTCTGGTTTGCTGAGCTGACTGCATTTTCATCATGGCTTGTGCATCAGAACAGAATGGTCAGGAAAGATCCAAGTCTCATATCTACATACCACACATTCACAACAAGAAGCATCATCTTGTACCTTCTATCTCTGATTAAGTCATAATATTCACTTTTATTGGATCAAATCACTACACATGTCCTTTCCTAAACAAATCATTGTGGCTATGAGGATGGACTCTTCTGATTAGCTAGGTCTGATTGTGTCCAGCACCTAAAACTGAGCTGTGTTACTGCAAAGGGGCAGAGATGCATGGTTGCTGGGATGACCACCACAAAATGCACTGCACTAGATATTGTAGAGAAATAGAAATTGTCATCATGATGATGAAATAGCAGAAATAATAATGAAGTCAGAATATCAGACAGTGCCTGAAGAGGTTAGATATAACTGGATTCTAAGATGGAAGTTTGTAGTGCTGGGTAATATATCACTCCATGGCAAAAGAAGGAGTAAATGCTTGCTTTTAGTTGAGGAAGTTTAAGAAAGAGAGTTGACAAGGGCATGCATTAATTTCTTATCACACAAATGCAATAATTTACAGATGCTTTCTGCAAATCTCTTGCTTGAAGGTATCAGTAGTAGATAGTAAATACCAAAATAGCTACATAATTGGTGTTTTTTTATTATTATTCATTTTAATGGGGTGACATTGATCAATCAGGGTACATAGGTTCAGAGAAAACATCTCCAGGTTATTTTGACATTTGATTACATTGCATACTCATCACCCAAAGTCAAATTGTCTTCCGTCACCTTCTATCTGGTTTTCTTTGTTCCCCTCTGCCTCCTCCTTCTCCCACAGCTCGTAACTACGACACTCTTGTCCATGTCCCTGAGTCTCATTTTTATGTCTCACCTATGTATGGAATCATATAGTTCTTAGTTTTTTCGGATTTACTTATTTTACTCAGTATAATATTATCAAGGTCCATCCATGTTTTTGTAAATGGTCCAATGTCATCATTTCTTACGGCTGAGTAGTATTCCATAGTATATATGTACCACATCTTCTTTATCCAGAAATCTATTGAAAGAGATGTTGGTTGTTTCCATGTCTTGGCCACTGTGAACAATGCTGCAATGAACATGGGGCTGCATGTGTCTTTACGTACCAGTGTTTTTGAGTTTGGGGGGTATATACCGAGTAGAGGGATTGCTGGGTCATATGGCAGCTCTATTTTTAATTTTTGAGGAACCATCATACTTTCTTCCATAGTGGTTGTACTACTTTACATTCCCACCAAGAGTGGAGGAGGATTCTTTTTTCTCCACAGATAATTGGTGTTTACTGGTTATTCACTGCATTCTGGTGGGCAAAAGGATAAAGAGAATGAATTAGAACTTCTTTCTAACTACTGACATCACTGTAATCCTTATTTTACTCTTTTGAATGTGGTTATTCATAGTTAGGATTTTCTTTAAAATTAGTGTTTAGTTATTTTTCTTTTTTTGTATTTAAAATCTTTATGATGTAATAGTTGAGCCTGAATATCACTGCTCTTTTTCTTTCAATTGGTCCTTTAAGGTCTTCAGGTATCCTCCTTTCTTCAATCTCTATAGTGGACCTCTAAATATACCATATCAAAATGACATTTTAGCCTGACGAGGAGGTGGCGCAGTAGATAGAGCGTCAAACTGGGATGCGGAAGACCCAGGTTCGAGACCCTGGGGTTGTCAGCTTGAGCGCGGGCCAATCTGGCTTGAGCTAAAGCTCGCCAGCTTGGACACAAGGTCGCTGGCTCCAGCAAGGGGTTGCTCAGTCTGCTGAGGGCCCACAGTCAAGGCACATGTGAGAAAGCAATCAAAAAACAACTAAGGTGTCACAATGGCAACAAAAAACTAATGATTGATGCTTCTCACCTCTCTCCGTTCCTGTCTGTCTGTCCCTATCTATCCCTCTCTCTGACTCTCTCTCTGTCCCTGTAAAAAAAAAAAAAGACATTTTATGAATTTAAATTAATGTAGTAAATGTTGTAGATGGAAAACAAAAGTACAAAATAGTAACAAGGACATTTTATTTGGATGATTTGAAACCTACAATTCACTACCTAGCAATGAACTTTGGTCATGCCATTCAATGTAGTTTTTTTCTAAGATGAGATTATGAATACCTTACCTGCCTGTCTAAAGCAGAGAACTGGACAAGAGGATCTCTTGATTGCCCCTTAGGATGAAATATCTATAATTCTTGGGGAAAAGTCAGCAAATGACACTTGCAAATGACATGGTAATAATCCTATGATATTTTGAAATGTTAGTATTAACATAAATGGGCAATTGATGTATTCATTGAAGGTAAACAAATTACACCGCATGTAAGTTAGCAAAAGGGCAGCTTTCATTTTGAGATTGTGTATCCTGTGTCTCAACCAATCATTCATTTTGAAATCAGTTAGTTGTAACTTTTGTGCTATGTCAGTATAGAAAATAAAAAATGTAGCTGTTAACAGGACCAAAATATTACACCAGACTGATGGCTTTTCCACCACTTTATAAATACAATGGATATTTAAAAGTAATATGTTAAAAGGCATTGTTATTACATTACTTTTTCTAGAAAACTGTTTTTGCATTTAGCTGCTTTCTTCATTACCTTAAAACATGTATTTAGTGTTAGAACCTATTGTAATAACTACAGTTTTAAACAGATATTTTTTAATAAGTTGAGTAGAAAGCCAATTGATGGAATAGAGAGCTGAACTCATGGAAACTAAACATGTTCAGAAAGTTGCATGAATTCTCTTTTGAGACTAGGAAATTGCTTTAAATTGATACCAATAATAGCTGCACTAAAAGCTAACTTATAACACATGTAGCTGTAAATAAACATCCATTCATACAAGCATACATCATTTATACACATTAAATACCACCATATGGCAAGCATTGTGCAAGGAGCTAGTTATAGAAGAGTGAGTGAATGGAGCCTTTCCTTGACCTCATGGAACAACAAGCAAATTTCAGTGGCAGCACAAAAGGAGGGTACAAGTATTCTACTGAGAAATATGGAAGGATTTTACATATTTGAATGGGCATTTTCCATATATCCACGATAGGTGAAATTTCCAAGGGACACAGAGAGATGGATGTTAAGAAAACAGGGTGCAGAATATAGGGGAAAACCTAAATTGTAAAGATCTGATGGAAGATGAGAGTTGGAGGAAATACACTTAAAAATACAATCAGAGAGTTGAAAGAAGAATCAGGAGGCAAGGTCTCTCAGTATCAGAGTAGAAAAAGTTTCAGAAAGATTGTCAGCTTTTAATAGTGTAGAAAAGTTCATTAATATGATGTCATAGAAGAGGCATTAATGATCAGCGCTAGTGGACATTAGTGATGTCTGGGTAAAACTTCCACAAAGTGGCTATTTTATCAAATGTTATTTTGGACAGCTCTGTGATCAAGAAGCTACTCTAAGTCACCAAAACATTTTTTGAAAATTGTAGTACTCAATTTCCTACCATTCGCTGATACTGTCTTTCTCTTTGTCATGGACTTGATAGCTTGCTCTAGGTGTCGGAACAATATCTATGACACATGCTAGCCTTCTTTTGACTTCTCAAATCAAATATCAAATATTTGTTTTCCTTTTAAGAATCTAAGGGGCAATCACATTCTATACAAGGTCTCCCTGAGAATCTCTTCATCTTCTAGAGAAAGGAAACATATTGTACCAATCTACATGTTTATTTCATGATAGGCTTGTGGTTGATAACCTGTAATCTTTCTTCTCTGAGTTTCACCAGCCTATGAGAAGACAACTAAAAATATTGGTTACAATGATAACAAAGATAGTTTTTCTCCCCAAATTCTGCCAAGGAGAACCATTAGGGCCCCACATCTCTATTTAAGAACTTGAAACAGGGTTAGAGGACACTTTACAGTGAAATAGCCAACATCCAAGACCTGGTATGAGCATCTCGTATATTTTCTGCCTACCAACTTACTCTTTCCTAAACCCAAAATGACCTTTCTCCCTGGTTTTTAAATAGGCATCTTCATCCTGGGTCCTAGGTTTTGACAATTGTTTCTAAGGTTATTGTCTCTTCTAAAACCAATCAAGTCTTCAGCAAAATAAGACTCTATTGTGAATAAGATGATGTTTCTCCACAAAATTTTTATGATATATTTTGCTCTATTTGAAGTCAAACTATGCATAATTAAAATTGATAGCATTTTTTCCTATATTATGAAGGGTAAATTGGAACCAACTTTAGATTCTCATGCAATTTATACTATTAAAATGTGAAATACAAACCAATGATATTATATTTTGGCATTTTCTTTCCTCTCTTGTCTTGTACCTCTATTTGATAGCAAGGTTTTTCTTGTATTAAGAAATGCATGTGTAATAGTTGAACACAGAGAAAAAACAAATAAACAAAAAATACATTTTTTCCTGGTTGAATTTCAAAATATTCAGCTCATAGGGTAATTTAAAAGATTCATGGCTTAACCATACTTTTTGAGAAGCAAAAAGAGTCAGATTTTTTCTGTCCCAGCATAGCCTTCCAAAAATAAAAAATATTTTTTGGGGCTAAGAAGAGGAAAAACACTGAGAATGGAAAGAGAGAGAGAGTGAGAAAGAAATTAAAGAGGTTGGTGGGTTCCCAAGAAAGAGAACTGGTGTTTTGTCACTTCCCAGGCAGAGCCTTGGGGTGGAAGTACATTCTCACAGAGGTTTGGGCGCGTGAGAGCAGATAAAAGCAGTGTTGTTTCCTGGATAGTGCTAGGAGGTGGTAGAAGCCCAGTGAGAGAAAACATTTCTTCCACATCTATATGCAATGGTTCTTATATAGCTTTGTTGGGATTTCCAGTGCCTCTTGTGCATAAGGATGTCATCGAAGGGACATCAAGAATCACACAGACAGTTGACAGAAGGACTGATCAAGCAACAGATGGTCCAGTGGATGCCACATGAATGGTGTGCAAGGAATAGAAGCCTACAAGAGGAACTCATTACTGCTCCTGAATCACACTGGAGAGATTAATAACAGAACCACAAAGAGCCACAGTAAGGGCTGGATATGTAGTCTTAAATTGGGAAGTTATGTGCCAGCTATAGTTCAATTCTATCACTAGGTTAGATGGGTGGAAAAGATATTTCTTGACAATAGATAGTAGTCACCATCACAGGCTACACATTTTGTCACCAAATCTGTATATAAAATTCTTCCCACATGAAAAGCACCATCAATCATAATCAGGAAAATAACTAAAAATTCCACCTTGTTACTTTATCTTACCCAAGTTTTATATTCTCTGGGTGATTTTCTATTGTCTCTCAGGTTTGGACATAAATCCCAGTGTACAAAAATTAACTCAGTAAAAATGACTATTCTGAAAATTGAGGTATGGAATAAACACAGTAGACTAGTAATATATTTCTAATCCTAAGGCACAAGAATTGCAAAGAATCCCTGGCCTGGAATAATGACTTACTTCCTTGTTGGCTGTTTAGTCATATTTGGAGAAAGATTTTTAATAATAATAGTTATATCCAGTTGTTTGGTAAGAGGAGCAATTGGTTTTTCCAATCTTTTGGGATCCCTGATTTTACATGCTCTCTATTTTGTTAGATCTCTTCTTGCAAAACAGCTAATCATTGCTTGAGTACATCATTCTTATAATTCCCTAACATAATCAGCAAGGAATATATAACACTTATAATATGAATTGCTTGCTTTAGAGCCAAGGATGTTTAGGCACATTGTCTACTTGCCAGGATACTATATTCATTGGGATGACATTGCTTAATAAGATTGTGTAGGTTTCAAGTGTACAATTTTATCAGACATCATCTGTATATTGCATTCCAGTCTTATTGGAGAAACATTGCAAGATTAATTGGTAAATATAAATAATCTGTTAAGGATCATGACAGGTGTAAACACAACATAATATTAAGAAAAAAATGATGAGCTTAACTTGGCCTGAAGGGGTCATTGGGAAGGCTTCTCAGAAGAGACATTAAAAAAAAATACCTCCTAAAGGGTGAATAGTAATTTCTCTAGTTGGGGGGAGGTGAAGGGTATCAAAGGCTTAAAAAATAAATACAGAAAACTCAATCTGCATGAAAACTTGAAGGCAAGGCAGGGTGTAGCACTCCACACAAACCACAGTGTCATGTGACTGAAAAATAAATTTTTACTTAAAAAACAAATTGCTGGACTATAGAGACAGTGGGAGAAATGGTGTTAAATAAGATTGAGGCGCTAGATTATGAGGGATGATAGTTCCTATAATCTTGTAACCTTGCAGTCAAGATTTAACCTGAAGACAATGCAGAAACATATATAAACAGACAGCCCTCCACCCCAGAAGAAACATAATTTCTTTCCTTCACCTCCAGACTGAAATATCATTCTTTAGGTCTGCTGCCCCTCATTAGCTTCCGGTCACATGCCGCACAGGTCATGAGAAAGGAAATCTGCATATTTTCTCCTGTACAGCTAGCTATACATACTCCCTATTGAAGAAGAGCTCATATAATTTGTTTCCAAGTAGAAGCAAAGTTAAATCCAGTTGTATTGGAGCTTTTCTTTAAGTGATAATAATTATATCATATCTCCATAAATTATACATAAACATATAATTAATATACATAATTGGAGCAATAATAGCCTTTGTAAATATCCTTGCTTCCAGTTGCACTCTCACAAATACATTTTAACACATTTTCCCAGGGTTTTGGGCATTAATACTGCCACTGCCTTTGAAAAGGCAATGTAATTAGAAACCAATTGTGCTGTATAAAACCAGAAGACAAAGTGAAAAGCAGTAGAATTAACATAAATACTAGTCGTATAAACATTAAGGTGTCTTTGTTTTGTTGTGCTACATTTCAATCTTTTACTTATCTATTTAGAGAAGAGGGCTGCCATGTTAGATTGGTTTTTCTCTTCTTACTTTGATTAAAGCAAAATATACTTTTTATTTTAATTCTTCTTTTTGTATACTGATAGAGGGGAAGTCAAATGTAAACTTGAATTCCTGTGGAGGCTTTGTGAGGCAGAATAACAAAATTTACTTCAGTGGCCTGGGCAGTCTTAACACAGCTACACATACATGGTGCTGAGTCACACTACACCTAGCTCACAGAAGAAGCCTCTCTATACATCGTCATCCTCAGAGCACCCTTTATTTCCCCTGCTTTTCACTCGTTTGGCTTCCTTCGCATCAGCCAGCACCCGTTGGAGCTGTAAGTCACTCTTGAGCTTCTTGACCTCGTTTCATTCTCACTCTCACCAGAACCTACTTTGGGATCACAATAAGTTCTTATACCTTTGTCTCCCAGGTTCCCTAAACTCAACATCTACAGAACTGAGCACATCTGTCTGTCCACCGACTATTCCTGGTCCAAACCCAATTCTTCTCTCCCACTACCATTTTTCACCAAATCTAAGACATAATTTTTCTCATTTTAAAGTCTATGGAATAAGAATCTGCCTTACAATGGATGGCATCTTAGACTTGCTGCTGCCAGGCAGAAGTTTTAATATGATTGATATTTGAACACCAGAGTTTAGACTTAAATATTCATATTTTTGAAGATTCTTAACTGGCACAATATTTATAGATGTAGTTCTCAAAAACTGACTGTAAACTAATCTTAAGGATAATATACCCCCTTTCCTGTTAATTTATTTGAAAAAATAAAGTCACATTCAATAATGTCAAAGTCATTCTAAGTATATTTCTAATGCAAACCCAATTTTAAAAGTAAATGTTAACATAAAAAAGTCAGAGATAAAAATGCTAAAATTAAAATTAGTTGATCAGCAGATGAGGAGGTGGAAGTAAAACATCCTAAGCTTCATGATTTGACTTTAGTTTTTCACCTGCTACACATTAACACTTCCAATTATAGTAATTATTTGCATTTTTATTTTTCACACTCTGCTATCATTGGCATTTGACTTTCTTCAGACTATTTTGATCCTACTAAATCAATCAATCAATCAATCAATCAGTAAATGTGTTCAAATATAAACAACTCAATCAGTAAATGTCTTCAACATTAATCTAAACAGGACATTGCATAAAAGGCCCAAATAGATTCTACTTACTCCCACACTCAAGGTATATTTTAGGGTTTTTTAGAGATAAGTTATAAACACATCCACATCTAGACTCTCAGCCCACACACTCCAGATATTCAACAAATATTTATTACATTATAAAAGTTTTATTGAGAGATAATAGCAGCAACAAATTAATACAACCAAATGCATCATATGATAGTGTCTCATGAGCAATGTGGGGTTTAAAAACAGTAGGCTTATGAAAGAGCGATGTGGAAAGTCTGAAGTTCTCTGACGTTATCTGCCCTGAAAGGTGAAGTGCTGTAGACACACCATGCAGTGTCTTTGTATTGTTTTGCAAGCCATGCCCCTTCTCTAGGCAGATGCAACCCAACATTGTGTGCTTGCCAAACAAAGCATAGGCTGGATTTTAGCTCCTTTCTCATCCACTTGTCTATACCCTCTCGTTCAGTGAGAATCCTGAACAACTATAAATAAAGGCTCTGGAAATAAGAGAATTTGTACCTGAAATGGCATTGAATACTTTTCCTTAACCACAAATTTGTTTTTCCAAAGTATTCTTCCCTTTTGCAGTGCGAATAACCCTTATTTACTTACAAATTTTAGTCTCTTCATTCGTAGATCATGATATAGCAATAAATTTTTAACATTATTCTCAGTTTCAAGTCACCTTTTGCCCCCTTTTTTGCCTCCTCCATTTAAAAAGTCATTGTTGCTTCTTCAATGTACTGCATACCTAATAATTCACTATCTGCTCTGTTATGCATTATTCTCTTTACTCTTGCCAGATACCTGTGAGATAGGTCTACCTAGGAGCTCCATTTTACAAATGAGGAAGCTGAGGACCTAAGAAGTTCTGTGACCTATTCAGGCTCTTGCAGGAGGCAATGGGGCCTGTGTTTAATCTTAATTCTTTTAATCCAAATTTTTAAAGGTAAAGTCCCTGAGATTGAACCCTTTGTCTCCTTTATATTCAAATTCCTACTTTCTAAGATATTAATCAAATCAATATGCAATAATAATGCAATTTGTTTGATATTCATTTTTGAGAACCCACTACTTGACACTTCTAATTTTAGGTACTAGGAATATAGCTGTAAACAAAACCAATAAAAATCCTTAACCCTCATGCAGTTTTTATTTCAATAAGATGACAATCAATAAACAAGTTAGCAAGTGAACAATAATATGTTAGATGTTGACAGTTATTATAGAGATTGTGGATATAAAGCAAAGGAGAGGAAAGAGAAAGCAAAATGGGGATAAAAGACTTGCTATTTAAATAAGGTGGTCAAGAACTGATGCAATAGTTGACAAAAAAGGTGGTCAAGAACTGATACAATAGTTGACCAATACTTGAACAGAGATCTGAAGAAAGACAAGTGAGTCACATTGGGATAAACCTTGTCAAGCAGAGAGCACAACCAGAGCTAAAGTCCTGAGGGGGACTCCTCATTAAGGATTGTGCTTTGTGTGTTTGAGTAACAGCTAGGGAGTTAATTTTGCTAGAAAGAAGTGGTCAGTAAGAAAAAGAGACAGAAGACAAGATCAGAAATCTAAAAGCAGTGGGCAATATATACATTCAACCATTGTTAAGACTTTTATTCCAAGTGCAATGAACAGCCACTGGAGGTTCCAAGCAAAGCACTGAAGGAACCCCATGTCCAGTGAAATATGATAATCTGGATGCATGTTTAGAATTGACTCTTGAAGGGCAAGAATGGAAGCAAGAGATTAGTATTAAAAGGGTAATAATGAAGATGATTTTAACACACTTACAGGTCGATCTGATGAAGTTTGCTGATTAAATGGAAAGAGGGAAAGAGAGAGAGAGAAAGAGAGAGAGAAGTCAAAGATGACTGTTGAACATTTGAGTGAATGAATGTGCTCTTCACAATGTTTTGTCTCCAAATAATTACAATATTTCAGTAGTGTTGTAGTTTATAAAATAATTTGCTACACTTTATTTTATTGAACTGTACATCAGTGCTCTCAATATATGCTATCTCCTTCTAATTGAGGTTTATAACTTATTTTTTGGTAGATTTGTTTTTTCTTAATGATGACTCTTAAGTAAATGAAAGAAAGGAATCAAAAATGAAATAGTGAAACCTCAGGAAACTAGTCTACAGTTAAACATATAATTCAGATATTTCCCAGAGTTAAAGAGAAAGCTCAAAATTTCCTAATGGCTCATTAATTAATATCTTCCTTCACAAGTTTCTGAAAATTTTTTCAGTAATAAAGAGTGTATTTTAATTTTCTTTCTACAGAATGACTGAATAGTGTTTTTGAGGATTGTGATCAAGTACATTCTTATTTCTTCAACAGAATGGCATGGCTGGGTTTGATATCTTAGAGTTATTAGCTTACTATATCCATTCTTCTTTATACTATTTACTTAGATTATTTATTTTAATCAATGCTTACTAGAAAATTATTTTAATTTTTATATTATTGCCTAATAGATGTTTATGAAATTTAAAAAATATGCTTAGAATGATTAACTTAGAAAGAACTTTAATGAGTACTTCATACAGTATCTCTCAAATATTTCTCAATTAATCATAATCCACAATATTTTTAACCCTGTGATAACCTTTACTATCACAAGATTGCCTGGGTCATAATTCTGTGACCTTGTAATATGCAGATTTTTCAAGAGTATGCCTAAAGAGAATATATTTTAAAAGTCTGGAGAACTGGAAAAGAGTTGCTATAAAAATTAACTGAGGTGATATACATATACTATTTAAAACGATGACTAGACACAGAACTCTAAAGTGTTTGCTATTATTAAAATGATCATCTGTATATTTCCTTTAAGCAAAACTGATTTCTTTGGACATGATTTTTTAAGTTTCATATAATGTGAAAGACATGTTTCTGAATAAGATTTTTAAAACCATACTTGCCCCACATGTTCTGAAGCTCCTCCTATGGTACTTGGAAGGAGTAATCAACTCGTCTTTGTTTTCCTGTGGTTTTTCTCAGTTTCAACATTGAAAGTCCCAAATCCTGGGAACCTCTTCAGTTTCAGGCAAACTAGGAGACATGGTCACCTTGTTTCTCAGAGTCTCTTTCTCCCATTCTCACAATCCCTGATTTAATGAGATTTCTTTGTTCCTCAAAGTCACAGAATTTGACCAGATGCTAAACAATAGCCTGGATTTTATTTGTATATTTTCAACACCCACAGACAGTCATATTTAGATGATAGGGATAGTTCACTGAATAAACACCAACTCCTATTTTGCATTGTGTATATCTGTGAAGTTGGTATGCTAGTGAGCACGTACAGAATATTTCAATCAAATATTTACTTATAAATATAATAAACTTGTATTGTAGTATATCAAAGTTTATAATGAAAGGAAACAGTGCTTTAAAATCCTTAAAGAACACTCAAATTGTTAGGCACATGTCGATTTTATATAGCTTTAAATCCATGAAATACATCATCAGTATATTGTATTGTATGTTCACCATCACAAGTCAAGTTTGCTTCCATAACATTTATCCGCTCCTTATCATCTCCTACCCCCTAACATTTCCCTTCCTCTCTGGCAATCACCATATTGTTGTCTGAATCTATCAGTTTCTCTCTTTCTCTCTCTGTCTCTCTCTTTTTGGCTTTATCCCTTCGCCTTTAAGAGCTCTCTTCTTTTGTAATATAAGCATTTAATGCTCTAAGTAACCCCTTCAGCACTGCTTTAGCTGCATCCTACAATTTGAGTTTTTTCATTTTAATTCAGTTTGCAATATTTTACAATTTCCCTTAGGTCAGTTTTCACTCTTTGATGATTCTTAAGTGTATTATTCAATTTTCATGTGTTTGGAGATCTCCCTGTTACCTTGATGTTATTGCCTTTTGGTGTGAGAACAGAGTTGGTATTACTGAAATGTCTTAAGTTTTATTTTATCACCTAAGTTATGGTCTATGTTGGTATATATTCCACAAAAGCACTTAAAGTATCTATTTTGACATTTTTGAGTAGTGTCTCTAAATTGTAATTAGATCTGCTAGGTAGTTTAGTTCTTCTCTATCCTTGTTGATTTTTGGTCTACTGGTTCTATTACTAGAAAGAAGTTAAAATTTCCAGCTAGAATTATAGATTTTTCTATTTATCCTTTCAATTTTGTCTTCACAAAATTTTGAAAAGGAACTTTAAAATGTATTCTAATAATTAGAATTGCTATGTCTTCTTAGAGAATCAACTCTTTCATCATTATGTAATCGCTCATTTTATCTTTAGTAATGGAGGACATAGTGAGAGAATACATGTAACCAGTGGCCTCCTCACCTATTTAAACTCACAGCTTTACCCAACAAAGAAGAAGGATCAATCACTTTCCTTGGAATTTTGACTCTTGGGGTTTCCTAGAACTATCATGGCTATTTCTGCACACATAATGGAGAGAGGGAAAATGAGAAGTAGACTTCTATATTCTCTGTGAAACTAATTTCCTTTCCCATATCTTAGCCCCAGCTATAGGGGTTCTCGTGGAGCTCTCTCTGTCTGCACCTATGTTAACTTTCAGTTTTCTAGTAGCTGTACCTTTATTACAGAAGATGCCAGATGGAAACAACTTGGCAAACTCACCAATTAGGTGGGTCTTCAAATTCTGGTGTCTTTCCAATCTGCCTGTTGCTAATTCATTTTTACATACCATAAATAGTTGTCCCATGCATTCTGTCCACGTTTTATAGCTGTACTTTTTGGTTAGACAAGAAAAAGTGTGCTTAACTACATATTACTTGTAATGAGAGGCTTATAAGCTTACTTTATAGAATGTGCTCCTGGAACACAGAGCCATGTGTCATGCACTTTTTATTCCCGTGGAATCTGGAATAGCACCTGAAACATAGTGTTTTCTATAATATTTGCTGCATAAAAACACATAACATTTCATTAATGGCATGTGATACATAGCCAATCAAACAATTACCAACTCAAATGAAATTTTCTTTTTAAAATTATAATTTATTTGAACAGTTTCCAAGCTAGATTACATATATATTCATTTATTCAAAATATAAAAATAACTCTTGTTACCTAATGAGAAAACATGTGCAGACTCCCATAATCTTGGAAGATTATAGAAGATTCTATATGTGGAAGGTTGAATCTAGGAACTAACATGATTTGAAAATCATAGAGCAATGGCTTTGTCAGAAAGAAAAAAAAATTATACCAGAAAAGAAAGATATCTCACGAGTTAGAATAGAAGAGTCATGATCAACCCAGTGGCCGTAAAGTAAAATATCTGTTTTGAATAAGTGTTGTAGAACAGCATATCATTTTAAATGTGGGTTAACTATTGTCTAATCAATTCAGTGTGTTTGGAATCTTTCTTGTTGCATAAGATATTACATCATAAACAGGTGACCAATCCTCTATTATTATTTCTACTGAGGCATAACCAAGAAAGTGTTTTTATCATGGACCATTTAGAATTAAACTAGTTTACTAAATATGACAGTCATATGGGACATATACAGGGACTGACAAAAGTAGTTTTACAGTTGTGAGATGCAAAACAGAGATTATTCTTATATTATTATTTATTAATTATTATATTATTTTTCATATGAATAACTGTAAGCCCACTTTTGCCCCATGCTGTATTTTAAAATGCCTAAAGCTAAAGTCCTGATAGACTTCATTAATTTTTATTTAGATGTTGCACATTATTATCATGTGTTGCTGATGACATTTTTATTTACCTGACTCTAAACACTAAGCTCACAAAATAATTCAGAACTTTCTAATTAAAAATGAAATTCAACAATTATTCATTTGTGTGCTAACTGAAAGTTCCAGATTGCACTATAAATAACTTCTAATTATAAAATAAATTAGACTATCCTTGAAATTATCTATTCATTTATTCATGTATTCAAAGATTTTAAATACACACATGTACCAAGAAAAGCATGAGGTATATTCACCCGTTGGGATAAATGTAAACAAAACCAAAATATGTTCTTGAATTCCTCATTAGAAGTGTGTCACCTTCCCAAACATGCAGAATGAAGAACAGTCTCAACTCCTCTCCTCCAGGCTGAGCACCTTGTAAAAGAGTCCAGAGCAACATTTACACCTGCCCATTTAACAGGGGTTTGCTTTTCATTTTCCCTCAGACTAAATAAGAAAAAAAGACACATGCATGCATATGTGTACTGTCTAACTCTTCCACTGAGTAATAGGTACTGCTTCAAAGATTCAACTTTGTTATATAGATCTAATTACCAGGCAGTTTCATTTTCTGTCTTTTTTTTTCTTTTTTTCCTTTTGCTTTTTATGTCAAACCAAAACCAAAGATGATTGCACAAGAGGGAAATAAGATTAGGAGTGAAGTTTTGTGGTTTGCAAGGCCAGATTTTTTTTTTTTTATGGTTGTTAAGTCAGAAGACTAATTGTTATTTCAAGTTCAAATTGAAAGTAAAGTGGCATAGCTTATGTAACAGAAGTTTAATATATGAAATGAAACACATAAAGAAAGATACTGCTATTGCTCAAACTCCTTGATTATTTTATGTGACAATAAACCCCATTTAGAAATCATCACCTTCAAATAATCTAACAAAATTAACTCTGGAAAAAATAAATAAAAGCAGTGCTGAATCTGAATGGATTTACTGAGAATAGAAGAGCAGCATTAGAAAGAGGTTGGGTTTAAATATATACTTTGATACTTCACTGGCATCTTGTCAGTTTCTTCATGGATAAATTGAGGATAATTTTATCCACATCAGCTCTCATTAGGTTATTACAAGATTTAAATGAGATAATGCAGATAAAGACATTTTCATTGTATATGTCACATAAAAGCATTCATTTATGCCAACTGGCATGACAACTTCTAAGGGAAGAAAGAAATTGGAGGAAAGGAAGATATTGGCAAAAATCCCAGAATTAAAATATCTCCCTTTACAAGAAGGTGGAGCATTAGCCACGCCCACCTCTGACAAGGCAGGTGACTTAGTTCTTTCTATTTAAAAATAAATGTGGGTTCAGACTTTCTGAAATGCATTGCAAAGCCCCTCCTTCCTCCAAAAAAGTCATGACCACACAAATAAAAATTTTTCCCTTCAAGTTAAGGGAATAAGTGACTGACACTGGTAAACACACATACAGACATAAATTCAGCTCCGAGGTTTAGGTGAAGGATTAGCATCCTTATTTAGTGGCAGATTCAAATAAGAAAATAATAGCATGAATCTCTATAGCTGGGATGAGTGACAGTGATAGCCCCATTCTTCAATCAATAAACAGAAGTATGAAAGACATCTAAATTATTCCACTTTAGATAACCAATTTCAGTGTTCAATTCATCAAACTAAAGTTTGAAATAAATCCACACACACACACCTCAAGAAAGAGATTTCCATTCCAGAAGTAACTATCTATACCACGCAGTGCCCTGGGAAGCTTTTTTTCCCTGAAATGTCTACATTCATCTTTCACAACCACAAATTACTAGTAAAGTTGCCAGTTTATTCTGCAAGATTTTTGGAAGAGTTTGTTGGCACATTGTGTCCTGTCTTGAGGTTTGCAAAGAGGGGAGGACAGTTTGACAAAGCCATGTCAGGGAAATGTTCCACCAGCAAGCCAAAGGTCAGACTGTAATTTAAGCCACAGTCGGCCTGTCAAGGTTAAAACTCTCCCTGGTTTCATCTCACAAGCAGAGAGAGAATCATCCCTTAGAAACCTTTAAAATGGAAAGTTTAATTCAGGACAGAAAAAAAAGTAAACTTGTTTTGACTTTTTTTTTCCCTGATTTGCCAGCAGATAGTTTTGTAATTCTGTTGATGGCATAAGTTTTGTTTGGTTTTGTTTTATAATTTTAGGGTTTTGTTGTTGTTGTTAGTAACATTAAACATTTAATGTTTTTTAATGTCTCTTTTTATCTCCCTGATATCAAAATATATGGAAAACTGGAACACTTGATTGTACACTTAGACCCCAGGAAACTCACTAGCAATCACAATCCAGATGTTGATTTTTAAGGGTTCCAAAGTTCAAGACAACCCAAATGATTTACATACAAAAACAAAGCCTGCAACTGTTTGCATAAAAAAATTTATAGTTAACCAGTTGATTTGATTAAGAATCCATGGGCCTTGATGTAGCACTTTGGAAACCACAGCCATAATTTCAATGTAACACTTGGGGAGAGTTAGAGAGAAAACAGCTTAGATCTACCTCTGGTTCTTAGAACTGGAATCGACTTAACTTTCAACTTTAACCCAACTGAGGAGAGTTGTATATTTGCTTATCATTTTATCATGAGAATTCTGTTTAAATCATGTTTGGGTTTATTTATATGATTTTGTTGTTGAAGCTGCTGGTATTATAATATGCTAGTAACCCGACTTTGCTGGTCAGCTTGGTATGTACCAATGTTATAACATTGCTTAGGTTGTTTGACCTAACTTATAAAAAGAATACATTCCCATTGCAAAAAAAATAATCTAACCATGTGAAAAAATCAAATTCTAATATGTAAATTACTTAAGTTGAATTCCAATTCATTTTACCTCTCCACCACTTGTGCTACACACACACACACACACACACACACACACACACACACACACAAACACACACTGCCATGGACGTCTACAGCCTCCTCCATCTTTTCTTGGCTCCTCTCATACCCTGGATTTTCTGTTCTTACACAATAGCCAGAGTGATCCTGTTCAAGTCTATGTTAGGTTATGCCACTTTCATGCTCAAAACACTCTCATGGCTTCCATCCTGCTGCATGAAGACGCAATCTAAGGCTCTTCCTACTACCAACATGTATTTACTTAAGCAGCTCCTCTTCCTTTCTCCCTTCTCACCGTACTCCAGTCACACTCATGCCTTGAGTTTCCATGAGCTCCCCATGCCCTCACTTTCCTGGGCCATCTTTGCCCAGCTCACCCACCTCTCGCCTGAAAGATCTTCCACAGATGTTTGCTGGTCCTCTCACTGCATGAAGGCCCTGCTCAAAGTGGCCTGCTTATCTAAAATAACAGCCCTGTCACTCCCTATGCTGTTACCTTGTTTTTCAAACAGCATTCATTACAGGACACTGCATTTTATATTTGTTTGTTATTTGCTGCCTTTCTAGACGATGAATTCTGCAAGACTTATTTGCAATTACAGTTGACCCTTGAGCAGCACAAGCTTGAACTGCAGAGGTCCACTTACATGCATTTTATTTTTCAATAAATACAGGTACTGTCTCTGATCCACAGTTATTAGTCCTTGAATGCAGGGGGCTGACTCTGTGCTTTGTTCTATCCCATTTTATATGGGGCTTATGAGTGTCCATGAATTTTGGTATCCATGGGGGGAGGGAGATTGAAACCGACCCCTGCGGATACTGAAGGACAACCTAAACACTCAAGGAGTCAGAGTGTGCCTATGAGAAGCGCACCTCTGCACTGCTCAAGAGTCAACTGCATGTCCCCAGCATCTGTCAAGAGTGGCATTGAATATTTACTGAAGGAAATTCATTCTACAAAAGTAACCTATATGAACACTTATCCTTCCTGATGTAGTTTACATACACACAAAGCATTTTTCAGAAACAAATATTTTTCAATGATACTCTTTTCACAATATCTGTGTATATACAAGTGCACTGTCAAACACTCTCTTTATGTATAATTCTAAGAGCAGAAATCTCCAAATCCCCTTATGGCCATTTCAGACTAAGCTTTCCATCTCTGTCTATGACCTTAACATATTTTTTTTTCCTTCAGTCATGCTCCATATCCTTTAATATATAATTGCATCAATATCCATTGTTTTGTTTTTTTTTCCTATCCTCCTGTTGAGATGCTTAAAACTTACTACTTTAATTTTTTAAGAGGGGGTGAGATAGAATTTCACACGCTCTCTGACCAGGATCTACTCAACACTTCCATCTGGGGATCAGACCAACCCAGCTTCTCAGCGCCCGGGCCTATGCTCGAACCTATCTAGCCACTGGTTGTGGGAGGAGAAGAAGGAAAAAAGGAGGAGGAGGACGAGGTGGGGTACAGAAGCAGATGGTCACTTCTTTTGTGTGCCCTGACCAAGAATTGAACCTGGGACATCCATATGCCAGGCTAATGCTCTATCCACTGAATCAACCGACCTAGGGCCAACATTACTTTTCTTTAAAAAAAATTATTATTTTTAAATCACTTCTCTATCTTCTATTTCATTACTTTTCATGAACACTTGAAACAGTGTAGCCTACATTTTGGGTTCCCTCTTTCCTATGGCTCAACTGCTGAATACATCTCCCTAAAATTTGCTTCTGCCCATTGGGCTCTGATAACACTATTTTCTAAGCTTACCCGTTTCTTTCTAATTGCTCACCCCAAAAGCCTTTCCTAGTATGATTTTCTGTATTTCTGATGAGCACCTAAAAATAGCTATATGACATTATTCTCTGGTCTCATAGCATTCTACGTCTTTGAAATCAGTATTCAGTCATCTCCAGGCCATCTGACCTTTTCCTGGAAAAGTAGTACAATCAGGCTATCAATATATCAAACGACTTGTCCCAAAATTTCTTGGAATTTGGAAATAGTATTATTTTGTAAGATGCAAAAAAAGCAGGTACCAGGTATTGAAACAAAGCTTTTTAAGTAGTAACTTTCCCATTTCTAATAAAATAGCCCTGTGGTGAAGACTAATCTCATTGATCCTTCCAGTTCAGATCTCTAGGGTTCTTGGAGTTTTTCTGTCTTCATCCCATAAACACCAGTGTCTAGCAGTAAGTAAGTCCTGTCTTATATCCTCATAACTTGGACCCTGCTTCCTGCTTTGCTCTCATTAGACCTTGTTTGCTGTAGCACTAGGTTTTATTCTGCTTCTGGCTTTTTCATTTTAAGTGGATTCTACTCTGACATGCAGTATGCGACTGATTGTTACACTGATTCTGTGTCCACTAAATCTGCAGATTGGACCCCTTGAACCTTGGATGCCTGTACACATATGAATCTCCAGCTAACATGTTCCTTAAGTACATGGAACTTAACAATTTTTTAATGCTGTATACCCTCTGCATCACTGCTACCTGACCTTTAGTAGATGCTAAAAATGTAGTTCTAAATGCATAAAAAAAGGAATGAATGAACTAAGGAGACTCTGCCACATTTCTGTTTGAATTTTAGCTATTTTTCAGCCCACTCCTAAGAAACAATATAACATTAGCAGTTTCACTAACTTCTTCTAGCTTCCAGCTTCTTTTCCTTTCCTCATTTCATTTTTACCCTTGTTCCTGTTTTTGACATGGACAGCTTCTTCTTTTAAAGTCCTCTAGTCCCCTTTACATGCTGCTTCCCAGTCAATTAAACTGGAAACATTTAGAGCAGCACCGATTGCTACTAGAGATGTCAGGAAAGGGACATTTTCTTTTATTGCTGGTGCAAATGTGTAGTGTTACAGCCATGGAAATCAATCTGATAGCATTAATTAATATGAAAAAATATATATTTTCAAACCAATGGTTCAAATGTAGGAATCTCTACTATAGAAATAAAAGTGGTAATATATAAGAAGTCTACATAAAAGGTGCATTGCAACATTGCTTATGATGTTTTCAACAACTAAAAATGCTCATCAGAGGATAAATCATTTAATAAATGATTGTATATCTGCATCATGGTATAATTATGAATTCATGCTATTGCAGGTTTTTTTTTGTTTTTGAAAGGAGGACAGATACAGAGAGAGAACAGAAATGGACAGATAAGGACAGACAGACAAGAAGGGGGAGAGATGAGAACCATCAACTCGTCACTGCGGCACTTTAGTTGTTCATTGATTGCTTTCTCATATGTGCCTTGAACACGGGGCTACAGCAGACTGAATGACCCCTTGCTCAAGCCAGCGACTATGGGGTCATGTCTATGATCCCATGCTCAAGCCAGGGATCCCAAGCTCAAGCTTTTGAGCCCGCGCTAAAGCCAGAAAAGCCCACACGCTAGTCAGCGACCAGGAAGTTTCAAACCTGGCTCTTCTGCATGCCAGTCCAATGCTCTATCCACTGCGCCACCACCAGTTCAGTCCATGCTATTCCAGACTATTCAATTAGATCTTAGAATAAAGAAGCAAGCTGTAGAAAAGCTTACACATAATAATTTAACTTCTGTGAAATGAAACACTTACCAACATACATTTATAGAATTATATGAGTACCGAAAAAAATACAGATAAACTCATATTAGATGTGAACATTAAAGTATGGGTTACCCAAGGTATGAATGAAATTGATAATGAGGGCACTGATGTGAATAGAAGAGGAAAGTGAGAAGGGGGGGAAACAAGCTCCCCCTCTAAAGCAGACTACTTTTTTAAAAGCCCATAAATGTTTGCAATTCATCTATACTATAAAAATAATAACAGTTAGATAGTTCTTAGTCTATGCCAAGTGTGAAGGAGGAAAAAACTTTCCTTTACCCTCCAGATTCTTCTGGCTAGCTTAATAATCAACTAAACATGAGACAGATTAGCAAGAGAAAATAATCAAATTTAATACATACATATATATGGGGACCCCACATACACAAGTCAGAAACCCCTCGTGCAGGAGAAGTTCGAGATAGAAAAGGTACTGAGGCATGTAAGACATCCTGACATAGGGATGAGGTAATGCCCCTTAAAGGCTTCAAAGGGCCATTATAGGATGATAAAAGCAAATATTTAGGAAATAAAAGAAGTAATTAAAGGGAGAGGTTGAAGTGTGTCTTAGCCTGAAGCTATGATTGCTTTTAGCTCAAAGAAATCTGCAAACCACTGAAGCACATCTTGGGGTGGTTCATTCTAAACCTTCATTTTACTGATGAATATATTATGTTTTAAATTTATTATTATTGTTATTTTTATTTTGGAGGCCTGGGACTTTAGTCTAGGCAGCCATGTTCATTTGTTTGTTTGTTTTTAATTCAGTTTTTTAGAGACAGAGGAAGGGGGGAGAGAAAAAATAGACAGAAACATGGATTCCTTGTTGCTCCACTCACTCATGCATTCATTGGCTGTCCCTTTTATGTGCCCTATGGGGAACTAAGCCCACAAACTGGGCATGTCAGAACAGTGCTCTAACCAACTGAGTTAGCTGGCCAGAGCCTAATATATTCATTTATTTAATCTCCTGCGACTCCATAATTAAAGGACAAGCTAAAGTCACATAGCTAGAAAGTGGCAGTTTGAATTTGAATCTAAGAGGTCTGATCGCAGAAACCACACTGTTAACCCTATGTAGTGATGCCTCTTGGGCACATGCAGTATCTAAAGAAAAGAAATAAAAAGTAACTCTCAAAGTGGTAAAAGAATAGCACCCCTCTTACATTGTGTATTTTACTAAACCAGACTAATCATTTTCTTTATTTGGAATGATGGCTTTTATTAAATTTGAGATTTAACCACATTTGATATGAGCTAATATTACTTTTCAACTCAGGACTGCTTTTCTGAAACGATTAACTCCTCCCAGAGTGTATGGGCAAAATCTAAAATGATCTAGGTCTCAACAGCCATCAGAAAAACTGTCAAAACTCCCATTTCAAGAGCTGTTCATAGGACAGATTAAAAACTTGTGGCAGGTACTTTTTAGATATGATTCTCTTCTTTGGTGAAATAAAGATTATCTGAAAGGTATTTTAGTTCAGAATGAAAGAAAACTCCTGTGATTAGTGAATGTTACCCTCCATTTGATGGGAGTGATCAAGGTAAAAGAAATATTACTCTCTGACAGAAAAATTGGTAAAAAAAAATCAACATAAATGACCATCTGAAGAAATGACTGACTTCCTACAAGAGAAAAGTTTGTGGCTTGAGGTCCAGGTTCAAATGTGACTCTAGTTTATGATGCAGAGCCTGAGTCCCTCCCCAGGAGACCCTGCACATGCGGTGACACCCTTCACATCTTCATTCATTTAAACAATGTTCAGAGCTCTAATGTTTTTTGTTTGTTTTTACTAAACTCACCTAAGCAGCAGTCTTTTATTTGACCAGGAGAAATTACTAATTTATCTCATCTTGTGAGACCCATCTTTCACTTTAAATTCATATTCTAACATTCCGGTTTCCGATTCAGTTTTTTTGTGATATGTTTGTCTTGAACTTAATATTCAAAGTTTCAACACCTCTGAATAGGCTGATGAATGGAGATTCTGGACTTTCAGGGAGGAGGAAACTTTGCTCTTATGTCATTTCTTAAGCTTTGTCCTGTATCTGGCTTTCCTCTCATGATTTGACATCTGTGAGCTTCCATGGGTCTCAGTGAGAGACCTCTGACCATGAAACTGTCTGTCTTTAAGGATACATCTTGATCTTGACAAGCATCAGAATGCATATTCAGGCTTTAGAAGAATGATGCCTAAGGTGATTCTAAATGATGAAATGGAAGAAGGACCAAATGAAAGATTCTTTCAGTCTTAAATAGATTGAGTATGTATTTGAATGCCTAGAGGGGAACTCTGATTGACAGAGAAGATATATATTGGGACAGAGGTTAAAGGTGGACAGAGAAGTTTCCGAATTGTCAATGCAGTCATTGTAACTGAAGCATTCAGCCTAAAGAGGCCACTAAGAGATGTGAAGAAAGGGAAGGAAGCTAGTGGGTCAAGAACAGACTCTTCTGAAAGATGATTTAGCAGGAGAAAGAAAGATGAATAGAAAGAAGTAGCATCTGTAATGAAATCTACTGCTAAATTAGAATGAGAGGGATTTGCAGGGTAATCGAAAGAATGGATGTATTGACAGTAAGTGAAAATCAATGGCTCTTAATTAATACCACCCCAAAGAATAAGGATAATAGGGAGAAGAAATGGATGATTTACACAAAATATGGTCAATTCTGATTATAGAAGGTTAGGTACGCAGTGCTATTTTTATTTTAAATTTCGAACTATTGAGTTTATAAATAAGGCAACATATGAGCACAGAACAATGGAAAGGTGGCCCTTATGCCCATGATCCAAAGGTCAACTCACTGAGAGGCTGTTCACATCACAGACATTTACTGCAGCCCAGTCCTGTTTTATTCATCATTACTTTTTTCAGCACACTGGATTTTCTCTTATAACAGAAAAAAAAAAGAAACAAAGCAGAAAATCTCATGTTAAAATATCAATATAAATATTAAAAATATAAAATACGGCCCTGGACGGTTGGCTCAGCAGTAGAGCATTTGCCCAGCATGTGGAAGTCCTGGGTTCAATTCCTGGCTTAGGCACACAGGAGAAGCGCCCATCTGCTTCTCCACACTTCCCCCTCTCCTTTCTTTCTTCTCCTCCTGAAGCCAAGGCTCCATTGGAGCAAAAACTTGGCCTGGGCACTGAGGATGGCTTCATGGCCTCTGCCTCAGGTGCTAGAATGGCTCCAGTTGCAGCAGAGCAACCTCCCAGATGGGACGAGCATCACCCTCTGGTGAGCATGCTGGGCGGATCCTGGTCAGGCACATGCGAGAATCTGTCTGTCTACCTTCCCCCACTTCTCACTTCAAAAAAAATACAAATATATATATATATATATATATGAAAACATTAGCCTACTTAAGAAGAGACCCATCACAGATTCAAGATGTTAAAAAAACCTTCAGTTATGTAATGAGAAGAATATAAATTAGCACTTTACAAGGACAGAGTACTAAGGAATATAAGAAGTTGTAAAGAAAAATTGAGTTTCAATACAAACAACTACATTAAGCTTGCAAGTTAGGCACTGAGATAACAGTGCAAAGATGGGATGCTGAGATGATCTGAGAAACTAGAACAAAAAGCAAAGAAAAGAAAAACACACATTGCTTCAGGAATAGATGATGTTTTCCTCTTTTGATTATCAAAAAAGGAAAAAGAGATGCTGAACAGTGAACTCCCGAGGGAAGACATTACCAAGTAGAAAAGACACTCCCTCAATGCATGTAGGAACCTTTCAGTGTTTTATTAGCTTTTAGGTAAAGTGTTCAAGACTCTGAAAAAATTTAAAATCACAGAGCTACTAAACGGACTTATGGAATTGTCCTAACTATTAAAGCTTAGAAACCAATCAGGTATGAAAATGAAAGCCAGAATTAGATGAACTCTAAAAGTAATTGATGATAACGGAAATTATGTTTATTGTATACCTTATTAATATATCATTTTATAGCTCATTCTTCAGCAGCAGTGAACTAATCAGTATTTTCTTTGCTGTAGTTAACAACTTGAAGTGTTCTAATATTCCTATTAGTACTTTGGCAGCACAATAATGCATTAAAAAAGGACATTGATATAGAGAAAAAGACTAGTTGTATTTTTGTGACTTTTTTATTGTTTGAGTTTTGTTGCTTTTTTACCTCCATAATCATAATTATTTAATATTAAGTCCTCCCTTTGCTCAACCCCTCTGTTACCAAACTACCCCCAACACCAATACTACCTGATGATAGCGTCTATATTTTAGGTGCAGATTTTGAGGAAGAAGTAACTAGTAATGAGAATTGTATTGAAGAATGTCTATTTCAAGAGTTACACACAACCAAACAATATAATTCTAAGTAATATTAAAAATAATTACTGGAAAAAAATAACAATTTTTTACCCATCTAGAGAAAACGGTTGTCACAAGAAAACCACAGTATAAGTCACAAGATAAAAAGAGAAATTATAAAAAATAAATTCTCAGCATCCAATGAAGGTTCAGTATTCATTTTAAGTTGGTTCCCTTAGGAAATAGAGATAATAGACTTATCAGAACATAGAATCAGGAAATATTACTTATAAGAGAGTGAGTGGAAAAGAAAGATTAGATAGAAGGAAAAGATAGCTATGATGCAGTTGAATCAGAATCTTAATTTGATCCCACAGGAACATTACTCCTGAAATAATCCTTTAGAGATGTTCTGAATTGAGTGGGTAGGGACTTTAAACCTCTGCCTTGAGCAGTCGTTGGATATGAGGTGTTGCTGGGAAGGGCTAGGCAGCCCTCTTTGCATCTAAGGCAGTGACCAATAAGGACTCAGATATGAACCATCTGCAGACTACACTGCCAGGAGCAAAGGAAATGTGTGCCTCAGTTGTATTTTAATGGCAACAGTCATGGTCACATAGTGCCTCTTGGCCCAATTTGTTTTGTATAACTTCAATGTATCTTGAAATTACTCTTCCAGAATTTACAATAGTCTCTTTTCCTGGAGATTCTTATAAGAGGGAGTTTAGTAGAATTAAATAAAGTTCCTGCTGCTACAACTGATCTCAGGGCCAAAATTAATATGCATCATCTCCCTCCTCTATCACTTAGATTCTCCTTACCCTTGACTTATGCCTCTACTGTGCAGTGATCCAAAATGTCATCCCTGGGAAGTCATGACTCTCATCACCATGTCAACTTGGTGTGGTTGCTGCACCATCCATTTACTTTCTAAATCGGTCAAGGGAGGAGCCTGAGATGCTCCTGTAGATTACTTTGATGTTGAAGTTACTTCTTTTATCCCATTGTGTAGTAGCACCCCTATCTCTTCCCAGTGATCAGGGTCAAGTACCACTATGAGGATAATACTCATTCCCTCACCTGCTAGCCTCTCAGCACAAGAGCTCTGAGTGACAGGACACATCCCAGCGTAGAGTTTCATGGAATAGTTGATGCATTTTCTGGTAGAAGTTCTCTCTCTGGGAACCAGGGCATTTCCCTCAGATTATAATTGAAAGGATACAAAGAAGAGATTATGTAAGTGGCTCACAAAAACTGACAGTAAGTGAGACCACTCCTACTTCTCTTGGTTTCTGGGCCTGTATGTTCTACCTACTGAGGACCCAGTACTATATAATGGCTGTGTATTTAGTTTGTTTACTGTGTACAGATGACACTCCATTTTTTAGGGCATTATTTATCTCAGGTGTGATATACACCTAATAAACTGTATAATCCAATGGCTGCCACTTTTCCCCATCAGGTTAGTGACCTCTAGTTGGTGTGGTAGGTGACAGAACCAATGAATCCCATGATCATGTGCCCATTGCCTCACCCCCATTGCTGGGAAGTGAGTTCTTTGGTACAATATGATGCATGTGGGATTCATCTTGCTGGAAGAAACAATCAGTAAGCCCTTGAATATTGGTACTGACACCCTTGAGTTGCAAATGAGAATTTATATTTAAAATATGTCTGAATTCTAGTAAATATATAAACTTCCTCTTTCAAGATGGTAATCAGTGTAATCAACTTGCCACTAAGTGGTTGGTTGGTCCCCTCAGTAGGTGATATCATTTTAAGGATCAAGAATTACTGAAACATAAACCATTCAGCTATAAGATTAACTGGAAGAGTGGAATCCATGCTTTTGTGTTCATGTACTACCTTAATCTCTATTGCTTTGAAGTACTCTGTTCATAGACAAATGAGCCAACATTGTGTAGTTAATGAGAAAGCCTGGCTAATATCGAATGGCTGAGTCATTTTGTCTACTGCTTGTATAGTGTCTCTTTCACAGTAGAGGATCCAAAGTGGATGTTATCATATAATACAAAGATTTCACACATCCTACCCCTCTTCCATAGATCCACGTAGATACCTTTTCCCCAGACTTTCTTGTTCCTAGCCTTTCTCTTTCAAGGCTTCTGCCAAGTGACAAAATTATTCAGTTCTACCTATAAATCCATGTATGCATTTTACTCTTACATAAAGTAGATGACCACATAAAAACTGCCCAAAGCTTTTTTTCTTCATCATTATCTTTCAGGGGCAACTCTGAGTGAAGCTTTAGTGTAGAAGCAGTCAATTTTGGGCTTGGACTCACATACTAAGGAAACCCATCTGTGACTCAAGCTTGGTCTTGTTCTCCTCCATCAGCTGGTTATCAGAGAACCAGCATGTGGTACATAGGAGCTGACTGAGAGGTGCCTGTGCGATATTAAGGGATGACATGGGAGAATGTGTTATCTGTTGGTGCAATTTATTTGTACTCACTTTGTTTGTGCCTAATCTTAACTTAAAGATACTTGTGCTGGGGGATCTTAGCATCTTCCATGTTAAGATGGATTGCTGCTGGAGCCATAATTTTGTAATCTGGTGAATTTAGGGGTCCACATGGTGATTTTTTAAGTTGGCTTTTCTGAAACTTTACATGGTGTTTTTGTTTTTTTCTTCCAGCACAGCTCTCTAATGCCATGGAGTTTTCTGAGTCCTTATTTCTCAAGTGCAAATAGCCCCTGGTAATAGCCATGTAATCTTACAATTACTACTTCCATACAACCATACAACCTCTCAAATGCCTGGGAATGAATATATATATATACACATACACTCTGCTTCCACTAGTATCCTATCCTAGTTCACCAGTTTACTACTGGTGAAAGTTTTTATAATACACCACTACTTTCCAGGAGTTCTAAGTATTCTATTTACCTGGAGTAATAATGTCCCTAATGTCAGCAGGCTGACAGATAATTCAATTCTGAAACCTCTTTTAAGAGTTTGTGTTATAGGACCACTCCTGGCCTTAAGTGTCTTAAGTTGGTTTCCTGAGGAACAAACACTGAGATGGAAATCTGTGCTCAGAAGAGTAATTGGGGTGTGCGCTCAGATACACAGAATGAGGAAAGCAGGTCTTCCCAGAGAAAGAAGCTGCAATTTGATGTAATTAGAGCAGGGCTTCAGGTGATTTTATAGAAAGTTCTGAGGCTGAGAGGGTCCGACAGAGAAGTCCCTAAGAGAGGTAAAGGAACCCAGGTAAAGTCCTACACTGACCACTTACTGAATGTGACTTTTCTCTTGAGCATGCATGTACTATTAGGCAGAACTACTTTTTATGGCTGAGGGCAGTCACTGGGATGAGAGTCAGCTGTGAACTGTCAGCAGGCACTTTCCTCAGCTGCTGGGGAAATGAGAGTCTCCTAACTCAGTGAATCTTGGCAGCCCAGCAGGGCAATCACTGTGACATCAAAGCAACAGGTGAGATTCTGCAATAAAGGAAACCAAGCAATCTATACTAACTGTGTCTCAGACCAATGCCTGTAAAACAAAAGAATTTTCGCACTCAAATCCTACCTGAGGTCCCTCACAGTCAATCCATCAGGCAGAGTTGTCTTCATCTTGACCTTTTCAAAGAAGAAAGTTGCCAATAGCTTTCCAGAGCAGGGTGTCTCTCATTCTGCAGCAAGGTTCTTCTGTAATAATTAGAGTCAGAATAAATCTGCTTGAAATAATGGTTCTGAAAATATCTTTAGATACTATGAGTACTTAGACAATTCTGTAGTAGTCTTAGTTAACATCCGTGCTTCCTCTGATCTGTGATATAATAGATTCCAAGGGTTCTGATGAAGTTGTAAGCCTTTAGCAAGCCAACTGCTCCACATAATTGCATGTAGATTGGGTAGAGCCATGTCTGAAATTCAGAGTGAAACAGCATGACATATGGCCTTGCTGTTGAATTTAGAAAGATTTTTGTAGAGAGAAGTGTGCCTAACTGGAGGCAATTGGCCACAGAGCTCATGAAAAGAAAACCCTGGAAGAGTTTCAAGGTTAAAACTCAGTGCTGCAGATGATCCAGAGTATCAATGCTGAAAATTTTCTCTTTCTCTTCTCTCACCTTTTGTTCTCTCTTTGTGTGTCTACGTAAGCTTCCTATGTTTATTCTGAGTTGAAGTTTTGAAGTTTGGAACAAATACTCCATAATAAAAGGGAAAGAAGAGCCAAGTTATCAACTCCAGGTTGTGCATAATTGCCATAGAAAATAACTGAGAATAAGACGGAGAACTAAAGAGAAAAAACAGAAGTATCCCACTTACATTTAATGCAGATATTTTCACTCATAGAAGAGTGTGCTTATTATGCTATTTTAATTAAAAACAAACAAACAAAAACTGGTAGAACTTTAAGTGAAAACTCTTAAGGAAAAATACTTTTTGCTCATTCCTTGCAAGTCGGTTTAACCCTCTGGTACAACGTCAAATGGAAGGCCACTGTCTCCCCACACATGAATGATGCCTCTGAAACCCCTACTTCCTTACTCAGTCTCAGCAATTTTACAACACTTTTAAGAAAAAAATTAAAGCTATCAATGGGAGTTTCCTCAACTTCTTGTCACTAATTCTCTTCCCAGCAGCTATTATAAAAGAGAGTTTCTCCAGCTATATGTTTTCATGTGATGTTCCATATCCCAACCCCTGTAAAATTCTCAGTAACTTTGTAGTAGTGATTATGCCTTTCTTTTTTCTGCTCTTGTGTTTTCTCTCATTACTGAACACTTTCAGTCAGTAAGTTAATGTGTGTTACTTGCCCTGTGCTAGTTACTTCTATACTTTTACCTGACACCATCTCTCCAGTTTGTATAGTTTCTACTCATACAGTTTCCACTCTCACCACTGAAGTGACTCTTGCTGATATTACCAATAATTTTCATGTTGCTAAAATCATCTTTTCTGCACTTAGAGGATTTTGTCACTGTTGACTAACCCCTGCAACTTTGACTTCCCTGGCATTATGAGCTCTTTATCTTTCCCTTTCTTATCTGGCCACTCCTCTCCCTAACTTTGAATGTTGACATTCCTCAAGATTTGCCCTCATCTTTTTTTTCACCTTACCTTTTACTGTCTCCTTAAGTGAGCTCACACCATGTCTTAGCTAGCTCTTTCTGCATGAAATATAAATAAAACAACAGTGGCAGACATCTTGCCAATTTATCTGTATATCAGTTAGACTCCAGCTAATCTAGACTGAACATGACTTGGTGTGTCTTCAAACTGCAAATTATGTCCTGGTATGCTTATGTCTTTTATATTCCTTGGAACAGCAGCTCCCTGAGGCTGGTGAAAGGCTATAGCACAATAGGAGAAGCCCAACTATATAAGCACATTTTAAACCTCTGACTTTGTCACAATTATTAATATGCCATGGGCCAAGGCAAGTCACATGACAAACCCTAAATCTTGGAACAAGGAATCAAATTCTTTTTATGGCAGTGGAGAGGGAAGGAAGTACAGGTTGATGTTTTGTGACTAGTGATATAATCCTCTATATTAGTCATATGTTTAGTATTAATGACTTAATATTTAAATCTTCAGTTAATAATTTACTCTTAACTCTTAACCTAAGATGCACTTGTCTTGACATTTCCAATCCATTTTTCACAGATACCATTTACATATGAACAATGTATCATTCTCCTTGTCAGAGTTCATCTTCCTTCATTATTTCTTATCTCAATGAATAGCATCATTATTCACCAAGTTATATGATCCAGATAACTGAGATAATCCTTAATATCTCCTTTTTGTTAATTGCTTCCAAGACAATATAATTAGTCAGAAATTTATATCCATTTTTAACCCCAATATATATATATATTTTTAATCTCCTGACCCACATAAAACTTCAAGCTACCATCATCTCTTGCCTGGACTATAGCAAAAGTCTTTTGAATGTTTAACACCACTCAAATATTGTCTCACCAAACTTAAATCCTTTATCAACTTTGTTTTCTTATATTTTTTTCTGAAAGGAATTGCTTCTATTGATCCTGCCAACTTACAATACACATACACACTCTTAAATCCTTTTAATAACTTCAGCAGCTTCCTCTTGTGCCTCTTTGTTTAACTTTCTGTTCCAGTTATACTAATTTTTCTTTTGTTTCTCTAAAAGTTCATGTTTCTTTCTGCTCATGTCTTTTAACCATACTGTGCCATCAGACTGACTGTTTTTCTCCTTTTTAAGTATTTATCCTTCACAAATCACCTTATAAGTCATTCTACTTACTATATATTTCATAGCATTCTGTACTTCTTCAAGACTCTTACATGTCTTATCAATTGTGTTTTCTATTTACCCCTCCACCACCCATCTTTACTCTTCTTCCAGAAATGGAATGCAAGGTGCATATGGACAAAGACCCTGTCTATCTCTAGCACTCAGTGCCTACACAGTTCCTGGTACTTAAAAATAATGAATAATTATTGATTTACTGAATAAATTCTAGATAGTCACAGAACATTAGTGTTAACATGATCCTTAAAGGGACTTTAGAGTAATCTCCTTTAACCCTTAATATTCAGCCTGGATTCTACCTTTATGTATGTCCAAAGAGATTAAAGAAATATCCCAATGTCATTAAATCAATTTCTTTTTGATTATATATAGTCCAGAACTCTTAAATAATTTTTTGTCCATATTCTCCACAGAAAAGAGAAATCTGTGCTTTCTTAGAACTTAAAGATTAAAATCAACATTACAAGCAGGTTCTTAAATCCATAATATTCTTAGTGTAAGCAGTGTTGCATACATTTTTAAAAAGTAATATCATTAGGAGAATCAAAAGACTAGGAACAAACTGGGACAAAAATATGTGCAAAACATATAACTAATAAAATACAGTTACCCATAATGTACAAAGAATTTTTAAAACTTAATAAGAAAATTAACAATGCAATTTAAAAATAGCCAAAAGTTCTGAGTAGAGACCCAACCAAAAAAGATATAGACAGATGAAAAATAAGTATTTAAAATGATGCTGAACATCATATATCATCAGAGGATTGCAAATTAAAGCCACAGTGATAGACTACTATTCATCTATTAGAACAGCCAAAATAAAAAACACTGACAATAGCAAGTGCTGACGAGAAGACGGAACAATTGGAAATTTCATTCATTGCTAGTGGGAAGGCAAAATGGTATAACAACATTGAAACACTGTTTAGCAATGTTTTCAATGAAACTAATCATATGTTTACCATAAAATCCAGTAATTGTGTAACTTGATATTTACCCAGATGAGTTGAATACATGTTCACACAAAAACCTTCCCACAAGTGTTTATATCAGGCTTTACTCATTATTGCCAAAATTTGGAAGCTTTAAATCAGTAAATGGATAAACAAACTAGGGCACATATATAAAGTAGAATATTATTCAATGATTAAAAACAAATGGGCAATCAGGACACCAAAAGAAGTGAAGGAAACTTAAATGCATATTGACAAAGCTACATATAGGATTATTCCAACTATACCACATTCTGAAAAAGGCAGAACTAAGGAAATAGTAAAAAGACCAGTGGTTACCAGGGTTTCTCAGGAAGGGGGAGAGGGATGAATGGACCAAGCATATAAGGGATTTTTAAGATGGTAAAATTATTCTGTATGATACTTCTCTGCCTTTGCAGAGCAGACTATCACTGTTGTTAAGACATAGGTCATCAGGAGGCAAAATGGAACCAAACACCAGCATATGGAGAGAGAAATTCTGTCTCAGAGAGACTACATAATACCAGGTCCAACTCAGCTTGACAGATAACAGCAAGGAGAGAAATATATGGTGGTTATATGGGTTTTCATTTGTCAACACCCATAGAATGTAAATTGTACTAAGTGTACTTTAGTAAATTATAAACATTAAGTAATAATAATATAAAAGTATTGCATCATTAGTTGTACAAATGTACCACATTAGATGTTAATATTAGGGAAAACTATGGGAGTGATATTGAGAAAATGTATAGGAACTCTCTGTACTTTTGGCTCAATTATTCTATAAACCTAACACTGTTCTTATAAATAAAGTCTATTAAAAAAATACAGGAAACACTCACATTTAAATAGAGTATGTAACATAGGGAAAAAAAGGAACTCTTTACTACCTAGCACTTAAGCTGTTGTGGTCCAAATGAACTGCATAAATTAGTGGTGTATGAGCTAGAATCTTGAACAATGGATGTAAAAATACCCTGGAGAAAACATTGTTAATAAAATGTCAGTTGAAAATAAAAGTAATAGAATATTTATTCTCTACTGTTCTTGGTGAATAAATTAAAAATAGAACACTGAAAATTTTGTCATTAATTTACTTTCCAGATGACTATTTGGTTTCCTGGTAGCAGTCCTCAACCAATTTTTACTTGCTCACTTCGAATTCTTTCATTAGATAGTGGACAGATGCTTAGCAGCTGTTGCTGTACGTCAGGAAGCAGCTTTATAACTCTGTCTCCCAATGAAATAAATACAAACTCTAGATTATAGAAGTTCCACTTCTCACATCAGTGGTATGTACTGGGAATGCTATAATGGCTACCACCTGATATATGCAGAGGGAAACAAGTACGAGAAATGTTCCATACACCTCATGCCTTTCTGAAAAATGATAGCTTTCCCCCTAGACATATGGAAACAACTGCTTTCCTGAATGTGTAATGTCTCAGGGTGCAGACGAAGCCAGTCGTCTTGACAGATAACAGCAAGGAGAGAAATATATGAACCTTTCTCTTTGGGCCAAGAAGCAATAATGTGTCTTACTAGAGTTACTGCCTCTATTAAAACTAGATACAGGATATTAATTGTAATGCTATAGGAGATAGAAACAAGAGCTGGAGCACAGGTCCAAAACAGCATGGAAACTGTCACTTCCCAGCTCAGCCTTCCCTAATTAAGTCTCAATGGGGTCTCCTGTTCATTTCAGTAATGTACACTTCTCAGGATAAATGATATTTAAACACAGAGAAAAAAATCTCTGCCTCCAAATTGGTCACCAACTCCAATTTTTACAAGATGGCAAAGACTTCCCATTGTTACACACTCACCAATGTCTGCTTGTTTACCAGTGAGTGGTTGTGAGTTAATAGGTTCCCTCTGCCTTTGCAGAGCAGACCATCACTGTTGTTAAGACACAGGTCATCAGAGGGCAAGATGAAACCAAACACCAGCATATGGAGAGAGAAAGTCTGTGTGGGAGGGACTACATAATACCAGATCCAAAATATTAGTTGTTTGCCATTGCTGTAGTTCTGGGGGAAATATCTTTGCCTTGCAACCTTCCAATCAAGTCAAATACCTTTTTTGGGAGGACTCATATGGTATTGAGAAAGAGTCCCATTGTGCTGTCTCCCTGCCTGACTGTGCCTCTTCACAGCTGAGTTTAACTTAATCTATTGTGTTTGCTTTGTACTACTTACTTCCAATGAATCTTCTCCTTCAAGGTCTTCTTCCTCAAATGCAGGCTCAAACACCATACAGTACTCATTTCTTTTTTCATAGACTTTCTCTGACCTTATAAAAAGGAAAACAAGCAAAAAAACTGTGTCTCAAGTTTAAAACCACAAAAACTGATAAAATATATGATGATATACTTATTTTGTACCTCTGTTTTCAAATCCTGAGTTCTTAAAGAAAGATGATATCTTTTTCAATAAAATGTCTATGAACACATAGATGTGTAATTAAAGTGAACTAACTCGATTATAAAGAAAGGCTGCCTAAGTAACTGTGATGGATAACTGGGCCAGATCTGACTTAATCCAGAGGAGAATTGTTAATGGAGAAGGAAAAGCCTCAAACCCTATTCACCTGGTCATTTTCATTCCCCAGAGCCTTGCACATGTCCCTACTGCACTATTAATAAACAAGTGAGCCCTGGGAGGACATCTATTTTACTATGCTATTATTCCATAGGGTGGTATCCTGGGTTAATAAAGCCTCATTAACAATTGCTAGCAGAGTCCCTCAAGCTCTCCAAGATTTTGTTTTACAGTGATGGAAAGAACATCACAATTTCCCCCTATATCCAATTTCAAATGCCCTAAAGTAAAGGATAAAAAGTCATAAAAACACAAGAAAAGTATAATATGCTATCTTTTGCAATGTCAAAAACATAATTATTCTCGGGGTTACTGATAGTTACTGAACAACCAGTGCAGGATTAAAAGTGCTGCCATTTAAAAGGTGATTATTTTCTTCTTAGTCCTTGGAGCACAACATCCTATCCTATGGCTCATGGGGAGAACCCTCTGATTTTTCCCAGGATTTTCTAAATTTTACGCAAATGTAGCAAAGGATTTTTTCTGAAGGCTCCTAACATAAGCACGAAGTGGTTGTTGTCCCTGTTGGGCAGATAAAATATATTACACTCACTTTGTTAAAGATGGCGCTTCCTATGTGGAGGCCCGTTGCCCAGGTGATTATATTAGTTGCCCTTCCTGCTTGGGAATGGGCGTGATTATGTTAATATGTGTTGGGGAGGGCTTTTGTGCCAAAGGTTTTAAAGAGAAGAGGGATTACGTTCAAGGAAGAGAGATCATGTTGTTTGGAAGAAGAATGATTGCGTTCTAGGAGGAGGGCAGAGAGCAGGGAGGAGAGCAGATTAAGACCATGTGGAGGAGAGGAGAAGAAGTCAAGATGATGGAGTGCTGAGAGAGAAGCCAGTTTGGGCAGAGTTTGTGCAGAGAGAAGGAGATGGGGAACAGAGGTAAATAAGTCTGGTAAGCTAGAAACCTTTGATTCTAGGAAACTCAGATAAGTCAGTAGCTTTGTGAGCACTGAATGAGTGGGTTTTGGAGCCCAGTGTGTGTTTTTACTTGCTCACCAGGTGCAAGCTAGGATTAAAGCTGATGGCTCACCAGTTCTTGGCTCCGTTGTTTCATTACCGACTGTCCAAATCAAATGCGACCCTGCATGAGCCAGGCGGCTGTGATGGTGGCCGCGGCTACTGGCTTAACAGTCCCACATTTTGTTGTTGCCATTTTTAAATGCAATATTTGTTAGGGGGAATAAAATGCATATTCACTTAGCACATACTTGAAACATTCATCTCGAGAGATTGATGATTATTAGCACATGTTGTCTCAATAATTAAAAGGTAACTAGGTCATTAAGAACTCATTAATCGCCTGACCTGTGGTGGCACAGTGGTTGGAGTGTCGACCTGGGAACACTGAGGTCGCCAGTTCAAAACCCTGCACTGGTTCGGTCAAGGCACATATGGGAGTTGATGCTTCCAGCTCCTCCCCCCTTTCTCTCTCTCTCTCCTTCTCTCTCTCACTCTGTGTCTCCTCTCTAAAAAATGAATAAAATAAAAAGAAATTAAAAAAAAACAACTCATTAATCTTCTAAACAAATTTTTTATCTCACAGAAATATGTGAGAAGGTAGAACAGGGGCAAGAAATATTCTTTGCTTTTTCACTGAAAATAAAATAAGAGGTACTCTGATAATGGGCTTGGAATATGGACCTCTGTTTCATTTAGTTTATATTTCCACGGCAAAACTTCTTTCTTTAGAGTATGTTCTTTCATCTTATTTAAAACGTGTATCTCACAAATATTCAGAAATAAATATTTCCATTAAATTTGAACAATGATACCCCAACATCTGTGGGGGCCATCGTCCAGGACACCAAGTGAATGCCTAAACTCTAGATAGTACAGAGTCCTATATATACTTAGTTTATTCCTATACATACATACCTATGATGAGGTTTAATTTATAAATTAGGTACAACAAGATATGAGCAAAAATAACTAATAATACAATAGAATGATTATAACAATATACAAAAACAAAGTGTTATATGAATGTGGTCTCTCTGATAACCAATCGGATAACCAAGATGACTTCTAAGTTAAGTAATGAGCAGAGAGCGTCTGCAGTGTAGAGACACTGGCTTTTGAACAAACCAATGTGTTTCAAGTGTGAAACATGTGAGTTAGTTTTGCTCATTTGTATTTTGCCTAATTCGTGCATTGGCTTGGGGCAGTGCCATGTGTGTGTGGTCTATGGAAGGCTGCGGGTGCTTGCCCTCAGGGCGGCAGATTCCTAATTGTGAATGGCCTGCCTCCATGGGGAGGGGCGGTTGTTTGCTGGAGAAGGGGTATTTCCGCCCAGCCTGTTCTGCTTGTGGGGCTGTGAGTCCAGTGAGTCCAGAGGGGGTCGAGGTTTTGGGAGTCCTGAGTGAGAAGGAAGGGGTCTTCCCTGCCTGCTTGCTCATCTGCCATTACAAAACTTTAACAAATGGAAAAGCCCACCATTTTCTGGCTCCACAGTTCATTTCTTTACTGTCTTCCCGAATCCAATGCCAATCTGCATGGCCATGGGGGCGGCCACTGGCCTTATACCAGCCAAAAAGATAACTGATGACTGGGTAAGATAGAGGAGAAACAGAGTGAGATTTCATCACACTACTCAAGAGTTTCATGCAATTTAAAACCTATGAATTGTTTATTTCTGGAATTTTCCATTTAATATGTTCAGACTGCAAGTAACTGAAACCACAGAAAGTGAAATCCCAGATTAAGAGAGACAAAAAGGAAGTTATAATTTTTCTACTTTAATTTCATCTGTACTTTAGTAATAAAAAAATCTGTATTCCTTGTCAACTCCTTCTCATTCTCCAAATGCTCCCCATCCTTGCATGCCTTCATGCCTTTTTGTTTCCTTTGGAATTCCTTTCCTTTCATTTTACTCTCCCCTATCCATTTTATTCCTATCTCCAACTTCTCCACCCAGATTCAGTATCATTATACTGCCTTAGAGTATAAAGTCGTATTTCCTGGAGTGTTGGGCTCAGCATGTCAAAGATTACTTCACATGAAGAACAAAGACTTTCATTTGTAAAATACTTAGTCCTAGTGATCCTCTTTCTTAGCAAGTTCAGAATTTCAACCTCCTGCTGAAGGCTCAAAGCCATTTAAGCCAGTCAGTGAAGTAGAAAGAAAAAGTTGCAATATCTTCCTGTATAATGTTTTTAATGAAATAATGATCTTGGAAGATGTGAACCTGACAACGCAAGAGACAGAGATATTCTGATTAGCCACAGGGCGAGCATAGCCTGGGTCAGCAGCAGGACACCAGCCTCTGTTTCTGGCTTGGGGCAAATTGGTCTAGTGAAAGTGCACTCTGTCTCTTCACCCCATCCGCTGAGTCCAGGCAGCATA
This sequence comes from Rhynchonycteris naso, assembly GCA_037038555.1. Lineage (NCBI taxonomy): Eukaryota > Metazoa > Chordata > Mammalia > Chiroptera > Emballonuridae > Rhynchonycteris > Rhynchonycteris naso. Next base: position 151,198,357 of record CM072997.1, read on the forward strand.
GCCCCGATTAGTACCAGCTGTGAAGGCCAGTGTGCTGATGGAAACAATCTTCAACTCAAAGCTTAACCAACTCCCTAGCCTGCTGCCGCAAAGCACCATTAGGTTATAAAATCTCTGTGCTCCCACCACCTTAATCAAGCCCCAATCAAAGATATACCCAGCAGCATATTACTCATTTCTTTGTTGTCTCTTGCCTAACATCAGTAATGAAACCACAAGTCAAGTCTGACTAGTGTGCTATTTTGATCAAAAAAAAAAAAAAGGGCCTTGTCTTTATACTTCATAGTTCAAATTTAATTTTTGAAGAAGACTATTTTTTCTAACACAGACATGATTTTACAAAGATTATTAAGAAATCAATCCCCGATGGTTTCTTAGTTCATACTTTAGGCACTCGTCTATGAAAAATTTTTAACTTTTACAGAACATCAATAAAAGCCTCTATCTCGTCACCTATATCTCTGAACTTCCACAGAAAGCCATTGAAAAGGCACACAATGACATCATCAAGTCAAGACCATCATTCACAACATGGATCAAACCACCCACAAAACCATACACAGCAGGAGCAGCCACATTTTCAAAACAAGACAAAGATTGTGTCACTATTGTCTTCTGAAGGTAAAAAGTAGTAGTATTAAATATCCATTGAATATACCTCACTCGGAAGAAAACCTGCGGCTTTATAAGGATGGCTAGCTGACTTTAGTGTACATAAAAGTGATTAGACACCATATATATATATATATATATATATATATATATATATATATATCACAATAAATTTATCATAAATGTATCTCTAAATTAACTCCTCCTTCATTACACTCCCCCAAAATGATCACAATTACCCCACAATCAACCAACATGAGACTTAATGTGAAAGAAGGAGATTCAGAATGGAATTACACATTTTCAAATTCTTTTTAATTATTTCATGCATTTAATACTTAACTAAGAACAATAAAAGGTACATAAAACTAGACTATAAGAGTTTTAAAATATTCATGAAAAAATAGTAAAAAATACCTGACAAAAACAATAAAACTTTTATTTTAATATATTTCCATATTGCTTATTGATTGGTGTCCTCACTTGCAATTTTCTTTGCTTTTATCTGAGCATCATCAGCTGTGTGACTTATCCTTAACCATCATTTCACTGTAGAACTAGTATCCCATTCCTTTACTTATGGATGGAATGAACATTACTACATAACCATGTCTGATGTAAAAGAAGGCTTTGAATCTTACCCTTCTCAATTTTACAAATTTGCTTCTGCTTTTCTAATATTTTGGAATACCTATAATCAGGTTATGCTAGAAATTACAACATAACTGCGACAGATCAACTGACTTTTCAAGTATGCCAAGTAGTCTAACTGACAAGTACTCAATTCTATGTCTAAAATTAAAACAAGCAAATGAAAAACCTACTTTCAGGTCATGTTTTTTCTTATCAAGTGTAATTTGGGAAACCCTGTATAAGCATGCGGACAAAGCCTGGCTGACTTATAGCCTTGGGAATTAGATTGATCTCATGGGGTATATTGTGAGAATGTCATAGGAGAAGTTATGTAGAAGGAAGCAGACCTTGCTATAAGAGATTCATTGGCATCTAGAAGCCAGCAGGAGACAGAAGTCTTGAAAAATGGACTGGCAGATGGAGGTCTCAGAGAGTCTGAGGTGAGTTGTCAGTGTCTGGAACAACAGAGTATGGAATCAGGTGAGTCTATGAGGAGAACAAAGAATTGGAAGCACAAAGTTGGAATTAAGAAACATGTGTGGTCTCTTCCCCTTGAATATTTTTCTCTGAAGATGAAGAGTCTGTTGCAGGAACCTAGATAAGGCTCTTAACAGAACTGTAATTACAACATAAATGTGGGGCTTCATTTCACTACAAGTGTGGTCTCTGGCTCTTTGTTTGAGACTCCTGTGACTGAATCTCTTTGCCTTTGGGGCCATAGCTCCACTGGATAGGGTTGGGGGAGGTGTGACTTTGTCCTGTTATTTCATTTATAAAGCAATAAAGATGCATTTAAATGCTTGTTATGTCAAGCTCTGTTCTAGTTCTAAATTTTCTAACACTTAGGCTTTATAATCTAGTATGAAGGCATAAAATATGAATATACTAAATAAATAATTTCAGATGGTGATAAGTGCTGTGAAGAAAATAACAGTAATAGCATAAGACATCCAAGGTGAGGAAGTTGCTTTCTCTAGAATGATTGATGGTCAGCAAAGATGTCTGTGAGGAAGTGAAACTTAAGCCAAGACCCAAGTGATGAGAGAAAGTTATACAAAGGTCTAAGGGAAGTTGTTTCAGACAGGAGAAACAACAAATGCAAAGTCCCTGGCCCTTGGAATGTTTTAGGGACAGAAACAAGACTAAATACCTAGCAAACGATGCATTAAGTGTTAGGAGAAAAGTATTGAGAAGGAGGCATGGCATTAAATTACCTAGAACATTGGAGACCGAGTTAAGAAACAGTCACTATATTTAATTGTCTAGGATCCTAGTGAAAGTTTTAAAGCAGGAAAGTGATGGAAAATGGAAACCAATATAATCTTCAAAATAATTGCACTAAATTCTACAATCATCAACATTCATGTCTGGTGCTTCCCCTTCATTTCTGTTATAATCTTTCTAGATAATCTCTTTCAATCTGACAAGCCCATACAGTCCCTGCAGTCCATCACCCTTTGGTTTGAGTTTTGATTTTTCCATACTACAGAGATATTTCTAAGTGGCCAAAGAACCAGTAGATGAAGAAGGAAACAGCAGCATAAAGTACTAGTTGGCATCTGTTCTCCATTAATAACTTTAGAAATCCAAATTTGTTTGAAGGGAAACAGCAGTGATTCCTGACTTCCAGACAAATGTAACATACCCAGAGATCTTTATCTAATGCTAGAGTTGGGGATAGATAGCTGCCATATATGAATTTTCTATTCAAATAATTAAAATGTAAAAAATTCAGAGAACCCTGCAATTAGAATGCACATGATTTCATATTCCTCATTTTGAAAGGTGTCTCAGAATCTTGTAATAGCACATAGTTATAATTATGAACACCACGGTCACCTAAAGTAAAGATTTGCTGATAACTATGGGGTGGGTGATGGGGAATAAAACTTTTTAATCTGCAAATTTTATATGGAAATAAAATAGATTTTGAAACTCTAAAATTCTTAGATGTTTTAGGTAATAGCAGAAGGGCATTAATTAATCTTTAAAAGTTGTAAACAATAACATAAAAGGAAATATAGCATTGCATATATATTAACAAGATATAAACTTTGTTTAATGGTAGTAATATTTAGCTCCGGTCACCAAAAAACAAAGCCAGATTAGAGCTGAAGGCCAAACAGGCTAAAAGCAGCTTCCCTAAAGCCAGAGTGGAGTAATGGGTTGAACAATAAGTATAAAAAAATTGATGTTTTATTCTTTCTATACAGCAAGTTAATCCTATCAGGAATAAGTATTGATTTTCATTTCACATCTAACTTTCTTAGCTCTGTCAAATTTAATGAGTGTTGATGCAGATATTGATTTCTCTAGCAAAAGGAAATTAACAGGACATTGTCCAATTTTGACCTTTACTTAATGAGGCATGTATACATCAAAAGCCTTTTAGAACATGTTTTTGATCAGCCACAGAGCTTCAAAAGCAGTCTTATGTACAAAAAAAAATTTTGACTTTTAATGATCCCCCAAACTCATAATTAGAGACAGGTCTCAACAAATACAAAGAGGGGACTTCCTTTGCTACAATCTAGGCAATGAGAAATTTTCAGTGGCCTGCAGAATGTGGAAAATGGGATATGTCTACTTATAATTCAAATACCATGTTTTACAAGGCCCTGAGGGGAGTTTATTTAATAGTAATCTGGAATAAAACCTCTAGCTGTGTACCTTTATGTCTAAAAATAAATCCCAGCACATGTTTGTTTAAATCACTGCTCCTGAAAAAAGTATGACTTTAGTTTTGATGTTCTTTTGGGCAAAATTCAGTTGCAAATCATTGAAAAGAAATCATATTCAACACATCTTTGTTGATATGCTTCTTCTGATTGTTCTATTTCTTTTTTTTCTCCAATATGTGTTTTGTTTAAAGGATTTGGGTGCATGGGAATAATCAAATAAATGTCTTGATCCTCTAAACTAATGTCCTCACATCCAAACTAAGCATAAAACATAAAGAGTTGGAATCAAAATTTCTGTTAAAGGTCATATTTGGTTAAAATAAACTTTGAAAAATTTCTATATTTGTACAGATGTTGTAGCACTGTAGTTTTTATCAAATTGGTTAAAAGCAATAGCTATTACAAAGTTTTGAATATAGTTTACTATGAAAAAGTATCTGACAATAATATTTTTTGTAACAAGCTTCTGATAGCCTGAAGTGTAAAGACGATCCATAACTTTTGTTGAATTAATAGATTTTGAAGTTCTTTACAACTGTCTGCTTGACATCTCTCTTTGCTTAAATTATGTATTTTTCAAACTTAACAGGTTCAAGAGTAAATTGAGTTCAGAGGTATTATGAAACTGGCAAAAAAGAAGTAGAGTGTGTTAGATAAACCAGATCCAAGCAAACTTGTCACAAGACATAACAAAGGTACACAGCAAACATCTGATAAGAGGAAGAAGGTCATTATCTATTTTTCAAAAAGTGTTTAAATGAGTTCTTTAAATTACTGAATAACTCTAGTTTTCTTTAAGAAAATAATACTCTGATTTCTCTTCAAATTGTGTAAATATTCCAGCTTTAATAAAATATTTAACAGTATAAAGATATTATAATTTATATGATTTTTCAGATGTATATCACCTGAGATAATGTATACTTGTAAGTTAAACTGTAGAGGTACATATCCTGTTCTTAAATAAATCCAATTGGTCAATGTATATATTATTCTGAATCCCAAGCTACAGAAGAAAGTGGACTAGGGAGCTTTGTATAAATATGTATGATTATACGATAATCCTAATAGTTTCTTTCAAGTATTTGTGCCTAACTCTTAAGCTCAATTCCAAATATGACCTCTTTTTAGATTATTTTTAGTCTCTGATTCATAAAATAAATATAGATACAACTGAAAATAGGATAGAGGAGATATTTCTCATAGATATCTATCCTCACAACAGATAGATGTCTTTTGCAACTTTGTGTAGCAAATAATTTTTTTAAATATTAGGAAAATATTTTTAAACAAGATTTGTAATCAAGACATCAACAAGATTTCAGGGTTATATTTCATCTCTGCTCTTTCCCTTATATCCAATATTTTGGCATGTAAAAGTAGTTGAGATCAATGATTGTTATTAAGAAATTCTAGTCTGTATCTTAAATCATATTTCTTTCAATTAAGTTCTATTATATTTTCTATAAAGTAGATTTAAATATCATTCTTGTGTGGTGAAAAACATAAGCAGTAGAAACAAATTATCAAATAAACTTGGAATGTTTGTTTTTATTTTATTATTATTATTTTTTACAGGGACAGAGAGAGAGTCAGAGAGAGGGATAGACAGGGACAGACAGACAGGAACAGAGAGAGGTGAGAAGCATCGATTATTAGTTTTTTGTTGCTGTCGCAACACCTTAGTTGTTCATTGATTGCTTTCTCACATGTGCCTTGACCACCGGCCTTCAGCAGACCGAGCCACCCCTTGCATGGGTCAGCAGCCTTGGGTCCAAGCTGAGGAGCTTTTTCCTCAAGCCAGATGGGCCCGCGCTCAAGCTGGCGAGCTCAGAGTCTCGCACCTGGGTCTTCGGCATCCCAGTCCAACGCTCTAATACTGCACCACCACTTGGTCAGGCTGTTTGTTTTTAGATGTCTTAAAAAGATTAAGAAGTCATATGGAATGGAAGAACTGTGGTCTTTCCTGAAGCAGGGAATGGACCATATAACTTCTTGAAATTTTTTCAACTTCAGTGAGTCTATAATTTTATTGCACCAGCATTATGTAAAAAACCTTCATGGGTTATAGGATTGGGAATGATTTTTTTTTATAAAAATGATATAGTGCAGCCACATGATGTTCTTTCTAAGGATCTTGGAGAGCTTTCTTGACATTCTCAATGAACTCTTTTTGCATTTCTCAGGAGCATAATAAGGCACATGTTATTATCCACATTGTAAGCACAGCAAAGTTTAGTGCCTAGAGCAGTGGTTCTTAACCTGGGTTCTATCGAACCCTAGGGTTTCGATGAGTCGGCAGTCTCAGGGGTTCAGAGAAGCCTCTGCCGCCGAGGCCAGAATAAAGTAATACCATAATTTGTTGTGAGTTCATGCACTTTGTTTGTTTTGTTCTTTGAGCAAGGTGATGTTCACGCACGGCTCATTTTGTGAACCAGTAAAAAAATATATACCTATGTCTTGAATTTGGAAAAAAAAAATCATATTTTATTTATCACTAAAGAAGAGTTCGGTGAATGCGTATATGAAACAGTGGGTTCGGTACCTCAAAATAGGTTAAGAACCACTGGCCTAGAGATTAAGAAAAAATAATAAATCTATACTTACAATGCTTGAATACTCAACAAAAGGCTCACTGTACTTCTACTAATGCAGAATTTTAGAGAAGGTAGCTACACATAAGTCTTTGAAGGGAAAAGAGAAAAAAACTAACATTTTGGGGGGAGTATTTAGATTTGTGTGCATGTTACTGGTTGATTAATTATATCAAGTACAAGAATCCAACCGTGATTCTGAAGTCAGTTTCAGGGAAAAACACAAATTAAAACCAAAGGACTGTTCAAGTTATATGTAATATGGATTTCATTTATCTCAGCTAGTCATTTTGTCTTATATAAAAAATTGCAATTTTGCTAATCACAACAAATTATATTAAGGGGAAGTGAAAGCATGGAAGAACTAGGAATGACAACTTAAGGCCAAATTCTGGTGAACAAGGTCGATTGTTGCTTCGATGTACCACACATTGTAACTCAAATAATGTATTTCATCCTCACAAAAACATTATGTATATATAGACATTGAGGTTTAGTCAAATAATTGTATGAAAATTATTGGTATTTATTTATAAAGAAGGTTCTTGCTTAGTTTTCTTTCTGTTTCTCAAAACAAACATGACATTTTCAAAGCTTGAGATCACTGGAGGAGGTATGTAGTCATTAAGAAATATGTGTGCGTTAGTGATATTTGACCCTCTTTTTTAAAATCTGAGGTAAAAAATGTTGTAAAAATAGGAGACAATTAGAAAAGTGTACCACATTTTCATTATATGTTGTCAACATTATTTTTTTTTCTTAAAGAATGAAGCAAACATAATTGTGAAGGAAATATATGATAAGCAGCTAGAAATGATCTGACCTCAAATACAGTGTAATAAAAAATATTCTATCCAAAATCAAAAGGGTCTATATTTTATATTTGTGTGGTGGTAAGAGAAGGAAAGAAATACACACAAAGCAACTGAGACAGAAAGATAGATAGGCAGATAGGTAGGTAAATAGGTGATGATAGATGATAGATAGATAGATAGATAGATAGATAGATAGATAGATGATAGATAGATAGATAGATAGATAGATAGATAGATAGATAGATAGATGATAGGTAGACAGACATAGCTATGAGGGAAGAAAGTTCCACTTCAGGTATGGCCCAATAGCTCTTATAAAACCAATTCTAGAAAGAAAAGCTACTATTGAAGTACCCAAAAATGAACAAAATGAGACAAAGAGTAAAAGAGAAGCATTTGAAAGAACAGAATTTTAGTTGGTAAAATTGTGTCCTCCAAAAGATGTTTTCCAGTTTTAATGTGCCAATAGCTGAGAATATGACCTTATTTGGAATTAGGGTCTTTGCAAATGTAATCAAGTTAAGGTGAAGTCATACTGAAATTACTAATTTCCTTAGAAGAAGAAGGAATTTTTGACATAGACACACAGGGAGAATGACGTGATGATGAAGGCGAAGATTGGAGTGATGCTTCTATGAATCTACAAACATCAAGTATTACCAGCAGCCACCAGAAGCTAGGAAAGCATAGAAGTACCTTCCCCAAGAACATTCAAATAGCAAATTCCTGATAAAACCTGGATTTTGGACTTCTAGCCTCCAGAACTGTAAGACAATATGTTTCTTTTTAAAGCTACCATGTTTAAGTTAATTTTTATGACAATACTAAAAAACTAATACAGAAATGAAACTGAGTTTCCTATTTTACAGCTTTTATTCTGAGAGTAGCCCCCAGTATTCAATGTAGGACAGCTATAATCCCCATAGAAAAACCTTAATATTACTGGATTGGTGAATCAGAATAGAGTTTGAGGTGACCACATCCCTTGGAAAGTGAAAGTATAAATTCTAGATTGGAAAGATTTAGAAAATGTAGTCTCAGATTACGTATATACTCTCCACATGTCACTGGATGACTTTTGTGTGACACATGCATGATTCAAATACATGCATTATGCAAATAGCAAGCAGCCCTAGCAAGACTAAGAGAACTAAATGGCTAGGGAAATGAAACTGAATTTTAAGTTTGAATGAGCCAAATTAACAACCTGCGAAACAATCATAGAACAAGGCCCAGAGTTTAAATATGTTATTCACAATGTCTGAGATACAGTCCAAAATAACTTAAGAGAAAAAGAAATAAGAAAACACATGCCTTTATATACAAAGAAGACAATGAAAACAGATCAACTCTATACATGGATTTTTTTGTGTGACAGAGACAGAGAGAAGAACAGATAGAAACAGATAGGCAGGAAGGGAGAGAGAGGAGAAGGATCAATTCTTCATTGTGGCACCTTAGTTATTCATTGATTGCTTTCTAATATCTGCCTTGATTGGAGGGCTACAGCATACTGAGTGACCCCTTACTCAAGCCAGCAACTTTGTGCTCAAGCTGGTGAGCTTTGCTCAAATCAGATGATCCCGCACTCAAGCCTTTGACCTTGGGGTTTCGAACCTGAGTCCTCCACATCCCAGTCTGACACTCTATCCACTGTGCCACTGCATAGATTTTTGAATTAGCAAATAAGCAATTATTATCAGTATGTTCAAAATGATAAAATAATTCTCAAATTGACAGAAATTAAAATCTAATGGAAATTATAGAATTGAGAAATAGAATATTTAACGTAAAAAATTACTGATGTAATTAACAGCATAATAGAAATAACAGGAACAATTCTAGGAATTTAAAGACAATTCAATAGAAATAAACAAAGAAAAAATAGACTAAACATGAGCAGCACCTCAGGAACTTGTGAGATGAATCAAAAGAGGTATAAAATATGTAGCTAAAGTGCCAAAATAGAGGAGAGAAATAATGGAGCAAAAAAATTACTAGAAGGAATTATTACTGAAAGTTTACTGAATTCAATGGTATACATAAAATTACACATTCAACAAACCTCAAGCGGAATTAACGCAAAGAAAATCTCACTTCAGCATGTTATGGTCAAACTGTTGTATTTATTTTCACGTAAATTTTAAAACATCTATGAATTTTTCCAAAAATTGCCTGGATTTTAATTGGGGTTACTTTGAATTTTTAGAGAAAATTGAAAAAAAGTTATTAACAATTTTGAGAACTTAAACACATGAACAAAGTAGGTAATTTCATTTATTTAGATTTTCTTTGATTTTTATTAGCAATATTTTGAAGTTTTCAGTGTATAGGTCTTCCATGTTAAATTTGGTCTTCAAAACTTTGTTTTAATATAATTAAATATCTTCATTTTCTGTTCAATTTCCTTGGTACATGGCTAGAATATTTAATTTTTGAGTGCTGAACTAATATTTTGTCATCTTTCTAAAATCAAATATAACCTCTACAGAGTTTTTGTAGATTATTAAGAATTTTTCTAATAAAAAAAATTGATGTTACAAATAATTTTTTTTTCAAATTAGTGGCTTTTGTGTTTTTTCTTGCTTTATAGGATTAACAAGATGTTCATTATAATGTTGAACACAAAGGGATAAATGAGATATGTTTGCTTTGTTCCTGTTATGAGTGAAGGCATTCTTTCACCATTAATTAAGATGTTACAACTACATTTTTATAGCTATACCTTATTAAGAAGGGGTTTTTCTTTTATTTCTTGTCTACTGGGGGCTATTATTTTTAAATCAGAAATGTATATTAGATATTTTTGTCAAATACTTTTCTGTCTCTACTGATATAAGTATTTCTTTTTTAATCTGAGAATATATTGAATTAAATTGATTTTCACATATTAAACTATTTTTCTGCATAAATTTTATTAGGACATAAAAAGGTATTTTAATATATATCTGATTATGATTTGATAACATAAAGGGTTTTTTAAATCTTTCTATTTGTGAGATATTGGGATGTAGTTTTTGTTTGTTTGTTTTCTCATAATGTATTGTTCACATTTTGTTATCTGTGAAATGATAGCCTCTCAAAAATGAGTTAAAAAGTTTACCATTGCCTTTTATATTCTGGGGAAATTGTGTATAATTATAATTATTTATTTCTTATATATTAAGCTGAATTCAACAGTAAAATTACATAGGCCTGACATTTTTTTTTTTGAAAATGTTTTAAATTACAAATTTAGTTTACCTAATTGAACCACGAGGAAGTTTAGTTAAACATATATAGAACTATTTGGGCTATCTATTTCTTCTTGAGTAAGTTTTTTCAGTATGTGTCTTTCAATAGATTTGTCTTTTTCATCTGAATCATGGGATTTGTCAGCAAAAGATTGTTTATAATATTCCAATATCACTCTTTAAATATTTGTATGTTCTTTAATTATTGCTTTCAATCACATTATTGCTTATTTTTGTCTTCTCACTCTTTTTTTCATTAGTCTGGCTAAAGGTTTTTAGTTATATTGATATTTTCCCAGATTCAACTTTGCTTGCTTTGCTTTTTCTCTATTGTTTTTCTTACTTAATTTCATTGATTTATTTGCTTTTTTTAATTGTTGCCTTCCTTCTGCTTTAGATTTAATTCTTTAGATTTAATTTGTAAATTTTAAAAGTATTACCTTAAATAATTATTTTTGAGAGATTTTCTTTTTTTCTTTGTAAGCATTTAATCTTATAAAGTTCCCTCTAATCACTGCTTAGTTACAGTTTATTAAAAGTATTTTTCTGTTTTCTTTTATAATGTGTGTGTGTGCATGTATGTGATTACAAGCCTGCATGTGTCCCATGGATTGTTTTAACATCTTTACACCTTATAGTTTTATCTTTTTAGTTTTATTTCTCTGGGGTCAGAAAATATATTTTGTATAATTAAGTGAAATAAGCCAGGCAGAGAAAGAAAAATATCATATGACCTGACTCATTTAAGGAATCCAATGAACAATGTGAACTGAGGAACAGAATAGAGGCAGAGGTGGGATCAAAGAGACAGAATAAAAGGGGATGAGAGGATGTGATCAGAAAGGAAAGATTGGTGAAATTATATATAGATAACACAGCATTATAGAGAGCAGAAAATCAAATCCTAAAGGGAAGTAGGGAGGGTGTTAGGGGGAGGAAGGCAAGGGGAGTGTTGAGGGGAACATGGGGGTGAGGGGATGTATTCAGTGGGACACTTGAATCTATGTCAACACAATAAATTAAAATCAATAAAAAAAGTTGGTAAATATTTCAAAAGTGACTTTGTTTTATCGGACAAAGTATTTTATAAATGTTAAAAAATCAAATTTGTTAATAATGTTTTGAAGTTTATATTCTAGCTAATTTTTGCCTACTTTTTGTAACAAAGAGATAGGTTCATTGATATATTTATTTGTGCAATTTTGTATTTTTATATTACTTCTGTTAGATTTTGATCTGTAAATTTTAGGACACTTTTATTAGAGGCATGTACATTTTGAATTATTATAACTTTTTGATATTGACCTCCTTGTCATTATGTAATGTCCCTTATTTACCTTGGTGATTTTCCTTCTTATTTCATCCACTTTTTTAATATTAATATGGGTATTACAGTTTTCTTTTGTTAACTAATTACATGAAGTTCTAAACAAAATCTCTAGAGATATCATAAACTCATCTTTGAAATCAGTAAATATCACCTTATAGGGGTCCCTCATCTATCGCGGAGGTTAGGTTCCAGAACCCCACACAATGTGCAAAGATCAGCGAAATAGCAACCTTATGTTTATTTTATTATTTATATATATTTTAAGGATTTATAAACCCTCTTCACACTCTTATAAACCTTACCCATACTATTAACCTTTCCTATACTTATTTTGTTTAATTTACCTCAAAAATAATTTAAAAAATAAAGATATAAAAATACCTATATACCACAATATAGTGGTATATAGTAAAAAATCCTTCAATATAGTAAAAAGTCCCACGATACAAAATTAGATATATGCAATTTAAAAATCTGTGATACAGTGAGACCTTGAAAAGTGAACCGCGATATGGCAAGGGGCAAATGTATATAGCAAAGACTTTTCAAATGTAGTTGAGAATCTTGAGACTAATGTTTATTCTTATGAGTGAGAGGGAGAGGGAGATTTAACACAGACAGAAGAGGTGAAGAGGAGAAAACCGAAAAGTAGGTATTAGAGTGATGCAGCCACAAATCAATGAATGTCAAATGATCAGAAGTGGAAAGAGGAAAGGAACAGATTCTCCTCTAGATTCTCTGGAGGGACTGTGCACATATTGATTTGGTTTAATAATACTGATATTAGACTTCTTGTCTTCAGAATTATGAAAGAATAAATTTCTATTTTTTAAAGCCATTTAGTTGGTAATTTGGTAGTTTTTTGTAATTAGCAACCATGGGAGATAGCTACATGGTATATCTTATATTTTTAAATTTTAATTGAAACCTATTTATGTATTTCCCAACCTCTTTATCTACTCCTTTTGCAACTTCAATTTCAAGTCTCTAAGTTTATTCATTCTCTTAAAATCTACCTTAAAGCTCTGCCATATTTTATTCTTATTGCTTTTCTTTGTATTGCAGTTGTTATAATTCCTATTTAACAGTCTTTAGGTTTACTGATTTGTTTTACTGTGATGTGCCAGTCTACTGTTAAGCTAACTGATGAAATTATTTATCTCTGATATTGTGTTTTCTACCATTTCCACTTGACACTTTCGTGTGGTTGCAATCTCTCTGCTGAATTTCCCCATCTGTTCAATTATGCTAGATATCTTTTCTACAATATTATTTAACATGTTACTTACTGTGATTTCTAAATCCCTGTTTCAACAACTGGATTATTTCTGAATATGGTTCTATTGATATTATTTTTTTTTTTGCCTATTGACAATGAGCTGGGTTTTTCTCTTGCCTTCTATTTTTGTTGTGTTTTTCAGAAGCTTTTACTGGATGGTAGGTATGGTGTGCAAAACAGTAGTAGAGAATGAGGAAAATGGAATTCATTCTTGTAAATGGGCATGCCTTTTCTTCTGTTAGCCATTTGTGTTTTTGGTTCAATCATTCTATTTTGTAGTTAGACTGTGTTTGGTTTTATCATTGCTCTAGGTACTATCAGACTACCACAAATTTCAAATTCTTCCTATGGTAGACTGCTGTTACTTTTGCTTACTGTGAGACCTGAAGTACTAAAAAATTGTATTTGTATTTTTGCTTCATCCCTAAATTTCAGAAATATTTTTCACTACATTCTTGCCTTTTCTCAGGGTGTATTTCTGCTGATTAATATTTGATACAGTGATTGTGGTAAGTGTAGGATATTTGTCAGCCTTGTTGTTTCTTTGATACTGGCAAACAATCTCTACCTTCTATTCAAAGGTATGTCCTAGAGAGTGGGCACACCATTCATCCTATGTCAGTCAAACCTACCCTTTATTGGTGGGAATCTTTGATGATAGTGATTTTCTTGACCTTCTCCTAAGAACAGAGTTTCACCTTGTACCAGAGCAGAAACCTGGTTATCAGCTGTTTTTCTGGCCTTTCACGGTAGCAGATGTTTTGAATCTTGACAGTGCACTCCAAAAGTTTATATCATACATTTCTACCCATTACAGCATATTTATGCCTAAATCAAGATAGGTACTGAGAAGGTGAGAGGGTATTTTTCTCTTCCTCCAACAGCCAATTGCACCACCACCCCCCGCCCTTGTCCACTTCTTTGTTATTTCCATGTCCAAGTGGAGTCTATGGATGGGTATTAGCAGCTGATAATCATCTTGTAATTATGTAAGGCTTGGAGCATAGGCAAGTTTCTCTAGATGGAACTTTCTCATCCTTAAAGTTAGACAGACAAGCTCACCTACACTACAAAGGATATTTCTCTCAGGTCTCCTGACTTTTTCCTAACCTTTTACATGAACACCCAGTGGAAGCCAATGGGTCATCGCTGACTACTGGGGACAGACTCTCATTTTGAGTAATGCTTCTGGAGATTTTAAATTAACATTGTAATTCCTACTCAGCCTTTAAAAATTAATACTTTATTTATAGTTTCCTTGCCCATTTTTATGGCAGCTGCCTTATCTTCTCATGCTTGCCAAAGGTAAAATATTAATGTGACCCATCTGTCTTTAAAGGACTTAGTTTACAGCCTGACCAGGCAGTGACGCAGTAGATAGAGCGTCGGACTGGGATGCGGAGGACCCCAGTTTGAGACCCTGAGCTTGCCAGCTTGAGCGCAGGCCCATCTGGCTTGAGCAAAGGCTTGCCAGCTTGGACCCAAGGTGGCTGGCTCCAGCAAGGGGTTGCTTTGGTCCGCTGAAGGCCCACGGTCAAGGCACACATGAGAAAGCAATCAATGAACAACTAAGGTGTCACAATGGCAACGAAAAACTAATGATTGATGCTTCTCACCTTTCTCCATTCCTGTCTGTCTGTCCCTATCTGTCCCTCTCTCTGACTCTCTCTCTGTCCCTGTTAAAAATAAATAAATAAATAAATAGATAGATAGATAAATAAATAAATAAATAAAACTTAGTTTACTTAGTTGCCTTGTGATTTGAACTCTGTGGATGTTTAAGGTAAGATTTTTTTTATCATTAAGATAGGAGTGATAATCCCTTATGGCTCTCTACATATTTAGTATAAATGGACAACTAGATTTTTTAAATATACATTTAACCATGTATACTTGTTTTTTCATCAAAAGTAATCCATATCTGTATCAGTAATAATGGATTATAGTCTTCAAATTTTACTACATTTTCATAACTGCATGTCATTTTTAGGAGGGCAAAAGATATTCTCAAATTTATTTTTACACTGGGATCCAATCTCATCTGGACTCTTTTGATTTATTGTGACAGAGAAAGTTGAACTGAATGTGAATAACGAATAACAAAGCAAACATAATTTTCATCACTAGAGAATGGATTCAGTTCTTTTTTTCATAAGTCCTGTTCAAGTTTTTTTTAACTATTATCTAGAGGGGAGGATTCTAACTTCATATGATCCTTTTTTATCCAAATATTTTCTCACTGTTAAAAGTAATTCATAGCTTGCTTTTCTCAATATGTTTAACGTTTATCTTCTATTTTAATCATTATAAACTCTTTACAATAGGTCTAGAAGATATTCTCTCCCTTTTTATAAACACAGAGATTATACAAGTAACTGGCACAAATGGGAAGAATATGCTGTCCTTGAACAACACAGGCTTAATTATTTACCATAGTATTTTTACAGTTTGATGTTAAATTTGGGAAACTCAAAAGAATGCTATCTAGATTTTAAAAAATGTACTTACATATGTGTTTTGAAAAAACAAAATGTTTAATAGAATTTATACCCCAATGAGCGTGGATCTATAAAACAATGTCCCAGATATTATCCTTCAATCTCATGCACTCCACTGTGAAATGTAATCTTCCATTCTAACCTTACGCATTTTTATCACAGGTATTTGGATATGAGACAAGAGATTAAATTTAAAAGTGGGCACTCCCATCACTAATATTTTTAATCAAAACTTAATCAGACAATTTATGTGGATCAAGCAGGCCCTGAAAGTCCACCAACTCTTAAATATCTTAGTATTTTATTTTAAATCTGCCATGTTATTTATATATTTGTAACCTCCTAAACCCAAATATTCCTGAATTAAACCACAGGAGATCAAGGTATGTAGTATTCTGCCAAAGGCATTTTAAGTTGTTTCTGTTTTTCCGTAGAGTTTACAATTTTTAAAATAATAACTGCACTCCTTTTATTTCTTTACCTATAAACAAGAATCTTACAGCAACGAACTTGAATGTGAGACTTTATGTTCCAGCAGTGACTGAGTGTGGTTGCACTAAAAACATTGCCTGTGCTGTTATGGTGATTGTGTATCGAGTTCCTGGCAGGGTAATCTTGGCATTAGAAAAAAAGAATTCCATCTATAGAGTATTTTTTTCCAGGAATTATCAGTGCCAGGCATGGTTTTAAGTTACATTTTAACAGTAAGGTGGGGAGACATTGCCCCAGATGGTGGATGTAAAAAGTGCCATAAATTTTAATGAAGCAAATAAGTTCCTAATAATCCCACTGGCTAACATTGCTGTTTGGGACAACCTTAAAAAAGGAAAATTAAAAAGGCACATTCAGCTCTTAAACAAGTACCTAAGAAGCCTAAATATGATTTACTAATTCAGCTATTCACACTCTGATTGCACAGGCCTTGGGCATCTGCTTATGCACAGCTGTTTTATGTAAAATAAATAAATAAATAAATTTATTGACTACCAGATGTCCCATTCTGTAATGTGTGCTGGTAGATTTCAGGTCACCCAAAGTTCAGGAAGATTTCTTAAATAAACATATGTTTTTGGTAACAACCTTACTTTGGAAACTGTACATATAGAAGTTTATTTTTCTTCAATCAGAGCTCGAAGATAACTTCATGTTTTCTTTAAGTTGTGAGGTCTCAAATAGTGTGTATCTTTTTTGTGAAGCAAAGTCTAACAGGCTACTAGTCAAGAATTCTGGAAAAGGACACATGGGACTTTATTACTTTTCATTAAAACCTTGGCAGAAGATTTCTGAGGCTAGGCATCATTAAGTTTTAACCATCCCAAACAATTAACTTTAACATGGTAACTGAGTAATATTTTCTAGTTGAGGTAACTGATGTCCAGGGAGGTTATGTGACTCACTAACAATAGTCAAAGCATAGAACAGAACCAACAATCAAATACAAGCCTCTTAGACCAGACAATTTAACAATGTACATATGTAGTATATGAATCTAATAATGTACTAATACAAGAATGCATTATTATATGCTCACAAAAATAGAAAACAAACTATATGATCTTTAAAAATAGAAAAAACAAAGGATGTGGTAAAAATGAGATGAATGATATTTTTAATGTTTTGGTAAATGTGATATCTACAGTGTCCTTAGTTAAAATCTCAGCAGAATATATAGATAAAGCAAGTCTCATTATTAACCATGGTAGATCAACATCTCTATTTCAAATAATTTTTTTATAATAGTAATTCTACAGTACCAATTTTTCATCGAGTTTTATTATACATTGCTTTTGCCTCCTGAAGCAGTTGAGAAAGAGCTCAAATAAAGTAGACAAAGGTCAGCACCACCATATTTTATTGTGCATTGTAATTACATAATTTGTATTATTTTTGAAAAAACCCTCAGGGTTTTTTTGAAGTCACTTGCCCATTTCATAAGGATTTAGTTTAGTTAAAACATAATAATATTTAAAATTCTTGTTAACTAGGAATATGCATATTGCAATATATCTCATAATTTTTAAAGCCAACACCTGTGTGTAAACACTATAGGTGGTCACTCTGTTGGTTGCACACTTCCTCATGATACTTCACTTGCCCTATAATTAGTGGGGTAATCAGTAGATAGATGGTTCTAGAACACATCAACTCATATATTGTGTACATATCCATATTGCACATTATTCTTTTTTTATTTTTAGATAGAGATAAATGTGAATAGAGATTCTATTTTTTTCTCATACTCTACTTCAAAGATTATCATCTTGGGATATAAACTATATCAAGGCAGAGTTGGCTCCATTAAGCCATCCACAGTCCTTACTATAATGCCTCATATCTAGTGCTTTGCTTCTTCCAATAAAACAGTTTTGTTTTTCAACATATTGCTCTCACATGATAATTCAAACATTCATGTGATGTAGAATTACATATACCTGAACTACTTGCTCCAGGTTAGAAACCACATGCACTCAGGAAAACATGACTTAATATTATGGAAGATTTAGGTAGAGTTTGGTCATTATGTAATTTGAGTAGGTTTATGTAGACTTTGAGATTTTAGCCAAATCTGATGGAGGGAAAAACTCAAATGCGAAAATGCATATATTCATGTGGTTTTTCAATCTAAGCTTCAACTCAAATTATTACGTGACAATTATTGCTTACATAAAAGAATACCTCAAATGCATGTCTGTTTTTTAAAGATTTCTTTTTTAGTTCATATGATTTTTCACTTTGACTGTAAACTTGTTTATATGTTATATATTTACATATTACATTGGGGAACAATTTTTTTTTCATTTCTAGCTGCATGAGGTTTTTGAACTTTTTCTATATACTTCTGCATTGATGATTCGAAATCTGAAATCCATTTTTTGATGCATGCTCTAGTTTTTATGCAATTTTAATTTCTTTTTGTTACAGTTAATGGCATGCATTGATTTTTAAATTGGAGTTAAAGGGCATTGACTCTTGGATTGAACATAACCACAAAGCAATTAATGTTTTACAATCATCACTTCTACATAATTGTAGTTGGTTTTAAATGTAAAAAATTATTATCTGATAAAAACACCCTCTTATTTTGTTTTAAGATTGAAACATGTCTTCTTCAAGTAGGTGTAAATGTAAGAATAGTCCTGACACCTTCTGTTATATATGTGGCTGTTATACACTTCAACATCAAAGGCACAATACTTTATCATTTGTGACATGTGCATATATTGCCTATTTTCAAATTCCCCTTGGCGATCAAGACAAGCATTGGGCTCCTCATATTGTGTGTCATATTTGTAAGGAAATGCTTTGTGACTGGACAAAAGGAAAATGCAAAGGAATGCCTTTTAGTATTCCCATGGTTTGGCGTGAACCTAAGGACCACAGCAGTGACTGTTATTTGTGTCTGATCCATACAAAGGGCACTGGCAGGAAAAAATAGTATATGATTCCATATTCTAATATCCCTTCAGTAACACAACCTATCCCACACTCTATGACACTCCCATTTCAAGTTTTCAATGGTTTTATTTCTTCTAAGGATGAAGAAAGTGATCATGGTGATCAAGTGTATTTTGATAAGATGCATGAGGAAATGGTTGTGGAATCTTAAGGGTCTTCTTCTGATGCCAAGCAGTCATTAACCCCTCAGCAGTTTTGCTAATCTGAATTGGATGACTTAGTAAGAGATTTGGGCCTATCAAACAAACAGCTGAGTTATTAGCCTCCAAGCTTCAAGAAAAGAATGTACTTCACCGGTCAGCTAAAGTATCCCATTTCAGGAAGTGTGATCAAATTTTTGTGGACTTTTTTTCCAAAGACAAAAACTTTGTTTACTGTCATGATATCAGTAGTCTTCTCAGCCAGCTGGGTGCTACCACTTACAGTCTAACAGAATGGCGGCTATTTCTTGACAGCTCTAAATGAGTCTGAAATGTGTTCTCCCACACAATGGTAATGTTTATGCAGTGGTTCCAATTGGTTATTCATCTGTGAGAATATTATAATGACATAAAAATTGTCCTTGACTTTCTGAAGTATGAGGAGCATAACTGTATCATTTCTGTAGATCTTAAAATGGTAAATTTCTTGCTAGGACAACAGAGAGAATTCATGAAGTATCCTTGCTTTCTATTTTTATGGGACAGCTGAGCTTGGGAGAAACACTGGACACAGAAGGAGTGGCCGAAACATGAAGCTCTGGAAGTAGGGATGCAAAATATTGTGAATAAGCCCGTAGTTAATCGAGACAGGATCATTTTTTCCCCACTTCACATCCAACTTGGCTTAATGAAGCAGTTTGTTCAGACTTGGAATAGAGAAAATGAATGCTTTTAACATATTATTTCTGCTTTGTCTGCCTTGTCTTTCAAGAAGATAAAAGCAGGTGTATTCAATGGACCTCAAATTCAAATCCTTATACGTGATGAAGAATTTGTCAGGAAGATGAAAAAAGAGGAGAAAGCAGCATGGCAGAGTTTTGTGGCAGTTACAAAGAACTTCCTTGGCTACAAAAAAGCAGAAAACTATGAACTTCTGGTTCAAAGTATGCTGTTGGCTTTCCACGACTTTGGATGTAACATGATCATTGAGGTTCACTTCCTGAACAGTCACCTTGATAATTTTCCTGAAAATCTTGAAGCTGTTAGTGATGAGCAGACTACTACTGGAGCATCAAATAAGATTATCCTCAACAAGTACACTAACGTAAGAATTACAAACGCAAATTTATGCCTGAATAGAATTTAAATAAGTTTTGTGCAAATTTTATCATTAAAATAAGTGTTTTAATATGTTCTATTTCAAAATTGTAGACAAAATCTGATGCAATCATATCTTTTAGTGTATTAAGTTTGTTTACTGCATTATATGAATTATTATATTTTCACAAAAATGATGCCCAAGAAGACATTCTGCTTTATTATGTTAAACTAAATGTTGAAAATATTACAATAAGATGAAAACCTAAAGTCTTGAATTGCAAAAAGAACTGTAGCTTAGAAAAACTATTGTCAGAGTTGAGATCAGCACACTTGAATTAGGTAAGAATAAGTATTTCTGCAGATGCAACAAACATTTTGTTCCCCAGTGTTATATATTTAGGTTCTTCTTCCTTTGCCTTTGATCCTAAAACAAACAAACAAAATATGTCATTACAATCATGAAAGAAGGTTAGCCAACTGATGTTCTGTTCTACTCGCATCTACCTACATATTTGGAAGCTGGAGAAAGCCTGCTTCTACCAGTTACCTGAGATACTTTTTTATTTTATTTTATTTTTTTACAGAGACAGAGAGAGAGAGAGAGAGATAGGGACAGACAGACAGGAATAGAGAGAGATGAGAAGCATCTATCATCAGTTTTTTGTTGTGACACCATAGATGTTCATTGATTGCTTTCTCATATGTGCCTTGACCATGGGCCTTCAGCAGACCAGTTAACCCCCTGCTGGAGCCAGCGACCTTGGGTCCAAGCTGACAAGCTTTTGCTCAAGCCAGATGGGCCCGCACTCAAGCTGGCAAGCTCGGGGATTCGAACCTGGGTCTTCCGCATCCCAGTCTGACGCTCTATCCCCTGCACCACCGTCTGGTCAGGCGAGACTTCTAATATAAGTGGGAACCATGACCCATGGAACTTAAAGTGCCCTTCTGCAGATTTTCATTACATTAACCCTCAGGATGAAAAAGGAAAAGAAATATCTGTTTTTTGGTAATAATTTTGCATATTGAGATATTATTTTAAATTAGTATAGTCTTTTTCATTCCCCAAATAGTGTCTCTAAACTTTTTCTCTTCAAATCTTTGATTTAACTTTTACCAAAGCACATTTGTCCCAGAACCCTTTCATTTCAGAGCTGTTTAAAGATAAAAACCATTTGCTTTTCTATAGTATCCTGATAAAAATTCAAAACAAAGCAGTTTAATGAAAGGTTTTATTTCAAAAATACTAGATATTTCAGGGGATGATAGCCTAAGTTGTCTGCTATTTTATAATGTAAAAGTCATTTTAACATAATTATAATAAAATTAATTTTAAGTGTGGGTGATAAGAAGGGTTAGAAGACATATGTTTTCTATTTTGAGATATAAGCTTTTAAGTTAAAGTTTCAATAATGAGTAATCTAGTCCATCATTCACTTGTATTTCCCATGGTCAAGTAGTGAGGAAGACAGTGCTTTTCAAATAAAATTGCATTGAAAATCTAAACATCCATATCTAAGTAGAAATAATATTAGAAGTTTCAGGAATAAAAGGTTTTAAACATGGTAGATATTCCTTGAATTTGGAGCCAGGTGAAAATGACCCCCACAGAATTAGAGGGTACACACTCAGAGTCTTATTCATGGGGTTTCTCACACCTTCCCCTTGGACATGTTTAATTAGCCAGAGCCTGTTGTGTTTATTTGGTAGAGTTGGATACAAATGGGAAAAAAAGCCTTTTCATCTCTTTTATCAGTAGTCTCCCAAAGCCAAAGCAGGTGTCTGTGGGATTAAACATAATTGCAAAGGGAGAGGGACAGAGAAGAAGGGAGCTAGATAATAACTCCCAGCAGAGCAGGAATTTGAGAACGGGAGCAGGTGCTGCAAAAGTCCCCATGTATTCAACTAATTTAAGCCGTGATGTTGTGTGAAGGCCCACATATTCATCCTTTCAACAGGGAGGCCACTGGTAGTCTGTGAGTACAAAGATGGCCCCGTCGGAGTGATGCCAGGATGACCGGCTTCGCACCATGGCTACCAGGGTAACCAGACCCTGCTTCTCACTGCCGCCTTTGTTGAGTGGCAGCCACAGGAAACAAAGTGCCACTTCTTACCATTGTACAGGCACATGAATAATCATCCTCCCTTTGGCTTATCATCATGAATTAGCAATTACTCTATTATTAGATGGGAGAGCAGCAGCAGGTGACAAAGCACCGCAACTTCGAGTTTATATTTCTGAACCCCTTAGTTTAGTTTTTTCAGTTTTGGATTAGCTTCTTCAGCTAGTGTATTCCTATTGTGCAGGAAATTCTATGATCCCATAGAAAAGCGGTTTCTTTCTCAATTTGGAGGGTCTGACCCACGGTTCGACTGAAGGGGGGAAGGAAAGAAAGCACTAAAGAAATATGGACAAAAAGGTCCTTCTTCAACTCAGAGAACACCTGGACCACACAAAGGATACACAAACCTGAGAGCTCTCACACACTCACTGTGCCAAGGCAGCATCCCATCACTGGCTGACTCTTCTAAGCCATGACAACTCTGTCTGGAGTCTTCATATAAGAGCCATTATTCACTGAAACTTTTATAATGCCAGTTCTTATTTAGTTGAACCCACAGTCCTCTAGCATTTAAAGAATGAGAGGAGAACTGGGAGATTTCAATTCTTTTGACTGGGTTTTTAAACTCAGTGAATGGGAAGGATTTTAATAGTAACTGATAATAAATTATTTCAATGAGTCTTTAAAAAGAACATTTTTTGTTGTTTTTTTTTTTCTTTTTTTTGTAGAATTCAAAAAAAGGAGAAAACCCTATTTTTAAATCTGGGTTACTTTTTCTTTCAGACCTTGGAGAAAAACGACAGCATTTCAAATTATAATAATAAAGCAAAAAGAATAAAGTTATTTTTCCAAAATATCATGGGTGATCATTTCTTACACAATGGTTTATATCAGCATGTAACAGGAGGAGTATTTTACTTATACAAGCAAAATCTTTGTTTTGGTATTTTTTGTCTTGTTAGCTAAGAAAAGTGAAATAAAATGATTGCTATTTTCAATGTAAACAACTACAAAATTAGTGTATTAATTATCTAATTATATGTCATATAAACACCCAGATACAGTCTTCCTCTTTATATATATACAATCAAGTGTATTGGTAAGTACTTGGAAACACAGAACCTGGCTTCCCAAATTTCAACGCAATGATGTTAGGACTTACAATTTGATTAATGTGTGTGTGTGTGTATGTATATATATATATATATTTAAAACACCAGGAGGGAGTATCAATCTGGGTCCATTATTAGCACTTTGGTACTTTGGTATTTAAGAGCCAATTTGTGAGGGTACTGAATATAAGCAGATAGTTGACACAGCCAGTTCTGAGACTAGAGTAAATTAAGGGTATCTCTGCACTTGTGAAACAACAATCTGAATGGAGAAAAAAATCACTCTGAGGAAACTGTTAGAATGAACTGATTCTATTCAGGGATACTAATTTTGTACCAGTGGAAAGAGATGGGGACAGAAATGAGATCATCAAAAAGGAACTTGTCTTCCAAATTAGCCCCAGGGGGATTTTGAATCAAGACTGAGATGGATACTGTGCAATATAATTAAGATTAGTACAATGACAGAGCTCATCAACCACTTGGAGTTCTATAGAAATGGGGTGAAAAATATCTGTTTCTGGCCTGATGAAACATTGCAATAACTATGGAGAGAGGGCCCTTCTAATCTCTTAGCAAGCATATTTCTGGCGACCTGTCCAGGCACCTGTGAAAAGCTGATAGCAGTGATAAAGAGAGGAGTGACGTCATACAGCAGTGTGACCGTGACTGGAGAAACAGACATGACAGCGAAAAGTCAGTCAATGCAAAGCCTGTAAAGGCTTCACGGAAAACTCAGGAAAGAGACAGAAAAGAAAATAGCAGAAACCCTACACAAGGGGCCTAGCCACAGTGGAATTATATCAATAAGGCTAGGCTAAAAGTTGCAGTCATTAACCTAGAAGTGTTTCAAAACAGGACAATTTTTGTTATTAATTTTACCCTAGCTGTACTTATAAGTTGGTCAGCCATGAGAAACTCGAGTTGCCTGTAATTGCAGTTTATAGGATCTGTCTATTTTAATGGAAAGTATCATACACACTCTTAATAGGAAAATGAATGAGCCCTGTCTTTTTCAAATAGAAATAATTTTATATGCTTAATATTTAAATATCATGGACCATGATCATTTCATTTAGAATCTGTGTAAAGCAGGGATGCTCAATACGTCAATCGCGATCTACTGGTTGATCGTGAAGGAAGTGTGGGTAGATTGCATGACATTAAAAAGACATTTGTCTTTTGATTGGCATACAGGGTAGCCAATCTGACGTCTGAACTTTTGACACCCTACACATGCGCCTTAAACCGCGCTAACTTGTTCAGTTACATTGCTGCGTAGTTAGCCTTCTATTTATTTAAACTAAATACAACAAAGGGTATAAAAATGAGTGCCATAGCTGGTCCAAATAAGAAGCCTAAAACCTACCACTTTCATACAGAATGGGAGGGGATTTTTTTCAATATGTCGTATTCTAAGTGCATTTGCCTCATCTGTCTGTGTGCCGTTGCTATTCCAAAGAAGGGAAATGTGGAGCGGCTTTTTTGGACTGTTCATAAAAACTATGACATTGACTTTCCTCCGAAAAGAGAGCTGAGAAGGAGAAAGGTGAAAGAAGAACACACAATATTAAATAGTAATAATAGTAACTTAAATAATGATAATATAGAAGAAATAAATTTATGTCTTGCATTTTTATTGTAGGTAGATCATTTTCACTTGGTCATCTTATAAGTAGCTCGCAAGCTGAAAAAGTGTGGGCACCCCTGGTGTAAAGCATGTATCTCAGCCTTGGGAGAAGAGTAAAGAATCTTCAGAAAGCATCCTGGGAAAGGAGATGGCATTGGTTAACTTACTTCAAACCAATCAGTGAGTAGAATGGACATCTGGGAATGTATCTCAGATTGGAAACAGCTGGCAGGCAGCTGAAGAGAAGTTGGGACTTGGAAACAAGAGGGATACGAAATTTTAAGGTATCTACCAACCCTCAATTCACCCACTTAAATTAGAAACGTGAATTTCACACTAATTGCTGGATCCTGGCTGTGTGGTTATATGCACAGGCCTGAATATGGAAAGAAATGACAGGGAACAGGAAAAACTTACCAGGTGTCAATACTTGTGGCACACAACTCATGACACATCCTGTAACAACTGTGTTCATTTGAAGCACCTTAGTGTTGGGGGAGCTGGTTACAAATGTCAGCGTCTATGAAGCAAGATGGAGCTTGCAGGGAAAGCAGGGAGGAAAACCTACTCAGTTACTAAATGGGATCATGGAGTTGTCTCTGTAAAGTTTTTGCCACTGAGTAGTTCTCCTGTGTGGATCTGCAGCCACATATTCGTGTAGGGCCTGGGGTAGTTATTACCCACCAGAACCGGGGGCAGGAGGATGATCTAGATGTGAAGCAGAGGACCCTGCAAACACCTGAGATCTCCTGGCTATGCCAGTCTGCTCATCACTGTTTCTCAATGAAGCAATCTCACTAGAATAACAGTGCTTTCAAGTCTTGTGTAGCATTCTCCTTTCACTTCTAATTTAGAACCATACAGGGAAAGGGAATCTGAAAAATGTAGTTCACAAGCAAATTTTGTTAACATACCACAATTTGGAAGAGTCTATTCCCTGTCAGCCTGACACCTCTTTTAATTACATTTAACTCACACATAAAGAGAACAGCAAAAATTATCTAACATGGTAAGTCATTCCTACTACAACCAATACATACTTTCTATCCAAAAAAGGATAACGTCAGTGTATTCATCTTTGCATGATATTAATTTCTCTTTTAGCTGAGTCATGCAATAGTTGTAAAGTAAATAATGAGATATACTATATTAATTGCTGAGATACTTTAAATTAGATAGTTATCATTTCTGCAGTTGATCATGTAACATATTTGGTATATATAATGTTCTTGCAATACCCATTCTTTATTCCCTTTGCCCTGAGAAAATAACTTAGCTGCTCGTGCTTTCTTTGCTGTGTGGAATGATCATTGGCTGCAGTATCTGGTCTTTCCAAGATTGCCTGCATTAGTTTGTAGTTTAAAATTAACTCATCACAAAACATGGCAGTTATAAGAGGTGTGCCAGACATATTTCTCTGTCACAAACATATTCCTCCCTATTTCTATTATGTAGTAGCAATGAATTCCTCATAATAAGATCAATTGTCCTTGCCTCATGCCTCGTATTTTAGTGGTATGAGAAGCCCAGAATATCCAGGTGGTAGATTTAACTTCCAGTTTAATGGAAACAGCATGTGCCCTCTGGTGAAAGCGTTTCTTCTGGGAAAACAAGAATATTAGGCTCTGCTCATTCTGTGTAACCCAGCAGAGCCTAATATTGTGGGAGCAGGAGGCAAAATTTTTGCTAGCAGAAGATTAACCATAATAGTGAGAGAATCGTTCACATTTAATTTCTTGATTTCCAGATCTGTACCTTAAGGCTATGGGGGGACACAGCACCATCAACAAGTTGCTGGTTCTAAATATGCCCTGCAGCCTGAAGGACATTACACAAAACATCTGGCACTGTGACTGAGTCTTTCAAACACCATTTCATAGTTTTAATTGTTCAGCTGATCCAGGTGATGGAAGATATGGTAAAATCAATGTATTCCATCAGCATAAACCCATTGTAGCACCTTAGTACTGCAGCTGGTCAGATTCAATTTACATGAAATATCATGACAGCAAAAACATATTTAGTAAGTCCACAGATAATTGCTTTGGAAGCAATATTTTGAGCAAGAAAAGCAAGTCTACATCCAGGATAAAGGTCTATCTAGTGAGAATGAATGTGGCTCCTTCCAGAATGAAAATCATCCCCATAACCAACCTGCAAACAGATGGCTGGCTTATACCCTGTGTGCCATATTGGGGGCTCAGGGTTGATCTTTGCTCTTGGCAGTTTGGGAACTCACCAATGACTGTAGCCAAAACAGCATTGCTGAATAGCTTTCCATTCAACATTCATAATCTCCATGCTTCCATGGCCACTTTTCTCAGAAGCTCATTATGTCAAGATAGAGGTGACTGGGCAAAAATGCTGATTGACATTCACAGAAGGATGTGTCTTGTCCAACATGTCCAAACATCTTCAAATGTTTCTCTTAATGAGCATTTATATTGGACACAAATACCTTTATACCCCTTGCACATTTGAAGAGATCTATTCATATACTTTTCCCATAGACCTCCTTGTTACCAATTTCCAATCATGTTCTCTCTCTCTCTCTCTCTTTAACCATTCAGCCAAATCATTAACTATTGCCGATGAATTCATGTATACCTGTATATCTGGACATCTCTCCCTTTCCTAGTAAAGTGAGAAACCATGTCCAATGTTAAATAATTTGTCCTTCGGAAGGATCTACCCTCTTTATTATCCTTCAGGTTATCTCCCCGGGGTATATTCTTATTACTTCAAACACCTGCTTCTAACTAGATTTATCATTATACACAATCATCTGTAAACCAGGACCAAATTGTTTTTTCTTAGTCAGTTCATCCCTTGAGAACTATCCATGAAACCGTATGTGATTGTTGAGAGATGTAAAGCAATGCAGCAAGGGTAGATCCATGGGAATCTGAGCCACTTCCTCATGCAACACACCTGTGCCTTCAGTGCAGCTCAAGCAGCATTTCACATATTGCTGCTTCAACCTGGTGACAGAACACTGCTGCACACATCCAACTCTATCCCTTAGTGAATCACCCCATACCAGTCCATCGTGGTACTTAGGCTACAGAGAAACTTAGGAACCCACAAAGAAGTATTCCTTCTCTACTAGATCCCAGTGATACACCAGAGGCTGTTTTTTGAGAGCTCTCTGACGATGATGTGTTTTTCTTCTGAAAACCTAAGCGGATACAGGGATTCAGCTCTAAGGAGCGTACAAAAGCTTCTTAGCGCATCCCTATGAACTGTGGACACTTTGGGAAGCATTGAGCCAGCGGGGTGATACAGCCCAAGTGACAGAGCAGCTCACATAGCAAGTCAGACCAATGTCAAAACTCTGTCTTGATTCAGTCACACTCAAAACTGTCACTTCTTAATATTATTCTCCAAATGGTTATTTGTGGCTTTTGAAATCCAGAGGTTCACTAGGTATTACATCACTTTCTTAGTAAGTAGGAGGATAAAATGTAGTCACATTTCCTTCATCTTGGAAAGGATATATATATATATATATATATATATATATATATATATATATATATATATATATATAATTCAGTGACAGGAGGGGAGACTGAGACAGACTCCCACATGTGCGCTAACCGGGACCCACCTGCAAGCCCACTAGGAGCGATGCTCTGCCCATCTGGGGCATTGCTCCATTGCACAGAAACTGACCTCTTCTCAGTGCCTGAGGCAGAGGCTATGGAACCATCCTCAGCACCAGGCCAAGTCGCTTCAACTAAGCTATGGCTGAAGGAGGGGAGGAGAGAGAGAAAAAATGAGAGGGGGAGGGGTTCTTCTCCTGTGTGTCCTAACTGGGAATCAAACTGGGGACACCTACATGCTCAGCTGAAGCTCTACCACTGAGCCAATCAGCCAGGGCTGGAAAGGATCCTATAATATGCTCTGTGTATTTCACCAAGCCTCCAGGCCCATGAATTGTAGTGGATTTATTTCTCAACCTTTGGTGCAAGTTATTTCTTTCCTAACTATCCAAGACAGTTGCTACTTCCTGTCCCTGGTTCTTATCAATTTGCTATCAATGAAGGGCCTGATATGATGTCTTACTGAACAAAGGAGAGGTGATTAATGCTCATGTAGGTGAGATTATAACAGAGGGCTAGAGTATTGATATAGCTTAAAGACAAAACAGTAAAAGTATATTTCTGGCTGTGTAACCCGAAAGCAATATGTCTTCTTATGGTTCTTTACTAAGATACAAAAATATCCAACAAATCAATAATTGGCTACCAAATATAAGCGGTAAGTTCCTTTGCTCTAGTAAAGAAACCATATCTGGAACAACAGCTAGAATTGTAGTCACAAGTTAATTAAGTTTAAAATAATCCACTGTAATTCTTTAAGATTTTTCTGGGTTTTGCTTAAGAAAAATAAGTGAAGTTCAATGGAAATATGTTAGGAATCACAACCTCTGCATTCTTCAGTCTCTTTGGGAAAAACCTTTCCAAGTCCTATTTCTAAACTCAAATTTTATATCTGCCTTCACAGTCTACCTTTCTGCCTCTCTTGTGTATACTCATTATAATGCAGCTCTTCTATTCTAAACATGCCCCTGATTTCCCTAACCATTGAACCAGCTACTTGAGCATGACCTGCACACACCATGCACTCAGTCTCCTGTGACTCTTAAGAAACAAAGGATTTGTATTATTACTTTCCAGGTTCACCACCATCTGCTGTGTATATAACTTGCTTTCATTTGTTTCAGTTGAGTGAGTTTCTTTAAAAAGAAAAGTGTTCCTTCTGTACTACAAAGTCTCTTCAGTGCTGTACCTGCAACATATTAGATGCTCAATATATATTTGTTCAATAAACTTAGACATTTGTGAAAGGGAAGGATAAAGTGTGTCTATATTGAAGTAAATTTATGTAGTAAATGTACTGATGGTTGCTCACTTATTAAAACACCCGACAGACAGAGTCAGCTCCAAAGCTGGGACTGATGGCTACAGAGCCCAGAAGAGACAAACATGTCCTGGCTTTAAAGGACTGAGCCCTTTTTCCACATGAACCATTCTTCTGGAAGGTACAGAGAAGATACAAAAACATGAGAAACCTAGTGAGATCAAGTAATAAGATAAAGCAATATTGTCAGAGACAGCTTTAAAAAGTTCTACTCATATTCTCCTAACACATACATACAAACACACTAAACAATGTAAAAAGCAATGAAGCCTGCACAAATTAATCATATAATTTACTATCAAGACACTTTAAAAGTGACAGGGAATGCTCCTGATAATTCTGTTGGGACAGCGTGCATAGACACAGACTGCCCCAGACACCAGGACATATAATCATGGGGTAACAATCACCTGTGATACATGTGATACTCTCAGAGATTATCAGGTCATATTTGCAGGATGGGCACAGAGGGCTCAGAGCCAGAAAATGACTTATTCCATGTGATCCACATATTTACCTGCATCCCTTATAACTGTGATGGCGAACCTATGACACGCATGTCAGCACTGACACGCGTAGCCATTTTCGATGACATGCAGCTGCATGCGGCTGCATATGAGAAAAGTATGGGGCAGCATGCTGAGAAGGACGTTTCATCCTCTGCTTCTACATGGCCAGGTGCAGTAGCCGAGGATAAAACACTTGCTATAGTGTAGACACTCTGTGCCAGAGGTCTGTAGGCCTAAACAACAGAACTCTGGCACAGAGTGTCTAGTTCTGGGACTTCCGGTTAGGCCGTTTTTCTCGAAGTGACACATCACCTGAGTTATGCTCGGTGTTTTGGCGAATTTTGACACACCAAGCTCAAAAAATTGCCCATCACTGCCTTATAACATGCTTGCCTGGATTGTGTTTGAGAATTGCACCTCCTATCCCCCTTCTTCTCCCACCACTTTAATATCATCTTCCTTAATTTATTTCTTACTTATTTTCCTTTATTATTGTTTTATTTTGCTTCCCCCTCATTCTTATACTTTCATAGACTCAATTTACTACTCCATTCCTCCAGGTATTCTTTAGTGCTAGAACCCAGACTCCTGGGATAAAGCTTCTTATCATCTAAAGTATAAATTTGCATCTTAAAAAGCATACATAAGTTCAGAATTTTTAAAAATTTCCCAGGTATAAGAAAAGAGGTAGTATAAGTCATCAACTTATATAAAACAAAACCAATAAAATTACAAGACTTTTTTGATATCTTGAGCAAGCTTGATTTGTTAATAAAAATACATATGTATATTTTTGTTACTAAAATGAACCTTAGAAATCACCTTATGAAGCTTTCTAATTTTTTTTCATAAATTTTACCCACAGCTGGAATCTTACCTTATGAAAGTCATTCAGAAAGGAACCATGATTTAAAAGAACAGTTTTTAACTGGCATACCATATTTGGAGACCTTGCTGAGCTGTGTAGCATGGACTGCTTCCTTAGGGATTGTCTTGTTTCATTACCAGAGGACTGAGAGATCACACTTGGAGCACAGCAAATCACAGAATTGTACCGTGACAGGGAGGCAACCAATCTCTTACAAGAACACGTAGAAGTAAAATTTAGTTCAGGAATTCTCTGCATGTCAATTACATTCAAATGTCACTTCACTATTTAGCCTGGACTGATTGCTTAATCTTCTCATTGAAAGCCAGGGGTGACAGGACATTGCAGAGCTAAAAGGCAAACTGTAGGAATATGGTGAATGTGCAAAGCCTCAGAAAATGCATTGTTCCATCTTCTCTGTTCCATCTTCTATTCCCGAGACTTTGTATTTTGCAGAGTATTTTAATGGCCTATGATATGTGATCCTCAATGTCTGAAAGATGCTCGTTTCATTAAAGTCACCACCAGAGACTTAAGTAAGTTACAATTAGTAAAAATGTCCTTCTAAAGTCTTTGCATATCCTTTCTGTACTTATCGATTTGCTTTATCTATTATGGTTTAAGGAGTTCTATAAATAAACAAATACATAACATCTACCTCCTTTAGTCTAATTACTCTGAGAAGTGTGATTACATTTGGTCATTGTCTATAAATGTAACATTCAAAACGGCTTCTATTTTTCTTGACATATTAGATTTTTTTTACATTTATGGTAATAAAACCAGAAATTTTTGTGAAACTTCAGAATATTTTAATTGTGCTTCTTTGTCTGTGCAAAAGCTTTTTAGTTTGATGTAGTCTCATTTATTTATTTATTTTCCTTTGTTTCCTTTGCCATATGAGATATATTGGCAAAAAAAATTGCTGCAAGATTTTTTTTGAAATTTTGCTGCCTATGTTTTCTTCTAGGATTTTTATGGTTTTGTGACTTAAATCTTTAACCCATTTTGAGTTTATTATTGAATTTGGTGTAAGTTGGTGGTATAGTTTTATTTATTTATTTATATTTGATTATGTCTATACAATTTCCCCACCATCATTTACTTAAGACTATCTTTACTCCAATGTATGTATCTTCTTGCTTTTTTGTCAAATATTAACAAACTGTAAATGTATGCATTTGTTGCTCTGCCTTCTATTTGGTTCCATTATTCTATATCAGTGGTTCTTAACCTGGGTTCTATCGAACCCTAGGGGTTCTATGAGTCAGTCTCAAGGGTTCGGAGAAGCCTCTGCCGCGGAGGCCAGAATAAAGTAATACCGTAATTTGTTGTGAGTTCATGCACTTTGTTGGTTTTGTTCTTTGAGCAAGATGATGTTCATGCACGGCTCATTTTGTGCACCAGTAAGAAAACATATACCTATGTCTTGAATTTGGAAAAAAAATCATACTTTATTTATCACTAAAGAAGGGTTCGGTGAGTGCACATATGAAACTGGTGGGTTCAGTACCTCAAAAAAGGTTAAGAACCACTGTTCTATGTGCCTATTCTTGTGGTAATACCATACTATTTTGATTTCTATGGCCTTGTAGTATATAGTTTGATATCAGGAAGTGTGATACCTTCAACTTTGCTTTTCTTTCTCAAGATTGCTGAGGCTATTCAGAGTATTTGTGGTATAAATGTTTGAAATATTCATGCTAGATTGTGAGATATATCATTGGTATTTTAATAGAAATTGTATTGAGTTTGTAAATTGCTTTGGGTTTATGGACATTTTACTGATGTTAAGTCTTCCTATTCATGAATACAGTATATGCTTCTTGTATCTTCAATTTCTTTCTTCAGTTTCTTTACAATTTTTCAAGTACAAGTATTTTACATCCTCGGTTAGATTTATTCCTGGGTACCTTATTTTTTGTTGTTGTAATAGTAAATGGATTTGTTTTATTTATTCCTCTTGGTGATAGTTTGTTATTGATATATAAAAATGCCACCAATTTCTAAATATTAATTTGATAACCTGCTACTTTGCCAAATTCAGTTATTAGATCAACTAGTAAATTTTTAGTGGAGTTTTTAGCATTTTCTATATACAATATCATGTCCTTATCATCTGTGAATAATGACAGTTTTACTTTCTGGTTTCAAGTTTCTCTGATTCATATGGCTCATACTTCTAGTACTATGTAGAATAAGAGCAGTGAGAAATGTATATCCCTTGGTTGTTCCTGATCTTAACCGAAACACTTTTCAGTTTTTTCTCACTGAGTACAATGTTGGCTCTGCATTGTACAGCTTTTACTATGTTTAAGTATGATTCCTCTATTCCCACTTTGCTGAGAGTTTTTATCATAAATGGGTGCTGGACTTTATCAAATATTCTCCTGTATTTATTGATATGGTCATGTGGTTTTTATTTGTCATTTTGTTTATGTGGTGTATCACGTTTACTGATTTGTTTATATAGTGCCAATCTCACATCCCAAGAATAAGTCCTACTTGATAATGGTGTGTAATCTTTTTAATATATTGCTGGATCTGTTTTCGCTAATATCTTGTTGAGAATTTTGGCCTCTATGTTTATCAGAGATATTGCCCTATAAATTTATTTTTTTATAGTGTCTTTATCTGTTTTTAGAATTAAGATAATGTTAGCTTTGTACAAAAAGCTTAGAAGTCTTCCCTCTTCTTGAGTATTTTGTAATAGTTTTAGATGGACAGGTGTTAGTTCTTCCTTGAATGTTTGATAAAATTCATCTGTAAAGTCTTCTGGTCCAGAATTTTTGTTTGCTGGGAGTTGTTTAATTACTGCTTCAATTTCATTAGTTGTAATTGGTTCATTCACATTTTCTGATTCTGCCTGATTCAGTTTTGGAAAATTGTATGTTTCCAAGAATTGATCTATTTTACCCAGGTTGTCCAATTTGTTGGCATATAGTTATTCATAGTATTTTATTACCATCCTTTGTATTTATTTGGTGACAGTTATTACTTCTCTTTCCCTCTGATTTTATTTACATGGTTCTTCTCTCTCTCTCTCTCTCTCTCTCTCTCTTTTAAATTAATCTGGATAAAAATTTGTCAATTTTGTTTATTTTTACAAAGAACTAGCTCTTGAATATATTGATCTTTTGTATTTTTTGTCTTTTAGTCTCAATGTTATTATTTCCACTCTAATCTTTATTATTCCCTTCCATTATTAATTCTGGGTTTTGTTTGTTCTTTTTCTAGTTCATTTTTCTTTTCTTTATTTCTTGCAAGAGATTGAAAGATAGACAGACAGATAGGATCAGACAGACAGAAAAGGAGAGAGATGAGAAACATTTACTCATAGTTGTGACACCTTAGTTGTTCATTGATTGCTTTCTCATATGTGCCTTGACCAGGGGGCTTCAGCTGAGTCAGCGACTCCGTGCTCAAGCCAGTGACCTTTGGGCTCAAGCCAGTGACTTTGGGCTTCAAGACAGTGACCTTTGGGCTCAAGCCTGTGACCATAGGGTCATGTCTATGATCCTACACTCAAGCCATCAACCTTGCAGTCATGCTGGTGAGCCTGCACTCAAACTGGGTGAGCCAGTGCTCAAGCTGGAGACCTTGGGTTTCAAACCTGGATATCCAGCTTCCCAGGCCAACACTCTACCCACTGCACCACTGCCTGGTCAGGCTTTTTCTAGTTCTTTCAGATGGAGGGTTAGATTATTTTTTTGAGATTTTTCTTTCTTCAACATAGGCCTGTAATGCTATGAACTTCCCTGTCAGGACTGCTTTCACTATGTCACATAGATTTTGGGTGGTGTGTGTTCATTTTCATTTGTTTCCAGGTAACTTTTGATTTGTTCTTTGATCTCATTGTTAAACCATTCATTGTTTAATAAGATGTTATTTAGCTTTCATGTGTTTGTGTGCTTTTCAGTTTTTTACTCTAATTAATTTCTAATTTCATTCCATTCTGGTCAGAGAAGATGCTTGACATAATTTCAATCTTCTTGAATATGTTAAGACTTATTTTGTGTCCTAACATGTGGTCTGTCTTTGA
The DNA here is from genome assembly GCA_037038555.1 of Rhynchonycteris naso. Taxonomy (NCBI): domain Eukaryota; kingdom Metazoa; phylum Chordata; class Mammalia; order Chiroptera; family Emballonuridae; genus Rhynchonycteris; species Rhynchonycteris naso. Next base: position 151,233,876 of record CM072997.1, read on the forward strand.
GAAAGATCCACGTGCACCTGAGAAAAACATATATTCTGCTCCTTTGGAGTGAAGTATTTTGTAATTATCAATTAAATCTATCTGATCTAGTGTGAACTTAGGCCTTTGTTGCTTTGTATTTTTTTGTCCACAAGATCCATCCACTGATGACAATGGTGTTAAAATATCCTACTATGACTGCATTGCTGTTCATCTCTCCCTTAATGTTCACTGAGATTTTCTTTGTATATTTAGGTGATCTTATGTTTTGTGCACATATGTTTATAAGGGTTAAACCGTCTTATTGGATTTATCTTTTTAGTATTATGTAGTGAGCTTCTTTGTTTCTTGTTATGGCCCTTGTCTTGAAGTTTATTTTGCCTGATATAAATATTGCTATCCCAGCTTTTCTGTTTGTTTCCATTTCCATGGAATATTTTTTCCAACCCTTCACTGCCAGTTCGTGTGTGTATCTTTTGTTCTGAAGTGAGTCTCATGTAGACAGTATATATGTGAGTATTGTTTTCTTATCCATTCTGCTATCTTATGTCTTTTGATTGGAGCATTTAATTCATATACAGTTAAGGTTATTATTGATAGGTACTTATTTATTGCCATTTTATTCTTTATACCTATGTTCCTCCCTCTCTGTCTCACTTCTCTCTCTCTCTCTCTCCATATATATAATGTCTTCTTAAAGCAAACCCATTAACATTTCTTGCTATACTAGTTTTGTGATAATGAACTTCATTAGCTTTTTCTGGGTGTGTCTGGGAAGCTCTTTATTTCACTTTTAAATTTGAATGAGAGCCTTGCTGAATATGTAGTCTTGGCTGTAGGTTCTTACTTTTCATCACTTTGAAAAGTGAAGCCACCTGCTTCTAGCCTGAAATGTTTCTGTTGAGAAATAAGGTGACAGCATTATGGTAACTGTCTCTTTCTTGCTGGTGTGTGTGTGTGTGTGTGTGTGTGTGTGTGTGTGTGTGGGTGTGAAAAAGATAGAGAGAGAGAGAGGGATAGCTAGGAACAGATGAACCGGAAGGGAGAGAGATGAGAAGCATCAATTCTTTGCTGTGGCACCTTAGTTGTTCATCGATTGCTTTCTTGTATATGCCTTGACCCGAGGACTACAGCAGAGTAGTCCCCTTGCTTAAACCAGCGACCTTGGGCTCAAGCTGGTGAGCCTTGATCAAACCAGATGAGCCAGCGCTGAAGCTGGCAACCTCAGGGTTTCAACCTGGATCCTTTGCTTCCCAGTCCAATGCTTTATCCACTGCGCCACCACATGGTCAGGCTCTTGCTGCTTTTAATATTCTCTCTTAGTATTTAATCTTTGTCATTTTAACTATGATGTGAATTGATATGAGTCTCTTTGGGTTCATCTTGAATGGAACTCTGTGCTTCTTGGACTTGTGTGACATTTTTCTTCACCCGGTTAAGAAAGGTTGCGGCTATTATTTCTTTTAACAGGTTCTTGATGCCATGCTTACTCTCTTCTTCTTTGGACACCCAAAAACGAGGATGTAGTTACACTTAATGTTGTTCCTGAGGTCCTTTAGACTTTTCTCATTATTTAAATTCTCTTTCCTTTTGATGCTTTGCTTGGTGGTTATTCTTACCTTTTTCACTAAATCACTGATTTGATACTCTGTTTCACCTAGTCTTCTGTTGATTCTTTCTAGACTACTTTATATATAGATATTGTGTTCTTCATTTTTGACTGGTTCTTTTTTATGGTTTCTATGTCATTTTTAATACTTAATATCTATTTATGTAGGTCCTCACTGAGATCATTCATTCTTCTCCTAAATTCTTTTTTTTTATTATTAATTTTAATGAGGTGAAACCAATAAACCACGGTATATATGTTCAATGAAAATATCTCCAGTTTATCTTATCATTCAATTATGTTGCATACCCATCACCCAAAGTCAAATTGTCCTCTGTTACCTTCTATCTGGTTTTCCCTGTGCCCCTCCCCTCCTCCCTATCCCACACTCTCCTTCCTCACCCCACCCCGTAACCACCACTCTCTTGTCCATGTCTCATAGTCTCACTTTTATGTCCCTCCTATGTATGAAATCATGCTTTCCCCAGTTTTTTTTTTCTGATTTACTTATTTCACTCCGTATAATGTTATCAAGGTCCATCCATTGTGTTGTAAAAGATCCAATGTCATCATTTCTTATGGCTGAGTAGTATTCCATGGAATATATGTTAATCCACTCGTCCCCTAACAGACACTTGGGCTTATCCCAGATCTTTGCTATTGTGAACAATGCTGCCACGAACATGGGGGTGCATTTCTTCTTTTTGAACTGTACTATGGTATTCTTAGGGTATAGTCCTATAAGTGGGATAGCTAGGTCAAAAGGCAGTTCGATTTTTAATTTTTTGAGGAATCTCCATACTGTTTTCCACAGTGGCTGTACCAGTCTGCAATCCCACCAGCAGTGCAGGAGGGTTTCCTTTTCTCCACATCCTTACCAGCACTTGTTCTGTGTTGTTTTGCAGAAGAGCGCCATTCTGACTGGTGTGAGGTGATATCTCATTGTGGTTTTAATTTGCATTTCTCTAATGATTAGTGATGTTGAGCATTTTTTCATATGCCTATTGGCCATCTGTATGTTTTCTTTGGAGAAATTTCTATTCCTTTCTTTTGCCCATTTTTTGATTGGATTGTTTGTCTTCCTGGTGCAGTTTATAAATTTTGGTTATTACCAATTATCAGAGGTGTTGTCGAATATGTTCTCCCATTGTGTGGTTTGTCTTTTTATACTGTTCTTATTATCTTTAGCTGTGCAAAACCTTTTTAGTTTGATATAATCCCATTTGTTTAACCTACCTTTTATTTCATTTGCCCATGGAAATAAATCGGCAAATATATTGCTGCTACAGATGTCAGAGAGCTTGCTGCCTATATTTTCTTCTAAGATGTTTATAGTTTCACGGATGACGTTTTACTCTTTTATCCATTTTGAGGTTTTTTTTTTGTGAATGGTGTAAGTTGATGGTCTAGTTTCATTTTTTTGCAGGTAGATGTCCAATTTTCCCAACACCATTTGTTAAAGAGGCTGTCTTTACTCCATTGTATGTTCTTTCATCCTTTGTCAAATATCAGTTGTCCACAAAGATGTGGGTTTATTTCTGGGTCTTCTGTTCTGTTCCATTGATCTATGTGCCTGTTCTTATGCCAGTACCAGGCAGTCTTGAATATAATGGCCCTATAGTAAACCTTGATATCTGGAAGAGTGATACTTCCTGCTTTATTTTTTCTTTTTAAGATTGCTGGGGCTATTCGTATTCTTTTTTGGTTCCATATAAATTTTTGGAATACGTGTTCTATATCTTTGAAGTATGTCATTGGTATTTTAATTGGTATTGCATTGAATTTATAAATTGCTTTGGGTAATATAGACATTTAATGATGTTTATTCTTCCTAGTCATGAGCACGGTATATGCTTCCACTTGTTTGTATCTTCCTTGATTTCTTTTATCAATGTTTTATAATTTTCCGAGTACAAGTCCTTAACCTCCTTGGTTAAATTTACTCCTAGGTGCTTTATTTATTTGGCTGCAATAGTGAAGGGGATTGTTTCCTTATTTCTTTTGCTGACAGTTCAGTGTTGGTATATAGAAATGCCTCTGATTTCTGAGTATTAATTTTATATCCTGCCACCTTGCTGAATTCATTTATAAGGTCCAGTAGTTTTTTGACTGAGACTCTAGAGTTTTCTATATACAATATCATATCATCTGCAAATGACAGTTTTACTTCTTCTTTTTTAATTTGGATGCCTTTTATTTCTTCTTCTTGTCTGATTGCTGTAGCTAGGACTTCCAGAGCTATGTTGAATAAGAGTGGTGAAAGGGGGCACCCCTGCCTGGTTCCTGATCTTAAGGAGATTGCTTTTAATTTTTGTCCATCTAGTATGATGTTTGCTGTGGGTTTGTCAAAGATGGCCTTTATCATGTTAAGAAATGTTCCCTGTATTCCCACTTTACTGAGAGTTTTGAGCATGAATGGGTGCTGGATTTTATCAAATGCCTTTTCTGCATCTATTGAAATTATCATGTGATTTTTGTCCTTCCTTTTGTTTATGTGATGAATCACATTGATTGATTTGCGAATATTGAACCAGCCTTGCCTCTCCAGAATATATCCCACTTGATCATGGTGCATGATTTTTTTTCATATATTGCTGGATCCGGTTGGCTAAAATTTTGTTGATAATTTTAGGGTCTAAATTCATCAGGGATATATGCCTATAATTTTCTTTCTTTGTGTTGTCTTTGCCCGGTTTTGGGATCAGAATTATGCTTGCCTCATAAAAGGAGTTTAGAAGTCTTCCTTCCTCTTGAAATTTTTTAAATAGCTTGAGGAGGATAGGAGTTAGTTCTTCTCTGAATTTTTGGTAGAATTCACTTGTAAAGCCATCAGGCCCAGGACTTTTCTTTTTGGGGAGTTTTTTGATAAGAGTTTCTATCTCATTTGTTGTAATTGGTCTGTTTAGGTGTTCTGATTCTTCCAGATTGATTTTTGGAAGCTTATATGATTCAAGAAATTTGTCCATTTCACCTAGGTTGTCTAATTTTTTGGCATAGAGTTCTTCATAGTATTTTCTTACAATGCATTGCATTTCTGTTGTGTCAGTTGTTATTTCTCTACTGTCCTTTCTAATTTTATTAATTTGAGTTCTCTCCCTTTTTTTCTTGATGAGTCTAGTTAAAGGTTCATCAATATTGTTTACCTTTTCAAAGAACCAGCTCCTGATTTCATTGATCCTCTGCATTGTTTCCTTAGCCTCTATGCCATTTATTTCTGCTCTGATCTTTATTATTTTCTTCCTTCTACTGATACTGGGCATTATTTTGCTGTTGTTTTTCTAGTTCTTTGAGATGCAGGGTCAGGTTGCTTATTTGAGCTTTTTCTAGCTTCTTTTGGTATGCCTGTAGTGCAATGAACTTCCCTCTCAGTACTGCTTTTGCTGTGTCCCATAAATTTTGAGTTGATGTATGCTCATTATTATTTGTTTTTATTTCTTCTTTGATCTCATTGTTAATCCATTTATTATTTAATAACATGCTATTTAGTTTCCAAGTGTTTGCGTATTTTTCAGTTTTTCTTTTGTGGTTAATTTCTAGTTTCATGGCATTGTGATCAGAGAAAATGCTTGATATGATTTCAATTTGGTATTTTTACTATGATGTGTCTTGGTGTATATTTCTTTGGGTTTCTCTTTAATGGAGTTCTGTGTGCTTCTTGAACGTGTGGAATGTTTCCCAGCCTTAATTTAGGGAAGTTTTCTGCTATGATTTGTTTGAACAAAGTTTCTATTTTTTGTTCTCTCTTCTCTTCTTCAGGAACCCCTATGATGTGAATGTTGTTTCTCTTCATGTTGTCACAGAGCTCCCTTAGAATTTCCTCACAGTTTTAGAGTCTCTTTTCTTTATTCTGTTCTGCTTCTGTGCCTTTGTTTATTGTGTCCTCTATCTCACTGATTCAATCCTCATCGTCATTCATCCTGCTTTTAATTCCTTCCATCGTGGTCTTCAGCTCTGATACCGTATTTGTAATTTCTGTCTGATTCTTTTTTATTATTTTAATTTTGTTTTTTATACTTGTTATCTCTTCATTCAGGTCTTCATAGTGACTATCCATTGTTGCTCTAATCTCTTTTAACATCCTAACTATCATTATTCTAAATTCTGCATCTGGTAACTTGGTTATATCTGGTTCATTCAGGTCCTTCTCTGGGGATTTCTCTTGATTCATTTGGGTTGCATTTCTCTGCCTGCCCATTTTGTCTGTGTATAAGAAGGTTTTGGCCACTGGAATCCAGTGGGTGTTGCCTCTGTGTTCTCTAGGTGTGGTCTGTCTGCAGGCCCGCCACCCCCTCTTCCGATGCCTGCGGCGGTTGGGTATGGGCATTGCCTGCGCCAGCCCACTGCAGCTGTTGCTGTGATTTCCACATCTCCTCCACAGGAGGGGCTGTGTTCTGTTGCTGGCTCTATAAGCCTTAGCCTGCCTGGGCCTTTGCCTCGCCCCCACAGGTTAGGTTGCGCACTGCACTCAAGCCACAAGCCTCAGCACCAAGGGTACAGTTGAGCATCTTTGCTCAGCTGCAGACCCAGCCTGTTCCTGGGCTTTAGCCCAGCCCTCGCGGTCAGAGCATGCTTGCCACAGTTTCTCGGGTTGGACGGGGCTGCTGACGTATTCTCAGCTGTGAGCCTCCACCCATTGGGAGTTTTAGCCCCACCCTCGAGGCCAGGGCCCTCCTGCGCAGGAATGCAAACCGTGGTTTATTGGGCCGGGTGTGGCTGTGGCGTGAGCTCAGCTGCGAGCTTCTGCTCATCTGGGGCTCTAGCCCTACCCCCGCATTCAGAGCCAACTCGCACATGCAGGATGGCAAACCACAGTTTCTCGGGCCGGTTGGGGCTTCTGGCATGAGCTCAGCCATAAGCTTCCACCCGTCCCTCGTCCTAGCCCCATCCCCATGGTCAGGGACAGCTTGCGCATGGTCGCAGAGCAGATCTCTTTCTGTTCCTGGCCTCCCGCTTTTCCGCCGCAGCTGGGGCTGCAGGTGGGCCTGCAGCTTCCAGACCGCTTTTGTGAGTCCCCTCCACCCCTGCTGGGCTAGACCGAGCTGACACCAGCTGGGCCTCCACCCCTGCCAATAGAACCGTGTTTCAGCGTCCCACTGCCACCGTCCCTCCAGCAACCCTCAGCAATGTGGGAATGGCACCGCAGCTCAGACCCTAACACTTCATACTGTAGACCTGGAAGCTCCCTCCATCTAAGCAGCTGTGCTCTAAGTGCTGCGGAAGAGCTTGTTTGGCTGGTGTTCTGTCTCCCTTTGCTAGTATTGCTAGTTCCAGGGGAAATATTCATTTTTGATTAGGGAAGTGACTTAGCCCAGGGGTTATGGTGGCTGTCCTCAGAGTGTTTCTCCCTGTGTCTTCCAGTTTACAATCTCTTCCCACTGTTCTGGTCCTCTCCTCTGTCTCCGTTCTCCAGAGCCCCGGGTGAGTGGCTGTGAGAGAGGTTTTCTGTGCTGTCCCTTTAAGAATCTTGGGTCTGAGAAAACTGTCTCTTTCTCACAAACAGTATCCTCACTTGTTTCACAGCTCAATACTGTCCAAACACCTCTTCTAGGCTCTTGGACTGCAGGCTGGGGCTTTGTTCCTGGGACCCAGGTCCCTCCCTCTGTGCCAAACTCTCCTCCCGCCACACGGGTCTCTTCGGGGTGCTGTTTGCTCTGGGGAGGTGGGCAGCCCTCTTTGCATTTTCGCTATTCCTACCAGTCTCAATGTGGCTTCTTCTGTGTTCCTTGGTTGAAGAGTTCACTTAATTTAGTTCAATGTTGGTTTATGCAGATGATGGTTCTTAAAATTGAGTTATAATCCACTTTGGTTCTGGGAGTTGGAAGTTGGTACGTCTGCCTACTCCATCGCCATCTTGCTCCTCCCCTTCTTCCCCTAAATTCTTGAGCATCCCTATAATCATTGTTTTAAAATCTTTATCTCGTATCTTGGTTGCTTTCATTTTATTTCATTCTTTTTCTGGGAATTTCTTTTTTTCTTAAACTGGGGCATTTTCCTTTGTCTCCTCATTTTGTCTCTGGGTATTAAGTAGATCTTCTAGTACTTCCAAACTGCTTATGATGGCCTGAGATGTAGGTGTCTCATTGAGCTCAGTGGTATGGTCTTCCAGATCACTAAGTTTGGTTCTCCAGGAATGTTTCTTGTGGATTATATGCACCCTCTTGTTGTAGTTGTGACTCACATGCTTTGGCGTGTATGTGGGTGGTTAATCCTTCAGGAAGGCTGACTATAAGAATAACACTTGATCACTGTGTACGAGTCGCTGTGCAGGGGCTGCCACTCGAGGCAGGGTTGCTCCCTGCAGGGTCCAGTGTCTGCCAGAATTCACTCTTGGGTGTGCTGCTTGTGTGCCTAGTTAGGTTGCGTTTTGTGAGGTTTGAAGGTTCTGGGTCCACTGAGGCAGGATTCAGATGCAGGTCAATATAAGATGTTGTATGCAACAAGCCTTGAGCTACCTGTCTAGAGCTACCCCACTATTCACCATTTGTGATGCATCTACTGGGTCTGGGTGTACATGGGAGAGATCAATCTTTGTACAAGGGTTGCTTTCTCTAGCTTAGAACTGGAGGCAGATCTATAAAAGGTGTGAGACTCCCTAAGGTCTGCTTCCACCTGTAAGCTACTCTACCTCTTCCAAAGACTGCCTGGTCTTCCTCTAGAGACTTACAGAGAAAAACTGGAGAGTGGACCCAGGCTAGCTGTGACACACAGACCCTTCCACAGGTCATGAGATAAAAAGGGCAGGACAATTAGGTTTGGGAGGATGTAGATACTGGGTCCCCTACTTGGGAGCTGTGTAGTCAGGTACCCATTGAGGGGAAAGTGGTCCCTACTCCAGAACCAAACCATTTAGTCTCTGCTCAGGCCTCCAATTCTAACTCCCCAGTTGTATCCTCTGAAGGAGCTAGCTCAGCAGGGCAGAGCCACTGGGGCTTGATAAGACAGATCAGAAAAATCTCTTGTTGAAAACCAGACACTTTATCCTGGTCCCAGACAGTAGTTTTTGAGGGAGACACACTCTGAATGTTCCAGCTCCCAGCAGCATAGTTTCACACTGTGCCCTTCCCGCACCTTCCCACAGAACTGAGCCCAGTGGGGTGGGGCGGTGAGTGTCAATCCAAACAGTCTCCCATTGGGGGTGTTGCCAGCAAGCCTGCAGGAGGGGAGCAAGAACTTTTCTTCTTCTGGGGATAACAAGGGCTGAGTTCACAGAGGAGATAAAATTGCCCCTTCACCTCTGCTGCAATGTAGCCATACAACCCAGCACCTGTTCATTTGATTCCTGAACAAAAGCCTTCTTAGGAAACACTCCAAAAGTCCCAGCTCTGTGTGTCACTTTGATCTTCCTACTGGGAGGGCTCAACAGGGCCAGGCCATGGAAAGTAGAAGGGTAATCCCCATGATTCAACAGGGTGGGGAAGCACCAGCTGTGTGCTCCTTCTAGGTGGGCAATATAGTTCCCCTTTCCAAAACTACAAAGTTCAATCATTGTCTCAATCATTGCCAAGAGCTTCTCCAGAAAAAGAGCCCCCAAAAGGTTACTTCTAGATACAGCCAGCAGACCCCTCTGCAGGACTCCAGACTGGCATATTTGTGTCACCAGGAGCTGGAGGACCAGGCAGTGTCCCTCCCCAGGCTGATGGTATAACAGTAGTAGTGCTTGTCCCTGGGAAGATGGCATCTGGGTCTCCCAGGTAGACTGAATCTCCACTGATTTTCACCAGCAGATGCTACATGTGATCTTCTTTCCATCTCTGTTGCTCTGGGTTGGGGATACCTACATGGGCTTCAGACCCCTCACTCTTAGGGAGAGGGAGTTTTTTCACTGAGATATCCCTTTGGCTTCTCAACCACCACACGTGGGTGCAGGTGTCAGCCCTTTCCTTATCTCCACTCTTCTTACCAGTCTCTATGTGGCATCTTCTATAAATCCTTACCCATAGTACTTCAGTTCAGCTAGCCTTCAGTTAGTTATTCAGCTTAATTGCTCTATACTTTAGCTATAAATCTGGTTTGGTGTTAGGAGCAGGTGAATGTAGATTCTACCTACTCTGCAGCTATCTTGGTATCAGTGGAACAAGATTGTTGATATTATTTGTGCTTGTATTATACTAATGAGGCATTACTCCTTATTTTCTGGCAGCCAGACCGTTTTATATCATGTAAATTGAGAGTTGTTTTCATTTTGATATGGGAAATGTGTTTTGTTAACAACAAAGACAACTTTTTATCAAAATTAAAAGGAAAAATACATTTTTCTTTATTATGTTTATTAAAATATAAGAATGAATCAACTTTCACTTTCCTTTTTCCATTTTATAATAAATAATGTAAAGTAATTTTTTCAATTGGTTAGGTACATCAATTGAATCTTTTTTTGTTACTATAACATCAAGTTTGGTTGTCATCATTGTTGTTTTCTTGTATTATTTCTAAAAAATTACCATGTCCTTATTTATTCTAATGTATCATACATTAGTTTTGTTATAAGTAAAATCAATAAGGTCACTACATAAATTTTTAAATTTTTATTTATTTATTTTAATGAGGAGAGAGAGAGAAATGGGGGGAGAGGTGCAGGGAAAATCAACTTCTATATGTGCCTTGACCAGGCAAGCTAGGGGTTTTGAACCAGTCACCTCAGACATTTCAAGTTGACATTTTATCCATTATGCTACCACAGTTTAAGCACTGCATATATTTTTAGTTTATGATTTGTGCCTAATTGTATACAGAAGAAATCAATGTGGCCTTTGATATGCTTAATATATGAAATTGTCAATACTTTGCCATATGAATTTACTATTACACAATATTTTTACCAAACACAGGGAATTTTAATGGGGTTCAGATTAACACACACACACACACAAACACATATATAATAGGTAGATATATAGATAGAAGATAGCTGATAGATGTTTATAAAATAAATAAAATGGAAATATAAAGTTATATAAAAAAGAAGAGAGATGACATTTCTCAGATCAAGAAATAAGTTTATTATTGAAATAAAGTACCTAAATTGGTCCTGAAGCTAAAAGGCAAATAGAAAAAGAAAGTGACAAGTTCTCAAAAGAAATAATCCTTTGAAATACACATTTGTTTTCAGATGCCTTTTGCTACACTAATAAGTGCAGAACTTTTTTATTAATCATAAAGTTCAATAAGATTTTATCCTGTTTAATCTATTTTTAATAGAGGGATAAAAAAGATAAAAATAGATTTTCTTATTATTATTGAAAATTTGTCTAAACCACTTTAGTTCTTTGAGCTAAAATTAATTAAATACTTTGAAATTTTTAAATCTTTGAAAAATTACTGATGATCCTAGATAAGCACCAATTTTCTTTGTAGAGTAACAATTATATAGAAAGTCTTATGACAAAACAATTTTTTGTCTTTATTATTAAAAAGCATAATTATTTTTTATAGATATGTTACATTAAAATTGAATTTCTAGTTGCATTTTTGGAACTCTTAGAATGAAACAAAATATTACCTGGACCTAAAACATGCACATTAGTCCAGCTATTTGGCTTATAAGGAGTTCATAGAATGTAGATGAACATACAAGAACCTTTTCCAACACAGTCTACATTATTGGTTTCATATACATTTTCTTCCATATCTCAAAATCTATGTAACAAAAATTTCTGATTAATTTATTCTGGCTATTTGATGTCTTAGAAACTATTTAATCAAGATAATGAATTGTCTTGTAAGGATGTTCTTGCAGTAATTCTTGGAAAATTTATGGTAATAATAGAACGTTCATATCCATTCAACTATACATAAAAACTCAGATTATTTTTTAATTTATGCCAAATACATTTAACTTTTAAGTATGTGTGTGTGCTGCACAATGAGAACATACTAATAAGAATGCTGCAGTTTCTGCCAAAAAAGAACTCTTTTATTGGGACAAACAGTAACATAAACATGAGTCACAATGCAAAGTGCTTGATAGTTTAATAAAAAATAATAATCTTGCCTCTAAGGGTAAAGAAAACTTTCCAGATTAGGAAATATTTGAGCTGTTCTTATAGGGATTCTTAGAAATTTACCAGGTTAAAAAACATGGGAAAGAACATTTAAATTAAAAGTCAAGAAAAATAAAAATAAATGGTAAAACAAAGAGTATGGGTTGTCATGAAGTACAAACAGTGTGGTGACTTTTCAGTCATGAATTATAAGACAAGGTTGGAAATGAGTTTCAAAACGTCACCACTGCTTGTGACGTTTTTGTACTATGTCACCTGAATTAGACTGGAACAGCATTTGTTAGAATTCCTCTTTGTTTGGATCAAGGCAACCATGAGAAATGTGCATATATGATTTATAATGCAGAAATGAGGAGGACATTAGATTCTGTAGTTGGGTTAAAGTGAGAGCTGCTATTGCAGCTCAAATACAAACTTGTGGACAAGGCCCGCCCAGGAGTGAGGACAATGAAGACACAAGAGACCCTACACCAGGGACAAGTTTCAGTGATGCAGATCTACTTTATTCCGGAAAGAAACTAGCTAATATACATGGGTTCAGCCAATAGGATGTTATAGTAGGGCAAATGGCCAAAAAAGGTCAGGATGCTGCCTAGCTGGCGCTGTTCATTTCCGTGTAGCAGGCAAGCTCCCTTCCTGGGTGTTACCAGGAGGGATTCAGGAGGTGGAGTATTCTTATAGCATTGCATCAATCACAGCTGCTAGGTAAATGCTCTGTGCTCTACCTACACAAACTAGATGGTTTGATCATCTAATTGCTATGTGACAGCCTCCACATCCACAGCTACTGCAACTCTTACCAGATCTCTTTCTTTTGTTCTGGAAGCTCTAAATCCAGCAGGTGTTCAATGTGCATTGGCTCCCTTCTGAAAGCCTCCTTTATTGTAGCAATTGGACTTAGTGAGAAACAGTTGTAAATTCCAGTTTCTCTTTGTGAATTGAAGTTTATCTTTTTTCTACCCAAGCTTTTCTTCCACTACTGGCTTCATTGACCTACAGCAACTTTAGGCCCACCACCAGATACAGTGTGTCCGTAAAGTTATGGTGCACTTTTGACTGGTCACAGGAAAGCAACAAAAGACGATAGAAATGTGAAATCTGCACCAAATAAAAGGACAACTCTCCCAGTTTCATACCTATTCAATGCAGTTCGATGTGGGCTCCATTAGTTGCCCTACACACATCCAAACGATAGTGAAGTTCTTGCCACACACAAGGGTACGAACGTCTGGTGTAACAGGGTGAATAACGTCTGTGATTCTCTATTTTAAGTGATTAATGTCATTGATATATTCAGTGCACACATGTTGCTTCACGTAACCCCAAAAGTAAAAGTCTAAGGGCATCAGATATAGGATCGTGGTGGCCATGGCTTGACAGAACCCCTGCTTATCCACCGCTGGGGGAATGTTCTATCCAGAAACTTATGAACAATGGTGGTGTAGTGTGGAAGAGCGCTGTCCTGTTGAAAGATGACACCTTCTGGAAATTGTGGCACTGCATACAATTCCAACATGTCAAGATAGGTGTTTGCCGTCACAGACTGCTCCACGAAAAAAAATGGGCCTATCACCTTATCATGCATCAGGCCACACCATATGTTCACTTTAGGGGTGTTACATTCATACTCAGTGTAGGCATGAGGATGTTCGGCAGCCCATATTTGGACGTTATGGCGATGAACATGTCCACAGATATGGAAGGTCACCTTATCACTAAACAAAATCTTCTGCAAAAATCTTGCATCATTGTCGATCTCATGAAGCATATCTGTAGCAAACACACATCATGTGGGTCTACCCGCCATTTGATAGCGTGCAACAGCCACAATTTGTACCCTGTAAAACAGAGACATTTCTTTAACACCTTATGAACTGTAGTCTCGCTTAGGTGTAATTGTCGAGCACACGCATGCACAGATTTTTTAGGGCTCCTTAGGTAGCTTTCCTGTATAGGCTCTACAGACTCATCACTGACTGATGGCCTACCAGGACGGGGTTTCTCCACCAAACTGCCAGTTTCCTTCAACTGCTTATCCCACCGAGTAATGTTATTCCTGTGTGGTGGCACTTCGTTATAAACGCGCCGATATTCAAGTTGCACTTTGGTCACAGATTCGAATTTAGCGAGCCACAGAACACACTGAACTTTCCTCTGTACCATCCACATCTCGACTGGCATGGCGTGGGCTGCTCCGCTGTATACACAGTGTTATGTCATCATCTGTGCATGCTGTCACATCATCCTACAGATACTGGGAGGGTTTTCCTTTTATTGGTGCGGGTTTCACATTTCTATCATCTTTTGTTGCTTTTTTGTGACCGATCAAAAGTGCACCATGACTTTAGAGACACACTGTACATGCAAAGGCAACAACTTTTCAAAAATTACTTCACCAGTTCCCAATATTATGTAAGATCTAAAATATATCCTTTCTACCATATTACTCAAAGTAATTTTTCTTCCCTGGTTGAACCCCTTGTAATACACAAAACTTTCTATTCTTCAAAATTTACAAGTGAAGTATCAAAACATTACTTTTTTTCTTCTGAAGAAGTAATACAAATCAGAGTAGTTTTCTGTGTATATTTACCAATCTATAGGGAAAGTAGCAAAGCAAGACCAGAGCTCATTCTAGTTAGGATGGTAAAATGATTGACTATAACTAGAGGAACATCTCCATAGAAAACCATTCCACCTTGAAAATAAAGCAAAGGGGATGGCTTGGATTTAGATTTGTTCACATAGATTAAGAAGAAAAATGTCTTTTTATTCTGGGGTTAATATGGAACTGAGGTTTGCTGAAATGGGGACTGATTTCTCTCTTCACACATATAAAGTAATGAACAATGCTACGAATGATGCTGCTAAATGTTTTTCTCTTGGTCTCATTTATGGTAAGGTCCCATAATATCCTGCCATATCTGTTGCCTCAACCCAAAGGTAACTAGCAAATTGCTATAAAACTGTTTAATAAATTTGATAAATGAGTGTATTTAATACAGCAGCCAAATACTGATAATTGGATTTTTTGGATATTCAATAAAAATATATTCCTTTCTGGTACATAAACAAAGTGAATTGTTAATTTCAAAACTTACCTTTCTATTTATTTGGTTTATTTAGCCAAAGAGTAAAAAAAGATGAGATATACTATGTTAAAATATTTATTTCAAATAGAGAACAATATTTACCCACAGTTGTTTATGCCCTGAAAAATAAATAGCTATTTGAATGAGGAAAAAACAGAAGATCGTCTAACTATTCCTGATAATGCCTTATAATCGGTGTGTGTGTGTGTGTGTGTGTATGTATGTGTGTGTGTGTGTGTGTGTGTGTGTGTGTGTGTGTGTGTGTGGCATAGGAGTGGGCAGGGAATGACCATCTCAGGAGGTTGAATTATTTGTCCTTGGCCTACAAACTGAAAAGAAGAAACTGCATGTATTGACAATAAACATACAGATTACCTAGATATAATAATTTCAATCAAATTTGCTGCCCAATTTTGCTAAGAAATAATCAAGAGCACAATTAAGAAATCAATGATGATTATTGTATGACAAAACACAGCATCTGGCAGAAAAAAAAACCTGAGAAAAGACAAACTCAATTTAGACATGACCATAACTCCTCAAAAGCTAAATAACTTAACAAAATGTAATTTTATGACCTCTCTTACATATAACCAGACAATTTCACTCATTTCCAGTAGAATAATGACTCTCCTGTGGAGATTATAATGTCTAGGTTCTTTTAAGATAAACATTTCCAAGCAGAACACAGGGAATTTCAAAGTTAAATGATGTGATAAAGACTTTCTTCATTAGCGGTCCATGTGTTATCCCCAAATGAATGGAATCCACAACACATAAGTTATTGGCTCCCTCTGAGTATAGCATTGAACTACTAATCATGATACAAAGGAAAGAGGTAGACATAATTCACTGAATACATGGATATATTTCAGCATAAACACGTGAAAACATTTTCTTATTTTTACTTTTTATGCAAGATAGTTTAATGATAGGCTGTCAAAGTTGCATTAGAACTAACAAGCTGTGCCTTGGCTGGATAGCTCACTTGGTTAGAACACTGTCCAGAGGTGCTGAGGTGGCTGGTTCAATCCCCAAGCAGGGCACATGCAGGAGTAGATTGATGTTCCTGTTTTTCCCCCTCTCCTGTCTTTTTCCCCTTCTTTCTTGTTAAAATAAATAAACATTAAGGAAAAAAGAACTAACAAGATGTAAGAAAAACTAATAAGATGTTGAGTTCATTCAAAGCATTCTCCATAAAGAACAAAGATTGGTGTGTTTTTCAAATATATATATATATTATATATATTATATATATTTATATATATATATAAAATAAATTTTCTTAATCACAATAAAAATCAGAATATTTTGAATTATATACTTTGCCTTAATTTAAAAACCCACTCTAGCCTGACCAGGCAGTGGCGCAGTCGATAGAACGTCGGACTGGGATGCGGAGGACCCAGATTCGATACCCCGAGTTGCCAGCTTGAGCGTGGGCTCATCTGGTTTGAGCAAAAACTCACCAGCTTGAACCCAAGGTCGCTGGCTCCAGCAAGGGGTTACTCGGTCTGCTGAAGGTCCGCAGTCAAGGCACATATAAGAAAGCAATCAATGAACAACTAAGGCAGTGGTTCTTAACCTTTTTTGAGGTACTGAACCCACCAGTTACATATGCGCATTCACCGAACCCTTCTTTAGTGATAAATAAAATATCATTTCTTTTTCCAAATTCAAGACATAGGTATATGTTTTTTTACTGGTGCACAAAATGAGCTGTGCATGAACATCACCTTGCTCAAAGAACAAAACCAACAAAGTGCATGAACTCACAACTAATTACGGTATTAATTTATTCTGGCTTCCGCAGCAGAGGCTTCTCTGAACCCCTGAGACCGACTCATCGAACCCCTAGGGTTTGATAGAACCCAGGTTAAGAACCACTGCACTAAGGTATCGCAACAAAAAACTGATGATTGATGCTTCTCATCTCTCTCTCCCTTCCTGTGTGTCTGTCCCTATCTATCCCTCTCTCTGACTCTCTCTCTGTCCCTGTAAAAATCATAAATAAAAAATAAAAATAAATAAAAATCCACTCTACTTATTTGCTATAAAAATTAAAAATATAACTACAAAAATTTCCATTGCAATGTCAATTAGGATATCTACAATATTTTGACATTCAAAAAGATAAAATACAAAGAATTATTTAAGTTATATAGCCACATAAATTCTAACCAGATATTAATTAATATTTGTTACTAATACAATATTTCTATAATGCATTGTAATAAAAAATACATCACATCACTTACCAAATAAGCTAATTTGTGTGTGTCTGCATTTGTGAAAGAGAGAAAGAAATTGTGCATTATACCCCCAAATTTTGAGGTTTTTGTCTTCTCTTTGTAGTCCTTTAAAAAATTACAATGAATGTATTGCCTTCATAATTATAAATGTTATTCTAGTTTTCTAAAAATATTAAGTGACAAAAACAAGAACACAGAATGACCTATGCAGAATTTAAATTTGGGAGAATTTTCCTATCAAGAAGTTACCAAAAGGCCATCTTTGTGTCCTCTCTTTTACCAGAGTGCTTTTCAGTAACACCTTCTCAATATATTTTTCCCTTTCTCCTCTCCATACTATTCTGCAATTTGTTTATGCTCAGGTATTTTGTTTCATATTGGCTATATTATCCTTTTTAATGCACCTTACAATGCTATGTCGCTGGGTTGAATATCTAACAGCACCAAGACTGGGTCAGATTAGTGTCATCTTTGTCAAAGGTAGCATAGTCTGACAAGGTGAAAAAGGCAGCAGTTTTAGGCGATGGGGTTGGGGGTAGGAGAGCTAAGAGTAAACATTTAAGGGCTTGGAGAGAAGCAAAATAAGGCTACACCTAAAATTTTTAAAGAATGAAGAATAAAGAATAGCTTATTTAAAACAATATCACCACTTAGCTCAGCCTAATGGGTCCTGGTGTTCTGGGTGGCACTCTCATGCATCCACCACGAGGGGACAGGGGTTAAGGAGCAATTAGATTTAAGAAAATTGGCATTCAGCCTTGGCAAGAGCAGGGACAGAAGGCCCTTTGTTGAATCAGGCAGCCGGAGAGTACCTTGTACTGAGCAAGATCTGGATTAAGGGTGTGCATGCTCGCTTGTCACAAATGTTTTATTGTGTGTCTGGGCAAGTCATTCTCACTTGTTAAGGAACAGCAAGGGTTTTGTTCTGCAAGGGCTTAAAATAAACCAGAGAAATCAGAGGGGCTTAGTGGAGGAGGGATCGGGAGGAGGAAGAGTTCATGTTTATAGTTTATTTTTGTTTGGTTAGCATTTTAGCTTTTTTAATAGGCAACTTCCTGGGGATTTTAAGTCTTAAAGTTATTATAAGCTCTGATTTTAAAATATCTTTTATGCTGATAATTAAAAAATGTATTGAAATAAGATAACAAGTAAATACTTGTTATCTCAGTAAAATGTTATCTTGGCAAAGTGCATTACATACAAGCAACGTGTCCTAACCCTGCCATATTATATGAGCCGAGTGAAGACAATGAGGCTACTGAAGGACAGTATTTCGAGTATATTTTTTCTTAATTTTTCCCCTGACCTTTCTTGAAATATATGAAAACTCACATACTCCTTTATTTGAAAAACCATGAATGCAATGAAAAGTAAATAAAAATATTGAAAAACTGTCCTTTTCTCCCCAAGCTTCATATTTTCCTTCCTCCATTCCATCATTTAGTTCCTATCTAACATATCCTCCCTGGGCTGTGTGATTGTTTTCAAAACCACGCACTGTTTGAAAACAATCAGAAAGCCCAGCTTCTAGCCCCAGACCCATTTTAACCTAGCTGCCATCTGTACTTATTCTCTGGACCTCAATTTTCTTCTCTGTCAAATGTAGATACTTATTACAACTTGCCTTCTTATCTGATAGAATTATTGAAATCCAAAATGATAATACAATTTAAGATACTGTAAATAAAGAATAATTTATAGTAGCTATTATGTAAGGCCTTTAAATTTGTTATGGAAGCATAGCTAACATACAAAAAAAATGTACAGTTGACCCTTGAACAACACAGGTTTAAACTGTGGTCTCTTATAGATAGATGTTTTTCAACAAATATACAGTTGGCTTTTCATATCCCCATGTTTTGCATCCATGGATTCTACCAACCATGTATCAAAACCAGTGTTTTTCATCCCCAGTTGCAAATTTTGCAGATGTGCAGAGCCAATTGCATGTATTGTTCTATGCTGCCATTTTATATAAAGAACTTGGACATCTTAGGATGTTCGTATTGGCAGGGGTCCTGGAACAAATTCACCACAGGTAACAAGGGAGGACTGAATTTTTGGAAGTCAAAGTTATACTCAGATTCTTTATTGTGCAGGAATCAACTCCTCTAACCCCTGCATTGTTCAAGAGTCAACTGCAATCTGTAAAGAGATGTTAGAAAGCAAAATTTGTGAAGTCAGAAAGCAAAAATTTGTGAAAATAATTATTCTGGAACTAAGCAGTAGAAGGTATGATCTCCTTTACCTCTGGGAAGGTGAGAAGAGCTTCCAGGAGACCGCTCAGAACAAGTTAATGAGTTTTTCTTATGGGAGAATCACAGGATCTGGTGCCTGGCATAAGCCTAAGAAAACTAAAGCACATTGTGGAAGAGGATAGAGATGACTGCATTGGATTTAGCAAATGCTGGATAGGTATTTGCAATGAACAGATATAGAACAATTTTGAAAATAGCAAGAGTGGGCTGCTCTTGCTTAAGGGGATGGCATGCAAGTAACATGCTATATCACCAGAAATACATGTTAAATTTTCAGGAGCTGCTGAAAGCATCAAAGGAATCACTGGAATAGAGATGTGCTCTCTCTGTGGAAGCTATCATTGCCTTGTGGGGCTCCCAACAATGACCATCACCAACAACCAATAATAGTGCCTCAAGAAGGAAGAATTCAATTTTGAATGTCCCAGAGATCCATAGAAAAGAAAACAATCTAACCAAATCAGATGGCCCTGTTCCCATTCCAATTCTCCCTTTGCAGATTTGACACTGGAGACATATGCATTCTGCCAACTAGAATGGGAGGAGGTGAACAGGAGAAGAAGCAAAAGGCAGGCACCTACCCCAGTGCCTTTTCTGAGGCCAGGCAGCCACCAACCAGAAGTTGACAAAGGGGAAAAATCTTTATATATATAGACCAAAACATTTATTACTATTTTGGCCTGGGCACATTTCACTAGGTATTTAGAGACCTAATGTGAGTATATATCTGTTTACATACAGTGAGTTGAGAAGTCGCAGGGTACACCCAATTTTCCATCAAGTGATAGCGGAAAATTATTCATCTGTCTATCTCACCTTGAATGAATTTTACTTAATTAAAAAGAAATTTGTATTAATTTTTAGTGAGAGAGGAAAAGAGAGGGAGAGAGGGAGGTAAAGAGGAACACCTCTATCTGTTCCAGTATGTGGTCCCCTGACTGGGGATCAAACCGGTAACCTCTGGGCTTTGGGACAATGCTCTAAACAATTGAGCTATCCAGCCAGGAAGTTTGAATGAATTTCAAATGAAAAGACAAAGAAGAAAAAATAAAATTGTA
Organism: Rhynchonycteris naso; assembly: GCA_037038555.1. Lineage (NCBI taxonomy): Eukaryota > Metazoa > Chordata > Mammalia > Chiroptera > Emballonuridae > Rhynchonycteris > Rhynchonycteris naso. The sequence goes on from CM072997.1 coordinate 151,254,125, forward strand.
CATCTTGATTAGATTCTATTTCTTATTACCCATATTCAATGCATTGGTTATACATAATTGGTTATAACGTCATTTTCTAGTATATCAACTACTAACAGTGTTTTTTTTTTTTTTAACAAACTGCAAACCTCAAGAAACTAGTCTGGATCAGATGACAAGCTCTTAAATTTGAAACTATTAAAAAACAGTTATTGAGCACTTATATTATACAAAGGATTACATTATATCTGTCAAGAAGCAAGAAAAGAAAAGAAAATATAAAAACAAGAAAAGACAAATCCTGTTTTTGGATTAGCTCAAAATACAGTTGTATCATTAAAACTTAGAACAGTATTGCAAGTTCTGAACAATGGCGCAGTGACCTATTAGTTTTCTCAAAATAATAGAGTTCAGTAAATCTATTGTATATCAATTAGTGAAATGAACTTGATGTTCCATGGAATACCCCTGAGTGACTTACTTGCTCTCTCTAGGTCAGAGAATCAGGATCCTGGAGCTAGCAGCATTATAATTATTTTTCTTTTTTATTAAATCATTTGAAAAAAATTTTAAATTGCCATTGAAATACATTATGTTGGTTTCAGGTGTTCACCCCAGTAATTAGACATTATGTAACTTACTAACTGATCATCCCAATAAAGCTTGCACTCACCTGACACCATACATAGTTATTAGAATATTATTGACTCTATGCCCTATGCTGTACTTTACATTCCCATAACTATTCTATAAAAACTTATTTGTACTTATTAATTCTTCCACCTTCTTCATCCATCTCCCCAATCCCTCTCCCATCTGGCAACCATCAAAATGTTCTTTGTATTTATGATTCTGTTCAGCTTGTTCATTTATTTTGTATTTTAAATTCAACTGTTGGTAGATAAGTATTTATTGACATTTTATTTATATTTTTGTTAATTTTTTTTAATTTTAAAAAGATTTTATTTAGTGATTTTATAAAGAAGTAAGAGAGAGAGAGAAATGGGGAGGGAAGAGCAGGAAGCATCAACTCATAGTAGTTGCTTCTCACATGTGCCTGGACCAGGCAAGCTCAGGGTTTTAAACCAATAAGCTCAACATTCCAGGTCAATGCTTTATCCACTGTACCACCACAGGTCAGGCTTCTTCTTCTTCTTAAAAATGACCCTTTAAAATTTCATATAATACTTGTTTGGTGGTGATGAATTCCTTTACCTTTTTTTGTCTGGGAAGCTGTATGTCCTTCAATTGTAAATGATAGCTTTGCTGTGTAGAGTCATCTTGGTTGTAGGTCCTTGCTTTTCATCACTTTAAATATTTCTTGGTAAATATAGGAACTTCCTTGTAGATAACTAACTGTTTTTTTTTCTTGCTTCATTTAAGATTCTCTCTCTTTCTTTAAACTTTTGCATTTTAATTATGATGTCTTGGCATGGGCCTCTGGGTTAATCATAATTGGAACTCTCTGTGTGTTTTTGACTTGTATGCTTATTTCTTTCACCAGGTCAAGGAAGTTTTCTGTCATTATTTTTTCAAATAGATTTTCAATTTCTTGCTCTCTCTTTCCCATTCTGGCACCTTTCTGATGTGAATATTGGTACACTTGAAGTTGTCCCAGAGCCTCCTTATATTATCTTCTTTATTTGGATTTTTTTTTTTTTTTCTGTTCTGATTGGGTGTTTTTTGTTTTCTTATCTTTCAAATCTCTGATTTGATCCTTGGCTTCGTCTACTTACAGACGTCTTCAAACTTTTTATAAAAATGGCCCACTTTTGCAGTGCTGGTCAACCTGGTCCATACCTCCCACTAGTAAGCCTTCCAGCTTTCATGATGGGCAGTAGTGGAGCAACCAAACGGCACCACGATTGGCCCACCATGAAAGCCGGAACGCCCACTAGTGTGTGGTAGGGACCAGCTAGACCAGCACTTAAAAAAAAGGCAGGTGAATTTAACATATGTCAATAGAAACTCAAGTGTCACTATATACTAAAAAAAAAAATATGTCAGTGTTCAGCTCTGAAACCTTATTTATGTGTTTATGACATCACATTTAAATGTTTCACTCATATCTGCCTTTCCCACTAGTCTAAATGTGCCTTCATAGGGTCCCTGTCTTAGTTATCTTTGTGATCTTTGCACCTTGCACAGAACCCAATATGGTTCCATCAGAATTGACCAAATGTGAGTAATCATTATCAGGAGCCTGAACACCAACAAGGAGACATTATTTCAGTTAATCTGTGACCCTAAACCATGCCTGTGTGTATATTCCCGTCTTTATCATTTAGTCTAAACATTTGCAGTGGGTATGGATTTTAATCTACCACACTCAGGTGCCAAAAAAATTAAAAAATCATGTTATTTTCTAAGTAAACTCATTTCTGAATCTAAAGCCCTGTCTCAGCGATGGAGAGAAATGCAGTTGCATCAGATTGCAAGGAACATCGCCAGTGATGGGGCTGGGTGTCGCCCTGCAGTGAGCGAGAGCCCCAGGCACCTGTCATTATGGTTGCTGTTGAGCTACTCACTGCTCAGTCCCTAAGGTTACCTCAGACAAGTGCAGCTCTGCATCTGTGTCAGTGTTGAACACCAGAGACTTGTGTCAGGCTGGAAACCCAAGGGCTTTGGAGTCATCTCTAGGTGTGTACCCCAAACATTCCCTGTCCTGGAAGCCTGGGAAGGAGCAAGGTGCCAGGTTTCCTAAACGTCCCTGTCAGAAAACCCCTTCTAGCTTCAGACTGTCTGCTTCCGCTCTCACTTCCAGCACTTCCCCAGCTTTGCTCTAAAGACACAGTCCTGCGGAGCCTCCCAGGCTTTCCCAGAAGTTAAGTCATGGTCAGTCTTGCCTTCTCTTAGAGGGAAGTCGGAAGGAAAGGCTGATTCTCACCAATTAACTTTTTTATTAATTCACCTTGTTAAGTCTTTTGAATATAATATGCAGCTCTCTCCCCTACACAAACCACACATTTTCACACACATTAATTTGAATATCAGTTAGTGAGACTCTTATAAATCCTTGGTTTATAGACTCCACCTCTTTCTCTCCGAAAAAAAAAAAATGCCCATCTTTTCTGAGGATAAGATGGTGGCTAGAAAAAACAATGACAGTGCCTGGACTGTTGTATGGGACTATTAGTTTGATTTATCTTAAGAAACAGCAGAGACATGGTGCTCCCTCTCCAGCCATCCTAGTCTCCAGATCTGCCTGTGTACAGATTTGCTTGTTCTTGTCATGCACTTGTGGAGAATGGTTGGTGCTTGAGGATGGGGACACACATTGGGAACATCTTTCATGATCCAGACCTAAAGCTGCTCACCAGATGTGCACAGCTCTGCCTGCACCACATCCATGAACACACCCCGTATAAATTGCAGCCACCTTGGGTTTGGTTAAGTAGGAAAATCAATTAGAGGAAAGCAAAAGCATAAATTGGGAAAACCCCTCCAGTCTCCATTTACTATTTCTACACTTTTCCTTTTTCCTTTCATCAGTCTTTGATGAATCCAGCTAGCCTTTCCACACAACTTACTGTCCTGCTCATTTGGTCTTCCCAAGGAGAAAGGAAAGCATAAAAGCCCTTAGCCACTTTATTCCTATATGAAGGCCAGTATTCCAGCATTGTTAATTACACTTTGAAAAACTGGCCTTAATAGACATCTGTGGCTTATTACAAATGCAAGGTTTCAAAAAATGTACGTTTCTTGAAATATGTGAAAGGGTGTGTGTATGTATACAAGCACACATTCACACATGTATGCACATGCATACAAGTGATGTTTCAACAGTGGTGTGCAAAGAGCTCCTATCGACCACTATATTACTGTTTGCACATTTAGTGCAGAGCAGCAGTGAAGGTCTCAGCATTTGCAGCAGCTCCAGCAATTAGCTCCAAATGAAACAGTCATAAATAGTAATTAGCCATTCCCTCAGTCATGTCCCAAAGCCTTTTAAAAAATCCACAGAGAAATCAATGCATTCTTTTCTAAAGACCTATTACAGGAGCACCACCCACTCCAGCATCATTTCACAGAAGCTGAGAGCACAAACGACTTTTCTGCCGCTCCCCACGTGCCCGTATAGGACTTACCGGTGGAGGCCAGTGAGAAAAGGCAAGTAGAAAGGGGGAATAGGGAAGTGGTTGCAGAACCAACGGTCAGTAGAACACTTACCAAGGTAGTGAAATGTGGATCTGGAGGAACCAAGATTACTCAACACGGGAAGACACTAGCATAGGATCCTGATGAGTACAGAATTACCTCCTGCTTGGCTCTACCTCTGCTTCAACTGAGTGAAGATGCTGAGAGAGAACCCAGTGAATTAATAGTTCGCTCAGCAGTGAACTCTCTCAGCCCTAACATGAAGCCACATCACTCTTTTAATGGGGAACTAGAGCGGAGATCCCAGCATGAGGTCTCATATTAATAAAGCTTCATCCCCTGTCTTAAAACAGTTAATATTTTTAAGGCTGTGTGTTGTTAGGGGGTTTGTCATGGTAATAACAATTAAGCTTTGTCATCCAGTATGCAGACACAGTCCATTCTGTGATGTGCTGAGTGGCTTTATGTGATCATTCTAATTCTCACTATCAGTCATCTGGAATGGGCCTTGAAAGTGTATCTGGCTTATTCCCTTGGCTTCAGTTAAGTTTCTTCTCTTCCGTTATAAACAGATTTATGTGCAGGGAAACCCTGAGATCAGCCTTTAAGTGTCAACCATCTAGACCATGGACTAACCATTCACAAGCACAGTTAATTGGGGCATTCATAAAACCATGTTGGCATTGTTGGTGGCCTAAACAAAGACTAACAGTGTTTCTTCCATTCCTGGGGTGCTAGCCTGGTGCCTAGAATATGCATTTGAAAAACAGACCTAAGCATCTTCTCTAACCCTGTCTCCCACTTTCCACTGTTCGTTTTCCAGTTATCCAGGTTGTAGCAGCCAGTACCACCTGGACACATCTTTTCTCTGTCCTCACACATGCACATATCTGTTACCAGTGTGCTGCTATTGAGTGGCCCCATCTTCTCAGGGGCAGGCTGATATAATAATATGGTTCAAGTCAGACCCTTGTGCTGCTTAAAACCTGACCTTGCCTCTTATTAGAAGTGTGAACTTGGAATTGTTTCTTGGTCACTCTAAGCCCCTGATTATCAGCCTTGTTTAAACAACAACAAAGAGGGTTAAACAACCATGATCGTGACAACCACTTCTCCAATCTCAGACTCTCTGAAGACTGCTAGATCAGAACCTGCAGGGTGAGTTCTTGTGTAGGTACTTTTAAAAAAACCTCCTATGATTCTCATCCTATGTGCATTTACAACTGAATCTTCAGCCTGACCAGGTGGTGGTACAATGAATAGAGCATCGAACTGGGACTCAGAGGACCCAGATTTGAAACCCCAAGGTCACTGGCTTGAGTGCAGGCTCACCAGCTTGAGCACAGGGTCACTGGCTTGAGCATGGGATCATAGACACGACACCATGGTCACTGGCTTGAGCCAAAGGTCGCTGGATTGAGCAAGGGGTCACTTACTCTGCCATAGCACCTCCGGTCAAGGCACAAATAAGAAAGCAATCAATGAACAACTAAAGAGCCACAACAAAAATTGATGCTTCTCATCTCTCTCCCTTCCTGTCTGTCTGTCCCTATCTGTTTCTCTGTCTCTGTCACAAACACACAAAAAAAGAATTGAAACTTCAATGTTTCTCCCCTGTAATTTAGTGATAATGATGACTTACATTTAAGGATTATTGTGAATTTTTTAATTCTACAACATGGCTAAGATGCCTAGAAATATTAAATATATGATCGACTAACTGTGACTATGTTACTATTATCCATTTTGCTCCCAACAAATTTTAGGCAGGCTCTCTGAAGACTGCTGTCATGCAGTGTGGACTCCAGAATCCTGGGGAGCATATCTGCTCTCATAACCCTGGGCCAGCATCTGACACAGGAGGGCATCAGTGCCGGAAACATACTATTTTTCTACCTGAATGTTCCTTCCCTTAGCTCCATATATCTAAATCACTCCACCTTTCAAGGTCTTCGGTAAATTCTGTCTCTCCTCAACAAACTTGTTCCCATCAAAACTCAGAGCTTTCACGTTCAGATCATTTACCTGGCAGCCAGTTATAACTGACCTGGCAACTAGATATGACTACCCTCCTTTCACGATCTTACATTATTTTAACCTGTTTGGCTATGCTTTGTTTATATTTGTTTCCTTATATAAACATTATAGTTTTATTTTTTAATACCCCTCTTAGAGCCAAATATGGTATGCAATACATGACCCCTCTTACAAAACTTTAATAAATCCTCCGATAAAAGGCAGAAACAATCCTACTTTAATTTTGGTTAAAAGTGAAATGGGATAGAAATAGCAATTAAAAAAAAAATGCCCTGAGCAAACATTTTAATTTCATGATAATGAACTGCACTCTCTTTGTTGGTAAACACACCACAGATTCCAGGTGTCCAAAAGGAAGTCAAGTCAGAAAGCCAAGCTACTGAGTTTGAAGACATGGGTTCCATCGGCAGTGCTATGAATACCTAAGTTGGGACCTTGAGCAAGTCAAGTCATTTTTATGGTTTTCAGATTCTGTAAGGGGCAAGGGTTACATGCTGATCTGGAAAACAGCTTCCAGCCCTAACTTTCTATTTGTGTGATTTTAAGATTTTAAACACAAGTGTGCAAAGTAACAGACATTAAGGATCTCCCTAAAAGATAATATTGTTCCCCTGAGAGTGAATGATAGTATTAGGCAAAAGTGAGAATTCGGACAAAGAAGGAAAACAGAGCATGAATAATGGAAGACAAACAGTGCAGTGCAGCGGGATTTGTGGGCCTCTACTGCCCTCCGCAGAGGAAAGGGCGGCAGTGGGACTGAGGGCACATCGGGTGGAGGAAGAGGCCTTTTCAGCAGTCAAGATATACACGACTTTTCTAGGAAAACAGCCATCTGTGTGAATTAGTAAACTTACTATTTTAGAGACAACAATACACCCCTGGGAGTCAGTTGTACTCATTTGAAAACTAATCAAATAATTTTGATAATTATTCAAACTAACTGATGAAGCAATGTTATGCCTCAGTAAAAGGTAGAAGAGATTCCATTTAGGGACATTAGAAAACCTTATTGCAGTGGTTCTTAACCTTTTTTGAGGTACTGAACCTACCAGTTTCATATGTGCATTCATCGAACCCTTCTTTAGTGATAAATAAAATATGATTTTTTTTCCAAATTCAAGACATAGGTATATGTTTTCTTTTTACTGGTGCACAAAATGAGCCGTGCATGAACATCACCTTGCTCAAAGAACAAAACCAACAAAGTACATGAACTCACAACAAATTATGGTATTACTTTATTCTGGCCTCCGTGGCAGAGGCTTCTCCGAAACCCTGAGACCGACGCATCGAACCCCTAGGGTTCGATAGAACCCAGGTTAAGAACCACTGCCTTATTGTCATCCTCAAATAAGCTGCCCCTTTCCTACCTGGTGACTCTTCAGTTTAATGCATTAATTTTTTTATTAAAACCACCCATTGACTGCCCACATTTTACTCGGTCATAAAAAGCCTTTTCTGGTAGAATGCTGCCCACAGGTATGTCGTGATCTCCCTGAGTTTCCTTCTCCTCCACAAGGTGAGAGGAGGACAAGCCCTTTTCTCCATCCTGCCTTTGTGTCTGTTCCATCCTTTGAACGGGATTCCTTCTTAGCCCACCTCTCAGCAAATGTAAGTCATTTCAAAGGCCGTCTCTAAAGTCATCACTTTAACAGGCTTTCTCCAACCCTTCCTGTCAAAATCCACAATTCAACCATTAAACGTAGAGTGTTCAATATAAGTACTGACCTCTTTTCCAGAACTATTCTCAAATCACAGTAAAATGTCAGTAAAAGATAAAAGTCAAAACCCAAAACCAGAAAGAACAGGACAAAAGATAGCATCATTGGAGAAATTTTGGCTTTAGAAAGAAGAAGATACAGTTAAATCAGAGTTTAGTAGAAGAAACAGTGAGAAGGAAAGCATTAAACAAAATGGGTTGTTCTCTATTGGAAAAGAATACATTAAGAAATTAAAGGTAATGAGTGAATATATAAGTGCTGCTAACATGTGACAATGTAAAAATAATAAATCTTAATATGTCATAATAGGTGGCTTAACATTTAAAAAGTAAATCAAGAAATAGCTGTATACATATATTTTTAGGAATATGAAATAAATGACAAAATATAAATAGCTAACAAACTGAAGGTGATTGCCTTTGGGAGGCAAAATATTGAGGCTGTTGCTTTTGTTGTATGCTTTTTATATGAGATGGAATTGAACTAGCTACCTATAATAGCTAAGTAAAAAACCAAAGATATTATTTTAAAAGGTGGATAGAATATCAATTCATCATGTCCTTCCATTCTATTATACTCTACTGGACCTGTGGCTGTACTGACCTTATCCCATTATATTTTGTATTTTATCTGTGTACTATGTCTCTTTAAGATATATTAAGCTACTTAAAGGAAAGTGACAAGCCTTATTTTGTTATGTGTCATTCATAAATATGAGCTAACATGTCGGTGAGTCGTCATATTGGGAGTATATCTAGTGTATCTAGTCCTGCAGGAGTCACTCTCCTACATAGGCTAAACTTTGATGAGTATTCCTACAAAGCAAGTAAGTATCCTGCTCAAAACACCTTGAGATATAGCAGGTAGTATGCTGTTACACTTAGTGTCCTGTCACCATACCAATGATGCTGAAAAGATTAAGATTTGTAAGCCAATAAATAGCTGTCATCTACAACTTAGTATGAATGTGTTGAGTAGGTCTGTTAGATCAGGCTATATGTAAGCCTGAGTCAGTAGTTCTGAGTTATGGCTGCAGAACCTATATGCATGTAAAGCTCATCAGAATAGTTTAATACTGTCAGTTTTGGAAACTACTACAACTTTAGAATTCACCACTAAAGGAGAATGAAAATAGGAAAGGGGATAAAGAGGAATGTTTAGATTCACTAGAAGAAAATCTTCAATTCTATTCCATTTGTCTATAGGTAATAATAATCACTATTTTTTGAATTCTAAAGGAATTTTTTTCTGTATTTGAATTTTGCTCAATTAAATTTGGAGAAGAGCCCATAACATATTTCACAGTTAGACTTGGCAAAGTAATATCTGATATTAATATACCCAAACTATCAAGACAAAAAATTTACATTCAAATTGTTAATAAAACAGGGTTTTGTCACTAGCCTATATATTCCAAAGACATTTTGGAACATGAACACTAAAAGTTCCTTCATAATTTGTGAAAAATTATGCTTTCTTTTAAACAAGTTGCTTCTAAAATTTCTATAATTAAATCTGTTAACTTTAAGCCTTAGAATATTTGCCCACAGGTAATATTTAAATAAGCTCAAAAATGAACTCCTGCCTCAGAGATGAGGATTTATGTGGTATTATTAAAAATTATGCTGTCTAGTCACCCAATAGTGACTGCATGGCCAAAAAAACATTTGGATAACTACTCAGTGATTCCATCGATCAAACTATCAAAAGTTAAAACAGCAACATAATATTTTTATCTACCCAAATAGCAAATATCATTAAATGTATAACACCCTATGACAATTACTTACATAATAATTTCTACAACAGAATTTTTGCTATTAGCAAACAATGTAAATATACCATAATACAAGGATGATTAAATGAATGGACATATATTTAGTCATTAAAGCCATGTTTTCAAAAACTGTATTAAGACATGAGGAAACAGTCATAAAATAATTTTATAAGGCAAGGTATAAAATCCTATATAAAGTGTTATTGGTTTCATAAAATATACATAAACATTCATATATAAACATTTATATATATATATATTACAATTTAGCTAAAGAGTGCTATTTCTGGATGGTGAGATTATGGGCAATATTTATTTTCTTTATATCTTGCAGTTTTTCAAATTTTGCACCATAAAAATGTGTTATATATTTTTAAGCAGAAAAAATAAATAAATGTATTAGTGTTGCCTGCTCAGCAACACTCCCAACTTCATGGACAACACTCACCAAGTGAGGAAAAACAGTTGCTTAGGGCAGTTGCTACAATTCCAGAGAGCCCTGAAGGTCTAATTTAATTACGGGAAAAGTCATTACTTTCCCCCCCAGATGTTTTTTATGCATTGTCAGAGTTAGAGGTTGAGTAAAGGAGGCCACATGGAATACTAAATCAAGAAGAAAAAGATCCAGTCTAAAAGGCTGTGTTTTGAAATTATTGTAAGTGAACTTATTTGTAGTGCATTAAGCTTTAGCAATGATACAGCACCTATCTTTCTTCCTGTCTCATGGTTCCCTGGCTCTGTCTCTACTATTCCAGATAGCAAAATAAATCCAATTACACCAACAAAAGCATAGTATTCTGCAAAGAGAGGCCTTGGGTCCCTCCCTTTATTCTACAATGTGCTTGAATAAAGCACACGAGATCCTCTCATTGAACTGGTCTTAATATAAAACCTTTGGTAGGACCCAGCATCCTCCCCTTTCCAAACTCACGTACAATTTCCATCAATGTTAATAAGAGCTGTATGGAGGGATGAGGAAAACCCAGTCTCATTATGTTTTATTACATCTTTATTTTATGAACTGGTCTCTTGGATGATAAATCAGTGCTACTGCAAAACCATAATTCTTTAGGGGAAAACCTTCCTGAAATCTCCCTTATTTGTGCTGTTTTGGCGCTATCAAAAAGAAAAACCAAACACAAGCAGAATGTTTTTGACCTATAGAGACTGTGGGATTATGGGTGACATCCTAATAAAATGCCAACTACTTCCTTCATAATTAGCAGCAACTGCAGTTTTGTCAAAAAGAAAAGGAAAAGCTTCCAGGGTACTTATTGTGTTTCACAAATAATCCACTCAGCAGCTAGCAGTTAGATAACGCAGAATCAAATCATGCTCACTGTAAGATAAGTCTCAAAACAGCCAAATGCTTGGGATTCAGCACGGCAGAAGTCCACTTATAGTGATATGGCTCAGCCCTGTGGCTGGCCACACTGAAATGGTCTTATCTATCTTTTCTCCAACAGGGGGATGTTCAAAGACTCATGCTCAGATCACTCAACTTTACCATTTCCACAGAGCAGGTATTCCACTGTGAATGTGCTCTTTTCTCTATATTCCTTTGTATCTCACACCTTGCCTTACAACTGCTCTTCTGCTCAAGTAGCTCCCAAAGTTTAAAATATCTTCCTTTATTTCTTACCCTGCCCCCTTTTCCAGAACACATTTACCAAAATTCTGATTTTTATTCGTTCTCTTCCCCCCCAAAAATGCTTTATAAAAACATCCAAAAAACATTCAAAAATGGCACACACAAAAATTATTTTGTTCATAAACAGACAATACTTTTGCACAATTTAATTATATAGAAGACTTTATTTATTTAGTTATTTATTTACAGAGATAGAGAGAGGGATAGATAGGGACGGACAGACAGACAGGAATGGAGAGAGTTGAGAAACATCAATCATCAGTTTTTCATTGCGACACCTTAGTTGTTCATTGATTGCTTTCTCATATGTGCCGTGACCGCGGGCCTTCAGCAGACGAGTAACCCCTTGCCAGAGCCAGTGACCTTGGGTCCAAGCTGGTGAGTTTTTGCTCAAACCAGATGAGCTCACACTCAAGCTGGCAACCTTGGGGTCTCGATCCTGGGTCTTCTGCATCCCAGTCTGATGATCTATCCACTGCGCCACCGCCTGGTCAGGCTATAGAGAACTTTTAAAAAAAAGAAAAAACCTTCACAGCATCCAACGACCTCCACTTTTTCCCATAACTCACCTGAGACAAGTGGAATCCAAAACTTAGCTTTTCCACTTACTGGTGTTTGGGGACTCGTGGGTTGAGGGGAGGTAACTGGCAGTTAATTTAACCTCTCTAAGGCTCATTTTCTTAATGGATAAAACTGTGAATATAATTTCCTTGTGTGGTGTTTACAAAAATTAAATGAGATGACATAGATAGAGAAGCAAATACAATCCCTGGAAGATTGTAGGTGTCTGAAAATATTGGTGTCTTTGTGCTTTTCTCATATCTTGCACTTTGAATTCACTTGCAAGAAACTAAATTGTAGATGAATGTGTACATTCACTGCTGTCAGAAAACAAAAACTCTAACATTCAGTGGAATTTCATCTCAGCTTTAGCTGTCAATAAACTTTGAGTTAAATCTATTGCTCAAGTATTTCTAATCTACTCAAATTTTATTCCTGCATAATTCTGCCGTTCTCTGTATCTTTTATGTGAATGAGGACTAGTTTTTAATTAAATAATTTTAATCATATTAAAACGTTAAATATATAAATGCACATATAAATTTAGGTACAAACCATGCATAGTGAGGAAAGCAGTGCATTAAAACATAAGATAATTTGAGATTTGTTTCTAGCTCAAACACTATCTTATATATTTAAGCATGTAATTTAATATTAATAAACCTTAGTAAAATTAAATGATTTATGAGACTGTTTTAAATTATGCAATCATTCTGATCTTTAAATAGACACAATTTCAAAATGGAAAATGTGCTCTATATAATTTTCTTACAGTCAAATTTTGAAGACAGAGACATAACAACATCTTAAGAAAATGTCTAATAATATTTCTCTCCAGCAATGCTTTCAGAAAGCTGAAACCTGGGTAGAAAAGATATTCAAGTCTCCATGTCTAAACGCACTTTATATTTTAATGAAAAAAAGAAAACACTCTTAAAAACCCCTTGAGAAGATTAAAACTTTCATTTTCTCCACTTAAAATCTTAAAATCTGTTTGTATTTGCAAAAACATTGTCCATTGGAAGCACTATTGGATAAGGGGCAAATAAGCAAGTACACTGAATAAATGCTTGTAATTAGAACAAAAAAGAGCTATGTAAAGTTAAGGTATTATTTTCATAAGGGTCCTAAAGAAACAGCCGAATATGTTTACATTCTTAAATAATTTAATATTTGGAAAACTGAATTATTTAAATCTTAAATTATAGTACTGTTTTAAATTGTTTTATGCAAATAAATGTTTTATAAAAATTATAATAAAATGAATCCATTTTAGCATTAATTGTGGTGGGTTTCTATAGAAGTGATTAATTCATGACATTTATCCACATTCACTCTATATTAATGTCTAATATATTTTCATGTATTGACATAGTTTACTCAGACATTTATTATCCCATCTCGTTAATACATGTTTGTTTGACTTGATGTTGGGTGCTCTAATTATTTTCTTTTGATATTGTTGTTGTTGTTGATTATATAGACAAAAATGAAATAATCTTACCAGGGTAAAAATGCATTTATTTGTTTAATTCCCTATATAAGCTCTTCTAACTTACTATAAAGCAAGCATTTCCTAGTCTTATGCCTTAAACTAGATATTTTTTTGTGTTTATAATCTTGGTGTCTTCCATGAGTCAGTATAATGTTAAATGTTCACGCATCTGTTCTTCACTTTAATCTGAGACCAACACATTGTGCTCCTTTACAGAAGCCATTGAGCTGATAATTTTACTCTCGTGGCCATGTAATGTACAGTTCTCTGGCTAGAGCAGCAGAGGCACCCACCATGCCTACAAGGTATTGTCTCTTACTGGAACCTATTTATTCAGTAGGTGACTACTTATAGGGAGGGGAATATGTCAATACCAGAAAATCTTCATAAATATTGAATAATAATAGATTTTCTAACATGACACTCTTAACCACATAACTTTATCCTTTTATTTTTTGTATTTGTTACATTCTTTCAAAATGAGATTTAATACCTTTAAAAAACATTTGTCAGATTAACTAGAGATAAAAACAAGGAAAACATCAGACAAACACATCATGTGGAACCAGGACAGGCTAATTTCAAATATGCCTTTTTAAAAGGAAAAATAAAAAGATATATTTTTAAAAAATTATCCTTTTTTTCCCAGATATATATTATCCTAACAATGTTTCAAGATACATAAAATGTATTTCAAATATAAAGGAAATGCCAGCAATGTTTAACTATGTAAAACAAGAAAAAAGAAAATCTAGGATTAATCATAATCCACCTCAAAATAATTTATTCAGGGATCCATATGCCATTTCATATGTTAAATGTCTTTCTTTCACATATACTAACACCCTATGCTAGTTGCAGGTTATCAAATGCAAGAAGCAAATTGTATCTATTTTCTTCATCATTTGATATTAAAAATTTCAGAAGAGCATATTTAAAAAAAATAAAAGGCCTCAGAGAACCAGAAACTTAGGTCCATCCTTCAATCTGGCATCGGCTGATTTTATAATGTTAATATGTTTTTCATGATCCCACACAATTATAATTGACTCCATGTTCTGTGTTTGTAAACCAAAATCATTGCTTGAAAGAAGTTAAGGAAAAACTAGATAGTTCCTCCCAAATAAGAAAGAGAGGTTCTAATAAAAAAAATTACTTCAGTTACATAATTTTGGGGAAGCCAAAGGTCCTCAACAACAACAAAAAGACGACCCTAACAAAATCCTCAGTAGAATTCTCAGCACAGATGGCAAACCACAAGAACCCAGCCTGACAAAGATATTGCATAAGAACTTCAGATCTGGGTGTTTCCCCCAAGTTGATGTTCCCAAACCAAACCAAAATTTATGAGTAAATGGTTTTTGGGTTTCTTTTGTTTTGTTTTGTTTTTATAGATTCAGGGAACTTTAAAAACTGGAACTTGTTTGAAATTATAGAAGAGTTGATATGAGAATAATGAACAAGTTGTCTCAGTTAGTACAGTGATTCTCTTGGTTTTTGTACTGGAAGACCTAAATTTTAGGACACCTGACTTGCTGTTCATTTTTGTGTTTTTCTATGTAACCCAGAGAAGTAAGGACCTAGATAGTATAACTGCTGTTGTTAATTTGCGTGTCAACATTCAAGCCTGCACACTTTATTGCCAAGTGTTCTTGTCAGGCTCAAAGCAGGCCCCATTTTGCTCCCCCGTACCATACACACATGCGTACATCACAGTCCTGTATGCACGCTCCTAGCTCTCCTAGATTGGCAAAGTCTCAACTGAGGGGAAACTAGCACTATGACTACATTTGCTAGGCCTAATTTTTGGTATTAGATAATAATGTGTCAGATAATAGAAAATTAAATAATACTGTAGTTAGAAACAAAAACATTGAACCCAAGTTCATTTTAAACTTATAAGACATTGCAATCTGAGAACAGCATAAAATAGGTGTCCACACATAATGAAAAAGGGAAATGAAGGTATCATTATCAATTTCTCTACTACAAGTTTGAGTTTTCATGTAGTGGCTTTTATATCTTATTAGAGAAAACCAGGCTGAAAGGATTACTAACAACTGAGCTGGCAGAGGAAGAATCATTGATGCAGGGGGTTGAATGATGCTCCCCCTGACTCTCCCAAAAATATTCAGGTCCTAGGCCTGAAACTATAAATGTTACTTTATATTGCACAAGGAACTGTGCAGATATGGATAAACTAAGGATCTTGAAATGGGAAAATTTCCCTGGATTATTCAAGCGAATATAATATAATAAATGTAATACCACATGTCTTTTTAAGAGGACAGAAGATTTGCCACAAAGGAAGGTAAAGTGGCACTTGTGGCTTTGTTATTTTGGTGTGTGTGTGTGTGTGTGTGTGTGTGTGTGTGTGTGTGTTTGCTTTTATTAAGAGGAAGGGAGATAGAGGGACAGACTCTTATGCCCAAATTGACTAAGTTACCTAAACACCTGAGGCTGATGGGCTTGGACCAACCTAGCTATCTTCAGCTCCTGCAAATCTATCGAGCCCCAGCTGCGAGAAGGAAATAGATAGAGAAGGTAGGAGGGAGCAGGGAGAAAAGCAAATAGTTGCTTCATACATGTGCCCTGACCAGGGATCAAAACTGAGATGTCTGCATGCAGGACTGATGCTCTATTCATTTAGCCAAGTGGACAGGCCCACTTACAGTTTTGATAAAGAACAAAAGGGCCAGAACCAATGAATACAAAGAATGAAGCTCTAGAAGAACATGGAAAAGGCAAGAAAAATGAATCTTTCCTAAAACCTTCAAGGGAGCTTCTTGATTTTTGGCCCAAGAAACTGACTTTAGATTTTATCCTCCAGAACCATAAAAAGAAAAGTGTGTTGTTTTAAGCAACTAAGTTTGTGACATTTGTTACAGCAGCAATTGGAAATGAATACAGAATATTCAATTAAAGAAGCTTATAATATGTTGGCGCTAGGAAGAAGACAAGTGAAAAAGGCCAAAAGTTTTCAGACTGAATAAAAGTAAGACACCAAAATTCATTTTCTGGAACATTAGCATGATATTGAATACAGTAGTGAAGTAAATACAGGCAATTCCATTTGATTCTTCTAGAGAAAGAAACTAACAACAGGAAATCAATGGCCCTTGACATGAAGATATTAAGTTACATTTTGTTTAAAAATACCTATAATGTTGAGACTATAAAATAAATAAGTAAGAAACACACCTGAAAAAGAAAATATATACCACAATTAAAATAAATAATTTTATAGAAAATAATTAAAACCCAGAAAAAACTTTTTAAGAGTTCATAGATTCT
This sequence comes from Rhynchonycteris naso, assembly GCA_037038555.1. Lineage (NCBI taxonomy): Eukaryota > Metazoa > Chordata > Mammalia > Chiroptera > Emballonuridae > Rhynchonycteris > Rhynchonycteris naso. The sequence continues at coordinate 151,270,738 of CM072997.1, forward strand.
GGGCATCTTCTTTGTCAAGACAAATAAACAGGCCTGACCTGTGGTGGCACAGTGGCTAAAGTTTTGACCTGAAACACTGAAGTCACCGGTTCGAAGTTCCAAGCTTGCCTGGTCAAGGCACATATGGGAGTTGATGCTTCCTGCTCTTCTCTCTCTCTCTCTCTCTCTCTCTCTCTCTCTCTCTCTCCTCTCCCTCTCTAAAATGAATAAATAATAATAATAATAAATAACAGAGTATTTTTTACTGCAGTGCTCACCAAAAACAAAGCACATGCACAGATATTATTAATTATAAAAACAGACATTATGGCAATAGAGTTCTCTCAGTTGGTGATAATACACTACAGAATTTTTATGTCTTTCCAGAGGGTTTGCAATCTCATTTTGACAATCAAAGGCAAACATGAAAAAATGCAAGTAAACTTGTGTTATATATTCTGCTCACAAACATTAAGGGATATTTCAAAATGAATATGAAGGGATAAAATATTCTCTATTTTGTTGTGAGCAGTGTATAAGCTTAAGACAAAGAAATAAGTTTTGGTTAAGAAATTTAGGGAAAGTCTTCCATATTATCAGCCAATATTGATGAAGGAAAGATTTTGTCTAGGGCTGTTTCTTGGTGAATAAAAATGTTTTAATATACAGTTATCTATGATAATGCAAGATTAAGAGAGAATAAGCCTAACTGAAATCTCCAATGATCCTAAAAATATAGATTTTTATTTTAGTGAAATTATACTTTTTACCCTCAAACTACTTTTTTTCTAGCCTTTTATCTACTAAAATTGACTAGTAAAGACAATGACAATCTCAGATTAAATAAAATATAATTTTTTAAAGCTTAAGAGTGCTATTAAATTCAGAAATTACTAGTACAATATATAAGCAAAGTTGGAAATTCAGGGAAATAACAATTACTGAAGTCAGGTATAATCTAGAAGCATTTTTACAAACTAGATAAATTAAGCTCCTGTTTTTATATTCTTCATGGTACTTGGAAGAGAAGACAGAGTCTTCTGCCCTCCACATGGTGGTTCTCACATGAGAGCCCCTATTATAAACCTGAAGTTCGAAAAGTTTGTATGCTCGCTGTAAATATGAAGCAGAAGTAAACCAGTTGACATTTCCATGAAACAACAAAGAAAATTACCTTAGTATAAGAACATGTAGTGTGGTCTGGGATACAAGTTATAACCTGAAAAGTTCTAACTACAGACTGGACCTCAAAAAAGTTTAGAATTCCAAATTATATTACTTATGGTATTCCAGATTATTTTAAGTCATTAAGTCAAAAATATGCCATAATATTTACTTCCGAAAGTACCAGCCAGAAACAAATGCAGTATCATCTGCAGAAAACACATCTTCTTAGGTATCATAGACTCGAAAATATATATATTTTAAAAATCATTGCCTCTTGCCTGACCAGGCAGTGGTGCAGTGGATAGAGCGTCAAACTGGGATGCAGAAGACCCAGGGTCGAGACCTCGAGCTCGCCAGCTTGAGTGTGAGCCCCTCTGGCTTGAGCAAAAGCTCGCCAGCTTAGACCCAAGGTTGCTGGCTCCAGCAAGGGGTTGCTCCGTCTGCTGAAAGCCTGCAGTCAAGGCACATGTGAGAAAGCAATCAATGAACAACTAAGGTGTCACAACGAAAAACTAAGGATTGATGCTTCTCACCTCTCTCTGTTCCTGTCTGTCTGTCCCTATCTATCCCTCTCTCTGACTCTTTCTCTGTCCCTGTAAAAAAAAAAAAAAAAACACATTGCCTCTTAATTAAAAATCAGAAAGCAAAGAAGAAAAAGTTGCTTTGAGTGACAGTCAATGGAAACAACAAATGAAAGGAGGCCTTAAAATATTTTGAATATGAAATAATCAAGGATAAAATGCAAAATTATGTCACTTGACAAATCTTAAATGAATAAATAACAAGGTTAAAATAATGTTTAGAGCCTGACCTGTGGTGGCGCAGTGGATAAAGCCGTTGACCTGGGAACACTGAGGTCGCCAGTTCAAAACCCTGCACTGGTTCGGTCAAGGCACATATGGGAGTTGATGCTTCCAGCTCCTCCCCCCTTTCTCTCTTTCTCTCTCTCTCTCTCTCTCTCTCTCTCTCTCTCTCTCTCTCTCACTCACTCTGTGTCTCCTCTCTAAAATGAATAGAATAAAGTAAAAAAAAAATAATTAAAATAATGTTTAGAGAATTAAGAAAATTAAAACATAACAAAATAGATCTTCTATAGAGGAAAAATATAACTAAAATTTAAAACTAAGTGTATAAATTTATAGCAAATTGGATAAAGCTGAAGATAGAATTAATAAACTAAAAGGGGGGTATTAGAAAATATCCTAAGCAATATTAGAAAAACAAAATGATCAAAAGAAGAAGTTAATATACAAAGGTTTAAAAATAAATGGGTAGCATACATTTAATTGAAGTCTATATCAAAATAAACAGCAGAGGCAATATTTGAAAAAATATTGGATATTAATTTATAAAATACAGTATCCATAGATTCAGAGAAACCAATGACTCTCAAGCATAATAGTTAAAAGAAATTCACGTCAATACTTACTATTATGAGACTGAAAAAGACCCAAAACAATGAGAAAATCTAAAAAATTCCCAAGTGAAAAAAACATATTATCTTTTCAAAAGGAAGTAACAGATATACAACTATTTCTCCAGTAATCATACTACAATTTATGGACAATATATTAATCATTAATGTGAGGTGAAGTAACTGACAACCAAAAATTGTATACCCAGAAATACAGACTTCAAGAAATAAGCATATGTAATTTTCAAAAAAAAATATTTACCACAACAGACTCTCATTAAAACTATTTTCAAAGATATATATCAATCAGGTATCAAGTTATACATAATACAAAGATGAAAGAGAAGGTAAGCAAACTAAAGTATCTTTGAATAAAAAATAATATTCTAATGTGTGAGTTTTAAACATGAAAAATTTGACATACATATAAGCAAAAATATATAATATGGGCATATATAAATTGATTCAATGTATAATAAAATTCTTGTTATTAACTTTAGACTCTGTTATGTTAAAAAAAATTGTAATTTTAGGATTATAACTAAGTGAAGAGAAAATGTATGAATTCTCCAAAATAGTAGAGGAGAAAAATGGAATTAGAATGATTCATCTTAAGGAAGTGAAAGAAAAGATAGAGGGGGAAAATAGCATACTCTGGATGAAGAAAACACTATATCTGATGGATTATAGAGTAAGACCTTATTTGGAACTCTAAATAAATCAGCAATAATATTAATTAGTATAAACTGACTAAATACTTCAATTAAAAGACAAAGATTGTCTGATTAGAATTTAAAATTTCAACCAAATGCTGTTATGAAAGACACAATTAAAACTTAAGAAAACAGAAACTTGAAAATAGAAGGACAGAAAAACATGCCAGATAAATTTTGACCAAAAGAAATTAGTGCAACAATTTGTATATTGTTACAATAAAAATACATCAAAAAGCAATAAGCATCACTAGATAGATATTCACTAAATAATAAAATTTTCATTTCACCAGAAAGAGAACAATTATAAATATGTATATACTCAATAATGTTGTCTAAAAGTATATAAACAAAAAAATTAACAGAAAGCCCAAGAGGAAAGAGACAAATCCACAATCATAGTAAATGACAGAATCTGACAAACTTCTCTCAGTAATTGAAAAATATGAGGAAAACAAAAGCCTATAGAGTATAGACAATTTGAAAAACACAATCACCTAACTTAAATCAATATAATTGATACTTAAATAGTATTTTAAGATCTAGAATTATAATATAAGAGAAAATATCTGCTTATAAAATTAATAAAGAATTAATATTCATATTATTTAAAGAACATCTACAAATAATTTTTTTAAAAAAAATAAGTTATTGTAAAAGAAAAAACTAGGCAAAAGCCTTGAAGAGTTACCTTACAAAAGTGGTGGTTGCTATGGTGTCTCCCCAGAAGCAGTTCTGATAACTACTAAGGACATTGCTTCTGTTGGTACGGACTCCATGTTAGGTTCTCTGGCCTTACTGGAGATTCTACAAATCAAATATTCCTTAATAAGTTTATTTTATGCTTAAACTAGTCAAATAATATATCTGTTTTGTTTTGGCTTATTTATTTAAACACAAATTGAATGGCACAAATGTCAACATATGAATGTATAACAAAGCTTAGTGAGGATGCAAGTTTCACCAGGCCACCACTAGCTGATACCTTGCCATCACCTCTCCTGATAGCAGGTACAGGTTCTACTGTTTCATTATTTTGTTTTATCTGACTCCCCCCTTGTCACTCTTTCTACCAGTATTGCTTCTGTGTTCTCCAGCATGCCAAAAGAGTTAAGTGTCTTCACAGGACACTTTGTGGAGGCATTAACCCTTGTTTAATCAGACTACTTACTGAATTGCACTGATCAGCCTACATGGTGGCAGCGAGGCATCAAAGTGTGGGAAAAGAAATTGCTAAGACCTATAAGAGACAATTGCAAAATAGAAAAACATCTAAAAGTCCACATCTTTCCCACAGTATTACATTAATATTTTCTGAAAGATTAGAACCATAAGAATGAATCATCCTTCTTTCTAGCCTCTTTTTTTAAAATAACTCTTTCTTCCCAGATATAGACTTTACCCCTTGACCCAAAATTCATGCTTTCTAGAGACACTATTATTTGCTCTAATGCTATAATTATTTGCCCACAAATTCCATCCTCTGCCCTATGGTTTTGCCTATTGTGTTCCACCAATAACACCTACAATCTTGCCAACATAAAGCTCATTAACAACTGATATGACTGTTCCTTAAAAATAATAAAATGATAGTTTAAACATAGTAGTTAAACTGATCTAGAAGAGTAAGTAGTTCCCAATTAAAGAGCAAAGTAGGCAGCACTAAATGCACATATGATAGACATCTCACTTAATGATATCTACCTCCAAGGTTATGAAGGCACCATATCTCCAATCACACAAAGTGCTGTTCCACTATTTATCTTCCAGCATGTATATGAACCCTGTTCCAAATACCTTCAGAGCTCTGTCCTAATCTGTCAGCTAATTCAAATTAACATACTGGAATTAACTTTCTATCATATGTATGACATCCATTCTAGAAACTTCAAAATTAAGCAAGATGTTGTTTCTGAGTAATCTTATTCTATGTTCAAGAAATTGTCTAGCAAGCTCAGGACCTCTGGTTCTGATTTGAGTGAGTGAGTAGAAATCTTGTTTTCTCAGTTCAAATTTCATGGTTAGTAGAACAGGTAACACAGTATGACATCACAGGTATGTGGAAATTTTGACCTGGTCAGTGAAGAACACTGGGTATTTATATAGACCAGTGGTTCTTAACCTTTTCTGAGGTACCAAACCCACCAGTTTTATATGTGCATTCATCAAACCCTTCTTTAGTGATAAATAAAATATGATTTTTTTTTCCAAATTTAGTTTTCAGGTGTGAGACTAGAGTTGCTCAACTTGGTATTGCATATCATGCAGATAGGACGCTGATTCCCATCCCGTTCCGTGATACATGTGAATCCATGTTGTACATATTTGTCCTACCACTTTCTTTTTTTGCTCGACATATTTAGTATGGATTAAAATATTAAGAAAGAAACCACACGACGTACAACTACGACAGCCATTGACTACTGTGCGCACTAAATTCCCCGCAGCACTGGTTGGCCAAGCAATGTAATGTGATCCTCTGCAGCAAGTGATGGCCAAGCAGGGCATGTCATCACGACTTTACACAAGTGTGTCTACCTCCGCGGCAGAGGCTTCTCTGAACCCCTGAGACCAACTCATCGAACCCCTAGGGTTCGATAGAACCCAGGTTAAGAACCACTGATATAGACACAAGTTACACACTTGGGTTCTTTCTGAGTACATAATTGGATTATGCACATATTAGGATTCTTTTCTTCATGAATGTACTCATCGTTTGTGGTACAAATCTTTCCCAGACATCATCTTGGACCTCTGCTCAGGTGGGTTTCAGGAGCTCATTTGGTATTCTACCTCTATTTAGTGTTTGCCTATGGTTTTTCTCATTTCCACAATACCACAAGGGTGGTTCCTGTTATTCTGCAGATAGTCCTGTGGGTTCTGCTTAGTGTAGTCACTACGGGAAACTTCATATCACTAAATTTATCCTGTGTTTTTAAATTTATAAAATGCTGTGATCAGCCCTGGCTGAATGGTTCTGTTCAATGGAGCATTGCCCAGTTGAGCAAAAGTTGCTGACTCAATCCTGGGTCAGGGAACATACTGAACCAGATCAAAGTTTTTTTCTCTCTCTCTTTCTCATCTTTCCTCTCTAAAATCAATAAATAAAAATTTTAAAAAGATTAAAAATAACAAAAAATAAAAATAAAATGCTGTGATCAAAAGTACAGAAATAGTCTACCCTTGGTACCTAGTTTCTTTCCTTGTTTTGTTGTTAATGTGTAATTTTATAATTGCTATTATTTTGATTTTTTTTACTCTATTTTTCCTCAAGCTGGGGCTGAACTATATAATTCTCTTGAATTTATTAATGATCTTTTAAAATTTTTATTTCTATTAGCTAAGCTTTTAGTTTTTTATTCCCTTAAAAATGCATTCCTCTTCTGAATTTCACTTCTGATCAATTCTCCCAATTTAACATGCCTCAATCTCTGAAAATATCATTTTATTCTTTGTTGTCTCTTTATAAGAAAACAAACAGATCAGAATGCTTGAGCTACCAAGCCTCATTTTTCCTGGTCTTCATGATATCACAATAGTGATGGAGTAGGCAGACGTACCAACTTCCACCTCCCAGAACCAAAATGGATTACAACTTAATTTTAAGAACCATCATCTGGAAAAACCAACTTTGGACTAAACTAAGAGGACTCTTTAACCAAGGAACACTGAAGAAGCCACACTGAAACTAGTAGGAAAAGCGGAAACATGGAGAGGGTGGCCCAGCTCCCTGGAGCGAACGGCAGCTCGGAGAGACTCATGTGGCAGGAAGTGAGTTTAGCAGAGAGGGAAGGGTCCTAAGCCCCAGAAACAAAGACCCAGCCTGCAGCCCCAGAGCCTAGAAGAAGTGTATGAACAGTATTTAGCTGAAAAACAAGTAAGTATACTGTTTGTGAGAAAGAGATAGATTTCTCAAACCCAGGATTCTACTTAAAGGGACTATGAAAAAAAACCTCTTTCACAACCACTCACCCAGGATTCTAAGGGATGGGGAGAGATAAGAGGACCAGAGTAGCAGGAAGAGAGTGTAATCTAGAAGGCACAGGGAGAAACACTTTGAGGAACAGCCACCCTAAACCCTGAGCTGGGTCACCCCCCAAATCTAAAGTGAATATTTTCCCTGAAACCAGAAATACCAACAAAGGGAAGCAGAACACCAGCCAAAGAAGCTCTCCCACATCATTCAGAGCAGAATCACTTAAAAGAAGTGAGCCTTCAGTAATACAGTATTGAATGCTTAAGTCTGAGCTGCAGCACCCCCACCCACACTGCTGAGTGCTCGCTGAAGGGCGGGTGGCAGTGGGACACGGAAGCACAGCCCGTCAGATGGGCAGAAGCTGTTCAGCCATGACTGAGACCCAGTGTGAGCTCAGTCTTACGCAGCAAGGGTGGAAGAGATGCACAAAAGTGGTCCAGCCCAGCTGCAGGGCCGGGCGAACAAAAGCGTTCTGCCTGCAATCCCACCCACAGGGAAAAGGTGAAAGAAAGCCTGGGAACTGCAGAGACCCATGGCAGAGCGTGGGCACACAGCTCCACCTGGCCCACAGAGCTGGGGCTTTCAGCCAGATATACGAGCACAGATCCGACCGCAGGAGTGGGGCAAAGGCCCAGGAACAGGCAGAGACCTGCCACAGAGCATAGGTGCGCAGCCATGCCCATGGTGCCAAGGCTTGCAGCAACTGGCACAGCATGCAGCCCACCCATAGGGGCACAAAACAAAGGTTAAGGTCTGCCAGGGCTTGTTGCCAGGGCATGTGAACACAGCCTCTCCCGTGGAGGAGAGGCAGAAACCACAGCAACAGCTGCAGCAGGCCTGCACCGGCAATGCCCATACCCCAACGCCCAAGGCAGCATCATTGGCAGAGGGGGTGGTGGGCCTGTAGACAGACCACACCTATGGAACACAAAGGCCACACCCATAGCACTCCAGTGGGCAAACCCTTCTTATACATAGACAAAATGGGCAGGCAAAGAAATGCAACACAAATGAATCAAGAGAAATCCTTAGAAAATAACTTGAATGAGTCATATATAACCAAATTACTGGATGCAGAGTTTAAAATAATTATTGTTAGGATGTGCAAAGATCTTAGAACAACAACAGATGGACATGACAAACACCTAAATAAAGAGATAGCAAGTATAAAAAAGGACATTGAAATAATAAAAAGAATCAGTCAGAAATGACAATACATTATCAGAAATGAAGACCAAAATTGAAGGAATTAAAAGCATCATGGATAAAGCTGAGAATCAAATTAGCAAGTTAGAGAACAAGGTAAACAAAGGCACAAAAGGAGAGAAGCAAAAAAAAAGAAAAGAGAGACTCAAAAATTCTGAGGAAACTCTAAGAGAGCTCAGTGACAACATGAAGAGAAATAACATCCATCCACATCATAGGGGTTCCTGAAGAAGAAGAGAAAGAACAAGGGATAGAGACTTTGTTCAATTATATCATAGCTGAAAACTACCCTAAATTGATGCAGAAAAAAGTCACACTATTTCAAGAAGCACAGAGAATTCTATTAAAGAGAAACCCAAAGATACCTACACCAAGAAACATCATAATTAAAATACCAAAGCTAAGAAATAAAGAGAAAATATTAAAAGCTGCTAGAGAAAAAAAGGCTATGACCTACAAAGGAGCCTCTATAAGGATGACATTGGACTTCTCAACAGAAACACTTGAAGCCAGAAGAGAATGGCAAAAAATATTCAAAGTAATGCAGAACAAGAGCCTACAAAAAAGACTACTTTATCAAGCAAGGCTAACATTTCAAATTGAAGGAGAAATAAAAAGCTTCCCAGAAAAAAAAATAAACAAACTCAAGAATTCATTACAACCAAACCAATGCTGCAAGAAATGTTGAGGGACCCATTGTAAACTGATCAAAGGGGGAAAAAATGTAGCAAAAGAGTAATATACCTTTAAATAATAAAATGGCAATACACAACTACATATAAATAATAACCTTAAATGTAAATGGATTAAATGATCCAATCAAAAGATACAGGGTAACTGCATGGATAAGAAAACAGGACCCTTACATATGCTGTCTACAAGAGACACACCTTAAAACAAAAGATGCACATAGACTGAAAGTAAAAGGATGGAAAAAATCTTTCATGCAAATGAAAATTAAAAAAAGCTGGGGTAGCAATAGTTGTATCAGACAAAATGAACTTCAAAACAGAAGAGATAAAGAAGGTCATTATACAATGATAAATGGAGCAATCCAACAGGAAGATATAACCATTCTAAATATCTACACATGTAATATAGGAGCACCTAAATATATAAAGCAGACTTTGATGGATATAAAGGGTGAGATCAACAGCAATACTATAATAGTAGGGGATTTCAATACCCACTAACATCACTAGATAGATCCTCAAGAAAGAAAATGAACAAAGAAACAGCAGACTTAAAGGACACACTAGATCAACTCGATTTAATAGATATCTTCAGAACCTTTCACTCTGAAGCAACAGAATATACATTCTTTTCAAGTGTTCATGGTACATTCTCTAGGATAGACCACATGTTAGGGCACAAAAGTGGTCACAACAAATTTACGAAGATTGAATTATATCAAGCATTTTTTCTGATCACAATGGCATAAAACTAGACATCAACCACAACAGAAAAACTAAAAAATATTCAAACACTTGGTAACTAAATGGCATGTTATTAAATAACGAACAGGTTAATAATGAGATCAAAGAAGAAATAAAATAATTCTTAGAAACGAATGGTAATGAGCATACAACTCAAAATTTCTGGGACACAGCAAAAGCAGTACTGAGATGGAAGTTTATAGCATTATAGGCATACCTTAAGAAGCTAGAAAAATCTCAAATAAACAACTTAACCCTGCATATAAAAGAACTAAAAAAAGAACAAGTAAAGCCCAGAGGTTGTAGAAGGAAGGAAATAATAAAGATCAGAGCAGAAATAAATGACATAGAGGCTAAAGAAACAATACAGAGGATCAATGAAACCAGGAGCAGGTTCTCTGAAAAGGAAAACAAGATCAATGAACCTTTAACCAGACTCATCAAGAAAAAAAGAGAGAGGACTCAAATAAATAAAATTAGAAATGAGAGTGGAGAAATAACAACTGACACAACAGAAATACAAAGGATTGTAAGAAAATACTATGAAAAACTGTATGCCAAAATATTAGACAACCTAGATGAAATGGACAAATTCCATGAAACATATAATCTTTTAAAAATCAATCTGGAAGAATCAGAACACTTAAACAGACTGATTACAACAAATGAGATCAAAAGAGTTACCAAAAAACTCCCAAAAAACAAAAGTCCTGGGCCAGATGACTTCACAGATGAATTCTACCAAATATTCAAAGAACTAACTTCTATTCTTCTCAAGCTATTTCAAAAAATTCATGATGAAGGAAGACTTCCAAGCTCCTTTTATGAGGCAAGTATAATTCTGATTTCAAAACCAGGCAAAGACAACACAAAGAAATAAATATTATAAGCCAATATCCCTGATGAATTTAGATGCTGAAATCCTCAACAAAATATTAGCAAACTCGATCCAGCAATATATGAAAAAAATAATGTGGAATTTATTCTGGGGAGGCAAGGCTGGTACAATATTTGCAAATCAATCAATGTGATTCATCACATTAACAAAAGGAAGGAGAAAAACCACATGATAATTTTAATAGATACAGAAAAAGCATTTGATAAAATCCAGAACCCATTTATGATCAAAACTCTCAGCAAAGTGGGAATACAGGGAACATACTGCAACAAGATAAAGGCCATTTATGACAAACCCATAGGCAACATCATAATCAGTGGGCAAAAATTAAAAGCAATCCCCTTAGATCAGGAAGAAGGCAGGGGTGCCCCTTTCACCACTCCTATTCAACATAGTTCTAGAAATTCTAGCCACAACAATCATACAAGAAGAAAAAAATAAAAGGCATCCAAATTGGAAAAAAGATGTAAAACTATCATTTTTTGCAGATGATATGATATTGTATATAGAAAAACCCTAAAGTCTCAGTCAAAAAACTATTGGACCTGATAAATGAGTTCAGCAAGGTGGCAGGATATAAAATTAATACTCAGAAATCAGAGGTATTTTTATACACACCAACAATGAACTCTCTGAAAGAAAAATTGAGAAAACAATCCCCTTCACTATTGCAAAAATAAATAAATAAATAAAGTACCTAGGAGTAAACTTAACCAAGGAGATTAAAGATTTGTACTTGTAAAATTATAAAATATTGATAAAAGAAATTAAGGAAGATACAAACAAGTGGAAGCATATACTAAGTTCATGGTTAGGAAAAATAAACATCATTAAAATATTTATATTATCCAAAGCAACTTATAAATTCAATGCAATACCAACTAAAATACCAATGACATACTTCAAAGATATAGAACACATATTCCAAAAAAGAACACAAATAGCTTAAGTAATCTTGAAAAGGAAGAATAAATTGGGAGGTATCACACTTTCTGATATCAAGTTATACTACAAGCCCATTGTACTCAAAACAGCTTGGTGCTGGCATAAGAACAGGCATGTAGATCAATGGAACAGAACAGAGAAACCAGAAATAAACCCACACCTTTATGGACATCTGATATGGACATCTTGGCAAAGGAGGTAAGAGCATACAATGAAGTAAAGACAATCTCTTTAACAAATGGTTTGGGAAAATTGGACAGCTACCTGCCAAAAAAAAATGAAACTAGATCACCAACTTACACCATTCACAAAAATAAACTCAAAATGGATAAAAGACTTAAATGTAAGCCATGAAACCATAAACATCTTAGAAGAAAACATAGGCAATAAGCTCTCCGACATCTCTCGCAGCATATATTTGCTGATTTATCTCCATGTGCAAGAGAAATAAAAGACAGGATAAAGAAATGGGACTATATCAAACTAAAAAACTTTTGCACAGCTAAAGACAATAAGAACAGAATAAAAAGACAAACTACGCAATGGGAGAACATATTCGACAATACGTCTGATAAGGGGTTAATAACAAAAATTTATAAAGACCTTGTAAAACTCAACACCAGGAAGACAAACAATCCAATCAAAAAACGGGCAAAAGAAATAAATACACTTCTCCAAAGAGGACATACAGATGGCAATAAGCAATGAAAAAATGTTCAACATCGCTAATCACTAGAGAAATGCAAATTAAACTCACAATGAGATATCACCTCACACCAGTCAGAATGGCGCTCATCAACAAAATAACACAGGATAGGTGCTGGCGGGGTTGTGGAGTAAAGGGAACCCTCCTGCACTGCTGGTGGGAATGCAGACTGGTACAGCCACTGTGAAAAACAGTATAGAGATTCCTCAAAAAATTAGAAATGGCACTGCCCTTTGACCTAGCTATCGCACTTTTAGGAATATACCCCAAGAACACCATAGCACTGTTTCAAAAGGAGAAATGCACCCCCATGTTTATGGAAGCATTGTTCACAATAGCGAAGATCTCGAAACAGCCCAAGTGTCCGTCAGAGGATGAGTGGATTAAAAAGCCGTGGTACATATACACAATGAAATACTATGGGGCCATGAAATAGAAGGAAATCTTACCTTTTGCAACAACATGGATGGACGTGAAAACTATTATGTTAAGTGAAATAATCCAGGTAGAAAAAGAAAAACATCATATGATCTCACTCATTTGAGGAATCCAATGAACAATGTGAACTGAGGAACTGAACTGAGACAGAGGGGAGATCAAAGGGACCAGAGGAAAAGAGGACAGAGGAAAGGGGGATGATAGGATGGGATATACCTGAAGGGAAGGGGGGAGGGTGCTATGGGAAGGAGGATAAGGCAGATGTTGAGGGAATTACAGGGGAGGGGGGATGCATTCGGGGCAACAATACAATCTATGAAAACATAATTTTTTTAAAAAGAAAACAAACAAAATAAGAGTGTATTGTGGTTTTTATCTGCATGTCCTTGCTTCATACTTCTTTACAACATCATTTTGTTATATTAGCTCAGAGCTAATAAAAAAAAATCACTATTATTCTAATTCCTTATTAAATGACATAAAATATCAACTACTCAAATCATTCTTCCAATGTGTAGCATACTCTTAACAAGCCCCATGAATTTCATGAGAAGCAACACGTGTGTGTGTGTGTGTGTGTGTGTGCGCGCATGTGTGTGTATTTTTCTGAAGTGAGATGCGTGGAGGCAGAGACAGACTCCTGCATGCACTCGACCAGAATCCACCAGAGACGATGTTCTGCCCATCTGGGGCATTGCTGCATGGCAACCGGAGCCATTCCAGCACCTGAGGCAGAGGTTATGCAGCCATCCTCAGTGCCCAAGCAAGCCAACTTTGCTCCCATGAAGCCTTGGCTGTGGGAGGGGAAGAGAGAGATAGAGAGAAAGGAGAAAGCGAAGGGTGGAGAAGCAGATGGGCACTTCTACTGTGTGCCCTTGCCAGGAATCAAACCTGGGATTTCCACATGTCAGGTTGATGCTCCACCACTGAGCCAATCAGCCAAGACTGGGTAACAAACACTTTTATTTTTTTAAACTTCTTTTTATTTTTTATTTTATTCATTTTAGAGAGGAGACACACAGAGTGAGAGAGAGAAAGAGAGAAAGGAGGGAGGAGCTGGAAGCATCAACTCCCATATGTGCCTTGACCAGACCAGTGCAGGGTTTTGAACTGGCGACCTCAGTGTTCCCAGGTCGACACTTTATCCACTGCGCCACCAAAGGTCAGGCCAAACACTTTTTAAACCACAATGATTTGACCTACTTCTCTATTTCTTGTTTCTTAAAGTGACATTCTTGTTTCCATGTTTCCCAATATATTTTTTGTTGCTGTGTCAGAATAAATCAAGCTTTCTTGCTATTTGGTAGCTTTAATGTAATTCCCACTTGGGCATATTTTTGGGTAGGAAAGAAAATATCCTTCAGGAAACACTCTGTATTCTCTATCATTTTACTTGGTTTTTATATACATATTGGAATCCTTAGGGTTCTAATAAATAGCAACATTTTTCTCCCTATCCAGGATCTTAAAAATTGTGAAATATGACAAAGAAGTGGTAGATGAAAGAAAAAAAAATTCTATATTTTAAATAAATATATCTTATGAATCATGAGGCATTTTGAAATTCCAAAAATGATGAATGTGAGAGGTACAACACAGTTCTTGAAATGTGCCAGCACCTGTATCCCTGATAAAGAACAGGCTGTGAAATGTGACTTCTATCTTTGGGAAGGTGTCCTTACTAATAATAAAAGCATAGAATCATATTCCCAGTCACTGGCAACTCAGGCCTGGAGCAGTCCTTCCCTATGGGGAGGGAGAGTTGATCCAGCCCAGGTAAGATTTCTGCATTAAGGAGTAGAAAATACCCACACCTTACTGGTCATCTGCTCCTTTTACTAGAATGCAAGAGAAGGAGGGACTACACAAGTCCATTTCTCCTTCAAATCTCAACAATATAGATCTTTCCAACAGCCTATCTCTTTTCCCTACTGTCCCCAGGCAAAGGACGGAAGTGCAAAGAGAAGCCAGAAATGTTCCAGCAAGAGTTGTTTCTTACATATGGAGAAAAATATCAGGACTGTGGAATGAACATTCCCTCCCTATCCCACCACACTTCTTCTCCCCCCAAAATAAAAAATTGTGTCATTTTTCATATGAAATCTTGCCAAACAATCTCAGTTACAAGACATACACAAACCAAACAAGTCCTAAAAAGAAGTGTTGAGTTTGCAGTGAACAGAGATTGTTATTTAGGGGCACGACTCCAACTCTCCACAGTAAAGTATGAAAGGCAGTTACTCTTTCCCCTTAGAAGGGGCAGAAATCACAACCACCTTCAGTGATTATTCTGCTTCTGCCACACCACAATCTTGGTCCCAGTTCTCTCTATAAACTTCCATTTCCAGACAACCACATGACATTTCACAATACCATTAAATTTTGTCTCATAAAAGGACTACCACAATTTTACAGGCTAAGTAACCAAAGTATAAGTTACTATACCAGTTCACAAAAGGAGCTATGATTTCGTTACAGTAAACACAGGGAGTACTAAACAGTTTATACAAACTTTCTCCATATTTCACATGCTCTTTTGCCTTTCCATTTTCTATTTTAAAGATGCATCTCTGTACTTTATAATCATTAAATTGACTAGAACTATAGTGTAGGATACATTCCATTTGATTACACAATAATTAGAGCCTCCTATGACATTAGAAACTCAAGTATATTACAAATACTTAGCATTCTGTGTTAGTTTCCCTATGTTAATGTAATTATAGACATATGGCTTCTTTAACATACTCATCTGTTTCCATTGGCTTTAATTTTTATCTTTATGATGCTGAAATTTTAACATGTTGGCCAGTAACAGTCTTCTCTTTATCCTGGTTCCTTTTCAACACAACCCCAAATATTGCAGCATATCTTTGCTTTCTTGCCTCAAGATAATGTATTAGCTATTTCAGGAGTTCTGGTTTCTTAAGTAAATGAGACTAGTGCTCAAAAACCAGGGGCCAATAGTGGCATGAAAATAATTTTCATTGAGTATCTGTAGCAGAGTAACTCCAAAGAATGATGGAAGAAATATTTCCTTTAGTTTGTGAGTTGACATTGGCATTTTCAAATTACTTGTATCTTCACTCAGTTTGTTTTTTAATGCACTTGTTCTAATATAAAAGCTTGATAATATGATTATTCTGCCTTTTTGACTACCACTTTACCCCCATTTGCCCACTATTCTTAATGTGTCATTCTATACACTGTATCAGATCAAGCCCTATTCTCCCTAAAGATTATACAATGTCCCATCTTGAAGTTAATTCCAAAAGATATAGGTCAAGAAGATTTTTTCTGCCATTATCATATGAAAATATTTCTCCTGGTTTAAAAAGGAAATTAAAATGACACCTAACTCAGTGTACATCAGGTAATTTAAAAAAAAGTGACTTGCCTGACGAGGTGGTGGCACAGTGGACAGAGCATCAACCTGGGACCCGGGTTTAAAACCTGGAGGTCACTGGCTTAAGTGCGGGTTCATCTGATTTGAGAAAGGGCTCACCAGCTTGAGTGTGGGGTCATTTGCTTGAGTATAGGATAAGAGACATGACGCTATGGTTGCTGCCTTGAGTGCAAAGGTTGTTGGATTGAGTTCAAGGTCGCTGGCTTGAGTCCAACTTGCTGGCTTGAGCAAGGGTCACTGGCTCAGCTGGAGCCCCCTGGTCAAGGCACATATGAAAAAGCAATCAAAGAACAACTAAAGTGCTGCAGCTACAAGTTGATGCTTCTCATCCCTTTCCCTTCATGACCTCTCTCTCTCTCTCTCTCTCTCTCTCTCTCGCTTGCTAAAAGAAAAAATAAAATAAGTAATAAAATAAAAGCAAAGCTGTCTAGGACTGTGCATGGGGTGGCTATATATTTACTTCATAAAAGACTGTATTGAGACAAGGAATATACTGTAATACCTGCTCTAAAGGTTTTCTCCTTGCAGCTCCTCTAACTTCCCTTCTTTTTTATTTTCTTCTTCTATTACTTTGTCATTGGAATCTTGATTACTGAGGTCAACCCAGGTAAAACTCTAAATTTGCTTTTTATTTAGATATCTGTCATTTCTATTACAAGTACTTCAGATATACTTGATGCATTCTAGAAGTATTATTTCTACATATGAACAAGCAAAACAAATTCAGAATGTTAGAGAAGCAAAAAATTATAGTATAAACAAATAAAAATTTTAATAAATTAAAATATGCCAAATCTTGGGTTACTGAGTACTTAAGGCAAAAACAAAACATACAGTCATATCATAAAAAGTTGAAACTATTAAAATATAACCTAATTTATCAGGAAAGACATCCATACATTCTGAATTGCAGCATCAGATTAAAAAAATGTGATGTTCCCTCTTCTGCAAACACTGACATCTCTGAAAGCTAATTAACTTTACACCAAGTAACTTGAATATATTTGGAAAAAGTCAGGGTATATTACTGTGATTAAAACAATTGGATGTGCACGTTTCAAAAGAGAGATACTTGGATCCAAACCACCTTTTAATGTGGAAACGAGGCAATGTTATGAGTTGAGGCTAAAAGAAAGGTGCTTCATGTCAGGTATGTTTTCTAATATATGCAAATCATTCAGTGGCTTCGGCCCTGGAAGCCAGCATTAACTCAGGTCAGCCTGTGTTCCAGGCTATGGCAGATGTGAGGACCAGAGCATATTCCAGGGTTATATACATTGAGTATGTGTGGTGATTTATCGTTAACTCTTTCTTTTCAGCTTCTGTTTACCAGCGGTGCAAAGCAGATTGGTTCCTGTGATCTCTCTTCTCTACGATGTTAGCAGCCCTCTATTTTGGGGAGTGGCTGCCCTTCCTTCATTCAATTCCACCATTCCTAACATGTTTTCTATGCAAGAAGGCTCAATATATGGCAGGGGCTACTCTAAATCTTGACACTTTTAGCAAAAGGTGATGTATTAGAGATTTCAGACTCTTACTACCTAATTTGCTGCATGTACAGCCATGTGTCTGTCCATTCTGTGTCTGTCCTTCAGAGCGGTATCTCTGCTTAACTGGTTGTCCAAGTCAGCACATTAGGTGAAATTGCGTATGATCCAAATGACCATTCAAAAATTTTTAATAGCATCTTAAATCTTCAGGACACAAGCCCTTGAACTCTTCAAAGAGCATGATCAATGGTGATTCTCTCTGAATTTGGGATTAGGCTTTCTTTTTCCATGGAAAGTGGAGACCAAGAGATGATGTAGTTTGAAGGAGAGAAAAGCAAGGAAATAAGAAAAAATATATTCCTCCCCCTTGATTGAATGCAATTAGATTAAAAGTGCATACAATGCTATTCAAACTATACTTAGTTTATTTGAGAGATGTTTACTGTTCACTCTTTAGATTTGAGAAATGCACTGCTAAACCAAACAAGTGAAGATTTCTCTCCTTACAGAATGTATATTCTGTAATGCCAGCTAAAGTTAATGGATTCCCAGTTCTATTTACAAAAGGAGAGTTTTTAAATGATTTTAAACTTTGTTTAGCTTGATTCAGAAAGGATATAAGGAAGAAATATTACTCTGCTGTCTTTAGTAAGTCTCCTGAGTTGTGTGTGGGTTTTTTGTTTTGTTTCTCTGCAATGTAATGTGGGGTGGACTATAAGGCAGCCAGTCCATCTGGGTTCTATTAGCAGACCTTCTTCATTGCACATTGTAGGTACCCATGAGTGCTCACGGATTTTACTGTACTGAAATGCCAGCTCTTCACATAGACATACCTCTCTATACATGCACACAATACCCAGGACTTGTCTGGGAAAATAGTAGGAGCTGAATATAAATTCTAGACTTGATAAAATTCTAGACTTAGTACATATATTGCCTTTTGATTAATTTTTGTATTACCTCTGCTCTTTTTTTATCATTTCTAATATCCATCCATGTTGACAAATCATAGAAAAGAATGATTACCAGAATTTTTATTGATAGAGTAGTAGTCCTTATGGTCTCTCTTCTCTAATGTGAAAGAACAAAAATGATATTATATTTTTACCATCAGAATTCCTCTAACTCATCATCCATTTCTAAAATTGCTCTGAGACCTGCATGCTGGGCAAGCAGCTCATGGTGAACAGCATAGCTACAATCATTAATTATATTCTCCGAGGTTCACTACACATGCCCTTCTTTATCAGAATAGTAGCTGTTTCCACTATGAGATTCTTATGGTCATTGTCTATTTCTGCCCAGATTGATTTTGACACCACTGTGCTCTGTTCTGCCACCCTCTCTTATGACTGCACCACACCCAATTGTGAATGACCACGTGAAACGGGCACAAGCCTGCATTTTCTTTCATAATTGACTTCCATTCAATAAACTGTGGGTTCATAGAGAATATTTAGGACTCCTACTGAGATAAAACATTTCTGATATGACCATGTTTTACATTCTCTACACTTAGACTGTGAAATGCTACTGAATACACTCTATGTTGTAAAAGTAATTGATTTACAAAATAGCTTTTATGTAGCACATACAAACTTACTCTTTTGCCAAATATGAAGGATTTTCAAATGAAACAGTTTGGTGGAGCAGAGAGCCTGCTGAGCTGAAAAGCAAATACAGCTATCTGATTAATTGATTCTGACCTCATAAATATTATACTTTGGGGGCTCTAATGGAACTTCCTGAGGGTAAATTGTATGGTTCACCTCATTCATTTATATCTCTGGCTGACAGATGTACATTATAAAATGTCACTGAATATGCTGGCAATAAATGAGGTATAACATTAGCATCTTGATTCTGCAGTGGGATTTTTATGGAACACTTTTGTTAAATGGTTCCAACAGTAGTAAAAGTATTACAGTATTATTCGTTATACATTGTCCTTTCTATTTCAATCAATCTCCCAGCAATTCACCCTGATGTTCTTTAATTAAAACTAAAATTTCTGCATTTATAAAGCAGGATTCATTTTCATGGCATGTGCTCTCTCCCACGTAATTAATCACAATTGTCGACTGTCAGTAGCAAGAAGCTTTGGGCATTCTGTTATTGTGTTATTAATGTTCTTTATTTACCCCAATACAGAATGTGATATAAAATGTTAGAGTTCAATATGGGACACAACTCGAGGAATATATCACAAATTGATAGTCTTGCTTGGAATTTAACATTTCACTCTTATGATAATTTTGCAGTTATTTTATTTAAAGAAACATTTATGAATTCTAAAAATCCAGGTAACAAAAGCTAAAACATGGCAATTCTACACAATAATAAGACATTTTAACACAATATTATATTTCATGTTATTGTACTAACATCTCCTTGACAAAAATGTAATTCACATGCTCCGTGAGCCTACAAATATGCAAATTTTAGTGAACATTAATCTTGCAATGAAAGAATGATTAGTTTAAAGACAAGTTAGATTCAGGAAAAGGCTAAAAAGAGAACTAGTGTATCTGCCGAATGAGGCAATTTAATAATGTACTCGAGGTGCCATTATTCTTTTTTGGTTGGGTTCCTGGAACTCGGGGAAATAAAAGAAAATTTATTTTCCAGAAGTTAAATTAGAAAAAAATAACCCTGCAATTCTTTTCATGAGTAAAACATTTGTGGATTTGAATATTAAAGACAACATTTCCTAGTGGTAACATGGTTATCATTCTTACAAAGATGTGATTTTATTTTGTAATGGCTATCCATTTTTTATAATATTTACCAAATGGAAAGCAAATGTATTTTACCCTGTTCTCCAAATGAAAAGGAGTAACTCAGATATTTTAACTCAAAAAGTTTTGAAGCCTGATTATGGTTTACAGAAACCAGTGGTTGAGTTGGTTATTATCAAACTTCAGAATCTAATTCACTCAAATGAGTATGTTCAGTCGGTCCTTTTTCAATGATGCCCAGTTAAACAAGATGGTGTAACCCTCGGAAAAAACTACAAGTAGAAATGCACCTAATTTCTAATAATGTCATTGTTAGAAAATCCTTAGTAAAAATAGAATAAAAAAACATATGATATTAGCCACAATAGAAAAAAAAAACTATATTCATTATAAAAACAAATATATGTGGCAGTTAAGCCCTCAGACCCCATTCATACAAAGAATTAAAAAGTAACTAAAATTCATATGTGGGTATCTTTCCAGATTTCCCTGTTTAACTTCACACTTCCTTCGCATCTTCACTGTCTTTTCCACGGGGAAATCTTTGATCCTCCTTTCTCCTTATGTTACTATTTGCTTTCTTTTTTCATCTATGTTTTTATATTCATGAATGTGACTATTTTAAGTTCTACCTTTCCCAGTAGATTGCTAGGCTATGAAAGAAAGGACTAAATCTGTTTGTTGTATTTCTCAAGCACTGAGATAATCTATTGATAATTCAAACTTACATTACATTTAATTAAAAATTCTGATTTCTTTTAGATATTTGTGAATATAAATTCTGTGCCATATAATATATTAAATTTTAATTTGTAAGAAATAGCTCAAATGTTTTTATTTTCTATAAATGTTGACTTTTAAAAGGGAAAGACAGTATTACATATAGAAAATTTTTATTTTTTATGAAATTTTGTTACACCAATATATTCATATTTTTATACTGCTTTGTCTGATTTCTCTGCTAGTGTATGAAAAACATTTTTGTTAATATTCAAAAATGTATTTTATATTTTGACTTCCTTTTTTAAAGCTTTTAGGTGAAAAACAATTGATATGTTTAATCAATATCAGCAAATAGATCATTTAGCAAATTGATTTTCAAATAATTGATTTGAAGCAAATTAACCTGCTTCTTATTTCTAGTGTATCATACAAATCCCAATAAAATAAATGTGTTTGGTTTTATTTTGACTTGTAATCTGTAAATTTATATATAATCAATAGCTTCTGTAACATAGGAGAGATTATTGTCAAGCTTATTTAGATAGTTACTGACTGAACCACTTTCTAAAGATCTATGAACCTTTCACAATCTCTGTGTCTTCATTTCAGAAGACCCTTTGCTTCTCTTGGTAATTTGGGGATGGGTTAAATAAGGTACATACAGACCTTTTGTACTCTGTACAATACTGTAAAAAATATATGAGATAGTCACAAAAAAGTTCAGTCTGATGGATCATTGTGTGTGAACCACCTATCTTTGTAAAAATTTTCCACACTTGAGTTATCTGGGTGTCTGAATGGCACATTCATTCTTAAGGGCTTTGGAGCTAATCAACCAGAGGTCCAAGGTCATAACAGTTTCATGGTTATTTCCAGGGCATTTGTCAAATTCTTTTTTTAATTTTTTTTAGAAAAAGATAAATGCTATTTCCTTATAGAATTCCTCTAGGATTGTAATCCACAGAGATATGCACTGAAAATCAGGACCAGCTGATTTGCAATCAGGTGAAATCAATTTTTCAAGCATTAGAAGTGCTAGAGGCAACTTCTTTAGAGAAGCTGAGCTCAATGTGGGGGTAGGGATGGGGGAAGGTGTTTTTTCTTCTACATTCCTGTCCTGTTTTCTATCATTTGCAATGAGAAAACTCATCTGAGCATTCTCTTCATAAAGCTGTAGGTACCTTGCTTGCTTTTTGTGAGTTTAAATAACAAGATGGCAGTTATTGTCTTACTTAGAAACTTGGCAATGAAATAAAGGTGTTTGAATTCCTTGATAAAAAGTTGATGTCTATGGTGGCTTTATGACACAATGACTAAAATATGACCAATGTACTCCATTCGATCTCATTTTACAGGTGAAAACAAAGGTTAATGAGTTTAAGTTGTTGGTTAATGATTGAGCAACTAGTCAATGTTGGAACTGGGATGTAGCCCAGGGCTATGTGGCTTAGAAGTGCCTTACCTCACTGTAGGAAATAGACAGCTGGTAGCCTCCCTGGCAAGTTTTTTTCTCTTCAGAACAAAATAATCCTTCACCCATTCAGTTACATGTAATTTATCTCAACATACATACAAATTATTCTTTTCTATTAATTGCTACTCATAAAAAGTAAGGTTTACTCTCCCTTTCAATTACAAATACAAAAACATAATATAAAATGATATACCATAAAGTCAAATGTCAATTACAAGATGGACTTATGATTTATAAAAGCTAGAGTTCATCCCAGCTCTATGTTTTGATTTCTATCTGACCTGCTAATCAGATGGAAAGAAAAGCAAAGAAGAATGGGGAATGGTTTTATATTCCAAAGCCAAGACTCCTCTACTGCCACTCCTTCCACTTTACCAAAATTCCTCATTTTCCTAGACTACCTTGCCAATTTTGAGAGGTTCTGCACCTAATTTCTGAAATCCCTTAACACTTAGACCACTTCCTGCTTGTTCATTTCTATTTATGAACTCTGTGTCCAGACCTTCTGATTCCTCATAAGTAAAACAAGAAAAAAAAATTACATTTTGAGGGTTGTTGTAAAAATAATGTATTGAGATAACAGTGAATGACATTTAGAAATAACCAAAATAAAAGCTACTACTATTATTATTTTTATTATGAATAACTTATTATAATCAATCAAAAGAAAAAGTAGTGGAACAGAGAAAAGCATGAGATCAAATAAAAGGGGAAAAAAAAGAAATATGTGTTTTTGTAAAAAACTAAGAGCCAGAAAATAAGAGACAATATTTGGTGCCTGTTTGTTGCCTCTTTCCGGTCTCAGTGCCCATATTATCCTCTTTGTTCCCTATATTCTACCCTTACTTCTCTACCTGCCTTTTCCAGTTACACTGTGCATTCTAATATGACAAATACTTTGCATATTCCATTTCTTCTGCTTCAAACAATATAATTGTCCAGATTATAATGCATGGAGCATTATTGACTGGCTTCACAAAGTTTATAAAAAAAAGTGTAATTATTTACATGCACAGTTTATCTCCTTTTATAGATTTTAAGTTCTTTAAAGAAAGAGAGTTATATTGATTTTTATATCCTCTATGGCACTTATAAATGTTTATCGAATGGAATCAAATCTCTACAATATTGCTTTATTTATGTGTGTGGGAAAGCAACTAAATAGTATATTATGGATTTCCAAGATTTCTCTTAGAGTTAAAATTACATACAATCTTTTCTTATTTTTTCATCCCATGTTTATTTGCCAATATAGTTGCTTTAGGATAAGACACAGCACTTACTTCTGTGGTGGAAAACTGTTTTCAACCCTGGATACATTTTAGAATCATGTAGAAAAATTAAAAAAAGAAAACAGTATATATTGGAGAAAAAATGAATTAGTGTCTCTCTTGGTATATGTTTGAAAGGAATAGAGGATGGGAACACTGAGTATTGTTTTGTTTTGTTTTGTCTTACTGGTCATTTTATTGTTAAGCCAGAGTAGAAATACTGGTTTGAGTCAATGAACTTGTAGTTTGGTGAGAAACAGATAGCCAAAAACTGCCAATTTGTCTTTCAGATCATCTGAAAGACAACTTCTTTAACTTCACCCTTAGAATAATTTGGAGCCCATCCATCAGAGTAGGCAGAGTGGTAAACCCAATATGCTGGACACTGGTGTGATTAACAATTTGTATGTTTTGTGGTCAATGAACCATTTCCCCTGGACATAGAGATTAGCATCAAAACAGTTAAGTGTCTTGAGGGACAAGTCCTTTTTAACCAAATGATGATTAACAGTGTGGAATAAAGAGTTTGGTTCTAAGGTCAAATAAAACAAAAATTTTGTTTTCTCACTATAAAATGAGAACAATGATAGTAACATTAAAGAATCACTGTGATATTTGAGAAAGTATATATATTTGGATGCCCAAGTCCTAACACATTAATTCCCTAAAATTCTGGCCATAATCTCTAAGAATTCTCTTCCTTCAAGTCCTAAAACATAGTGGATGATTTTGTAAAATACATTTACTCAGGACTACAGTGAAATCATGCTGACCTTACTCTATAAAACCAACAAATCATGGCATGCTGTTTGTGAGTTTCATCCGTGAATTGTATCTGTTAGCCAGAAACTTTTATGTTTATAGGTTGCCCTTTAAAAGACACAGAATTACTTATGTCCTTAAAACTCCTGGACTTACATCGGCCAGAAACGTCGAGATTCACTCCTTCCCACCCACATACCCGTCTTCATTTCCAGTCTTTCATCCCTTATACATGACACCTCTGGCAAGATGCCTGGAAAGAAACTCATGACCCATAAAGTTAACTTACCTCGGGAGTAGTAGACAAACAGGCTTAATTTAACCCAGAAGACACTAAGAAATATTAACTTGGAAATGGAGACCAGGCTGAGCTAATATATAAACAGGCTAGAGAACTATCATTTATAGTAGGGTGTACAGCATTCAAGCACAGATTAGCTCACTCTGACGGCAGTGAGCCAGAAGCCAGGTTTCAATGTTAATTATAAGATAACTGGTAGGTCTCTGTTCTATATATTTCAGAAAATTTGGTCAGCTGAAAGGCCTATATACATCTTGCTTCCATGCAAACCCCCACAAACAGATTTGTGACTCAGACAAAGGTAATCTAATATGTTTGGCTATATTTCCAATCCCTCCTCACTAACTGCTCTCAAAAGAGAAAAGCAATAAATGTTTTCATCTTTATGTTAATTTGAATCCTTAATTACTTCTAACCTAAGACAATTATTTTGGTGTATGACTACATGTGAATATATTTTAAATATTTCTCTTTTTTTATTGATTTTAGAGAGAGAGAGAGAGAGAAGCATTGATTTTTTGTTTCACGTATTTATTCATTGATTGATTCTTGTATGTGTCATACCCACAACCCACAACCCAGGGACAAAACTCTACCTGAGTTATCCAGCTATAGCCACATATGAATGTATTTTTAACAAAGTAGGGAGGAAATTAAGGTATTTTCTCAAATGGAGTGCTCCTAAACCTATTTCTACTGAAAATTTAATATACCAAAAACAGAAAATAAGAAAATTAAGAAATGTGAGTGAAGTGAAATCTAAGAGAAAGCACAGAATTCAGTGTTCTTATCAGGCTGTCTTTCTCAGAAAGCCTTTCCATGTTCCCAACCTGTGTTCACTCCAGAGCCGGAAGGGAATGACTTTGAGGATGAACCACTTTGGAATTTTATTTTGTTAGTTTCACAGCCAAGACCATAATAAGCACTATTGTTTTTTCTCCTTTTTAAAATATCCTGGGACACAGTGACTGAGCTTTCTTTTGATTCCTTCTTGCACTTAAATAGTTCCTTGGACAGTAGTGAAGTAATGTTGAAGGAACTACCACTTTGAAGGGAAAAATCCTTTTCTGAACCAAAGAGGTCTACCCCAGGGAGAGAGAATGACAGGGCTGGGGAGAGGAGGACTTAGAATGTCCTCTTTCTATTGTTAACTACAGGTAACTATTGTTTTCCAGAAACAGTAATATCTCTTTTCAATGACTTTCCTGGGCCTAACATGAAGCATAAATATATGACAGTTCTCAACTGTGAGTTGTAATTGTAACAAGAGGTACAGCATAGTTATTCATCTACTGATTTAATAAACACTTAGTCTCTGGTATATGCCAAGGGTTCTGCTAAATGCTAGCAATATGCAGGTAAAGAATATGCAGTGTCCCAAAGAGCTTATAGTTCTGAACAGTCCATAAATATGCATAAAGATTATTTCAACATGTGATGTTTTTATAATTCTGTGGCCTTATTTATAATATTGTCAAATCCACAGTAAAGTAGAAGAGAGTGGAAGTCTAGCTATGGGCATAGAAGGCTTCAAATATAAAAGTTAAATACACCGAGCACTTGAACTGAGATTTGAAACAAATAGGAGTCTGCCAGATAGAACAAGTGGAAGGTAGTGTACAGTCCAGTGAAAAGCATGGAAATGAGTTGATAAGATGATCTGCAGGAGCAGCAAGAAGAAACTTGGGGCTGGAAAGATAAGGCTAACAGCTGAGACAGGGACCAGGATTTGGATTTTCTCCTATAGAAGAAAAATGTCAGAGCAGAATTTAGAGCAGAAAATAGAGGCAGTTTCTCTATTTTTAAAATATTTTATTTATTTATTTTTAGAGAAAGGAGAGAGAGAAAGTGGAGGGATGGGGAAGAGTAGTGGGAAGCATCAACTCGTACTTGCTATGTGCCCTGACCGGGCAAGCCCAGGGGTTTATAAACCAGCAACGTCAGCATTCCCGGTGAACACTCTATCCACTGAGCCATCACAGGTCAGGCCAAAGGCAGTTTCAAGGTTGGGAATGTTAAATTGGAAGCAGAGGAGGGTGTAGAATGAGGGGAGCAAAGTAGATATGGGGGATTATTGCCATGGAGATGGGAGGATGACAGCAGTGCCATTGGAGATGGAGAGAAAAGTAGGAATATGAAAAAACACAGAAACACAAGAAATATCTGAGTATGAAAGGTAAATTCTTCAGATTTGGGCAAACATAAAAGAAACACATTAACATGAGGGAATTCATAAATTCATTAAGTAATTTCCAGAAGCATACGGTCCTATTATTTATTAGTATTAATATAAATAACACTGGGGAACAAAATTTTTGTTGCATCCATGAAAATACTTGTTCTTACCTAATTTGAGTGTGCTGACCTCAAATCTGACATTAGTTATTTTCTGTAAGCTAAAGTTTTGTTGCAATTCAATATTTTAGATTATCATCTTATTGTAAAATTTTCAACATTTAGTTTAACATAATGAAGTAGAATGTCTTCCTGGGCATCATCTTTGTGAAAACATAATAATTTATATAATGCAGTAAATACACTAATACACTAAAAGATATGATTGCATCAGAATTTTTCTACAATTTCAAAACAGAACATAGTAAAACACTAATTAATCATAAAATTAGTGCAAAACTTATTTAGATTCTATTCAGGAAAAATTTTGCGTTTGTAGCTTTGCATTTGTGTACTTGTTGAGGATAATCTCGTTTGATGCTCCAGCAGTAGTCTGCTCATCACTAACAGCTTCAAGATTTTCGGGAAACTTATCAAGATGACTGTTCAGGAAGTGAATCTTAATGATAATGTTACATCCAAAGTCATGAAAAGCCAACAGCATCTTTTGAACCAGAAGTTTATAGTTTTCTGCTTTTTTGTTGCCAAGGAAGTTCTTCATAACTGCCACGAAAGACTGCCATGCTGCTTTTTCCTCCTTATTCATCTTCCTGGCAAATTCTTCATCATGTATAAGGATTTGAATTTGAGATCCACTGAATACACCTGCTTTTATCTTCTTGAAAGACAAGGCAGGAAAAGCAGAAATAATATGTTGAAAGCATTCATTTTCTGTATTCAAAGCCTGAACAAACTGCTTCATTAAGCCAAGTTTGATGTAAAGTGGGGGGAAAATAATTCTTTCTCAATTAACTATAGGTTCATTCACAGTATTTTGCATTCCTACTTCCAGAGCTTCACATTTCAGTCACTCCTTCTGTGTTCATTGTTTCTCCCGAGCTCGGCTGTCCCACAAACACAGAAAGCAAAAATACTTCATGAAACCTCTCTGTTGTCTTAGCAGAAAATTTACCATTTTCAGATCCACACAAATTGTCCAGTTATAGTTCTCATACTTCAGAAAGTCTAGCACAATTTTTAATGTCATTATAATCTTCTCACAGATGAGTTGAAAAACCAATTGGAACCGCTGCATAAACATTACTGTTGTGTAGGAGAACATATTTCAGACTCCATTTAGAGCTGTCAAGAAATAGACACCATTCTGTTGGACTGTAAGTAGGAACACCTAGCTGGCTGAGAAGACTACTGATATCATGACAGTAAACAAAGTTTTGGTCTTCGGGAAAAAAAGTCCACAAAAATTTGTTCACACTTCCTGAAATGGGATACTTTAACTGAACGGTGCAATACATTCTTTTCTTGAAGCCTGGAAGCTAATAACTCAGTTGCTTTATTTGATAGGCCCAAATCTCTTACTAAATCATTCCATTCGGTATGGCTAAACTGCTGAGGGTTTAATGACTACTTGGCATCAGAAGAAAACCCTTCAGATTCTACAATTATTTCCTTATGCATCTTATGAAAATACACTTGTTCACCATGTTCACTTTCTTCATCCTTAGAAGAAATAAAACCATTGAAAATGGGAACCAGGGTGTCTCAGAGTGTGGGATAGGTCGTATAGCTGAGATAATATTAGGATATGAGATCATATGCTGTTTTTTCTTGCCGATGCCCTTTGTATGGATCAGACAGAAATAACAATCACTGCTGTCCTTACGTTCATGCCAAGCCATGGGAATACCAAAAGGCATTCCTTTGCGTTTTCCTTTTGTCCAGTCATGAAGCATTTCCACACAATTATGACACACAATATGAGGAGCCCAATTCTTGTCTTGACCGCCAAGGGGAAACGTGAAAATAGGCAATATATGCACGTGTCACAAATGATGAAATTTGCGCCTTTGACGTTGAAGTATGTAACAGCGACTTATATAACAGAAGGTGTCAGGACTACTCTTACATTTATGCCTACTCAAAGAAGCCATGATTCAATCTTAAAACAAAATAAGAAGGTGTTTTTATCAGATAATCATTTTTTACATTTAAAAACAACTACAATTATGTGTAAGTGATGTTTGTAAAACATTAATTGCCTTGTAGTTATGTTCAATCCAAGAATTGTTGCCCTTTAACTCCAATTTAAAAACCAATACATGCCATTAACTATAACAAAAAGAAATTAAAATTGCATAAAAAAAAGCATGCACCAAAAAAGGATTTCAGATTTAGAATCAGCGATGATGGAATATATAGAAACAGTTCCAAAACATCATGCAACAGAAAATGAAAAAAAATTATTTCCCAGTGTAATACAAGATATCCCTCATTTGCCATGTTGGCATTATAATTGATAGATATATAATATATATCCAGATATATAAGTTTAAATATTAAATTCTCTCATCAGTTAAATTCCAAATGATGAAAGAATGACCAATGATATTTGCGTTGAGGGGAATGGAATAAAGGGGGATACAAAAATAGTGGGGAGAGCTTGAGTCTCTCCTTTTCTCTTTTTAGGCACAGCTATCTCTTGTTATAGAAAGTGTTTGTGGGTGGGAAGGTATATTCAGCAAACCTGAGTTAAAGATATTCCAAAATATTGATCATTCTTCCTAGGACCTAAAATCGTCTCCATTTCTACATCTTTATTCCTCCTTCCTGTGATGGTTAATTTAATGAGTCAACTTGGAGGGTATTTTTGGATGAGATTTGCATTTGAATTGGTAAACTTTGAGTAGAGTAGAGTGTCCTCCATAATGGAGTGTGGGGTTCATTCAATCAGTTGAAGTCAACACTAGAACAGGAAGACTAGCCTTCCGGAGCAAGAGAAAATTTTCTGGAAGACCGCCTTCAGATTTTATCTGCAACACTGTCTCTTCTGGTCTCCAGGAATCTAGCCTCCCAACAGGAACATCAACATTAGAACTACTGGATGTGAGCCAAACAGCTCACATTAAACATTTTGGATTTATCAGACTCCACAATTGCATCAGCCCATTCTTTGTAATAAATATTTTTCTGTATGTAGATATATTTTATTTGTCCTGTTTCTTTAGAGAAACCCAACTTATAACCATCCCAAATTCATTTTTTCTCAAAACTTCCATTCTCTTTAACACATGATCAGCAAGATCTACCTATAATACAGAATAGTAAATAACAGGTAATAAAAGTTATCATAAACATACACATATATACATACACATTTATGTAAGACAGATACCTGAATATCTGAATAATTTAATTTATAAAAAGATTACTAATCTTACATATGAGAAGCCATTCTTAATCAAAGTGCAATATTCAGTTTTTTCTTGTTTTTTCTTTTTTCTTCCTTTCACCTGCCTCTTTTAACCACAGCTATGCCTACCTTTGTGCTCCCACCACCCTCTGACTGTGAAACTTCAGCCAGGTATCCCTGTAATAAGGACTCTTTATCATCCTTTTTACTCTGTAACCCCAAGTCAGCTTTGCCTGCCACCTCACTCGATTACACCAAGTCATAAAGTCCCCTTGATATTCTCGCACTCCCATTTGTTCTTTTCTCCACGTAGCACTGGACATTCAGCAACATTTAATCCTGGGCTCTGAGTCCTCCACCGAAGATGACACTACTTTTGATTAAACTGAAGGCACTTTTAAGCCTGTGTTTGGTTTAATAGAGTACTGTGTACACATGAGTGTGTATATGAGTATACATTTATATATGTGGTACATGCATGGTGGGCTTGGACTGTACACCATGAGTGGGAGAGGAAGGAGATTATACCATGGCTTGCTCAGATAAAACAAATATAAAAACACATTAATTCCAGCAGGGCTTATTTGTTCAGAAGAAGTCTTGAAGGATTAGTATAAAAGTGAGGACAACATTTGAGGATCATGGATGTTGTAATTATGGCTGGAAGGAGAGCAACCACTTTAGATGCAGAGAGGCTTCTTCAGCTTGACAGAAACTCTATAAAAGACCCCCTGGTGTCTTTCCTAATGCAGAGACGGTGGCATATGCACCCCATGCCTTGCTTTAGGCAGCACCATAAATCAATGTCAACTTCAGGAAAAGAAAACCAAAGAAGCCTCTTGCCTTCCTGTCCCCAGCCTGTTTTCTTAACAGTGCCACCTACACCGCTTCCTTAAGAAGAGCTGACCTCTGGCATCCAAACTGCACAAAACAAAACCACACAACGTGGAGCAAATGAAGGGAGAAAGACCAAATTAAGTCCCAGAACAATAAAGCTGGCAAGAGAGCCTGTGCTGTGAAATGCAGAGCTCCACTTTTCTCAAAGACCTCTGGGGTCCTGCTCGCGTTCCGGAGGAGGGAAAGCGGGCGAGGAGCGGAGCCCAGGCCCTTACCACACCCAGCCACAGCTGCTCCATGCTTTCTGGTTTTAAATATGAACCTACTTAATTTTTATCTGACGAAAAAAATTTCATCTGTCTTTTTAAATTGAAAATATTGTGACGGGATAACAAGGACTGCATTAAGAGTCAAGACAGCTGGGTTCCAGCATTGTCATTGAGATTTCGTCTTTCTGCACTTCAGTTTCTCATTTGTAATGGTGGTGACACTGGGTTCCTTGCCCTCCAGAAGATTGAATGAACCAATGCTCATTAAGGGTCATTGCAAAACTGGAAAAAACGCTACCAAGATAAATGCAGCATTTGTCTTATTGAGCTGACTATATGTCACAAAATCTATTCTAGAGTGAGGCTGAAAGCTAACCCTTCTCTCATTTTGTCCACAATGCAGGGGGTTGTAGAATGTGCCAGGATTAGGATGGTATTCTTTTGTTTTGTAGTTTGGCACAAGCTGTTTGGTTATTGTTCTTTCTGTGCATTAGTTTTAGCAGCAGAATCCTTTTCTCCTTTTTAAAAAGTGAAACTTATATGGAATGTCATTGGATTAAAAAAAGAATAAATCAAGTGAACCAGTTGAGATAGGAGGGAAGGTCCAGAGACTTGATCTTCCACCGCCTCAACCACTGCTGGGGCGTGTCTGAGGAACCCTGATGCTCTGCTCATCATTGCTGGAAAACGTCTTTGGCTCATATTTGTGACGTTAGCACCACCTCTCATTCTCTACTGTGACACTGAAGCTTTATTTGACCACTAAATAATTTTATTCAATGCTTTACCAGTTTGTTCAAGAGTCAGTACGGTCACTTGGAAATTTGTAGTGACATTTTAATTTTAAATAATTAATTTTAATTTTAACATTTGAGTATCACTTTAATTAATTAATTTACATTTTGCCCTTCTTAACAGCTTGATCTCTGGTTTAAGAAATTACCTTTTCTCCGTTGCAAGTAAAATTGACAGGGCCAAAACCTGAGGTGCCTGGCTCCCACAGATAAAAGGTTGTCAGGTAACTCAAGCTAAACCAGCCTAACTTTTGCTCTTGAATCTCCACATTTTGAGCTGAGTTGCATGGGGCAGAAAATAATAAATAAATATATAAATATATAAATAAGTAAGTAAGTAAGTAAATAAATAAATAAATAAATGTAAAGGGCATTCATCTCAGAGTTAAAACCAAAAAAGTCTCAAGTTCTTGAGGCCAGATATTTTGAGCCAGATTGACTCCTATATTGTCCGATTTCTTTCCCTTCAACCTCTTTTTCCCACATTCTTATACATTCTTCAAGCTACATTTTGTCCCTCTGAGTAAACCCCTTTGGTTTAACTTCACCAGACATTTTTGGTTTGCAAACCAAACAAACAAAACCTAAAGGATTCTAGCTAAATCTATATCCTTAGTAATCCTCTAATTATAGTAAACTATACTTATGCAGATAAACTTTAAAAGAGCTAAATATTACCTACAATATTTTGCCATGTGCTTGTTATATGCAGATTTTGCACAGGGTATTTTGTATACGTTTTATATTTTAGTTGTCCACAATACCATAAACAAAGATTAGTTTTTCAGTTTCATAGTTAAAATGAAAGCTAAAGAGTGACCTACCACTTCAAGACAAATCTAATTGGTTTCTAAACCCTGGTACTTTCAATTTACATAGTCTGTTATGAGTTGAATTATTTCGCTAAAGGAATGCTTTACTTAGTGTCTTGATTATAATCTGAGATTTTATAGTATCCATTCTAGTTATTGAATTAATAAAATATTAAAGGTGATAAATTTATTTGTGTTTTTATGTTGAGAAGGGTGTATTAATATAAATATGTCTTTCAATTATTAGTACTGTTGATAGGGTTAAACACAACAAGGTGATGTCACAGTTTTCATTATTTCCTATAGGTATTCTTTACAAAACTCTTCATCAGCTAAACATTTGCTGACTAAACATCGTTCTGTCTCCTGGAGGTCAGGAAGAACTTTGTTGTTTTATTAGTAATTCTGCTGATATGAATGAGATTGTGTTTGGTTCTGGCCTTCAGACAGGAATATTTCATCAATTTCCCAGAGGTTTTGACCAATAACTGGCATTTCACGTACTTTAATCTTAACTCGTGATCTTTTCTTTTATTACTGTTATTTAAGAAATGTAATACTATGAGCTCAAAGAACTAGTCAAAATGTAAAAGATTGCATCTCCCCTTTGACCTTTGAGAGCTGCAGTGACATGTATTATAATTTGACATAAAATTTCTCTAACCTACTGTCTAATCTTATAGATAAACTTTGTCTTCTATCTTTCATCTTCTAAACATAATCCCAATTTTGTGAAAAATTTGCCTGACTGTAACAGATTTTTAAAATAAATCTATTAAATACACATAAAGCACATCACAGAATGTGTGTGTGTATATGTGAGTTATACACTCAGTTCTAAGAATCATTTCCATTTAACTATTCCTTTATTGATTAATAAGAAAATATTTCTTATTTAATTACTAATTTTTTAATTTTTCCAGTCAATATTGATTTGAATTTCACTGACATTGTGTCAAGAATTTTACTGGATACTGGATAATGAGTAAAGGAAACACTGCCCATGAACTCTGGAGTTTGCAGTCTCATGGCAGAACAGGCAATCAATACATAAACCAACCAGAAAAACAGTCAACTTCTGTGTAAAAAGCAACGTGGTACAGAGCATGTGGGGAGAAAGCTAGTTCAGCTGAGTTTGCTGGATTTATATGACCTATTTCTCGGTATAATTGTTCACATATTGTTCCCTGGTATGCAGAGAACACAATGTTTATGGGAAGAACTATACTGAAATGAACTAGTGAAGATGAGCATTCCAGGAAAGACAGAAAGTGCTTGGCATTTTCAAAAACCCCATTAGTCAGTGTGACAGGAATAGTGAACAAATGAAAAGAGCAGCATGAGATGAGTTCTGCTGGGGTCAATCTTCCAGGGCCGTAGTCAGGTGCTAGATTTTATTCTAAGTGCAGCGGAAGACTAATAAAGAAAGTGAGAAGAAGTGATTTATATTATGTCTATTCCAGTTGCTGGTGGAAAATGGATTGAAGGACACCAGGCTATTGCAGTAGCACTGACAGAAATAGTGCTGGCTTAGATGAGGTGGGTGTGACAGAGATGAAGAAAAGTGGGAGGAGGGACTGAAAGGTAGAAAGAGAGAAGAGAGAGGCTTTTCTTGTTATGTTTTAAAATTTTTTATAAATAAAATAACTTTTGTGAAATGTATGTGAATAATGCATTTGGGTGTGTGTCTACCAGATGAAAGAGTAAGTAAAAACATACTGGGAATTATAGTAGCCTGAATCATATACCTTTCTCCACATCACACTGTAACATTTATAAACACATACAAGGACACACAAGATAATATCAGACACACCTTTTACCACCTTGCTTTGTTCATTGTAGGAATCCCTTCAAATTACATTGCATAATTTTAACTCATTTTTAATTGGGCAAATGAAATTTTATAATATATGATTATATTGCAATTGATTCATTCCTTCCCCATGAATAAGTTTCAACTTTATTGACTGTTTTTTGCCACTATAAAACAATGCTGTTTTAAATATCTTAATTTTATATTAGTCTTTTTATTTATGTTAGAAATCCTCAGGAATGTAACTGATGGGTAAATAGCTTCATATTGCTTCCTAAAAACACTATTAAAATTCCCATTGCCATTAGCATATGAGAATAAACTTCTCTCCACCTTCCCATCAACCATCATTATTATTTGTTTTCTTTTGGCTATCTATGCCTTCTTCATATATGGAAAAATTTTATGCAAAAGTATCCCTATGCAAATGCCACCAAAGCCAGACATCCAGTGAGGAAGTAGTGACATAAAGACTAAATGTTGTAAAAAATCGATTCTGGCAAGAATGGAAAGAGTTTTGTATAATTTTGAGAGAAAGTAATGGAAACCCAGTGCGACTAAAATCTGGTTTTGAACATGTTAAGTTTGAGATACCTTCATCACATCCAAGTAGAGATTACCAGTAGACAGTTGGACATATGCCTACAGGTAAGAGGAAAGGTATGGGCTAGATGTGAGAAAGCCATCATATAGATGATACCCAAAGTTACAGTAATGGAAGGTATCATTAGATGAGAGAATAGAGAGAAAAAGAAGTAGCAGTCTCAGACCTGAACCTTGAGGAACTCCAAATTTATAAGTCAGTCTGGAGGAAGAGAATCTGCAAAGCAAACTTTGGAAAAGCCAGCAGGGAGGTGAATCAGAGGCAAAGTCTCCACAGAACCATCCTCAGCACCCAGGGCCCACGTACTCCAACCAATCGAGCTATGCTTGCAGGAGGGGAAGTGAGAGAGAAAGGGAGAGAGAGAGAAAGAGGGGGAGGGGTGGAAAGCAAATGGTTGCTTCTTCTATGTGCCCTGACCAAGGAATCAAACCCAGGACATCCACACATCGGGCTTACACTCTAACACTGAGCAAACCAGACAGTCATTTTATTTATTTATTTTTGTCTGGGATTTTGGAGAAAGCTACTGTGACAGGTGACTCTGTGCCATCTTCATGGGGGTGATAATAAGATTGTAACACAGAAACGACCTAGTTAGCCTCCTGGGACTTTCCACCCCGTTGTGGTATACAAAATGACTTGAGAGTATGCAATCCTACCATGGGACTGGTGAGGTTGAAAAGGAATGGGGAAGAGGAAAAGGCTCTATAGCAGTGGTTCTTAACCTTTTTTGAGGTACTGAACCCACCAGTTTCATATGCACATTCACCGAACCCTTCTTTAATGATAAATAAAATATAATTATTTTTTCCAAATTCAAGAAACAGGTATATGTTTTTTTACTGGTGCACAAAATGAGCCGTGCGTGAACATCACCTTGCTCAAAGAACAAAACCAACAAAGTGCATGAACTCACAACAAATTATGGTATTACTTTATTCTGGCCTCCGTGACAGAGGCTTCTCCGAACCCCTGAGACCGACTCATCGAACCCCTAGGGTTCGATAGAACCCAGGTTAAGAACCACTGCTCCATAGGGTCACATGTCTAGAACAGGATTTAGATAAAAGATAAGGCAGAAGCTTTAAGTGCTCTGTAACCTCAGTGAGCACTAAATGGGAGCCAGTCAGAAGGAAAGGTCAGCTAGGCTAGCATAAATGGTTTATATGGTCTGCTGTGCTGGAAGAGATATGTGTGTTTCTAACAATCACCATGCTAGGCAAACTAGAGCAATAAAAACCTCAGGGCTTACTGTAAAAATGAGGTTTGGAAATGACTCTAAAAAATTTATGAATGTCACATTAACAAAATACTTAAACTTAATAAAAATAAAACCACAGTTTAAGCATATTACATGGTTAAGAATGGCATAAATTCTACAATAAATATGGCAGACCTCGATGAAGAACTGATATTTGCATGTTGAAGTGGGCATTGGAAAGGCTGCAACTTATGAGGTATTGGGAAGTCATTATAACAGCAGATAAAATGGGAATGGTTCGTAACACATAGGGTAAACTGAGGCAGCTAGGAAGTGCTTGATGAGTGCACATATAATGGGTTTGTGTACGTTTGCAAGGGCTCAGTTCTGCCGATGCAGTTTTCAGTATTCCCCTAGTGTTTCTTGCTCAAGAAATTGAGCATAGGCACACGGAAGTAGAATTTATGCTCAAATTGTTTCCTAATATATCAATTCTGTTTTCAAAATAAGCATTATTGCAGAACTGACTGAACCACAAATTCATCAGCTGCAGAGAGTAGCAGATGTCAGCAAAACAATCAAAGATGGGAACGGCTTCACCACGTGTGAGCAGTTGTCACAGGCATGTTCAAGGACCAGCATTAGGGGCTAGGGGCCGTTCTTTCCAAAGCTATACAACTTATTTGTTTCTTTGGTCTAAGGAATACGATTTTTTTTCAGTCTCTTATTTTTTTGCAATAATTCCAGTATATACAATATTGATTTTTTATGTATTCTTTCCAGTTTTACTGAGATATATACATTGCCTAAGTTTGAGGCATAAAATGTAATTATATGCATACCAAAATTATTACTACAATTACCCGTGTGTGTGTGTGTGTGTGTGTGTGTGTGTGTGTAGAACTTTTAAGATCTACTCTCTTAGCTACTTTCAATATGCAATACAGTATTGTTCCTATAGTCACTATTGTGTACATTACATCTCCAGGACTGATTCATTTTAAAACTGAAAGTCAGTGCCCTTTGACCACCTATGTTCCCTAAATTCACTCCACTTAACTCTGCCCCTACCAATCATCATCTACTTTCTGTTCTTTCTAGATTTTACATATAAATGAGATAATATGGTATTTCTGTTACAAGTCATGTAGATTGTAAGGTCTGTCATATAAACACTTGCTATCTTAGGAGTAGGGTAAGAAGAAGAATTCAAAGTTTGAATTATTCAAAGGGACTGATAAAAAATAAAATGAGTATAGTAGAATTTATTATTTTAATCCTACTATCCCACTCAGAAGGGAGAGGGTATTGGTGATGGGAATTGGGGAGATAAGTAAGACTAAGAAATAAAGGAGACAATATGGCTGTGCTCTTCCCTTGTATCAAAAAGCATGAGTATGGTATTTAAGTGAAGAGGTGACTACACAACCGTTTTGATAAGTTTGCTATAAAGAGGAGTTGTAAAATGGGCAAATGATTACAATTAAATATGAGTTTTGCAGTAGCTTTTTGAGGGTAGTTTTTGTATTGTTTAAGAAAAACTTACAATTCAAATTTATTAAATATTTTGTTCAGGTAAGAGTTTTGTGTAAATGATTTGTTATAATAAAGTATGCTATACACTAACAAAAAGAGAAAAGTCTATCCACTTGAGTGTTGGTGGTTTTGTTCATTAAATTAATTGCAGTAACATTGACTAATAAGATTATACAGATTTCAAGTATAGATTTCTATGATATGTGATCTGTATATTGCAATGTGTGCCCACCACTCAAAGTCAATTTATCTTTCATCTCCATATATCTGGTCCCTTTTACCCTTTACCTCACCTCCTCTCTGGTAACCACCATACTTTTGTGTAGTTTATGAGTTTTAGTTTTATATACTACATATCAGTGAAATCATATGATTCCTAGTTTTTTTCTGACTGACTATTGTACTTAGCATAATATTCTCAAGGTCCATTGCAAATGGTTGTATTTCATCTTTCCTTATGCCTGAGTAGTATTCCATAGTATATATATACCATATTTTCTTTATCCAATCATCTAGCAAAGGATCCTTTGGTTATTGGCCACTGTGACTAGTACTGCAATAAACATAGGTATACATATATCTTTGTGAATAAATGTTTTCAAGTTTTTCAATTAGATACCCAGAAGAGGAATTGCTAGGTCATATGGTAACTTTATTCTCAATTTTTTGAGGAACTGTCATACTGTTTTCCATAGGGACTGTACCTATTTACATTCCCACCAGCATTGAATAAAAGTTATTTTTTTCTCCATAACCTCTCCAACACCTATTATTACTTGTCTTGTTAATAACAACCATTCTTGGCCTGACCTTTGGTGGCACAGTGGATCAAGCGTCGACCTGAAATGCTGAGGTTGCTGGTTCAAAACCCTGGGTTTACCCAGTCAAGGCACATATGGGAGTTGATACTTCCTGCTTCTCCCCCTTACTCTCTCCCTCTCTTTGTCTTTCTTCTCTAAAATGAATAAATAAATAAAAATAATTAATACAAAAATTAAAGGTTACCCAATGCCACATTTAAAAATAATAATAATAATAATAATAACCATTCTAAAAGGTGTGAGGTAATATCTCATTGTAGTTTTGATTTGCATTTCCTTAATAGCTAATGAAGATGAACATCCTTTCATATGTCTGTTGGCCATTTGTTTGTCTTCTGGGAAAAAGTGTCTGTTCAAGTCCCCTTCCCATTTTTAAATTGAATTGTTTATTTGATGTTGAGTTATGTAAGTTCTTTTTTAATTGAATTTATTAGGGTGATACAAGTTAACATAATTATACAGGTTTCAAGTGTCCAATTCTTAACACATCTCTGTACACCGTGTTGTGTGTTTACCACCCCTAATTCAGATCTTCTTGCATCACCATTTATGTCATATTTTGAAAATGAACCCATTGTCAGGAATGTTGCTTGCAAATATCATCTCCCAATTTGTCAATTGCCTATTTGTTTGGCTGATTATTTCTTTTGCTGTGAAGAAGCCTTTTAATTTGATATAGTCCCATTTACTTACTTTTGCCTTTGGGGTTAAACTTATAATATTTTCTCTAAGAACCAATGTCCATCAGTTTAATAAAAATGTGTTCTTCTCTGTAATTTATTGTTTCTGATCCTATATTTCAGTCTTTGATTCATATTGAATTAATTTTTTTACATAGGGACAAACTGTAGTCATTTCATTCTTTTGCACGTGGCTTTCTAATTTTCCCAGCATCATTTATTGAAAGAGCTTTCTTTTCTCCATGCATGTTTTTAATTCCTTTGTCAAGAATTATTTGCCAATATACATGTGGTTTTATTTCTGGGATCTTAATTCTGTTCCATTGGTCTGTGTGTCTGTTTTTTCTGTCAATGCCATGCTGTTTTGATTATTGTAGCTCTGTAGTGTAATTTGAGTCAGGTAGTAAAATACCTCTGGCTTCATTTTTTTTTTCTCAGGATTGTTTTGGTTATTCGGGGTTTTTTATAATTCCATACAAATCTGATTTTTTTTTCTTATTTTTAATATAACTTTGAGATTTTGATGGAAATTATATTAAATTTGTATATTGCTTTTGGCAATATGGCCATTTTAACTATGTTAATTCTTCCAACCCATGAACATAATATATCTTTTTATTTTTATGTCATTTTTAATCTCTTTTAATAATACATTGTAGCTTTCAGTATATACCTCCTTCTCATCCTTTATTAAGTTAATTTCTAGGTATTTTATTCTTGATGTTGCAATTGCAAAATAATTTTATTCCTGAAAATTTATTGTTATTGTATAGAAATGCAGTGAATTTTTGTACATTGATTCTGTATCCTACAACTTGACTGTATTTGTTTATTGTTTCTAGTACTTTTTGTGGGAGTATTTTTTTCTTATTTAGCAACTTCAATACAAACATGGGAATGATATCCAAATAACAATATATTTGAAACAGATTCCAAACCCACTTTCTACTCCTGAATGCTATGAGATGTAGAAAACCAACCACTCCTTAAGAGGACTCAGAGGATGAAAAATTATGGGATTGTTTCAAGAAGTAAATGATCATAAAGTAAACTATGCTGGTCACTTATAATCCAGATAGGGCTATGCGAGAATAGTTAAGGACAGGAGGCAAAGAATTGCACTGGATTCTGTCATGCAGAACTGTAGAAAAGAGAAAGTAGAGGACATAGTCAATGATCTGGAAGCCTGGAAATTCTGGTGGTGATTATGAAGAACAAAGATCCAAGACCTCATGATGGGTGCTGTGTTAAGGGGCTGCGGTCCTAGACACTTTGCTTGGTGGAATGGCAGCATCCAGGGTATGGCAGCTTGTATTATAGAAGGGGAAAGAGCTGGTGTTTGTTGAACACTTCTGTTTTCTAGGTCATTTTCTAGGCTTTCCATGTATTTTTCTAATTTTAACAACTTTATGAAGGTGAAATTAAATACAATTTACCAAATGAAACAACTGAGACTTATAAAAGTAAAATAATTTGTCTTGATGCTCAGAACCAATAAATAGAAGAGCCAATATTCAATTTAAACCCCAATACTAAAGTCCATATTATTTTTTTTTTTAAGATTTGATTGATTGATTTTAGAGAGAGAAAGAGGGAGAGAGAGGAGGGAAGGAATAGGAACATCAGTTTGTAATAGTTGCTTCTTGTATGTGTTTTGATCAGGCAAGCTAAAGGTTTCTAAACGGCAACCTCAGCATTCCAGGTTGACACTTTATCCACTGTGCCACCACAGGTCAGGTCCATGTGGTTTTCTAACACACATTATGCCTTTGTCCTTCCTACATTACATAATTTCTATTAACAATGAACTTGTTAAACATGCAAATTGTTGCTATTTCATTGAGGAAAAACATCCAATGAAATATATGTTTTGCTTTGATACAATATCATATACATACAAAGCAGTTTGTGATTTTTGCTAAATGAACAACAGAATATTATGGAAAAATGAATGCTCTTAATGCAGTCAGTTATAGATTAGAAGATCTTCAGGGGGAGATCATGATCCATTTTGGGAAACAGGTTGCAATAAGTAGTTTTATAACCACTGGAATGTAAGCTACCACAACTTAAAACTGTAGTGGATATAGTTGATTCTTAAGTATTGCTTACTGACTTAATGAACTCATAAATAAAAATGCTGAGTTTAGTTATCCTTACTTAATAGCCATTAGAACTTTTTGGTTCTCTAAACTTGTATTTTTTTATTTATAAAATAAATATAATGAATACCTATAGCTCAAGTGCATTCTACAAACCAGATAAAGAAAGGAAAGATAGAAAGTTAACATTTAGTGAATTGATATTATGGACTCTGTGATAGTTAATTTCTCCTACATCATATTAATGAGGTATAAATATGAGTGTTTCAAAGTTTTTGCAATAAATCATTTATTGAACAATTATACATGAGTTTCTATTAGTTACTGCCTGAATGACATGAGAGGGTGCTCTTGGAACTTGAATGACATATTTAGGGTAAATTTAAAATACTAAAAAAATAAGCCTTGAAACATATTATATCCAGAAGTGTCAGGTCATAATACTACATTTAAAACAGTGAAAACAAATTGCTAATGATGATTCATAAAACCCTGCCATGAGTAAGCTGATCTTAGTGAATCTTTAGAGTTAATGAGTATGAAGATAGCCATGCCTTCTCACAGCTATCCATACAATGGAATCCTGGGTCTAACTACCAAAGAGTTGAACCAGTGTGACACTGTCGCATAGAATTCAGGTAATATTTTCCAAGGTCGTACAGAAAGTCAAAGATAAAATAAGAAATGTAGTCAAGCCCCCCTTAGCTGCAATCTAATTTTATATCCTTCAATATATATTACCAAGTTTATATTCTCCCTGAAGGTTTTGGTTTATTTCTATCTTGCATTCCTATTTCTAGCATTCAGTTTTGCTAGAATTCTATAACCAGTGCACAAAAGTAGGACAAAATGTGCCAAAACATGTAATAACTCTTGTTTCAATGAATGTATCACCTAAAGGCACAAATAATGCAGGGAAAGAAAAATGAAATAGATATGTAGTAGCAGACAGTATAAGTGCAATCATTTTTACACTGAGCCCTTGGAACATAATTTATTTTAGAAAAGAAAGTAAATGACTGGTAAGTATTAATTGGAGACTTGTATTGTACCTAAAGGGCACAGTCACATGTTTAGTGCAAACCCTTTACATATGAAAAGATGATTGTAGCAGAGAATCTCTATTCCTTTTTCCTCTCCTTTCCCCAACTCTGAACATTCCTCTGGATCTTGTTTCTACCACTTCCAGGTGTCGCTATTGATTGCCAGCCCTTGAGCTTTTCAAGTCTGTGCCCTATCGCAGTTGTATACTTGTTGACAGGGACTCAACATCAAGAACATCATAGATTCAATGGCATCATTGTTAATAGTATAAATGCCAGTGAGAATGATGATGATCTTCAATATTTGCATCATGCTTTACACCTCCAGGATTTTTTCTTTTATTTTCACATTTCCATAAGAACATTAAAAGTTAAATAAGTTATGTTACATATCCTATCCAAAAGTCATCGGGATTTGCCTCTGGTTACTGAACTCTGAGCTGCCAAGCTGTAGCTTAATTCTAGATGCCCTGTCCAACATCCTCTTACCTTCTCAACCACACAACTCACTATGACTATGCATAAAGCTTATTTTGCATAGTATCCTGCTCAGCATCCATCTGAATTTATAAACCTTTCATCCTACACAAGTATTATCTTTTGTAGGGCCTTCTAGTATAGTTATGTATTTTATATAGTTGGAATTTTATAGTATATATCCATTGTATTCTGATTCTACTTAATGTATAGTATGCATTTTCCAC
The DNA here is from genome assembly GCA_037038555.1 of Rhynchonycteris naso. NCBI lineage: Eukaryota > Metazoa > Chordata > Mammalia > Chiroptera > Emballonuridae > Rhynchonycteris > Rhynchonycteris naso. The sequence continues at coordinate 151,314,545 of CM072997.1, forward strand.
ATTTTATATAGTATTTATTGTTATCTTTTTATTGTCTCATAATATTGAAGCTAGCATATTTTATTGCATATTTATTTATTGTTAGATATTATGGCTACTTCTATTCATTGCAGCATTCTCTTTTCAACAGCTTTTATAAAAAGTTTTATAAATAGAACTTTCCTTTTTTATTATTTCCTTCAAATAGATGTCTAGAAGTTAGATTTTAATAACTTAAAACAGCATATGTGATTTTATTGCTTTTATATCTATTGCCAAATACCTTTATTTACAAAAGTATTGAACCAAATTACATCATGAACAGCAGTATATGAAAATGGCAAATGTTTTGTTCATGTGTGTGCCTTTATTCCATAACCCAATAGACAAAAATAAACTTACTGTACTTCAGTTCATCAAAAATGTATTCAAAATCAACTCCTTGCCAAGTATTTTGTTAGACCCCAGAAATGCAGTGGTGAGTAAGAAGGATGCACAGCCTACTCTCAAGAAGCTCTGGATAATTTTGCCACTCCAGCAACTCAGGAGACAGGAATTATGTGCAACCAGAACACATATGTGTTTAGTGAACAAATCATTCTAATAGGATTTGAGTGGTGATGTATCTTCCAGCTTTGTGTGATTCCATCTTGAGTATGTCATTCTTATTCAGTTGTCAACACTCTCATGAATAGGCCATAATTATCTGTTTATGTTCCATATCATCCCAAATGCCTCCCCCAAATGATGCATTGGCTTATCTTTGTATATTTCCCAGATGAACCTATTGATTTGGAGTCCAGACAATATTTCTTTTCAATTGTTCAGGTAAGATATGTCATAACTTTTTTTTATTACAGTGTGCATTCAACACTGTTATGTATTAGTTTCAAGTATATAGCATATCAGATAGACATTAATATAGGTTGCAGAGTGTTCCCTTTAATAATTTAAGTGCTCTCCTGGCACCATAGAGAGTTATTACAATATTGTTAATTCTCTATGCTTTACCTTACATCCTTGTGCCTATTATGCAAGTACTAACTAGTACTTCTTAATCTCATCATATTATTTCCCTCAACCCCCAATGCCCCTCCCTTCTGGCCTCCATCACCTTGTTCTCTATAAATCTGTTTTAATTTTGCTTGTTCATTTATTTTGTTGAAAACTCCTTTATGGCTCTTCCTGAGCACCAGAAAAAGTGTATCTGTAAGGAACAAACACTACAGTGGAATCAGAAAACTTTGCTTTGTTACTGTATCTGCCACTATGTATATGACCTATGGTAAGATAGCTACTTAGTTTTTTTGTCTCATGGGTAAAGAGGATAAAAGTACTTTTCCTGTCTATTACATGACTATCCTAATTGGCTCATTCTCACCACACACATTAGCTTGTCTACGGTAAGCAGGGCCATTTTCTCAGATTCCTTTAATACTCCATCTTTATCTGGGCGTAATCCCAATTATAGAAGCCTCAGCCAAGATCTATCTCAGTTAGCACCACCTCAAAGAAGTCTATCTTTTATTATTCCAGCCAGCCTTGAATTTTTCCCCTTCTATCACACCCCTGGTTTTGATAATATTAAATTTAGCATTTTATTGTAAACTACTTAAACCACTTTTAATTTTTTTACTAATTTTATGCCTTATCTCTTTTGTGCTGGTCTACTGACTCTACCCCAAAAACAGAATTTTGTTTAATACTACAGGAGTTGCCAAAGTACTGGAAACATGGTAGGTACTCAATGTTTCTTTAAAAGTGATTGAAAGCAACCACTTTCAAGTGACTAAAGGAACTCATTGACAACGAAGAAAGAACTATGGAAATGTAAACCAACATTCTGCCTACAATCTCCCATCATGACATTTTGAAATTCTCAAACGGTGTCTACATGAGGAAAGCATGGAGAATGGAGCAGAAAGCTCTGCAGGGAGAATAAAAGACAAGACAGCAATTTTGGCAAAGTTGCAGAGAGAGAGGTTGAAATTATGGGCCAACCAAGGTAAAGGATAAACAGTTAGGACTATTATATGAAAGATCCCAGAAGGAAAACAAAATAGAATTAAGGGCTATGACTTAGGAATAGAAAAAATACCCATGACATATCCAGAAACTCCACCTTGGTTGGATTAAGGTGATCTTGCACTACATGTAGAATACTAGAGGAGACATAGAAAAGAATATTAAATACCCCCTGAGAAGGATAACATTATCCACAACCACTACCAACAATTTTTATTTCAATATCCAATCACTGATACTTAAATAAAACTTTAAGTCAAAAAATTGAAGTCTAATTTATATAACAAAATATAAAATTTAAATTATGCCATTCTATGAGTTTTTATAAATACATATTTTCATATAAATCTCACAAAAATCATAAAATAGAACATTTTCATTTTTCCATAAAGTTTCTTCCAGATGTTTTGCAGAAAATTCCACCCACCTGCACTTGTAGGCAACCACTAAAATATTTTCTGCCACTACAGATTAGTTGGACCTGTTCTAGAATTTTATGTATAGAAAGTAATATGGTTTGTACTATTTTCTGTGCTTTATTATTGTGTTTCTTTTATTGCTAAATAGTATCTATTACCTGAGTACCTCATTCTATTGCTATTGGGTATCTTGTTTATCTCTAGTTTAGAGATATTATAAATAAAGCTGCTACAGGCACTCATCTGCAAGTCTTAATTAAGTGAGTACACATATTTTTATTTCTCTTGGGTAAATATCTGGAAGTGGAATTACTCTCAAATGATAGAAATATATTGAACTATATGAGAAAGTAGTAAAATGTTTTCCAGAGTACTTTGTACAACAAATAACAATAGGTGATAGGTCCAGTTGCTCTACATTCTTGCCAAAACTTGGCATTTTAATTGTTTTTGTATTTTATTTCATTGAGGGTAGGGATATCTCATTATGGTCTCACTCTGCATTTCCCTAATAACTAATGATACTGAGCATTTTGTCATGGACTTATTGACCATTCACAGAGCTTCTTTTCTAAAGATCTTTCTTTCCTATTTTTATTGGCTTGTGGCTCCATATTGAGTGTGAGAGTTCCTTGTCAGTTATATGCATCAGAAATGTTTTTCCCCAATATGAATATGTTTTCCATCTTCTTAATGTTGTTTGTCAGAAAGCAGGAGTTTTTAATTTTAATAAAGTTTAATTCATCAACATTGTGGGGCTAATAATCACAGTATCTGTCTAAGAAATCTTTGCCTGTAACGGTGATGGGCAATCTTTTGAGCTTGGTGTGTCAAAATTCCCCCAAAAAACAAGCATAACTCAGGTGGCGTGTCACTTCGAGAAAAACGGCCTAACAGGAAGTCCCAAACTAGACGCTCTGTGCTAGAGTTCTGTTGTTTTGGCCTACAGACCTCCCGCACAGTGTCTACCCTACAGCAAATGTTTTATCCTTGGCTACTGCACCTGGCCATGGTATGTGGCCACGTGCAGCCGCGTGTCAGTGCTGACACGTGTGTCATAGGTTAGACATCATGGACCTATAACATAGTCAAAAATTTTCTTCTATGTTTTCTTGAAAAAAGTTTTATATTGTAGCTTTTAGTTAAGGTTTATAAAATTCATTTCAACTTTTGTGTTTAATGTGCATTAAGCATTAAAATTCTTTTCATGAAAAGGTTTATTTGTTTCTTCACTTAGTTTCTATGTTTAAATAAATTCACCACATATGTGTGGACCAATTTATAGAGTCACTATTCTATCACACTCATTCATATATCTATCACTAAGCCAGTTATTATAATATCTCAAATCAGTTCATAGTTTTTAAGTCATGAAAACAGATATTTTATGTTTTTCAACCTTGTTTCTTTTTATTTTTTTCCAAAATATTTTTGGCTAACCTGGATCCTTTACATTTTCATATAAATTTTAGAATCAGAGTGTCAATTTTTATTTTATTAACTTTTTTAAAATTTATTTATTTTAGACAGAAAGAAATGAGAGAAAGACAGGGAGAGAGTGAGAGAATGAGAGATCAACTTGATGTCTTATTTGTTTATGCATTCATTGGTTGATTCTTGTATGTGTCCAGACCAGAGAACAAAGCCCCAACCTTGGCATATTGGGATGATAATCTATCCAACTGAGCTACCAGACCAAGGTAGAGAGTTAATTTGTATAGAACCTATAGACTAATTTCAGAAAAACTGATATCTTATGATTATTAAATTATACAATTTATTATCATAATATATTTTTACCTATTTAAGGTGTATAATTTCTCTCAGCATTATTTCTCTGTTTCATTGAGATTTTAATCATATTTCTAAATACATTCTTACATATTTGGTATATCTTAGATGGTATGGTAAATAGAAATATTTACAAATACTTTAATTTCATTTTTCATTGTAATATAAAAATATATAATTTATTTTTATATTGTTCTTGTATCCTGAGACTTTCAAAATGCATGTATTAGTTCAATAGTTTTTTCTACATTTCACAAAATTTTAAATACCCACAATCATGGCTTTAATGAACTTTGAGTCTTAGTTCTTCTTAACCTGTTTATATTTTATTTTCCTTAATTATTATAATATCTTCCACGATGATAATGAATGGAACTGAGGAATGCAGTCATCTTTGCTTTATTCCCAAACTTAGGCAGAAAACTTTTAATTTGTCATTATTAAATATTAGTTTTGGTTTTCTCATATTTTATTAAAGTAAGAAAGTTCCCTTCTGATTCTAATTTCTGTACATTTTTACTATAAATCAGTATGAATTTTGTCATTAACTTTTTATACCTTAATAAGATTACTCTAAGGTGTCTTCTCTCTCCTTTTGTTTATAATGAACAACATTGATTGCTTTCTAAATGTTATACCAACCTTGCATTTTTGGAATAAACACAATTTTATCCTGACACATTGTCTTATTTATATTTCTTTGTGTTTAATTTGCCAAAGTTTAAGTAACAATTTTTGTATCAGTGCACATAAGTGCTATTGGTCTGTAGTTTTCATGCAAAGAGTTATTTAGTTTCATTATTTTTAAAATCTTTTATTTAGAAAATTAAATTTAATGGAGTGACGTTGATCAATAAGAGTATATAGGTTTCAGGTAAACATCTCGATAGCATTTAAACTGTTGATTGTGTTGTGTTACCATCACCAAAAGTCAAATCACTCTCTGTCACCCCATACTTGTTCTTCTTTGCTTCCTTCTCCCACCCCTCCCCTGGTAACCACTTCACTTTTATCTATGTCTTTGAGTCTCAGTTTTATATCCCACCTATGTGTGAAATCATATTGTTCTTAGCTTTTTCTGATTTACTTATTTCACTCAGCTTGACATTCTCAAAGTTCCTTCTATGTTGTTGTTAATAGCAGCAAGTCATAATTTCTTATGGCTGAGTCAAATTTCATTGTCTATATGTATCACATCTTCTTTATCTAATCCTCTATCAAAGGACACTTTGGTTGTTTCCATGTCTTGGCCACTGTGAATAATGCTGTGATGAACATGGGGTTGCAGGTGTCTTTACGTACCAATGCTTTTGAGTTTTTTGGGTAGATACCCAGTAGAGGGATTGCTGGATCATATTGTAGTTATGTTCTTAGTTTTTTGAGAAATCACCATACTTTTATTTAGTTTTAAATCTATGCTGTACACATAAAATATCTGTTAAACTTTCATTAGGCTTTACTCTTTAGCATTTCTTGTATTTATTAATATTGGGTTTTATTTTCTCTTCTCAATGAGGAATCATAGATTATTTATATTTAGAACTTTTCCTTTCTTTTTGATATAAGAATTTAAATTATAAAAATGCCCATAAGTATCATTTTAGATGCATATCACAAATTTCAAATAATTATTTAACTTTTACTTAGTTCAAAATATTTTCTAGTAACCCTTAAAATTTCTTTTTTGAGCTATAGGTTATTTAAAGAGGATTAGCTATTTTTTAAATGTGAATGAACTCTCCATATTTTAATATTTTTTGTCATTTCATTGTGGTAAAATAATGTAATTTTTATAAATTCAATCTTTTTGAAAATATATATTTTGTGCATTGTAGGACTATTTTGCTTCTGTTTGGTGTAGTGGTTTATAGATATCAACTATGTCAAAGTGATAAATAGTGTTGTTCATTTAATATACCCTTTAATTTTTTTTGTTGTTGTTCTATCAGTACTGAAAGAGGAGTGCTGAAGTCTCCAAGTATAATTATGGATATCTGTACTTTTTTGTTTTATCAATTTTTCTTCATGTATGTAGAAGCTCTGTTAATAATGCATACTCATGTGATACTGATATGTCATTTTAATGACTTAACTAGTTCTACTTATAAAGTGACGTCTTTTCTGTCTGGTAATATTCTTTCTCCTGAAGTTCATTATTTTTGAAATTAATATATAACTTCTAGTTTTCTTATAATTCATGTTGGCAGGATACTACTCTTCATTATTTTACATTGAACTTATATGAGTATATATAAAATATTATTCTTGTAAATAATATAGAGTTGAACCTTGAAATTTTATCCTATTAGAAAGTCTCTACACTTTAATCAGATGTCTGAGAACATATATAATTAATATAAATATCAACATAACCAGTTTTCAATGTGCTACATTGCTATTGTTTTTTATTTGTTTGATCAATTCTTATTTACCAATTTTTTTATTGCCTTTGTTAGATTGAGTACATTTAGTACTGTCCTTTATCTCCTTTCTTGACTTCAGAGTTATTTGTTTTAGATGTTATTCTAGGGTTTACAATATACATCATTTAATCATCACCATCTACCTACAAATAAGATTATAATACTTCATTGCTAACATAAAAAACTTACAAAATTATATTTTTATTTCCTCTCATGTCTCCTCTGTGGTATTTCTATCACACATTATGCTTCTGCAAATGTCATTACTGCCACAATATTTTGTTTAAATTTTTAATTAAAAATTAATAATATTGCAAGAAAATATAGAAAACTCATTATAAACATATTGTCACATACACTTAATATTTCCAGAGCTTTTAATTCATTTGTTAGATCTAAGTTTCTGTTTGTTATTATTTGCCTTCAGTATGAAGTTTTTTCAACATTTCACATTATGTAGTTCTGCTAGTGATAAATATTTTTGCCTATATTTATTGTTGTTTTGTTAGAAAATGTCTTAATATTGTCTTAATTTTTAAATAAGCTTTGCTAGACATAGATACTATATAGTTTTGTTCATAGCACTTTAAAGATATTCTACTTTCTTATAACTTAAGTTATTTTTGAAAAGAAACCATCAATAATTATTATATTTGTAATTATTCTTGCAATACATTTTTCTTTTTCTATGCTCTTACAATTTTTTAAATTTATCATTTAGTTTATATTTATTTCATTTCAGTATGCTATGTTGTGGTTTTCTTATGTTTCCTTGCTTTAGGCTCATTGAAGTTCTTGCTTTATAGTTTTTAATCCCATCCAGGTTGTTTTTACATTACTGGATTTATGAACTATGACGTTAAAAAAAGAAGACTTCTGTTCATCACAATATACATCTTTTTCAATTTAGACATTTTATATTGAAATAATTTGATACTTACTGAAAAGTTGAAAAAAGAGCCAGAGTTCACATATACTCTACCCAGCTTCCCCAAATTTTACTGTCTTTCATAATCATAGTACACTGATCAAAACATTAAAATTAATATTGACATAATACTACTAACTACATTACAGACCTTATTTAAATTTCACTAGGTTTTTTTCCTAATATCCATTTTCTGTGTCAGGATAATTTCGTATTGTGTCCAATTATTCTTCAATCTGTGACAGTACCTCTGTCTTTCCTTTCCTTTAATGGCCTTGGCACTTCTTAAAAGTACCGGTCTGCTATTTTATAGCAGGTCCTTAGTTTGGGTTTTCTATGATTGTGTTGAAATTATATATTTTGACAGGAATAGAAAATAGCACAAAAGTGATCTTGTTTTTTAGTGCATAATAAGAGGAAGTACATGATACAGACTTGTCTTATTACTGGTGATGTAGACCTTGACTACTTGGTTAGGGTGGAGTCTATCAGATTTCTTCACTGTACAGTGAAGTTTCTACCTCTCTCCCTTGTTCCGCCCTCCTGCTTGTTCCTAGCAGATGACTCTCTTTCTACTTCACAAATAAAGAAGCTATCAGTTGGCACTGACCCTGCTTCTCCATTCCCACTTCTTGCCCTGGTAGCAGAGCTGTCCTTCCTGTTGCTGAGGTCAGCACCACTTCCTGGGTCAGGATGGGCTACCTAATTTGTGAGGCTCAGTATAAAGCAAAAATAAGGCGTCCCTTTTCAATTTCTTTTAGAATTTCAGGATGGTGACAGTAGAGCATTAAACCAAGAAGGGCTGATTGAACAGGGCCTTGCCTGTGTGACATGTCGTGGACCAGATGGACCTGGGTTGTGGAGCCCTCCCCGCCCCACTCTTCTGATCTTTCCCTTCTACCTTCTTGGCAGTCTCCATGGAGTGCTTTGTTCTGTTGTCAAGTCAGTCTGTCTCTTTCACACACATATCTTATTCCCATTGTTTATTAAATGCTCCCAAAGAGCTCCAATTGAGAAACACCTCCAGTCTCTCCCTTCTTGCTGCCTCCTCAGTGGACTACTCTAATCTGCAGTGGCTCTCACAGAGGGCCCTGAAACCTCTATGTTACTTTATTTCCTGACTGTGGACTGAAGGATCACCTGACTTGACCTTTTAGCAGCTCTTATGACTGCTGCTCCTTGCCCCTCGAAACTGCTATGTGTTTTTTTATTGTTTTATTTTATTTTTTGTGTGATAGAGACAGAGAGAGTCAGAAAGAAGGGCAGATAAAGATGGACAGAAACGAAGGGAGAGAGATGAGAAGCATCAATTAATTCTTTGTTGCGGCACCTTAGTTGTTCATTGATTGCTTTTTCATGTGTGCCTTGACCAGGGGACTACAGCAGAGTAAGTGACCCCTTGCACTAGCCAGCGACGTTGGGTTGAAGCTGGTGAGCTTTGCTCAAACCAGATGAGCCCATACTCAAGCTGGAGACCTCAGGGTCTCAAACCTGGGTCCTCCGCATCCCAGTCCGACACTCTATCCACTGCGCCACCATCTGGTCAGGCTGTCGTGTGTTTTTTTAAGTCAGTTTTTATTGTTTAATTACAGTTGACATACAATATTTCTGTATGTTAGTTTAATGTGTACATCCCAGTGGTTAGACATTACATAACATCTTAAGTGATCATCCCGATAAATCTGGTACCCATCTGACAGCATACATAGTTATGAGAATATCAGTGAATGACTATATTTCCTATCTTGTATTTTACATCCCATGACTATTCTGTAACTAACAATTTGTACTTTTTAATCTCTTCAACTTTTTCACCCATACTCCTCAACACCCTTCCCATCTAGCAACCATCTAAATGTTCTCTCTGTATACAAAGTTTGTTTTACTTCTGCTTATTTACTTAATTTGTTTTTTTAGATTCAATTAGTTATAGATATGTATTTATTGCCACTTAATTGTTCAAATTTTTTATGTTTATTTGTTCTTGTTTTTCGTAAAGTAGAAACATTTTATATAATTTACATTTCAGCCTGACCAGGCGGTGGCGCAGTGGATGGAGCATCAGACTGGGATGCGGAAGACCCAGGTTCGAGACCCCAAGCTCACCAGCTTGAGCGTGGGCCCATCTGGCTTGAGCAAGGGCTCATCAGCTTGGACCCAAGGTCGCTGGCTCCAGCAAGGGGTTGCTCAGTCTGCTGAAGACCCGCGGTCAGGGCACATGTGAGAAAGCAATCAATGAACAGCTATAGTGTCACAACAGCAATGAAAAGCTAATGATTGATGCTTCTCACCTCTCTCCATTCCTGTCTGTCTGTCCCTATCTGTCCCTCTCTCTGACTCTCTCTCTCTCTGTCCCTGTAAAATAAGTAAACAAATAATTTGCATTTCATATAATACTGTTTTGGTGGTAACAAACTTCAACATTTCTTTTTGTCTGGAAAGCTCTTTATATGACCTTCAACTCTAAATGGGGTGGGTATCAGAAAAGGGCCAATGGTCTCAGTTAGAACTTTTGTCTGGCAGGAAGCTGCCCCCTCTTCACCCAGCTCTTATCCTGATGCCAGACAATTCAGTCCCTCTGTTGGGCAGATAAAATATAATATGCTCACTTTGTTAAAGATGGCACTGCCCACGTGGAAGCCTTTTTCCCAGGTGATATTAGTTGCCCTTATTCTTGGGATTAGCGTAATTATATTATTGTGGGGGGGAGCAGGCTATAAGCAGGCAGGGTCGTTATAGTCGAAGGCTTAGTTTTAAGACTAAGCTTTTCCCCACACCCTTGACTGATTGCATGATGTAGGATGGTGCACTCTCATGAAGAATCCTCCCATTATGCCTCAGATAAGTGATTTTGTATCAGAGACTTTCTTATTTGTATATTGGATTAAAGGTTTTGAATCTATACTATAAAGTGGGGCAAACCAGGAGCTTGCTCTCTCGCGGTTTCTGAGATTAGCATTAGAGATGAGAGCAGAGAAAGGCAACATGGAGGAGGCCAGGAGAAGCAGCCAAGATGGTGGGGTGCTGAGGGAGAAGCTAGTTTGTGCAGAGAGAGGGAGATGGGAAACAGGTGAATAAGGCTGGTGAGCTAGAAACCTTTGATTCTAGGAAACTCAGATAAGTCAGTGGCTTTGTGAGCACTGAATGAGTGGGTTTTGGAGCTTAGTATGTGTTTTTACTTGCCTGCTGGGTGCAAGCTAGGATTAAAGATGATGGCCCACCAGTTCTTAGTTCCATTGTTTCATTACTGACTGCCCAAATCTAATGCAAACCTGCATGGGCCAGGCGGCTGTGGTGGTGGCCATGGCTACTGGCTTTACACCTTCCTATTTGTCTTGGTTCATTTCAAGATGTTACCCAGCCCTGAGCTCAGAGGTAATGAGACCCAGTAAGTCCATATGTGGGCCCTTTAAGAGCAACAGCTTGGGACTCAATCAGAACTCTGTCTCACTTTCCCATATGCCCACTAATTTTTGCAGCCAGAAGTTATGGGGACTTCTCCTCCTGGCTCTGGAACCCTGGGCTGGGAGGCCTTGTGTGGAGCTGGAACCCTTACTCCTCAGAGGGAACCTCCACAGCCAAGATCTCCATCCCATTCCTCATCTTCACCCCTCTAACCAGTCATGATGCGGCTCCTCTCTAAATTCCTAGCTGTAGAACTTCCAGTCAGCTAGATTTCAGGTAATTCTGAACGTTAGTTGTCCTTAGTTTAGTTGTAATTTTTATGTGGTTATGGGAGGATTAGAGTACCATGCTTACCTATGCCATCATCTTTTTTATTAATTTTAATGGGGTGACATTAATAAATCAGGGTACATATGTTCAAAGAAAACATCTCCAGGTTATCTTATAATTCAATTATGTTGCATACCTGTCACCCAAAGTCAAATTGTCCTCTGTCACCTTCTATTTGGTTTTCTTTGTGCACCTCTCCTCCCCCCATCCCTCTCCTCCACCCTCTCCCACCATCTCCTCCCTCCCCCACCCCGTAACCACCACACTCTTGTCCATGTCTCATAGTCTCACTTTTATGTCCCACCTATGTATGAAATCATGCTGTTCTCAGTTTTTTTTCTGATTTACTTATTTCACTCCGTATAATGTTATCAAGGAACATCCATTTTGTTGTAAATGATCCAATGTCATCATTTCTTATGGCAGAGTAGTACTCTATAGTATATATGTACCAAAGATTTTTAATCCACTCGTCTTTTTGATGGACACTTGGGCTGTTTCCAGATCTTCACTATTATGAACAATGCTGCCATAAACATGGGGTTGCATTTCTTTTTTTGAATCAATGATATGGTATTATTGTGATATATTACTAAAAGTGGGATGGTTGGGTCAAAAGGCAGTTCCATTTTTAATTTTTTGAGGAATCTCCATACTGTTTTCCACAGTGGCTGCACCAGTCTGCATTCCCACCGTGAAACCATAAGCATCTTAAAAGAAAACATAGGCAGCAAGCTCTCCAACATCTGTAGCAACACTATATTTGCCAATTTATCTCCACGGGCAAATGAAATAAAAGGCAAAATAAACAAATGGGACTATATCAAACTAAAAAGTTTTTGCACAGCTAAAGACAATAAGAACAGTATAAAAAGACAAACCACACAATGGGAGAACATATTCGACAGCACGTCTGATAAGGGGTTAATAACCAAAATTTATAAAGAACTTAGAAACCTCAACACCAGGAAGACAAACAATCCAATCAAAAAATGGGAAAAAGAAAGGAATAGAAATTTCTCCAAAGAGGACATACAGATGGCCAATAGGCATGTGAAAAAAATGCTCAACATCACTAATTATTAGAGAAATGCAAATTAAACCCACAATGAGATATCACCTCACACCAGTCAGAATGGTGCTCATCGGCAAAACAACACAGAATAAGTGCTGGCGAGGATGTGGAGAAAAGAAAGCCCTCCTATGCCATCATCTTGACCAGAAGTCTACAATATACTTTTTTTTCTTTTTTAAGTGAGAAGAGGGGCAATAGTGAGGCAGACTCCCAACATGCCCCAACCAGGATCCACCCAGAAACTCCCATCTGGGGCCTACTCTTGGACTAACCAAGTCAGTGACTGCAGAAAAGAAAGAGAGAAAGAAGGGGGAGAGGGAGGGGAAGAGAAGCAGGTAGTCGCTTCTCCTGTATGCCCTGAAGAAGGATCGAACCTGGGACATCCGTTCACCAGGCCGATGCTCTATACACTTTGCCAACTGGCCAGGACCCACAATATACTATTTATAAGTAAAATACAGCACACAGAATGGAAGAAGTTATTGCCAACACATTTAGTCAACTAACATTTACATTCAAAGTATGTAAAACTCCCAAAATCAACAACAAGTAGAGGATTTGAACATGCTCTCCACCTAAGAGAATATAGGGTCATTCAATAAGAAAATATTTTCACCATTACTCATTGACAAAATTTAAGTTAGAAATACTGTGTGATATTATTGCATACACTCATTAAAACCCATGAATGGATAAATAAATTATGATATACTTATGCAACAAAACATTATGCAGCAACTAAAATGAGCAATATACTGCTATGCACAACAATCTGGGTAACTTTCGCAAGCATGCTGTTGAGTAAAAAAGCCTAACAAAAATAATACAAATGTTTCTATATATTAAATTTAAAAACAGTCAAAGCCAATCCACAATAATGTAAAGCAAACAGTGGGGACATATAAAGAAGAGAGTACTAACTGTGTACTGGAATGGGGATGACCTCTGAGGATCTAGTCTCATTTAAGAGTCTTATCTAGATGTTAATTATGTATATAAACATTTACATTTACAAAATGTAGCAGAACAATGATAGTTCTACCTTATCTGTAGTTTTGCATTCTGTGATTTCAGTTGCCCACAGTCAACAGCAGTCCAAAATTATTAACTCCAGAAATAGTTTGCAAATTTCAAATTGCGTGTTGTTCTGAGTAGCACATTGAAATTTTGCTCTATTCTGCTCCATCTTGTCCAGGACTTGAATCATCTCTGGCTATCTTCACACTATCTATGCTCCCTGCCTATTAGTAATTTAATAGCTTTATTGATGATCAGGTTAACTGTTACAGTATCACTGTGTTGTTGTTTTTTCAAGTAATCTTTATCATCATAAAGTCAATAGTACCCCAAAGCTACATCACAATGCCTACATTATTAACCTCACTTCTTCATCTCATCGAGTTAGTATTGGATCATCTCAGGAAGGATAAGTACAGTATAAGAAGATATTTTAAGAGAGAGAGAGACCATATTCACAAAACCTTTATTATAGTATATTGTTATAATTGTTCTATTTTATTATTTGTTATCTCTTACTGTGCCTTATTTATAAATCAAACTTTAGCAAAGGTATGCATGTAGAAGAAAAACCATAGTTTATGTAGTGCTCACTATGTTCCATGGTTTCAGGCATCCCTAGGGTCATAGAACATATACTCCATGCAGATCAAGAAGGCTACAATATACATTTAAATATTGTTTATATCATTCGTGTTATATTTATTAAAAAAGCAAAAGAAATGATATTCAACCATATAAAATATTCTATTTTAGCATACTGTAATTTGAGTCAGGCATGCAACAGGGAAAGATAAATCAAATAAAAGAAACATGGTAAACACATTTATTTTTTCTCTCTGAAGATACAATGAAGTAAATATATCCCAATAATACCAGAGAATGTGATGAAAGTACTTTGAAAAAATATTTGAAATTATTTGTAAACACCATCTATTATCACTGTTAACACAAAGCAAATGTTATTTCTATTAGAAAGATAATTCTTTATCCTCCTAAGCCCCAACTGTCTAATTTTCTGAAACTAATATTAATATATTGAGTGCTTAATATGTCACACTCTATGATAAGTATTTTTAAGGTATTATCCCAATTTGTAGTCTCAATAACCTGTGAATTAAGTACAGGTCCTACTATTTAGTGCCACTTTACACATAAGCAATTTAAAGTCCTAAATAGGCTTAGTAACTAGAGCAAAGTCATGCATCAATATGTGACAGAACTAGTTGTGTAAGGCAATGCTTGTCACTGAGTGTGTGAAAAGCACTCAACCAGTAGTTGCTAAAAATATGAGAAAGGTTTCTAAATCCTTTCATCTATGACCTGTGTTTATAAAAAACCATCTCGTGCATCAAAAAAACCTTTAAAAATCTAATGCAAAGTTTGACTGAACTTGTAGTTATGATTACACTGGGGAACAAAATTTTTGCTACATCCACCAAAACACATGTTCTTACTTAGTTCGAGTGTGCTGATCTCAAATATGACATTAGTTTTTCTCTGTAAGCTACCGTTTTATTGCAATTCAAGATTTTAGGTTTTCATCTCATTGTAAAATTATCAACATTTAGTTTAACATAATGAAGTAAAATATCTTGTTGGGCATAATCTTTGTGAAAATATAATAATTTATATAATGCAGTAAATACACTAAAAGATATGATTGCATCAGAATTCGTCTACAATTCCAAAACGGGACATATTAAAACACATATTAATCATAAAATTGGCGCAAAAATTATTAAAATTCTATTCAGGCAAAAATTTGCATTTGTAGTTCTTGAGTTTGTGTACTTGTTGAGGACAATCTCATTTGATGCTCCAATAGTAGTCTGCTCATCAATAACAGTTTCATATTTTTGGAAAACTTAACAAAATGACTGTTCAGGAAGTGAATCTTAACACTCATGTTACATCCAATGTCGCGAAAAGCCAACAGCATCCTTTGAACCAGAAGTTCATAGTTTTCTGTTTTTTTTTTTGTTGCCAAGAAATTTCTTTGTAACTGCCACAAAAGACTGCCATTATGCTTTCTCCACCTTATTCATCTTCCTGGCAAATTCTTCATCATGAATGAGAGTTTAAATTTGAGGTCCATTGAATATACCAGCTTTTATCTTCTCAAAAGACAAGGCAGAAAAATCAGAAATAATATGTTGAAGCATTCACTTTCTCTATTCAAAGCCTGAACAAACGGCTTCATTAAGCCAAGGGGGAAAAATGATCCTGTCTCAATTAACTACAGGTTCATTCACAATATTTTGCATCCCTACTTCCAGAGCTTCACGTTTCAGCCACTCCTTCTGTGTCCAGTGTTTCTCCCGAGCTCGGCTGTCCCACAAACACAGAAAGCAAGGATACTTCATGAAATCTGTTGTACTAGCAGGAAATTTACCATTTTAAGATCTGCATAAATAATCCTGTTATGCTCCTCATACTTCAGGAAGTTGAGGACAATTTTTATGTCATTATAATCTTCTCGCAGATGAGTTGAATAACCAATTGGAACAGCGGCATAAACATTACCATTGTGTAGGAGAACACATTTCAGACTCCATTTAGAGCTGTCAAGAAATAGCCACCATTCTGTTGGACTGTATGTGGTAACACCTAGCTGGCTGAGAAGACTACTGATATCATGATAGTAAACAAAGTGTTTGTCTTTGGAAAAAAAGTCCACAAAAACTTGTTCATGCTTCCTGTAATGGGATACTTTAGCTGACCGGTGAAGTACAATCTTTTCTTGAAGCCTGGAGGCTAAGAACTCAACTGCTTTCTTTGATAGGCCCAAATCTCTTACTAAGTCATTCAATTTGGGTTGGCTAAACTGTTGAGGGGTTAATGACAGCTTGACATAAGAAGAAGACCCTTCAGATTCTACAACTAGTTCTTCATGCATCTTATCAAAATATACTTGATCACTATGTTCACTTTTTTTATCCTTAGAAGAAATAAAACCATTGAAAGCTGGAACCGGGAGTGTCTCAGAGTGTGGGATAGGTTGTATTGCTGAAGGATTATTAGGATATGCGATCATATGCCATTTATCTTGCCGATGCCTTTGTATAAATCAGACAGAAATAACAATCACTGCTGTGGTCCTTAGGTTCACACCAAACCATTGGAATACTAAAAGGCATTCCTTTGTGTGTTTTTTTTTTTTGTCAAGTCACGAAGCATTTTCTCACAATCATAACATGCAATATGAGGAGCCCAATTCTTGTCTTGATCGCCAAGGGGAACTTGAAAATAGGCTATATATGCACGTGTCACAAGTGATGAAATATTGCGCCTTTGACAAAGATGAAGTGTGTAACAGCCACATATATAACAGAAGGTGTCAAGACTATTCTTACATTTCTGCTTTCCTGAAGAAGACATGATTCAATCTTAAAACATAATAAAAGGGTGTTTTTATCAGATAATAATTTTTTACATTTAAAAACAACTACAATTATGTAACAGTGATGTTTATAAAACATTAATTGCCTTGTAGTTTATGTTCAATCCAAGAGTCATTGCCCTTTAACTCCAATTTTAAAACTAATGCATGCCATTAACTGTAACAAAAAAGAAATTAAAATTGCATAAAAACTATAGCATGCACCAAAAAAAAAAAATCAGTTTTTGAATCAGCGATGCAGAATTGTATAGAAGAAGTTCTGAAACCTCATGCAACAGAAAATTAAAAAAGAATTGTTCTCCAGTGTTATTGGAAAGCTTATTATATATTAATATGATACAGGGGGTTCTCAAGTTATGACACAGTTCCATTCTTATGACAGTGATATAAAATGATTTTTGGTGTAAGAAAAACACACTAGCCTACACCACTTACCTATCAGTTATAAAATCATAACCTAGAACATAAAAACACAACTAAGCCACAGAAAAAGGAAAAGGACATAAATATACTGCACTGTACACTGTACTGTAGTAACAGAAAAAATGACAAAAAATAATTTCTTACCTTTATTCCTGTGGCTGGCTTGCACACTGGAAAGGTCATTACAAAGTGGGAGAGAGTGAGCTATTGAGAGGAGGAAGCTGGAGAGGCAGGAGAACCTGCAGAAGGTGCTGGAGATACCGGGTCAGGTGAATCAGGATTGGCTAAAGAGCATGCAGGAGACACTGGAGATGATTCTACCTGCACTACAGGTGTTTCATCTCAAGAAACAGTTGATGTAGAGGGTGCAGGATCTGTTTCAGGCCTCTCTACCTTCTTAAAGAATTGTTCTAGGCTAATCTGTAAGGTTATTCTCTTCTAAACACGTCTCAATTTTTTTAACTTTTTATTGGAGTGAGCGTCGTAAACTGAAACAGTGTATGCTGAGACTGTCATAACCTGAGGACGCTTGTATATGTTAGCATATTAACTTTAGTAAGTGTTTTCATTTTATTATCTATTGACTTATTCACTCACAATTGAGCATCTATTATGAACCAGAGCAAGAAACATGATGGCAAGCAACAGAGACAAAATTTTTCTTCTCAGGGAGCTAACAACATGGGGGGACATGTATAACAACAATAAGGAAGGGAAAAGTAAAAGGAGAGGAGAGGAGAGAAGAGGAAGATAAACTTTAGAGTGATAAAGGCTATATTAGTAGGGTAAAGGAATAGATACAAGGCTATTTTAATGAGTGTACCTAAGAAAAGCTCCCCATCAACCCATGTTCCATAAAGAGGGAACATCAGCTATAAAGGTCCTCAGGCACACTGGGTGAGTTTAAAGTACTCTAATAAGGCCAGTATGTCTAATGCATAGTGAGCGAAGGTGCCCTTTAATACCCACATTTTTTAAATGTTTGTTTTGAATTGTATGTAAAATATTGTCTGTGATCACTCTGAATTGAAAGTCAAGTTGATAGTATTACTAGCAATAATCAGGCTCTGATATATTATGAGCAATTTACTTCTGACCCTAAATTATCATACTTTTCTTGGCTAAGTTAAATCACTGAAATTTGCTAGAGTGATCAGCCCAGAAAGTCAATTTAGTGAAAAACTACAAGCAGGTCTCTTAGAATATAACTCACTCTAAACAGGTATAACAGTGGGATCTCTAATCACACACTAACCGCAAACTGGTTTGCAAACCTCAGTGTGGTCCTTGGTATTTTGTGAATATGCAAATAAATTCTGGTTCAACAGATCTGGATGGGGCCCAAAATTCTTTATTTCTGACAAGCTATCAGATGATGTTTGTGATTCTGGTTTTTAAACCATTTGAGAAGTAGACTTTGACTTCTAATTAAGAGAAACCGCTTTGTCTTTCAGTGGTATTTCAGTGCTTACAGATTGTTAGTGCCTCTAAGAATGGTGCTTGGGGCAATGGCTCTGATGGTCTGCTGCTTAATCTGACTCAGGTTGTAATAATTAATAACACATGTGAAAACACTGCACATAGTAAGTGCACAATTAATGTTATTTTAATCCAGTGGAACCTTAACTGTCTCAAATTAAAACTGCATTACTGTTGATGGAAAAAATAAAATCATATCTTAGTATAAAACATTTTCTTAAAAATAATGGACTTCTCCATTATTTTTATGAGGATCAGTTAACATACAACACAATTTCTTTGTGCACAACATTAGGTTAGACACTGAGATGACAGAAAGAGTTCTGTAGAGTAGTCTCTGCCCTCAAGGATCTCCAAAACAGTTGAAAGAGCAAATCAATAAATAAATAATTAAAGAGAGGATATAATTAGCTGCTAATTTTGATGGCAGCATGTTAATTACTAGAGGGGATCAGAAGCAAGTGAGATCAATGAAGTCTGGTGTTAAATTCCTGTTCTATATGCCACTGTGGCAGTCCCGACAAGGGCAGGGAGACCAAAGTAAGCCATTGGCTACCTTGATCTCTCTATTTCCAGGAAAACTCACAGTACAAGCACCATGTGTGCCCATCTTTTCTCAGTGTATAGTTTCCTGCTTGCAGCAATGTCTAGGCAATAAATGAGGCAATGTAGATAAGCAACTACATGATCTACTGACTATGTAGACCTATCATAGGAATGAGAGAAGCTACAGGGTTAAAGTTTTCCTTAGGTTCTCAAATATGCATGTTTGAAAATATCGATCTAGATAGACTTTTTTTTCTCTCTTTGAAGACTCTTCATTCTTTTCCCTTCCTACTTCTACCCAAGTTTCCGCTCAGAATTGATTTTGATCTTGGTCACTCTTAGTGCTTCATTTTCCATTTCTTTTTTTATTTTTTTTAAAGGGAGGTTTGATAGCTGACTCTACCTCATTTGGTATCTTGACAGTCCTTCTTTGATGATAATAAAATACCAATGATGTCTTTGTAAATGTGATAAAACTGTAATACTGCCTAAATTATGCAAAATAAAAATCTGATATTTACTTTTTACTTCATGGTTGGTTTAAGATGGCTTTTTAATTTTTTTTTGCTTTGATGATGATGATATGTGTGTGTGTGTGTGTGTGTGTGTGCAAGTGAGTGCACACACATTTTCCCATTGTATTTTTAGAAGGAGATCTACTTATTTCTAGAAGACTATTTGAACTTAAATGCAAGAGCAATATTATTAATAATGTTACTGCTCATCATATTACTTTCCAGCTTGGCATAGTGAAAAAAGACTTCATGTAAAAGACAGACCTTGGATTAACACACACAAAAAAATATATATATAAGGCTTCAAAGGACTAAATTTTGAAGATTCCAGGTAAGTGAACAACAGGAGTGTTCAGGGAGGAATGAACATCTAATTGAAGCACATAATACATATTAAGAAGAAATAAATAATAGGTTTAATAAAATAAATGTGGCCATGTAGGAGTGGATTTCAATTGCTGGCAATAGTTTTTTGGACTTGAGTCAGGAAAAAATATTCTGGGTATTTAATTCCAGGGAATAAAATAACATAAATACTTATGAAAAAAACCTAAATTTATGAAAATAAATCTATTGGGGTATTTTAGACATAACATAACTTGGACCCAGAATATAGTTTAAAATTAGATAAGGATTCAATAAAGAGAAAGAAAGTGAAATATTACACATCCTTATTGACTTCATGTAGCTAGTATACAGTGTTGCTATATGGAAGACAGATGCTACTTAAGCTATCCAGCAACTTCATCAGTACTTCTAGGATATCTTATTTTCCATAATTTCAGAGGGGAAGAAGTTAAATTTATGATTATCTCAAGTCTTCAAGAGACAACCAACAGCCCTTGGTAATGTGCATGTCTTGGTGACTGGAAAGTAACAAACATTTCAGGTACAAATCTATAGTTTGGGATAGCTGGAAAGCCAAATTCTTTGAAACACTAGATAAAGAGAATGGCCTTGGTGGATACTTAGCACCTTTTGATTATATGTCCTTCCATCTCCCATTTGTAGAATATCCTCTGTAGGACTCTTAATTTTTTCTTCACTATGATTCAATGTAAAATATTTGTGCTTTAATGTCTTAGAAATCTGTTACAGTTCACCATTTGCCTGCCAAAAGAAAATGGCAAATCAAAACTCTTGACTCTTTTTATAAAAATTTATTTCAGAAAATAAGTAGCAACTCTAGACAGATATAAAAAATAGCAACATGCATTTCTGAAGACACTAGAAAGGCCATACAGTGCAGTAGTTACAATTCAGACTTTCTTAGATGCAGGCTGTCTTGATCAGAATTCTTATTTTCACAATCACTAGCTGAATATAACCAAAAAGTAATTTACTTTTTCCATATATTAGTTTTTTCTTATCTAAAATAGAAATGACAATAATACCTAACTCCTGGGATTATTATGATTTAATGTATTCCAAGCATTTAGAATATTTTACCACCAAGATTAATAAATTGGTCAATATCTTTAGGAAAGATAGGGGTAATAGTAGCATTACTATTCTTTATGAGGAAAAAGTATATTGAAAACCCAGCAACTTAGCAAAGCAGAGAATGCTTGAGGATCCAGGGTCAAAAAGATTAAATTTACTTACATTCCATTATCTTAATATCCTTAAGGTTGTAATTTGACAGGTTATTGATGCTTAGTTATTGTTTATCTTTTTTTTTTTACAGGGACAGAGAGAGGGATAGATAGGGACAGACAGACAGGAACGAAGAGAGATGAGAAGCATCCATCATTAGTTTGTCGTTGCCATTGCGAAACCATAGTTGTTCATTGATTGCTTTCTCACACGTGCTTTGACCATGGGCCTTCAGCAAACCAAGCCACCCCTTGCAGGAGCCAGCAACTCTGGATCCAAGCTGGTGAGCTTTTGCTCAAGCCAGATGGGCCTGCACTCAAGCTGGCAACCTCGGGGTCTCAAACCTGGCTCTTCCACATCCTAGTCCAATGCTCTATCCACTGTGCCACCACCTGGTCAGGCTAATTATCTTATAATAGCTTAAGGTGAAACAAGAAAGAAGCAAGCATTTTGCCCAATAGGAACATATTTTTAATGTATTCAAAGGCTATAAAATACTGTATATATATACAGTCTTAAATACTATGAGTTATTTTCAAATTTTGAGGCCAGAAGAATAGAAATATCATGAGTCAAGGAGCTCTTGTGGTGAGCAAAATTTCTGTAATAAGTTACAAATGAGATATTTAAAACAATTGTTAAATAAGACAACAGTAGGAGTAAAAATAATAAACTAATCATACACAACCAAATTTCTCCAAGATTTGCCTTTCTAACCTTTGTCTACTTCACAAAAGGGATTCTCGCCTGGTGTTATGAAAACCGCTTAGAATCAGTCAAGCATTTTCGAGACATGCTATGCTTATGTTCCCCCTCTCTACTTGAAGAATGCACGGACTAGGGCCAGATTGATTTTGCTGATTTATTCTACCAAATATTATCTCTTTGACATCAAGGACCTTATTTTTTTTTTATTCTCATCTGCTATAAAGAAAAAAGAGTGTGTCGCTTACAGCACATACACTAAAATTGGAATAAAACAGAGAAGATTAGCATGGCCTTTGCACAATGAAGACATACAAATCTGTGCAGTGTTTCATTATTTTTAAAGAGGTACAAATTTAATATTCCCATTTCTAAGCTATTGTTTAGGAAAAGGACCAATGCTAGTCAAGTAAAGCATCTTGTATGATGCCCTTTTTTCCCTCTTTTATTAAATCTTTTCTAGAGGAAATGTTTGTTAGTTCAAATAAAGTTGTCATTACTGGTTATAAGAAAAAAAATGAAAAGAATGTATATTATTACTTATAGTTTTCCTCTTAGGACTACATTTCACACTACTTTTTATACATTTTAATTGAATTGGTTTAGTTGTGTAGTACTATCATCAAGTATTTATTAAAAATAAATATTAATATTGTGCTATAAATAATGGTCTCTTCCCTTGAGACTAAATAATTGAGAGACAGACATATAAGAAAAATAATTGTAGATGTTCACATCAAAGTTCTAATTATATTATGGTGATTTAGTAAATCGATCATTAATTTAATAAAACTTAGAAAATATTAACCATTTACTGAGAATTCTGGGATGTTAGAATAAAAACTGACAATTAGGGTTTTTGTCTTCATAGAATTTATATTCTAGTAAGGGAGCAAAGCAGTGAAATGAGAAATTTCCATAAAACATGGACAGTACTGCAATAGGGAAAATAAAGTGTGCTAAGAGGAAAAACGGGAGGCACAATTAACCAAATCTATAGGTTTTAGGGCATATTCTGTT
Source organism: Rhynchonycteris naso (assembly GCA_037038555.1). Lineage (NCBI taxonomy): Eukaryota > Metazoa > Chordata > Mammalia > Chiroptera > Emballonuridae > Rhynchonycteris > Rhynchonycteris naso. Next base: position 151,337,624 of record CM072997.1, read on the forward strand.
TCAGTTTGAATGAGGTTTGCTCCATGTAACAGATACCTAAAAGAATAGTGATGTAGATAATACAGAAATGTGTTTTTCTAATGTAAACATCTGAATGTAGGCAGTTGCTCAACACTGCTCAATGAATCCATTTGGAGTTAGGCTCTCTTATCTTGCTACTTGACCATTCTTAACCCTATCTCAAAACCAATATGGTCACTCAGGTTACAGCAAATGCATGCTTATTCTAGCCAATGGGAAGAAAGAAGAGCATGACTAGGCAGTGGCACAGTGGATAGAGCCTCGGACTGGGATGCAGAAGACCCATGTTCGAAACCCTGAGTTTGGTGGCTTGAGTGACTGCTCACTTTGTTTGAGCACAGCTCACCAGCTTGAACCCAAGGTTGCTGGCTTGAACAACGGGTCACTCGGTCTGCTGTAGCCTCCCCCCAGTCAAGGCACATATGAGAAAACAATCAGTGAACAACTAAGGTACCACAACAAAGAATTGATGCTTCTCATCTCTCTTTCTTCTTGTCTGTCTGTCCCCATCTTTCCCTCTTTGACTCTATCTCTGTCTGTGTCAAAAAAAAAAAAAGAAAAAGAATGAAAAGAGGGTGCTTTCTAGGGTTTATACACTTCCAGTTACATTCCATTGGGCATGTACATGACCCAACCTAGTCCAAAGGAAGCTTACAGGTACCAGTTCAATTCCAACCAGTTAAAATTAATATTTCTATCACAAGACAGTCAAGATAAATGTTATTGAAAAGCTATCTAATATATATTTGGAGAGCAAAGATATATGATAAATTATCTCAAAATATAATCTGTCAAGACATGTTATCTTGTTTAGTTTAAATCTTTAGATATTAAAATTCAGCTCTAGGAAAACAAACAACTCAACTTAAACTGTGCATAAACTAACAAAGACCATACCAGAAAAATTTTACAGATGGCAAGTAAGTATATTAATATGTACTCAACATTATTTGACATAAACAAATACAGATTAATAAGATGCTACTGCACTACTGTAGTTGTTGGATTAGAATGGTCAAAATACAGTAATGTTAATTGCTAAAAAGCATGCAGAGCAACATAAACTCTGAGTTATTGCTGGTAGAAATGCAAAATGCTACTGTCATTTTGGAAGACAATTTGGTAATTTCTTATGAAGCTACACAGTCTTATAATATGACCCAGAAATCACACTTTCAAACTGATTGAAACTTAATGTAATACAAAAATATACATGTAAAAGTTTGCAGTCACTTTATATATAATTATAAAATATAAGAAAGAAGTAGAAGAACCAGGAAAATAGATATGGAATAGGTAGATGTTACAATTCCCACCTCCCAGAACCAAAGTGGATTACAACTTAACTTAGGAACAATCATCTTTAAAAAACACTTTAGACTAAACTGAAAGAAATCTATAACCAACCATCACCAAAAAAAGCCACACTGAAACTGGTAAGACGGACAGAGATGTGGAAAGGGCTGCCCCACTCCCAGGAGTGAGAGGCGGCCCAGAGGGTCTCTCACAGCTGGGTGGGTTTCTGGAGAGTTGTGGACCCTCAGCCTCAAGACTGGACGGGAACCCCAGCCTGGAGCCCCAGAGACTAGAGGAGGTGCACGGACAGTATTTAGCTGAAAGAGCTGGGTTACTTTTTGCAAGAGGGAGACAGAACTCTCAGACCCAGGCTCCATCTTAAAGGGACTACACAGATAACCTCATTCACAGCCACTTTCCCAGGGCTCCGGGAGCGGGAAGAACTGAGAGGACTGGAGTTACGAGAAGAGAGTATAGTCTCAGGGGCACAGGGAGAAACTGTAGGGGAAAGTCATCCTGACCCTTGTACCGGATCACTACCCAAACCTAAAGTGGTCATTTTTCCTGGAACAACCAAGCCAGCAGAGGGAAGAAATTACCCTGCCCACCAGAGGCTCTCTTGCTCTAGTCAGTGCAAAGAGATGATTAGAAGCAGGAGGCACATCAGAGACACAGGTTTTGAGTGCTGAGGTCTGGCATGCGACATCCCCTGAAACTCTGAGTACCCTCTGAAGTGTGAGAGGGCCTGGCAGCCAGAAGTGAAGGGCAAAACCCAGTGGCCAGTGCAGTGTCACAAAAGGCAGAGCCCAAAGAGGCCTCCTGGACAGGGACAGCAAAAGAAGGAGTCCAAATAGGCAGCCATATGCCACAAGGGGTGGAGCCTGATGAGGTAAGGACTCCCCCATGCCAGCAGGGCAGCCCCATGGGCAGCCTAACACGCGACTGCAAGCCCACAAGCCAGTGTGCCCAGTAGCGTCGGTGCTCAAGTGCCTGAAGAGGCTGCAGCAGCAGGGGACCGGTGGAAAGAACACAACTCTGGAATAGAGAGGTGAACAAACTGGCCAAGAGTAGATAAAAGACAGCCTCGGAGTGCAGCTGATATATACAATGGCATCAGGGTCCAGCAGAGATAGCCACAAATTCTGGATCACCTGTAGCTCCAAGAAGGTTGCTAAGGGCCATTATAAACAGTGGCCCCTATGAGTCTGCACCACGTTCTGGCCAGGGAGCTCCAGGGCTAGGTACATCCAGCAGCCAGATAGAGAGAACATCAGCTCAGGATGTAACAACTACAGTTAGAGTGGTATCTTAAAGAAAGGCTCCTCACACCTGATCCAGTTGAGACAGAAAATGCTGACATAAATAGCAGAAAAAACAGTAGCAACAGACAAGTAGCTGACAGCAGATTACAAATAACAGCTGAGGTCAACCAAGAAGATCTAGAAACAACACAACTGAAAACTGGAGGCAGACAACACCAACCCTATACTCTGCTAGCTACACAAACAACACATCTAAAGGAGCATTCTATACAGTGACAAAATAGGAAGACAGAGAAATGTAATTCAAAAGGATCAACAAGGGAAATCCCCAGAGTAATAACTGTATGAGATGAAAATAGCCAGAATACTAGATGCAGAGTTTAGAAGAATGATTGTTAGGATGCTTAGATCTTAGAGCAACAATGGATGGACATAACAAGCACCTAAACAAAGAAATGGCAAGCATCAAAAAGGACATTGAAATAATAAAAATAGAATCGGACAGATATGACAAACACAATATCAGAAATGAAGACTACACTAGAAGGAATTAAATGCAGGCTGAATGAAACAGAGGATTGAATCAGTGATTTAGAGGGCAAGATAAGGAAAGCATGGAAGCAGAACAGCAAAATGAAAAGAGGATCAAAAAGTCTGAGGAAACTCTGAGAGAACTCTGTGACAACATGAAGAGAAACAACTACCAATTTATAGGCATTCCTGAAGGAGAAGAAAGAACAAGGGATAGGGAACCTGACTGAAGAAATCACAGATGAAAACTTCCCTAAATTGATGAAGAAAAGAGTCACAAAAGTTCAAGATGCACAGAGAATTCTATTAAAGAGAAACCCAAACAGACCTACACCAAAACACATTATAATTAAAATACCAAAGCTAAGAGATAAAGAAAGAATACTAAAAGCTACAAGAGAAAAGCAGTCAATCTCCTACAAAGGAGACCCCATAAGGATGACATCTGACTTTTCAACAGAAACACTTGAGACCAAAAGAGAATGGCAAAAAATATTCAAAGTAATGCAAAACAAGAGCCTACAAACAAGACTTCTTAATCCAGCAAGGCTATTATTTAAAATTGAAGGAGAAATAAAAAGCTTCCCAGACAAAAACAAAAACAAAAAACAAAAACAAAACTAAAGGAATTAATTACAACTAAACAAATGTTGCAAGAAATGTTAAGGGGACTGTTGTAAACTCAGCAAATGGGGAGAAATCTAGCAAAAGAGGAATGTAGATTAAAGGAATAAAATGGCAATAAACAACATCATATCAATAATAACCTTAAATATAAATGGATTAAATGCTCTAATCAAAGGACATAGGATAGCTTGTGCAGATAAGAAAACAGGACCCATACATATGCTGTCTACAAGAGACCCACCTCAAAACAAAACATACACATAGACTGAAAGTAAATGAATTATAAAAAAAAATTTTCATGCAAATGGAAATGAAAAAGAAGCTGGGGTAACAATAGTTATATCTGACAATATAGACTTTAAAACAAAGGTTATATAGTAAGGGATAAAGAAAGTCACTACATAATGATAAAGGGAGCATTCCAACAAGAAGATATAACCATTATAAATACCTATTTGCCTAATATAGGAGCACCTAAATATATAAAGCAGATTTTGATGGACACAAAAGGCGAGATCAATAGCAATATCATAATAGTAGGGAATTTCAATACCCCACTAACATCAATGGACAGATCCTCAAGAAAGAAAATTAACAAAAAATAGCAGCCTTAAAGGACACACTAGATCAATTGATTTTAATAGATATCTTCAGAACTTTCACCCTAAAGCAGCAGAATACAGATTCTTTTAAAGTGTTTATGGTACATTATTTAGGATAGACCACATGTTAGGACATAAGAAAGAGTCTTAATAAATTTAAGAAGACTGAAATCATATAAAGCATCTTCTCTGATCACAATGGCATGAAACTAGAAATCAAATATAATAGAAAAACTGAAAAACATTCAAACACTTGGAGACTAAATACCATATTATTAAATAACAAATGGGATAACATTAAGATCAAGGAAGAAATAAAGAAAATTCCTTGAAACAAATAAAAATGAACACACAACAATTCAAAATTTATGGGACACAGCAAAAGCAGTCCTGAGAGGGAAGTTCATAGCATTACAGGCATACCTTCAGAAGCAAGAGAAAGCTCAGATAAATAACTTATCCCTACATCTAAAATAACTAAATAAAGAACAGCTAGTAAAGACCAGAAAAAGTAGAAGGAAAGAAATAATAAAGATCAGAGTGAAAATAAATGACATAGAGGCTAAAAAAAAAAAAAATGAAGAAGATCGATGAAACCAAGAGCTGGTTCTTTAAAAAGGTGAACAAGTTTGATGAACCTTTAACCAGACTCACCAAGAAAAAAAGAGAGGACTCAAATAAATAAAATTAGAAATCAAATAAGTAAAATTAGAAATGAGAGTGGAGAATTAACAACTGACAGAGTAGAAATAAAAAAAGATTGTAAGAAAATCTATGAAAAATGGTATGCCAAAATATTAGACAACTTAGATGAAATGGACAAATCCCATGAAACATATAATCTTTCAAAAATCAATCTGGAAGAATCAGAACACCTAAAGAGACCAATTACAACAAATGAGATTGAAACAGTTATCAAAACACTCCCACCAAACAAAAGCCCTGGACCAGATGGCTTCATAGGAGAATTCTACCAAATATTCAAAGAACAAACTCCTATCCTTCTAAAGTTATTTCAAAAAGTTCAAGAGAAGGAAAGACTTCCAAGCTCCTTTTATGAGGCGAGCATAATTCTTATTCGAAGACCAGGCAAAGACAAATCAAAAAAAGAAACTATAGGCCTATATCCCCAATGAATTTAGATGCTAAAATTCTCAACAAAATATAAGCAAACTGGATCCAGCAATACATGAAAAATATCATACATCATGATCAAGTGGGATTTATTCTGAGGATACAAGGCTGGTATAATATTCGCAAATCAATCAATGAGATTCATCTTGTAAACAAAAGAAAAGAGAAAAATCACATGATAATATCAATAGATACAGAAAAATCATTTGATAAAACTCAGTACCCAATTATAATAAAAACTCTCAGCAAAATGGGAAAGCAGAAAACATACCTCACCATGATACAGTCCATATATGACAGACTCACAGCCAACATCATAATCAATGGGCAAAAATTAAAGGCAATCCCCTTGTGATCAGCAACAAGGCTGAGTTGCTCCTCTTTCACCACTTTTATTCAACATAGTTCTGGAAATTCTAGCCATAGCAGTCAGACAAGAAGAAGAAATAAAAGGCATCCAAAGGAAAAGAAGAAGTAAAACTATCATTATTTGCTGATGATATAATACTGTATATAGAAAACCCTAAAGTCTCAGTCAAAAACTACTGTACCTGATAAATGAATTCAGCAAGGTGGCAGGATATAAAATTAATATTCAGATATCAAAAGCATTTTTATACAACTACAATGAACTGGCTGAAAGAGGAATTAAGAAAACAATCCCCTTCACTACTGCAAAAAAAAAAAAAAAAAAGTATCTAGGAGTAAATTTAACCAAGGAGGTTAAAAACTTGTACTCGGAAAATTATAAAACATTGATAAAAGAAATCAAGGAAGATACAAAGTAGTGGAAACATATATCATGTTCGTGGATAGAAAGAATAAACATCATTAAAACATCTATATTACCCAAAGCAATCTATAAATTTAATGCAGTTCCTATTAAAATACCAATGACATACTTCACAGATATAGAACATATATACCAAAAATTTATATGGAACCAAAAAAGAACACGAATAGCCTCAGCAATCTTGAAAAGGAAGAATAAAGTGGGTGGTATCACACTTCTTAATATCAACTTATACTACAAGGCCATTGTACTCAAAACATTTTGGTACTGGCATAAGAACAGACATATAGATCAATGAAACAGAACAGAGAAACCAGAAATAAACCCACACCTTTATGGACAATTGATATTTGACAAAAGAGGTAAGAGCATACAATGGAGTAAAGACAGTCTCTTTAACAAATGGTGTTTTGAAAATTGGACAGCTACATGAAAAAAAAAATGAAACTAGACCACCAACTTACACCATTCATAAAAATAAACTCAAAATGGTTAAAGACTTAAATTTAAGGCCTGAAACCATAAGCATCTTAGAAGAAAACATAAGCAGTAATATCTTCCACTTCTCTCACAGCAATATTTTGCTGATTTATCTACATGGGCAAGTGAAATAAAGGACAGGATGAACAAATGGGACTATTTCAAACTTAAAAGCTTCTGCACAGCTAAAGATAATATGAACAAAATAAAAAGACAAACCACGCAATGGGAGGACATATTTGACAATGCGTCTGTTAAGGGGTTAATAACCAAAATTTATAAAAAACTTGTAAAACTCAACACTATGAAGATAAACAATCCAATCAAAAAATGGGCAGAAGAAATGAATAGAAACTTCTCCAAAGAGGACATACAGATGGCCAATAGGCAGATGAAAAAATGTTCAACATCACTAATCATTAGAGAAATGCAAATTAAGACCACAATGAGATACCACCTCACACCAGTCAGAATGGTGCTCATTAACAGAACAACACAGAATAAGTGCTGGTGAGGTTGTGGAGAAAAGAGAACCCTCCTGAACTGTTGATGGGAATGCAGACTGGTGCAGCCATTGTGAAAAACAGTATATAAATTCCTCAAAAACTTACAAATGGAACTGCCTTATGACCCAGCTATCCGACTTTTAGGAATATATCCTAAGAATACCAAATCATTGATTCAAAAAAAGAAATGCACCCTCATGTTTATGGTAGCATTGTTTACAATAGCCAAGATCTGGAAACAGCCCGTTCCCTCAGTGGATGAATAGATTAAAAGATAGTGGTACATATACACAATGGAATACTATGTGGCCATGAAAAAGAAGAAAATCTTACCTTTGCTACAACATTGATGGACCTGGAAACTATTATGCTAAGTGAAATAAGCCAGGCAGAGAAAGAAAAATATCATATGACCTCACTCATTTGAGGAATTCAATGAACAATGTGAACCAAGAAATGGAATAGAGTTAGAGATGGGATCAAAGGAATCATAGGAAAAGTGGACAGAAGGAAAGCAGAGGAAAGGATAAGATCAGAGAAGAGAAAGAGATTGGTGAAATTATATATACATAACACAGCATTATAGAGAACAGGAAAGCAAATCCTGGAGGGAAGGGTGGAGGGCATGCGGAAGGGGGCAAAGGGCAGATTGAGGGTAACATGAGCATTGGGGGAATGTACTCAGTGGAACACTTGAATCTATGTAAACACAATAAATTAAAATTAATTAATTAATTAATGAAAAGAAAAGAATGACAATAATGCCAAAAAAGAAAAGAAAAAAGTAAACACCATTCAACAAGTGAATGGATATACAATGTATGGAACATCCAATCAATTCCATGCTCCGTAATACAAAGGATTAAACTATAAAACTAGCTAATAACATATATGAATCTTAAATGTGCCTTCTTATGTGAAAAAAATAGCATAGTCTGAAAACGTTGCATATAATATGCATTCATTTATATCAATTCTGGAAGATAAAGTCATGTAGAATAGTAAACAAAACAATGATTGCCAGGAATTCTGGTCAGTGGGAGCGGGCTGTAAATAAACAAAGCTGAAGGAATATTATAGGAGAGTGAAACTCTCTGTATGAGCTTTCTGTATGGATACAAGATACCATGTTTTTGTAAAAACCCATAGACATATCACACAAAGAGTAAATCTTAATAGTGTAAATTTTAAAAATAATTATTTAGGGAGTCAGGAGATCCCAAGACAATATGCAGAATGTGATATTGTAGCTGTATTGTAAGTATATAAAATGAGTGGGATCTCTTCAGACTAAATCCAGCTAAGCACTACTCTAGCTGATAACATTTCCCAACAGGATAACAGTTCTGAAATCACAATACACGTATACTAGAACTTGAACATTTAGTTAATAATAGCACTTTATACAAGCTAGGATTCTCACTGTTAGAGCGGGAGGTTATAGATAATCAAGGTAAGGAGAGTAAAATGATGCATGAGGTCATAAGTTAGAAGTGAAAACTTTAAAATGCATTCATGCTTAGTTTAATATAGATAATTACATATAGAAATATTTGTGTGTGTGTGTGTGTGTATATATATATATATATATATATATATATATATATATATATGCTCATACACATATATTTCCTTGACCTTTCAGCTGAGAGAGCTCTAGTGTCACTGAGAACAGATAGCATTCCATTCTTGGTGTCTGATATCATTCACCATTAAACGAAACTAGGATGCCTTTGATAAATGGCTGATGCTAGAGCAGGAGCAAGAAATATACAAGATGAGCCTAAAGCATATTTAATGTCAGAAAATGAAAAAGTGCTAAAAACAAACAGCAAAAACAACAAAAGGCTGTAGGATTTTAGGATTTATTTAATGAGAACATATAAATATAGTTTCATTAATTGTGACAGATGTACCACATTTGTAGGATATTAATAATGGAGAAAACTGAGTGTGGAGTACACAAGAACCCTTGGTACTATCATTGCAATTTTTATGTAAATTTAAAATAACTTTAAAATTAAAAGTTTATCTTTAAAGGTAGATAACTAAGTCTAAAATAAACGACTGCTTAAAAAATAATTTAAATATATAGAACACTAAAAGTGAAATAATTTTGAGTTTTCTGTATATTCATGACTCCTATTAAACACTTAAAAGTGTTCATGATGGTTTTAAAATAAGTATTTATTGTTGTATTACATTCTATTTAAGAAACTATTACCTTAATAAATACAGTTAACAATGACAGCAGTGATATAACCTTAAAGACAATTAGAAAAATTTGGCCAAATTATCCAAAGGTTGAGGGTTAGCTTCATAGATGGTTATTTGTGAAGATTACCACATGGTGTGTAATGGTTTCTATTATCACTCGTTGAGATTTGAGTGCTCATATAACCATAATGTAATATTTTATTACAGTCCATAATGGAAACATATTTTTTTATAATTGAACCTTTTTTATGTGTGAGAATCTCATACAGCAAAGGAACTTAACATAATGAAACTTCAGTGTAAGATTTACACATGCTAACTGGGAAAATGAATTGCCAACCAGTTTTCTCTTCTGCTGGTCTTCTATGATATACAGAAAGCTGGGAAATCCAGTTGTACTACTGCCAAATAATCTCATATGTCTTAGAAAAGATGCTCTATAGGGTTCGGTTACAATGAAAGAGGTCAGAATATGCTCTCTTTATAAGCATGCATGCATGCATGCATATATCCAATATAAGGCTGTGGGGATGTTGAAATGAAAGCATAAACTCAGAACACTTTCATCTCAGGAAATTTTTTTTTATATTAGGCCCTAAAAATAAAATGCAATCATATAAAAATGTGAAATCAAGACTTTAGTACCTCTGCTATAACAATATTTATATCTGCTATTAATTGTATGCCAGATAAAAGTGATTAATATACTTAAGTAACTTTTATGTAAAATTGAGTTTAAATTCAATTAGAACCTGACATATTGGTGATGGTGAAAAGATTACAGATGCGTAAGAATCATCTATGTGAGGCACTAAGTGAATATTTAGGACAGGATGTCACCGCAGAGCAGGAACCATAGCCACAAGAAAGGCAATACAGATCATTAGGAAAATCTATATTTAAGTGGCAAAAGGAAGAACCAAGAAATTTACAAAGACCAGTAACTTTAAGAGTGGAAAGAGAGTCAAAATTTAAAGCTCAGTTCCACTATTTCCTGAGTATGAGCATTCATCCTTTGACAGATCATCTGTAAACAAAGAAAATTAATTCTTATTTCCCCAGCTCAAAGAGAATATTAATGTAATATATGTCAAGTGCTCAGCTCAGTTCATTGTTCAAAGTGAACATTCAATAAGAGTTAGTTTCCTTCCTCATGAATACTTATTTTCTTTAAAAGGAAAGTGAATCATAGAAACCAATACAAAATGCAGAAAAAAACAGTCATTGAATAACAGTAAAATTCAAGAAAACAATATTGATGTTTTAAGAAAGGCATGGTTATTTCCATGGTGCATTTTATGCAGAATCAACTTTACTCATAGCCAACAGATTTTTAACAGGGTGACATTGATCAATAAGAGTACAGAGGTTTAAGGTGAACATTTCAGCAGCATTTGAACTGTTAATTGTGTTGTATACCCATCACATAATATCAAATCATTTTCCATCACCTTATATTTGTCCCTATTTACACCTATCCCTCAACACCCTCCCCTTTTTCCATTCACTCAAGTCTCCTTTCTCCTCCTCCAAGTTTCCTTCCCCCTGGTAACCACTTCAATTTTATCTATGTCCATAAGCCTCAGTTTTATATCCCACCTATGTGTGAAATCATATAGTTCTTAGCTCTCTTTGATTTACTTGTTTCACTCAATTTAATTTTCTCAAGTTTCATCCATGTTGTTGTCAATGGCACTATGTTGTCATTTCTTGTGGCTGAGTAGTATTTCCTTGTATAAATGACCACATCTTCTTTATTCAATCCTCTATTGAGAGGCACTTTGGTTGTTTTTATGTCTTGGCCACTGTAAGCAATGCTGTGATGAACATGGGGGTGTATGTGTCTTTACTTAGTTTTGGAGGTAGATACCCAGTAGAATAATTTCTGGGTCATATGGTAATTCTATGCTTAATTTTTTGAGAAACCACCATACTTTCTTCCATAACAGTTGTACAAATTTGCATTCCCCCCTGCAGTGAATGAGAGTTTCTTTTTCTCCACAGCCTCTCTAACACTTGTCATTATTTGTCTTGTTGATAATAGCTAATCTAACAGGTGTGAGGTAGTATCTCGCTGTAGTTTTGACTTGTATTTCTTCAATACCTAGCAAAAATGAGCATCTCTTATGTATATTTATTGTTTGTATGTCTTCATGAGAGAAGTGTCTGTTCACATCCTCTCCCCATTTTTTTTTAAATTTATTTTATTTTATTTTATTCATCTTTAGAGAGAAGAGTGAGAGAGAGAGAGAGAGAGAGAGAGAGAGAGAGAGAGAGAAAGGGGGGAGGAGCTGGAAGCATCAACTCCCATATGTGCCTTGACCGAACCAGTGCAGGGTTATGAACTGGCGACCTCAGTGTTCCCAGGTCGACGCTTTATCCACTGCGCCACCACAGGTCAGACTCTCCCCATTTTTTAATTGGGTTGTTTGCTTGTTTGTTGCAGAGCTTTGTGAGTTCTTTATATATTTTGGATATTAACCTCTTATCAAAGCTGTTGTTTGCAAATATTATCTCTCATGTAGTTGGCTGCCTATTTTTGTTGTTGTCAGTTTCTTTTGCTGTGTAATAACTTTTTAGTTTGATATAGTCTCATTCATTTATTTTTTGCCTTTACTTCCCTTGCCTTTGGGGTCAAATTTATAAATTGTTCTCTAAGGCCAAAGTTCATGAGCTTAGTACTTATGTTTTATTCTATGTAATTTATAGTTTCAGGTCTTATATTTAGGTCTTTGATCCGTTTTGAATTTATTTTTGTGCAGGGGTACAAACTGTAGTCAAGTTTTATTCTTTTGCATGTGGCTTTCCAATTTTCTCAGCACCATTTATTAAAGAGGTTTTCTTTTCTCCATTGTGTTTTTGGCTCCTTTGTTAATGATGATTTATCCATATATATATATGTGGTTTTATTTCTAGACTCTCAATTCTGTTCCATTGGTCTGTATGTTTGTTTTTTATTTTGACTATCCCAATTTTCTCAGGACTAGCTTTGGCTTCATTGAATGAGAGTCAGGTGTAGTGTGGAAGGTGTGGTTATAAATAGAAAGTGCATGCTATAGCTTAAATTCAGAAATTCTTTGCCCTTGCCTATGGGTCAATGAATAAAGCATTTGCCCAATGTATGGACATCCTGGGTTTGATTCCGGTCAAGGCATACAGGAGAAGTGACCATCTGCTTCTCTCCCTCTCCCTTTCACCCTTCTCTACCTTTCTCTTTTAGCAGTCAGATCAATTGGTTTTAGCATGGCCCTGGGCACTGAGGATGGCTGGGTTACTCCAAGCATGTCAACCTTAGCCTCCAAAATAGCTCAGTACTCAAGTATTGGCCCAAGATGGGGTTGCTGAGTAGATGCTGGTTGGGGTGCATGCAGGAGTCTACCTATCTCCCTTCCTCTTACCTAAAAATAAAAAGAGTGAAAAAAATTATTTAAAGTAGTGTCTTTGTTGTTGATTACTTCTTGATATTCTATTGGTTTCATTTAAAAATATTTATCTAAAGCTAAAACCAACTTGACAACATTGAGAAAATAAAAATATATGTTAAAAGAAACTAAAGGAACTGAAATAATTAAGTAACACAATATGTCTATGAAAAGGATGTAAAAATTCAGCTGTTCTTGGATTCATGAAATGCATGTTTTCCTTTTACAATACTTTTGGGCATAGGCAAAACCCAAAAGGTGTGTTACTAAACACTTTTTCTATTCATGTAGAAAAGTCTCATAAGAAATTTAATCTCTCTGCTTCTGATACTTTCACACTTAACATCAAAGAATTGTTTTGTAAGAGTTATTTGATACATTAAGAGGCTTTTTGAGATTTCTTCTAAGGTTTTTAAATTGTTTTTCTTGGAAAAAAATGTAGTCAGATACAACCAAGGGGAAACTAATTTATACACCACTGAGTTCAAATTCAGTTCAAATTATAAAAAAAAAAAAGTTCCCTTGTTATAAAAATAATAGCATTTCCTCCATTTTAACATTTTAGCTAAACGCATCTGCTTTATAACAGATATATGTAAAAAAAAATTTTATTACTGCACTAACTTTATATACATCATTACAGAAAAAGGTAACTCTATGTGATCAAAATAAAAATACTGCATGTTCTAATATATTGCTTTTATGAACTGAAGATGTGTGAATGACTTTACACAATTTTTCACAGAATTCAAAGGGTAAATGAAAGAGAATGGGAAATCCACTAGTCCTAATGGGTAAAAAACATGAAAGTCTATAAAGTGCTCTCCACCAGAAGCAAAGAGATATATCTTTATTTCTAAAAATCACAGTGGCATTGAATTTTTTTTCTTTAACCCAGAAATATCTAAACACCATCATCTGTCATCTAGACTATAGAAATTAGCAGCTAGTTGGTCCCTCTACAATTTTTATTCTCTCTCTTCAGTCCATTTTTCATGAAGCAAAGAGTTCTCTTATTCCTATCCCTAAACCTTCAGTTCACTCTTCATCAAAAGGCCAATGTAGTTTTCTTAATATTTAAATCCAGTTATGTTACTGATCCAGTAAAGATGACCAGTGCATACTGCAAATTGAATTTTGTGCACACCCTCCAATTCATATGTTGAAGCCTAATCCCCAATGTGATAGAATTTGGAGGTGTGCATTTGGGCAATGTTTAAATCATAAGGGTGAGACCCTCAAGAATAAGATTAGGTTCCTTATAAAAGAGATCCCAGCTTGACCAGGCAGTGATGGAGTGGATAGAGCATCGAACTGGAACGCGGAGGACCCAGGTTCATAACCCTGAGGTTGCCAGCTTGAGTGTGGGCTCATCTAGTTGGAGCAAGGCTCACCAGCTTAAGCCCAAGGTCACTGGCTTGATTGAGCAATGGATCACTTGGTCTGCCGTAGCCCCCTGGTCAAGGCATATATGAGAAAGCAACCAATGAATAACTAAAGTGCCACAACAAAGAATTGATGCTTCTTATCTCTCTCCTTACCTGTCTGTGCCTATCTGTCTCTTTGTCTCTGTCACCTAAAAAGAGAAACCCCAAAGAGTTCCCTTACTCTCCCCTCCTCTACTGGAGAACACAATGAAAAGATGTCCATTGATGAACATAGAAAAAAGCTCTCATCAGACACCAAATCAGCAGGTACCTTGATCTTGGACTTCTCAACAACCAGAATTTGGAGAAATAAATTTCATTTGCCTATAAGATATCTATAGTATTTTGTTAAAGCAGATCAAGTAGACTGACAGTTAATATCCATTTTCCAGGAAAAATAATACTAACACTGAATTCGTTAATGTGGAAAAAATAAATATTCCAAATCCTGAGCCTTGCTGACCCTTGGGATGGCCCTTGGAATGACCCATGAAGCACACTACTTCCATACAAATTAGTGGAATAGAATAGAGGACATAAAAATAAACCCACACCTTTATAATTACAATTTTTATAATTTTTTATTAAGTGAGAGGTGGGGAAGCAGAGACAGACTCCCAAATGCACCTCAACTAGGAACCACCCAGCAAGCCCCTACCCAGGTGATACTCTGCCCTCTGCCGGGCTAAGCCACAACTTTGTTGCTTGGCAACTGAGCTATTTTAGTGCCTGAGGCCCAGGTCACGGTGCCATCCTCAGTGCCTGGGGCCAATTTTCCTCAAACCATTTGACCATGGCTGCAGGAGGGGAAGATAAAGAGAGAGATGGAGGGAGAGGGAGTGGAGTAGCAGATGTTCACTTCTCCTGTTTGCCATCGGTGGGAATAGAACCTGGGACATCCATACAACAGGCTGACGCTCTACCACTGAGCCAAACGTGCAAGGCCTCAATTAATATTTGACAACAGTCTACAGTGGAGCAAAAACAGTTTCTTTAATAAATTATATTGGTTAAATTGGATAGGTACATGGAAAAAAATGAAACTAGGCCATTAACTTATACCATTTAAATATTTTTAATATTTATTTTATTCAATATACTATAAGCCTCTTCACTGCATTCCCAGCATCTGACAAAAGTTTTAGCCTATGGTAAATACTCAATAATTGTTGAATTAATATACTTAATATGATAAATATTATATAATTAATTGTTGATGTGTAGGTAATTAATATTTAAGACACTTCATTAAGAAAAGCATAAAAATTAGAATATATATGAAACCTCTATAAATATTTGTTGCTTGACCACTGTTGTAAATTTAGTATTGATCCTAATTATTTACTCCTTGTAGTTGTATCATAAATTCAGATCATTGTCATGGTCTCCTGGTGGATACAATATAACTCTTTGTTCTTTAATTTGGGGGTTGGACATATAAAGTTGTTTTGATCAAAGAGTGTTAAAATAATTATGCAAGTAGATACTTAAAACACATTTGAATTCTAGATTCTAGTAATGAAAAATATATCCTAGTGAATCAGCCCTCCCATAGAAAACTATGAAAACATGACAAAATATTCAAAAACAAACAAACAAAAAGACCACTTTAAAACAAATCTATACCTGAAAGAAGGTTAAGAAAGGAATTGAGTGAATCTGTTTTTAATTGTTTTCCTTAGGACAAGACCCAGTTAGAGTTTCCAGGGTCACTAAATTTCAGTTAGGAAATCTGTAATTTTATAGGCTTAACCAATCAGAGGACAGAGTTCAGGTAAACATAGTAGCTGGAAAGTAAAAGAGTAAACCCAAGAAAGGAAAGAGTGTGAAGATGAAGCTCTAGTTCTGTATACCAAGAGCCCGAACTTCCGGTGCCCTGGACCAGGCATGCAGGGAAAAACTCCAAGCTGCCAAGTTAAAGATAAAAGAGTTAAGAAGAGATTTTTAGCCTATGCTTATGTCAGAAGAAACAGTTGCTGAAGTTTGGATCCAACCATTATGAACATTTAAAAAATCCAGTTTCTATAGTATATCATTCACGGAATTCAAGTTACAATCCAAAATTATTAGACCTTTGAAGAAACAAATAAAGACATGTGATCCATATTTAAGGGATGTGGCAATCAATAGTGACTGAACCTAAGATAACCACAATGGAAAAATGAAAAGAAAAGGATTTTAAAACTATTTTTACTCTATTAAAAAATATAAAGGAAAATATATTCATAATGAATCTATAATAGGAAATCTTAGAAGAGAAATAAAAGCTATAAAAATTTTACAGCTGTAATAAAATAATCTTTGGATAGGTTGAAAAGCAGTTGACAAATAAAAAGAATTTAAAAACAAAACAATTGAAATTACAGAATATAAAGAACTAAGAAAAAACATTTACATACAATGAAAAATGCATTTTAGAAACTATGATAAATACCAAAAGATTTCATCAGTTATTGGAGTCCCAGATGGACAAGAAAGATAAAATAGGACATAAAATTGACACTACAAAGCCACTATAGATCACTCTTTGTAAAGTTTTCAACCACACACATATCTTTAAACTTCACTTACTTTCTAAATACAACTATGTTGTGTACTATCAAAACTTGTGCTAATACTTTCTCCAAAAGAAAATATGAAGTCCCTTTTTGTCTTTGGATGATTTAAGTTTTTTTTAGTTGATCTACATTCTGAGTTTGATTTCATGTAACTGAAATGCTAGGATAAAAAGATAGCTACTAGTAACACATCATATGTATGATGACAAAAATGGGAAAAGGTAAGAGAAATATTTGGTTAACATATATATTCAACATTCATATCAAAGTAATAAAGAAATATTTATAATTATTATAGTCTTCACTTCTGCACATAGTAATGTAGGTGGTATTTATAAATGTCTTCTTCCAATAATCATTGCATATTATTTTTGCCCTCAGAAAGAACTTCAGTTAGTTGCAGTACTTTGCTTAGTAGAGTGACCCAAACTTTCACTTATGAATGAACTGGGTCTTTCTATAGCTTCCACAGAGAGCTGGGCCCTGCTGACAACTTGATTTCAAGCTTATAGCCTTCAGTGTTGTGATAGAATAATTTTTTATGGTTTTAAGCCACTCGGGAAACCCAGGAAACTAACACACTCCTAATTTCTTTTTAATAAACAAGAACAATTTTGTCATCCAGTACAGTAAATCACATTTTTGTCTGTTGATTCATGAGAGCAAGGAGCTCAAAGTGGACAGGTAACAGTCTAAATTTCCACCTTAATGGAATCATTGTTGTTTGTCTTGGAGGAAATATCCCTCCCTTTGGAACTAAGACCTCCAGAGTAGTTTGCCCACCACTGCTCTAAGTGATAGGAGAGGCTACATAAAGCAACTTGTTCTTTATCTTGGAAGGAATTCCCTGACGTACTCAAGATCACTGGACCTTTTAGAAAGTTCAACAAATTTTTAGACTCCAGAATTTTTTTGTGGTATTTATTTCCCATCTTCTGGCCTTTGTAATTGCCACTTGCTGCTTTTTTGGTCCAATTAGCATGACATCAACTATATTATATAATGATCCAACTTGATGACTTGTGTAATCCTCTTTCTGTTATCTCTGTTAACACATATGTAGAGAAAATTATTCACCAGATTGATGGTTACATAACAGCTGTAAGGAGATATGTTGATTTGATTCAACAATGGAACCACATCTGGAACAGCAACTGTAATTGGAGTTATCACTTGAATAAATTTACAACAATCTATTGTTGCTCTCTAAGATCAATGTGTCTTTTTCACAGGCCAAATAGGTTAGTTGAATGGGGATGTGATAGAGATCACTAGTACTATTTGTTGATGATGGCACAGTCTCTACAATCCTTGCAGAAAAGAGGTTTTATTTGTGGTTTAATCTTTTCAAAAGTAGAGGCCAACTCTATTGCTTTCATTTGATCTTTCTTACCAAAATAACCCATATTCTATGTATCAAGGAACTGATGTGGTGATTTTAAAAGTTGCTGAATATGACTGTTTCAATTATACATCCTGAAACTGGAGAAGAAACCACAGGGTAGATCACAGTAATCACTGGGCTCACTGCGAGACAGACCTGAGCTCAAACTTCAAAACTATCTTTACTTCCATAAAGTCACTACTGTGACTGCTGTAACAATAATTTTGAGTAATTATTAAAAATTATTATTTTCCTTTCACCCTAGTAAGTTACCATAGGTCCCATGTTGGAAGGCAAGGAGTAATAAACAGTAAAATTTTTTGGCAGTGTACTGAGGTTCTTCCTCAATGGGACCCAGCCTCCCTTTCATTCAAGAATCTGTATGTGTGAACTGGCTTAAAGAATTCTTAGAACTAAGAAGTGAACTTTTTTTTTTTTTTTGTCAAAGTTGCAAGGCTAAAGTATACAAAAATTAATTGTATCAAAATATTTTAGCAACAAAACTTTTAAAAATTTTTCTTATTTTCTTAAAATACATTTATACACTTATCTCCTAGAATTTGTTGATATAAATTGGCAAAACCATGTAATTATTTTGGTGTGTATAATGCTTTTTACATTGTTGTATCTTACAGTCTGGACCTTGTTAGATTTCAGTCTACTTGCATGTCTACAAAAAAGAGGGAAAAATAAAGGTAGTTTCTCAAGAGAATCAGCAGTACCTTGTGAGGCAACTACCACAGTAGAGGACATTACAAGTTCTTTAGGAGGGACTGATTAGTTGATAAATTGATTAATTTGATTTGTGTGGTATATAGCCATCTGTAAGAATAGACTTTGAGTTTGATTTTCAGAAATCTCAGCCCTTTGAAAATAAAGTAAAAATATTTGTTTTAGTGCACTCACAGATGTTTTCAGGTCTCTCATGGGGACTTTGAGCTGGGAATTAAAAAGCATTGAGCTCAATTTCATTTAAGTTTTCTAGCACATTTAGAATCAACCACTTACCCTATTATATTACTTATTTTTATGCACACAAAAATATTCTGTAACAGCAAACATCTGGTCAACCAAAAACTTGTCTTCATTAAGCACTTGATTAGAGTGTCCACAGTAATAATAATTTCAGTTTTCATTACTATATTGCTACTGAATTTCATGAGCTAGCAGTGTCCTCTTTACCTATGTATAATAGAGTTATCAGTGTCTAAGTTTAATTTGATCAGTGAATCAATTTTAATAACCCAGAAACAATTTATAGAATTCTGCCCTTATGGAACTACTCTTGGTAAGAAATTCTGTATCAAAGTAGAAATTAAAGAAGTAAACAACTAGAACAGTTTGACCCTATGCATCTGTGAGAGCTGGTTAAACAACCTCTATAATGCTTTTGTCTTTAAACACAAGTCTACAAGGAAGATAATAAACTAAGCCAGGCAGAGAAAAAAAAAAAATATCATATGACCTCACTCATCTGAAGAATCTAATGAACAATGTGAACTAAGGAGCAGAATAGAGACAGAGGTGGGATCAAAGGGACCAGAGGGAAAGCAGACAAAGGGATGGGATCAGAGAAGGGAAAGAGACTGGTGAAATTATATATACATGACACAGCATTATAGAGAGCAGGACAGCAAATCCTGAAAGGAAGGGGGGAGGACATTGGAAGGACAGAGGCAAAGGGGATATTGAGGGGAACATGGAGGTCGGGGTGTGCATTCAGTGGGACACTTGAATCTATGTAAACACAATGAATTAAAATCAACAAAAATTGAAAAGAAAAGAAAAGGGAAGGGCAAGATGGCGATGGAGTAGGCAGACGTACCAACTTCCAACTCCCAGAACCAAAGTGGATTATAACTTAATTTTAAGAACCATCATCTGGCCTGACCTGTGGTGGCGCATTGGATGAAACATCGACCTGCAATGCTGAGGTTGCTAGTTCAAGACCCTGCACTTGTCTGGTTAAGGCACATATGGGAGTTGATGCTTCCTGCTCCTTCCCGTTTCTCTCTCCCTTTCTCTCTCGGCTCTCTCTCTCCTCTCTAAAAAAAATAAATAAATAAATTTTAAAGAAAAGAACCATCATCTGGATAAACCAACGTTGAACTAAACTAAGAGGACTTTGCAGCCAAGGAACACTGAAGAAGCCACATTGAGACTGGTAGAAAAAGTGGAAATGCAGAAAGGGCTGCCCACCTCCCCGGAGCGAAAGACACGCGGAAAGACTCGCAGGGCAGGAAGAGAGTTTAGCGGAAGGGTAGGGACCTGGGTCACAGGAACAAAACCCCAGCCTGCAGCCCCAGAGCATAGAAGAGGAGCATGGACAATATTTAGCTGTGAAAAAAGTTAAGATACTGTTTGTGAGAAAGAGACAGTTTTCTCAGACCCAGGATTCTTCTTAAAGAGACGGCACAGAAAACCTCTCACAACCACTCACCTGGGGCTCCAAAGGATGGGGAGAGAGAAGAGGACCAGAGCAGTGGGAAGAGAGTGCGGTCTGGAAGGCACAGGGAGAAACACTCTGAGGGACAGCCACCCTAAACCCTGGGCTGAGTCACTCCCCAAATCTGAAACAATATTTCCTCTGAAACCAGCAAAGGGAAGAAGGATACCAGCCAAACAAGCTCTCCCGCAGCACTTAGAGCACAGCCACTTAGAAGAAGGGAGCTTTCAGGACCATAGTATGGAGTGTTAGGATCTGAGTTGCAGTGCCCCCACCCACACTGCTGAGAGCTTGCTGGAGGGTTGGTGGTGGCGGGATGTGGAAGTGCAGTTCCGGTGGCTGGGGCAGACACCGAGCTGGCTGGCGTAAGCTCAGTCTAGACCAGTGGGGGCAAAGGCAATGTGCAAAAGTGGTCTGGCAGCTACGGCCCGCTGTTGGCCCCACCTGTGGGGATAAGTGGGAGCCCGAACAGGCAGAGATCTGCCGCTGGGCAGGGGCATGGGCGCACACCCTCACCTGACCTCCAAGGCTTGCGGCCCTGCAAGAACCAGCATTACCTGTGGGGGCCCAGAAAAAAGCAGAAGTCTATAGCTAAGCGCAAATCAGCAGCCCCGCCAGGCCAAGGAGCTGAGGCTTGCAGCCTGCACCATCTAGCTATGACCGCGGGGGTGGGTGGAAGCCCGGGAAACTGATGGAAGCTTGCAGCTGAGCGTGCACCTGCAGCCCAGCCCAGCCAGAGGAGCCCGCTGATGGGGACGCACAGCTGAGCATAGGTGCTCACCCCTGCCCTTGGTGCCCGGGCTTGCGGACCGAGTGCTGTTTGCAATCCCACTGATGGGGGTGGGGAGAAGGGGAAGACAGGCTGAGGCTTGTAGAGCCCACAAGAACACAGCCCCTCCCACAGAGGAGAGGCGGAAGCTGCAGCAAGAGCCGCAGCAGGCTGGTGCAGGCAACGGCCATACCCAACTGCCCTAGGCAGCGGCAGAGGGGGTGGTGGGCCTGAAGACAGACCACACCTAAGGAACACAAAGGCAACACCCATTGGACTTCAGTGGCCAAACCCTTTTTATACACAGAGAAAATGAGCAGGCAGAGAAATACAACCCAAATCAATCAAGAGAAAACCCAGAGAAGGACATAAATGAAGCAGATATAACCAAATTACCAGATGCAAAATTTAAAATAATGATTGTTAGGATCTTCAAAAAGCTTAGAGGAACAGTACATGGTCATTCAAACACCTAAATGAAGAGATAGCAAGTATAAGAAAGGAAATTGAAATAATAAAAAAGAATCAGACAGAAATGACAAATACAGTATGAGAAATGAAGACTCCAATGGAAGGAATTTAAATCAGAATATATGAAGCTGAGGATCAAATCAGCGAGTTAGAGGACAAACTAAACGAAGGCACAGAAGCAGAGCAGAAAAAAGAAAAGAGAATCAAAAAATCGGAGGAAACTCTTAGGGAGCTCTGGGACAACATGAAGAGAAATAACATTTGCATCATAGGTGTTCTTGAAGAAGAAGAAAAAGAACAAGGGAAAGAAACTTTGTTCAATCAAATCATAGCTGAAAACTTCCCTAAATCAAGAAGCACAGAGAACTCCATTAAAGAGAAACCCAAAGAAATCTATACCAAGACACATCATAATCAAAATACCAAAGATAATTGATAAAGAGAAAATATTAAAAGCTGCTAGAGAAAAAAAAGGCTATCACCTACAAAGCAGCCCCCATAAGGATGACATCCAAATTATCAACAGAAACACTTGAGGCCAGAAGAAAATGGCAAGATATATTCAAAGTAATGCAGACCAAGAACCTACAACCAAGACTACTTTATCCAGCAAGGCTAATGTTTAAAAATGAAGGAGAGATAAAGAGCTTCCTAGACAAAACAGAACCTCAAGGAATTCATTAAAACCAAACCAATTTTGCAAGAGATGCTAAGGGGCCTGTTGTAAATGAATCAAAGGGGGAAAAGAATACAGCAAAAGTGGAATACAGTTTTAAAGAATAAAATGGCAATAAACAACTACATATCAATAATAACCTTATATGTAAATGGATAAAATTATCCAATCAACAGACATAGGGGTAGCTGCATGGATAAGAAAACAGGACCCATACATATGCTGTCTCCAAGAGACACACCTTAAAACAAAAGATACACATAGACTGAAGGTAAAAGGATAGAAAAAAATATTTCATGCCAATGAAAATGAAAAAAAAGCTGGGGTAGCAATACCTATATCTGACAAAATGGACTTTAAAACAAAGGTAGTAGTAAGAGATAAACAAGGACACTACATAATGATAAAGGGAACAATTCAACAGGAAGATATAACCATTATAAATATCTATGCACTGAACATAAGGGCACCAAAATACATAAAGCAGACTTTGATGGATATAAAGGGTGAGATCAACAGCAATACTATAATAGTAGGGGATTTCAATACCCCACTAATACCACGGGATAGATCCTCAAGAAAGAATATCAACAAAGAAACAGCAGACTTAAAGGATACACTAGATCAACTTGATTTAATAGATATATTCAGAACCTTTCATGATAAAGCAGCAGAATGTACATTCTTTTCAAGTGCTTATGGCACATTCTCTAGAATAGACCACATGTTAGGACACAAAAGCAGTCTCAACAAATTTAGGAAGATTGAAATCATACCAAGCAAAATCTGAAATCACAATAACATGAAACTAGAAATCAACTACAATAGAAAAACTGAAAAGTAGTCAAACACTTAGAAACTAAACAGGTCTGACCTGTGGTGGCGCAGTGGATGAAGCATCGACCTGGGAACACTGAGGTCACCAGTTCAAAACCCTGCACTGGTCTGGTCAAGGCACATATGGAAGTTGATGCTTCCAGCTCCTCCCCCCTTTCTCTCTTTCTCTATCTTTCTCTCTCACTCTGTGTCTTCTCTCTAAAATGATAAATAAATAAATAAATAGAAACTAAACAGCATGTTATTAAATAATGAATGAATTAAGAATAAGATCAAAGAAGAAATAAAAAAGTTTCTAGAAACAAATGATAATGAGCATACATCAACTCAAAATTTATGGGACACAGCAAAAGCAGTACTGAGAGGGAAGTTCATAGCACTACAGTCATACCATAAGAAGCTAGAAAAAGCTTAAATAAGCAACTTGACCGTGCATCTAAAGGAACAAGAAAAAAAACAAGAGCAAGTAAAGCCCAGGGGAAGTAGAAGGAATTAATAAAGATCAAAGTGGAAATAAATGACATAGAGGCTAAAGAAAGAATACAGAAGATCAATGAAACCAGGAGCTGGTCCTTTGTAAAGGTAAACAAGATTGATGAATCTTTAACTAGACTCACCAAGAAAAAAAGAGAGAAGACTCAAATAAATAAAATTTGAAACGAGAGTGGAGAAATAACAACTGACACAACAAAAATACAAAATATTGTAAGAAAATACTATGAAGAACTCTACGCCAAAAAACTAGACAACCTACATAAAATGAACAAATTGCTTAAAACATATAATTTTCCAAAAATCAATCTGGAACAATCAGAACACCTAGACAGACCAATCACAACAAATAAAATCGAAATAGTTATCAAAACACTCCCAGCAAACGCCCTGGGCCAGATGGCTTTAAAAGAGAATTCTATGAAATATTCAAAAAAAAAAACTAACTCCTATTCTTATAAAGCTATTTCAAAAAATTCAAGAGGAAAGAAGACTTCCAAGCTCCTTTTATGAGGCGAGCATAATTCTGATTTCGAAACCAGGCAAAGACAACACAAAGAAAGGAAATTATAGGCCAATATTCCTGATAAATTTAGATGCTAAAATCCTTTACAAAATATTAGCCAATCGAATCCAGGAATATGAAAAAAAAATCATACACCATGATCAAGTGGGATTTATTCTGGAGAGGCAAGGCTGGTTCAATATTCGCAAATCAATCAATGTGATTCATCACATAAACAAAATGTAGGACAGAGACCACATGATAATTTCAATAGATGCAGAAAAAGCATTTGATAAAATCCAGCACCCATTTATGAACAAAACTTTCAGCAAAGTGGGAAAACAGGGAACATATCTTAACATGATAAAGGCCATCTACGACAAACACACAGCAAACATCAAACTAAATGGACAAAAATTAAAAGCAATCTCCTTAAGATCAGGAACCAGGCAGGGATGCCCCCTTTCACCATAGTTCTTTCACTTATTCAACATAGTTCTGGAAGTCCTAGCTACAGCAATCAAACAACAAGAAGAAATAAAAGGCCTCCAAATTGGAAAAGAAGTAAAACTGTCATAATTTGCAGATGATATGATATTGTATATAGAAAACCCTAAGGTCTTAGTCAAAAAACTACTGGACCTTATAAATGAATTCAGCAAGGTGGCAGGATATAAAATTAATACTCAGAAATCAGAGGCATTTCTATATACCAACAATGAACTGTCAGCAAAACAAATTAAGGAAACAATCCCCTTCACTATTGCAGCCAAAAGAATAAAGTACCTAGGAGTAAATTTAACCAAGGAGGTTAAGGACTTGTACTCGGAAAATTATAAAACATTGATAAAAGAAATCAAGGAAGATACAAACAAGTGGAAGCACATACCGTGCTCATGGCTAGGAAGAATAAACATCATTAAAATGTCTATATTACCCAAAGCAATTTATAAATTCAAAGCAATACCAATTAAAATACCAATGACATACTTCAAAGATATAGAACACATATTCCAAAAATTTATATGGAACCAAAAAAGAACACAAATAGCCTCAGAAACCTTGAAAAAGAAGAATAAAGTGGTTGAGATATTACACTTCCTGACATCAAGTTATACTAGAAGGCCATCGTACTCGAAACAGCCTGGTACTGACATAAGAACAGGCATATAGATCAATGGAACAGAACAGAGAACACAGAAATAAACCCACAGCTTTATGGACAACCGATATTTGACAAAGGAGGAAAGAACATACAATGGAGTAAAGACAGCCTCTTTAACAAATGGTGTTGGGAAAATTGGACATCTACCTGCAAAGAACTGAAACTAGACCATCAACTTACACCATTCACAAAAAAAAACTCAAAATGGATAAAAGACTTAAATGTAAGCCGTGAAACCATAAGCATCTTAGAAGAAAACATAGGCAGCAAGATCTATGACATCTGTAGCAGCACTATATTTGCCGATTTATCTCCACGGGCAAATGAAATAAAAGGCAAGATAAACAAATGGGACTATATCAAACTAAAAAGTTTTTGCACAGCTAAAGACAATAAGAACAGAATAGAAAGACAAACCACACAATGGGAGAACATATTCGACAGCACTTCTGATAAGGGGTTAATAACCAAAATTTATAAAGAACTTATAAAACTCAACACCAGGAAGACAAACAATCCTATCAAAAAATGGGCAAAAGAAATAAATAAAAATTTCTCCAAAGAGGACATACAGATGGCCAATAGGCATATGAAAAAATGCTCAACATCACTAATCATTAGAGAAATACAAATTAAAACCACAATGAGATATCACCTCACACCAGTCAGAATGGCGCTCATCTGCAAAACAACACAGAACAAGTGCTGGCGAGGATGTGGAGAAAAGGGAACCCTCCTGCACTGCTGGTGGGAATGCAGACTGGTGCAGCCACTGTGGAAAACAGTATGGAGATTTCTCAAAAAATTAAAAATCAAACTGCCTTTTGACCCAGCTATCCCACTTTTAGGAATATACCCTAAGAACACCATAGCACTATTCGAAAAGAAGAAATGCGCCCCCATGTTTGTGGCAGTATTGTTCACAATAGCGAAGATCTGGAAACAGCCCAAGTGTCTGTCAGAGGACGAGTGAATTAAAAAGCTTTGGTATATCCTGACCTGTGGTGGCACAGTGGATAAAGCGTCGACCTGGGAACACTGAGGTCACCAGTTCAAAACCCTGCACTGGTCTGGTCAAGGCACATATGGGAGTTGATGCTTCCAGCTCCTCCCTGCTTTCTCTCTTTCTCTCTCTTTCTTTCACTCTGTGTCTCCTCTCTAAAATGAATAAAATAAAAATTAAATTTAAAAAAAAGCTTTCGTACATATATATTATGGAATACTACTCAGCCATAAGAAATGATGACATCAGATCTTTTACAACAAAATGGATGCACCTTGATAACATTATACGGAGTGAAATAAGTAAATCTGAAAAAAACTGAGAATAGCATGATTTCATACATAGGTGGGACATAAAAGTGAGACTATGAGACATGGACAAGAGTGTGGTGGTTAAGGGGTGGGGGGATGGAGGAGAGGGTGGGATAGGGAGGAGGGGAGGGGCACAGGGAAAACCAGATAGAAGGTGACCGAGGACAATTTGACTTTAGGTGATGGGTATGCAACATAATTGAATGATAAGATTACCTCGAGATGTTTTCTTTGAACATATGTACCCTGATTTATTGGTGTCACCCCATTAAAATTATTTTAAAAAAAGCTTTGGTACATATATACTATGGAATACTACTCAGTCATAAGAAATGATGACATTGGATCATTTGTAACAACATGGATGGACCTTGATAACATTATACTGAGTGAAATAAGTAAATCAGAAAAACTAAGGACTATATGATTCCATAAATAGATAGGACATAAAAATGAGACTCAGAGACATGGACAAGAGTGTGCTGCTGGCTACCCATGGGGTGGGATGAGGGGGAAGGGGGAGGGATAGGAGAGGGGCACAAATAAAACCAGATAAAAGGAGATGGATGACAATTTGACTTTGGGTGATGGGTACGCAATATAATCAAATATCAAAATAACCTGGAGATGTTTTCTCTGAACATATGTACCCTGATTTATCATTGTCACCCCATTAGAATTAATAAAAAAAAAAGAAAAGAAACTGAAATGGTAAAAGAAAGAAGGAAAGATAAATGTAAAATGGAAAACAAAGACAACTGGAACTCATAAGTGACAAAATCTTTACTAATGATTTATTACTGTATAAAAAATTACCCAAAACTTAATGGCTTAAAACAAAATAGATAATTGTGTATTACCTCACACATGGGTCAGAAATTTAGGGTAACATAGTCGGGTCTCTTATGGCATTTTGTTCCAGTGTGGACTGGAGATTATGTCATCTGAAGGGCTGATTGGGTCTATGGTACCCACTTCCATGATGGTTCATGCATATGGCTCAGTTGTTTGCAAGCTGTTAAAAGGAAACCTTTTTTTTTTTTACCACATAATTTTCTTCATAAGGTTGCTTGAGGGTCCTTATATTATGTCATCTGGCTTTCCTTAGAATGAGTGATCCAAGAGAGCATGAGAAGAAAGTCAAAATGCTTTGCATGCCTTAGTCTTGAAGCCATGCACCACCACTTCTCCCATATTCTATTTATTAGAAGCAAAAATATAAGTCCTGCCTACACTGAAGGGGAGTAGAATTAAGCTCTTACATTTTGAAGAGATGAGCATAAAAGGATTTGTGGAAATATTTTAAATGATAACATAAACTTACCAATTATTCCACTTTATGTATTTATTCGAATGAAGAAAAGCATATGCTCACAAAAACAGATCTGTAAAAATAATCCTAGCAGTTTTGTTCAAAATAGTAAAAAAACTGAACAACAGTATAGTGATTGCCATGGGGAGGGGGTTCAGCGGAAGGTGGAAGGTGAAAGGGAGATAAATGGTGAAAAAACAGAAGCTTGGCCTGGGGTGGCCAATACACAATGCAGTGTACAGATGCTGTGTTGTAGAACTGTGCCTCTGAAATCTGTATAATTTTGTTAACCAGTGTCACCCCAGTAAGTTCAATACAAGAAAAGAAACAGGAAAGCATTTACATACCCATCAACAGAAGGGTAAGTAAATGCATTGGCATATTAACACAATGTATTATTAGCAATAAAAAGAAACTATTGATTATGCAAATATATAAGAATGTTAAAAATTTATGCTAGGTAAAACAAGCCTTACACATTTGATATCTTATGTATGAATTCATATATATATATATATATATATATATATATATATATATATATATATATATATATATATTTCTGGAACAGGCTAACCCGTACCACATAAACAAAATCAGAACAGCGGTTGCTTCTGAGAACTAGAACATGAGGACATACTATGAAGAGGCATGAGGAAATTTTCTATGGTTAATATGATGTTCAATGACTTGACAGGGGTAGTTACACTTGTGTCTACATTTTTTAAACTCATAGAAAGTTATGCTCAATCTCTGTGTACTTCCCTGTATATGCTGTAACAAAAGGTAAACAGATATTAAACTCTTGATAATGATATCCATTTTTATGTTTAGATATGAAATATTTTGCTCTCTGTAACTTACTTTGAATACATAAAAATAAGATGCATTAATAGGTGGAGAGAGAGAGAGGTGTAGGTATGCTATGTGGTAAAGCAAGCATAGCAAAATATTAACAGATTCTAGGTGATACTTAAATTTGTTTTCATTGTCCAGTTGCTTTATCTTTTCCATATGTTTGAAATGTTGATTTAAAAAAATGTTGGGGAAATGTGTTTGAATAGCTTGGCTTGACCTCTTGTGGTTTTTCCATCACTATGAAAAAAAACTTTCCTGTTTTGCCTGCTGGTCTAAGGAAGATGGGGGTCATGAGGAGCAGGCCTGATTCCAGCCTGCAGCTTGGAGTCCTGGCTAGCCAAGCCCAGGCTACATTAGCCAGCTTTCATCTGCACTGCAGAAGGAGGAGAGATAACAATTATTGTTTTATGTCTCCAAATCGTGGAATAGTTTATTATGTAACCTTGTTGTGACAACAACTAAACAAATTGCTGAAGTAATTATTTCCCCACCTTAGCACTCTGTAGAAAAGTGCTTACATTAAGAAAAAACGCTTCATTCTGTGTTGTGAAGAGAAAATTAGCAGCCATAAACCATGCCTTACAGGGCCTTAACTAGTGGAAACCTAGAACAAGAGCCTGGCAAATGGATAGCAGGTATGAAGCTAATGATATAAATACAATGAATGTACTTCTAGGTGACAGATTAAGGCACTTGTAAAAGAAAGCCCCTATCTGATGAAAATTGGTTAAATTTAAAAGCAACCTATAATCAGTTTTGCAATGGCTTAAGTGTGAGTGAATGGAGGGTCTCCCAATGTGCCTTCACTTGATTTTGTAATTCTATGTCTGTATTGTTGCTCAACCTAGGATAAGCTGCTGAACAGAGTGCAATATTTACTTATAATCAACTTCATGAGAAACAATGGCCAAGATGAATGAAAATTGGGGGAGAATCTTTGAGGAGGTTTAGAGAGGAGAAGGAAAGCTTTTGATTTGGATGCATGTCTAGGAATTCATCCAATTGAGTAGAATTAGCCCTTCAAATTAATTTTAAACAATTAGATCCATCAATTTATGCTTGCCTCTTCTTTCTTTCTTCTTTTAAGATAGAACCCTGGAAATAGACTATGGGCTTAAAAGTTACAAAGCATGTTCCTTCCTCTCTCCTTGTCTATTAAAACCAACCCTCATTTGAAAACTTTTAAAGGGTCTGTGAATAGGCAGGACCCCAGACTACAGGCACCACCTCCCAGGCACGTTCCTCTAAATGGGCTCAGGCTGGACAGCCTGGAGTCCAACTGTCTCCTTCTGCTCAAAGGCAATCATTCATCACCATTAGCAGGCTCACAGCCAACTAATTGGAAATAAATAGGGCATTTTTATTGCTATAATAAAGGTTGACCTTTGTACCTTGAACCTTTTGCCAATTTGAGGGGAAAAAAGGATTTTTAAAAATGTTTTCTATGCTTTACAATTCACATTTCCAATTATGAATTCAACTGAGCACTTTCTGAGAAGACAAGGTCACCCAGCTTGTCAATCCTTTGACCAGAGAAGGAATTAAACCATGAACTGCGAGGCCTAGGCAGGGTTGGATCCTAGGCAAAATTATAAAGTTGAATTTCAGTGCCCTTGCCCTTGACTTTTTATTAGATTCTGCTGTTCTTACACCTTTTCTCCAATCACTCCTGGTGTTCTTGTACCCTTCCATAACCTTATGTGGGTTCCTTTCTGGCAGGTGTCAGGCAAGCCCCTCCCTTTTTAAGATTATCTCCATGCCAATGCATTCAGGAGGTCACCCTTTCCTGCTTAACCTTGAATTATACATTTTATTGGAAGGGTTTTTTTTTAAAAAAAAAATCTATTGCTATGTATAACTTAAAAATCGAAGTACTATGTACACATTTATTTTACTTTAAAGAAGTGCTTATATGTAATGTAGAAAAAGAAATAACTTGGACACCAGATTTAAATAATTTTAATAACCTGTTGCTATGTGATCTTGAACAAATGTCTTAACTTTTTTTGAACTGTGTCTAAAAATGGAAATGATGTCTACTTCATAAGGTTATTGTGAATATTAAAAGTGATAATATATAATGTGCCCAATAAAGAGTATAGTGTTTATGTATCTTAGTAACTATATTATTATAAGCCAAATATAAATACAATTGGTGAACACTTTGTAAAGTATATGATTGTCTAACCACTGGGCTGTATACCTGAATTTAACTCAAAATAATATTAAATGCAAAGTGTAATTTAAAAAAAAAATTTTAAGGATAAAAAGTTTCTTTGTTTTTCTTTTCTTTTTAACTACTCTACCTATACACACTGGCACAAAGTAATTGCTCAAATGTTAAATACAAGAGTGGAACAATAAACTATTTGGTGGAAAAGCAGTTTTCACTGACCCTTCGTATCAGACTGGGAAAGTGGGTGACTGCTTCCAGTCACAGAGCAAAAGCCGATCTTGTCTCCATAAGGATGGTACCAATGAGCTTTCTCTTCTCACTGTCACAACTTCCACTTTAATACTTGTTCTTTCTGTTTTGATTTATTTTGAAAGATCAGACATCATGGCTCTCCTTTTTGTGTCCCAAACTGAGATGTACGAAGGTTTTTAGTTTCTCTGGGAGTGGGTCAAAGTGTGTATACACACACACACTTACGTATACACACTTTTATATTATACAATGTATTATTATATAATATTACATTATACAGATGCATATTAAAGGGGCATTCTGAGTCTGAATTCTGGCTCAACTCACTCCAGGCCATAGAATAGGAGTTCTAAAAAACGGGTTCAATTAGTAAAGAAATAATTTTAAACAAAGCAATACAATGTTTAAAACAACACTTTCACATCACAAATAATGAAAGGCAAACAGTATTGTTCGAAATACTGAAAATGAAGGACTATAGTTCTACATGAAATGTCTTAACATTTTATAAACATTTAGATTGCAATTTTTTAATGGTTATCTTT
Organism: Rhynchonycteris naso; assembly: GCA_037038555.1. NCBI lineage: Eukaryota > Metazoa > Chordata > Mammalia > Chiroptera > Emballonuridae > Rhynchonycteris > Rhynchonycteris naso. Next base: position 151,369,702 of record CM072997.1, read on the forward strand.
GAAGATATTTGCAGATCCTCTTAATGTTACATACTCTTAGCTAATACATGCATTAAAGTTTGCTCAAATGTATTTCTTCAAGTTCTAATTAAATTTTCAGTGTAATAAATGATAGGAGATACTTCTCAGCTCTGTTTATTTTATATGCACTAAATTAAAATTTCTATCATTTTTGCCTTCTGCTTATTAAATTCATGACAAATTGACTTTCATAAAATAGAATTTAATTTAAAATAATAAAACAAAATATTTGAACAAATAATATTTTTTAAATATTCAGTGAGAGGAGGGGAGAGAGACAGACAGAGAACTGCATGTACCCCCACTGGGATCCACCCAGCAAGCTCACTAGTGAGCAGTGTTCTGCCCATGTGAGGCTTTTGCTCTGTTTCCACAACTAAGCTATTTTAGCACCTAAAGTAGGGCCATGAAGCCATCCTCAGCACCTGGGGCTAACTCACTCCAATCATGGCTCTGGGAGGGGAAGAGAGAGAGAGAGGGAATCAAAAGGGGGAGGGGTGGAAAAGCAAATGGGCAATTCTCCTGTGTGCCTTGGACTGGGATTCTAACCTGGGACATTCACATGCTGGGCCGACACTCTACCACTGAGCCAACTGACCTGGGCACAAATCGCATTTTAAGTCTACAATGTAATAGATTGGAGGAATTAAATTTCTAAATAGAAATTCTTTTTTACTCAAAATGTATGTATGACCCAGCATATCTGGAAAAGGTGATTATAAACCAACAGAATGATTTTCTTCCATCACATGTTTACTATATTTTCTCATAGTTAATTATATTTTAGCTAAATACAAATCCTGCATAAATTTTACATGGACTAGTTTTTAAGTAAAGTTAATCTGACTCAGTTTTTCTATCTGTGTGCAATTTTAACATTAGAACCTAAATTGGGAGCAGAAGAGATGACTCTTTAGCTGTTAATTTTATTTCCTTCTTTTTTTTTATTGGTGATGAATTTTGATTTTATAGGGACCTTTGAAAATGTATTATACAATATTTTGAAAACAAATGACTCAGTAGAATCATTAGGAACATCAACGACTATACTGTACATTATAAGAATTGTAATCTTACCGACCATAAAGTTATAGAACTGGTTGTGCACACACTAAATGTTTCCCCAGTTGTACAACTGCTCAATTATCACTTCTGTTTACCTATCATTTTCTTTTCTCTCCTGTGGTTGGATGTGTCTTTTCCTTTGTTTCTAAAAAAGTTTCCCTCTTCTTTTTCTTCATCTTCTTATTCTTATTTATTTATTTATTTTTGAGATAAGTAGGGTAAGAAAAACATGAACATTACATTGAATTGTTCCTGTATGTGCCGTTACCAAGGAAGTGAACTGGCAACCTCCACACTCCTGGACAATGCTCCAACCAACCAAACTATCTGACCAGGGCTTAACTTTTTATTTATTGGTTTATTGATTGACTTTTAGGGAGACAGAAAGAGGAAAATAGAAGGGAGGGGAGGAGAAGCATTAATTTGTTGTTTCCCTCAGTTGTGTACTCATTGGTTGCTTTCTGTGTGAGCCCTCACTAGGGATCAAACCCACAAACTTGTTGTTTCTGGACAATTCTCTTAACCGGCTGAGATAACCAGCCAAGGCTCCCACTTTCTTCTAACATACCAATTATAACAGGCAAAAATTTAACAAATGTAATAATATAATCTACTAGTTTAGAATCTCAACTCTAGCTGGGAAAGGGAATCACCTGAGGTGGTTTGGGGTGTTTTGCTTGCTTATTTTCAATATGAATTCCTATACCTACTCCACATATTTCTGATTCAGAAATTCCAAGGTGAGGCAAAATAATCCTTTTAACTTCTTAAGTAATTCAGATCTAATCCATATTTGAGAGTTACTTCTTTTCTAGTTTATTTTTTAGGGCATCTACTTTATAATAATTATATGATATTTAACCCAAAAAAGAAGGTGGCCTTTTTTTGAGAACTTTTTAATTTTGTTTTTTACCTCTCTAAATTATTTCACCCTAGCCAGATATACAGCAAGAGTATTGTTTTTTAAAGAAGTCTTTGTTCATAGACTAGCAACTCCATCATGTGGTATTTTGCTAAAACTGCTCCTAGGCATATTAAGTTTGAGTATAATATCATATCCAAAAGCAAATTTTAAAAAATTAAGTGATTTATTTATTCATTAAATGCTTATTGAGCATATATTATATAGTAGGCTCATATAGACACCAAAGAAAAAATTTCAACATCATTACTGTAACCAGGTCACACCTGTTTTGAAAAATGTACATCAAAAATGAAGCTGATGGGCCCCAAGATACTGATTAATACATTCTATTCAAATTACCAATCAAATACTTTGAATTAAAATCCATGATTTGTGGCAATTTGAACTTCCAAAAATGTTTGTTTAATATGAGTTAGCACACAGCTAGTAAGTTGCTATACCAGATTGACATATTATCCCAACAATAAGAGTCTCTTCCATTCAGAACATATTTGGTCTTTACTCAAGCAACACTCAGAGAACCTAACTGAGCAACAGCCTTCAAAGTTGCATCAACTAATACTGGAACCCAAATTGATATTGAATTTGATTTCTTAGTTGAGTATTTTCTTCAGGGCTTCCAAACAGATAAAAGTAATACTTGTTAGATAAATGACTTCACTATTACTAAAAGCCAGGACATGAATTAGATTTGATTCTGATGATCAGAAGATTATAATAATTACTTTTCAAAATTTGGCATTTGTGCTTTTTAATAACACAATATTGTCATGGTCTTCCATGAACAATGAATTTTGATCATGTGCTATTTATTCATGAAAAGCAGAGGTCATAGACAAGACCATTGTTATAAGAAAAAAAAATTTGCACATATTTGTTAACTGCACTCCTTGGTTTTCTTGCTGAAACAAAATTGTTACACAAAAAGTGATGCTGTATTCTGAAACATGCATTTTAAAAAAGAATTTCAAAGGGGTTTTAAATATTAAAATATTAAGCCTGACCAGGCAGTGGCGCAGTGGATAGAGCGTCGGACTGGGATGTGGAGGACCCAGGTTCAAGACCCCGAGGTCACCAGCTTGAGCGCAGACTCATCTGGTTTGACCAGAAAGCTCACCAGCTTGGACCCAAGGGGTTACTCGGTCTGCTGAAGGCCCGTGGTCAAGGTACATATGAGAAAGCAATCAATGAACTAAGGTGTCACAACAAAAAACTGATGATTGATACTTCTCATCTCTCTCAATTCCTGTCTGTCTATCCCTCTCTCTGACTCTCTCTCTGTCCCTGTAAAAAAATAAAAATAAATAAAAATGTTGATTTAAAATTTAATTTTGTTTTTAACCACACCTACAAAATTCCAGTAACACTGTTGAATTTATAGTGATATTAATTCTCCTTATTAGCCATTTAATTTTATTGAGCAAAACAAGAATTTATGTTAAAAAAAATAGTGAACAAATTGCATCTATAATAACTTTTAAAAATCAGAAAACTGAAATAAATACCAAGTCATTTCACTTCAAATATTTACAAGGGTAGAATTTGCAAATTTAGCAGACACAGGAATAAATATTTGATGACTAGAGATTTTTAGTTACAGTGACTACTAAGTATCTGGCATTGTAACCCAATAATTCTCCCAAAAGAGTTACATAGTCCAAGAGTAAAAGCATAAAGTATATGAGTGGTTGTGTCCTGTCCAATTCAGTAACTAATAGTTACAAATATATATTGAGTACTTGAAATGTGGCTCATGTAACTAATAAATTAAAATTTTAAGTTTATTTTAATTAATATCAGTTTAGATGGCCACATGTGGCCAGTAGCTGCCATGATGTACTATGATTAGTTGCCTTTTTTTTTTAAATTCTAAGCTCTCTTGGCCTTTTCTTTATAATATTCACATTTTTGGAGAATAAATAAAGTGATAGGTGCATAAAAAGCACCATGGTAAACTACTTAAAAATATTAAAAATTAGTATTTCTTATGTTGCCTCACCTAGAAATATTTTTCTGGAAATGACCTTTGCACCAGGTTTTTACAATTGTGATCACTGAGACCTTTCTACCAGTCAGGTGGGCAACCAGTCCAATAAAGGACATTATAAAATATATATATATTCTTATAATATATATATATATGTATTCTTATAATATATATATAGTCTGTATAAAGACATATATTATAAAATATACAATGATCACACCCTGTAGAAATTGATTCTATTTTCTTGTCACTCAGTTACATTTCTAAATCAATTTTGTTGTCTCAAAAATACACCTGGAAAGGAAACTCTCAGAAAAGAATAGCTCACCATTATAGGCTGTCCTGTCTAATCAGTAGCCAGTTGTGATTCTTGAACAGTATTAATAGAGATGTGTTGTATCACATATACACCAGATTTAACAACCTTAGTATAAAAATATTATTTAGATTTCTCTTTAATAATTTTATACTGATTTCATGTTGAAATGGTAATAGTGTTAAATGGACTAAATTACTAAAATTAATTTTCCACTTCTTTTATGTTGTTTTGAACATGACTACTGAAAAATTTAAAAATCAAATGTGGCTCTCTTTCTATTTCTATAAGATAGTGCTAGAATAGATAATTTATTACAGATTTTTCTAAATATTAGCATGAATTACAGGAAGAAAAAAAGAACAAGGATGTAATTATCTGCTAGTTGCATTCATTACATTCTCTATATTTTTCTTTCAAATCTCCTAAATAGAAATGTCTTCTGTAGTACATAAATGATTTACATCATTTCCTTTAAACTCATTTATTTTTTTCTTTCCAACCTTTTTTCCTACCAAATGAAGATATTACTGAAGAACATTTTAGCCACAGAAAAAAGTATGAAAACACTAATATTAATTTTAAAATAAATGTTTTTTACCTCTCTTATCTAAGTGTTAACATTTTTTTCAGATTCATATAAATCAGCAAATTTGCATATTTCTCTCTAACTCTCATCTTAATCTATATTCATTTTGTCACTGTACATCTGATAAAATTTAATTAACATATGTAGAACTCTCTGACTGCAAAAAGAAAAGAAACTTTTCTTTAGACAAGTATTTAAAGATAAAAATCAGGATTAAATTGGCTAACTATAAAAACTCAGATCAACCATATTGGCATTGAGAAATATGTATTGTTTTCCTGACTAGACTCTGACATTTACAATGAATAAACTTACATTCTGGTTCCTGTTTTTTAATTGATCATTAACAATGTAAAGAAATGTTTATACAATCTATGTAATCCCTTACATTTGCCAATACTCTTTCTAGCAGGGCTATATCTCACAAACTAAGATTTAAAAACAACTTACTGGGGGTATAGTATTTGAGAATTCAAAAGTCTTTTCCTTAGAGACAGAGATCATTCAAAATTACTAAAATTATAATTTTTCACATAGGATGATCAAATAAAGGATATGTGCTTTTTTTCAGGATCCCCAAAGTGTCTTAGAATGAATAAAAATTTCAAAAAGCATAGGTAAATGTATATTTGTAGACTTTTTTAATTTTTGTGATAACAAGTTCTCACTTAACTACTTTGTGCACAATTTTGTTTATAAAGGACATTGCTATCATTCAATACACAGTTTGGGCTTTGGTTCCATCTGGCACTGTGTAGCCAAGCACAGCTTCAGCCCTACAAGGTGGCATGTCAAGCTGTAAGACAACACAGACTGATCTTAATTACATTGGCATTCTTGACAGTTGGCACAGTGTTTATAAGACAGTAGGCAATCAACAAATACTGTACAACACTTACTGAACAATTCAATATATAGCTAACAAGAGTATTATATTCATAGAAATAGTCTAGGGCCCGCAAATTGGTGAAATGAGTATTTTCCCTAATAATTCAAAAACTGCATTTCTTAATCAACTGAGGCATAATTTAGGTAAAATAATATCCACTTATTTTAAGTATATAGTGAAGTGGGACATGACCATGCATATATCTATGCTGTAAATTTACTTCAAAACACTGGCTGAACTTCACTTTAATTATTTTGTTGTGATTTAATTCCATTTAATTTAAAATAATTTCTAAATCATCTTCTCTTTTTCCATCTACAGGTTATGTAGAAGAAGTTTTTCTTTCTTTCTTTCTTTCTTTCTTTCTTTCTTTCTTTCTTTCTTTCTTTCTTTCTTTCCTTCCTTCCTTCCTTCCCTCCCTCCCTCCCTCCCTCCCTCCCTCCCTCCCTCCCTCCCTCCCTTCCTTCCTTCCTTCCTTCCTTCCTTCCTTCCTTCCTTCTTTCCTTCCTCCCTCCCTCCCTCTTTCTTTCTTTCTTTCTTTCTTTCTTTCTTTCTTTCTTTCTTTCTTTCTTTCTTTCTTTCTTTCTTTCTTTCTTTCTTTCTTTCTTTCTTTCTTTTTCTTTTTCCCTTTGTTTCCAAGTGAGAGGAGGGGAGATAGAGAGACAGACTCCCGCATATGCACCAACCAGGATCCACCTGGAAACTTCTGTCTGGGTTTGATGCTCTGCCTATCTAAGGCCATGCTGTAGTTGAGCTATGTTTAGTGTCTGAAGCAGAGGCTCCACTGAGCTACCCTCAGCATCTAAGGTGCATCCACTCAAATCAGTTGAGCCATGACCATGGGAGGGGAAGAGAAAGAGAAAGGGGAGGGGGAGAGGTGGAGAAGCAAATGGTTGCTTCTCCTTTGTGCACTGCCCAAGGATCAAACCCAGGACATCCACATGCCAGGCAATGCTCTACCACTGAGCCAACTGGCCAGAGCCTAAGAATGTTTTTCAATTTCCAAATATTTTGTGATTTTTCCACATAGTATTCTGCCTTTTTTATTTTTTTAACTTTTTTAAAAATCTATGTATTCATTTTAGAGAGGAGAGAAAGACAGAGAGAAAGAGAAGGAATGGAAGAGCAGGAAGCATCAACTCCCATATGTGCCTTGAACAGGCAAGCCCAGGGTTTTGAACCAGCGACCTCAGTGTTTCAGGTCAACACTTTATCTACTCCGCCACCACAGGCCAGGCTGCTTTTTTAATTTTTAATTTATTTTCTTCAGGACAGAGTATATACTCTGTATAATTTAACTTCTTGTAAATTTATTGATATTTTTTATTGCCCTGAAATGAGGCTAGTTTTCTTAATGTTCCATATCACTTGAAAAGAATAATTTCTGCTCTCATTGAACTATTCCATAAATATCAGTTAAGTCATATATGTTGTGTTGTTTAAGTTTTCCATACTGTCACTGCTTTATCTATTTACTCAGAACCCCAGATATTGAGGATTATTTAAATCTACTTATACAATTGTGGTTCTATCTCTTTTTATCTTCAGTATTTTCATCACTTGTTTAATACATTTAGAAGCTTTGTTGTGAGTGCTTATTTATGATTACTATATTTTCTGGATGAATATTCCTTGTTATTGTTCTTATACTTTAGCCTTTAGCCTTGATAATACTTTTGTCCTGAGCTATAATGTACCATTCAAACTTTGTTGTGATTAGTATTTGGAGATATATACTTTTACATCCTCCTGTTTTTAACCTATTTGTGTTCTTATATTTAAAGTACATTTTTCACCCTGGCCATATAGCTTGGCTGGTTAGAGCATTGTTTCAAAAGCAAAGGTTGCCAGTCTGATCCCTGGCCAGGGCACATATGGGAACAGATGTTCCTGTGTCTCTCCTGCTCTCCCTCTTCCTCTCTCTAAAGTCAGTAAAATAAACATTTTTTAAAAGTAAATAAAATAAAGAACATTTTTGTAGACAACAAAGAATCAAGTTTTATTTTTTAAATTTATTCTGACAATTTCTGCATGTTTATTGGGTTAGTTCATGTACATTCAATGTAATTATTGATATGGTTGTACAGATGTAGTATATTTCTATTTAAAATTTTGTTCCATCTGCTCTTTGTTTCTTCTCTCCACCTTCTTCTCCTGCAGTCACTTGGCTGAAAAGAATATTTAAATCTATTCCTTTGTTATATTAGCATATTTCTTTGTTTATTTTTATTTGCTGGTTGCTTTGTAGTTTAGGGCAGCATCCATAAGTTATGCCACTTCATGTATAATGTAAAAACAACACACTTCAACTTACCCATTTGCAGATTTTGTGCTGTTATGTTTGACTTCAACATATGCTACAAACACCATAGGATATTTTTTTATTTATACTTTTCAAATTATCATATAGTAAAATTAGTTCTATTTTAATTATTGTGTATAGTTATTTGTTTTTTCCCAAGTGAGAGGAGGGGAGATAGGAAAACAGATTCCCACATGTGCTTCAAGCAAGATCCACCCAGCAACCCCTGTCTGGGTTGGTGCTCTGCTCATCTGGAGCAATGGTCCCAATGAGCTATTTTTAGCACTTGAAGCTACCACAAAGTCATCCTCAGTGCAAGGGGCAATGCGCTCCATTGTAAGCCATAGCTAAGGGAGGAGCAGAGAAAGAGAGAAGAGAGAGGAGGAGGGGTAGAGATACAAATAGTAACTTCTCGTGTGTGCCCTGACCGGGAATCAAACCTGGGACATTCACAAGCCCAAGCAACGCTCTACCACTGGTTGGCCAGGGCCTAGTTATTTGGTTTTTAACACATGTATATATCTGTGTAATCAACCACCATAATCAGAATACAGTAGTCTCCAAAACTTCCTCAAAATTCCCTGTGCTACTATTTGTAGATGCATCTGTGACAGTTAACTTTATTTTTGAACTGACAGGCCATAAGGTGCCCAGATATTTAGTCAAAATTATTCTACATATGTCTGAGGGTGTTTTTGGATGACATTAACATTTAAATCAATAAACTGACTAAAGCAGATTGCTCTCTCTACTGTGGGTGGACCTCATCCTATTAAGTCTGACTAGGATGAAAAGGCTGACCTTCGTTTTAGTAAGAAAATAATTTTCTCCTGCTTAACGGCCTTTCAACTGGGACAGTTTCTTTCTGATGTTAGACTCACAGTGAAACACAATTGCCTACAGGGTCCTCAGCCTGTTTCACTGTTCCGGCCGGAGCCGTGTCAACGGCTTTCCTGAGCCTCCCACTCACCAGCTTACCTGCAGATGCTGGAACTGGACAGTTTCCATAGTGATGGGAGCTAATGCCTTCATTTATCTGTCTCCTGTTGATTCCATTTCTCTGGAGAATTTGACTAATATACATATGTTGCAACCTCTAATCCCTAGAAACCATGATCTATTTCCACCACTACAGTTTTGTTCTTTTGAGAACAATTAACCATTATTTTAAAAAATTTAAACCTTCTTCTCCCTCTGCAAACCCAAGCATACATATTTGGGCTCTTTCACATTTCCCCGGATAGCACTGGGCTCTATTTTGTACCCCTGTGTCTCCTTGTGCTTCATTTTGCATCTTCTCAGTGACAGTGTCCTCAAACTGACTGATTGTTTTCTTTAATATCTAATGCTTTAAGATCATCCAGTGAAGTATTTATTTTTACTGAGTTTTTTCAGTATTTTTAACTTCTCTATTATGCTTATGTTTGGCTTTGTGTATTTATATTTACTTATAATAACTGTTTTAACACTAATTTCATTTTCTCTGTTATTTCCAGGTCTATGTTTATTGGCTGTTTTTTATTTCCCTAATTAATTGATACTGTTTCCTGCTTCTCTGTAAGTTTATGAATTTTCCTTGGATACTAGAGATTGTGAACATTATGTCATTAAGTGTTTAAATATTGTTTTCTTCTTTGAAAGAATGCTGCATTTTGTCTTGGTAGTCAGTATTCAAGATTGGCTAGATTATTATAAGAGAAAACTTTATTCAAAAGTAATTTGGCCTTATGACCAAGGTGTGACCTGCAGTCTTTACAGAATGCTGAAATGTTCAGCGAGCTCTCTCTACTCTGGCTAGGTAAAACTCAAGCATCTTCAAACTTATGGTAGTTAAGAATGTTTCAACTTATACCTTTCTAGCAGTTCTTTTTGCATGGCATTGTGATATTTCAGTGTATAGATGTGCAGTTTAGTAATCTGGGACACTTTTCTTCATAGTTTTCTCCTCTTCAAGAGTCTGTCCTAACTCAGCTTCTCAAAAAAATATTCCTCATATCCAATATCTAACAATAGCTAGTCCATATAGTTTGCTCAATTTTCTGTTTGTTTATGCCAGGAAGACAGGTGTCAATGACACCAGTTACTCCAACCTGGCTGGAAGTGATTGCCACATATAGCTATTATTTTGTGCAAGTAAAACTAAAGGGTTTGGGAAATCCAAAAATGCATGATACACCTTTTTAAAAGAAAAATTTATTAATAACTTTATAACCATAGTCAGTGATTCAGTCTCTTAAATATAATTAGAACTGGAAAAACCTAGTTAGTATGTCTCTCTACTCAAATAAAAGAAAATAATATAGCAATTTTGAAGCTTTTTGAAGAGTTTACCCTTTTAATATGGTCTTCATCTGGTATCATAGAAAACAGGGACTTCATTAAGCAGTATCAAATTTTAGGAACAAAATTTATTTCAACCTAAAGGCACATAATTTGGAATTCCTCTCATAAAGTGATTATTAGGCTTACGTGGAAACTGTCTAAAAGTATTTACAAGGTCAAGGTTTCTAAAAAAACCCGTACAATGTGCCAGTTCCTCCAAGTTCACCCTGGCAAGAACGGAAATCCGAGAGTTCATAGGCAAACGGCATGATTGTACTTCATGTAACAAAGTGCATGCCGTGTTCATTTGTTTATGAAGCACCCAAGTGTCCTTGTTGTGCCACATGTTCTGTCTGGGAAGATAAACAAATCAGTGGCCACATTCCGTTCTTACTGGAGCAAAGACTGGGGACAAGAAAATCAGAATGTGCAGACCTTTAGGGTTTTTTTAAATGAACTTCATTTATTGCCCCTGATATGAAGTTATTTACTTTTACCCAATTCTTTTCTATTTATAAATACCTAGTACAAACTAACTGCTTCTAAAAATAGAATGTGTTTTCAAATAAAATTACAAAACCTATTTTACAGCCTATTTACAAATTACTAATTTCTTTAAAAAATGTTTGCTTCAAAGTATTTATAATAATTTTTTATTTCATTTTTTCCCGATGATAAATTATTAATATTCTTATAAAAATGGTTAATGCTTTCTGGGCTCATAATTAACTTTTTGTATGGTTACCGTTTTCTCATATTTCAAAAATGCATTAAAACTTAATTTTACATTTGCCATCTCATTCAAGCTGACAAGCCATTAAGCATAGTTTTTATTTATTTCTATTATATAATTTAATATGGCTTTCCATTGTAAATATGAATGACAAAATAAAAGAAATGATTTTCTTATTCCATTTAAGAAAATACTTTATCCCCAATATAATATACAATAACTTTAAACAATTTTCCATTGTCTAATTACTAAAACTAGATTTGTTATAACAAGTAACTTGGCTGTATATAGCCCAGTTAAGTACACAGCATGAAGCACTCTGAGAAGAGCCAGCAGCAGGACTGGCCCAGCCACTGAAGAGAGATTGATTATAAGGAGAGAATCTCACTACAGATTTAGAGAGGAAATCCACTCTAGCTGGAAGAAATATGTTCACCAGAGACTGTGGAGTACAGTGAACATCAGGAATTATCACATAAAGCCAGGTAGTTACGAATGCAGTAAGCATGTGTATATAAAGCATCAAGGCTAAAACATACAAGAGCAGATCAAATAAATGGCACCACACATGCCATTTGCACTGACTTATTCTTGGAAATTGAATTTACTAGCATTACCAAGAGATGCACAGAGGCAGAATTTGAAGGATGAAAACCAAGTTAGGTAACTCAAGGCACAAAGTGAGTCTGGAACCCAAATTGAAACTACAGTAGCTGTAAAAGATGTATTTCTGTTACATCCTAGAGTGGAGGTTAATAAAGTTGTTAACATTGTTGTCATATAAGATTGAAATTAACCCTACAGACTAGAACAATTCAAAGCTGAGTGGCCTTGCTATCATAAGAGGTGGACCAGGATAAGTACAATAAGCCTACTGTGCTTCTTATTAATATGCATAACTTAGTTCTGTAATATATATAATACTTTATAGTTAGATTTATACAGTAAACTGAAAAAGTAACTTACTATAAAATATGAGGGCTCATAGACATTTTATGATCCTTCCAACCCAGAAATAACAGCAATATTTTTGTTCTCATGTTGTGAAGTAGAACTGAGAATCAATTATCTAAGAATTTTGAATCGATTGCCTCTAAATTCAAAGTTTACAAAATTATATTGAAATGTCAATAAATGCAGCACCCATGCTATGTCACCGCAAAGAGGAAAAATTAAAATAAAAAAAAGAAACAAAGCATCTGAAAGTAGGTAGAAAAAACTCTTCAGCTCATTCTTAGGAAGGTACCCACCAAAACATTAAACTGTGTCCTTAAAATATATGACCATTACTTTTTTGTGTCAGCCAGAGTAGAGTTCCTACATCATCAATTCCTTTCTTTATTGATTTGAAAGCATCAGTGCTCAGAAAAACAATTAGGTAAGAAATTTCGGAGGTCAACTGTGGTGTATTTCAATCTGAGAAGTGTCGTCTCCCAAGATAAAGTGCTCTTGTGGGAACAGAACAGGAAGAGTTGTAGTTACATAGCATGCTGAGAATTATAGTATTACAAGTCCCTTATTGCATTAGTGTCAGAAGTTTCAACAATGGAATGAAATAATCCAATTTAAAATTTAGAGAACTTCACTTGATGGTAGGCTTCTGGAAGCTAAGGATTAGATGAAGCTATGCAACTTAATCTATTGTACTGATTTGACCAACACAAAGTAGAACAACACATACTCTGTTTGTCACCATACACTAAGTCTAGAAAGCTGTTTGCTTTCTTGTGAATGTTTAAGTGGATTAAAAATGAGTAACAACATGTGGTCAATAAAAAAAGTGAGGCATAAATACAGATAAACTTGTGAAAAAATAGGAGAAAATATAACATTGTAAGTTATTTCATTAAAAAATAACCTTTATTTTCTCTCCTCAGTAAATAGCAAAAAATAAAGTTAGATGATGATTAAGATAGATACCTAGCATGATATTGTGATTTTAATAAGAAATACATATAGGGGGTGTGGGGAGGTAGAAGAAAGTAAAGGTGGGGATAAAGGGTGATAAAAGGAGACTTGACTTGAGGTGGTGAACACAATACAGTATTACAGATGATATATTGTAGAATTGTACACCTGAAACCTATATAACTTTATTAAACGGTGTTACTCCAAAAATTCAATTCAAAAATAAATAAAATAAGAGGTGACAAAAAAAGCCTCAAGGGATCAAGGCTGATTGCCAAGGAACCAACCACTTGATTGGAAGATTAGAATTTTCAGTCCTCCTTCCATCCCCACCCCCAGAATCCTAGGAAGGAAGACGGAGCAAGATTTAATCAATCATGCATATAAAATAAAGCCTCTAAAAAAAAGACGCAAAAATAATAAGATTAGCTGAGCTTCCAGGTTGAAGAACACAAGGAGATTTGGGTATAGTGTGTGTTTGGAAAGCATGGAAACTCAATGACCTTTCCCCATACTTTTCCTTATGTATTTGTTCTTGAGTTGTATTCTTTTATAATAAACTGATAATCGAATAAGTAAAATATTTTTCTGAGTTCTCTGAGTCACTCAACCCAATCAGGGGTATGGGATCCATTGGACCCTCAAATCTTATAGCCATTAGTCAGAAGCACAAGTTACAACTTGGACTTGCAATCAGTGTCTAAAGCAGTGGTGATTGGACATTTGTGGAACTGAGCCTTTATTCTGTGGGAATTGACACAGCCTTTGGGTAAGTAGTATCAGAATTAAGTTGAATAGTAAAACATTCAGCTGGTGTGGAGTCATTGCTTGTGAGTGTGGACCACCCGCATACACACACATTATAACATTTAGATACACAGGTGATAAAAAGACACATACAAACATACACACACACAAGAAAAAGAGAAGAGTAAGAATTGATGAACCCGAGCAAGTACATGATGTGCAGAAATTCCTTGCATTATTATCTTAACAACTCTCCTAAAATTATGAGATTATTTCTAATTACAAATTTTATTTATCATAAATAAAATTGTAGAAACATGCTTAACAACATTCAAACATTTGTGGGCATAAAGTATTAAAAATACCTCCCCAAAGTGAACAAATTATTTAAATGTCTAAAAGTACAAGACAAAAGGGAGAGAAAAGTTAGATGTTGCTCCAGTATAAACTATCCTGATTTAGTACAAGAAAATATTTTAAGAGATAGGGACTAGTGGCTATTCCTTATAAGAGCATGTTCAGGATGTTTATCCCATCCAACACAAATCTTAATATAATAAATGTAATTACTTCTGAGGCAAAGAAAAGACATTTATATAAAACAAATGAATTATGAGAATTTAGAGAAATCTTATAAGGCTGAAAGAAAAGGACCTCAAAATTTAATTGTATGGTAAAAACTTTAAATGGGTAGATAGTGTCATCCCAGGTCAGAGTGGAGATCTGCAAAGTATATACAAGACATTGGAACAAACAGAAACATATTGAAAACAGATGTCAAAGCACAGTGTTTTCAATGAAAGAATAGCCATTATTTGAAATAACTGGATAGAAAAAAAAAATAGAAGCTTCATATGCTGGGTCACCAGGAAGCCAAAGTTGATGTTATGGTGGAATTTTCTTCACAAACTTTCTGCATTCATCCAGAATCAAATTAATGTCTTAGATATGCTGAAATGATCCAGGGTTATCTAGTCCCTCCTTTATCTCAAGCAAAGTTAGACTCTATTACTACTACCTCAAGTATCCTACCGCACATATGACACAGTAAGGAATAACAGAATATTATGTGTTAACTAAGAACTTTGATTTTGAATAGCTATTTCTGTATTTTCTTTCTGATCCTGTAACATCAATAGTACTTCTCATTAAAAAAAAAAAAAAAGAATTAAAGGTAAATGGAGCTAAGAATGAACATTAGGTATTCTATTTTCTGAAAGGGGTTAACTTCCATTTAATGTCTTCTTCTAATTCCCCCTTAAAATGAAGAGTTGTATCCTCCATAAAAATTGAAAGATCAAGTAAAAGTATCAAACTCCAAGAATCAAACCATCTAAACATTCACACATGCAAGTGATTTAGCGAGTGTCTATATGGAGACTGCTTTTGTCCAAATAGATGATGTAGACTTTAAAGATCAGGGTCTCAGGTAGCAGTTGAGGTAAGAGTTGTGATGAATTGTTATATCTTGAATTTGTAATACATCACTTCCTTCATTTAGAAATTCAGAATGTTAATATTTAATTGAAAGAATAAAACAAAACTGGCTTTATTATGGGGAGTTTGTTACTACTTTTTGTTATTTATTTTAGCATTTTGCTTGCCCTTTGAAATGAGTGGAAACACACTTGGAATCAACACAGGGAGTGATAAAAGTCACTGGACATTGGAATCAGAGACATCTGGGCTTCAAAGCCCCAGCGGCACTGTTATGGGCAGGAAACTTCACATAGGCTATCTGAGCCTCAGTTTTCTTATTCATAAAGGAGTGATGATATTTGGTTAAAAACAAGTAAATTTTTAAAGTGTACCATAGTGCCTGATTAAGGGTGCAAATAAGCAATGAACAGTTTCAATGTGTTAGTCCCATACAACATTTGTTTATCTGAAGTTAAAATTTAACTAGATTTATTGTGTTTTCATTTGCTAAATTTGGCAACCCTATTCCTGGGGCAAACAGATGCCTAAGAAACATTGCTTCTTTCCTCTTTCTCTCACAGGCCTGTGAATTCTTGTTGTAAAAAAATATTTGAAAGCAAAGATAATCAAAATAAAATCATTGACCTATATGCCTGCCAATGGGATTGAAACAATATGAGAGTCAGTCAAATTGATGAATAATGATTAGTTCTACTTAAAAAATTACAGGGACCTAAAGTTCAGATGAAAGCATAGCACCCACCTTAAAGCCATAACCTCCCCCAAAGTAAAATACATAAACCAATGCTCTGGTAGAGAGAAATGATAATAAAACAGAGAAAATATTTCAATTTTAATTCATTACACTAATATTATCGAACATATATGCTTATTTTTCCCAAAATACCTTCAAGATTTAAAATCGCTAAAATGTTGAGTTCAATAAGACACATTCAGTCATGTGCACATGAAATTTTAATGGTTCTCATTCCTAAAGTAGATATTCAGTTTTGAGATTAAAGAAGCAATCAATATGTATTCGTTGGAAAGTCAGGTTTTCTATTCTTTTTTCAGTCTAGAAAATTCTACCAGATCCCAAGAAATAAATGCCTTCAAATTATATAAATGCTTAGTGACTTACCTTAGACAATTAAACGAAAACTTCAGGTCATAAACTCTTTACAACCAAATCGTAAAGACAAAGGTTTGTTGCTTACATTCCACATGCTAGACTGTTCTAAACTTTAAACTTTTGGGAATACCTTCTTTTATAAAGGTAATTATCAGTATTAAATAAAGTACATTATGTAAAGCACAGAGCACAGAGTTGGCCCTTAATAAATATAGTTCCTGTCTTCACTTGCTGTACCTTAAGCTCAATGTAGGTGCTGAATATAAACTGGTAAGACCTATATACCCCTGGCCAGATAGCTTGGTTGATTATAGCATTGATCCAAAACACAAAGATTGCCAGTTTGATCCACAGTGAGGGTACATAGAGAAACAGGTCGTTGTTTCTGCCTTTCTCTCTACCTTCCTCTTTCTAAAATCAATGCAATAAATTTAAAAAATAAAGCATATATACATGCTATATTATTTGTGATATGTTTGTTTGGCTGATAAGCCATGAGAAAACATTACTGGATTTATCTTGTGGAAGAGAGAGCAAATTTTTCAACCATGTAAGAAGTTTAGATATGATTCCCTGAGAATTGTGTAGGAGTGTAATAATTCCCTGAGTTATCATACTAAAAATGGAAAAGAAAAATATTTTTCAGACTTGGAAAATAATGCATCAAAAACAGTGTAATCCTATGGGAGGATAAGCTTGCCAAAATAGCAAAAGAGCCATCGAATCCAGCCTGTCAACCCCTCCTGTTGTCTGAGACTGAAATTCTAACCGCACTCTCATGCCTTTTCCCAGAGGCCACATCACTACTGCGGGTGGGCGGGGCTGGGGGCAACCTTCCAAACCCTTCACCTACAGATTCAGGCAAATGAAATCAAGACAATATTTGGCTTCTGTGATAATTAACCTTGCCTTGAATAAATTTCACATAAGACCAAGCATTCTGAAGATATAACTCAAGTCTATTGCTTGTTAAGAGCCCAAGACATTCATTAATATGACTGAGAATGATTCTTCCCTGGAGAAGTAACCAAAAAAGCAGAATAGGGCCAATGTGAGAAGAAAAGAAAGAGCACATAAGAACAAGATTTCCACCCTGGTTTATGCAAGAAGATTTCTGATACGAATAGATTGCTAAAGTAACAAATTGTTTTGCCCAGAATCATCATCTGTGTATTTTCTTTGACTAATTCATTTTAATGAAATCCTTACTCCCAACACAAGAGCAAGACATAACAATTTCTTGGAAATCTTCCATCTATTGTCTCAAGTAAGATTCCAGAAAAGCTGAAGAAAAAAGAAAAATCCATAGATGTAAGCAGAAAAAAAGCCTTGTCCCAATATGCCCTGGGTTATCATTCTGTTTCTCATAAACTAGCTCCTGAATTATACCACGTCATCTGAAAAAAATAATCAACACAGGCTAAGTCTGCAAGCTAAACTGATGAGCCCATTATGAAGGCCAAGTTCAGTAAAAATAAGTCAAAAGAGAAAACTTGACTATTGTAAAGGTTAGACCAGATGTTTATATAGATCCAGCCCAATTACATGGCATAATTTAGAAAACAGTTTATATGAAACAGATGGCCAAAGTCCTGCACTTGTGTACTCTGGATTTGCTGTTTATATTCCTAGATTGGACTAAGTTATAGAATATATTTCTTATATTGTTTGGGGGTCTTTTTGTGATTGAATTGATATTTATATTAAAAAATAAACCAGTTTTTATTTTTCTTAATCCCTTCACGTTCTATCTTCCAGTTTCCCAATGCCCTCTCCCTTCTGGGGGAAAAGTGTGTGTGTGTGTGTGTGTGTGTGTGTGTGTAACATGTAGACACAGACAACAGTGTAGTGATAGCTAGAGGGAAAGGAGGGTGGAGGTGGCAAAGTGGGGGGAAATTAGGCCGAAAGAGACTTGGCTTGGGGTGAAGGGCACACAATGCAGTGTGCAGATGATGTTTTACTGTTCCACACCAGAAACTGTACCTCAATATATTGTTAATATTTTAAAAAATAGTAAAATTAAATAAAAAGAAAAAGTCAAACCTGTTTTGTTTATGAATACATTCTTTGGAGAAGACAAAGACAGAAGGTTTGTTAGAAACACCCATACTTTGATACTTTAGATTTCTTTCTGGCTTCAGTTCTAGGAACCTAAAGCTTCTAAGTGACCAGAAAGAAAACGAAATATTTAGAAACATCTCCTCGTGCAGATAAGAGAGTCCTGTGGCAACGCCCCCTCTGGACACCCACAATTTGAAGCTAGTGAAGCCTGGAGCTGGAAGTTCAGCCCGCTGCCCGGACTGGTCTGCAATCCTGCCGCTTAGGCCACGGAATGGGCAGGGACAGCCACCGAGTGGTCTTAAGCTTGGAAATCAGCCCAGATTTTCTTTATGTCTTTCCTCTGTCCAAAAAATCCTACCTCATTCCTTTCGGATCCCTGGGAAAATTCCTACTCACTCTAAATCTCAACTCAAGGGTTGCTTTCTTGTTGACTTATAAAGCATTCTTTCCAATATCTTCTATTTATTCCACACTAACAAGAAAACATCGTTTCCCCCCTTTTTTTAAATTCCCAACCCCAAAACATCCTAGTTTGCAAAGACCTTTCAGACACACAACACAGACTAATTAATTATTGTCCTTGGGGCCACTGCTGTCTCTAACACTTACCTCTATGGCTGCACTAATGACATGGTGCTTTACAGTGTTCCGTATTTCTGTTTCTCCTAGAGCACTGAGAATGGTTAGAGGGCAGGGATATTTTTCCTGTTAAATTTATTGTCTGTAACCCCTTATACAGAACCAGCATTAAAAAAAAAAAAGCACACATAGAGTTGGAGTTGGGCTTCTGGCAAAGGCAGACTAATTTGCTTTGGACCAAATGTTACTCAGAAAAGAACTATAAAAAGTATACCCCAATTCTTTTCATGTTAGAATGTGCTGGAGTACTAAAGCAATGAGAATTTTTAGAATCTAAGATTGAATATAGAAGTAAGCCTAGGGAGGTGGGCCCTGCAGGAAAATCGAACAAAGTCATCAGCAAGTATGGAGACATTAGGGACTGAGATTTGAATTCATGCCTTCCCAAGGACAAGAGAGCCAGGTAAACCTCCCCAGCCTTGGGTTGGAAAGCAGCAGGATTATATCCCAGGATTAAGTGTGAACTGAAAATAAATTGTTCTCACAAGGTCTGAAGTCCGACTACAAATCACCTCATTCTGATTGAGTATAGTAGGGTATCAACAGCAGAGCCGCCTGTTTGCCGCAAAAGCTAATCATTTCTAGAGGAAGAAAGCCTCAAATTATGTCTATGCATTCCAACTTACAATGCTTATCTCTCAATAAAAAATAACCAGGTATATGAGAATATAAGAATTTATGGAAAAGTAAAGAGAACAGAAACAGCTTTAGACTCAGTGAATAGTTTATAAAACAAGGACTTTAAAATGCCTATGAATGATATGTTTAATAAAGTATGAAAAAGTACATTATGGTAGACACCAGAAACTATTAAAAAGAGTTTTAGCATAGCATGACCAGGCAGTGGCACAGTGGATAGAGCATTGGATGGGACATGGAGGACCCAGGTTTGAAACCCCAAGATCACTAGTTTGAGCGTGGGCTCATCTGGCTTGAGCGTGGGCTCACCATCTTAAGCAGGGTCTCTTGCTTGAGTGTGGGATCACAGACATGACCACATGGTCTCTGGCTTGAGCCCAAAGGTTGCTAGCTTGAAGCCCAAGGTTGCTGGCTTGAGCAAGGAGTCACTCGTTATGCTGTAGCCTGTCCCCCCACCAACCCACTCCCATCAAGGCACATATGAGAAAGCAATCAATGAACAACTAAGTAGCTACAGTGAAGAATTGATGCTTCTCATCTCTCTCCCTTTCTGTCTATCTGTTCCTTTCTCTCTCTGTCAAAAAAAGGAAGAGTTTTAGCATCTGGGAAGGTCAGAGGGGAATTTTCTAGAGTGATCTTAATCTTGGTGATAAATATATTTGTGTAATAAATACATAAATATTTAATGGGTTATTTGCTTAAGATATATCTATTTTACAGTATCCTTAATAGGTAAGAATTAAAAAGAAATGTATATATAAATATATATATATATGCATCAAACACACATATATAGGAATGTTCAAAGTAGTACTATTCTTAGCAGCACCCAAATGGAAATATTCACTGTAAAATTGTCAAATACATTGTTATTTATTCAGACAATGGAATAATGAATGCAACAATACAAACCCATGGCATACTATTTTATACAATTTGCATAAATCTTCAAAGATAACGAGTGATAATTCACACACAGAGAAAAAAATACGTCTGGGATGGTTCCATGTATTTAAAGTTTAGAACAGGTTAGAAGTTATAAGAGAACGTTTTGGGGGGAGATAGTGACAAGAAGTAAGCACAAAGAGGATTTGGGGACGCTGAAAATTTTTTGCTTCCAGATTAGGGTCAAGATAGGTTTATGAATATATTTATTTTATGATAATTCACTAAAATGTATTTTATAATTTATCTATGTAATGGTTGCTGCATCGAAAACATATAAAATTATAAATAAAGATATGCATTTAATATGTCATTGAATAAATTAATGTATGAATGAACAGATCAATGAAACTTGTTTTAAAGATTTATAGCCACTAGAGAGAAAAGGTAATGGGAGTAGGTACTAAGGAATGAATAATCTAACAATTTCACCTGAATTTATTTGAATTTATGTCACTGTTAAGATCAGCTGGACTATTGGGCACTTGAGATAAATATCTTTTAGGATATTGCCTATTATTTGATTTAGCAATAAATTCTTTGTGTTATTCTGACCTAAATTACTCTTTCTGTTAACATTCTATTTGTCTTGGGTCATTTTTTACTCCTCTCTTCTCAAGATAGACCACACTGAATAAATAGTCTTATACTAGGATGAGCAGTAGGCTGGTTGATTGTTAAAAACAACAAAAAATCAATTTGCTTTGTAGTGTATCTATCTTTTTAAAATAAGTCCTGAGATTAACATGCATGGATATTCAGCTAACTCTTTTAGCTAACTCTGGTACCAATTACTACAGGAAAGTGCCAATTTAACAAGTGGGTTTCTAAAATCTCTAGAAAGCCCAAGGGTGTTTTCCCCAAAAGTTAAATTATTATAACAATACAATAGGAACATCTGGTTCCATATTTCTTTGGTGGCATTTGATTCCCTTTTCTACCACCTTATTGCAAATATTGGTTTTCAGCTCTTTTATTAGCAATGTGCACATATTATATTTGACATTTCATGCAAATACACAGAAAGCTTCCAGATTGTTTTAGAGAATGTATGGTAGGGCTCTGTGTTCAACAGGCTCATGAAAAACATTGCTAGGGGCAATCCCCAATGGATCTAG
Organism: Rhynchonycteris naso; assembly: GCA_037038555.1. NCBI lineage: Eukaryota > Metazoa > Chordata > Mammalia > Chiroptera > Emballonuridae > Rhynchonycteris > Rhynchonycteris naso. The sequence goes on from CM072997.1 coordinate 151,391,459, forward strand.
GTAAATATATCAAACATATATCAAATATAGATATATTTGTGTGTGCGTGCATGCAACAGGCACTAATACAGGGATTGGGAGAGGGTGAACTGGGAGCTACTGAGCATCAGGCACGCCCCAGCAAATGGCAGAACCAGGAATCAGGCCTGAGGCTCTACTTCTGTGACCACACCTCCCAGTGGAAACCCAACCCTGGAGGGATTTCCGGAGCTTCACCACCCAGAGAGGAGTCCTGGGATGAGAAACACCTGGTACCCTGGTCGCCAGGGCCATGCCAGACTCACCTATAAGACATCTGTCTCATAGTACTTATTAAGCAAACTCCCTTCCTACTCAGTCATTGTGCTATAAGCACCTCACCAAGGGCCTTGGCCAGGTACTAGGGAGTCAAAGCCCATGCAGTGTGGGTCCTCCCCCGGACAGGAGGGAGTAGTCTCTACACATGAACACAGTATATCTACAGCCTTCCTGGAGGCCAAGTCATTGGGCCAGTGACTGAGGTGTGGAGGTGTGGAGAGGGACAATCTGCCCCCACCAAGGCACACTGCAGCAGCAACCCCAAACGGCTGCCCATTGCATATTCTAGGAACCAGTTGTTCCTCCCGGCAGCTGTGAGGGTCCAGAATTCATTCCAGGTGACCATCACTGTTAAACCTTGAGCCCTAACCCTGAGAAACAGCTTAAAGAACAGGTAACATGGCATATTACTTTGTTTAAAAATAATAAATAAGAGAAAATTTTCAGTGTTTGCATTTGTCAGTGCCTGTTGTGTTTTCTAAACCCACATTGAAAGAGAACTCTCTTGATCACTTAAGGCCCAGAGTTCTGGCAAAAGACAGTGGGTCAAGGAAGTGGCCAAGTCTGTTTGGCTTAGGGCAGCCTACAGTCTAAGGGCAGACTTGCTGTCTTCCTCTTAGACTTCAGCCACAAAGACTGATCTGATCTTTTGTGACCAGCCAAGGAAGCATGATTCTTCATTTCCCAAGGTACACTTCTTAGTGACACGATTAATGACAATTCCTGGATAAGGACAAGGGGAACTATGAAACCATTGAAAGGTTTGGAGCATGTCAGGCAGCAAAGATATATTTTGCTCACTTTGTTAAAGATGGCATTGCCCACGTGGATGGGCGTCACGTAGGTGATAATATTAATTGCCTTCTTGCTTGGGAAGGGGCATGGTTATACTAATGTGTGTTGGGGAGGGCTTTTGCGTCAAAAGATTTTAAAAACAAGAGCTAGGAGGCCATTTGGAGAGAGATCACATTGTTCTAGGGGGGAGTGGCCATCTTCTTGTAGGGAGAAGGAGCCCAGGCTGAAGCAGGGCAGGGAAGCCACATGGAGGAGGCAGCAAAAATGGCGGAATGAAGAAGGAGAAGCCAGTCTGTGGAGGAGAAGGAGATGGAGAACAAAGGTGAATAAGACAGGTTAGTTAGAAGCCTTTGATTCTAGGAAATCTTGGTAAGCCAGTAGCTTTGTGATTGCTGAATGAGTGGGTTTTGGAGCCCAGTGTGTGTATTTACTCGCTTGCTGAGTGTGAGTCTAGAATAAAAGACAATGGACCACCAGTTTTCAGCTCTGTTGCTTCATTACCGTTGGTCGAATCAAACCTTAACCTGCATTGGCCAGGCAGCCTTTATGGCAGCCACGGTTACTGGCTATACAGAGCATCACTGGGAACTTAAGTGGTGACCAAAGGCCAGTCTGCAGTGTGGCTTAAACTAGTTCTGTCTCAAAAACAAAAGAGAAATTCTTTCTCTTCTTCCAAGGGTCATACCTTTGGAAAATAATAAAAAAATATATGTAATAGGCTCTTCATAGTATTCTGGAAGTAACTAAAGCATATTTTAGTAGATTAATCCTAATGATTGCAGTGTTTTCTATAACTTACTACTCTCAGAATTTTAGTCCTATCAACATAACACCACTGTTATTATTTACTTAATATTGTTTCTTTGACTCAATTTGTTTATCTTAAATGTACCAGCTTCATCTTCAACAATAATATTTGCAGAATCATGAATTTGATATACTAGTTATAATTTTTCTAATATATTTAAAACAAATCCACAATTTAAAATTTTAAAAATATTTCTCAATTCTCCTACCACTGAAAATGTGCTTACTCAGCACTGGTATAATGGATACCACACTTTTGAAAATCCAGTTGTGTAGTCTGGTAGAGTCTGCATCAGCTCTGTTGCTCTTTCCAACCCTCCTTAAGAGATTTTGAGATAAGGGGGTGTAAAGCAAAGAATATATATTTAAAATTAGATGTAGGTTCTAATCACAGTTTGGACACCAAGTAGCTGTAACTTAGCCTATTGACTCATCTGTATCATCTGGCAAATGTGAATAAAGAGATTTCTTTTACATCAATATGAAAATTGAGATTGTTTTGAGAACGCTGAATACAGTGACTGTCATTTAATAAGAGTTCAATAAATGCGCAAATTTTCATTCTTCTTTTCATTCTTCTTTTCCTTCTTTAGACTAAACCCTGGAGTTCCTGTTTTGCAATTTACTTTGAGCTTTCTACAGTTCATTGCCAAGAGGCATTAAAGATATCATGCAAATTAACAACACACATCTGTGATTGTATTGTTCTAACTTGTAAATGTCACACTATTTTTAAGTTAATTGTTCATGTGTCTCCCTGTCCCATTAGGCTACAAATGACTTAAAGGCACATTCTGAGGTTTCAGCTTTGCCATCTAAATATCTCCAGGATCTGTTACTTCTTTCCATTCCCATTGTCACAACCAAGTCCAAACCACATCACTTCTAACCTAGGTCATTGTCGGTCTCCTCCTGCCCTCTCTCCAGACTTCTGCTCTGTTCAATCTTCAGTGTTCAAGCAAAAGAGCTTCTTTTGGAAACAAAAATCCTACTTTTCCCTTTTGAAACCTTTCAGTTACAAGTATTGATCAACTTATGACCTATGCAATTTATGACCATTCGATTTTACGACCCCAATCGCTAGCCACGACTGCTCCGCGTCTGGAGCAGTTTTTGTATGCACCTGTATTTTGTAATTTTGTATGTTTTGCAAATATTAAACCAGTTGTACTGGTAATGCAGTGTTTTAATTAAACCTGACGAATGTAAAAATAAGAAACAAAATGGTGTAGAGATGATACAAATGGCATAAAGTGAACAAAGAAAATTATGATATATAACAATAATGAAAGAAAGTTATGATAAAATATGACTTAAAGATTTTTATAACATCATTTCACAGTACTGTACATATAGCCGACTCAGCTTATGACCAAATCGTGTTACGACCGGTCTGTCGGAACCAATTGTGGTCATAAATCGAGCTCTAGCTGTATTTAACATCACTCTTGGAGTAAAATCTCTAAACCTTAAACTCAACCCCAAAACCTTGTATAATCTGATCCATACCTAACCCATAAGGCCTCAAACCACATAACTCTTTACCACTCTACATTTCAAATATAAGGTTCTTTCCCCCCAAAATTATAATATTCTTGTCACTTTGAGACCCTCAAATTCACTGGGGATTTTGGGGGGTTGGGTGTCTAGAATGCTGTTTCCAGCATAAGTTAATGTTGTACATCAGGTACAAAAGTGAAATTCATTTTTCTAGGAAGTTTTTTGAACACCTGAGGCTACTCACTTTCAGAGGATCTTGTACTACGATGCTCTTGACCATGGTGCCAGGGACCTCTTCTGTCTTTTCATTGGGTGTTTAGAGCAGTCCCTGCACAGGCCTATGCATTTAATGAACACAAGAACACATCTAAATGAAGTGATATATGGTACAAAGGTGAAATAGTGATCTTTTAACATTTTTACAGACAATTTAACCTAAAAATGCACATATACTTAATAACTTAACTATACTCTAGATAGAGTATAATCCTGAATACCTTTTTACAGTCCCCAACTAACATACCCCTTTTTGTCCTAGTTCTCTCCCCAAATAAATCTACTTCTACACTTCTATGAATGATGAATATACACATGCAGATACTCTTTAGATGAAGTATGTATGCAGGTAAAAGTCTTCCTGAAGCAAATATTCGCAGAGCAGGTAGAGGACCCCAGGTGGACACAGAGTCCCTCACCCCAATCCATGCAAACCTGCTGACCTCCCCTCCTGGGTCCTTTCTAATGCATGGAGCTAGTGAAACTTGAAATGGATAAATCTGCTTCTCTGAGACTCCAAGGGGGTTGAGGTGTCAGTTCCAAACCCACTGATAAGGAAATTCTCTGATGATAACAGCAGGTTTGACATTGATTAAGCCTCCCCATCTGGTGTGTTTAGAAAAGCAATAATGAATAAGGGTGGCAAACGTGTTTTCCTGGCTCTCGGCCATCACCATATTGTGTTAAGTTTTCTCTCTTCCTCTATTCTGCCATCTCCATCTCAGTGTGACTTGAAAGAACTGTTCTAGAAATGTTTGGCTGCTTCTGAGAGCTTTCCTTTTCTCTTTTTGATTAATCAGGCTATTTCACCTGAAGGGGGATGGCGACATGCCTTTCCTTTCTATGTACTCAGGAAGTTCTTTTACGGAGAAGAAAGTTTCATGTGCAGCCTGTGTCACATTAACATTTCCTTAGGGGCAAATGTAGTGTCTAATGGAGTTGTTAGAAACATTTTAAAAATCAGCAACATTCTTGAATTACTGTTGCTGTTCTGTTCGTTGATCATTAGATGCTCTCCGTTTTCCATTCATGTATACTGGACAGGGAGAAGGGGTGTCACAGTTGGGCACCCATTTTGACCTAATGTACTCAATATATTTCCAGATGTCTTGTTTCTCCGTTGAAAGAATTTTCAGATTCCATGTTTTGTCACTTTGAGTAAAAGCACCCACTCATTGTGTCATACATAATAATATATTTAGCCTGTGATCACAGGCTAAAGACTAGACCATCCATCTTACCTCAACTCATATAAACCAATATTAAACAAGAAATAAAGATTTTTCACTGATGTTACTATTTATATATCTCCTGGTAAAGAAAAGAAGAAATATATTTTTACTCATTGTAAGACATTGCCTGGTATAAACACATAAGCAGACATATTTCCCTAGGTGTGGCTGGAAATGTAGTACAGAGCAATGAACTTTCCTTGCACATAATAGGCACTAAAAATCACTAAATTTTTTAGAATGAAAGGACTTTAACTGAGAGCTAAAAAGAAATTTCCTTTCCAAAGACCTAAACTAGATAGTGAGAAGTCTAGTGGCAGCCCATTAAATATTAGCATTTATACTACATCTGACGTAAAATGACCCTTTATTGCTAATCTTACATTCATCCTGGTGTATACAGTTAATTAAATTGTTAGTGAGTTTAATCACAATCAACTTTTCAGGTTAAACAAAAAGACATTGGAAAAAATTTTCTGTTTACCCCTAAACAATTCATTTCTATGGACTTGACGGAATTGAAAAAGTGGCTTTGCAATAATCACATCTTGGCAATAATAAATACTTTTTCACCTTTTGTTCCCAACATTATTACTTTTATTTCAAACAAAATGAGCAATTGTTAGTATTTCACTACGTCATGCTATTATTTCCTCAAACTACCAATTGCATGTACTTGAGGGCAGTAATCATACAATTACAAAGATGTGTTGCCTGAATATTTGTCATCTCTAAGTTTTAGAACAATTACAGTTTGTATATATTTTTATTTTGCTTGCTTTTGATAATTCTGATTAAGACTCTTCATGCCTTTTCTAAATCTGGCAGCTTTTTAAAAAAAATTATTTAATTAATTGTTTTTACATAGATTCTAGGTTGACCCCGACTGCATCCCCCCTCCCCCATATTCCCCTCAACATCTCCCTTACTCCCCTCCCTACAGTGCCCTCCCCCCTTCCCTTCAAGTTTATCCCATCCTATCATCCTCTTTCCCTCTGTCCTCTTTTCCTCTGGTCCTTTGATCCCTCCTCTGTCTCAGTTCCATTCCTCAGTTCTCATTGTTCCTTGGTCTGGCAGCTTTTATATAACAATTTATTTAACCAAAAGCACATTTTCTTCATAATATATTTTCTCCTCAGTCAGTATATTGATGGAAATAATATTTATTTCTAAGAGGAAAAAAATGCTTTCTAAATTATAAATTGAAAATATTTATATAAGTATTTTACCTTTACCTTTATATTATTCTAATTTTAACTTACTTTTATATATCCTGCTTTTACCAACATCACCTCGTGTACTTACTGTATGGCTTATTTTTATTCTTTTTTTACTATTATCACTTTCAATTTTTCTGAAGCTATAAATCTTCTAGAATTCTTATAAAAAACCCTATTAGATGCTTCTTTTTATGATCTGTCTCAATCATCTAAGCTTTTATGCAGTAAATTATAAAGACGATCTCTTAGAACCACTGAGTTTAATGCATTTTTCTTCAACACACCATAATCTCTAGTCTTCTTTGTTCATACTGATTTGAAATCTACAGTCTTTGTAGTGCAGAGAATTACAGGTTCATTTTTTATTGTGTTGATTTACGTAGTTCCTCGTTACCAATGCCAACCTTGATTTTTCTTTTTTTTGAAAAAATAATAACCATCTTTTATAATGAAAGTACCAGAGCTATTTATATATGTGAAAGGTTTTTTTATTCCATTTGCTAATAATGTATTGCTGTGGGTTTTTTTCTTAATATATTCTTGTAACTTTCAATTTACACCAGCCATCATATGTGCAATGTTGCATTGTCACAATTTTGCAAGGATTTTTATTAATATGTATAATATTGAGTTTCATCTTTAAGCAGTATACAATAACTTCCTGATTATTTGCACTAATGAAAAGGAACAAAGCTTAGCATAATATTTAATACCAACTAAATCCTAGTACCTAAATGATGCTTAAGAGTATCTGCAATTCTGAATAATACATGATAAGAAATAATCAAGTCATGCATTGGTAATATATTACTGGGATCAGAATTGGAAACTGCATACATTCCTTATTTTGCTTATCTAAATTTACCTCTCTCTCAATGCTGAAAATAGATCATTTATCTCTCAAACTAATAAAAAAACTTACCTAAAATAATTCCTTTCAAAATGACCTACAGAACAAGATATAGGTAATCTGGGAGTGAGGTAAATAAACTATCTTAGTAAAAAAAATAAAAAAGTCAAATATTAGATAATTGTCTCAATGTGTAGCAAGAGACTAGTTACAACCTGATTTGAATATATGCAAATAAGCTTTGGAATCTTCATTGTTATATATTAAGCATTCATCTGGCCACTGTTATAAAAATCACTTAATTTAATTCCCATGGCAGCTCTCTAAGTGTATTATAATACTAAATGTATGCTAAGAAAACTAAGGTTCAGAGAGGGTAACTATATTGCCCAAGTACACACAGATAGATAGTACTGACACTATCTATGTAAATTGGTAAATGAAGAATTTAACCAAAATGGGATTTAGACCAAGCTCATGGTAAACTCCAATTTATCCACTTTGGGAGATTTTGTTTTATTACCTTTCTAAGCAGGGCTCATCTCCTTTCCCTGCTGGAGCATCTTCTCTTCTTTTTTCTGATGCTGGTAATACAAAGCAGTGTCTACTGCTCCACGCCATTCTCTAAAACACCTTAGAGAAATCGTCAGGGTTTCCACTTGAATGCAAATGATGTTTAAAGATTTACTATTTTTACTCTAAGAATTAGATCAAGCATTTTATACTCTCTGAAGAAGTCAGATTTATTTCATATACTGATGTCCTGGGACTTGCTGCCTTGGCTATCAGGAGGGGCACCAATCCGCTGTTGTAATCAGTCATGCATTGTGTATGCTCAGCACCCTTCTAACTGTTAGATCTGGTCATATTTCCCACAGTCTGAAATTTATTCATGTCAGCCCGTACCCTAGCAGCAGATAGTTTGTCTCTTTGATATGTTATTGGCTTCTAGAAGCCTGACAGTTTTCCCTGTGTAGCTTTAATACATACTGATGAGTTTCCTGAACTATTATGTACTCTCAAAAATCCTTACAGTAACCTGAAGGCATTTCATCTATTCACTACTACCCAGTATGGGTCCCTGGACCACTAGAAATTCTTCAAGTTATCAAAAGGATTTTGGGGGCTTTAATTGCAAAATTCAAAAGACTTAGGAAAATGATAGCTTTACAAATGATAAAGCTGTAGAGGCTCCATGTAGCATTAAATTTTTTTGATTGCACTAAGATTATGTTACCTACTCTGAAAACCTAATTAATTACTGCTTATTGGAATCTCTGAATAACAGTTGTGAGTAGCACTGACTTTTAAATATTAAAAACTAATCAAAAATTACTTTGTAAAAATAGTTTTTTTATTGACAAAATCCTAAATCTTAGAATCTAGTGGGACAAAATACTTCAGTGGCTCCTTGGAAAAGGCTAGGCTGAAAACTGTTTCAATAGTAATAACTATTATCATCAGAATATTATAATAATTTAATCAGTTGCCACTGAATGCCACGTGTGTTAAGTATCTTAATGCACTATTTTACAAAGTAACTTGAAACATGGGCAAAATAGATAATATTGCCTTCTTTTTACAGATAGGCAAAATAAGTTTTAAAAATTGACATTCCCATTTTTTTTTTTTTTACAGAGACACACGGAGAGAGATGAGAAGCATCAATCATCAGTTTTTCGTTTTGACACCTTAGTTGTTCATTGATAGCTTTCTCATACGCCCTCAGCAGAGGGAGTGACCCCTTGCTCGAGACAGAGACCTTGCACTAAACTGGTGAGCTTTTGCTCAAACCAGATGAGCCCACGCTCAAACTGGCGACCTCGGGGTCTCGAACCTGGGTCCCTCCGCGTCCCAGTCCGACGCTCTATCCACTGTGCCACCGCTTGGTCAGGTGACATACCCATTTTTAATGCTAACCAACCCTAGTTCTTTGTACTGCCCTGTAAGCAGCCTCCACTCCAAGAGAAGCAATTATCTAGTTTAAATGGAAACAAACTGCATATATTCATTTAAAGAAATTATCTACCTGAACAATTTACTTGATTAAGTTAAATATGAGTTGTTTTCTGATAATATGATAAAAGGAACATTTGTTATGCAATTGTTATATATCACTGTGCTGCGTAGAAATAGAACCACTTAGAATATGTAAGTTGATATTTTCTGTCCATATTCAGAGCCAATTTATTCATTTTTTTTATTTTATTGAAGAGACAGACATATGAAGAGAATACTTTTTCATGAATAGCAACATGGAAATATAGCCACAGCCTAAGTGATTTAGGAAGGCACCTGAATATAAGAAAGATTGCTACTGTAGGGATGATGCTCAAAAGGTTAGCAGAATCCTTCATTCCCCACACAGCAGAGTATATAATCCAGCACCCTAGTTTTTATTCATTTGTTTATTAGTGCAGTCCTCACCAAATGAAAGATATTCTATCCAATTTTTCTTCTTTTTAATCTACATTTATTCAATACCTTCGGCTATTTTTAAGGCTATTTATAAGTTTTCCCCCCAATATCATTCTCTAGTAGTTTGCCAAGGATTATGATTTTATAGGGATACTGTTTTAATCATACTCACTAAACATATTATGATCTATTAAATAATTTCTAGCCCTGACTGGTATCTCAGTTGGTTTGGTGTCATTCTGATACACCAAGGTTGCAGGTTCAATCCACAGTAAGGGCACATACAAGAATCAACCAATAAATGCATAAATAAATGGAACAACAAAATTTCTCTCTCTCTCTCTTTCCCTTTCCTTTCTTTCTAAAATCAATAATGAAATGCTTTAAAATAATATTTTCCAGTGACCATATTCTGAGTAAGAAATAATTCCAGTAAGAAATACTGATGTTAAAATTTCAGAGAATTGTTTTTTGTTTCTAATTAGTATTCTGTTAGTTTAATATTAAAGTTTTATTTTAAGCTTTACCCAAGTTTCCTGTCATCTCCCAAATAACCAAATAATCTGCCTACAATATAATTCATAATCTGTAAATTCATCAATGCTAATATTTACATTAAAGAACCTTTCTGTCATAGATGGACTTCACATTGAAAGGCTAAGAATGAATTTGTCATTCAAATAATTACTCCCTAATTTATGTGTTTTATAATTACATTTGCTTTTCTGTATTGGATCTTGTGAAACTAAAGTCCAGTTTGAAAAAAAAAATTGGGAAAAACCATCACCAGAGTGATAAAAGTATATTATACAAACTTCACATTAAAAATATGGAAGTCTGGATAACCTTGCTGACTTCCAAAATCCTCCCCAAATCAGATATTTCACTAAAAGGCTGGAACAAAACACTGGTTTTGTATTCACTCTGCCTCAACATTTTTCATCAAAGTTTCCATGAATTATGTCAACATAATTAAAAATCATATAGCATAAGTAATTGGACAAGATTTCTGAAAAGTATCAGTTTGTACACCCAAAGTAATGCTTTTGAATTAGAGCAGTTCATAAAAACCAGACAAGTGTAGGGAATAAATAAGAGCATACACTTAAGCAATGTCTGCTCCAAGAATAGGCAGACATGGGAAGGTAGCATGAGGACAACTGAGTCAGTCCTTTGTGGGTTTTATGGAAAAACTATAAGACTTATAACTGCATTTTGCAGCTTTGATACAACCAATGCACCAGTTCCAAAAAGGGTTTTTTCCACTTAAAGAAGTAATTCTGACCTAACAATAAATAGCACACCCAGAAGTCTGACAGATGATATCTAGAACAAAATGACAATTAAACTCACAGTATGGAGAAATCTATCATGCATCCATCAGCAAATTTAGCCATATCTTTGCATTTGAATACCAGTATCAACACCATGTGCAATCACAATCCTTGATCGTTTAAGTTATTAAAATAATATATTTTGGCAGCAGAGTGTATTAGAAGTGACTGGAAGTCAGTTGAATTAAGCATAAGCCTGGTCCTGCCCTAAACTAGTTATATAGTTGCCACCAATGGGCCTCTGCTTTCTTCCTTGTTTATTTTTATTTTTATTTTTTATATTATGGAATAAGATTTAAATAGGTGATTTCTATGGTCTTCTCTCCATAATTCTATCATCTATATAACAAATATGTATACTATATAATGAATATGGAGGAAACAAAACTAAGTCTTGGGTTTTTGAGAAGTAATCCTCAAGGTACAATTTCTAAATTAGAGATATTTCATGAACTAATTAACAAAGTTATAATAAACATGAATTTTTATAGTGACCATCCACATCTACAAATTAATCAAAAAACAATTTAATAATCTTAGAATAGTTATTAGCAATTACTCAAGCAAAAACATTAAAATATTTCCTTCTAATAGAGCAAAAGCATATTATTTGGAGGTTTGAAGGATCTGTTATAGATAACATAGTTCAAAAATTAGATAAATTTGGGAGATCTCTCTGTTCATGCACAAGGTCTCAACATCACATCCCTCCTAGTTAGCAATAAAATAACTAATGACCCTTAACTATGCCACCCAATACTTCAAAGTCTCACCAACCTATCAGCAGAAATAGGGACACATTAAATAATAAAGTAATAATTCACATTTATTTCTTGTATGCTTTACCCATTCACATGTGAACCTGTTTTACTAGCAAACCTTCAGCTCAAAACATTTCTCTATGGCCCTTAGGATTTTCTATCCAAATTCACATCGTTCTTCTTTTCAACCAGGTATTCTTTTTTTGTTTTACTCCCTTTCATAGTTCTATATAGCTCCTCAAATGCCTAGATGTTTATACATTTTACCATGCCGTCTTTTATCTCCTTCTCCTAATCTCTACAGTTTAGGAATGCTACGGTAAGTTTGGCTTTGGCAGCCATTCCAATAAGTCAGTCTCTTAGTCACTCCCCATGCTCTTTGCCAGGTTACTTCCATTTATCAACTCTTTAAATTTGTATGCCAAACCTCAAATGCAGCTGCAAAAGTTGAGCTGTTTTCTCATGAGAATGAATAGAGAAAAATTGAAAACTCCAGGAAATGAAACTTGGATCAAACCATCACTGGTTGAAACTAATTCCCTAGAATTGAGTAGAAACAATGATTTAGCTTTGTTTCTTGAATGTGAAAGAAGAAACTATAAAGCAAATCAGCTAAAACAAATTAGATCCAGGATAGATCTCTGAACCGATCAGTTAGCACCTCAAAGAATACTGTAAAGCAAAGACTCTTGGTAATTATGAATATATTCACATGCACATTTAGAAGGTCACCGATGTCCTCTTTTCAGTATAGACAGAGAGACGTGAAACTATGTCAGTTCTAAAAGACAGCTGGCACAGAGTTATTTTGTCACATTTATGGCTGCCACAATATATATATATATATATATATATATATATATATATATATATATATATATATATATATATATAGAGAGAGAGAGAGAGAGAGAGAGAGAGAGAGAGAGAGAGAGAGAGGGAAAGAGAGAAAATAAAAGGGAGAAAGATAAGAAGCATCAACTTGTAATTTCAGCACTTTAGTTGTTCATTGTTTCTCATACATGCCTTGACAGGAGGGCAGGGCTCCAGACAAGCCAGTGACCCCTTGCTCAAGCCAGGGACCATGGAATCATATCTATAATATCACATTCAAGCTGGTGACCCTGTGCTCAAGCTGGCAACTCAGGGTTCCACACCTGGGACCTAAGTGTCCCAGGTTGATGCTCTATCCACTGCACCACCACCAGTCAAGATGGCTGTCAATAATTTTTTAATTACTCATTTTATATTGCTAAAATTCCATATTTTGAGTTCCATGTCCTTAAATTAGAATTCAGAATTCAAATACTCTGCCTTATTTTTATTAGGGTGGGGGAACTCCACCAATCATAATTCCCCATAAGACACTTTGACTTGAAAATAAATAATGTGTAAAAATTGGCTTGATGTAGACATTTAATTTTGCTTGTATAGATGGCAAAGAGATATTTACCTACTGAGAACAACTATAGTTACTAGAGTTGCAACGATAACTCTTACATAAAAGATTGAGTTAATTTTTGCCCTAGAAAAGTCAATATAGCTAACTTGAATAATTTCCAAATACATTCCTTTGACAACACATTTCTGCATTAAAAAAATATATTTTTAATATAGCACTCCATCTACTTATTCCTGCTTTCAATTAAGTAAGCTTTCTTATATTATTTTTTATATTTAATATTGCATAGAAATTTCAACTAATTGATGATGCAGCTATTGTATTTTGTTTTACCAGTTGATTAATATGGTTAATATCAGGAAAAATATGTATCAGAAAATATATTAATCTTAAAGAGTACAATGGGACAATTACCTAGATCTATACACTTTGCATTTAATAATATGGCTTAAGATTATTTTTAGCCTTAAGTAATAAGACAATAAGGATAAATTATATCTAGTTCATGGTCAATAAAAGCTTTAATTCTAAATATCAACTGTCTCTGATACTATAAAACTTCTCACAGAGTGATTAAACCAATTTATGGGTCTAGGGAGGCTGAGGAAGATAGAATTTGAAATATGTAATATTAGCATTAAAGCTGTATCATGATACAGCTTTTGGAAGCCTAGTAGAGCTTTCCATGAGTCTGTTGCTGAATACTAAGCTGCACAGGCACAGAGCAAACTCTATACAACCACACAAAGGACTAGTGAGCTGTGAACTGAACCATTCCCAAAGTCACATAGATCTAATATATATTTGAGTTCTAAAAAGCAAGGGTAGAGTATCCTTTAGTACACAGAAGACTCAGTGAAATCAACTCGTAAGTCATGCCTTGGTAATAGGACTCAACTAGCTCTAGAAGAAAGGTTATTCCAAACTTACTCTAACAAAGATTAAAAACACTCCTGAAAATGATCAGAGTCCCAAGTAATTTAAATAACTTCTAGAACAAAGTTTAATAATATTTAATAGAATAGATTGCATTAAATTACTAGGGCTGTGATAACAAACTACAAACTAATGTGGTGGCTTAAAAAAACCAAAATATATTGTCTCACAGTTCTTGAATCTGTAGGTCCTACACCTAGATCAAATACCAGGAAGCTTTTATGTGTGCCTATATTCAAATTTCCCCCTTTTATAAGAGCAAGAGTCATGTTGAATTAGGGATCCATTCAACTCCAGTATGACTTCATCTTGTTTCTAATGAAGGTCACGTTCTGTGGTACTAAGAATTAGAACTTCAACGTACAAATTTGGAGGAGGATACTCACAATTCAACCCATAACATACATCAAATTTCAGTAATCCAAATAAATAACTTTCACCATTTCTTAAAAAATATTCAGACATTAAAAAACCGATAGAATTGATTTTAAAAATCCACAATTATAATTGGGGAAAATAATAGAAAAAGTAGGCAAAAAATTGGTAAGAAAATAAAGACCCAAATGATACTTTCAACCAAATTTATAATATACAGGGATTATCCAAATCAAGAAAGAGAAAAAATTAAGTCAAATAACAAAAATAAATTTAAAATGAATTAATGACCTAAACAAACAACATGAAAAAATTATGAGAATATTTGCCTCAACTTTACACTTCTCTTCGAAAATTTGGATAAATATATATGTCTAAGAAAGTTATAAATTGCCAATTTACTTTAAAACAAAAATTAAAAAAACATGTATTCTAAAGAGTTTCACCCAACAATAGCACCAGGCCTAAATGAGTTCAAAGCCAATCATTTTCACCTTTCAAATATCATGTATTTCTGGTGTTATTTAAACTACTCACTATTAGAGGTGAAAGGGATATTTTTAAAGAAAAAATAAGCCTGGCCTGACCAGATGATGGTGCAGTGAGTGTTGGACTGGGATGTGGAAGGACCCAGGTTCGAGACCCCAAGATCGCCAGTTTGAGTGCAGGCTCATCTGGTTTGAGCAAAAGCTCACCAGAGTGGACCCAAGGTCGCTGGCTCGAGCGAGGTGTTACTCAGTCTGCTGAAGGCCCACGGTCAAGGTACATATGAGAAAGCAATCAATGAACAATTAAGGTGTCACCACAAAAAACTTTATGGGTCTAGGAAGGCTGAGGCAGGATGATAGATGCTTCTCATCTCTCTCCATTCCTGTCTGTCTGTCCATATCTATCCCTCTCTTTGACTCTCTCTGTCTCTGTAAAAAAAAAAAACAAACAAAAACAAGTTTGGATGTATTGAAAAGAATATTCTGAAAATGAAGAACAAGTGTTGAAAAACATTGAAATACTTAAATTTGTAAAGTTACTTTACAAAAACAGTCTAATTCAAACATTGTAACACAGGCAGACAGAAAAGGTAAAAAGATCAGTAAAACAAAAGAAAAAATCCAGACTCAGAAATATAGGGAATCTAGCATATAATAAATATAGAATTTCAAATCACTGGGAAATATATATTATTTAAATGCACCCTTTGGGAACAACCATCCAGTAATTTTAAAGAAATATTAGGCTGGACGTCTATGTTCGTGTTTCATACAAAATCAGTATCAAATGCATCAAACACTACTTGTTAAAATAGAAATCATTAAAATTCCATAAAGACGCTTGAGGGAATATTTAAAACTAAAAGTTTAAAGTAACTATGGTGTTTTAAAGCATAAAATGGTGGTTGAAATTCACAAAATAATAAAATGGCAAATTTATGGTGAAAAAATATCATTAACAAACTTAAAAAGTGAATGAGTTTCTTGGGAAAGGTTTTCTAATTTGTTTACATTCCAATGCATTGTACATTAAAAACATTCAGTAAACTGATGGACTGTCATAAAATTTGCATAGATATAGACATTAATATGTGATTTTATACAATGTTGTAGCTATCAACATAATTTAAATAATGACCTAGCAATTCCAATTCTGAGATTTTCCTTCAGAGATAATCTTACCAGCAGCAAAAATAAACAAACAAATAAACAAATAAATATAGTACTTTAATAGGAAAAAAACTAAAAAAATGAAATTTCATAAATAGAAATAAAATTAATTATGTTATATTTAATACATTGGAATATTAGGCAAATACATTCCCTGGTAAAAAGTTTATGTATTAGATATAACATAATATATATATGTTATATATTATATGTATAATATATAGATACAATATACCTATATACATATATATGTTATGAATCAAATAATTATCCTACACTGACATATAGATTAATAGATAAATAAGGGAAAAATACTGATGCAAAATCTGTTTAAAATTACTTCACAGTAATTCATAATACACATTTTAGATTTTTATAGATATCAGTCTCACTCTTTTGAAGTACAGATTTTTTAAAGGGTAAATACCTTCTGCTTTTGTAAACACATACAATATATTCTGTAAGCATATATTTTTATTTTATACTATTTTATCTATTTAAGATCATCATACATGAAAGTAAATTTTATGGGTTTTTTTCTAAAAAGTACGGTATATAGAAAAGCTTCTATATTTCTTATATTTCATAAGTGATGTTAACTCCAACAGGTAATATTTCTTATTTCAGAAAAAATCAGAACACATAGCCCATTGGTGTATTTGTTTATCATGTTTCTGGCAAGCCACAAAGTATAATTCTTCAGGGCCCTTTCAACAATGAAAAATGAGAAGAAAAGGCTAACCATAGAGGTCTATGCTAATCTCATTCCAAGGAGGATTATTCCAAGTTTCATTTCCAAAAAATTTGTTTACTGCATTTGGGTGGTATATATTAAATTAGAATAAAATTGACACACTTTGCTAAAAATCAATTAAAAATTAACTGGAGCCTGAGTTATAACTACTCTTTCCTTTGAAAATGCCTAGGATTAATTCTATATAATTTGTGTCAATGATAAGAAGTTTAGAGAATTTTCCAGCTAATTATGATACCACTACAAAGATAAAATTTTGAGATTCTTAAACTTCCAGGCAAGATGACAGCATAGGTAAATGTGGTACTTGCATCCTCCCACAACCACATGAAAATTACAACAGAACTACCATTATTCAGAACCATCTGAGATCTGGCTGAATGAAAGTCTTATGACTAGGGAATTAGAGAAGAAGCCATATTAAGACTGGTAGGAAGGGCAGAGATACAAAATGAGCTGGTCCCATACGCACACGTGTGGCAGGTAAAAATCAAGAGAGATATTTTGACTGTACAACTGCACCATTAGGAGCCAAGGGTCCCACCCCCACACCAGGCCCCACAGTTCAGGGCAGTGCTAGAAAGAAAAATCCTCATAACTTCTGGCTGTAAGAACCAGAAGGGAATGTGGCTGAGAGAGACAGGCAGCAGAAAGTATTCCCAGGCAGCTCCTCTTAAAGGGCCCATACACAAACTTATTTGGACTCATTCCCTTTGAGCTCCAAGGCTGGGGCAGCAGGACATACAGGGAGGAACCAGATTATATGTCATCAGAGCAAGAGTTAGTGGTCAGCCTTCTGCCAGACAAAAGTTCTGACAGAGCCATTGTTTCTTTTCTGAGATGTTCCCCTGCCCCACAGAGCTGGCAGGCAGGCGCCATATCTGAGTTTCCATCAACCTGGCTCACAGTGTTGGCCCCAGCCTCATGATTCCCTGAGATTCTGCCCCACCCAATTTATCATCCCACCCAAGACATATTCTGTGGCAGTTTTATACAAATTATCTCTCTAGGCTCATATTTTGGGCTTTCCTAAAATCTCTCATGGAGCATCTGGCCTCTGGATACCTGTACCTCTTGCTAAGTAGCCCCAGGCCTCACGATAGCAGCAGCTGGTCTTGGGCCACAGCATGGTCTCTCCTGAGCACCTCCAAGCCCAGCACAAGTAGCAGCCATCTGCAGAATGCTCCGTAGCTTATGCTGGTGACCTCAGGCAAGGCATAGGCACCACCGCCCAGGAGGTGCCAGAGCCAGTACAACCAAGAGACAGCTTCAGACCATGCTGGAGTATAGCCCTACCATATCCATGAGTGATACACTCAAGAGGAAGATTCAGTGAGCACCAAAGTCTCACTGAAGCAAGTCTTGCTACAGAGGGTTAACTCCTGAACATCAGCTTCTCCTCCGTGGTTGCGGCCAGTCCTCAAAACCGATTAGACTTGAGGTCAATCCCTCCCAGTGATGCCAGCAGCAAACAAAGAACAACTATAACAGGACAGTGCACAGAGCCCACACAAGGGTGCACCTGGAGCACTCAGCTTATGTGACTGGGGAGGCTGTGTCACTGGGCCCTACAAGACACCTACTACACAAGGTCACTCTACCAAGTCTGGGAGACATAGCAGCTTTACCTAATACATAGAAACAAACACCAAGGAAGCAGCCAAAAGGCAGAGACAAAGAAACATGTCTCAAATGAAAGAACAAGAGAAATCTTCAGAAAAAAAAATAACTAAACAAAATGGAGGCAAGCGAACTACTAGATACAGAGTTCAAAACAATGCTTATAAGGATGCTTAAGTAACTTGGTGATAACTTTAACAAAAAAATATAATAACCATAAAAAGGACATAGAAACCATAAAATGAACCAGGCAGAAATGAAGAACACACTAACTGAATTGAAGAATAATTTACAGGGATTTAATAGCAGAGTACACCAAGTCAAGAATCAAATCAGCAATTTGGAAGTTAAGGGAAAATAAAAAACAATTAAAACAGCAGAAACAAAAAAGAATCTAAAACAATAAAGATAGCATAACTGTGGAGCAATATCAGGCACACCAACATTCACATCATAGAGGTGCCATAAGGAGAAGAGAGAGACAAGAAATGGAAAACCTATTTGAAAAAAATGACAGAAAACTTCCCTAACCTGGTGAAGGAAACTAACATATAAATAAAGAAAGCACAGAGAGTCTCAAACAAGATGTACCAAAACAGGCTCACACCAAGATATATCATGATTAAAATGCAAAAGTTAAAGACAAACAGAATCTTAAAAGCAGCAAAAGAAAAGCAGTTAGTTACCTACAAGAACTACCATAAGACTGTCAGCTGATTTCTTAACAGAAACTTTGGAGGCCAGAAGGGAGGGGCAAGAAATATTTATAGTAATGAAAAGCAAGGATCTACAACCAAGACTACTCTACCTAACAAAGCTATCATTTAGAATTGAAGGACAGATAAAGAGCTTTCCAGACAAGAAAAAGAGAAAGGAGTTTATTGCCACCAAACCAGTATTCATTGATTGCTTTCTCACATGTGCCTTGACCGCAGGCCTTCAGCAGACCGAGTGACCCCTTGCTGGAGCCAGAAACCTTGGGTCCAAGCTGACGAGCTATTTTGCTCAAGCCAGATGGGCCCACGCTCAAGCTGGCGACCTCAGGGTCTCGAACCTGGGTCTTCCGCATCCCAGTCTGACACTCTATCCACTGTGCCACAGCCTGGTCACCACCAAACCAGTATTATATGAAATACTAAAGGGACTTATTCAAGAAGAAGAAGAAAATTAAAGATAAAAAATATGAACAATAAAATGGCAATAAGTACATATCTGTCAACAATTGAATCTAAAAAGACAAAGTAAACAAGTGGAACAGAAACAGACACTCATAGTTATAGGCAGTCACTTGTGTTGTTCTTAAATTGAATTTGTATTTAAGTTGGAAAAGGTATATTTACCTATTAAATGCAACTTAGATGTTTGTCTTAACATAGTATTTATTTTTACCTTTTTGTGCATATAAATACATAAACATTTTCAAACCCACAGAACCTATCTTGTTTGTAACCAGGGGACTGCCTATACAGAGAACATTTTGATTGTTGCTAAGTGGAAGGGGGGTTGGATAGGTAGGTGAAAACAGTAAATGGATTAAGTATAAATATGTTATTACAGAATAGGCATAGGGTTGAATGTAAAGTACCTCATATGGAAAATAGTAATTAATATTCTAACAATTATATATGGTGTCAGATGGGTACAAACTTATCAGGATGATCACTTACTAAGTTATATAATGTCAAATCACTGGGTTGTACACTTGAAACTAATATAATATTGTTTATCAACTATAATTGAAAAATAAAAAAAATGATTAAAAAAACTTTAACCTATAAACTGTGGCCAAATTATTATAAGTGAAACATAGATATCTTCAAAAGACACATGTAACTATTTAAAATCCACCTACCAAACTATTTTTCATTTCAAAATTGATAATACAAGATGACAATTCATAAAAGATAATGGAAGCAGCCAATATTAACATGTTAAAATGTTTACAGTTATACTTGCCCAAATTTTGTTTTAATATTATAAAGAGTAATGTAAAAATCTTACTTTTCAAAATGTAAATACTAAATATTTTTCTGAGATGTTTCAAAACCTATGATTGCCTTCAGATGCACATAAAAGTAAAAAAAAAAATACTTAATGATCCTTAACCACAAAAACATCTATTTATCTACTATAATTGCTATATGAGCCAAAATAAACTGCAGGAATAACTATTACTTTCATTGGAAGTGGTTTCAAAAACTTATTAGAGCTCTCTGTCATCTACTATAATCAGAAAAGGGCGTTTGATTAATCAAACTTATTTTGGTGTTGAGAAATTATCTAACTGCATAAGACATGCCACGTGAGCTCTGACTTTTACAATAAGAGACAATGACAGGATTTAATGAGAAGCCTATCTGGGGAAAGTGATTGCAGAATCCATGATTACAGACTTTGGAGTGATTTGCTATTAAATCTAAACAACTGGGAGAGGTGGTTGTTGATAAAGACTTAGGAATCTGGCTTTTTATGTTTGGGGATTAAGTATCCAGAAGAGCAAGGATGAATTTCTTTATCAGTCAGGGTCTTGTCTGGAGATAGAAATTTGGAATTATTTTAACAAAGAAATTTAATATTAAAAATTCTCAGCCCAGTATTAGAGAACAGAAAATGTACTATATTATTAATAATAGTCATTAAAGATGCTGAGGAATCAGAGAAATAGTTACTATGGGATGAAGCTACAACCCTTAAGGGTAAGGGAATGAATGGAGGGGAGATGAGGAGAGAGGATGTAACCCTGAGGCAGAGATGCTGTCTGGTAATTACTGGCACTTCAGGATATGGATCCTACAGAGCTGGGACACAGACCTCTAAGAAACGAGCTTCAGCCAACTGGTCCTGCATCTCATAAGAGGCATAGTAAGGCTGTTTCTGACAGGTAGTAAAAAGGCAACCTGAAATCTACTACTACTATTGGAATGAGCTGCCACTGCCAAGGTAAAGAATCATTAATGGGATGACACTGACACACACAGGAAGTAAAATGCCCCCTCATCTCTCTAATTTATGCTCTCACCTTACTGACCCCTGCCTGCGGAGCCTAAGAGAAAAACCAACCAGCAAAGAAGAAATATGGTTTGGCAAATACCATTCAAAGAATCAAAAAACAGAAGACTGAAGAGTGGATTTGGAACTGAGAGACCAGAGTTCAATAATTCACCCATTTGACTACTCAAAATTAATACTTGACTTTTTACCAATTGTGGAATGTTCACTCAATAATAACAACAACAAAAAAATTATATCTATTCTGAAATATTTTACATTCTTTCCAAAACTGAAAGGTACAAAATCTCAATATATCTTGGACATAGAATTAATTCTTTTCAAATGTAATCAAAGTCCAATTCTGTAGAAAATAATAAGGGGACAAGAAAAAGAAATTAAGTCAATTTCCTAGTGGTATGTGGTTTCCACTATATATAATGGGGCCTATATTTCTATTTTTATTTTTTTGTACGTGTGAGTGTGCCCTACTGTATATTCATTTTAATGTGTTCCTTGAGGCCTGACCTGTGGTGACACAGTGGATAAAGCGTCGACCTGGGAATACTGAGGTCGCCAATTCAAAACCCTGCACTGGTCTGGTCAAGGCACATATGGGAGTTGATGCTTCCAGCTCCTCCCCCCTTTCTCTCTCTCTCTCTCTCTCTCTCTCTCTCTCTCACTCTGTGTCTCCTCTCTAAAATGAATAAATAAATTTTTTAAAAATAAATAAATATATAAAGTGTTCCTTGAGACCTATATAATGAAAACTACAAAGCATTGTTAAGGGAAATTGAAAAAGATACAATGAAATGAAAAAATATTCATTGTTCCTGGATAGGAAGAATAAATATAGTCAAAATGACTATATTACCCAAAGTAAAATACAAATTTAATGCAATTCCCATCAAAATTCCAATGGCATTTTTTAAAGAAATGGAACAAAAAATCATCAGATTTATATGGAACTATAAAAAACCCTGAATAGCCAAAGCAATCCTAAGGAAAAAGAATGAAGCTGGGGGCATTACAATACCTGACTTCAAATTATATTATAGAGCCACAACAATCAAACAGCATGGTACTGGCAGAAAAGTAGACAGACCAATGGAACAGAATAGAAAACCCAGAAATAAAACCACATATATATGGTCAAATAATTTTTGATAAAGGGGCCAACAACATACAATGGAGAAAAGAAAGTCTCTTCAACAAATAGTGCTGGGAAAACTGGAAAGCCACATGCAAAAGAATGAAACCCGACTACAGTTTGTTCCCTTGTACTAAAATTAATTCAAAATGGATCAAAGACCTAAATATAAGACCTGAAACAATAAATTACATAGAAGAAAACATAGATACTAAATTTATGAACCTTGGTTACAAAGAGCACTTTATGAATTTGACTCCAAAGGCAAGAGAAGTGAAGGCAAAGATAAATGAATGGGACTACATCAGACTAAGAAGCTTTTGCACAGCAAGAGAAACTGACAACAAAACAGACAGACAGTCAACTAAATGGGAGATGATATTTTCAAACAACAGCTCAGATAAGGGCCTAATATCTAAAATATACAAAGAACTCATAAAACTCAACAACAAACAAACAACCCCATAAAAAAATGGGAAGAGGACATGAACAGACACTTCTCCCAGGAAGAAATACAAATGCCAACAAATATATGAAAAGATGGTCATATTCATTAGCTATTAGAGAAATGCAAATCAAAATACAATGAGATACCATCTCACACCTGTTAGATTAGCTATTATCAACAAGACAGGTAATAACAAATGTTGGAGAGGCTGTGGAGAAAAAGAAACCCTCATCCATTGTTGGTGGGAATATAAAGCAGTACAACCATTATGGAAGAAAGTATGGTGGTTCCTCAAAAAATTAAAAATAGAGCAACCATATGACCCAGCAATCCCTCTACTGAGTATATACCCCCAAAACTCAAAAACATTGGTACATAAAGACACATGCAGCCCCAGGTTCATTGCAGCATTGTTCACAGTGGCCAAGACATGGAAACAACCAAAAAGCCCTTCAATAGATGACTAGATAAAGAAGATGTGGTACATATATACTATGGAATACTATTTAGCCATAGAAATTATGACATCGGATCATTTACAACAATATGGATGGACCTTGATAACATTATACTGAGTGAAATAAGTAAATCAGAAAAAACTAAGAAATATATGATTCCATGCATAGGTGGGACATAAAAATGTGACTCAGAAACACCGACAAGAGTGTGGTGGTTATGGGGAAGAAGGAGAGGGAGGGGTTGGGGGAGGGGAGAAGCACAAATAAAACCAAATAGAAGGTGACAGAAAACAATTTGACTTTGGGTGATGGGTTTGCAACATAATTGAATGTCAAAATAACTTGGAGATGTTTACTCTGAACATATGTACCCTGTTTTATCAATGTCACCCCATTTAAATTAATAATAATGAGTGTTCCTTGCATGCTAGAAAGAAGGTATACCCTCTATAATGTTTGGTATTGTGTGCATGTGTGTGTGTGTGACACACTTATACATACACTCACAATAATTATATATACACATAATATATCCATGGTTGGATATGTTATGTACATATTTATAGTTATTATGGCTTACTCTATAAAAATATAAATATATATAACCAAATGAATGTGTATGTATTTAATTTAGATATACCTACTTACACTGTTTAGTTTAGGTCTTCTATATATTTACTTGTTTTTTGCCTGGGCTAAGATATAAAAGTTAAAATATCCTAATAAAAAGTGTCTATTTCTGTTGTGATTATGCTTAGAAACTGGGTGTACTTCTTCTTTACACATACACACACATGCACAAACCCAAATTTGTGTTCAGATGCTGAGTCTAGGTACACCATACATAGGCAAACAGGGTATAAAATAATTTATTCTGCGCATAATGAGATTTTCTCGGGAAAGCAGGATAGAATCCCAAGCAGATCCAAAAATGTCTTGAGAGAAAGGCAGGAGAGGACACTAGCTTGGTTTTTAATATGGTTAAGGATTGGACAGGAATGAGGGTTCCAACAGGCATAAACTGAGGCTTGTATAGTTTGAGTTTGCCATCACTACCAAAGGAAGGGGCACCAGAATTTCTTATCAGCTTGCCTAGATACCAGACAGATGTGAAAAGTGGTAAGGGGACTTGAAAACTGTAGAAAATCAAATATAAAATATGGAGCCAGACATTGTATTATAATTTCTTATTGAATGTCCCTTTTATTTTGGCAACATATATTTTAATGCTGTGCTATTTGGTGTATGAAGATTCAAGACAATTAGATTGTCAGCCTCTTTATTTCATGATTAATATCTTTGACCCCAAATAAAATTTTATCTTGAATTAATAATCAATTTCTGCTTTATTTTTCTTTCTCTGGCTTGTTTTATTGACTTTCACACTTTTATTTTGGAATTTCTGAATAATGTTGATTTGCAGTTTAGAAAGCTTTATAATTTGATGTGAAATTTTGTTTTTTTAGTTTAATTTATACATATATTATTAAAGTATTTTTATTTTATATTTTGTTTTCTATTATAAATATGTCCCATAAAGATTTCTATGTGGTTGTGGTTTTTTTGTTTTGCCAGCCTTTGTGAGGGATTGTTGTTTTTCTAACAGTGATTAAAAAGTGTATAAACAGCACAGTTTTTTAAATTTACCTTTAAAAATGATGACGCCCTGGTGGGATAGCTCTGGTGCTTAGATCATCATCCTGATGCACAGTGGTTACCGGTTCAATCCCCAGTCAGGGCACATGCAGAACAGATTGATGCTCTTGTTTCTCTTGCCCTTCCTCTCTTGCTAAAATCAATAAATAAAATTTCTTTTAAAATGATGAAACTATAAATACTTAATTATTACCCTTTTTTTGCTTAGAAACTTCAGGTAGAATCTATTGACTTTTCTACATACTAAATAAAAAATTTGCTATTTTAAAATTTTTGGCACCTGTCTATCCTCATATCCATCTGATTTTCATAGTTATATTTCAATATTAATATATACAAACTTAAATCCTCTGATCATAATTTCAACAGCTGTTTGGCATTTACACTTCAAAATAGATGTTACACTCACAGCAACTTCTTTCAAGCCACATCTTTTTACATTTGTTTTGAGTCATCTGTTCAATGCTGGATGTAAGTAACCATCAAGTATTTTTAAATAATGAGGTTGTATCATGTGATGCATCCATGAAGAATGTTCATTATTTTGCCTTAACATTTGCATGGTAAATCTGTATTTTAAACTCGTAGGCCATATTTTTTTCTTATATTATTGCCACATTTGTTTAGCAATACACTGGAATTTAAAAAAACTTCATAAATTACGAAGCCATTCTGACCTTTTACACTTTATGGGTGACTTACGTTTGCCTAGATCATTGTAGAATTCTTTTATCATTGAAGTTCAATAATTTTATTGCTATGTCTCATTTTTATCAGTTTACATCCAGTTTAAAATTTCAGATATTCCTAGAATTAGCACTATATGATGTTGATTGGTGTTTTCACTTTCTTCCTATATAGCACGATTTTACAAGTTATACATTTAACGCCCCCCAACTTATATGGCATGATGTCTAGCTTATAAATTTCATCTGAAACTCAAAAAAGTATTATTCTTTTATCAAATTGATTTACCTACATAACTTATAAGTGTTTTATATCAATTAGGTTATATAAATATTTATCCTTTTTGTCCTCTTCATTAAACTCAAAAAATATTATTAAGATATTATTATTTCATACTGTTGATTTACCTAAAAATATTTTGTTTTATATAGTTTAGATTTACCTGAACAAATATTTACTCTGTTCCTTGATTTTTATTATTTTCCACATATCAATACTTCCCTAGAATTATATGCCTTTTACCTGATAACTACCTATTACTAACTGTCATTAATTCTTTCCATTTGTATTTATTTGAAAATGCGTTTGATACTTATTCTTTATGACAGCCCCACTTAGTTATGAGTCACATATCTTAAAACTCACCCAACTGAAATATGCAATTTAGTGGAGTTTAGTACATTTACAGGTTGTGCGATGACCACCACTATGTAATGTAGCATATTTCATTATCTGCAAAGAAATGTCACGCACTTTAGCACTCAGTACTCACACTCCTCTCTCCACAGTCCATAGTATCACTAAACTCTTCTCTGTCTTTACAAATTTGGCCCTTTGTATCTACCTTCTTTCACTTAGCATAATGTATTCAAGGTTCAAGGTTTCATTTTATAACATCTATGAATATCTCATTCTTTTTTATGCCAATTTTATTTGCATTTTATTTAACCATGTTTATTTGATGGACATTTGGGTTATTGCCACTTTTTCACTATTATGTATTATGCTGCTATGAGAATCTGTGTGCATTTTTTGCATAAAAATACCCTTTCGGTTATTTTGGGTATGTGCTGACGAGAACTACTGAATAATAGGATAGCTCTATGTTAAAATTTTGAGGCATTGCCAAACTGTTTCCCAAAGTAATTATATCACTTTACAATCTCACCACAAATGTTTGAGGGACCAATTTTTCTACATTTTACAACACTTGCTATTGTCTATCTTTTTTATTTTCACTGTTCGAGTGAATGTAAAAAGGTATTTCACTGCAGTTTAGATTATCAGTCCCATAGTAACTAATAATGTTGAGCATCTTTCCATGTGCTTATTTGCCATTTTAATATAACTTCATGAGAAATGTCTACTCAAAGACTTTGTTCATTTTTATTGCATCATTTGTATTTTTGTTAAGTAGTAAGAATTCTTTATATAGTCTAAATATTCTTCTCACATATATGATTTGCAAGTACTTATCTCTTTCATTCAATACATTGTCCTTGCACTTTCTTGATGATTTCTATTTTAAAAACTTCATTTTATTTTTTTTAAGATTTTATTTATTGGTTTTACAGAGAGAGGAGAGAGAGGAATGGAAGGTGAGAAGTATCAACTCATGGTAGCTTTATTTTAGTTGTTCATTGACTGTCATATGTGCCTTGACCAGGTAGCCCAGGGTTTTGAACCTGTGGCCTCAGTAATTCCATGTAGAAGCTCTATCCACTGTGCCACCACAAGCCAGGGTTCATGGTTTCTTTTGAAGCACAAATGGTTTTAATTTTGATCAAATCCAATTTATTTTCTTTATTGCTTGTATTTATTATATCAAAGAAAACATTACCTTCTTGAAAGTCATAAAAAGTCATAAAAAATTACTGTTATGATTTTTTCCTTTCAGTTTTATAGTTTCACTTTGAATTTATAATCTATTTTCAGTCAATGTCTATATATGTCATGAAGAATGGATCCAACATCACTTTTTTGCATGTGTCTATCTTAGTTATGTCAGCATGGTATTTTCAAAGACTATTTTTCCCCATGGAATGGTCTTGAAACTCTTGCCAAAAATCAATTAACTATAACTTTAAAAGTATATTTCTGTATTCTCAATTTTATTCCATTGATCTACATGTCAATCCTTATGCCAGTAATACATATCCTAATTGCTGTAGCCTTGTACTAAGTTTTGAAATGGAAAATTGTGAATCCTTCAAATTTATTTTTGTTCTTTAATATTGTTTTGGCTACATTGATAGGGATACATTGAAACTGTAGATTAGTTTGGAAAGCATGATCATCTTAACACTGTTAATCTTCCTAATCCATGATCCTGACATATCTTTTCAGTTATTAAGTTATTTACATTCTTTACATATCATATAGATAAACACAATTTTTTATATATAACATACACAAATACTATTCAGTTATAAAAAAGAAGAAAAATCTTGCCATTTACAACATGGAGGGATCTTGAGGGTATTATGCTAAGTGAAATAAATCAGACAGAGAAGGATAGATAGTACATGATTTCACTTATATGTGGAATCTAAAAATCAACACAAATAAACAAATAAAACAAAATTCATAAGTACAGAGAACAGATTTGTGTTTATTAGAAAGGTAGTTGGGGAATGAGTGAAATAGTTGAAGGGGGTCAATTTTATGATGATCTATAGTACTAGACTTATTGTGGCAATTATTTTGTAGTGTATACAAAAATCAAATTTTTATATTGTATATATGTCCCAATGTTGTCTCAAAAAAGTAACAATTTAGCTTGAATGAATACCCACCTAAATTTATAGTATAAAAAAATTTTGGCCTGACCAGGCAGTGGCACAGTGGATAGAGCATCGGACTGGGATGCGGAAGGACCCAGGTTGGAGACCCCAAGGTCGCCAGCTTGAGTGCAGGCTCATCTGGCTTGAGCAAAAGCTCGCCAGCTTGAGCCCAAGGTCACTGGCTCCAGCAAGGGGTTACTCGGCCTGCTGAAGGCCCGCAGTCAAGGCACATATGAGAAAGCAATCAATGAACAACTAAGGTGTCACAAGGGCAACATTGATCTTCTCATCTCTCTTCATTTCTAACTCTCTCTCCCTATCTATCCCTCTCTCTGTCTCTGTTAAAAAAAAAAAAAATTTGCACCAATATCACTCAATTCCTTTCTCCATCTTACTGTTGTTATTGCCATTCAAATTACATGTTTATACATTATAAGGACATCAACATGAGTATTTACTTATTACTCTATAAAGCTTTTTAAATAAGACAGTGAAAAATAAAAATACTTTTATATCTTCTATATTTACCTTTGTAATTACCTTTACTAGTACTTGTCGTTGTGTGGATTAAAATTACTGTCTAGTATCTTTCCATTTTAACTTCAAGGACAATTGTTAGTATTTCTTGTAAGGTAGGCTGTTAGAAACACATTTTCCCTCCATAGTAAGCTTTTTATTTTAGTTACTATACTTTCAACACAGAAATTCAAAGCAGAATTTCTACTGTGTTTTTTTTAATTCCTATCTTTTTGTGGTATTTTATATTTGATTCAACATTGTTCTCATGCTTTAATTCTTTAGAAGTGGTTTTATTTAGGTCTCTGAACATATTTATAATAGCTGACTTAAAGTTTTTGTTCAATAAGTACAATGTCTAAGCTTCTTTATGCAAAATCTTTTTACTGTGCTTTTAGCCACACTTTCATGCTTATTTCAATAACTCATCATAAATATATATATATGATATATATGGTTAAAAACTATACATTTTAAATAATATAATGTAGAAGCTCTGGAAATTAAAATCTCCTTTTACCCAGAATTTATTGGTCATAGTGGTTTATTGGTGGCAGTGATGATTACAGTGTTTGTTTGCATAGGGATTTTCTTGTATGAATTCTGTAAAGTCTTCATTCTTTGTCATGTGCATTAATTCAAGTCTTCCTGTTAGTTTAGTGGTCGTTAATGTATGAACAGAGATCCCCTTAGATTGAACCAATAAGTCTCATAGTCTCTTCTGTATTTTCTATCTATCTTTACATATTTCACATTGGATTATTTTTTCATGGTGCTCTTTTTTTATCAATTATAGGTTATTAGATATTTTCGTAAGCTTAGTTTTATTTTCCTGTACAATCTCTTCAGCTGTATCTAATGTACTGTTAAGCTTACCCATTATGTTTTTATTTTACCTTTTAGTTTTAGAATTTTGATATTTTCTTAGTCAAATATATTTTGTTCTTTTAGTTTTTAGATACTATGTCTTTATTTTATTTCTCAGTCTTGTCTTTTATCTTTCCCTATCTCTGCATGGCTATGGAAACTGTTCAACTCCTCTGACTCTCAGTTACCTGTCCTGTATTTAGTAAATATCCCCAATGAAAATACAATACCAAGCCCTGACCAGGTGGCGGTGAAGTGGATAGAATGTGGGACTGGGATGTGGAGGCCCCAAGTACAAAACCCCGAGGTCACTGGCTTGAGTGCGAGCTCATCTGGTTTGAGCAAGACTTACTAGCTTGAGCCTAAGGTCGCTGGCTTGAGCAAGGTGTCTCTGTCTGCTGTAGCCCCACAGTCAAGGCACATATGAGAAAGCGATCAATGAACAACTAAGAAGCCACAACAAAGAATTGATGCTTCTCATCTCTCTTCCTTCCTGTCTGTCTGTCTCTATCTGTCCCTCTCTCCATCTCTCTTTGTCTCTGTCACACACACACAAAAAAAAATACAACCCCAAGTATAGTATTCAGTCTCTTAAGTTTACATCGGCTCTAGATCTTTGCCTAGTAATTCATATTTATCAAGAACCGCAGTATTTAATATTCAATAATTATACTTCTGGGCATATATTCTAAAGAAATCACCTGAGCCTGACCAGGCAGTGGCACAGTGGATAGAGCATCAGACTGGGACGGGGAAAACCCAGGTTTGAAACCCAGAGGTCGCCAGCTTGAGCGCAGGCTCATCTGGTTTGAGCAAAAAGCTCACCATCTTGAGTCCAAGGTTACTGGCTCGAGCAAGGGATTATTCGGTCTGCTGAAGGCCCACAGTCAAGGCACATATGAGAAAGCAATCAATGAACAACTAAGGTGTCACAACAAAAAACTGATGATTGATGCTTCTCATCTCTCTCCATTCCTGTCTCTCCCTATCTATCTCTGTCTCTCTCTCTCTGTCTCTGTAAAAAAAAAAAAAGAAATCACCTGACTATGTATAAATTTACACACAAAGATGTTCAAAGCAAAATAACTTATAATATAAAATGTTTGAAGAAAACTTAAGTGTTCAAAAATCAAATAAGTATGCATCAGTTTACTGAAATACTATTGTCACTGTGATATTTTTTAATCAGTTTTATAACCTAATAAAATGGTTACAAGTGAACATCAAATATAATTTTAGAATAAATAAGGCTATATAACTACATTCTAAAATAAAATATTTAAAATACATTACAAAACATAAATAAAACATCCTCAAAAATGTGACAATAAAGGTAATTTTAATTTTATTTTTATATTTTTCTAAAATATTTGCTCTAAAAATTCACTAATCAATCATAATTTCAGTGAAAAAGTGAATTTTAACTAAAAGAAAACAGTGACTTTGTTAATTTTGTGTGTGTTTGACAGAAAAGCCATTGTCTCACCATCTTTCATCAATACAGTTGTGAAGCTCTTTTATCCTTTGCTCTCATCTGTGTTACTGACAAATTTGTTTTCATGGCTTTCAGATTGTCAAAACATTTTTTTAGAGATTGATTCTGATGAATGATATATCTTTTCTTACCTCTGAATACAACCACAGAGGTGAACTCATGATGAATATGTAAACTCTTGAAAAGGTCATAAACATCTCACCTTTTGACAACTGACAGCCTGTACAGTATCCTGATGACAAGTGTCTGGAGTATTCTCAATATATATATATAGATTTAGTCTTCTGATATCATTTTCATATATCAGTGATATGTGAACATGAGCTCTTTCCAGAATTATTAATAATAGATGGATATTGGAATAATAATTGAGAACAACTCCTCTCAAAAATTATATCTGGATAACATCTATGAATATTGTCATCACTCACCTCTACATATAGTCCAATGTTTTGGCAAAGTATCATTCATTATCTTTTCTTCTTATAGAAGCAATTTTCTTTGTTCATTATGTTAATAATGTGATGATTTCTTGTTGGCAAGCCAAATAATTAATCTTCTATGAGTAGATCTAGTTTAATTTAAACGTGCTAATCTTTTTGCACTTTTCAGGTAGGCAGTGAGACATCATCTAACAGATGATTAGTTTTGGCAGCTCCATATTATATCTCACAAATGATAGGGAACATCAGCCAGAAAATGTAATTTTATAGGTTGTACTTCAAAGAAACAGCATGAGAAGTCATATGGCATAACTACATTTGGGCAAAGGAGAATCAAAAATAACTGAGCAAATTTAAGAACTAAAACTTAAGACTTGGGGAAGCATTATGATAAAAACTAGGATTCTTTAATTTTGAAACAAGAACTACTATTTTACAAGCAGGAGTAAGTGAAAAACAAGTTGTACATTAGGTTTTCAATTGCTTAACTGTGGTTTGCTTTTATTGGGAAAGAAACCTGAGCCAAGTGAAGCTAGGTGTTTTGCAGAAGTTATATTTCCTATGTAAATAGTTTTGTTGATGAGCTAAACTCAAGTACAGTTAAGTCAAACACTAATCCCAGAGACACATATTTAGCCAGTGCAGAGAGCAGAGGGAAACTCCAGGTTATGGTCACTGCTGGAAGGTAAGTGGGTTATGAACAAATTTGGGAAGGGAGACCTTTTCATTTATGGCAGTATTCCAGCAGGAAAGAAAAGAAGAGTTGGATTAAAAATTTTGGATAAATGACTGACCAGGCGGTGGCGCAGTGGATAGAGCATTGGACTGGGATGCGGAAGACCCAGGTTCGAGACCCCGATCTCGCCAGCTTGAGCGCGGGCCCATCTGGCTTGAGCAAAAGCTTGCCAGCTTGGACCCAAGGTCGCTGGCTCCAGGAAAGGGTTGCTTGGTCTGCTGAAGGCCCGTGGCCAAAGCACATGTGAGAAAGCAATCAATGAACAACTAAGGTGTTACAACAGCAACAAAAAACTAATGATTGATGCTTCTCACCTCTCTCCATTCCTGTCTGTCTGTCCCTATCTATCCCTCTCTGACTCTCTCTCTCTGTCCCGATAAAAAAAAAAAATGGATAAAGGCTTGACAATTGCTATGGTATATCATAGGAAGTTCAGAAGTGAGTTCAGAAAAGAAAAAATGTGGTACCGGATTTAGTACATTTTATTGTAGAGTGGGGAAGAAATCAGGATTTTTATATTAGGTATAGTGTCATTTTACAAAGAGGAAGAAGGAGTTGGGAGGGAAAAATATACTTTGTCTCAGAGATTATGCTCATCTATGACAAAAATCTTACCTGGCCTGTTGATGTTAGACCTAAGTTTAACAATTCTGAGTGGTAGTGACATATTAGAAAAAGAGAGCATTTAATATTCGGAGGAAGAAGAGAGAAATAGCTAATTTAGTACAGACACAAACAATTACTTCTTGAGCGTGGCAAAGGAGATAGGCATGGTTTAACCTAGATAGAGGTTTCTATATCTGTACTGAGAAAAGAAAAAGAAAAACACTTTGATGAAAATCAAGGCTTTCTCCTTAGTTGTGTATTCCCAACAAAACTTATATCCTCTTTTTTTTATCAAAACCCTTCAAATCACTCTACACATGGAGGTGGCCACCTCTACATATGTAGAGGCTTCAGATGGCACATGTTTTATGAGCAGAGATGTGCCCACATATCTAAGTAGATTAATTTACTCTTTCAAAAATCCCATTATTTAAAGAATGCTGTCTCTCCCATTGCTAGAATTCATGGGCCGCAAAATCAAGAGATAGGAGTGTCTCCTTTCACTCTTGAACCTAAAAACCTATTCACAGAGTTTCAATGCCTCTTTTGGGGATTTTGAACTCCTCTGCTTTGGGTGTTCACTCTTTAGCAAAGCAGTGTTTTCTCCACAGGGCTGGAAGGGGTCCACCAATTGGAAGTTATGGTTGCTGTCTGCTCATTTTGTGCTCCACATGCTAATGACCTACAGACAAAGAGAGGGAATACATTACTGGTTAGAATGACTGACCCTAATAACAAAGAAAACTGGGTAAGAGAACCAATTATAGAAGCCAGGGTCTTCTCTGGAGTACCTCTTAGTACTTCCATGCTCAAGAGTAAAAGTTCATATAAAATTACAATGCCTTTTCCCCCCAAAAGTAGGTATGTCCCATAAGAATTCAGACTCCTCAGAAATAAAATTTGGGTTACCCATTTAAGAATTCCAGTTATCTATGGTCTTGTATGAGGGTGAAAAACTAAAATAAATTGTGAAGTGGAAGAAAGATCTATAAGCATATTCAAAGATCAGGTATAGAAATGAGACTGCATTAAGTATATATGTTTTATACCTTGCTATCTGTCTGCATTTATACATACACAAGTACACACATATGCATTATAAACATCTGAACATTTCAACTAATTGACGAATTATCTCATCTGTTGTTAAACGTTTATGTTTCATATAATCAATCCTTATGATAAACACTTATCATTAAACATGTTGTATATAAATCTAACTTTATTCATGATTAATTCCTTAGAAAATGTGGCAAAAAACCTTAATAGCTGGATATAAAATATTTGTATTCTCCGGTAAATATTAAAAAAAATTTACGTTACAGGAATTTACAGTCACCAGGATTTACTCACCTCATTTCATCCTAGTCAACATTGAGGGCAACCTTTTATCAAAAATATGTATATTGATCTCATAAGCAAAAAAGCTATATGTATTGCAATGCTGTTTATATTCATTAGTAAATTTAATTTTATAGATTGAAACTTATCAGTGAATATTTGTTCACATTTTTAGTGGTTTTAGTTGTTTAACAATTATAAGATCTTTGCATATTATTGTTATAAACCACTTTATTTTAAAATTCACTATAAGTAATTTTCAAGTTATATTTTGCTTTCTGTTTCTTTGCTATTTAATTTATAAAGTTTTTATTTTATATAGTTAAATCTGTTTGTTTTCTCTTGAAATTCACTTTCTT
Organism: Rhynchonycteris naso; assembly: GCA_037038555.1. Taxonomy (NCBI): domain Eukaryota; kingdom Metazoa; phylum Chordata; class Mammalia; order Chiroptera; family Emballonuridae; genus Rhynchonycteris; species Rhynchonycteris naso. The sequence goes on from CM072997.1 coordinate 151,426,227, forward strand.
CTCCTATGAGAGTGGCCTGAATCCTTCAATAATGGGTAAAAGAGTTACGCAAGTTAAAGAATAAGATAAGTGGTTTTTGTACTTCTTCTATAGCACCTATTATTTCTATCCACATTAGACTTACTTGTACACATCTTATCTTCTTTACTAGCATGGAAATCCTTGCAAGGTGAAGCTATGTGTTATTCATTTTTAAATATTCCCAAAACATATTGAAAGTCTCAATAAATGTTTTCTTAAATGGAAAAATATAAATTAATAAATACATACTTTATCAGCTCTACAGAAGCTTTTCAAAGGAGCTTAAGGCAGTATACATTTATTAATTTCAATGTTCTTATTTACATATAAATAAAATTCTATTTTTTATACACATCAGAAAAAAATAATTTTAAGATAAGAACTAGCACTATACTAAGGTACTGTACTTCAAAATTAATTTAATCAACATAAGCGTTTCTTATAATAAAAACATCTTATAAATTTGGTCTTTTCAACTTATTGATTTATGATGTGCAAAATATATTTATGAAGCAAAATACTTTGCTTCATAAGCAAATCCTATTCTGTATACCTAAAGCAGGTGGTTGAAACAGCCCACAAAAGAAACCAGAGGAATTCCCAAAATGTAGATCAATAAACAATATTTCAAGGAAGAGCAAGTGACTGCTGCTCTCTACTCTCTCTGAAAATTTGCCTTGGATTTGGTAATTCACAGTCACTCAAAAGAAGCTGAATTCTAAACTAAAATAAATTAAATTCAAAAGGAGAAAGATATCTTTCTAGAGTCAGAGTTGACTCTATGACCATTGTTATATACTTTCCCTTTCTTAAACAAATTTATTATTTTTGACAAATGCCAAAATATTATTTTGAAAAAGAATAATCTAACTTTCTAGTACAGAAGACCACAGCTTGTGATTTTGGTCTTTTGGAAGCTGTAGAAAAATTACTGTTATGTGATTTTTTTATGCTGAACATTATGGCATTTAACACCTTTCTCAAAGAGCTACATAAACTCACAGTTTGTGAAAATAACATTGTGACCAAATTCTTAGTATAATAGATGTAATATTGCTTACAAGTTAATTGTCCCAGTGTTTTATACAAGGAACAGTTGACTCCAGGAAAAGTAAGGAAGTGATGCTTCCACTAGTAAATAGTTTTCAGATAGAGTAAAAGGCTACCCTGCCTCAATTTTATCTGTTTTTTCCAGTATCCACATCATACCTTCCAAGGTCTCCTTCTTCACAGCCAATGTCCTAACTGAACAGATTGTTGAAAGAAAAAATAAAATCAGGACTTTTTTATCTCAGTCATTCATATCTGCTCTTTCCTCTATGATCACCATGAGGATTTTTTTTTTTAATTTCTTACCTTGTCTTCAAGTGTAAGTTCAAGATCTTAAGCCATCTTTTTCCTTTGGTAAAAATTTGAGTGCCATTAAAAATCATCCATTTCAGCCCTGGCTGGTTGGCTCAGTGGTAGAACATTGGCCAAATGTATGAATGTCCTAGGTTTGATTTCCAGTCTGGGCACACAGGAGAAGTACCCATCTGCTGCTCTATCTCTCCCCCTCTTGCTTTTCTCTCTCTCTCTCTCTCTCTTTCTTTTCTTTTCCATCTCTCTCTTTCTCTCCTGCAGCATGGTTTGATTGAAGCAAGTTGACTCTGGGCATTGAGAATGGCTCCATTGCCTCTATCTAAGTCACTAAAAAGAGCTTGGCTGCTGAGCAACAGAGCAATGTCCCAGATGGGCAGAGCATCGCCCCCTAGTGGGCTTGCTGGTGGATTCCGGTTGGAGCACATGGGAGAGTCTGTCTCTGCCTCCCTCCTCTCACTGAATTAAAAAAAAAAATCATCTATTTTATACCACAATACTTTATTTTTTAAGTTTTTAAAAAGAATTTATTTATAGCCTGACCAGGCAGTGGCGCAGTGAATGGAACATCAAGCTGGGACACTGAGGACCCAGGTTTGAAACCCTGAAGTAGCTGACTTGAGTGCAGGCTCCTTGGCATAAGGTTGCCAATTTGAGCATCAGAATATAGACATGACCCCAAGGTCTCTAGCTTGAGCAAAGGGTCACTAGCTTGGCCGGAGCCCCCTGGTCAAGGCACATATGAGAAAGCAATGAATAAACAATGAAGGTATCACAACTATGAGTAAATGTTTCTCATCTCTCTCCCTTTCTATTTATTTGTTCCTCTGTCTCACACTCTCTATTCCCCCCCTCTTCCTCACATTAAAAGAAAAAACTATTTCCTGATTGATTTTAGAAAGAGAGGAGGGAAGAAAGAGAGATAGAAACACTGATCTGTTCCTGTAGGTGCTCTGACTGGGGATTGAACCAGCAACCTATGTTCTTCCAGATGACATCTAACCAATCAAGCTATATGGCAGGGCTCATACCATAATTTATAATTTATAACTACTGCATGGTATCCCATTACCTGTCCTCCTTCAGTGCCCATGGTCTCTCTAAGTTTAATAAATTGCTCCTCTGAAAGGGAAGTTTATACTCACTCTCATTCATTCGTATTTATTGTATCCAGCTTTTGTTAGTAACTCCACGTAGCCTATTTTTAGACACTCTGTTCCAGGAACTTTTTCTTCCAGAAAAAGAACAGTACAAACCAATCTAGGCTATCTTGTTTTTTTATTAACAGCTGCCATTAACAAGAGATGTGTGTTCCCTATTAAATTTTCTAGCTAAATACTGATCTCAGAGCATTCTTTCAATGGAAAGGGTCTGGCTCTTATCTTCCTGACATAAGAAATTCATTGTAAGAAGATTTTAATATCATTGATTTATTATTATTTCCCTCTGCCTGCCAGTGAGGTTTATGTTTTCAGCTAAACTATCTATACATGGTTTCATCTGCAAATCTCTCCACATGTGCAGAGAAACAACAAAGCACAAGAAGAATCATGAGTGTGGATTTCTAAATGGTACTCAGAAAGTGACTTTTATGTCTCTAAAATGGAAGGGAGGAAAGAAAACTAAAATACAAAATATTAGTTCTGAAGTTAAAGAGATACTTCATATTGTAAAGGGGATACCGACTAGCTCTACAAGGAATGACCTTTACTAAGTTTTTTTAAAGGAATAAAAATATATGTATGTATTTTAAGAAGATTTAATTCCTCAGATAAAATGTGATGCCTTAATATGGATTGGGAAAAAGATTTAAAAAAACATTTTTTGCTTTTTCCAATACATGAATATGACAGATGTTAATGTTAACCATTTATTCAATTTTATCCAACTTATCCTATGCAACTTTAGACTGTACTTTAGTAGTCAAAATACAATAATGAACAATTACTCATTCAACAAATATGTCTTTCATGTCTTCTTCATGCCCGGTCTGTTAGTTTCTGGAGCTATGGTATCTAACAGACCACTTAAAACCTCAAAACCCATGTATATAAAGTTCATAGGGCTTACATTCCAATGAGGGAGACATAATAAATAAAGAAACAAACAAACAATAAAGCAAATAAATAATTGAGATAATTTCAGATGGTGTGGGTTAAGAAAATAAACCAGAAAAATATAATAAGAGAATGATGAAAAATGTCGATCAAGATTCTGGTGATATTATAAATCCATGCTGAAACAAAGTCTTTTGGAAATAGCTGATATGGAGCTTAACTAGTGCCATAAACTATAAAAACTGGACAATATATGTGAAACAATAGTCCGTAGGCATTGGACTGGACTATCATCCTTAAAGCAAGGGGCACTATTCCCAAATCTCCACCTAGCTTCCTCCCTGAGACCTAAAACAGGTATTCTCATTCTTCAAAGAAATGTAGATCAGTGTTAGGGGCTTCCATGCAGCACAGATTTGAGGAATCGGGTATTAAAAAGTAAGAATTGTAGAAAAGAACCCATTAATATAAGCATAAAAGCTCTCCTGGGGTCTGAGACCAACATCAAAGCTGCATATGAGCAAGACAAGACTCTAACAGACCAGCAAAGAACTGCCACTACAGGCCCAGATTGCTGAGAAGAGGTTTTGTTATGGAAAGGAACCAGCCCTAAGCATGTCTGCCTAGGGCTGGCGGGCAGCCTTTGGGTTCTTGACTTCATGCAGGAAAGATTTCACAGCACGAGTTCAGGTGATTTTGAGAGTATATTCGTTAAAGCTGGGTGGGGACAGTGAAACAAGAAAGTGCCTGGGGTAGAAGAAGCAACAAGAAGGAGCTTAGGTGGGGAGCTTTGCTCTCAAGAAATGTTAAGGCTGGCTGGCTGTCAGTTCACTGGGAAACCAGAGAAAAGGGGGCCTTGGAGACAGATTCAGGGGTTAGCCTGGGGGAAGTTGCTGCTGCCCACTGCTCCTGGGGACCTTCGGAGTTTAGGAGATGCACACCTGAGAGGGCATGCTCCCGGGAGGGAGAGAGCACACTGGGGTCCTAAGTCTTAAAGGTTTTAAAGGCTGCGGGTTTAGGAGAGGTCTTATTGTTCATTTCGAGTTTGATAGGAAATACAATTATTTTTAACTTTCAATGACTTTTAAAAGTTTACCAGTAGAAATATCCACCTTTAAAACGTGGTAGGTGTTGATAGGAATGTGAAAACCTACAATGACACAGGCTTCGTGAACAGTGGGAGCATTTCCTATGTGTTATAGTCAGGATACATGGAGGGTAAAAGAATAAGCTAATTTTACAATTGTATTTGCTCTGCTGTTTATCTGGCTCAGTATATCACTTATGCTAAACTTATTCTAAACTTTGATGAGTATTAGATTTTTTTTTTTGAAAGGTGACTTCTTGAGATAAGAAGATGCAACACTTTTCATTTGTTTAATACTGATTGCCTTCTCTTTAATGGGCACTCATATTTATTATTTGTAGGCTTTATTTTTAGAAAATCACATCTGCCTATTAGACCCTGGAATGCTTATAAAAATAATAAACACAAAGGAGTTTATAATACCACCATACATCAAGATTAATAATGTCCTTAGTTAATTTTATTTACTAATACTAATAAAATATGATAGATAGATAGATGGATAGAGGTAGATGATATATAGATTCCAAAAATAAATGGAGCTGGACAGAAAGAAACCTACCCAAAGTAGGTCACAAGGCCTAATCGCATAGTTCTTCGTGAAAGAACCGGTGAAAAGATCGGAAGACTATTTATCCTCTCTGACTTAGAAAGCTGGAGTCTATACAAAAGAAAAAAGCCTTCCTAAACTTAGAAGTGATCTGTAAACATAGAGGAGAAATTCTTGCTACAAATTATTTGTTACCTCTTAGATATAGAAAAAGTACTACAAGCAAATAAAAACAAAAGTGTCTACAAATAATGGGACAATTTCTAGGTTTTCAAAGGAAGGATTGTGACAAACTGTATATCTTGACATTGTGAATAAGGAAAGGGAGATATTTTTAAGATTCAAAAAATATTTACCCATGAAAATATTTAAAACTGAATAGGCACTTTAATCTTGGAATATAGAAAACACCTGTTCAAAAAGGGGACATTGGAGTATGAAGCAGGACCGTGAGCACTAAATGGAATGATAATACCAAAATAATTTTCCAAAAACAAAATTTATTAAGTAAAATATGTAATTTAAGATATAATCAGAATTTAAAACCCAGATTAAAAACAGTATAAATGGAAGGGAGAACATAAAAAATTACTTGCATTAAACAGTGAAGACTCAAAAAAATGTATATATTTAATCTTGAATGAAAATGAAAAAAATACAGACAAAATGAGACTTTTAAGCATAGTATATGACATTTCAAAATATTAGGAAAAATTAAGAAAAGATAGTTTATAAAAAATAAGTATATATTAAAAATAACAAAATGAACCAACACGAATAAGACCAGACAGACAGAAATTGGTAACAAATAAAAATGGACTAGAAGATAAAAATTAAAATAAAATTTTAATCTAAAAAAATTTTAAATAAAATATAAGCATATAAGAATATATATATATCTTTTTTTAAATTTTATTTTATTCATTTTAAAGAGGAGACACAGAGTGAGAGAGAGAGAGAGAGAAAGAGAGAAAGGGGGGAGGAGCTGGAAGCATCAACTCCCATATGTGCCTTGACCAAACCAGTGCAGGGTTTTGAACTGGCGACCTCAGTGTTCCCAGGTTGACAGCTTTATCCACTGTGCCACCACAGGTCAGGCTATATCTTTTTTTTTAATTGATGATTCAGAACCAAGAATTCACTACTGGAGTCCTTGGCTATGTCTTGATTCAGTGGACGCATCAATCAAAATTTTTTAACTAGTATTTCACATACTTTGCATATATTGTTTGAATTACGTAATACCAGTTTAGTTCCTCTGAAGATATCTGGTTTAGAAATAAAACAGAAATTAAGATATAGAAATATCAATGTACAAAAGTGTCATATCCAGACAAATATTTTTGCATATGAAATTTAGAATTTAGAAGTTCCCATTACATCCATTTAGGAGTCCTTGGCCACACTGAGCATTCTCAGAACGGAAGTGATGAGGCAGATTTTAAAAGGCTTCTCATAGAATGAAAAGGCTGTCTAAAACAGTCCACAGAGCTACTGACTTTTGTGAAAATAGTATAAAATAAAGAAAAGAAGGAAGAAATAGAAATTTTAAAGAAAATTGGAAGACTTTCAGACCTTCAGTCATTTATGAATTTAGACTATTCAGTCATTTGAGTATAAATCATATTAGTAAAACAATAGTGATGCTGATTTTTACCAAACTTTCGTTGTTCTGGTGAGAAAGCTATGATGGCATCCTTCATAGTTGTCAACTTCATTTTTTGAAGTGAGACAAATATTGTTTACTTAACTGCTTTCTTTTAAAAGAAGAAAGCAATTTTGAATGTTGTTATTTAACCAACTATACGACTTACTGGGCTTGGCTAGAATATAATGAAGCAAACTGTTCTTTTTCTATGAATCACAACTCTACATGCCATCCATCAATAACAATTACTCTGACAGCTGCCTTCTTGTGACACACTCTTGATACCTGTTGATGTGACACACACAAGCATGTTTTGAAAGAAACCTAAAGGAAGAATGGTTGCCAGCATTATATTGTTATAAGCATAGCTGCTTGAAAAATATAAGCAAGCATTATGTAGAAATAATTTTGATCTAGATAATTAAAGGTAGCTATTTAGACTCTAGTTAATATTCATTAAGATCACTGAGAAGATTGTCACTAAGTTTAATCTCTAATGGTTATATCTTCATCATTTCTTACTACACTAAAAGAAACGTGTTAATCTTCATTTTTTACTAAGGCTTAGAAAAATTTATTCATCTAAGGTCACACAGCTATCAAAGCACTGAGTCAGGACAGAAAAACTTAGGTCTATCTGACCCCAAAAGATGTAATTTTAAGAACAGTACTGGGCATACTTCTTCTTTCCTCCTACACTGACATCCACTAATTAAAACATTTTGGAATTTTTCTTTTCACAACTATGGTATCTTAAAGTGAATTGTTAAAATAATCTTAGTGAAGCTCTATACTGGTTTTACAGCAAATATGCAGTTATCTTTGTTTTAGCTATAGAATTTTAAAATGAGAGTGGATTTGCAAGACTTTCTAAATTACCCCTACTTTTACTAAAGTAGGGGTTATTGAAAGTTGGTGATAGAGGCAAGAACAGGACCAGACTCCAGTTCTTAGCAATCCTGCCTAGTAGAATTCCTTTCTCCAGGAGAGATGATAAGGATTGTTAGAAAAAGTGCTTCTGTCACTTAGACATATTTTAGAACATTTGTAATCTGTGCATGACAACTTGGTGTGTCATCCAAGCACTCATTTATATAGAAGTGGGAATCAACATACAAGTTCCTTTTTTTTTCTCTTTTCTTTTTGTTCTTTATCAACATGCAAAATGTGTATTTCACTGTTTATAATCCTGATGCCTCAGGCTCCAGTCAAATTAGCATGATGCCCATGATCCCTACACTATCTTTTTCTCTTAATTACCAAAAAATCTTCCCCTGTATCAAAAATTAAAACTGGCAAAAGCAGCAGTTATACACATTTTAACCTGTTTTAAGGGGTAAAGTGACATTTACCTTTCCATCTCTATCCATAAAAAGAAAAAAAATTAAAATATATACAATATATTAAAAAAATTGGCTGTGATTGTCTTTCCGTAAGAAATTTTACCTCATGAGCATACTGAAAAGACTAAAATTAATGATTAATACCAGAAGGCAAATCAAATCATGTGGAAAGTCATCCTGTTAGTAACCACAAGAACAATATATGCAATGGCATAAACACAAAGTATTTGTGCTTATATGTTTTCATTATAAAATAGTTATCTTTAATAATGCAAATTTTAATATTCATATAATAAAAAAGTATTTTTAAGGGTTGCATTTGTACAGTCTTTATAGTGAAACACAGAGTCTAAATATTCATAAGGAGATGGATATTTTCTATGAAGATTATTACTTATCAACAGAGGTATCTATAGAGGTAGGAAAGGTGCCATCTTTGAGGCAGTGAATGCAGCCAAGTGGTCTCCAGACTCAGTTACTTCAAGAATAATCAGTGTTTAAAAAAATGGTCATATCTTACTCAGGCTTGTTAACATTTGCTGTTATTTAGAAGTAAACCCAGGGCAAAGGTGCCATTATTCAAGTTTTATATGAAATAAGATCTTCCTACTGTAGAACATTATGCACTGAATAGGATTTATGGAAAATCTTAATGCCTCCCTTGTGTCTGATAGAAGTTTGGGAAACTTGGTTGCAGCTTTGTCTCTGCCATTTTATATGAGATATTTAACTTCAGGTTTATTTTTATTATTTTTTAAAGTATTTTCATCTGTAACATGGAGGGAAACATTGCTATATTTCTTTAAAATACACAATTGTAAAAATAAAATTTGATAATTATGAAATTACTTTTTAAAATGCAAATATAAAAGTATTAGGTTTTAATTCTGCAAAGCGTACTTATAAAAATATTAAATAATATGACCTATATTAAATGTGATTTTAAATATGGGGCAAGCACCTTAAGCAATATCATGCCCTTTGACCTAACAACTCCACTTCTAAGATTCTATTCTTAAGAAATAATTTAAGATGTGGCCAAAAGTGTACCAATGAGGTCATTGACAGTAAATTTTCTGATAATGAGTAACAAAAACAAACAAAGAATCAACTAGATAAACCTAGAACAACCTAAATTACCAAAAATTTAAAAAATAATAAGTTTCAGTTATTAAATTATCCAGTGATTAAAAATCATGTTTTTGAAAGTTAATATGACAAATGTGCATGATGTAATAGTAAGTCATAAAAGCCAAATAGAAAATTGTGTTACAATACTATTATAAATAAACATTATAATTATAAATAGATGTGTGTGTATTTGTGCGTGTGTGTGTGTGTGTGTGTGCATTTACAAAAATTCTTTTCCTGACCAAACTTCAGCCAAGTAAACTTTTATCTAGGCTCTTCTGGCCACTTCCCTTGTAAAATCAAGTTTTAGCAAAAAACCTGCTAAGTCAATTTAACTAGACCTCCCACCCTCAATTTCAGATCACCCATGATATCTGATTGAGTCCCTCATACACCACTATCCCCCAAGTGAGGGTTGATGACCCTGGCCTGTCTTTAACAAAGAATTCTGTTAGGTCGGTTTAGTCAGAATCCCCTTTACTTTTGATGTTTGCTCTTAGTATATATTTTCCATCCACTAATCCTCACCTGTCCCTTGGCTATTAAGGTGACCAGATTTTAAAATTGGTAAAGCAGGACACCATTGATGGGGGAGGGGGGTCTTGATTAAAATTTTGGTCTATATGGAGCAAAAAATATTTATAGAATGCAAAAATAATATTGTAATATATATTTTAAAATTTTAACATAAGTACAATTTATTCTTTGGCATATTTCTCATTTGAGTGAATTTTTTCAGTAGATTGCTATTGTTGTTTAAAAGGTCATGAAAGTTTTCACCAGAATTTGTTAAATTATATTTCACACATAAAATGACTTTCAAAGTCTCAACACTTAATAGTGATTTTTCTGATGTTCATACTTTATTTACCATTAAAAAAAATGCATTCAGTCTCAGTATTAGTTCCTGGTAAAGACAGCGCGAATTCCACAATTTTTAGTGCATTATTGTATGGAACATGGTTTATTTAAAAATGGTGAAATATTTCTAACCATTTGTTCTCTATTGTGATTTTTGCTGATGCCCAAGATTTAACCTTTTCCTTATCAATCTATGTATTTAATAATGATATCTCATTAAAAACATCATTTTCGGAAATATTACTATATGGGAAATTTTGAGTGAGTCAGAGGGATCGGGTTACACAGTCCCCAAACTGATGCTGGAGCTGCACAAGTGGGCGGGAGCAGGCAGGTTAGCGCCTCTGGTGCACTGGGCGACTACGCTCCCCGCATCCAGCCCCACCACTTGCTGGAGACTGAGGGGCTTGCGCCTCGGGGATCCCGGAGTCACAAGCCATTGTCCAGGATGCAGACCTATGGGAAGTTAGGGGACTTGACAGCCGCTGCCCCAGCAGGTACGTCCCACCCGAAGTTCTTTGTTTCAGTGCCGCAAGGGGCAGCCAGCTCTTGCGGCAGTGCTGGCGCTTCCAGTCAAGGCGGGTTCTCCCTGCCGAAAACCTTATATTTCCTTCCTGTTCTCCCGCTGTTCCCTAGCTTTTTGTGCATTCTTTTCAAAAATCGGGAGTTTTTTAAAATGCCCCGGGACTCAGGACAAATTGTTAAAAATCAAGACTGTCCCGCCAAAGGCGGGATGTCTGGTCACCTTACTATAAGTGCCTACTTGCCTATTCTGTATATGAAGTTGAAACCAGTTCTACACTGAGACCTTTTCTTCTATCCAGCTATGGTTTTTCTTTGACAGTATGTGTGAGGAAACTAATAAAAATGGTAACAAAGGATGGAAGATGGCGATGGAGTAGGCGGACGTACCAACTTCCAACTCCCAGAACCAAAGTGGATTATAACTCAATTTTAAGAACCATCATCTGGATAAACCAACTTTGAACTAAACTAAGTGGACTCTTCAACCAAGGAACACAGAAGAAGCCACACTGAGACTGGTAGGAATAGTGAAAATGCGAAGAGGGCTGCCCAGCTCCCCAGAGTGAACGGCAGCCTGGAGAAACCTGCGTGGCGGGAGGAGAGTTTGGCGGAGAGGGAGGGACCTGGGTCCCAGAAACAAAGCCCCAGCCTGCAGTCCCAGAGCCTAGAAGAGGCGTTTGGACAGTATTGAGCTGTGAAACAAGTGAGGACACAGTTTGTTAGAAAGAGACAGTTTCCTCAGACCCAAGATTCTTTTTAAAGGGACAGCGCAGAAACCCTCTCTCACAACCACGCACCCGGGGCTCGGGGGAATGGGGACAGAGGAGAGGAACAGAGCAGCAGGAACAGAGAGTGGACTGAAGGCACGAGGACACTCTGAGGGACAGCCATCCTGACCCCTGGGCTAAGTCATTTCCCTAATTGAAAACGAATATATCCCCTGGAACTAGCAATACCAGCAAAGGGAGACAGGACACTAGCCAAACAAGCTCTCCCGTGGCAAATAGAGCAGAGCTGCTTAGAGGGAGGGAGCTCCCAAGCCTACAGTGTGGAGACTTAAGACACTGCCATCTCTCTGAGGGTTGCTGAAGGGATGTTGGCGGCAGGACGCTGAAAAGCTGTCCTGTCGGCGTGGGCGGAGACACAACCGATGTGAGCTCATTCTAGCCCATCAGGGGCAGAGGGGATGCGCGAAAGCGGTCCGGCAACTGCGGGCTGCCTGTGACCCCACTTGTGGGGAAAAATACGGGCAGAGATTGGCTCTACGACCCTGCGCAAGCCGGCCCTGACCACGGGGACAGGGCTAGGACCGGGGATGGGGCTAGGACCAGGGATGGGCGAGGGGCTCACAGCTGAGCTCACGCTGCCAACCTCGCCAGGACGGAGAAACCCTGGTGGTTTGCAAACCTACGTGCGCGCAGTTGGCTTTCGCGGCTGAGCTCATGATACTAGCCCCGCCTGGCGAGAGAAATCCCTGCGGTTGGCCACCCTACGTGCGCGAGCTGGCGCCAAGCGGGGGGGGGGGGGGGCGTGGTAGAGTCCGGATCTATCGGAAGCTAGCAGCTGAGCTCACGCCAGCAAACACACCCGGCCCAATAAACCACAGTTTGCGACCCTACACAGGAGGGCCCCGGCCTCGAGGGTGGGGCTAAATTCTAGACGGGCAAAGGCTCACAGCTAAGAGCACGTCAAAAGCCCCGCCCAGCCCGCAAAACTGTGGCGAGCAGGCTCTAACTGCGGGGGCTGGGCGTAAGCCTTCCGGGAACGGGCTGGTTCCGCAGCTGAGCAAAGGTGCTCACCTCTGCCCTTGTTGCTAAGGCTTGTGGCTTGAGAGACAGCCCCTCCCGTGGAGGAGAGGTGGAAATCACAGCAACAGCCACAGTAGGCTGTCGCTGGCAACGCCCATACGCAACCACCCTAGGCAGCAGCACAGGGGGTGGCAGGCCTGCAGACAGACCACACCTAGAGAACACAAAGGGAACACCTACTGGACTCCAGTGCCCATAACTTGCCTATACACAGAAAAAAATGGGCAGGCAGAGGAATGTAAACCAAATGAATCAAGAGAAATCCCCAAAGAAGGACGTGAATGAACCAGATATAACCAAATTACCAGAAGCAGAATTTAGAATAATGATAGTTAGGATGTTCAAAGAAATTAGAGCAACAATGGATAGTCACTATGAACACCTAAATAAAGAGATAACAAGTATAAAGAACGAAATTGAAATAATAAAAAAGAATCGGACAGAAATGACAAATACAGTATCAGAACTGAAGACCACAATGGAAGGAATTAAAAGCAAAATGAATCACGCTGAAGATCGAATAAGCGAGTTAGAGGACACAATAAACAAAGGCACAGAAGCAGAGAAGAAAAAGGAAAAGAGACTTAAAAAATGTGAGGAAACTCTAAGGGAGCTCTGTGACAACCTGAAGAGAAACAACATTCGCATCATAGGGGTGCCTGAAGAAGAGGAGAGAGGACAGGAAATGGAAACTTTGTTCAATCAAATCATAGCAGAAAACATTCCTAAATTAAGGCTGGGAAACACACCACACATTCAAGAAGCACACAGAACTCCATTAAAGAGAAACCCAAAAAGATCTACACCAAGACACATCATAGTTAAAATACCAAAGCTAATGGATAAAGAAAAAATTTTAAAAGCTGCTAGGGAAAAAAAGGCTATCACCTACAAAGGAACCCCCATAAGGATGACATCGGACTTCTCAACAGAAACACTTGAGGCCAGAAGGGAATGGCAAGATATAATCAAAGTAATGCAGAACAAGAACCTACAACCAAGACTGCTTTATCCAGCAAGGCTAACATTTAAAATTGAAGGAGAAATAAAGAGCTTCCCAGAAAAAGATAGCCTGAAGGAATTCATAAAAACCAAACCAATTCTGCAAGAGATACTAAGGGGCCTCTTGTGAACAGTTTAAAGGGAGGAATGAATAGAACAAAAGAAGAATACAGCTTTAAAGAATAAAATGGCAATAAACAACTACATATCAATAATAACCTTAAATGTAAATGGATTAAATGATCCAATCAAAAGACATAGGGTAGCTGCGTGGATAAAGAAACAGGACCCATACATATGCTGTCTACAAGAGACACACCTTAAAACAAAAGATGCACATAGACTGAAGGTAAAAGGATGGAAAAAAATATTTCATGCAAATGGAAATGAAAAAAAAGCAGGGGTAGCAATACTTATATCTGACAAAATGAACTTTAAAACAAAGGCTGTAGTAAGAGATAAAGAAGGACACTACATAATGATAAAGGGAACAATTCAACAGGAAGATATAACTATTGTAAATATCTATGCACCAAATATAGGAGCCCCGACATACATAAAGCAGACTTAGATGGATATAAAGGGCGAGATTAACAGCAATACTATCATAGTAGGGGATTTCAATACCCCTCTAACAACACTGGATAGATCCTCAAGAAAGAAAATTAATAAAGAAACAGCAGACTTAAAGGAGACACTAGATCAACTTGATTTAATAGATATCTTCAGAACTTTTCACCCTAAAGCAGTAGAATATACATTCTTCTCAAGCGCTCATGGTACGTTTTCTAGGATAGACCACATGTTAGGACACAAAAATGGTCTCAATAAATTTAAGAAGATTGAAATCATATCAAACATTTTCTCTGATCACAATGCCATGAAACTAGAAATTAACCACAAAAGAAAAAATGAAAAATACTCAAACACTTGGAACCTAAATAGCATGTTATTAAATAATGAATGGATTAACAATGAGATCAAAGAAGAAATAAAAAAGTTTCTAGAAACCAATGATAATGATCATACATCAACTCGAAATCTATGGGACACAGCAAAAGCAGTTCTGAGAGGGAAGTTTATTGCACTACAGGCATATCATAAGAAGCTAGAAAAAGCTCAAATAAGAAACCTGACACTGCATCTAAAAGAACTAGAAAAACAACAACAAATAAAACCCAGGTCAAGTAGAAGGAAGGAAATAATAAAGATCAGAGCAGAAATAAATGACATAGAGGCTAAGGAAACAATACAGAGGATCAATGAAACAAGAAGCTGGTTCTTTGAAAAGGTAAACAAGATTGATGAACCTTTAACTAGACTCACCAAGAAAAAAAGAGAGAGGACTCAAATAAATAAAATTAGAAAGAACAGTGGAGAAATAACAACTGACACAACAGAAATACAAAGCATTCTAAGAAAATACTATGAAGAACTATATGCCAAAAAATTAGACAATCTTGGTGAAATGGACAAATTTCTTGAATCATATAACCTTCCAAAAATCAATCTGGAAGAATCAGAACACCTAAACAGACCAATTACAGCAAATGAGATAGAAACAGTTATCAAAAAACTCCCAAAAAAGAAAAGTCCTGGGCCTGATGGCTTCACGAGTGAATTCTACCAAAAATTCAAAGAAGAACTAACTCCTATCCTCCTCAAGCTATTTCAAAAAATTCAAGAGGAAGGAAGACTTCTAAACTCCTTTTATAAGGCAAGCATAATTCTGAACCCACAACCGGAAAAAGACAACACAAAGAAAGAAAATTATAGGCCTATATCCCTGATGAATTTAGACGCTAAAATTCTCAACAAAATATTAGCCAACTGGATCCAGCAATATATGAAAAAAATCATACACCGTGATCAAGTGGAATTTATTCTGGAGAGAAAAGGCTGGTTCAATACTCGCAAATTAATCAATTAGATTCATCACATAAACAAAAGGAAGAACAAAAATCACATGATAATTTTAATAGATGCAGAAAAGGCATTTGATAAAATCCAGCACCCATTCATGCTCAAAACTCTCAGTAAAGTGGGAATACAGGGATCATTCCTTAACATGATAAAGGCCATCTACGATAAACCGACAGCAAACATCATACTAAATGGACAAAGATTAAAAGTAATCCCCTTAAGATCAGAAACCAGGCAGGAATGCCCCCTTTCACCACTCTTATTCAACATAGTTCTGGAAGTCCTAGCTATAGCAATCAGACAAGAAGAAGAAATAAAAGGCATCTAAATTGGAAAAGAAGAAGTAAAACTGTCACTATTTGCAGATGATATGATATTGTATATTGAAAACCCTAAAGTCTCAGTCAAAAAACTACTGGACCTTATAAATGAATTCAGCAAGGTGGCAGAATATTAAATTAATACTCAGAAATCAGAGGCATTTCTATATACCAAAAATGAACTGTCAGCAAAAAAATTAAGGAAACAATCTTCTTCACTATTGCAGCCAAAAAAAATAAAGTACCTAGGAGTAAATTTACCTAAGGAGGTAAAGGACTTGTACTCGGAAAATTATAAAACATTGATAAAAGAAATCAAGGAAGATACAAACAAGTGGAAGCATATACCATGCTCATGGCTAGGAAGAATAAACATCATTAAAATGTCTATATTACCCAAAGCAATTTATAAATTCAATGCAATACCAATTAAAATACCAATGACATATTTCAAAGATATAGAACACATATTCCAAAAATTTATATGGAACCAAAAAAGAACATGAATAGCCTCAGCAATCTTAAAAAGAAAAAATAAGGCAGGAGGTATCACTCTTCCAGATATGAAGGTTTACTATAAGGTCATTATACTCAAGACAGCCTGGTACTGGCATAAGAACAAGCACATAGATCAATGGAACAGAACAGAGGACCCAGAAATAAACCCACAGCTTTATGGACAACTGATATTTGACAAGGAGGAAAGAAGATACAATGGAGTAAAGACAGCCTCTTTAACAAATGGTGTTGGGAAAATTGGACATCTACCTGCAAAAAAATGAAACTAGACCATCATCTTACACCATTCACAAAAACAAATTCAAAATGGATAAAAGACTTAAATGTAAGACGTGAAACCATAAGCATCTTAGAAGAAAACCTAGGCAGCAAGCTCTCCGATATCTGTAGCAGCAGTATATTTGCCGATTTATCTCCACGGGCAAATGAAATAAAAGGCAAGATAAACAAATGGGACTATATCAAACTAAAAAGTTTTTGCACAGCTAAAGACAGTAAGAACAGAATAAAAAGACAAACCACACAATGGGAGAACATATTCGACAGCACATCTGATAAGGGGTTAATAACTAAAATTTATAAAGAACTTATAAGACTCAACACCAGGAAGACAAACAACCCAATCAAAACATGGGCAAAAGAAATGAATAGAAATTTCTCCAAAGAGGACATACAGATGGCCAATAAGCATATGAAAAAATGCTCAACATCACTAATCATTGGAGAAATGCAAATTAAAACCACAATGAGATATCACCTCACACCAGTCAGAATGGCACTCATCAGCAAAACAACACAGAATAAGTGCTGGCGAGGATGTGGAGAAAAGGGAACCTTTCTGCACTGCTGGTAGGAATGCAGACTGGTGCAGCCACTGTGGAAAACAGTTTGGAGATTCCTCAGAAAATTAAAAATCGAACTGCCTTTTGACCCAGCTATCCCACTTATAGGAATATACCCTAATAACACCATAGCACTGGTCGAAAAGAAGAAATGCGCCCACATGTTCATGGCAGCATTGTTCACAATAGCGAAGATCTGGAAATAGCCCAAGTGTCCGTCAGAAGATGAGTGGATTACAAAGCTTTGGTACATATATACTATGGTATACTACTCAGCCATAAGAAATGATGACATCGGATCATTTATAACAAAATGGATGTACCTTGATAACATTATACGGAGTGAAATAAGTAAATCAGAAAAAAAGAAAAACTGAGAACAGCATGATTTCATACCTAGGTGGGACATAAAAGTGAGAATATGAGACATGGACAAGAGAGTGGTGGTTACGGGATGGGGCGAGGGAGGGAAGAGTGGGATAGGGAGGAGGGGAGGGACACAGGGAAAACCAGATGGAAGGTGACAGAGGACAATTTGACTTTTGGTGATGGGTATGCAACATAATTGAATGATAAGATAACCTGGAGATGTTTTCATTGTACATATGTACCCTGATTTATTGGTGTCACCCCATTAGAATTAATAATAATAAATATATATATATATATATATATATATATATATATATATATATATATATATATATATATATATATATAAATGGTAACAAGAGTTTCCCTAGTTATCTCTGGGTTAAAATTACAGGTGATTTGCTTTTTCTTTATACTTGCATATCTTTTCTAAACTTTTTACTATAAACTTGCTAATTTTTATAGTCATAATATCTCATTAATAAAATTAAAGGAAAGAAAAGAATCTTGTGTCATATGCATTTGCATTAACACTTTGAAGCATTTTAGCACAATTTTAACTACCACTAACTATCCTTTGTGTCAAGATTGTGCTACCAACTTTACAACTTTGTGCGTATTATTTTGCAAAGTCTCTGAAGTAGGCATTATCATTTCCTTTCTCAAAATGAGAAAACTATATCTCAGTTTAAATATCTTACTAGAGGACTTGCCTATTAAGAAAACTTCATCCAAATTCTATTCTCTATGATTTTAAAGAACATTTGTTTAAAAACTATCTTCTCTTAAATATTAAAATAGCTAAGTGTAATTAGCATTTTCTGCTCAATAACTTGCCTAGCAAAGTGTAAACAGGATAAGTATAGGAAAAAAATTACATAATTCCTACCTTCAAAAAGCATGTTGTGTTATAGAAGAAATATGTGTGCAAATAAACAACTTGTACACTAAGTAGTCTATACAGAGAGGGGCAATGCAGCATTACACTGGATGCTTGAGTGTTAGAGTTAGTTAGGCGGAGGTTGCATTCCTGACTCTGCTACTTAGCTGGGTGAATTTGGATAAATTGCTTAATTTCTCTTTGAAAATCTTCTGGATCATTGAAGAAAATGATGATAACAATAATAATAATTAATAATGATATAGGAATGTTAAATGAGGTCATGGATATAAAATAGTATCAGAACATTGTGACCTGTTTACTGTTTCAGATATTTTAACATGGAGAATTTTTGTTTGTTTCTCTTTTGTTATGAACATTTTCATATTTATTTTATATTGTTTCTATTATTGCTATTCTTATGTTAAAAGTTCTCTCAGAATACTTCTCCCCCGCCCCATGCTAAAAGACAGCACCAATCAGATAAAATAAGGATTGGGATGACAAGTGTGACCTAAGGATGCTAACAACCATTTCACCTCTAAATGCTAGCAGGGGGCCACATATTACATAAGATAATAGAGTAAAGCAACTCAGGTTGGAAACCACATTGAGGATCATGACAACCCTCATTAAGAGTCAGGTGAAAGCCTGACCAGGCGGTTGCGCAGTGGATAGACCGTCGGACTGGGATGCGGAAGACCCAGGTTCGAGACCCCGAGCTCGCCAGCTTGAACGCGGGCCCATCTGGCTTGAGCAAAAAGCTCGCCAGCTTGGACTCAAGGTCGCTGGCTCCAGCAAGGGGTGGCTCAGTCTGCTGAAGGCCCACGGTCAAAGCACATGTGAGAAAGCAATCAATGAACAACTAAGGTGTCACAATGACAACGAAAAACTAATGATTGATGCTTCTCACCTCTCTCCATTCCTGTCTGTCTGTCTCTATCTATCCCTCTCTCTGACTCTCTCTGTCCCTGTAAAAAAAAAAAAAAAAAAAAGAGTCAGGTGGAAATCAAAGAGCTGTAAGACTGGAAAACTTTCGAAGGCTCAGGTAGTTCCTAAGGTTCACAGTGTAGAATGCTGACACCTATGAGAGGGGGACAGGTGATTGTTCCCTGTAAATTGTTGACAGGTCCGCCTTTTGTTCTCAGTACCATGTATTCAGTCACACACACACACTCAACCTGGTAAGGTAAACACAAAGCCTTCACTAGTTTCTACTAGATTCTCGTGGAAAAAAAACACTTCCATGGACGTGTAAGAGAGACTATAAGGCAAACATAAGAAGAGAAACAGAATTCAAGTAATTGGCCCTATTTTCCCCATACCGTTGTTTAACAAATATTACCATGGGGTCTTGATTACAATGAATTTGAGGTCTTATAAAACATGGCAAAATAGATTTTATTATTTAGGGCCTGGAGGGGAAAAAAGAGCTGGTAGTGCCATACTTCTCAAAGAATTTGTTTTTCACTAATTCTAACTAATTTAGGGGTAAAAAATGTATGTACCCAATACAAATGGGTAAATAATTCACAAAGTAAAGCTTTTCAGATAAATAAGGTTTAACTCCATGTGACACTTAAAAATAAAATTTTAAAAATTACCTTTTTTGGGTTTCAGTTACCCATAGCCAACCAGGGTCTAAAACAGTGGTTCTTAACCTGGATTCTATCAAAACCTAGGGGTTCGATGAGTCGGCAGTCTCAGGGGTTCGGAGAAGCCTCTGCCGTGGTGGCCAGAATAAAGTAATACCGTAATTTGTTGTGAGTTCATGCACTTTGTTGGTTTTGTTCTTTGAGCAAGGTGATGTTCATGCAATGCTCATTTTGTGCACCAGTAAAAAAACATATACCTATGTCTTGAATTTGGAAAAAAAAATCATATTTTATTTATCACTAAAGAAGGGTTTGGTGAATGCGCATATGAAACTGTTGGGTTCGGTACCTCACAAAAGGTTAAGAACCACTGGTCTAAAAATAGTAGATAGAAGTTTTTAGAAATAAACAGTTCATAAGTTTTATTTATATATTAACTTTTAAAATTTATTTAGAAATTAAGTTTAATGGGGTAATATTGATAAATAAGAGTTCATAGGAGATACAAACATTTCTATAGCATTTAAACTGTTGATTGTGTTGTGTACCCATCATCCAAAGTCAGATCATTTTCTTTCACCATATATTTGTCCCTCTTTACTCCCCTTCCTCCCACTCCCTTCGCCCTGGTAATCATTTCACTTTTGTTTATGTCCACATGTCTCATTTCTATAGCCCACTTATGTGTGAAATCATATAGTTCTCAGCTTTTTCTGATTTATTTATTTCATTAAGTATAATGTTCTCAAGGTCCATCCATGTTGTTGTAAATGACAATATGTCATCATTTCTTATGGTTGAGTCGTATTCCCTTGCATATATGTCTTTTTTATACAATCCTGTATCAAGGGACACTCTGGTTGTTTCCAAGTCCTGGGCACTGTGAATAATACTGTGTTAAAAATAGAAATGCATGTGTCTTTGCATATCAATGCTTTTGAGTTTTTTAGGTAGATACCCAGTAAAGAGATTGCTGAATCATATGGTAATTTTATTCTTAACTTTTTGAGGAACTGCCACACTGTCTCAATAATAACTGTACCAGTTTACATTCTCACCAGCAGTGCATGAGGGTTCCTTTTTCTCCACAGCCTCTCCAACACTTGTTATTACCTGTCTTGTTGATAATAGCTAATCTAACAGGTGTGAGGTGGTATCTCATTATAGTTTTGATATGTATTTCTCTAATAGCTAGTGAAGATGAGCATCTCTTCATATGTATATTTGTTGTTTATATGTCTTCATGGAAGAGACCTTTTCAGGTCCTCTCCCCATTTTTTAATTGGATTGTTTGCTTGTTTCTTGCCAAGCTTTGTGAGTTCTTTATATATTTTGGATATTAACCCCTTATTAGAGCTGTTGTTTGTAAATATCATTTTTCATTTAGTTGGTTGCCTTTTGTTTTGCTATTGGTTTCTTTTGCTATGCAGAAGCTTTTTAGTTTAATATAATCCCATTCATTTATTTTTTCCTTTACTTCCTTGTCTTTGGGATCAAATACATAAAATGTCCTTTATGGCCAAAGTCCATAAGTTTAGTACCTATGTTTTCTTCTATAATTTTTGTTTCAGGTCTTATATTTAGGTCATTGATCCATTTTGAACTAATTCTTTTATATGAGGACAAGGTGTAGTTAAGTTTCATTCTTTCACATGTGACTTTCCAATTTTCCCAGCACCATTCATTGAAGAGGCTCTCTTTTCTCCATTGTGTGTTTTTGGCTCCTTTGTTGAAGATTATTTGTTCATTTATATTTGGTTTTATTTTGGGGATTTTGAGTCTATTCTATTGGTCTGTATGTCTGTTTTTCTGCCAATACTATGCTATTTTAATTATCATGGCTCTATAATATAATTTGCAGTCAGGTAGTGTGATATTTCTGGCTTCATTCTTTTTTCTCAGAATTGCTTTTGCTATTCAAGGTCTTTTATGGTGATTTTTTTATCTATTTCTTGAAAATATTACATTGGGAAGTTAATGGGGATTTAATTAAGTTTGTATATTGCTTTGGGTAAAATAGATATTTTAACTATGTTGACATTAAATATTTTTTCATTTGAATATTTTTCAATTTTTTTAATAAAACTTTGTAGTTTTCAGTTTATATATCTTTCACATCCTTTAAGTTTATTCCCAGATATTTTTGCTATTGTTCTTGCAATTATAAAAGGAATTGTTTTGTTTTGAGTTAATTTTCTGAAGTTTCATTGTTGTTGTATAAGAAAGCAGTAGACTTTCATATATTGGTTTTATACCCTGTGACTTTACTGTATTTGTTTATTGTTTCCCAGTAGTTTTATGGTGGAGTCTTTGGGGTTTTCTATGTATAGGATCTTCTCATCTGCAAAAAGTGATACCGTTACTTATTCTTTTCTGATATGAATGTCTTTTAATTATTTCTCTTGCCTAATTGCTCTTTCTAAGACTACCAGTACTATGTTGAATAAAAATTAAGAGAGTGGGCAGCCTTGTCTTGTTTCTAATTTTAGAGGAAAAGCTTTTAGTTTTTCACGATTTAGTATTATATTAGCTGATGGTTTGTCATATATGACCTTTATTATGTTGAAGTACTTTCCTTCTATACCCATTTTATTAACTGTTTTAAATATAAATGGATGTTGTATCTTATTGAACACATTTTCTGCATCCATTGATTGAATCATATAATTTCTGTCCTTTGTTTTGTTGATGTGATGCATTATATAAATCAATTTACATATGTTGAAACATCCTTGTGCTTTTGGAATGAATCTCACTTGATTGTGATGTATTATTTTTATAATATGTTGTTGTATTTAATGTGTTAGTATTTTATTTAGGATTTTTGCATCTGTATTTATTAGAGATATTGATCTGTAGCTTTCTATTTTTGTGTTGTTATTGCCAGGTTTTGGTATCAGGGCTATGTTGGCCTCATTAAATGTATCAGGGAATATTGTTGCTTCTTCTATTTTTTGGAAGATTTTGAGAAGGATAGGTACCAAATCTTCTTTGAATGTTTGGTAGAATTCACTAGTGTAGCCATCTCTGGTCTTGGACTTCTATTTTGGGAAGGTTTTTGATAGCTGTTTCTATTTCCTCTCTGCTTATGGGTCTTTTTAGGTTTTTCACTTCTTTGCAACTCAGTCCAGGGAGATTGTATAAATCTAGGAACTTATTCATTTTTTCCAGATTATTAAATTTGGTGGCATATAATCTTTCACAGTATTCTCCTATAATCCTTTGTAAATTTATGATATCTTCTCCTTTTTCATTTTCAATTTTGTTTGTATGAGTCATTTCTCTTTTTTCCTTAGTGAGTCTAGTCAGAGATTTATCAGTTTTATTAATCTTTTCAAATAACTCACTCTTTGTTGTATTAATATTTTCATTTCCTTTTTTCTGATTTATTTAAGATTTTTAAAATTTTTTCTATATAGTGTTTTGGTTCTTTATTTCATTTAATTCTGCTCTGACTTTTACTATTTCCTTTCTTTGGCTGACTTTGTGTAACCTTTGTTCTTCTTTTTCTAGTTCTTTCAGATGTAATGTTAGGTTATTGAGATCTCTCTTTTCTTGATATAAGTCTATAGTGATATAAACTTTTCTCTTATTATTAATTTAGCTGCATTTTAGAAGTTTTGATATATTGTGTTGTCACACTCATTTGTCTGTATAGATGTTTTGATCTCTGCTATTATTTTGCATGCCCTTCTGAGTAGTGTGAGGAAAACTCTTGCCATCCTGTTCCATTGTGCATGAGTTGAAAATCATCCCTTGTCTGGTGTCCCCTCACTGTTTATACTCTCCACCTGTTTAGCTGTCTTCATCAGAGCTACTCTCCCAGCATCCTAGTACTTATGTTCAAGCAATCCTATATTGCTTAATAAAGCCACATTAATATCTTTTATTACAGTATAGTGTTATAATTGCCCTATTTTATTATTGGTTATTGTTGTTAATCTCTTACTGTGCCTAATGTATAAATTAAACATTATTTTATGCATGAATGTATAGAAAAAAATAGTATATCCAGGGTTTTGTACTATTTGCAGTTTCAGGCATCCACTGGGGGTCTTAGAACTTATCCCCATGGATAAGGGGGTCTGCTCTATATTAGTTTTTATTTCAGTTCTTTAGTAGAACCCATTAAACATAACTTTTATAATGTGTTTTACACAGAAGAAATATGGTATTTTTTCTTTATAATGTGTTTTACACAGAAGAAATATGGTATTTTTTTAATTCAAAATTATCATTATATCATCATGATACATATCAGTTATTATACTGTGCAATAAAGAGTAATGTCCTTGAGTGGTATTGTTGTTTCAAGTTATTTGTTCTTGTATTAAATGGCCTCAACTAACTCCAGTTTTAACTCATTTTATGTATTTTTATAATTTTTATTTTCTCATTATTCAAATATCAGTAGCTACTACCTATTGCCTTCCTCAGATTTGTTTCTAGAAGCTCTCCTTCTAAGCCTTGAGACTGCCAGTGTCTGATCTAAAATCACTGGGGCATCTGGGTTTTCAGAAAATACCAATATAAAGCAGAGTCTGAGAAAGAACTTGAAATTCTTATTTTAGTACCTGGGATTTATAATAGCCATTGTTTCCATAAATTTTTATAATGTATTTATAGATTCTCAGTTATGTTTACAATAGTTCTAAATGACTGAAATTACTAAATAGTTCTAAATAAATAAAAAATTACTGGATTGGAATAAAACTGTGATGATGAGAAAAGAGAAGAGAATAAAGAATTGTGATGTTCGTATTAGAAACTGCAAAACCTTTCTAGTCAAACACTGAGCACATACCTGTACCAGTCCCTTTGCTGAATCACCAAAATGTTGTATAAGAATTCAAAGGAGAAATGACTGGTCCAAATGCTAGACTCTACTTCTAAGGATGTGTGATTTCAAGTCATTCTTTTGAGATCCTTTCCTATCACTCAATCACCTCAATGTTCTAAGCTCATAAGAAAAAGACAGCTGATGGCAGGCCTTTGCAGTTCTATTTGTTCCTACATATTACATGTAGGCTCCTGGGATTTAGCCTGTCTTCAGTTTATAATGATATTCTTTGGTGGAATCTCTGGAGGTATGGAAATAAGAAATTAAAAAAAATAGTAATCTTTGAACTGATACTGGAAAGAAAGGCTCTTCTTTGGATTCTAGAGTCAGAAAATAGTAAAATAATATGCATTCTTCATGTACTTCAGAGGTTTACATAGAAAATGAAACTGCCCAATGATTGGAGGGTATAGCTTTGCATTTAGTTATCATCTCTTATTTTAAAGAATAGTCAAGATCTATATTTCTTTCCAGGTGAGAACAGATTTACCCCAAAACTCAACAAGAGGAATTTGCCTATGAGTATAAAAACTTTTATATTTGACAACTTAACATTTCTTTTTTTAAAAGTTACACAAGGAACAGCTATCCTCCCAAAGTGCCTTTTATGTTTATTCAATCATAGTTGTAAAAAGAAAAGGCACATGTTCATCATTCATTCCCCCAGTGATGCCCTCACCTGTTCATGCCTCTCAGGCCACTTGTCATACCACGTGGAGGTGCTAAGTGGGAATGGTTTTTCCAGAGAATATATTTCATGCAGACAAGCTACAGAAAGCACAAAGACCATAATTCAATGGAGATGTTCTGTGTTCATGCACCAGGGACTTAAGTTTCTCCTTCGGTTCACAAATCCATAAATACCAAAAAGAATCATAGTTAGATTTTTAAGTGTGTCCAAGGCTATGTTAGGAAGAAGTTAAAAAGTGATGGCAAAACTCTCCGACCAATATAATAGGATGGAAAATATTAGATTAAATCTCTAATGACAGACAGATAAAAGACTAAGTAGATATTAGATAGGATGAAAATGTAAAGATTCCTTAATTTTAGAAGTTAAAGTTTCACTGCTACTTTGAGACTTCAGTCACAGCTGACTGAGAACACATTGCAGGTTCAGGCAATCACTTTTTCTAGTAGTTACAAGAAGACTAGCAATCCTTCTCAAGAAAGAGTTCCTTTCTTTGGATGCTTATTAGTTGACTTAAAACAACCAAGCAATTTGCAATGAAGAAAAAGTTAGCTCTAAAGAAACAAATTCCTCTGCCATTCATCACAGCTCTCTCCCTCATCAGAACATTATCATTGGTATTATTATGAAATCTTACCTTGGATAATAACTGATTGATGTAGTTCCTTTTATTGAACTACAGAGCACTGATTATAATATACAGATTTCCAAAAAACCACTTAGGTAATTATAGGCCCACTAACAAACTATTTTCTTTATTTTATCCAAAGGAGTTTTCATTATCCCTGTATTATCTTGCACACAGAATGAATTTCCTGAAGGTGACCTTTTTATAGGTGGTAACCATAGTAACATATTTCCAGCCTCTAACACTCTGACACCACTTGCTCACTGCAAATGAAACAGAGATGCTGAGGATTGATGTTTTGGGTTGCCCTCCAGAGATAAAAGCTGCATAAATACCTACCAATTTGAGAACAAAGATGTTAAAAGAAATGTAAAGCCATAGTTTTTTTTTCCCTTGCTAATCAGACAGCAATTCATTTCTTGCAAAATGTCTGTAATACCCTCTCTTAGAGACTATCAGAGTAAAAATAAAAGGGGTAGACCTTGAAGAGATGAGAGAATAAAGAAAACTTGTTTCTTACTTTGCTCTGAAATAGGACATTGAATAGATAAGGGGTGAGAAACAAGCACTCCTTTGGGAGTCTCTTCTATTTCAGAGCACCTCCTGGAGGCCCCATGAGCTATAATGGGAGTTAGACGTTCTCATCAATGGGAACTGGCTTGGCTGTGTAACCCTAAGAAACTGCAGCTTCAGCACTGGATTCCAAAAGAGTTAGAAATCTTTGGAGGTAGCACAAGAGTTAAGAGGTCAATCTGTCAACTAGAAGCCAGCCAACAAAATGCCAAAAAGGAAAGTAGAAGTAGATGGTAGCTCTAGGCCAAACAAAAATTCAAGCACTCTTATATCAGTGGGGAAAACACATCTTTTTTATTTAAGAAAGTGAAACATTGTACAGTATTCTGCTTCTCCCTAAAAAAAAAAAAAAAAAAAAGGTTCACTTATATCGTTTGTTATTCTATTTAAAAAAAAATTTATTTGTATATTTTTCTCTGTGATTTTTCCCTAAGATATAAAAAAACTTATTCTTCTCATTTCTTTCATATGAGGCATTTATTAAATTTAATAAAGGTAGCCCTCCTAAAAATGTAGTTGTTATTCAATTTATTTGAGTACTTCTGTATTTTCTTTCATGATCTTATTTATTGTTTGCTCTATTTTAATTAATATATTTGCCTATATGTTGTCATTTTTTATCCAAAAAAGAAATAATTAGGAAAGATTCAGATTCTGCTCATCATAGTCATTTATCACGTTACAATTTTCTTTTTAATCATTAATCATCATTGATTGTATCATACAGACTCTCTCACAATTCTATTTCACTATTAGGCTTGGTGGCTGTCCAAGTAATGTTTCTCAAAATTTGAGTCATCTGGAAACCTATATCAGAAAAAAATGATAAAGAACCTGTGTGCTCCAGTTTGTAAAATGCTGACTTAAAGACTTTAAACCCTTCATATTTGAATGATCACAGCAAAAATAAAAAACCCAAAAATTTTAATTTTGAAATGGCAAAATAAATTTGTAAAATTACATCAAAATGGAGAACAAATTTTAAAATTGTCATAAAACTTATCCACTATTCCAAAAAATATATATCTACAGACATTAAATTTTTGGTTTTCTGTGTAAGAAACTTTATATGAATCAGGTAGTAGAACAAAATATATATTTTTAGGAAAATATTTAATTAGTAGAAACAATAAGTAAAAGAAGCTTAGATATTCTGTGCATTTGCTAAATTAATGTCATCCCTGCTATTCTTTTTTTAGAAACCCTGACATAATCTTCATTTCTGTCCCACTAAGGTGTCTACACTCGACTCATTAAACACTTCCCTCTCTGTGTGTTGGTGTCCCTCACTCTTCACCGCCTGTCACCACCCACACTGCCCTGTCTGACATCATAGGAGCTTTTGCTCCTCTTTCACCTGCACTCTCTGTGAACCTTCCTATTATTCATCCATCGTTGTATCAAGGCTCCTCTTAATCTTCTTACTTTCTGTTTGGAATCTCTCTCAGGATTTTCCATTCTATTCTTTTGTCTCTTCTTAATAATTTTTGTAACTTTTAATCATTCCCTAATGTGCCTGTTTGCAAGTTGTCAGAGCCTTACAATTTCTACAGAAATAATTCGAGGATTGAGAATAAGCACTTTTACCTGTGGCTTTCCTTTCTGAACCATGAAAACAGAGAGTTCATCCTGGTTTCAGTGGCAAAGAGAAAACCCTCAGGACACTACATTATGAGTCTTATATGCATCATAAAATCAAATTTGCCGTTTTACTTTTGGGAATATGGAGTAGATACACTTTTCCCATTTCTCCTACTACATGTAAACTACAAAATCTGGGCATTATATGCAAAACAAATATAAGAAATTCTAGAAGTTGGAGAATAGAGGGAAATTGGCTAGAGAACTCAAGAACCAAGGGAAAAAATAATGAATAAAAGTAACAAGCCTAGAGTAGGACTAAGAAAGGAAAAGAGAAGATACAAATGACCAGTATCAGGAGTAAAACATGATATTTCACTATAGATCACAGTAGCATCAAAGGAATAGTAAGAAAATTCTACTAACAATTATACCACATAAATTTGACATCTTAGACAAAATGTACCAATTCCTCAAAAATCACAAACTATCACAACTCTCCCAGTATGAGAAAATTCATTTGAAGAGCCTATCATTATTTTAAAAATTGGATTCATAATTTTACTCCCCACCAAAAAATATCTCCAGACCTTGATGATTTTATTGAAGAATTCTTTGAAAAGACTAAATAACACAAATTCTATGCAATTTTTTAAATAATAGAACAGGAAGAATTATTTCTCAATTCATTTTATGAACCTAATATTATTCTATTCCAGAAGCAAAGAAAAATACAAAAAAGTAAACAAACAAAAGAAAACAAACTATAGATCAATATCATTCATAAACTTTTAGGTACAAAATTCTAATAGAAATAATAGCAAATAGAATTCAGTAATCTACATAGAAAAATATACACCATGGCTAAATGGAGTTTATTCCAGGGATGCAAAGTTGATTTAACATTTGGAAATCAATCAATTTGATCCACCATTTTAACAGAATAAAAAAAACTCATTATTAATCAATACAGGAAAATATGTAACAAAATGCATCATCTGTTTATGATTTAAAAAGAAAAAAAGGTTGTTTTTAAAAAATAGCTGGAATAGAGAGGAATTTCCTCAACTAGACAAAGATCACTTACAAAAAAAAAGAAAAACTAATGGCAATATTATCCTTATGGGGAAAGAATGAATAGTTCCTCCCAATGGGATAAGGCAAGGTATCCACTCGCTCGTACCAGTCTTATTCAACAATGCTGGAAACTCCTACTTAGTGCAATGTCAAGACAAGAAAATAAAAGCCATACAATTTAAAACAAAAAAATAAATAAAACTAGCCTTTCTTTTCAGATGGCATTATTGCTCACATGGAAAATTACAAAGTATCTACAAAAAAAATTCTTCCAGAAATAGGTTATTGCTAAGTTGCAAGAAGAGAATTTCAGGGGCTCGCATATAGAAGGATTTGAGCCTTAGTGGCTAGATTTAAAGGAAGGGTGCACAGGACATAGGTGTCCCCGAAGTGTCTGCTGCACTGCCTCATCGATGACCAGGTGATTCAGCCCCTTCTCGCTGTAGAAGAAGTCCTGCCTCTGGGACAGCACTGCACCCAGGAGGAGGGCCAGGACCCAGAACTGTCATTCCAAGAGCCCAGTACAGGAGGCTCTAGTAGTCCAGTGCAGTATCTGCTCCCATCCAGCCTACTTTCAGCACTGTGCTTCAGCAGGAGTGGCTGCTAACAGAAGAGGAATGGGGGAATGCCTCAAACCTTTCTTAAGCTTTGATTATATTTATTTGGGTTTAGGAAGGGGTAAGCTTTCTGTCTTTCTTTCTTTCTTTACATCCTTTTCTCTCTCTCTTTTTTTTTTTTTAGAAATAAAATGTAATGGGGTCACATTGGTTTCAGGTAAACATCTCTATACCGTTTGAACTGTTGATTGCATTGTGTGCCTATAACCCAAAGTTAAATAATCTTCTATCACCATATATTTGTCCCTTTTTCCTCCCTTCTCTCTGTTAACCACTTCACTTTTGTCTATGTCCATCAGTCTCAGTTTTACATCCCACTTATGTAAGAAATCATATAGTTTTTAGCTTTTTCTGACTTATTTATTTCACTTATCATAATGTTCTCAAGGTCCATCCATGTCATTAATGGCAACATAACATCATTTCTTTAAAACTAACTAATCTTCTTCCTAATTCTTCGTGGGCTCGTGCTGGGCCCTCCTCTTATCCAATCCTTCCTTGGATCTTTGGGTCTATTTCCTTGTCCTGTCAGATCCTTTTCCCAGATTATCCCAGGCTAGACTCTACCTCTTTGTGGCCTCCATTTTGGTTCCTATTTGCTCATGCCTCTGGTTTTTACTGTTCATGTGCCTAGAGAAGGAATTTTTCCCATTGGCTCTTCCTTCCCTCTCTTTCCAATTCCCCTAACCCCATAATCTGTGGGAATGAACCAGCTGTTACCCAGGGAGAATGGAAACCCGGTCCTTCCTACCCCGATGGGATAACTATCCCTCTGGCGGAGGATGCAGATATCCCCTGGGGTGTATAGCTGTCGCTTCCTCATTAATCTAGCTTACTTAAATGCCTGGTCCCTTCTCTTTTGATAATATCTAACTAGCTGCCCACTGTAACACTGTTAGGGGAAACTGAGTAAAGGGTCTGTGAGGTCTCTTTGTATTGTTTTTACAACTGCACATGAATCTACAATTGTCTCAAAAAATTTAGTTGTAAGTAAAACATATAACTAAAACAAAATAGCTTCTATTCAAAAGAATAATGTTTTCATGCACTAAATATATCAAACTCATGGTTTCAGATCAGTTTATTTCATATAAGCATTCCCTGAATAATGCAAATGTTTAATAACCAGAGTAGCAACCTAGAGAAAATGTGTATTTGATGCAGAAAGTCAACAAAGGTTTCAGGGCTTTGGGGACTTGGGAATTAACAAGCTGTATGATTTCAAAACCTTTGAATACTACTTAGAAAAAAAGAGCTTTTCCTGATGCATAAATTGAGCAATTGTATATTGTTTTATATGTTTTGTTTTTCCTGAGAAAGGTAAACAGTCTTACTCAGAACAACTGGTCAATTAAAAATACATTTGAAAGATGCTTTTTTCTTTTCCCAAACTTTGTGAAATAAAATTTTAAATACACCTGTAAATCTATTATTTAAATTATTATTTAAAGAGATAGTCCTATTTTATAATGCTTCATGCAAGGATAAAAGACTTCTCAAAGCAACCGAACACTATGCTGTTATATAACTGTCCCAAAACACCTCTATCATTTTGCTCATTATCTGTGGTTTTTTTCCTTTTTAATATCTCAGTGAGAAACATTTTTCTGGACCATTTTCTTACTCACATGGAGATTTTAAGAAAAGAAAGGCTTAAAGAAAAAATGCTAACTATCTAAGTAAATTCAGTTTCATGTCTTGAATCCCTGAATACCATCTTCCGTAGAGAGCTTATTAGATTATTATTTTTCATGAAAGCTGAGAGCACCTTACGGAGCTATCTTTTATCAGTCAAGCATTTCCACCATATTTTGACTTAGAAGGCCTAAGAGTTACCATAGAAACTAATTAACTCCTGTGTCCTGAATGCATTAGACTCCATAGCTGGGACTGTTTACATTTTATAAATTGCTTTTGTTCTAAGTAAATTAAGAGACTATGCTAGATGTTTTAAATCTTGATGCAAATAAAATTAAGTCACCTCTCTTTAAACTGTTTATTCAAATTTTTAAACATAACCTCAAAATTAACAGTTTTTATTTTCATCTTTGATTATCTCAACCTAAAAGAGTTAAAATGTTGTATTTCTTTTTTTTATTTTTAAAATGTTATATTGTTATTTTTATAAACATAATATATATTCTTCAGAATTCAAAGTCATGTTCTTAGTAAATTTCAGTAAATTTTACTATTAAAATAAAATTTAAATGTAAATGGTATCTTCCAAGTCATTTTACTGTAACATATTTTAAATATGTTTTTTAAAAAACAACTTATAAAGTCTAATTATACAGTATTTGAGACAATATAAAATAATCAATAAAGCTTATTTTTCTAATTTCCATTCAATATACTGAATTTTAATATTCATTAAGCTGAAATTAAAAAATTAATTTTTTAAAGTCTACATTTTATACCTGTAGACACTTTTTAGAAAGGGAGAGAGAAGAAGGTGAGAAGAGAAAGACAAAGAGAGAACATCAAAAAAATTTCTTTTATTGATATTTTTCTAAAGTGAGAAGCAAGGAGGCAGAGAGACAGACTCCCACATGTGCCTGACCAGGATCCACCCAGCAAGCCCACTAGGGGGCAATGTTCTGCCCATCTGGGGCATTGCTCCTTGTAACCAGAGCCATTCTAGCACCAGAGGAAGAGGCCATGGAGCCATCCTCAGTGCCTGGGCCAACTTAGCTCCAATGGAGCCTTGGCTGCAGGAGGGGAAGAGAGATATAGAGAAAAAGGAGAGAGGGAATGGTGGAGAAGCAGATGGGCGCTTCTCCTGTGTGCCCTAGCTGGGAATTGAATCCAGGACTTCCACACACTGAGCCAACGCTCTACCACTGAGCCAAATGGCTAGGGCCGAAGCATCAACTTTTTGTTCCACTTAGCTGTGCAACAATTTTCTCGATTGTGACTTGAACAGGGCTCAAACCAGCAAACTCAAGGTTGAATCAGTGTCCTCAGAATCATCCTTGGCCCTCAGAATTGGGCTCTAATTGGGGCTTGAACTAGTGACCTTGGAGTCGAGTGTGCAAGCTGGGAGTCTCAGGATCTAGCCAAACCCTTAGGATCCAGCCAGTGACCCCAGTATCTAGCTAGCAACCCTGGGATCCAACTGGCAGTGTCAGCACTCTGGAACAATACTCTATCCACTGTACCACTGGGCAGAGCTACCCATGAACATTTTAAATGTTTATAGTTACAGTATAAAAAGTGTTGTTTAGATAAAAATAAAAAGAATGTAAGTTTCTTTTATCCTTATAATAGTTATCCCATTTTAACATGAGAAAAAATCTTAAATGTCAACAAGTAACCTATTTGTGAGGAAATAATAAATTTTACAATGATTTTTATTCATTTGTTACTCCCTTTAAGTTCAATAAATAAATTATCCAAATAACACACTTTTGTAACATTGCTGTAATATAAATCAGAAAAAAATACTATTTTAATACCTAATACACATCTTGTAAAATAAATTCCATATCCGTCATTCAGTATTATACATTTCATATGTTAATACTGAGACAAACAACAAGAAGTATTTAATAGAAAAAACACCTGTAGTACTTACTCTTCACCAGAATCTCTTATGAAGACTTGGAAGCACCTCAAATTCATACAAGTACAACCATTATCTTTCCCATTAAGCCTGTTCTTTTTGTGGTATTCCTTTATTAATTTGTAGAACCCCACCTACCCATTCAAGCCAGAATCTAGAAATGATTTATTCTACCCACTCCAAACTATGCCCCTCACAGAGATATATCCAAATTCCCAAATGCTTTAGGAACTTTTTTCTGCCATTTTCTCTCCATTTTCTATTCCCATTGTCTCAGTTAAGGTTGTATTCTCTCTCTTTCCAATAAATTATCCTCCAAATTTGTCCTTCACTAATTTATTCTCCATATTATTCTTCAGTCTCCTTTTAAACTAAAAAAAAATACATGTCATATTACCTCTTTGCTTAAAACCATTCCATTTATTAGTGTATTTATTAAATAGATACATACTTGAATCTTATAATGCTCTACACTTACAGATGCCAAATACAGAATGAGTTTGAGACTAGAGTTCCATCCTTGTCATCCTCAGCCACACTGAGGAAGTGGATGTGTTCCTGCAAAGCCTCTTTTCTGTGTGCCAGACCTCACTGTGCTGCAGCCCTTGTGCATGAATCAACCCTCCAGCACACTGTGGCCTCCAGGGCCAGTAAAAGTGAACTGATTCAGAAGATTTTGATGAATAACTCAGTAATAAAACAAATGTAGTGAAATGGAGATGACACAGATGAAAACACATACATGGGAGCAAATGTTTCAAAAAGAAGTATAAATTGATATAGGAATATAAAGAAAAAAGGGAAGAATAAGCCAAAGGAGCTTCTTTGAAAGCCCTGGGTAATTTCAATACCTGGGGATCAGGGCAAAACCTTAGAAGAAATGCTGATCTACAAGAAGAAGATTGGAAACCTTAGGAGTAAACCCTAACTTTTTATTCTCTAGCATTGGTCTGTATTTCTTGCTATTCTAGTTGCTTTCCATTCAACTGAGAATCCACACACTCTGATAACATATCCTATAAACTCTATGCTTTTTCCTGACGTTATTTTTGCACATGCTGATTGGTTTCTCAGCCTAAGCTCCTTACCCCCTTACCCATTTTGTGCACAGTAATTTTCTTTTCTCTTTCAAGATTCATCTTAAATGTCACCTCTCTAGTGAAGACGTCCTTGATTACTCAGCTTGCCTGTCACCTAACAATATGCAAAAAATTTTAGGTCACTTCTTCTATGTTCTCAGGTTTTACATATTAACATGGCTTTCAAATGTCTAATGAAATTAGAGAAGTTATAGGGAGATAGGTACCCACCGTCAGTAAAAATTAGTATGATATCATTGGAAGACAATTTGGTAATTTCTCATGAAAATGCTTAAGCTTGTTGATTTTTTTCTTGAATTCTTCTTCTCTAATAATATGACCAGTGAGAAGGCAAAGATGCATGTAGAAAAGTATTATTTCATTCTCACTAATAATATTAAAAATTGAAAATAACCAAAATAGGCAACTATACAAGAATGCATAAATAAATTATTATCAAAAAAGAAAAGAGGGCCAATCAAAGAATGTTTAATTGCATAGGGAAAAATCATTAACATACTATTAAGGAAGAAATAAGATATAATATTTTATGAGTAATTTTCTTTTTATTAAAACAATATTAAGGAAGAAATAGAATATAACATTTTATGAATAATTTTCTTTTTAAATGTTAAAATGTGCATATTATAAAGATTATAATAATATATATCAAAATGCTACAGTGGTTATCACTGGATAACAGGTTTGTGAATAAATTTTATATTTTTCTCTTCCTATATTTTCTAATCATTATGTGTTGAATTTAATAACAAAAATAATATAATTTTAAATAAATTTATTGAATTAACCGAGTGCTAGATGGTACTATTCCATCCATCTATTCACTTATCCATCATTGATAAAGGTCATTCCAATGGTTTTGTGCAGACATACCTTAGTTATGCCTTATTTCAGCTCCAAATCACAGAAATTAATGGTACCAGGGTCTTCAATCTTGGTTTATTAGGCAGAGAAAGATTCTGTCCCTAGATGGCATGCTTTCAGAAATCGGACACACAGTAATACAAAAATGTGAGCTCTCATAAGTGAGTACACATTTCATAGACTTTGAAAACTTGCCCTACCCTGGCACTGTGACTACTAATGACCTTCAAACAATAAGATACTCAGTATATCCAGGTCATACTGACATTTCATATTACTAGGGGAAAAAGTCACTTTTAAGGATCCACTAAAAAGTCAGAGAAAAACGTTATAAATTCTATGTAAAACCAATTCTCCTGAAATTATATTGACTTTTTTCTCTTTTACCTTGTTTATTATCCTTAAGAACATATGGGGATAGATGTTGATATGTTTAGAGCATGAAGAGAATACTACAAAGTCCCTTGAGTGGTCATTCCTGGTAAGAATTTACTGGAGCAATAAAATGAAGATAACATCTCATGCCCTTCCCTGCTGATAGCAGAGCCATAAAGATAACTGAATTGTAAAAATGGATAACATGCAGGTAAGATTTGTCACTGACTTTTACTGATAACCATGTTATAATCATGATGCAGAAAGAGCAGAAATGGTAACAAGGAGCTCTGTATACATCATAAGGAGCATCATCCCTATAGAGTTTCCAGATGCTGTTAATCTGAAAGCATGTTTTTATAATACTGAACCTGTAGTACTTAAAAGTTGGATGTAGAGAAGTTTGAGGAACTATGAGCACTTTGAGTGGATTTTTTCTCTTTTTCCTTGAGGCCATCAGCAACTGCCTATATCCAACACCTCAATCCAGAGCTCTTGGAAAAAAGCTGCCAAAGATATACACAGAAGTTGTTGCTAGAAAACAGAAGAGCAGTCAGCTTCTTTTAATGACAGCTTCATTATCACACTTATTGACTGTAAAGAGAAAAAGAGAGACAAAAAAGAAAGAGAGAAAAAAAAATCTCATTTTTTTCTAGGCTAAGCAACTTCTAAATAAAATTCCTTAGTAAATTTACCAAAAGGCAAAATAATAACTTTACAAGACTTGGTGTCACTCATTAAAAAACTGAAATCCTTGCATTTTTCAACATTTTATCACTTAAAAACAGTCGAAGTTTTTTCCATTGCTCTAGACATCATTCATTCTGCTGTCATTTTCACAGGTAGAGCAGTGATCTATGGTGACTGAGAAAAAAAATAATCCACACAATTCTTGCCTGCAATCAGCAAACCTCATGAATTCTTAAACTTATTTTTTAGAGTAAAGTGGTCTATTGTCCAAAGACTCATTTTCCAGACAGGAAGCCTTCAATCAGCTTCTGTTAAAGAACATAGACCTGTGAAGGTAAGTAAGGTATGCCTCCTTTCTTTCTCCCTGTGTTGGTTCCTGGGAAGATACTAGCCCAAAGCTCTGGTAAAACTGAAAGGCACACTATGACTGGAGTGAGTCGTTGGTCTTCCAGGAATAGAACAAAAGGTTAAAAAGAGAAGCCATAAAGCATAATAGTCAAAACTGAAGTTTCAATACTTGCTCGTTTTTTGAGTGAAAGCTGTTTACTCACCCTCTCTGTTAGCATTCTCCCACATACAAAATAAAGGAAACATGGTTGTTTAATGCTTTCCAAACTCAACGGGGAATCATATCAAATAACAAATTCCATTTCATGAAACCCTTTGGGGTCTTTCGGAATAGCAAATCTCCAAGTACACAGTAGCATGAAAAGCCAGTGACAGATTCTCAGTCAGTTGGGAAGGTACAGAGGAAAGGTGTGTGGTTTCTTTCTTCTGAGAATATACTATCAACAGAGGCTGTAAGCAGAAATGAAAGGTTTGTTTTTGTAGAGAGAAAATCAAATGTGAAGGTGACAGGTTTTAATTTTATAAATCAAGAATGAGGCATTAACAGACCTGCAGTTATTAGAAAGGGCAAAGGCAAACACTGGCTCTAAAATTCCAAAAAAAAACTCTTCTTAAATGGGAATGGAGACTTATTATTATTATTATTATTATTATTATTACTACTACTACTATTTTGCAAGTGGCTGTTTTCTAGGTTTTAAGAGGGCTTTATTTGGAGTAAAGGAGGGGGAAGGTCTCCATGGGCAAAAGCTTACTTTCTTTAACTTCTCACCACACATACGGGCACACCAACTTAGCATCTTTCCCTCTACATAGGACACATCTCACATTTCATTCTAGATATATCTACCATGTAATTGTTAAACATGTGTTCAGGGTCACATTCCTTTGTAGATCAGTTATGACCATTTCTAACAAGCAGCAACTGCTTCTTTTTCTGCTTATGATAGCCATTACTAAACAATCACAGAAAATAAGACCAGGCAATACTGTCAATGGCCCACATTGGTAGAGAGTTGAAAAGCATTTTCCATTTCTATTGTAATGAAAGGGGCACTGGGTTTAGGCCAGAGGACCTGATTTCTAATGTTGATTCAGTATCATATTTTGGCAAGCCACAATTTCATTGGCCTTGATATTTCCTGTAAAAAGAGAAGTTTAACTAGGTAAGCTCCAAAACTACAGCCAACTCCAGTTACTTGTGATTACAATATACACAGATGTTTTTTGAGTCATAGTACCAGAAAACTCATCACCACTACCAATATGTAAGTTAACGTTAATACAATGGTCCTTTGTCTATTACGGGGGTTAGGTTAAACCCCCTGCGAGAGGCAAAAACCCATGAAGTAGTGACCTTATATTAATTTTATTATTTATATATTTTTAAAAGCTTTATAAACCCTCCCCACACTTTTATTTTTCTTGAAATGAGAAGCAGGAAGGTGGAGAGACAGACTCCCGCATGTGCCCAACCAGGATCCATCCAGCATGCCCACGAGAGGTGATGCTCTGCCCATCTGGGCATTGCTCAATAGCAACCAGAGCCATTCCAGTGTCTGAGGCATAGGCCATGGAGCCATCCTCAGCACCTGGGCCAACTTTGCTCCATTGTAGCCTTGGCTGCAGGAGGGGAACAGAGAGATAGAGAGGGGGAAAGGTGGGGAAGCAGATGAGTGCTTCTCCTGTGTGCCCTGTCCAGGAATCAAACCCAGGACATATACATGCCAGGCTGACACTCTACCACTGAGCCCACTGACTAGGGCCCCTCCCCACACTCTTATTAACCTTTCCCACACTGTTATTAAACTTTCCAACACTTATTTTGTTTATTTTACTGAAAAAGTAATTAAAATAATAAATGTATAAAAAATACCTATATACTGCAAAATCCTGCAATATACTGAAAAATGTGTGATACAAAAGTAGATATATACCATTTAAAAATTCACGATACAGTGAGACCGTGAAAAGTGAACTGCGATATGGAGAAGGACAACTATATTTGATATTCTAACACTACAGTTTTAGGTTTTTCTTCCATATAACACTCTTCTCATCTCCCTTCACCCAAAATAAAAGCACCCTTTCAGATAAGTAATATATTAAAATTAACTGGCCAATTATAACCCTATTTGAATGAGTTTCTCAGGTTCTTTCTAAAGAGCACATGTACATTTCTCTTTTATTCAACCTCATTTTTTTTACTGATTTAAAAAGTAATTAGATCAGTTACTTTAGTCATAAAATCAGAAATTACTGTGTATTTTTAGCAAGTCTGATCATTGGGAAAATTTTTTCCTGAAAATCATAAAATCTTTTTGTTCTAAGAACTATTTCCTTTTTATAATTTGGCACTTAGTCTTACTTTTCTGAAAGTAATGATAATTGGCAAGTAAAGAAACATTAGATATCAATTCTAATAACCCACATGATTAGACTATAGCATTTTAATGTTAAAGTACTTACTTTATCATCGGTATTTTTATCATCGGTCTTATCTCCATGGATAAATTGGGAAAAAATCAGATTTTATATTACATAAGAGAGAAGAAAAAGATAGAGAACATTGAAGAAAGCTGGCAATTTCAAGTATGTATCAAAGGAATCATCATATAAGGAAAAATATTAATAAAGGGCACTCAGGTTGCCTTGGTAAATATGACACACACACATAAAAAGAAGCAAAGATAATCTGAAACTTATATAATTTTATTAACCAATGTCAGTCCAATTTTAGATAAAATAAAATATAAGCCAAAAGTATAAATGTGGAGTGGGTAAATAAAAAGGTAATAGTCTCATTATGTTTTCAAATTTAAGTGACCATCAGCTTAAAATAGACAGCTACAAACCTAGCATGGTATATAAGAAGCACAAACAAAAATCTATAAGAGATATACAAGTAATAAAGAAAAGTAATCCAAACAGAACAGAAAGTGGCCTGACCAGGCGGTGGCGCAGTGGATAGAGCGTCGGACTGGGGTGCAGAAGACCCAGGTTTGAGACCCGGAGCTCATCAGTTTGAGCGCGGGCCCATCTGACTTGAGCAAAAGGCTCGCCAGCTTGGACACAAGGTCGCTGGCTCCAGCAAGGGGTTGCTTGGTCTGCTGAAGGCCCGCGGTCAAGGCACGTGTGAGAAAGCAATCAATGAACAACTATGGTGTTGCAATGGCAACGAAAAACTAATGATTGACGCTTCTCACCTCTCTCCGTTCCTGTCTGTCTGTCCCTGTCTATCCCTCTCTCTGTCCCTGTAAAATAAATAAATAAATAAATAAATAAATAAATAAACAAACAAACACAACAGAAAGTTATCAACATACTTGAACAGAAGTTATCAACATAAGAGAAGAAAGCTAAAAAATAAGAAGCAAATGAACCATAACACAATTATAAAACAATGAATAAAATGGCAATAACTACATACTTATCAATAATTACTATAAATATAAATGGTTTAAATACCCCAATCAAAAGGTGATAGGATAAAGAAGGAGTGGTACATACATAAAATGGAATATATTGGACATAAAAAAGAACAAAGTCTTACTATTTGTGGAAATATTAATGGACCTACAGGGTATATAATTCTGAATGAAGTAAGTTAGACAGAAAAAGACAAATACAATATATTTCACTTATATATGGAATCTAAAAAACAGAATGACCAAACAAAACAGAAACAGACTCCTAGATACAGAAAACAAACTGATTATTGCCAGGGAGGGAGTTAGGAGGCTGAGTGAAAAAGGTGAAGGAATTAAGAAGTACCAACTGGCCTGATCAGACGGTGGTGCAGTGGAT
This sequence comes from Rhynchonycteris naso, assembly GCA_037038555.1. NCBI lineage: Eukaryota > Metazoa > Chordata > Mammalia > Chiroptera > Emballonuridae > Rhynchonycteris > Rhynchonycteris naso. The sequence continues at coordinate 151,466,823 of CM072997.1, forward strand.
AGAGTGTCGGACTGTGATGCGGAAGACCCAGGTTCAAGACCTCGAGCTCGCCAGCTTGAGCGCGGGCCCATCTGGCTTGAACAAAAGCTGGTCAGCTTGGACCCAAGGCCGCTGGCTCCAGCAAGGGGTTGCTCGGTCTGCTGAAGGCCCATGGTCAAGGCACGTGTGAGAAAGCAATCAATGAACAACTATGGTGTTGCAATGGCAATGAAAAACTAATGATTGATGCTTCTCACCTCTCTCCGTTCCTGTCTGTCTGTCCCTGTCTATCCCTCTCTCTGACTCTCTCTCTGTCCCTGTAAAAAAAGAAAAAAAAGAAAGATAAAAGTACCAACTGGCAATTACAAAATAGTCACAAGGATGTAAATAAAGTGTGGTATCGGTAGCTGTCCAGTGGTTCTTAACCTTTTTTGAGGTACCGAACCCACCAGTTTCATATGCGCATTCACTGAACCCTTCTTTAGTGATAAATAAAATATGACTTTTTTTTCCAAATTCAAGACATAGGTATATGTTTTTTTACTAGTGGACAAAATGAGCCGTGCATGAACATCACCTTGCTCAAAGAACAAAACCAACAAAGTGCATGAACTCACAACAAATTACGGTATTACTTTATTCTGGCCACCACGGCAGAGGCTTCTCCAAACCCCTGAGTCTGACTCATTGAACCCCTAGGTTTCGATAGAACCCAGGTTAAGAACCATTGTGTAAGACATAAGATCACTTTGTAAATTATATAAATGTCTAATCACCATGCTGTATGCCTGCAACTAATTTAATATTGAATGTCAACTATAACTGAAAACATTTATTTAATTTTTAAAATGAACATTTTTGAGAGTTATCAATTAAACCAATTTTCAGCTTCACTATGTGCAAGTACATGGCTTTTTCAGCACACTGGTCCTCATATTTGAGAAGCATGCCTTGAAGAAGGTTGATTATAAAAGAAATAAAAGAACAACTGGTAACACTGTTAATCCTAATGATCACACAGCAGATGGTAGCCTCCTAATAGACACAGACAAAACAGCATGCTGCATGTCCTCCATCTTCAACAGTGTGGAACCAGCTACCACATGAGAGAGGCTATGATGTCCCACAGGTATGATTAGAACAGCATCCATTTCTAACACTTCACATTCAGTTTTTCTTCATCTGCACTCTGCTGACAACACCCATGTTATGTGTGATGATGGTCAAATTTTCTCTATTCTACACATGCATTAATTATCCACATTTCTTCTAAGTATCACTGTATTTGTAGCTAGAAAACACAATACCATCCCAATAATAGCTAAAATGTATTGAGAACTTGTCATGTGCTAGATTACTATATGTACTATGTACTGTGCCAAGAGTTCTACATGTTTTAGCTCATTTAGTCTTCAAAACAACCCAGTCCTGTTAATATAATCCCAATTCTATTTTTACTGAGGAGGAAGGTGGTGATTGAAGTGGTTAAGTTACTTGGACAAAATCAAAGCCAAGTCTCCCTTAATCTCTTTTACTGGCTCTTAAACCCTACTTTCTTCTTAATTATACCTTTTAGGTAGACACTACTCAATAACAGATGATTCTGAAGTCACAGAGGGGAGAAGGAACAGAGCAAACTCTGCAATCTTTATAGCACACAACTTGTATCAGACAGAGGTAGTGACAGAAAATAGTATCAGTCTAGACAAAGAGACTTGACTGAAGAGATTATTCACAGGGATGTTGGCAGGGCTAATGGTTGACAGAAAGGGGGCTGATGATCAGAGAGTGACAACAGAGGGAAACCACAGCCAAAGGAAGATGAGAGGAAAAAAAACTGGAGCCAATGAAATGGAAAGGACTGGGGAAGTGTAGCTGTATGATGTCAAGGCCTATATGATGTCAAGGCAATAAATAGCACAAGGAAAGCAAGGTCAAAATATCTTAACTTCTCTCTCTCTTTCTCCCAATTTTGCCAGCGCTTTCCATCACTGACCCAAATGAAAACCATTCAGCAAGAAAACCAAAATGCTAGAGTCTTTAGAAGTCAAGCTCTTCAGAAACATGGTACAGTACAGACAGTGGAGAAGGGACCCACAGATCCAAGGAGGTACACCAGCATATTTGTGCATGACAGATCTGGAGAGCATGTTCTTATGTCTGTGCTGAGATTGATGTCAAGGTTAAAAGCCTGAAATTAACCTGATAATCAAAAAAGAGTTATTACTTTTCAGATTGTGGCCTTTAAAAATTACCATATCTTACTGCCTTACACACGTTTTGTCTCCTTAGATAGGCCCTATATTAACCAAATTTCATGTTGGCATTAGTTCAGAAAGACCAAAAATCTGCTTACAGTGGAAGGAATTCTCCTGCCTTGAAAAATGTCATCCACCATCATCCAGCTGTCTTCTTCCTGATACAGAAACCCCAGAAATCAGGCTCTACAAAAAAGATGTGGGATATAGTGACACAAGTATAGCAGAGACATGAAGGCTATATTAAATAAATAGTTGTATGCAGATGTGTGGGATGGTAAAGGCTGAGCATTAGAATTAGGTTAGAAACAGACTAAAGAAAGTTATACTTAACAATTGTAACATGATTGAGTTCAGATACCTTTGATATTGCTGGCGGCAAATATGAAACAAATGAGAGTGACAAAAGAATGTTTTAGGAATTGATCTACTAAGACTCATGTCATTTACCAGTAATATGAAAATAATGCTTCCATAATTAGGAGATTGAAAAAGAGCTCAATTCAGTATTTACTATTTTACTTCACAATTCTAACATTTTAAGTTAAAAATAAATAATCAGTCCCAGGGACAGGTATTCAATTAGGTAGTGTGATTCTAAAATAGCCTCAACAGTGATAGCTAAAAAAGAATGTCACTTTTTTTTTTATAACAACAGGCTTTTCTTTTTTAACCTTCAGAAGGACTCTAAGTAAGTTTTTTCCAGTAAACATAATGTATAAGGCAACAGAACTGGGTAAATAAACAAAACAAAGCAAATTGCTCCTTATAATATTGTTTCTTTCATTAGCCAACGCACTGTGGGAAACACTAGGAGCCATGCATTGAAATTACATATGCCAACTTGGGCATGTTCTTCAATAGAAAATTTATTATGTTGCCATTTCATAATTCTCTTTTGAAACATTTATGCAGGTGCCAAGGATGCATTTGGCACATTTTGGAGCCTCATAATGCCTTTAAATAAAACATTTAAAATGTGATGTGTAAGTGGGGAATTGCTGTGGGTTAAAATGAACATAAATGAAAATGGTAAGTTTTGAGAAACAAAACATTAAATATACTAGGGGATTTGTGACTTTGCCAAAGATGTACTGCATTTCCCCATGTATAAGACGCTCCCACGTATAAGACACACCTTAATTTTGGGACCTGAAATTTGAAAAATAAAAAAGTACTACATAAAGTTATTGAACTCAAGTTTTATTCATCATAAAATCATACAACTCTTCATCTACTCGAAAAAGCAGGAAATGCAAGTCAAAAGTTCTACAACCACTGTGTAAGACTCATCCACTTTTTAGACCCAAAATTTTTCAAAAAAGGGTGCATCTTATACATGGGGAAATACAGTATTTATAGTTGCTTTTCTTTTCGTGTGTGTGTGTGTGTGTGTGACAAAGACAGTGAGAGAGACAAAGAGAAGGACAAATAGGGACAGACAGACAGGAAGGGAAAGAGATGAGAAGCATCAGTTCTTTGTTGTGGCTCCTTAGTTGTTCATTGATTGCTTTCTCATACGTGCCTTGACAGGGGAGCTACAGCAGAGTGACTGACCACTTGCTCAAGCCAGTGACCTTGGGCTCATGCCAGCAACCTTTGGGCTCAAGCCAGCGACCACGGGGTCATTTCAATGATCCCATACTCAAACCAGCAACCCCGCGTTCAAGTCGGTGATCTCAGGGTTTCGCACTGGGTCCTCTGCGTCCTAGTCCAATATTCTATCCACTGCGCCACTGCCTGGTCAGGCTGCTTTTCTTTTTCTCTGGAATTAGATTTGCCTTTTGATATTGAGGTATATTCTGATAGATCTTTGAAAGAAAAATTGAAGACTAATGTGCCAATCCTATCTTCTACTCTTTGGTATAACAAGCAGGAATGTCCACATCACAATTCTCTGTTTATTCTATAAATTCAGAGTTGAAAATATCAATTTTTAGTAGAAAATGTCAATTTTTAATTTTCAAATCACCATTAGTGATCCAATGCCTTTCTTTTTGGACTTGTTTCTCCTAATATAAAGCCTATATAAATTCCTAATTCGAGATTGCTAAAAGAAAATAATTTTTAGGAACTATTTAGCTCACTGCAACAATTAATTTTGAAATTTAACATTATTTTATAGCTGCAATTTTTCTGGCATTTATTATGATTGGGAATCACCAAAAAAAATGCTATTTCCCCTGTTACAGTTGCTCAGATCTTTGTATTAACAGGCTTTAAAAGAGAGTCCAATTCTTCCTTTTATTTTTTTTATTTTTTTAATTTATTGGGGTGACACTGGTTAACAAAATTATACAGGTTTCAGGTGCATGATTTTGCAACAGATCCTCTGTGCTCTATATTGTGCATTCACTACACCGAGCCAAGTCTCTGTCACTTGCCATTTATACCCCTTATCTTCCTTTTTGAATGCAGATTTTCAATCTGATTTTACTTTAAATGGATTAGAAGTAGTATGTCAGGCATGGAAAGTGTTTAATGTTTTACTAAGCAACGAGACATGTATGTCCTCACAGGGTCATCCCAGCAAACTTCTGAGCCAGAAAAGGCAGGTGATATGAACTAATTTTGCAATTGAGGAGCTGATACTTAGAGAGTTTAATACCTTGTCCATTAGATTAATCCAGTTGTGATGAAGAAGAAAGGAGATACAATATGGGGTACCCAGAGCATGGCTTCCTGGCAGGATAGAGCTCATTTTAGGGGAGTAGAGGGTTCCAGTCACCTTGCCTCTATGAATAATGGAGAAACTCAGTAGTCAAACTCTGGCTATCACTTTAGAGTCCTATATGGTGATAGCCTACATCTCCTAGGCCAAGATAATAAGGAATTCTTCTGTGTCTATATGTCCCAGGTTCTCAGAATATCATGGAGTCGCTACTGGTTCATTCTTTTTCTTTTTAAATCCAGGTTAGGACTAGGTCAGAGGCCTGTAAATCTTAAGCAGGGTAGGTGGACATATTGATCAAAGTTGACTTCCTTAAAACGATACATAGCACCAGAAATTTATAGCATTGGAAAATGCATTTCAAGTACTGTCATCAGTATGATAGCCTTCTCTCTAGAAATGCTGATGCCTAACTGATGAAAAAATTAGAGTTGCTTCTGAGCCTATTGATTTTATTGAAAACAAAAACAAAAAACTAAACTGCAAAACATTCTAGAGCAGTGGTTCTTAACCTTTTTTGAGGTACCAAACCCACCAGTTTCATATGCGCATTCACTGAACCCTTCTTTAGTGATAAATAAAATATGATTTTTTTTTCCAAATTCAAGACATAGGTATATGTTTTTTTAATGGTGCACAAAATGAGCCATGCACAAACATCACCTTGCTCAAAGAACAAAACCAATAAAGTGCATGAACTCACAACAAATTACGGTATTACTTTATTCTGGCCTCCATGGCAGAGGCTTCTCCGAACCCCTCAGACTGACTCATCGAACCCCTAGGGTCCGATAGAACCCAGGTTAAGAACCACTGTTCTAGAGGGGAAAAAAAAGCAGGCAAGATTTCAAAGGATATTCCAACCACTCTGGGTTACTCATTATCATCTCTTCCTATCATCCTCTCCACATCAACCAATTATTTACCAGATGAAACAATCTCCATTATAAATCAAGTAAACACATTTGGCTGTCCAGTGTTTTGTCTAATTCTTGGAGGGCACAGTTATGAAGAAACGCTTCAGTATGTGGGACTAGTATTCATTTCCAGTGGGTTATGAAGGTGCCACAGAGCCTTTGCCAGTAATAGAGCATAGAAGGTTGTGCTGCTGACCACAGGAAATGATTTATGAATGACCAGGGCTGGCCTCCCAATTAATCAAATTCCAAAGCACTTTAACAAAGAATGCTATTCTGGTCATTGGAAGCTCATTAGTTGAAGACGACCTGTAGTTTTTAAATAGCGTTTACAGGAACCATGTAATAAAAATAATCTCTCAGTTAGGAACTGGTGAGTACTATCTCTTAATGAGATTGTAAGCCCAGTAATTTGTTTAATACAAATAAAGTCTACCTTAAATTTTCATAAGTTGTGGAGGAACTTAAAATATGCTTGTAAAATAAGAAATGACCTCCTCTGAAGAGGTACTAAAACTAAATAGCCAGTTTCCTAGTGACTATCTCCATTATAAATCGCTCTGAGAAGCATTTATTCTTTCCCTTTGTTTTAAATTTTTTGTTGTGTTCAGACAATGAATATACTCTTTGGGTATACTGTGTATATGATAAAGAATACCCAATCAAGAGCATCATTTGGTAAGCTAGAAGCTCTAATTCATCAATGAATGTGATGGAGGAAATACCAGTAAGAGAGCTGGCAAGAACAACCCATACAGGTGACACAGCAATCACAAACTGTCACACCCACTGCTCATCTGGTTTAATCCTGAACTCTTTATTGCATACCCACTTTCTTATTTTAACCTTAACGAGAATAAATGGGTACATCAGCAGCAGCATCTCAAATAACCTAAAGAACATCAGTAGAAAGTGCTAGATCTCTTAGTGGCCATTGATAAACTTTATCCAAACCCAGAGAAAATGATCTCCCAAATTTTTATCAGATGGAGACATTGTGTTAAAATCACCTGCATAAGAAGCAATTCCATGAGAACAGGAGGGCTGTGAAGTGCAATGAAGTGCTGAACAGCAAAGTGAGCATCCACCAAGACCCCTATGAGACTGGACGAACTTTGCAGTGAGCCCTGGGGCTACACTTTTTCTTTTGTAATGATGTCAAATAAGCTAAAACCCTTACTGGTCATTTCCCAGTGAGTACCTCTGTGAGTAGAGTAGCTTTGGGCCTGACCAAGCAGTGGCACGGTGGATAGAGCATCATATTGGGACGTGGAGTACCCAAGTTCGAAACCCCAAGGTCGCCCGCTTGAACGTGGCCTCATCTGATTTGAATAAGGCTCACCAGCTTGAGCCCAAGGACGCTGGCTTGAGCAAGGGGGTCACTTGGTCTGCTGTAGCCCTAAGGTGCTACAACAAAGAATTGATGCTTCTCATCTCTCTCCCTTGCTGTCTGTCTGTCCCTATCTGTCCTTCTCTCTATCTCTCTCTCTGTCTCTGTTACAAGGAAAAAAAAGCAGCTTTGGAAAACTATAAAATGAATTGAATCTCAAACTGTTCCTGCACAATAATCATATAGGTTTTTTTGTTATGTTCTAATATAATTAAATATTTCCCTATTGGTATCACATTGCATTAATATTCTTTTCCCCATGGGTTATTAAAGGCTTACATTAAATATCCAGTAATGAGGCAGTTTTGCCCTCTTACTATCATAATTATTTTTAATATGTCAGATTAGATGAGCCCATTATGAAAATACTCCATCTTGCATTTCCTCCCAAAACTTCATAGTGCCTCCATATATATTCTCTTAAATTCTCCCCACATTCCTTTTGGAAGGACGGGTGGTTTGTTGTCATTTCAGTTCACATCAATGTAAAAGGCGGAGTCTGCACTGTTTCGTGCTTATCTAATCACTTTACAGTATTGCCTGGTCAGGTCACTGTAACAGGCAATTGAATTAAGCCATGTAAGCCAATTCAGATCTATGTGACTACTATTGGTAAACCAGGACTTCTGGGTCTTGGTGAAGAGACTTAAGGAGCAGTTATGAGGAAAATACAAGGTATTTGTTACTCACAAGCATTAAAATATAAAAGAGTATAAATGACTTTCTCCTTTGATTAATTAGAGCAAATTCAAAATTATCTTTTTCACAGTGACCCTGTCACTCACTGAATATCTGATGTCTCTCCTAAAGGAAAAAAAGTTAGCATTGCAACTGATTTAATAGGAATTTATACTGAATTATCAATAACATCTTTCATATGTGTGAAGGCTAAGGAAAAAAGTGAAAAGTCATGAATTTGAGCTTAATTATAAGGCTGGATTGGTTTACACATATGACTAAAACAACCAGTTGTTCATTTGAAAAACCCCAGACTCTATCACAACTTCTGTAGGCTTTTCTACAATTCAAAGTAAAATCCCAGTGGTGGCTGGTAATTTGCCCAGGGTCATAGAATGCCCACATGGTAGATGTCAAGTGAAGGGAGATTTTCACACAATGCTTTCTACACCAGAGTGATGGAATATGCTGTTTAGCAGCTCAGGGTCCAAAGTTAAATTTGCTGCTATTAAATCCCAGTACTACCTTCAAATAGCTTTATAACTTTAGGCATGTTACTTGGCCTTTCTGTGCCTCAGGTTTCACATCTGTAAATTGAGCCTTGTCAACGAGTAGTTGTTTCACAGCGTTTCTTGGAAATTGAGTGGATATTGTGAAGTTTTCAGTGTCTAGCCTACAGTACACACTCAATAAAGCTCAATAAATTTAAGTTGTCACAGTTATTCCCTAATCTGCTTCATCATCAGACTCACCAGGGACTTTTGGAAAGTTTCTTCCTGCCCTACTTATGTACTGAATCAGTACATCGGATAACAATCCAAAAAATTTTTTTAATAAAAGTTTTCTAGGTGAGTCTCTTGACGAATTTAATTTTAGCACTAACAAATCCTAATAATTACTTTAAAGAGTTACAAAGTTCTCAGAAACTATTTCTTTGTTCAAAAATATTTGCTTTCATACATATTATTCACTTATTTTTGTATGCATATATCTCTCCACTAAATCTAATTTATATTGATTGCTCACTATAAGGGTTTATTATAATTATTTCCATTTTGCTATAAGAAATTGTGTTAAATGGAAAGGCAATATATCTTATTGAAGCTTAAACACAGTTGATAAGGACTGACCTAAACATAAATCTCCTTACCTATGACACATTGATTCACTAATGTTCATTACTTCTATGATGTGCGTGCCCTCTTGCTAATGAGATTGTGTCCTTTTCTATAAATGGTCACTTCTAGCTCATTTAACTATACATTGTGTATATATTTTAAACCTGGAAAATTTCATCAGCAATAATGTATTCAATAATACTTAATTTCATAGAAAGATAAATAAATAAAAGCTTTGAAAGCAAAGAAGCAACCTCCTTATTGTAAATTGGACTTGAAGGAACCAAACAAATAACAGGCAACATTGCTTCCTCAGTGTAGGACTTCTTGCTACCCAGAGTCCCCCGCCACATTTGCTCCACAAATTGCTTTCAAAAAGTAATAATACCGAAGACAAACATTATTCATATGGACCTAAAATCTATCAGGGACTTTCAGGGGCTTAGATGCTGTAGCCTGCAGCAGACAAGATAAGAAATACTTCAATAAAGATGCACTCAAAGGACTGTTTCCCCTTTCACTTGGAGGAAGGATTATATAAAATATTATCTAAAATTATCTCAGAAAATTCTTCTTATGAACACAAACACATGCATATAGACAAATTATCTCTTTTTTTTCCTAGACAAACACCATAATTAGAAATCTTATCAGAAATGTTACCCCTTTCCACACATTTTGATGGAAAGAGAATGGGTTTAGTATGAGAGACATCTCTCAATCCCTAAATCTTTTCTTGGCCCCCCAGGTGACCCTCTGCAAATTGATTAGTCTCTCCTGACCTGTGCTTTTTCACATGCAAAACAAGAAATATTGCAAGGATTAAATGCGATAATGTGAAATTGACTAATTTCTTACCTAATGCAAAGTAGGCATCCAATAAATATAAGGATTTTTAAAAATTTATTCTCCATGAATATAAACCATACTTGAGTGTTGGCAGTTACTACATATGTATAACCCGTCTTGTATTTTAGGAGAGAAAAACTGTATCATTTTTCCAATACCCATTTTATTTTGTAATCAATCCTCAACTAAAAATTTCAAATTACAATTTTTATTACAATAACATGAAATAATCTGAGATGGCTGATAATTTCTACTGAGCCCAGGGCTCCCTAAAAGGTCAAGATTTATTTACAGTGGTATCTTGAGATACGGATTTAATTCGTTCTGTAACTGAACTCTTAAGTCAGTCAGCTTGTATATCAAACTGCTGATACTGGACCCATGCGCCAACGCGCCAACTAGTGGCAGCTTCCAGAATCATGACTCGTATCTCGGAATTTCACTCGGATCTTGAACAAAAATATGGACCGAGTCACAGCTCGTATCTTAAAAAAATTGTATGTTGGTCTGTTTGTATGTCAAGGTACCACTGTATTTTTAATCACTAAAATTATTTCTGTTTGAAAGCAAAAAGCAAAGGAAGAAGAGCAGGAGAAGAGAAGATGAGAGACGAGAAAAGAAGAAAGAAGAGAAAGAGAAATTGGTAGAAGAAATAAAGCAGAAAAATACATAAGATGGGTTTTTTATAGCAAAAGAGGTTTACATAATTTTTTAGACAAAAGTAAAAAGATTATTTAACATTAGCATAGCTAAATTCTTTTTTAGATATTAGTCACCAAGATCTAAAACTAAACAAATATTAACTTCATTAATCCATTCAGCAAATGTTAGACAATACATTAGAGTAAGCATTTGAGTTATGGAAACATTCAGAGAAAGACAAATATATATGTATATACGTGCTTTCTATTGGAAAAAGACCAAGTAATATCTAGAAATAATGTGATCATAGAATATCAATAGCAAATGTATCACTGTAGTTATTTAGTATATAGAAATTTAAAATGATGATCCTATCACAAAGAGAAAGAATTAAGCAAAACATCATTTAATATAGAACCTGGACTCAGATGTAATGTCAAATATGTACGTAAATTTAAGCAAGTCATTTATGTTTTCTGACCTTTAATTCATCATTATTAAATGGACTTATAGTAGGTGGTTAGATAGGCATGAGCAGAGTAGGAACAAAAGGCCAGGTACAGAGGACCACCTGGACAAAGAGCCCAAGGTGCCTAGCAACAGGCAAAACTACAAGCCCTTACACAATCACTCCCTTAAGCATTAGCCCTTGGAAATGACATCTAGACCACAGAAGGGTTTCAGCTCCAGGCCCAGAGAAGTGACAAAATCAGGCAGAGTGATGCTATCACTGACAGCAGGACCAGCTGCATTAACTAATGACCTGCTTGCTGCCCTGGCACTGACCAATCAGTGCAGACCATGGCCCCAAGGAGACACACCAGAAAAGCTGATGAGTATTCTACTGAGATCCTCACCTGAGACCCCAGATGAAAGCCCTCAAGACAGAAGACCCAGTGTCAGTTCTTTTTTCCAGAGCATGCCTGCACCTTTCCTCCCTCTTTCATCTCTCCAGGTGTGTGTCTCTCTCCCCCTCTCTCCCCTAGGCCCCAAGAGTCCTTCTTTTCCCTTTGTAACCTGTTTCCTGAGCCCATTTCTTTTATAACTCACTTCTTATACCTCTGTCACTTTCTAAATAAATGCCCTCTTATAGAGTGAGTCTTGACACTATAATTCTTTCCCAACCAGAATTCAAGTACCAAGGTTGCTGAACTAAGTGCCAAGAGGATGACAATAATACCTCTCCCACCTGTAATGAAATGCATTTGTAGGGGGGGAAAAGTAAATTAATATCTCACTAAGTCATTTTGAAAATCAAACAGATAGATGCAATATCAATATTCATTTTAAATTGCTATCAAATATCACATATGAAGTATTTCACATATTTGATCACTATCAATAACATATATATTTCCTTATAGTGGAATAAATGAAAATTAAATAAATGGTGAAGTATTCATGTTTTTAGATACAAAGATGTAATACTGTGAGGATGTATGATTTTAAATCTTATAGTATGATTATCTTTCCATGGAAATTTTTTAAATGACTAGTTCCATAGTTCATATGGAATGGTAAATAGAAGAAAACTAATTATACTTTTAAAGAACAGAATGATAAAATGTATTATAAAACTAGAGGTATAAAGTTGTATTATAAAGTACAAACAAGCCAGTATAATAGTGGCTACCTAAACCTGGTCCTCACCACACATGCTCCAAAAGCCCATCCATCAGTGAGAGGAAGCTGAACATCCTACAAGGAGCAATGAGGGAGCGAGGACACAAGATGAACCTAAAATCACCCTCATCCTAAGTCCATCCTCAATCTGAAAATACTGAAGAAGTGTCCTGGCACATCAGAGCACTGACTTGAAAGAAGGAACTTAAAAGTGTGCAGGACTCCAGAGGACAACCTTCAGAGGATGGCTTCTAGGATAAAAAAAAGGAAAAAAAAGAAGAAGTATCTGTAAGATTCTGTGAGGTTAAAGGACCAGGAAGCAAGAGGGGCAAATGTATAAAGCAGCAAATACATTACACACACACACACATACACACACACACACACACACACACACATATAAATACACACACATATCTTGTGTATAGCTATATATTCTATTATATATATTACATATAACATATTACATATAGGATATAGGATATCTATGTATATATAAAGCACATTCACATATATTTTGGATGCATCTTTGATTATAATTTAACTTTTGGATCTGTTTATGGATTTTTAGATATGCATTTTATTTTTATGTAAATAACTCATATATATATATATATATATATATATATATATATATATATATATATATATATATATATTAGAATTCATAATCTCCCCTCTTCTGCCAGAAAGAAATAATCCACTGGAAACACAGACCTTTGCTAAACTGAGAGAAGACCAAGTCCACCCACAAACTGCAGAGGTGTAAGGAAGCATCATTCACTACATAACAGTGCCAGGAGAGGAAAACAAACAACAAACAAATTAAGTTCATGTCATGACACCTGGTAAACATCCCTGCTGAGAGACAAGCTGCAAAGAAACAAAACACACTCCAGTTTGATTATGTATTCCAAACAAGTGTTCGATGATTCCAGGAAAACATTTTGAATCAAAACTATAAAAACTAAGAATAAAATAGATAATAAATGAGATAAATGAAGTGAAGTGAAAGCTAATTGAACTCAGGAAAGAAATGGGGGTGAAAATGGTATTGTTAATCGAAGGAACTGTGTGAGTGCACAATAAATGGCAGTGACATCAATGGCTACAGATTTGAAACCAAATATAATTATATCTCTGCTTCAGTTCTTATACTGAATCAATGCCAGATGGATTATTACTTTAAGTGTAAAAAGAAATTGTAACAACAAAGTAGAAATCACTTTCCAACTATATGTCCAAATAAAAAGATTAATAAGTTTATCTACATAAAAATGAAAATGTATATCTAAAAAACCATAAACACAATTAAAGGTAAATTATAAATCAGAAAGATGTTTATAAAACATCTATGAATGTGCTTCATATATCATATATATATATACATATGTATATGTTACACATATCTTTCATAAGATTAAGAAAATAGACAATAAGAGTAACAAATAAGTCCATCAGAGAAAGACAAGTACTGTGTGATTTCACTCATATGTGGAATCTAAAGAAGAAAATGAACTAGCACACAAAATAGACAGACTCATAGATAGAGAGCAGCTGACTGCTTTCCAGAGGGGCAGGTCTGGGTGAGGTGAGTTGGAAGGATTGAGCAAAAAAGAAATAAAAAAAAGAAGAGAGAGAGAATAAATGGGCACTGTCAACAGTGTGAAGATTGTAGGAGGAAAGGTGGTGAAAGTAGGTAGAAGAAGGTAGAGGAGGGATAAATGGTGATGGGAGGAGATTTGACTTGGGATGGTAAACACAAACACACAACGAATGCAGTGTACAGATGATATACTGTGGAACCTGAAACCTCAATTCTTTTTTTATTTTATTTTATTTTATTTTTTTGAGAGAGGCAGGGAGAGATAGAGAGGAACATCAAGCTGGTCCTTCCTGTATGAGCCCTGATGCCCTGACCAGGGAATTGAACTAGCAACCTCTGCTCTCTGGGAGGATGCTCAAACCAACGCTGCTATCCAGCCAGGCCTAATTCTTGATAATTATGTAGAACAGTTTCACTCCAATAAATTCAATTTAAAAAGAGAATAAAGATTCTGAAAAAAGAGAAAAATAAAATTCAATCCAACTAATAATGAAATAAATGTAAATTAACATAAAATAGCTTTTTTACCTATAAAATCAGCAGTTTAATATATAAATAGAGACTGCAATAGATATATGACCTAGTTTGAGCAACATGTACTCTCACCTGCTTCTAGTAAAAGTAAAACAGTATAAAATTTCTGATACAATTTGACAATATTTACCAAAAACTTTTTTTTTTTTTTTTTACAGGGACAGACCGGGGGGTGGGGGGGTGGGGGGAGGGATAGATAGTGACAGACAGACAGGAATGGAGAGATATGAGAAGCATCAATCATCAGTTTTTTGTTGCCATTGCGACGCCTTAGTTGTTCATTGATTGCTTTCTCACATGTGCCTTGGCCACGGGCCTTCAGCAGACCGAGCAACCCCTTGCTGAAGCAGGCGACCTTGGGTCCAAGCTGGCGAGCTTTTGCTCAAGCCAGGTGGGCCCGCGCTCAAGCTAACGAGCTCACGCTCAAGCTGGCAAGCTTGGGGTCTCGAACCTGGGTCCTCCGCATCCCAGTCCAATGCTCTATCCACTGCGCCACCGCCTGGTCAGGCTATTTACCAAAAACTTTTAAAAATACTTTAGTTTATTGAAAATTGAGAAAATAGCTAACAAATCTTTACACCTAGCAGGGTACATTGCATGTAAAAGTAATATCCAACCATGAAACAGCGTTTTGCAAAACATTTTAAATATTTTATTTGAACAGTGTTTTAATGAAACATTGATACTATATCTCTGTATTCTAGATGAAGTCCCAGGTTCAGGAACAGGTTCAATGTTATTTCTGACACCATGTGGCTAGTAAGTCACATCAAGGAAACTTAAATCTAATACTTTTAATTTTATGAAGAAAATTGGCTGATAAAAAGTATATGTACCTGGTTGCATAAAATATGAATTTTACAAAATGTCTCAATGTGCCAGTGGCCACTTCAGTCTCAATTATCTCACATCTGGCCTTTAACAACAGTTTTATGTTGCTCGCCCAGCCCCATCCCAGCCCAGATGCATCAGGATGCTTGGTCCTTCAGTAATATGCGACAGCTGAAACATGACTTAATGACCACAATAACCCTCTGACTAACTAGGTGGCTGTGGGAGACGGCAAGCTGACAGAGTCCTTGTGGTTTAGATTTGTGGGGGACAGAGGTGTGGGGGACTGGCAGTAAGCTGACAGAGAGTCCTTGCTGCCCATCCCCCTATTTCACTTGTTTGCTTAATTTGCTATAGGCTAAACTCTTCCCCACAACCTCTGACTAATTGTTGAGGTTGGTAAGGGCAATTTAGATGCCCTTCCCCATACCTCCATGTTAGCGAGAATGCTGATGGTTTCTACTTGTCCCATCTCCCATGTCCCTTGAAGAAACTGGAGTCAGGTTTTTTTTACCCTTTGTTTTTGTGAAGTTAAGATGTTATACATGGTTGGGGGTTTTCTGCACTTGGGCAAGTTCTTGGTTTACCTCAGAAATGTAACTGAGATCTCAATGTTTTGCAGATTACTTTGCTTTATACTATAAAAATAAACTGTTTGAGAGTGCAGGTGCTTTTGGTAGGTCATCAGCCACCAGAAAACCTCCTGATCCCCCTCCAACAAAAGTATATGTACCAGTTCATTCAAGTATCTGCAATAAAGTGTTCTCATGGAGAAAAAAGTCATAAGAGAAGTAGGCAGGGTCATGTATATTATTATTGCTAAAGTTCCTCAACCTTTTACTGAAGATATAAGGAGTCACTAAAATATTTTTAAGCAGGAGTAATATCATAATGTATATACAGTGTGTCCGTAAAGTCATGGTGCACTTTTGACCAGTCACAGGAAAGCAACAAAAGACGATAGAAATGTAAAATCTGCACCAATAAAAGGAAAACCCTCCCAGTTTCTGTAGGATGATGTGGCAGCATGTGTGCATGCGCAAATGATGACGTGACACCGTGTATACAGCGGAGCAGCCCACAGCCATGCCAGTGAAGCAGTCTGTGACGGCAAACACCTATCTTGACATGTTGGAATTGTATGCAGTACCACTATTTTCAGAAGGTGTCATCTTTCAAGAGGATGATGCTCCTCCACACTAAGCCACCATTGTTTGTGAGTTTCTGAATAGAACATTCCCCTGGTGGATAGGCAGGGGTTCTGTCAAGCCATGGCCACCACGATCCTGTATCTGATGCCATTAGACTTTTACTTTTGGGGTTATGTGAAGCAACATGTGTACATTGAATGTATCAACGATATTAATCACTTAAAACAGAAAATCACAGATGTTATTCACTCTGTTACACCAGACGTCCTTACCCGTGTGTGGCAAGAACTTCACTATCATTTGGATGTGTGTAGGGCAGCAAATGGAGCCCACATGGAACTGCACTGAATAGGTATGAAACTGGGAGAGCTTTCCTTTTATTTGGTGCAGGTTTCACATCTCTATTGTCTTTTGTTGCTTTCCTGTGACCGGTCAAAAGTGCACCATGACTTTACGGACACACTGTATTTTGGGGGGAAATCACTCAAGAAATTTAGAACATAAGTTATTATTGGGGGCATGCAGCAGACTAGATAAAGAGAGCTATGAAGAACCCTCTTCCCTTCCTGGAAATAACAATGAGAAATGGTGGCGGCCAGAAGTTAGTCAATCATTTTAAAACATAGCACTCCCAGGGATCACACTGTTGGTTCACAGTAAATAAAACCATCATTTACGTAACAAATGTGTGGGTCAATATGAGGATGCAGTCAAAAATTCTCCTGCTTCACATCTATAGTTAAAAGAAAAAGTTAGAATTTTGTCCAGGTAGGTGAGATCAAGGGCCTTATCTAACCTAATGAGAAAGAAATGATGCTACATGGCTCTCCAGAGTCTTCCATACTTTCGCCTTTTGTGATGAATGGTTTTGTACAGTGCTGTTTGCTGATAAGTCAGTTCATGAAAAAGAAACAAATAAATGTTTAACAACACCAAAAGTAAGTGTTCTTTATGTTTCTCAATCAGACCAGAAATGGAAATGACTTCATAAAGTTTAACAATATTAACAGTGTGACCTCAAATTGCATACAGGGGTGGGCAAAAGAAGGTTTACAGTTGTTTGTGTGGAAAATTAAATAAATAAATAATACAAGAATAAACTTTGTGTTTTGCATTCTCACAACTGTAAACCTACTTTGCCCATACATGTGTATATTTTTAAATAAAAATATTGATACTATTTGATTAACTCTTCTTAACTTTTTTGATATTTTTTACCAATATTCACAATAACCATCTATTACATTGTATCAACCACTATCTTAAATCAGGATATTGAAACAGAAGAAAAATTAACTGTTTTGCAAACAAAGACGGAAAATACATAAATAATGGAAAATACATAAATAGCTGTGGCACCTTCATGATTTTGGGGGAAAACACTATAAATATATTTTGTAAGATGTTAAGTTCTATTATCTGCTGTTAAGCATTCTGTGATAAATATTTTGTTTTTAAATTTTATTTTAGTAAGAGGAGAGGAGACAGAGACTCCCGCATATGCCCAGACTGAGATTCACCCAGCAAGACCATTAGAGGGCAATGTTGTGCCCATCTGGGGCCCTTCCTCTGTTGCAACTGGAGCCATTCTTTAGCGCCTGAGGCGAGGCCACTGAGTCATCCTCAGTGCCTGAGGCCAATTCACTCTAATAGAGCCTTGGCTGCAGAAGGGGAGAGGAAAGAGAAAGAAAAAGATGAGAGGGGCGGGGTAGAGAAACAGATGTGTGCTTCTGCCCTGACCGCAATTGAATCGGGGACATCCACATGCCAGGCTGACGCTCTACCACTGAGTCAACCAACCAGGGCCCTTGTCATAACTATTTGAAATATCCTTTATTTCCTATAATAATGTTTATATTTACATTCTCCTTCTTTAAGTGTGCTTAATCTAATAAATCACAAATGGCTTGTCCACCCCCAGCTCTGTTTCAACCCAAAACTACCTGTAACACACAGAGTGAGTTTTGATAGAATCAATTGGAGTCCGAAAGACCAGTGTAACAGGCTTTAATGAAAGAAAACCTGCCGGGCAGTCTCGTAAGGGAGAGCAGCCCAGCTACAGACTTAGGCCACATTTTAAGGGCTAGGTTTAGGGAAGTAGAAAGGGTAGCAGGGCATTTGCTGATGGGCTGCCACTATTGCTGGGCACAGGGGTGCTTTCCACTAATTACGGGTGTTGGTGCATCTTCAATTGCCAGCAGTTTCAACCATCCATGAATTCAATGGACATTCCTTTGTGGTTGGTCACCTGTTGCAAGCCCTGAAATGAAACTCATGCTGGCAGGGTTAAAGAAATGAAACCTAAGAAGTTTAGAATTTCCTTTCCTCCTATTCCTTTATTCTCAGACATTTTAAATGTCAACTTTCCCAAGACAACTCCCCTGAACCCCAATAGGTCACCTTTTTTTCAAGCAAAACTGAGTTTATTCAGCCTGCTGCAATAAGTTGGAGAACACCTGTACTTTGTAATGTCTCAGGTCAGGGCCAATTTTTATAGGATTTTTGGATCTGGGCACACATGGTTGAAGATGGGTCTTTTAGTAAGGTGCCATGACTGGGCCTGGGTTATATTCGTGCTGTGATGTTTTCAGACTGGTGGACACAGTGAGGTAAAGGTCTGGATACTAGCCTTGATATGTAAATATCTGCTTGTTAAGTTTTTCCCAGGAGAGCAATCCAGTGCCCTGTGCATGGATTTTTCACCCATATGAATACATGTTAATACAGGAGGTGTCAATTGTCATAAATACCAGAAATGAGCACATTTCTGAACATTTCTAAGAATGAGGAGGGTGGCAAACCTCTCCTGAGTTTTTAGAAAATTTTGGGACCTAAAGACGCAGAGCAAAATTGTAGTTGTTTTCTCTTGTGCTAACTCCATTTGTCACATTCTGTACTTCTTACCACAGACATGACAATCAGACATCATAAGGCTCAGAATATCAAAAGTCATCTGAGCATAAGAAAATAACTCAGAATTTCCTACCTCCCTAGAATGACCTGTCTTCCCTATTGTGCATAGTAAAAATCTACTTACATTTCTCTCTCAGCCCCTGCCCCCAGGTTTATATTACCTCCTCTTCAGTAATCTTATAACACCCCTACATGTCTGTCACTGGGTCCTTACATTTTATTACAATTGTCTGTATCTCTCTCAAATCAGACTTTGAACTCCCAAGGCAGAATTGTGTCCTTTTTATAATTAATTTCCTAGAGGCTAACAAAATAGTAAATGCTCGATGAATGTTGGTTGAATAAATAAATGAATGAATGAATTTCATAACTGAGTTAATGATTAGATGGGTGGATAGATGGCCAGATGGTTAGATGAATTTATGTAGAACTTATAGAAGCAGTTTTTCTTTTCTTCTTGGAAAAGGAGTGAAGGAGAGATGCAGTGTCCAGAACTTCATGCCTGATTGTGCATATAGGTATTTCTCTTAACCTTCCGTCCATTCAACAAATACTTACTAACTATATTCTATTAGCCAAGGATCATGCTCAGTGCTCAGTTTGAAAATGTAGGCAAGGACAATGGTGTGTTTGCCATATTGGAGAAAATACTCTCTCTTTGCAGCTGCTTGCCCTGCATAACCAGTACCAAAACTATTCATGCCTTTGCCACCACAATTACAATCATTAGCACCATCATCACCAACCACCACTATAACCACCACCACAACTGTAGTTAGCATTGATCATTGATGATCCTCTAAAGTTTCTTTGACCCAGAAAATTTGCCTAAAACAGTGTTTCTCAGACATGGATGAGCACATGAATCTAAGGTGTAAGTTAGTCTGTGTGAAGACCTGAGATTCTTCATTTTCAATTAGCAGTGATATGACATTGATGTTGCTAATCCAGGGACCACATTTTAGGTAGAAAGGAGCTAAAGTGCAGCCCAGAGCCTCAGAACTCTTTCTTGCAGAGGACACCATCATAGAACAGATGAAAAACTCAAAAGATTATCATCACAATCAGAATGAACAGAGACAGAATGGGATGGAAAGTACTTGGGAATTGAAAATGAAATTCAGACTCTTGAGAAGTTAAATAAGATTGCTCTTATTTTAAAATTCCATTGCCTACTGTGGGAGAAAAACAAAGTTTCCTCTACCTTCAAGGTTCTTCTGGCTTGTCTAATTACCAAATAGACATGAGACAGTGCAAGAAAAAATGACCAAGTTTAATACACACATATGCATGGACACCCCACATCCATTAGAGAGTCAAAGAATCCACATGAGTGAGAGGTTCAAAGGTAGCAAGGAGGATAGAGATGCATGACAGCTTGAGCTAGGAATGAGGTAACACACCTTGGGGTTCCAAAGAGTCATTGCTCAATAAGAACAGACATTTAGCAATCAGAGTTTGCTCTGCTCTATAGATATCAAAATAAGTTATTTCTGATAATAGCTTATTATGGGCAAGGCCTCTAATTCTAGCTCTTCTATGCAGTCTGTGGGAAAGGTAGAAGTTTCTCTTGAGCCTGTTTCTGAAGTTGCATTCAGCTCAAAGCAATCTGTACACTACTTAGGCACATTTTGGAGTGGCTCACTCTGAACCCCCATACCATCCTCTAGCATGAAATCATCAGGCTTAGTCACATGACTTAGTCACAGTTTCCAAGGATTAAGACATGGATCTTGCAGTTGGGGAGGAGGTGGTATTAGTCTACCTACCACAATTTGCCCTCTGGCCTCCAAGATTCATAAGCAAATACATTCATACTATTCCAACATCCCCCAAATCGCAACCTATTACACAATCAGTAAAACTACATTATATTGCGTTAAATACCTCTTTTATTTTAATTGACATTTAGTTTAAGATAGTTTCTTTCCTCTCTAGCAACCAAAAGTCAACTGCTGACTGATGAAAACTGAGACAGAATGAAAAAGAACAATTTTTTAGAACTTGAAATTAGCCTTTTTAAAGATTGTGGGCTAAAACAGTTTTTGGTTTTCTTCACAATACTGGGATGTTTTATTAGTTGTTTTCCTCTAAAATCCAACTGTATGTTGCACCCTGGAAGGTCTGAACACCTTCACGCCCACAGAAGAATCAATAATCTAGTTAAGAAACCTGGAATCACCAAATCATCCCCCTCAATAAACACTTCAAAATTCAAAGAGGATGAAACAAAACCATTATTCATTCATTATTTAGTTGATTGTAATCCCAGCTAATATGTTAGTTTTATATCAAATTTTGTGTTATTTATATATTTCTCTCACTTTTTTATAATTGATTTTTTCTTAAAACTTCACACTGTCTATATCCATGTCTATATCTATGTCTATATAGTATTATGTATATAAATATATATGCAGTATACCTACTTATTTTGACCATTTAGTTTCAATTCTACATGGTTCTGCTTTTTACTCACTTCATAGGATGTCATATGAATTATGGTTGATTAGTAAATAAACCTACAGGTATAATTAGATCTGAGCTAATGTAACCATGCAGAAATTCCATTTCTTCAATATGATCCTTTCTCCTTTCTGTCTGTTCATTCACTCTCTTAACATTAAGAGGACATCAGATTTTGGTCAGCATCAAAGTGTCTTAAGAAAACAGCCTCTCCCTGGTCAGGGAACATACAGGAAAAGCTTGATGTTCTTGTTTATTTCTCTCCCTGCCTCTCTCAGAAAAAAAATAAAAAGAAAAAAAACTATTTATCTACTTATCTATCATAGATATCATAGATAGACAGATAGATAGATGATAGATAGACAGATAAATAGATGATAGATAGATAGATAGATGATAGATAGATAGATAGATGATAGATAGATAGATAGATAGATAGATAGATAGATAGATAGATAGATAGATAGATAGATAATGATTTTCCCTGGATGGATGGCTCAGTAGATAGAGCACTGGCTTGGCGTATGGATGTTTCAAGTTTGATTCCAGTCAGGGTGCAACCATCTGCTTCTCTCCTCTTCTCTCTCCCACTTCTCTCCCTCTTCCCCTCCAATAGTCAGTGGCTCTATTGGTCTGAATGTGGCCCTGGTCACTGAAAATAGCTAGCTGTTCTGAGCATCAGCCTCAGATGGGGGTTGCTAGGTTGATTCGGTTGGGGTGCATGCGGGAGTCTGTCTCTCTATCTTTGAAAAAAAAAAAGAACAAAGCCTCAGGTCCGTTGACCACAGAAGAAGAGTATAAGGACACTGGCCATGGTCATGCAGGTTCACCTTGGTTTCAGGAAGACCGTAAAGGAACTGTGGAGCCAGAGGCTGATAGGCCATTCCGCTGATTAGAGTCTCGCAACGGCAGATGAGCAAGCAGGCAGGGAGAAAACACTCTCTTTCTGGGCTGACAAGCGAACAGGCGGCGGTGGGGGGGGGAGCTTTTGTGGCAAAGAATAGCAAAAAATGGACCCTCCCAATGGCAGCACGCAATCCAAAATCTACATTCTGCTGCCCTGACAGCAAGTACCTGCAGCATATGTGCACTATACACACGTGGTGCTGCCCGTGCTCATGCACCTGCAGCCTTACATACACTATACACACGTGGTGCTGCCCGTGCTCATGCACCTGCAGCCTTACATACACTATACACACGTGGTGCTGCCCGTGCACATGCACCTGCAGCCTTACATACACTATACACACGTGGTGCTGCCCGTGCTCATGCACCTGCAGCCTTACATACACTATACACACATGGTGCTGCCCGTGCGCATGCACCAATCAGGCAAAGTATAAGTGAGGAAGCCAATGCATTTGTTTACCCAACACCGAGTTTGGGTCAAACTAAAGATAATATCTTGACCTCTGTTGTATTTCAGCCCCAGACCCTTGAAAGTGAAACAACCCTATGAACCACACCCTTACAAAACTAGACATAACTACCCCATGGTTGACATAAGGACCTGATACAAAGATCAACTACTTTCTACCCTAGCCCCAACCAATCAGTAGAGTTCATGACCCCAACTCCTGAATCACCATGATTAATAATTTTTTCTGTGTATAATCTGTCTCCACGCAGACCATTATGAAACCAGCTTTTAGCCCACTAGTTTACCTGCGCCTCCAGGTTTGATGCCATTTTCTTAAATAAACCTCTACTTTTTTTGCTGCAAATTGCTTTTTGCATTTCTTTGGGCTTTGAAAAGCATGCAGGCAAACAAATACCTTTAGTCTAATAACACTAAAGGCTTTACTAGTCTAGGGGGAAAAAAAAACCTTGGCCAAGGCAGGAAGGATGTTGAGAACAGTGTTTCTTTAGAAAATATTTGCATACAGTAAGTTTTTCTGAACTTGCCTACAATTGCAAATATACTTTGGCACATGTACCACAGAAAACTTATTAGGTTGTTCCAAATTAAAGAACAAGATATGTAAAATCCCAAATGAAAAAGATTTATAGCAGCACAGCTAGGTGTCCAAACATCCAGAAATTTGCATTATAAAATAGCTTACACTTCTAAAACATTTTGCAACTCACAAAGTGGCAAGCCCAGGGGAAATCTGTCATGGGTTCCCTCTAGACACATCAGATTTACAATTGCTGGCTCTGTCTTGGTGTGGCATTTTTTCCCCTGAAGTTCCTCCTTGCTGGAAGCTCCTGTGGGAGGAGGGAACAGAATAAAACCTTGACTACTTTGGTGATTCTTCCCTTTTAGTGGTTGCTTAAAACTGATTTTCACCTACACCAGACTTCTTTGTATTAAACTGGCTTTCTTCTATGTAGTCCATTTGAGAAGGGATCATTTTTAAAATGAGCCCAGGCAGCTCCCACTTAGAAAAGCCTAAAACCCCAGTAATATTCACCCATCCCTACTCCATCATCAATGGAAGTACAAGTGGCTCTTTTTTCTGCTCTGTTGTTTCAAGCCCAAATTCCATGAGAAACATACCAACCCTTCCAAAAGGTCTCCTTGAAGTCTTCACACTTGCATTGGATAAGAAAATGCTACCTGTTCAAGGCAGTAGTATATGGATGGAAATGTTTGCCTTTCCCAAGCCTAACCCTTACACCTTCTTTTACACTCTTTTATACTCTATCTTCTCTTTTGTCACTCAATACACTGGTCACTTCATATAGGAGACAGAACTACATGATGGAAGAAGCCTGAGTCCCTGAGTTATCAAGTGAAAAAGAATCATCTGGGATAACCAAAACATTATGAATATGCACACTGGACTCTATTCAAATAAGACAATAAATATTTAGTATTTGTTAGGGTACTTAACCTACCCAAACTAATACAGATCTATACCCAAAGAAGAGTGATGCTGTAAGAAAACCTAAAATATATTAATTTGGCTTAGTAGGCAGGCAACAGGGAGGCAAGACAACTAAAAGTGAAGATAAAAATGTGATTATTTCAATTGTGAAGTGAAAAAATGTTGGTAAATCATGTTGTTTACAATACCTTCAAATGTTTACTATGTGCCCACTGAACTTGTAGATCTAGGTCAAGAGGATGAACAAAATAAAATTACAATTTCATACTTGTTAATACTAGTTGCATATATAAAACATTACATATAAAAGATAAAGCTCTATGAAAGAATAGATGTTTTTTTTTTTAATGAGAAAGGAAATAGAGACAAGAAATTTAAATCCTTGCACAGTTAAAAAAATATGAATAATTTTAGGCCTCAAATCATAAGAGATAAAATTTTAAAAAGCTTCAAGTGAAAAGGTCTCAGTGAGACTTGTTAGTAAAACAGAGTTATTCAGCCTAATGGTAAAACCCAGGTTGGCAGTATGCTCTTCCAACTCATTATTTTAGACAGCCTCCAGGTAGTTACCATTTTGTTGAAAGAGGCATAAGAAAAAGGCAACAAAGAAATCAAGTAGATTTGAGAACTGCTTTTGAAAGAACTATGGGTATGCTTATTATCATGTGTAACTTGCTACAAATAAAGAGACAACAGTCAACCCTGTTTTTGAGGAAATTACATTACTAAAGATATCACCTGCTTAGATATAATAAGCTTTTGATTGTATAAATTACAAACAACCTCAGCCCTTCAGGGTTATTCTATCAGCAAGGAGGCATCAAGAGTGGTGCAGTCCCTACGAAGAACTCCATTCGCTAAGGAAAATGATTGATGGGCATGAACCAACCAGAGGGTAGAGTTGGGGTTGTAGAAAACAAAGAACAAAACAATTTCACCTAGAATGTGTAGCAGGATCTAATCAAAGGAATTTCTCAACCCCAAATTAGGAGATCTTCACAATAGCTGCCTAGTAGCATTCAGTGTTGCTAAGACCTCTGATTGTTAGACGTTTCATTCTTCACCATCAAAATTATATGTTTCCTGGAGTTGTTCTGTCCTTATTCCATCATTATATAGTGGATATTAAGCATAATGTAAACTATAATTTTAGTTCTGAGGTCACACCATAAAGATCCACATTCATATGTGAAGGTGAGGGCTATATGGCACCCAAGAATGCTTTATTTTATTCTGGATGCAGAAAATAAATATTGTATAGGGCTGTCTTCCTTGGAGGGTAAGTCATTGTGCCCCATGGTGGGAGGAACAGTGAAACAATTAGTAAACACATGGGCAGATTTTGACCTGTTATAGGCTATACATTCACCAAACTATTTTATTTTCCTTTTGAATAAATCGAAATAAATAAATTTAAAAAATTGAGACAACTTTTAAAAATAAGAACAAAAAACAAAAAGAATATTAGCACATCAATAAAGAAGACTGAGTATATATATATATATATATATATATATATATATATATCAGAAATTACAGAGAGGACAAAAATAAAAATAGAAATAGTACTAACAAACAACTTCCCAGAATTAAACACATTTATTTCAGATTATGATATCTCCTTAGGAGCCCAGCATGATGAATTGAAAAATAATTCATGGCTCTAGCCGTTTGGCTCAGTGGTAGAGCATTGGCCTTGTGTGTGGATGTCCTGGTTTCAATTCCTGGTCAGGGAACACAGGAGAAATGCCCATCTGCTTCTCCACCCTCCTTCCCCTCTCACTTCTCTCTCTCTCTTCTCTCTTCCTCTCCTCGAGACATAGCTCAATTGGAGTGAGTTGGCCCCTGGTGTTTAGGATGGCTCCATGGCCTTCACTTCAGGCACTAAGAAGAGCTCAGTTAAAGAGCAACAGAGCAGCATCCCCAGGTGGGAAGAGCATCACCCCCTAGTGTACTTGCCAGGTGGATCCCAGTTGGGCTGCATGTGGGAATCTGTCTCTCTGCCTCCCCTCTGCTCGCTAAATTTAAAAAAAAGAAAAAGAATTCACACAATAATGCATCATCTCTGACCTATACCCACAATCTTGTGTGATTTCCCTACCCCCTTCCAAAGTCTACTACCCTTGACTCCTCTCTCACCCTTTACAAGAATATTTTCAATACTCCTAACTAGAGTGCCTGCCCCTAACATTTTCAAAAGGTACTATCTTTGATTACAGCATAACTTCTCCTTTAAACAAAAGATTGCTCTTACTTTAATGGACTTGGTTGTTTATCTTACTTGTTCTACTTGCCTCAGTGGCCTTGAGCCACTCTCTTATTTGTTTAATACTTCTGAATGCTTGCAGCTCAAAAACTTTTAATCTCCAGTAATCCTTAAGAGATCTTTATTACTAAAATCAACCTCTAACCATCTACTTTCTCAACTAGCATTCTCTTTCAGCTGAGGGGGAGAAAGAAACCAAAGCCATGTGACACTTCTTGGGCACCTGGGCACAGTAGACACCATTGAGAGAATGTAGCTATTGAGATGAACCTGAGTCCCTCAGAGACCTCAAAGTGAGATGTAAACATAGCTATAAAGGAGTCTACCCAGGTTCATTAAGGTGAAGACAGTTAACATAACATTATGGTTGAAGAATAAAATTATACTGTTTTAGCTTAGCCCTGTCAGCTACCACACTCCCAAAGACAGAGTCTGAGGCTTGCAAATTATAAAGAAAAAAAGAGGGAAGTCTCCCTTGTCATAAGAAAATCATTTAAATTATCTGGCTGGTTTCTCCATGGACGGAGCTTTGGCGCAGCCTATGAGCATCCCAGGTTTGATTTTTGGTCCGGGCACACATGAGATGTAACCATCTGCTACTCTTCCTCTCCATCTCCCTCTTCTCTCTCTCTTCCCTTCTTACAACTACTGACTTGGCTGGTTTGAGCATTGGCCCCAGATGGAGGTTGCTGGGTGGATTCTGGCCATAGCATGTGCAGAAGTCTGTCTATCTCTTCTCCTCTCACTTAAAAAAAAAAAAAAAGAGGAGGAGGAGGATAAGAGGAAGAAGAATGAGAAGGAGAAGAAGAAATAATAATATCTGACAAGGAAAAGACCTAGAATTTCAAAAAATAAACAATGACCTAAAACCTATAGACAGCAAACAGAAAGGCAACATCCCCTATACCTTGTTCTTAAATGATAATTTCAGAATGCTAGGGTAAAAAGGATTCTCACATTTACCTAAATAATTCATTTTATGCTTTAAAAAATCACTTGAGACATAGAGGACAGAGTGATTCACCCAAAGATATAAGGAAAATCAAGCCTAGAATCTACATCTCCTAACTTTTAAGCTAAGTATTTTCACTATAGCATGCTGATTCTTCTGGGTTAGAAATAAAATCAATCAGGACCTGCCTACAGATAATCTGGGGATATCTCAAGGGTAGAGAAGGACCATATTCTCAGAACAGTGTAAATCTTACTTCCACATAAACCTAAATCTCCAGGACACTGGTTAAAGGTCATAGGGTGACTTCTGGTGGTAGAAAAGGCCCACAACACACTAATGCAAATCAAATATGTGTTTCACCCTCCCATTATCCATTCCCAATTGTATGTAAGGCACAGGAAGGTTTCCAGTACAACAGCATCTTAGAATCATTTTCCAGATTACATAGCCCCTTTGGATCCACTAATAACAAAAAATTTAAGACATTTTAAATATGCAGCCAATTAACAGTATTTATCTCTGTAATTCTGAGAGTTCCAAAAAGGTAGTCTATATGTATTAAAGGATTATACTGCCATTTTCTCAAGGGTTTTACAGGTCCATATATGCTCAAAGCCTTCTGTGCTTATATACCAACCTTTCCCAGTCCTCCCCTTATTACTATAATAATCTAGAGTCCATAATATTTGTTTAAAGAGCATAATACTTCTATCAGTGTTCAACTGGGCCATGACATCTCCACATTATGGTCCTAGGAGTCATATGCCTCTCAGTTATCCATGCTGCTTGGATATAGTTTGATAGTATATACCACTATGAACTCCTGCAGAAATTTAAGCATTTATGAACAGTTTTTCTACATTATCACATATTTTTGTTGCCTTCTTATTAGTCAAGATCTCTTTTGCTATACAAATTGAGTTTCCTGCTTCATTTACATGACCTTTCTCTTTCCTATAAACTAACCCCAAATAAAAGGGTTAAATAATTATTGGTCTACTAATGAATCTCTGTACACCCAAAAGTGTCTGGGTGCATCTGGTTTGTGAGAAACATAAACCTAAAACAAAACAAGAAAAGACCCTTGGATTGTGAATTTTAAAAGGAAGGGAAAGGAATTTAGAGAGAAGGAAAGAATATAAATTGAAAATATTCTGAGGTGTACAAAGCACAACCAAGACAGCTCATACGGAGAGTGCCAATAGCAATCTTCTTGGGACGCTAAGAGGTCACAGGCTAAGTAAGAGACCTGGACTTAGACTTAATTTCAAATAACCAGACTAGAGATCTCACAAAAATTTTCAGACCGAGTTATCTTTCAAATGGGAAAAGTCAAAATTCACCTCTGCTCCATGTACCTTTAGCTACCTAATTTCTGACCTGGTTAAACATAATTTATACCTTGATACAGCCTTACTGGGCCTGGGAATAATAACACCAGGACCTGCTAGAAAATGGGGCTTAGTAAGGTACAGTGCAAGCACATTTCTGAGCTCCTCCCCAAAATAACAGAGCTTCCATCGTTAGAGAATGGAAAAGAAATTAGCCATCATATTCTGGCAAGGTGATCATATAGATAAAGGCAAAATGAGTTGTCTCTTGCCCTTAAAGGAATTAGCCAAAGCTGAAAACCAAGGCTGAAGATGCAACAAATTGAGCAGTCAATTTCAAAGAATTTTTTTCCATTGATTTGAGAGAGAGAGAGAGAGAGAAAGGAAAGAATGGATGGGGGAACAGAGAGAGAGAGAAGCATCAACTGGTTCCACTTAGTTGTTCCATTTAGTTGTGTACCCACTTATTGCTTCTCATATGTGCCCTGACCAGGGGTAGGACCCGCTACCTTGGCACACTGAACGATGTTTTATCCACTGAGCTACCCTGCCAGGGCTCAATGAACTTTTTAGATAAGTTTTATAAGATATCCTTCCTCCACAAAAGAACTGTTTTCATTAATGTCAATGTTTACTAAGGTGAGTGGCAATAAGTATTTTGTTTTGTTTTGATCTGGAGTGTCAAGTATTGACATATATTTTGATGTTGATATTTTCATTGAAACAGTGCTGCAATGTGCCTGCCACTAACTGGTTAGTTTGAGCTCTACTGCATAAATGAGCACTATTAACAAAGGAAAATAAAAAACAACAACATGGAAATCATTATTATTTCTCTTAGAAGCTTGGCATAGTAAATGAACAATTTCACCAAAAATAAAGGTAGTCATTAGTAATATAAATGAGAGATACATAATGCTACAAAATAGTTCAAGGAAAAATTAAAAATACCAAATTTTTCTAATAATTTCTTGAATTATAAATTAGATATAAAAGAACACAAGATAAAAATGTAAATTTTTCCACCTTAAAACCCAAAGGGAAAAGAAAACATTTCTCTGTAAATTAAGACAGCCCTGAAAAATGCCACTCCTAAACAAAATTTAGAAAATGGCAAGTGTATTTTAAAAATAAATTTAAAAAATTTGATAAAATTTGAACATAAATACATTTAGAAAATAAAAATAAATCTAGAAAATTAATGTCTCTAAAGCATTGGGTGCGGGTAGTAGATATATTTTTAATACTATTTTCTGTTTCAAGATAAAAAATAAAATAATTTTTACCTTTCCATGTTTTCTTCTAATTCTTATTCATAGGTACACCGATATTAAATAGTTATGCAGATTATTTTTATTTATACTTTCCCTCCATATTTATTACCACACATTATTCTACAGTACTGCATTTTAAGCATTGTTTTATAGGTGGTACAAAATTTTATCATATTGATATATGGTAGCTTATATAACCATTCTAGAAATGAAGTATCCTTTGTATTGTGAATGCTTATTAAACTCTTGCAAAGAATACAAATTTGTGTTTACTTAAGAATTTTTAGTGCAGCCCTGGTGTTGGGGGAGCAGGTGTCTTGGCTGCCAGGACAAGCTCCAGTGAACAATCTGTTCTAACAGGTCTTAGAGAAGCCCCAGACTGCCAAGAGTTTGTGTTCCATCTGTGTTTCTATTGCTCAGCTTGTCTCAAGCACACCGATGTGACCAAAATCATTTGTAACTTTTGTTGCATATACTCCATTACTAATATTAAAGTGAAATTTTGCAGAATTCATTTTAACAAAAGTAACTAAGAACAGATTTAAGAAAAGGTATCTCATTGTGCACCTGGAATGGGGAAAAAAAAGGTGCGTGTGCACTCCATGTTGCACTAATGAATGTCATTCCAAACATAACACAACAACAAAGAGTTTTAGAAAATGGGTAGATTTTCGAGGTAGGTAATGTTGAACTAATTGATGTCTCGTGGGATTGCTATCTGCCAAGTAGGAGCAGCACTGTCTTCCTCAGCATGACTCTAGAGCAGGGGTGCTCAATACGTAGATCGTGATCTACTGGTCGATCAGGAAGGAAGTGTGGGTAGATCGCATGACACTAAAAAGACATTTGTCTTTTGATTGGCATACAGGGTAGCCAATCCGACGTCTGAACTTTTGACACCCTACACATGCGCGTTAAACCGCGCTAACTTGTTCAGTTACATTGCTGTGTAGTTAGCCTTCAATTTATTTAAACTAAATACAACAAAGGGTATAAAAGTGAGTGCCGTAGCTGGTCCGAGTAAGAAGCCTAAAACCTACCACTTTCATACAGAATGGGAGGGGATTTTTTTCACTATGTCATATTCTAAGTGTGTTTGCCTCATCTGTCTGTGTGCCGTTGCTATTCCAAAGAAGGGAAATGTGGAGCGGCTTTTTTGGACTGTTCATAAAAACTATGACATTGACTTTCCTCCAAAAAGAGAGCTGAGAAGGAGAAAGGTGAAAGAAGAACACACAATATTAAATAGTAATAATAGTAACTTAAATAATGATAATATAGAAGAAATAAATTTATATTTTGCATTTTTATTGTAGGTAGATCATTTTGACTTGATCATCTTATAAGTAGCTCACAAGCTGAAAAGGTGTGGGCAGCCCTGATGTAGAGTTACTAGATAATGCCCTGACTGCCCAACCAAGAGCCCTGTGCATGGAGTGCCTCCAGGCATTGTCTAGAATCGTCAGTAAGTTTAGGAAAGAGAAAGTGAGAAATTCGGTTGGAGACACCATAACAAAAATGGTTCTTTCTAACTTTCTTGATACATCTCTCTTTTTAATGACTGTAGAAGAAAGTATAAGCATAAAAAGAAACACTAATTGTGGAAGTGATTCTCAAACTTGGAAAAATACTGGAATCATTTGGGGAAGTGTTTTTGTTGTTGTTGTTTGTTTGTTTTTTAAGTTTCAATGCCTGGATTCCTAAAACATAGATTCTGACTTAACTGTTCTACTGTCTGAACTGGGCATTAGGGTGTTTAGAAGCTCCATGGTTGATGCCATTGTGCAGCAAAGTTTGAAAATCACTGCAATAATGAACCCAGTAAGTTAGTAGCAACATTAATAAGACCAGGTGGGTCCTTGACCTTTAATGATTAAGGTTTATTCTGCCTTGAGCTGTGCAACCAATGAACGATTTTGCACCTGAAGTTCTAACTAAAGCTCATAGAAAAGAGAGAAGTACAAAATTGAACAGAACCTCTTTGATGAAATATCCATTTGGGAGGATTGCAGTTTCAGAAAGGTTCAGCCTTAAAATTGATTATTTGAGGTACCAAATGGTAGTTTTTAATTTGATTACATTTCTTTGAGTTTTTCCCTTTGATTTTGTAAGAAAGGAAAAAATCATTTTTCCCTTCATCCTCCCAGATTCTCCAGTTAGGGTCCTGTAAATAGACTGATGAAAGACACCTTAACTTTAAGAAGAGAAAAATTGACATTTATTAACATGTCCATCACACATATACATGACCGTACTCAGTGATGAAACTCAAAGGGGTGGTTAGAACTTAGGCATCTTAACAAAAGAACAATAATTTTTTTAGAAAAATGATAAGACCACGGAAAAGAACTGAGCTTCTAGGGGCGGCAAACTGCTGGAAGGCAAATATATGGGGAAATTAAATATAGATAAAGGCTATTTTGTTATGTAGATTTCTCTGGTACTGCATATTTCTGGTTATTAATTTCTGTCCTTCTTGGTAGAGAAGGGGGGGGAACACCTTTATAATTTGTGTCCTGCTTTAAGGCAAAAATAGGGGGATGTCAGAGCAGTTTTCTTATATCTACCTCTTCTCAAATACCATTGGCTCAAAATAATCTTCATACCAAAGAGGCATATTTTAGGGTAACATGTTTGCTACCCTTAAATGTCTTATCTCTTATTGCTCTTAAAGCATCTAATGTCATGCTTTTATTTTTGTTCTGAATTCTAATAGCATCCAACAACGAGGCAAATAAGGTCCTAGCTTTAAAGATCTTAATAAAGTATCATTTTATTTTTTAAGTTCAGATATTGAAAATAAGGTCAAGAGAGGATTTTATGTTCTTTTCATGTCATACTGGAGCATGAACCAACAGAATCATTCATTGATTCTTTAATTATGTTCAAGGATAGAGCAGTGTTCGGCTTGCCATTCATTATTTATTAAAGCCAAGATTCTATGAAGTAACATATTAAGTTATAGATTTTTCTCTGATGGAAATACAAATTACTTATTTCCAGTAGGACAATATTATCTCAAAGGTTGTGGTTTTGTTGCCTTGTAGGACATTAACTAGTTTGAGCTCTAACCTTGTAAATTCCTGTCAGTATGTCTTTCCTGAGGGACTGACCATTATCTTTGACCCACACTTATCATTATACTGGTTTTCTCAATGAATTACATAAATCTTTGCCACATATTTACTCTATATATTATGAAAGTAATGATCTCATTTTTTAAATTATACTTTGACAGTTCATGGCATTGTTCTTTAGGGTTGTTGGTTTGTTTGTTTTTTTTCTATCCATACAATTCTTCCAATTCAGTGTAAATATCAGCAAACCATAGCTGCAAGGAGAGTTAAAAAAACAACAGACAACAGAAAGTTCAAAATGTACTGAAAAAGACACGCAATGCTATGTCTCTAGCTGCTCAAACACGTTTCACACCCAGAGTGCAGAAATATTTTCTCCCTGAACTCCAACTGCTCACAAACCTAAATTCCCTCTCAGTCGCTGAGAACACTTCCTCCTGCCACTTCAAGTAAACTAAGTATCTTGCAGGAGAAAACAATTTTTGGAAATGATTCTCTTTAAGGTTTAAACTCAGTCGATTCAAAATTCAATCATCTTAACAAAACCATTCTGCAGTCTCCAGCACCCTCTCTTTCCTCTCCTACCGTGGGTGTGAGAAACTAAGGGAAGCTTATCCCGTACCATGATGCAAAGAAGTTCAAATCTGTTCTCTGAGACCTCAATGGGCTCAACTCAGACCAACACAATATAAATGGTCCTGACAAAGGGTTTGACTGCATCTCAAGGGCCTTTCTGAAAACATTGATGTCTACTCTTTGTCTTGATCTCAGAACTTATGTGGCCTCTCAGACCAGTGTTATGTTTACCCTACTGGGATATACATAGATTTTCTTGATTTTCTCCCCTGTAAGCATAAGCTGTAGGAAACAGTAGTAACAGTTCTACTTTTGCTCCAATCAACATTGGGAGTCAGTTCTTCCAAGAATTGCAGGTAGAGGGGTACATGGACCTTCTAAACTGTTTCTCCAAACCCAAGGTTTGACAACAGAAACAAATTTCAGCATTCATGCTTTTCTTTCTCTTCCTCCTATTTCTTTCCTCGTCCAAAATAGGCTTCTTTTCCTCCCTTTTGGGCAAGAAATAAAATGAAAAAGAAAAAAAGAAAAAGAAAAGAAGGAAAAAACTATGCTCTCTTACATCTTTTCTGTATTTGGGTTAATTTTTATGATATCTCAGCTCTGAAAATTCAGCTTCAACTTCCTGTAACCCAGACATCTTTCCTTTCACTAAAAGCCTGGATCTTATAAGATATACACTATTTTATTTTAAATATATCTTAAGCACTTACACTAGCAAATGAGAAAAGAAAAAGCAAAACAGTGTCATCTCTGTTTTCAACTGGATTTAGATTTCCCCAGTGGATTGTGATCTTAGGATAGACAAGAATTACCTAGAAAAAAATGTTTATATTTTAAAGATATGTCTTATTTCACCTGGGGCATTCTAATATAAAGGAGATTCATCTCTCATTGTGAGCATTTATAGAAAAAGTAGCAAATACCAGTGTGAAAGAAAAGTGCATACTAGTGTGGTTGATGAAGGGGTGCTTTAAAAAGTAGCCTTGCAGTGTGATATGTTTATAAATTCTTTCCTGGGCAGGTGATGGTGTGTAGTCACAAATGTATATTTATTATAAATTACAATACCACAGGACATAGAGCACATCTTTTCATTTCCAAAAATCAAGAAAATTCTATGTTACATTTTTTTTTCAGCTCTAGGGGAATGGAGCCAAATTCATTCTTCACTCACCCAATCTTCCCCCTCCTCTAAAGTCTCTGGATCAACAGTTAGTTCACATTAATCACCCAATAGAAACCCAAATGTCCCAGCCACTAGAGTGTCATCCTGTACCCTCAAAGTCTACTATTACAGGTTAGGTTCTCCAGAAGCTAAAACAGAGATAAGAATGAAGAGTTTACTTGGGCTCTGGACAGTTGGCTCAGTGTTAGAACACAGCCCAGCAGGTGGATGTCCCTGATTCGATTCCAGTCAGCGACCATCTGCTTCTCCACTCCTTCTCCTGCCCCTTCTCTCTTTTTCTGTCTCTCTCTCTTCCCCTTCTGCAGCCATGGTTCTATTGGTTAGAGCAAGTTGGCCTCAGGCGCTGAGGATGGCTCCCTGTCCTCAGCATCAGGTGCTAAAAAAAATATGGCTCAGTTGCTGAGCAACAGAGAAGCAGCCCCAGATGGGCAGAGCATTTCCCCCTCATGGGTTTACCGGTCAAGGTGCATGCAGGAGTCTGTCTTTCTGCAAACCCTCCTCTCACTATTCAAAAGAAATCTCTACAAAAGAAAAAAAAACTGGAAACATTGGGCAGAAGGAATCATCAGAAAATAATGTAAAACTGATACATTTTCTACTGTACCCAAGAGTTCCAGAACAGAGATTGTCCTCAAAAAGTCCCTTACAGAATAGAATAGTTAGGCCCTTGAAACATGTTTTGCTTAATCATTTCCTTAGAGCTACTTAGAGACATAAGTATGTGCTTGGCTCAGAATCTAAAGCAGACCCCAAAGAAGCTGAGATCTGAGCCCCACACATTTTCTCTCCCATCTCTACTGTTTAACATCGTTCGGGGTCAATTATCCTTGGCAGGATATTGACTTCCCTTCTTGCCTGCTGGTCTCAGGACATAAGCCGCCAAAGGTACCCAGCCAGAAAATGTAGCTCATATTTTAGTAAAGTATGAGGAGCAGGACTTCTGACCTTGCAAAATCCAATATTGTGGGGATGGGAAGTACAAAGCTCCTGGTGAGACACTGGAAATAATGTTAAGTGGTATCCACAATACTCTGCCCCTTGGTTCCAAGATCCATGTATTCATTCTATTAGAGAAACAGCACATATAAAATTCTTTGATTCAATGATTATACCACATGCTGGAGAGTAGCTCCCCTTTCTTGCAGAATATCAGTGTTAAACTGGCACATTGACTGCACATATGGCAGGTCATACCACCTAGTTCTATCAGGCTGGCAGTTCCTTGTCGGTGCTATATCTGTGCAACCAGGGGATCTCTCACCTCTTTCTCCATGGAGTCATTACCCCTTTGTGTGCTATAAGGAGTGAGAATCCATGCCTGAAAATCAGGTATTCAGCAAAACCCAGGATAATGGCATTTGTTGATACTCTCTCGGCAAGTAAGGAAATGCTACACTTGAAATACATGTCTGTTCTAGTGAGAACAAACTGTTAGCCCTTCCGGGTAGAAGGAGCCCAGTGTAGTCAATTTGCCATAAAGTGGTCAGCTGTTTTTTCTGAGAACTAGTGCCATCCCAAAGGCTTATTGTTGGTCTTTGCTGCTAGCATGTTTAAGCTTCAGAGGCAGCAGAAGGTAAACCAACCTTTGTGGGAGAAAATCCATGCTGTGGCCCATTTATAGTTTCCAACTCTGCCACCATGGCCACTTTGTGAACATGATTTTCTTGCCAGGACTGGTTTATGACAAAGGCTGGTTGATATCAACAGGACAATTTAGTTTGTCTATTTAACTTTCGTGCCTCTTTCATGGTGGATGATTTCTGAGTCATCAATGTGTGGCACAGAAATCTTCACACTGTATCCCCACTACTTTTGTCTGGCTACATACCACTCTCCTCGACCAGCTGCACTTTCATCTTCTGATCATTTTCCTTCCAGGCCCATCCTGTCATTGGAAGTCTATATACTTCCTTCAACCCAAAGTGGATGACAAAGACTGCACAAAGCTCCATAATGCAAATGGTGCCTTGCAATGCACAAGTGAGAATTCAGCTTCCTAAGCGCACCATACAGCCACTCCTCAGTACAAGGAGCCAGCTTTTCACTCTTTTGAACAGCCAACAAACCTACCTCTCTTTCTAATCCTGAGGTATCTTCCCACACTGTCTCCTTATCACTCAGAGATGTCTAACTCCCCCCGCATATTCTTAGTAAAATGGGTTGAACTGTGTCCCCTAAAAGACCTGTTGAAATTTTAACCCCTAGTATCTATGACTGTGACCTTTTTTGAAAATAGGGTCTTTGAAGATATAATTAACCTAAGATGAGATCATTAAGGGAACACTCATCCAATACAATTGAAGTCCTTAAAAGAAGAGGAAAATGCCATGTGGAAACAATAGATACACTGAGACACATGTGAGGCAGAGGCAGAGTAGAGGGATGCACCTGCAAGCCAAGGAGTGTCAAAGATTGACAGGTGTCACCAAAAACTGGGAAGATGCAAGGATGGATTCTCTACTACAAGGATCAGAGGGAACATGGCCCTGCTGACACCTGGATTTCATTGGAAACACACTCCCTAATTTTTACATTTATTTATAAATTATATATTTACAAAACTTCAATGTTCTTATTTTATGCAAAAACAAATACCAATAGCAGAGCTAATGTTTTCTTTCTTATATGCCAATAGACTGCTTAATCAGTGTCAGTATTCAAACACCAACCTAGAGATGACTGGTATAGAGGGGAAACTGGCAAACTATGGCCCATGGTCTATATCTGGTCCACACCCTATTTTCGTAAACGAAACTTTATCAGAACTCAGCCATAACTTATTAAAGTGTCAATTTCTACATTTATAAAATAAGAATATACTACTACATAAAATTGTTGAAACAGCATAAGAAAATAGAAGATAATAAATATGGAAGTAATCAATTAAACTATAAAAGCTTATGTGAGTAAAATGTATAGTATTTAATAATTTTGTACTTGATTGAAATAATTAGATGTCATATGATTTTAACATCTTATATAATAGAATAAGAATTTACACTGGGGAACAATTTCTTCTTAATTTTCAGTTGCATGAGGTTTTAGAACTGTTTTTATATATGTGTGCATTGCTGATTCCAAATCTGAAATCCGTTTTTCGGTGCATGCTCTAGTTTTTATGCAATTTTAATTTCTTTTTGTTACAGTTAATGGCATGTATTTGTCTTTAAATTGGAGCTAAAGGGAAACGACTCTTGGATTGAACATAACCACAAAGCAATTAATGTTTTACAAAAATCCCTTTTACATAATTGTAGTTGTTTTTAAATGTAAAAAATTATTATCTGATAAAAACACCCTCTTATTTTGTTTTTAAGATTGAATCATGGCTTCTTTGAGTAGGCGTAAATGTAAGAATAGTTCTGACACCTTCTGTTATATATGTGGCTGTTACACACTTCAACATCGAAGGCGCAATATTTCATCATTTGTAACACGTGCATATATTGCCTATTTTCAAGTTCCCCTTGGCAATCAAGACAAGAATTGGGCTCCTCATATTGTGTGTCATATTTGAGAGGAAATGCTTCGTGACTGGACAAAAGAAAAATGCAAAGGAATGCCTTTTGGTATTCCCGTGGTTTGGCATGAACCTAAGGATCACAGCAGTGACTGTCATTTCTGTCTGATCCATACAAAGGGCATCAGCAAAAAAAAATGGTATATGATCGCATACCCTAATATTCCTTCAGCAATACGACCTATTCCACACTCTAAAACACTCCCAGTTCCAGTTTTCAATGGTTTTATTTCTTCTAAGGATGAAGAAAGTGAACATGGTGATCAAGTGTATTTTGATAAGATGCATGAGGAAATGGTTGTAGAATCTGAAGGGTCTTCTTCTGATGCCAAGCAGTCATTAACCCCTCAGCAGCTTAGCCAACCCTAGTTGAGTGACTTAGTAAGAGATTTGGGCCTATGAAAGAAAGCAGCTGAGTTCTTAGCCTCTGGGCTTCAAGAAAAGAATGTACTTCACCTGTCAGCTAAAGTATCCCATTTCAGAAAGCGTAAACAAATTTTTGTGGACTTTTTTCCCAAACACTTTCTATACTGTCATAATATCAGTAGTCTTCTCAGCTAGCTCAGTGTTACCACTTACAATCCAACAGAAGGTGGCTATTTCTTGAAAGCTCTAAACGGAGTTTGAAATGTGTTCTCCTACACAGCGGTCACGTTTATGCAGCGGTCCCAATTGGTTATTCAACTCATCTGCGAGAAAATTATAATGACATAAAAATTGTCCTCGACTTTCTGAAGTATGAAGAGTGTAAGTGGATCATTTGTGTAAATCTTAAAATGGTAAATTTCCTGCTAGGACAACAGAGTTTTCACAAAGTATCCTTGTTTTTTGTGTTTGTGGGATAGCTGAGCTCGGGAGAAACACGACACAGAAGCAGTGGCCAAAACGTGAAGCTCTAGAAGTAGGGATGCAAAATATTGTGAATGAACCTGTAGTTAATTGAGACAGGATTATTTTTTCCTTCACTTTACATCAAACTTGGCTTAACGAAGCAGTTTGTTCAGGCTTTGAAAAGAGAAAGTGAATGCTTTCAACGTTATTTCTGCTTTTCCTGCCTTGTCTTTTGAGAAGATAAAAGCAGGTGTATTTAATGGACTTCAAATTATTATATTTTCACAAAGATGATGCCCAAGAAGACATTCTACTTCATTATGTGTTAAGACTCACTTCCTGATCAGTCACCTTGATAAGCTTCCCGAAAATTTTGGAGCTGTTAGTGATGAGCAGGGAGAATGCTTTCATCATGATCTGAAGATGATGGAAGAGCATTATCAGGGGTAATGGGGCAGAAATATGATGGCACACTACTGCTGGAGCATCAAACGTGATTGTCCTCAACAAGTACACAAATGCAAGAGCTACAAACGCAAATTTTTGCCTGAATAGAATTTAAATAAGTTTTGCGCAAATTTTTTTATTAAAATAGGTGTTTTAATATGTTCTATTTTGAAATTGTAGACAAATTCTGATGCAATCATATCTTTTAGTGTATTAGTGTATTTACTGCATTATATAAATTATTATATTTTCACCAAGATGATGCCCAAGAAGACATTCTACTTTATTATGTTAAACTGAATGTTGAAAATTTTACAATAAGATGAAAACCTAAAATCTTAAATTGCAAAAACACTGTAGCTTACAGAGAAAAACTAATGTCAGATTTGGGATCAGCACACTCGAATTAGGGAAGAATAAGTGTTTTTGTGGATGCAACAAAAAAATTTGTTCCCAGTGTTATTAATCTTCATCTTAACAGCACCATCTGCTCCTTCTCACTAATAATTGAGCACTAAGGATATGTAAAATATAAAATATATTGATAGAAATTTTTAAAGATAATATATACTTCATGTCATTTCATATATATTTATACATACATATATGCATACATTATATATATACATATATATATATATAGACAGACACAGACAAAATCATACAAGTAATTGTGTTCTATAGTATGCTAATATTCTAAATTGTAAGATTTTCAACTACTAAACTAAAAATCAAATGATAAAAATTGAAAGTAAAAGTAGCCCTGGCAGGTTGGCTCAATGGTGGAATGTCAGCCTGGTGTGTGGATGTCACAGGTTCAATTCCTGGTCATGTCACACAGGAAAAATTACCATCTGCTTCTCTACCCCTCTCCATTCCCCTTCTCTCCCTCTCTCTTTCTCTCTCTTTCAATCTTTCTCCTCCCTTCCACAGCCATGGCTCAATTGGTTAGAGTGTATCAGCCCCAGGCACTGAGAATGGCTCCATGGAGCCTTCATCTCAGGCACTAGAAATAGCTCAGTTTTGAGCATGGCTCCAGATGGCCAGAGCATCAGCCCCAGTCAGGGGTTGCTGGGTAGATCCTGGTCAGGGCACATATGAGAGTCTGTCTGTCTATCTCCCCTCCTTTCACTTGAAAAAAAAAATAAACTAAAAGAGATAATGTGTTTTCATGATGTAGTGGTTTAAATTGTGTTCTTCAAAGAGATATGTCCATGTCCTAATCCCTTGAGCCTTTATATCTTTATATGACCTCATTTAGAAAAGTTTTAGTAATTACCAATAAATTAATGATGTTGAAACATGATCATTCAGGATTTGGGGTGGACCTGAATTCCAATGACAGATGTCTTTATAAGATAAAAACAGAGGGATCTTTAAAACAGAGACAAGAGGGGGAAGACCTTGTGGAGGCAGAGGTTGAGTTATGTCACAGACAAACAACACCTGGAGTCCCCAGAAACTAGAAGGAATGTCCCTTAGGTCTTTCAGGAGTGTGTTCTTGCTGACACATTGATTTCAGACCTCTGACTTCCAGAGCAATGGGAAAACAAATTTCTGTTGTTTAAAGCCACCAAGTTTGTGGTACTTTTTTCAGCAGCCCTAGGAAAGTAATACACATGGTGAGATTCTATTTTGCTTCATTTTAAATATCAGGCTAAATTTGAAATAGCTACATCAAAAAGTGTAAATGATGCCTTAAATGGGTAGAAATGTTATCTGTGTGACAATAAAGTTTTTCTTATCACAGAAAGCTCTGCCACAATTAGGTCCAAACAAGAAAGATTTCAGGCACAGACATGTAATTAGGATGAATGGGTACTTAAAGAAAGAAGAAGTTTTAAAGGAAGAAACATAAAATTAAGACATATAAAGAAATTTGATGCAAGAAATATAATCATAAAACTTTGATCAAGAAGATTGGGGTGGATATACTTTCAAACACTGAGATTTGTACTATTACAAATCTAGTAATAGTGGCTAGTAGCATAGGTTTTGAATATGGATAACCCCATTTTTAGGAGGTTAAAGAGATTCTTTTAAAACAAATGTACAATGTTAAGTATAAAAGAGAATGCTTTGGGCATAGTTGTACAAGGAGAATATTTTTCCATTCAGTCATCTTAAACATAAGCAAGATATTTGGTGGGGAAAATTAACAATTTAAATAAAATAAGTGTTGAGCATGAAGACTTAGAAGTATATTTTCAGAGCAAATTTTATTTGAAACCAGTTACATAGACAGAAAGTCAAACATAACTGTGTGAGGATAGTATGTCATGAGGCAAAATGCAATATTCAAAGAAAAGAAACAGAACATGGACAATGGGAACAAAGAAAATTCTCAATCCTCTATTCCCCTGGTCAGCAGAGCCTGGCACAGTTTTCTCCCAATATTGCAGGTGTCAAAGACCTTCTTCTCACACTGGTTTATGCAAGTGAAGGATGGCCTCCGGCCAGATGCCTCCAGGGAGATGTGGACTTTGGCAAGTGAGCAGAAAAGGGTGAAATGCTGGATTGGTTTAACACCAGTTTCTGAGGCTACAAAAAAGAAACTACTAGATATTGACTTAACCAGTCACTCCTTTTCTCGGTACAGAAAGA
This sequence comes from Rhynchonycteris naso, assembly GCA_037038555.1. Lineage (NCBI taxonomy): Eukaryota > Metazoa > Chordata > Mammalia > Chiroptera > Emballonuridae > Rhynchonycteris > Rhynchonycteris naso. Next base: position 151,509,353 of record CM072997.1, read on the forward strand.
CCATTGTTAGAAAAGTACAATGAAGATAATCTATCCAAAGAGGGAACATAAAATGAACTCATTGAGTTAAATCTCTATCACTTTTTTCAATCGCAAATAAGAAAACCAAGAGAGGGAGAGATGGGGCAGGAGGGCTTGCAAAGGGAAGAATGATGAGCTCTACAATGGGAGGTCTAAGCATGGAGCTTTATCTGATTATTCATACATGAAGGAGAGAGAAATGTCGTGTGGCTAGAAATACAATTTCTTCAGGGGCAAAGTGAAATATTAAAAGATTTTCCCATTGTTAATAAGGCAATTAAAACTATTCAATTTGACAAAGCCCTGGACCCAGTTGAATTACACCGTAATTTATGAGGAAAAAAATAGTAGCAAGGGAAACAGAGCAGCCTTTGGCAAAATCGTTTGATAGCTCAATAAGGAAAGAATAAAGGGAGCAATCGCACTTGAGTTACTAATAAGCAGTCTCAGATTCTGCAAGAGAAAAATCACTAAAAGAACTAGTTTTTCCAACTTCAATTATTAAGCACAAGAATAAAAATGCACTCAAATCTATGCACTTGTAATTTACCTAAGAGAATTGGTTTGAATTTAAGAATTTAAAATTTACTTTTATTCAGATTTCAGGAAAGTACTTACAATTTGACTAGCACATCACCTAGTAATAACAAAAGCTCAGTAATGAATAAAGGACTGCAAATCATTCGGGATATCAGAACTAATGATGCCACATATCACAAGCTGATAAAAAGAGCCAACACACATAAATAATATTCTTTAACACCTCATTTTGTTAAAGAAACATGTTTCCTTTTTTCACACAAATATCTCATAAGCATTAATAGAACTAGTACATTTTTATGGAGTATGATAAATATTTTAATCATACAATATTTCAATCTACACATATATCAGTGGTTCTTAACCTGGTTTCTATCGAACCCTAGGGGTTCGATGAGTCGGTCTCAGGGGTTCGGAGAAGCCTCTGCCGCGGAGGCCAGAATAAAGTAATACCGTAATTTGTTGTGAGTTCATGCACTTTGTTGGTTTTGTTCTTTGAGCAAGGTGATGTTCATGCATGGCTCATTTTGTGCACCAGTAAAAAAACATATACCTATGTCTTGAATATGGAAAAAAAATCATATTTTATTTATCACTAAAGAAGGGTTCAGTGAATGTGCACATGAAACTGGTGGGTTCAGTACCTCAAAAAAGGTTAAGAACCACTGACATAGATTATTCCTCCTTTGCCCTTCACTGCTGGTCTTGAGTGGTGCCCCAAGGGTTCTATGTCAGTCCCCGTGATGCTATTGGGACAAATCCCTACCTATGTCATTGTATTTCCTGAATCTAGCCAGGCACTTAGAGCAAAAGGGGCTTTCTGCAAGTTTTCCCGGATAGCCCTCTCCTTGATTTTCCTCAGTGGCATTTTGTCTCCCCAAACCTCAGAGGTCTCTCTGCTTCCTAACATGAAAATGATGAGCACTTTAAAAGCATGAATGTACATAACTGCCCCATTCTTGTGAGAATTTTGGGTATGTCTTAAGCAAAGAACAGGCAGTAACATGAAGCCAGGCGTGATCAGCTATTCTCTCCAGTTAAGAGAGTTTAAGAGGAGAAACCTAAGCCTGACCTGTGGTGGTACAATGGATAAAGTGTCTACCTGCAATGCTGAGGTCACTGGTTCAAAGCCCTGAGCTTGCCCGGTCTAGGCACATATGAGAAGCAGCTACCACAAGTTGGTGCTTCCCATTCCTTTCCTTGCCTTTCTGTCTCTCTCTTCTCTCTCTAAAATCAGTAAGTAAAATATTTTTTAAAGAGCATAAACCTAAAAGAAATGCATAAATTAGGTTAAAGAAACATAGAGCCAAGTCTACCAGATAATCTGAAGTTAGACAAACCCAAAGAAAAACACATTTAATGATCTCTTCCTTCAAATCAGAACTGTCTTTAAAATACTGCCATCTGCGGTAAACCAAGGGTGGATGGCCCATTATAAAGAGAAAAGACCGAGATTAGGTAGACACACCTGTAAAGCTTCCTCCTCTGAAGGTCAATGGTACTTTGATTTTCTTACTGAAAGTCAAGGTCATGTTCATGCACTATCTATAAACAACCATTAACATGTGCTTTTGCCAATAATCTGAGTGGATAAAGCTCCTCAAAGAAAATTAAAAACTTCTCTTTACCTTTTACACTTTAAAAATCTCATATAAATGACTAGAAGATTGAATTTTGCCTCTGGAAAGGATTGTTTATATCATACCTTACTTAGCAAGTATTTGGGCCCACTCAGGGAATGTTTTATTAAACATATTGCTACATTGTTATATTTATAAATACATAATTCACCCCTGAATTGACATCACCAGTGAACTTTTTTTTCATTTTGAATCAAGCAAGAACAGAGGTGTATTAATCCTATTAAGATTAAATTATGCTGCAATAGCCAACAACTCTGAAATCTCAGTAGCTTAAATATAACAAAGATTTATTTCTCATGCACACAAGTCTACTAATACTGATGGTTCTGCAGGGCAGCAGTCCTCTAAGCAGTAACTCAGAGAGTGAAAAACACAGCTTCTTTAGGAAAAGAGAACTAAAGGATTGCCTAGCAGGTCAATCTTTGGGCCCAGGACTGAAAGACATCACTTCCAGTTCTTACCCATTGGACGAATCTAGCCATACAGCCCCAACTAACTGCAAGACAGCTGGGAAATGTGAATGAGTAAAAGAAATATTGGGTAGTCACCTGTCTCAGCTACAATAAAATAAGTAAATGGAAGAATAAGAAAAATAACCTCAGGTTCAAGAAACAAATAACCATCTATCTGAGGCAAACTTATTGAAAGGTTGAATTCACAAAGATTGCCATGAATTTAACAATAATGGATACTAACATTTATTGAATCCTCGCAAAGTGCCATATATTGTTCTGTTTTGCCTGTATTAACTCATTCATTCTTTATAACAGAAGTACTATTATTATCCACATATTACCAATAAGAAATGTGAAACAAAGAGGTAGAGTAATTTGATCAAAGCTACACAGCTAGCAAGAGGTGTTTGAACTCAAACAGTCTGGTTCCTAAGCACAATCTCTCAATCATCCATGATAAGATGAAAGAGAAATAAATTTCAGTTAAATTGGATTCTGTTCGAATTTCAGAATTTATTTCTAATTTCTTCTTTATCTTACATAGAAAGTGTGGTACAAAGAGAATGGATTTGGTATAGAAATACCTGAACCACAATCTCAATGTTACCAGATACAGAGATAATATTGAACAAAATCCCAACTTCTATAAGGCCTCTCTTCCAAGTAAAAGATGGGGCTCATCTTGGGATGGTCTTCTTGTCCATAAAAGTAAAGTAAGCCAATAAATGTGGGAAACATTTTATAAACTCTAAATTTGCACCAAATGATGCCCCAGACATAGAAGATAGATGTCATTTTAATTACTCTACTGACACTACCCTTTATTGTTCAGTTACTTTTCTCTCACTTTCCTAGAAAATTCCAAATCTGGATCAATCCAACTGTTTATTCTTTCCACTTTTGCATTAAACTACCGAGTGCTACTAGAGAAAACACATATAGAGCTACACTATCCATTGTTTCTACAAATTCCGAGTTTCCAACCCAGCTGGCACCAGTGCTTCTTAGCAATCTTAGATTTCCTTGGACAGCTCCCTCCACAACTGTCCACAGAAGTTATGTCTATACCTTCAATGTTTGCACCAAACCTCTTATTCCATAGTTCCTGTCCCAGGCTCCCAGAGGATGACCTAACCTCCTCTTTCATTAAGAAAATAAAAATAATCAGATAAGAATTCTACAAATTCTGACACCATATTTTCATGTAAATGCATCTTTTCCTCCCCTCCTTCTGTGACAATGAAAACAGTATACTGTCCCCACCCAAATCCTATCTGTACAAGGCTAATGATGTTCCATCTGTCCGCTGTATCTCACTCCTTTTTAGATTCCTTTTTTCTTTTTTACAGGGACAGAGAGAGAGTCAGAGAGAGGGATAGATAGGGACAGACAGAGAGGAACAGAGAGAGATGAGAAGCAACAATCATTAGTTTTTCGTTGCCATTGCGACACCTGAGTTGTTCATTGACTGCTTTCTCACATACCTTGACCACAAGCCTTCAGCAGATTGAGCCACCCCTTGCTGGAGCCAGCGACCTTGGGTCCAAGCCAGATGAGCCCGCGCTCAAGCTGGCAACCTCGGTCTCAAACCTGGGTCTTCCACATCCCAGTCCGATGCTCCATCCACTGTGCCACCGCCTGGTCAGGATCCTTTTTAGATTCTTATGGACTATCAGTCTTTCATTCTGTTATTTTCCACTCCACTTACCTCTTTATTTCTAAATGCTTTCTTACCATATAGCATTTAGTTGTGATCAGGTATCTTCCTCTATCTCATCCTTATCTCCAGTTACTGTACTAACCTCATCTCCTATTTCAAAACTAACGTTCTTGAAATAATTTTCTTCACTCCCTATTTAGCAGTAGTTCTTCAATCTAGCACAATATGGCTTTCACCACATCATCCCACTCTGGCTACTTTAACCTAGATCACACACACACACACACACACACACACACACACACACACTCTTACACCTTCTTGTTGATAAATATAACAGGCAATTTCTAGTTCTTTGTTTACTTATCTGTAGCATTTGGTACTTATGCATATTCCTTCTTTGCCTAAAAGTTCTCTTCCCATGATTTTGAAGACCCTCCATGTCCTCCCTTCCCCTTTAGCTTTTCTACCCAATTGGCCTTGGAAAACCAGCTTATTTTTCCCATTCCTTATACTTTCTCATTTTAATTTTTATTTATTGACTTGAGAGTCAAAGAGAGAGAGGAAGAGGAGCAGAGAGAGAAAAACATTGATTTGTTTTTCCACTTTTTCATGCATTCATTTGGTTGCCTCTTATATGTGTCCTGATAGAGGATCAAACCTGCAACCTTAGTGCATTGGGACTACACCCCAACCAGCTGAGGTGTCTGTCCAGGACATTATTCTTTAACACTTTCACAATCCCCTCAGAATTTCATTTTTTCCTTTGACTTTTCTTACCCTAAAAGTTCTCAGCTGGTAACTTTAGATGTACCTATGGCTTCAAATACAAAATTTTAAACTCAATCTTTCTAGTCTAAATCCTTCTCTTGGGCTCCAACCCATGTACCCTACTGCTTAATGGATTAACCTCTTGAAAGAAAACACAGGAACTTCACAATCAACAGGTCCCATAGAGCCTAGATTACCTGGTATTTCTGTGCTATATGTTTGGACTAACTAGATAAAAGGTAAGGACCTGCACCTACAGACTACTTTAAAGTTTCTGTACAGAGTGGGAAGAGCAGGTGTACTATCAGGTTACGACTGTTACCCTCCAAAAGAAGAATAGACAATATTAAAACAATTTTTAAAATTTTTATTACAGTGACATTGATTAGTAAAGTTATATAGGTTTCAGGTATAGAATTCAATAATACATCATTTGTCTATTGTACTGTGTGTTCACCACCCCAAGTTAAGTCTCATTCCATCACCATTTATTCCCTTTACCTATTCTACCTTCCCCATCCCACCTTCCCTCTGGTAATCATCATTCTGTTGTCTGTGTCTATGAGGTTTTTCTTTCTTTCTTTTGCTTAACTGCTTTACTTTTTCACTCATCTACTCACCAACTTGCCCCCTGATAGCTGTCAGTCTTTGAATAGTTATCTCACTTTAAAATGTATACTTGTGGGCATATCAAGTATACAACAAAACTGTTATGTAGTTAGTCTATTGAAATTTGGAAGCAGTATTCAGAATCTTCTCCTTTAGAAACAATTTGTAATAAGAGACAGTGTCATATTTAACAATGACTTGACAGATTCAGTTAGGCACATTCTGGGAAGCCCATGACACTAAACACATTAAAAAGAAGGCAAAAGCAAGTAAAATATATTGCAGATTTCTATTTTTCAATTACATCATTATTTTGATCTCCAAAAACCACTCTATTCCTTTTGGAAATATACTTTGATCAAAACCAGAAAAAATTTATCACACAAGTTGTCATAATATATTCTTATATAAGATTTCTATATAAGGCCTTACTTTATCAAAACTTACATATGTGTTTCAGAATTATATATATATATATATATTATATTTAATATATTTATATAATATTTTTATATGTTAGATTATTTAGGATGATATATGTCATGCTATATTTTTATATTTTCATGTTCAATATTAATTATATTATCAATTAAAATAGTCATTCTTCAATAAAGAATTATGAAAATTTTCAATACAAACTATTTTAGTGTTAAAAATTATAAGTGGTGCAAACAACAGTCTTTGCCTAAATATTGAACTATATAACCTTAAAAACAAAAAACACTATTAAAAAAATTCAAATCTCTATTATTTTTCTTTATCTGGATAGAGCATTTACAATTGATTTCCTCCATTTAGACTTATACTTCTGCCAACATTCATTTAATCTATGTTGAGTTAACCTATGCTAACTGCATTAATATACTGACATTTTAAATCTAGGAGAGAAAGAACTACTGAGTTGATTTACAAAGGTGGCACATCAGCAAAAAAATGAACACCCCTTATCCTCCTCCTCTCCCAATATCTCCCTCTTCCTTTTCACGTTTTCTTCAGAAGCAGATAATTCTAGCATTTAGAAGCTCCCTGGCCTGGGACTTTCTCTTTGACCTAGCCCCAGGCTATATCAAATTGCATTTGGAGAGACACAACGTATATCCTAGCTTCTCTGCAGTGACCCTTATGGTCCAGCCTTAAGCTTTTCCTTAAGAAGTACCCTTTGTCTTAGAGATTCTTCTTTCATTTTCCAACAAAACTTGGATTTTTAAGGTTATAGTGAACTCTTTTTAGCCATCGCCATGGAAAAATCCAACATATTAATAAATAAAAGTTAATAGTAACTGAGTCAAACCCTCAAAATAAGCAGCAATAGTAACTGTGAATTACTGAGAGCCTCATATACACTAGGTAGATTGAGCTAGTTACTCTGCTCCTAGAATGTCATCTAATATGCTAAAACTGTGTTGCGAGGTACTCCAATGCAGTCACTATTACCTCTCTTTACAACTGAAAGAGCTCAGGGTAGGTAAGTGACTACTCAGGATCCCATGATAGTGCTGGAATTCTAATCCAGGTAAATCTGACTCCAAACTATCAACTCTTTCCACTACATTTTAACAGGAAACAATGGTTTCACTAAACATTCTTGAATTTCAAAAATGCAAACTAAAAAAACTGTTTAAAGAAACTTTCCTTGGTGTGTGTGTGTGTGTGTGTGTGTGTGTGTGTGTGTGTGTGTGTGTGTGAATGTGTGTGTGTAGAGCAGTGGTTCTTAACCTGGGTTCTATCGAACCCTAGGGGTTCGATGAGTCGGTCTCAGGGGTTCAGAGAAGCCTCTGCCGCGGAGGCCAGAATAAAGTAATACCGTAATTTGTTGTGAGTTCATGCACTTTGTTGGTTTTGTTCTTTGAGCAAGGTGATGTTCATGCACGGCTCATTTTGTGCACCAGTAAGAAAACATATACCTATGTCTTGAATTTGGGAAAAAAATCATATTTTATTTATCACTAAAGAAGGGTTTGGTGAATGCGCATATGAAACTGGTGGGTTCAGTACCTCAAAAAAGGTTAAGAACCACTGGTGTAAAGAAAGGGCCTTGAATAGCAACCTCCCAAGGTTGAGGTCACTACCTCTGGTCAGAGGTCAGTTTTTTCTGAACCCAAAAGATTAGATATTAGAATGCAACATGAAGGCTACAGATTCTTTCTACTCTTTGAATTGTGAAAGATAAATTTATTTTCTCTAAATACTACTTTCAAAAGTTAAATGATGGCATTCATGAACAACATGTTTCTTCTATAAGTTAGGTGTTAAGCAAAAGTAGACACCATGGAGCAGTGCACAGGCATGCCTGCTTCGCCTCCCCAGGGGCCTGTCACATTCCCATTGGCTCTGAGAGGTTAGAGCACCTGAGTCATCAGACAGACCCTAGCATGAGCTATGACTGCTAAAGACCAGGTAGGGCTCTACCTTGAATCCCTTCAGTTGCAAAAGCTTTTGTGTCAAGTTTTATTCATTTTAAGATAGCGTCTGAGAAGGAATTCTCATATCCAAGCAGTTACTTATTCTGAAAACATTTTAATACAGTCTTTTAAAGTCTCAGAGAAAAATAGTACATCTGATTCTGAGATCATAGAGAAGAATCTACAGAAAAGGAGTCCTCCCAAGCAATATCCAGCAATATTTTCCTTGTATTTTTAAATTAACTTTATTAGAGTGACACCAGTTAACATAATTATACATATTTTAGGTGTCCAGTTGTACAACACCTCTCTGTATGCCATATTGTGTGTTCACTCTCCCCCCAAGTCAAGTCTCTGTCCATCACCATTTACTCTTCTATCCCCTCTTCCCCCTCAACCTCCCCTCCCCCAGCAATCACCACACTGCTGCCCATGTTCATAAGTTTATTTTTTCCATTTTTTGCTCTATCCCTATACCGCCTTCACCCTCACACCACACCCTCCCCATTGCTCTCTATGTATGGGTCTGTCTCTATTTTGCTTGATAGTTTATTTAGTTCATTAGATTCCACATATGAGTTTGATCATATGGTACTTGTCTTTCTCTGGCTGACTTATTTTATTTAGCATAATGCTCTCCAGACCCATTTATGCTGTCACAAAAAGTAAGATTTCTTTCTATTTTATGATATTAACTGTACAGTATATGTATCTATGTACATAGATAGACCTATATAGAGAGGTATATAAATGTAACAGTACACAAAATATCTAATATATTGCAATTGCTTATATATTATATAATTATAACTAATTATACATACAATTAATTGTTACTTAGTATAATTAAGTATATTAATATATAAATATATGGTATGAACAAACTAATTATGGCAACACATTTAGCTAAACGTTATTGCCCCAGAAGGCTCCTCTTTTTCTGTGTCTTAGAGAGAAAACAACTCTTTATTTGAGGTGTTAAAAGCAAGACCAAATTAAGACCTGTGCACTCAGCAGAATTAAGAAAGGACAAAAAAGGGAATCACTTTCTCACTATGTGGTTTTTATATTTTGCCAATGTTGTATCTTTGCACTACCCAAAGTCATTGCTCTGAACACCAATAATAGGTGAGGAGCAAGGCATTATGATGAGTGGTCACACACTGAGAATTAAGAGGAGAGAGAAAATAAACTCTTCCCCACTTAAAATAGAATGGTCTAATTCAGAACAGAAGCACCTTAGGTATTTGGCAGAGATAGGACAGCATGGTTTTGAATAATCATGGTGGACTCCAAAAAAATACAGGCTGAGTTTAAACCAAAATTTTGGGATGTAAAGGTAGATAAGAGAAGGGTATTCCGTGCAGATGAAACATGAGTGACACTGAAAAGAGAAAACACAAGATGCTAAGAGAAGACTTGCCTTACAAGATCAGAAGAGACTAGTGTGGTACATTAGAGAGAGGAAACAGGTTAAGTTCACCATCCTGGTGGTAAAAAAAGGTAATAAAGGATGGTACAACCAAAGCAGAAAATTTAAATGTGAAATGTAGCCATTAGAAAAGCAACTAGGTTTGTTAGCACATGACACTTTAGAAATCTTCATTTACTATAACCTGTGGGGAAAGCATAAAATCAAGATGTTATATACAAAAAACAGGATTAGTGTGGCAGACAGAATTGCAGGCCCCAAAGATGTCCACATCCTAATCCGTGGAATTTGTCATTGTTATATTACATGGCAATATACACTTACCTTGTAAATGTAATTAAGGTTAGAGACCTTAAAATAGAAAAATTATCCTGGGTTATCCATGTGGGCCCAACCTAACAAGCTGAGTCCTTAAAAGCAGATAAACTTCTCTAGTTGGAAGTAGATAAACTATGGCCTAAGAAGATGTCAAAGAGATTTCAAGCATGAGCAGGATTTGATGGACCATTGCTGCACTGAGGTGTAGGGACCCATGAACAAGAACCAGAGAGAGGCCTTTTAGAAGGAAGGGCACCCTCACCTGACAGCCAGCAAGAAAATGAGACCTGAATCTTACAACCACAAGAAACAGGATTCTGCCAACAACCTGAATGGCATGGAGTCAGCCAGCCACCACTTTGTTCTTAGCCTTCTCAGATGTGAAGCAGAGAAAACAGCTGAGTCAAAAAAAAAAAAAAACACCCCAGTTCTTATCTGCACAACTGTGAGATAATAAATGTGTGTAGTTGTAAACCAGTAAATTTGTGGTATTTGTTATGACAACTATAGAAACCCAAAAAAACGTGTAGATTACACAACTTGGCCAAGGTCAGATAACTAGTAAAGGGCCAAACTGAAAGTCAAACTCTCTCATACATCAAACTTCACAGCCCACATCTTCAACTGTTACACTCTAGTGTTTCTAGGTGAACAGAATCACAAAAGCTGTGTTTAAACCTAGAAGCTGACTTGTCACAGGCTGTGGGACTGATTGAAAAGGGGAAACCAAATGACTCGGGCTGAGCTCTTCTACTCTTGTGAGTAACAGCCTTATCTCCACTTTTTATTTTTCTGTCTTCCTTCTGTAAGTAGTGAAACACCAGAAGAAATAGCTTTTTCTATGGCTCAACATCTTAAGGGAATTTTTAAAATAATAAACTTAGACTGTCTGAGTCCAAATGAGCTTGAGGGAGAAATGACAGTGGTTGCTAACTTTCACTCTGAAACAGGTAGATCTAAAGCGCTGGAAGCAGTTTTACTAGAATAAAAATAAAATTTATCATGTAGAGTTATAGAATAGCAAAAACTAAACCAAAACTCACAAATGATAGTTATATGAATTTAAAAAATTGAAGCCCATGAATGCTTTATTGTTGAAAAATTATTTTAAATATATTTAATGCAGTTTATAATCATACTATAAAGCAGGGGTAGTCAACCTTTATATACCTACTGCCCACTTTTGTATCTCTGTTAGTAGTAATATTTTCTAACCGCCCACTGGTTCCACAGTAATGGTGATTTATAAAGTAGGGAAGTGACTTTACTTTATAAAATTTATAAAGCAGAGCTATAGCAGGTGAAAGCATATAATAATAATTACTTACCAAGTACTTTATGTCAGATTTTCACTAAGTTTGGCAGAATAAATCTTTATAAAACAACTTACTATAGTTAAATCTATCTTTTTATTTATACTTTGGTCACTCCGCTACCACCCACCATGAAAGCTGGAACGCCCACTAGTGGGCGGTAGGGATCATGTTGACTACCACTGCTATAAAGTGTTTTTATCCCACGTTTGCTGAGAAAAATAAAAAGTGAGACTTGAAAAGGTTAAGTGACTTCTCCAGTGTCACATTGTTAAGAATAGTGAACTGGGACTTAAATCAAGGATCCTTAATAACCTCTAAGCTATTGCATTGAGGAAAGAAAGTATGATTGTTCAATGACTTTATAGGGTTGTTTTGAAAATTAAATAAAATTTTATGACAGAACAGATTGTACAAAGGTAAACCTGTCATCAAATATGCAACATAAACTTGACCTAAAAATGGCCTCATTTAATGAAGCTGATATCCTGTTGTGACATCCAGTCATTTTGCAGTATTACTCCTAAATCCAGGATCACGAAACTACTTTAGTTTTAGCATCCAAACAATTGTCATTTAAAAATTCTTAAAAACCTATGTGCCTTTTAATGGAAAGAAGCAATATACTTAGTGAATGTGAATAGTGGGAAAAGAAGCAGGAGGGTTTAGGGTTGGCTTTGTTTTGTAAAATCTTGGTCTTCCTCCAACCTTGGTCATATCTAAATAGCACCAGCACCTCCTCGGGGACTCTGGCTCGGAATTAGACAGCAGGCACACATGTCCAACTAGGATCATTGGGAGCAGCTGTTCAGCCAACTGCTTGTCCTTTCCTGGGGCTCCTTGCTCAGGGCAAGAAATGGTATGGACAGAGGAAAATGCTGCCCTGGCACTTCTGAAATGTGCTGAACTGCAGCAGAGAAAAGGCAACTAAAGCCTTAGAGTCAACTCTCCGGAGAGAAAACAATTCCCAGCCCTGGAAAATGGAGAACATTAGAAAAGCTGGGCCAGAGAATCTCTTCTGGCCAAATAAACAATGACATTTGATACATATGTTCAGTAGACTTTTGCTAGACAGCAACGGAATAATTTCCTATTCACTGTTGCTGTCTCAGCAACTGAGAAAAAGGAAGGGAATGGCAATGGAGGAAATGTCTAGAAAACAGAATCAGGTTGGATGGGGCAGTCTATGGAGCAGGCTCTCAGCATTGTGGAGGAAAGCGAGCCCGGGAAGTGTTCTGAACTTGCCTGCCCATCCTGGGCCAATCAGTACTTCACGTCCTTTTCAGTGAGGAGCTTCAGGGATCAACCACCCTCAGACTTTTTGTCTCAGGCGACTTTTACACTCTTAAAAATTACTGAAGTTTCACAGAGCTTTGGTTTATGTTGATGATATTAATTTACATTTAGCATTAGGAATTATAACATTTTATATATTGATTTATTTAAAAATAACAACACTAAATAAAAACATATTTATGGGAAAAACTGTGTTTCCTAAACAAAAAATAGCAATGAGTACCATTGGTTGATATTTTTGCTATTCTATTTACGATCTAGCATAACAGAGGCCAGCAGGATTATAATATCTCTTTCTACATTGTCTTTTGCCTTAGTGTGTCATATAACCTCTGGAAAACTCCACCATACACTCACTAGATGACAAGAGTCATAACTAAAAATAATGTCTTAGTATTGTTGTAATAGTAGTTTTGACCTCATGGACCCTGAAAGAGTTGTTGTAACTCCCAGGTGTTCTGGACCCTGATTTGACAACAACCATCCTACACTTTACCTTTATTCTGATCCTGGAATCAGAATTTTGTGAACCTATGAGTCTCTTCTGGACCTGCAAAGTCACTTGTGCAATATTAGAGTTCCACAAAATTACAGCTAGAAAGAGCCTGGTAAGCTAGTCCAACTTTTTCACTCATTAAAGAAATTCATTGTCCACCATGTGTAATTTTTAGCACTAGAAATGTAGTAATGAATGAAACAAAGAGCTAAACATTACAGAGAACCAGAAATCAATAAACAACAAGAAAAAATAAAAATAATCTCAGATAGTAACAAGTGCTCTAATAATAACAGAAAGCCAAGGTAATAAAGTTACTCTTGGGATAGGAGTTGTCCAGAGATTTTATAACTTGCTCAAGGTTATACACAGCTAATTAGTAAAAATCAAGAACAGAATGTAGGATGTGAAAATAAAAAGCTGATAATTATTTGGGATTTTGGTCAGCACAGATGGCTTTCTTAATTATTGGAGAATCATCACAATTATTTTTTATTAGTGCTTTAGTCTAATTTTACTTGACTTTTCTCATAGGACTTGCTCACCAGGTTATTGAACCATAATTCTTTTAGGTTGCTTCAAATCATTTGTAAAAACAAAAAGCAAGACAGAAATAAATATTTCAAATCTTGAATATTACATTAAAATTATGCCAGGGAAGAAAGGTTTTATAACATAGACATGGATGCCCACAAAATCACCCCCAGGGAACTGAGTTTTACTCTATGCACAATTGGCCCAGAAGATAATAAAATCTAACTTGGGTATCACCCACAATTACTCTATCCTTTTATAATTGTTTCCCCCAACAATCCAATGTCCCACCCTGAACACTTTCTGTGTATTCGTATTCTTTAATCTTTTACAGTAGTATAACACTCACACAGAAAATTGAAAGTTGGCTCAATAAATATCCCCAAACCAAAAACTTTCTCATAACTAGCACTTAGATTGTGAACCAGAACCCCAGAAGCTCCTTTGTACTTTCTTTCAGAAGATACCACTCACCAATTATAAACAGTACCCTGGCTTCCAACAGCATAGATTGCCTCTTCTGTACTTTGTATAAATAGAATCATATAACATATACTCTTGAGATCAACATTTTATTAATGACATGCATTCATATTGTGGAATGGTTGTAGATTATTTATTTTCATTGTTGCAAGCATACATCTCATTGTGTAAATATACCACAATGTATTCATCCAGATGGACATCTGGATAGCTTCCAGTTTAAAGCCATTACAAATAGCATTTCTATGAACACTCTGATACTCTGATTTTTTTTCTTTTTTCTTTTTTTAAGCAAGAAAGAGAGAGGCAGACAGACAGGGACAAACAGACAGGAAGGGAGAGAGATGAAAAGTATCAGTTCTTCATTGGAGTACCTTAGTTGTTCATTGATTGCTTTCTCATATGTGCCTTGACCAAGAAGCTCCAACTGAGTTGGTAACCCCTTGGTAAAGCCAGAGACCTTGGGGTCAGGCTAGTGACCTTGGGCTTCAGCTAGAGACCTTTGGGCTCAAGCCGCGACCAGGGGGTCATAGCTATGATCCCACGCTCGAGCTGATGGGCCCATGCTCAAGCCAGATAAGCCCATACTCAAGCCAGATAAGCCCATACTCAAGCCAGATAAGCCCATACTCAAGCTGACAACCTTAGGGTTTTGAACCTGGGTCCTCAGCATCCCAGGCTTAATGCTCTATCAACTGTACCACTGCCTGATCAGGCCTCTTTTTTCATTAGTAAACATAAGTGTGTATTTAGTTATATGTGTATATATATTATATAAAACTATATAATTATATAAAGCATATGAAACTAAGTATGTTTATTAAAATATATTAACATATTAAAATATTACTTTTTTAAGCATAGGATATACCTATGTTCATTTTTAGTAAATAAAATAAATTAGTTTCCAAAATGGTTATTATCATTTATATTTTCAGAAGCAGAATATAAAATTTCAGAAAAATCTTTTTTTTACCTATTAAAATTAGAAGAGCTTATCTACTATTTTCTCCACTATTGAATTTTGTAAAAAAAAAAAATCAATGATTATTATTATTTCTTTTTTTTAAGTGAGAGGATGGGAGATAATGAGACAGACTCTTACATGCACCCCGCCTTGGATCCACCCGGCAACCCCAGTCTGGTGCTCACAACTGAGCTGCTTTTAGCATCTGAGGTGGAAGCTCCACAAGCCATTCTCAGCTCCTGGGGCAAGGAACTTAAATCAATTGAGCCATGGCTGTGGAAGGGGAAGAGAGAGAGCAAGGGGAGTAGGAGAGGAGGAGAAGCAGATGGTTGCTTCTCCTGTGTGCCTTGACCATGAATTGAACCTAGGACTTCTACACATGTCAGGCTGATGCTCTACCACCACTGAGCCAACTGGCCAGGGCTATTTTCTAATGTCCATTCTAGGGGTAGTGATCTCCTAATACAGAGTTACATATCTTAACTCCCTAAAATTCTTAAATAATGAGATATCAAATATTAATCAACAAGCCAGTAATAAAAAAGGATCTGAAGGTTTTACTTCTCAAATTATACGATCAGATATCTTATTACTCTGCAAAAAGAAAAAACATAGATAGATGATAGATAGATAGATGATAGATAGATAGATAGATAAATAGATAGATAGATAAATGACAGATAAAGATAGATAGATATCATATTTTCCCACATATAAGATGCTCCCATGTACAAGATGCACCTTAATTTTGGGGACTGAAATTTGAAAAAAAAAATGTATTACTTAGAATTCTTGAACTCAAGTTTTATTCATCATAAAATTCATACAACTCTATATCACTGTCAAAACTCCCATCCAGGCCCTGGACAGTGGCTCAGCGATAGAGCATCGGCCTGGCGTGTGGAAGTTCTGGGTTTGATTCCCAGCCAGGGCACACAAGAGAAGCACCCATCTGCTTTTGCACCCATCTGCTTTTCCACCCTTCCCCTTCTCTTTTCTATCTCTCTCTTCCCCTTCCACAGCCAAGGCTCCATTGAAGCAAAACTGGCCTAGGCGCAGAGGATGGCTCCATGGCCTCTGCCTCAGGTGCTAGAATAGCTCCAGTTAAAAAACAAAAACAAAATTTTCCCAACACCATTTGTTAAAGAGGCTTTCTTTACTCCATTGTATGTTCTTTCCTCCTTTGTCAAATATCAGTTGTCCATAAACTTGTGGGTTTATTTCTGGGTCCTCTGTTCTGTTCCATTGATCTATGTGCCTGTTCTTATGCCAGTACCAGGCTGTCTTGAGTATAATGGCCTTATAGTAAACCTTGATATCTGGAAGAGTGATACCTCCTGCTTTATTTTTTCTTTTTAAGATTGCTGAGGCTATTCGTGTTCCTTTTTGGTTCCATATAAATTTTTGGCATATGTGTTCTATATCTTTGAAGTATGTCATTGGTATTTTAATTGGTATTGCATTGAATTTATAAATTGCTTTGGGTAATATAGACATTTTATTGATGTTTATTCTTCCTAGCCATGAGCACGGTATATGCTTCCACTTGTTTGTATCTTCCTTGATTTCTTTTATCAATGTTTTATAATTTTCCGAGTACAAGTCCTTAACCTCCTTGGTTAAATTTACTCCTAGGTACTTTATTTTTTTGGTTGCAATAGTGAAGGGGATTGTTTCCTTAATTTCTTTTGCTGACAGTTCATTGTTGGTATATAAAAATGCCTCTGATTTCTGAGTATTGATTTTATATCCTGCCACCTTGCTGAATTCATTTATAAGGTCCAGTAGTTTTTTGACTGAGACTTTAGGGTTTTCAATATACAATATCATATCATCTGCAAATAGTGACAGTTTTACTTCTTCTTTTCCAGTTTGGACATCTACCTGCAAAAAAATGAAACTAGACCATCAACTTACACCATTCACAAAAACAAACTCAAAATGGATAAAAGACTTAAATGTAAGCCGTGAAACCATAAGCATGTTAGAAGAAAACATAGGCAGCAAGCTCTCCTACATCTGTAGCAGCAGTATATTTGCCGATTTATCTCCACGGGCAAATGAAATAAAAGGCAAGATAAACAAATGGGACTATATCAAACTAAAAAGTTTTTGCACAGATAAAGACAATAAGAACAGAATAAAAAGACAAACCACACAATGGGAGAACATATTCGACAGCCATCTGATAAGGGGTTAATAACTAAAATTTATAAAGAACTTATAAAACTCAACACCAGAAAGACAAACAATCCAATCAAAAAATGGGCTAAAGAAATGAATAGAAATTTCTCCAAAGAGGACATACAGATGGCCAATAGGCATATGAAAAAATGCTCAACATCACTAATCATTAGAGAAATGCAAATAAAAACCACAATGAGATATCACCTCACACCAGTCAGAATGGCATTCATCAGCAAAACAACACAGTATAAGTGCTGACGAGGATGTGGAGAAAAGGGAACCCTCCTGCACTGCTGGTGGGAATGCAGACTGGTGCAGCCACTGTGGAAAACAGTTTGGAGATTCCTCAGAAAATTAAAAATCGAACTGCCTTTTGACCCAGCTATCCCACTTTTAGGTATATACCCTAAGAACACCATAGCACTGTTCAAAAAGAAGAAATGCGCCCCCATGTTCCTGGCAGCTTTGTTCACAATAGCGAAGATCTGGAAACAGCCCAAGTGTCCGTCAGAAGACGAGTGGATTAAAAAGCCTTGGTACATATATACTATGGAATACTACTCAGCCATAAGAAATGATGACATCGGATCATTTATAACAAAATGGATGGACCTTGATAACATTATACGGAGTGAAATAAGTAAACCAGAAAAAAAGAAAAACTGAGAACAGCATGATTTCATACATAGGTGGGACATAAAAGTGAGAATATGAGACATGGACAAGAGATTGGTGGTTACGAGGGGGGGGGGGAGGGAGGGAAGAGTGGGATAGGGAGGAGGGATGGGACACGGAAAACCAGATAGAAGGTGACAGAGGACAATTTGACTTTTGGTGACGGGTATGCAACACAATTGAATGATAAGATAACCTGGAGATGTTTTCATTGTACATATGTACCCTGATTTATTGGTGTCACCCCATTAGAATTAATAATAATAAAATATATATATTAAAAAAAAAAACAAAGAAAGAACTCCCATTCATTAGCTTGTCCTCATCTGTGTCTGATGACAAATCACTTCATATATTGCATCTTCCTCAGTTCCATCTATGGCATTTGAAATGCCACAACCATTGTATAAGATACACCCAGTTTTTAGTCCCCAAATTTTTCAAAAAGGGGAAAATACATGGGTAAGTACAGTAAGGTTCATACACCTAACATCATAGCACAGGTTCTATATTAGAATTAGTCCAGCCTGGAGCCTCGTACTCAGTGTGGTCCTCAGACCAAAGGCACTCACATCCCCTAAACACATGTTAACAATACAGAACCTCAGTGTTCCACCCCAGACCTACTAAATCAGAATCTTCATTTAACAAGATCCTTATTACAATTTGAGAAGCACTGTTGTAGAGTTCTACTGAGAGGAGAGACCTCAGATGCCAAATCTTAATGATTATGAATTAGTAGGGCTTGTGGGACAATTCACAACTTAGGCACCAACGACTAAAAAAGCCAGCTTGCCCATTCCATCTTTAGTCCTCCTACATGGACTAAGGCCTTGCTGCCCAAATAGAAGACCAGAGTTTATTGAGATAGCATTCTGTTTTACATATATATCACTTATTTTAAGTAATTGGGATCATTTACTCTTTTATATATGGTACTTTAAAATACTTTACATTAAATCATGAACAGTTTGCCATCTTGGATAGCATCATTGTGATTATTTCATCAGAATAGTTTCCTAGAAATAGAATGACTATGTCAAAGGGTAGAAATATTTTAAATGTTCTTGATGTATAATGTCAAATTGCTTCTCAGAAAGGTTAGAAACTTTAAAAATAACACCACACTATATTGAAATGTCCGCTTTATAGTATTAAGACCAAAATCATTAGGTTTGCTTTAATCTAAAGGATAAAATTAGATTCCAATACTCTGAATATGTGTTTTATAACTAGCAAATTCAAGTATTTTTATGTATAACTTATTGTCTTTATTCAGAGGAGTTATTTTCTCTAAAGTATTTGTAAGTTAGTAAATACTGAACCATGACTTTTAGAGTTTAGGTCCCTGTAAGCCTCTGGTCATAACATTTTTATCTACTGATCAATACACAATCTTGTCTTATGTGTGTCTCTATTTAAAGACATATTATTTAATATATATCACTGCTTCATGTACATTGGGCTCACAGCCAGTGGCACTATAACTCAGACCTCAATAAAGCTTATATAATACGTGTATTGTCTCTGTAGGGCACAATGCAGCCTTCTTGCACAGGGGAACACTAGTTAGCACTTCAGAATTATGCAGGGGGGGGCATTTGAGACCAACAAAAATCACAATTTTTTTACTGTGGCACTAAATAACTTTCAAAAAAGACACTTGTTTACAGTATGAAAGTTGAAACAAGAGGGAGAAGCATCCCGTTGTTGGACTGCCACTGGGAACGGGAGCATCAGGTCACTCGAATTCTTTTACCACTTTACCACAAAAGCATCCTGAGTAGTGATTTTTTGAGAATACAAATAAATTTTAACAAGTAGGCAAATATGGGCATATGGAATCTGTGAATAATGAGAATTAACTGTATCTATTTATCATTTTAATTTCCCCTGTTCTAAATTCTTCATATTTTTGTTCATTTTTTATTGAAGCCAGTGCATTTACTACCTACCTATACAAATTCTACATGCATTTCCAATATTAATCTTTTGGTTTTTTAGGTTTAAGATATATTTTTTCAGTTTATTGTCTATTAATTTTATTCATTTTTTTATTATATAGGTTTTAAATTACTTTTTGGGTTTTCTTTCTATTTTTCTTTACTTTTTTCTTCTATAGGTGAAAAGAGGAGAGGTAGTGAGGCAGCCCCTGCATACACCCTGACTGGGATCCACTTGGCACTCCCATCTAGGTACGATGCTTGAGCACCAATCTATGTTTAGTGCCTGAGGCTGACGTTCTTGGACCAACTGAGCTATGCTCAGTTCCCAGGATCACGCTGGGACCAATCAAGACACTGGCTGAAGGAGAAAAGTGGAAGAGGGAGGGTAAGAGAAGCAGATGGTTGCTTCTCCTGTGTGCCCTCATTGGCAATTAAACTAGTACGCTCATAGCCAGGTCAACACTCTATCTGCAGAGCCACAGTCCAGGGCCAGTTTTAAATTTCAATATAGTCAAACATACTTCTTCTTTTCCTTCATGAAACGTTCATTGGTACTATTCATAGAAAAGTTCTTTATATCCAGAGATTAGAAAAATATTTACTTTCTTTTTTTTTTTTTTTTTGTATAGGGGCAATTTTATTTTAACCATCTGTTTAGAGTCCATATTGACATCTGGTATTAAAAGTGACACAAATTTTTCTTCTAAATAGTAAATATTCCCAGTGATTTTTATTTTATTAACCCTATTTTCAAAATTAAAAATTTTCCAACTTTATTGGGCTATAATTGATGTATAACACTGAATAAATTTAAGGTAACCAATATAGTAATTTAATTTTTGTATACATTACAAAATGCTTACCACAATTTGACTAGTTACCACACCCTTTAACCCACATAATTACTATTTGGATCATTGTTAGTAAGAACATTAAATATCTACTTTCATAGCAACTTTTAAGTACACAATACAATATTATTAACTACAGTTTTCATGCTGTACATTCGGTCTCTAGAACTTACTCGTTTTACAATTGACTAACATCTTCCCCAGTCATTAGCCCTGAAAACAAGTTACACCCTCTTATTTCTATGAGTTCAATGTTTTTAGATTCCACAATAAGTGAGATTGTATTGTGTTTGTCTTTCTCTGATTTATTTCATTTGGCATAATGTCGTAAACATCAATTCATGTAGCCAATGACAAGATTCCTTTTTTTTTTATTTTATAGTTAATTGTTTGTTGTTGATTCTGGAACCTAAAATTTTACTAAATTTGCTTATTATGTCTAACAGTTTTTAATAGTACCTTTAGGACTTTATATATAAAATCCTGTCATCAACAAACAGAGACACTTTTACTTTTTCCTTTCTGATATAGATGCCTTTTATTTACTTTTCTTGCCTAATTGCTCTAGCTAGTAATTCCAGTACCATGATGAGTAGGATTGGTGAGAGTGGTCACATTTGTCTTGTTCCTAATTTCATAAGGAAAGCTTTTTGATTTTCACTGTTGGGTCTATTACTTATGGGTTTGTCGTATATGGCTTGTATTAATTACATTAAGGTGCATTCTTTCTACCCAATTAGTTTGTAGTTTTTATTGTCAAAGGATGTTGAACTTTTGTGAAAGCTTATTTTACATCTATTGAGCTTATGATTTTTATCTTTCAGTGTATCAATGTGATGTATCACTTTTATTGATTTGCTTATGTTGAATCATCCTTGCATCTGGGGTGGGGAGAATAGAACATTCACTTACAGGGTATATAATTCTTTTAATATGTTGTTGAAATTGGTTTGCTACTATTTTGTTGAGAATTTTTGCATCTATATTCATTGGGACTATTGGTCTGTAGTTTTCTTGAAGTGTTCTTGTCTGGCTTTGGTATCAGAGTAATTCTGGTTTTATAAAATGAATTTGTGAGTGTTTGCTCCTCTTCAAATTTTTGGAAGAATTTACATTAATATATTTTTTTTAATTTGGTCCTGGACCTTTATTTTGGGGGAGGTTTATAATAATAGATTCTATCTCTTTGTTACTGATCAGTTCAGATTTTCTATTTTTTTATAGTTCAGACTTTGTAAGTTGTGTTTCAAGGACTCTATCCATTTCTTCCAGGTTTTCTAATTTATTGGCATATAATAATCGTGGTAGTCTCTTATGATCTTTTATATTTCTATGATATCAGTTGTAATGTATCTTATTATCAATTTTGTTATCGTTTCAAAAAGCAACTCATAAATTCATTGATTTTTTTCAATTGTTTTTTCCTATTTCATTTATTTCAAATAAATTCATTTGTTATTTTTCTTTTTCTGCTTACTTTGGGCTTAGTTTGTTCTTCTTTTACTAGATCCTCAGTGTATAATGTTATATTGTCTACTTGAGCTCTTTCTTCTTAATGCAGGAATTTATTGCTATAAACAGCCCTCCTAGCACTGCTTTTGATACATCTCATAAGCTTGAGTATGTTGTGTTTCTATTTCTGTTTGTTTCAGTACAGTATATATTTTTTATTTCCTTTGTTATAACATCTTTGATTCATTGGTGTTCACAAGAGTGTTGTTTAATTTCTACATATTTGTGAATTTTCCACTGACATCTGTGTGGTTCTTGATGAGCATTGCAGAGGCTGCAAGGCCTATTGGGGTTCTCAGCAGCACCTCAAAGTCTGGCAGCTAGAGACCAGAGCAAGCAGCAGTAGTGGCAGGAACTGATGATAGGCAAACACTTGGTGTGGGAGCCAGATGCAGGTGTTTTGTAGTGACAGGGGCCAGATGCAGGTGCTTTATAGTGGCAGGGACCAGGGCAAGCAACAGGTGCCAAGGACAACTAAATGCCCACTGGCAGTGATAGTAACTTCGGCTGTCAGCTTGTACTGCCACGGCTGTACAACTCAGGCACATAGCAGTGGAGTCATCTATGGGCTCAGGCCAGGGGCATGCAGATGGACAGCTGGAGTGGCTAGCCCCAGGTAAGCACAGTGATGTAAGCCAGTGAAAGAAGATAGGCCCTTATCCAACCTAAAAACACTGGCAGAGGCCTGGTTGTCAGCATGTTTTCTCATGGTACAGTCTCCTCTAGGCATGTACATGGCAATGGCAGCTGGTGGTGGGATTTGGGCAGGGGTGTGCTAGCAGACAGCTAGAAAGGCTAGCTTTGAGCATGCACATGGCAGTGGGGTCAGGCATGGGTGTCTAGGCTGGCATCTTGCACTTGCACAACTTCAAAGCCCTGAGCTGAGTGTAGGATAGTTCCTGGGCTCCAGCAGGAGTCGGATAAAAAGGAGTGTGGAGGGACTCAGGTAGCTGGCATCAGCCAAATTGAGTATCTGTGACGTGAAAGATGAGGAATGTGTAGCCATGCTGGCTGTTGGTTTCTCCAGTGGCAGCCCCTGCTTCTCTTTCTTTTTTCTAGCTGTCTCTATAGACCTCAGAGCTGCCAGATCCCTCTTGCACTGTGCTGAAAGGCTGAGGAACTTGGGAGCTCATCCTCTTTTCCTTTCCCAGAGAGGACTTAGTTGAGTTGGGGATTCCCTCTTGGTGCTGAACAATGTCAGCTTGGGGGAATGGGATAATGACAGTGAATAAAGACTTCTGTCTTCCTTTTTTGTGCAGTTATTACCAAGGATTTTGTTTCTCTGTGTTGCTGACCTTTCTTAAGTGGGTTCCAAAGCCCTCCCAGAGCTGTTTTTTTTTTTTCATGGATAGCTTCCCCTGTGTTGATATTTGTGGAAAGACAGAGTCTGTGATCTTCTACTCTGCCATTTTTTGTGACATTATTTCTAAAAATTTTAGTTCATAAAATAATATATAGTATATTTTAGTGCTTATGTGTATTTATAGAAAAATACTTATCAGTTGGATAGTTATACTAAGTAAACTTCATTTTCTTTGTTTTGTTACCATAGGACTAATAGTCAGCACTAATACTTTTGCCTTGTTCTTCTCAAGATTTTCCTTAGCTTTTGAAAAACCCGATCTTGAATATCATTTCCTTTGGTACAATTTATATTTCAATTTACAATGATGGTCTCCTATTCTTTTCAAAAAGGCTAAACAGAATGTATAACTTACTTCTTAAACTGAACACGTTTCTTCCTAACACATATAGATGGGCAGCATTTGTTCTACCTTTTTTTCTTTTATGTGTATTTGATCTCCTGTTCAGCTATTTGTTTCTCTAATTTTGTCCTCTAAAATGTTATATGGGATCTCCCAAAGTGAAAAGTATTGGTATTTTCTTTATTTTTGAATTTTTATAAAAGTTCGTTTGACCCATACTAATGACATATGCTAGGAAGCAAGATCTCAAATTCTCCCAAGAATAACAGTTTTGAAGCTAATTTTATGCATTTGAAATTAAGGAAGAAATAAAAGGAAGATTACATGGAGGTGGGAAAAAGCAAGGTGAGCATTAGATTACAGGATAGTTAACAAGACTGGGCTTTCTTGAGGGTGGTTATGGCTTATTTCAAAGGTATTAACCCAGATGAACAGAGACTATTGGCATGGATTGCCTAAGGCAAAGATAAACCTTGTCCTAAAGAAACCATATGCCTGGGATGTGTCTACTGCCATGACCTGCCCACTTGGGAATTTTTCACATAATTCTGTGATCAAACTTTCCATAGAACTCTTTTTTCCTAACAGTTCTTCTTTTTGGTCATAAATCATGCTGAGGACCCAACCCTTTGACTGGATAGTGTGGTCTCACAGCACTAGAAAGGTTTATTCCTAGGAAGTCTCAGTATTGATGTTGTCTTGTTGACCTTTAGAGATAGGGCAATACCATAACCATGGGATATGACTTGTGGTCAAACTTCTCCCCAAAAGAGGACAGGTAAATAAAGAGGAGGCAGTCAGGTCTATGACCTTCATTGTGAAAAACAAAACAAAACAAACATTCCAGATAATTTCTATCTTGTGAACTATTTTGCTTGAGTTTTGCCTTCTGTTTTGTAATTCTCTATTTGGTATCTAGTATTACATTTATATAAGCCACAAAAAAAGACTTTTAATTGTTATACATGTTCATTAATCATTAACAGTTGAACAACGCATATAAAAAAACCCAGAGAATAAGTATATAACTATTATTATGATTAATATCATTAGCAAACAAAAAAATAACAATTAAACAAAATAGATTCTGAGTTTAGTATCAATCCATAGATATATGAGCCTTGTATATGCTTTGGGATTGCCACTTACTTCTGCTGTCAGCAGCTTCTCATCCCACAAGAGTCTTAGATGTCTGCGTCAAGTCTCAAAGACAAGGGTAAATGCCTATTCATGACTAGGTGCCTGGTAAGATCTCTTCCAATAAGGCTGGAGAGTGTGTTCTATTTTATGTTCTTTCAAGAAGAAACTCACAAAATCTCCAGGTGGTGCTCAATGATCTTTAAAGTCTTTCTCTCTTGGGAGCTCTCTGTGAAAGGACACAGTTACCAACTTAACATTTTTTTTTTAATTTTATTCATTTTAGAGAGGAGACACACAGAGAGAGAGAGAGAGAGAGAGAGAAAGGGGGGAGGAGCTAGAAGCATCAACTCCCATATGTGCCTTGACCAGACCAGTGCAGGGTTTTGAACTGGCGACCTCAGTGTTCCCAGGTCGACGCTTTATCCACTGCGCCACCACAGGTCAGGCCCAACTTAACATTTTTTTGAAGTGACTATCAAACCTTGGCAATAGTGTAAGATGGCTTCTGTCAATGTCACCTCATAAGTTTTTCATCTACCTTCAGCTTAAATGCACTCTGATGCATAAAGGAATGCAAAAGCTGAAAAAGAGGGAGCCAGAGAGCAGGGAAGAACCAAGCAGCTGTCTTAGGGTTCTTATAGCCCTGATTATTTGTTTAATTAAAATTCACTGTTTACCTATACAATATACCCTAGAATTTTTTGTACATATATTGAGATTTTCCCTTGCTGGATAACTTGGACAGTTGGAGCATCGCCCTAGAGCACAGAGGTTGACTATTCAATTCCCTTGTCAGGGCACATACAGCAGCAGCTTGATGTTCCTATTTCTCTTTTCCTACCTCTCTCTATTAAAATTTAATTAATTGATTGATTAATTAATTATATTGAGATCTTAAGCCATGAAACTTTAGTTTTTAATATGTAAGCAATTAGCATTATTTAGCTAGGCAGATATATAATGACATTTTATAACCTCTAAAAACAGGCTTTTTTACTGGTAAGTATATTTAAGATATTTTATAATCTCTTGAAACAATTTTCATAGACATAAAATTCAGTTATTTACATAGACTTATTTTTGTAAAACTCAGATAAAATAAAGACCTGGCTATTTTACTTAAATCAACAAACAAGCTATATTTTACTTACTAAGGATTAATTTTAGATCATATAAACTTGAAAAGCATTTGAGCTAGTTTCTATATTTCTGAGATTTTTAAATCCCTAATTTTTTTTACAAGTGCTTGCCTTTAAATTAAATTTTACAATACCATATAAAGGTAAAAAATTATCTCACATTCACAACATATAGTATATGTATACATACACAGATAGACACAAACAGAAAACAGTTGAATTCAAATGTTGCTTTGGAGACTTTATGATTTATATCTGTCTTGACAAGGAGAACCCTTTTAAAATAAAAACAGCCATTTTTAACACCTCAAAGAACTAACTGGGTTGACAGATAAACAGTATCATAGGCTGATCTATTTATCTAAATACTTTACCTCTCTTTTTTCATTTTTTAAATACAGTTTACATTCAAGATTATTTTGTATTGGTTTCAGATGTACAGCATAGTGGTTATATAATCATATAGTTTACAAAGTGGTTCTCCCAATATCCCCAGTATCCACTCGGCACCATCCATAGTTATTACAATATTATTAACTATATTCCCTATGCTGTACTTTACATCCCCATGGCTATTTTGTAACTAGCAATTTGTATTTCATAATCTCTTCCCCTTTTTCACTCAGTCCCCCAGACCCCATTCTATCTGGCAGCCACCAGTCTGTTCTCCATATCTATGAGTCTCTTTCCATGTTGTTTGTTCAATTATTTTGTTCTTTAGAGTCCATATATAAGTGAAATCATAGGGTACTTTTCTTTCTCTGACTGACTTATTTGCCTTAGCATAATACCCTCTAGGTACACTCATGCTATTGCAAATGGTACGATTTTATTCTTTTTTTTTTACGGCCAAGTAATCTATAAATACACCACAACTTTTTTATCCACTTGTCTATTGATGAGCATTTGGGTTGCTTCCATTTACTAGTTACAGTGGTATCTTGAAATACAAGTTTAATTCATTCTGTAACCGAGCTCGTAAGTCAGTCAACTCGTATATCAAACTGTCGATACAGGACCCATGAGCCAATGCTCCAACTAGTGGCAGCTTCCCAAATCACGACTAGTATCTGGGAATTTTGCTTGGATCTTGAACAAAAATATGAACCGAGGCACAGCTCGTATCCTTAAAAAAAAAAAATTATTTGTATGTTGGTCTGTTCATATCTCAAGGTACCACTGTATTGTAAATAGCACTGTAATGAACATGGGGGTGTATATATTTCGAATTAGTGTTTGGATATCCCTTTCAGTTTTTGTAAATCCTTTCACATAGTTTCATTTTAGCTTAGAGAAGGCCTTTCCTAAATTCTAAGATAGTTTCCAACAGTTTTTTATTCACTCTGCTTAATTTTATAGCCAGCTTTCCTAATTATGTGCACAAAAGATTAATTTAGGGGTATCAAAGGACCCTTATCCCAGCCATCTTCATTATTAATGGGAAGCTGACTGTGGGGGCCTTTGTCAACCTGGGAGGCATAATTTTTCTTGTTGTGAGATCTGTTGTCTAAACAAATTTCTAGAGGAAATCAGCTTTACCTGCACATCTCTATAAAAGCCATTGCAGTAAATATCTTTATAGAAGTGCTTTATGCCCTAGAGGAAATTTTTCCTCAAGCAACTACACAAAGATTCTTAGTGCCCTAAGAATACCTGAGCAAGGTCCAGCCAAAGCTTATTGGGACAACCACAATGCTTTCCAAGGCATTAGCCCCTCTCCCAGATCCCTCTCTTAGAGTCATTCATTTCAGAGTGCCCTGCCCTTCTCCTCACACTCCTGCCAACTTCTCCTGGACTGGCAGTGCTAGCCCACTGGACAACTCCTGGCACTCATCTCCACCACTCTGAATTCAGGGATCTGAACAATTGTCACTCCGTTGGATATTCATGTTGGGGAAGTAAGTATCTGTTCTCTTTCTGAGCTAAAGATAGTCTAGTTCTTCATTTAACCAGTAAAGATTTTGTTCAGACTTACATTAAACAATCTAATTAAAAGCCAAAATTTAAAAAAAGCAATCTATTTTGTTTTCTTTTTCCTAGTTTATCTTAACCTGTATGCACCTCAAGGATTTTCTAAGAACAGCTCAAATAATGTCATGGGCTATGTTACTTAAAGGAAGGAGGCCCCAGATTCTAAGGGAGACTCACCCTAGTTCACCCAGTGCAAAGCAGGAAGTCAGTGGTATACGGTGGGCTCTTGCTTCTTCCAAGCGCCAGACCCAGGTCAGCAGGCTGGTCCTGGTTGGGCTTCTTTGGAATCCTGTAGACTTTGCTAAGTAAATGTTGATGTAAAATTCTAAAGAGAATTTTTATAAGTTTATTTGAGCCAACCTGATACAGTGTTATCTCGATTTTCATCGATAATCCATCTGAAAACAATTGGCAAAAATCCGAACTGATGAAAAGTGAGGCAATTATTTCCATCTGACTCAATGTAAATCCAACTAATTTATCCTAGACACTCCAAAATACATGCCAAAAACACATTTTATAGAGAACAAATGTAGTGTTTACTACTAAAAACAATAAGAAATTAATATAAAAGACTAATGTAAAGAAAAATAAACATTTAATATGGCATTTACCTTTCTGAAGACTCTTCTTGGCGTATGGAAGACAGCAAGGAGGGGAGAGAGAGGTGCAGATATTATTGTTTGGAAGGGGAATCCCCCTCCATAAGGACCTTAGGTATCAAAGCACTATGTGATTTCATCTTACGTGCATTACGTACATTTTGAAACTGAAAAACGCAAAATAAATGCATTACACTGAATACCGTATATGCAGTAATCACTTACATGTAATTATAGTATTAGTCCTCACAATCAATAAAAAAAAGAGGCATAAAAACACTGGAAAGCAATGAAATTGTTTGGCTAGATGCACTGGGTGATGCTCACACATGAGAAACAACGCCACACTGAGCAGGAGAACGTGAGGGTTACTGTTTGTTTCCACAGAATTAGCAGCGAGGTCACTTGGGCACACCGACGAAGTCCAAGGCAACCAACAAAAACCTAGATAAATTTTTCGTGGAAAAAATCAACGAAAACGGAAGCCAACGATAATCAAAGTAAACGAAAACTGAGGTATTACTGTATATTCTAGAGAGCAAGATCTCATAGGGTCCCAAGTAGAAGTGATTTTAGAGAATGCCAGCAGAATCAACTCTCAAACAAATCTTGTCTACTGTGACACGACCTCACCATGATGTGTGCTGAGGCCTCGTGCTCCTGAAGGCTTCCACAACCACCAACACCTGATCCCTGTGTATTTGCTTAGGTCCCTTGAGTATTTCCTCAGGTCCATGAGACAGCAGATACCCACCTGTGCACTCAGCTGCCCTAAGCTTCATCACTACCCAAGTCAAGTATAGCCTGGCCTGAGACATTTAGTCTCCCAGTCAAGCCATAACCATAAAAAGTCAAAGGGACGAATGCAAAACCAACTTCATTGCAAACCATCAAGATTTAATTCTATGTAGCCTGGTCGACACAAAAATGTCAATCTCTAAATTTTATTGTCCTCCCCAAATCTTAGTCTTTTTCTATTCCTCAAGATTTCCCAAGTGCACTAACTATTCCATTATAAGAAGGCCCAGTAAAAAACAGCTTGAGCTGAGCAAAATGAGAAATCAGATGAAAGAGTCAGGCAGCTGCAACATGGGAGAACCCAGTAGGCCCGCTTATCCACCCACACACACACACACTTGCGGAGGAAGTCTGAGCCTCCTATCACTGCACCCCAAAAGGATGCCAGAGAGGGAAAAACACACTCTCATCTTTACTTCAGTATGGTCTGGGTGGAGCGAGATATGAAAGATGTTTGAGAGACTATATTTACCGACAAGGAAAATGTGGACTGATAACAGTTGCTCACCACTTACACAAAATACTTCTTACTTGGTAGGAAGGAGTAAAGGGTAAGCTGAGAAGGCAGAGAGCTCTGGAAAACAGGTGTGCGAGAGGGATGCTATTCTAACACTTGCCTGATATGTTTATTATAGTGAGTAGTGAGATAATAATGGGAGATGCTGAAATAGAATAAAAATTAAAATTCTATGAAAATGATGCTGATATGATTACTGACTAGATTAAGTAATGGAAAATCTGTTAGAGGGGTAGAGAAGTTAGTGGTAATTTGTGTATATTCACATCCACTTTCTCTTCTCTTCCACTCTGTCAGAGCCTGCAAAAAAATAACTAGTTCTAGCAGAAAAGTAATATAACTCACCTTGTTAGGTGAAATATGGATTATATCATTGGCTAATTTTCTTTGAAGGATTTTTAAAATTTTTTTAACTGCATTGCTAGTGATCATAAGGCTCCTGAAAAACAGTGGATAAAGTCTCCTTCCTCTCTTTGAGCTTTTCTGTAAGAAGCCAAGTTCCCACAGATGTGCACCTGGGATCAATTTTTCTACTCAGTATTTTGATCTGTGTGAAAGGCTAAAATACACTGTTTTGGGGGCAGGAGAGTAAACATAGGAATTTCAGAAAAGAGCTAAAGATCAGGGCATATGGAGGTCAAAAGCTGTTGGGAGGCTCTCTTTTTGTATAGAATTTGGATTCTCAACACATGACTTACAAGGGAAAGAAAGGTAATAGGGAGTGGGTATGTTCTGCCCGCACCTTGAACTTAAGAATTCAGCAATGTTAACTGAGACCACATCCCACAAAAGAAGAAAGGAGGCTGCTAAGGATCAACATGTAAAAGAGATCTGAATGACCAGAACCTGCCACTGAAGAAGTTAGTATTATCCATTTCGATCCCATGTTAGAAGGATATCTTTTCACACCTTCGCTAACTCTGTGTGTAATTAAAATAACTAAGGATTTTCTCCAAACTCTATATCTATCAAACTGTTTTGTTAAGTCCATTTCATGCCTTAAGGTATATATTTAAACAATATCTATAGCAAACTCAATAGCTACATCACATAACTTCTTGATTAAGTAAAATGAAGTGTTAAACTCATGTGACCCACCACAGCTTAGAAAAACTAATTGGCCATCTGCTTCCCTTGACTCACAAGTTTCCTGGGACTCAGGCGTTGTCCCTGTAAATGGAACAACCACAACTGGTGATCTCTAAAACCCACATCAGGTCTCAAGTCTTTGATGCTGAACATATAAATACATGACTATCCGCATTCTCTAGATGCTCCTTCCTAAAGTTCACGTCCCATGGACACCTCTCACTTCCTTTTAGTCACCTGGTCCTGCCAAGTCATCCCAATTGAAGCTAACCTTTGAGTTCCTCATTTCATTGCCTTACTATAGTGAACTTGAATTGTTCAATTGACTTTAACATTCTACTGAAATATATATTCTAAAAAGAATACAGATGGCCTCTTACACTTATGCTTATGCTGATGTAATCAAAAAGTTTGAAGCCAACTTTTAGAGACCTGAAAATATCTAAGTCAGAACATCTTCCCAGAACTAAACTTGTATAAAGTAAGCTAGGTCATGAATTAATAATCCACAGATAATGTGAGATACCTTCTCAGGAGTTATTTAAAATCAGACTGCAAAATACATCCCCAAAGTAGTATTCCAATTCTAGTCATCCCTAAATTTTTTCTCATGTTTAGTCTTTATTCCTCCTTTTTCCTGTCCTTAATCATTTTCCTCTTAATATTTAACATACATTTTTCTCCTTTTGCATAGAATTTTTACCACTGCCAAATATACTTTTCATGCCCTTATCTTTTAAAGTTTTTACTCACTAAAACTGTTTTGTGACTAGCTCAATAAAAATTGTTATATGTTACCATAAGTATTAAAATTTAGTTCATTTATTTATTCAGTAAATAATTTTTAGTGTATGTCCCAAACACCATTTTTTTTTAGTGAACTATATGTGCCAGACATCATTTGTTGGGACTCAAGGAGAATAGATTCACAAGAAAGGAACCATTTGAGCTTCTGTCCCTGAGATTTCTTTTAACATTATTGTTATGAAACAAAACACACCAAGAGAAAAGTGCATAAAACATGAATGTACCTTTTCACAACTAATTATAAAGCCAGCATGAAGCACCCACAGGTTTTAATGGCTCTCAACTGATCATAAGCTCCTGATATGCACATTCTGTGTATATCCTTGAGTGTGGGTTGGACCGAGGGCAGTGGTTCTCAAACTTTTTGAAGTCAGGGTACATTTAAAATCCTACAAATATTTGTAGGTGCACTTTACGCAAATTCCTGAGACATATGTTATAATAATTAAGTCAAATATGAAAGAAAAATATAAAGTCCAAGCGTGCTTTTATGGTAATTAAACAAAATAAATACAACAAAATTAAATTTATTCTGACATTGAAAAACATTTTTATGTTACATTTTTTGAGTTATGCTTCTTAAAATTTATAAAAAAGAGGGGTTAAAAATAAAAATAAAACAAAATGTTATCATTTTATATATATAGATACATACTTAGTAAGATTTAGTAAATTCAGCAGGTTTCAGCACAAATGTGTTACATTTTTTCATTCTTGTGTTTATGAGAAACATGAGCCTGATGGGTCCTAGTGATTTCTTCAATGTTTGGGCATATATTTGAAAGGCAAATTCTCATCTCCTCATTAATACATTGAAGAATTCCTCTCTTTTTACTCTCAATTGTGTTGAGTGCAGAAAAACCCCCCACCATACATATCATTTTAACTTTACATCAAACAAAGAAGAAACTTGCCTCCAGTCTTTCGGGGGAACATGGGGGTAGTGTAAACAATCCAGCACTACAGTTTAACAGCCTTTTGCAACCTAATCAGGCAAGTGAGGTGGGGAGGTTGGGCAGACTGTCAGCTTACAGCCAATTGCCCACACCTCTGTCCCCCAAAAATCTAAACTCCAAAAACTCTGTTGGTTTTTTGGTCCCCAACAGGCACATATTTCTTTGGAATACCATAGGGTGCACCTGGAAATCTAGGGTGCACCAGTGCGTCCTGGCATACACTTTAAGAACCACTGACCTAATGACTTGCTTCTAATGAATATATTATAGCAAAGTTATAAGATGTCAGTCAATTATGAAATTAAGTTATAGATGAATATGACTTCCATTTTACTGGTATTCTCTCTCTGGCTCTCTTTGCATATTTTCTACGCTGGACAGAACCCTCTGAGAGTGGCATCCGGCCGATAGCTATGATGAAACTGAATCTTCTCAGTAATCACTGAATGATCTTGGAAGAGAAGCTTGCCCTGGTTAAAACATGAGATGACTGAAGCCCCGGCCAACACCCTGATGTCAGCCTGTGAGAGGACCTGAAGCTGAGAACCCAGTCAGGCTGCACCTAAATTTCTAACCCATATAAACAGTGACATAATACATTATGTTTTAAATCACTACTTTTGGGAATAAGTTATTATGCAGCAACAGACAATAAATACACCTAGTAAGCACAAACGAGGCAAGAGATAGAACATTGGCAGCACCTCCAGAAGTCTCATCTTTGTCCCTCTCCAATTCCAAATGCCTCTATCCCATCAGAGATAATCGTCATTTTTACTTATAATCAATTTATTGCTTTTCTTTATAGTCTTACTTTGCATTTATGAATGCATCCTTAAGTGACATGGTTCAGCTGAGTTTCGTGCTTCAGGTGAATGCAATATTACTGTATTATTCTTTTAAATCTTATTTCTTTTGGTACACATTATATTTTCAAGATAAATCCAAGCTGCTGTGTGTACCTGAAAAATATTTATTTTGATTTCTTTATAATATATTTCTATGTAAACAGAACATAACTCTTTAACCATCCTACTTTTGCTGGACATTTGGGTTGTTCTCAATTTGAGGCTATTACAACAATGACAATCTTAAGACTAATGTCTGTGTCTATATATTTTGAAGCACATGTTCAAACACTTTGTTGTTTGTGAAATACCCAGGTATCTCCCTGGTATTACAAAATGCTATAAGACTTTCTGTTTTCTAAGGGGGTACCACCAATGAATTTAGAGGGAGCAAGAAGACAAAAAGAAGGAGAATGGTGAAGCTATTCATTTATATTTCTTATAAATGAATATAAATATAAAACTCCATATGGTTAAAAAAAATCATCTTCTGTTGTTTTATTTCTATGGATTCTTTTTTTTTTTTTTGACAGAGACAGAGAGAGGGACAGATAGGGACAGATAGAAAGGGAGAGAGATGAGAAGCATCAATTCTTTGTTACAGCACCTTAGTTGTTCATTGATTGCTTTCTCATATGTGCCTTCACTCGGGGAGGGGGATCTACAGTAGAGTGAGTGACCCCTTGCCCAAGCCAGTGACCTTGGGCTCAAGCCAGCAACCTTGAGGTTCAAGCCAGCGACCATGGGGTCATGTGTATGATCCCACACTCAAGCCTGTGACCCTGCACTCAAGCTGGTGACCCCATGCTCAAGCCAGATGAATCCCCACTCAAACCAGTGACCTCAGGGTTTCGAACCTGGGCCATCCACATCTCAGTCTGATGATGTATCCACTGTGCCACTGCCTGGTCAGGCTATTTTTGTGGATTTTTTAAGTGCCACTATTATTAGGCTCCCAGACGGTAACAGTTTCTCCTATATCTGGACCACTTCCCTGCACTGCAGAATTTAAGTCTGCTGGAGTTTACAAAATTTATTAATTACAATCTCTTAAGATTCAAACTTTTTAGGCCCAAGACACAAACACATATTCTCTAATATTTTTCTATTTCTATCTGCTCCAAGATTTATGTGGGCATCAGGTTTTGGGATCTGTCTAGAATCAGGAAAGGCTGCCTTATCTGTGTTTGTCCATCTTTAATTTATTTAATTGTGATGAAATTGAAGTTTTTGGACACTGTTAAAGGGACCTACCAAAAAGTTCTAGATTTCCTCTTATTTCCTATCAAATATGGTCACATTATACTTTCCTTTCTGCTCTTTGCCAGTAGTTGGGAATATGTAGCCCAAGCAATCCAGCTCTCTAAACTGATCCCAAAGAGAAAGACACTGTGAGAGGTCTCACAGCCTGCTGCTCCAGGGAAAATGAGGTGTTCCCTTCCTCTGATTTCTAGTCTCTCCCATGGCAGAAACTGAATCTGCTCAAAGCCTCCTCCAGTGTTTAATCCTAGACTTCTTGCAGGTGAATCTCAATAAAGTTTAGACAAGAAAACCTTCTTTTCTGTCAGTACAAATAGGGTAAAAACTATGGCACTTTAACAAAAAGACCCCAAAACATAGTGTCTTGACAAAATAGATTTTTTTGTTACTCAAAGATGAGGAGTCTTCATGGGCAGAGTAGCTCTGTTCTAATTGGTCATTCAAATAGATAGAGCTCTTCCTTCCCACTGCTTCAGTGTTCCAGACCATGTGCATTTCTACATGCTTTAGGTACACCCATGTATGGCACAGGTGACAGTTTGTCTCTCTACCTCTTCTCCTCTCACTTAAAAAAATAAAAAATAAATAAAAATAATAATCCTGCATTGCTGGTGGGAATGCAGACTGGTGCAGCCACTGTGGAAAACAGTATGGAGATTCCTCAAAAAATTAAAAATCGAACTGCCTTTTGACCCAGTTATCCCACTTTTAGGAATATACCCTAAGAACACCATAGCACTGTTCTAAAAGAAGAAATGTGCCCCCATGTTCGTGGCAGCATTGTTCACAATAGAGAAGATCTGGAAACAGCCCAAGTGTCTGTCAGAGGATGAGTGGATTAAAAAGCTTTGGTACATATATACTATGGAATACTACTCAGCCATAAGGAATGATGACATGGGATCATTTATAACAAAATGGATGGACCTTGATAACATTATACGGAGTGAAATAAGTAAATCAGAAAAAAAGAAAAACTGAGAACAGCATGATTTCATATATAGGTGGGACATAAAAGTAAGATTATGAGACATGGACAAGAGAGTGGTGGTTATGGGGTGGGGGGAGGGAGGGAAGGGTGGGAGGAGGAGAGAAACACAGGGAAAACCAGATAGAAGGTGACAGAGGACATTTTGACTTTGGGTGACGGGTATGCAACACAATTGAATGATAAGATAATCTGGAGATGTTTTCATTGTACATATGTACCCTGATTTCTTGGTGTCACCCCATTAAAGTTAATAAAAAAAAACTGAACTAAAAAAAAAAAGAAAGAAAAAAAGAAATGATGAGATCGGATCATTTACAACAACATGGATGGACCTTGATAACATTATACTTAGTGAAATAAGTAAATCAGAAAAAAACTAAGAATAAATGATTCCATACATAGATGGGACATAAAAATGAGACTCAGAGACATGAACAAGAGTGTGCTGGCTATGGGGGGGTGGTGAGGGTAAGGGGGAATAGAGGGAGGGAGTAGGGGGAGGGGAAGGACACAAATAAAACCAGATAGAAGGTGACGGAAGACAATTTGACTTTGGGTGATGGGTATGCATTATAATCAAATGTCAAAATAACCTGCAGAGGTTTTCTCTGAACCTATGTACCCTGATTTATCAATGCCACCCCATTAAAATTAAAAATTAATAAAATCAATAAATAATAAATAAATAAATAAATAAATAAAAATAATAAAAGAAAAAATGGAATTCTACTTGGTAAAAAAAAAAAGAAAGAAAAAAAGGAAAGAAAGAAATCTCACTTTTTGAAACAGCATGGATGCACCTGGAAAGAATTAGAAAGAGATGAAAAATAAAATCAAATGCAACTATTTTTTAAGTAAATAAAGCTGAAATTGGAATGTATGTAGTTGTAAGATTTCTATGTTTTACTTAAAGAAGTAAACTACTGAACTTTTAATGAAGAAGTTATATTAATTCTACAATCTCTTCCAAAAAATGAGGAGGAACATCGCCAAACTCATTTTGTAAAAATTGCATTACTCTAATACCAAAGACAAACAAATACAAGGAAACTCTAAAGCAATATTCCTCATGAACATAGACACAATAATCCTCAACACAATATTAGCAAATCCAAATCTAGCATTATATATAACAACGAAGTAGGATTCATCTAAGGAAGGCAAGGCTGGTTCAGCAGTTAAAAATCAGTCATATCCACTAATCAAAACTATATTAACATCTCAATAAATGCAGAAAAAAACATTTGATAAAATTCAATATCTTTTTATGATAAAAATTTAGCAAACCAAAAATATAATATAAAGGGCTTTTCTAAAAAACAAATACAGCTAGCACCATACTTAATAAAGACTAAATTTTTTCGACCTAAGATCTGTATAAAAGACTAGGATGTCCTGCCTCATCACTGTTATTCAACACCATATTGTAAGTCCTTGTACATACAGTTAGATAATAAAAAGAAATTAAAGGAATACAGATCGAAAATAAAGAGGACCTGAAAAAACATTTTTCTAAAGATAACATACAGTTGGCTGACAAACATATGAAAAGATGCTCAGCATCACTAATCATCAGAGAAATGCAAAGTAAAACCACAATGAAATATCACATCACACCTGTCAGAAAAGCTATCATCAAAAAGTCAAAAAACAAGTGTTGGAGAACATGTGACAAAAAGGGAACATTTGTGTACTGTTGGTGGCAGAATAAATTGGTGCAGCTACTGTAGAAAGCAGTATGAACTTTCCTCAAAAAGTAAAAAATGTAACTGTCTTATGACTCAGCAATTCACTTCTGAGAATATCCAAAGAAAACTGAAACACTAATTCAAAAAAATATATGAACTCCTATATTCATTGCAGTATTATCTACAATAGCCAAGATTTGGAACCAGCCCAAGTGCCCATCAGTAGATGAGTGAATAAAAGAACTCTGGTACATTTCAAAAATGGAATTTTGGCCCTGGATATTTGGCTCAGTATATAGAGTGTCAGTCCAGTGTACAGATGTCCCAGGTTCATTCCCCAGTCAAGACACACATAAGAAGTAATCATCTGCTTCTTTTCCTCTCCCTCTCCCCCTTCTCTCTGTCTTCCCCTCTCATAGCCAGTGAATCAATTGGTTTAACCACTGACCTCAGGTGCTGAGGATAGCTTGGTTGATTCGAGCATCTGCTCCAAAGGTTGCCGGGTGGATCTCAGTCAGGGCACACGTGACAGTTTGTCTGTCTACCTCTTCTCCTCTCACTTGAAAAAATAAAAAATAAATAAAAATAATAAAATAAAAAATAGAATTCTACTCGGTTACGAAAAAGAAAGAAATCTCACATTTTGCGACAGCATGGATGCACCTGGAAAGTATTATGCTAAGTGAAAAAAAAAAAACAGTCAGAGAAAAACAAGCACCATATGACTTCACTTATATGTGGAATCTAATAAGAAAAATAAACTGACAGTCAAAATAGAAACAAACTTATAGATACAGAGAACAGACTGACAACTGTTGGAAGGGAGGAAGGTTGAGGAGCTAGGTAAAATAAATGATGGGATTAAGCAAAAAAATAAAAAAACACCAAACAAACAAACAAAAACTTTGTTGACACAAAAAATAGTCTGATGATTACCACAGGGAAAAATGGGTGGGGGGAAGTATAAGAGGGCAAATAAGGAATAAATGGTGATGGAAAAAGTTTTAATTTGGGGCAGTGAACACGCAAAACAATACAGATGATATATTATAGAATTATAAACTTGAAACCTATATAATTTTATTAACCAATGTTGCTCCAATATATTTAATAAAAAAAACTGTCTTTATTTAAAGACAACATGATTATCCATATGAAAAATACAAAATATTCTACAAAATAGTTCTTTATTCGAATAAGTGACTTTAGCAAGATTGTGGCTTGATTATTTTTCAAACCATCATTTAAAATAGCACTTTAAAAAAATGAAACTTATGCCTGGCCAGGTGGTGGTGCAGTGGATAGAGCATCAGACAAGGACAAGGAGGACCCAGGTTCAAAACCCTAAGGTCACCAGCTTGAGCGCAGGCTCATCCGACTTGAGCACAGGCTCGCCAGCTTTGGCACAGGGTCGCTGGCTGAGCATGGGATCATAGACATGACCCCATGTTCGCTGGTTTGTGCCCAAGATCACTGGCTTGAGCAAGAAGTCACTCACTCTGTTGTAACCCCCCAGTCAAGGTATATATGAGAAAGCAATCACTGAATAATTAAGGAGCTGCAACGAAGAATTAATGCTTTTCATCTATCTCTCTCCTTTCCTGTCTGTCCCTTTCTCTGACTCTGTCTCTGTAAAAAAGAAAAGAAAAGGAAAGAAAGAAAAGAAACTTATGTTTAAATCTAAGAAAATATGTTTAGAATCTTTATGCTGAAAACTACCAAGCACTAATAAAAGGAATCACAAAGACTATCTTAAAAGGAAAAATTATGTTTGTAGACTTGAAAACTCAATATTATTAAGATGTTAACAGTCCTTACTTGGTGTAAAGGTCCAATGCAATCTCAATCTAAATCAGCAAAATTGTTTGTAGATACTAACAAACTGACCTCAGAATTTGTATTGAAGTCTAAGGAACTCAAATGTCAAAAACATTTTTGAAAAGATGAACAAATTAGAAGTTCATAATATCCTATTTCAAGAATCACTATAAAGCTACAATAATCAAAATAGTATGGCTTCAGTAAAAAAATAAATAAATAAGTTCATGGGACAAAATAGAGTCTCAACCAAGATACACAACATTATAATCAATTGATTATTGGGTCAAAGGCAATTAAATGAAGAAATAGTGTTTTCAACAAATGTTGCTAGAGCAAGTGAACATCTATTTTCAAAACAAGAATTTTGAACTATGCCTTATTTATTTAACAAAAATTAATTTAAAAATTAATTAAAGTCCTAAAAGTAAAGTCTAAAATTATAAATCTTTTAGAAAAAAATAATGGAAGAAAATCATTGTGACTTTAGGTTAGTCAAAAAATCTTATATTTACACTGAGAACATGATCTGTAAACAAAAGAAAATGACAAATGGATTTCATCAAAATTCAAAACTTTTGCTCTGTGAAAGACATTGTTCAGAGGATTGTTTTTAAGTCACAGTTGGGAGGAAATATTTGCAAATTGCACATCTGAAGAAGGTTTAAGGGTTAGAAGAGAGTGTAATTACAAAAAGGCAACATGAGGGAGGTTTTTAGGATAATGGATATCTTGATTACGGTGCTGAGTTACAACTGTATGTATTTGTCAAAACTCATAGATTGTACATCAAAAGGAGTAAATTTCTGTGTATGTAAATTTAAAAATTAAAAGACAAAAGATGATGTGAATTGACAATATTTTTAATTACTGATTGGTTCATATGTATATGTAGCAGCTGAATGACAGCTCTAAGACAAATATCCATGAACAAAAATATTTAATAGCCAAATGAACCATGTTTTCAGGGCTTTTATCTATTTGGGGAAGTGTTTGATTCCTTTGTCAGCTTCCCTGGTCTCTATGTAGCTGTGGCATTTCCAGGAGAAATTCTGAAAATGAACTGAGTCTTTTTCTAGAGAAGGCAAAGGAGGGCATCAAAAAATATCTCATGAGGTGGCAACCCCCTAAGTACAGCGAATGACAGTGATATAAAACCAAGGTTAAGATCTCTAAAGGGTCCACAGTGCCTATGTTGTCTGAAAAATAAACATCTCTTGTCCCCAGACATCCAGAGACACATGGCATGGCTTTTTACTTTTCAGAGAGAGAAAAATGGGAGCCACTGAGGAGAAATGGAACCTCATCTCTTTTCTATTCAGTTCCTGCCATTTACGCTTGCCCCTCACAGACCAGAACCACTGGAGGAATTTGCTCTCAGTAGGCTGACCTAATAACCTTGAGTGTGAGGGTAACTTTTGCAAATGTAGAAGATTAATTGTAAGTATCTCTGTGAAATCCAGGAAATGACTTA
The DNA here is from genome assembly GCA_037038555.1 of Rhynchonycteris naso. Classification (NCBI taxonomy): domain Eukaryota; kingdom Metazoa; phylum Chordata; class Mammalia; order Chiroptera; family Emballonuridae; genus Rhynchonycteris; species Rhynchonycteris naso. The sequence goes on from CM072997.1 coordinate 151,550,268, forward strand.
TAGAGGTTTCATGTTGCCTGACCAAGAAATCCGCATTTAGGAAAAATTATCACAGACTATCTCCACCTCTCCCCACTGGCTTTCTTTCCTACACAGCACCCTTCACTTCTCAATTCTCCCTGACAGCCCTCTGCTTTGGAAGTCAGTTCCTGTACACATCTGTGTTCATTTAAATTAATCTATTAACTATCCCAAAGGCACAGGCATACCAAAGATTTACCTAATGAGAAATGGCGGATATATGACACCTGTTAAACATCTAAGCTGTTGAAAGAATTTTAAGAAGTTTGATAATACATGTGTAAGTGTGGAGGTTACTTATAGACAACTCCACATGGGCAATTTTGCTTAAAAATGAGGACAGCCTCCTTGGTTCACAACTGTTAAATACGCCTTATTCAACTAGCAGAAAGTTTCAAACATCAGAAAATTCTCTAGCCATGTGATAGCTGTCTGGGAAGCAATTTGCCAGATGTCTATGAGAGTTAACTCACTCTAGGTCCCTATGCAATCAGGCCTCCAGTTAACAAGTTTGGAGCCATTAAAATCTCAATTTTATTTGTCTGGTGCAATATTCATTATCCAGAAATGGTCCCTGCATGACCTTACAGAGGAGAATGATGAGCACCCTGGCACATGGTGATAATGAACTCCAACTACACACCCTCCAAATGGGAGAAATGGTTCTCCATCTGAGGTGTGCCATTAGTATGTGTTTACCACAATTACTGGTCAGAAGTTCTTTTCGTGAAAAAGAAACATGTCAAAAATCACTCAACAATTGAGTAAGTGCTACAGACGTTGTTATTCTTTAGAACTTTGAAGAAGAGGGTTGGGTTTCTGGAACATCACAGCGCCCGCTCTGGCCCATCTCCTTCCAAGAAGTGAAATAAATAAAGCAAAAGAGTCACCATCTGGGAAGGAAATTACTAGTAAGACATATGACAAGGATCAGTGTTGGAAGGGACTGCATTTTTAATTATGTATACAAATGACTTGGTACTGAGAACAAGATGTGCAGATTACATTACGCAGTGGGGGAAGCTCAGCAGAGTAAATAATAAGGTACCCAAATGCCAAGTAGCAGCCAAGGATTTGCATTGGTATGTGTTATATGTAGTCTTAGAAGATTGAGGTTGCTGATAAATGTGAATCAATGTCAAATCATGTGGCCAAGAACTACAGAGAGTGAATTTGAGATTAGGGGAATGGTGCTGGCAGCACAGCAGTCGGGAGGGGAAGCAAACACAGGCTTGTCACACCCAAAACAAGCTTCCAGAAAAGCCAAGTATGTTTCTGTGCAAATTACAATGGAAAGAAAAATCTACCGCACTGTGTACATGAACATCCTCTTAATAAAGGCACTGGCTTCTCCATCTAATTCATCTATGATTTGTGGGTACCATTTAGCTGGTATGAAAAAGGAGCATGGGATTGTGGGGCTGGTTTTACTTAGTTCCGTCTCTGTCCCTGGCCAGCCAGGCAATTTTGGTCACATTGCCTCATATCTCTGGGCCTCAGTTTTCTCATCTGAAAAATGATAAGATAAGCTCAGTGATGTCTCTCACATTTTATTAAAGGACTTCTTAGCCAGCCTTGATGACAAATGGTCACAGAGAGATGTATGGCAGTGGCCCCAGCATGTGCCAGTGCCTGGGCATCTTGGGATCTTAACACACAGAGGAAACATTTGTTACAAGTTGAATGAGTGTTTGTGACATGTTGAATTTTATGATTCGGTTCATTCCTTATTGAAATTCCTTTTTAAAAAGACTGTTTACAGTTGCAAATACAGACAGGCCCTGACTTACCATGGTTTGACTTACAGTTTTTCTATTTTGGTGCAAAAATGATACAAATTCAGTAGAGACAGTATTTTGAATTTAATGTTTTTCCTGGGCTAGGATATGCAGTAGCTATTCTCTCGTGGTGCTGGGCAGCAGCAGCCATGAGTACACCTCCCCACAGCTCCCAGTCTTATTTCAGGAGGGTAAATGACTAATACATTACAGTTTAGTAGCACATGCATTTCGACTTAGGATATGTGCAAGTTGCAATCAGTTTATTAGGACATAACCCCATCACAAGTCACGGAGCATTTGTATTTATTTCCAAATTGAAATCTAAAAGTCGATGGAATATATGATTTATTCAAGAGGGAAAATTTTATTTTAACTGTCAAAGTGTTTTTTGCCAAAATGTCTCAGAGTTCAGAATCATTCAAAAGCCATTTGTTTACAATCCCTGCTTGGAAAGCAAGCTGCTTGGCTGTCATTTTTCTAAGATATTTACACATTATTTCAATCTTCACAACAGTCCTTTGAGTTAAGAATTGTTAACACACTACCCATTTTATAGATAAGAAAGCCAAAATTCAGAGAAGTAAAATGACTTTCATATAAAGTCAAATGGGCATTTCTTAACTGTGAAAATATTTCATCTAAAAACATTAAAGATAAGGAGTCTCTGACATAGCTTACACAGACGGTAGCCTGAAGACTACAGACTTACTCTTAGAGTCATCAGGGACCTGCGGACAAGATTCAGATACTCTGTGAGTAAATCCTGGCTCCCCACTTCCTAGTTGGGTGGCCATAGGCCAATTACTTAAGTTTTCTAATGTCTAGATGCCAGGTCTTTAAAATGACAGTAATCATCTACCTAATTCATACCATTATTGTAAATATGAAATAAGGTCACATGTTTGAAGTAATTGGCATATAGTAAGTACCCAGTGACTCCAAGCCATAAACTATGAATAACAACATCTAAAATATAAATTAAGACAAGCCTAAAATTTCTATTTTAACATATGTAAAATAAGGTGCAAAAAGAAATATTTTTATAGAATTTTAATAACATAATACAAGAGTGAAAGAATGGAGCAAGATACATAACTCTACAACCAATATTATTTTGTATATAAACACTATAAATGTTTGATAAAAAGATTGAAAATATAACTTCAAAGTATTGGCAATATTCATTCCCCTTATGGAGAAATTATTGATGATATATTGATGAATATTGATTTACTATTTCAGTGGCCTTACCAGAAAAGATGAGCCTTCTGGTAAATCATCTCATTTACTTAACCAATGGAAATACTGTAAATAACCTCAAGTTCATTTGCCTCACACTTCAACAACAGGAAAGGGATGACCTAGCCTGAGCATTGTAAAGAAAAGCATATGTTTAATCAGTGAACTCTGCAAAGAGCTCAGTATAGCTGGATCATCTTACTCAAGGAGGTTCTTCATTAGTTTATGTCTTTTCAATATTTCTTATTTACTTTTTTTCTTAATGTGAGAGAAGGGGAGATAGAGAGACAGAATCCTGCATGAGCCCTTACCATCTACTCAGCAACCCTTGTGTGGAGTCAATGCTCAAATCAGTGGAGCTATCTTCAGTGCCAGGGGTCACCTGAACCCATCAAGCCACTGGCTGCAAGAAGAAAAGAGAGAGAGAAAGAGAGAAGGGGGAGAGGAAGAGGAAGAAAAGCAGATGGTCACTTCTCATCTGTGCCCTGACCAGAGATCAAACCCAGGATGTGCACATGCTAGGCTAATGCTCTATCCACTGAGAAAACCAGCCAAGGCCTTATCAGTATTTCTATTATCACTGGATGTATGAAAACAAGAAATCAGAAAATGAAAACTTAATCAGAGCTTTAAAAGCACATTATAAGACTTCTTCAATATATGATTAAAAGAATACAGGCCCAGAAAGGTTATATGATTAGACAAAGGTTCCTATAGGCACCTGCCTATAGGAACGGCTTGGTCAAAGTCTAAGTCTTGTGATTTGCAGGTCTCTGAATCTCTCCAAGTATCCAAATGTCCAAGTGGAAGTACATTGATATGAAACCAAAATTGCATTATTATTTTTATTGTTGTTATTATTATATATTAATGAGGAAAAGACATAGGACCAGCATAATTACTAAAAACAAGGTATTTAAATCCAAAATAGTTTTTATTCACAACTCATTAAAGCTGCTTTGCCTTTTCTGTTCAAATGAAAATAATATTCAAAACAAATAAACAAAACCCCAAATCCCTTATAATGCAGTTTTTGCACAGTTAACACTTGTATTCTTATTTTTGATGGTCACAAATACCCATAGTCACCAAGAAGTAGTAATGGAAAGAAGATAAATATTATTTCATATAAATAATTATAATTTTCCAAGGCAAAGTAATAGGACTTATGTAATCTCAGAGATCTTTTTTAATTATGAAGGCAAGCATTCCAAATCCCCTTTTCATGAACTATTCAAATAATAAAAGGTAGGCTCATAGACAGACAGACAAGCCAATGCGGGCAGAATAATTAAGATTCAGGATGATCAAGAACTAGGAAGGAAGCTGGGCTTCTAGCGGTGAAGACTAAGAGAAATTATGAAAAAAGTAGGGACAGTGCCCTAAAAGGGAGAGGAAAAGGATGGAGACATAATGGTTTCATTCTCTGAAGAATAAAACAATCTGCCAATAGATATGATATGCAGAGCCCACTCCCCTACTCCAGATCGCTGTGCTGCTGACAGGGAAGGTGCATCTTGCTTTTAAGGATCAAAGCCAGTTCTGAAATTTGAGCAGCAATTAGAAATTAATAGCTTCTAGGAAGGTCATTTTGGCACCTTGCTTGTCTTCCCAGAAAGAACATATCTTCACAGCTTTTTCTCTACCCAAGGCCGCTGTTCAATCATAGAAGCAGAGATCTAAGCATTGAGAGTCACATCAATTATTTTAAAAGTGAGAGAGTCTTGTTCTACCTCGGTAACAAGCTGCACAAGTACAGTTGATGTGGTCACCCAGTAATTCATCTCTTCGTCAGAGAACATGAAAATCTTAAAGAATGAAGGACATAACTTGGAAGGTGATGAGGAATAATAACTGGAAGCTATACAGGTTTTATAACTGGGCAGCATAACTAAAAGTTGAAAGAAATAGACCTGACAAAGCATTAAACACATTACATATATATATATATATATATATGTAATTACTTTTCATGCAAGATTGTTACAGGCAAAAACTGGGACCAGTTACAAAGCAATTAGGTGTTATCCTGGGGAAACATAACATTAAAAAGATGATTACAGTCAATTGTTCAAAGCCTTTTTGTGTGCCCTGTAGGTCCCGTACTTGAAGTGTGCCACTGAGGAGTTGACCTACTAGGCATCTCTGATAAGGTTCCACAAGCCAAGGAGCTGAAGGTCAACGAGAGTTTCATTACAGTCTGATAAAAGCCCCACTCCATCACTTATTACAGACCTGAACTGACCCCAGACATAATTGGATAGCTTTCCTCATCTGAATTCCAACATCAGTGCCAGTCATTGACAAGTGACAGAGGAGAATGTCAGCATTATACAAAACTTCCAAGGACGTGTAAATAAGTTGAGGAGAATTGATTCCAAAATATGAGAAGGTTGAGGAAATGTAGAGAAAAAAAGAGACGGGAACAGCAGAGACTTTTCCTCTGACTGCACTATTCTTGCAGTCACCTGTTCTGTTTTCCTTAGGGTACTCTTCTTTATTAGCTGAAGCTTCTCATTACATAGTTTTCTCACATTTCGGCCATTAAATAAAAATCAGGGTCTAGTGGTCAGAATGCTTACTGATATGGCTCACTGGGACTTTTCAACGGAACACTCGAGTCTTGAATTCTACCCTTCTAACAAGGACACTGTGCTTGCCTTCTTATTCCCTGGAGTCTGTGTTGGCATTGTTCCTTCTATTATCTGAACCATTTCTAAGCCCCCAGTTTCCCTGAATTGTTGTTTGCTTTTCTCTGCTTTACCTTCTACTGATCTGCTGAGTCAGCATGTGCTGCTGTTTTCCAAGAAATAAAATATCTGTGCTCCACGTACAGTTCTTCTGAACATAGAGCCAAAGTGAAACTGTTGGCTGTACATTTTTAAAGTTATTACCAACCAGCCCCAACCTTGTTGGCATGTCAGTGTGAACTACAATGACTAATACAAATAGAAACTAAGGAATCTGAAAAATAAAATAAATGGACAAACAAAACACAAACTCTTAGATAACAGAGAACATTTTGATGGTTGTCAGAAAAGAGGGGAGTCAGGGGATGAGTGAAACAGTGAAAGGATTAAGATGTACAAATTGCCAGTTATAAACAAATAACCAGTCATGGGGATGTTAAAGTACAGCATAGGGAATATAACTAATAATATTATAATAGATATTTATGGTGTCAGAGGGATACTACACTTCCTGGAGGTAATTCATTCGTAAGTTACATAAATATCTAATCACTATGTTGCACACCTGAAACTAATATAATATTGTATGTCAACTGTAACTGAAAAAATATTAAGTGTATTTTTAAAAAAAGAATGCAGTACAAGAATGCAGTTGTTCATTTTAGATTATGGTTGAAAAGATCAGAGTGTAAGGGAGAATCTAATAGATTTGTCAACACAAGTTTCATTAGTAGCTTCAGCTAGCCAGTTACTCAGTAACTAAAAACTATGTGTGCAATGATGAAGACCAAATATCTGGCTCCTTGGATTTGAATTCCAGCTCTCCTTACCAACTGTGTGACCTTCAGCAACTTATATAACTTAACTTTAAGTCCCAGCTTTCCACCTCTAAAATGGCCATAATAGTGCATTATAATAATGATTAAATGAGATCATCTAAGATTAGCACAATGCAAAATACATTGAAAAGAACTCAACAAATGTTAGCCCTGTTAGAAAAGTGAGAAAATGAGCAGACTTAACTTTCATTTTTCTGTAGGGATATCCTAGAAAACTAGTGAAAGCTCAAACTGAGATTCTCAAACTTGAGCACACATCAGAATCAACTGAAGGGTTTGTTAAAACCCCAGTTGCCAGAACTACAGCCCAGAGAGTCTGGATCAGTATGAGTGGGGTGGGGCCTGAGAATCCGCACTTCTAACACATTCCCAGATGATGCTGGCACTGCTGGTCTGGGGACTTAAGGTTGAGAAATGCTGCTATAGCAAAAGAAAAAGCTATTAACCATTGGGCACTGACCATGTGTCAGTCACTATGTCCACTACAATATTCAGGTCATTGATAAGCATTGATCTTGTTCTCCAGATTTAGAAGCAATTTTTCTAAGTCAGTCATAAATATTACCATTCAGTCTTAGAGTTTGGCTAGTATCAAGATCGTCTCCTGGGCAAGAAAATTATTTGCACTTACATACAGATGATTTGAATCAATCTTAGTCAAACACTACATTGAATAAACAGATTTCTTTTTGGTCTATTAGTATGCTTTGGAGATTGAAAAATATACTCTACATTACCCTCTAAGGTTTATATGCCAAAGGATTAGTCATACCTAAATGAAAAAGAAACATAGAGGAGGGAAATAATTAATAGATCAGGAAGTTTATAATAAAAGTATTATTTTCAACCTTCTTTATTTGACATTAACCCAAATTTAGATATCAGTTACAGTCATTGGTTATTAGTAAAATTATAATGAGAATTTTATAATTTATATTAACTACTCTTATCTGGTCATTACCAGGACTTTAAAAAGTACAAACTGTATAATAAAATAACACCACAGGTTTTTAAATCTCTACTTAAAAATTTTTATGAGCACTCTGTGGAATGTTATTTTTATTTTTTTAAGAAAAAGGAAAGTTTGTTTAAAATGAAAATGGGATAAAGGGCTCTTTTAAACCCTTGAAATTCTATGTTCGAGATGAAAAATGAGGACATTTCTTTCCATTTTCATTTAAAATATTATTCAGAGTATAATTTTTGAAGTCAGTGAAGTCAATAAGTGCCACACAAAGGCCTGGTATGAACCAGGTAACTCCATTAGTGCCAGCTTCACAGATTAATAACACTCCATCACATTGAATGTTAAGGTGTAAAGTACAAATTAAACTTGGCAAAAGAAGTGTGCAATTCCATTTTGTCTTGTTAGAATGCATTTTTAACTATAGTTTATCATGACCTTCCATAGCAATGACCAACTGAAACAAGTTTTAAAATAAATGTGTAACAACCCTTTATTTTGTGAATTTTAATACTTTCTGCTTTCAAATCACTAGAGTGGCTTCTAGAGCAAAGCTTCCTACAAAATGCTTTAGTTTTACTATTACTCAAAAATAAATTAATTGCATGTTCTTACTAACTATTGCTACCTAAATTGGATTTTCCAATTCTTCTTGAATCTTTAACTAAGCAAGAACATATCCAAAGAACTGCAATTTCACAAATAAAACACATTGTATGACTTAAGAGGAAAGCATCTCATCTTCATTTTGCTTTATTTTAAACAAATTTGACTATTTGAGATACTTATAAAAATAAACAAATAAGATTTTGAGAGAAAGGTTTTTGTTTGTAGCAGTTTGGATATTTTTCCTTAACCAAAACACAAATCAAAGCTTTATTTTGCCTTTCAGAATCGAATAATAGCTGTTTTTATATACGATGAACACAAATCTAATTTTCATGATGTTCACTGATTAGCCAGTAAAAGTTGAGACTGCTGAGATGATACGGAAGAAAATGAGATAATGAACATTTGCTAATAGCATCAAGAATTCTAGGCACAAATGATGACTCTGTTTACCAACAGTTATGGGAGTCAGGATCACTAGAGACATAGCTACTCTCCACGCTGTATAATTATTGAACTCCAAGCCCTTTATTCTTAAATATCATTGACTGAGCTCCTTCTACTTGTTAGCCATTGTTCTGGAGATACAATGCCCACCCCATCCTCACCCCCACGTTTCAGCCTCCACCTAGAAGGTTTGTAATCTCCTGGGAGAGGAAAGTTATTTGTTCAGTCTGTTCTTCTCCTTTGTTTGTTTTCAGCTGGTACCCTGAACTTCAGCACACCGGCTTCTCTGAGGTCCTTAAATGCCTCATGCTCTCTCCTATTCTATAAACTGATGATGTGCTCTTTCTTCTCACTTGGAAAATACTCTCTGTCTTTACCATGGTACATATTTCTCATTCTACAGGTGTCAGAATTAACAGTGCTAGCTCCCTGTTTTGAGGGCTCAAAGCTCTAAGATTGTTTATTTATATATAGCATGTAACAGTTGGTAACCATAAATTAGTAGAAATATTTGATCCATGTCCATATTCTTATGCATCAACAACATAATGTGTTCATTTTAATTTTCTTCTTCTTTTTCAAGTGAGAGAAGGAGAGATAAAGAAACAAACTCCTGCGTGTGCCCTGACAGGGATTTACCTGGCAATCCCTGCCTGAGGCCAATACTTTGCCCACCTGGGCCATGCTCACAACAGAACTATTTTTAGCACCTGAGGTGGAGTGTCCACAGAGACATTCTCAGTACCTGGGGCCAATGGGCTTGAACCAATCAAGCCATGGCTGTGGGATAGAAAAAGAGAAAAGGCGGGGAGGATGAAGAAGCAGATGGTCGCTTCTCCTGTGTGCCTTGTCCAGGAATCAAACCCAAGACAGTCTTGCATCAGGCAACACTCTACTACTAAACCAACCAGCCAGGGCAACATATTTTTGATTGTTTACTATGCACCATGTGTTACGAATATAACAGGAAACAAGACAGAGTCCTTATCCTCATGGAACCACATGTTAGTATTGGAAAGGTACATTCATCAAGAAAAGATCATAATAGACACTATAAGAAAGATTGGCAAGATTTTGTAATTCAGTAAAGCTTGTTTGATATAATAGAGTCAGGGAAGCTGATGCGTCGAATATGTCCCCCATTGTGTAGTTTGTCTTTTTATTCTGTTCTTATTGTCTTTAGCTGTGCAAAACCTTTTTAGTTTGATATAGTCCCATTTGTTTAACCTACCTTTAATTTCATTTGCCCGTGGAGATAAATTGGCTAATATACTGCTGTGACAGAGGTTGGAGAGCTTGCTACCTATGTTTTCTTCTAAGATGCTTATGGTTTCATGGCTTACATTTAAGTCTTTTATCCATTTTGAGTTTCTTTTTGTGAATTGTATAAGTTGATGGTCTAGTTTCATTTTTTTGCAGGTAGCTGTCCAATTTTCCCAACACCATTTGTTAAAGAGGCTGTCTTTAATCCATTGTATGTTCTTTCCTCCTTTGTCAAATATCCGTTGTCCATAAAGATGTGGGTTTATTTCTGGGTTCTCTGTTCTGTTTCATTGATATATGTGCCTGTTCTTATACCAGTATCAGGCTGTCTTGAGTACAATGGCCTTGTAGTATACCTTGATATCTGGAAGAGTGATACCTCCTGCTTTATTTTTTTTTTAATATTGCTGAGGCTATTCATGTTCTTTTTTGGTTCCATATAAATTTTTGGAATATGTGTTCTATATCTTTGAAGTATGTCAATGGTATTTTACTTGGTATTGCATCAAATTTATAAATTTTGGGGGGTAATGTAGACATTTTAATGATGTTTATTCTTCCTAACCAAGAGCACGATATATGCTTCCACTTGTTTGTATCTTTCTTGATTTCTTTTATCAATGTTTTATAATTTTCCGAGTACAAGTCCTTAACCTCCTTGGTTAAATTTACTCCTAGGTACTTTACTTTTTTGATTGCAATAGTGAAAGGGATTGTTTCCTTAATTTCTTTTGCTGACAGTTCATTGTTGGTATATAAAAATGCCTCAGATTTCTGAGTTTGGGGTTGTTGTTTTTTTTACAGGGACAGAGAGAGAGACTCAGAGAGAGGGATAGATAGGGACAGACAGACAGAAACGGAGAGAGATGAGAAGCATCAATCATTAGTTTTTCACTGCCATTGCGACATCATAGTTGTTCATTGATTGCTTTCTCACATGTGCCTTGACTGCGGGCCTTCAGCAGACCAAGCCATCCCTTGCTGGAGCCAGCAACCTTGGGTCCAAGCTGGTGAGCCTTTTTGCTCAAGCCAGAAGGGCCCCCGCGCTCAAACTGGCGACCTCGGGGTCTCACCTGGGTCTTCTGCATCCCAGTACGATGCTCTATCCACTGCAACACTGCCTGGTCAAGCTAATTTCTGAGTATTAATTTTATATCCTGCTACCTTGCTGAATTCACTGATCAGGTCCAGTAGTGTTCTGACACAGACTTTAGGGTTTTCTATATACAATATCATATCATCTGCAAATAATGACAATTTTACTTCTTCTTTTCCAATTTGGATGCCTTTTATTTCTTCTTCTTGTCTGATTGCTGTAGTTAGGACTTCCAAAACTATTTGAATAAGAGTGGTGAAAGGGAGCACCCATGTGTGGTTCCTGATCTTAAGGGGATTGCTCTTAATTTTTGCCCATTCAGTATGATGTTTTCTGTGGGTTTTTCATAGATGGCCTTTATCATGTTAAGGAATGTTCCTTGTATTCCCACTTTACTGAGAATTTTGAACATGAATGGGTGCTGGATTTTATCAAATGCTTTTTCTGTACCTATTAAAATTATCATGTAATTTTGTCCTTCCTTTTGTTTATGTGATGAATCACATTGATTGATTTGCAAATATTGAACCAGCCTTGCCTCTCCAGAATAAATCCCACTTGATCATGGTGTATGATTTTTTTCATATATTGCTGGATCCGGTTGGCTAATATTTTGTTGAGAATTTGAGCATCTAAATTCATCAGGGATATTGGCCTATAATTTTCTTTCTTTGTGTTTTCTTAGCCTGGTTTCGGGATCAGAATTATGCTCACCTCATAAAAGGAATTTAGAAGTCTTCCATCCTCTTGAATTTTTTGAAATAGCTTGAGGAGGATAGGATTTAGTTCTTCTTTGAATTTTTGGTAGAATTCATTTGGAAGCCATAAGGCCCAGGACTTTTCTTTTTTGGGAGTTTTTTGATAATTGTTTTGATCTCATTTGTTGTAATTGGACTGTCTGGGTGTTCTGATTCTTCCAGATTGATTTTCGGAAGATTATATGATTCAAGAAATTTGTCCATTTCACCTAGGTTGTCTAATTTTTTGGCATAGAGTACTTCATAGTATTTTCTTACAATACTTTGTATTTCAGTTGTGTCAATTGTTATTTCTCCACTGTCCTTTCTAATTTTATTTATTTGAGTCCTCTCTCTTTTTTTCTTGGTGAATCTATTTAAAGGTTCTTCGATCTTGTTTACCTTTTCAAAGAACCAGCTCCTGGTTTAATTAATCCTCTGTATTATTTCATTAGCCTATATGTCATTTAGTTGTGCTCTGATCTTTTTTATTTCCTTCCTTTTACTGGTCCTGGGTTTTATTTGCTGTTGTTTTTCTAGTTCTTTTAGATGCAGCGTCAGGTTGCTTACTTGAGGTTTTTCTAGCTTCTTTTGGTACGCCTGTAGTGCAATGAACTTTCCTCTCAGTACTGCTTTTGCTGTGTCCCATAAATTTTGAGTTGATGTATGCTCATTATCATTTGTTTTTTAGAAACATTTTTATTTCTTCTTTAATCTCATTGTTAATCCATTCATTATTTAATAACATGCTATTTAGTTTCCAAGTGTTTGAGTATTTTTCAGTTTTTCTTTTGTGGTTAATTTCTAGTTTCATGGCATTGTGATCAGAGAAAATGCTTGATATGATTTAAATCTTTTAAATTTGTTGAGACCACTCTTTTGTCCTAACATGTGGTCTATCCTAGAGAATGTACCATGAGCGCTTGAAAAGAATGTATATTGTACTGCTTTAGGGTGAAAAGTTCTGAAGATATTTATAAAATTGAGTTGATCTAGTGTATCCTTTAAGTCTGCTGTTTCTTCGTTAATTTTCTTTCTTGAGGATCTATCCAGTGATGTTAGTGGGGTATTGAAATCCCCTACTATTATAGTATTGCTGTTAATCTCACCCTTTATATCTATCAATGTCTGCTTTATGTATGTCGGGGCTCCTATGTTTGGTTCATAGATATTTATAATAGTTATACCTTCCTGTTGAATTGTTCCCTTTATCATTATGTAGTGTCCTTCTTTATCTTTTACTACAGCCTTTGTTTTAAAGTCCATTTTGTCAGATATAAGTATTGCTACCCCTGCTTCTTTTTCATTTCCATTTGCATGAAATATTTTTTTCCATCCTTTTACCTTCAGTCTATGTGCATCTTTTGTTTTAAGGTGTGTCTCTTGTAGACAGCATATGTATGGGTCCTGTTTCTTTATCCATGCAGCTACCTTATGTCTTTTGATTGTATCATTTAATCCATTTACATTTAAGGTTATTATTGATATGTAGTTCTTTATTGCCATTTTATTCTTTAAAGCTGTATTCTTCTTTTGCTAAATTCTTTTCCCCCTTTGAAATGTACACAACAGGCCCCTTAGCATCTCTTGCAGAATTGGTTTGGTTTTAATGAATTCCTTGAGGTTTTTTTTCTGGGAAGCTCTTTATATCTCCTTCAATTTTAAATGTTAGCCTTGCTGGATAAAGTAGTCTTGGTTGTGGGTTCTTGTTCTGCATTACTTTGAATATATCTTGCCATTCCCTTCTGGCCTCAAGTGTTTCTTTTGAGAAGTCAAATGTCATCCTTATGGGGGCTTCTTTGTAGGTGATAGTCTTTTTTTCTCTAGCAGGTTTTAAGATTTTCTCCTTATTACTTAGCTTTGGTATTTTAACTATGATGTGTCTTGGTGTAGATTTCTTTGGGTTTCTCTTTAATGGAGTTCTCTGTGCTTTTTGAACGTGTGAAACATTTTCTAGTCTTAATTTAGGAAAGTTTTCAGCTATGATTTGATTGAACAAAGTTTCTATCCCTTGTTCTTTCTGTTCATCTTCAGGTACCCCTACGATGCGAATGTTATTTCTCTTCATGTTGTCACATAGCTCCCTTAGAGTTTCCTCACATTTTTTGAGTTTCTTTTCTTTTTTCTGCTCTGCTTCTGTGCCTTTGTTTATTTTGTCCTCTAACTTGCTGATTCGATCCTCAGCTTCATCCATCCTGCTTTTAATTCCTTCCATTGTGGTCTTCAGTTCTGATACTGTATTTGTCATTTCTGTCTGATTCTTTTTTTATTATTTCAATTTCCTTTTTTATACTTTATATCTCTTTATTTAGGTGTTCGTAATGACTATCCATTGTTGCTCTAAGCTCTTTGAACATCTTAACTATCATCATTTTAAACTCTGCATCTGGTAATTTGGTTATATCTGGTTCATTCAGGTTCTTCTGTGGGATTTCTCTTGATTCATTTGGGTTGCATTTCTCTGCTTGCCCATTTTGTCTGTGTATAAGAAGGGTTTGGCAACTGGTGTCCAATGGGTGTTGCCTCTGTGTTCCGTAGGTGTGGTCTGTCTGTAGGCCCACCACCCCCTCTGCCGCTGCCTAGGGCGGTTGGGTATGGGCATTGCTGGAGCCGGCCCACTGCTGCTGTTGCTGTGATTTCCGCCTCTTCTCTGCAGGAGGGGCTGTGTTCTGGTATCCAGCTCTACAAGCCTCAGCCTGTCTGGGCCTTCACTTTGCTGCCACCAGTGGGGTTGTGCACCACACTCAAGACACAAGCCTCAGCACCTAGAGTAGGGGTGAACACCTTTGCTAAGCTGCGGACCCCGCCTGTTTCCGGGCTTCCACCCAGCCCCCATGGTCAGGACCAGCTCATGAAGGGTCACAAATTTCAGTTTCTAGGGCCAGGTGGGGCTGCTGGCGTGCACTCAGCTGCGAGCCTCCACCTGTCCCGGGCTTTAGCCCTGCCCCCACAGTCAGGGCCGGCTTGCACAGGGTCGCAAACCTCAGCAGCCAGATGATGCTGCACGCTCGTAGGCCCCTGCTAGGTGGCAGATATCTGCCCATTCCTGGCCTCCTGCTTTTACCCTGCAGGTGGGTCTGCAGGCAGCCCGCAGCTGCCGGACCGCTTTCGCGCGTGCCCTCTGCCCCTGCTGGGCTAGACCAAGCTCACGCTGGCTGGGCCTCTGCCCCCGCCAACAGAACTGCATTTCCGAGTTCGGCCACCCCCATCCCTCCAGCAAGCCCTCAACAGTGTGGGTAGGGACACTGCAGCTTAGACCCTAACATTCCATACTGTAGTCCTGGAAGCTCACTTCGTCTAAGCAGCTCTGCTCTAAGTGCCGTGGGAAAGCTTGTTTGGCTGGTGTCCTGTCTCCCTGGTATTGCTAGTTCCAGGGGAAATATTTGTTTTTGATTTGTGAAGTGACTCAGCCCAGGGGTTAGGGTGGCTGTCACTCAGAGTGTTTCTCCCTGTGCCTTACAGTCCACACTCTCTTCCCGCTCCTCCGGTCCTCTCGTTTCTCCCCATCCCCCGGATCTCCAGCTGAGTGGTTGTGAGAGGTTTTCTGCACTGTCCCTTTAAGAAGAATCCTGGGTCTGAGAAAACTGTGTCTTTCTCACAAACAGTATCCTCACTTGTTTCACAGCTCAATACTTTCCAAACGCCTTCACTAGGCTCTGGGGCTGCAAGCTGGGGCTTTGTTCCTGGGACCCAGGTTCCTCCCTTTCCACTAAACTCTCTTCCCGCCAAGCGAGTCTGCCACTAGCTCCAGGGAGCTGGGCAACCCTTTCCACATTTTCGCTTTTCCTACCAGTCTCAATGTGGCTTCTTCAGTGTTCCTTGGTTGAAGAGTCCACTTAGTTTCGTTCAAAGTTGGTTTATCCAGAAGATGGTTCTTAAAATTAAGTTATAATCCACTTTGGTCTGGGAGTTGGAAGTTGGTACATCCACCTACTCCATCACCATCTTGCCATCCCTCCCAATATGAACTTCTTAATACCTTCACCTCTTTTATTCATCCCCCTTTCTCCCCTCCCCTCTGTCAACTCTCAGTGTGTTCTCTGTGTCCATGAGTCTATTTCTATTTTGTAAGCTTCTTTATTTTGTTCTTTAGATTCCATGTATAAGTAAAATCATATGGTATTCATTTTTCTCTGATGGACTTATTTCACTTAGCCTCGAGAACACCCTCAAGGCTCATCCATGCTGTCACAAAGGGTAAGATTTTGTTATTTTTTTATGGCCAAGTAGTATTTCATTATATATATATATATATATATATATATATATATATATATATATATATATATATATCATAATGCTTTTATTCATTCATCTATAGATTGGCACTTGGGTTGCTTACATATCTTGGTTATTGTAAATAGTGTGGCTATGAACATAGGAGTACATATATTCTTTAAATTGGTGATTTAGGCTTCTTCAGTTATATATACAGAAGTAAATAATTGGGTCATAAGGCAGTTCCATTTTTAATTTTTTAAGGTCATTTTAAGCTTTTTTCACAGTGGCTGCACCAAGATTCATCCCCATCAATAGTGCACATCCTCCACATTCTCACCAAAACTTGTTATTTGTTGATTCATTAATGATAGCCATTCTGAGAGGTATAGGCAATGTTTCATTGTGGCTTTAATTTGCTTTTCTCAATGGTTTCAGTCTTATCCTATCCCAGGCTTTAGAAATGTTTGTGTTTCTGAATCCCTTGACCGCTCCCATAGTTTTCTGCTCACTCAAATTAATAATTTCTTTCTAAACCAAACAAAACCCAATCTCAACTTCAGTCCATAGCTCTTCTTTTGGATGGGATGGATGAGTTGGGAAGCTAGCTAAAGTGTAAAAGGAGAAGAAAAAGAAGAATACTTATAGAATAAAGGAATAGCTGATAGAATGGAAAGAATATAGAACTGTGAGTTTAGATAGCACATACTAAGCCCACCTTCTTCTTCTACTAAATGTCTCCCTCTGGAAAAGCTGTTTAAATTCTTAGTTTCCTGTTCTATATGAAGAGACTGGATGCATTCCTGCTTGTATACTTCTGTGACTCCCTGGTGAACTGGAAACTGAGGAAGAACACCTGTGTTCATCCAGGAGCGGAAACCATGGCTTTTTCTCACTGATTCTCCTCTTCTATCTTCCTCCTCCACTTTAAAGGAATACACTGGGTTCACCTGGATAATCCAGGATAATCTCTCTTTACTTGCAGCTATAATTGGCTATCTTAATTCCATCTGCAACTTTAATTTCTCTTTGCGATGTAACTTAATTTATGCACAGGTTCCAGGGATTAGGGTATGCAGGTCTTTGGGGACCACTGCTCTGGCTGCCAAATTTCTTCTCTAGAAATAAACTCATTACAAGCAGAAGCTTTGCATTTGTTCATTCTTCTGTCTCCAAAAACTGAGGCGGCACCTGGCACAGAGCCAATATTCAATATTTATTTGTTGATTGGCTAATGGACAATAGCAACACTAACACCAATACTAAGAATTTTCTTTAGTGTTTTCTATATTCTATGTAGGTCTTTAAGCTCACTCTTTTATTCTGTGTGTGTGTGTGTGTGTGTGTGTGTGTGTGTGTCTAATACACCATTATTCGATTTGACAGATGTGCAGCCCTGGGAAGAGTACTCTCAGGGGAAACCCCAGGCAGTGCATTTGGTCACATTTCCAGGAGGCCAGAAATCAAAAAGCAAGAGCCTGGTTCTTTCTGGAGTCTCTGAGGGAGGGACTGTCTAATGCCTCTTTTTTTTAGCTTCTGATGGTTGCCAGCAATCTTTGGCATTCCTTGGCTGTTAGAAGCATCCCTCCAATCTCTGCCTCCGCTATCATGTGGCCTGCTCTTTCTCTCATCATGTCTTCCCTTTAAAAAAAAAAAGATTTTATTGATATTAAAGAGAAATAGAAAGAGAGGGAAGCATCAACTCATAGTTGTTCCTCGTATGTGTCTTGACCAGGCAAGGCTGGGGTTTTGAACTAGCAACCTCAGCATGCTAAGTTATGGTTTTTCCACTACATCACCACAGGTCAGGCCACCATGTCTTCCCTTATAAGGACTCTCTAAACTCAGAATGATTTCATCTCGAGATCCTTATCTAATCACATCTGCCAAAGACCTTATTTCCAAAAATGGTCAAATTCTGAGTTTCTGTGCAAACACGAATTTTGGGAGAACCCCATTCAACATCCTTCAACCCACTGAAAATGCTCTTCTTGCTCCATGATTTACAAGTGTAGAGCTTCTCTAGGCTCCAAAAGGCAACAAAAGGTAGTGTGTTTGGGTCTAGAAAGATAATATTACACTTTCTAGTATATGGTTCACACAGACTATGCAGGCATTTTTCTCTCTATCTCCTGCATAATATTGTAGTTTTGAAATACTTCTTAGAGAGAAAATCCCCTTGCACTAATATAACTCTTTATATAGTCTATCCTTATCAATAAAACCTCAGGAAACATAAAGGCTAAAGAAATTTCCAGAACACAGTATCAGTTTGAAGTTTCCAAACCAAGAATACAGCCTGGGGGTTGTGCCCTCACCATTCATGAAACTGTCAGCATTCCAAAAAAAGGATGCCAGGCGCAAATGAACCGCTGGCCTAGATCTGAACGTTTGTGAATGCACACCACCATGGGCTTACTGTAGCGGAAATCACAAACACACATTGCGGCTTTCAGTTAGCTGGGTTTGACTTTTTTAATATGGCTCGGTTTTTCCTAGAGTTAGCAATTGGAGAAATACCTTTTGTTAAGCTTAGCACAGTAGAAAGGTCCCTGGTCTCTCATCATAATAGGAAGAGAATATGGAGCCCCAGGTGGCATAGACCCGAAGGTCTTTTCCTAATGTAAAACTTTGAGCTTTACTGTTAGGAAATAGCAGTGAAGGCTGTTAGCTTTAAAAAAAAGCAAGGTCAAATTCTGCAGTTTTTTCTTGGGCAACAATCCCTGATGTTCCATTATTCCCTTTGTTCCTTACAATGGATGGAGGCTTCATTTATATAGCTTTAAAGAGATTGAAATAGTAAAGGATACTAAAAGTCCCTGGATCATGCTTAGAAATCTGATGAGACTCAGTAAACTTTCTTCCTGTCTAATTCAATGGCTTTCCACACAAGGAAATTTGGGAAGGATGCCAATAAAATTGATATTAAGAGAGTAAATGTTACCTTTACTTGCTACATTTTTTATACTATTTCATCAGGTTGCATTAAAAAGTGTATTCACTATTGAAGAACCAAGACTTTGAAGTCCTATGGATTTACTACTTTCTCTGTATTACCAAAATCCCCAAAACTAATTCTTTACAGAATATGAGGTAGGCAAAAGTAGATTTACAGTTGTTTACAATAGATAATAGAATAATTAATAAATAATAATACAAGAATGAACTCTGTTACACGTACTTATAACTGGAAACCTACTTTTACCCACCCCTGTAGTAACCATTTCTATATCTGAAATGCAGAGAAAGAATTTCAACTTCTACACTAATGCAAAGTGCTTTAAATATACTAGGCAATCCATAAAAATTAATTGAAATAAAATGACACAGAGATAGAAACACCCTTCAGAAATTAACTTATCAGATATTGGAATAAAATTGACAAAAAGAAGTCCCATCATATATTCTGGATTGGGAGAGTTCTAGCTCTTGATGCAAGAATAACCCTTTCTCTTCTGAAACACTAATTGCCACACAGATGTATCTTGGTTAGAAAGGTAGAATTGTTCAGTCTCTAGAGTTTTATAAATTATAGCCAAGAAAAAATAAAATAAAGGAAAACAACACTGATCTATTTCACTTCAAAACTGCACACTTCCAAGCCACCTCATATGTGTTAAATTTCTTAGTGTTATGATATGTCATTCTTTTGCCTCACAGGAAATTTGAGCAACCACACTGAGCAATCAATAATATTTTCCTTTTCATGACACCCTCGCGATATTTTCTAACTTTGTTTTGAGTCATTCAAAGTAAGCTTTTTTACAGTTTCTTTGATATGTACTTCTATAAAGAAGCAACTTTGTTCTGGTAATCCTGTATTATAGGATTATAAGAAAAAGCATACTGAGGTACACAAAGGCTTGAGAAGTGATGGCATTCAGAAGATAACTGGAGCCACATTCTAGTGAAGATAACAGGATACTGGTTTAGAGAAAGCAGTAGAGGAGTGCTAATGTGTAAAGCTAATCAGTGTTTCTAAATGATTTATAACAGCAGTTTTGGCTTTAAAAGACCCAGATGCTAACATACACTGAAACTGTGATGGGAAGTGAGTAGTAGAAAATGATATATTTTTTAGAGGCTCAACCAAATGTAATTGTGCTGACACATGAATGTCTCTTCTTTATAATAAAGAGGAAGGAAGGAAGGGAGGGAGGGAGGGAGGGAGGGAGGGAGGGAGGGAGGGAGGGAGGGAGGGAGGGAGGAAAGAAGGAAAGGAGGGAGGAAGGGAAAGGAAAGAAATAAAGAAATAAAGAAAGAAAGAAAGGAAGGAAAGGAAAGGAAAGGAAAGGAAAGGAAAGGAAAGGAAAGGAAAGGAAAGGAAAGGAAAGGAAAGGAAAGGAAAGGAAAGGAAAGTCCAGTGGTGGCACAGTGGATAGAGTGTCAATCTGGGACACTGAGATCCCAGGTTCAAAACCCCAAGGTTACCAGCTTGAGCATGGGTTCATCCATCTAGCTTGAGCTTGAGCACGGGGTTGCCAGCTTGAGCATAAGATCATTAACATGATCCCATGGTCGCTGGCTTGAACCCAAAGGTTGCATATAATGAGAGTGGAACTTTAGAACAGAAAATAGAAAACACAAACTTATGTGATAACATACAGATAGGTTCACAGTTCATGTATAGCACACAACTAAATTCCAAAGCACTAGCCCTTCATAGCAGCCAAATGAGCAACACTCTCTTTCATTAAAAAATAAATAAATAAAATAAAGTTAAAAGTCTTACCCATTTGCACATCCAAAATGTTGCTTTACAAAAACAGTATGGCTTTGCCCTATCTATGTAAGAAGAATCATACAAGCCTTTTTCTCTCTCCTTGTGCGCTCTCTCTCTCTCTCTCTCTCTCTCTCTCTTTTGGATGGGGTGCCAGAGGTATAATATTATTCTTTTTTCAGAACACAAAAAGGTATTAAGCCATCTCCAACATTGGCCACATATCAGTACCCATTAACACTCAAATTCCTGTATTAGGCCCTGTCCCTATGATGATGATGATTATTATTATTGAATTTACTTAAAGTAGTAACTAAACAGACTTTTATTTATTTAATACTGCCAGAGACAGGAGAAAAAAAGAAACACCGCACTCAGGCCAGGATTTAGGGATTACTGACCTGTCTGAATGTCCCTTTTCTTTCTCTTGATCATCTATCTTTATACTCCGGAGGACCAAAAGTAACTGAATAAACATTATCTTGTCCTTGGCCTTCACCAAGCAAAATTGTTTATATCTGAGGCCATTTCCCTTTAGAGTCTGAGATCATTATTTTAAAGTAAATTGTCAAATGCTCCACAGTTGGTGTCTGTTCAGTTCTGCCATTTGCTGCTCTATGAACCAAGTCCAGGGCGTGACATTTTAAGCCTGTGACTACATCACATGAGAAAAATGCTTTAAGACAGAATAAAACATCACACACAGTTCCTGGCAGTAAATCTTAACAATTGAAATATCCCTGTCCAAGCAAACATTTCAAGATACTGTTTTAGAAAAACGACCGTCATGCCTCCCTCACATAACAGTTGCAAGAATTTCATGAGATAATGGATAGAAAGAGTGTAGTGCTGTAACAGGTACAATATACTTTCCATAAACACTACTTGAATCAGAATGTTTTGAAATGAAGCATTATCCCTCATGGAGTTGGATAAAATTTAACCAAATTTTAAGGAACAATTTTGGTCAACTGCTTTCTTCTCTCAACCCATTGCCTGAGTGTATCTTTTCCCATTTTTGTACTCTATCCCTTTCCCTGTGTAAAAGAGTTCTGGGACCATTCTTTCCAATTTCCAAAGTGTCCTAATCTCTTAATTTTCCACATCCAATTTTCTAAACAATAACTGGTTGTAGGCAAAAATCATAGCTATTTACTCTAGCAAATACTTATTCCTGGGTGGTAAGGCTATAAACAAACTAAAATAGTTAACTTATCAAAATGAGCAGCCCACAGGTTATATAACGTTTGCTTCAAGATCCTTACCTGCCTATTGTCACCAATCCAAAGTCTATGTCATAAATTCTGTTCAAGATCCTTACCTGCCTATTGTCACCAATCCAAAGTCTATGTCATAAATTCTCGTAAAATTTCCCAGCCAGACCCCCAAACCTTATAAATATCTTTCCCTAACTTGACAGTTATAGAGACATTACTAAGTAAGCCTTACCTGGTGTCCTCCCTTTACTGTAGTAAATCTAATAAATTTAGCTTTGCTGCATCAGCAGGTATTTTTGGGTGGCTTTTCCACAGCCAAAATACACAAATTGACCCCAAAGTCAGCAATTATTTGTTTTCTCTGCTACCTTGATTCTTCATCATATGGTCTTTTGTATTCGAGGATAAAAGTTTCTCTTTATAATGTGAACCTCTTTTGTTGCCATTAACATTTAACTTAAATGTATTTATACATAGCATATACTTCACTGAAAGGCTCGTGGCACAGATTTTAATAATAGCTCTCACAACACCAACTATCTTTTATACATCTTCCAAGTTACAGACACTTTATATGCATTGTCTCATTTATTGCTAACACACTGTCATTGAGGGCAGCAATTTTCCCCATTTTATGTGAGGGATTGAGGTTCAAAGAGGTGAAATAATTACGTAAAGCCCACACAGCTAGTAAGATTGGAATTTAGATTCAAATCCATGCCACCTGCCCGCAGAGCCCAGGTTTTTAAGTGTGCTGTACTTTTTAGAATATTTAAATATCTCTGATTTCAAAAACCACCCCTTTCTTACAACATAAAAATATTTTCAAGGGATGAAAATATCCAAAAGACACAAGACTTCTAGAAGAAATACCTGGGTAAATTTGCTGTGCAGAGGGTAAGTGGGGGCTTGCTAGGGGAGGAATGACAAGGGCAGGATTCTATGCGGCCAGCTGGGGAAGACAGTAATATAAATTTGGCAAGGATGTAGAGAATAGAAGCTTTCAGGCTGGTGCTATTATAAATTGGTACCACCTCTATGGAGAGTGCTTTGACAATGCCTAGCAAATTTATACACACACCCACATTTTCTTATCTACACATAAAACATTGCTGAAAATGTACACAAAGAAAGAAACACAGGAGGCTAGAAAAAGGCACCAAGAAGGAAATATTTCTGCGATATAACTTGTATAAGTTTTGAATATTATTAAACCATGGGAATGTTTTCCTTACTCAAAATATAAAAGTAATTCAAAAATAAATTAACAAAAGAGGTATGGACTGTCCAAAAAAGGACTCTCTACTCTGGTCCCTTGAGATTCAGAAGTAACTGGTGTTGTTATATCCATACTTCCCAACTGCTCAGTCCTCTGCCCAGGCATTGCCTGGTCCATATCCGATGGCTTGCCTGGTCCATATCTGATGGCTAAATCTCTTACAAAAATAACATAATTTCATTAATCTACAAATGTCAGAATCTCATTAAAACTTTGATCCATACACAGCCTATTCCAGTTTTATTTTGGCTTCAGTATTCTTTAAGAAATATTTTAATCTATTGCCTCATATTTAATAAATATTTTAATCAGATACCTTCAGCATTTGCAAAGAGCATGAACCGGTGAAGAAACATGGTTTTTTTTTGTAGTCAGTAGAGCATTGTCTTAGTTTAGAGGTGAATTTTTAATATATCTGAAATTTAAATTGTTTCTGAAGTTAAGGGAAATCATAAAAGCCTGGAGTAGGCCTGTATTTGTGTGTGCAAACACGTACGACTGCTTGGGTGAAAGGTGGGGCAGAAGCTCCTCCTCGGGTGCTGCCCTCCGCGTGGGGGAGGCAGCCAGCTGCCGACGACTACTGAACTTCTTCCTTGAGGTGGGAAATGCCTCAGAGAAGTTAGGCAAGTGAGAGAACACTTTTATATTTCCTCCAGGCATGGGCATATTCCCTCTAACCAGTGGAACCAGAACCTAAATATAGAAGGAGGCAGGGGAGTACCACCGAGCAACTCCTGAATGCCTACCATAAGTCTCCCCTTCGGAGGCCACAGGCATGCCATGTGCCACAGAAGAAAAAGTGCAGGTTGGGACTCTGATATGACCACAGGACCCGAGAGTCTTTGTGGGAGACGGCATTTCACTAAGTCAAAGCCCACAGCCCTAGAAAAACAGACTGTCATGGACAGCCTTAAATTATCCGCTTGATGTCATTATTATTATTGTCATTTCCTCTACCATTTATTGTGCCCCCCTAAGTGCTAACAACAACAGTAGGCATTTTGCATAAATTCTGTCTAACCATCGCAATGACTCTAGGAGGAGAAACTGGGGCTCCAAAAGATTAAGTTACCTACCATGATTACCTGGTAGAGCCATATAGGAACTCAGGTGATTTTGGTTCCTTATACTACAAGGTCTTCCTGTGAGTACCTAAAATGGAATTATTCACAAGAAGACTAACAAACCAAAGTAGCATCAAACATACTGAGGTGCACAAATGGTATCTGTGGGTCATGCAATCTCTAAGCTTTCCACAATGAACATCATCCCAGCTCACTCAGATCACTCTGCAAAGAACAAGTTCTCTGCATCTCATCCATCACATTCCCCCTTGTGTCTTAAAACAGTCACACTGTTTATTTTAAAAGCAGAATAAGATCCATCTTCTACAAGGTGCTCTTCTTTGCTGTCCATACTTCTTTAGCTTCTCTGAAGCCCAACCTCCTTGAAGTGGTTGGAATCTTCTCCAGAGCATGAAATCTTCTTTGAGGATTACTATTATAGGGAAACAGGAAGGGAAGAGTGTTCTAGCCAGAGCACTTTATAGCCTTGTTTTTAGTCATAAGTCTGTTCCAAGTAGAACTGCTCCCTCTGCACAGCATTTGAAGTTTGCATGTTCTGTGTATCTGCCATCCTTTCTTTACAGAGCGCACCTTCAGAAAATGTGGTTTTCACTAAGAAAGATGGTAAGTTTCTACATTTCTCATAACTCAGAGAAAGACCTCTTTTCACCACAATGGTTTATAGCTTTAGCAAGAACTAATAGAACACGCACGTGTCAACAATGACCTTAGTCTCCTCCCTCTTATTCTGATGTGCACAGTGATAGGGCAGCCACCAAAACTGTGCCCTGGAGCAGTTCTGCACCCTCATGATCCAGAAAGACACAGGGCTCATGCTCCCTGTGCCTCAAAGTAAGGCTCATCCTTTTATTCTCACACACACACAACCAATCTTACCTATTCTTTAAGCTTTAGGAATCAAATTGTGTCCTTCTCTTTTGGAGAACCTTTTTTGACTAATTTAGACTTTCTGTTCTCTAAACAAATTATAGCATTTATTATTTATGCTTTTTGGTACTTAACATATACTAAAATATTTATCTGAATAATTATTAACTTCTTAAACTATATTTGAAAATGAAAACTAAATTTTATCCCATTATACCCAGGACAGTGCTTTGCCCAGAGCAGGCATTCATGAAGCATAAATTTATACCTAAAATAATATATTTTAACTAACATTTTAAAATGTAGGCATTCCTATGAATATAATATCCCTCCAAGGTAGTAAACTTGAATGTTGCATATTTATTCAAAGATACCTCTATTACTCAATACATGCATAATAATGTGTATTATTTTTATGCTGTTTCATTATGTTCATATTATTTTAATTTACTCAAAAAGTAATTTTTATAAGTTATCATGAAAAAAAATTTTTGACAGACACTGAGGACTCAAAGTAGAATAAGTAGCAAGTATCAAGAAAGCTATAAATTATATGTAGGATGAAATCATACATGAATATGTACTACAAAGGGTTACGTAGTAAAATTGAGGGGAGTACCACCACCACTTGTTAAAGCAGCACAGAGATCACAGCCTGTTCTCATCAGGAGGTTCTAGGCCTTCAAGGACAAGTAAGACTTTTACCAAGAGAGGATGGGAGAGGCATTTCAGAGAAAAAGCAGCCTACCTTAAGACACCCATCTTGGAAGCGGGAAATACACATGGTGTACTTGACAAGAGGCAAGGGGTTAGAGCTAATGTTCATCCTTTGAGGACAGATGTAATTTTATTTGTTTTAGAACTTCTAAAAGATTTTTCAAAGCCAAGTCTGAGAGGTAAAATCATAAATAGAATCTTGGTTAAAACATTTGAGCTTAAGGATCGGTCATGAACTTACTCTCAGAGAATACCTAGGACAGAATTTACAGATTTGAACAGTAACAATACATATAATTACTTAGAGTACAAAGCTCTTTTCAAAATACATATTTTGGTCAAAAATTAATCAAACTTCTTTCAATCCAAACTTTTTATTTACTGTTCAACTAAAGAATTAGTGATTTGAGAAAAGTAGATATTAATAAAATCCTGACTTAAAATTTTGTTTGATGTTATTGGCCAAATTACTCTGAAAAGCTAAATCTGTGGTGTTGGGTTAGACAGTTGGAAACAATTAGAAATAAGAGCATAGCTTTGGTCTCAAAATATTTATTGCTTATAGCTTACAGGTAAAGTAATAAAATGTTTTCAATATTTTCTAGAGTCATTTGTCAGGTTTTATCTTACATTTTTTGTGATTTTATTAGATTTCGTAGAAAGAATAAGCAAATTATTGTCAAATAAATAAGTATTTATGATAGAAGGTATGGAAAATACTAAAAAGTCCAAAGAAAAAGAATAAAAATTACCTGTAACTCTTACACAGTCATTATTTTGATAAATGACCTCCTGGTTGACCTGTGGTGGCTCAGTGGATAAAGCATCTACCTAGAATACTGAGGTTGCTGGTTCAAATCCCTGAGCTTGACTGGTCAGGGCACATTCAGGAAGAAACTACTATGAGTAGATGCTTCTCACCTCTCCCCACTCTTTCTCACTCCCCCTCTCTTTCTCTCTCTCTCCCACCTCTCTCCAAAATAATCAATAAATAAAAACTAAAAAATAATAATAATAATGTTTTTTAAAAAATCACCTCTTGGTCATTTTTCTATTACAATTTTTTCAAAATTGAAATTATTACATAGGTCTTTTGTGTCATAATTGTCTGGATTAATAATATATTATGACTATTTGCCACTAGATATTTAAATTTAACATTTTCCAAATCAGAAAGCAAAAAAGAAAAAGTGACCAGTTTGGCATAGAGTATCTTTTTTTTTTTTCAATATTGGGGAATAACAAACATCCTTCACTAATCATGATGTCCTACTTAGCAAGCACTCTCTGTGGAGACAGCTTATTTGGCAAGAACCTTTGCAAACTTAAGATAACTATCTCCAAATGGATCCTTTGTTTTAGTCCACAAAAACAAAAGTTTTCTACTTTTAATGGAATGTGGATTTAATTTCTCCCATTCTGCCTTTTCCTGGAATACTTTCAAAGAGAATGGGCATAATGATCACCAGCTCACATTGGGCCTTTCTTCAGGTAAGCCCTGTTGGTTGCTGAAACATCATTTTCCCTGTAAATTCTGTTTTTATATTAGAATTAAAAAAATAGCAAACATACATTAAAGCACTTATTGGAAAAAATATAATTTCCCAAGAATGAGCCAGCATTTGACAAATTTTCAAGAGAGAATAAAATGTCAGAAATAAAGTTTAAATTCACTGAACAGAGATAAGACAATTAATTGGCAAACTGAATGAAGTGCACTGATTGTCAAATGACATAATGTTTATGTTAGTTCCAGTACCTTCTGGGTACTGGAAGACACAAAGAAAAAAATTAAAAATTAGCCATAGTAGCCCTTGTATTCATTACGTGGGTAAATATGACTGTGGTTTGAGATGCCTGCCATCTCTCCCCACTATCACACAGAGTAGAGCCTGCCTTTCATTTGTAGTTAACTGCAGTGTTTCCATTCTGCAGTCTCCATACTACAATCCTTTAGTAGGTGGTAAAATCAATTTAGTGTATAGCACAACTAGCCTTTTAAAATTTGAAACAGAATAGAATTGAAAATGTCAGAGTGAATTACATAAGGTAAGAGTAGATATAATTTCTAGAACATTTATTTTAGCTGTGTGTGCCAGTGGGCGGTAGGTCCTGAGTAGGTGTGTGGGTCATGGAGGCCGTGTGAGTGGCCTGCCTCTCAGACATCAGGGTCCTTCAGACTCAGACTGAGTTATACCACTGCTTCCCTTCTCAGGCCTTCAGGTTTGGACTGGAACTGCACCACCAACTTTCCTGAGCCTTCAGTTTACAGATGGCAGATTTGGGGGCATCTCAGTCTCCATAACTCGTTAGTCAATCCCTCATAATAAATGTTTATCTATCTATTTGTCTTATTGGTTCTACTTTTGTAGAGAACCCTGACTAATACAGTTCTATAATAGATGTGGCTCATCTGGTGGACCCACTAGGCTACCAGACTAGACAGGGATGACTCATTCAGAGTGTCTACAATACCTGGATATATCCTTCACTAGAGACTTCATGAATGTGATCAAATGTGTTCATTAAGAGAAAACAAAATCTCTTATATTCATTTTACTATAGAAATGCCTTAAGCAGAAGTACAAACCACCATCTCTGAGTACTCCTTAGGACTGAATTCAGTGGATATACAAAACCCATTACCTTAAAGGAGTGGCCTCTGATCTGACTCATTTTTTTATCCTTTCTTCTAGAACTTTCTTATCCTCTTCCATATCCTACACCACGCTTACTTCATGTTTCTGTCGCCATATTTGACCTTCCATAGTTGACAACCTGTCCTACATTTTAGTGCAATTGCTTAGAGCTCACTTAAAAAAGAAAGAGAGAGAGAGAGAGACTGACCACAGATTCAGAATTTAAAAATAAGGCTTTTCCATGTATAAGAACTGCACTGTGGGTAGGAAGGAGCAGAGGGCTTTCTAGCCAGAGGCTAGGGGGCACTCTATCCTGGTCTTTTGACATAGGAAGATTGCAAGTTTTCCCTTATACATAAGTATAGTCCAAGCTCCTCTAAGGATTGCTCTTTGGTCAGCTTAAGTAATGATATTGTGCAGTCATAAGTTAGAATCGCCCATAAAGGCTGCTTGAAAGGGCTACTGATCACATACACCTGAAAGGGGCTACAGTGTGGATCTCATGAGTGTAAGGACTCTGTAAAGGGTCCTCAGTGTTATCTGGAGGAGTAGAACATTGGATATATATAAAGAGAGCTGCCATGTTTGTCCACCAGAGGACAATATTTACAATCTCTTAGTTGGTTGGGGTTTTAACTTTTAAAATATGTGACATGAATTTGTGTTGAGACAGCTTTCCTCTTCTGTACCAAGAATGCCTTGATTCATATGTATAGAGATGTATCCATTCCCACACGCTCTGCAAAGTAGGCACCTGCCACTGTACTCTTCAGCTAGGAGGAGTTTCCCTGTATTTTTCTATCCTTGTGCCTTGTCTTCAATAATGTTCTCATATTCAGACTATAACCTCCAAGAGAAGGGGCTGTTTCACCCTAGTTCATCAGGCAGCCCAACAGCTAATAGGTGCACAATAAAAAAGAGATATATTTCATTCATTATTTTAGTAAAAAGAGTAACTCTCTAGCTGGCATCCGAGCTAGATATTGGTGCAGCCCCTCACCACCAATATTTGGCAGAAACATTAAAAAAATAACAATTCTTGTGTACACCCACCCCCAAATCGATCTCTACAGCCTTAGAGGTGTTTCTGATTAATTTGTTCACACATTACTTCGTAGGCACTAGAACAATAATTATTATTTTCATAGAACCAACAGAACTTATGACAGCAAGTGACAGAAAATGAAGGGACAGGTTCTGCTCTTTATTTTACCTTGGTTGCAAACTCCGGGCTCCCAATCTGCCTTCTGTCTTCCACCCACTCTCATTCTGAGCAAACAACTATATGAGGTAAATATATATATATATAATAATTTAAAGATACTGGACCTCAGTGTTTCTAGAGCAAGAGAACTGCCTCATAATCTTCCAGAGGACAATGACCATGGCTTTTAATTTTTAATTTGGCTTTCCACCCCATGAGCACCTAACACAACATAGGTAAACAAAGAACACCCAAAAATACATGCAAGAGTCACACTGATAAGCCTTTTAAAAAGGACAGGAACCAAATATCAGTTCAATCACTGGTGAATTCCCGAGAAGTGTCCTTACAGTTTTGATGAAATGAGAAAGGTAGCTCCTGTCCCCTCAGAGGCCTCAGACTGGAGATACTTCAATGCAAACTCCCCAAACTCTGTGTTACATGGTGATACTTTTTAAAAGGGATAAAAGTATATCCCTTTCTTGCTCTATAATACCTTTTCACAGTATTTTGGAAACAGCACAAAAAGTGACTCCCAGTTGAAAAGCCACTTGTAGCATCACTGAGCCACAAATGGTAGCCTAGTCCCAGTAGGCTTATTTGTAAAAATATGACTAAGTTTAACCTAGTGAGCTGCTTCCTTCTAATAGCATCTGGAAGTCCATAGCTGATTTTGAATATACCCCAGGTTTCCAGTGAATCATGAACTAAATCATCCCTTATTCCAGCCTGCTCATTTTGAACCAACTCATTTTACAGTGTGGTTAGCATAGCCCTTGCAGTTAAGGATGATTGCTCAAAGCACTTAGGGCAATGTTGTCTTAGCACAACATCTAGAATGAGGCAGTTGACACAAATTGTATTGTACGCTGCTTGAGATTTAATGTTGTTACTGACAGGAGGATATTTTTGCAAAGGTTACTGATGTATCACAAAATAAAGTACACACCAAAACCAAACCCTCAATCAGCATTCTTCTTTAGTTCAAGATCTCAATTATGCTGCTTTTCTTAAATGTAAGATATTAACCAAGAAGACAATAAATAAAATCTGCATTTCTTAATTAATATCAAAATACTTTGGTATAATAACATTATGAAAAAAAATACTGTTCATTGTACAAATCCTTTGGTTCCCAAATAAATTCAATTGACACTTTTGAGATTTCATTTAAAAAATATGATTTGTTCATTTTATACTTCTTACCCTATACTAAACCTATTAATTATAGAGCTCAAAACAATCCAATAATTGTTCATTCTCTCTGTATTTCATATTAAAGGAAAAGAAAGATAACATAGAAAAGGAAGTCCCTATAAATGTATGGAGGATAGACTGGGTATCTTAGAAAATGATCTCTGAGTAACAGAATACTCCACTTTCATTATCTAGAAGCGTAGCATGCCAGAGGTTATAAAACTTAAAACTGTCCAATTAGATTTTATGCCAAGCAATACAATTTATCCTTCTGTGGATCCATGAACTCTGGCTCACTATGAATTAAATGGTCTCTCAAACCACTACATACAAGGTAATTTGCACAGTGTGCATATATTATATTAATTACTTTGCCAATGCCAATGTAGTTAAGAACTTGCCCAAATATGTTGGGTCCATAATCAAAATTACAGTTCTATATTCTGTAATAATCTCAAAGAAAGCCCTTTTTGAGTTTACTCGACTTTATAATCAGAATTTATCTATTTCTATGATTTATGCTTTAATTGGCTTGTTGTCACAGATTTTATTTCAGATTGAGCTGTGGTTAGATTTGGCTCTGGTTAGAAAACCTTTAGTTTCTTATAAAAAGTTTCATCTATTTATTATGTCAACAGGTACCTGGGAAGGACACGAATAAAAGTGAACACAACTAACAATAAATAGATTGCATTTGTTCTCATAAACTATCAGCATTAGTATGTTGGTTACTTGTTATTTACAGTAATTTAATTGCACTGTTGAATATGACATTATAGTCTTCCAAAATTGGTAAGTGGACTGTAAGGGTAATATATCCAAACAGCTTAGGTCTTTATTTAAAGTCTGAGTTCATTAAGATTAGTCACAGAAATCACACTTACTAACATTTAAAAGTTACTTTTTAAGAGGAGGTGAACATCTTATGCAAAGGTGAAGAATGGAAACAATTATCATCAGGGAAAATACCTTCTCTACTCTATTGAGAAGAGTTATGGATCTGCAACTACTGGGAGAAGAGCTACTCAGAATCTGCCCTAAGCAGATTATTCACTTGATCCAATGGTCCATTTCAGATTAATCAGAACCACTGAATGACTGTTCAGCTCTCTTGCTAACTCTCCATACTAAATACCACAGACCCTTGGCAATATACTAACCACACATCCCTCACGTGCTGTGTGGATGCTCCCCTTGCCCATCTCATTGCATTTATACTAACACAGATTTACAATTCAACACACAGCTGAAATAAACCTAAAGGACTCAAAGGAACTCAAAGTGACTGATCTTTCACTTATGATCAATGATTGTATCTAGAAAATACAAAGCAAAATTAAATAAAGCATCCATAAACAGAGCTGGAACTGGTTTGACCAGCTGGTCTCCAATCCAAGCTAAGTCACACGTGATAGGAAACAACTCACAAACATCCATTTAATTACTCTTGACAAATTCTGCAGGCATCATTTGGTTTATACTTTAACTTTTTGAGTGAATTTATATAAACCCAATTGTGGATTTAAAAATAGATGAACAGATAGATGAGACAGATAAATGGCTAAAAAAAAAAGATGATAGAAAGATAGATACTTGAAAAAATAAAGCATATTAAGAGTAAAATGCAAGATCAGTTGAAAGTCAACTATCCAAAGCCAAAGCTGCGCATGCTATGTCACTGACACTTGGGGAGAAGAGATATGTGTCAGAGACAGTACATGTCAAATTAACTGGGACCCATCAGTCCTTTCTTAGCAATGAGGGAATAGTCACCGTTGACTTAGACTAAGTCACTTGTCTGGTGATCTTAGCAGCACATGTCAGGAAATGTAGCCTTCACTTTACCTGTCACTGACACTTGACCACAATGTTTTCCTTTCTTCACCAGAGGACAAAGAAAGTCAACTTGGTGGAGGAGGTGGGGCTGTCAGAGGAATGATGGAACAAGAGACATATTTTGAGAATGATGGATTACCCCCACTGAGACCATATATTCCCTGTTCAGAACACTTGGAATAGGTTATTATTATCCTAGCATGAGTTAGAGAGGATTCATTCTTTTCATTAACATGGAAACAAGTTAAAAGCCTATAACATCCCATCCAAGGAAGACATATCAGTCTGTGCCCACCCAGGGTTTCACTGATGTCTAGATGAGCATCCCTTCATTTGGCCAATGATGCAACTACCAAACTATTTGTAAAGGAAGGAGAATGGGAGTTTTGATTGTCAAAGAATTGGGTTAAATTTTGCAGCATTCCCATAGCGCTGAATAGGGAGAAAATGAACTACAGGGGTTTTTTTTCCACTACAATGCAGTCTTTGGGGATTTAATAAAGTGGGTAAATATGTATAAGATCTATGACTGTCTAAGGAGAAGGGACAGGTATAGAGACAATGCTCACATATGCCCTAAGCCTTATTTCCCCCAGTAAAAATCAATGCCAAAGAAGTAGTAGCAATAGAATTTGCCACTGGAACTCAGAGAGAGCACCATATTGGGTGCATAAGCAGTTAAGTGTTTCACATTGTTTTCAATGTTGTACATGATTCCATTAGATAAACAAATGTACCTCAGTTCAAAGGCAAAAACTGAACAAGAAGTACATTTGGAAAAGAGTATGGCCCCATTAGAGAAGTTGTGTTCATATGTACTGTGTCCCCTTAGTTGAAAGGAAGAAAGACAAGCAGCCAAAAGTGAGAGAGCACATAAGATGTTGGTGTTCCGGGTTTAACAATAGGGTGTGCTCACTAGAGACAACTAACAGCAACGGGCTGGAGTCTTTAGAGTGCCCTCTAGCTATGAGCATCATTTCTACAAGTGAACCCTTCATGTTATCTATTACTGAGAGGCCCACCTATAACCACAGACTCTGCTCACCACATCCTTAGGCAGTCTGAAAAGAACAATAAACCCTAGCTGAAAATGATGACAGTTCACCCTATATCCAACTTTGTCTCAACTTGAAACAAATTTTATCAACTAACTGAAAGCTCTTCATCTCGCCCAAGTAGAAAACGTCAGTAACTCTGTTTAGCTTTGTACTGGTTAATTTATGATTAAGAACTAAAATAGGAAAATATGGACATTTTTTATTAAGAGATTAGATAAAAACATGTCACTCAGGCTAGCTCTAGGTGCAAGCTTATTAATGATATAGATTTTTTTCTTTATGCTCATCTGTATTCTCCAATTTTTAATAGGCATATATTACTTTTATACCCATAGAAAAAAGATATATCTATCTATCTATATATATATATATAGATAGATATATATATATATAGATAGATAGATATTGCTATTAGTATTTATCTTGAAAAGAAAAAGACAGAATGGAAAAATACCAAAGTGATAACAGTGATTGGCTTCAACAGAAAAGTGAGCAATGCCTTTTATTTTCTTTAAAATTTTTCTGTATTTTCCAAACTTTCTACAGAGAACAAATATTTTAAATTAATGAGTACTTTGAGGAACAAAGAAAATTTAGGGGGAAACTGTTGCCTTATTCAATTTTAATAATCTGATAATGGGTGAACAATTTTCATTATTTAATTGGAAGTAATCTTGGTGGACAGTTTCCACAGCTTACTACAAAAAAAATGATGAAGACTAAGAAGCATCTTCTTGTGGCCAAGCTTAGGGTTAGGCAGATCTTATGGTCAGCAGCAGTATTAATTTGAAGGATGCCAAAACCCTGTTCTCCAAAGTATCTGTTCTTTCCTAAATGTGCACCAAAACCAGCCTGCTACTATTTCCATGTTCTTGTCATTAGAGTCACTTCTTCAGTTTCTAGGAATGTGTCCTCTGGAATTAACTCTCATAAAATATGGGAAGGGGACGGACAGCCATAGGCAAACTAGAAAGGCTGAAGTGGCCATGACAAGAGCATGGACTAGACCCAGGCTCTGTTGACAGGACTTCTCCTGTAGTCATGAAATCTTGGGCATTATCTTTGCCTTATTTGAAATTGATTCTCTCCTCTACAAAATGAAGGGTGGACTAAGACTCCCTTATTAGTCTTTCCAGATCTAAATTCCATCAGCATAATTTCTTAGTTTAGATGAATGTCATTGTGGAAAACCAAGACCAATGCAGAGGAGATAGATAATAAGATGGATATGTGCTCAAGTTAAGCATCAAGAGCAAAGGAAAAATTCAGGGGCCTGAGGTCTTTCTAAGGAGTGCAGTGAGCCCAGAACAATGAGACACTACCACATGCCACAAAGGGAGATATCTCCCCAAAGAAAAGCTCAATTTACTTCACAAAATTTTTTTCTGAGTCAGTTTTATTTCGGAGTCAAGAGTTTCCGTTTAATTTCTAATCTCAAGAGGCCATCATGTTATATGAGGTTTGTAAAAATGACTGTCTTCCAGAGCAACAACTAGTACTGATTATTCTGTCAATATTTTTATAAAATGAGTATATTAAACAAAATATATGACCACACTTCCACACACTTAAATGAGTGAACTAGATTTCCTTCAACAAACTGACCGAACAAGGCAATGTGAGGTTCTTTTTAATCAAATTCATCACAAATGAGAATGAGTGGAAACCATCCACATAGTAGGGTTTCCTGTGAGGAAAAATGAAGGGTTTATTTATTCTCCTCCATAGGAAACAAAGGAATTTATTAGTGAGGAAAGAGAAAAGCAGTAAGTTTAAAGAGAAATGAATCAAGAACAGGAGGGGGAGAAAATGCATTTCCCTACTGAATGACCTAATTATTTTAAAAGAAAAGTATGTTCATGTTTTGGATGCATTTTATGCTGTCACACAAGTATCTTTCTAGAAATAATTCTGATAACATTACAGAGATCAACATGGCATAAAGTAAATGCAGCAGCTTTTGACTCTTGGACAGGCATCCAACCGCTTACTGCACGCATGGCAAAAAGTTTGGCCCAACAATGAAAGCTGACCTTGTTTCTAAAATTAAAACATTTGCTTTTACCAAGTCCTTCATTTTATTATCAAGTTTCCGAACCTGATTTGTCACAGCCGTACCAGCTAGACTTCTCCCCGGCTAGATGAACTGAATTATAAAAATTACTCAGTGGAAACCGAAAGCGCCCAAAATAAATTGAGGTGATTCATCCTGGAGCTTCTTGTTATTTCAGAACTTTTGGACAGAATTGCTGGCATTCGAAAGTAATAAAGGAGCCTGACTTGACAACTTGATTTGTTAACTCAGAGAGATTCACAGTCAGTCCCACACTGGATGCATATGAGCTTAACAATGCAAAGGTGATAAAGAGAGAAAATGTTGCAATATCACTTTTAAATTTTGGAAGCCAATTTATCATCTGTTTTTTGACATAGCTAGCCCAGTCATATTCTTAAAGGATTCCCAAAACATATTTCTGAGAATAATAGAATCAATAACTCCCATGGGCAGAAAATTATTAATTTTTAAAATATTAAAAAATAAAGATAACAAGCAAGCCAACAATTTCTCTGAAAGTACAGTCTGAATAACAGAACAATAAACACCTGACCAAACACCTGAGTGCTAAAGACAAAGTTATAGCCAATCTTTAAAAGGTGAACAACTGACCATCCACTTAAAGGATATACTTTGAAGACTTTACCCAACTGTGTGACTATAGGCTGGTTTGTCCACACAGTCATCATTGTGCTCACCTGACCAAGCCAAATATTTGTAAGACGTTAAACAAGGTCCACTGTAAGGTGCTTGTGACATGAACTGATTGAAGTAAGCACTGATCTAGAGACATGGTGTGACAGACCACAGGGTAAGTGTCAGCCCTCAGGGATTCATTAGTATGTCATCAAAGCTATAAACCCAAACCTAAAAGTTCACAGAACTATTTAAATGTATATTATGACAATGGAACAACCATCTAAAGATAACTGTGCTGGAATTTAAATTAAAAAAAAAAACAAAACACTTTTACTTTTTTCAAGTTTTGGGGTGTTTGTTTGTTTGATTGTTTGTTTGCTTTGAAGTGTATCCAAAATATATATCCTGGGTTGGTTTTCTCAACACTATATATTTAATACCTACAAATGCCTGCATGTGCCAGATATCCTTATTTGTGGTTAGTATACAGTAAGTAACCCATTTAACTCAAGCCAGCTGCATCAGGTCTTCAAAGTTGTTTTGTTCAATCTCATTTCACATTCATGAGAAGCCATAGATACTTAATTCTTGTTTATATCAGTGAGCCTGCAGTAAAATTAGTTTCATTATATGTTATTTTGCTTAAAGACACAGAACCTATTGAAGACATTAAGTCTTCTGTCTTATTTCAATCAGATTTTGTGTTGGGTTGATAAGAGAAGTACTGTAGGTAAAAGGAGCCTTATTCTGAGTTCTGGCCTTTAAAGGGCCTTAGTCTGTTCTTCTTACAGCCACGCTTCTCTCGATAGGCCACAGAGTCCAAAGAGCCAGGAGAATACCCACCCGGGGCCCATCTTCCCCCTTTAGACCCCATACTGAGACTTTAGAGTCTGCCTAGCCAACATGGTGCCTGCTTCCCAGACCTGCATTTCCTCCTCCCTGGGAGCTGATAGTTGTTGAATGAATGTGTTGAAATTGATGTAAAAAATGAAATATTAAGCCCTGGCCAGTTGCTCAGTAAATTAACAGCACAGTCCTGAAACAACAAGGTTTCAGGTTCTATTCCTGGTCTGAGCACACACGGGAATGCATGACTGCATGTACAACAAATGCTTCCCTTCCCTCTCCTTTCTACCTCCCTTTCTCTCTGTCCCTCTAAAAATCAATAAAAGTTAAGCCTCGACATGATATCTCCAGAGCATTGTCCAGTGCACTGAGGTTGCCGGTTTGATTCCCTAGTCAGGAAACATACAAGAGCAGCTTGATGTTTCTGTCTCTCTCTCCCTGCCTCTCTCAAAAAATAAAATAAATATTTAATTGATTGATTAGCATACAAACCTAAGTGCATGGGGTTTTTGGAATCTTTTCTGATTGTCAGGAGAATCTTCTTTTTTTTTTTAACTCCTGATTTTACATCTGATTCCTGGAAAGGTGAAGCTATTAGTTAAATTCCAGTTAGGTAAGGTGCTTGATAAGTTACATCACAGAAAATAGCATTCAGTGAATACAGGTTTGTGACAGTGGTACTTTCTTTGAGAAAAAAAAAAAAAGGATTTTAAATTCATAATCATTTGGCTCCTTTCAGAAAAGGTACCCTCTTCTAATAATATTTAGTTTTACTTTTTGAAAACTATGCCCAACATTTCAGTTACCAGACAGAATAATTAACCAGACCTCCAAACACCTTTCTGTTTTGGGCCTCCTATGGTAGATGTGATATTTCATTTTTTAGTTATTTAGCCAGGCCCCTTCCTGATTGTTTTATGACTTAATTACAATGATTACATCATGTTTATAGAACATGCAGGCCCAGCACAGTGCACGCTTTTCTGTCACACCCTAAATATGAGAAGAATCAATGGGTGTGCTTATTAGATACAATACCAGCTAATGGGCTGCAACTGTGAAGCAGGAAGCTTTTCCAAGAAAATATATAACAACACTAGTGAAAGAGACTGTATCTCATATAGCAAGACTAGATATCTGCTTTTCAATCCATAGATTTCAGATAGGCTTAACTGTTCCTTTAGTCTCTCCTGAGAAAAGCTCAGGGTGCAGAGGACAGCATTCTTGCTTATTCTCATTACTATGAAAGACAGAAGCAATCCAGTGGGGAAAATGCCACGATACTATCATGTAACTAGCTGTATTCAAATATAGAAATGGGTTTTTCTTTGTTTGTTTATTCGTTTTGCTTTCTTGGGTTTGCTTCAAACCTTGGAGGCTGCCAGCTTGTTTATATAAGCATCAGCCTAGGCCAGATTCAAGCACAAGCCCCATCCCAAGTTGCTAGGATGGCTATCCAAGCACATTTTAAAGCAGGTTTCTCAACTGGAAGCAATTTTGTGCCCCAGTGGACATTTGGCAATGTGTGGAGACATTTTTGCTTGTCACAACTTGAGAAAGAAGAGAAGGGTGCTCCTGGTATCTAGTAAACAGTATGTAATACACAGGACAGCTCCCCACAACAAAGAATTATCCATCCCCAAAGGCTAACAATGCCAAAGCTGAGAAATCCTGTTGTAGAGAGACAAGGGCATGAGGAAAACAGCACTGAATATTCCCAACTTTAAAATATACAGTCTTCCCTTTCAGGTGTTATTACTTACACACTCCGAGAAACACTTAGATTGTTTATGGAGGCAGGCTGGGACCAATATATTAAACTTGTGGGTGACACGGAATCAAATACAATTCTGTGTTGCTATATTTCACCTTTCCCTATGGAGATCAAAATGCCTTTCAGAAAGTTATTCTACCGGGAGAGGGGCAGAGGGGTCTGGGACTGAAAGGGGTCCTCATTTCACAGATGAGAAAACAGGAGGCTCAGAAGGCTGTCATTTGCTCAAGGTTATTCAGTGACTGTGGTTCAGAGCTCAGGAAACCAAGACAGGCCAGACACTGGAGAGAAGAACTCTGAAAGGTGTGAAAGAACAGACAAGTGCTCTCAGCTGGATGCCATCTTGGTGGCAGAAATCTTTTCCACATCTGAGCCCTTGGTATCATGAAAAGCTGGGTCTCCTGTGATGGGCAGCTTGAGGTTTCCCCAGAATCAGCAGGCCTAGAGGAGCCCCACACCCCCTTCCTGTCAGCCAGAATCCTCACCTGACAAATGTAATTCCCAGCGCTATTCTCCAGATGTTTAGACTGTCAAATGATTTAATGGACTACAGACATGAATTGGTCTGTTCGTTAAAATAGTCATCATCATGAAAAGGATGGACGACACCTGCCCCCATTCTCTGTCAGTCTGTCACATGAAGGCACCTCCTTCTTATCAATCCCATCATGTGTATTATGCAAAAACCACAGATGAAATGTCAGCCTATGTATCTCATTGTTCTTGTATGCCATAGGAAAAAATGACTGGTGAGCCCTGCTTCCCTCTACAACCAACATTAGTTGGCATCTTTGTTATCCAGCAATGGAGATCCTGATTGGAATGGTTTTAAGCCTCCAGTAACTCTTTCAACAGAATACGTGATTCAGGCTGATTCTTACTGAATGAACAGAAAT
Source organism: Rhynchonycteris naso (assembly GCA_037038555.1). Taxonomy (NCBI): domain Eukaryota; kingdom Metazoa; phylum Chordata; class Mammalia; order Chiroptera; family Emballonuridae; genus Rhynchonycteris; species Rhynchonycteris naso. The sequence goes on from CM072997.1 coordinate 151,590,202, forward strand.
CATAAAAACTCTATGATCCTAGTTACATTTGATCAAAAATGTTGATGAACACAGAGTCATTTATTTTATTTGTTGATAAAATAAGACAGAAATCCAAAAAGCTTAGAGATAAACATTCCTGTATATTCCCCTAGAAAACAAAGGAGGTCTGGAGAAAAAGGTGGAGGGCAATCCCTAATATCTGTGGAAGATGAAGTACAGGTGTCATTTCCTTCCCTATTTCCTGGGCTACTTTAGAGAAATGCATGTGTCCAACTTCAGGAACGGTATCACAACATGTCAGAGTAAAAAGGGAATTTAGAAGTCATCGAATTTAACATTGCTCTAAGTCATGAATCCTACTTAAGGTATCTCCAATAACAAGATTTATGTCTCTGCTTTAATACTTTCAATGAAGAGGGATTCACTGCTTTACAGGGTTCCATTAGATGAGACTAATTTAAAAGCATAGAAGATACAAGCCTTGATATATCCTTGGGCACTCATCATAGTACAGACAGTATTAACAAAAATTTTCTATTCATAAATACAAATTCCTTTGTCCCACTTCCTTAAAGTGAAAAGGATATATTTTTAAATGTTAATTTTATTAATTTTAGAGCGAGAGGAGTGGAAAGAGGGAGAGAGAGGCAGAAACATTAATCTGCTCCTGTATGTGCCTTGACCGGGGGTCAAACCAGCAACCTCTGTGCTTTGGGAAGATGCTCTAACCAACTGAGCCAGGGCAAGGTGAAGATGATATTGAAGCTAGCTTCAAATCCCAGTAAAAAGAATAAATCTCCTTGTCGTGTTGGCAAATTTGCACACATATAAATTAAAATAAGGTTTTTCCATCCCAGAGGATCAGGAATTTTTATCACAGTCTCTGTGGGAGAAAAGTGCTTCTTTGCCCTAGATCATGGTCTTTCCTGTCTTACACGTGGAAAGCTATGCATGCAAGGTAAGGGCAAAGCTAACTGTCAACATAAAACTCGATCCTGAACATTTCAGAGTTCTCACTGGTTCCAGGTTCAAAATGATCTATATAAGCTCATTGAGGGAGAAAAGATGGTTACATCAAGTCACCACAATCAATGAAGTGAGGTAAATGGCATATATCAGAGACCACCTTTGATATATGAAATAGAAGTTTATTTTCTCATGCAAGAGAAACTGGAATCATTGGCTGTACACTGTAGGATTTCCTGTGCTCCATTTATACAGGGCTCCAGCCATGAAAGGACCTGTCCCTCTTCCTTCTCTATATTTACTCTGCAGATGGCTAACAGGAAGCTACCGTGTTGCCCCTAGGTTTTCTCTCCTTGTTTACTTGAAAAAGTGCAAAAAATCCATTAGGTTAAAGAGATAACATTAAGGAATGCAGCTGCAATTGTTGTACAATAGATTACTCTGGCCTGTATACTTAATCTAGGGCCTTGTTTAAAAGCACTTTTTGATTTTAATTAAAATAAAATGAGCCCTGGAAGAAAATGCATCTCCTCAGGCAAGGATTGTATTCAGCTTGTTCTCTGTAATTTTGTCCATCACACTGCTGGCTGTGGCTTTTTCCACAGCTCTTAAATGGTGTCTAAATTGACCAGCTCTGTTGCCAAGGAAACAGACAGGACAATGTTAATAGGAGCTACTTAGGACAAACTGTGAAAAGCTTAGAAATAAAATTGTTTGACATGAAAGGCACCGTGTCAGCAGCCAGGCAAGTCTGAGAAAGACTGCACTAAGCTGAAGATGGTGACATGTCTCCCCCTACTCTTTTCCCTCAAAATCGCTCCTAGAAAATGGATTCTGCCGTAGGAGCTTGGACAGCTTTTCCTATCAGAACACTTTGTCTTTCTAACTCAAAGTAGAGAAAAACTGTGTTGTGGTTTGGAAGTACCCAAAATAGATGTCAATTTGTTCCCATAGAAATGAGTTTCCCCCCCTTCTTTCTACCAACAAAGTCTTTCCCCCTCATGAATAAATTGCAAATATTCTTCTGAAATTTCTAAGATTCTTAATTAAAATCCACTTGATTTAAGCTGCTTCTCCCATTTTGCACTCGTACACTATAAATTATGAAGGAGGTCAAAGAATGAATGGCAATTTGACATGAAGAGGTTGATTTATTGCTTCAGAAGGAGTTTTATACCAGATGTGGCAGGAGTCATAAATTAAATGCTAAATGTTATGTATTATTATGCTTTCAGGAATATAAATGTGTCTAACATGCTATGCAGGTGGAATGATAAAAATATGAATCTACTCTCCTGGCAATTTTAAAAGGCCCTTTAAAGCTGTCAAAAAAAAAAAAAACCGTTGAGAAACCATCTAGATGAGTCCCTCAGATGCCTTTTACAACAGGTCTTAGTTTGTAAAAGTAACCCTTTCCTGTAATACACTGGACATTGCTTGTGGTGGCTTGGGTGGGCAGAAGAGATAAAGAATTCTTTCATCTGGGGAAAAAAAGAGGAGAGTGAGAGTATGAATGAAGAAAACTCCCTACTGCTGTGACATTAGGACATGCATCCAAAATATTATTCCTCCTCCACTCCTCTACAGATGACCATAATTTAATTTATCTTACCTCATTTGAAAACCAATCCAGACACAATGAAACCTGCCTAACTTCACTTAGCAGCAGCAGTGGCTATAATCACTGAACTTAATATATCAAAGGAGAACAAGATTCAGGTATATGAAAGCTTGGAGCTAGAAACAGCAGCAGGAAAGAAATCACTAGGGGCGGAATTATAAGTGGAAGGACTCAGTTTTGGGTGGAAGTCCATTCTGCTTGGGGCTGGGCTGCAGGGCTGAAGCAGTGCTAGATTATCAGTCAGTGCCTGGGATTCCCATCCTTCCAGACAGAAATGGGGAGAAGGTGGTTTGTCTGGCTCCTGCCAATTTTAAGGGGCAGGGATAGAAATGTGAGAGAAAAGTAGATTTGGGGGATTAAAAGAGACCTCAACATTATAACAACCAAATACAATGAGAAATTAGGGGGAGGGGTTATTCAAACAAAGCATTTAGAAAAGACATTTATAGACAAATTGAAGGGGAGCAGTTTGCCTCTTCAGAATATTGACTAGTTTAAGCTGGTTATTTTTAAGAAACAAAAGATTTAGGAAAAAATCTTTGACATTTCCCCTAACTGCCTAAAAGAAATGTAGGTAGAGAACTTGCTCCAAGAAGGGAGATACCATCACAGATAACTGCAGTTTAATATAAATTAGCATGTGACAGTCAGAAAAGAACCCATCAAGGCCCATTTGTTTAAAGTTCTTTCTGTGTCCCACCGTTAAAGATGGCCCAGTATTGGGTAAACAAATGTTTTTTAAGTTTGATCGCTTGTATTAGGGCAGTACCATGTATGTGTAGTCTATGGAAGGCTGTCATGTGTGTACAGTCCATGGAAGGCTGAGGGTGCTTACCCTCAGGGAAGTAGATTGCCAATTGTGGACTGCCTGCTGCAATGGGGAGGGGCGATTGTTCGCTCTTGTTTGCTGGAGAAGGGGTTCTTTCCTCCCAGCTTGTTTTGGCAAGAGAGGGGGGAGAGAGAGGTAGAGAGAGCGACAGAGAGAGAGAGAGAGAAGAGAGCGCTAAGGGGCTTGGGATCCCGGAGAGAAAGGGAAGCGATCTTCCCTGCCTGTTTGCTCGTCCGCTGTTACGAGACTTGAATGAACAAACGGCCCACCGTTTTCTGGTTCCACAGTTCCTTTGCCGTGTGCCCGAATCCAATGGAGCCTGCATGGCCACAGCAGCGGCCCTGGCCTTACACCCGGCAAACATTTATATGCCAAACATTCTCTTCCGTCACAATACAAACTGCCTTTCTTCCCTTTGAAGTCCCAAATCACAACCTCCCTTTCTCCTCAGTCCAGAACAGCTTACAAGCCCTGTCTGCCCAGTGTGTCCTCAGCTCTCGGTTCTTAGGGGACACCAGCATCTACATCCATAATAAATTTTGAACATTTTCTCCTCTTAATCTGTCTCATGATAATTTGATTATTATAGCCCAGCCAGAAGAACTTAGAAAGTTGAGAGGAAAAGTATTTTTTAACTCCCACACAATCAAAGAAAATTAAATAGGGACTTCTTTGGGGGTGATATAAAGGAATTATTGTTAATTTTGTTAGGTGTGGCAACGGCATTGTACTTATACAAGAAAATACCGTTTGTTTCATGTTGAAGATTCATTCTGAATCAGAGGTGAAATGAGATAATACCTAGGATGTGTTTTAAAATACTACAGTAAAACAAAAAGATAGGTGGAGGGATAGATAAAACAAGTGGGCAAAATGTTAATAGTAACTGGCAGGTTTTGTTTTGTTTTTTAAGAGAGACAGGAATATCAAGCTGCTCCTGTATGCACCCTGACCGGGGAATCGAACCAGCAAGCTTCGCACCTGGATGACACACCAGTCGGCTAGCCAGGGTTTTTATTTATTGATTAATTTTTAAAGAGACAGAGAGAGGAAGGGAAAAAGAGGGGAGGGGAAAGGGAAGCATTCATTTGTTGTGTCACTCAGTCATGCATTCATTGGTTGCTTCCTGTGTATACCCTGACCGGGAATCAAACCCATAACTTTGTTGTTTCAGGATGACATTCTTAACTGACTGAGCTAACTGGCCAGGGCCAAAACTGACAGTTCTTAGTGAACATTTAAAATTTCTCTAAAATCTGCTTGTTTCATATGTTCAGATATTTTTGTAATAAAATATATTCTAAAATTCTTAAGAAATTTATTTCTGAGAATTCTGACCTGGCCAATTTTTTGATTGAGTACAACAATAAAATGAATACATTTTCAGGCATGCAAAATATCAAACAACCCACCTTGCATGTAGTTTTCTACCTTTATCAGGAAACTACTGGATGATATATTCAATCAAAACAATGTAGTAAGTCAACAAAGAGGAGGACTGTGGATCCAGGAAACAGGATTTCTGGATGACACTAGACACAGAAATTAACCAAGATGAGAACATGCCAGTGTGCTCAAGGAAATGTTTCTTCAGAAGACAACTTGAAAGAATACAAGATGTGAAATCTAGTACCGATTAACATATTAGCATAAAATGGAATTAAGGCTAAATCCAAAGAAAATTAAGCAAACATATTTTTAAGATTATCTAAAACTATTTAAAAAAAAAAAAACAAATGTTCAGGGTTGCAAAAACTAATCATAGTATATTACATGGCTCAGCTAAGAGGAGTTTTAATGTACTGTGACAATGGAAGTACAGAATACTGATTTATCCAAAATTAGAATAAAACAATATTGGGAGGCAGGGGGAAGGGAAAGATTCATGTAGAGGATGGGACTACTGGCTTCCATATAAAAGAAAAGTAAATTATTAGTTTCCAGAGCACTAAGACAATAGATAATTTTTAAAACAAAAAGTAGTAATAATGTCATATCAAATAGAATTATGGAAGTAGTAAAACAAAATGTACTTTCCCTTAGGAAGGTGAGAGAAGTGTGGGGTGCAACATAAACAGAGGCGGATTTAAGGGCGGTCACACCGGGCATGTGTCCTGGACCCTGACTTCTGAAGGACCCTGCAAAACCCCAACTTTACACTTTTTTCTAATGTAAGGGGCCCAATATTTTCTTCTGTGCCTGGGGTCTCAACTGACCTTAATCTGCCTCTGAACATAATTATGTTGGTTTTACTAACAAGCAATGTAAAAATAATTGATACTTTTAACTAACTGTGTATATGTAACTTTGATAAAAAATAAAAATTGAACTTATGTAAAAAAATGTATAAACCTATTATCTAGAGATATGGATGTAAATATCATAATAATCAACTGGAAAAGTCAGAAGTGAGTACCTCAGTGGAATAAGAAATGTTCAAGTCTAGCTCTGATAAAATAATAAAAATTAAATTATAAAAGTACTAATGAATCCTTCTGGGGACACCTGGGTCTGATCAAGGAAAAATGAAATTGATCTGGATAGAAAGGATTTTATCCCATTTCAGGGTAGTAGCACAAGTTAATTATTCCTGCAACCAAAGTAATGTTTTCTCCTTCTAGGAGAGTCTGGTTATTTCAATTAGACATATTTTCACTAACAGTCCCATAAATATTTCTAATTAGCCGATTTGCTTCTATTTTATGAGACTGCTTCCAAATTAGCACCCACATTCTATAGATATAGAAGGAGAATCTTGGAAGATTGTAATTCCCCTCTCAAGGAAGGAAAAAGGACAGCAGACCACATGTCCAGAAGGACTACTTATTAGATTCAAACCATTTATAGTGCGAGTTATTTGGAGCCACATACTTGTCAAATTTGGATAAAAGGCTAAAAGTGGGTAACAGTTTCAACCAATTATTTTCAAGTCTTCAAGCATTAGGAGAGAAATAGCATGGTGTTCACAGCCCTGCCTACTCAGTCTGTGATCTCATCTGGCCTTCTCTATTGAAGAAAAACCACAGAGAGCTCCACCATGACCCAAGAATGACCCTGAAATCAAGGACTCAAAAGTGCTTATCAAAGCCTCAGAAGTCGGATGAAGTTAGCCTTAGCCACATTTGACTACACATAATATATGCTCTATCTAGAAATGCCTATATCCTAAAATTGCTCAGTAAGCTACTATTACCATCATCATCATCATCAATATTATCATCATAATTGTGGAACACTGCCGAGTCAATGTGGCTTAAAGAACAGTTAAAAAGTTTTTGAGCCTGACCTGTGGTGGTGCAGTGGGTAAAGCATCGACCTGGAATACTGAGGTTGCCAGTTCAAAACCCCGGACTTGCCTGGTCAAGGTACATATATAACTTCTCTAAACAGGAAAACTTTTGAGGTAAAAAAAAAGTGTTATTAGTTATAATCCTGAGCACCAGGCAAAGCATGGACCTATGGTCACTCTATCTAGAGGAAGGCCCTAACCATTAACCATTACTTCTATGGAATCATTCATCCTTGGCAGAGTGGGGAAAATAATATATATTTCTTCACTTTAATTGCTATACTTACCATCAAGTAAGGAACACCTCTTTGAAGAAGCAGTGGATGCCTCACGCTTTATTACTTTTAAATTTAGTGGTTCACATTTTCCAGAATAGGGATCAGCAAATAATAGGCCATTGGACAAATTCTGCTTACTTGCCACTTGCTTTTGTAAATAAAGTTATTATTTACAAAACAGCCATGCCCATTTGTTTACATACTGTCTGTGACTATTTTGTGCTATGGCAGCAGAGCTTAATAGCTGCAAAAAAAACTATATGGCCCAGTAAGCCTGAAATATTTACTATCTGGCTCTTTTAAAAAAAATGCTGGTCTACCTCTGTTTCAGAAGACAAAAATTTAAATTCTTCAGCAAACATATGAGGCTTCCTCTGAACTGGCCCTGCTTCTCCTCCCTCCACACTCCACTCTGAGCACTATCTTTAGTCTCAGCACCTGCCAACTCGATTAGCAGTTCTCTACACACCCTGTGCTTGGAGTGCCCAAATTCCCACCTAGTCCTTCTGATAAACACTGTTCAGGATTGTTGTGAAGATTAAGTGTTGTGTGAATTCGGCACTTAGAAAAATATGTGATACACAGGAAGAAGTTCATGTACTATTATTACTGTCCTATTTTTTGCAATACAATCTTGAATCATCTAACTTCTCCAATTTTTAGACTTTTGTCATCCATAAGAAAACTAAATAAATCTGTTCATGTGTCAAACAGAAAGATTGATATTCATAAGTGTTAGTAAACTGTAAATTCAGCTGTTTAGGATCTTTGCTCATTGTTGGTTCACCCAACCTAAACCCAGACTACCCACATAAGAAAATAGACCAGGAAGCTAAAATCAGAGACTGAGGAGCTATTGGGGCTTATTTCTGAGCCTGGACTACAGCATTAATAAAACCAATAAGAGCATAAAAAATGGTACTTGGAAACATCAGAGTGAACTCTTTACAAACTGGTGTAGCCTCGTCATCATTTATTAAATCCTTGGATTTATGAATGGTTTTTGACCATCTTGTCTTACATTAATTCCAACTTTTCTTTCTATATTCATAACATTGGCTAAAATATTAGTCATCGAGTTTACTGCTTGCAGGGGTGAAAACATGTTGAAAACACACACCACGCACACCAAATGGATCTTTAATTTTAGGCCGCCATTTCTCACTGAGCTCTTCTCAGTACTCCCTGCAGTGTGAATAATAACAGAGTGCTCAGCCTGCCTCCCTGACAGATGCAGCACTGGCACTGGAGCATTCACCAGAAGGAACTGGCTCTCTCAGAAGGGCTTACTGAGAAAAGGGCTATAAGAATGTATACAAGAGGTCAAAGCACACAATGTTTACACTAAACTGGTCTTCCACTCCAAACACCTTAATATGTACTTTTGTAGTTGATGACACTAAGACCTAAATATATAGAGAAATACATTTTATGCTGAACTCAACTGTCCAACTGCAAATCCAATCCTGGTCAATATGTGCTTTGGAGTTTATAGGGAAGGAATCATCTTCTCCCAGAATTCCAGAATTCTGGGGAAAAAAATACTTTCAAAGAAAAAATTTTATATTTTAAAACTTCAAATGAGAAACATGAAATCCTCAAGCTACAGAAATGAGGAAGAAATGCAATTCACAGAACACATGGGAAACAAATACACAGATGGTTCTCAGGGGCCTCCGTGAGGTACAGGGCTAATACCACCCAGAGGAACTGAATATCTCAGTTGCAAATTCTATAAGCCTGGCAACTTAGAACTAAAGTACCAGCAGTAATCACAGTCTCTGAAACAAGATCCAGAAAAGCTCCCCAGTGCCAACCCACATCAGGCAAGAAAATAGTCATTTGCACAAAATTTTCCAGCAACTACCTGTATCATTTATTTGTGTGAGTTTCAAACATGTAGAAACTTCATGGTATATGATTCCAGGTTCAGAATTTAACAAGAAAACTATGGTTCCTGTAAATTCCATGAGGTCTTCCTTTAGAAGACAAATATGCAACTGTGCTATAGTAATACTTCCAAAGAACCTGGACTCCTATTGCAAACAGTCATCATAGTAGGTGAGTTCCGAGTCAAGTGTTACAAGCATGAGGAGAGTCATACAACATCCAACACCTCAAAAACTAGAAATAATAGAACATACTTATAGAGATTTTCTAGAAGCATGTTTAAAATATTCAAAGGAATAAAATCAAGAATGAAAATAATAAGGCAAAACAGAAGAGATTTTAAAGAGACATGGTGACTTAATTAAAACAAAACAAAAGATAAATTAATTATAGCAATGAAAAAGTCATTGAAATAAAAATGCATTGGATGGACAACTAAATAGACATACAGAAGAGAGACTGTGTCTTTTAAAAAACGAATCTAATAAACTCACCCAGAATACAATGCAGATTGTTAAAAAGAAAAGAGAAAGTAAGAGACACGAATGTAGAAAGGGTTCTGTCCACTAAACACCTGATAGGAGAAGATAGTGAGGAAGAGGCTATCTTTGAGGAGAAATTACATAATTTCCAAAATTTAAGGAAGGTATAAATCAGACTAAATTAGTATATTAAGAGCAGAATAAATAATACAAATCTACACCTATAAGCAAAGTAGCAAGATGCAAAAATCAAAGAGATGATCATTAAATTTAGATAGAATGAATGATTTCTTAAAAGAATACTAATTATCAAATATCACTTTTAGTGAATTGAAAAATCTAAACATAACAGTTACCATGAAAATAAAAAAAGAAAATGAACAAGAAACTGCTCCCCATAAAACTCTGTCAGGCCTACCCTGTTACACAGGAGACTTCCACCAAACTTTTAAAAACAATAGTTCAAATTTTTAAAGTTTTCTAGGAGATAATAAAATAAAATCTTTAAAATTTCTTTTATGAATCTAAAATAACATTGATATAACAAGAGAGATCATAAAGAATGAAAATTATACACAAGTATCAATTTTGAATATTGATGCAAAAATACTTAAGAAAATATTAAAAAATAGAATGAAAAAAGACATTAAAAAGATTAACTCACCATGATAATGGGATTCATATCAGAGATGTGAAAATGTTTCATTATTAGAATAACTATTAAAAAAAATTTACATTAATAGGTTTAAAGAGGAGTCACACAACTACCTCCATAGATGCTGAAAAGGATTCTCTAACACACACACACACACATTTACACCACCTTCTTCTCTTCCACCACCAAGAACAAAGCAAGGATTTCACTGTCACCACTATTAAGTTGATTCTTAAGTTCAATTAAAAAAAATGTATAAGACTTTCAAAGACATTTCTTTTGAGAAAAATATAGAAGATCGAATGATTAAATATCAAAATATATTTTTCAACTACAGAAATTAAAACTATAATATTTTGCTTCACTTAATTTCTTCATCTTTTTCACCCAGCCCTGAAAACCATGTAATTTTATTAACATGCCATGCCAATAAATTCAATTTAAAAAATACAACTATGATATTTTACCTAAATTCATGCACATATTTTTTTGGTAATACTGCTACACATGTGGAGAGAATAGAACAGAAAAAAAGAGGTCATAAGTAGATCCAAATATGAATGTAGTAAATAATATATTATATATCACTGTGACAAAGATTAATTATTCTGTAAATAGTGTTTTGACAAATGGGTAGACAACTGGAAAAATGTGTTGGATTCTCTACTTCACAAAATAAAATTTTAATGGCTCAAAAATTTTTTCTTCCATTTAATATTTGTGGACCACAGTTGACCACAGGTCACTGAAACTAGGAGAAGTAAAACTATGGGGGGTGCGGGGTTGGGGATACAGTAAAATTTCTTGACACTATTTGACATTATGGGTCTTGTAAAAATTTGCCATTATAGTAAACAAAATAATATAATGAACCTTATTGGCTGGATTTTAAAAATTATGAAACAGTTTGTTCCTCCTGTTTTACGTTTATTGACATTTTTTAAATGACTCAAAGAGTTAATTGTAAGAACTAAAACTATGCAAGCATAATGACAAAATTTTTTTCTGAGTATCATACAAAACCCAGAAGCCATAAAGGATGATAAATTTGATTTCATAAAAATGCACATTTTTGCTAAAACATAAGTACTATATAGTTAAAGTCAAAAGACATAAATGTATGGTGGGGAAGGACTAAGAAAAAAAGGAGAAGCCAACATTTCTAAAGAATACAGCTCAGAGGACCTTATATTAATTTCCTTAATATATAAAGATCTCTTTAAAAATCTTTATGCAAAGGATCTGAACAAATGTTCATGAAAAATATAAATGTTTGATCACATGGAAAGACACTAAATCAGTCCCATTAATAAAAATGCAAATAAAAATTATGATAAACTATTTTCCTTCAATTATATTGTCATCAATTAAAGTGTTTTATAACATTTAGTGCAAGTATAATCTGATACACCTCTTAAAGGAAATTTAGCAGTATTTATTAGAAATCTAAGCACAAATGTGCATTGGTTTATAATTTATAATTTTATTTTATTTGCTAACAATTGTTGGTGGGTGCTTACTTTGTGCAAATTAATAAATATTACTGTTATTCCCATTTTGCAAACAAAGAAAGTGAAATTTTCCCCTTAAAACATTAGCAACTGTGCAGAACAGCTCAGGAACTGAGAAAGCACCAAGACTTGATCAAATAGGCAAATAAAGAATATATTTCAAGAAAGAAGATTCAGGGCCCTGGCCAGTTGGCTCAGTGGTAGAGCATGGGCCTGGCATGTGGATGTCCCAAGTTTGATTCTTGGTCACAACACACAGTAGAAGTGACCATTTGCTTTTCCATTCCTTCCCTTCCCTTTCTCTCTCTTTCTCTCTATCTCTCTCTTCCCCTCTTGCAGCCATAGAAGGTTGGCTCCTGGTGCTGAGGATGGCTCAATGGAGCCTCCCCTTAAGCAGCTATAAATAGCTCAGTTGTCATGCAATGGCCCTAGAGGGGCAGAGCATCATCAGTAGAGGTCTTGCTGGTGGAGACACATGTGGGTGTCTGTTTCTCTGTCTCCCCTCTTCTCACTTAAAAAAAAAAAAGAAAAGAAAAAAATTTTAAAAAGACAACTATTGCACAATCTCACTAATACATAGAATCTAAAATAGTCAAACTCATAGAAGCAGACATTAAAAGAGTGGGTGTCAGGCTGAGGGAAGGAAAATGGATAATTTTGTTTAATGGATATAGCATTTCAGTATTGCAAGATAAAAAATGTTTTGAAGTTCTAATATACAACAAGTAGACTATTGTAATACTATATTTTGTACAATTAGATTTGTTAAGAGGGTATATCATTTGTTTTCTCATTACAAAAATAAAAAAGAAAGAAAGGAAAATGTGGCTATGTGAGATGATGGATATATTCTCTTGATTCGGTGATTATTTCACAATGTATATGTATACCAAATCAGTAAGTTGTACACATTAGATATGCACAATTCTCTATTATTCATTTTAGAGAGAGAGATAGAATGAGGAGGAGCAGGAGGCATCAACTCCCATATGTGCCTTGACCAGGCAAGCCAGGGGTTTCGAACCGGCAACCTCAGCATTCTAAGTTGATGCTTTATCCACCGTGCCACCACAGCTCAGGCCAAATATACACAATTTTCAGTGATCAATTATATCTCATTGAAGCTAGAAACAAAAACTAAATAAATAAGAGAAATCTCTGCAACAGACAGAGCTAGAACAGCTAATACAAACAAAACAAAGCAAGCTCCCTATGGAGGGAGGGCAATAATAATAGAAGTGGTAAAATAGCCAATGCCTATTAGATGCTTATTAGGTGCCAATTCCTTCATTAAATGTTTATATGCATTATCATCCTTTTAAAAATGCTCTGAGGTAAATACTATTATTAAAAATATTTGACAAATATCAGAATGCAGAAACTTAGAGAAGTGGTTTTAAGTTTTCATGGTTTATAGGTGGTAGAGCCAGGATTAAAATCAAGATGAACCTGACTCCATAGTTTGAGCACGTAACTATTGCAAACACTGCAACTGACAGTAATAAATAGCCCAGCATCAGCACAGAATCGGTTAAGGTACCTTTGTATGATCCAAGGTTGAGTGGGATAAAAGATGTAGCAGAATATATAATATACTTGTCTTCTCCACTTTTGAAGTTGAGCTAACTAAACATTACTGTTGGTTAAATGTACTAACTGGTGTTGCCACATTAAAGACTGACTTGGGGTGATCTCCCTAAGCAATTCAACTATTGGGGAGAGGGTGTGGAAGGACAACAATTTTAAGTAATTTTAAGTAATGCCTCTACCTATAACATTTTTAATTGCATGCTCGCTAGGTGAGGTATTATTTTCTTTTTACAGATAATAATACAGAGACTCAAAGAAATTAGGTGATTCATTCAAAATTACAAAGTCAGCCTGTATTTAAATTCAGTTGTTCAGTAAAATGGATATATTCTGGTCTGGGAAGTTAGCAAGAGCCTCTCCCACCCCTTGAATTTAAGAACACCTTGAAAGGTCAAAGCAACCAACACTTACTTTGCTTCAAATATATATGGTAACATAAACTTACATGTATTGCTTTAAATTTTGGGGTTCTTTTACCCTCACATGGATAACTGTTGAGCAAATTAACATAAAGTCAAGTTAAAATTCTAAAGATGTTAAACCACATGTTTAAAATTTCTGCTACCAAATCAGGTTTTCTGCTCAGAGCACACACCCATGCTATAGATATTTCCTAATGCTTTTAATCTTCAAAGACAGAAGTAGGTAAATGCTCTCTACTTGTTTAATTGTCCTGGTTTCATCCTGAGCTTCATTTTCAAGCTAAGTAGTTTACAAATGAATGTCGACATGAGTGTCACTGAAATTATGTAACTCTTACCAGTAAAATTAGGGCCATCTTGCTAGAGAGAAGTTATGACCCTCTCCTTCCTTTTTTTGTAATGTGGCTCCTGATCTTTGACAAAAGCCACAGCTTGAATCACGTTTATAAAAATATCACTAAATTACACCTTCTAGGCAGGAAAATTGGTTTAGTAACTCATGATCTCAGTCTCTCTTTCTTTTTATAGTGTCCATTAATTCTATAATTTCATGATATTTTCTTCTTTTCCCTGCATTTGGGGGAGATAAGAAAAGATAAAAGGAGAGAGGACAAACCATACCATGATTTTCTGAGTAAATTGAACAAAAGTAGTGTCACAAAACTGGGTTAGATCCCATTAAAGAGACTATCCAGAGCAAGAACACAGCCTGGGAAGGAGCTGAAAAGCTCCTCCACAGCAGTCAAGGGAGAAAACAGGTATTGAACTTGATAGAAAGTTATCTCTGAAGTGGATGCACAGCTGAAAACCGCCAAAGACTATCAGAACAGTAAATGCCAACTCCTGCAATGCAGACAATGTAAGACCTTCCTGCATTTTCTGATAGGCAAACTTCATTGTTATAGCACAGATGGATCTCTCTCCCTCCCTCCCTCCCTCCCTCCCTTTCTCTCTCTCTCTCTATCTCTCTCTCTCTCTCTCTGTCACATACACACACACACACAAAACACACACACACACACACAATGGTGCAACAACCAGATCCCACATACAGAAGTTTTGGTTACTATTTTGTTGATTGCTTCATGATGCTTCAAGTTATGTAAAACTCAATTTAAAATATTGTTTTAGTGTTTTTATCAATAATGAAAAAGGAATTTGGAAGATAACAACACAACCTCTGAATCCTTTACATGTCCTAAGATTCCGTCACTCACTAAACCAATTTACTAACATCAAGAATTGAAATAACATTCTCTAGTGATTAGTGATGTTGAACATTTTTTCATATGCCCATTGGCCATCTGTATGTCCTCTTTAGAGAAGTGTCTATTCAGTTCTCTAGCCTATTTTTTTATTGCGTTGTTTACTTTCCTGGTGTTGAGTTTTACAAGTTCGTTATAAACTTTTGTTATTAATCCCTTATCAGATGTATTGTCAAATATGTTCTTCCACTGTGTGGTTTGTCGTTTTATTGTGTTCATATTGTCTTTAGCTGTGTGAAAGATTTTTAGTTTGTTATAGCCCCATTTGTTCATCTTATCCTTTATTTCACTTGCCCATGGAGATAAATCAGCATATATTGCTGCAAGAGATCTCAGAGAGCTTACTGCCTATGTTTTCTTCCAAGATGATTATGGTTTCATGACTTACATTTAAATCTTTTATCCATTTTGAATTTAGTTTTGTGTATGGTATAAGTTAATGGTCTAGTTTCATTTTCTTGTAAGTACATGTCCAATTTTCCCAACACCATTTGTTAGAGACTGTCTTTATTCCATTGCATGCTTTTAACTACTTTGTCAAATATTAATTGTCCATATAAATATGGGATTAATTCTGGGTTTTCTGTTCTGTTCCATTGACTGTATGCCTGTTCTTATGCGGTACCAAGCTCTTTTGAGTACAATGGCCTTGTAGTATGACTTGATATCAGGAAGTGTGATACCTCCCACTTGATTCTTCTTTTTTAAGATTGCTGAGGCTATTCGTGTTCTTTGTGGTTCCATATACATTTTTGGAATATTTCTTCTATATCTTTGAAGTATGCATCGGCATTTTAATAAGAATTGCATTTAATTTATAGATTGTTTTGGGTAATATCAACATTTTAATGATGTTTATTGTTCTTATATTTCCACTTGTTTGTATCTTTCTTGATTTCTTTTATCAATGTTTTATAATTTTCCAAGTACAAGTCTTTTACCTCCTTGGTTAAATTTACTTCTAGGTACTTTATTTTTTTGTTGTAATAGTGAAGGGAATTGTTTTTCTTCATTTCTCTTTCAGACAGTTCATTGTTGGTGTATAAAAATGCCACTGATTTCTGAATATTAATTTTATATCCTGCCACCTTGCTGAATTCATTTATCAGGTCCAGTAGTTTTTTGACTGAGGCTTTATGGTTTTCTATGTACAGTATCATATCATCAGCAAATAATGATAGTTTTACTTCTTCTTTTCCAATTTGGATGCCTTTTATTTCTCCTTCTTGTCTGATTGCTGTGGCTAGGACTTCCAGAACTATGTTGATTAAGAGTGGTGAAAGGGGGCACCCCACCTTGTTCTTGATCTTGAAGGGATTGCTTTTGATTTTTGCCAATTGAGTATGATGTTGGCCGTGGGTTTGTCATAGATGGCCTTTATTATGTTGAGGTATGTTCCCTGTATTCCCACTTTGCTGAGAGTTTTGATCATAAGTGGGTATTGAATTTTATCATATGATTTTTGTCCTTCCTTTTGTTTATGTGATGAATCACATTGATTATTTTGTGAATATTGGACCAGCCTTGCCTCCCCAGAATAAACCCTACTTGATCATGATGTATGATTTTTTTTATGTATTGCTACATCCAGTTTGCTAATATTTTGTTGAGAATTTTAGCCTCTAAGTTCATTAGGGATATTGGCTTATTTATAGTTTTCTTTCTTTGTAGTGTCTTTGCCTGGTTTTGGAATGAGGATTATGCTTACCTCAAGAAGGAGCTTAGAAGTCTTCCCTCCTCTTAAATTTTTGAAATAGCTTAAGAAGGATATGACTTAGTTCGTTAAATATTTGGTAGAACTCTCCTGTGATGCCATCTGGCCAAGGACTTTTCTTTGTTAGGAGTTTTTTGGTAACTGTTTCAATCTTTTTTGATGTTATTGGTCTATTTAGGTTTTCTGATTCTTCCAGATTGATTTTTGATAGATTATATGTTTCGAGGACTTTCTCCATTTTGCCTAAGCTGTCTAATTTTTTGGCATACAGTTCTTCATAGTATTTTCTTAAGAGCCTTTGTATTTTTGCTGTGTCAGTTGTTACTTCTTCACTCTCATTTCTAACTTTATTTATTTGAGTCCTCTTTTTTTTGGTGAGTCTGGTTAAAGGTTCATCAATCTTGTTTACTTTTTCAAAGAACCAGCTCTTGGTTTCATTGATCTTCTGTATTGTTTTTTTAGCCTCTATGTAATTTATTTCTGCTCTGATCTTTATTATTTTCTTCCCTCTACTTCCTCTTTGCTTTGTTTGTTGTTTTTTTTTCTACTTCTTTTAGATGTAGGGTTAGGTTGTTAATTTGAGCTTTTTCTTGCTTCTTATGGCATGCCTGTAATGCTATGAACTTCCCTCTTGGGACTGCTTTTGCTGTGTTCCATAAATTTTGAGTTGTATGTTCATTTTCATTTGTTTCAAGAAATTTTTTTTATTTCTTCTTTGATTTTGTTGTTAACCCATTCATTATTTAATGACATGGTATTTAGTTTTCAAGTATTTGAATGTTTTTTAGTTTTTCTATTGTAATTGATTTCTAGTTTCATGTCCTTATAATCAGAGAAGACGCTTGATATGATTTCAATCTTCTTAAATTTATTGAGATTTGTCTTGTGCCCTAACATGTGGTCTGGTCTTTCCCACAGAATGTACCATGAGCACTTGAAAAAGATGTATATTCTGCTGCTTTAGGGTGAAAGATTCTAAAAATATCAATTAAATCCAGTTGATCTAGTGTGTCCTTTAAGGCTACTATTTCTTTGTCAATTTTCTTTCTTGAGGATCTATCCATTGATGTTAGTGGGGTATTAAAAATCTCCTATTGCCTGACCTGTGGTGGCGCAGTGGATAAAGCGTCGACCTGGGAATACTGAAGTCGCCAGTTCAAAACCCTGCACTGGTCTGGTCAAGGCACATATGGGAGTTGATGCTTCCAGCTCCTCCCCCCTTTCTCTTTCTCTCTCTCTCTCTCTCACTCTGTGTCTCCTCTCTAAAATAAAAAATAAAAAAAAATCTCCTATTATTATAGTATTGCTGTTGATCTCACCCTTTATGTCCATCAAAATCTGCTTTATAAATTTAGGTGCTCCTATATTAGGTGTATAGATATTTATAATGGTTATATCTTCCTGTTGGATAGCTCCCTTTATCATTATGTAGTGACTTTCTCTTGTAAATTCATTTGGATTGCACTTCTCTGTCTTCTCATTATGTCTGTGTGTTTGGGTATGTTGTTTGTAGAGCTGTTGAATCTAGGGTTGGTGTTGTCTGCCTCCAATTTTCAGTTGTGTTATTTCTAGGTCTTCTTGGGTTGGCATCAGCTGTTGTTTGTAATCCACTGTCAGATTTGGCTTTTCTAGTAGAGTCATTTTGAAGTCTTGATTTATTTTTTTTCTTCTCAGTTTTCTTAATTCAGTGGTAGTCTTGCTTACTGATCTCAGCAGGGGACTTATTTGAAACTGTATCCAGAAATGCGGTGAGTATAACCTGAGACTCTGAAGGCCTGATCTGCCAGCTACTCTTAGGGGGCGGGGTGCTATCTCTGCTTATGTAGGGGGAGGTGTATCTCAGATTTTCATGGAGACCTGAGTTACTGCCCCTCCTCTCCACTTCCTGTCTTCAGCTATGCCTTGTTGCACTGATTGGAGCTGGAGAAATTTCTGGAGATGGGTCACCCAGAACCAATTTAGGATTGTGCTGTGTGGAAGGATCAACCCCTCACCCAGCTATGGCCACCTCCAGCACTGGATGAGTCAGCTTCTTAGGTCATCCCATGCATTCCTCTGCCCATCATCGTCTGTCTCTCTCCCCCCACTTTTCTTTTGGAAGACAAGCCAGCCCTTTCAGCACACCTCATTCCCAGGTCCACAGGCAAATGTCTGTGAGTGATATTTTCTGCTCTTTTCCTTGGGCTGAGAGTGATACTTTCTGCTCTTTTCCTCACCCCACCTTTGTTCCTGGAAGCAGGGGATACCCACCACACCTTGGCACTCCCTACCAGGCAGAGTGTGTCTTCTTCTTTGGTCCTTGGTTTTTGAGACCTGTTCTTGTAGTCCAGAGTTGGTTTTTCAAGCTGATTGTTCCTAAATTAATTTGTAATCCAGTTTGGTGGTGTGAGCTGGGAGTCTGCACATCTGCCTACTCTGCTGCAATCTTCAACTTCAACTTTGAATATTTCTTGCCATTCCCTTCTAGCCTCTAGTATTTCTGTTGAGAAGTCAGATGTCATCATTATGGGGGCACCTCTGTAGGTAATTCACTGCTTTTCTCTTGCAGCTTTTTGTATTCCTTCTTTATCCCTTAATTTTGACATTTTAACTATGATGTGTCTTGGTGTAGGCCTCTTTGGGTTCCTCTTTAATGGGACTCTCTGTGCTTCTTGAACTTGTGTGACTTTTTACTTCATCAATTTAGGGAAGTTTTCAGCTATGATTTCTTCAATCAGGTTCTCTATCCCTTGTTTTCGTCTTTTCAGGAAACCCTATAATGCGAATGTTGTTTCTCTTCATGTTGTCACAGAGTTCTCTTAGGGTTTGCTCAGACATTTTGAACCTCTTTTCTTTTTGCTGCTCTGCTTCCATGCTTTCATTTATCTTGTTCTCTAAATTGCTGATTCAATCTTCCACTTCATTCGGCCTACTTTTAATTTCTTCTAGTGTAGTCTTCATTCCTGATATTATATTTGTCATTTCTTATTGGGTCTTTTTTATGATTTCAATGTCCTTTTTGATGCTTGCTATCTCTTTACTTAGGTGATCATTATGTCCATCCACTGTTGCTGTAAGATCTTTGACTATCCTAACAATCATATTTTAAACTCTGCATCCAGTAATTTGGTTATTTCCATCTCATTCAGTTTTTTTTTCCCCTGGGGATTTCACTTGATTTATTTGGATTGCATTTCTCTGTCTTCCCGTTTTGTCTGTGTATAGACTCCTCCTTTGGGTGTATGTTTGTGTAGCTAGATAAGTCTAGGGTTGGTATTGTCTACCTCCAAGTTGTGTTGTTTCTAGATCTTCCTGAGTTGGCATCAGCTGTTGTTTGTAATCCGCTCTGGACTACTTGTCTGCTGTCACTGTTCTTTTTGCTATTTATGTCAGCATGTTTTGTCTTATCTGGGTCAGGTGTGAGGAGTCCTTCCTTAAGATACCACTCCAACAAGGGTTGTTAGATCCCAAACTGATGCTCTCTGTGCCTGGCCACTGGATGTGCCTGCCCTGGACCTCCCTGGCTGGAGTCTCTCACAGATCAGTGGGGGTCACTGCTTATGACTGGCCCTTATCAACCTTTTTGGAGTTACAGTCAATCCTGATCTTGTAGCTGCCTCCACTGGGCTTAGGTGCCATTGTAAATATCAGCTGCACTCCTAAGCTAGCTTTTATCTACTCTTGGCCTGGAAGAAGTTCATTTAAAAGTTCAAGTTCCCCAGAGACCGCTTTCTGCCACCTCTTATTGCTTGCTACTTTTTGGGCTCAGTGCTGTAATTCAGAGATTAGGTATGGTCTTAGATGTGGCTTGCCCCTTAGCCTCAGGTGTCATTCTATCCAGACATTTTTTCCTTCTTTTTCAGCTCTCAGAAGGGTATGGCCACAGGAGTCCAGTGGGTGTGGCCTCTGTGATCCTGATGTGTGGTCTGTCCTCTGATTCACCACCACCACTGCTGCTGCCATAGGTGAGCTTATGCATGTAGGCTCTGGCTGCCCCAGCTCCTGCCACTGCACCCTGCCACCACCAGCCCACCAGCCCTCTAGTGAGTACTCAGCAACATGGGAGGGTGGTGTAGCTCAGACCTCAGCACTCACTACCTGTGTCCGTGATGTGCTTCCTGCTTCTAAAGTACCTCTGCTCTGACTGGAGCAGAAGAGCCTCTGGTGAGCAGGGTAATTTCTTCCCTTTGTTGGTGTTGCTACTCCCAGAAAAAAATGGTCACTTTAGATTTGGGGAGTGACTCAGCCCAGGGTTTAGGGTGATTGTCCCTCAAATTGTCTCTCCCTGTGCTTTCAAGATTACACTCTCCTCTCACAACTCCAGTCCTCTCAGTGCTTCCTGCTGCCAGAGCCCCGGGTAAGTGGCTGTGAATAAGTTTTCCTGCATGGTCCCTTTAACACAGAGCCTGGGCCTGAGAGTTTTATCTCCCTCTCACAAGCAGTAACCCGGCTCTTCTCTCAGCTAAATACTGTCTATATGCCTCTCCTAATCTCTGTGGTTCTAGACTGGGGCTCCAGTCCTGAGGCTGAGAACCTACAACTCTCCAAGCAACTCACCCTGCCAGGAGGGTCCCTCTGGGCTGCTGCTCACTCCTGGGAGAAGGGCAGCCCTTTCCATGTCTCCGCCCTTCCTACCAGTCTCAGAGTGGTTTTTTTGGTGGTCCTTTGTTAAAGGTTCTCTTAGTTTAGTCCAGAGTTGGTTTTTCAAGAAGAATGTTCTTAAAATTAAGTTATAATCCACTTTGGTTCTAGGAGGTGGGAATTGGAACATCCGCCTACTCTGTTACCATCTTGCCACCCTGCTTCTATAATTCTAAAAAAGTTGCTGGTAATGGTCAACCACTACCACCAGTCCCCTTCATAATTTACTCCCATGTTCTCTGAGGTTCATGCCAGTTTGAATTCCATGTCTATCACCTCTGGGCAAAATTCTTACACAGCAGAACTACTCTCAAAGTCCTCAGACACACACACACACATGGTGCAATATTCAGAAGTCCCCTTCATAATTTACTCCCATGTTCTCTGAGGTTCATGCCAGTTTGAATTCCATGTCTACCACCTCTGGGCAAAATTCTTACACAGCAGAACTAATCTCAAAGTCCTCAGACACACACACACGGTGCAATATTCAGAAATTAGATATCATTCTATTTTGAAGAAAATGAACCTTGAATATTTAGGAATATTCTTAATTTTAATAAAATAGAAACAGGCAATATTTATATGTACTAAATCTGGGAAAATACCTTGAATAAAAAGTTAACTATTCTTCATTCTTGGTACAGTCTGACTTGCTCTGTTTCAAATACAAACCCCCAATTTTATATTAATGGGCACCTAATAAGTATCAAAAATATTTTTTCCCTATAAGAATAAGATTGTCATTTAACTCTGGGTATCCTAAAAAAAAAACTGACAGAGCATATAACTTTCATATCTTTTCTGAAATTGTTTTTCAAATGATTTCAGAATTTAAGCAATGAAGCATTATTTTAACCATGCCCAGTATGGATAAATGCTAAGAAAAACAGAGAGGAAATCTCTGTCTTCAGCTCCTCTTGACTCCCCTCATCAGTGCCCTATGAAATCAAATGTCCCATATTAAGGTAGGGAATGGGATTTGGCCTTTGGCGCCTATCTTGTGCCCCATTTGTTATTATCTCTGTATTCATTATCTCTAAATTACATTGGTTGGTAAAGCTTCACAACTCTCAGGGGAGTTTATACTTCAGATGGAGGTGGAAGAATGTCACCTCACACAAATAAACCTCCTAAAGTATGTTCTAAAGTGTTCAAAAGCATGAACACTGAACAGTTCTTGAGCCAAAATCTCCATGTCAGAGTCATGGCTGAATAGTCCACTTACTTTAGTCTCCAAAGAAAGGCAAAGTTCTTCCTCCTTTTCATTCTCTCTTCTCTCTCTCTCTTTCTCTCTCTCTCAACTCATATTTATTATTATTTTAGGGTCTACACCATACTAGGTACTGAGGATACAAAGTTAAAAAGGTTAACACCACTGGGAGTTGTGGAACCATTCGCTAGAGGTCTCTTATTTAAGTGAGAAAGATCCTTGACTCAAATGCCTGATTATTCTCATAGTCCCAAATTGATATTTAAAATAAACGATTTAACTTGATCAACCAGCTTTTAAAAACAATTCCCTTGCTTAAAATGGTTCACTTAGCTCTGAAAACAAGCTTATAGGATATATTTTTTTATTTTCCCAAGAAAAACACTTTGTTTTAGAGGTTAAAAATTTATTATCCTAACATATCAACTTTATCAGCAGACGTTCAATTTTCTTCATTTTTCTTAGTTTAAAGAAAGGCAGTCCTGAATCACATTATTCGTTGTGAGTGAGTGAGGAGGCAAACAATGCCTTTTAAATTAGAGTCTAGCCATTGTTCGGGTATAGTCTCTCATCACTATCCACCACCACCACCACCACTACCACACCTGGGCCTCCCACACCTTGCTCCTCCCCCACTCTCAAACACGTGCGGGAAAGCCAGGTATGACTAACTGTGAAAACAGCTCATGCATTTAATATCTTTATGGTTTGGGTTAAGTAAAATTTAGGTTTTAAAGGGCATTTTCTGAGACTTTCCTGTTCACTTTGAAAAAAATCCAGCTTACCCTTTAAATCTGAAGTCAAATGTCACCTTCTTTATGAAACTTTCTCTGACCATCCCCATCTACATATATACACATTCTTTCAGAGTCTGTCACACAGTCAGGAGAGGTCCATGAACCCACAGGGAATGGCCCAGCATTAGCCTAAACTGGCAAACAGGACTATTTGGTAGGCGAGATTTGCACATTGGTTTTGAACTGGAGGGATTTCTTTGTCTGCTTTGTTATTTTTTGATTATATATCTTGGTGTAGTGTTTTATCTAAAGTTTATAAAGAAAGCAAGTTTGCATATATCCGCTGGGGAGAGCATATGCAAATTGAGCAATTTCTCCAGTCTCATAAACAGATCTCATGGAAATCATACCAGAGCCTATCAAAAGAGAAACTGCAGGAAAAATCTAAAGTAATAATATTAATGAGAGCTCTAGTGGTTAAGGGAACTGATTCTGGAAATCCAAGATAAATTGCAGCTACCTAAATACAAATCTCACCACACATACTCCAAAAATAACTATACAGATCAACAAATACAAATAAATCTATACAAATATTATACTTTCAACATAAATAGAGGATAAAATCAATATAATTTTCAAGTAACTGTGTTTAGAAAAATAAATACCAATTTTTCAGCAAAGGTTTATCTGAAACTCCTACCTCAGCTTATTTCAGAGAGCAGGATGGGGGAGGAGCATAAAGGGAGAAGAAATAGTATCTAGACAAAGTGTGCAAAAGATGGAAGAGGGAATTAAGTTAAAATCACTATAAACTATAAAATATTGATTAAGAGTACTGGAGGAGCAGAGCACTGACTACAGGGAAGAGACTTCAAATTGGATGCAATGCGTAAGGAAGAGACAGTCGTGAATTGTTTTTCAAGAAAAGAGAATAAAAGGGAAAGAAAGACTGATGAGAGAAAAAATGAAGAAAGTTATGTTAAAATCCTTACAGATAACATATTTTAAAGAAAAATATTAAAGATACACACAACATCACACCGTATTGCCCTCACTTATGCCACCTATTAAAGAAATTACAATCTTCTACTCTGACAGAAGATGGCAACCTTAGCCAAAATTATCTGGAAAATCTAATCTGCCAAAACAAATACATAGGTATGTGCAGTTTTCTTCTATATAAAGCTACTATAAAAATATTAAGTTAAAAATTTTAGCTGATAAAATTTACTCAAATAAATAATTTTAAATCCAAATAAACTTACACAATAAACAAAGCAATTATCTTTAAACTAATAAAGATACAAAAAGATACATAAAATTAAAACTTTAAAATCTAATAACCAAAATGAGGCCTAAAATAAGAAGAAATGAAACCATAGTTGGTTGATTTCAGGAAAGAAATAGAAGATAATAACCTATCATAAAGTAAGCTCAACTACATGGTACCTATATAATATTCAAAATAGATTTCAGTAAAAATTTAATGAGCATTAAAGAAAAACAAGAAAATAACAAAGAAAATATTTTTTTTAAATGAAGTCAGAAAGAAATGGGTTGAAATAAAAATTAAGTAATGAAAAATCAACATATAAGTGGAAACCCTAAAGAAGCAAAACAATTCAGTGAAACAGAACTATTATTTTAAACTGTAATTTTTAAGCATAACAAAAATAAAAGAAGATCTGAATCTACAAAAGAGCCAACTCAGAAAAGAGACAAATACTCAGAAAATTGTTCTAGGAAGATCACTTCTAAAATTTATTCTGGAAAAATTATTTAAATTTATAAATTAAAAAATATATATTCAAAGTTCCACTAAAAATTTACAAGAGCAAGAGAATTTAACTGGCACAATATTTTTCAAAATCAGTATGCAAGGCAAAAAAGAAATGGCATTTATACAAAGATCAAGAAAAAGTGTGAACCATTAATATTATATTCAATTATATTATCTTTTAAAGTATCAAGGCTACAGTATTAGAGTTTAAACTTGCAAGAACTCAGGGAATGTTATATCCATGAGCCCTACCTAAAGAAGAATTTTATACAACCAAGAAATCATTGAAGAAACCTAGTCTAAAGCACTCAAATTTTTAAAGAATAAGAATAGTGAATATACTGAATATTAAATTCTGAATATATTTAAATCAGTATTAAGAGATAAATTCACAGCTTAAAATACTTCCACAAATCAGAGTAAAATAATAGTTATAAATAAATTACAATGACAAAAGGGCCATATAGATTTAATAGTAAATCTAATAATAAAATAAAGATAGAAACAAGAGTTGCAGAATAATATAAATGATACATGTTCTTACAAAGTATAATTTTCCAATTACTGCTTTTATAAGTAAAAATATGGGGATATAGAGAAAGTAGATTAAAGTTATTGATTCTATCAACAAATGAGAGTCAAAGAATACCATTTAAAACTGACAAGCCACAAATTAAAAGTGAAATAAAATAAGAAAGCAGGAGGATTTTTTAAAACTTAACAAAGTATAAATGTAAAGATCACTAGATATACAGGTTTTCTAAATTCCAAAAGAAACTATAAAAAATAAACAGAAATAGAACATAATATACATACCAAATAATATAATGGTCACTAAAATTGAATGAGCTCAACTCATCTATTAAAAAATAATTTTTCAACCAATGAACAACTAAGGAGACTAAGGAGCCACAAAAAAGAATTGATGCTTCTCATATCTCTCCCTTCCTGTCTGTCTGTCCCTATCTGTCCCTCTCTCTCTCTCTCTCTCTCTCTCTCTCTCTCTGTCACACAAAAAGAATAATAATAATTTTCCTCTTGGCTTATGAAAAAGACCCAACTTTATATTGATTACAAAAGACACGCCAAGGCAAATTTAAGCAGGCAAAAGTTACAGGAGTGGACAAAGGTATACCAGGCAAGTGGAAATAACAAGAAAGCAAAGGCTGTAGTTCTACTACCAGATAAAGTAAAATTTCATCAAAAAGCATTAACATTATTAGGAAGCACACTTTTTAATACTAAAAGCCACAAATCATCTTGAAAATAAAACATTTATGAATACTGATATATTTATGTATTAACACCTTTCAAAGCCAACAATTCTGTAAAACTGAAGCTATATAAGATATTAATAGACATGTAAGAAAACATAAGTAACAGATTACTTTATCACATTATTCTCTGTATAAGATAAATCAAACACACAAAAACAAATAAATAACAATATAGAAAACCTAAACAACATAACCAATCTTACAGATTTATTTAAACTTTATATACTGCTAACAAAGAATACAACTTTATGTCAACTGTACATAAAACATTCATACAAATTATCATATACTACATTTTAAAAAGCACCCCTAACTTTATAAAGTATAAATACTATGAAAAGGCTACAATTAACTACAATTAAATATAATTAGAAAATATTAATAAAAAATTCTTAAATACCTGTCACTTGGACTTTCTCTTTTAAATAATTCTCAGTAAGTGAAAACTAAAATTACAGAATTTCGAGGAATACTTCTGAAACAAATAAAGGATTACAATAAATGAATTAAATTCCCAATTTAAAAAGCTAAAAACCTAACAACAAAGTAAACCAAAACTAATCAAATTGAAGGAAACAATAAACATGAGGACAAAAAAGAAAGTGCTAAAGAATAATAACATACTAAATATAATATTTAGTAAAATAGAAAATCACCAGCTAACTTAATCAAAAAAACATCATAAAAAAACACTAATGTACAAATTAGCAAATTAGAAAAGAGAAATAAACATTGAAACAAAAGAAACTTTAAATATCATAAACCACTACTTTCTAGACTTCTATGCAAATAAATTAACAACACTCAATAAAGTAGGTAATATTCTAGGAAAGTACAGACTACCAAAATGAAACTCATTAAGTATAGAAAGATTTAAATATACTGATATCCAGTAGAAACAAAAAAATTATTTTAAAACTCTCCCATAAAAACATCAGAGTGATTCATAAGCAAGTCTATCAAACTCAATGCTACATATTTTTTATAGAATACAACACAAAAAGATTTTCTAAATTCTATTTACAAAACCATTACAACATTAATATCTAAGCCTTATAAAGGTGATACAAAAGTGAAATGACAAATAACACTTTATGAAAATACTAAATACAATATTACCAAACAAAAACCAATCCCACCTTTTTTCTAGCTTTGTAGAAATATAATTGACATATAACATTAAGTTTAAGGTATACACATGTTGATTGGATCTACTTCTTTATTGAAAAATAATTACCACCCTAATGTTAGTTAACATCCAGACCATGTCACCTAATTACTATTTCTTTTCTATTGAAACATTTTGAGATTTAACTTCTTAGCAACTTTCAAGCATTTAATAAAGTATATTAACTATAATCACTATACTGTACATTGTTACTAAGAACTTATTTATATTGAAAATGGAAATCTATACTCCTTTATCAACATCTTCCATTTCTTCTAACCCCTCTTTCAACCCTTGAAAGTCATCATTCTAGTCTGTTTCCATGAGTGCAATTTTTTTTTAGATTTCCCATATAAGTGATATCACATAGTAATTATCTTTCTCTGCCTAACTTATTTCACTTAATGCCCTCAAGATTCATCCATTTTGTTGCAAATGGCAGAATGCCCTTCTTTCTCATGACTGAATGTATATTCCAATGTATATATACATAAATACTGTATCTTCTTTATTCATTCAGTTATTGATAGACACTTAAGTTGTTTCTAAAGCTTGACTATTGTTAATAAAGCTGAAATGGACATAAAAGTGCAAATAACTTTTCAAGATCCTACTTATTTTTCCTTTGGATATATACCCTAAAATAGGATTGCTGGATCACATGGTAGTTTTATTTTTAATTTTGGGGTAAACTTCCATCTGTTTTCCCTAGTAACTGCACCAAATTACACTCTTACTAACAGAGCACAAAAGTTCACTTTTCTCCACATTCTTTTCAACACCTGTTATTTCTTGCCTTTTTTATGATAACCATTTTAACAAATATCTCATTGCAGTTATAATTTGCATTTTTCTGATGATTATTGATGTTGAGCACCTTTTCATATACCTGCTAACCATTTGTATGTCTTCTTTGGAAAAGTAGCTACTTGGTTTCTCTGCCTATTTCTTATCCTTAAATTGGTTTGTTCTTTTAATATTTTAGATATTAGTCTCTTATCACATATATGATTTGCAAATATTTTCAAGCACTTAATAGGTTGTCTTTAAATTAGGTTAAAAGTTTGCTTTGCAGAAGTTTTTTTGTGCAGAAGTTTCTTATTTGATGTAGTCTACTCATTTACTTTTATTTTTATTGCTTTTGCTTTTAGTCTATCTATATAAATAAAAATGTAAATGTTCGTTTGTTCAAAATCTTAAATCTCTGAAAGCTCTTCACCAATTGCTTTGAAGTTTTTACACAATGTTGCAGTCAAATACGCACGTTTCTATCCTGAAGTGACATAGCTTTAGCTCTTACGGCATCCGGAATAGCTGCGACATTGCTACCAGGTGGAAGAACTGCTCATTCCACTTTGAAATTGCCATTGAACATGCAATTCATTGAAACTCCCGCGTGCAACATTTCCAAAGCATCCAGCATGGGAAAAGTATTGCAGAAATGCAAACTTACTGTTTGGGATGAGTGCACAATTGCACTCAGAAAATCACTTGAGGCTCTTGATTGATCATTGCAAGATTTGCATGGAAACATCAGACTATTTGGGAATGTGTTAATATTGCTTGCAGGAGATTTCAAGCAAACATTACCTGTAATTCCTCAATCAACACCAGTGGAATAAATAAATGCTTGCCTGAAATACTCTTTTTGGTGACATGTAAAGACATTAAAATTAACTACAATTATGTGTGTCCAGCTGCAAAACAATCAATCAGCTGAGATATTCTCACATCAATTGCTGGAAATTGTGGGCAGAAAGGTGCTGGTTTGTAGAAGAGGGCTCTGCACCAGTATAAACGGCAGTTGACTGCAGAGCAAGGGTTAATAAGAGACAGGAGATCTTGGAGTGTGTAGGCCATAGAGAGACACTGGCCTGGGTTACTCAAGTGCCTTGTACGCAGGATTCCTGGAGGAATGCCTGCAGGAACCTGATGTACTTTGTGACTGATAAGCTCTGAGACGCTGACTCCTTTTGTGTCCTTGTTCATGAAAAGAAACAGTAGATGTGCAGGGTTGGGGATAAAACCAATGGGTAAAACGGCTTGTGTAACTTTATAATTTTAACTGCTGAGCTGTGATTTTTGGAACTCAATAGATATGCAGATGCTGTCTCTCGGGGCTGGATCCATGGAAGAGTTCCAGACCTCTGCACACTATATCTGGTGTGTCTCTTGCCTTGCGAGTCCTGACAGTGAAGAAATTTATAACACTGGTTGATCTGACCTCAGGATGAATATCATTGCCTCATAACTTCTGCAATTTAGTGACATCAAAAGAAGAATTGGTTGAAAAAGTATTTTCCAATATTCAAACCAATTACAAGAATCACAATTGGCTGAGTGAATGAGCTATTCTTGCAGCCAAGAATAAAGATGTCTATGAACTTAACAATATTATTCAGTCTAACATTCAAAGCAAGGCAGTCACATACAAGTTCATTGACACTATTGTGGAAGCAGATGAAGCAGTTAATTATCCAACAGAATTTTTGAATTCACTTGATCTGCCAGGGATGCCACCACACATACTGCAATTGAAAATCGGCATGCCAATTATCATGTTGCAAAATATCAACCAGCTAAAGCTTTGCAACAGCATGTGTCTTGCAGTAAAAAATTAATAAGCAATGTCATAGAAGCAACAATCTTGACAGGACCTTTCAAAGGTGAAGATGTCCTTATTCCTCGCATTTCTATGATTCCAACAGATATGCCATTTCAATTTAAGAAATTGCAATTCTCAATTTGATTGGCGTTTGCAATCACCATCAACAAAGCTCAGGGTCAATCTTTAGAATTGTGCGGTTTAGATCTAGACACGGATTGCTTGTCACATGGACAATTATATGTTGTGTGTTCTAGAGTCGGCAAACCAGACAATCTCTATATCTGCACAGACAGTAGAACAACAAAAAATATTGCATTCCCACAAGCATTGTGAAACTAAACATATTCGAAATGTACACTTTCTCTTTTCTTTCTTTTCCAGTTAACCAGACTGAGCCATGGCAATGCATGGCCGGGTACAGCTAGTGTCAAATAAAAAAAAAAAAAAAAAAAAAAAACATTGCTAAGTTGGATGTCAAGGAGCTTACCCTTTATGATTTCTTCTAGGGTTGTATAGTTTCAGATATTACACTTGTCTTTAATCCATTTTTAATTGACTATTGTTAGTATGTCAATAGGAGTCCAGTTTCATTTCCATGCATCTAGCTGTTCAGTTTTCCCAACACCATTTATCAAAACAAAAAAACCCTGTATTTTTTCCATTATATATTCTTGGCTCCTTTGAATATGCATTGTTATTATTTTCATGCTCTCTATTGTATTCCATTGATTACGTGTCTGCTTTGTAGAAATACCATACTGTTTTGATTACTAGAGCTTTGTAACATGCCTTGAAATCAAAGAGACTGAAACTTCCAGCTTTGTTCTTCTTTCTCCAGATTACTCTGGCTATTCACGGTCTTTTATGGTTCCATACAAATTTTAGGGTTGTTTGTTCTAGTTCTGTAAAAAATGCCATTAAGATTTTCATAAGGATTGCACTGAATCTATAAAACATTTTTGGTAGTATAGATATTTTAACAATAGGAGTTTTTTCAAGTCATAAGCAGGAGCTATTTTTCCATGTATTTGTGCTTTTTTCAAGATCTTTTTTCCATGTCTTATCATTTCCAGTTTACAGATCTTTAACCTCTTTAGTTAAATTTATTTCTAGGTATTTTATTCTTTTTTAAATAATTGTTTTCTTAATTTATCTTTCTGATAGTTTGTTATTAGTGTATAGAAACAGTTAATTTTTGTGTATTGATTTTTTTATACTACAACTTTACTAAATCCATTCATTTGTTCTAACATTTTAATGATATAATGCTTAGGATTTTTCTATATATAATAGAATGTGATCTAAAATAGAGACAATTTTACTTCTTTCTCATTTGTAATCCTTTTATTTTTTTCTTCTGGTGTAATTGCTCTACCAGCAATTCTAGTACTATGTGAATAAAAGTCATGAAAGTAGACATTCTAGTCTTGTTTCTGATCTAAAAGAAAAAGATTTCAGCTTTTCACCATGCAATATGATGTTACCTGTGAGCTTGTTCAAAATGGCCTTTATTACATTGAAGTACATTTCTTATATACCCAAATTTGTTGAGAGTTTTTATCTTGAAAGAATGTTCAATTTATCAAGTGCTTATTCTGCATATATTGAGATGATTATATATATTTTTAAATATTTTAAACGGCTTTATGTAAAGCTTTTATTAGAAGATGCCCATTAGATATTGAAGATAGAGGACAAGAGGTTATATATTTTTTGAGGTGATCAAATTATTTTAATCCTTCATTTTGTTAATGTAGTATATCACCTTGATTGATTTATAGATGTTGAACCATTCTTACATCCCTGAAATAAATCCTACTTGATCATGTATGATTCTTTTAATGTACTCTTGAATTTGGTTTGCTAATATTTTGTTTCAGATATTTGCATCTGTGTTAATTAAGGACATTAAAATGTAATTTTCTTTTCTTGTAATATTTTTGTCAGATTTTAATATCAGAGTAATGCTAACCTCATAAAATTTGTTTTGAAATATTAATCCCTCTTCTAATTTTAGAAAGAGTTTGAATAGAACTGATTTTAAATCTTCTTTAAATGTTGGTAGAATTCACCATGGGAGTCATCTTCTCCTGGATTGTTCTGTTGGTAAATTTATTATTACTGTGTCAATCTCCTTATTTATAATTGATCTATTCTGCTTTTCTTTTCCTTCCAGGGTTTCTAGAAAATTATTATTTATTCTAGATTGTGCAATTTGTTGGCATATAACTGTTCATAATAGTCTCTTATGATCTTTTGTATTTGTGTTGTATTCATTATAATGTCTCCTCTTTAATTTATAATTATAGTTGAGTCTTCTCCCCTCATTATGGCGACTCTAACTAATCAGTTTTTTGTATTATTTTTATATATATTTTAAAAGAAACAGTTTTTAATTTCACTGCTCTTTTGTATTTTTTTAAATCTTTATTTCATTTATTTCCACTCTGATCTTTGTTACTTTCTTCTATTTGATAACTTTAGGTTAGTTTTTTTCTTATTTTTCTAGTTCCTTAAGGTATAAAGTTAGGTTATCTACTTGATGACCAAATCTTTATTTAGTAGTAACATAACCCTAGAAAAACTATGAAGATAGAATAAGAATCAGAACCTTGACCTTTAGAACTATGTGAACATTTGCAAATGGGCTTTATTCACTTGCCTAAATCACAAACTTTTAAATATGTGTAGTAATGCTTTAAAAAGTCTGATATAATTGGCTAATATTCTGCTAAAAAATGATTATGAATTATATATCACCTGCGAAAACCTACTGATAGAGAAATTCACCTTGTAAGTGAAATATTTAAGTAGTTTTGAACAGGACAAAAACAAAATTAACATCCCCAAAGCTCTGGAAAGAAAGAATAAACTAATGATATTATTATAAATCAAAACTATCAAAATTTTCAGATCAGTTTAATCTACTTTTCCTAAATTCAACCTATAGTCCTAATGACATGCCATCTACATTTTAAAATTCTCATAAATTTTCATGTGTTCTCATAAACATGTTGCAAGAAAACTTATAAGTCTTGAGTAGGTCTTTCATTGACAGACTAAATTCTCACATTATAATTATATCAGACATTGTTAAAATTAATATTATACACACAGATATATGCTTGGCAAGTAAAAGTTACATTTTCAAAAAAGTTACCACTAGATATATATCTGCATGATATACATCCAGGAAACTGAATTTATTGGAAAAGACACCAAAAAAAGGCAGACTTAAAATCACTTAGAAAAGAACCAAATGAGTATTTATGAAAACAAATATTGCTCTTGAATTCCAGGGTATACAACCATGGAACCCTGTTTTCCTGTTTAAATTGCCAGAAATCCTACAACCAGCAACTCAAATAGACTTAAGGTCTAACACTGCATCTCACTAAAAGGCCAACAGTAGCAAATGACTCTGTAAGTAAACATTTAACGACAAATTTAGAGCTCATACAGATAATATCAGGGGTAGATTACTTCCTTATAAGGCTTTTTGATTAAGATTCATGATAGAAAAATGAACTTTTACCTAAACTCACATTTTGTTTCTTTTTCTGTCACTGATTGCTACATTCTCCCACTAAATTTGAGACTATAGAAGCAACTAATCATTTTTGCCCTTCTTTATACAGACTTGCTTTCTCTAAACTTTATAAAGTCCTTAATTTATCATTACCAAACAATTATAATGGTCAATCCAACTGTTAAGTTTGTCATCTAGCCTTAGATCCTGCTTTAAAATTAACATCAACATGAATTAATTGGACATATGTCTCAACAATTTAGCTGCTTTTAAGTATTTTTTAGAATCTTAAACTCAGAAAATGTCAGGAGCATGGGGACACAGGACTAATAATACAAACTATGGTACAATTTTTCTCTTATAAATCTATATATACAAAAACAATTCTATTATTTGTTTAATTACCCCCAAGGTGAAACACATTACATTTTAATAGGAATTTTTAACAACCTCAGTGTCTGCTTAATGTGCATCCTGAAGATTATTTTTCTTAGGTGATCAGATGCTTACCCACATTAAAATTTGACCTAGAGCCTGACCAGGCGGTGTCACAGTCGATAGAGCATCAGACTGGGATGTGAAAGACCCAGGTTCGAGACCCCGAGGTCGCCAGCTTGAGCGCGGGCCCATCTGGCTTGAGCAAAAACTCACCAGCTTGGACCCAAGGTCGCTGGTTCTAGCAAGGGGTTGCTCAGTCTGCTGAAGGCCCACGGTCAAGGCACATGTGAGAAAGCAATCAATGAACAACTAAGGTGTCGTAATGTCAATGAAAAACTAATGATTGATGCTTCTCATTTCTCTTCGTTCCTGTCTGTCTGTCCCTATCTATCCCTCTCTCTGACTCTCTCTCTGTCCCTGTAAAAAAAAAAAAAAAAAGATTGACCTAGACTTTAATGTGGTTAGCCAGCCTTTCTAAGTATTCAAAATGATCACCATGAGGGATACAATCCATCAAGTTGGATTAAAATATATGATCTCACATTAAAATATATGATCTAGAATTAATCTCAAATAACAAATAAAACAGTTCAAATTTTAGAGACCAAAAAAATCAACATAAATTCATGAGCTAGAATATTTCTAGATATGAGGGAGATAAAATATATTATGCTCACTTTGTTAAAGATGGCGCTGCCCACATGAAAAGCCCATCACCCAGGTGATATTAGTTGCCCTTATGCTTCGGATGGGTGTAATTATATTAGTGGGGCACAGGCTGTAAGCAGGCAGAGTCCTTATAACCCAAGGCTTAGTTTTAAGAGTAAGCTTTTCCCCACACCCTTGACTGATTGGATGATGTGGGGTGGTGCACTCTCATGAGGAATCCTCACATTATGCCTCAGATAAGTGACTTTGTATCAGAGACTTTCTTGTTTGTAGACTGGATTAAAGGTTTGGATTCTACACTATAAAGTGGGGCAGGCCGGGAGCTTGCTCTCTCTTGGTTCCTGAGGTTAGCATTAGAGAGGAGAGCAGATTAAGGCCATGTGGAGGAGAGAAGAAGCAGCCAAGATGGTGGAGTGCTGAGGAAGAATCCAGTATGTGCAGAGAGAAGGAGATGGGAAACAGAGGTGAATAAGTCTGGTGAGCTGGAAACCTTTCACTCTAGGAAACTCAGATAAGTCAGTAGCTTTGTGAGCACTGAATGAGTGGGTTTTGGAGCCCAGTGTGTTTTCTACTTGCCCGCCGGGTGCAAGCTAGAATTAAAGCTGATGGCTCACCAGTTCTTGGCTTCGTTGTTTCATTACCGACTGTCCGAATCTAATGGGAACCTGCATGGGCCAGGTGGCTGTGATGGTGGCCCTGGCTACTGGCCATACTCTAGACAATAAAATTATCTTTGACTATGTAGTCACCAAGCAAAGTGGAGTTTGGAAAATAACTGATACCTGGGGAGACACGACAGGTATAATGCAATAATCAATTCATCAATTGAGCAGACACTTTGGTTGAGCAGACTGAACCATGAAGCTTAGTCTTTTGGTTAGGTATATACAGAATGTTGAGTGAGTGGGTTTCAAACATTGTTTATGATGATTGAGATTACCTTCAGACTTGTGGTCTTTTTCCGTCTTATACCTTGCTACTTATATATTACTACACTGCCATTATTCTAAGCCAGACAAGGAGTGAAAATTCTGGGTCATAGATCATATTTATATTACATATGTATAAAACCAAGACTCATCTAAAGTCATGTTGTTATAAAGTACCGCACCCCAGATTCTGAAAGGCACTGTACCTCATTTCATCGAGTTCACATAGAGACACCCAGTCCAGGTGAATTTTGAAAAGTTTTATTAGAGGAGGAGATTTACTAAATATGCCAGCCGCATATGGCTGAAACGGGGCATCAGACCCATATTGTGCAGTCCCAAAAATAGGTCAGAGGCTGCTTATATACCCTTTTTCACACAGGGGCTGGGGAGAGCATGACATCATAGTATAGACCAGCAACATTTGTTAGGGGATACACAGAAACATTAAGACTTTCAAGGTAACACAATCAAAGATGTTTACAAATCTTTTAGGATTCATCTTCCCTCACTAGCCTAGAGGTATTTTACTCTCAAGATTCCAGGAAGGGGGTGGAACTACAGTCGATGCAAGGTGGTATATAAATTCTGCCTCCTATTGAAAGAGAAGAAGTTTCTAAGTCAGTGATTCTTAACCTGGGTTCTATAGAACCCTAGGGGTTCGATGAGTCCGTCTCAGGGTTCAGAGAAGCCTCTGCTGCGGAGGCCAGAATAAAGTAATTCCGTAACTTGTTGTGAGTTCATGCACTTTATTGGTTTTGTTCTTTGAGCAAGGTGATGTGCGTGGCTCATGTTGTGCACCAGTAAAAAAACATATACCTATGTCTTGAATTTGGGGGAAAAATTATATTTTATTTATCACTAAAGAAGGGTTTGGTGAATGTGCATATGAAACTGGTGGGTTTGGTACCTCAAAAAAGGTTAAGAACCACTGTTCTAGGTTAACCTTTATTTTAGATTTAAAACTGAATGACCCATTGTTCTTGCAAACCAGAAACTTCTACATTCTTCTCTCTCCCCTCCCTAAAGGAGGGATGGGACAGGAAAGCCTGACCTTTCCTCCCAGAATATCAATATCAATTTTTAGCTTTTTTGTACCTTACAACAATGTTACCCCACACGCAGTGCTGAGCCTTCTAATTGTTCCACATTATTTTTAATTGTTGGGCAGATAAAATATATTATGCTAAGTTTGTTAAAGATGGTGCTGACCACGGCCCCTGCCCTTCCTGCTTGGGATAGGTGTGATTGTATTAATGTGTGTTGGTGGAGGGCTTTCGCACCAAAGGGTTTTAAAAGGAAGAGAGATTACGTTGTTCGAGAGAAGAGTGATTGCATTCTAGGAGGAGCCCATGCTGTAGGAGAGAAGATTAAGGCCACATGGAGACCAGGAGAAGCAGCCAAGATGGCAGAGCATTGAAGGATAAACCAGTTTGTGCAGAGTTTGTGTAGAGAAAAGGAGATGGGAAACAGATGAATAAGTCTGGTGAGCTAGAAACCTTTGATTCTAGGAAACTTGGATAAGTCAGAAGCTTTGTGAGCACTGAATGAGTGGGTTTTGGAGCCCAGTGTGTGTTTTTACTTGCCTGCTGAGTGCAAGCTAGCATTAAAGATGATGGCCCACCAGTTTTTGGCTTCGTTGTTTCATTACCGACTGTCTGAATCAAATGTGAACCGGCACTGGCCAGGTGGTTGTAATGGTGGCTGCGACTACTGGTCAATATTATAAAGTTTTGGTCTTAAAATTTTAACCATGCTGGTGGATCCACAGTAATACTGTGCCATGGCTTTAATTCATATTTCCCTGATTAAAAACAACAACAACAAAATAAAGAACCTGGTTGAGCACAAATGTTTGCCCATCCTTTTGATAGGCTCTTTGAAAAGTGTTGGTTCAAGTCTGAACAATTTTCTTCCTTAGGCTTTTATTTATGGACTTGTAGGAGTTCTTTATGTATTCAGATATAAGTCCTTTGTACCTGTTTCTATCATAAATATCCTCTCATAGTCTATGATTTGCCTTTTACTCACTTAAGGTGTCTTTTGGTGAACAGAGTTCTTAATTTTAATGTATCTTTCTTTTTAGTGATTCTGTGTCTTATTTAAGTAGGTTTACCCCAAAGTGACAAAAATAAACTTCTACATTTTCTTCTAAATGCTTTCTTATTTTATATTTTACATTAAAATATACCTTACACATGGCATTAACTTTTGCTGTGATGTCAGTGAGAACCAAGTTTCATTGTTTTCCATGTGAATTTCAAATTGGTCCAGGATCATCCGAGGGGAGATCATCCTCTTCCCACTTCTTTAAACTGTTGATTTTATAATAAATCAAGAGTTTATTGCCTGACCAGGCAGTGGCACAGTGGATAGAGCGTCGGATTGGGATGCGGAGGACCCAGGTTCGAGACCCTGAGGTCACCAGTTTGAGCGCGGGCACATCTGGCTTGAGCCAAAGCTCGCCAGCTTGGACCCAAGGTCGTTGGCTTGAGCACGGGGTTACTCAGTCTGCTGAAGGCCCGCGGTCAAGGCACATGTGAGAAAGCAATCAATGAACAACTAAGGTGTCGCAACAAAAAACTGATGATTGATGCTTCTCATCTCTCTTTGTTCCTATCTGTCTGTCCCTATCTATCCCTATCTCTGATTCTCTCACTGTCCTTGTAAAAAAAAAAAAAAAAAAAAAAAAGTGCATTATGTATGTATAATTCTTTGTACCAATACTATACAATAATAATTACTGTAGTCTTATAATACTAAGTTTTTCTGTCTAGGAGAAGTGAGTTCTAAGATTGTCTTGACTATCTGTGGCCTTTTCCATTTCCATAAATATTTTAGAACTAATTGATAAATTTCTACAAAAAATATCTACTGGGGTTTAAGCTAAATGTTTTTGGGGGGTTTTTTGGTCATAATAAGGTTATTATGGTGTGGAAACATGGGGACAGACAAATACATTTAAGTTGGGTCCACTAACCTGGTCTTCCACTGTTTTTAGTCTGTTGTTATAGCCATCAGGTGAATTCTTAATTACTAATATTATCTTTTTCACTTCTAAAAATTCATTTAATTCTTTTCTTAAAAAAAACAACCAAACTTTATTTTGTCATAGTTCTTGGGGTTGAGAAGCCCAAGATCAAATGCAGCTCAAATGTTTTCTGGTGAGATCTCTCTTCCTGGCTTGCTAATGGCTGCCTTCTCTTTGTTCTCATATTAGAAAGACAGAAAGAACTTGTCTGTCCTTCTTCTCATAAAGGCACCAGCCCAACTGGATTAAAGTGTCACTCTTATTACGTGTTTTAGCATGTATCACCTCTTCATAGGCTCCATATCAAAATATAGTCACATAGAAGGATAAGACCTCTGCCTGACCTGTGGTAGCGCAGTGGATAAAGAGTCGACCTGGGAACACTGAGGTCGCCAGTTCAAAACCCTGCACTGGTTCGGTCAAGGCACATATGGGAATTGATACTTCCAGCTCCTCCCCCTTTCTCTCTCTCTCTCCTTCTCTCTCTCACTCTGTGTCTCCTCTCTAAAATGAATAAAATAAAAAGAAATTAAAAAAAAAAAGAAGGATAAGACTTCAACATATGAATTTGGCGTAGGGGAACACACACATTCAGTCTAAAACACTTCACCCCTGGCCCCCTAAAATGTATGTCCTTCTGTCCTTCTCACATCGAAAGGTATCTACTTATCCCAACAGTCTCGAAAGTCAACTCACTGTGGCATCAAACTAGTCTAAAGTCCAAAGTCTCATCTAAAGATTATCTAAATCAGATATGGG
The DNA here is from genome assembly GCA_037038555.1 of Rhynchonycteris naso. Classification (NCBI taxonomy): domain Eukaryota; kingdom Metazoa; phylum Chordata; class Mammalia; order Chiroptera; family Emballonuridae; genus Rhynchonycteris; species Rhynchonycteris naso. Next base: position 151,629,457 of record CM072997.1, read on the forward strand.
TGAGACTAGGTAAGGTGAAATTTCTCTCCTGCTGTAAACCAGACTAATTTGCCTACATAATACAATGGTGGGACAGACATAGAACATTTTTACTCCAAAAGGAAGAAACTGGAAAGAAGGAAAAGGTGACAGGTCCCTAGCAAGACTAAAACCTGAAAAGAATTTCATTAGATCTTAAGGCTTGAGTCCAGTCCTCTTTGATTGGATGCACTTGCTCTCAGGGCCACTGTGGTGGCATTGTCACCTTCAAAACTCTGTTGAGGGCTCCCATCACAGCTCTGTTCAAGGACCCTGCCCTCTGAAGCCAAGGAAAAAGCAGCCTTAACCCCTGGGCCTGTGCTAGAAGTGGCAGCTCTGGACCTTTGAATCACATTTCTCCCTTTTCTTGAAAGATAACCCATATAAGCAACTTCCTTTCATTTCATTCCTTTCGTTAAGCTGACAGGATTTCTGATGGTGAAATCCCATCTCTATTTCTGTCTTCTGATGAAATGGCCAATTAGATCCATGGTCCACACCCACATTAATCACCATGAGTGTTCTCTTTAGAACATTTTGATCATTTTTTGTATTATGAACTGACTGAGAATTTTTCAAATATTTAAGTTCTGTTTCCTCTTTGCTAAAGGATTCCTTCTTCAACTCATCTTTCACCTCTATTTTTATTAATTTATTGGGTAACATTGGTTAATAAAATTATATAGGTTTCAGGAGTACAATTCTATAATACATCATCTGTACTTTATATTGTGTGTTCACCGTCCCAAGTCAAGTCTCCTTCCACCATCATTTATCCCTCCTACATCCTCTCTTCTACCTCTCCCTACCCCCTTTACCGCTGGTAATCACCATACTGTTGTCTGTGTCTATGAGGGGTTTTTTTGCTTAATCCCTTCACTTTTTCCACTGAGCCCCCCAAGCCTCCTCTCATCTAATAGCTGTCAGTCTGTTTTCTGTATCTATGATTCTGTTTCTGATTTTTTTTCGTTTGATTTTGTTTTTGTGAATTCCAAATCTCTCAAATTTTTTCATTTTTAATCTATTTTTTCCATATTTCACCTATATTCTTAGATGTACTATTCATAGTTATTTTAACTATATCTGATACTTCCAATAATTTTACCACCAAAAAATGGCTCTTTTCTGATACCTGTTTTTTGTTTTGTTTTGCTTAATTTTTAGAGAGACAGAGAGCAAGGAAGAGAAAGAGAGAGAAGCATCCATTTGTTCCACCTATATATGCATTCATTGTTTGCTTCCCCTATTTGCCCTGACCAAGGATCAAACCTGCAATTTTAGCTTTTCAGGACTACACTCTAACCAACTGTGCTAACTAGCCAGGGACTATTACCTATTCTTTACCTGCTCTTTTTTTCCTGTTGCTCTAACATGACTATAAGTTTGTTTGTATCAGCTGCTTGACATTATAGATATTATGCAGAACCAGGATAATGTTGTACATTCCTCCATAAAGAGTTAATATTTTTTTGTGTTGTTTTTTTTTAATTCATTTGTTTGTCATTATTTTAGTTGTGCTGTTTCATTTTGTTTTACAGGTAAGTAGCATACCAGCAGATCACTTGATCCTGCCAACCCTTTGTCTTGGGTTTTATTAGGGCTGGGATACTTCAGTTTCCATTTACTGTTTGAATGTACCAATCATTCCTAAAACATATGCTTTCTTTTGGAGTATGGCTATTACTCCTAGAGCCTCTGTGGTCTCAGTATTAAGTCCAGGGAATTTACTAAGGTGTTTATCTTGGGAAACATAAACTTGAATCTACAACTTTCCTGTACCTAATTATTGCTGAAATCTCTAATCAGCTCTTTTGATTTCCAGCTGCTATTCCCTGGTGGGTTTCTTTGAGACTCCCCCTGCACATGTGCAGCTGAAAAGTTGGTACAGAACTTAAGGGATAGTTACACAGATTTTTGGGGTCCTTCTCCATAGTTCCCCTTTCGCTTAAAATATTGTCCACTCTTTATATTGTATTGTCCAACTGCTTTGTAGCACTGAACTCTGAACTCTCAAAACTGCCATATTCTAATTCATTTTCAAATAGAGGGTTTGCTGGTATAGTAAGTTACCATCCTATATTCATATAGCTTTAATAAACCAGTTTGTTCATAGGTAATACTGACATCCCATGTATTTCTGTTCTTCCAGTCACTTTATTAACTGGAATATTGACCTAGAATCATGCTATAATAAAACTAGAAAGGATCACATAGATTTTTCTATTCCAACACTTATTTCAAATATGAGAAAAACTATACTCAGAGAGTAAATAATGGTTCTAAAACCTCTAGTATCTTATTAAACAAATAATCTCTTGTTTCCAAAGATTTATTTGGACTCTCGTTATTGTGCTATATTTAACCTCACTCTCATTGTAATAAGATTTTTTAAACTGCTCATGAGTTTTTCTAGTTACTATCATGAAGTGACAACTTTACATTCTCACTCTTCTTGCTGTTCTACTAGTAATTCTTGAATAATTAATCTCCATAAAATGGTTGCTTTAGCCACTTTTGATAATGCTATTCTCACTGCTTTGCCATTCTTGAAGAGATCGTAATAAGGAATTTTTTCTCCAGCTGAATCCAAGAAAATGTTTGCCTCATTAGCTCAGGAAGCACTCTCACAAGCTAATTCATTCAGTGGTAGAGACAAGAACAGAGAGCATATGGCTTTATTCTGCAAATGTGGTCACAATCCATTAAAAAAACAAAAGAACACACACTGCAACACATTCATTGATGTTTCTGCCACTGTGGGATTAATGTCCAACAAAATCTGTACACAGTAACTATCACAAAGAACGGCTTTCACTTCTTAAATAAACTATTTAGCCCATGTAGTCAATCATGTCCTCATGAAAATTGTTAGAATTGGAACCAGTCTATGGAAGAATGGAGCAGAGATCAGTCATCTAGGGTGAGGTTTCTATTTCTTTTAAGCCTACAGGAACAGTGTATTTTATTTTTATCCCAAATATCTACAGGCAATCTATCTAATAATGAAGTTACATTAAACAGAAGTTACAGTAAAAACTATCATGTGTAGATTAAAATTCAATTCCTTTCCATCCTGGCCAAACAACTAGGTAAAATTTACCAGCCTCTCTTTATAATGAGATATCACTGTCTTCCAGGCAATGGAATGTGGTCCATTCCAGGGCTGGCCTATAAAGACCTCCCACCCATAATATTTGTCTCTCTTCTTCCTTCTACAAGCAGAGGAAGACAAGCTCTAGAGGAGTAGAACCCTATTATGGAAAAACCCTGCACCCAAAAGTAACTTGTGAAGAGATCCGGAACCCCTATCACTACCCACCCACATTGGACAATACTGTTTGTAAAATTCCACATATTATTTGATCTTGTTGGAATATAAGAATACAATTAATTTTTATTGTTCTTGTATATTAAAAAACTTGCTAATTATTAACTCGAATAATTTACCTGTACATCGTTGAATATTTTCTATTCACAATCATATCATTCACAAATAGGACTTAGTTTATTCCTTTCAAATCTTTACAACTTTTATTTCATTTTCTTGAGTTATTGCACTGGACATGACTTCCAGTAAAATGTTAGTTTGTCATTCTGATGTTTGCTGTAGATATTTTTAGGCAAACTTTATTAAATTAAGAGGTTTTCCCTTTATTTATATACTGGAGAAATTAATCATAAATCAATACTAATTTTAATCATAAAGTTTTCTGCATCTATTTAATAGACTATATATTTTTCTTTTATTTCATTTATGTGGTGAGTTTTGTTGCCTGAGTTAATATTAAATGAAACTTGCATTCTTAAAATAAAACAACCTCCTAACATACTATGAATTTTATATTATTTGGTATATCATTTTTATTTTTTTTCTGAGTTTTGTTGTAAACATGTATTCTCTGTGTTTTTCAGGACATTTCCATCCATATTGAAAGACTTTCCAGTAAATTTTTCCCTTTCTTATAATGCCCTAATTAGGTTTTAGTATTAAAGTTATTTAATATAGACTCAATGATTTAGACCAGGGGTGCTCAATACGTCGATCGTATTTAATGGTTCCATTAAATGAGGTGGACAGTGCTACTCTAATATTTTTTTCTGAAATATTTTCTAGTAATCCTTGATAAAATTTACCTTTAAAGTCATGGGTACCTAAACTACTCCTTGTAGAACCATTTTTACCTAAAGACTCAATATTTTAATAGCTATAAGACTATTCATATTTTTTATATCTAATCTACAAACCTGAAGTTGTATGAAGAGTATAAAGTCTAAATCGGCTTTTTCAGCTTGCGAGCTACTTATAAGATGACCAAGTCAAAATGATCTAACTACAATAAAAATGCAAAACATAAATTTATTTCTTCTATATTATCATTATTTGTTACTATTATTACTATTTAATATTGTATATTCTTCTTTCACCTTTCTCCTTCTCAGCTCTCTTTTCGAAGGAAAGTCAATGTCATAGTTTGTATGAACAGTCCGAAAAAGCCGCTCCACATTTCCCTTCTTTGGAATAGCAATGGCACACAGACAGATGAGGCAAACGCACTTAGAATATGACATAGTGAAAAAAATCCCCTCCCATTCTGTACGAAAGTGGTAGGTTTTAGGCTTCTTACTCGGACCAGCTATGGCTCTCATTTTCATACCCTTTGTTGTATTTAGTTTAAATAAATTGAAGGCTAACTATGCAGCAATGTAACTGAACAAGTTAGAACACATGCGTAGGGTGTCAAAAGTTCAGACGTCAGATTGGCTACCCTGTATGCCAATCAAAAGACAAATGTCTTTTAATGTCATGCGATCTACCCATACTTCCTTCGCGATCGACCAGTAGATCGCAATCAACGTATTGAGCACCCCTGGTCTAAATCATTGAGTCTCTAATCTTCATATAACATCAGGATGGTTAACTCTTGTGAACCAGCATGAGCATTTGAAAACAGCGTTCCAAATAACAATATTCCAGAATTAAAAATAGCCCCAAAATTTTGATTTCACTTAATTTCTGTCTCATCTAAGATATTGCCCTGCAATCATTTTATCTCTCTATTAATCCTCCAGTGTCTATTTAGTAAACAGAAGTTACAGTAAAAATCTTACTCAAATTTTTTAATTATTGTCTATAGAAGCATGGTTCTAATTTACCTGGTCTACTCTAGCAAAATTATTAACCTTCAGTGTTTAAAAAAAAGTAAAGTCCCTAATCTAATCAATTGTTTGATTTAATCAGCAATTTTCAACTGGTTTGTCTCAAGAATTTTTAAAACATGCAATACCTGACTATTTAGTCAAGGGCACTGACCTCTTTTTCCTTAGACTGTTAGATAGTAAAAAAAGAAAGAAAAAAATGACAACAGCCTACATCTAGTGTGAATGCTCTGTCATGGACCATAAATATATAGGTTATATAAAAGAGTTGCATCTTATTGGTCACATCACAAAATAAGATTGCATCTGATTATTTGTAGGGATCTATCTATCTATCTAATCCAATACTGTATACCCAATTCAATCAGTCCTCAATATACTCAGCCACCAAATGCAATCAATCTTTTAACTGCTAATCTATTCACTACTTAATCAAGTTAGCAACCAATCTGATCAACCTCTTAAACCAGTGATTCTTAAACGTTTTGAAGTCAGGGCACATTTAAAATTCTACAAATAATTGTAGGCACACTGTATACAAATTTCTGAGAAATATGTTATAATAATTAAGTCAAATATTAAAGAAAAAATATAAAGTCCAAGTGTGCTTTTATGGTAATTAAATAAAATAAATATGACAAAATTAAATTTATTCTGACATTAAAAAACATTTTTATGTTATATTTTTTTGAGTTATGCTTTTTAGAATTTGTAAAAAAGAGGGGTTAAAAAATAAAAGAATGACAAAAAAGTTATCTTTTTATATATATAGATACATTCTTAGTAAGATTTAGTAAATTTGGCAGGTCCCGGCAAGAATGTGTTAAGTTTTTTCATTCTTGTGTTTATAAGAAACATGAGCCTGATATGTCCTAGCAATTTCTTAAATGTTTGGACATATATTTGAAAGGCAAACTCTCATTTCCTCATCAATACATTGAACAATTCTTCTCCTTTTACTCTTAATTGTGTTGAGGGTAAAAAAATCTTAATTCACATAAATAAGATGTTGAAAATTGTAGTAAAATGTTCAAAGCTTTTTTAGATATTGTCACATATTCTTCTTTTATAGAAATCCAAAAGAGACAATTCCTTATGTTTAATCATCAATCCATGATCAGTGGGTATAGCTGCCAGTTTTTTTCTGTTAATGTTAAACCAAAATCACTTAAAGCTTCCATGAATGGGTTTCTAATCCAATTGTATTGTTCAATGTTAAGTGATGGAAAATGCTATAAATTAAATTCTGTCTGTCGGCCTTCAAGTCTTATTTTATTTACACTTAACTTTTGCTCACTTCCAGAATCAGATTCTTCAATATCACACTTCTTTTTGAGAAATCTATCCATTTTATTTGGGTGTATTTATCTAAAAATAATATAACAATGTGTTAATAATAAATATAATAATGATGTGTTAACAAAAAGAGTGGTATTTCTGTAATGAAATGGTATAATAGAGTAACTATATTTATTTTTATATCTGGGCACATGCCCCAAACCAGTGCAGCTAGTAATTCCAGGTCCCAAGTGGGACCAGTGCAGAATTAAGAAAATATGGGGTTGGGAGAACTGTGTAATTGCTGCTGGCAAGAACAAAGCATGCCCCCAAACCGCATCCTGCTTTATTTATAGGGCAAAGTGAGGCCATTAGCAAATCAACAGTCTCTTATCACGTTTCCAAGGCAACCCAAGAATTTTACCAAGTGCAGAAAATCTCCACCATACAGATCATCTTAACTTCACACCAAACAAAGGATAGAAGAAACTTGCCTTCAATCTTTCTTGGGAACATGGGGGATAGTATAAACAATCCAGCACCATAGTTTAACAGCCTTTTGCAACCTAATCAGGCAAGTAAGGTGGGGGGTTGGGCAGACTGTCAGTTTACAGCCAATTCCTCACACCTCTGTCCCCCCAAAATCTAAACTTCAAAAACCCTGTTGGTTTATTGGTCCCCAACAGGCACCTATTTCTCTGGAATACCATAGGGTGCACCTGGAAATCTTCTAGGGCACACCAGTGTGCCCTGGTGCACACTTTGAGAACCACTGCCTTAATCTAACTAGACATTCAATCTAATCAGCCTACCTTTCCTTTTGATTGGCCACTTATTCTAATCAATGCCCTAATTCAACCCTGCTTGATCTAGTTTAATGCTTGAATATAATCAGCCACTTAAAGTAGCAGTCCTGATTCAATCAGCAGTTTAATTCTATCAGCCACCTGATCTAATCATTCTCTTTAAAGTAATCAGCTGTCAAGCTAATGAGAACATAATCTGATCACTCCCCAGTTGATTTAATCAGCCCCCTATTCAGCCAAAGTGTTTAATCTAATGAACTGATTATTCTAATCACCCGCTTAACTGATCTGCCAAAAATTTAGTAGGCCCTGTTATAAACTACTAATTAACCTAATCTGACCCAATTTAATTCAACTGCTCAAACTAATAAAGCACTTAATTTAACAGCTATTTCATCAAAATCAGCCATTAAATTAATCAGCTACTAGTTTAATCAACTGCTCATGTAATCAGCTGGGTCACCTAATCAGCCCATTATTTAACCAACCACTTATCTAATCAACTGCTCATTCTAGTCAGTTTGCTTAATCTCATCACCCCCCTTAATCTAATAAACTGTTTGATCCAATCAACAACTAATGTAATAGGTCACCCAGTCTAACAGGCTGCTAAACTAATCAGATACCTGATTTATTTAGCTGCTAATGTTATCCACTAGCAATGGGTCAGTTGTTAATCTAATCATCAGTCACTAATCTAATATTTTGGGCAAATCTGTTTTGACTGCTGATCTACTCAACAGCTAATCTGATCACTCACTAATCTAAACAGCTGTAGATGACATATGGCTTAACTAATCATTTGTTTGTCTGATCAACTGCTAGTCTAATGAGTTGCTAATCTAGTCAAGTGCTGTTCTAAAAGCAGTTTGCTAAATTAATCAGCTGCTTGAGCTAATCATGCACTCATCTAATATATGTTAATACTCCACTGTCTATTTAGAAAATATTTTTTTCCTCTTACTTAGATTTTCTAATTACAGTGGTACCTTGAGATATGAACAGACCAACATATGAATTTCATAAGGTACAAGCTGTGATTTGGTCCGTATTTTTGTTCAAGATCCAAGCGAAATTCTGAGATACTAGTTGTGATTCGGGCACATTGGCGCACAGGTCCAGTACCAGCAGTTTGATATATGAGTTGACTGATTTACGATCTCGGTTACAGAACGAATAAAATTCGTATCTCAAGGTACCACTGTATTGTCAATAGAAGCATTGTTTTGATTTACCTGGTCTACTCCAGCCACATTAACGTTTACTGAGTAAAATAATAATAAAGCTAAAATTAAGATGTTATTCATATGTACATATATTTTCAACTCTTAAATTACAAGTTATATTTTTCCCAGTTTAACAATACACTAAGTTGACTAATATGATCATATGAATGACATCTTCAAAGTCAATATAAAGAAAGGTTAGGCCTTTAGGGGTGTCTGTTGTTCCTCAGGCTAGATTATAAAACTTGCCTACACAAGAATATAACTCTCAATAATTCTGCATTCCAATGTTCCACTTACCTTTTTGTTAGGAGCATATTATATGCTGTTGCTTTCAGCATTTGAGTTGCATTATGTAGAATTTAGGATCTTGTATGTCTTATTCTGTTTGTATAATTAGAACATGTGCTCTCTTATAGGCAATCAGTAAATAAATCTGTTCCCAGGAATAGAGACAAAGGGTTGCTTAGCAAGTGACTTTAGTCTGTCCTCATGATAGCTAGTAATTCTCTTCTTATGATACTCAGTTATCCTATGAAAAAGATCTTAGTATAAAATATGTGCTTTTTATGCAAATGTAACTTCAAAAAAGTTCCCTGGCCCTCAATTTCATCTATGTATATTATTGTTCCAAAATCCTCTTAAAATAAAATTGGAATTCTAGCCGTGGCTGGATGGCTCAGTTGATTAGAGCATCATCTTGAAGAACAAAGGTTGCTGGTTTGATCCCCAGTCAGGGCACAGATTGATGAACAGATTGATGTTCCTGTCTCTCTCTCCCCTCCCACCCCACTTCTCTAAGATCAATAAAATAAACATTAAAACCCAAAATTCTAGAACCATAATTATAATCAGTTCGATGGGGGAACATTTCTATTGTCTGTATAAGTACACACATTCAGTGAAGATGTGTACTGTCATGAAATTTATAGGTGAGTCAAGCTGAGCTTTTGCATACGAAAAAAGTAACTTTTGCAAATCTTCTGGAACACCCAAACCAGGTCTGAATATAGTAAAGGGAACAGTGTAAGAAATGTCTTGACATTCTACCATCAACTGCTAACTTCAAGGGATATTTTAAAATAAATTTCTTTTTTTTAAAACAGTACCAGAATCTTGTGGGGGGAGTTTCTCCTTTTTTAAATCCTTTTGCCCTTCTCACCTAGCCACCGACCCCTCCCTTGGACAACTGTCGATCTGTTCTCTGTATCAATGAGGCTCTCTTCACTTTGTTATAAACAAAAGGACTTATGGAAACAGACAACAGTATGGTGATTGCCAGAGGGAAAGGAGGTAGCAAAGGGAGGTAGAAGAGAATAAAGGGAGGATCAATGGTAATGGAAGGGGACTGGACTTGGGGTTGTGAACACAACACAATACACAGATGATATGTTGTAGAATTGTATACCTGAAACTTACATCATTTTATTAAACAATGTCACCACAATAAATTGAATTAATAAAAAATTTTTATTGGTACCAAAATAATAAACACATCAGTTACAACCATGGAGATAATTCACAGAATACGACACTTTTTTTCCAACTAGTTTGTGTCTTAGAAAAAATAAGGAATAAATATTTAGTAGCAATAGCTGATATTAGGACTACACTAAACATCTTATGTATTCTATCTCTAGCCTGAAAACAACCTTGCAAAGTGTAAAGCCAGTAGTCGCGGTCAGGATCACAGCCGCCTGACCCATGCAGGTTCACATTTGATTCGAACAGTCGGTAATGAAACAACGGAGCCAAAAACTGGTGAGCCATCAGCTTTAATTCTAGCTTGCACCTGGCAGGCAAGCAAAAACACACACTGGGCTCCAAAACCCACACATTCAGTGCTCACAAAGCTACTGACTTATCCGAGTTTCCTAGAATCAAAGGTTTCTAGCTCACCAGACTTATTCACCTCTGTAAAGCCAGTATCAAGGCCGCCATCACAGCTGCCTGACCCATGCAGGTTCGCATTTGATTCGAACAGTCGGTAATGAAACACAGGAGCCAAAAACTGGTGAGCCATCAGCTTTAATTCTAGCTTGCACCCGGCAGGCAAGCAAAAACACACACTGGGCTCCAAAACCCACACATTCAGTGCTCACAAAGCTACTGATTTATTCGAGTTTCCTAGAACCAAAGGTTTCTATCTCACCAGACTTATTCACCTCTGTTCCCCATCTCCTCCTGCACAAACTCTTAACAAACTGGCTTCTTCCTCAGCACTCTGCCATCTTGGCTACTTCTCCTCCACATGGCCTTAATCTGCTCTCCTCTCTAATACTAACCTCAGGAACTCAGGAACCAAGAGAGAGATCAAGCTACTTGTCTCTCCCACTTTATAGCATAGACTCAAAACCTTTAATCCAATTATACAAACAAGGAAGTCTCTGTATATGGGATTCCTCAGGAGAGTGCACCACCCTACATCATCCAATCAGTCAAGGGTGTGGGAAAGAGCTTACTCTTAAAGCCAAGGTCATAACAACCCGGCCTGCTTACATTACAGCCTTTCCCCCACACCCATCCCAAGCACAAGGGCAAATAATATCACCTGGGTGACGGGCTTCCATGTGGGCAGCACCATCTTTAACAAAGTGAGCATATTATATTTTATCTGCCCAACAACCTCTGTTCCCCATCTCCTCCAGCACAAACTCTTAACAAACTGGCTTCTCTCTCAGCATTCTGCCATCTTGATTGCTTCTCCTGGCCTCTATGTGGCCTTAATCTGCTCTCCTCTCTTCTACCTCAGGAACCAAGCGAGAGAGCTACTGGTCTCTCCCACTTTATACCGTAGAATCAAAACCTTTAATCCAATTATACAAACAAGGAAGTCTCTGTATAATGGGATTCCTCAGGAGAGTGCACCACCCTACATCATCCAATCAGTCAAGGGTGTGGGGAAGAGTTTACTCTTAAACTAAGCCTTAGGCTATAACAACCTGGCCTGCCCACAGCCTGTTCCAGAACACAAATTAATATCAACGAACTTCCATGTGGGCAGCGCTATCTTTAACAAAGTGAGTATAATATATTTTATCTGCCCAATAATCCACCCCTATGCTGACTTTACTACCCATAATCTACACCACTGGCATCCCTGTACAAGGAAATTAGGCACATTACACAAATTACAACATGACAAATCATACAATTTCAACAATTACAAAGGTACACACATTTCACCAGTCTCTAAACACTTTGCCAAAAATGCAAAATGTCCTCGGCCTTCTCTCTTGCCATTTGAAAGGCTTCCCGGGGAAGGAGGGCCTCCATCAAAGCCACCCCCAACCCCCATCAAGGTATTTCACATTGTCCAAAATCCATAAGTCCATTCAACAAAAGAGCCAGTGCTCACTCGGGTCATAGTCCAGGAAATCAGTCCACACACATGGGGCCTTAGCCTCCCCCCCTCATTCCTGCCATCATGGCAAGTCTCACACTGTCCTAAAAGGAAGCATGTGGCAATGGCAGTCAGCATTTCCATCTCTGCTCTGGGTAGCATGATGGCATCCACCCCTATGTCCCAAAATCGCAGACCTACCAGGAGCATAGCTACTCCTTGCTGCTGGGCTCTCACCTTCTGGAGGCTGTGGATTTCAACTCCAAACCAATTTTCCTCATCCTCCAAAGAGGAACTGAAAACATCAGCTCCTGCTGCTGGGCTTGATCTCCAGGGCACGGCTGCCTTCTGTTCCATGGGCCTTACAGCCCACGCCTCAGCCTCAGTCTCATCCCTGGCATTGGCTTCAGCCCCAGCCTCCTGCCGCTGCTGGCTCTCCACAACATCCAGGGCAATCTGCAACTAACAAACCTGTTATTCCTCCTCCATCAGCTGCTCCATTTCCAGGTGAATCTCATGAACCTGGTCAGCCTCCTCCTGTGCTTGCTTCAGCTCCAGGGTCAGCATCTCTTTCTCCCACATTTCCTCCAGCTCCTTTCACTGCTCAGTTTGCAGGTCCCAGGCAGCCTCTTCCATAGAGCTCTTGGTTTCCTCATGCATTGCTCTAAAAGTCAGCCAGCCAACAGTACCCAAAAAAACAGCCACAGGGAACCATAACAGCAGCCAGTCCTCTACTCCACCACTCAAATGTGGTGGTGGCTCCATACCGATCTGTACCAAATCCTGCCACAGACTACGCCAAATGTAAAGCCAGTAGCCAGGGCCACCATCACAGCAGCCTGACCCATGCAGATTCGCATTGGATTCCAAGAGTCGGTAATGAAACAACGGAGCCAAAAATTGGTGAGCCATCAGCTTTAATTCTAGCTTGCACCGGTCAGGCAAGCAAAAACACACAGTGGGCTCCAAAACCCACACATTCAGTGTTCACAAAGCTACTGACTTATCCGAGTTTCCTAGTGTAAAACCAATAGCCAGGTCCACCATCACAGCCACCTGACCCGTGCAGGTTTGCATTGGATTCGAACAGTCAGTAATGAAACAATGGAGCCAAGAACTGGTGAGCCATCAACTTTAATTCTAGCTTGCACCAGCGGGCAAGCAAAAACACACACTGGGCTCCAAAACCCACACATTCAGTGCTCACAAAGCTACTGACTTATCTGAGTTTCCTAGAATCAAAAGATTCTATCTCACCAGACTTATTCACCTCTGTTCCCCATCTCCTCCAGCACAAACTCTTAACAAACTGGCTTCTTCCTCAACATTCATCCATCTTGACTGCTTCTCCTGGCCTCCATATGGCCTTAATCTGCTCTCCTCTCTTCTACCTCAGGAACCAAGCAAGAACTAACTACCGGTCTGCACACTTTATACCGTAGAATCAAAACTTTTAATCTAATTATACAAACAAGGAAGTCTCTGTATAATGGGATTCCTCAGGAGAGTGCACCACCCTACATCATCCAATCAGTCAAGGGTGTGGAGAAGAACTTACTCTTAAAACCAAGCCTTAGGCCATAACAACCCGGCCTGCTTACATTACAGCCTTTCCCCCACACCCATCCCAAGCATAAGGACAAATAATATCAACTGGGTGATGGGCTTCCATGTGGGCAGCACCATCTTTAACAAAGTGAGCATATTATATTTTATCTGCCCAACAACCTCTGTTCCCCATCTCCTCCAGCACAAACTCTTAACAAACTGGCTTCTCTCTCAGCATTCTGCCATCTTGATTGCTTCTCCAGGCCTCTATGTGGCCTTACTCTGCTCTCCTCTTTTCTACCTCAGGAACCAAGCGAGAGAGCTACTGGTCTCTCCCACTTTATACCATAGAATCAAAACCTTTAATCCAATTATAAAAACAAGGAAGCCTCTGTATAATGGGATTCCTCAGGAGAGTGCACCACCCTACATCATCCAATCAGTCAAAGGTGTGGGGAAGACCTTACTCTTAAACTAAGCCTTAGGCTATAACAACCTGGCCTGCCCACAGCCTGTTCCATAACACACATTAATATCAACAAACTTCCATGTGGGCAGCGCTATCTTTATCAAAGTGAGCACATATATTTTATCTGCCCAGCACGAAGTATTGACCATCATCCTTGTTTGGCAGATAAAATATAATATGCTCACTTTGTTAAAGATGGTGCTGCCCACATGGAAGCCCATCATCCAGGTGATATTATTTGCCCTTATGCTTGGGATGGGTGTGGGGGAGAGGCTGTAATGTAAGCAGGCCGGGTCATTATGGCCTAAGGCTTGGTTTTAAGAGTAAGCTCTTCTCCACACCCTTGACTGATTGGATGATGTAGGGTGGTGATGTAGGGAGGAATCCCATTATGCCTCAGATGGGTGGCTTTGTATCAGAGACTTTCTTGTCTGTAGATTGGATTAAGGGTTTGGATTTTCTGTGCTATAAACTGGGGCAGTCCGGGAGCTTGCTCTCTCTCGGATCCTGGGTTCCTGAGATTAGCAGAAGAGAGAGCAGAGTAAGGCCACGTGAAGGCCAGGAGAAGCAGCCAAGATGGCAGAGTGCTGAGGAAGAGTTTGTGCAGGAGGAGATGGGAAACAGAGGTGAATAAATCTGGTGAGCTAGAAAGCTTTGATGCTAGGAAACTCGGATAAGTCAGTAGCTTTGTGAGCACTGAATGTGTGGGTTTTGGAGCCCAGTGTGTATTTTTGCTTGCCCGCCAGGTGCAAGCTAGAATTAAAGCTGATGGCTCACCAGTTCTTGGTTCCTGTGTTTCATTACTGTTGGGCAGATAAAATATATTATGCTCACTTTGTTAAAGATGGCGCTGCCCACATGGAAGTTCATTGATATTAATGTGTGTTCTGGGACAGGCTGTGAGCAGGCCGAGTCATTATAGCTTAAGGCTTAGTTTTAAGAGTAAGCTCTTCTCCACACCCTTGACTGATTAGATGATGTAGGGTGGTGATGTAGGGAGGAATCCCATTATGCCTCAGATGGGTGGCTTTGTATCTGAGACTTTCTTTATGTATAATTGGATTAAAGGTTTTGAGTCTGCTATAAAGTGGGAGAGAACAGTAGCTTGATCTCTCTCTTGGTTCCTGAGTTCCTGAGGTTAGTGTTAGAGAGGAGAGCAGAGTAAGGCCACGTGAAGGCCAGGAGAAGCAGCCGAGACGGCAGAGTGCTGCGGAAGAAGTGAGTTTGTTAACAGTTTGTGCAGGAGGAGATGGGAAACAGAGGTGAATAAGTCTGGTGAGCTAGAAACCTTTGATTCTAGGAAACTCGGATAAGTCAGTAGCTTTGTGAGCACTGAATGTGTGGGTTTGGGAGCCCAGTGTGTGTTTTTGCTTGCCCACCGGGTGCAAGCTAGAATTAAAGCTGATGGCTCACCAGTTCTTGGCTCCTGTGTTTCATTGCCATCTGTTCGAATCCAATGCGAACCTGCGTGGGTTGGGCTGCTGTGATGGTGGCCCTGACTACTGGCTTTACATTTGGCGTAGTCTATGGCAGGATTCGATACAGATCGGCATGGAGCCGCCTCCACTTCTGAGCGGTGCAGTAGAGAACTGGCTGCTGTTATGGTTTCCCATAGCTGTTTTTTGGGGGACTGTAGGATGGCTGACCTTTACAGCCATGCGTGAGGAAACCGAGAGCTCTATGGAAGAGGCTGCCCAGGACCTGCAGGCTGAGCAGCAGAAGGAGCTAGAGGAAACGTGGGAGAAACAGATGCTGACCCTGGAGCTGAAGGAATCGCTGGAGGAGGAGGCTGACCAGGTTTGCGAGATTCACCTGGAAATGGAGCAGACGCAGGAGAAGGAATCACAGGTTCGTGAGTTGGAGATTGCCCTGGATGTTGTGGAGAGCCAGCAGCGGCATGAGGCCGGGCCTGAGGCCTGGGCCGGAGCTGAGGCCAGGACCAGGGCTGAGGCCGGGACTGAAGCCAAGGCTGGGGCTGAGGCTGAGGCTAAGGCAGGGGCTGTAAGGCCCATGGAGCAGAAAGCAGTGGCAGCAGGGGCCTCGAGCCCAGCAGCAGGAGCTGATGTTTTCAGTTCCTCTTTGGAGGATGAGGAGAATCAGGCTGGAGTTGCAACCCGCAGTCTCCAGAAGATGAGAGCCCAGCAGCAAGAAGTAGCTACGCTGCTGGTAGGTCTGCGATTTTGGGGCATAAGGGTGGATGCCATCATGCTCCCCAGAGCAGAGATGGAAATGCTGACTGCCATGGCCACGTGCTCCTTTTTGGGACAGTGTGAGACTTGCCATGATGGCAGGAATGAGGGGGGAGGCTAAAGCCCTATGTGTGTGGACTGATTTCCTGGACTATGACCGGATGGGCACAGGCTCCTTTGTTGAATGGATTTATGGATTTTGGACAATGTGAAATACCTTGATGGGAGTGGGGATGGCTTTGTTGGAAGCCCTCCTGCCCCGGGAAGCCTTTCAAATGGCAAGAGAGAAGGCCGAGGACATTTTGCACTTTTGGCAAAGTGCTTAGAGACTGGTGAAATGTGTGTACCTTTGTAATTGTTGAAATTGTATGATTTGTCATGTAGTAATTTGTGTAATGTGCCTAATTTCCTTGTACAGGGATGCCAGTGGTGTAGATTGTGGGTAGTAAAGTGAGCATAAGGGTGGATTGTTGGGCAGATAAAATATATTATGCTCACTTTGTTAAAGATGGCGCTGCCCACATGGAAGTTACCGACTGTTCGAATCCAATGTGAACCTACGTGGGTCAGGCGGCTCTGATGGCGGCCTTGACTACTGGCTTTACAATCCTCAAATAAGAAAACTAAGGTCCAAAAGTTCAAAGCAGTGTAAAGGCAGAATTTGAGCCAATTCTCAAAGTCACTTTTCTGCAATGGATTCCTAAGGCCTGTGAGGGGACAAAGTGCCTCTTTCAGGTTACACCCTCCTATTTATTCTCAACTGTTTATTTTATTGATTAGAAAATAGTTATTGGTCATCTACAGAGTCTGACAGATTCTAAGCATTGGAAAAGCTGCAAAAAAATGTAACCAACAAGGTTTTTGTGCTCATAAAGCTTACATTATAGTGTTCAAGAAAGACAAGAAACAGGAAAAATGTGCAGAAAATAAAATGAAAAGTGAGAGCTAATTGAGATAAGGTAGTTAGGGAAGGTCTTTCTCAAGATCTTTGAGGTGAGTCTAAAATGATAAAATAGGACCCACCCAAGCAAAGACTTAGGGGGAAAATGTTTTCAGTAGAAGATACAACATGTACAAAGGCCCTGAAATAATGAATCTTCTACCTCGGATCTCCAGTGCCTTCACATTCACTTTTGTGTAAAAACCTTGGGTAAAAGTACCCATTTTTCTGATGTACAATCATCTATAAGTAGAGATGGTTGACTTGGGGTCCTTGTCCTGGTTGTAATGGTGTTAAGAGCTCATGCAAGTTATAGAGAAAGGAAGAGACAGAAGAGGGAGGTTTAAACCGGAAGTTTTCATAGTTAGCATGCATCAGAATCCCTTGACAGGATTTATTGGAACACAGGTTGCTCAGCCTTGCGCCAGACCATCTGACCAACAGGTCTGGGGTTGGGGGCAGAGAATTAGCATTTCCCATAAACTCCCACATAATGTTGATGCTGCTAATCCAGGGACAATACTTTGAAAACCATTACTCAAAACACCAAAGGTTCAAGACCCAGGAAACACTGAAATCTTGCAGAAGGCACTGCTGTTAGCCCTGGTAGGCGTACATTAGTATGATGATGAGGGATGCCATGTAACTGACTGAAGGCTAATTATATGTGCAAATGGGTTGAGAAGGACCAATATGTCAGGCAGCAGTTTTGAGTTTTCTAAAAGCAGTTAAAAGGATTAGTAATAGTTCTTCACAAATTGGTATGATTCTCATTCTTCAATATGATGAACAATTTCTAGGACTATGCAAGGAAATTTTGGAATAGCTAAGCCTTTTAGACCACAAACACGCTGTTTGAAAGGCGTCATTTTATAGTTTACTCTGCAAATATATAATTAGTGCTACTCATTGCCACACTGTGCTAAATAGATGATGGGGAAATGATTTCGTGTAAAGGCAGACAAGTTGCATATAGGAATAACTAAGATCAAAATATCCTACTTGTTTCCTCAGAGTGGTAGAGGTAAGACACAGCGAGAATTTAAAGGTGGGAAGGATGTTTTGACCTGGGAGGAAAAAAGTCAAAGAAAAGTGGTATCTGGCCATAAACTTGAATAATAAATAAGGTTACACATTTAGGGGATTGGGAATAAAAAAAGGAAGAAACAGAAGAAAATATGTGTCCAGGAAGAAAGAAGGCTCCACTGGAGCAAAGTTGGCCAGGGTGCTGAGTATGGCTCCATGGCCTCCCCTCAGGGGCTAGAATGGCTCCACCTGCAAAGGAGCAATGCCAAGATGGGCAGAGCATTGCCCCCTGGTGGGCGTGCCGGGTGGATCCCGGTTGGGTGCATCCGGGAATCTATCTGACTGCCTCCTGCTTCTAACTTCGGAAAAATACAAAAAATGGGGGTTGGGGGCAGAACATTCGATCAGAGCTAAGAGAAAAACATGTGGAAACAATGTATTATTTCTCGACAATATTTTAGATTACTTCTTTAAAAAATCTAGGATACCTATCACAACAAGCTTTAAAATAATGCATTACTCTAGTAAAGAAAGGGAAGTACATTCTGTGTCTTTGTTAGTAAGATGCTCAAAGTACTGGACACTGTTCATTTGTGTACCTTATGAAAACTTAGTATAGTACTGTTTATGAAAGCCCATATTTACAACCTAATAAATTGAGATGAGGGAAGATAGGCATTCACATTTCAAAGGCAAACCTCACTCTATGAAAAGATTTTTTAAATATAAATAATTCTCTTACTGCATTTATGTTGTTAATAAAGTCAACCACTTGACAAAACCAGCTACAAGGAAACTAGATAAAATGACACTGCCAATTTACTTTTGATCAGAATCAAGATATGAGCATTGTACCAGAAAAGATGTTCTAAGGTAAGTTGTCTCCATTTATAAAACTTTTATTTATACCAAAGATTTTAAAAGTACCCGAATAAGGTAGGGACACTGCATCCAGCAGTGATGGAGTATGTGTTGGTCCTCAGTTAGGGCCTGCCCAGAGGGTGAGATTTCCCATGGATAAGCTGAGGGTATAGTCTGTTGGCTCACCTGCCTTTATTAGCCATGATACCTCACTTTAATGAAACCAATTCCATTTGTAAATGGCCCTGAAGGGAGAGTGGGAATATAGACAAGTGTCTTGTCATACCAACTCATATACTACCTTATAAGGAGTAGAATACAACTGAGCTACAGTGGGCATTCCTATTCATAGCACTGTGCTGAATACTTTCCACACACGATTCCCCTACAGCCCAGAGAAGTAGTGAATTATCCCATTTTACAGGTGGATTAACTGGAACATCAAGAAGTTAAATAACACTGGCCAAAGACAAAGAGCTGGGAAGTGCAAAGCTAAGATTCGAAGGTGAGTTTCCTAACTTTTTTCCCTCCCAGAGCAGCTGGCTTGGTCTCTAGTGCCATCCTTTGTGGAGCTTTATTCAAGAAGGTAATTGACTTCAGAGTCCCTGTGTGAATGTACAGTACAAACAGCAGGATAGGCCATCAAAACCTTCAACAATAAATCTTTCAGATGCTTGGCTGTTGAGATTGTTTTCCCCATTTTTTCCACCCCCTAATCTATCTGCCTCCCTCCACCTTTATGGGTTTCATTTTTCTTCATCAGTAGCCATGGCAACACCCAAAGATGAAACACGGGCAAGAGATTCTTATAAGTCTCTCAAAACATGGCACCTTGCTGACATTCTTCATCAGTTCGATACGGTATACCACACAAACAGTGTGCCTTCTCTTTCTTTCGTTCACATCCCACCCACTTAGTGGTCGCCAAGGCCATTGTGCCACTTATGAGAGAACTATCTTGTATTCGTACATGTGCAGATCAGTCTTTCAAAAATGCTCAAGCTGGAAGCTGTTGGATTCTTCTCACCAGGCCCTAGTAAGCCTTTCTTAAGAACTCAGCAGTAGCCAGAAATAAGCTTTCTGTGAGATGTCCTGTTTATTCCTTGCCTTAATCTGAGGTGCCTTTCTAAATTGTAGGGCTCCCTCTGACTTTCCATATGTACTGAATATGCAATGTAATTTTACCACGATGAGGCTCTTCTGAATCTCTCTGCAGTATTGTGAATACTAAAAGACACGAGAGTGGAATCTGAAAATAGACTCAGTTTCTTTGGTGTTTTACTTAAACAACAGTCTTGATTGCATTCATAAATATCTGATCCCCCCAGTGGCTATAAATCAGAGGAGATTGCAAAACAATGGTCATCTGTCTGGAACACAGTAACCCCTGGAGTGTCTGTAGGCATGAATACAGTGTGAATGGCACACTGTGTGGTTGAGAATATGTGTACAAACAGCTGTCTCTTTAGCTTTATTTATTTCAAATTGTCCAAATTTTTACTGATGATTATTTTTTAGTTATTATTTTTTAATTTTTGGCTTTCTCTTCAAAAGTATTAATAACTTCATAATGGACGACAATCCTTAAACACAGACCTTACCTCATTGGGCTACAAGACACTGTAAAGCCAGTAGTCAAGGCCACCATCACAGACGCCTGACCCATGCAGGTTCGCATTGGATTCGGACAGATGGCAATGAAACACCGGAGCCAAAAACTGGTGAGCCATCAGCTTTAATTCTAGCTTGCACCCGGCAGGCAAGCAAAAACACACACTGGGCTCCAAAACCCACACATTCAGTGCTCACAAAGCTACTGACTTATCCGAGTTTCCTAGAATCAAAGGTTTCTAGCTCACCAGACTTATTCACCTCTGTTTCCCATCTTCTCCTGCACAAACTCTTAACAAACTGGCTTTTTCCTCAGCACTCTGCCATCTTGGCTACTTCTCCTCCACATGGCCTTAATCTTCTCTCCTTTCTAATACTTCAGGAACCCAGGAACCAAGAGAGAGATCAAGCTACTGCTCTCTCCCACTTTATACCATAGAATCCAAACTCTTAATCCAATCTACAGACAAGAAAGTCTCTGATACAAAGCCACCCATCTGGGGCATAATGGGATTCCTCAGGAGAGTGCACCACCCTACATCATCCAATCAGTCAAGGGTGTGGAGAAGAGTTTACTCTTAAAACTAAGCCTTAGGCTACAACAACCCGGCCTGCCCACAGCCTGTCCCAGAACACACATTAATATCAATGAACTTCCATGTGGGCAGCGCCATCTTTAACAAAGTGAGCATAATATATTTTATCTGCCCAACAGACACACTGCCCTCATGATTTCTTGTCCCCATCAATTCTTGCCACAGATCTATTTTGAGTGCTTATTAAGGCACAGCTTTACATACATATCTCGCATTCATTCTTCCCACAACTTTATGTGGTATGGATTTTTAGTCCCATTTACAATAGAAGAAATTGCGGTTCAAATGGGAATAAATGAATTGCCTGGGCTCACAAGCAAAGCGGCAGTAAAGTGGGAGTGGGAGCCAGTCTTGTGACTAGTCCATACCCCTTCCTTCCAACTTCATGTCAGTGTAATGCTGGTAGCCAAGGCCAGGCAGGTTCACACTGGATTTGGACGGACCGTAGAAAAACTGTGGAGCTGGAAAGGGTTGGGCCATTCCATTTAATAAAGTCTCACAACCACAGACAAGCACACAGGCAGGGCAAACTGCCTCCCAGGCAAACAAACAGCAAGAATGGCCCCTTGCAGTGCTGGGGAGGCAGTCCACACATCCGCAATCCCCCATCTCTCTTGAGCATAAGGCTTATTTTAAAGTTGGTAAAGTGGGAAACCATTGACAGGGGCTTCTTGACTAAAAATTTGGTCTATATGGAGCAAAAAAAAATTTTTCGTAGAATGCAAAAATAGTATTGTAATATATATTTTTAAATCGGGACTTTTTAAAATGCCACTAGACGCAGGACAAATTGTTAAAAATCAGGACTGTCCCGCCAAAAGCGGGACGTCTGGTCACCTTAGCATAAGCACCCATAGCCTTATATATGCTATGCACACGTGCCTCTGCCAGGTGCTTACACCCTAATCAAGCAAAGTGCTTGCAGCTTGTACACCAGCAACAAGCCTCACACAGCTGCCCAGTCAGGTACTCATAGCTTCAGTAATCCTGAAGCAAGTCTCTTAGCATAAATAACTCCATTTTAGCTTCTGACTGCCATCTTGAACTCTAAATAACCCCAGAACTTATTTTTCTTAAGAATCCCCTAAACCTGGCCTTAGAGCTGGTTTTGCAAGATTGCAGATGTGTTCGGAGTAGTTAAGCCCAGGCTGTTCCTCCCCAAATTCCTCCTGTAGATAAACTTCACAAAAGGTCAGCAAGATTAAT
The DNA here is from genome assembly GCA_037038555.1 of Rhynchonycteris naso. Classification (NCBI taxonomy): domain Eukaryota; kingdom Metazoa; phylum Chordata; class Mammalia; order Chiroptera; family Emballonuridae; genus Rhynchonycteris; species Rhynchonycteris naso. The sequence goes on from CM072997.1 coordinate 151,651,731, forward strand.
GAGCTTGTTTTTCTGATTTCGTACCATGCTTCGCTAAGCACCCCTCATCTCCCTATCCTCAGCTAGAATGTAGATTTTGTCTTTAAAAACTCCCCCCTGACTGCACTCAGTGCTGTGAGTTCTTTGGGACACAAGTCCGCTCATGGTCACCGGCTTCTGTAACAAAGATTCCTAATTTAACAGTTCTCAGTGTGGCACATTCTGTTTCTTTTTCACTAAGTTGAGATATAACAACCCATCAACCTCATAAACATCTGAAGGCATTTCACTAACAGTGAGCCCTCCTGAGCGTCATATTTCTTCTCTTTGCATTTCTTCCATTGAGTTCTCTGGCACTTTATCTCTCCTTTTTCAGAGTCCATCAGCATTTTTAGCTCAAGATTCTTTGCAGCTCGGCCATGTCAGTCTTCTGCTCAGCTGCACCCTTGATGACTGCAAATCTGCTTCCAGTTCTTCAGCTCCACCCACCTTAGCACTCATCAAACCTGAGAACCCTACACCTGGAGGCCACTAACTAGTAATGAAAAAGTTAGGAAAACAACTGGATTGTTTGCACACCAAGCAATGCTAATCAACTCACTTTAGTTCTCATTATTCCTTGATGAGCTTTTAATACATCCCAATTTGATTCCCTATCAGTCCTAAAACTCATTCCAAACCATTTTGCTCTCAAAGTCCTAACTGCAGTCCTCCTGTTGTTATCTCAACAAGGAGCTCACATTTCATTTTACTGAAGTGACGGAAGTCCTTTAATACAAAATGCACAACTTTATCCTCTTTGTCACAATCATTATTTCTCCATTTGCTTCCAAAGAAGGGGGAGAAACTGCTTCATCTCAGAATCTATGCCATGATGTGTTGCCTTGAAATAAATTAAAGGACACAAGAATGAAATAATCAGACAATTCCAGAGTGTGGGGTATTCTACAATATAGAAAATTTCATTTTTTTCAACAAGTAAATGGCATGGGAGAATATGATTATGGTGGAAAGATTGTTAGAGATTGAAGAGACTTAAAAAAGAAATAAGAACCAAATGAAATGTATAGATCTTATACTGAGGCTGAATTAAACATGCTATAAGTAAAAAGACTTTTGTAGATAACTAAGGACAATTTATATGAACTGAGTATTAGATGATCATGAGAAACTAATGTTAATATTTTAGGTCTGCTAATAGCATTATGTTTATAAAAAGAAAGGTGCTTACTGATTCAGAGATGCATACTAAATTATTATGAGTGAAATGATACATGGTATCTAGATTGTTTCAAAATGCTTTGGCAACTTTTTTATCCAGTGTGGGGCACAGAAGAAATAAGTTTTGGAAAATACTGACAATTGTCAAAGCTGGGTGATGTGTACTTGGGAAATTATAAATTGTCCCTACACATGTATGTTTGAAGATATGCATACTAACAAGTTAGCAAATAACAGAGCCACTGAAAATATTTTATTCATTATTTAAAAAGCATTCTCTTTCTCAAACATCTTCAATCCCCCTCTATTTGGTGTTTCCCCAGCCACTGCCTTCAAACAAACTAACTCTTTTGTCCCAATCTCTTAATAACACTGTTTCCAGTAGCTAAAATTATCTCCCTATCCTTCTCAGAGCCCTAAAATTTCAAGAAGAGGCCAGATGTGCCCTGTTATGCTGGTGGCTGAGGCCAGGCAGGTCCACATTGGATTCGGGCAGATGGTGAAGAAACTATGGAGCTGGAAAGCTTTGGGCCATTCCGTGTAATAAAGTCTCACAACGGCAGACAAGCACACAGGCAGGGAAAACCTCTTTTCAGGCAAATGAACAGCAAAAATGGCCCCTCACAGTGGTGGGCGAGGAATCCGAAAACCCCAATCTCTCTGAGCTAAACTACCCATATCCTTATATAGGCCACGCACACTTGTGCATGCACTACTCAAGCAAAGTGCTCGCAGCCGGTAAACCCGTGAGCAAGCCTATCTCAGCTGCCCCACATGTCCCACCACCAATGTTCCAGTTCTAAATATCTAAGTTGCTAGACCACTAAGTCCTACATAAATGGAGGTCTTTTTCTCCATCTGTTTATAGCCATCATCTCTTTTCTTCTTGACCATTCTAAATGCTTAATTTACATTTATTAACTCACATAATCTCATTAGGTAGGGACTGTTGGGCAGGTTAGTAAGAAACTAGGGGCCTGACCAGGCGGTTGCGCAATGGATAGAGCATCGGACTGGGATGCGGAGGACCCAGGTTAGAGACCCTGAGGTCACCAGCTTGAGCGCGGGCACATCTGGCTTGAGCAAGGCTCACCAGCTTGAGCACAGGTCGCTGGGTTGAGCAAGGGTTACTCAGTCTGTTGAAGGCCCGCGGTCAAGGCACAAATGATAAAGCAATCAATGAACAACTAAGGTGTTGCAACAAAAAACTGATGATTGATGCTTCTCATCTCTCTCTGTTCTTGTCTGTCTGTCCCTATCTATCCCTCTCTCTGACTCTCTCTCTCTGGCCCTGTAAATAAATAAATAAAAAGAAAAAGAAAAGAAAGAAGAAAGAAAGAAAGAAAGAAAGAAAGAAAGAAAGAAAGAAAGAAAGAAAGAAAGAAAGAAAGAAAGAAAAAGAAACTAGAGAAGTCTCCTGACAAATAGAATGACGAAACTGAGACAAATTGTTGAACAAACTGCTGGAACAGCTGAGGAGTAAGCAGCCAGCCGATAAATCACAAGACTCTGTCCTTCCTGACCACAGAGGCCTAAGAGTAGGTGGGTTAAACATACCTTCCCTGAGCATGGAAGCAGTCCAGTAACACTATTATTATCTCCATTTAATGAGAGGGGGAAAATGGGGCCAAGAAAGGTCAAATAACTTGTCCACAGCATATAGGTAGTAACTGGTGGGGCTGGGAATCCAGGCAGTTTCACCTTTGACCCATGCTTTTAACTGTCATGTCAAATGCCTCTTACTTGAGGCTGGCCTAGGACTGCTGCTCACAAGCCTGTGTGTGTGATGTCCAGGAGATAAGCACATGTGGGACTCTGAGGTTCTGTCACGATGGTCTGCTTGCCCAGAGGATGACATTTTTGCTATATTAATGGGGCTATCTAATATTCAGCATGGCCAATAAAATCATTATAAAGTTCATTTATTTTTAATAAATCAATCCAAACATGACAAGCTAAAAAACTAAACAGACAAGACAGCTTATGATTGAGCAATTACTTTATCTTCTGACATTTCCTACAACCAGTATAAATAATTATGTTTAGAGATAATAGGACAGGTGAAATATTTTATGTAATGATAATATGACTTCTAGAGATACCATTTGTGTAAACCTTGTCATTTCAAATGTAAATAGAGCAATCTTTGCTTTCCTCTGACAGATCTAAATTCTGCAGGGGACCCCTGCCCACGTGTCTGGCTCATCCTTACCACCACTTCCTGATGCAGTCTACGCTTCCTGCCTGCCATTTCCCAGTGGCCATGCAGTTAAGTCTCTAGGCTTCTGCTCAGCCTGCTTCTTTGGCCTGGGGCTTTTTGTTCCCAGTGTACACCTTTGAGCCCAAGCTGAATTATAACCTGTGAGGCCTCCCCATCTCTCCCTCTGTGGGACTCTTCCTCCGTGGAACTTCATGATTATTTGTGTCCACATTGTCCAAGCTCAGTTGAGTGGTGAGAGGCGGAGCTGAGCTGTCAGATGTGTGGTAGCCCAGTGAAGCAACAAGCCTTAAAAAGAAGAGCCTAGCCTTTAATCACTTACTGCAATGATAGAAGTCATAGTCCATATCCCGAGAAAACACCGGCTCCCCTGTTCCACTCTCCCCCATAGAGCAGTGCAGGGGTTGAGGGTCAAGGGGAGCAGCACAGATGTGAGAGGCTTCTCACTGTTTCCTGACTTTTGCATTATGGACTCTGAGGTGGGGATAGGGGAAAGAGATGTGGACCAGGAGTGGACTGAATCATGGTGGAGAAAAGTATCTTCAAAATCCTCCCCTCCATTCACCAAAGAGACCTTGGCTGAGGTTCCCGGGGAGGACATCTGATAGAGACCAGAAAGGAAGGTACTGCAGATAGGAGTGTAAACTGTGAAAAATCATGACTTGGGAGGGGGGTTCTGAATTCTTGATGGAGACCACAGAGCCTTGGCTGTGCCCCGGGTCTGGTGTGGGGAGGACAGCTCCCTAGGAAGCCTGTCAGATAAAGCCTTTGTAATTGCCTATGCTTGGGTCTGAGAAGTCACACACAGGGTTTTAACCTGGTGCCAGTCTTCTCACACATTACTCTAGCTGCCCAGCTGTATTATAAATGTCTTAAAGGCATCAGTTACCACTTCCTTGTCTTTCTTTGTCCATATAAAGTGGATGCTCAGCCACACAGAAGATCTTGTCATGAATGAAAGGCTCTTTCACAGAAGGCTTTTCACTTGACTCCAACTGGAAAATCATACCAGTGGGATTTTCTCGCTCAAGATCTCTTATCTATCAAATCCTTAAAGGCCCAAATATAATTCATTTTAATAATGTCATCCCAACATCTACCTGATTCAAATCTGTCCAAAATATCAATTGCAGCATCTTTTGCCAATTTGAAAGAATATATACATCTGTCTTAGTGGGTCTGAAAATGAACACATAGAACTGTGACTTGCATTTATCAAGTTCATGTACTGACCACCTCATTTGTCAAGCTTTGGTGCTCAGGACAGAGATTTCAAAAGTATATGAATCTGACTCATACTTAGAATGATAATGCTTAGAGAGATGATTGCTTCTTAACTTCCTTTCATTTATTATTAATGCTAGTCAATCCCAGGAATATCTAATTTTGTTTAGCCTAGTTGCATTCAGTTTGATTATTCTTGAAATTGCAGATTCCAAATGACTGAAACTTGAGTACCATGCTTTTAGGATGTTTTCCTAAGAAATCTGCAGAGAAAGCCATGTGTTTCAATATACACAGAGAAAGACATGTGTCTTGTGCCTCTTTGCAGCTTTGGAATAGACTATAGATCCTGGAGTACACAGAGGACTGAAAACACATTTACCAAATTGAATTGACCTTCGCTTCATCTTAAAGATCTGATGTTAAATAACAGTCCATCTGACTTGGTTTTATTTGGGAGAGGTCTTATTTTAGACAGCATGATCTCTGGGTTATGAATTCCTGGTGTGTCTAAATTTCTTCACAGATATTATTACATTAATGGGACCTTAGCAAACCACAAAAATATTTTAGATTTTGTCATCTAATGCCATCATTTTTACTTTGACAAAGTTATATATTAACTTTTGATCATAGATATTTGTAGAATATTAAGTTTCAATATAGTTGAAGGTAATACTATTAGGTTTTATTAATTGTTTACAAGCTAGTGTCCCAGGTATTCTAAAGAGATTATCGCTTTTTCTTCCTTTGATTATTACAATTTTTTAAATTCTTTTCCAAGTGAGAGGCAGGAGATAGAGAGACAGACTCCTGCATGAGCCCCAACCATGATCCACCCAGCAACCCTCATCTGTGGTGATGCTCTGCCCATATGGGACCATGTTTGCAACTGAGCTATTTTTAGCATCTGAAGTGGAGGTTCCACGGAGCCATCCTCAGCTCCTGGGGCAGACATACTCAAAACAATTGAGCATGGCTACAGGAGAGGAAGAGAGGTAGAGAGAAGAGAGAGGGGGGAAGGGTGGAGAAGCAGATGGTCGCTTCTGCTGTGTGCCCTGACAGGGAATCAGACCCAGGTCATCCATACGCCGGGCCAATACTCTACCACTGAGCCAACTGGCCAGGGCTTGCTTATGACCTATAAATCATAGAGCTTCTTTACTCACATATGTTCTCTTTTTTACTTGTATATTCCATCAGTATTACCTATCTTTTGTAAAGATTGGAAAATAAGGGTGTTTTCTTATACAGAATTATGACACATGCGTGAAAAATACAATGTCTGTATAAAAATGTGGTAGAAGTAATAAAAAATACCATATAGGGGTTCTCAACCAAATCAGAAACGTAGAAAGGCAATATCAAGTGAACTATGAAAAAAAGCCAATGCACAGCTTTTAGAATTTTAATTATTACCTATGTCACATAGGAAAGAATACAAAAACAAAAACAAAACAAACAAAAAGCCACTGTTCCCAGCATTTTGTGCACCTGCTAAAGATTCTAAATGGAATCAGATATAGAGGTATATTTCTGGTAGTTAAAATGGGTCAGTATCCAAGTACTGTGAAAACATTAATTAAATCCCAGTTTCAATCTGTACTAAGGCACTGTTCCCTTTTTTTTTAAGACACTGTTCTCTTGAAGTCATAAATAATTAAAATGTTCTAAATAGATTAGAAAAACAGGAGTGTCAATATGTAACTAAATGAATTGTGAATTAGCTCTTTTAGGAAAAAGTTAAAGGAAAAAACAGAAAAATAAAAGTGAGGTATTTTTAAATATCACTGAGATTTATAGATCACAGCTGGAGGACCTCCCATATATAAGTATATATTAAAGCCCTACTATTTTAGTGGCATAGAAATATACGGTGCCCAAAAGCCCTCACTCAGTTTATGAGAAAACACATACATTTAGAAAAAGACATTGTCACAATTTTCAAAATAGAAAATCACAAGGGACAAAAACATGTCTCGAACTACACATAAGTTTAGCAAAGTCACAGGGTACAAAATCAACATGTAAAAATCAATTGCACTTATTTTCTTTTTAAGAGACTGTGGAGGGGGAGAGATCAGAAGCATCAACTCATACTTGCATCATTTTAGTTGCTCATTGATTGTTTCTCATACATGCCTTGACCACGGGGCTCAAGCTAAGCTAATGACCCTACCCCAAACTGGCAAGTCTGCGCTCAAGCCAGCAGCATCAGAGTTTCAAACCTGAGTCTTCAGTGTTCCAGGTCAACACTCTATCTACTGCACCACCACTGGTCATGCTCAACTGCATTTTTATACACTTATAACAACCATGCAGAAACGAAAATTTCAAAACACAGCATCATTGAAAAATCTCTTCAAAGAAGATGAAATGCTTAGGTATAAACCAACAAAACAAGAACACAATATAAATGGAGAGTATTACAAGATGCTAGTGAAACAAATCAAAGAAGGCCTCTATAAATGGAGAGAAATAGTGTTCATGGATTGGTAGACTCAATGTAATAATGGTGTCAGTTCTCCCTAAATTGATTTAATGCAGTTTCCATCTAAACGTCAGCAAGATATTTTGTAAACATAGGTCAGCTTATTCTAAAATTTGTAGGGAAATACACAGGCCCCAGAATTGCTAAAACAATCTTAAAAAAGAAAAATAAAGTAGTAGGAAAAAATCACTTTATCCAAAGTTAAGTCTTACTACTACATAGCTACAGTAATTAAGAAACTATGGTATTGGCAAAGAAATAAACACGTTGATCAATGTAATAAAACTGAAAATCCAGAAATAGGCTCACTCAATTAGGCTCAACTGATTTTTGGCAAAAACAATTCAATGGAAAAAGCATTGCCTTTTTAACAAATGGTGCTGGAGAAACTGGATAGCCATAGACAAAGAAAATTAATCTCAACCTAAACCTCAAACCTTATGCTAATATTAACTCAAAATCAATCACAGACTTAAATGTGAAATGAAAAGCCTATAAAATTTTTAGAAAAACATAGGATTAAAATCTGCAAGACTATAAAGTTAAAGGAAACTTTTTAGATTTGACACCACCAACAAAATTTGTAGGAGAAAAAATGAACCAACTGGACTTGACGAACATTTTAAAATATTTGTTCTGTATTACGTACACAGCTGATGGGAAAGACTGCTTAAAGGATGAAAATATGAATCAAAAGAATGAAAAGACATCTGACTAAGGACTAGTACTTAAACTATTTAGAGAACTCACAACTCAACAATGAACCAATCCAATCAACAATGAAACAAATAATCCAATTAGAAAAAGGACTAAAGATATAAAGAAAAATTTCATTGAATAGAATATAGAGGTGGCAAATATGCGCATGAAAAAATATTCAACAACACCAGCCACTAAAGAAGTAAAAATTAAGTGAACCATGGGATATCATTATATAATGATTAGACCAGCTAAAATTAAAAAATCATGATTAATACCAAATGCTGGCAAAGGTGCAGAGAAAACCAATCTTTTATACCCTGTTGGTAGGAATATAAAATTATAAAGACATTCTAAAATACTATTTGGCCATTTTTTATAAAAAATAAACATACACCTGACCAGGCGGTGGCGCAGTGGATAGAGCATCGGACGGCAATGCGGAAGACCCAGGTTCGAGACCCTGAGCTCTCCAGCTTGAGCGCGGGCCCATCTGGCTTGAGCAAAAAGCTCGCCAGCTTGGACTCAAGGTGGCTGGCTCCAGCAAGGGGTTGCTCAGTCTGCTGAAGGCCCGCGGTCAAGGCACATGTGAGAAAGCAATCAATGAACATCTAAGGTGTCACGACAGCAATGAAAAACTAATGATTGATGCTTCTCACCTCTCTCCGTTCCTGTCTGTCTGTCCCTATCTATCCCTCTCTTTGACTCTCTCTCTGTTCCTGCAAAAACAATAAATAAATAAAAATAAAATCCTAAAAAAAATAAATAAATAAACATACAATTGCCATATGATCTAGCAGTTGCATTCTTAGGCATTTACTTCAGAGAAATGAAAACATGTTTACTTCAGAGAAATGAAAACATGTTTACATGAATGTGATAGAAGCTTACTTTATTATAGCCGGTCAAAAGCTGAAAACAACTCAAATCTCCTTCAGCAGGTAAATGATTAAACAATTTATGAAAAAGAAAATACATAAGGTAAACATCTGAGGTGAAGAATTGTGATTTAACACAATTGTGGAAATTTTTACAATGTATACATATATTAAATCATCATGCTGTACACTTCAAATATATCACAATTTGTGAGTTATATCTCAATAAAACTAAAAAATAAAAACTATGATACATCCTTACCATGAAATGCTACTCAGCAATATTTAAGAATAAACTATTGGAACTCACAAAAATTTGAATGAAACTCAAGGGAATTATGCTGAGTGGAAAAATAAACTCATGAGGTTATATACAGTATGAGTCAATGTATATGTCATCCTTGAAATGACATTATAGAGATGGGAAATAAATTAATGATTGTCAGGGTTTAGGGACAGGTAAGAGGACCCATGAAAATGATTATAGAAGGCAAAAGAAGAAAATTTTGAGGTGCTAGAACACTTGTTTCTTGACTATAGTCATGATCATATGAATCTAAAATGTGATAAAAATTGAGTAGAATTAAATACACACATATATGAGAGTGTGTACAACTGGTGAATAAGATGGATGAGTTATATCAATGTCAACTTCTTAGTCATGCTATTGTATAATAGTACTTTTAGTAAGTTGTTACTGTTGGGGAAAGCAGTAAAGGTTACAAGGGACCTCTCTGTATTATTTCTTACAACTAAATATTAATCTATAAGTTTTTCAAAATAAAATGTTTATATCTTTCTAAAAATGTATTGTCAGTTAATTCAGATAATACATACTATAGGAATTCATAGTACATAGAGGTAAGTATAAGCTGGACTATAAGTCAAAGACAGAACTTCCCTAAGTGGATTCAAGAAGGATGATAGGATTTGTTCAGGCATAAAGAAGTGACCATTCCATTTATATAGTGAAATAAGAAAATTTCTGGTTTCTGCCAGAAGGAAGAGAGAAACCGATTTTCAATAACATGATAGGCGGATAATGGTATGTAGGGCTCTGTGAGCATTTCAAATGGCTGCTATACTAGGTCAGGTATCATCCATGTCGTCCAAATGACCTGGTTAAAAAGCATAGAGCCAGAGTTTCCCAGTTCTCCAGAATAGATCAGCTCCTTCCAGAACACCTGAGAGTGAGAGAGAGGCTAATCAGGCTGTCTTTAACAGTACAGAACATTAACAACCTTCTACATCATAACCAAACTCTCTTTTTGTTCAACACAACATGCCATAAAGACATGGGCTGTAAGATGGAGCCACATAGAACCCAGTCTGAGTAGATACTTAGAACTGAGAAACAGCAGAATGTATTGGAGAATACATGTGGACACACGTCAAGGAATCTAGTTCTGTTTCAGACCGGTACCTCTATGGAGGAGTACTAAACATTTCAGTGCTTAGAAAAGAGTCAACTTTTCTACTACCCCCCCCATACCACCCATGTTCTAATCATCATTGCTATCCTCCAAAATAAGTTAGGCCACCCCTTTAAACATGAGAATAATTAACCATCTTTGAAAAGTAAATTATAATTTTGTTATAAACTACAAAAAAGAAAATGTCTTCCCATTTCTTCTGTAAATGATTCTTCTAAGAATCCATCTGTTATTGTATCTGCAAAACCTCACATTTTTAGCAGTCCCTCCTTGTGCCTCATTTTGAATCTTTTCTGTTATAAAATTATTAATTTTTCATCATATTCCAACTTCAATAGAAATAAAAGAAAATCAATTTCTCCACTATGATATACTTTCATTGCTTTGAATATTTTGAATATGATAGGACCTTATCTCGTACAACCTCCTCTTTGAACAGATAAAGAACTTGAACTTTGACAGGTAATGGGCCTTACCTGAGGCCACACAGTGAGACAGAGGAACTGAGAGCAGGACATTTTTGACTGACTAACTGGTTGGTGGAATAGAAGTGATTATAACCTGGGGAGAAACTAATCATGTGTTAGAATCCTTGATTTCCTGAAGAGGGAATTCTGAAATACCTTAGAGATGGACTTAAGATTTTAGAAAAGTTGGCAAAGGTATCAGATAGGCTGTCTAAAATGAAAGCAAGTAAAGAACTCTATTTGAGGGCAGGAGGGAGAGGAGAATGGGGATAGTTACTCAGATCTGTAGGACTAGCTTTTAAAGATTACATGAAACAGTTGGAATGAGAAAACCTTCATCAATGTTAACTGCCAATCACAGACCTATAATTGGAATAATGTCAGAAGTTCTAAACTCCAGAGCCAAATATTACTGCAAAAACAACGCCAGAAATAATAATAATCATAACTATAAATAACTATATAGTAAAATAAAATAGTTTTTTAAATTGCTCTATGAGAAAAATAGAATAACAGTTCTAAAGGCCAATGGTTTTATATTAATTGGAATAAAGGAAGCAAAATCACCTCTGTTAAAAAAATGGATCTTTAGTTTTAAAAAGGTAGAACAAACTCATTAAAAGGGAACAGGGCCCAATAGTAATTCATTCCTTCACCCATTCATCAAAAAGAAAAAAGAAAAAGAAAAAGGTAGGGCCATACAATATGCTAGGTACTTTGCAAGGGGTATGAAAATGAACAAGGGAAAGATAAAATTGTGACAAGGATCTAAGGTGAGCACAATGAGGTGACATCTGTTTCCTTAAAAAGTTCACCGATTTACTGTAGGGGACATATTTAATTTAATCATCACTAAGACAAATATAAAATTGTTTTTCAAAATGCTGAGAAGAAGGATATGGTGTTATGACAGCACATGTCAGGAATAGCTGATTTAGAGACGCTGAGGAATGTGTGAGAGGTGGTTGGGCAAGGCCTCTGTGGGGAGGGATGATTGCGCTGACACCGGATGACAGGAGGACTTAAATTAAGATGAAAGCACGAGAGAAGAGGCTGCCTGGCCCAGAGAATTATGAGTGCGAGGGTCCCATGGCAGGGAAGCATGGTGTGTACGCCCACATGCTAAAAGAAGGCCAGGTGGCCGGGCACCGAGGGGAAGGCGGAGTGGGATGTTCTTACAGAGATAGCGCCATCCTAGACTGGGCTTTCTAAGCCATGGGAAAAATCCTAGCTTTCATCTTGGAACAAAGGAAATTCGTTGATGAGATAATTTATTTTGTAAAAAAGCCATCATGCCCATCAGGAGTAGACTGGGGTGTCCAAATAGGAAACTTTTGCATTAGCCCAGATGAGAAATTATTTACTCTGAATGGGTGTGAGAGAAGGGAAAAATCTGAGAAGTATTTTTAGAAGGTATAATCTATTGCATTTTTGATGGGTTGGATATAGAGTAAGAAAGAGGGGTCCATATGGCTGTTTTCTAGTGTCCCAAGTTGTAAAACTTGCCAGATGGTGGTGCCCTTCACCAAGCTAAGAAACAGTGAAGAAGACCATATTGGGGTTGGAAAACACAAGTTCAACATAATTTGAATTATTTCTGAGACATCCAAGTGGAGATGTCACACTAGCAATTGGGTGTGTATTTCTAGTGTCTAAAGCAAGATTTCAAAGAAATTCTTTTGCTGCTTCTAAGGTGTTTATACACACATACTCAGATGTTTAGTTTAGAGAAATATTATCTTGTATCTATGGTTTTTACTATTTTAGAAATAATGCACTGAGGGATTAAGTAGCAAAAAGTGGGGATGGACAAATATTCTAAAGGGAAAAAGGTTGATTCCACAAACATAAACTTTGAGTTCAAATTTATGCACCAAAGGACTCTAAAACAGATGAGTAATAAGATGACTTATGAGCTCTTCAAAAAGAAAATTACAATTACTAGGTGCCAGAAGAGGTTAAAATTTAGTTAAACTTATTTTTTTAAGGATGAGACGTGCTTGAATACCAGGAGTGAAGACTTTATTAGAAGAGAAAGGCCTTCCGGGCACTTCTCCAGGAGAAGAGCATTGAAGTAGTTTTTGAGGTAAAATTATATAGGGTTTAAGCAAGTGGGCATTGAGCAAGTGGGCGTTGAGGCAGAAGTTCTGGTCTGCTCCCTTCTGTGGTTTTGTGATTTCGGCCTCTTGGAACTTTCCTCTTTGGGGCCGTTGACCAGCTTCTTGGAACTCTTCTGCCTTGGTGCGATAGTCCAGTAAGTAAGGGTGGGGTCAGGTAGACAAGCAGAACAGCAAAAGGGTAATTAGAAGTTCTGGTCAATTCATGTATCTATCAATTTTATCTTTTTTAAAGAAATATCATTAAAATGTGATAGACAAGACATTTGATAAACACTCTCAAAATAACCTCATGAACAATGTAAGATTGACAGCTGGCTCCAAAAAGTAGATTTATGGTCTATCAGGAAGAAGATAATGGTGGTCTGCAGTGCTTCTACCTCAGTCCTACCTTTTTTTTTTCTTTTTTCTTTATTAACACTGTTACATGTACATCTTAACATTTGGCTACAGACAATAATTTTCAAAAAATTAGTAGACGATAAGTTTAAAATAAAAAATAAGAAAAGAGTGCCTTGAATCTAAATGTTTCCACATAGGTTAGTAGCTTCTTAACTCATGATCATTTTGCCCCTCGGAAGACATTTGGTTATGTCTACTGACTCTTTTGGATTTTATAACTGGGGGGCAGAGGAAAGGGGTAAAATGGTGCTATTAACATCTAGAAGCCAGAGATGCTGATACCATCTGAGAAGCTAATAAACATCCTCCATGGCAGAGGACAGCCCCTTTCCTGCCTCCACCAACCAAGAAAGAATTATGCAATCCAAATGTCAATAGTGCCATTGTTGAGAAAACCTACTATAAGTGAGCAGGTTAGAAAAAAGGGTCAAATCCAGCAAGATTTAATAAATATCATTATAATATCCTATATTTACTTCTTCCAAATGGCAACTGTATAAATTATGGGCAAGGAATTAGAGTCACTTCCTTTTGCAACAGTGGGAGCTGAAAGGGGTCTTCTTGCTCCAGCTAGTCATTCAAAAAATAAAAATTAATTTCCAGAGACTGATTTATCTTCTCAAGGTTTTGTTTTTGTGTAGAAAAAGAAGGTCTTAGTGTAGGTTGAAAAATGCCCCCCCCAGGACCTCCACATCCTACGCAATGCCCCTCCCAGGACCTCCACATCCTACGCAATGCCCCTCCCAGGACCTCCACATCCTACGCAATGGAATCATATTTGGAAAAAGGGTCTTTGCAGATGTGATTAACCTAAGAATATCGGGGTGGAGATGATCCTAAGATTATCTGGGTGGGTCCTACATGCCATCACAAGAATCCTAATAAGAGAGAGACAAAGGGGGCTAACACACACAGATGAGAAGTAGGCACTGTGACCATGGAGATAGAGATGGGAGTGATGCTATCACAAGTCAAAGAATGCCAGTAGCCATGAGCAACCAGAAGAGGTGAGGGATACAATCTTCCCTAGAGCCTCTTGAGGGAGCACAGCCATGGCAATGCCTGCTTTCTATCTATGAGTCTGTCCCTATTTTGCTTGTTAGTTCATTAGATTCCACCTATGACTGAAATCAGATGGTACTTGTCTTTCTCTGACTGGCTTATTTTAGTTAGCATAATTCTCTCCAGGTCCAGGATAGAACTTGAGAGAAGAAACTCATCCTGAATTTTCTAGGTGTTCTCTAAATGCAATCACACTTAGCCTTATAAAAGAGAAGCAGATGGAGTTCAGAGACAGACCTGGCACACAGAGCTGAAGGCAATATGGAGATGAAGCAGAGGGAGAAGCAGCCACAGGCCAAAGAATGCCTATGGCCACTAGAGACTGAAAGAGGCAAGAAAGAGATTTCCTCTTTAAGCCTCTGAAAGAAGTACAGCCCCAAGACTTCTGGCATCCAGAACTGTGAGAGAATATATTTCTCTTCTTTTAAGCTATTATTTGTGTTTATTTGTTATAGCAGCAATAGGAAACTAACATAGTATTCTATAATACTAACAATACAATGGGGAGTTCTGATGTAATAACAATGTGCACTTAAAAGAACTTGGGTCTTTATGTGACTGCACATTCAGTTATGTGACCGTCATAAATTGTGTCACCTTAGACTTCCTTAACAGAAGATTACAGAATCAGGAAGCCGATGTCCTATTTCCCTACAATGTTTATTCAGCAGTATTATGCACAGGTATCTGTGCTGCAACTTTAAAATGACAATACCATGTACAGATGATGTATTGTAGAAGTATATACCTGAAGCCTATATAATTTTATTAACCAATGTCACTCCAATAAATTCAATAATTGTTTTTCAAAAGACATTGACATAATAAATTTGTTCATCATATATATATATGATAAAGAGTTAACACAACTAAGTCGTGATGTTTAGTGCTTATCTTGAAAAAACCTTGCAAGGAATATGAGTGCTGTCCTAAAACCACATAGAAATCTGCCTTGTGAAATAGTAAAGCTTGCTGATCTTCCCCGTGTGGATAAGCTAAACTTAGCAGGGCAGCCGCAGCAGCATGGTGGCAGAGGAGCACCAGCCTGGGTTCTCCAGCAAACAGAGCAATGTGCTGATGCTGTGGGACAACCAGAAGACTGTGAACTTCAACCCCATGATCGTAACTAATATCCTTTCGTTTTACTTCAAAGTGCAGTTTTACAAGCTCAGGACCTACCACGAGGTGGTGGATAAGATCTACTTTAAGGTCACACATGGGAGAAAAGGAAGCAGGAAGACAGTAAGCCAAACAAAGATGTGTAGAGGGGTAAGTAGAAGTCAGAGGTGTTAGAACAGGAGGAATTGTTTTATAGCTTTTTTTGATATACAAACTATTTACTCTGAAGTTAACTTGCAGGCAAGTGATGGGCTTTATAAACACACAGACTCGCCATATATGAAAATCCTTAGATTTATGTGTATAAGGTACACACAGCCCCTACAAATCTATGGGTCTGGTTTGAGTTCTTTCTTGATGACGAAGAGGACCTAGATCCGTGATGGCAAACCTATGACACACGTGTCAGCACTGACACGCGTAGCCATTTTCGATGACATGCGGCCGCATACCAGAGAAGTACAGGGCCGCATGGAGAAGGACGTTTCATCCTTGACTCCTGCACGGCCAGGTGCAGTAGCTGAGGATAAAACATTTGCTGTAGTGTAGACACTCTGTGCCGGAGGTCTGTAGGCCAAAACAACAGAACTCCGGCACAGAGCGTCTAGTTCTGGGACTTCTGGTTAAGCCATTTTTCTTGAAGCGACACACCACCCGAGTTATGCTCGTTTTTTTTGGCAAATTTTGACACACCAAGCTCAAAAGATTGCTCATCACTGACCTAGTTGGAAAGGCTGGTTGAGGCTGTGTAATGACCACTGGAGAAATGCCATGGTTCTTTCTCACAAAATGGGAGTGGTTGTCTACCTTGTTCTCAATGATTACAGTCCAAGTTCAGAAGGATATCAATCAATAGGTTTAAAACCAGCCTAGAAAAATCAAGAAAGATGGGAAGGAAGGTGCTGAGGAAATAGACATGTTGAACAGAGATGTTCAAGGTCTCTAAAAAAATCCCTGAGTCTACGGAAGTCCCCAAGAAGATCAAGAAGTAGAGGTTTGCCTGGTCTGTGATGGCACAGTGGATAGAGCATCAACCTGAAATGCTGAGGTCACTTGTTTAAAACCCCAGGTTTGCTCCATCAAGGCATATATGAGAAGCAACTACAATGAGTTGATGCTTCCCATTTCCACCACCCACCCTCTAAAATCAAGAAATAAAATCTTTAAATAAAAATATTTTTTTAAAGAAGTTGAAGCCATTGTTGAGAGGTCTTTGTTTTGACCGAGAATTGAAAAGAAAGAATGCTAGTGACTAGAGTGTGAAGCCAAAGAAAGAGAAATACAGGTAAAGATTCTAAAGTATTGCTAGACATTAGTGATGGGCCCCGAAAGAAATATGATGGTTGCCAGCATAAAATGCTTAGAGGAGGGGATCAGAAACAGGGAAGTGCTCGTAGAGTAAGAGCAGAACAAAGAGACCAATATAAGACCTCCCCTGGCCTAACCAGAAGCCCCCTGGCTTGCTTACAGGCTGAATTTTAGAATTTCCCACTGAGTTAGAGCCCTACCCTTGTTGCTATGGCATGTGAAACTGCCCTAGCCAATGCCTAATCGTCATACCTGCTTTTGTAGGACACTTTTTGCTGCCTCTATGTAAACCCTTAGTCTGTAAGCGGGAGGCGCGACTCTCATTTGCAGCCCCTCTGGGGGTAAGGTGTTCCCTAACACTTAGAGAGTCTGCCCCTGCATAGGTTAAACTTGGCCAATAAAGTAACATCTAAAGCCCTGAAAGTCTCCCACGTCTGTTTTTGGCCCAGCGAATGAAACAATAGAGCACAGGCCCAGCAGCAGTAGGGAAAGGCATACAAGTCCTAGTCAAAGCCATAATAGGAAAGGAGATAGAAAGGACAGGGTTCGAGAAAGAGAGAAAGAAAATGAGAAAAGTCTTAAATACATTGAGGATTCCAAGATGGCAACAGTGTAAAAGGACATTCCAACTGCCACCTCCCAAGACCAAGTTGGATTAAAACTTAATTTAAAAACAGTCATATTGAAAAACCAACTTTGGACTAAAAGAAGAGGAGTCTATAACCAAGGATCACAGAAGAAGCCATACTGAGACTGGTAGAAATGGTGAAGAAGCAGAAAGGGCTGCCCTGCTCCCAGGAGCAAGTGGTGGTGGAGGGTCCAGAGGGACTCTCACTGCAGGGAGGGTCACCCTGAGAAAGGAGGGACCTAAGCCCCAGGTCTGGCACCCTAGCCTAGAGCACAAGAGCCTAAAGAGGTACCCACACAGCATTTGGCGGTGAAAAGAGCTAAGGTTTCTCTTTGCAAGAAAGAGACCGGAGCTCTTGGAGACACAGGATGGAGTCTGTCTCATTTGTAGCCACTTACCTGGGACTCTGGCAGGGGAGGGCTAAGAGGATGAGAGTTGCATGAGAGCATGAAGTTGGAGGCCCAGGGAGAGACACTGTGGGGGACAGTCACCAGAACCCCTGTGCTGAGTTATTCTTTAATACCTCCGTCACCATCTTTCTTGGGTGGAGGAGTCCCCTCTGAGCAGCATTAGCCTGGGGAAGGCAAATGCCGACCCTCCAGAACCCTTCTTGCCCATCCCCATGAGATCTGGCCTTTCTGACAAGTCAGCCAGGAAGCAGGGGGCGCATCAGTGACTCAGTTTTCTGGCATTGAGGCCGGAGTTTCCAACTCACGCTCCCAAATCCATGACTGATGCTTCCGCCCAATGGAAGACTCAGTAGAAACTGTCCAGATTGCGGGAAGACTACATCTCTGGGTCTCAGAGGCCACACCCACCAGGCTCCCAGGGCCACACACTACTGAGGTCTGTGAATGGAGTCTGGACAGACTGACATCTAGGGTAAGGTGACCAGATGTCCCACTTTTGGCGGGACAGTCCTGATTTTTAACAATTTGTCCCACGTCCCACGGTGTTTTTAAAAAGTCCTGAATTAAAAATATATATTACAATACTATTTTTGCATTCTATGAAAAAATTTTTTTGCTCCATATAGACCAAATTTTTAATCAAGACACCCCCCCCCAATCACAGGCTCTAGATCAGTGGTTCTTAACCTGGGTTCTATCTGAGTCGGTCTCAGGGGTTCCGAGAAGCCTCTGCCGCGGAGGCCAGAATAAAGTAATACCATAATTTGTTGTGAGTTCATGCACTTTGTTGGTTTTGTTCTTTGAGCAAGGTGATGTTCATGCATGGCTCATTTTGTGCACCAGTAAAAAAACATATACCTATTTCTTGAATTTGGGGGAAAAAATATATTTTATTTAACACTAAAGAAGGATTCGGTGAATGCGCATATGAAACTGGTGGGTTTGGTACCTCAAAAAAGGTTAAGAACCACTGAACTAGATATACAAGACAGAGCCCAAGGGAAAACTCTGAACCTTCCTCTTTGGCTTTGCCCATAAAGTAGAGCTAAGAATGTGGAAATCAAAGAACCAGTTATTTGAGACATACAATATTAAACTACTAGTTGTTTTTTTTTTTTTTTAATTGTAACTGCTTCTGGATCAGTAAAGTGATTATTATCTTTTCTCAAGCTGAAAGTGCTTCATCAGTTACCATTTTCTGAGCATGATGTATTATGCTCATGGCTCCAGCATGTGATAGAATCACCTAGGAAATATCAAGTTTTTATCAGTGGGTTCCAAGTATTCCACAGAAGCCCACAATTCTAATGTGGGTTCTCCTTTTTAGAAAGCAGCCCTTGAAAAAGACCATTAATATTCATTACCATTTATAATATACCCACTGTGATATTATAATTTATAATAAAAATATATGTATCTGGTATTTAACTCCATTCCTGGAGCAGAACTGGTAAAAGCCCTTGAAATTTTCTGTGATGATAGCAATAAAGATGTCTTTTGTTTTGTTAATGACATGACACTTGGAAAGCCCACAGAAAACCTAAATTTGGGATCTGGTTGCGGGGGGGGGGTTGGGGGGCTCAAACAAGTGATTAGAGGGTTGGAACTATTAGTCTCACCCACACCCCACCTTAACCTTGGAGGAGGGGGGAGGGGCTGGAGGTGAAACAATGGCCAATGATTTAATCAATTATGACTACAAAAGAAAGCCTCCATGAAAACCCAAAAGACCAGTGTTTGGATCTTCTGGACTGGTGGATGGACACATGGAGATTTGGGGAAAGAAGGTTGCATAGATAGCTAATAGAGGTCTGAGCACTTTCCTCATACTTTGCCTTAAGCATCTGGCTGTTCCAGGGTTATATCCTTTTATAGTAAATCAGTAATATGATTAAGTAAAATGTTTCTCCAAGTTCTGTGAAACTACATAGTAAAATAATCTAATCTGGATCATTGGAACCTCTGATTCATAACTGTGGGGTCAGAAGCACAATTGACAACCCGAATTTGTGATTGGTATCTGCAGTTCTATTGGAAAGAGCAGTCTTGTGAGATTGAGTCTTTAACCTATGGGGTCAGAAGCTACCTTCAGGTAGAGTGTCAGAATTGGGTTGATATTGTAGTATATCCAGCTGGTGTTGTATTAATTGCTTGGTGTGTGTGGATGAACTCGCACATTGGAACTGGGGGCAGAATTGTATTCATTTAAGCATATACAGTGAGACTAAAAGTATACTTACACCAAAATATATATCCACAACTACTTAGACTTGCTTCCATTCCATTTAAAAACCTTGCCTAAGCTATTTATGTACACAATCTTGACTTCAATTGTTCTGGAACAAAATTCACAAAAAATAGTTTTACCCAATATGCCAATTTTATTTCTGACACATGCAAACAAATCAGTAAAGATTTGTTTGAATCTATTATAACATGCAAGTAAATTCTAAAGTCAAGATTTTCAACTTAAATTTAAGCTTACATCTAAAAATTGGGAAATGGGATGTTATAAAGTTGTTTGTTTTGTTTTATATAGTCAGAGCAATTCATTCATCAACCAATATAAATGCACATAAATTCCTAAAGGTACATGATATACATCTCTAATAAAAATGATGGATACATTTTATTCATATAAAAGTGCCGTGCAAATGCTGAATAATTGTAAGTCATTATTTCAAAGCTGATTTAAGAGGCAAAGCATCTATATTTGGCAAGACTTGTTATTCTGCTCCTAATTAGTTAGCAACCATGAAATTGACTAATAAAAATGACTGACACCTTATTTACAAAAGCTTTCATATTTTCAGGCTGTAACACTTTCTGACACTATTGACAGTTCTTATTTAGTCCACCTGATGGAAGATTCACAAAAGTTTAGACATGTGCAGTGAACAGCAAAAATATTTTCTAGGAAGTAGAAAAACATCTTGGTGTACTTTAGCAAGAAAAAGAGTAATCATTCAAAAGCCAGATCAACTGGTATATTACAGTGGGTTTACTAAACCAATTAAATATAAACTATTTACTAATACAAATTATATTAAACTCCACTCTCCCTAAAAGCTGAATAACTATATCTTCCATTCATAAAATAATCTTATATTCTATCAAGTACTGCAGTTGTTTTCAAACTATCTGAGCTTTTGGGCCCAGACACAGGCTTTGCCTGACAGGCCTCACGTTGAAAGCTGCTGTCCCTACATGAGTTGGTGCAGTTAGTGCACTGCAGTCTCTGAAGGGCACTACTGTCAAGGACCCTGCCCTTCCCACCCTCCTGCTCACCATGCTCATACACATATTTGCATTCTGAGCAGAGTGTAGGCACCACCATTCAGAAGCTTCCTTGTGTTGTTGGGGAGGGTGTGCTGCTCTCCTCTCCCCTAGGTCCCAGAGCCTTAATATAGCAGGAGCCTTTTATTTGGGGCTCCCTCAGGAGTGAGGCCACACCTCCCTGCTTCTGTGCTGATCCATCTGACCTTGCCCAGTCATTGACTGAATCCGTACTTGATTCCTGTTTAAACTTTCCACCTGACAGTCATCTCTCCAAGAGTGAACAATGAACAAACTGAAGGGATGTCTGATTTGACTTTTCCCCGATTCCTTTGCTCCTTTCATGTGTTACACTCACACACACACTCTCTCTCTGTCTCTGTCTCACCTGTCCTGTGATAGAAACTAAGTCCACTAATTGTGACCATAAAATAGATGTTAAACTGGCCTGTGTGGGGTTTGAAAACTTTATCTTAAAGATTCCATTTACTTATGTTTTAATGAATTCAGAGCTATGATTAAAATGCTTTAATGTACTACACGTGATTTCTTCCCTTCTGTTCCCATCTTTATTCATCCTCACAAGCTTCACAACCCTCACTTTCACTCTCAAGTATGTATGTTCAAGGAGAACAGACTTGGAACAGCATAACACCTTAAAGTTAGCTCACTGTTCAGCTATTTCGAGTGAACTAATTTGTATCTATGAACAATTAAGCCAACAAGGTGCATTTCTGCATCCTCAAAACTGTCCTGGCTCTCTAGTCAGCATGACTTCATTGTGAACCACTTCCCAGAAAATCAGTGTCTCCCACAACTTCTTTATGACTTTCACTATCAGTTAAAAAGCCCTAACTGGTTGATAATCCATACACCACAATTCAATAAATCATTCTTGAAAGTGGCATAAATGTCAAGTTTGCAGTTGACTAGGACAGGTGTCATAGGGTCTCCTCACTCAACCAAAATATATATGCTCAGTGCCAGTTGGGGCACAGCTGACTCACTTAGTAAAGGATGCAGATGAGTCACTGTGAAATCCAAAGATAGCACCAATGCAATGACTGTCTATTGATATTTTTTCAATCTGCCAACTCAGTGATAAGATTATAAGTTTGTTGCTACTTCCTGCGTGGTTCTTTTTCCCAGTTGAAAACAAAACAAAAAAATATCCAAGTCACTTCTAGCCAGACTAAACTGTGACTTTCTTTGTTGTTACTCCAAGACCATAAAGAGCAATGATTACAAGACAGTGGTGTGAGAACTACTAAGATGCCTGGAGCATAGTGACACTGTGCTTATCACCATCACTGTTGTGAAATGTGATGGTGAAAGAACCACAATTGTGTTTAGGCAGTGCCACAAGAATAGGGAGGAGCAGAGGTCAGTGAGACAGGAACAGGACTCTGGACAAGAAATATTGGTATTCTAAAAGGAACTGGCTAAGATGACACTGATTCCAGCTCTCAAAATGTTGGTGTCTCTATAAACTCTTCCACAAAATAATACCTATTATTCTTGGAACCCTTACTATGTGCAAGGCATTATGCTAAGTGTTTTTTTCACATTAAATCACTTAATCCTTTCAAGGCTATGAAATGGTCAAGAATCGCCCTCTGTTACCTGAGAGTCAGTAGACCTAAGTGGTCAGGAGATGGAACCTAGAGCCAAATGGCATAGGTTCAAATCTGACTCTGCCACCTATTAGCTCTATCACCTTGGACCTACCCCATACAGTGACTTTGATGAATCAAGAAGTTGATTTATGAAAAGCACTCACTCAAAGTGTAGGCTAGCAATGATTATTGTTACACCATCAATGGTTAACTGGGTCCACAGAGTAGGGGCAGGGGAATGAGGTGAGATAGAATGGTTATCCAAGACCCATATCTAAAAGAACACTTCTCCTGAGAATTGGTGCCATTGAAGAGGACCCAAAACTGACTATGGGGATATTGATTTTAAGTTAGTTACTTAGAAACAAAAAACTCAGAAAACAATATTTGTATGGCCCTCCTCCTTTTCTTCCCAAGAGGTTCAGATAGAATGACTGGCTCCAGGAAGAAAGTCTTAGCACCAGCACCTTAGCCTAACTTGTATTAAGTCTGATAGATCAGAAGGTTCCAGGCAGGGGGCTGGTAGCTAGACTACTCCCTGTGTTCCACTGTTTCCGGATTGCCTAGCCTTTACCTGCTATGTAAGTTGTGCTCTTCCACAACTACCTATAAATCACACATTTTCACTTTTGGAGCCAAATACTCCATTCTCTCCTTTTTTCCTTTGTCAAAAGGTCATATATACCCAATTTTGCCTTACTGTTTTTGAAAATTTTTATGCTTATATAAATTCCTTCTGTGTACATATTAAAATTTTATTTTCTCTTCTTAATCTTTAATTTTATAATTATCTCAGCTAGAAGAACTTAGAAGAAGGGAGAAAAATAATTTTTTATTTTAGCCCTCACACCACTTTGGATCAGCCCTCTTCAGTGACATTGACATGCATCTTCCTCCTTTCATGAGCAGCTTGGTTAGCCACCTACATTCCAAGAAAAGGTGAGATGAGGCCAGTTCTTCCATATCACTAAAATCAGATCCTGTTTCTGGGAAGAGAATATACATATACTTCTAGTTCTTAAGTACAAATTCTAACCCAATGCCAAATGCATATTCAGATTGAATTTCCATTCATTCATTCATTCATTCATTTATTTATTTATTTATTTATTTATTTATTTATTTATATTTTAGTAAGAGGAGGGAAGCAGAAACAGACTCCTACATGTGCTCTATCCAGGATCCACCCAGCAAAACCACTAAGGGGCAATATTCTGCCTATCTAAGGCTGTTGCTCCATTGCAACTGGAGCCATTTTTAGCACCTGAGGCAGAGACCATTGAGCCATCCTCAGCACCCAGTACCAACTTGCTCAAGCCGATTGAGCTATGGCTGTGGGAAGAGAAGAGAGAGAGAGAGAAAAGGGGGAGGGTGTGGGGTAGAAAAGAAGATGGTCACTTCTCTTGTGTGCCCTAACTGGGAATTGAACCTGGTACAACCACACACCCAGCTGACGCTCTGCCACTGAGCCAATCAGCCAGGGCCTGAATCTCCCCTAAACATAAAATTAATATACCGGTAACTCTTTCCTCACCCAGGGTTCCCTAGAAGCAGAGTGTCAGACAAGGATTTGGCAAAGATGATTTCTGAGGGGATGTCCCTAATGAAAAGCCTGGACGGGAGAGATAGAATCAGGGTAGGAAAGGAAAAGAATAGAGCAAGGATGGGTTCTCAAGTAAACTGTGGCCTTAGCCTGATCCATGGAGGATACTAGAACATAAATCACACCACGATGTGTGTCCACCTTGAGGCAAGGAGTCTGGTCCTTTGTACCCTCCTACCTGTGGGTCATCATCCATGTTCTGCTTCTATTGTGAATGGAAGTCAAGGGCAGCTCCACAGGAGACTCAGAGTGGCCAATCCCCACCACAGCGGGGGTCCAAGCAGGGCACCAATAGCATCTATGACAGTCCTAGCAGGCAGTAGCACTACAAAGGCATTGCCCCTCATGCTCTTGAAACAGCATATGACTTTATAAAGAGTTTAATCCAAAAGATTAAATGGCCAATTTGACTTCTTACACTTTAAAACAATCAAAATAAAATTTCTGAACCCTAAATATCTACCCAAGCCAGGGAGATGTTCCAGAGTTCTCTTTTTTAAGGAGGGATGAAGTAGGATAGGGTTCACCTCAACAAGAAGTCCCAGTTAACATTCCTCTTGCCCATCCCTGAGTACACCTGTTTTTCTAACTTAGCTTTGCTGAAATGGATACAGTCAAATGGCAAGCATCGTGAAAGCTTATTGGCAGACTATCATATTTCCTCCTCCAAAGATAGTTAGGATAGGAAAGTGTGTTCCCAATTTTCATTTACAAGGAAATTACAAGAGTGAGACAGAGCAGTTACAGAAGTGTAATTAATGTCATTAAATCACTGTGGGGAATGATTATGCCTTGAATTTAGAGGTCACCTCCTTGAAGGGATTTGCAAAGAAAGCAATCCTCACCCCTACATTGGCTTACTCATCCTGACAGCACCCCCGGAGAGACAAGAAAACAGTCAGCTTTACTCTCCGTGGCCACTCTCTAAACGCATGCCTAATTTAGCATCCTCAAATGCTTCCCTGTCCCTGCCTGGGCTGTAGCAGGTCCAGTTTTGTGTATGTGTAACTTGCACAGTGGCATAGGGCCCCACACTTAGAAGGATCTGATGTTTGGTTTAATGCTATGATGTCACTCTCTTGGAACTCTTAATAATTTTTGAATAAGAGGTCACATATTTGCATTTTATACTAAACTTCACAAATTATTTAGTCAGCCCGGCATGTATGTATTGAGCTGAACCTGACATGTGAGTGAGGACCAAATACTTGGGGTTCTCCTTCCAGATACAAGAAGGATTGAAACAGAACTTGCCATCAATGAAATGTGAGCAGGAAGTGATGATGTCATATCTGGGAGAAAGGTTTACAGGCCAGTCTTTCATGTACCACACTTCCTATCTCTGCTTCTTAGTTCAGACAGAGCTTCCCTTTGCAAGTACCTGAGAGAGACAGAGCCCCTAGACTACCTGCACTAAACATGCTCTGTGAGTGAGATAAACCTTGGTTGTTGCAAACTACTAAGACTGTGCAGTTATTTTTTTCATACCTGAGCCTACCCTGATGGATACAGAGGAGGCACAAACATTCTGAAAGCATCCTTTGCAATCTATAGAGCTGGGGAGAAGCAGCAGGGTGTGTGGCAACAATGTTTCTGATAATGAGAAGAAGACTCTGGCACAAAGATAGGAGGTGTGAGAAGAAGCCCACAGCTATTTAACTTTAGTCCAATTGTCACCACTGAACCTCAGGAAATACAGTATTAGCAGGGTTCGTTTGTAATGGTCTCAACAGCATATAAATTTAAACCAGAGGAAAATAAATCTGGTCAAATTAACATATCCTCCCATTGCTGTCATTTTGTTTCATAAATACTCAGCAAGTACAGATTGCTTTTTCCCCACCCACCCACCCCACCAGAGTAAGGAAAAGACCTCAAAAGTATCCTGGGTTGCCTAGTGAAGCTCAGCAAATAAACAGTATTTTATTGAAATGTTTGATGAGACTGGGAGCTACAGCAGCTTAAAATTAAATTTTAAAAATAACAACAACAAAAAGAACAAAAACTATTTGATATTTCTCTCTCTCTTTCAAGCCAAGAATCAAGGTCAATGTGAATTTACAGTAGCCCCTGGAACAGCTCTGTACGGAAGTGTCTTGTTCTGCCCGCAAGTTAAAACAGCTGCAGTGTTCTTTTATTCATGACCAAATGTTTTCAGAATGATTAAACCAGTTGTAAATGTGCAGTCTATATCAGCTGAATGACAAAGATTAAGTGAGATTCAGATTAAAATGCTAAGTGAGTTCGTACCAAGACCAAGTCAAATATATGGTTAACACTAAGAAAATATAGCCCGAAGAAGTGTGAAAACCACCACCTAGACAAAACCTCAGAATAACAGAGTACCAGAGAAACTGTCCTGAATGACAAGTAGGTCAGTAGGAGTTGAAATTACTTTTTTTAAAGTACAATTGCTCAGCAATATTTACTACAAATATATATATATATATATATATATATATATATATATATATATATATATATATTCTTCAAAAGGAAGTCCACAATTGAAAGCCAAAATGAATGAAAATTTATTTACAAATATTACTGTAAAAGTAGAATAAAAAATAAAACAGTATTAGAAAAAAATCTGTAACCACTACATGAGTAATGTCTTAAAATTTTGTTATATAATGAATATAAAAGTAAAATCACATAGATCTTTGCCAATGACATTTAAAGTGACCTGAGACACTGATGAATAAGTAGGATATTTGAATTGATGTCCTCAAACTTCCCTGTTTATGGTTTTCTGAACTTCTCTAAATCAGTTTACCTTCCATGGAATATAACCTCATTAATCTGCACGTTATTACTACAACCTGCATGTTTGGATTTTCAAAAGGAACAAAAGGGCAGTTATAGACTGTCATATTTAGAAATTCCCAGTAGTGGACTTTTGCCTGGGAAATTTTCCTAGCTGGCTTCATGGAAACACTTGTTCCCAGACCCACTAGACACATCAAGTCCGTCCTATGGCGGGCAAGGACAAACACTCCTTACTCCTAAACCCTAATTAGGGAAGAGCAGAATGGTGATGTCCTTTTTCATTCTGGGTGCCAGGTAAGTAGGAGGAAATGCCTGGAATAAAGTTGGTTAAAAGTCTCAGCACACAGTGGTTAAAAACAGGAGCTTTGAGACCGCCCAACCTCAGTGCAAACTGCCTATCATCTTAATTTTCACATCTGTAGCACAGGAATGGCCATAATACATAACACATCCTAAAACAAACAGTCCTGCACAGAGCTGTTGGGCAAACCAATATGTTTCAAGTGTGAAACAAGTGTGTTTAGTTTTGCTCACTTGTATTTTGCACTGGCATAGCACAGCACCATGTGTGTGTAGTCTATGCATGGCCATGGCAGTGTGTACTTGCCCTCAGGGCAGCAGATTGCAAATTGGGGACTGCCTGCCACGTGGGGAGGGTGGGGAGCAGCAATTGTTTGCTATTGTTTGCCAGAGAAGGATATTTCCAGCCAGCCTGTATTGCTAGAGAGTGCTGAGGAGCTTGGGAGCCCCGCTGAGGTTGGTGGGGGGGGCCTGTGAATCTTGGTAAATCCTGAGAATGAGTCCAGGTTGTGGAACTGGAGAGAGGTTCAGGGCTTGGGAGCCCTGAGAGAAAGGGAAGCACTCTTCCCTGCCTGTTTGCTCGTCCACCAATAGGAGACTTAAATAAACGGAATGGCCCACCACTTTCTGACTCCACCATTCTTTCACTGTCCGCCTAAATCCAATAGGAACCTGCACGGCCACAGAGGTGGCCACTGGCCCCACAAGAGCATATGGTTATCATGCACATAGGGGTCAGCAATAACGGTTGCAATTATGATTGTAATGGACTCTCTTCCTGGAAATAAATTTGTGGCACCACAAGGCCCTTGGCTCCTTCTGCCCTCTTAAAAGAGCCACAGGTCTTTAGTACTGATTCTATCAAGTAGGTGAACAGATGTGGCTGTCCCAAAATTGGACAAAAAGATAAAATATAGTCTTTTGAAGAAAAGGTCAGGGTGAGGAAGCCACATAGGAAGAATAAATAGGAAACAACACCTAAGATTCAACCCCTGATGAGGTGTTAAATGACTGGTGGGAACAATCCCTGCTGTAATCCGGCTAACACTTAGCACCTAATTATCACTTCTCAGTGGAGTCTAGATTAGATAATGGTGAACTTCAACCTCCCAGATACACAGGAAATGTTTGATGCCCATAAACCACAGATTCAATGCTTTAACAGGCACAGCTACTAGCAGCAAGTAGCTAGAGATGCAGTGTTACTCTACATAACCAGTGAAAGCCATCCCTTTTCTGGATCTAGCCTGCAGTTCAGCAGATTGCGGCTGAGCAGGATGTGAATGATATGTTGCAAGCTTTCTTTCTAAATTGCCTGTGTACCAGCAGATATGGACATGGCAGAAAATACAGTCTTGAGATTGCAAACCTAGATTTTCTTTCACACAAGGTAGGAAGTACTACTGGTAATTCACCACCATCGTGTTTTTGTTTGTTTGTTTTGTTTTGTTTTGTTTTGTGTGGGGGGGGTATGATAAATTTCCTAATTCTCCCAGGCTCCACTCCCAAATTTTCTCTCTATATAAGTGATAAATTCTTGGGATAGAATGATAATTAAAACACAGGCTCTACCCCCTATGAAACTCTAACACAGAAGTCTAATATGGAAGACTAAGGGAGAAGGTGAAGATTCTCAATACAATAATAAGTGTAATATTTATAAAAAAGTATAAGAACACACGAGGCAGAACAATGAAATCTGCAATGATATTTATGCTGCATCTCAAGAATAAGTAGGAGAAAATAGAGGAAAGGTATTCTAGACAGAGACCAAGGCAAGTAGAAAAAGGCTTGGCATGTTTGAACAAAAGTGGGAAGTCTCTTGCTTGTGATACAAAGTTGAGGGCATGATGTTGGAGAGACAAGCAGGGAATACTGTGAAAGATACATGAGAAACAGGCTTTTGGATTTAATCTGATAGGTAATGAGAACAAATAGTGAGATTTTTTGTTTGTTTTACCAATTTTGTTTTGTGTTGGTCAAATAAGTTTATAAAATATGATTTTAATGTTTACTCACTTATAGTCTGCATTGGGGGCAAGATATATGTGGTCTGTGAAATTACAAATTACCTTCCTGCTTGGGAAGGGCCATTGTTTTGCTAATGTTTCCTGGAGGAGAGGTTTTCATGCCAGAAAGTTTTGAAGAGAAGAAGGAGAAGAGGCAGAAAGAAGCCATGTTTGGAGAGTAAGAGCAGAGAGAATGCAGAAGAAACCATATTTGGCAGAGAGAGAGAAGGTGTGCAGATGGGGAACCAGAGCTGAGGGGTTTTGGGAGCCCTACTGAGAATTGCGAGGGGACTTTGATTTTAGGAGGAACTGGAGAAGTTTCTCCTAGTTGTGGAACTGGAGAATGTGTCAGTGGTTTTGGGAACTCTGAGTGAAAGGGCATTGTTTTCCCTGTGTGTTTGCTCATCTGACGGAGACTTTAATAAAGTAATAGCCCACTGTTTTTTGGATCCACTGTTTCTTTACCATCTGCCCAAATCTAATTTGAACCTGCATGTGAATGGCCAAGATGACGGCGGTTCCTGGTTCTACATTTTGTTTTTAAAATAATGAAGTGATGCAGATTTTCAAGAATGTAGTCTGTATTGAAAATAGAGATGATAAAACCAGACAGATTGTTGTTGCAAAGGTCTAGGAAAAAATGGTTGAGGTTGTAGACAGTTAAGAAAAAAGATAGGTCAATTTTAAAAGACATCTGTGAGATATAAACAAAAAGGTTAGTGATACTTGGATGTCTGGGATGAGGGAGACAGTGAAATTAAGAAAATACAGGGGTCCTCGGGTTACAACACAGTTCTGTTCCTACAACAGTGATATAACCTGAATTTTGGTGTAAGTCAAAACACACCCTAGCCTAAGTCACTTACCTATCCTAACACAGTTGTAAAATCATGGTCTAGAACATACAAATACAACTAAGCCACAGAAAACGGAAAAGAACATAAATATACTGTGTTGTACACTGTACTGCGTATTCTTCCACCAAGCATAACCAAACTAGTTTGTTCGCGTAGTCCATAAGTACGACACTAATGGCATAAGTCAAAACACTCATGTCTTAATTTTTAAAAGTTTTTATGGGAGTGAGCATCGTAAACTCAAAACATCATATGTCAAAACTGTCATAACCCGAGGACCCCTGTATTTGCAATGACTAAGGAGATAAGCACATTGTGGAGGGGGGAAGAAGGAAAATAGAAGTCTCTCAAGCAATCTGGTAGTGAATGGATATTTTTTTATGGAGAAAGTGCATATCCTCAGGATGGAAATCTAGTCATGGAAAGAAATGAAGTTAACTGGATCACTTCAAGTCCACATTTATTAGCTTGGCCTCATTTTATCAAGCACAGTCAACTAGCCACAGATCAAAAGTTTTTAAATCAAACACATTTAACACGTGCACACTATTGGCAAGCAAATCCAGAAAGCAATAGCTTCAAATAGTCCTGCCTTAGCCATGGTTCCCCAGAAATCAGAGGCCAAGACAAAAACACGTGTATAAGAAATTCATAGAGTGTAGTTCTAGAAGCAGGAGAGTAAAGTAGGGAGAAGAGAGTCACATGATACTAGGCTCCTTTGCCTCTTCTTCAACCCCTCACCATTATTCCTTTCAATATTCTATAGTTGAATAATTAAAGGTATGCACATCCCATCTGTAATGTACAAAGCACTAAAAAAGTTTGTTGCCATGTATAGTCAGACCATCACATGGTAAAGCAGGACTGACCCTCCAAGTTCCATAGAGCTGGTCCAGCTATAGGTGGTTGTCCCCTGCTCTTTGAGTACCTCATGTGCCTTTGCATTGTCCTGGGTCGAATAGTGTCTCCCAAAAGTTCATGTCTACCCAAAACCTCAGAATGCCATCTTATTTGGGAAATAGGGTCTTTGCAGATACAATTAGTTGAGATGAGGTCATACTAGCTTAGAGTAGACCCTACATCCGATGACTGCTGTCTTTATAAGAGAAAGGAGAAGACTCAGGACACATATGAAGGAAGAAGGTGATGGAAGAATGGAGGCAGAGATTGCAGTGATTCAGCTACCAGCCAAGAAACACCAAGGACTGTAGGTGACCGTCAGAGGTTAAGAGAGAAGAATGGGATGGACTCTCCCTCAGCACTTCCAGAGGAAACAACCTGGCCAACAACTTGATTTCAGACTCCTCATCTCCAGAATGATGAGAGAATACATTTCTGTTGCTTGAAGCCACCCAGTTTGCAATACTTTGCTATGGGAAGTCCTGGGAAACTGATACAGGCAGAGTTCTCACTGACAGTTCTTTGGTGGGTATTTAAGTATCTGGGTTCCTCTGCTGAAACTGTCACACTAGACCTCAAAGTTCACATACCCAACCTTCTAGACATAATAAACTTTTCAAAACGTTCCATTACTTTGTGAACAAATATTGCATATGCATCCTCCGAGCAACATAGATATTTATCTTGTATAACTAAGTAGAATATTTTTGCTATTGAATCACAATATCCTTCAGGATATTTGAAGAAAGATTCACAGAAAATATACAACACACACACACACACACACACACACACACACACACACACTTATTTAACTTCAGTTCTTTTAAAATAAGGGCAGGAGGTCCAAGATGGCAGTGGCACAGGAGGATGCTGAACTTGCCCGTTCCCATGAGCAAAATAAAATATACTTGTATATAAGTACCAATCACTTCTGTGCAACAACTGAACTGAATGAAAAGCTTTTGACAACAAGAGAGACAGACTAGAGAGGCTGGGAAGCCCAGGGAGCCCTTGGGGAGCTGCAGGAACTCCCTCGGCTGGAAGAACTGGTGAGCACCTCTGTTTAAGTTTCCCTTCACTTTGATAGCATGGATAGGAACTCTATTCAGGTGTTTTGGCCTACCTGCTAGCTCACACAACAGATGTAGCAGTTCACAGCTACATTGTCTAGAGCCTTTTTCCTCCTAACAAAGCAGGAGTAACAGGCCCTCACCACATTCACCTGGCCTCCCTGTCTCACAGTTGCTCTGGATCAGCAGACTAGTACCCCATGTGCCTTAAGTGCCTGTGCAGGCTCCAAGCTGCTTTCCCCAAAGTACCCAGCAAATGAAACCTGCACAGAGCCTTCTTCTACACTGGACCACTTTCAGTACAACAAACAAGAGAGACATTGCATAGAGAAGACTGGAGAACCACAGTAGCTCTCCAGGGACTATAGGAATTCTCCAGGGTTAGAGGAGCCTTACATTCTCCTCCACCTCCAGGGGTGGGCAAGAGCTCTATCTAGGTGCTCTGGCCTCCCTGCAAGATTTTTGCAGTGCTTTCCCAGATACATCTTCCAATCCCATTTCTGCCTGAACAAACAGAGCAGGCAGGATCAATAAGGTGTTATTACATGCACCTGGCTTCCTTACCTAGAGCCACTCAGCTCAATAGGCCAGTTCCCCAGAAGACTTGAACACCAGGTAGGCTCCTCCTGGACTGCACAACCACCTCGCCCATACAGTCACACAGAGTCCACTTCTACATAAGGCCACTTTCCCAAGGCTAGAATAAACAGCTATTTTGTCTAATTTGTATAAACAAATATAGAAAGTAAAATAAAATGAAAAGAAAGAAGA
Source organism: Rhynchonycteris naso (assembly GCA_037038555.1). NCBI lineage: Eukaryota > Metazoa > Chordata > Mammalia > Chiroptera > Emballonuridae > Rhynchonycteris > Rhynchonycteris naso. The sequence continues at coordinate 151,684,561 of CM072997.1, forward strand.
TATCTCTCAGATGAAGAAACAAAAAACCACTAATGAAATAAAAATAAGTAATTTGTCTAATAAAGCATTCAAAGAAATGATCATAAAGATCCTTGCTGAACTTCAGAGTGAAATAGAGAAACTTACAGAGAATTTAAACAAAGAGTTATGAAGTATAAGAAAGAACAGAACAAGCCTGAAGAACACAATGACTGAAATGAAAAACACATTAGAAGGAATCAATTTAATTAGCTAACACAGAAGAATGGATCAGCAGTGTGGAAGACAGACTAATGGACACCAAGCAATCAGAAGAGCAGAAAAAAAAGGAATTAAAAAATAAGAATGATTTAAGAGACTTCTGGGTACCATCAAGTGTTCCAACATTTGCATTTTAAAGATACAGAAGGCAGAGAAAGAAACAGAAACTGTATTTAAAGAAATAATAGCTGAAAACTTTCTCAACCTGGGAAAGGAAACAGTCATCCAGATCCAGAAAGTACAGAGTTTCAAACAAGATGTATCCAAAGAGACCCACGCCAACCCATATCATAGCTAAAATGGCAACAGTCAAAGATAAAATCTTGAATGAAGAAGATTAGATTACATAGAAGGGAAACTCTATAAGGCTATCAGCTGATTTCTCATCAATAACTTTCTATGTTAGAAGGAACTGGCAAGACATCCTTGAAGTGCTGAAAGAAAGAAACCTACAACCTAGAATAATTTACCCAGGAAGGTTATTCATAGTTGAAGAATAGGTAAATAGTTTCCTGGATGAGCAAAAACTAAAGGACTTTATTATCATCAAGCCAGCTTTAAAAATATTAAAGGTTCTTCTTTAAGTGGAAAAGGAAAGGCCATAACCAGAAATAAGAAAATATGAGAAAGAAAATATCCTCTCAGGTAAAATCAAATATTCAATCAATGCAGCAAATCAGACATATAAAAACTACTACTACTACAAAAGAAGCTACTACAAAGGTTAAAAGAAAAAAGTATCAAACACAACTAAAACTACAATAAAGTTAGGAGATGCACAACACACAAAAAAAATCTAAAATATGACATCAATAACACAAAGTGTGGAAGGGGGAGTAAAAACGTAACCCTTATAGAATATATTAAAACTAAATACCTATAAACTTAAAACAGACTACTATAGAAAAGAATGGCATAAATAAATCTATGTTACCACAATCCAAAAATCTACTAAAGATATACAAAAACAGAAAGAAAGGAATCTAAACAAAGCACTATGATAAAAACAGCAAAGCACAAAAGAAAGAACTCAAGAGGATGAAAGGTACAGAGGACAACTATAAAAACAACCTGGAAAAAAAAAACAACAACCTGGAACCTAGCCAGTTGACTCAGTGATAGAGCATAGGCCCAGTGTCTGGACTTTCCAGGTTTGATCCCTGGTCAGCACACACAGGAGAAGCAATCATCTGCTTCTTTACATTTTCCCTTCTTGCTTCTCTCTCTTTCTCTCTCTCTCTCTCTCTCTCTCTCTCTCTCTCTCTCTCTCTCTCACTTCTCCTCCTCCATCCATGGCTCAACTGGAGCAAGTTTTCCCCTAGTGCTGAGGTTGGTTCCATGGCCTCCACCTCAGGCACTAAGGAGAGCTTGGTTGGTGAGCAACAGAGCAACGCCTCAGATGGGCAGAGCATCGCCCCCTAGTGGGCTTGCTCGGTGGATCCCAGTAGAGGTATATGCAGGAGTCTGTCTTTTTGACTTCTTACTCTTACTGAATTAAAAAGAAAACAAACCTAAAAACAATAAATAAAACAGCAATAGGTATACACTTATCAATAATTACTTCAAATGTTAATGGTATAAATGTTCCTATAAAAAGATATAGAGTAGCTGAACAAATATGAAAATTTTACCCATCTGTATACTGCTTATAAGAGACTCATTTCAAGTTAAAAGACACAAACAGACCAAAGTGAAAGGATGAAAAAAGATATGTCATGCAAATAAATAATTTTTTAAAAGCTGGAGGAGCAACAATTTTTGTATCAAATAAAATAGACTTTAAAGCAAAATAAAATAAAATAATATGAATAGTACATAATACAAAGAGGTCAATACAAGAAGAGGATATCATAATCATAAATATCTACACACTGAACATACAAGTGCATAAATATACAAAGCAATTATTAACAGGTATAATGGAAAAAATCTATAGTAATACAATAATAGTAGGAGATTTTAATACTACACTCAGATCAATGTGTAAATCATCTAGACAGAAATTTAAGAAGGAAATGATGACCTTAAATGGCATATTAGACCAGATCAGGTTAATAGATGTTTTGAGAACACTTCATCCCCAGCCCTACAGATTGGCTCAGTGGACAGAGCATCCACCCCACTTGTGGATGTCCTGGATTCAATCCCCAGTCAGATCATGCATGAGAAGTGACCATCTTCTTCTCCTCCCCTTCCTTTCCCCCTTCTTTCTCTCTTCCCCTCTTGCAGCCAATGGCTCCATTGGTTTAAGCATTGGCCCCAGATGGGAGTTGCCAGCTAGATGCAAGCGAGGGCACATGCAGGAGTCTGTCACACTATCTCCCCTCCTCTCACTTAAAAATAAAAGCATCAAAGAGGAAATTAAACAAGAAATCAAAAACTCCTTTGAAACAAATTAAAATGAAAACAGAATTTTTCAATATTTATGGAATGCAGCAAAAGCAGTTTTAAAAGGGAAGTTCATAGCTATACAAATCCACCCAAGAAACAAGAAAAACCTCAAAAAAACCCATCTAACTTTACACCAAAAGGAATGAGAAAAAGAAAAACAAACAAAACTCATAGTAAAGAGAAGGAAGGAAATTGTTAAGATCAGAGTGGAAATAAACAAAATAGGAATGTAAAAAACAATAAAGAAAATCAATAAAACTAAAAGCTGGTTTGTTGGAAAGATGGATAAGATAAATAAAACCTTAGCCAAACTCAAAAAAAAAAAAAAAAAAAAGAGTTAGAGCCCAAATAAATAAAACTTTAAATGAAAGAGAAGTTATTACTGACACCACAAAACTACTAATCTAAAAGAGATGGATAAATATAGCCTTCTAAAAAAATATAGCCTTCTAAAACTGAAACAGGAAGAAATATAAAATCTAAGCAGATCAATTATTACCAATGATATTGAAGCAGTAATCAAAAAACTCCCAAAAAATTAAAGTTCAGGACGAGATGGCTTCACAAACAAATTCTACCAAACATTCAGATGAGATCGGGTGCATTCAGGGTGGTATGGCTGCATCTACCAAACATTCAAATAATTAATATCTATCCTTCTTCAAGTATTTCAAAAAAATTAAAAAGGAAAGAATGCTTCCAAACACATTTAATGAAGCCAGCATTACCCTAATACCAAAACCAGATAAAGACATTATAAAAAAAGACAGAAAATTATACAGCAATAAGCTTGAAGAATATAGCTGCAAAAGTTCTCAGCAAAATATTTGCAAACTAGATTCAACAATAAATTAAGAGGATTATACACCATGACCAGTGAGACTCACCTCAGGAATGCAAGGATGCTTCAACATCCATAAATCAATCAGTGTGACACATCACATAACAAGGTAAAGGATAAAGGATCATATCAATAGAAGCAGAAAACGTATTTGAGTCAATTCAATATTCTTTTACGATAACTCTCAACAAAATTGATACAGAAAAAATCGTATCTCAACAAGTAAGGCAATATAAGACAAATCCTTAGGTAGTTTTATACCTAATGGCAAGAAGCTGAAAGCTATTTCCCAAAAATCAAGAAAAAGACAAGGATGCACATTATTACCACTTCTATTCAACTAGTATTGGAAGTCCTAGCTACAGCAATTAGAAATGACAATGAAATAAAAGGCATCCAAAGTGGAAAAAAATAGGTAAAACTCTATTTGCAGATGACATGGTACTATATATAGGAAACCCTAAAGACTCCAACAAAAACTATTAGAACTAATAAATGACTTCAATAAAGTTGCAGAATACAGAATCAATTTACAAAAATCTGCTGTGTCTCTATACATCAATAACTACTCTGAAAACTATAAGACACTGAAGAAAGAAATTAAATAAGATACAAATACATGGAAGGATATACCTTTTCTCATGGATTGGAAGGACTAATATTGTAAAAATGTCCTTACCAACTAAAGTAACATACAGATTCAATGCAATCCCTATTAAAATGCCAATGGCTTTCTTCTCAGAATTAGAACTAATTCTAAAATTAATATAGGATCATAAAAGATCCAGAATCGCCAAAGAAGTCTTGAGAGGAGAGTGAGTAGTATCACACTTCCTGATTACAAAATCTACTACAAAGCTACAATAATCAAAACACTATAGTACTGTTATAAAGATGGATATATAGATCAATGGAAGAGGGAGCCCAGAAATCATCCCTCAGCTATATGGTCAATTAATATGCAACAAAGGAAGCAAGTAAATACAATGGGGTACAGACAGTTTCTTCAGTAAGTGATGTTTGCAAAACTAGATAAATATATGCTAAAAACTGATAGCTGTCAGAGGAGAGGAGAATTGAGGGACAAGGTGAAAAAAGTAAAGTCATTAAGGAACTAACTCAGAAACAAACAGCAGTATGGTGATTACCAGAAGGAAAGAGGGAGTAGGAGAAGGTAAAAGAGGATAAAGGGGGGATAAATGGTGATGAAAGGAGAGTTGACTTGAGGGGGTGAACACATAATACAGTATATAGATGATGTATCATAGAATTGTACACTTGAAATCTATATAATTAGATTAACCACTGTCATCCCAATGAATTAAAAATAAATAGAAAATTTTAAAAATAAAAGAGCAATTAAAAAAATTAATTTGGGTTGCTTTCTTACACCATGTACAAAAATAAACTCAAAATAGATTAAAAACTGCCTGACCAGGCGGTGGCACAGTGGATAGAGCATCGGACTGGAACGCGGAAGACCCAGGTTTAAGACCCCGAGGTTGTCATCTTGAGTGCGGGCCCATCTGGCTTGAGCAAAAGCTCGTCAGCTTGGACCCAAGGTCGCTGGCTCCAGCAAGGGGTTGCTTGGTCTGCTGAAGGCCCGCAGTCAAGGCACATGTGAGAAAGCAATCAATGAACAACAAAGGTATTGCAACGGCAATGAAAAACTAATGATTGATGCTTCTCACCTCTCTCTGTTCCTGTCTGTCTGTCCCTATCTATCCCTCTCTCTGACTCTCTCTTTGTCCCTGTAAAAAAAAAAAAAAAAAAAAAAAAAAAAGATTAAAACCTTAAAATTTAGACGTAAAACAACAAATATCCTAGAAGCAAACATAGGCAGTAAACTCTTTGACACCACTCTTAACAATATATTTCAGATATATCATCTTAAGCAAGGGAAACCAAAATAAATAAGTAAACAAATAGGACTACATCAAACTAAAAAGGTTTTGCACAGCAAAGGAATACATTAATAAAACAAAAAGACAACCTACTGAATGGGAAAAAGTATTTGCAAATGGTATATCTGATAAAGGGTTAATATCCAAAATATATAAAAGAATTATACTTTTTAAAAAATTATTTATTGATTTTAAAGAGAGAAAAATGTAGAAAGGGACAGAAACATTGATCTGTTTCTATATGTGGCTTGACTGGGGATCGAACACACAACCTTCACATATGGAGTCAATTCTCTAACCAATCAAGTTATCTGATCAGGACAGGAACTCATACAACTTAACACCAAAAAAATTTAAAAATGATTAAGAAACGGTAGAGGGCCCAAATAAACATTTCTCCCAAGAGGACATACAGATAGCCAACAGACATGTGAAAAGATGTTCAACATCACTAATCATCAGGGATATCTCACAATGGAGATATCACCTTACACCTCTCAGAATGGCTATCATCAATAAATTAACAACTAACAAGTGTTGATGAGGATGTGGAAAATGGAACCCTTGTGTACTGTTGGGATTGTAAACTGGTACAGCCACTATGGAAAACAGTATGGAGATTTTTCAAAAAATTAAAAATAGAGCTGCCATATAATCTAACAATTCCATGTCTGGGTATTTATCTGAAGAAAACAAAAACAACACTAATTAAAAAAAATATGTTCACCTGTATTCATTGTGGCATTAGTGATAGAAGTCAAGATATGGAAGCAGGCAGGCCCTGGCTGGTTCACTCAGCAGTAGAGCATCAGCCCAGCATGTCGAAGTCCTGGGATTGATTCCTGGTCAGGGCGCACAGGTGAAGCACCCATCTGCTTCTCTACCCTTTCCCCTCTCCTTCCTCTCTATCTCTCTCATCTCCTCCCGCAGCCAAGGCTTCATTGGAGCAAAGTTGGCCTGGGCACTGAGGATGGCTCCAAGGCCTTTGCTGGAATGGCTCCAGCTGCATCGGGGCAACATCCCAGATGGGCAGAGCATCACCCCCTGGTGGGCATGCCGGGTGGATCCTAGTCGGGCGCATGTGGAAGTCTGTCTGACTGCCTCTCCAAAAATACACACACACACATACACACACACAAACACACACACACACACACACACACACAAAGATATGTAAGCACCCTAGCCGTATATCAATAGCTGAATGAATAAAGATGTATCTATATAAATATAAAATAAAATATTACTCAGCTATAAAAAACAACAAAATCTTGCCATTTGTGACAACAAAATGGATCTAGAGGGTACTGTGCTTAGTGAAATGTCATATGGAGAAAGACAAATATAATCTCACTTATATGTGTAATCTAAAAAAAGAAAACTAAATAAATGACTAAACAAAATAGAAATTGACTCATAGGTATAGAAAACAAGCTGATGGTTGCCAAAGGCAAAGGCATGAAGGGATGGTAATAAAAAATAATAAATTTTTAAAAATTAAATTAAATTAAAATATAAAACAAATAAAAACTAAAAATAAGGGAGCCCTGGCCAGATAGCTCAGTTGGTTGAAGCATCATGTCAATCACCAGGGTTGTGGGTTCAATCCCTGCTCAGGGCACATGCAAGAATCAACTAGTGACTGCCTGAATGGGTAGAACAACAAGTCAAAGTTTCTTTCTTTCTCTCTCTCCCTTCCACACCCTGTTCCTCTCTCTAAAATCAATACATTAATTTAACAATTAAAAAAAATAAGGCCAAGGAATTCAACTTTTCATTATATTTTTTTCAGTTTATATTAGAATCCCCAAAGAGAGAGGAGAATTTGGGGTAGTATATGAGAAATGACAAGAAAAAAGTAGGACCGAATAAAGAAACATTCTATTTCTAATTCCTAAGACATATTCTTCCATAGACTATTTTTTTAAATTAGTATGCATTGTATAATTTAACAAGGTAAATGTTATACTACAGTTTTCTGAAAATCTTCCTTTGACTACTCCTGGAAAAATCAAACCAGCAATAACATCAGTGCACACTAGAATTGATGAAATGTGAGTAAAAAGAAAGAGTTACACGTGTGGCAGTTCCAGAGTCTCTAGACAAGCACTTTAATAGAAGATGAATTGTTCTTCTCACATTGTAGAGTTCCCTGTGGATGGGGGCATAGGAAGCTGTGCCCTGGTGCCACAAACCAGCGCAGCTAGTAATTTCCCGGGTGTAAATGGCAAGGAATGAAGAAATAAACTCAAAGAGAAAAAGGATGGGATCATGAGGCCTCTACAACACCTTTAGCTTGCAAGAGTGAATCTCCACCCCAAACCACTTTATTTATAGGACAGAGTAAAGTCATTAGCAAATCAAAGAGATCTTTAAAACAAAGTCCCATTTCCAAGGCAACCCAAGAATTCTCCCAAGTGCAGAAAGACCTCCACCTTGCATAACATCTTCACAAAAGGTAAAATGAAAACTACCTCCAGTCTCTCTGAGGGACATGGAGGATAGGACAAGTAAAAAACAATCCAGCATCACAGCTAACGTGGAGGTGTAGGGAAACACTTAACTTAGCTTTTAGCAACTTAATCAAGCATTTGAGGTGGGAGATTGGGCAGCCTGTCAGTTTACTGCCAGTTCCCCACACCTCTGTCCCCCCAAAATCTAAACCACAAGGAACCTGTCAGCTTGCTATCCCCAACACCCTGGTCACCCTCTTCAATGTAAAAACATTATATTCTAGAAAATACACCCTATGGTCAACCATGTGACCTTCCTTCCTTCTTTCCTTCCTTCCTTCCTTCCTTCCTTCCTTCCTTCCTTCCTTCCTTCCTCCCTTCCTTCCTCTTTCTCTCTTCCTTAATAAGCACCTTGTCTGGAAATTTTACAGTTTTGTAATGCATGAAAAAATGACTTAGCATATTAAATTTGAAAAATAAAGGAGCTTTAATTGCTAAATACTTGGTTTTACAGACTTGTAAAACTGAAAGTGAAAGAATTAGGTGATCTTTGCAAGGCTGCATTTATGCCATACTGAGAACTTAGTATTTTAGGTAGCATGCATTTTTTCTACTAAGTCAAGCAACCTGTTCCTAGGTTTTAGTTGGTCCTTTGGAAAGATGAATGTAAATTTACTACTTATTAAAAAAAGCTGTTACATTGTCTTATAATCTTTTAGGGGTTAAAGATGTTTCATTTGGTAATACCTGAAAGTCTCACTGACCTTTTTAAATCAAATACACAGTTCTGACCTAATTGGATCTTAGTGACTATGCCTGTTCAATATATAATGAACTCAAATAATAATGAACTAGAACTCCTTTGGATATAGAGGTAATAGAAACAGTATTCACAGATCTTTGACTAGTCTTTTAAAGCATTAAGAAGCTCTTCTTTAATTATTTTGCCAACAGCAATCCTGTGCTCAGCCATGAAAACATCAATCCATTTTCTACTTGAGGGTTTCAATACTGAAGTACTTCATTCTTGTTTCTGATCTTATTTCTTGCACTTACCTCATTAAGCTTTCAAGAACACCAGTCAAGCACATACTTTCCCAATTCCATTCCCACTTTGTGCTTTTCAATTCTCTTAACTATAAAAGGTATAGACAGTCTCTCTAGAAAATATTTCCAAATTACTTCTTGCCGAGAAGAGAAAACACTTCTCTTTCTATTTAGGGCTCCCAAAGCACTGATGACACATATTAATGCACAGGTAATATGGAAAGGTGAATTTATGCATTATGCCATTACCAGCCAATACTTTGATAGCTTTAATTTGTTTACCAAGTTGAGCCACTGGTCACCTAACAGGGCACCACAAGAGGGACACAGGAGAGATAACTTTTGATAATAAAACATCTACATCATGAATTCTCCCAGAGAAGGCAAGCATGGCTAAGCAAACTCGTAAAGTGGTGTCAGAAAAACAATGAAGCAACACTGGTTAAGACCTGACTTCTGAAATAATGAATCCTGCCTGCCCCCACCTCCCTCTCTCTCTCTCTCTCTCTCTCTCTTTCACACACACACACACACACACACACACACACACACACACACACACACACACACACACCATTCCTATAATTTTAGCTCCACATTCAGGGAAGTGATAATATTCTACTTTAAAACAATCATTATTGCTATTGTTATGTGGTTAATGAGTTAATACATGCAAAGTACTTAGAAGTGTGCCAGACATATGGTAAGTACTCTGTAAATGTTAGTGATTATTACTACTATTTCCACCCCTTAGCGATTATTACTATTTCCACCTACTTACATTTTTTCCACAAAAACATGTTAAGAATCTCTTAAATGTCTAGCTCTGAAGTATGTACTATAGAAATAAAAATAAACTAAATAGATATTGATTTTGAAGATTTTGGTGTGATGAAAACAAGAGTGGTGTTAAAACCCTTTTGTAAACATTGTGAGTTAAATGTTATTAGTCCCACTACATTTATGGACAATTTGAGATTCAGAGGCATACTTGTGTATCCTCAGCTGATATCATAACATTAGGACTTGAAACCAGATGTATTCAAACCCAAAGCAGAGCTAAAACTCAGAGTGTAGGATGCATGGTTTCATAGCTACAGTAGTGTGAAGCCAGCAATTGCAGCCATCACAGCCGCCTGGCACATGCACGTTCACATTAGATTCGGATAGATCATAATGAAACAATGGAGACAAGAACTGGTGGGCCATTATCTTTAATCCTAGCTCGAACCCTGCAAGTGAGTAAATACACACAGTGTGAAAACATTTCTCTTTCTATTTAGGGCTCCCAAAGCCACTGACTCTTCCGAGTTTTCTAGCATCAAAGGCCCTCACCAGTTCAGCAGAGCTTACAGAGCCCCTCACCTCTGTTTCCCTTCAGCAAGCCTCCATCTTGCTGCCTCTCTCCCTGCAACCACGTGGCCTCTCTCCCCTGCAACAACATGGTCTCCTCCCAAAACGGCCTCCTAGCTCCTCCTTTTAAAACTTTTTGGCGCAAAAATACCTCCTCCAGTGCACATTAGCATAACCAAGCCCCTTCCCAAGCAGGAAGATAATTAATCGTATCACCTGGGTGAAAGCCATTCACGTGGGCAGTACCATTTTTAACAATAAAAGTGAGCAAAACCAGAAAATACAGATTTTACAAACTTATTTGCCCAATAAGTTGATTTCTCATTCAATGGTTGGAAACATAAGAGCAAGATAGAACTAATTCTACCTGGGAAGACCAGTGAAAGATTCAGAGAGGAAGAGACACTAGAATAGATAGGGTTTTGAAAACAAGAGTATAAGGAGAAAAAGTATAGTTCAGCCTAAGGAGCAATTGCCATCAGGGTTTGGGCTGTGGGGTAAATGGAGTCTGAGAGCTATTTATTTCCCATAGTTTCCATTTCCTTGTTTGGGACAGTTGAAGTGTTCACCAAGGAATATTTATTGAGCAAGTACTCTGGATAAGGCAGCATAATAAAAACTGTCATGGATACAAAAAGTATTTCAGAACTTAGTCGATCCCTCAGATCTTCCTCCAGTCAGGAGGTGATTACATTTGCTTCTCCTTTAGCCTCTCCTTCAGGTCTCAGGATTATTATGTAATACTTCTCCCACTCTGGCATGGGAAGTAGGTGTAAACTGTTTCTAATTAGACACAATTCCTGTTGCTTCAAGAACACAGGTTACAGAAAATAATTTTATTTCCAAAGAAGTAACATTTTATCAGTGCCCCAAATGACTTTTTTTTTTTTTACAGGGACAGAGAGAGAGAGTCAGAGAGAGGGATAGATAGGGACAGACAGACAGGAACGGAGAGAGGTGAGAAGCATCAATCATTAGTTTTTCTTTGCCGTCGCAACACCTTCGTTGTTCATTGATTGCTTTCTCACATGTGCCTTGATTGCGGGCCTTCAGCAAACCAAGCCACCCCTTGCTGGAGCCAGCGACCTTGGGTCCAAGCTGACGAGCTTTTGCTCAAGCCAGATGGGCCCACGCTCAAGCTGGCGACCTCGGGGTCTCGAACCTGGGTCCTCCACATCCCAGTCTGATGTTCTATCCACTGCGCCACCACCTGGTCAGGCCCAAATGACAAATTTGAAAAATAATTAGGACTCTAGTTTTAATGTAGACCAGGAATATGAATGTGAATTGTGGTCCAAAAGTGAGTTGAGATAGAGATTATGACATTTTCATGGGTAGCACTTACAATGAGGAAATTCCAAGCTGGATATATGAGGAGATGAACTCAGGGCCCATGCAGGGTAGGAGAGGCACAACCTAAGTCCAGGTATAGACCAAACAATAAACTTTCTCCTTTGAATCTGGTAAATATGATGGAAGTGCTCTCTCTAGTTTTGTAGATAGAAGAGAGTGACTGGGAAACCGAGGATATTTTTAATGAGTTTGACAACTGATTATATTTTCCATGATTCTGTAACACAACACAAACCACTTGCAGCACATTCTACTTGCCCCAGGGAGAGTTCACTGGGTGAACAAGATGTCCTCTCTCCTTTATATCGACTTTTCATAGTTAAAGTTGACAGAAAAACACCTTAATAGGTACTACTGTTACTACTGGTGATAATAATAATAGCTAACAAGTAAGGACTTCCTTTTATGTGGCCAATACTTTGTTTTCTCCAATCCTGACACATACTCTGGAGGCAGATATTATTATCCCCGTTTTACAGGGAAATTGAATGACTCAGTGGAGTTTAAAAACTTTCCCAAAATGGAGAGTGGTAAGTAGGTAAGAGAACTGGATTGCAAATTTATATTAACTCCAAAGCCCACCCTATAATGCCCCCTGCAGAAAGTCTCAGATTGCTGTGAGTAAGGGCAATCTTGCACCTTGCAATTGGTGGCTGGGTGAGATAGCAACTCCAGAACCTCAAATTCAAATCGCAGCTGTGCCACTTACTAATCTGCGAGACTTGAGCAAGTTACTAAACAAATAACCCTGTGTGCAACATTAAAGTGATTCTTGATGGAATTACGTAAGACTACATGCTATAAGATCAATGTCTAGCACACAACAGATCCTCATTTAAAGCTAGCCAAACTGAATAACCAAGGAAACTAAAAATAAAGTGCCAAGATCAGAATTTACCAAGCTGATGCTTCCATTTCCATTTCCAAAGAAAAGGATTCCTCTAGGATACCATTAACAGAAAAGTGTTTTTAATGTGTGTAAAATTTAAATTAATTTACAAACACTAACTATATGCAGCTTCCCAGATACATTATTTCATTAAAAGAGGAAACCCAGAAATCTAATAATTGATATACTATAGTCCCCTTGCATCTCCAGATACTAAAAACAGCTTTCAAAACAAATATTTAGAAACCTTATAAGATTTAGTCATTCTATTATTTACTATTCAAATCAATGACAGTGTACAAGTGGTAAACAAAATTAGCATATATATTTGCCTTTTATGTGGTAGGTTCATTACATAGGTTTCACCAGGTAACCTTGCACAAGGTTCACAAATAATACACTCTGGATAATTCCAAACATTGGGCTCATGTCAGTTATCCAAATCATAGGGGAACAATCAACCTATGGGCAGAGATTTCTCTATATATATTTATAGTGGCTATATATTCTGAGTTTTCCAGTTGATTTAAAATATTCTCTTTTTTCATCAGACCATGTCTCCCAGTTTTAAGTTTGGAAAACTTGTTTATACTATCTTTGAATTAGAGTCAAGTTAAAGTATGAATTTAAAGAAGGAAGGGAGTGGGGAGAGAGAGAGAGGAGAGAGGAAAGAAGAGAAAAGGGAGGGAGGGAGGGAAGAGAGAAAGAAAGATGAAAGAAAGAAAGAAAGAAAGAAAGAAAGAAAGAAAGAAAGAAAGAAAGAAAGAGAGAGAGAGAGAAAGAAAGAGAGAAAGAGAGAGAAAGAAAAAAGAAAGAAAGAAAGAAAGAGAGAGAGAGAGGGAGAGAAAGAGAGAGAGAAAGAAAGAAAGAAAAAAAGAGAGAGGGAGAGAAAGAGAGAGAGAAAGAAAGAAAGAAAGAAAGAAAGAAAGAAAGAAAGAAAGAAAGAAAGAAAAAAAGAAAGAAAGAAAGAAAGAAAGAAAGAAGAAAAAAAGCTGTTTCTTTCGTCCACACATGGACCACAGGAGGGAAAGTCATTTATCCGGGAGATTGATATGGTCATCACAAGGGATTCATTTACAAGGTAAAACTACACAGCGTTCTATGAGGCAAAATATATGAATCCATCAAGTTTAACAGTAAAGCCTCATCCATTTACAGGTCTGTCTGCCTTACCACTACCCACCTCTTCACCCCTGCTTCTTTATGTTATTCATGATCATTTGTAGAACTAATCAACTGCTAGATGAGGTGTGAATTTGAGGGGGGTTTTTTTGTTTGTATTTGGCAAGACTGCTTCTTCTACCCTGACAAATTAATTACCTGTGAATACTTACCAGCAGCCCTGGACTTTCTTAAATGAAAGAACAGTGGGTACCAGTGCTTACCATTTCAAAACGAGAACATAATAAATGAAGTGATCAAAACACAAGGCCCGGACAGAGAGCCTGCTGTAGGTTTTTTTCAACACTGTTTTCATCAGCATCAAGTAGCACAGAGCATAGGTCCCAAGGCTGCTAGTAGAATGAATTTCAAATTGCCAGGTGGAAAGAGGAAAGAGCAACAGGAGCAAAGAAGCAATTAGAAGAAGTCCCAAGTAACTGGGAGGCTCAGCCTGGAACATTCTTCAGGAAAGCTTTTAAAGGCAAAGGATGAAGAGAGGAGGGTGAAGTCAGGGGACCCTGCTGCCACAAAGAAGCTCCCACCTTCACTGGATGGAACAGGGGCTGCTGCACCTGCACGGGGTGTTAGAGCTGGTTCTGGGCACAGCAACTTCCTGTTACATTAGCACTCAGGGATACAATTTTTCATTATATTAGCCAAAGCTTTCTCCTAGTTACCTTGCAATTTCTCCTTAGCCATTTGAGTAATGAGTTTTCTTCATGCTCGCTGACCCCCGGGAGTGAGTTTTATTTCAAAAAATGAAATTAGTTTCAGTTACAGTTTTATTAACTTAAAATCATGTTTGTTTAATGACTAATTTATGGAAACAAGAAAAACATAGATTTGCTTTTTTTAATGTTGCCTTACACATTTTTTAAATAAATCGATCGAACTCTGGATGGTCAGGAGGTACAAGGACGTACATGAACGTTCATACTACTCAAAGGGTTAATTGTTCTACCTCGGTTTGAGCATCCAACTGACTTTAGCTGTCTCAAGGGCAGGACCCAAGATAGCTATTTCATTTAAATTTTTCTACAGTGCTGAGTAGCAAAACAACATTAGTATAATGTTTTGCAGCTTACAAATGGGTTCTTGCGCATCAGCCCATTTGTTCTTACCCATAACCTTAAGAGGTGGGAACTATTATTATCCTTATGTCACATGGCCAGGATTCAGTGCACACAGAATGTGGCTTTATCTGTGGATGGTTGAGGCCATTTTGTTAAAAGGTTACTGTCATTTCTATATCCTGGATACTTATAATGAATGTATAAGAGAGAAAAGATGAGCTACACACAAGATAATGGTTTGGATAATTTTGAATATAAACCTCTCAGGAGTATAAAAGGATGTGACAAACAAATGAAATTACATGAGATAGACCATCACCTTCAATTAAATCAAGAATGGCCTTAAAGAGGGGTTCCTTATCTGTCAGCACAAGGGATTCTCTAATCCTTGTAGACACCAAACACCATAGATGGTGAATAAATAACATGTTTCATACATATATATCCACGTTATGAATGATAAATCACATTTAACTTAAGAATTACTTTACTCACAGTAACACTTTTTGAAATTATATGTATTCTCAAACAACAATTATAAGAATAACTGCTTTGCCATGAAAGCCATCACATTTCAAAGCAGTCCTCACATCATAGATGCTCTCGCAGCCTGAGCACCAGTGTAAGCTCTAGGAATGGACCATGAATTCAGAGCCCCATATGACTCCCAGGAAATGTGTGATCAGGTCAGCATCACTCTACTCTTGACTGGTGTCTGACCTCAATCAAAGCTCTCTTAAAATCTCATCTGTGCTGTTCCAAGGAGACTTAATTCAGGAAAGGGCTCATCTAAGGAAAGAAATGGTACAAAGAGAAGATGGTTCATCACCAGAACCATCATCTTCTCTTGTCCTAACTGACTCTGTTTGGAACTCCAGGAAAATCCTCTGGCAGAAATCAGAAACCAATCTCTGTCACTCTCATCAACAGTATCGTCATCATCATCAATTCTCCCAAAATAAATCCACACACAGAATATAATTTCTGTCAAAACCCAGCCAGTTTCTTCATATAACATTCACACTGATTCTAGACTTCATCTGGAAAAGCAAATTAACAAGAATAATAAAGATAATTTTTTAAAGAAGCTAAATTGGGAGCAGTCTTCCCAGGTATCAGGGCATTAAAAACTATAGAATTATATGATGTTGACATAGGAACAAGTAGGCTACTTGAAAAGAATCAAAAACTAAAATCATATCTATGTATATGTAGGAATTTAATATTTGATAAAGGTGACACTAAATCTATGAAGAAAGAGTAGACTAGTCAACAACTAAAAATAATATAATTTCTTTTGAAACAAAAGAAAATTTGTTCATATGGAAATTTGCTATGGATTAAAAATGTGAATATAAAAAATATGTAAAAGCAGCCCTAGCATGTTGGTTCAATGGTAGAGCATTGACTAGGCCTGTGGAAGTCCAAGGTTCAATCCCCAGTCAGGGCACACAGGAGAAGCAATGATTTGTTTCTCCCCCCAACTTCCCCTTGCTCTCTCTCTCTCTCTCTCTCTCTTCACCTCCCACAGCCATGGCTTGATTCATTTGAGTGTGTTGGCCCCAATTTTAAGGATGGCTCTGTGGAGCCTCTGCCTCCGAAGCTAAAAATAACTCAGTTGCCAGCATCAGCCCCAAATGGGCAGAGGATTGGCCCCAGACAGAGTTTGCCAGGTGGGTTCTGGTCAGGGCACTTGCGGGAGTCTGTCTATCTCTTCCCCCCACTTAAATTTAAATTATATATATATATATATATATATATATATATATATATATATATATATATATGAAAATGTGCTAAAATAAAATATTAGAGAACATCTCTGTGATGTTGAGTGTAGAGAAAATTCTTTTTAATTAAGATGCAAAAAAGCAAAAATCACAAAAAAATGATAAATCTAACCATATCAAAATTCAAAACATATTTATCAAAAGATACCATAAACAGAGTTGAAACATTAGCAAAAATTGAAAGAAAATATTGACAACACAGAGAACAAAGGATTAGATTCCTATATTAATAAAAAAAGATCAAACAAGCAAGTTAAAAATATCTTTATTATCAGGCAATTCACAGAAAAGGAGTGTAAATGATCAATAAGAATATGAAAGAATATGCAACCACTCTGATAATTAGTACCTTAAAATCACAGATGATATGCATTTTCTTCTCTCATCCACAAGATTATAAAAAATTTTAAGGTGTTGACACATTAAAGGAAAGGATTACTCTCCTATGCTGTGGGTTAAAATTTAAACTGGTACAGTGATTTTGCTGGTTATTGTGAAGAACTGATTGAAGCTAAAATGCGTTGACTTTGTGATCTTATATATCTCATTCCTGATAGCTCCCCTAGAGAAACACTGGCTCAAGTGAACAATAAAGATGTTTGTTGCAACATTGCTTATGCAAGTGAAAAACTAGAAGTAAACAAAATATCCTTTGTGGAGAATGATACTTAAAAATATGATGTACACAGGGGCAGCAAGATGGCGATGGAGTAGGTGGACGTACCAACTTTCACCTCCCAGAACCAAAGTGGATTACAACTTAATTTTAAGAATCATCAACTGGAAAAACCAACTTTGGACTAAACTAAGAGGACTCTTTAACCAAGGATCACTGAAGAAGCCACATTGAGACTGGTAAGAAAAGCAGAAATGCAGAGAAGGCTGACCAGTTCCCAGTAGCAAACAGCAGCCCAGAGAGACTCACGTTGCAGGAAGTGAGTTTAGCAGAGAGGGGAGGGTCCTGGGACCCAAGAACAAAGTCCCAGCCTGCAGCCCCAGCACCTAGAAGAGGTGTACAGACAGTATTTAGCTGCAAAACAAGTCAGGATACAGTTTGTGAGAAAGAGACAGATCTCTCAGACCCAGGATTCTTCTTAAATTGACTGCACAGAAAACCTCTTTCACAACCCCACACCTGGGGCTCCAGGGGACAGAGAGAGCTAAGAGGACCAGAGTAGCAGGAAGAGAGTGTAATTTAGGAGGCACAGGGAGAAACACTTTGAGGGACAGCCACCCTAACCCCTGGGCTGAGTCACTGCCCAAGTCTAAAGTGTATATTTCTCCTGGAACCAGAAATACCAGCAAAGGGAAGCAGGTCACCAGCCAAACTGAAGCTCTCCTGCTGCACTCAGAGCAGAGTTGCTTAGAAGGAGGGAGCCATCAGGGATATAGTATTGAGTGCTAAGGTCTGAGCTGCATTACCCCCACCCACACTGCTGAGTACTCGTGGGAGGGTAGGCAGCAGCAGAACGTGGAAGCATGGTCCCCTCAGTGGGGCAAAGACTGAGAGTGGCCATGGTGGCGGAAGGGGTGCAGTGCACGAAAGTGGTTTGACCCATGGCTGCAGGCCCAATGAGCAAGAGTGGTTCTGCCTGAAGTTCTGCCAGCAGAGGCAAGGTGAAAGCCAGGGAACCAGCTAAGGCCTGCAGCTGAGCAGCATGTGCACAGCACCACTCATGGGGCCAAGATGGTGGCCCAGCGTGCAAGCACAGTCCAACCCATGGGGGCAGGGCAAAAGCAGGGAACCCGCTCAGACCTGCTGCTAAGTGCAGGTATGCAGCCCTGCCCATGAGGCCAAGGCTTGCAGCCGGGCGTGGAGCACAGCCCTGCCTGGGAGGGCAGGGAGAAGGTCGAGGCCAGCCAAGGCTTGTAGCCTGGGTATGTAAACACAGTCCCGCCGCCCGCAGTGCAGAGGCAGAAACTGAAGTGGCTGCCAGAGCTGGCCGGTGCCAGCAATGCCCGTATTCAAATGCTGAAGGCAGCAAAAGAGGGGGTGACAGGCCTGCAGACAGATCATACCTAGGGAACACAGAGGCAACACCTTTGGACTCCTATGGCCACACCCATCTTACACAGAGAAAAAATGGGAGGGCAGAGAAATGTAACCCAAATGAATCAACAGAAAACCCCAGAAAAGGACTTGAATGAGTTGGAAATAACCAAATTACTGTATGCAGAGTTTAAAATAATGATTGTTAGGATGATCAAAAATCTTAGAGCAACAGTGGATGGTCATTATGAACACCTAAATAAAGAGATAGCAAGTATAAAAAAGGACATTGAAATAATAAAATAAAATCAGTCAGAAATGACAAATACAATATCAGAAATGAAGACCACACTGGAAGGAATTAAAAGCAGGATGAATGATGCTAAAGATAAAATCAGCGAGTTAAAGGACAAGATAAACAAAGGCATAGAAGCAGAGCACCAAAAAGAAAAAAGACTCAAAAAGTCTGAGGAAACTCTAAGAGAGCTCTGTGAAAACATGAAGAGAAATAACATCCCATCATTGGGATTCCTGAAGATAAAGAGAAAAAACAAGGAATAGAGACCTTGTTTGAAGAAATTGTAGCTGAAAACTTCCCTAAATTAATGCAGGAAAGAGTCACACAGGTTCAAGAAGCACAGAGAATTCCATTAAAGAGAAACCCTAAGAAATCTACACCAAGGCACATCATAATTAAAATACCAAAGCTAAGATATAAAAAAGAATACTAAAAGCTGTAAGAGAAAAGCAATCTGTTACCTACAGAGGAGCCCCCATATAAATGACATCTGACTTCTCAACAGAAACACTTGAGGCCAGAAGGGAATGGCAAGAAATATTCAAAGTAATGCAGAACAAGAGCCTACAACCAAGACTTCTTTATCCAGCAAGGTTATAGTTTAAAATAGAAGAAAAAAAACTTTTCAGATAAAAAAGAACTCAAGAATTCATAACAACCAAACCAAATGCTGCAAGAGATGTTAAGGGGCCTATTGTAAACAGCACAAAAAAGGAGAAGAATATAGTCAAAGAGGAATGTAGCTTTAAAAAAATAAAATGGCAATAACCAACTACACATCAATAATAACCTTAAATGTAAATGAATTAAATAATCCAATCAAAAAACATAGGGTAGAGATGGCAAGATGGTGATAAAGTATGTGGATGTACCAACTTCCAACTCCCAGAACCAAAGTGGATTATAACTTAATGTTAAGAACCATCATCAGGATAAACCAACTTTGAACTAAACTAAGTGGACTCTTCAACCAAGGAACACAGAAGAAGCCACATTGAGACCGGTGGGAAAAGCAAAAATGTGGAGAGGGCTTCCCAGCTCCTGGAGCGAACGGCAACCCAGAGAAACCCGCATGGCAGGAGGAGAGTTTGGCGGAGAGGGAGGGACCTGGGTCCTAGGGACAAAGCCCCAGCCTGCAGCCCCAGAGCCTAGAAGAGGCGTTTGGACAGTATTGAGCTGTGAAACAAGTGAGGATACTGTTCGTGAGAAAGAGAAAGTTTTCTCAGACCCAAGATTCTTCTTAAGGAAACAGCAAAGAAAACCTCTCTCACAACCACTCACCCGGGGCTCCGGGGAACGGGGACAGAGGAGAGGACCAGAGCAACGGGAAGAGAGTGTGGACTGGAAGGCATAGGGAGAAACACTCTGAAGGACAGCCACCCTAACCCCTGGGCTAAGTCACTTCCCTAATCAAAAATGAATATTTCCCCTGGACCTAGCAATACCAGCAAAGGGAGACAGGACACTAGCCAAACAAGCTCTCCCGCAGCAATTAGAGCAGAGCTGCTTAGAGAGAGGGAGCTTCCAGGACTACAGTATGGAGTATTAGGGTCTGAGCTGCAGTGCCCCTACCCACACTGCTGAGGGCTGGCTGGAGGGACGATGGTGGTGGGACGCTGAAACACAGTTCTGTCAGCAGGGGTGGATGCCCAGCTGGTGTAAGCTTGGCCTAGCCCAGCAGGGGTGGAGTAGACGTGCGAAAGAGGCCCGGCAGCTGCAGGCTCACCTGTAGCCCCACCTGCGGGGGAAAAGCGGGAGGCCAGGAATGGGCAGAGATCTGCTTTGCAACCCTGTGCAAGCCGGCCTTGACCGCAGGGACAGGGCTAGGACCAGGGACAGGCAGAGGCTCGCAGCTGAGCGCAGACCAGCAGCCCCACCCAGCCTGAGAAACTGCGGTTTGCCATACTGTTTGTGTGAGTTGGCTCTCACCGTGGAGGCGGGGCTGAAACCTGGGTGAGCAGAGGCTCACAGCTGAGTGCACACTAGCAGCCCCGTCCAACCAGAGAAACTGTGGCAAGCAGGCTCTGACCGCAGGGGCTGGGCGGAATCCTGGGAACAGGCTGGGTCCGCAGCTGAGCAAAGGTGCTCACCTCTACCCTTTGTGCTGAGGCTAATGGCTCGAGTGCACTGCACAACCACAACTGTGGGGGTGAGGCGAAAGCCCAGGCAGGCTGAGGCTTGTAGAGCTGGGCACCAGAACACAGCCGCTCTTGCAGAGGAGAGGCAGAAATTACAGCAACAGCTGCAGTGGGCCGGCGCTGGCAACGCCCATACCCAACCACCCTAGGCAGTGGTAGAGGGGATGGCAGGCCTCCAGACAGACCACACCTAGAGAACACAAAGGCAACACCCATTGGACTCCAAATGCCACAACCTTCTTATACACACACAAAATGGGCAGGCAGAGAAATGCAACCCAAATGAATCAAGAGAAATCCCCAGAGAAGGACCTTAATGAACCAGATATAACCAAATATCCAGATGCAGAATTTAAAATAATGATAGAATGTTCAAAGAGATTAGAGCAACAATGGATAGTCATTACGAACACCTAAATAAAGAGATAACAAGTATAAAAAAGAATATTGAAATAATAAAAAAGAATCAGACTGAAATGACAAATACAGTATCAGAACTAAAGAACACAATGGAAGGAGTTAAAAGCAGGATGGATAACGCTGAGGATCAAATCAGCAAGTTAGAGGACACAATAAACAAAGGCATAGAAGCAGAGCAAAAAAAAAAAGAGAGACTCAAAAAATCTGAGGAAATTCTAAGGGAGCTCTGTGACAACATGGAGAAATAACATCCACATCATAGGGGTTCCTGAAGAAGAGGAGAGAGAACAAAAAATAGAAACTTTGTTCAATCAAATCATAGCAGAAAACTTCCCTAACTTAAGGCTGGAAAATATTTCACACATTCAAGAAGCACAGAGAATACCCTTAAAAAGAAATCCAAAGAAATCTACACCAAGAAACATTATAGTTAAAATACCAAAGCTAAGGGATAAAGAAAAAATTATAAAAGCTGCTAGAGAAAAAAAGGCTATCACCTACAAAGGAGCCCCCATAAAGATGACATCTGACTTCTCAACAGAAACACTAGAGGCCAGAAGGGAATGGCAAGATATAATCAAAGTAATGCAGAACAAGAATCTATAACCAAGACTACTCTATCCAGCAAGGCTAACATTTAAAATTGAAGGAGAAATAAAGAGCTTCCCAGACAAAAAAAAGCCTCAAAGAATTCATTAAAACCAAACCAATTCTGTAAGACATGCTAAGGGGCTTGTTGTGAACAGTTCAACAGGGAAAAGAATATAGCAAAAGAAGAATACAGCTTTAAAGAAAAAATGGCAATAAACAATTACATATCAATAATAACCTTAAATGTAAATGGATTAAATGATCCAATCAAAAGACATAGGGTAGCTGCTTGGATAAAGAAACAGGACCCATACATATGCTGTCTACAAGAGACACATCTTAAAACAAAAGATGCACATAGTCTGAAGGTAAAAGGATGGGAAAAAAAAATATTTCATGCAAATGGAAATGAAAAGAAAGCCGGGGTAGCAATACTTATATCAGACAAAATGGACTTTAAAACAAAGACTGTAGTAAGAGATAAAGAAGGACACTATATAATGATAAAGGGAACAATTCAAAAGGAAGATGTAACTATGATAAATATCTACGCACCAAACATAGGAGCCCCAACATACATAAAACAGACTTTGATGGATATAAAGGGTGAGATTAACAGCAATACTATAATAGTAGGGGATTTCAGTACCCCACTAACATCGCTGGATAGATCCTCAAGAAAGAAAATTAATAAAGAAACAGCAGACTTAAAGGACACATTAGATCAACTCGATTTAATAGATGTCTTCAGAACTTTTCATCCTAAAGCAGTAGAATATACTTTCTTCTCAAGCACTCATGGTACATTTTATAGGATAGACCACATGTTAGGACACAATAATGGTCTCAGCAAATTTAAGAAGATTGAAATCATATCAAGCATTTTCTCTGATTGCAGTGCCATGAAACTAGAAATTAACCACAAAAGAAAAACTGAAAAATATTCAAACACTTAGAAATTAAATAGCATGTTATTAAATAATGAATGGATTAACAATGAGATCAAAGAAGAAATAAAAATGTTTCTAAAAAGGAATGTTAATGAGCATACATCAACTCAAAATTTATGGGACACAGCAAAAGCGGTACTGAGAGGGAAGTTCATTGCACTACAGGCATACCAAAAGAAGCTAGAAAAAGCTCAAAAAAGCAACCTGGCCTTGCATCTAAAAGAACTAGAAAAACAATAGGAAATAAAGCCCAGGACCAGTAGAAGAAAGGAAATAATACAGAAGAGAGCAAAGATAAATGACACAGTACTAAGGAAACAATACAGAGGATCAATGAAAAGCCAGGAGGTGGTTTTATGAAAAGGTAAACAAGATTGATGAACCTTTAACTAGACTCACCAAGAAAAAAAGAAAGAAGACCCAAATAATTAAAATGAGAAATGAGAGTGGAGAAATAACAACTGACCCAACAGAAATACAAAGTATTGTAAGAAAATACTATGAAGAACTCTATGCCAAAAAATTAGACAACCTTGGTAAATGGACAAAATTCTTGAATCATATAATCTTTCAAAAATCAATCTGAGAGAATCAGAACACCTAGACAGACCAATTACAACAAAAGAGATCGAAACAGTTATCAAAAAACTCCCAAAAAAGAAAAGTCCGGGGCCAGATGGCTTCAAAAGTGAATTCTCCCAAAAATTCAAAGAAGAACTAACTCCTATCCTCCTCAAGCTATTTCAAAAAATTCAAGAGGAGAAAGACCTCCAAACTCCTTTTATGAGGCGGCCATAATTCTGATCCCAAAAGCTAGCAAGAATAACACAAAGAAAGACAATTATAGGTCAATATCCCTGATGAATATAGATGCTAAAATTCTCAACAAAATATTAGCCAACCGAATCCAGCAATATATGAAAAAAATCATACACCATGATCAATTGGAATTTATTCTGGAGAGGCAAGGCTGGTTCAATATTCGCAAATCAATCAATGTGATTCATCACAAAAACAAAAGGACAAAAATCAAATGATAATTTCAATAGATGCAGAAAAAGCATTTGATAAAAGCCAGCAACCATTCATGATCAAAACTCTCAGAAAAACGGAAATACAGGGACATTCCTTAACATGACAAAGGCCATCTATGACAAACCCACAGCAAACATCATACTAAATGGACAAAAATTAAAAGCAATCCCCTTAAGATCAGGAACCAGGCAGAGGTGCCCCCTTTAACCACTCTTATTCAACATAGTTCTAGAAGTCCTGGCTACAGCAATCAGACAAGAAGAAGAAATAAATGGCATCCAAATTGAAAAAGAAGAAGTAAAACTGTCACTATTTGCAGATGATATGATATTGTATATAGAAAACCCTAAATCTAAGTTAAAAAACTACTGAACCTGATAAATGAATTCAGCAAGGTGGCAGGATAAAAAATTAATACTCAGAAATCAGAGGCATTTCTATATACCAACAATGAACTGTCAGCAAAAAAAATTAAGGAAACAATCCCCTTCACGACTGCAACCAAAAAAATAAAGTACCTAGGAGTAAATTTAACCAAGGAGGTGAAGGACTTGTACTCAGAAAATTATAAAACATTGATAAAAGAAATCAAGGAAGATACAGACAAGCATATACCATGCTCATGGTTAGGAAGAATAAACATCATTAAAATGTCTATATTATCCAAAGGAATTTATAAATTCAATGTAATACCAATTAAAATAACAATGACATACTTCAAAGATATAGAACACATATTCCAAAAATTTATATGGAACCAAAAAAGAACACGAATAGCCTCAGCAATCTATAAAAGAAAAAATAAAGCAGGAGGTATCACTCTTCCGGATATCAAAGTTTACTACAAGGCCATTGTACTCACGACAGCCTGGTACTGGTATAAGAACAGGCACATAGATCAATGAAACAGAACAGAAAACCCAGAAATAAACCCACAGCTTTATGGACAACTAATATTTGACAAAGGAGGAAAGAACATACAATGGAGTAAAGACAGCCTCTTTAACAAATGGTGTCTGGAAAATTGGACATCTACCTGCAAAAAAAAATGAAACTAGACCATCAACTTACACCATTCAGAAAAACAAACTCAAAATGGATAAAAGACTTAAATGTAAGCCGTGGAACCATAAGCATCATAGAAGAAAATATAGGCAGCAAGCTCTCCAACATCTGTAGCAGCAATATATTTACCGAGTTATCTCCACGGGCAAATCAAATAAAGAGCAAGATAAACAAATGGGACTATATCATACTAAAAAGTTTTTGCACAGCTAAAGACAATAAGAACAGAATAAACAGACAAACAACACAATATGGGAGAACATATTCAACAACACGTCTGATAAGGGATAATAACCAAAATTTATAAAGAACTTATAAAACTCAACACCAAGAAGACAAACAATCCACTCAAAAAATGGGCAAAAGAAATGAATAGAAATTTCTCCAAAGAGGACATACAGATGGCCAATAGGCATATGAAAAAAATGCTCATCACTAATCATTAGAGAAATGCAAATTAAAACCACAATGAGATATCACCTCACACCCATCAGAATGGCGCTCATCAGCAAAACAACACAGAACAAGTGCTGGCGAGGATGTGGAGAATAGGGAACCCTCCTGCACTGCTGGTGAGAATGCAGACTGGTGCAGTCACTTTGGAAAACAGTATGGAGATTTCTCAAAAAATTAAAAATCGAACTGCCTTTTGACCCAGCTATCCCACTTTTAGGAATATACCCTAAGAACACCATAACACTGTTCAAAAAGAAGAAATGCGCCCCCATGGTTGTGGCACCATTGTTCACAATAGTGAAGATCTGGAAACAGCCCCAGTGTCCATCAGAGGACGAGTGGATTAAAAAGCTTTGGTCCATGTATACTATGAAATACTTCTCAGCCATAGGAAATGATGACATCGGATCATTTACAGCAAAATGGATGGACCTTGATAACATTATACAGAGTGAAATAGGTAAAACAGAAAAAAACTGAGAACAGCATGATTTCATACATAGGTGGGACATAAAAGTGAGACTATGAGACATGGACAAGAGTGTGGTGGTTGCGGGGTGTGGGAGGGAGGAGAGGGTGGGAGAGGGGGGAGGAGAAGGGCACAAAGAAAACCAGATAGAAGCTGACAGAGGGCAATTTGACTTTGGGTGATGGGTATGCAACATAATTGAATGATAAGATAACCTGGAGATGTTTTCTTTGTACATATGTACCCTGATTTATTAATGTCACTCCATTAAAATTAATAAAAACAAAAAAGATATAGGGTAGCTGCATGAATAAGAAAACAGGAACCATACATATACTGTCTACAAGAGATACACCGCAAAACAAAACATACACATAGACTGAAGGTAAAACGATGGGAAAAATATTTCATGCAAATGGAAATGAAAAAAAAAAAAGCTGTGGCAGCAATAGTTACATCTGACAATATAGACTTTAAAACAAAGACTATAGTAAAAGATAAAGAAAGTCACTACATAATGATAAAAGGAGCCATTCAACAGGAAGATATAACCATTATAAATACTTATGTGCCTAATGTAGGAGCACCAAAATATATAAAGCAGATTTTGATGACAAAAGGGCAAGATTAACAGCAATACTATAATAGTAGGGGATTTCAATACCTCACTAACATCACTAGATAGATCCTCAAGAAAAAAAGTAACAAAGAATTAGCAGCCTTAAAGGACACACTAGATCAACTAAACTTAATAGATATATTCAGAACCATTCACCATAAAGCAGCAGAATATACATTCTTTTCAAGTGCTCATGATACATTCTCTAGGATAGACCACATGTTAGGACACAAAGCAATTCTCAATAAATTTAAGAAGATTGAAATCATACCAAGCATCATCTCTGATCACAATGGCATGAAACTAGAAATGAACTACAATAGGAAAACTGAAAAATACTCAAACACTTGGAAACTAAATAGCATGTTATTAAATAATGA
The DNA here is from genome assembly GCA_037038555.1 of Rhynchonycteris naso. Lineage (NCBI taxonomy): Eukaryota > Metazoa > Chordata > Mammalia > Chiroptera > Emballonuridae > Rhynchonycteris > Rhynchonycteris naso. The sequence continues at coordinate 151,711,467 of CM072997.1, forward strand.
ATGGGTTAACAATGAGATCAAAGAAGAATTTTAAAAATTTCTAGAAATGAATGATAATGAGCATACCACAACTCAAAATTTTTAGGACACAGCAAAAGCAGTCCTGAGAGAGAAGTTCATAGCATTACAGGCATACCTTCAGAAGCAAGAAAAAGTTCAAATAAACAACTTAACACTACATCTAAAAGAACTAGATAAAGAACAGCAAATAATGCCCGGAGATAGTAGAAGGAAGAAAATAATAAAGATCAGAGAGGGAATAAATGACATGGAGGCTAATAAAATGATACAGAGGATCAATGAAACCAAGAGCTGGCTCTTTGAAGAGGTAAACAAGATTAATGAACCTTTAACCAGACTCACCAAGAAAAAAAGAGGAAGGACTGAAATAAATAAAATTAGAAATGAGAGTGGAGAAATAACAACTGACACAACAGAAATACAAAGGATTGTAAAAAAATACTATAAAGAACTGTTTGCCAAAAAATTAGGCAACCTATATGAAATGGGCAAATTCATTGAAATATATAATCTTTCAAAAATCATTCCCAAAGAATCAGAAAACCTAAACAGACTGATCACAACAAATGAAATCGAAACAGTTATGAAAACACTCCCAACAAACAAAAGCCCTGGGTCAGATGACTTCACAAGTGAATTCTATGAAATATTCAAAGAAAGGCTAACCCCTATCCTTCTCAAGCTATTTCAAAAAATTCAAGATGAAGGAAAACTTCCAAGCTCCTTTTATGTAGCAAGCATAATTCTGATCCCAAAACCAGGCAGAGACAACACAAAGAAAGAAAATTATAGGCCAATATATCTAATAAATTTAGATGCTAAAATACTCAACAAAATATTGGCAAACCAGATACAGCAATATATGAAAAAAATCATACACCATGATCAAGTGGGATTTATTCTGGGTAGGCAAGACTGATGCAATACTTGCAAATCAATCAATGTAATTTATTACATAAACAAAATGTAGGACCAAGACCACATGATAATTTCAATAGATGCAGAAAAAGCATTTAATAAAATCCAGCACCCATTTATGATCAAAACTCTCAGCAAAGTGGGAATACAGGGAACATACCTCAACATGATAAAGGCCATCTATGACAAACCCACAGCCAACATCATAATCAATGGACAAAAAAGAAAAGCAATCTCCTTAAGATCAGGAACAAGGCAGGGGTGCCCCCTTTCACCACTCTTACTCAACATAGTTATGGAAGTCCAAGCCACAGCAATCAGAGAAGAAGAAATAAAAAGGCATTCAAACTGGAAAAGAAGTAAAACTATCATTATTTGCAGATGGTCGATACCGTATATAGAAAACCCTAAAGTCTCAGTCAAAAAACTACTGGACCTGATAAATGAATTCAACAAGGTGGCAGGATATAAAATTAATACTGAGAAATCAGAGGCATTTTTATACACCAACAATGAACTTTCAGAAAGAGAAATTAAGGAAACAATCCCCTTCACTATTGCAACTAAAACAATAAAGTACCTAGGAGTAAATTTAACCAAGGAGATTAAAGACTTGTACTCAGAAAATTATAAAACATTGATAAAAGAAATCAAGGAAGATACAAACAAGTAGAAGCATATACCGTGTTCATGGATAGGAAGGATAAACATCATTAAAACGTTTATATTACCCAAAGCAATTTATAAATTCAATGTAATACCAATTAAAATAACAATGACATACTTCAAAGATATAGAACACATATTCCAAAAATTTATATGGAACCAAAAAAGAACACGAATAGCCTCAGCAACCTTGAAAAAGAAGAATAAAGTGGTTGAGATATCACACTTCCTGACATCAAGTTATACTAGAAGGCCATTGTACTCAAAACAGCCTGGTACTGGCATAAGAACAGGCATATAGATCAATGGAACAGAACAGAGAACCCAGAAATAAACCCACACCTTTATGGACAACTGATATTTGACAAAGGAGGTAAGAGCATACAATGGAGTAAAGACAGCCTCTTTAACAAATGGTGTTGGGAAAAATCGACAGCTACCTGCAAAAAAATGAAACTAGACCACCAACTTACACCATTCACAAAAATAAACTCAAAATGGATAAAAGACTTAAATATAAGTCGTGAAACCATAATCATCTTAGAAGAAAACATAGGCAGTAAGCTCTCCTACATCTCTCACAGCAATATATTTACTGATTTATTTCCATGGGCAAGTGGAATAAAAGACAGGATAAACAAATGGGACTATATCAAACTAAAAAGCTTTTACACAGCTAAAGACAATATGAACAAAATAAAAAGACAAACCACACAAAAAGGGAGAACTTATTTGACAATATGTCTGATAAGGAGTTAATAACCAAAATTTATAAAGAACTTGTAAAACTCAACACCAGGAAGACAAACAATCCACTCAAAAAATGGGCAAAAGAAATGAATAGACACTTCTCCAAAGAGGACATACTGATGGCCAATAGGCAGATGAAAAAATGCTCAACATCACTAATTATTAGAGAAATGCAAATTAATACCACAATGAGATACCAGTCAGAATGCTGGTGAGGGTGTGGAGAAAAGGGAACCCTCCTGCATTGCTGGTGGGAATGCAGACTGGTACAGCCACTATGGAAAACAGTATGGAGATTCCTCAAAAAATTAAAAATGGAACTGCCTTTTGACCCAACCATCCCACTTTTAGGAATATATCACAAGAAAACCATATCATTGATTCAAAAGGAGAAATGCACCCCCATGTTTATGGCAGCATTGTTCACAATAACGAAGATCTGGAAACAGCACAAGTGTAGTCAGTGAAGGAGTGGATTAAAAAGCAGTGTTACATATATACAATGGAATACTATGGGGCCATGAAAAAGAAGGAAATTTTACCTTTTGCGACAACATGGATGGACCTGGAAACTATTATGTTAAGTGCAATAAGCCAGGCAGAGAAAGAAAAATGTCATATGACCTCACTCATTTGAGGAATCCAATGAACAATGTGAACTGAGGAACAGAATTGAGACAGAGGAGGGATCAAAGGGACCCGAGGAAAAGAGGACGGAGGGAAGGGGAATGATAGAAGCGGACAAACCTGAAGGGAAGGGGGGAGTGTGCTGTGGGGAGGGGGGCAAGGGAGATGTTGAGGGGAATATGGGGGAAAGGGGGAGGCATTCAGGGCAGCACTAGAATTTATGTAAACACAATAAATTAAAATCAATAAAAAGATATATGATGTACACATAAAAGGGGATGCTGCAGTATTTAAAAATAATAAGACTATTCTATATCTGTCAACTTGGATAGATCTCAAAAATATACGGAATAGAACAAAAAAGCTATAGAATATGTAATGCTATATATTTTCTCGGAGGAAAGATAGGATGGATGGATAGATAGATAGATAGATAAAGACCATGAAAGAAACATCTGAAAATGTCAAGAGTATTACCTCACAATTATGATGAGGGGATGTAGGGGCTTAAGGATGATTCATATTGGGGAGTTAATCGCTTGAGGGTGACTTTGGCCTTATCTGTAATATTTCCTTTTTACTTTTTACAGGAATAATACATCTTGGTATTTATTGAAAATTCATGTATCAGAGATTATATAAAGTGCTTTATATAAATTATTTTATCTGAAACTCAAAAGAAGCCTCCACATATTGTTACTCCTATTTTACAGGTAAGAAAGCTGAGCCCAAGAGATTATAAATTATGGGCCTCACCATATATATTTAGCTGCCTTCTCTTGAAGTGAATCTGAGAAGTACTGAAGGATGACAAGTCTCCTTGCCTATATATAAGTCTTTCTCTAAAACAGACATCAGGAATTTGAATTTCTGGTTCATAAAGTATACACAGATTCAACCTCAACAGATTTGGTGAAACTGACCCCTCGAAGTTGCTGTTTCAGTTTACACTAAAGCTCTCAGTTTTCAGAGCAGGAAGGAGACTCTGGCCCAAGAACCAAAAATTATTCCCAGCATCCCACGTTACTGTCTTCCCCACTATGCTATATCTTATCACAGAACTTCATTGCAGGCCCGGACTAACATTTCCCAAGTGCTGGAGTTGATGGTCAACGGTTAATATTCATTAAGTGAGAGTCAAAGGCCAAACAGTGCTAATCTTCCACTCAAGACACCCTGCAGCTACTGGCAGTGGGTTTTAATTGGGGTTTCTGTTAAAGCAATTTTCTCTTCAGTGATTTATCATAAAGAAACGAAACAATTAAGTCTCATTTGGAAACACTAATGAATTATTTAGCTTGAGCCAAACAAAAAGAAAACATGACCTGCGTTAGCCTCATCTGAGGTAGAAGAACAATTTGAAGAAAGACTAATAAGAGCGTGGGACAAGAAAGAGTGGAGAGTTTTGTATTAAAACAGTTCTCAACACAGCCTCCTTCATTCTAGTGGACCTTCCATCCCAATCTATTCTTTACCAATTCACAAGTAAGTCTTGGTAAAATTCCATTTGCTCAATCGTGTCCCTGTTTCCCACTAACCCAGAAAATAAGGATGAAGTCACTTAGGATGGTATCCAACTTCATTCTACTAGTTCCTCCCTTTCTGGTCTCTGTCTTTATTCTCCCACAGAAATGGGAGGTCGCTCAATCTCTGACCTTGACAAATATCTTCTTATTATTATTACTTTTTTAATGTTTATGGTACTGATTTTTAGAGAGAGAGAAGGAGAGAGCAGGAGAGAGACAAGAACATCTATTCCTGTATGTGCCCAGACCAGGGATAGAACCAGCAACCTCTGTGCTTCGGGACAGTGCTCTAACCAACTGAGCTGTCTGGCCAGGGCAAATATGTCTTCTAAAAAAGCCTCTCCCCATGGTTACTAAGTACTACATTACCTCTGCACAAAAGGAGACTTCACTTAGGAACCTAGACCCAGTTCGTCTTCACACCAACAATGACCCAAGTATATCCAGATCTCAAACCCCAGCACATTCTCTATATTTTTCGACTAAGATGGACAGAAGCATCAACCGCAAACATATTTTACTTGTGCCTGTGTGATAAGAGAAAAATATCACAATTTATAGCAGCCATTATGCCTGCAAAGGGAATGAATAAAAAGATATTTCTTCACAGTTAAGCTTTCTGAAGTGGTGGTCTGCCACTAAAATGACTCACCACAATAGCACAAAAACAAGCAGCAACCATTTTGTAGTATTTGCCAATCTCTGTGGTGTAAACACTCCTACTATGGCCAATTTTGAGCTACTAATAGACCTCAAATTCCAAAATATTTAATAATCTTTCTAGCCATCCCTGAGTCCACCATATGGAAGACTCTGATTGGATTTTTTGAAAGAAAAGGTAAGTCCCAAAAGCAGATAAACAAATCACAACTGATTTAATCTATCTGTTCACTGAATATAGTAGTTGACTTAAGCAACTAAAGCAATAAGTAGAGAAGTTTGGGGAGGAGAGGGGGACAAAGAGAGATTCTTGCGATGGTCCCCTCTAATAACTTTAAAAATTAGACATGATGTGTTTATTTGATTTAAGTGACTTACAATGTTATAACATAAATTCCCTCAATAACTCTGAGGCTTCAGGTAAAGTCAGGCTCCCTCTAAACCCTGTGGAGATAGTATTCTTGAGAGCACAAGCATACCAGACCTTTCTAGCACAGAGTACTACAAAAGGAGAAGGTATAGCACACACAGGGTGCTGAGGCTGAGAAAATTCCAACAAATTGGATGAATTCAATAGAAGCAGATAAACAGAGTTAAAGAAGGAAAACTGCCCATCTCACTGCATTCAACCAAAATCTCCCCAGAGAGATTGGAAAACTCCTACTACCAGAGAAAGAAAGGTTCAAGAGAATTCCATTTAACCTTCAAAAGGCCGAGTGACATCAGTGAACACCTGTATTACAGAGTCAAAGTAAATGACTTTCTTTCATGTTTTTGCCTCTATGTGTCATGTCAGACACAAAAAACAAAGGGAGGGGGATAAACAGGAAGAGCCAAAGTCCAGGTCAGCTGATGTAAAATCTAGCAGAGAATATATTTGCATATAGCAAAGGCATTGGCCAGGGGTTCAGCAGCTGTAGGTACAAAAAAAGATCTGAACCAAAGTCCAGGAGGCAAGCACAGGTAGAGGGTCAAGAGAAGGGAAGCATTTTCCAAATGAGCAAATGGAATTCTGTGTTCAAAAGGTCAATATAGCCAAGTAGGACAAAAATTTAGTGAGTCAAAAATAGATGAGCTGCACTTGCAGGACCAGGGACTCAGCAGGAACAGGAGGGGGAGGCTGGCATCCTAATAAATGGCTCAGGAGCTAAAGGGACAGCTTTCCCCAGGTGGTACTTGGAAACTTTGATTGCTACTCACAGAGACAGCAGCGGAAGCTCTCTGCCCAGGCATGGTGCTCCCTCCTCCAGGTGGGTAAGCAAATGCCAGACTGCAGCCTCGCAGCTGGAGAGACAAGGTTGCAGGAGGGGTTCACAGCCTGTGGCTACAGCTGACGATCTCCTCTGGTGATTTTAATGGTGTCAGCTCTGCTCTCAGGTTACATGCCAATGCTGTAGGCTACATACTTCCTTGATTAAACTACAGGTGGACAGCAAGTCATCATCTTACATCATGTTTTGATTTTTTTCTCTTTCTGTGGGAAGCCAGTTCTCAAAAGTAAGCTCATGACAGTATAACAACCTAGTGCACCCCTGGGTAACGAGCCTGTCGACTCAATCTGGGTGACTTTTTAACCTTTGGAAACATAAAGGAAAACACAATATAACAGCATTGGTGATGGGAGAGGAATATTACATCAGACAATATGACAATCTGCAAAATAAAACCAGGAAGCATAACTGAACACCAAATGCCCAGGAGCTCAGTAACAGCAGCCATTTTACAGACCAGAAACATCACCTCTGGATGTCTGGGTCTGTTTTGTCCTATTTGCAGAGAGAAGAATAAACTCAGGGACCTGAGAAGGCCCTGGCTGGTTAGCTCAGTGGTAGAGCATCAGCCCGGTGTATGGACGTCCCAGGTTCAATAGCTGGCCTGGGAACACAGGCCATCTGCTTCTCCACCCTTTCCCCTCTCCTTTCTCTCTATCTCTCTCTTCCCCTCCTGCAGCCAAGGCTCCATTGGAGCAAAGTTGGCCCCGGTGCTAAGGACAGTTCAATGGCTTCTGCTTCAGGCGCTAGAATGGCTCTGGTTGCAACACAGTATGCCCCAGATGTGCAGAGTATCGACCCCTGGTGGGCATGCCGGGTGGATCCTGGTCAGGCACATGCAGGAGTCTGTCTCTCTGCCTCCTGCTTCTCATTTCAGAAAAATACAAAAAATTTTTAAAAATAAAATAAAAAATAGGCCCAGGAGAGAACTGATTGTTCTGAAACTAGCACATCTTTTCCTTCATAGAAATAAACTGTTTGGTCCTTAACGTCATGCAGCCCAGAAAAGAAGGAGCTTGACAATTAGGATGCGGCCTGCACACTCAGAAACTCTCACACAGTCAGATGCACCCTGGAATTCATCTTGGTGATTTTATTAAATCTTACTCAGCTTTAAATTTGTGATTCAGAGCTTAGAAATAGCACCACAGGGGGCTGAAGGCAGTCATCTGGATTCCTATTTCCATGTCCTCCTGAGTCTGGCTAATCACCATTGCTGAGGAAATTAGGCAAGAATCTCAAGGACCAAACTATCTTTCTCTTTTTCTTTTAATTGATTATATATAGAGACAGCAAGGAGAAGAGAGAGAGAGAAAAACATTGATTTGTTGTTCCACTTATTTCTGCATTCATTGGTTGATTTTGATATGTGTCCTGACTGGAGATCAAACCCACAACCTTGGAATATCAGCTACCTGGCCAGGTCCCCAAACCATCTTTCAAAGCCATCACTTCCCCCCAGCTCACTGACATCCCCTAACTTTGACCCCAATTCTTTCTAGAAGGTCTTCCCACATCCAGGCTCACCCCTTCCTAACTTCTACATAGCAACCCAAGTGATCGTTTGCAAGAACAAATCTTACTGTATTGCTGTGTTTAAAGCCATACAAAAGGTTCCTATTCCTCTTAATATGCAGGACAAACTCTTTAACATGACTTAGAAGGTCCAGCATGTCTCAGCTTCTCCCTTTATCCCTCCCTTCATCCCTCATCACTGGCCTCACTACAACCACCCCTGTCCACATGCTCCAGCAACACTGGACTTCAAATCCTGGAGTAACCTCTTCTCTCCCATCTCTGGACCTTCACTTCTGCTGTTCAATCTGACTGAAACAATGTTCTCCTTGTTCTTTTGCCTAATTAAGTCTGATTCACTCATCCCAGGTCGGATACAGTTTACTCTGGAAAGCTCGTCTTGATCTCAAGGCCTGAGTGAAGGATTCAAAGCTCTGGCCAACATTTGCCACAGTCGTAATCACACACTCATCTGCCACCCTCTGCTTGTCTTTTGGTCATGGCCACACTGTTTGAGTTCTGCAAGTCAGGCACAGAGCTTGGCTGGATCACAGATACATCTACAGCACCTAGCAGAAAACCTGCACACAATAGGCATACAATCGGTATCTATTGATATATGGGAAAAAATAAGAAGCATTGAGTAAGTACATTATATACATTACCCAAGTAAAATTTTTAAAAAGACAGTAACACTTGCATAAACCCTTACCATTTTTTCTTAGTCTATAATTTTTAAAATTGTTTTGCAACTCTCTCACAACTGATAGATTAGGAAATTGACAGACCAGTGTTTGCTTACAACCTTAGAAATTTCCATACAACAAAAAAGGGCAAGGAGAGATGAAAGAAAGTGACAGGCCATTCCAGATTGTTAGGTGGCAGGTTTAATGAACAAGGGAATTTACTGCACACATGGCTTGTCTTGAGTGGCTGCACCATCAGTAAATCTGCTCCTATCTTCTGGAACCTTAAAAGTTCATACACAGGCCTTACCTTTGTTCAGTCAATACACCATCCAGATGGTCTCAACACTGCACTGCTCTCTCAAGGCTGTGTCTTTGAGGACAACTCCCACTGTGGGAACACAGGGCAGAATGCATGTTCCAAGGACCAGAAAAGGGTGAGGAGCCTCTAAGTGCCCAGGCCCAGCTCACAGGTCAACCTATAGTCATGTCCTCTTGATGACCTCCTCTAACAACAAACCATGAAAGTTGGGAGATTTGTAATTCATCTAAAGTCCTCATGCAAGGTCTTGCTAGAGTCTGCATAAGAGAGTCCTGCCTTAAATGTTCTCCACAGCAGCAGACCCCCTCCCTCAGTGCTTCACATAAGAATAATATCTGATTAAAACTGTTAAAAAAATTTCAAGGAATTCTTTTACATAATATTTGGAGAGCAAAAGAAGTCATCATGCAATCTATGATTATCTTCAGATAATTTTTTTTTCTTCTTTTCCATGACTCCTGCATGGGTCCTGACCAGGATCCATCTAACAACCCCAATCAAGGGCCAATGCTCTGCCCATCTGGGGCCATGCTCATAACTGAGCTATTTTTAACACCTGAAGCAGAGGCTTCATGGAGCCATCCTCAGCACCCAGGGCTGATGCACTCAAAACAACTGAGCCATGGCTGAGGGAGGAGAAGAGATAGCTAGAGAGCGAAAGGAGAGAGGAAGGAGTGGAGAAGCAGATGGTCAATTCTGTGTGCCCTGACCAGGAATAGAACCTGGGACATCCACATGCCAGGCCAATGCTCTACCACTGAGCCAACTTCCCAGGGCCATCTTCAGATAATTTTTAGGTTGATAATAGTTTTTTATTTTCTTTTAATGAAATATGAATTTTGTCATTGCTTGTCAAATATCTTTAAAAATGATAAATCCTATGTTGGCAAAAATATGGGGTACTCATATACACAGTGAAAAATAATATATATTGGTATAAACTTTTTGGAAGATTTGACAGTATCTTCTTTTGACAATTTGACAGTATCTATCAAAATATAAATTATAAATTCTCTTCAACCCACAGTTTCACTTTCACCTCACAAAAATACAAACACAGATTCACAAAGATATGTATACAAGGATTTTCATTAAAGAATGTTTGCATTGGAAACAATGAGAAGCAATATAAACACCCAGGAAGAGGAGACTGATTAAATATAGAATGTTAAACTATATGATAAAATACCATAAAATTGGTAAAAAGAGTCAAGTGGTCTTAAAGTTGCAAAGAACAGACTATATCTGGAAAGTTGTCCAAGATAAATAACTAAATGAAAAGCAAGTTGAACAAAATATATATAAAGTGTTGCCATTCAGGAGCTAAACTATACCATTGGCAATGAATCCTGGTTGACTAGACCTTCAGGAATTAAATAAGATTATGTATTTAAACATAGTAGAAACTCAAATAGTGTTTGAATTTAAATTGTAAGCACCCAACAAAGAGAACAGGCGCTGATTCTTGACCGGAATCCTAGGAGTTGAGACAAAGTCCCATCTTGATAATCCATTAGTATATAAATGACAGCATGGTTTTAATTTCTTTCACACTTCAACATTCATAAAGTACATTCATATATATTCTCTTAATTTCACATACATTCTCATCAATTTCTCGATTTTGGCATTGCTGTTCTCATGTTGTGATGAAGAAATCTTCAGAAAGGTTAATTAATAACCCATGTCAACTTTAGAAAGGTAGAGATTATCTGATCAATTCCTTACAAATCCCAGTCTTCTATCACAGTATCTCTCTGTCTCTCTCCCTCAAACACACATATGAGTGCTCAAACATTTATTTAGTATGGGAGGGAGAGAGGTTAAGAAAGAGGGAGGGAGGCAGGGAGAGGGAGCAGAAGTGAGCAGATTTGCCCAGGCCTTTTGTTTGCAAACAGAATCTCTTTTCATTCAATGGAACCACTGCCAGGAGGAGATAGGCAGGCACAGGGTGAGTAATATGAAACAGAAGGTCTTAAAGAACAGAAACTAAAGCATGCAGCAGCCTCATACCCATTTCCTGTAATAGTGAAAGCCCAACTCTCTAGGTCAAAACCAAAGGCATCCAGGTCTGAGTGCCTCTGCAGTTCAGGTAATCAAAGCCGGCAGAACCCTCCCTGCAGTCCAAGAGAGTCCCTGGGGCACTGCAATTCTGTGAGTTCCTGCTCCCTCATACTCCTGAAGTCTCTCGCATTAAAATATGGTAGAAAGGGTCAGAGACCTGAGTTCATGTCTCTGCTCTGCCCCTTACTACCTTCATGGACTGAGGCAAATTGTGTAACTTCTCTGAGCCTGTTTCCTCATCAGTAAAGCAGGTATAGAAAGGATTAATGGATAATGCAAATGAAGTACAGCATCAGCTACATGGCAAGCACCCAATAATTGCTAAGAGTTTCTAGTTAACACATGGTGGGAAAAACGTCAAAAGAATGGCGACAGAAAAACTGCAAAGGGCACGTTAAACAAGGGTATATGTGTGCAAATATGTGTGTGTGCATGCGTGTACATGTGTGTGGGAGGGTATATGTCTAAGGCAGTGGTTCTTAACCTTTTCTGAGGTACCGAACCCACAAGTTTCTTATGCGCATTCACCGAACCCTTCTTTAGTGATAAATAAAATACGATTTTTTTTCCAAATTCAAGACATAGATATGTTTTTTTACTAGTGCACAAAATGAGCCGTGCATGAACATCACCTTGCTCAAAGAACAAAACCAACAAAGTGCATGAACTCACAACAAATTACGGTATTATTTTATTCTGGCCTCCGCGGCAGAGGCTTCTCCGAACCCCTGAGACCGACTCATCAAACCCCTAGGTTTCGATAGAACCCAGGTTAAGAACCACTGGTCTAAGAAAAATGGGGAGCCTGGGTTTTGAGCAGAAATAGGTTAGTGTTTTGATAACAGTTATTTCAGAGAAGCTCTCTGTAGAGTGGGGCTCTCTAACTGTCCTGATGGAAAGCCATCAGGACAATTTCCATACCAAAGACTGAAGTCACCCAGGCCTCTCTCCCTGGCAACAGCCTTTCCATGGTCCTTTCACATACACAAATATAATTAGGGATCCTGTAAGAAGAAAGTGTTCTAATTGAAGGCTTTCTATTTCACCATTCAGAGCCCTCCCCCCAGTACTGATATTTTGCTACCTGATTATTGTAAGCCGTGAGGGTGATATCACCATTTGCTGTTCTTTTGCATTCCAATCACATTTATTGACCAAGAGTCCCTATTCCAACATGGAACCAAAGTGTTGTTCCTTTACATTGGAGATGTTTCCTTTAGCAATTTTGCTCAGAATCTATAAACACTGAGTAAATGAGAAGAAATAGCTTTTCTGTTATCACTCTCATCCCCATGGGCAGCACAGCCACGATAAGCTGGGTATGTGACACTGACAGGGCAGCGCCTGGGCAGGAAAGGCTTCCTCACTTAAACCAACCAACACAAGATTTTTTTAAATATCTCGGAGTGGCACAAATAACAAAGAGGAAGGAAAGATTTTCCAGAGCAGTTTGGTGTCTTCCCAGCTCCATACCAGCCCTGTCTCAAAAACTGAGATTTTTCGCAGCAAAATTGCCTGTGCTTTCTGTTTCTTTCCAGAAATGAGAGAAGAACAGTGGTATAGCCCCGACTAGCTTGGGAAAATTCTGGTGAGCTCACCAGGCCCAGCCTGTGCTGACCAGAGGAAGCTGTCCTTTCTTCATCAGGAATGGCTCAGCATAGATGTGGGGCCAACTTCCCATTCGCCTATTTTGAGGACACCAAAGACCTCTGAGTCAGAACATACAGCAGGACCCCCTATCAGGTGGTGGGGGCGAGCAGAAGGAAGGCAGAATTGACCTGAGTGTGGCTAAGGTAAAAGAAAGCTGGGTGGCCCCTCCCAGTGGTCTCTATGTGAGCTGTCTATTAACCAGGAGCCCCCCAGGCATATCCGTGAAGAGCCAGCACAACAGTTTGTTTGGTTCCACCAGCATATGTACATAGATCACTATCTAATGCTGAGTATATGAAAATGAGCACAGCATGGTCTGCACCTTGAGGAGCTCAGACGCTACAGTTAGAAGGTCTGCCTATACACCCGCTGCTCACCTGGGTTAGGCTGAATTCCCAAAGGTTCAGAAGTGTGTAACACCCAGTGACAAAGCAATTACCGGTCTGACTTCTCAGGGCACATAGAATGGAGTGGGCAGAGTTAGGGTTACCCAAGGCTGGCAGTACCTATAAGAGGGACCATCTTTAGGCCAAGGTTCTCAGAAATGAAATGAACAGGGGAACAGAGTTTACCCTGCTTACTACATAGATGATGGTAACTCTGCTTTCTGTCCCAAAGACTATAAAAATCTTGTACAAACATCAGAGGCTCAGGGCCTGACTAGTTTGTAAAATGAGCCTTTATTCACTTCTATGGAGGGACAACTCCCAGCCCTGTCCCTCAATCTATTTCTCTGATTGAAAGTATGATTACTCAGCCACGGAGAATTATAGCAAGTAATGTACATGCTATCAGTATAAAAATGAAAATAATGCTCAGTTCTCCAAATGCTTACCAAAACCAAATGTAATCATTTAACTTTTTCATGCTGATAGATGTTTTAATTATGTTACATTTATAAAATGAAATAGTGTATAGCCAATAAAAAATATTTTAAAAATGACAAAATATGATACCCTCTGTCATGGCTTAAATTGTGTTCCCCAAAAAAGATATGTTGGAATCCTAACCCTCAGTATTTGTGAATGTGACCTTACTGGAAATAAGGTCATCAATTCAATTAAAGTAGGCTTTAGTCCAACGTGACTGGTGCCCTTATAAGAAGAGGAAGAAGCCAGTAAAGACAGAGTCACACAGAGGAAAGGTCTTGTGAGGACAGAAGAAGAAATTGGAGAGATTTGGCCATAGGTCAAGGACCATCAAAGGTTGACAGCCACCACTAGAGGCCAAGAAGAGGCAAGGAAGAATTCTACCCAGAGTCACAGAGGGAACATGGTCCTCCCAACACCTTGATTTTGAACTTCTGGTCTACAGAACTATAAGAGAATAAATTTCTGGGTTTTATTATTCTTGTATTATTATTTATTAATTATTATATAATTTTCTATATTAACAGCTATCTACATTTCTGTTGTTTTCAGCCACCCAGTTTGTGATAGTTTGTTATAGCATCCCTAAGAAATTCACAGGCTTACCACGTCCTGCTAAAAAAGAAAGGACACAAACTCTTACTCAGTACCTAGTGAGTTAATATTTTTTACTGTATGTTTACTGAGCCTCTTAATTTCTTATGTGAATGTTCTGTTGACACACTTCCAGGCAAGGTAATTCTTGAGGCTGAGAATTAGCTCTTCAGACCAGGGATCTGGGTGGTCCATGGATGACTTCTCGGTCAGCCCAAAGTCTCTTTGCCCTACTCTGAATAGGAACCCAGCACTCTGAGGGTTAAAATCTGATCCCTTTTATGGTCCCATAGTTTCTCGTTCCAAGATGTGGTCTGGCCTAAGGCTTCATCTTTGGCATAGAACATATTTGTTGCTTATTTATTTATTTATCTTAAATTCCTTCCAAGAATTCTATTCCAAGACTGTAGAATTAAAGCAAATGAGATAGCTTAGGAAAATTAAGCATTGCATAAATTGCTTGATTAGGCTCTTACTGTTGTCAGGTTCTCATCTGAGCATCACTGGAATTTATGTACACATTATGTCATCAGTTGCTTACTGACTAGCTTCAAACTATACACCCTCCTCATATGTAGGGACTTCTAAACATAATCTGTAGGTGACGCAATTTTTCAACTGCCAAATGTAAACCCTGATTCTATTATAGCCCTTATCACTCTGTGTTGTTTTACGTATGAGTATGGGTTTCCATAGTAAACTATTAGACCTGAATTCAGAGTCATGGGTCACCGATTTTTGTGTCTTCCCAGCTTGCACCTTAAATGGTACACGCTCAGTGTCATCATTGTTTATTGGAAAGAGATTGCTGAGAACTTAGTCAGGACCTCTTCAGCACAAGTGGGACAGGATAGAGGGACATGTGGAAAAATGTCCAGGAATAACAGTTACACCTTTACGGTGTATTAGCTGGAGTTTAAAGAATGTTTCCCAAATGAGATGACCTTTAAACTGGGCTTAGAAAGATTATTATAATTTTACCAAATGGAAAATGATGCAGAGAGTAGCATGAGATAATATGCAAGCAAGTTTATGGACAACTATAATTTGCTTGCTGTGGCTAGAGCATGAGGTGCGGAAAAAAACTCATGGAAACTAGCAAGCAGTTGCAGTATTTTTTCATAGTAACCTTTGGTCAATAAAGGGCATAATCATTTTGCTGTGGTATGTCCCTTTAAACCAAGCAGTCTTTCATTCAGCAGACATATTGAGCATCTATAAAATTGGGGGCACTTTAAGATTCAGTATGTGGCTCCATCCTACCCCTCCAGTGGGTTATCCATCTCTTTAGAAATGTTTTGTGGATGTTTTATGTAGTTTGCCTTAGTACTGAGCCTTATAAAATAACCAAGAGATTGCATCTATAATGCCTTAATATCTTCCAACAAAATCTGCATAAATGTTTGATAGACACTGTTGTTTAATAAATGTTTTTGCATTGAGTTAAGCTCATTTCAAGTAGAACCACAATAGAAGGAAGAGGGCTGGTAGGCAGAATTAATAAATATTAATGAAGAAGACCTAGAAAAAAATTATTAGTGCAAGGAAGAAAAAAATTAGAGCTGAGATTAAATGAGGATTACTTAGAAGATGTTGAAAAGCACAGAATCTTGGGTCTTGAAGAGATAAATCTTATGTTTGAATACAATTCTAGAAGCCACTACATAAGGACACCTAAATTAGAAAAAGGATGGATAGGATTCTACCATTCTCTTTATTGCTATGGTTCTAGAAACACACAGCAATATTAGTTTGACTCAGATTTAATCAAGCAACTGTAGGACTATTTAAATACTCCCAAATTTGTGGTCCTGGTGCCCATGTTCTGAGCCATCTGGCAAAAGGTGAAATGGTAGTTACAGCAACTGAACTAACTCCTCAGTACTGAGTGAATTAAGTCAACAAAATTTCAAATAATAAAAAAAAAATCATAATAGTTTTTCTTCTCTATTTCCAAACAGTGTCCAAGTGCTGGGTGAGAGGACCCTGGCTAGATTGCATTACATATATACATTCATTATTTCTGACAAGCCAAGTTAACCGTACTGTTTCTAACTCATGCAAATCAAACTACTTCTCAATTTTGATGCTTTCTGATAGAAGAAACAATCTTTCAAAGTTCCCCGTTTCCTTTATGGTCCTGGTGGTCATATGGGAGTCACAGCAGTGACACATAACTCTCCTGTAATGTTTTTGTTGCATCAGGTTTGAGTGGACCTTGGGCAAAGATGACTAATGACACCCCCTCCTTCTTCAGTGAAGGACAAATGAATCAGACACCACACGAGAAACTAGTGGAAATATGAATCAGGAGTTTTATTTAAAGTTTTATCACTAACTAGTGACAAAGTCTTGCAAAAGTCCCTTTAGGCATCATTGATTACCTCCTTTTTAAAATGTGTCCCCATGACACTTTAACATCTTGACTCTTGACTGTTCTCTTCAAATCTAATTGAATTGTTATTTATTATGAAATATATTTTATATTTTCACTGTCTGAATATTTTGGAGGACAAAGTACTCTATCCAGGTATTTGGACATCTAATAAAAAAATAAAAAATAAAAAACACAAAGCTTATTCATAAGATACGTCTTTCCATGGCAGCAATTTAAAACAGAGGAAGCCTTTGACCTGATTTTTCCACAAAGGAGAAAAGCTACTTCATGTAGGGTCTGCCACTTGGTTAGATGGATGTTTTTGAGGCATTTTCATTCAGCTGGCAAAGCTGGAGCCAAGATGAGCTGAGAATAAAAGCTACAGCACAGAAAACTGGCCTCTGAAATCTTAATGCAGAATTGGGATGCAGCCGTGGAAGATCTTGCACAGTTAAAAGAAACCATAGGTAATAACTCTATGCGTTCTCCACTCCAGTGTCTTCAGCAAAGAAAATGGCTCATTCCTGGTCTGTTTTTTTCAACCACCCAAAGGGCGTAATAACAGCATTGATCTCTTTCTTCACCAGCCCTAGTACCTTAATGCAGACGATGTGTCCACGTAGTCTGCACTATTTGACTACAGCAGTTGTAACAAACAAAAATGTTGGGAAATGACAGCCAGTACTAAAAGATCTAGTAGAAGTTATTCAACAGGAAGTCTTATACATCTAAAGACCCAATTACAGAGTTTGTTGACTGCTTATATGTTAACTTTGACTATGATGAGGTTCAGCAAAAAGCTGAGGGAATGTGAATCTGTACTTGTGAATGACTTCTTCTTGGTGGCTTGTTTTGAGCATTTCACGGATAATGCCTGTCTCTTCATATTTGAGATTTCTTTGTTACATCCACCAGTGTATCAGCATTAACATGTTAGCAGATTAATTGAACATGACTCCAGAAGAAGCTGAAAGGTGGATTGTAAATTTGATTAGAAATGCAAGACTGGATGTCAGGTTTCATTCTAAATTAGGCCAAGTTGTTATGGGTAACAATGCAATTTATGCTGACCATGAATATTGAGAAGAAACTTACCATATTTTTTGCTCCATTAGACGTACCTGGCACCTGACCATAAAACACACCTAGGGTTTTAAAGAGGAAAATATGAAAAAAAATATATTGTGAACCAAATTGTGTGTTAAAATATACCACAATGATATTTTAACAATGTAAACTCAACAGCAGTATTAACAACCATTAGCACTGCTGTTAACAAGTGAGAAGAGACTTTAATGTTCACATAATCTTCTAGTTGTCCAGGAATTCCAGGACCTCATCATCACTAGTGTCAGAATTTAAGAAGCTCAGTTGTTCACAATCACTGGAATCCCTTTTTTGCTATTTTCATATATGATACCATCTTCAGTGCCATCGAAGGCATTGCTAATGCCACATTTTTTGAATGACCATGCCATGGTTTCATTCTTCACTGACTGCCATGATACTTCACCCATTCACAAACTTGAGTGATTGTGGGTCTCTTCATTTGTCCAGTTGGTGTCAGATCATGATTACCAGCAGCCATCCATTTGCTCCACTCTTCTCGCATAAAGACTTTAAACGGTTTGTTGATGGAAACGTTGAGAGGTTGCAACTGCCTGGTAAGACCCCCAGGACTTACAGCTAGATGAGACTTCACTTCTTTCAAGTTTTTTTGTGTGTGTGGTTTTGCTAATATGTGCTCTAAACTGGTCAAGCACTAATAGAGCAGCAAGTGACATCTGCACTTCACACAGAGCTCCAGCAGCTGCAGCCACCACTGCAGCGTGCCTCTCAAGTCTGCCCTCAATGATACAAGATGAATGTGCCTTCCCTCCTATACTGTATGCAACTGTGGAAACTGGAACCAGGAGATCACTCAGAAGCTGCCAGGGTTCCACACACCCCTACGGCAAGTATGATTACGCTCCTGCTGGCATTTATTCTATATATGTTTACCGGTTCAGCACCCCGCAGCAGCTATAAAAAAATGAACATTCGCTCCATAAGACGCACAGGCATTTTCCCCTCCATTTGAGGTGGGGGGGAATGTGTCTTATGGAGCAAAAAATACGGTAATCAGAACAGTAGCTCAGAAGCTCCCAACTGGGCAACCCAGGACTCTAGTTTCTATTGAAAAACTGTGAACAAAAAATGAAAAAAAAACTATAAATAATAAAATAATAAACTGACATACAGTTCAGAAACAATTAACATATTGTATATATATTTTGGAGAATTTGAATAAAATTGGCAGTATTTTTTTAAAAAAAGAAATTATAGCACTCATTTAGTCATTTTAAATGATAAAACTATGCTTTCATTTCTCTTCCAAGAATTCATTCATGAGATCATTAGGCTATACACTAACACAATATTCAGAATGAAACAAAGCCTTAGTCACTTGTTTCCCAAGAGGTAGGTACATTTCAAGCTTTTTGAGCTGCCCCATTAATATTGTAAAGTGGTACAAATATGTTAATACTGGTACTGGTAGTGTTTATATTTTCCACAGGGGGGAAAAAGAGGTATTGTCCTCCTTTAACCCAAAATTTCTTCTATGGCCTTTTTGCTATTGTAGTCATTTTCTTTGATGTTCTCAGGCCTTTTATTGACCAACAGAGATAAAAAATAATTGCCAACCCTTCATGGCGAAATTAACTGGGTAAAACTATACACTAGAAGGGAGATACTTTGAAATATTTTAAAAAATAGATAGAAGTTGGGAAAGGACTTTTTTGAGCAATGGGTTTCCTTCGAGCCCTGGAAATCACAGTATGCTGAGATGTCAGCCAATTTTGTGTCCTGTCACAAAGAATTTCCTCAGCAGGCATGACGCCAACCAGGCATAATTTTATGGGTCATCAGCAACTTTTCACATAAACCAATTATCTGCAAGTCAGCTCAGGCCCTGCCAGTTTTTCTTATGGTTCAAAACTGGACATCTAAGTCTGAAATGATTTTAGTAACTGCCTAAGGCTATAAAAGTAAGCCTGAGAAATATGTTCCTGGCCCACCTTACCCTTCATAATCAATCAGAAGATTTCCTGGTTAGCAAAGATTAAAACAAAAGGAATCGACACATTCCTTCCATCCACCGAGAAATGGTGACTGAATGAAATCACCAGAGGACCTCTGCCAAGAGCAGAGCTGCAGATTATCTAATGAATTCTAACTCTGTCACTCTATGTCTACATTTCCCTCCTCACTCCTCATATGATCCCAGAGTTATGACTTAAATAACAGTGGAGGGGAGTTTGGACAATGCTCAAAGGCTGGTCCAAGTATAAAGATGGGCTGTGAATGGCAGCTCAGAATCAGGAGCTGCTTTGTCATTCCATTTAACCACTGAAGCAGTTCGTACGCCATGCAGCCAATATGCATGTGATTAAACTTTCTTAGTGGTAAAGTAGATGTTGACTTTTGGTGCCTGTCTCATTACTCCTAAGGCCTATCCAAAGTTGAGTGGCCCTAGCAGCCATTGTGAAGTGAAGAATTCATCAAGCCAGAGGAGCTGAGACCATAGGCATATTGCCACTTACACCACATTAATGTTGACAGGAGTGAGGAGACCAGGTTCACTCTCTTCCATATGATCACGACAGGAATTTTATGCTTCACTAGTCACATCCTTCAATTTTTTATTTCTTACTATACCATTATGGCTTCAATGCAACAGGCCTAGCCATGACCTATACCAGAAACCCTGAATAGGTTTTAGCTTTTTGAGAAACCACCAAAAACTTTTGATTATATTTGAGAGATATCCTGGCTTTACCCTCAAACATATTTTACATTTCTATATCTATATAATACTATGCTTAACCAACATACACATATATTTACTAACTTCTGTCTCAAATAAAAACCTTATCCTTGACATTAAAGCCATAATATAAAGACCTCTCTGTAGTGATTGTCACAAAGCATACCTGAAACCTGTACTTGAAACCCTAAATCCTAGTGTATCACATAAACAATTACATCCCCATCCACTCTCACATGATACCAACTGGGTATAAAAGCTTGTCCCACACATTAGATATGATGTAAGATTAAACTGTAACACATCATATCTCTATTTTCATAAAGAACATAAAACCTCACGAGGCATTGATCATTATGATCACAAAGTATTTACTGAGCATATGTTAGGAATAAGAATTAGAAATCCTTTAGAAACTTCAAATGTAATTGGAGGGGGCATGACATTAACAACAACAAAATAACCCAGAGGTAAAAACTCATAGATTTCTAGAGCTATAGGAGTCCACAGTGGATAGTTCTCCATTCCCATCTCCGATTTCTCCCCTGTAGTCATGAGTTTAAAAATCTCACTTATGGGTTTTTTTGTTTGTTTGTTTCCTTCTTCTTTTTGTATTTTTCTGAAGTGAGGTAGAGATACAGACTCCCAGATGCGCCTGACCGGGACCCACCCTGCAAGCCCACCAGGGGGCGATGCTCTGCCCATCTGGGGCCATTGCTCTTTTGCAACTGGAGCCATTCTAGTACCTGAGGTGAGGCCATGCAGCCATCCTCAGTGCCCAGGCCAACTTTGTTCCAGTGGAGCCTTGGCTGCAGCAAGGGAAGAGAGAGATAGAGAGAAAGAAGAGGGAAAAGGATGGAGAAGCAGAGGGTCACTTCTCCTGTGTGCCCTGATCAGTAATTGAACCAGGACTTCCACACACTGGGCTGACGCTCTACCACTGAGCCAACCAACTAGGGCCTCACTTATGTTTTAAGACCCAGGTCATGGGCCACACTTTTCACAAAACCTTCCCAAATATATCTCATTTATCCCCAAATCAAAAGTAATTTTCTCAGTTCTTTCAGCCCTCAGTAGCTTATGTATTTCTCCTACAATACCTTTTACCTTGTGTCATAATTCCAGGACCAGATGAGGTTAGAAACTTATGGGGGACTAAATTTTATCTTTAAATACCAACTTCACCCAGGAAAATAACTAGAGAAACTATTAAGTATCTTGTGGAGGGTCATGCTATTGGGGCTGATGCTCAGCCGGGAAGCTCCAGTATGACTTAGAGGATAGGAGAATCTGAAGCACACCCATGTCAGTTTGTAAGTAGCTACTGATCCCAAGAGGCTTCTTGCTGTTTCAGCTGTGCTAAGCCATCCTTTGGAATCCCCAGGGTCTTTTATCTAGCAACTACAAAACTGATAACCAGCAGAGCAGGGGATTTACAATACAATGTCTCAGTTGTGGAGCTGACATCCATTGTGATTGGTCCATGCTCCTGCCAAACCAGTTGTTTACAATTTGAATGTCACCTGGCATATAGTACTTGCTTAGAGGGCTTTGACAAAAAAAAAAAAAGTTTTACTACTCCTTCCAATATATTGGGGACTAATTTAGCATATGATAAATTGAGTTACGGAAAAGAATTCATGGAGTATGAATTATCAGTAATTGGACTTTTAAAACTTAAGTGGAACCAGACCTCAATGTTGAAGAACATGAAGAAATTGAATAAGCAGAGTTGGATGAGGGCCCTCAAAACATGAATATGAAATCAAACAATGCTCTGGAAGCAGATCTTTGTTTGATATATAATTGGGTGTTGGCTAGATCATTTGCAGAGCCTGGTATAAAAGAAAATTGCATAGCCTCTTGTTTAAAAAGCAGGAAAAAGTTATTTTCTTTTTTCTGTAATCTTTCTCCTGACCTCTCATGGTGTTTTTTATTTGCTATTTAATGATGTGCTCCATAGAGCACAGGATAAGCACAAGGAGAGCACAGACCCTCACAGGTGCCCAGGGCTCTTCTCAGCACACAGGGTACATGTGCCGGACCCCAGTCCTGCCCTCTCCCCACCAAGCTCAGGGCAGGAACATGAGAGCAAGTGGCCAGGACTCTATCCAGAGAAGGTGGAGAGGCAGCAGGAGGTAGGATCACACATAAACTGAGGCCCACTCATGTTTCAGGTTATGGGCTGAAAGAGCTTGGTCATGGAAGGGGATCCTGCGGTGGCCTGGAAACTGGCTCCAGCTCCTCTTAGCCATAGTCCAGGAATCCCAAGAAAACACTTTCTTACCCTCAAACAAGAGAGCCTATGTGAGAACCCAGCAATGTTTCATTTTCCCACTAGACTTCACTTACAAAAAATAAGATTAAAGAGAGAATTATTAAGAATTTCAAGATAGCAACGATGTAGCAGTAAACCCCAAGTATGCGACCGACTTTCAAGCACAGAGCCCTGTCCAACTACACTGGTTTCACACTCATGAAACCAGAGCTGTATGTTCCAGAAGCAACCGAGTTACATGAGAGTGTGGGGTTAATGTAGGTGAGGAGTAGAGGGTAGATATAATATGTGGAGACAGCCCTGTAGAATTTAGGATAATTTCTATATCCAACAAATCAGTTGCTTTGGGTATCCAAACAAAATTAAGCAATAGATGAATTTTGTCTATCCCCCTCGGATCATCTTTCAATTTCTAAGAAACACTTTGAAGG
The DNA here is from genome assembly GCA_037038555.1 of Rhynchonycteris naso. NCBI lineage: Eukaryota > Metazoa > Chordata > Mammalia > Chiroptera > Emballonuridae > Rhynchonycteris > Rhynchonycteris naso. The sequence continues at coordinate 151,734,500 of CM072997.1, forward strand.
GAAGCCCACCTCCACTGCTGCCACCATCACCACTGCCACCTGCAGTACCATTGGCCTCTGTTGCTGCTGGAAGGATATCAGCATTGTGGGAGCCTAAGACATCCTTCATTTTTGTGTCCTCCACAAAAAATTGTCATCCTTCCACAGACAAAACTGTCTTTGAGGAAAAAACAGAACCAGCCCCTTATGCTAAGGGACTCGGAGGAACTTGCCCACTATTGCATTGGGTAAGAGGCAGACAGGCATTTATCACAGATGTGGATTGTGCAGCAACCCATAAACTGGTTCCAGTCCCTCTAAGCCCTGGCCCAGGAACCCCTGGAAAATACTATCATAGGCAATGACCCACATGAAAAATAGACTTTATAGAAATCCAGATTTCCAGAGGAGAAGTTTCAGAACAATATTAGAGAAAGAAATAGGACCTTGGGTGGATTACAGTGTATCATTACTAGAGAGGTGATTGCTACTTCAAATGTGAAGATAACAATGCAAAAGTTTAAGGAACATAAAAAAGCAAGGTAATATGACACTTCTAAAGGATCAAAATCATTTTCTGGTGAGAGAACCCACAGACATGGAGATCTGAGATATACCAGGGGAAAAAAATCAAAATAGCTATTTTAAGAAAACCCAATGAGCTACACAAAAACATAGAAAGACAATTCAACAAAATCAAAAAAACAATCCAGAAAAAAAATGAGAAGTTTCAACAAGATAGAAACCATTTTGATGGAATAAACACAAAATTTGGGAGCTGAAGAATAAAATAAATTTAAAAATGTAGATCCTGGCCAGTTGACTCAGTGGTAGAGCGTCTGCCCTGCATTTGGATGTCCTGGGTTCGATTTCTGGTCACAGCACACAGGTGATGTGACCATCTGCTTCTCTACCCTTCCTCTTCATCCTTTTCTCGCATTCTGTCTCTGTCTCTGGTGCTCCCGCAGCCATGGCAGTATTGATTCACGAGAGTTGGCCCTGGGCCCTGAGGATAGCTTGGTGCAGGGGTTGGGAACCTATGGCTCAGAAGCCAGATGTGGCTCTTTTGATGGCTGCATCTGGCTCACAGACAAATCTTTAATTAAAAAAAATAATAATGTTAAAAATATAAAAATTCTCATGTATTACAATCCATTCATTTCCTACCACTCATGTTCATGGTTGCGGGTAACTGGAGCCAATCACAGGTATCCTCAAGGACAACACCAAATTTTTATTGGATAATGTGTAAATACACAGGTTGTTGTGAGGTCAGAAAGTGAATTTCCCTCCTTTTAATCAAGTAGTCAGCTAGCTAATAGCAGAAACCCTTTTGACGAAGAACATGGCTAAAAGATAAAAAGATGAGAAGTATCGTACTTTTCAGCAGGAATGGACAGAGGAATTCGCCTTTGTGGAGAGAGCGGGTTCTGCAGTGTGTCTAATATGCAATGATAAAATTGCATCGATGAAATGATCAAATATAAAGTGGCACTTCAACACACGCCATACTACATTTGCATCAAAATATCCAGTGGGGGACAGCAGGAAGAAAGCATGTCAAGAGCTATTGTGCAGAGTGCAAACTAGTCAGCAGCAACTCTGTGTTTGGACCCAACAAGGTGACTTTGGCTAGCTTTGCCGGTGCTTTAGCAATTATGAGAAACGGAAAGCCATTCACAGATGGGGAGTATGCCAAAACATTCATGCTTGATGTTGCCAATGAACATTTAGACAACTTTTCATATAAAGACAAGATAATCAAACAAATAAAAGACATGCCTCTGTTGGCAAGAACTGTTCACAATTGAACCATCATGATGGCAAATCAAATTGAGGCGACACAAGTGAAGGACAGAAATGCAGCACCATTCTTTTCTCTCGCTTTGGATGAGTCAACAGACATAAACCATTTATCCCAGTTCAGTGTGATTGATAAGTATGCTGTCGGTGACACACTACATAAGGAAAGACTTGCTGTTTTGCCTATGAAAGAGACAACAAGAGGGTAGAATTTATTCAAGTCTTTCACTAAGTTCGCTAAAGAAAAAAATCTACCGATGGATAAACTTATTTCGGTGTGTACTGATAGTGCTTTGTGCATGGTGGGGAAAAACAGAGGATTCATAGCGTTTCTTCGTGAACATGAAAAGAGACCCATTCTAAGTTTTCACTGCATCCTACATCAGGAGGCGCTTTGTGCTCAGATGTGTGCTGAGCAGCTTGGTGAGGTGATGTCGCTGGTCATTCAGGTGATCAACTTTATTGTTGCCTGAGCTTTAAATGATTGTCAGTTTAAAACACTGCTGGATGAAGTTGGGAATAATTATCCTGGTCTGCTTCTGCATGGCTATGTGTGTTGTTGTCAAGAGGGAAGGTGCTCAGCCATTTCATGGCTTGTTTGAGCAAAATCCAGACTTTTCTTGAAATGAAAAACGTCGAGCATCCTGAGTTAGCTAACACTGAGTGGCTCCTGAAGTTCTACTATCTCGTGGACATGACTGAACATCTGAACCAGCTCAATGTGAAAATTCAAGGCATTGGAAATACAGTCTTATCCCTTCAACAAGCAGTGTTTGCATTTGAAACAAGCTGGAATTCTTCATCGCCAACATTGAAACACTTTAAAAACCTGGGAGAGTTTAAAGATGCATGCACAGCAAGTGATCCTGTTCAACATCTTGATCTCCAGTAGCTAGCGGGCTTCACATCTAATCTCCTGCAGTCATTCAAAGCATGCTTTGGAGAATCTCATGAGCTCACTCTTCTTTTTAAGTTCATCACCCATTCACACGAGTGTGCAGTGGACAGAGCCGACCTGAGTTACATCCCTGGTGTCTCCATCAGAGATTTTTATCTACAAGCTGCTGACCTGAAGGCCTCAGACATGTGGGTGAATAAGTTCAAGTCACTGAATAAAGAGGAAAGACTTACACGACAGCAGTTACACTTACACTTACCAACCCATGGACAAGCTGATTGCCAACCTGGGACCGCGCTTCCAGTCACATACCACACACTGCAGCATGTGAGTATTGCTGTACTGACAGTGCTTGGCTCTACGTATGTATGTGAGCAGTCTTTCTCACATCTAAAGAATGTTAAGACCAACCTATGATCACGTTTAACGCATGGAAGTCTCAATGCCTGCATGAAGCTTAACCTCACCACATATCAACCAGACTACAAAGCCATCAGCAGAACCAAGCAGCACCAGAAGTCGCATTAATGGTAAGAAGTACTTTATTCATCATTGGTTAGCAACAGCATATCAACGTTATTAAAAAGAATTCAGAGACTTATTGTACTTTAAAAGTGTTGTTCTTACATAAAATGTAAGAAGTACTTTATTCATCATTGGTTAGCAACAGCATATCAATGTTATTAAAAAGAATTCAGAGACTTATTGTACTTTAAAAGTGTTGTTCTTACATAAAATGCACACATTTACTTATATTTAGTGTTAAACATATTGTATGGCTCTCACAGAATTACATTTTAAAATATGTGGCATTCATAGCTCTCTCAGCCAAAAAGGTTCCCGACCCCTGGCTCAGTGGCTTCTGCTTCAGGCTAGCTGACTTGCCAAGCAATAGAGCAACAGACCCATATGGGCCTAGCACCACCTTGCCAAGTGCATCCTGATTGGGATGTGTGTAGGAGTCTGTCTCTCTGCTTCCCCTGCTCTCAATTTAAAAAAAAATTATAAGAGCTCCTGGATAGTGGCTCAGTGGATAAAGCATTGTCCCAGCGGCCCAAGGTGGCAAGTCTGATCACTGCTCAGGGCGTATATAAGAAGCAATGAATGAGTAAAAAACTAAATGGAACAGCTAAATGGCCTGATGAGTTGCCTTTTCTTTTCTTTCTCTCTCCCTATTCTCCTTTCTGTCCCTTCTTCTTTCTCTCTCTCAAATTAATGGGGGAAATAAATTGAAATGTAATAAAGAGCAGACTTGATTTAAAAAAAATAAAGAATCTGTGACATAAAAGGCAAGATCTTCAAAATCATCCAGTCAGAGGAGAAAAAAAAAAAAGACTGAAAAAGTGAAGAAAGCCTACCTGATTAACAAGAACCATCAAAAGAAACAATTTGTGAATTAGTGGAGTTCTAGAAAACAAAGACAGGGAGAAGTGGGTACAGACTTTATTTAAACAAATACATAATATCTGAGAATCCTCAAGTAGTAACAGATCTGAAGGTAGTATTCACAACAAAATAATAATGGTAGGGAACTTCAATACTCTACTTTCAACAATGAAGAGATCATCCAAACAGAAAATCAATTTAAAAAGCTAGAAGATTTGAACAATACTTTGGACCAAATTAACCTAAAAAATATATACAAATTATTTTATCCAAGAGCAGCAGATTGTACATTTTTCTCAAGTGCACAGAGAACATTCTCTAGGATAGATCATATGTTAGGCTCAAACAAGTCTTAAAAATTTAAGAACATTGAAATTATACCAAGTATCTTTTCTGATCACAGTGGTATAAAACTAAAAATCAATAACAGGAGGAAAGATGGATAATAAAAAAAATTTGTGGAAACTAAATAGTATATTTATGAATAACCAATGGGTCAAAAAAATCAAAGGGAAATAAAAAAATATTGAAACATATGAAAATGGAAACACAAAATAGCTAAACCTGTGCATGTAACAAAAGCAGTTATCAGAGGGAAGTTTATAGCAATAAGCACTTACATTAAGGAAAAAGAAAGATCTCAAGTAAACAACATAACTTTATATCTCAAGGATCCAGAAAAAGAAATAGATCCAAAGTTTGCATAACGAAGGAAATAGCAAAAATCAAAGCAATAATAAAGAGAATAGTGACCACAGAAACAATAGAAAAGTTCAAACTAAGAGCTGATTTTTGAAAAGATAAAATTGACAAACCTTTAGCTAGATAATAAAAGAGAGATAAGCTGTAAAGCCAGTAGCCACGGCCACAATCACAGTTGCCTGGCCCACGCAGGTTCACATTTGATTTGGACAGTCAGTAATGAAACAACAGAGCTAAGAACTGGTGGGCCATTAGCTTTAATCCTAGCTTGCACCTGGAGGGCAATTAAAAACACACACTGGGCTCCAAAACCCACTCATTCAGTGCTCACAAAGTTACTGATTTATCCAAGTTTCCTAGAATCAAAGGTTTCTAGCTCACCAGACTTATTCACCTCTGTTCCCATCTCCTTCTCTCTACACAAACTCTTCACAAACTGGCTTCTTCCTCAGCACTCTGCCATCTTGGCTGCTTCTCCTGGCCTCCTCCACGTGGTATTTCTCTGCTCTCCTCTCTAATGCTAATCTCAGGAACCAAGAGAGGGAAAGCTTCCAGTCTGCCCCACTTTATAGTGTAGAAATCAAAACCTTTAATCCAATATACAGACAAGGAAGTCTCTGATACAAAGTCACTTATCTAAGCCATAATGGGATTTCTCATGATAGTGTACCACCCCACATCAAAAAGGGTGGAAAAGGCTTAGTCTGAAAACCAAGCCCCAGGCTTCAAGAATCCTGCCTGCCCACAGGTCACCCCAACACATATTAATATAATCATGCCCATACCAAGCAAGAAGGTCAACTAATATCATCACCTGGGCAACGGGCTTCCACGTGGGCAGCACCATCTTTAACAAAGTGAGCATAATATATTTTATCTGCCCAACAGAAGCCAAATGAAATCAGAAATGAAAAAGGAGACATCACCACTAGTGCCACAGAAACAAAGAACCTTGAAAGACTGCTAAGAACAATTATAAGCCAACAAATTGGAAAGACTAGAAGAAATAGGTAAATGCTTAGAAATATACTGTACAACCAACAAAGACTGAATCGTGAAGAAATGGAACCCCCCCCCAAAAAAAACAATAAAAATAAGGAGATTGAATCATAAATCAAAATCCCCTAACAAAGAAAATGCCAAGACTAAACAGTTTCACTGGTGAAGTCTACCAACAGTAAAAAAAATTAACACCGAGAGAAATGGCACCATGAAGAGTGCTCCCGATACCTTTCTCTGAAACTTCAACATATTCAACAACTAGAGACAGAAAAACAATCTCAGGAACATCTGAAATACACATACATCAAACAAAGGTACAATTGGGTGAGAAGGTGGCTGAATATATAATTCACTCTGAAGGAAATAAGACAGAGAACGCAGTATTCGGCTTCCCTCACTGACCTGAGCAAGGGCTGCTTTCACTTGGAACTGAGAGAAAGCAAGGACTGGGGGTGCAGAAAAAGCTGGGCTAGGGCAGAGACGTTCAAGCCAAGGAGAGTGTGCCCGTGGCTCAGCCCATGCAGAGCTAATGCCAGTGGGAGACCCCGGCAGAGGTGGGCGAGCAGTTGCCTTGTTTACTTCTGGTATCCTGGTTGGCGAGTGCGGGCAGTGTGCGAGTGGATCCACCTGGCGCTTAAGGCATGAGTGCCCCTGTTCCCGGACAGAGGGCTGGGTCGGAGACTGTCAGTAGTGACCCTCTTTGTGGGCTGTGACCAGAGTTTCTGAATAATCCCAGCTTCCCAAACAACAGCACGTGGGAAGTGCACGAAAGCTGGCTTCCTTACTCCCGGACCTGTGTGGGTGCAGCACCTCTGCCAGCCATACAGGCTAACAAAGTACACTCCTGGGGAAGAGAACAGCAGCAGTGGTGGGGAGAAGGGTGTGCAGGCAGCTTGCAGACAGCCTCTGGAGGGCAGACCTGCGGAGTGCTGAGGCATACTAGACATGCCCGGAGGTTCATAGAAAGACACCTGAAAGGCAATCGGCTCCCAGCCCTGCCTGATTACACTGGCAGCTCTGGCTGGCAAAGCCTTACCCAGAACCCTGTGTTGAGTGAGGATAAAGGGGGGATTTGGCAGCTCTTAGAGCCTCTTGCTCTCCAGGCAGTGGCTGGGGCAACTTCACAGCTGGGTCCCAGGCTGCTGGTTCAGGAAGGAGAGATTTGGAGAGAGGTTCTGGGAAAACGTACTCTTCCATTATTGGAGCCTACAAACCCTAACAAGCCCTGACTACCAACGGGACTGAGGCCTAGTTTATGTCATCACCATAGTGACACAACAGCAAATCTCTGCCTAAGAGTGCCACAGGGGCAGAACCTGGGGTACAGCGCCACTGGCCAAAAAGAGAGAGAAAAAAGAAAAAGGAAGAAGATAACTTCTCAAAACCAGGAAAAATCCACAGTCTTTATAACTTTTTCCATTTTTTTCTTGTATTTTTAATCAATTTTTTTTCTTCCACCTTGGTCATTTTATCCTCTTTCCATTTTATTTTTTTTCTTTTCATTTTGAACGTTATTACCCATAGGTGTTACATTTTCCATTCTTTTTTTTTTTCTATGAGTGTTACATTCCAAAAAACTTAACTCAATATTTCTCTCTCTTTTGGTTCCTTGTTTTCTCTTTCACTTTTTCTCTCATTCGAATCTCACCCACAAACAAATTATTTTATTCTGGATTCAAATATTTTCTTTGTGGCACTTTGTGTGTCTTTTACTTTGATCTTTATCTCTTTAGCATTTCCCCCAACTCCGGCTCTACATTCTATAGTTTTTGTGCCACTTAATACAATAGAATTTTTATTTTTCACTGTACCTTTTTATTTTTTCTCTTTTTCTTATTTTTCTTTTCTCTTACACTATTTCTCTCATTCGACCATCATTTAGACATAAGTTATTTTATTCTTGATCCAAATTTTTTTCCTTGTGGCATTTTGTGGGTTCTTGCCTCGTTTTTTGCCTCTTTGTCACTCCCCCCCAAACCAGGCCCTCTGTTCTACGTATTTTTGTTCTGCTTAGCACAATAGAATTTTCAGTTTTTTACAGCATTTTCTCAAAAAAGAATTTTTTTATCAACTCTTATTAGTGTTATTAACAATACCACTTTCAAATGCCATTAAAGAAAAAGAAATTGAATATCATGGATACAAAAAACAGTGATGTAGCTCAGATAGATGAGCAAAAATCTATAGAAAAAAAATTCAATAGCTTAGAAACCTTGGAGTTAAATGACAGAGAATTTAAAATTGAAGTCCTAAAAATACTCAGAGATATACAAGAAAACACAGAAAGGCAATTTAGGGAGCGCAAAAAAAAAAAAAAAATTCAATGAACAGAAAGAATACTTCACCAAGGAAATTGAAACTATGAAAACAAATCAAACAGAGATGAAAAACTCAATTCATGAACTAAAAGATGAAGTAACAAGCTTACCCAAGAGGACAGGCCAGATAAAGGAGAAAATTAGTGACATAGAAGACAGGCAACTAGAGGCACTACAGAGAGAGGAGGAGAGAGACTCACAAATTAAAAAAAAAAATGAGATAGCCCTGCAGGAATTGTCTGACATGATCAGAAAGAGCAATATAAGAATAATGGGTATATCAAAAAGAGAAGAGAGAGAAAATGGAATGGAGAAATATTCACACAAATAATAGACGAGAACTTCTGAAGCCTGTAGAAAGAACCAAAGCCTCTAATTCAAGAAGCAAACAGAAAACCTAGTTATCTTAACCCTAACAAACGTACTCCAAGGCACATCATAATGAAATGGGCACAAACTAATGATAAAAAAAAAAATTCTCAAGGCAACCAGGGAAAAGAAGAATACAACATATAAAGGAAGGCTCATTAGATTATCAACAGATTTCTCAGCAGAAACTTTATAACCTAGAAGAGAGTAGACCCCAATATTTAAAGTTCTGAAAGAGAGGAACTTCCAGCCAAGAATACTATACCCATCAAAGCTTTCCTTCAAATGCGAAGGAGAAATAAAAACATTCACAGATACAGAAAAAATGAGGAAATTTATCACCAGAAACCCCCCACTTAAGGAAATACTAAAGGGGCTTTTCCGACCAGACACAAAGAACAAAACAAAACAAAACTACAAGTAAAAGCTCCATCAAGATCACAATAAAAACAAGATTAATCTGTGACAAAGAAACAAAAAAAGGGGAGAGGACAAAGATTAGCAGTAGCAAAGGAGGATGGAGTGCAGAAGCACTCATGAGATAATGTACTACAATGGACATGATATGTATGCTTTCCATTACTTAATGGTAACCACCCCTGAAAAAAACAACACAGAAGTACATGGCTTGAAAAAAGAAGTAACAGAAAAAAGATGTACAGATTACAACCAAACAAAAACAAATGATAGAAAAATAAAAGATAAGAACAAAACAAGATACAAAACTATCAGAAAGCAATATATAAAATGGCAACAGGAAACCCTCAAATGTCAATAATTACACTAAACATAAATAGATTGAACTCAATAAAAAGACAGAGAGTAGCAGAATGGATTAAAAAAGAAAATCCAACTGTATGCTGCCTACAAGAAACACATCTAAGCTACAAAGATAAAAACAAATTCAAAGTGAAAGTTTGGAAAACAATACTACAAGCAAATAACGTCCAAAAAAATGCAGGTATAGCAATATTCATACCTAACAATACTGACTACAAGACAGCAAAGGTAATCAGAGACATAAATGATCATTTCATAATGATAAAGGGGACATTGAATCAAGAAGACATAACACTTCTTAATATATATGCACCAAACCAAAGAGCACCAAAATATATAAGACAGCTACTGACTGACCTAAAAACAAAAACCAACAAAAATACAATCATACTTGAAGACCTCAATATACCACTGACAGCTCTAGATCATTCATCCAAACAGAAAATTAATAAAAAAAATATTGGCCTTAAATGAAACACTAGAACAATTGGATATGATAGACATCTACAGGACATTTCATCCCAAAATGCCAGAGTATATATTTTTCTCTAGTGTACATGGAACATTCTCAAGAATTGACCATATTTTGGGCCACAAAAATAACATCAACAAATTAAGAAAGACTGAAATTATATCAAGCATATTTTCTAATCATAAAGCCTTGAAACTAGAATTCAACTGCAAAATAAAGGTAAACAAATCCATAAAAATGTGGAAACTAAACAACATACTTTTAAAAATGAGTGGGTTAAAGAAGAAATAAGTGAAGAGATAAAAAGACACATACAGGCAAACAAAAATAACAATAAAACATATCAGAATCTCTGAGATGCAGCAAAAACAGAAATAAGAAAGTTTATATCACTACAGGCCTACATGAACAAACAAGAAAGAGCCCAAGTAAACCACTTAACTTCACATCTTAAGGAACTAGAAAAAGAAGAACAATGACAACCAAAAACCAATAGAAGAAAAGAAGTAATGAAAATCAGAGCAGAAATAAACAAATTACAGATGCTAAATGAATACAGATGCTAAAATACTAAACAAAATACTAGCAACTCAAATACAACAACGCATTAAAAAATAATTCATCATGATCAAGTGGTATTCATCCCAGAATCACAAGGATGGTTCAACATATGTAAAATGGATAACATAATAAACCATATCAACAAAACAAAGGACAAAAACCATATGATCCTATCAATAGATACAGAAAAGACATTCGATAAAACACAACATCATTTTATGTTTGAAACACTTAACAAAATGGCTATAGAAGGAAAATATCTCAACATAATAAAGGCCATCTATGATAAACCATCAGCTAGCATCATATTAAATGGCATAAAACTGAGGACTTTTCCCCTAAAATCGGGAACAAGACGAGGTTGTCCACTCTCTCCACTCTTATTTAATGTGGTGTTGGAAGTTCTAGCCAGAGCAATCAGACAAGAGAAATAAATAAAAGGCACTCATATTGGGAAAGAAGAAGTAAAGGTTTCACTTTTTGCAGATGATATGATTGATCCTGTACATCGAAAACCCCAAAGACTTCACAAAAAGAATACTAGAAACAATAAATCAATACAGTAAGGTTGCAGGATACAAAATTAATATACAAAAGTTTATTGTCTTCCTATATGCCAACAATGAAACATCAGAGAACGAGCTCCAAAAAACAATCCCCTTCATAGTTGCAACAAAAGAAATAAAATACTTAGGAATAAACATAACAAAGAATGTAAAGGACCTATATAATAAAAACTACAAAGCATTGTTAAGGGAAATCGAAAAAGATACAATGAAGTGAAAAAAATTTCCTTGTTCTTGGATAGAAAAAACAAATATAGTCAAAATGACTATATTACCCAAAGTGATATACAAATTTAATGCAACTCCCATCAAAATTCCAATGTCATCTTTTAAAGAAATGGAACAAAAAATCATCAGGTTTATATGAAACTATAAAAATCCCCGAATAGCCAGAGCAATCCTCAGGAAAAAGAATGAACCTGGGGGCATTACAATACCTGACTTCAAATTATATTATAGAGCTACGACAATCCAAATAGCATGGTATTGGCAGAAAAATAGACACTCAGAACAATGGAAAAGAATAGAAAGCCCAGAAATAAAACCACATGTATATGGTCAAATAATTTTTGATAAGGAAGCCAACAACACACAATAGAGAAAAGAAAGCCTCTTCAACAAATGGTGCTGGGAAAACTGGAAAGCCACATGCAAAAGAATGAAACTCGACTACAGTTTGTCCCCTTATAATAAAATTAATTCAAAATGGATCAAAGACCTAACTATAAGACCTGAAACAATAAAGTACATAGAAGAAAACATAGGTACTAAACTCATGGACCTTGGTTATAAAGAGCACTTTATGAATTTGACTGCAAAGGCAAGGGAAGTGAAGGCAAAGATAAATGAATGGGACTACATCAGACTAAGAAGCTTTTGCACAGCAAGAGAAACTGACAACAAAACAGACAGTCAACTAAATGGGAGATGATATTTTCAAATAACAGCACAGATAAGGGTCTAATACCCAGAATATACAAAGAACTCATAAAACTCAACAACAAACAAGCAAACAATCCAATAAATATATGGGAAGAGAACATGAACAGACACTTCTCCCAGGAAGAAATACAAATGGCCAACAGATATATGAAAAGATGCTCATCTTCATTAGCTATTAGAGAAATGCAAATCAAAACTACAATGAGATGCCACCTCACACCTGTTAGATTAGCTATGATCAACAAGACAGGTAATAACAAATGTTGGAGAGGCTGTGGAGAAAAAGGAACCCCCATCCACTGTTGGTGGGAATGTAAAGTAGTACAACCACTATGGAAGAAAGTATGGTGGTTCCTCAAAAAATTAAAAATAGAGCTACCATATGACCCAGCAATCCCTCTACTGGGTATATACCCCCAAAACTCAAAAACACTGCTATGTAAAGGCACATGCAGTCCCATGTTCATTGCAGCATTGTTCACAGTGGCCAAGACATGGAAACAACCAAAAAGCCCTTCAATAGATGACTGGATAAAGAAGATGTGGTACATATACACTATGGAATACTACTCAGCCATAAGAAATAATGACATCGGATCATTTACAACAACATGGGTGGACCTTGATAACATTATACTGAGTGAAGTAAGTAAATCAGAAAAAACTAAGAACTATATGATTCCATACATAGGTGGGACATGATAATGAGACTCAGGGACATGGACAAGAGTGTGGTGGTTTCCGTGGGTGAGAAGGGGAAGCAAGGAGTGAGGGGAGAGAGGGGCACAAAAAAAAACAGATGGAAGGTGATAAAAGACTGTTTGACTTTGGGTGATGGGTATGCAACATAATCAAATGTCAAAATAACCTGGAGATGTTTTCTCTGAACCTATGTACTCTGATTGATTAATGTCACCCCATTAAAATTAATTTTTAAAAAAGAATTACCACCAATCATTCTCAAATTCTTCCCAAAAGTTGAATAGGAGAGAATACTCCCCAATTCATTTTATGAGGTCAGCATTACCCTGATACCAAAGCAAGATAAGGATAAGCAAAATAAGTTACAAACCAGTATCTCTGATGAATATAGATGCAATTTTTTTTTTTTTTTTTACAGAAACAGGGAGAGAGTCAGTGGGAGGGATAGATAGGGACAGACAGACGGGAACGGAGAGAGATGAGAAACATCAATCATTAGTTTTTTGTTGCAACACCTTAGTTGTTCATTGATTGTTTCTCATATGTGCCTTGACCATGGTGCTACAGCAGACCAAGTAATTCTTTGCTCAAGCCAGCAACCTTGGGGCCAAGCTGGTGAGCTTTGCTCAAACCAGATGAGCCCGTGCTCAAGCTGGCAACCTCGGGGTCTTGAACCTTGGTCCTCCGCATCCCAGTCTAACGTTCTATCCACTGCGCCACTGCCTGGTCAGGCAAGATGCAAAAATTCTTTGTAAAATAATACCAAACCAGAATTAACAACACATCAAAAGGATCATACAAAATGAACAAGTGATTTACCACATTGATACAATAAAAAATAAAAGTCATATAATCATCTCAATAGATATAAAAAAGTATTTGATCAAATAATCAAATACAATATTCTTTCATAATAAAAACCACTCAACAAATCAGGTATAAAAGGAACATACCTTAACATAATATAAGGCATAAAAGACAAACCACAGATAACATACTCATAAGTGAAAGCTTAAAAGGTTTTTTTTTTCTAAGATCCAGAACAAGACAAGGATACCTACTCACATTTTACTTAACAATGTTATAAATTTAGCCAGAGAAATCAGGTAGGAAAAAGAAATAAAGGGCATTCAACTTGGAAAGAATGAAGTAAAACTGTCTTTGCAGATAAGGCAATCTCATATATAGAAAATCCTAAATATTTTACCAAAAAAGCTATTACAATAAATGAATTCGGTAAAGTTATAGGACATATAATCAATATACGAAAATTAGTTGTGTTTCTACACACTAACAATAAAACATCTAAAAGAGAAAAAAATCTCACTCACAATAGCATCAAAAATAATGAAATATTTAGGAACAAATTTAACACAGGAGTTAAAAGAACTATTATACACCAAAACCTGTAATATTTTGATGAAATAAACTGAAAACACAAACAAATGAAAGATATTTTATGTTCATGGACTGGAATAATTATTATTATTAAAATGTTCATGTACTTAAAAGTAATCTATAGATTCAATGCAATCCCTATCAAAATTCCAATGACATTTTTTACAGAAATAGAAAAAACAATCCTCAAACTTGTATGGAATCACGTAAGATCCCAAATAACCAAAGCAATTTTGAGAAAGAAAAAAAAACAAACTTGAGATGTTGCGTGTCCTGATTTCAAACTATACTACAAAGCTATAATTATCAAAACAGTATAATACTGGCATAAAAAGAGACATAAACCAATGGAATGGAACTACAGCCAAAAAATAAACCCTCACAAGTACGGTCAATTAATATTTCACAAGGAAGCCAAGAATATTCAATTGAGAAAAAAGTCTCTTCAATAAATGGTGCTGGGAAAATTGGATATTCACATGCTAAAGAATGAACCTGGGCCTGACCTGTGGTGGTGCAGTGGATAAAGCATTGATCTGAAATGCTGAAGTCCCCAGTTCAAAACCCCAGGCTTGAGCAGTCAAGGAACATATGAGAAGCAACTACAAGTTGATGCTTCCCTCTGCTCCCACTCCCACCCCCTTTCTCTCTCTCTCTCCTCTCTCTAAAATAAATAAACAAATCTTAAAAAAAATAAAATGAAACTGTAGCCTTACACCACTTACAAAAATTAACTCAAAATGGATTAAAGATTTAAACATAAGACCTTAAATCGGGGGTCCCCAAACTATGGCCCGCGGGCTGCATGTGGCCCCCTGAGGCCATTTATCCCCCCCGCCACACTTCGGAAGGGGCACCTCTTTCATTGGTGGTCAGTGAGAGGAGCACAGGATGTGCACCCATAGTTCCCAATGAAATACTGGTCAGTTTGTTGATTTAAATTTACTGGTTCTTTATTTTAAATATTGTATTTGTTCCCGTTTTGTTTTTTTCTTACTTTAAAATAATATATGTGCAGTGGGATTTGTTCATAGTTTTTTTTACAGTCCGGCCCTCCAATGGTCTGCGGGACAGTGAACTGGTCCCCTGTGTAAAATGTTTGGGGACCCCTACTTTAAATCATAAACCTTCTAAAAGAAAAATTCCTTGCCATTGGTCTTAGCAATGATCTTTTAGTTGAGACACCAAAAGTACAAACAACAAAAGCAAAAATAAACAAGTGGGACTACATGAAACTAAAATGTTTCTGCACATCAAGAGAATTAACAAAATAAAAGGCAAAATGCAGAAAGGGAGAAAATATTTGCAAATCATATATCTGATAACAGGTTAATACCCAAAATGTATAAAAAAAACTCTTATGACTAAAAGCAAAACAAATAATTCAACTAAAAAATGGACAAAAGACCTAAGTAGACAATTTTTTTCTAAACACTCGAAAATGTCTAACAGATACATGAAAAGCTGTTTAACAACACTAATCATCAGGGAAATGCAAATCAAAACTACAATGAGATATCCTCTCACACCAGAGCTGGATTTAATGGCAGGCGTGCTGGGCACGTGTCCTGGGCCGCGACTTCTGAAGGGCCTCACAAAACCCCAACTTTACACTTTTTTCTAATGACACCAAGTTTGGGTTCATATGTGCAATTTAACATTAATAGTACAGAATATTTTTTATTTATTTAAAAATATGATTAACATGCATTTTTATTTTCTCTCTCTCTTGGGGCCCAATATTTTCTTCTGTGCCGGGGCCTCAGCTGACCTTAATTTGCCTCTGCCTTACACTTGTTAGAATGGCTGTCATAAAAAAAAAAGATAGAGACAGAAACAGCCAATGTTGACAGCATGTGGAGGAAAGGAAATCCTTGTGCACGCTTGGTGGGAATGTAAATTGGTGTACCCACTATGGAAGACAGTATGGAAATTACTAAAAAAAAAAATTATAAATAATTCTACTATATGATCCAGCAATTCCACCTCTGGGAATAAAAGCAAAATCTCAAAGAGATATCCTCTACCCCAATGTTCACTGCAGCACTATTAATAATAACCAATACTTGGAAACAACTTGAGTGTACATCAATAAAATAAATGATAAAGAGGATGTGACATGTATATATAAATAATGTCATTTTATTCAGCCACAAAGAAAAGAAGGAAATCCTGCCATTTGTGCCAACATGGATGGACGCTGGGGACATTATGCTAAGTGAAATAAGTCTGACAGAGACAAATATTGTATGATCTCACTTATGTGTGGAATCTGAAAAGGTCAAACTCATAGAAATAGAGAGAATAGTGGTTGTCAGATCTGGAGAATGGAGAAAATAAAGAGATGTGGGTCAAAAGTTAAAACTTTCAGTGATAAGATGAATAAGTTCTAATTTACAGCATGATAATTCTAGTTAACAATATTGTATTATATACATGAAAGTTGCTGAGAGTTAATCTTAAATATTTTCACCAAAAAAAGAAACAGTAGTTAGGTAACATAGGGAGGTGTTAGATAATAGTATGGTAGTAGTCATTTTGCAATTATGTGTATCAAATCAACACAATGTTATATGTCAATTATATCGCAATAAAAATGTGGGGAGGAACACAGAAAAAAACTACTATGCAGATGTACCATTCTGAGATTCTGGGGTAGCTCTTTAAGCTCTGAGTATATATGTTCACTCTTTCCCTAACGGTTAGGGTCTAACCTATTCCTTCTACATCCCCAAATCATTCTGCTATGAGAAAGGAAGTGATTGACTCTTTTGCTGGTAAATAAAGAGCTGCTAATATATTTCTCATACCAAAGAGAAACTTGTAAGAAGAAACTATATCAAATGTGAAATATTTTATTCTAGTAATGGATTTACAAGATCAGCCAAGGTCCTACTGTTAGTGGGAGAGAAAGAAATGTAGGAAAGCAAATATGTTTAAGTGGAGACCATGCCCAATATTCCCTCCAATAGCCTGCTCCACCTGAGCAAGTCTAAGTGCTGCCGCCATTCATATCCACTGCACCCTCTGCCAGTACTAATGTGCAAAGCAAAGACTGCCTGCAAAAGGGGAGGCTGGCCTCGCAATTGGCCAAACAGAATTTCTCAGTCACAGTGTTTCAGAAAATATGAAATTGGATCTTGGTCATTTGGAACCCGCCATCATCGTTAAGCATAAAAAAGCAGACAGACATCTGTTCTGTCCGGGAACACAGAAAACATACTAATTTACAAGCTACTGCCTAGTACAGAACACTGTAGCCTCCTCTTGGATAGGCTGTTGGCAAGGATGACAGAGGCCGACCAGGTTGTAATATAGGCCACCATTGAAGTGTCTAGTGGCTTGAGACTCTGTCTCTCATCAGTGAGTGGATGAATGATATGGCACTCCTTCTCCATCACTGTCACATCCTACTCTCTCACACCCTGAATTTCAGGAACAAATTTCCGAACTGAGCATTCATGCTGAATCTTGTGCTTTTCATCCTAACCCCATCATAATACTCTCTTCTCTCCTGTTCTTTTTCCCCAAATTTTGTTCAGCTGTCAAAGCTCATCCATAGATCCATATCACTCATTCACTAATTTGTTCGTTAACCAAAAATGAGTACTTAATTTGTACAAAGTGATGTGTTAGTCATTTGTAGAATACAAAGTGAATTATGGGTCTTTCCTTCAAGATGTTTACAAGCCTAACAGGGGAGAGTAAACAGATACCCAAATAACACAAATTCAAGATAAAAAAGGAAAATAAAGTGGCAGGTAAGCTGGGTATGCTCAGAGACACATATATATGGGGGAATGCACATGGAGAACTACTGATGTAAATAAAGGGAAGGAAGAATATACAAGCTGTGTTTGAGCAATTCAGAATATACTCAGTATGATAAGAAATGAACTTTTAAGAAGAATCACGAAGTATAAGATTACAAAGGCAGGTTGAGGCCTAATCAAAGCATCCCTTCAGAAAACAACCCAGTAATATACAACCTCAGCTGATCCTTTTCCCTGTGACTGTCCATATGTTTCTGTTTGTTCTCATCCTTTGTAATCTAAATGACAGCCATTCAATAAATGTATACTGAATAATAAATTAAGACATTCATTAGTAAACATTTCTGTGACTACACCCAGGGAAATATGTTCTAAATGAAAACTTAGTTGCAATATGTTCTAAATGAAAACTTAGTTGTTTCAAGTGATTATTTTTGTTCCTTAATTTTGCAAAACTAACAAATAAAAGCTATGGGTTGTGAAAGGTGAGATAATGGTGACAATTTTTATTTTAAGGGCATCTTGGGATGTGTAAATCATATCTTATTTTATCTCACTAATTCAAGTTACTTCAGATTGAAAGAGAAGCAAAGGAGGGTGGTTAACCTGTGCTGCCGCAGGCTCCAGGATAGGCATGCTACTCCTGTGCACCCTCATCAGAAACTTCTAGAGAGGTCAGCGATGGCACAGAGTGGAAGTATAGAAGCTCGAAGAAGAGATGAAGCAAATGTGTAGTGCTTGGAAAACTTAGAAGTCTGGAGACTCCACGCTGAAAATTTTCATAGATTCCCACAACATTTAGCTTATTCATAATAATAATGGTTCTAATTTATTATGTACTATGTATCAGTATTTATTAAATATTTGTTATAATAAATACTTTATAGGTATAACTTCACTTAATTCTCATGACTACTGTATAAAGTAGATTATATCACAACCCTTTTGTAGATGAAGAAAATGTGGGACAGGTTGTGAAGGAACCTGACCAGGTTAAATGGCAGGAATTGGCAGAGCCAGCATTAAACCCAGGTCTGTCTGATTTCAGCCCTAAACTACCTCTCTGAATTAATGGATGATGGATTCTTCATGCATTGTCAAAAGAGACAAGGACAATTAGCAGAAACCAACAAGGTAGACATTGGAAAGCCAGCCCTGCCCTTCTTAAAGCTCAATCTCTGATAAAAGTATCTCCCAGAACCTCTGGATTTTTGTATGTGTGTTGATTTTTATAGATTTTCAAGAATTGGAAAAACATCAGTCATGACATAATCTAATAATAAATGTCCAACCAGACCCACGCACTAAATATTAGAAGTGAACAAGCAATGTGCCAAAATTTCCAAAAGATGCACTTTCATGAATACTGAGAGGAAAGGAAGAAAGAAATGGCACCTACAGGTTTAAGCAGTGTCAAAAACGGTAGTAGTCCCCCCATCCCAATCCATGGATTTGGTTTCTGAGGTTTCAGTTGCCTCTAGTCAACCAAGTCTGAAAATATTTAGTGGAAAATTCCAGAAATAAACAATTCAGAAGTTTTAAATTGTGTGCTGTTTCGCATATGGCATTGGAATCTCACACCGTCCCACTCTGTCCCACCCTGAACATGAATCATCCCTTTGTCTACTGTCTCCATGCTATAGATGCTCCTGCCTGTAAGTCACTTAGTAGACATCTTGGTTATTGCATTGACTTCTGAGGTATCACAATGCTTGTGCTCAAGTAAGATTTATTTTACTTAATAATAGTCTGAAAGTGCAAGAATAGTGATGCTGTCAATTCGAACATGCCACAGAAAAGCTGTAAAATGCTTCAAGTGAAAGGTAAACATTTTCGACTTAATAAGGTTAGAAAAAAAAATCTTAATTTAAAAATTAAACTTTGTAACAGGTATGTATGTATAGGAAAAAAGCAGTATATACAGGGTTCAGTACTATCTACGGTATCAGGAAACTCTTTGGCATCTTGGACCACATGCTCGTGGGCATGAAGTGATTACTGTAGGGTTAAAACTGGGGTAAGAGTTGTAAAATAGCAGAACAAAGACACAGCCGTTCCTGTCTTTGGTTCTCCTTGAAACATTTGTTCAACAACTGCTTTGGTCCGTGCACTGTTTAATAAAAATAGTTGTTTCTTGTGTGTTTTAGGCGAACTATCACTTGTACAGTACCCTAAATCCTCTCTAGGAGGTAACGCTGGAGATTCCAGTCTGCCTCTCCCATTTCATAGTTGTCTGACCTGAGGCAAATTATTGTGAGCTTGCATCATCAGGGGTGCAAGTCACTTCTCTCTACACCTTGGCCTCTCATCTGTAAATCTAGGATAATAAAGAATGCTTACCACTTAAGGCAAATGTGAGGATTTATAGACTTAATGTGCATATAATTAATGTATATATAATGTTCTTAAAGCAATACCTGGCATACAGTAAGCACTGTGTAAATGTTAGGTATTATTATCTTATGTGCAGAATAACTGTGCAAATATTAACTGACTTAGGAATAATTTTCATTAAATGTCATTTACTAGTGTTCTGCAGAAAGTCTCATGAAGCGAAAGTCATGGTGTTTGCATGCTCTCTTGTCCACATCCACACAAATTTTCTGAAATATTCACGGGTATTTTTTTAGTGTGTTCTTGTCTTCAAGCATTTGTGTGTACGCGTGTGTGTTTCTAGAAGATCACCATTTAATCCATCTGCTTCATTGTTTTCCAACTCACCCACTGAGACTTCCTGAGGTTGGGGTCAGAGGCAAGGTGAGAAGCTGAGAGCACCCAATGCTGGCAGAGGTGAGAAGGTTCTTTCAGCTCGGCAGGGCCCTGGGAGCCAGAAAAGCTCTCACCTGTGTCTCCTGAAGGACAAACAACAGGGAGGGGAGAAGCCTCTACACATCCCAAATGGGGTGGTGATGGAAGAAGCAGAGAGACGTCTGCCCGCCTTCCCCATTCATTAAAAACTACATGTGTAATGAGCCTGCTATGGCCAGACATTGACCTGGGCAAGACAAGAAAAGGGTGAACAAAGCAGAAAGGCAGAGAAGGTCAAAGGCCCAGCCCTGGACCGTGGAGCTCCGTAGGGGCACAGTGACCAACCTTCCATATGGCAGACGCTTTCCACGGAGGTCCAGGCCCAGGACCAGGTGCATGAGGGTCGGAGGTTCTCAGGCAGCGTCGTTGGGGCCCCGCCTACTCACCACTTCAGACCCGCCCACTCGCCGCGCGCCCGCGCAGCGCGGGTCCCGCCTCTTCGGCGGCAGCGGCGGCGGCAGCGCGGACCTCCGATGAGCGTGCACGCGGGGCGCCCAGCTGTCAATCACGCGCAGTCTGAGCTCGGTGAGGCGGGAGCGGCGGCGGCGGCAGCGGCGGCGGCGGCGGCGGCGGCGGCGGCGGCGATGGGACCCCAGCGAGAGATCTGCGGCTAGCTGGCTGCACTTGCTCCACGGGTCAGGGAATCGGAGGGGGCAGGTAAAGCCCGGGGATGCGGCGGTGGTCTATACTAGGTTTTTCTCTCCAGTTCTCCCTATCCTCCCTTTCTCTTTCCTCACGCATCTCTCTCTCTCTCTCTCTCAACACACACACACACACACACGCGCACACACACACACACACACACACACACACTACTCATTCACGTTATATGTGCCCAAATCTGTACAAAGAAAAACCTTGGTATTAAAATTCATGAACAAGTAAGGGTTAGCCAACTCCATGCTTTGACGGTTTGTGGTGTGTTACGTAAGAATTTGGGAAATACACAGGAGAACTTAAGAGTTTTTTTCCTGTGAAACAAGAAAAGTTGTTTATTAGGTAAGAGTAAATTCTATGTATTTGGAGTTTGGGAAGACGGTTTGATTTGTTTTCCAGTCTGAATATTACCCCACTTGTCCTCGCCGCTCCTTTGCCACATCTAAAAACGTTTCAGCATACTGATATTATCTTAGGACCGCCTTTTTGTACGGTTCGAAAGGGGCGTTGGGTGCGGGGAGGTCAGAGCAAGGCTGATGACCTCAAAGAAAACAGAGAGAGAGTTAAACAGCTGTTGTTCGTTTAATTGCTTCCGGGCTCTGTAGCAGAAATGTTTTCAGAACCTTGGAGAGCTCTTTGGGCTCCTGGCCAGCCTTTGATGAAGGGCAAGTGTGGAGTCAGGTCCTACAAAGAAAATGGGGGCAGGCGACAGATAAGGAAAGGATATTTAATTGAGAGACACAGGCACAGATGAGAGAGGGGGAAGGAAAGAAGGGCAGAGGAGGAGAGAAGAAGAGAAGAGAAAAGAGAAGAGAAGAGAGAGAAGAGGGGAAAGATAATAGTGGCTTGTTTTCTTTTTCTTATCCAGATTCAGGACACCCACAAAATAAAATTTTGGAGCAAAGAAATAAATCTTGGAGAAGGTTTGGCTATGGTATCATATACACTGAACCTGAAAAATACTGAAAATAGTTTGTCAGTTTTCAACTAGGCTTATTCACCTCAAGTCTTTGAGGTTCTTCTGCAAATGGATGAGGAACTGTTCATCAGAAAGAATTCTTAATGACCTCTTGAAAAATGTGCCTGCATTTATTATTCTATTTCACATGACTAAAGTAATGCAGGAAACCAATAGCTCTATAACTGGCAATGGCTTTTTAATTAAATCTTGCATGGGCTCCTGGTTTTCTTAATCAAATGGAAAGTAAAATGATCATGATAGGAAGAAAATGGATATAGGAGTGAAAATCAACCTAATAAATAAATCATCCAAAGAGCCTTTAATAAGTCTAAAATGCATGTACATAGATCAGAAAATACAATAGCTGTAAGAGTCATTTATTTTATAATATAATGGAACAGGCACCAAATAGATTGATTCTGGACTATCTAGGAAGCAAGTAATCTTTTTACTTAGAATTTGTAAACTACAAATGGATTAATCTAATTAGTATTATTGACTGCATGGATTATAATATCAAAATAAGAATAGTGTTGGTATACTATGTTATAGTTTATTAAGCCCTTTTCACTTATGTTGTCTTATTTTTCTATAAACTTTCACAGGAGCCCATTAAAAAGTTTACAATATATGTTATATTTTTGTAAAAAGAAATAACCTATCTCTGCTCTGAAACAAGAAGTTTTTTTGTTAATGTTTTTGTCAACATTAAAATGATTTTGGCTTATGAAATTTAAGTTTTTATCTGGATTACATTCACAGATTTTTTTTAGTAGGGTTGAAGAATGTGCCTTTAAAAAGAAAAGTCATAAAGTAAACAACAAAAAGGAGAAGAAGAGGCCTTCAAAGGTAAGACTCAAACTTGTCTCATGTTGATTTCTAAGCAACTTGTGGTCTGTATGTAGACGATAAGATTTAAAGGGAATATGGGTTCTTTTTTCATTTTGGTTTTGGACTTTATATACCTTTAATATATATCTTGAAGGAGTAAAGTAATAAGATAATTGCCTATCATTACCCTTCTTTTAAAAATTACATGGTGGCTGCATATCCACTGACTTAGAGGGTATAATAAAGCTCACAATATAGAGCCACTATCTCTATCAATATTCCAGGAAAGTAAAATCTCTGTGAAATGATCCATTGATAGAAACACATTTTTAAGTTTTAAGGTTATGCTTACATAATTCCAGAATGCCCGATTTTAAAGTGAAAGGTTCTTAGTAGGCTTTCATGTCTTTCTGCATCAACTCTGAGTCTGGTCTGAGTTTTTTAAATGAATCGACCTTTTGGTTTGGTACTGGATAAATGGTCTAAATCAGCTATGTGCCTGTATCTTGCAGCACTGGCCCTGGGGAAAAGTGGCTGTAATGGAAACTTCACTCTCATTATCTCAGAGTGATTTTATGGAAGAGCAAAGCAGTATGAAAATGGAATGATATTTCAAATACAATAAATAGAACAGGGCCTGTGCCTGGAATCACAGCTGACTCACATGCAGAGCCCATGGGAAAACACTCATCCTCTTTATGCCTCAATTTTCTGTCAGTCTTCTCTCAAGGAGACCATGAACAGCAATAATATAGAGTCCGTGATAGTCTTAGAGTTTCATGCTGTATAAATATTTATTTGTTTTAATGGCTATAAACTTTTAAGTAAAATAAAAAGTAACTGTATATGTTAGACAAATTCAAATTTCCAAGAAATTGAGATCATGGTATATTGACACACATAGAGATCAAAATGACACATGTATGGGTTTGTTTGCCAAATGAAGGAATTGTTCAAGGGTTTCTCAGTACTTGTGCTTCCTCCCGCTGCAAATCTCTTGTTTTGGTGCTCATTTTTTGTTTGTTTGTTTGTTGTTTTTTGTTGTTGTTTTACAGTTATTGCTTCATGAGTATTTCTCCTTCTAATCCAAAAGTCTACTAAGAGCATACTGTGCTTTGATCATCTTTGTGACCATTTCTCACATAATCTGGCACATAATTAGGGCTTTAAAAACACTGAAGAAGCAGGGGAATGAAAAATTAAGGACCACTCAGGCCATCACTCACACCTACCCATGTAGAATTCTGTGCCAAGAAGTTTCAAAGTGCTTGCGGTCAAAGTGATAAACAGGACAAAGTCCCTGCCCTTGTGAAGCTTACAGTCTATCATGTACCTTGTCTATCAGAACATGCATAATGGAGTATCATGTAGTAACAATGCTATTAAGACAAACAAACTTGGACAAAGGGATAGAGAGCGATAGATATGCTGATTGCAGAAAGTCTCTTGGAAGACTTTGGAAGGGAAGTTAAGGTATGGTTTCTCCATCTATGGGTCTTTGGGATATGATAGGTGTGTTGTGTTGCTAAGAATTGAATATTCATTTTAATGTATAATTGTATATGCCATTGAGATAGACAGATTATAAAAAGAAGAATATGGATGGATCCTCATTTACCAGCATCTAGAATGTCCTTCAGGAAGAATGAAAACAATTGGCTCTGAGATGACCAAGCAATCAGACACTAATGTTTCTTATATTCTATCAAGGTGGCCATGTTGGCAGTGAGGCTTCACAGGCTCCACAAGATGGTTTATAAAAGAATATTTACAAAACTCACTTAAATACAATACTGGAGGCTTGGACCAGATAGCTCAGTTGGTTAGAGTGTCATCCCAATAAACCAAAGTTGGGAGTTGGATGCCTGGTCAGGACACATGCAAGAATCAGCCAATGAATGCATAAGTGGGTGGTGGAACAATGAATTGATCTCTCTCTCTCAAAGCAATAATTAAATAATTTAAATACAATACTGGAAAAGATTTTTATTCACTGCCCCTCATTCATGCACTTCCTGGGATGTCAAAGCTTTCTCTAAAATAAAGGGAGCCCTCTAGTATCTGTCACCTAACAACAGTTATAGATTTGACATTATTATTTTGCTGCTGCTAATATTGTGGCTATTGAAATACAAATATCATAATCCTTATAAAACTTTCTCATTAAGTAAATGCTGGGCCAAGCTAAAAAGCTTTTGACATTGCTTCCACTTCTTCTTAACCTTAGTTTATTGTATAATAATTACCCAACTTTTAAAATGACTTTATAGCCCGACCAGGCGGTGGTGCAGTGGATAGAGCGTCGGACTGGGATGTGGAAGACCCAGGTTCGAGACCCCGAGCTCGCCAGCTTGAGCGTGGGCCCATCTGGCTTGAGCAAAAGCTTGCCAGCTTGGACCCAAGGTCGCTGGCTCCAGCAAGGGGTGGCTCAGTTTGCTGAAGGCCCGCAGTTAAGGCACATGTGAGAAAGCAATCAATGAACAACTAAGGTGTCACAACAGCAACAAAAAACTAATGATTGATGCTTCTCACCTCTCTCCGTTCCTATCTGTCTGTCCCTATCTTTCCCTCTCTCTGACTCTCTCTATGTCCCTGTAAAAAATAAATAAATAAAGATAAATAAAATGACTTTATAATGTGACCTCGTATATCCTCTTTATGACACTGGAGATGTTAATCAACTAAGTAGTACTGTAACATTTTTTATGTTGAGACAACAAGTTACTGGCTTCTCTATGAGAATTATACTCTTTGTTGAGATTTTGTAGATGCAAAATTCTCATTTTAATGTGTTAAAAAAAAAGTCATAGTCTTCCAAGTGCTCATTCTCCACTAAGAATGAATTCCAAGTTATATGTTTAGGAAGATGTATAAACGAACCTCTAAGACTCCCAGGAACTACTCTTTGAGGCCATATACATGATACCGAAGTTAACTTATTAAACAAACCATAAGAAACCATGCATTCGATTCAATACTAAGTAACTAACCCAAGTAGTTGCTTATATGCTCTTTTGAACTAAAGCTTCTTACATACAATAATAAAGCAGAATTTGAGACAATGACAATCAATCTATGAGCGTTTAGGAAAAGGTGGGAAATTAGTAAACCCAGTTGTTTATCCAACAAAAATAATTGACCCCAGCTATAGATTCATGGCCAAAGACTCCTATGCAAGTATATCTGGAGGGATTAAAAGTTATGTGGTACAACTATCTTATTTTAAAATTAATAAAAGCCAAAGTTCAGAGAGGTTACTGAGCTTGCCTGAGATGTCATGACCAGTAAGTTGCAGACCAAGAACTAGCATCAGATCCCATTTTCTGCTCTTTGTAGTTAGAACCGTGGAGGCCATGTTCTTGTGTTTAGAGAAAGGAAAAGGTCTCATTAGGATTCCGTTTCTGGAATATATCTAGCATTGCTAAATATCTATTCTGATTTAAAGTAGAGCCTTCCATCACTCAGCCTCAAAAACATTTGTTTTAGGACACTATCTCTCTATGGTTTTACCCATATTGAATCTAATAAAGTTGGATCACTGAGTCTCATCCTATAAAGCAGACACAGTTAACCTGGTGTGCTGGAAACAAGTTGTGCCAGGAATGACTACAGTATGTCACATGGTGCTGCTTTACATGAAAGAATCCTAACAAAGAATGACGGTAGCATCTAAGAAAAATAAGTTTGACTGTTGCTTTGCAGGATTTTTTTACTAAATATTATTTTTGTCTTTGTTATGTTAAATTCTGATATTTTATAGAAAATCAGAAAATATATGTTTGAATGAGTTGGTATCTATGTAATGATTCAGTCCATGGGTAATCATGTTTCACCTTCTCCCTGATTCATTCTATAACCTTTAGCAGGTGATTTTTCGATGCCTCAGTTGCTTCGGTGACAAAACAGAATTAGTAATAATAATCCTTTGTTATCCTCCCTTTGAGTGAAATTTTGTTAGAATATCTTAAAAAGAAAGTGCCTTTATAATTGTACTACTTATATATCATTTGTAATAGGCCCTTATTAATCATCTGCATTGTGCAAGCATCAAATGAAAGGTACTGCAGAGGTCATCCTAGCATTTAAAATATAAAAACTAAGTTAAAAGAATTTGATTCACCAGGCTTTGCTGTTCTAATCAGGCAAAGTTCATTCTAAAATCTTGAGTTTTAAATGAAATAATATCATTCTGAAATGTTCAAAAGGTTTTAAGAAAAGCCTCCCCTGCTCTCCTCTCTTGGGTGCTTTCTCTAGTTGGTAGTTATGCCTGAAACCAGAGGCCACAGGCAAAGGGAGTTAGGCTCTAAGTGGAATATTAACCAACACTAATAAAGATTAGATTATTTTTAATTTTATTCATTTTAAAGGAGAGAGAGAGAGAGAAGGGGGGAGGAGCAGGAAGCATCAATTCCCATATGTGCCTTGACCAGGCAAGCCCAGGGTTTCGAACTGGCGACCTCAACATTTCCAGGTCGATGCTTTATCCACTGCGCCACCACAGATTATTGGTCATCATCTTTAGCAATTGATTGCATCATTTTTCTAAGGTCAGGGCCATCTTTTTCTGAATTTGATTACATTTTCTAGCAAAAACCCAATTGTGACTAAGGGCAAACATTTACAAGATACTCTTATGTTTTTTATGTGGCCATGGGACAGGAAAATGTTAAATATTCCTGGCTTCAGCTTTGATTTTAGCCCATGATTGTATCCAATGAAATAAATGACCATACAAGCACTCTTGCCATAAATTTAGATTTTTTTTCCATGTAGATATACACAGCTACTTGGTTTCTTAGTAACTAATTAGAAACATTTAATATATTTCTGCTAGCTTAAGTTATACCACAAGCCCCAAGAAAACCCGGTTCACCTGGGAAAATACCCTTCTATATTGATCCTTGCTTGGCCATTTTGAGATCATGTCCACACAGGGAAAGCAAACTAAAGGATAATTGAAAATTGTAAACAATATTTTACATCTCCAGCTGCATATGAATTTGCTTATATGGAGATTAATACATTAAACACAGAATAACTGAGAATTCCCTTACTCACCAAATTTGCTATCCCTCAGTAGTAATTCCTTTTCTTTGTTTGTTTTTCATGAATTAATAATCAAATGCCTCTCTTCATGGGTAATGATTAGGTAAACCAATAAGAAGGCAAAGTCAGGAATGTAGTTTCACTTAACAACTTTCTGAATCTTATAACAGACACTTCATGGAAAATAACAAAAGCCTGGGGTCAACTCTCTGTTTATGCTTTAGCATCCCACATGGACAGAGGTCCCCACAAATAATTATTGAACTACCTGGTGTCAGAGTTAGTGAGGTATAAATTATTGCTTATCATTTGTGATTAAAAAAGCATGAAGCATAAGTTTGTTCAGTAGCTTTTTAATAAAGCTTCTGTATAACTTAACACTTGGTTAAAGAGTTAGAACAGGTTACATTAGATCCAAAGGCATAATTTCAAACTGCTAAGAGTAAAACTGTGTAGTTTCCACAAGGAAGCATGGTTAATCATCTGAGAGGACAGTCCAAGACAAATTCCACCTGCAGAAATGAGTGCCTGCCTATCTCTTTGTGCCTGTGTGTGTAGAATACTGGGTTCCAAAAGATTACAGATTACTTGTGAAGACAATGAAAATCTCAGCTTCTTTGTTGCCATTTCTCACGTGCTTCGTGCTTAAGTTTTTGCATAATATAACTGAGCTGTGCTGTTATGTCCGGTT
Source organism: Rhynchonycteris naso (assembly GCA_037038555.1). NCBI lineage: Eukaryota > Metazoa > Chordata > Mammalia > Chiroptera > Emballonuridae > Rhynchonycteris > Rhynchonycteris naso. The sequence goes on from CM072997.1 coordinate 151,763,145, forward strand.
TTACTTGTGGAGAACCAATTCTAACTATTGAGTATTTAGGGGAAATTTGTATTATACTTTTAAGAAAGGTAGGTCTTGAACAGTGCCTTTGCTCTTAAGAAAAGAACATTGTTCAAATAAGCTGACATTGCTCAGCCTACTTCTCATCTTTAATGTGCCTTTTGATCCTGAGGCCAGAGCCCACAAGCTCATGCACATGGATGTTATTGTTTTAGCTGGGAAGGATGAGTTCTTGCAGTAATGTCTGTGGATCCAAGTCGACCGAGGGCGGGTACCAGCGCTATGGAGTCCGGTCTTACCTGCACCAATTTTATGAGGACTGTACCACCTCGATCTGGGAGTATGAGGATGATTTCCAGATTCAGAGATCACCGAACAGGTGGAGCTCAGTGTTCTGGAAGGTAAGTCAAGAGCACATGTTTAATTTAAGAAGGGGCACAGTTATTGGATATGGTAAGTACTATGGCTGTAGAAAGCTGTGAGGCTTGGAACTCTGTGTGGGATCCCTCCTGGTGATACTACATGCAGTTTTCTTCCCTTAGGAAACTAGAATAAACACCTGGGGCTGAAGGTAGCTTATAAACAGCATTATTGTTGATTTTTAGGTTAAACATAAGGCGGTACAATTGCTATCATTAATTATTATTATCTTTGTTACTGTTGTGATTGTACCACTAAATTCACCAACTGTGAAGCCACCCATAGGCAAAACATTGTGTGCTTCTAGCATCCCTTACCGTCTTGGTAATTAGTACGTGACAAACCAGAGCAATTAGTAAAAAGAAGTAATTGGATGTTGAGAGAAGGTTAGTGCTGACACATATTAAGGTGGTCAGTCTTCCAGCCCTGGCTCTACCAGATGTGCGGTCCTGAGGCTCTCTGAGCTTCAGCTCCTCAAATGAAGGAGTCTCATGAGACAATGTATTCAGTTATGTAAAATTACTGAGTACCTATTCTGTGTCCAAAAGTTGCAAAGTGCTATGGATGAAAGTGGTAAACAGGAAAAGAAAAAGCCCCTGCCCTCGTGGAACTTACTATCTCTCATGGCAAACAGACTGTAAACAAATAAACCACCTAATAGAGTGTCAGGTAGTGACAAGTGCAATGAAGAGAAATAAATCAGGACAAGAGGCTGGGGACTGATGGAGGACTGGTATTTAGATACTGATGACAGAAAGGCTTTCAGAGCAGATGACATTTATAAGCAAGTACCAGGATGAGCTGAAGGTCATTCCAGGCTGGGAAAATAGCAAATCCAAAAGCTCTGAAATGGGAACAAGTTTGATGTGATGGAAAAAATAGCAGGAAATACAATCTGATCAGAGTGGAATGAAAGAAGAAAATGACACATGATGGACTCAGAAGAATAATAGGGCCCATCAGAGGTCCCCAAACTACGGCCCGTGAGCCAAATTGTGGCTACCTGACGCCATTTATCTGGCCCCCGGCGCACTTCCAGAAGGGGCATCTCTTTCATTGGTGATCAGTGTATGGAATACTGTATGTGGCGGCCCTCCAACAGTCTGAGGGACAGTGAACTGGCCCCCTGTGTAAAATGTTTGGGGACCCCTAGCCCAGATGATTCATGTAGAACCTTATAGATGACATTGGGGATGTTTGCTCTTACTTCAAGAGACATGAGAAGTCATGTGAACATTTCATGCAGAGAAGAGACATGATCCAATTAATATTTTAACAAGACAGTTGTGTCTACTGTACAGAAAATAGTTTATAGAAGGAAAAAAGTAAAGGCAGCTAGATTATTTAAGAGGCTATTAAAGTACCCCAGCAAGAAATGATGGTGGCTTAAATTAAAGGGATGTTATTGGAGAAGAGGAGTAGTCAAATTTAGCATAAAGTTTGAAGACCAAGATGTTAGAACATGCTGATGAATTAGAAATGAGACAACGTGGAGTCAAGCATGACTCCAAGGCTTGCAGCCTGAGCTATGCAGTGGATGATGTTATAATTTACTAGGTTGGAGAATGCAAGCAGAACAGTGGCATGGATGGGGAACCAAGAGTTGAATTCTGGCTGTGTTATATTGGTGATGCCTAGTAGGTATGCAAGTGGAGATCTCTAGTGGCAATTTGAATATATAGACCTGCAGCTCATAGACTGGGAGTCATTAATCCACTAAATGTATATAAGGCACTAGACTAGGTGAGATTACCTAGAAAGACAGAGGGACATAGAACAGAAGGGTCACTGGGATATTCCAACATTTTGAAATTAAGAAAAGGCTGAGCCTTAGGAAGGGATGCCAAGAAGATGCAGCCTTGGATGATGTCTCTGGTCTCCTCGAGCTCTAACATTCTGTGACTCAAGGTTTCCAATTATCCTGACTTCCTTCCAAAAGATCTCAGAATTTTCAACATTCATACTGACATGAACTTACAATTTATTGCAATAGTGTATGTAACCAAAGACAATGCAAAATAATTATTATGAACATGGACTCTGTCCTCAGTCTGCATGGGTCAAATCTCAGCTCTTCCATTTAATAGCTCTGTGCATTTGGGCAAATACTTCACCTTAATGGGACTGTTATGGTGATACTTATAGTATCAACCACATAAAGTTATGAGAACTAAATAAGATATTTACAAAGAGCTTAGAATAATGTCTGGCATGCACTCAATAAGCATTCAATGTAGTAATTACTATTACCCAATGCCATATGGAGCATTAAGTCCTGAAATGGAAATAAAAGTAGAAATCTAGTTAATAAACAAAGCATTGGATAACATAGTTGTTAACATGGATTACTCAAGGCCTTTGTTAATTCAAAATCTTACTAGTGTCATGTGCTGTGTATTAGAATCGGTCAAGCTATCATCCTTGCCCTGTCACTTCTGATGCATCCTTCCTGGCCTGAACCAGTGAAATCAATAGCCAAGCTTGGCACATATTGTATTTACCCACGTAAGTGGGTGGTTGCTTCAATCTGTGTCAGAAAACAAATATTTGCCTCACAGATCTGTTGTGCCAAGAGCTAAATGCTCCTGACATACAGAATATTGTCAGCATTTGTGTGGCTCCAAAGCCCTGCTGGTTATGTGATTTGTGATCTATAAATCCATCAAATAATAGAAAGGTATGGATTTAAAATAAAAACTCACAGGAAATTACCAACCACAGAATTCAGATTTTAATATTTTCTCCCTTCTATTTTATACAAACAAGATTTCAAAGTGTTTGCCCTTGTTGTTCTATACCTACTGCAGAAGGAAAAAAAAAAATAGAACAGGCAAAATCATGTCTCGTTGAGATTATATTACAACAAAATCCAAATCTTAGACTCATATTCTAATTATTAACAGTAGACTGGGCATTCAGAACCACGTAGTCCACCTGAATAACCTAAGAACCACTGTCTTAGAGACCTTCCCTCCACCAAGGGAACGAAATAACTGCTCTTGGCTCTCTTCATCGGAAATTTCAGTGAATTCATTTCAGTACGTTTATGAAGTGCTTTCTGCCAATACAGAGAAAAGCACTGGTTATGCACGTTTCTATTATGATTTTTTTTGTTGTTGTTATTTTTTCCCCTTTTATTTTAAATTGCATCTGCAAGTGGTTTGAGCTGTGGGCCTCCCTTTCCCCATCTTCCACCATAGTGTTGCCGTGGTCCTGTTGGTGTCTCCTTGGGGACTCTGTTCACAGTTCTTTAGTGGGACTCTGCGCTCAAGCCAGCTCCTTAGCAGTGGGCAACATGGAGGGGCTTAATGAAAATGGAGATTTGAATCCAATGGGACTGAGTTAGAATATTTGCGCTGTCACATGGACCTATATAGCATCTACCTCACAGTGCTGTTCTTTCTACAAATGTTTATATGTCCTCTATGCAAAAGAATATGGAGTAACTCCGGGATTCAACTGTGAGTAAGACACTATTCTTCACCTGTGAATAAGATATAGCCTTGGCTCAAAGGAGTTAACAAATAAGAAAGGTAGACATTTACACAGATTGTTCAAATCCACTGTGATAGACATTCCCCTATAAGTAGTCAAAGAAGTTACTGAAAACACAAGGCAGGGAGAACCTGATGCAATCTAAGGAAGGAATAGCTCCACAGAAGAGATCCCCTGTGAACAAGCAGGAACAGGGCACCCGACAGAGGGAGAGCATTGCAGAAACTGAGTCCTAAGAACAGACAGCATGCTCAGGAGATCGCAAATAGCTCAGTGTGAATGAGGTAGGTTAGAAATTATAGGAAAGGGACCAAGAGATAAATATTGGAATGCATATAAGAGGCATATCACAAATGATTTTGAAAAGCTATGAAACAGAAATTTCTCTAGAACCTTCCAGTTTGAGTACAGGCAGGGGGCAATATAATAATTAGTGGAGGTTATCGTGGGGAGGTTGACTCACATACAGGTGTAAACACACCCACAGCATTACACACATCCTCTGTGCCTCACCCGTTCTATGTCACTGTGTGGCTGCCCCAGCCACCACTAATATACCCAGTGCCTACAAAAATCTATATGACATGGTTTCCCCCTACCCCTGCCACCCTCTGCTGCTGCTGAGGCAGAATTTTTCTCTTATCCTTGCACTAGACCCTCCCTGAGACTGTTGCCACTTGATTGTACAGCAAAGAGCCTCAGTATGGTGGGTACAAACTAATGGGAGCAGTCTTCTCACTCCCAGTCATACTTCCCTAACCTCAGGTTTACTCTCATTTTTACCTTTTCTCCTCAACTCATGTGAAAAACTACTCAAAGGGAGTCCAAAAGCCATGTACAGGTCCCAGGCAGGTGCCTCCTCCACAGCCTTACTCGAAGTGAAAGTGACCTGACCCTGTCCATCTCTTTTCTCTCAGGACCCCCCTCCTCTCTGTCCTGATCTCCCCAGTTTATCCTCTAAGCTAAGTCAGAGTTTAATCTTACATTAGGTTTCTCTTCAATGTTTTGTTAGATGTTAAGGAAATGGTTTCATACTAAAAATTAGAGGAGATATGAAAGCTTCTTCAGAGAGAATTCATGTGCTGTTCATTCTATTTTTAGACATTCTCGCAGATTCCTCCAGTGAATGAGTAAATAAGGGTAAGACGGGCACTGGCGGCCTAGGAATGCTATTGGGATGCTCAGAGCAGGACAGAATAATGGCCAACCATTGTTAGAGGAGCTGTGGTGGTGGCAAGGAGAGACAAGACTGAAGAGAGCCTTATGAGGTAGAAACAATAAATATTAATTAGCTATTGACTATGAGTGTGAGGAAAGAGTCAGTGAATGGAAGGCTGGCAAGAACACAGATAGGAAATATGGGAGGGAGGGAAAGAAAGGAGGGAGGGAGGCAGAAAAGAATATTTTTTGAATTTTTGGTTTGATAAGCCTATGGGACATCCCACTGTTTTCCCAACACTGTGCCCCCAGTAACTACTGTGAGTACTTTTAAGGGAGTGTTTAGCACATTGAATTGTAACTGTGCTCCTGTTGACTCTCAGAAATATGAGGCTGGAGCCCAGGAAAATGATTTAAGCTTGAGTTGGGGGTTTGGAAATCCTTGGTAAACAGGTGGTAGTTTAAACTTCAGCCACAGATTAAACCCTAGAGAGAACATACTGAACAAAAGGTATGAGTCACGGGTGGAATTTTGAAGAACACGACTAATGAAGAACAATATCTGGCAAAGCAGGTTGAGAGTGGGTTGTTAAGAAGGCAGCTATAGAAAGAGGAGAGAGTTATATCAGGGATAACAATAGGTGAGGGTTTTAAGAAAGCGTGAATGTTTAACATCAGTGGCTGAACATTCAAATGAAATAAGGAAAAGAAGCTCATGGGGTTTGAAAGTTAGAAGGTCGTTAGTGACCTTGGAGAGAGCAATTTCAGTGACATCATGGCGGACTAAGCTTGGCTGTCAAAAATAGGAATGACTTCAAGCAGCAGCTAACAAGGATCATGGGGAATCTAGAATAGGTTTTGAGAACTGAAGCTACTGAATGTGTTCACACGGTAGAAGGGCGGAGTCCCTGTAAAGTAGAAGAGCTAATGCAGGATAGTGGGTCCCACTACCCAAGGAAGGGGGAGCGTAGGAGGTAAGGCACGTGAAAGGACTTAGATCATAGCCTGGTGTAGGTTTTTGACTTTGTAAGTTCAATGTCCCTACAGGCAGGTCAGGCAACAAGGTTGGGACATAAGCTAAAATCTGTCATCACTGCTGGTAAGTGACATCACTCATAGTTCAGAGCCTGCTAAGGCGGGGTCAGCAGCAGCCCTGGGGCTAATGAAGAAGAAAAGCCAGTCTTCACTCTCCGTGTACTTCCCCTGAATTACCTCTAACCCAGATGGCTTCTCTCACATTTTGCTCCATCCAGCATTTCCCCCACACTCCGTTCTTCCCAGCTACACTAGGTCTTGCTTCCAACAGTCATTACTGCCTCCTCTCTGCCAGGACAGCTGTGTGCTACTGCTGCCAACTGCTTATTGAAGTAAACTGCATTTTCAGAACTCATCAGCTCACAGAGATGCAGTGAAGGGGCTGTTGGTCAAAATAACAGCAGTCTCTGGCTTGTTGCCCCCAGAAGCAAAATTTCTGGAATCCAAGATCTCCGCCCTATCTAGTCCTCTTTTCCAGCAGCAGAGACTGAGTCTTCACACATGCTCCTCACAGCCAGGGGAGTCATCAGAAGTTACAGCTCAAAAACTGTCCTTGCTGCTGTTTTTAAGCTCTGTCACAGCCTGGGGAGGTCCTTCTCTCTCACTGTTGGTGTCAAGCTAACCCTCCCACAGCGCCAGGTTGCTCTGCTATGCCTCAGGGACGCCCTGTGCCCAGCAGCATTTTGAGTCCTCTGCATGGCTCTAAACAGGGCTGCTTCACTCTCTCGGACCCTTAAAAGATCTCTGTGTTGTATTTTGTAGAACTCTTCGACCCAGGACCACTTCAACTTAGAGAGCTATTCTAGAGACAATTGTTAGGATACTGTAAAACACCATTCTCCAATTTTTTCATTCCTTCCAGTATTCCAACATGGTGCTAGAATTAAGGTGTTATATGCCAACATCCCTCCTCACATCCATTATATGCTTAAGGAAGTTAAGATTCAGGAAAGTTTTGATCCCATCACTGCTCCATCATGCCTACAATGCCATCCTCTCCCTGGCACGTTTTGACGGATTTAGAGTCCCTCTCTGGGCACATCTCTTGAAGATTCTCAGTAGACTTGTATTGATGGCGTCTTCAGAATCTTTGGAGTTAGCTGATAAGTTCACTGTGCTTGCTTGCCTCCACGGAGCGCAGCCATCTCTCTGATACACGGAGATCACAAGGAAAGGGGAGAAGGCTCAGGGAGGCCAGCTATTTTCCAGTTCTTCAAGTGAGCAAAAGCTGTGCCATCTGCAAGAGATGGTTTGCCTTTTAGCTTCTGAGTAATGTTCCAAGCATAGATTCTAATCTATAAGCACTGAGGTGAGGAGCAGACTGCTTTGAGAATCAATCACCTGGCTTTGTATTCAGCAGTCGGGTGGTTTAAGTTAGTCAGGAATATTTATTGAGCTCTGACTGGAATACGAGCTGAGAAGAGACAAGACAAAAATAGAAGATGGAGAACATTGGCCTCAGTTGTTCTTAAGAACTTCAGAAACTAAGACAGATACATTTTAGCTGCCTTCAGTTTTTGAGAATTAGTGCCAGTTTTTGAGGAAGGAGGTAATTTAGTGACATATGCAGCATGTCACCATGGATATTTAAGTTAATTTAGTTAGTGCATTCAGAATTTTCCAATGTGAGTCATTTTTTAAAAGTTATTTTAAAATAATGATTAGTCTTTGAGGGTAATTTTATTTGCTACCATTTTTAGAAAAATATAGAAAGCCATTTGAAATGTACTTTACAAGCCAATTTATTCCTGTACTGCTTATATATTATGGAGAATGGTTTCTATATTTTTCAGAAGAGATTATATTGACTACTTGTTTTTCAGTTTCCTCAGAATATTACATAATAGAATTTTATCCATCTATGGTAACAAAACCATCTGTTGCAATAAAACAATAATAGCAGGTAATATACAAAATAGTAACTGATAAAGTATCATGGGAGACTAAAGGGGGTGGGGGCTTAGAAGACCTGGGTTAGAGTTCAGTCAAGCCATCTGCTAACTATAGGACCTTGAACTATACTTCTTTAATCCTATAAACCTCAGTTTCTTTTAGGTGAAATAGGAATAAATGATCTACTTCTCATAAGGCTGGTAAGGATAAAATGAAAAACACATCTAGCACTAGTCTAAGTCATAATAGAAGCTGTCAACACAAGGTCACTGCCATCAATCCACTGCCAACAAGAGTCCCCAATCTGGGGTGTGGTAAAAGCAGAAACTTAACTCGGGTAAAACATTTTGCAAACAGGAAAAACTCAGCTTTCAGAAGAAACAAAGTCAGCTCCCCAGAGACAAAGTGAAGGCTGTCTTATATGTATAGAGAAAGCTCCCACCCTGGTCCGATTGGTCATTTCTATGTAAATGAGGAATCCAAATTCTCACAGTTTGATTGGTTCAAATAGCACTGTCCTGATTGGAAAGAATTGCCTGTTTTGATTGGTCATTATAGAGCTGTTCTGATTGCTCAGTAAATATGGAAATGAGGCTACAGCTGTGTGGCTTTGACTAGGTCAGATCACAGGTCTTAGCCTATTGGTTGAAATATGATACCAAGAACTCCTTTATAAGGGTCAGCTCACCCTGTGAAGGAGCACAATGCGGGTGGCTCACAGCTTAGTCTGTGACTTTCTCCTGAAATGCAGCATGCATGAGAGGTCTCTGCCAGCATTGACTGCTAGACTCTGATTGTGATTTGAGCCCAGTTAACTAAAAGGAGTTCTTCTTGGCAGAAACATTTCTTCCGGAGGTTCACAATGCTCAATAATACTAATTCTCCTTTTCCCCTTTTGTTAAAGTGATGGATTTGCAAGTATGTTTTCCTTCTATTATCTAAACCTTCTTTACCCTGAAATTTAATAAATAAGTAAGTTAAATAAACATACTTTAAATGTTTAAGATTAAATGGTATTATTCATTTGGTTATTTTTCCAACCTGTTATTCTAACTAAAAGCAATTAGAAAAAGTAGAAAGTGAAAAATGTGTTTTAAAAATACAGAACTGTATTAGCTGTTCTTTAAGTACCTAGCAATTGTTGTAATGTGGTTGCCAATATAGCATAATTTTATAAGAGGAACATTTCTAAATAATAACAGCAACTTATTCCAATATATTACTTAGCCAGGCAAAGGACTAAGTCTTTCATGCATAGTCTCATTTAGTCCTCACAACAACTCTATGAGTTGGGTACTATTATCATTTATCATTTTCTAGGTGGGGAAATTAGCAACAAGAGCGTGTATATGATTCAATGCTAGTTGGCAGTGCTAAAATCGAAGCCTGTGTCTGTTAGTTCTAACCCTCTGAGTTTAAACCACCAAATGGTATATTACTTTCCATCTCCAGTGTGCTACATTTTATTAGAATTTGAGCTTGCATGATGTAATTTCCATCTGCTACTCCTAACACTTTTCAGCATCTGCACAAGCCCAAATAACTGCATATTAGAGAAAGAGCACTGGCCTGCGGTCAGATCTGTGGCTTCCAGCCCTGCCTTTGCAACTTACTAGCTCTTCATCCTGGGCCAGTGGCCTACCCCTGGCAAGGTTACATTTCCTCAGCTTTAAACTGTTAATTATGGTTCCTTCCCCACTTACTTGGGGGAAGTGGTGAGTAGTTAGTTACATAGACTGTCAATATCTTCCAACCAAAATCACCAGGACATACCTATATGTGGAATGAGTTAAGTCTGTTACACATCACAGAGAGATAACACCATGAGGACTCCTGGGCTGTTTCAGTAAGGGACTGTGAGAAAGGACATGTTGGAGGATGTGGGTTTTGGTTGGGTGGTTTGGGGGAGAGTCTAATGGAAGAAGAGTTCACTCTGAATTGTCAGAGGCAATTCTATGATTGAATTTCTTAGTAAATCTTATCTATCAGGCGGGCGGCCTAGAGCAAATACTAAAGCTGTATTTGGTAAAGAAGCAACCATCATTCATATTGGCAGAGAAGAGAGGAGGTGTCAGGTATTTGACCTTGGTTTTTGTCTATGCTTAGACAAAATGTATAGTAGTCTTACTTCATCACAGGGGCAGAACAAGCTTGTTTGATGATACTCCGTGAGACTGATTGTGCCAATGGGCAGCTTCTAGCACCATCAGGGTCTAGTAGATAGAGTCAGGCCAGCTCCTGTATGCAGGGTTGCTTTCCTTTTCCTCCAGACCAAATGGGACAATGTAAGCAGAAGCAGGCTCTGTAACTGCAAAGGATGGTACACTCAGAAATCTTAAACAAAAAATCAAGACAGTGCTACAGTTTCTGGTTGGCATTAAAATCAGCAGGGTGCTCTTGTCATCTTCTCTTTTACCAGAAAATTAGGTAGGCTTCTTATACATATTTGGGGTGACAGAAAATACACATTCCCAAAACACTAGTCCTGCCCTGGAGGGTTCAGGGAGAGCTGAGGCAGCGTGCTTACCTGTCTTGCTTCATTGTGTCTCTCTCTAGGTCGGACTCATCTCCGGCGTGATCTTTGTGATTCTCGGAGTGACTGTTTTGGCAGTGGGCTTTCTTGTGCCCCCCAAAATTGAAGCTTTTGGTGAAGCAGATTTCATGGTGGTTGACACCCATGCTATCCAGTTTAACGGAGCCCTTGACGTGTGCAAGTTGGCAGGAGCTGTGCTCTTCTGCATTGGGGGAACATCCATGGCAGGGTGCCTACTGATGTCAGTATTTGCTAAAAGCTACTCCAAAGAAGAAAAGTTCCTGCAGCAAAAGTTTAAAGAGCGAATCGCAGACATCAAAGCCCACACTCAGCCCATCACAAAAGCTCCAGGCCCTGGGGAAACAAAGATACCAGTCACTTTGTCCAGGGTTCAAAATGTCCAGCCTGTATTGGCAACCTGAACCATGTTGCTCCCCGTGCTCTCCTCTCTAATGTTATACACATGGTTATGAAGGAGCAGGACAGCTTTTGAGGTGACAAGGCTTAGGTGTTGATTTGCCCCATGGCTGTGCTCAACTGTGGGCAGCCTAGGGCATGAGCTCACACTCAGTTAGCTCAAGGGCCCTGTTGAGGGCAGATGCCAGTGTCTACCGGAGCGCAGGCACCCGGCTGTGAAAGGGTGCTTCTGCGTGCCCACCTGGAGGCCTCTGAAACTCCCCTCTCATAGATTGTGGCTTAGTGTCATTTTCTGTATTATTGGAAAGCCCTGAACAGTGTAGACCAGCCTCCCACTCATGAACGTGGCCCATTTTATTTTCCAATATTGGTTTTTCTATCTTCCCTGCGTGGTGCTGCCTTCCGTTTCTGTCTCACTAAGTGTAGGATATTGTCATGTGTGTTCTTAGAGAAATCGAGTTCCCTGACTTTGACCCAGACATTATTAGTCTTTTAACTATACATTAACATGAGAGTCTTGAGATTAGATACATTTACCAGAGTTCTTCACAAAACCTTTCTGTTTTCTTTCGGTTTCACTTAAGCTAAAATTGCCAATTCTAGAATCTTGGGAAAATAGTTCACGTTGGAAGCATCTATTTATGCAACTTCTAAAAGCACTTCACTAGAAGCCGAGGAATTTGAGTTCCTACTACTAAATAGCTGTGTGACCTTAAAGAAATAACTTGACTTTCCAGGCCTCAGTTTGCCCATCTATATAATAGGGGTCCTGTGGTCTGAGATTCCTTTTTCACCATGTGTCACTGAGTCTCCCCCACCCCCTGTACCTCACAGTGCGGTGAAGTCCTTGGAGACCAAGACTCCAGGAAAGCCACCAAGTCAGCAGCCTCCATCCACCTCCCCCTAAACAGCCAACCCCAGAAATTTACATGAGGCTTCCCTATATTTATAAAAACAAAGGTAAGCTGTCCTCCAATAAGAAACCACTGAGTAGATATTCACCTTAAAGGGTTTTCTTCCTCCATGAAGACCTTTTATTCTCCAGCAAAATATTTGTCTCATCCCTTTGCACCTTTATTTAAGCTGTGGATTTCAGTGGACTGAAGAAGATGGAAGACATGACCTTGGTATTCGTCCTCTCAGAATTTGTGCCCTGTCGTGTTCTTTTTTTCCTTCCTCCTTTCACCCTTCCCTCACTGGATAAATAAAATATGTGAACCAGCAGAACCCGAACTGCATTATTATTCCTTCAGCGTGGCTCTTCTGCTCCAATGCGTGATTTTCCATCCTGAGGCTGAATAGCTCTGATGCTCCCCTGGCTGAATGGAGGAATACATGGAGCAATTAGTGCTCTTTGTGCACACTGTTTATTTTGCCTGGTTCAGCATAAAACAGATGGCAAGTCAGCCCCCTCAACAAGGATCACTGGTCAGATTTGGGAGAAGACATTCCAGTTCCCTCAGGTTTTCCACTTTCCTGTGGAAATACCACTTTCACTTTACTCCCCGAAACCTTCCACAAGTCCCCCAGCATGTTGTCCAAGTGACAGCTTTTGAAGCCTTCCATGCTTGCTTCTATGTTGTATGACAGTGACTCTCGGATGAAGAGACTTGATTCCTAAAAGCCTACAAAATGATAAAGAATAGCTGCAGGGCGTGGCAACTTTTAGGTACAGGCATGAGAGCAGCCATCAACAAGCAGTTCTAGTCCTCAAAGCCTAAAAGAAACCAAGATGGATAAAGTAGGAGCTGGGTATACAAGAGTAAGTCAACCCAGCTATCTTTCCTGTCTTGCCCAGGCTTTAGGGAAGAGGAGACTTATAAGGAGATCAGAGCATCTTGTAGAAAAGTAGAAGAGGAGGCTGACTGGTGTTAGAAATACACCATGATCTTTGACAAAAGCACAGACCATGTGTAATCAGATGACAGGGAGCAGCAGACTAGTTTTTAAAGCGATTATCAGGCCCGGCTGGGGAGACATCAGTGGTATAGCAAACTGGATGGCCTTAGAGCCTTGGCCTCAGCCTTTTGCCTCCACTGAGCCAAATCTTCCCTTCAGTACTAAGCTTTCTAGAGCAAAATGAAATTGCAGACTTGTTGATGGGGACAGAGGTGAGACAGAATGCACCAAAAGTGAAAAATGAGTTCTGGCCTGGAGATCGTGTAAGCAGAGGCACATGGATGGAGTTGGGAGACCCCTTCAATGATGTGGGCCCACCCCAGCCAGAAGACCCTCCCCCCTTATGTCAGCACTGATCCTGCCACCTCTATCTGCCTGGGCACTTCCATCAGCTGGTCCCTTACTGCCACAGAGGGCAAGTCACTACATCTTATGATGGCTCCATGTGGTTAGAAAGCTTACCCTCATGTCTTTCTGAAATCTGCCTTTGTAACCCTTCTGCACATTGGACCAACATCTAAAATTTAAAGTTACCTACAAGTCTAACACCTCTGACAAAAGACCATCTACCCCAGGCTTTGAATTTTTTATTCAATTATTTTTAATCCTGCCACCTCCCTGTCTTCTTCAGGGAGATGGTTCTATATATTCTCAATGTTCCTTATTGTCCGTGCCAGCTATTAAATGGGGTCCTAAGAAGTTTTTAAGTTTATGTAGGTTATAGATTCCCTAACTTCATTGATTGCCTTACATATACAATGCATAAGTTCATGGAATCTCAAGCCAAGAAAACTGATGACAAGAGTCGTGTCAGCAGCTTCTCTGTCACTTCCATGGCCTCCTGTGACCTGTCCCGCTCCTTCCCAGTTATATTCTGGCATGTGTCCTGGTAACTGCATTCTCATCACACTCTGCTACTCTCTCCTCTAAATGTGCCTGTGTGTTCTTGCCACTGTGCCTGCATTCCCAAAGCTTGTTTCCCCAGCAATAACCATCTGTCCTTCTCTGGCTATTGAACTTCTCGTTCAAGCTCACACCAAGAAATAATAGCAATAATAATGAGATAATGTGTATTGAATGGAAGGCATCATTGAAACGTTTTATGTATAGTAATTCATTTAATACTCACAAAAACCCTAGAAAGTCACGGCTCTGATCATATGACCATTTCACACAGGAGGAAACTGGCAAAGAGATAACATGGCCAAGGAGAACCAGTAAGTGTAGGAGTCAGGTCTCAGCTCTGAGCCACCTGACTCCACAGGCTACAGCTGCACTTACATTCAATGTACTGTCTGTCTCTGGAAGTCTTTCTCTTTTTTTTTTTCTCTCTCTCTCTCCATCTCCCAGTTCAGAGTTAATGCCTCTCCCTCAAGTGCCAGCATTCTGTACAAACACATTCTGTCAGAGTTCTCTCTCTTTATTATAGTGATTTGTTTACACATCTGGTTCTTCCATTAGAAGCGAGACTATGAGTTGCTTGGGCACAGCGAGCATGACTTAATGAGTGATGAACCCACAAGAGCAAACACATAAAAGCTGTGTGTGACTATTATACAGTCATTTAAAATAATTAACTGCATTTTTACCTAGATCTGGATGTTGTGCTGGCACTACAGAAAACAGAAGAGTTGCTTACTAGGGAAACTAGAGTTTTTTAGTTTTTAATTTAGTGTGTGTGTACTAAGACTGGGAGTATGGCTATGAGTAACCCAGAGCAAAACTTCTCTTCAATCTAATATTTGCATTTGAAGGAGCCCAGCCTAATGGCTGTCTTGCCATTAATCCATCTAAAAGCAAAATCAGAGCTGCCAGCTTTACTCCTCATTCCTGGGAGAGCCTGACAGAAGAACTGGGTCTGCCAAATTAAGGGTGGAATAAATTATCTCCAGCATCTTGAATAAACCACCTGATTCTTCATTTTTAAACAGGAGCATACAACCAGAATCACCAGACATCTGAAGAAAACCAGCATCTTGAAAAAGTCTATATATAGGAAATAATAGAGTCTGTGGGAAATGTATTCCAGAAATCACAGGACAACTCTAAAACTAATCTAATTAGTCTGCAAGAAAAATTTGCATAAATAAGATAAAAAATAGAATACCATAAAAAGAAACATCAAATGGTATAAAAGCAACACATTCATAAAAGAATAAGTGAAGGCATTTCCCAAAAGGTAAAATACCCTCCATAAAAATAAAAATATAAGACAAAGAAGTAAAAGGCAGAGAGCCAATCAAAAGGATATAACAAAAAATAGAGAAGAAAGTATAAATAATAGAAGAAAATTTCTCAAGGCTGAAGAATACAGAAGTCTTCATATTGAACGTGCTTGCTGAATATTCAACAATGTAAATGGTAAAAAAAAAAAACAAAACCATATTTGACAATAAGCAGATAATGCATTATAGAATTGTGCACTTGAGCCTGACCAGGTGGTGGTGCAGTGGATAGAGAATCGGACTGGAATGTGGAAGACCTAGGTTTGAGACCCCGAGGTTGCCAGCTTGAGCGCGGGCCCATCTGGCTTGAGCAAAAGCTCGCCAGCTTGGACCCAAGGTTGCTGGCTCCAGCAAGGGGTTGCTCAGTCTGCTGAAGGTCCCCGGTCAAGGCACATGTGAGAAAAAAAATCAATGAACAACTATGGTATCACAAGGCAATGAAAAACTAATGATTGATGCTTCTCATCTCTCTCTGTTCCTGTCTGTCCCTATCTATCCCTCTCTCTGATTCTCTGTCTCTGTAAAAAAAAAAAAAAAAAAAAAAAAAAAATTGTGCACTTGAACCTATAAATTTTATTAAGAAATGTCACCCCCAATAAATTTAGTAACAAAAAGTTTAAATCCCAATAAAAAATGTTAGAAACATTCTTGTGAAATTTGAGAACACAAAATTTATAAAGGAACCAACAAACTTTCAGAAAGAACAACCAACATCTACAAGGCAATAAAGCAGGGAAAAAAAAAAAGCTGTGATTTCACACAACTGGTTAGATAACTTGTAGTCTACAGAAAAGAGATATGCTCTAATCAAAAAAAGAAAAAAGTAATAGAAACTCCAAAAGTGAAATTTAAAAATAAACTGCGCAAGAAAATCATGGTCCAAATATTAAGCATGATTGTGGAATTATGGGGGAAAATTGATGAAGTATAAGAAAAAGGAAGCCTGACCAGGCGGTGGCGCAGTGGATAGAGCATCGGACTGGGATGCGAAAGACCCAGGTTCTAGACCCCGAGCTTGCCAGCTTAAGCGCGGGCCCATCTGGCTTGAGCAAAAGCTCGCCAGCTTGGACCCAAGGTCGCTGGCTCCAGCAAGGGGTGGCTCGGTCTGCTGAAAGCCCGCGGTCAAGGCACGTGTGAGAAAGCAATCAATGAACAACTGTGGTGTCACAACGGCAACGAAAAACTAATGATTGATGCTTCTCATTTCTCTCTGTTCCTGTCTGTCTGTCCCTATCTATCCCTCTGTCTGACTCTCTGTCTGTCCCTGTAAAAGAAAGAAAAGAAAAAGAAAAAGGAAGCCATTTGAAATTTGACCTTCCCATTAGGCCCAATGTATGTCGTGTAGAATAGGAGCTGGGATGTTGGATTCAGAGAATGAACTGAACACTGCTGCCTGAGCAGCTCTGCAGAGACAAAAATTTTCCAAAGCCAAAACAAACTGTTTACTTCTTTTCAATTTTCAAAATCAAACTGTAGACAAAAGAAAGTCTAAATCATGATTATAAAATAGATTGCACATGTGATTAATGTGAAGATATTAAAGGTAGAACTAGCAGAAATTGGAAAGCAGATGGGGAATGATAAGAGGAGCTAATGGTAGAAATACTAATGCCCACATCCGACTTAATGAGGAGTCAAGAGTAATTGTTTCACGTTTATGGAAAGAAATAATGACCTCGGTTTATAAAGTACAGTTATAAAAAATAACCCAATGAAAGAACTGAAAATGAAACATTAGAAACTTTGGAAAGAAGGGAGGGAATAAAATGAGATGCAGAGAAAGTAAATTAAATCCTCATCTCTTATGGTAGGAAAACAGTCATTACTGTCTCAGTTATAAATCAAGAAATAATAAGTGTATTATCTAGAGTTATGGAGGAAGCCACTGGAAGTGTTTCAAACAGGAAATGTTAAGAGTTTTCCCCTGAGAGAGCCAGGGGAGGACAGGGGAGGCAGGCCCTTGTGCTCACATAGCACTGACCAGGATAGACATACTGCCCGCCCACTGGCCTTACAGAGACTTCAAGCAAATCACTGTTATATTAGAGGCTATAAAAAAAGGAGCATCAAGGATTTCTGTTTACACAAAGGGATTTGTCCTAGATTAAGACTCTGGGCAAGCCTCCCTGAGGACCTGATATTTAATCTGTATCTTGAAATATGAGAAGCTAAGCAGGCGTAAGGAGGAATTTGTTCTTTTTGTGGGGGTGGGGGGTGGGCAGTGGACTATGGGGAGACAGGGGAACTGTCAAGGCAGAGACAACAGCACAGGCAAACTCCCAGAGCACAATGTGTGTATCGCATTAAAAGAATTGTATTAAGTGCATTGTCGTCGAAGCAGCCCTGAGCCCTGGGGAGAACAGAGAGCGGGCATCTGTAATGACAGGGCCACTGAGCTGTGCATCTCCAGTGTGAACACCGCGCTCTCGTGCTGTGCAACAGGCCGCACTGCGGGATGAGGCTGTCACCGTAGAGAGTGAGGTATTTTACAGAAGGCCGGATCCAGCGAGAGGAGGCAGGGAAGCTTGAGGGTGGTGGGTGACAGCTCAGAGCAGCCCCAAGGGAGAGAAGTGGGAGCTGGACTGCAGAGAACAGAGTGAAGGAGAGCAAATGCTCTGTGCCCCAATCCTTCAGGTGGCGATGGCTTTCTCTCAAGGTTTCTGTCTTGGGTATATCACCAACTTCAGAGTCTATTCCAGAGGACTCACTCCCTTGTTACTACTCCTTCTGCCTCTTGATAAATGAAGAATATCACCGAGAGATGCTGCTCTTGTAATTTCCATAACTAGCTCCTGGGTCAATTTACTAGCTGCTATTGGAGGGATGAAGGGGGAGGGCCTAGGATCTATAACAACACTATAAAAAAGGAACAATTTTTTTTCATTTTCTGTTGCATGAGGTTTTAGAACTTTTTCTATATAACTCCGCATTGCTGATTCCAAATCGGAAATCGGTTTTTTGGTGCATGCTCTAGTTTGTATGCAATTTTAATTTCTTTTTGTCACAGTTAATGGCATGTATTGGTTTTTAAATTGGAGTTAAAGGGCAATTACTCTTGGATTGAACATAACCACAAGGCAATTAATGTTTTACAAACATCACTTTTATATAATTATAGTTGTTTTTAAATGTAAAAAATAATTATCTGATAAAAACACCATCTTATTTTAAAAGTTAAATCATAGCTTCTTCGAGTAGGCGTAAATGTAAGAATAGTCCTGACACCTTCTATTATATACGTGGCTGTTACACACTTCAATGTCAAAGACACAATATTTCATCATTTGTGACATGTGCATATATTGCCTATTTTCAAGTTCCCCTTGGCAATCAAGATAAGAATTGGGTTCCTCTTATTGTGTGTCATCATTGTGAGGAAATGCTTCATGACTGGACAAAAGGAAAATGAAAAGGAATGCCTTTTGGTATTCCCATGGTTTGGTGTGAACCTAAGGACCACAGCAGTGACTGTTATTTCTGTCTGATCCATACAAAGGGCATCGGCAAGAAAAAACGGCATATGATCGCATATCCTAATATTCCTTCAGCAATACAACCCATCCCACACTCTGAGACACTCCCAGTTCCAGTTTTCAATGGTTTTATTTTTTCTAATGACAAAGAAAGTGAACATGGTGATCAAGTATATTTTGATAAGATGCATGAGGAAATGGCTGTAGAATCTGAAGGGTCTTCTTCTGATGCCAAACAGTTATTAAGCCCTCAGCAGTTTAGCCAACCTGAATGAAATGACTTAGTAAGAGATTTGGGCCTATCAAAGAAAGCAGCTGAGTTCTTAGCCTCCAGGCTTCAAGAAAAGAATGTACTTCACTGGTCAGCTAAAGTATCCCATTTCAGGAAGTGTGAACAATTTTTGTGGACTTTTTATCCAAAGACAAACACTTTGTTTACTGTCATAATATCAGTAGTCTTCTCAGCCAGCTAGGTGTTACCACATACAGTCCAACAGAATGGCAGCTATTTCTTGACAGCTCTAAACGGAGTCTGAAATGTGTTCTCCTACACAATGGTAATGTTTATGCAGCAGTTCCAATTGGTTATTCAACTCATCTGCAAGAAGATTATAATGACATAAAAATTTCTGAAAGTTTGTTGGTTCCTCGACTTTCTGAAGTATGAGGAGCATAACTGGATCATTTGTGTGGATCTTAAAATGGTCACATTCCTGCTAGGACAACAGGTTTCATGAAGTATCCTTGCTTTCTGTGTTTGTGGGACAGCCGAGCTCAGGAGAAACACTGGACACAGAAGGAGTGGCCAAAACGTGAAGCTCTGAAAGTAGGGATGCAAAATATTGTGAATGAACCTATAGTTAATCGAGACAGGATCATTTTTCCCCCACTTCACATCCAACTTGGCTTAATGAAGCAGTTTGTTCAGGCTTTGAATAGAGAAAGTGAATGCTTTCAACATATTATTTCTGCTTTTCCTGCCTTGTCTTTCAAGAAGATAAAAGCAGGTGTATTCGATGAACCTCAAATTTGAACCCTCATATGTGACGAAGAATTTGCCAGGAAGATGAATAAGGAGGAGAAAGCAGCATGGCACTCTTTTGTGGCAGTTACAAAGAACTTCCTTGGCAACAAAAAAGCAGAAAACTATGAACCTCTGGTTCAAAGGATGCTGTTGGCTTTTTGCGACATTGGATGTAACATGAGTATTAAGATTCACTTCCTGAACAGTCACCTTAATAAGTTTCCCAAAAATCTTGTAGCTGTTAGTAATGAGCAGACTACTGTTGGAGCATCAAACGCGATTGTCCTCAACAAGTACACAAATGCAAGAGCTACAAACACAAATTTTTGCTTGAATAGAATTTAAATAACTTTTGTGCCAATTTTATAATTAAAATAAGTGTTTAAATATGTTCTATTTTGAAATTGTAGACAAATTCTGATGCAATCATATCTTTTAGTGTATTAGTGTATTTACTGAATTATATAATTATATTTTCACAAAGATGATGCCCAAGAAGACATTCTACTTCATTATGTTAAACTAAATGTTGAAAATTTTACAATAAGATGAAAACATAAAATCTTGAATTGCAATAAAACTGTAGCTTACAGAGAAAAACTAATGTCAGATTTGAGATCAGCACACTCGAATTAGGTAAGAACAAGTGTTTTCATAGATGCAACAAAAATTTTATTCCCCAGTGTAATCTTTGCTTTGCTTGAGTCCCTTCCTGAGTCCTTCAGGAGGAGACAGAACTCAGAAATAGAACTAACCTAAGAAAATAATCCAAACAGTTTACACTTACTGAGAGCATTCTCTGTTGCACACAATGGGATAAACACTGTCATGCAGCTTTGCATTTAATGTATCTTTGAAAGAATTCTAAGGTTGACTACTTTTATTTTCTCTATTTATAGATAACGGGGTCTAGGCGCAGAGAGATGAAGTCATTCATCCAAAAACATGTAGCCAGAAGTGATCAAGCTAGCATTTACATGTAGGGGGGCTGACTTAAAGTTGTTCCTACTTGTGAATAGATTCCTCTGGAAAAGACGAGAAAGTAGCTGCATCTCATCTTTGTTAAAAATGTCTGAGAGTGAACACGTTCTTTATCACAGAGCTCTGCACTTGTTACAGGGTATAAAAAAGCCAGCAGGAAATATACACGTTATCACTACATAGGGATTCAGTGCAGTGAAGGTAAGACTCCCAGTGCTGAGTGTACAAAAGATCAGTCCAGACTGCTAATTTTGTTTTCCAAGAAATTTTATAAAGGGCAAATCAGCTCATCAGTGAGGTCCTTGAAGGTCGGTACCATGTCTTACTCATATTTCTCTCAATACTTAACATAGTATCTAGATCACAAGAGCAGCTCAATAAATGTTTGCTGAAGTGTTTTAGTTTAATAAACTGCAATAATTTTTCATACCAACCCAAACTCCTCTACCACTTGTGTGTGATATTGGTAAGAATCTATTTCCCATGCAGCACCTAAGGGTTTTGCATGCTTTGACCTATCCTAAAATGTATTTACAGGAATACCTGGAAGATTTGAGTGCCTCAAAACCCATGTGTGGCTAGTGCCTTTTTAACTGTGGAAGAACAGCACGAACTGACAGAGGGGCACCAAAGCCCTGCGGTTAAGCATACAGGCTCTCGACTTAGACTTCATTCATTTACATCTTGGTTCTTTCATTTTGCAGACTGAAAAACTTTGGCCCAATCACTACTTTTTATGCCTCAGTTTCCCAGGAAAACAAGAATTATAACAGTATGTGCTTACCATGGTTGCTGATGAGGATTAAATGAGTAAATCTCTTGCAAGAGTGACTTGTGCAGAACTAGCCCTTAATAAATGCCAGTTGTTATTAGGTGGGGCGTGGCTCCTTTGAAATATACCCATTTAAGGCTCTAATGGAAGGCATAGGGCTCTCATTTGCCTGTGTACACATTTCCTGTCAACCCTCACAGTCACCCCCACAGACGACTCTGAAGTGATTTGGAACCCGCCAGACAGGGCAGTGACCTTTTCAACATCAAGTTAATTAAGGCTAGTAAGTAGCTAGAGTGTAATGTTTCACATCTTTCCATGTAGTTCAGTGAGAAAGATTTATTAACTCATTGTCTTGTTAGTTATTTTTAGCTACTCAGAATGACTGCTACTTCCAGCCAGTGACTTGTCCCAGAAAAGACCAAGAATAGAATCTGACTTTATTGACTTCTGAGGCTGGCATTTGCGTCACTAGACCACGCTGCTCCAACATTAGGATAAAAAGCTCAGACAAGTGTGATGGTTGATTAAAACTCATCTGCCTCTAGTGACATGCAAAAGGCTCTGGGCCTGTCATGATGAGGCCACTTCAGGCTGACCTCACATCCTGCTCCTCCTGGGAATAGAGTGAAACTGGCTGAGCTGGCTGAGTGATCTTGTTCCAAGGAGCTGGGTCTCTGCTGTGCTGACCTCGCTTCCTGCAGACCAATTGATTGAGTCCCCAACCCCGTTACTCCACCTCTCCGTGTGGCCCATCAAATTGTTTCCTTTTCTAAAATAGAATTCAGTCACTTCCCCATCTGCCTCACCCTCTTCCTTCAATCAAGCTGCAAATGCAGTCTCTTCTGTGGTAGCTCACATTCTTTTTGAAGAGGGCAGAAATGCTACTCAAGATGCAATTCCCAAGTTTCCTTGTCACCCACATCCTACAAAATGCACTTAACTCTTGTGTGCAATTACAAAATCCACACTTATGTTTTGGTCTGTCTGTGCACACTCTCTCTATTCCTTCCAGTTTTTCGGGTTAGATTCCTGAAGCTGCTGGTGGACAGGGGCCCAATCACTCTGTCATAGTGCCATGTAGAACTCAATATTTAATAAAGTTCTTTCGACAATGGCGACTGAGGAGAATACAAATGAGGAGAGAAAAATCTTAAATAAGGTCCAGGTTTTTCATAAAAGAGGAAAAAATTATTTCCTGAGCAACCAAATTTCTGAATGTGTTTCCACCATCATTTCAAACTATTTTATATTTATTATGACAATTTCCTGCTTTCAAATATTGAACACTAAACAGGAAATTAGTTTGAGGATGATGGTCTCAGTCAAAGAGAGAAAAGCAATTTCTGTGACAAGTAACCAGATACTCTTCCTAGGAAAATTTCTTCAGAAAATGAATATAATGAACATAGACCTTGAAATAATCTCAGTGGACTTAAATTTTTCACTCCTAGAAATAAAGGGTAAAGTTGTATTTCCTCGTCTGAATAGCCCAAGTCATATCAATTTGATTTTATTTTCCAACTTGAGATTGCCTTTCAGAAATGCAAAGAAGTACAGAAAGCAAGGGTTTCTCTGGTGACTCCCTCACTGCGTGGAGCCACTTATGATACCAGGAGCAGAGAGGTGGGGACACAGAGGCTGGAGAGAGTGCTGTCCATTGCAGGAAGCTCAAAAACTATTGTGTTAATGATAAAGATTACAATTTTTAAAACTGCACACTAACGTGATGTCCAAACAGGTATATGGTTACCCACTAGTATTTCATAGGAAGCCTAACACTGACTAGTTCAAAGATAACCATATTGCATAATAGAAACTTTCCAATTACATTCACATCATCTGTGGCTATTCCACTTGGGCTGGGATCAACAGTAATTAAGGCTCCAAGGTAAATACAAAGGCAACCGCCTAATTTCATATGTAAACAGCTTGTGTATTCAATCTTGTAAAGCTTACCAAAAAGTCAATGCCAAAATGATAAAACATCAAGCAGTGAGAGCTTGATCTGTCCCATGCCACACACCCACATACGCATTTACCATCCTCACCATCATCACCCTCTTCCCCTCTTTTACACAACACATCCTGAAAATTAATTATCAGCTTTAGCAATAGACAAAGGTCATGAATCTAGCCAGTCCAAGGTAATACAGGTATAAACGAATGGATCTTTGGGGAGTATTTTTGTCAATAATGGAAAAGCACTGATAAAGAATCAATTCTGGCTCTAAGGTGGATAGCATAGAAGCAGGAAGAAGCCAGGGAAAGTTGGCAGGCGTTTCAAAAGAAGATGCCAAAAACCAAGTCAGAAAGCTAATAACCATAATGTCTAACAGCTGCGTGGTGCTTGCTCTGTGCTGAGTGCTGGAATTGCACTCTCTCTTTAAATCCTCCAGGCCAACAAAGTTGCTGCTGTTATTTTCTCCTTTGCAGAAGTGTTAATTAGTTCGACTCTGGTAAACACTTCACAATGTACATATGTATATCAAATCGTCACACTGCATACCTTAAATAAAATTTTGTCAATTGCATGCACTTGAATAAAGTGGGAAAAAAATGACTGGTGTTCATTTTAAGAAGCTCTATTAGGTTTCTCAAATGTACTCTTTTGTCTATTTCAAGGTCTTGTTCTTTTATGATGTCTTCTCTCCATTTTATAATTTTAATAATTTTGAACCATATTTAGATTTATTTAATTAGAGTCATAAGAATTTAAAAGTTATTATTTCTACTTCCTTGGGTGTCTGTTTTCCCACTTGTGTCAGCTGACTTGACCTCATGAGGGTCTTCTCCTTCTGCGGCTTGCACATTGGTCTGGTGAGCCGTTGGTGGATTATTTTGCGTGGGACAATCGCACTCCGGGGTGAAGTGTCTCTAGAGAAGTTTTACGTTTCCTTTACCACTGCCCTAGAGCAGCATGGTTCTGCTATGTACATCCTTTATTGTAAGAGTCCCTACTACTGGAGTAGTTTAAATTTGAGAGCCCATGAATGTTGTAAAGCTGGATTTTTATTTTGAGTAGATCTTTTTGATTGTTTGTTTCCCTACCAATAAACTAGGGTGGATCTCAAGAGATTCATGCTATCTTTTTGGAGCCTGTGAGATAGTTATCTAAGAATCTAAGAATGGTTTAACATTAGGAAAAATTTAAGGTAATTCACAACATTTAAAATAAACTAAAAAAAGATAATAATAAAAACCTAATAAATTGAGAATCTTTCATCCTTTCAGAATTTTCAAATAAAACACATCATAGAAAACTAGGAATAAAAGAGAAATGCAACCTGATTTAAAATATCTACCAAAAATATAAGCAAACATCATATTTGATGTTAAATACTGGAAGCATCTTCTTAATGTCAGGGGAAGGCAAAAATATATACTATCATTTTCATTCAATTTGTTCTAGATAATTCAATAAGATAAGCAAAAAGGTGTTTTTAAGATTGGAAAAGAAAATATGTTACGCAGATATGATAGTTTCCACAAAAATCCTACAGAAACTTACAAACCACTTCTAATAACAGTTCTGGAACATGCTAAATAGAATATCAATTTATAGAAATCAATAACATCCCTAGATATCATTAATACTTAAAAAGCAATTTAAAAATTATTTCATTCACAATAGCCACAGAACTGTAAGATATCTGGAAATAAATATAATAAAAGATGTTTAAAACCTTTAAAATAAAATTATACAAACTTTTGAAGGACTTTTTAAAAGACCTGGGTAAATGGATGTTTCAAATTTATAGACAGGATGTCTTAATATCATAGGGACCTATGCAGTTCTAATCAAAATCTCAGCAGGCTTTTTCACAGAACCTGACAAGTTGATCTTAAATTTTTATGAAACAGTAAAGGGCCAAAATAGTTTTGAATTGAATAGAGAGTTTCACTCAACCAGACATTACTTCTTGTTATAAAGCTGCAATCATTTAGTAAAGTTTTGGCATAGGGAGCCCAATAAAACAAAATGGAAACAGAACATTCGGCCAGAGAATCTACAGATAAACCCTCTTCTATAGACCATTTTCTTACTAATGTTTCCTTCATCAGGAGTATAAGAACATAATGAGTTAGCACAAGGAGAGCTGGGTACCTCCAGGCTTGGGTCATTCCCATCCCAAAAGATCCCATCTAAAAGTTACAAAAAACGGAAGGAATAAAACATGGAGTATGACATACCCTATTATATTGCACTTTACAATGATCATTTTTGCATGCTTGATATGTTCTAATTCTTTTATTAGAAAGGACTTGCCTTTCAATACTGTAGATGGAACGTTTCACATTGTCTTTCACTTTTGTCGACCTTCCTGGATATAAAGGAATCACCACCACATATGAAGAAGTGGTGTCCAGGTTATATTTTAAGAGCTGGACCCCACACAGCCCTCTTTGGATCCACTTCACTAATACAGCTTCTAACCTAAATACCCTTCTAAGGATGGGAGCTCATTAGAAGACTAAGAAACCAATGTGGACAATATATGATAAAAATATTATCTTGAGTATAAAACAAATAGAATTTGTTAAGAAAACCTTCTAAATTAATATCTTCTCTTTTATATTCACTGACCAAAAAAGTAATAAATAAATAAACTCCCATTATAGAATTTAGGACTCAGCATGTGGTAAGGTACCAAAGAATTGCAAAAATTAATATTAATATTTTAGGAGGAAAAGTCAGGCTTCTTACCCTGTCCTTTCTTTGGAGAATGAAGGGAGAAAAATGCAGAAGCTTGCTGGCTTGCAAGGATGACTGGGTCATTTAGTTTAACTACAGAATAAAGATTATCTAAAGAATTTCCTTTCTCTTTCAATAAGATAATATTTACATATCCTACACTGATTTTAGCTCTTCTTCCCTTCCTGAAACCCTGAGAGTGACACATATGTCTAGACAAAGGAATGGGAGGTAGACATTGAAAGATTTGTGAATGTCTTTGATATGTAAAGCAACATCATTATTGTGTTACCTTGAAAGTTTTAATATGTAGGAATGTTTTTTATAGATCCTATGGACAGATGTAAGCTTGTTGATGATTGGTTATTGTGTCATGTTTCCCCTTCCTTTTTCCCCCTAACCTGTGTGTGATCAAATCTATATAATGATCTGCAGGGCTATTTTACACAAACACAATTTGAGTCAGCCATACCCTGTGTAAGTCATATGCAGCTGGCTTATTAAATAAATCTCCTCCTAAAAATTCTTCTGTATCCTACCTTAGTTTCTCTATGTAAACCTGCAGAATGCTACTTTACAACAAGCAAGGATAAAGAATTTGGATTAGTCCTCTCTGGCTGCCATAACAAAAAATCAAAGACTGAGTAGCTTAAACAACAGATATTTATTTTCTCACAGTTCTGGAGGCAGGAGTCCATAGTCAAGGTGCTGGAAGACTTGGTTTCTGGTGAGGCCTGTCCTCTTGGCTTGTAGAGGGGTGCTTTCTAGCTGTGTCCCCACATGGTCTTTCCTCTGTGTGCACACAGAATGACCTCTGGTGTCTCATCTTCGTCTTCTAAGGACACCAGTCCTATAGAATTAGGGCCCCACCCTTATGACCTCATTTAACTGAAATTGCCTCCATTAAGGCTCTATCTCCAAATACAGTTACATGGGGTACTGGGTGCTTCAACATACAAATTTTGGGGGCAGGGAAATAATTTAGTCTCTCCTCCAATCTTGAGCCAATAATTTCCCTAAAAAACATGAGAACTTGATATAGTTCTGACTACAAATCAATGGGGAAAAGACAGCATGTTCAATAAATTGTACTAAGACTGTTGATATCCATATAAAAAAATTAGGTCCCTAACTCCATTGTACACACAAATACATGCCTGACAGATAAGAGTCCTGAGTGTGAAAAGCAAAATTTTCTTAAAAAATGAGAAAGTATTACAGAATGACTATAACTGACATCAAGGTTCCAACAAATTTTATAAGTAAATCACAAAAATCCCATAAACTATAAAAAAGATGAATATATTTGACTACATTAATATGAAACATTTATCTAGGCTAATATCACTTTTAGAAAAGCAAACAAGGTAAATCACAAGCTGGCAGAGATACCTGTGAGGCACACAACCAGCTAAGGTTATGAAGAATATATAAAGAAGCCCTTTGAAACAATAACAAAGAGCCCAAAACCTAGTAGAAAAAATGAAATAAACATATGAACTGATGAAGAGGAACCCTCCTGGCCAATAAACAAGATAAAAAAAATTTAATACACAGTGAATTAACATTTCTAAGCATTAGATAAATAATCAAACAACATAAAACTTAATAACTGATTTGACACAGAGAGAATGGCAATAATTTAAGATGACCTCCAGGTTCCTAACTGGGCAGTAAGGTGCATCATTAATCAGGATGGGCAATGTAAGAATAGATACACACTATCAAAAAATAAATAAAACATCCCAGTATGCAGCAACTACGGGATATCAACCTGTGAGTTGTACACCCAAATCTGGAACTCCCGGGGAGAAATTCGGCCCAGAGATACAAATTTCTGAATCACTAGCACATAGGTTGGTGTTAAGGTCATGACTATGTTTGAGATTGCTCATGGAGATGGGAGAGGATTATAGCCAAAATGAACAAATACAGTGAAACCAAGGAGAGATGCTTTATCAGTGTTTTGGTTTTGGGTGTTTTTTTTTAAAGCCATTTTGTTATTACTAAACAATGCATTTGAAATGCAGGCCATCCTGAATCATTTGTCTCTTTAATGGAAGATGTATTTGTGGGGGCATTCGAAGGACCTGTGAGATGATTTAATAAACTAACATCCCATTAGAGGAAGAAAAACACTTGGAAGCCTACAGAAATGTATGTTTAACTTCATAAACAAGAATATTATAATCAATGCATGCCAGCCATTTTACAATACCTTGGAAAATGTACCACAATCACTGATTGTGGGAAGCTTCTAATGTTGACTAGTCACGTAGTCCAAAGAGATTTGACTTTGGCAATCTAGATGCCTCCTTTGTGTGGAGGTTGGCTTTTACTCTTCTAGAATAACAAATACACAAGGGCCAACTGCACAAGTGGTGCATACTGTCTTCTCTTTAGTCAGGTCCCCAAATCACATGTATTTTGTTACTACATATCAAGAAAACAAAATGCTTGTGCTTAATGAATATTGTTTTTTAAACATGGAGGGAAAAAACAAAACTACTTTAATTCAATAGAATGACACCAGTGAATATCCTGCCAACTTAAGCAAGAATTTTAGCCAATCTCTTAGTAAAATTGTAAATTTACTCCTAGAGCTATATCTATATAAAATGTGCAATGTGTGTAATTTATTCTTTGCTTTTAGAGATAACCTTATTTATCATAACAAAATTTCTAGACCTGTGTTTCTCTAATACTATTTCATAAAAGAAAAAAATGATTTTTAAAAATTGTACCTGTAATTTTTACCAACTAAACATCTATATGAAAATATACAAATCATTTTCTTTATATAATAAAGTTTAATATTTATGCCAAATAAACAGAAATCTTTTAATGTGCTAAAGTTTTGCATAGTTTAAGTAAAATAAATCCTATTGCATTTGTGAAAAATGTCATGCAAAGAATACACAAACTATTAGCAACACAACATCATAAACAGATAATAAACTATCCAGACACATTTTAATTATAAAAACACATCTATTTATTTATTAAACTGAACTTTTATGGTTTACTAGAAGCAATGATATAGAAGTAAAAACCTAAATGCTCAGAATTTGATCAAAACAAATCTTCTTACAAAGAAAAGTTCTAAACATAAATCATATAAAAACAATAAGCTCAACTTAGTCTTTACTTACATTGACAATCACCCATTATCATTGAACATACTAAAAATTTAAGGCACAAGAAAAACACAAGCAAAAACATAATAGATTTTCTTCAAACTTCTTCTATAATGGACTACAGTCATTCCCTCTTCTCATATGCCATTAATTTGTGACAACTCAAACACTCTGTTATACTATGTAGTTTAAGCTGATGAAACTAGAAGATTCATTTGGTACCATTCATGGATTTACGCTAAGTTGTTTTCCATTAGTTACTACCTGATTTTATAGCTTTATGGTTATCTAGACTTTAAAATTCTTTCCTAATTCTTCATATCTTAATAGATCATAAACAATATTTTTCTTCCCTATCAATTTGTGGGGACACACTTTCATTCTCCGTCCAAGTCACTTGGACTTCATTGTCAGAAATACACTAACTCCATGTGGTAAGAACAAAACTCCAACCCATCTATAGACCAGGATATCTTCTGACAAGCAAAAATCTTACTGTATTTACAAAAATAAAATTTAATAATAAGAACTGTATGTGCTTATCACATTAGAATGACAGAGTAACCTTTTGAATCAATGGGATCTAGGACATTACATTTATACAAGGAAGCTACAAAGCTTCTGCACTGCACTTCAACATTAGCTAGCTAGCTAGTGGGCTACTTTTATTCTATTTGTAGTGAACCTGGTTGCTTGCTACCAAAAAAAGTCCTCTATACAGTCATGTAAATCACACACACACACACACACACACACACACACACACACACTCACAAGCAATGATACCTTCTGACAGAGCTTGTGTTGGTATGAAATGTTCTGCACCTACAGTATATGCTACTTAAGACTGATTACAAAATACTTAAGGACTATATGCCCCAGTTATTTCAGGAAAATCCTTCTCTAGAATAAAATTTTCCTTAAAAGGCTGGGATCTTTCTAATTTTGAGAATTTTAAAACTCTTAAAGTCTTCGGGAACCAAGTCTTAAAGCACCATGATATACATCATTTCTCAGCATTGCCTCTCCACCTGTTTTTATGTATTGCTTCTCTCCAAACAGTTTTGTTCCATTAATAATGCTGTGCCTGAGGAGGCCCTTTCAATATTTTAAAGTGTATGAGTGCATCTGCATAAGTGTTTGCTATGTATATGTGTATATTTATATAGTCTATTTCTATTCAGATTGGCATCAGTTCAGATGTGATGCTGTCTGTTTAGCAATTAATCTATTCTACTTTCTGAAATTTTGTTTTGCTAAGTACTGAACAACAACAGAAAGAAAGAATAGAGCTAATTCTTTAGGAAAGTCAGTCAACAAGATAAAGATGACCTCCTGTTGTTCTGCAACCACAATTTTTAATACACAAATATTTCCTAGCTGAGTTAACTTCATTTTTTTGTAAAGAAGGTAGGCTATGTAGCGAAATTCAAGGATGTTGGTTTATGAGCAGTAAGTTGGAAGCATTACTATGAATAATTTCATATTAGCATGGCTTCACAACTGTGAGCCTACAGAGATAGCTGACTGACTCTGAGCCACACAAGTTAGTTCAGTCTTTATAGACGACAGCAGGAACTAACCCTTAGAATAAAATAGAATGCACAGAATGTCATAATCTTCCTACGACTCTAGCATTCTAATATTCCCCAAAAACATAACTAAAAAACATTTTAATAAATAAAAAGTCACCCTATGCATTAGAAAAATGAGTGAAAAGTTATTTTATGGTCATAGTATCATGCTTTATAACTATAAGTCCATGAACTTTCAACAGTTATTTTATTTATTTATTTACTTATTTTATTATTTTTTTTTTACAGGAAGAGAGAGAGAGTCAGAGAGAGGGATAGATAGGAACAGACAGACAGGAATGAAGAGAGATGAGAAGCATCAATCATCAGTTTTTTGTTGCCGTTGCGACACCATAGTTGTTCATTGATTGCTTTCTTACATGTGCCTTGGCTGCTGGCCTTCAGCAGACCGAGCCACCCCTTGCTGGAGCCAGTGACCTTGGGTCCAAGCTGACAAGCTTTTGCTCAAGCCAGATGGGCCCCGCGCTCAAGCTGGCGACCTCGGGGTCTTGAACCTAGGTCTTCCGCATCCCAGTCTGATGCTCTATCCACTGCGCCAATGCCTGGTCAGGCTCAATAGTTATTTTAAAAGATGCTAAAACAGGTAAAATGTCCTTGGTATGAAAATAACTTTAGTTAAAATCTCCTTTATTTGATCTGCAAAACTTCTAGTTTTGCAGATAAATTGTTCTTCAACTAACAAGCAATTTATCTACAAATATCATAAAAACAAATTAATAAAAGTTCCATAAAATTAAAACTATGAAATCTATCATAAAAAAACAGACATCTTAAAGCATTCTATTGGTTATCACATAAAACCATACCAAAGCCTAAACAGGGTCTCTACTGCTCACCCAGACAATGGGCTCAAATCTGTCCAGGAGTGTGCACTTAGGGAGCTGCTCTGCCTCAAAAGGCCATCATTTCCTCGAAGAAAATATCCACATTTGAGAGGTGGATTAACTTTCATTACTGATGTTAAAGTCAAATCCAAAATGCTATCCACAATATTCATTCTCTGTGAATGATTTCTCTGTCGTTAGATAACACGTTTGATTCTTTTTTTAAAGAAGTTATTGTTCATTCCCTCAAGTTAGATCACAACTGCATCTTGTTAACAGATGGTAAAATACACATACGTAAGATACAAAGAGAAGTATCACATCCTCACTTTTCAATTTTTTGCCATAGTCATTGTGGCCTATCACCTTCTTGAAATATATTTAAAATACCAAACTTTGTTTTTAATGTGAAATAACATTGTTTTTCATTAAGAGGATGCTTAAAAAATTCCTGAAAAATCTAAGCTTTAAAGTATGATGAAGAAAAGAAGAAAAAAAGAGACATAGAACATCTTTATTAAAAAAGAAAAAGAGAAAAATTCATTAAAGAAAGAGAAAAAATCCCCTTGATAATTAGTTTTAATTCTACATTTAACCCATTTTTATAAATGGTTAAAAATCATTAACCCCAGGCCCAGTAATAGTGTGGGACTTTAACATTAAAAAAAACAGGTAAGTCTATTTCCCTAGCAACACAAGAGTGTTGCTTATAGTCTGTGCTGCTTTTATTGTCCCATTTGAAAACTAAACCTACTAGTAAACAGTATAACTTAGATTTTAAACTAGAAACATACCACCCCATTTATAATTCATCTTCTCAGATTAATATACTTATATATTGTTATCTCTTTCTAATACTGTTACATTATAGTCTCTGCTTATACTCCCTATTTGTGGAAAATATTAAAATAGTTGCTAGGAAAAATATATCTGTTTTCTATAGCATTATTAAGTACTTTTATGTAATTACTCTTATTTCAAATGGTTCATTATAAAACCTTAAGGGGAAAAATATGTTGAAGTTATGATTAATAATGAAATCTATGAAACCACTAGCAATTTATTGTTTTTGTTTGTTTGTTTTGTGACAAAGACAGAGAGAGGGACATATAGGAACAGACAAATAGAAAGGGAGAGAGATGAGAAACATCAATTCTTCGTTTCGGCACCTTAGTTGTTCATTGATTGCTTTCTTATGTGCCTTGACTGGGGTCTACATCAGATCGATTGACCCCTTGCTCAAGCCAGTGACCTTGGGCTCAAGCTGGTGAGCCTTGCTCAAACCAGATGAGCCAGTGCTCAAGCAGGTGACCTCAGAGTTTCGAACCTGGGTCCTCCATGTCCTAGTCCGACACTCTATCCAGTGTACCACCACCTGGTCAGGCAAAATACACTAGCAGTTTAAATTTCAATTTTATATTTTCTATATAACAAACTATTACTTAATATCAGAAAAATAGATTAATTCTATATTTAATAAAGAACTGCATCATCTCTTGAGAATTTAAAAAACTAATACAAGTATGGTTTTCCCCATATGTATCTAACAAGGCAATTAATTGTGAGTTAATTTAATCATCCCACAAACTAGTAATTGGAAATTGGTTTCATATGATAATTTTAAAACTTTGTTTTCAACAATTTCTATCAGATAACTTCTATTTATATAGAAAGGGATCTGCTAGAAACTGGCTTTAAGTACAACTGGCTTTAAAATAAACATTTGCTGGTATCCTCAGGGACAAAATATGACAAGACAGTCCTAACAGAAATAAGGCAAAATGTAGAATTGAGCAATGACAAATTCTTCATAAGCCTACATTTTCCTTTTGTTAAAATAAAAGGAGAAAGTTTAATCTTTGGAACAATTAATATTGAGTTTCCTAACATGAGGAAGAAGAGATGTATATCACTGATAAAGGTAGTCTGGATCAATGGAAATCCATAGGATACCAAAATTTGCAAACCATCCAGCCAAGCTCAGTCATATATATATGGATGTTCCTTTATAAGTCCTACCTGACTGTGTTTCATGAAAGCCACAGAGATAAAACCTGAAGCACTTAAGGGGAGAACATGACAATATTAACCATTAATACACTAAGTGAACACTTCCTCCTTCCAAAACTAATCGCTTGCATTCTTTTTAATTCTTCTAAGGTTGATTTTGGCTAAGGAGGAAGAAAGAATGAAATGTCAACAAGTCATGGGAATATTTCCACTCCCTGCCACCTCCAAATTATTTCTGAAACTAAATTATAATTTGTTTACTCAAGAGTTTATTGCTTTAAAAATATAGTACATGCTTTGCTATTATCATTTAAAATTCTCTACCTTCTTACATAAGTACTTTAGCATAAGCTGCCATCTAATAATCTTGCTTCTAAATTTATAAAAAATATATACAAGAGTAATTCTTCTTTTTCATTCTTTATAAGAACAAGAGCCCAACTGTCTTCCAGTTCAAATTCTCCTCTATCTCTCTTATTTTTATAAATGACTTTTTAAAAAATATATTCCTTAATGAGAAATCACTCTCCTTTAGTAGTTATTTAAAGTTATCTGGTCTTCCTATTAAGTCCAATTTTAAAATTTAGTAGGTAGTTTTCAACCATATTGTCACATTATGTTTAACAGTAACTATACTTATTCAAGTATTATAACTCTTCATTTTTCTTATAATCAAAATACTTTCTTTTTAAAAATCACCTATGCTTCAACAGCACAGTCCTTGCTTTGTTCACTGTCTTCATTTTCTTGTGGACTAGTGATTTTTACTTCTGGCCTTGGTGGTCTTTGAGGGTTTAAGTTAGCCTGGAGGAAAACAGATCAAAACAAGATATTGATTTAGATACAAAAGTAATAAAACTTACAAGGAAAAAAGTACTCAATATTCCATTTAACCATTAAATATTCAACTTAGAACAGTTCCTTGGGGACCTTTGCTTTTTAGTCTATCATTACCCAGTGGAAACACCAATCTCAATACTACTTGTACAGAAGACCTTTCTACAACCATAATCCACTCTGTGTTAAGGGCACAGACATTTCTTGTGCTACAGGCTTTATTTTTCTTGGTGTTTTCCTTTGAGCTTTTCTTTTCAACAGTATATTTATATATTTTATTTTAGCATTGTTAAAGAAAAGGGAAAAGAAGAATGTAGCAAATCTACTCTCATGTCACATTAGTCAGTCCCATACAAGCTGTTTTTCTGTTAGTTTTCTACTATAATTCACAAATTCTTTGTGACTATGGTGCCAACTAGCATAAAGTATCAAGTAGATAAGAGCAGGACAAAAAATGAAAACAAAGAGGCAGCATTTTCCAATAGCAGCCTTTGTCCTGGCCACTTGGACTTCCCATATGCTATTAATCATATTGTCTCATTTACAATTTGTCTTTCCCATAAGACTGAAAACCAAGGGGCTGAGAATGGAATTAGGTGGTTCTCAAACACTGCTCCATGGAATCCTGGAGGCTCCACAACTGCCACAATGACCACCAGTGTGGGGAAAACAGGAATAGCTCCAGGTCCCCTTCTCTACAGGCCATGATTTATGCTCTAAAAAAGGAAAAAAGATTACTGAAACTGTATCTTACTTTACATTATTATCTCATGAAGTATCTCAAACAGCATTTTTTCCCTCCGTTATCATTATTAATTTGAGAGAGAAACATCATTTGTTGTTCCACTTATTTATGCATTCATTGGTTGATTTTTGTATGTGCCCTGACAGGGGATTGAACCCACAACATCGGCGTTATCAGGATAGTGCTCTAACCAACCAAGCTACCTGGCTCACATAACATCTTGAACACAGTACAAACTCACTAAATGTCAGCTGGTTATTGTGTATTTGTCATGTATTTCTTACTGTTTTCCTCCAATCCTATCACATTTTGCCTAAGAACTGTTACATGGAACAAAATTTTACACGACAAACTGAAGTTTTAGTCATTTTATAAGTAAAGAATCATTTTGAAAAAGTTAACTATTAATGTATAACTTATAATTCATATAAATCTGTTTTTTCATATAGTTGGTATGCTTAAAGTGTACTATACTATCACAAATAGAATGAAAACAGAATATATTATCATTATAAGAGAGATTAGTTAAGAAAAGATTGAATCTCTTGTGGGTTACTGCTCTGTCTTAGGCATTTGTGTAGTTCTTAAAATCCCTAACTAATGTCAAAAGATTAGATTTGACCACCATATATACCATTGACACCTGTACTTCAAACTATATAACCTTGATCTTGACTGATACCCAATTCCTATAAAAAGCCTAGTTTTAAAAATTAAATTTATGAAATGGAAAGAGGAAATCTATTTACTTCTATAAAAAAAACTATTTGGATTATAACATTAAATGAAGCTAGGCCACTGGAAAAATGCATACTTAGTCCTGCATAGAATTTACACTTGGATTTTATGCAGTAACATTCATCAAAGGTCACTATAATAACAAAGAGCCTCATGACACTGAGGACACTCTATATTACCCTACATGACTGTACTTCCTGTATGAGTCCCAAGATATTCCTTCCCCTTGACAAACAGTTTTTCTTTTGCCTTCCTTGACAAATTTTGTTTTCTTATGGAGATAAAGGGAATCATGTAATTGACTGAATTCTGTTTTTAATTTAACTATAAACAACTTCAGAATAGAAATTTTAGCTGAATTTTAATAGCCATGTAGAACTGCATTTAGAAAATTTCTTACAGTGTAGGACTGTGATTACCTCATGCTGAGAAAAGATGAGAGACACAGTGAGTGCTTTCATTTGGATGTTAAGAATGTGTTTGTATAAGCCATACAGTGTAGTACAGATAACTCTACTGGTTACTGAAATTTACCCACAAAAACATTTTACAATTTACCATTACTAAACTTGGTCTCCTTAAGAAAGAGAAAACAGATGGATTCATAATAAATAATCAGGAAGACCTCATTCATCATACTGGGTTTTCAGGTATGAAGAGACCAAAGCCCATGTCAGGGGTCCCAGCCCTGGGGACAGGTAGGCCCTGAGCTGAGGGAGACACAGGAAGGAAGGGCACAACAAACGGTGAGATGCTGTGGGGTACACCAGCCTCTTACACTATGAGACTCAACCTTAGCCTGTTCATCAGCCTCTAACCCCATCTATCCTGTCAAACTTTATCCTATGGAAGAGTGCCAGGACTTGAGAATATCTAGCTCCAGGGCCATGGTGGGAAAACAGGTTGCAAAGAAGGTTTCAACACACAGTTCTTCACCCTCATTGTATATTACTAAGTATCTGGAATATTGTGCACTTAATTCAATCAATCCATTTAAAGTGGACTAAACAAACTAAAGTTTAATAGCTCTAGAGAGCAAAGAAGTCATCCAAAACAGAGACTATGTTCTTTCAGTCATGTTTATGTCTCACTTTGCTGGTTTATATCTTGCCTGGTCTTAACTCATCTGTATTTCTTACTTATATGTCTCTGTTTGGTTGTACAGTTGTCCCTTGCCATATTGTGGTTCACTTTTCATGGTCTCACTGTATTCTGGATTCTTTTTTTTTTTTTTAGTCACATCTCTTTAACACTGTATTCATTAAAAACCAAAAAAGGAATGAAAATTTTCCATAGCACATACACTAAAAGTTAGCTTTTTCACCCCATGAAGGGACAGATGTAAATTCTATCACTCCACAACATCTGTGATACAATTAGAAAATGCTTCTTCTTTTATTTTTTTGTTCAATTATATATATATTTTATTATTATTAATTCTAATGTGGTGACACCAATAAATCAGGGTACATATGTAAAATGAAAACATCTCCAGGTTATCTTATCATTCAATTGTGTTGCATACCCATCACCAAAAGTCAAATTGTCCTCAGTCACCTTCTATCTGGTTTTCCCTGTGCCCCTCCCCTCCTCCCTATCCCAACCTTCCCTCCCTCCCCCATCCTATAACCACCACTCTCTTGACCATGTCTCATATTCTCACTTTTATGTCCCACCTATGTATGAAATCATGCTGTTCTCAGTTTTTCTTTTTTTCTGATTTACTTATTTCACTTCGTATAATGTTATCAAGGTACATCCATTTTGTTATAAATGATCCGATGTCATCGTTTCTTATGGCTGAGTAGTATTCCATAGTATATATGTACCAAAGCTTTTTAATCCACTCGTCTTCTGACGGACACTTGGGCTGGTTCCAGATCTTCGCTATTGTGAACAATGCTGCCACGAACATGGGGGCGCATTTCTTCTTTTCGAACAGTGCTATGGTGTTCTTAGGGTATATTCCTATAAGTGGAATAGCTGGGTCAAAAGGCAGTTCGATTTTTAATTTTCTGAGGAATCCCCAAACTGTTTTCCACAGTGGCTGCACCAGTCTGCATTCCCACCAGCAGTGCAGAAGGGTTCCCTTTTCTCCAAATCCTCCCCAGTACTTATTCTGTGTTGTTTTGCTGATGAGTGCCATTCTGACTGGTGTGAGGTGATATCTCATTGTGGTTTTAATTTGCATTTCTCCAATGATTAGTGATGTTGAGCATTTTTTCATATGCCTATTGGCCATCTGTATGTCCTCTTTGGAGAAATTTCTATTCATTTCTTTTGCCCATATTTTGATTGGGTTGTTTGTCTTCCTGGTGTTGAGTTTTATAAGTTCTTTATAAATTTTAGTTATTAACCCATATCAGATGTGCTGTCGAATATGTTCTCCCATTGTGTGGTTTCTCTTTTTATTCTGTTCCTATTGACGTTAGCTGTGCAAAAACTTTTTAGTTTGATATAGTCCCATTTGTTTATCTTGCCTTTTATTACATTTGTCCGTGGAGATAAATCGGCAAATATACTGCAGCTACAGATGTCGGAGAGCTTGCTGCCTATGTTTTCTTCTAATATGCTTATGGTTTCATGGCTTACATTTAAGTCTTTTATCCATTTTGAGTTTGTTTATGTGAATGGTGTAAGTTGATGGTCTAGTTTCATTTTTTTGCAGGTAGATGTCCAATTTTCCCAACAACATTTGTTAAAGAGGCTGTCTTTACTCCATTGTATGTTCTTTCCTCCTCTGTCAAATATCAATTGTCCATAAAGCTGTGGGTTTATTTGTGGGTCCTCTGTTCTGTTCCATTGATCTATGTGCCTGTTCTTATGCCAGTACCAGGCTGTCTTGAGTATAATGGCCTTATAGTAAACCTTGATATCTGGAAGAGTGATACCTCCTGCTTTATTTTTTCTTTTTAAGATTGCTGAGGCTATTTGTGTTCTTTTTTGGTTCCATATAAATTTTTGGAATATGTGTTCTATATCTTTATAGTATGTCATTGGTATTTTAATTGGTATTGCATTGAATTTATAAATTGCTTTGGGTAATATAGACATTTTAATGATGTTTATTCTTCCTAGCTATGAGCACGGTATATGCTTCGACTTGTTTGTATCTTCCTTAATTTCTTATATCAATGTTCTATAATTTTCCGAGTACAAGTCCTTAACTTCCTTGGTTAAATTTACTCCTAAGTACTTTATTTTTTTGGCTGCCATAGTGAAGGGGATTGTTTCCTTAATTTCTTTTGCTGACAGTTCATTGTTTGTATATAGAAATGTCTCTGATTTCTGAGTATTAATTTTATATCCTGCCACCTTGCTGAATTCATTTATAAGGTCCAGTAGTTTTTTGACTGAGACATTAGGGTTTTCATTATACAATATCATATCATCTGCAAATAATGACAGTTTTACTTCTTCTTTTCCAATTTGGATGCCTTTTATTTCTTCTTATTATCTGATTGCTGTAGCTAGGACTTCCAGAACTATGTTGAATAAGAGTGGTAAAAGGGGGCATCACTGCCTGGTTCCTGATCTTAAGGGGATTGCTTTAAATTTTTGTCCATTTAGTATGATGTTTGCTGTCGGTTTCTTGTAGATGGCCTTTATCATGTTAAGGAATGATCCCTGTATTCCCACTTTACTGAGAGTTTTGAGCATGAATGGGTGCTGGATTTTATCAAATGCCTTTTCTGCATCTATTGAAATTATCATGTGATTTTTGTCCTTCCTTTTGTTTATGTGATGAATCACATTGATTAATTTGTGGGTATTGAACCAGCCTTGCCTCTCCAGAATAAATCCCACTTGACCATGGTGTATGATTTTTTTCATATATTGCTGGATCCGGTTGGCTAATATTTTGTTGAAAATTTTAGCATCTAAATTCATCAGGGATATAGGCCTATAATTTTCTTTCTTTGTGTTGTCTTTGCCCAGTTTTAGGATCAGAATTATGCTTGCCTCATAAAAGGAGTTTGCAAGTCTTCCTTCCTCTTGAATTTTTTGAAATAGCTTGAGAAAAATAGGAGTTAGTTCTTCTTTGAATTTTTGATAGAATTCACTTGTGAAGCCATCTGGCCCAGGACTTTTCTTTTTTCGGAGTTTTTTGATAACTGTTTCAATCTCATTTGTTGTAATTGGTCTGTTTAGGTGTTCTGATTCTTCCAGATTGATTTTTGGAAGGTTATATGATTCAAGAAATTTGTCCATTTCACTAAGATTGTCTAATTTTTTGGAATATAGTTCTTCATAGTATTTTCTTACAATGCTTTGTATTTCTGTTGTGTCAGTTGTTATTTCTCCACTGTCCTTTCTAATTTTATTTATTTGAGTCCTCTCTCTTTTTTTCTTGGTGAGTCTAGTTAAAGGTTCATCAATCTTGTTTACCTTTTCAAAGAACCAGCTTCTGGTTTCATTGATCCTCTGTATTGTTTCCTTAGCCTCTATGTTATTTATTTCTGCTCTGACCTTTATTATTTCCTTCCTTCTACTTGTCTTGGGTTTTATTTGTTGTTGTTTTTCTAGTTCTTTTTGATGCAGAGTCAGGTTGCTTATCTGACCTTTTTCTAGCTTCTTATGATATGCCTGTAGTGCAATAAACTTCCCTCTTAGAACTGCTTTTGCTGTGTCCCATAAATTTTGAGTTGATGTATGCTCATTATCATTTGTTTGTAGAAACTTTTTTATTTCTTCTATAATCTCATTGTTAATCCATTCATTATTTAATAACATGCTATTTAGTTTCCAACTGTTTGAGAATTTTTCAGTTTTTCTTTTGTGGTTAATTTCTAGTTTCATGGCATTATGATCAAAGAAAATGCCTGATTTGATTTCAATCTTCTTAAATTTATTGAGACCATTTTTGTGTTCTAACATGTGGTCTATCCAAGAAAACGTACCATGAGCGCTTGAGAAGAATGTATATTCTACTGCTTTAGGGTTAAAAGTTCTGAAGATATCTATTAAATCAAGTTGATCTAGTGTACCCTTTAAGTCTGCTGTTTCTTTATTAATTTTCTTTCTTGAGGATCTATCCAGTGTTGTTAGATGGGTATTGAAATCCCCTACTATGATAGTATTGCTGTTAATCTCGCCCTTTATATCCATCAAAGTCTGCTTTATGTATGTCGGGGTTCCTATATTTGGTGCATAGATATTTACAATAGTTATATCTTCCTGTTGAATTGTTCCCTTTATCATTATGTAGTGTCCTCTTTTATCTCTTACTACAGCCTTTGTTTTAAAGTCCATTTTGTCTGATATAAGTATTGCTACCCCTGCTTTTTTTTCATTTCCATTTGCATGAAATAATTTTTTCCATCCTTTTACCTTCAGTCTATGAGCATCTTTTGTTTTAAGGTGTGTCTCTTGTAGACAGCATATGTATGGGTCCTGTTTCTTTATCCATGCAGCTACCCTATGTCTTTTGATGGGATCATTTAATCCATTTACATTTAAGGTTATTATTGATATGTAGTTGTTTATTGCCATTTTATTCTTTAAAGCTGTATTCTTCTTTTGCTCTATTCATTCCTCCCTTTAAACTGTTCACAAGAGGCCCCTTAGTATCTCTTGCAGAATTGGTTTGGTTTTTATGAATTCCTTCAGGCTTTCTTTTTCTGGGAAGCTCTTTATTTCTCCTTCAATTTTAAACGTTAGCCTTGCTGGATAAAGTAGTCTTGGTTGTAGGTTCTTGTTCTGCATTACTTTGATTATTTCTTGCCATTCCCTTCTGGCCTCAAGTGTTTCTGTTGAGAAGTCCGATGTCATCCTAATGGGGGCTCCTTTGTAGGTGATAGTCTTTTTTTCTCTAGCAGCTTTTAAAATTTTTTCTTTATCCATTAGCTTTGGTATTTTAACTATGATGTGTCTTGGTGTAGATTTTTTGGGGTTTCTTCTTAATGGAGTTCTGTGTGCTTCTTGAATGTGTGGAGTGTTTCCCAGCCTTAATTTAGGAAAGTTTTCTGCTATAATTTGATTGAACAAAGTTTCCATTTTCTGTCCTCTCTCCTCTTCTTCAGGCACCCCTATGATGCGAATGTTGTTACTCTTCATGTTGTCACAAAGCTCCCTTAGAGTTTCCTCACATTTTTTAAGTCTCTTTTCCTTTTTCTTCTCTGCTTCTGTGTCTTTGTTTATTGTGTTCTCTAACTCGCTTATTCGATCCTCAGCGTCATCCATCCTGCTTTTAATTCCTTCCATTGTGGTCTTCAGTTCTAATACTGTATTTGTCATTTCTGTCTGATTCTTTTTTATTATTTCAATTTCATTTTTTATACTTGTTATCTCTTTGTTTAGGTGTTCATAATGACTATCCATTGTTGCTCTAATTTCTTTGAACATCCTACCTATCATTATTCTAAATTCTGCTTCTGGTAATTTGGTTATATCTGGTTCATTCAGGTCCTTCTCTGGGGATTTCTCTTGATTCATTTGGTTTGCATTCCTCTGCCTGCCCATTTTTTCTGTGTATAAGCAAGTTGTGGCCACTGGAGTCCAGTAGGTGTTGCCTTTGTGTTCTCTAGGTGTGGTCTGTCTGCCGCTGCCTAGGGTGGTTGGGTATGAGCGTTGCCAGCGCCAGCCCACTGTGGCTTTTGCTGTGATTTCTGCCTCTCCTCCGCGGGAGGGGCTGTCACTCAAGCCACAAGCCTTAGCACCAAGGGTAGAGGTGAGCACCTTTGCTCAGCTGCGGACCCAGCCTATTCTCAGACTTCCGCCCAGAACCCGCAGTCAGAGCCTGCTCGCCACAGTTTTGCGGGTTGGGCGGGGCT
The DNA here is from genome assembly GCA_037038555.1 of Rhynchonycteris naso. Lineage (NCBI taxonomy): Eukaryota > Metazoa > Chordata > Mammalia > Chiroptera > Emballonuridae > Rhynchonycteris > Rhynchonycteris naso. The sequence continues at coordinate 151,805,825 of CM072997.1, forward strand.
TTTGATGGGCTCTCAGCTGTGAGCCTTTGCTGGTCCGGAGCTTTAGCCCCGCCCTCGAGGCCAGGGCCCTTCTGCGCAGGGTCGCAAACCCAGGTTTATTGGGCCAGGCGTGTTTTCTGGCTTCTGCTCAGCTGCGTACTTCCGCTCGTCCCGGACTCTACCCCGCCCCCACGTTCGGAGCCCACTCATGCTCGTAGGATGGTAATCCGCAGTTTCTCCGGCTGGGCGGGGATAGTAGCATGGGCTCAGCTGCGAGCTTCCCCTTTTCTCGGGGTCTTCCCCGTTCTCGCGCTCGGAGCCTGCTTACGCATGTATAATGGCAAACCGCGGTTTCTCCGGCCCGGGTGGGGGGGGCTGGTAGCGTGAGCTCAGCCGCGAGCCCCTGCCTGTCCCTGGTCCTAGCCTGGTCCCCGCGGTCAGAGCCAGCTTGCACAGGGTCGCAGAGCAGATTTCTGCCCGTTCCTGGCTTCCCGCTTTGTCCCACATAAGTGGGATTAAAGGCGGGCCCACAGCTTCCGGACCGCTTTCGTGCATCCCCTCCGACCCTGCTGGGCTAGACTGGGCTCCCACCGGCTTGGCCTCCACCCATGCCGACACAACCGCGTTTCAGCGATCTGCCGCCCCAAACCCTTCTGCAACCCTCAGCAGAGTAGGAAGGGACCTAATACTCCACACTGTAGGCTTGGGAGCTCCCTCACTTGTTTCACAGCTCAAAAGTGTCCAAACGCCTCTTCTAGGCTCTGGGACTGCAGGCTGGAGCTTGGTGCCTGGGACCCAGGTCCCTCCCTCTCCGCCAAACTTTCCTCCCGCCACGCGGATCTCTCCGGGCTGCCGTTTGCTCCGGGGAGCTTGGCAGCCCTCTTCATGTTTTCGCTATTCCTACCAGTCTCAATGTGGCTTCTGCAGTGTTCCTTGGTTGAAGAGTCCACTTAGTTTAGTTCATAGTTGGTTTATCCAGATGATGGTTCTTTAAATTGAGTTATAATCCACTTTGGTTCTGGGAGTTGGAAGTTGGTACGTCCGCCTACTCCGTCGCCATCTTGCTTGTATTGTGGATTCTTAAATTGTATATATCTGAATTTGTACTACAGACTTTTTGCTATGTCATAGGATTTTGTGGTATATGAGTATTTTTATATATTTTCATTATTTTTTGGTAAAATAAGCACTTTCTAGCCTAAAGAGTTAAAAACAATATAAAAATATATAAAGTCTTAAAAATATATAAATAATAAAATAAATAAAAGGTCGCTACTTCACTGATTTTCGCCCATCACAGAGGGGTTCTGGAACCTAACCCCTGTCATAGACGAGGGACCACTGTATATGTTCTTAGGAACCTCTGTAAATATTTTGTAGAATAAGGTATAAAACTGATGGAGGGATGGAAGGATGGAGGGATGGAAGGATGGAGGAAGAAAGAAATGGAGCGAAGGGAAGGAAGGGGAAAAGGGAGGGAGGGATGAATAGAGGGAGGGAGGGAGGGAGGAATGGATATATCAGTATATAAATGGTCAGAAAAGTGGCTGACAGTACTTCTTAACTTACTGTAATAATATAGTCAAATAAATGATATTAGATCTTTCCTGACTCAACAGTGATTTCAATGCAAGTCCTAAGCACTTGAATAATTTCCTAAGTATGCACACATACACACACACACACACATGCACACACACAAGTGAGCAAAAGCAACAGAAATACCTCCTCCTTTTGTTCACTGCCAGCTCCTTCAGACTTGATTTCTTCATCCACTGCCTCCTGAAGCTCGTTGTTGACCTGATCCCATTCCTCACCATTTTCTTCATCGGTGATTCCATTAAGAGGAGCAGGACCTCCCTGCTTCTCTGTGTGCCTCGGTATCTCCTCAGCTTGCGTGGAGGCAGCTGTGGCCTCATCCCTTTCCTTTTCAACTTCACCATTCATTTCTAAAAACTCTTCTGTCTTTTCCGCATCCTTGCTTTCTTTCTCTCTGTCTTCTTCATCTACTATTTCTGCTGACCTCTGATGGATCGAAAGAAACAATGAATGGATAACAGTAAGAAGCTTAACAAATATTTTCTGAACATTATAATAATGTCATGGTTATTATGTTACAGCTAGATAAAACTTCTTCACATTTCCATAGTACTTTATTATATATACCAGGGGTCCCCAAACATTTTACACAGGGGGCTAGTTCACTGTCCCTCAGACCGTTGGAGGGCCAGACTATAAAAAAAACTATGAACAAATCCCTATGCACACGCACATTTCTTAAAGTAAAAAAACAAAACGGGAACAAATACAATATTTAAAATAAAGATCAAGTAAATTTAAATCAACAAACTGACCAGTATTTCATTGGGAACCATGAGTGTGGATGCATCCTGTGCTCCTCTCACTGACCACCAGTGAAAGAGGTGCCCCTCCTGGAAGTGCGGCGGGGGCCAGATAAATGGCCTCAGGGGACCGCATGCGGTCCGCGGGGGGACCGTAGTTTGGGGACCCCTGTATAACACCAACCTCACAGGATTATCGTGAGGATTAAATGAGGAGATACTTGTTAAGAATGGCGTTCATTGGGAACTCAGTAAATGTTAACACAGTGTATATCAGGGGTCCCCAAACTATGGCCTGCGGGCCACATGCGGCCCCGAGGCCATTTATCCGGCCCCGCCGCACTTCCTCTGGAAGAGGCAACTCTTTTACTGATGGTCAGTGAGAGGAGCACAGGATGCATCACACCCATGGTTCCCATTGAAATACTGGTCAGTTTGTTGATTTAAATTTACTTGTTTTTTTTTGTTTGTTTGTTTGTTTTTATTGTGGTTTATTTTGTATTTCTTTTTTTTATATATATATATTTTATTATTATTAATTCTAATGGGGTGACATCAATAAATCAGGGTACATATGTACAATGAAAACATCTCCAGGTTATCTTATCATTCAACTGTGTCGCATAACCATCACCAAAAGTCAAATTGTCCTCTGTCAACTTCAATCTGGTTTTCCCTGCGTCCCTCCCCTCCTCCCTATCCCATTCTTCCCTCCCTCCCCCCATCCCATAACCACCACTCTCTTGTCCATGTCTCATACCCTCACTTTCCTGTCCCACCTATGTATGTAATCGTGCTGTTCTCAGTTTTTCTTTTTTTCTGATTTACTTATTTCACTCCGTATAATGTTATCAAGGTACATCCATTTTGTTATAAATGATCCGATGTCATCGTTTCTTATGGCTGAGTAGTATTCCATATTATATATGTACCATAGCTTTTTAATCCACTCGTCTTCTGACGGACACTTGGGCTGGTTCCAGATCTTCGCTATTGTGAACAATGCTGCCACGAACATGGGGGCGCATTTCTTCTTTTCGAACAGTGCCATGGTGTTCTCAGGGCATATTCCTAAAAGTGGGATAGCTGGGTCAAAAGGCAGTTCGATTTTTAATTTTCTGAGGAATCTCCAAACTGTTTTCCACAGTGGCTGCACCAGTCTGCATTCCCACCAGCAGTGCAGAAGGGTTCCCTTTTCTCCACATCCTCGCCAGCACTTATTCTGTGTTGTTTTGCTGATAAGTGCCATTCTGACTGGTGTGAGGTGATATCTCATTGTGGTTTTAATTTGCATTTCTCTAATGATTAGTGATGTTGAGCATTTTTTCATATGCCTATTGGCCATCTGTATGTCCTCTTTGGAGAAATTTCTATTCATTTCTTTTGCCCATTTTTTGATTGGGTTGTTTGTCTTCCTGGTGTTGCTTTTTATAAGTTCTTTATAAATTTTAGTTATTAACCCCTTATCAGATGTGCTGTCGAATATGTTCTCCCATTGTGTGGTTTGTCTTTTTATTCTGTTCCTATTGTCTTTAGCTGTGCAAAAACTTTTTAGTTTGATATAGTCCCATTTGTTTATCTTGCCTTTTATTTCAGTTGCCCATGAAGATAAATCGGCAAATATACCGCTGCTACAGATGTCGGAGAGCTTGCTGCCTATGTTTTCTTCTAAGATGCTTATGGTTTCACGGCTTACATTTAAGTCTTTTATCCATTTTGAGTTTGTTTTTCTGAATGGTGTAAGTTGATGGTCTAGTTTCATTTTTTTGCAGGTAGATGTCCAATTTTCCCAACACCATTTGTTAAAGAGGCTGTCTTTACTCCATTGTATGTTCTTTCCGCCATTGTCAAATATCAGTTGTCCATAAAGCTGTGGGTTTATTTCTGGGTTCTCTGTTCTGTTCCATTGATCTATGTGCCTGTTCTTATGCCAGTACCAGGCTGTCTTGAGTATAATGGCCTTGTAGTAAACCTTGATATCATGAAGAGTGATACCTCCTGCTTTATTTTTTCTTTTTAAGATTGCTGAGGCTATTCGTGTTCTTTTTTGGTTCCATATAAATTTTTGGAATATGTGTTCTATATCTTTGAAGTATGTCATTGGTATTTTAATTGGTATTGCATTGAATTTATAAATTGCTTTGGGTAATATAGACATTTTAATGATGTTTATTCTTCCTAGCCATGAGCACGGTATGTGCTTCCACTTGTTTGTATCTTCCTTGATTTCTTTTATCAATGTTCTATAATTTTCTGAGTACAAGTCCTTAACCTCCTTGGTTAAATTTACTCCTAGGTACTTTATTTTTTGGCTGCAATAGTGAAGGGGATTGTTTCCTTAATTTCTTTTGCTGATATTTCATTGTTGGTGTATAGAAATGCCTCTGATTTCTGAGTATTAATTTTATATCCTGCCACCTTGCTGAATTCATTTATAAGGTCCAGTAGTTTTTTGACTGAGACTTTAGGGTTTTCAATATACAATATCATATCATCTGCAAATAATGACAGTTTTACTTCTTCTTTTCCAATTTGGATGCCTTTTATTTCTTCTTCTTGTCTGATTGCTGTAGCTAGGACTTCCAGAACTATGTTGAATAAGAGTGGTGAAAGTGGGCAACCCTGTCTGGTTCCTGATCTTAAGGGGATTGCTTTTAATCTTTGTCCATTTAGTATGATGTTTGCTGTCGGTTTATCGTAGATGGCCTTTATCATGTTAAGGAATGATCCCTGTATTCCCACTTTACTGAGAGTTTTGAGCATGAATGGGTGCTGGATTTTATCAAATGCCTTTTCTGCATCTATTGAAATTATCATGTGATTTTTGTCCTTCCTTTTGTTTATGTGGTGAATCACATTGATTGATTTGCGAATATTGAACCAGCCTTGCCTCTCCAGAATAAATCCCACTTGATCGTGGTGTATGATTTTTTTTCATATATTGCTGGATCCGGTTGGCTAATATTTTGTTGAGAATTTTAGCGTCTAAATTCATCAGGGATATAATCCTATAATTTTCTTTCTTTGTGTTGTCTTTGCCCGGTTTTGGGATCAGAATTATGCTCGCCTCATAAAAGGAGTTTGGAAGTCTTCCTTCCTCTTGAATTTTTTGAAATAGCTTGAGGAGAATAGGAGTTAGTTCTTCTTTGAATTTTTGATAGAATTCACTTGTGAAGCCATCAGGCCCAGGACTTTTCTTTTTTGGGAGTTTTTTGATAACTGTTTCGATCTCATTTGCTGTAATTGGTCTGTTTAGGTGTTCTGATTCTTCCAGATTGATTTTTGGAAGGTTATATGATTCAAGAAATTTGTCCATTTCACCAAGATTGTCTAATTTTTTGGCATATAGTTTTTCATAGTATTTTCTTACAATGCTTTGTATTTCTGTTGTGTCAGTTGTTATTTCTCCACTGTCCTTTCTAATTTTATTTATTTGAGTCCTCTCTCTTTTTTTCTTGGTGAGTCTAGTTAAAGGTTCATCAATCTTGTTTACCTTTTCAAAGAACCAGCTTCTTGTTTCATTGATCCTCTGTATTGTTTCCTTAGCCTCTATGTCATTTATTTCTGCTCTGACCTTTATTATTTCCTTTCTTCTACTTGTCTTGGGTTTTATTTGTTGTTGTTTTTCTAGTTCTTTTAGATGCAGGGTCAGGTTGCTTATTTGAGCTTTTTCTAGCTTCTTATGATATGCCTGTAGTGCAATAAACTTCCCTCTCAGAACTGCTTTTGCTGTGTCCCATAAATTTTGAGTTGATGTATGCTCATTATCATTTGTTTCTAGAAACTTTTTTATTTCTTCTTTGATCTCATTGTTAATCCATTCATTATTTAATAACAAGCTATTTAGTTTCCAAGTGTTTGAGTATTTTTCAGTTTTTCTTTTGTGGTTAATTTCTAGTTTCATGGCATTGTGATCAGAGAAAATGCTTGATATGATTTCAATCTTCTTAAATTTATTGAGACCATTTTTGTGTCCTAACATGTGGTCTATCCTGGAAAACGTACCATGAGCGCTTGAGAAGAATGTATATTCTACTGCTTTAGGGTGAAAAGTTCTGAAGATATCTATTAAATCAAGTTGATCTAGTGTCTCCTTTAAGTCTGCTGTTTCTTTATTAATTTTCTTTCTTGAGGATCTATCCAGTGTTGTTAAAGGGGTATTGAAATCCCCTACTATGATAGTATTGCTGTTAATCTCGCCCTTTATATCCATCAAAGTCTGCTTTATGTATGTCGGGGCTCCTATATTTGGTGCATAGATATTTACAATAGTTATATCTTCCTGTTGAATTGTTCCCTTTATCATTATGTAGTTTCCTCTTTTATCTCTTACTACAGCCTTTGTTTTAAAGTCCATTTTGTCTGATATAAGTATTGCTACCCCTGCTTTATTTTCATTTCCATTTGCATGAAATATTTTTTTCCATCCTTTTACCTTCAGTCTATGAGCATCTTTTGTTTTAAGGTGTGTCTCTTGTAGACAGCATATGTATGGGTCCTGTTTCTTTATCCATGCAGCTACCCTATGTCTTTTGATTGGATCATTTAATCCATTTACATTTAAGGTTATTATTGATATGTAGTTGTTTATTGCCATTTTATTCTTTAAAGCTGTATTCTTCTTTTGCTCTATTCATTCCTCCCTTTAAACTGTTCACAAGAGGCCCCTTAGTATCTCTTGCAGAATTGGTTTGGCTTTTATGAATTTCTTCAGGCTTTCTTTTTCTGGAAAGCTCTTTATTTCTCCTTCAATTTTAAACGTTAGCCTTGCTGGATAAAGTAGTCTTGGTTGTAGGTTCTTGTTCTGCATTACTTTGATTATTTCTTGCCATTCCCTTCCGGCCTCAAGTGTTTCTGTTGAGAAGTCCGATGTCATCCTTATGGGGGCTCCTTTGTAGGTGATAGTCTTTTTTTCTCTAGCAGCTTTTAAAATTTTTTCTTTATCCATTAGCTTTGGTATTTTAACTATGATGTGTCTTGGTATAGATTTTTTTGGGTTTCTCCTTAATGGAGTTCTGTGTGCTTCTTGAATGTGTGGAGTGTTTCCCAGCCTTAATTTAGGAAAGTTTTCTGCTATAATTTGATTGAACAAAGTTTCCATTTCCTGTCCTCTCTCCTCTTCTTCAGGCACCCCTATGATGCGAATGTTGTTTCTCTTCATGTTGTCACAAAGCTCCCTTAGAGTTTCCTCACATTTTTTAAGTCTCTTTTCCTTTTTCTTCTCTGCTTCTGTGCCTTTGTTTATTGTGTCCTCTAACTCGCTTATTCGATCCTCAGCGTCATCCATCCTGCCTTTAATTCCTTCCATTGTGGTCTTCAGTTCTGATACTGTATTTGTCATTTCTGTCTGATTCTTTTTTATTATTTCAATTTCATTTTTTATACTTGTTATCTCTTTATTTAGGTGTTCATAATGACTATCCATTGTTGCTCTAATTTCTTTGAACATCCTAACTATCATTATTCTAAATTCTGCTTCTGGTAATTTGGTTATATCTGGTTCATTCAGGTCCTTCTCTGGGGATTTCTCTTGATTCATTTGGTTTGCATTCCTCTGCCTGCCCATTTTTTCTGTGTATAAGCAAGTTGTGGCCACTGGAGTCCAGTAGGTGTTGCCTTTGTGTTCTCTAGGTGTGGTCTATCTGCAGGCCCCCCACCCCCTCTGCCGGTGCCTAGGGTGGTTGGGTATGAGCGTTGCCAGCGCCGGCCCACTGTGGCTTTTGCTGTGATTTCTGCCTCTCCTCCGTGGGAGGGGCTGTGACTGAAGCCACAAGATTAGCACCAAGGGTAGAGGTGAGCACCTTTCCTCAGCTGCGGACCCAGCCTATTTCCGGACTTCCGCCCAGAACCAGCAGTCGGAGCCTGCTCGCTACAGTTCCGCGGGTTAGGCGGGGCTTTTGACGTGCTCTCAGCTGTAAGCTTTTGCCCGTCAGGTGCTTTAGCCCCGCCCTCGAGGCCAGGGCCCTTTGCGCAGGGTCGGAAACCAAGGTTTATTGGGGCGGGCGTGTTTGCTGGCTTCCGCCGAGCTGCGTACTTCCGCTCGTCCCGGACTCTACCCCGCCCCCGCGTTCGGAGCCCGCTCGTGCACGTATGAATGCTATCTGGGATTTCTCCGGCCGGGCGGGGACAGCTGCGTGGGTTCAGCTGCGAGCCTCCGCCTGTCTCGGGGTCCACCCCGTTCCCGCGCTCGGAGCCCGCTCGCGCACCTACACTGGCCAATCGCGGTTTCTCCGGCCGGGGGTGGGGGTGGGGTGGGGGTGGGGACTGGTAGCGTCAGCTCAGCCACAGCACCTGCCCGTCCCTGTTCCTAGCCCGGTCCCCGCGGTCAGGGCCGGCTTGCGCAGGGCCTGCCCGTTCCTGGCCTCCCGCTTTGTCCCCGTAAGTGGGACCAAAGGCGGGCCCGCAGCTTCCGGACCGCTTTCGCGGTCCCCTCTGACCCTCTGGGCTAGACCGATCTCCCACAGGCTTGGCCTCTGCCCACGCCAACAGAACCGCCTTTCAGCGTCCTGCCGCCCCAAAACCTTAAGCAGCCCTCAGCAGAGTAGGAAGGGACCTAATACTCCACACTGTAGGCCTGGGAGCTCCCTCACTTGTTTCACAGCTCAATACTGTCCAAACGCCTCTTTTAGGCTCTAGGACTGGAGGCTGGGGCTTGGTTCCTGGGACCCAGGTCCCTCCCTCTCCGCCAAACTCTCCTCCCGCCCCGCGGGTCTCTCTGGGCTGCCGTTTGCTCTGGGGAGCTGGGCAGCCCTCTTCGCGTTTTCGCTATTCCTACCAGTCTCAATGTGGCTTCTTCTGTGTTTCTTGGTTGAAGAGTCCACTTAGTTTTGTTCAAAGTTGGTTTATCCAGGTGATGGTTCTTAAAATTGAGTTATAATCCACTTTGGTTCTGGGAGTTGGAAGTTGGTACGTCCGCCTACTCCGTCGCCATCTTGCTCCCCCTCTAAATTTACTTGTTTTTTATTTTAAATATTGTATTTGTTCCCGTTTTGTTTTTTTACTTTAAAATAAGATATGTGCGGTGTGCATAGAGATTTGTTCATTGTTTTTTTTTATAGTCTGGCTCTCCAACGGTCTGAGGGACAGTGAACTGGCCCCCTGTGTAAAATGTTTGGGGACCCCTGACTGTTATATCTATTTCACAGGTGAGAAAACTAAGGTACAAAGAGATCTAAAATCTAGCCCACAATTCCACTGTTTATAAATGAGAAAGCCAGAATTAGAAGCAATGTTCTTAATCCCCAAGGCAAAGAGGAAACTACACTCAAGGTCCTTGGCCAATGTTTAGTGGAGGGTTGGGCCCAGAGGAAGGAAGAAACATTCTTTGTGGAGAAAATATCACACTCAATGCTAGTGAAAAATATCACACTAGAGAAAATATCACACTCACTACTAGCATATTTAATGTTTCTACAAAAAGGGTGATGAGGATGGCACCGAGATGTGAACCCACCAGGTTTTCTAACACCAAAGGTGGCAGCGTTCTATACAGTGCCTAAGAGAGTTGACGGTATACATCCAAATACCAAATTCACTGGTATACAGACATGAGACCAAGAAACTATTAATCCTTTCTATAAAAATAATAAATCCTCAAGTATTTTATAATGTCTAATGAGGCATTTTTACTGTTACCTGGATACCTGTAAGTCTGCTTTAAAAGAGAGCAGGGGGATGAATGCTAGAGCCAAGACTTTGGAGAGAGGAAGACTCAGAGTCAAGTCCTGGCCAGGCACTTACTGACTTTACCTAACTTCTGTGAGTTTCATATTCCCAGTATAAAGTGGAAATACAATAAAACTTCCATGGGGATCAAATGAAATAAGTTATATACAGTGCCCGGCACATAACAAATCCTAAAAGAAAAATATATATCACATTAAAATTCCTCCCCATTTGTTATGATACATTCTTTCCTGGCACTATCATATTTCTTGATTGTCCCCAATAAAATAAGAGTTTTTTTTAAAGGATAGGTAGAAAAAACAGAATGTTAGGACCACAGACCTGCCTCTTTCTAGCTGACACTGGAATGGTCAGTCCTTGAGCATCTGTAAAACGAGGGTTTGAGACATAATTAACCTGACCTCCCTTCCAGCTCTGGAAATCCACTCTCTTCTCATGGCCCAAATACTTGTTAGGGAACTGTTAATGGTCTCAAAAGTTCACATAATGAGTCAACATAAGCTTGCAGTTTCAGAAGTAAAGAAGGAAGTAAATGAAGAGGAATAGATGAAAAGTTCAGGATAAAGTTCCACACATTATTTTGAAGATAAAAGAGTTGGAATCATGAATTCCTATATTCTGTCAAAAATAAAGTCTCATATTTGATTACATGATATCAAAGATACACTTTTTAAATAAACGGGAAATATTGTTGTTTTTAAGATAGTCCAAACAACACAGTGTTTGCCATTATGCCGATTAACTAATAGTACAGTGAGCATGTATCTTTCCAATTTTCATTCAGATGCCAATGTCAAACAGGGTACACAGGGTCCCTGCCATGCTTAAGCGTGCTGCCCAGGGCGAGGCCCTTGGGAAGGCTAAGTGCTGGGCAGAAACTAAGATGGAAGGGGAGTAGATCTGCCAGATGGTGCTGAAGGACAAGACATTCATGAAATGTAACCCACAGTGCTTGCTAAGGATTTCTGGGTTTTATAGATAAGACCTACATGAATAATGAGTAAAATCTCCAAGTTACAAAAGAAAAAACACTATGTCCCCATCTCCACACCCATGTCCCACCCACTCTCTCCCTGTAGGAACAAACGTGGCAAAGTTTTGAGGCAGACACAGTTGAAGGGATGAGCAGAGGAGAGCCTGGTAAGGAAATAGGCAATGTCATCATAAAAACAGAACTGAGGAGCCTGACTAGGCAGTGGCACAGAGGATTGAACATCCGACTGGGATGTGGAAGACCCAGGTTCGAAACCCTCAGATCACCGGCTAGCGCTGGCTCATCTGGTTTGAGCAAGCTCACCAGCTTGAGCCCAAGGTCACTGGCGTAAGCAAGGGATCATTTGGTCTGCTGTAGCCCCCCGGTCAAGGCACATATGAGAAAGCAATCAATGAACAACTAAGGTGCCACAACAAAGAATTGATGCTTCTTATCTCTCTCCCTTCCTGTCTGTCTATTCCTATCTGTCCCTCTCTCTGTCTTTCTCTCTGTGTCTGTCACACAAACACAAAAAAAGCAGAACTGAGGAAATGTCCCAGGTCAAACATGATGCTTATGCATCACTGAGGAGCAAAGCTTCTGGAGGCAGGAAGGAGCCAGGACCAGGAAGTCGGGGGCTTCCTCAGTTAGACACAGAGTCAGAGAAGGGACCTCAGATAGGAGAGAGCTGGGAGGAGGATCCAAGTCTGGGGAACACTGTGGGTGGCTCTCTACAGTATGTCAGAGAGCCCAGGAAAAGACCAGAGATACAAGTTCCCTTCCTCGTAGCTCTGAGCGATTTAGGGGGATACTCACCATAGGACCTAACAGACATTTGGAGGGGGCTTTCACTCACCATTACTTGAGCAAATAGACTCAGAGCACTGGTTTGTGCTAAGAAGTACCCCGGGGCATGTGGAGACAAGCACAACAGTCTGGGACAGCAAATAACTCAGAGAAGTTCAGTAACCTCATGTTATAGTAGGGCACAATGAGAGAAGCAGCAAGAGCACATGTTAAGCAAGGGACTTCCAAGGTGGGATGCAGCAGCCTACTGCCAGATCTCACGTCTGGTCACTGAGACTTTCAAAGCCTGGTATGGATGGTGTGTGTGAGTGAAGAGAACTGACAAGAAGCACACTTGTTGCCTGCCTGTGCCGAAGGTCATGCTCTGTGCTTAGGCATTCGTTTCAGGTAACCCTCATATGGACCCTACAACACATGCTTCTTCTACCCAGTTTACAAAAAAGTAAAATGAGGACCCACTCAACACTGCGAGCATCACACTTGGGTGAGCAAGTAGGGCTAGGGTTTGACCACAAGGCGATCTTGCCCCATATTCTGCTTCTCTCCCTTAAACAAATCACACAAGATGATGCTACTGCACATAATCACCACTGCAGGCACACTCAAGTGTATTTTCCCTGATCGGAAATAAAACATCAGCACTAGGCACCATTGCTTTTACTGTTTAAAATTAGTGACCTGAGAACAAAATGTTTCCACATTTCTATTAAAGACTTGTGGTATAATCTAGGGAGAACACATTATAAAGTCTGTTAGGCAGAGTACCTGAAGTAGTACAGTAGAAACAAACAAACAAAAAAATACCCACACCCACAAATATAGCACTAATGGCCAATAAGAGATTTCTTTTTAAATTATCTCTGAGAATTGGAAAATTGCAGATCACACTCCTAAGATTAATATAATTCTTACTGTGCCTCTCTATTCAGAGCAACTTTTGGTTTCAATTTAAAGAGAAGTTATATACTATTTTCTTAACCCTTTGAGTAGTATGAATATTCATGTACGTCCTCGTGCCTCCTGACCATCCAGATAACAAAAATTTTTATTTTAAAAATGTGTAAGGCAACATTTAAAAAAGGCAAATGTATGTTCTTCTTGTTTCCATAAATTGGTTATCAAACAAACATGATTTTAAGTTAATAAAACTGCAACTGAAACTAATTTCATTTTTTGAAAAAAAAAAAAAACTCACTCCCGGGGGTCAGTGAGCATGAAAAGATCTCACTACTCAAAGGGTTAATAAAATGTGCAATATAATAACAAGAAAAACTCAAAATTCACTATAATTATTTAGAAATCTGGATAGGTTCCTTGACTCTCTGAGAATATATTCCAAGAGCTTGCTAAAGTCTGTTAAGGTGACTACCTTCAGTCTAAATTGGGAAATGTCTGCTTTTCTTTCTTGACATCTAGATTTATACCTGTGAATTGCAAAATGATTGTGTGCTGGATTTTAGTTTTATATTTCCCATCTTACCCCTTTTTCCCTCTCAATTCCTAAACACATATACTTTTTCCTCCTTTTCATGCAAAGAGCTGGTAAACACTTTAACTTCTGTTTACAGGGAAGGAGGCACCAAGCCCATGCTCAGGCTCTGTCCTCTTCGCTGTCATTTCCACCACCACCAAGCAGGGTTATGCTTTCCTCCCATTATTTCTATTAGCCTCTTCCAGCACAGCACTTTCAGCAGGCAGCAAATGAATCCACATCTGGTTAGCTCAGCTTCAAGAAATGTAAGATTATGGCGCTGAAATACCAATTTCATCAATTTAAGGCAGTAACATTAGTCAAAAAGCTTATAATCCTTTAAAATGTCCTGAATGCAAAAAAATTATTATTATTATTACCACAACACCACAATTCAGGGGAGAGAGAGAGAAAGAGAATGCTGCTATGACAGATCTGTAATGAATAAATGAAAAGCAGTGTGCTTTTTGGTGTAATGTCCTTTGAAGTAGGCATTAAATTATTAAAGATGTTCCCAGTATACACATCAATCAAATCATCTTCAGAAGGAACACTGACTTTTACACCCATGCACACACACACAGATAAAATCTGTACCATTGTGAGGGCCTGCAAAGATGAACAAGAAGCTCTCATTCTACAAGAGGGTGGGAGGAGCTATTCTTTAGGATAAAGAGAAATACAAGAGCCAAAGTGATCTGCACACTTCCTCAATCCCCTTCCCTCCTCCTCTTGCTATAGAAAAACTACCGAACTGGATACCCCTTCCACAACCCAGAACTGGCTGGCATCCAGCCCCAGCAGTGAGACTCTCGTGAAGAATATACTCAGGTGAACAAGATTATTTGGAAGCCAACTCCCTCATCTCATAGCAGAACAGTTCTGTCCTGAGTCGGGCCATGGGCTAAAGAGGTATAGGCAAAGCCAGACACAGAAAGCCACATATTGTATAATTTAATTTACAGTGTGTCCGTAAAGTCATTGTGCACTTTGGGCCAGTCACAGGAAAGCAACAAAAGAAGATAGATACGTAAAATCTGTACCAAATAAAAGGAAAACTCTCCCAGTTTCATACCTATTCAGTGCAGTTTGATGTGGGCTCCATTTGTTGCCCTACACACATCAAAACGATAGTGAAGTTCTTACCACACATGGGTAAGGACGTCTGGTGTAACAGAGTGAATAACATCTGTGATTCTCTGTTTTAAGTGATTAATGTCATTAATATGTTCAATGTACACATGTTGCTTCACATAACCCTAAAATTAAAAGTCTAAGAGCGTCAGGTCCGGGGATTGTGGTGACCATGGCTTGACAGAACCCCTGCCTATCCACCACCGGGGGAATGTTCTATCCAGAAACTCAAGAACAATGGTGGCATAATGTGGAGGAGTGCCGTCCTGTTGAAAGATGACACCTTCTGGAAATTGTGGCACTGCATACAATTCCAACATGTCAAGATAGGTGTTTGCCGTCACAGACTGCTCCGCGAAAAAAAATGGGCCTATCACCTTATCATGCATCAGGCCACACCACACGTTCACTTTAGGGGTGTTACGTTCGTACTCAGCGTAGGCATGAGGATGTTCAGCAGCCCATATTCAGACGTTATGGCGATGAACATGTCCACAGATATGGAAGGTCGCCTCATCGCTAAACACAATCTTCTGCAAAAATCTTGCATCATTGTCAATCTCATGAAGCATATCTGTAGCAAACGCGCATCATGTGGGTCTATCCGCCGGTTTGATAGCATGCAACAGCCGCAGTTTGTACCTCGTAAAACAGAGACGTTTCTTTAACACCTTATGAACTGTAGTCTTGCTTAGGTGTAATTGTCAAGCACACACACGCACAGATTTTTTAGGGCTCCTTAGGTAGTTATCCCGTCTAACCTCTACAGACTCGTCACTGACTGATGGCCTACCAGAACGGGGTTTCTCCACCAAACTGCTGGTTTCCTTCAACTGCTTAATCCCACCGAGTAATGTTATTCCTATGTGGTGGTGCTTCGTTATAAACGCGCCAATATTCACGTTGCACTTGGTCACAGATTCGAATTTAGCGAGCCACAGAACACACTGAACTTTCCTCTGTACAGTCCACATCTCGACTGGCATGGCTGTGGGCTGCTCCGCTGTATGCACGGTATTATGTCATCATCTGCACATGCTGCCAAATCATCCTACAGAAACTGGGCGGTTTTCCTTTTATTTGGTGCAGATTTCACATTTCTATCATCTTTTGTTGCTTTCCTGTGCCGGTCAAAAGTGCACCATGATTTTACAAACACACTGTATATAAAACATTCAAAATAGGTAAATCTATAAAGACAAAAAGCACATTCACGTTTGCCAGGCTAGGGGAGAGGGAAGAGGGAAGAACAAAGAGTGACTGCTGAATAGGTATGAAGCTTCCTTTTGGATGATAAAAATGTCTTGCAACTAGTTACAGGTAATAGTCGCACAGCATTGTGAGTGTACTAACTTTCAAAAATATGTATATTTACAAATAATTAGTGGCTTGTTTTATATTATGAAAATCATACTTCAATTTTTTTTAAAAAAAACTATAGACACAAACTCTTGACCACCAGGTATTTTCTATCTGGCCACGTCTCTGTGTCTACTAAGACACCCAAGGAAGGTGCCACTTAACATAGAAACCCACTTCCAGTTCCCTGCTTTACTCCACAGTCTGTTGGCAACTACCTTCCTTCCTTCCTTACCTCAGGTACATAAAGCTTCTCTTCACAAAATACCAAGGTATTACTTAGAATTATAATAAAGTGCTAGAAAAATACTTATCAGCTAGCCACATTCCATTTGATTGCTTCAAAATCCCAAGTAGTTCTCAGCCTCTTCCCGTTTAGCTGAACCTGCCTGTCTGCCCAGCAGTGGTGACAGTCACAGCTGGACAGACACCAGTGTTAGCCCATCAAGCCAAGGATGCCCCGCGCAGCAGCCCATATCCTGCTCCACCTCAAAGGCTGTCACAAATATTCTGATAGTGTTAACAATTCGAATACAGAAAAGTAGACACAGCGACCAAAAGGGAGCCGTTAGCTGGGGAATGTGAGGAGAAAGGAGTAGTGGGTACCAAAGGAAAAAGTAAGAGTAAGAAATTGCACATTTAGTTTGAGGGAAAGAGGAAGAAGGAGAAACAAGAGGGAAAGCCCCATTTTCCAGCATCCAACCGCACTGACTCTCCATGTGCAGTGAAGGCAAGCCAAGCTCCCGTGCACAACCTCCTCCCTCCTCCCTGAAGAAGCGAGTGCTCACATGATGCCAAGAAACTGTCCATACCTGAGGAAGATCACTGCGGTGGTGGGGAAAGGAAGGTTCTGAACAAGATTTATGTCTTCTGATGTTTTCTGCAATGGGACATCAACTGGCAATGCAAAATATACATTGTGCAGGGTGGGACACCTATGATCTGGTGGTTACACTACAGCTTCAGGCCAGAGAATTCACCTGACCTGGTCTCAGAGACCCTTTTGGAATTTGAGGATGATAATGACCTCACAGGGTTGCAGTAAGGCCCAAATTAAACCACTGTAAACTGAACAACATATATAATATATATATATATATATATAGTTATTTATATATAGATATATAAGCATATATATATATGTTTATTATTGTTGTCACTCCATTTTTCTTGCTATTGAACAGAAGGAGTTGAGAGGTTGTCTAATAAAATATTATAATAAAGCATTTTCACTAATGAAATTGTAAATTAGTGGGCCAATTAGAGCAATATTCATTCTAAATTTCATGAACACAAGCAAAAAATGATATCGAGACACTAAATGACTGTCTTGCCCTTATCAATTAACACAGTTAAAATGCAGGCTGATGTTCAATTTCTGGTCCTTTAGACTATTAGTTTGATTTACATAAATTAATCATTAAAACCAGTCATCACCGGTCTTATTTTTGTTTAGTCCATGGTTTCTGAGTTCCCTATTATGCATTTTTCACAATAAATTTACCATCCTTTTTTTGTTTTGTTTCTGACCTGCAATCCAGTCTTAAAAGTAATACAGATGTGTCAGAGAGAGACACCAAACAAGGCTGATTTACATAAATTAGTATATGGACTTAAGTAACACACAACTATCTTCAGTTGGAATGACAGGTTGGCAGCAGCCAGTTCAGGGTATAATAATGGCAACATTTAGGTAGTATGTTATGCTTATGAAAGCACCTTCACATCTACTGTCTCATTCTGTCTTCCCAAGCAGTAGGTCAGTCTTGATGATTCCCACTGTACAGAGTGGGAAACTGAGCCTGCTAAAAATCAAGCAACTTGCCAATGTTGCCAGGGGTGACAACACCTTTCACTTATGTCATAAAATATAAAATTAACAAAACCTGGTCACCGTGGAAACCAGCCACCTAATAAGCCCCACTCTTAATATATGACTAATGGACTTATGAGGCAGAGGAACTGGCTGGGATGAGCTGGGTTCCATGTCTCTGCTTCTCCCCTTTCTACTAATCACTGATCATCTTTCTCACATACACAGATTTTGAAAGCTGACTCTGTTCCCTGCATTTTATTTTTGACTTATTATGTGGCACCAAATCAGAGACAAACCCCTTTTTCTCACTGTTTAGGGCTGAGTTATGTCCCCTCAACATTTTTATGTTGAAGCCCTAACTCTCAGTAAGTACCTCAGACTGCGACTTTAAAGAGGTAATTAAGTTAAAAATGAGGTCATTAGAGTTGGCCCTCATCCAATATGACTGATGTCCTTATAAGAAAAAGAGATTAGAACACAGACATGTACAGAGTAGAGATTATGTGACGACACAGGAAGAAGACAGCATCTGTAAGCCATAGAGAGAGATCTTAGGAGAAATCCACTCTGACAACAAACACCTTGATCTCAGACTTCTAGCCTCTAGAACAGGGGTCCCCAAACTGTGGCCTTGGCCCAGGGGCCGCATACAGCCCCCTGAGGCCATTTATCCGGCCCCCGCCACACTTCCAGAAGGGGCACCTCTTTCATTGGTGGTCAGTGAGAGGAGCACAGGATGCATCCGCACCCATAGTTCCCATTGAAATACTGGTCAGTTTGTTGATTTAAATTTACTGGTTCTTTATTTTAAATATTGTATTTGTTCCCGTTTTGTTATTTTACTTTAAAATAAGATATGTGCAGTGTGCATAGGGATTTGTTCATAGTTTTTTTATAGTCCGGCCCTCCAACGGTGTGAGGAACGGTGAACTGGCCCCCTGTGTAAAAAGTTTGGGGACCCCTGCTCTAGAACTACAAGAAAATAAATTTCTACTGTTTAAGCCATATAATCTGTGGCATTTTGTTATGGTAGACCTTCCAACACTTACCATTATCTTCTCCCCCACACCCATACATGCACTTTCATATTAGTATGCATATTCTTTCCTCCTTTTCTCTCTGTCTCCCTCCATTCCCGCCCCTATTTCTCCTCCCTTCCCTGCAAGGGAGAGGTAGAGGAGGGAATGTCCTCTGTAAAAGAAGCTGAAAAGAGTCCTGCCCACTCCCCCTGCACCATACTGTATCATTCCTTCTGCTCCCGGTACCTTGCCCAGAATGTTCTCCTTCCCCTCTGTTAGACACATCTCACCTTCTCCAGTAAGCCTTCCTGGCTTCCTCAGCCAATTTTGACCTCATCACACCTGTCAAATTTCTTTAGTACACTTTTACTAGAGTGCGAGGTTCTTCTCTATTTAGGTGTGATATGAAAGTAGTGAACATGAATCTCTACCAAGTAGACACCTCAAACAATGTTTGGAATAATTACGGAATAATGGGGAAATACCAGCCTTGACTCTACGAAAGTTCCCAGAGACAGGGGCTGTTTCTTCTTCATCTTAATGTTCCTCGCCCTATTTACCATAATATTGTATTATTAGCTGTCTTAAATTGAACACAAATGTGCTCCCCACAGATAAAAGCCAGCATAACATGTACCCTTAGGAAAGGACAGATGATAATGGCAGACTCACATTTATTTACTCTCCAGGTCCCTGGCATTAGGCTCTGTGCACCTCATATGCATAATCATATTTAAAGTAATCTCACAATTACTTGAGGTAAACACTGTTATTATCCAAATTTGCAGATAAAGAATAAAGCATAAAAAGTTAGATAAACTTGACCAAAATGCTACAGACTTGCCCAAAATTGACAAAGGGAAAGGAACTTTTATGACCACCAGACTGTAATAACTCTTTCCCCAAGGTAATGTATAGAGTAATACCCCAAACTCAACATGATGCTAACTAGCTCCTTCCAGCCTCATGTCCTCTAAGCCAGTGCCTTTGCATCACTGGGGAGCGTGTGAAATGCAGAGTCTAAGTCAACAATTTGAGCCTCTGAATTTCTAACAGATCCCAGATGACCCCTTTCATGGTAAGGCTCAAAATCATGTATAACACAAGATGATCATATCTACATCACTTCAAAAAAGTATTTTTGGTTAAAATTTTTGACTATACCAATGCCTTGACATAATCCCTCTTTAAATGAAGATTGTATTTTTATCTTAAAAAACTATCAATTTTATTGAAAGCTGGGAGAAAATAGGATTAATTAT
This sequence comes from Rhynchonycteris naso, assembly GCA_037038555.1. Lineage (NCBI taxonomy): Eukaryota > Metazoa > Chordata > Mammalia > Chiroptera > Emballonuridae > Rhynchonycteris > Rhynchonycteris naso. Next base: position 151,825,673 of record CM072997.1, read on the forward strand.
TGACAGAATGATGTTTGGCCATAAAGACAGAGCTACCAGATTTATTCTAAGCCCATCACCATGCAGTTTTCTATTAACAGTCATATTATAAAACAGAAACACATCATTGCAAAGGCAATATACATCAGAAAGATATTTTTACCCATTCTTAAAGTCTTCTGTCCTGACACGTAATATTTTGGTCAGTCTGTGACTAAAATTTAAAGAGAAACAATTCTCAGGTAGATATTGTCTCTCCAAAGAGTTCATTGACCCTGAAATTTCAGGAGGAGTCATGCCTATGAGTAATTATATAGAATATTATATTCTGTAGAAGGTACAATTCTTGTGTTTCAGTGGAGTCAAGAAAGGATATTCATTATACTCTGTCCTATATACTCACTAAACTGAAGTACATAGTAGTAAAGCAGTGATCACAGAAGTCATCTAGATGATTCCAGCCTCATGGCCTTTCTAACATAAAACATCAGAGCACAACTAAATTAAAAGACACTTTACACATATATGTACAATTATAGATAATATGTATTCTTAAAAACAAAGCTGTTTATAAGACCTGTATGAGGTCTTTTCTCTTTCTGAGACTTTATCTTTTAAAAACCACATTATTCATTATAAGCGATTGCTGTTCATATTTATTAGAAAAGTGACAGCAGATTTTCTTTTTAACATAACATTCAATGTTAGCATTTTGGGTGTCTTTGCCTGAGTTAGCCTACCTGTGTGTCTTACTATTTATTTTGTGACAAACATACTCAGAAAATGGTTGATTTGTATGACAAGACAGAAAAGGTCTGGTAGCTATTATCACTGGCTACATCCTTGCAGGGATGGCTCAGGGAAAACCATAAGTGTTCAGGTTTTCTAGATAAGGTATTTTCACAGACAGGTGGAACTGCTCAAGAGATTTACACTTTAAACTCACACCTCTGACAGTAACAGCAGTCCCAAAAACTAGAAATGGGGAAGGCATACAAACATACACTACCACTAATGTTGTACCCACATTAAAGCTAATGTTGATGTTGCAAGTATTTACATCAGAATTCCCTAAGTACTATACTTTAATATTTAATACCTTTGCTATCTGAGATAACAGCACAAGTTAGAAGTTTCTAGTCAAGAGATTCTACTTAACCACCTCCTCTCCCTCCATTCCCATCTATCAAGTCTTCCTCACTGAAATATACTAGACCTAGAAACTGGAGATCAGAACCCCCCAAAAACAAGACTACTTTAGATGTCCATTCCTGCATGTAGCATCTGCTACATTTGCAATTTGGAAAGAGTGAGGATTTCTGGCAGGGTTTTGAATAGAAAGAGTTGATGCGGATTTTACAGCCAAGTTCAGGCACAGATGTTGAAAGTGCAGAAGTTACCGCACTTGTTTTTATTTCTTAGTTTAGGAAACTAAAATCACCTACCCAATTTCAATGAGGTGTTTTGAAATGATCAGTTTCAATTTCTCACAAAAACAAAGTATTGCTTCCTGTTTTCAGCTTTCAGAGGTTTGCTTTCACAGGGGGGTGGGGCGGTATGTATGGATTAAAGCACAATGACCTATGGAAAGCGTGGTTGTGGACCCTGGAAGATAAGTAGCTTGATTCTCTGGCCAGCTACCTGCTGAAAGCAGGCTCACCCAGGTGAATTCAGGCTCCGCAAGTTCCTGCAACACCCACAGGAGAGGATATAATACACTGAAAACTTAGATTAGATAGCAAAAAAAATATTTAGTCACCATTAGAAAAAAAATCTCCATTAAGTTTTCTCACTTTAGAAGTAAACTTTGATTTTCTTTCACTTACATCAGAAATCCCTGAAGGCTACACCTTCATGTTTATCACCACTTCTATCAATTAAACAGGAATCTACAATCACGATGTCACAAAGCCTTGATGATGTACATGGCAATCAAGAAGCCAGATCACCCTAACCTTCACTCTTTCAGCTGTGTGTGATGCTTGCAGCCCAAACGTGAATGTAGTCACTAAAAGACCATGAACTGAAAATAAAAATAGTGAAAATACTGCTTGTGCAGTATTTTGAGTTAAGGGAAGGCAGTAAAGGTCGAGTAGCCTTCTACACAGATGGAATGTGTTGCTGTTTATGGAATAAGAAGTCCCTAATCTCCTCACTTCCTTTCCATGAGGTGATCATATAGGATACTAGACTGGAAGCCAGGAGCCCTGCGTGCTTATGGAGACCCCCATCAACAGCCGCACATTTGTGGGAAGATGGCTTTCCCCACTATGGAACTGTGTTTCTTCACTGGAAAAAATGAGGAGTTTGAACAAGCTTCCCTTCTGGTTCTAAATATTTTATAATTCTTGTTTTAATAAGTATATTTCATTGAACTGATTCAGAGGTTTGTTCAGAGGAAGTAGACTACATTTTTTGTGTGTATTTTATTACATATGAAAAACTACTACAAATAAGGCCTCCAATTAGGTTCCCTTTCATGAGAGAAGCTGTGACTGCTGATTCTCCATAAGCAGCAGGTGCAATAAGTGATGAGGCCAGGGCAAGAAGAATAAAACTACTATGTCAATGGGCATAGCTGAATGTCAAACCTCCTGTTTCTGGTTACAGCCTCTAGGCTGCAGATGTTCTAAAATAGCATTATGTTCTCTATGTATAGACCAGTGATCATAAAATCAAATGCCCCCAGGGGCTGGGAAAAGAACATAAATGTAAATCTGGGACAGGTGTTTGACAACAGGGAGTGCCGCAGCCTGTGGTGAACTGGACTACATGGCCTGCTAAAGAGGTCCAGGTATTATAAGCTCTGGACTAGCCAAAAAGACTCTCTTATAGGAGATTTGGTCACAGGCTGCCCATTTGCTTATGTGTAGGTTCTATAAAGATGAATTAGTATGAAAGTGATTTATGGTTAAACACAGTAGATTGAACAAATGTGTTTTTCTTTTCCTGGCTCCCTTCTGATACCTCTATAAATTCTGATATTGATATTGGAGGTCTACCAATGAAATGGCAAACCAAGTGCCCTACCGTGAAACCCCCCAACTTGGTGAGCCCTGCCTATGCACACACAATGTCCCTACTGCTCCACTCTAAAATCTAACCAGATATACAGGGGTGGGCAAAGTAGGTTTATAGTTGTACATATGAAAAATAATATAATAATTAATACATAATAATAATGCAAACACAAATGCTGTGTTTTATACACTCACAATGGAAAACCTACTTTTGCCCACCCCTCCCTGTACATTTTGGATTTATATAATGTCTTATGGAAAACATATTTCAATTGAAAAATAAAATTAACCAGAAAGGCAAGGAAAACCTCTGACATGGAGGCAGAGATCAAAACATAAAAAAAAAGAAATTCTGAAGAAACAAAAATAGTATATAAAAAATAAAGTTTAAAATAATAGCTCAATCCTTATAAATATAGTCATGATATCACATCCATAGGATATTATAAAAATATCCAGAGAATATAGAAGAACTCTTAGAAATTGAAAATATGATGATGGGAGAAAACCAACATATGGAATATGGACAGTGAGGCTTTATGATTTTTTAAAAAGTTGAGAAAATAGGAAAATACCCAGAGAGATGGAACAGTAGAAGAAGGAAATATAGGATGAGTCAATGAGGGCCTACATTTTCAAGTACTTGTTTTTCCAGAAAAAGAAGTAGAGAAATGAGAAGAAAGTAATCAAAGAAATAATTCAATATTTTTTTCAAGGCTGATAAACAAATGCTTCCAGAATTAAAAAGCCCATAAAACAGATAATCTAATAAGCAAAAAGAATTGCACCAAGGCACAGAATTGTAAATTTTCAGAACACCAAGAACAAAGACAAGAGCCTAAAAGCTTTTAGAGAGTAAAATAGTGTTAGCTTATAAAGGGTCAGAAAACAGAATGACACCAAACTTTCCCAACTGCCATTCTGGGTGAGAAAGACAGCTGAGCAATGCTTTCAAAATTCTGAGAGAAATATTATCTAACCTAGGATTTTATACCTAGTCATATTTATAATTAAGTTTAAATTAAGAAAAAAAGATATTTTCAAACATGCAAAGTTTTAAAAACAATGTTTCTTCTGTGAAGCTTTTCTCAGTGGGCTCCTAGAGGTGAGTTCCACAAAAAAATAAAGGTGTAAACAGAAAGAGGAAGATGTAGAATCCAAGAAATAGAGGCTCCGTCCACTAGAAAAGCAAAGGAAATTCCCAAAATAATAGTGAGGAAAAATACCAGCATAACATTTTAAAACAGATAAAAAGAACAACTAACCAGCTTGAGGCACATGATTGAGAGGCTTAAAAAATGAAGTTGAGATTTTATCACTATATATCTTTGAGTATACTTATAGAAGATCAACAGTTATGGACGAGTTTGGAGATTGCTTGGTAATAACTACACAAACACAAATACATGCATACACACACAAAATGTTTTAAAGGCAATTACTAAAATAGGGAGGAGGAATAAAGGGTTACAAAAGAAAGGAAATGTACCCAGAGTATACTATATGGCTCAGCTAAGAATAATACTTACACAGCAGCAAAAATAATGTGTGCAGATTAAATACTGACTTAGTCAAAAATAATTATAAAATTATAATAGAAAGGAAGAAGGGGAAGGCATGTGTGTGAGGTTTTGTGTGCATGTGGTCTTATTTGAGAAGGAGAGCCAGGAAGAAGTAGGTAAAATCTCAATAACCATCTTCCATAGTCATTAGAGATAAAGTTAGTAAATAATATCTAAATTTGTAAAGTAAAATCAGGAAAGTATTTTAGGAAATATGAGATGTCATCAATGAAAAGGATCTCCATTATTATGTGTACCTCTTAGAATGAAAAAAAAAAAGCCAATTATACTATGAAATGCCATCACTTATAAAACCCAAAAATCTCAGTGGTATTAAAATGGAGAGGAGGGAGGGAGGGATGGTTTATAAACAAACTAATTCAAATTGCCTCTGTGGAGAAGGCATCCAGGTGGGGAGAAATGGAGCGGAGGAATCATCATTTTTGTTATCTTTGTTGAACTGGTTGACTTTTTAAACTATTACATGTGTAATTTTGACTACTAAGTTTTAAATAAATAAATAATAAAATGGTATAAATCACAACTTATAATTTAAATAATTAAAAAGCTTTCACTGCTCCTGTGCTCATGATGCTGGCTTAAATGCTATTTAATGAAGCTATTCGGCATAAAAACATTTTGCATTTCTCATTATTTTACTACTCAGAATCAACTACAAACTGATGGGATAATGCTATAAAACAACCCAAAATCACGGTATAGTTTGTATTCCTATCTTGTGCTCTCGTCTGTCAAACAAAACAAAATCTAAAACATAATCATAATTTCTTATTTGCCTATTTTAGAGGTATTTATTTGCCTGTGTTTCTGAAATGGTGAATTCTCCTTCCTAGTCCTCACTTATTCAAGGAAGTTTACTAAAATATAATGGAACAGGCTCAATTCTTTCCTCCTTAGCTTAGAAAAGCATCATTTTATAAATATAGCATGCTGTACATGAGTCATCAGTGCCAGGTACAGCCATAGGTATTAGTTACTCAGACACTTGTTCCACAGCTTATGGACAATCCGATTGATTTGGAATATGCATGGTACTCTAATAAGACTACCAAATTCTTATTAGACCTACACTCTCCCCTGATAAAAGATATTTGTTCTGGCCTTCCTGAATGTAAAAGAATATAACTTCTTCAGTTTCCTATGAGTCTGAAAGTATCATTAACTTGTCTCTAAAAAAAATTAAAAGAATCTCAACCTTGGGGCAGTGTTCAGACTCTTTCTTGGCTGAAATTTATCCACAATGTCCCATTACACACACACACACACACACACACACACACACACACACACACCAATAAATACACAATGTCAGTAGAGGCTATCAAGGACTGAAAGGTCTGAAATTTTAGCCTACTTGCCAGGTGACACATTAGCCTGCCCCAATCTAATGTGTTTCATGGATGCTGGCAGAAGACATGAGACTCTTGGGTCAGAGACAGAGGACTTGACTGTTCACAGCAATGTGAGTAGCTAAAGTACCACCACTGGTGCTCACTCCCCACAGCCCCGTTCCCCAGGGCGATGTGAAGGGGCTAGATGATACACACAGTAGCCTGCATTTCAGGGGAAGAATCCTTAGCTGAGAAAACCCAAATCGTTTTTTTTAGTATGTACGTGCAAGGGGGGTGGGGGACAAAGAAGGACAGACACACAAGAAGGGAGAGAGATGAGAAACATCAACTTGTTGTTGCAGCACTTTAGTTGTTCATTCATTGCTTTCTCATGTGTGCTTTGACCAGGGGCCTAAAGCAGTCTGATTGTCTGACCCCTTGCTCAAGCCAGCAACCTTGGGCCTCAAATTAGCAACCTGTTGGGCTCAAGCCAGCAACCATGAGGTCATGTCTATGATCCCACACTCAAGCTAGAGTCCGTGGGGTTTTGAACCTGGGTTCTCTGTGTCCCAAGTCAACATCCTATCCACTGTGCCACTGCCTGCTCAGGCAGAACCCAAATCTTTTATTTCCATATATTTTTATTGCAGTAAAATATATGTAATATAAAATTGGCCATTTTAACTAGTTTTGAGTGTACAATTCAATGGCACAAAATCTTCCATAATGGATAAACCAGCCTGACTGCTATACCATATGGAGATATTATCTTTAATATACTACATAATAAACAAGCCTTGCCTTTGCTCCACAGCAAGGTTTCTCAATCTCAGCCCGCCAGACATTATGGACTGGGTACTTTTTTGTGTGTGGTGATGGCTGCCATGCACCGAGATATTTTAGCAGCATTCCCAGCTGCTACCCCTAGATTTCTTCAGCTATAGCAATGAAATATGTCCCCCAAATTGGCAAAAATCACCTTCATTTGAAAATGCTCCCTAGAAAGTCACCATCCCTGGTTTTCAAGCCTGTTCACTATACAAACATCCTTAAAAAGATAGTTCAGAACAAAGGTAATCAGTGTCTCTGCTCACAAGATATGGAAAGGCGCAAGAGCTCTAGAGAACTCTCTTCCAACAGAGGTCTTAACATTTACTTCTAAAACTTGATCTGCTTTCAGGCACAGATAAATTACTTGGCCAATTTGCACATGATATTTGCACACACACACACCTTCTTCATGGGCTTCTAACTAAAGTTATAACATGAACCATTTAGATGTTAGAAAACCAACTCAAACAGTTAACTAGGAATGGCCCGAAAGGGAGTGTGTGCAAGCATCCTTTGCAGCTGAGGCCAGCTGAACAGGTAGCCTACATTTCCTTACACAATAATTTTTTCAATTCCTGGGTTAACAATTGATTTTTGGCTTATGTGTTTATTTATTACACTTAATGCTCTTCTTCCAGATCACTCCTACACTTTGTAGCTAGACATGCACTCAAATCTCCTATTTTGACAGTACAGTCTTGGGGGAGTAATCCCACCTATGTGAGCTCACTTTCTTCCTCTTTATAAAGTGGAAATAATATGACCTAACTCACAGGGTTGTCATCACAATTGTAGGAGATAAAAGTGCCCACAACAGTGCCTGGCATTCAGTAAGTACTTAATGAACAGTAGCTATTATTCAGTGAGGATCACCATTATGGCACATCCTCGGAGTTGTTCTTACTATAATGGATATTCACTTTAATTTTTCCACACTCTCACTTGGTTTTCGACAATATTTATAACATGACTGCTTAGGATATAGAGCTAAAGTTCACCAGATCATGAAGAGAATGACTCTAAGCTCTGACCTAATAAGCAGGTCTATTCCACATGAGGTAGACAATCCCAATTTTATTACTCACAGGATCAAAAAAGAAAATAATTCTGGCCTTGTTACCTGTTTTTATTTCCTTCACACTGACATCAATTGGTTGATATTGCTCAGCTTTAAGCAATATGTCTTATCAGTCTCTCCTGAATCCTTGTACATATTTTAATAAGTTAGCACTCTCCAGTCAAAGAAGAAATCAAGCTCCACTTATCCAAGGCTGCTCAGGTATTACCAGTGATCAATGATCCCTGCCAGCCACCTCTCCTTGTGATCATCAAACTTACAAGTAAAGAAATACCTATCATAGATTTCATAATTCATTAAGTGATGAACAAAGAGATTTCTCTTCAGGTAATGATGCTATGATTTTTTCTTGATATTTGGCATTTTAACTTCAGAATATAAATTAGTATTGGTTTCGGGAGCTATTAGGTGTTGTATATACATGATGATTACTCTTCTTTGTCTTTTTAATTTAATTACAGCTTCACAGAAGACTTAAAATTCCATTTAACCTCAGGGGAAAAATACCTATAACTGCAGTTTATGAAAAATTATTAGTTGTAGCTAATCCTGGATAACAAATTGGATTTTTGAAATCTGTCATTTTTGACACATTGGGCTCTTCCTTGGGAAGGCGACACTTACAGAAAATACCCATGTGATAATCCAGAAGCAATGGTGCCGCTTCACCATGGAGACAAGCACACTTGAGAACATCATCTATAGAACTGCTGGATTGTGAAATTTGCATTTGGAAAAGGAAATGTCACATAACAGTCAGAGGACAAGTGGCAATTCCTAGTGACTTCTCATGGCCAAGAGCCTGGGATTAGGATTTTCCATCCTCACCTAAATTCCCATCTTCCACTCAGAACTGTAAGAAACCTGCTTGAATTGTATTAAAAAGTCTAACTAATTTATTTCTGGCATCATTAGCCGGATTAACATTTCTTAATCCCTTCTATAAGCACATGTGTGTAAACATATACACACGATACAGTGTTCGCTCGCCTGAGAAATAAAATCAATATACGCATAGCAAATATATGAGTTGCATTTATATAAGCAATTACTTTATGACAAAAATTCTAACTACAACAATCTCAAGGACCCTAAAGGAGAAAATATCATTATATTCTAAAACAAACAACCCTGGTTTTCTAAATTGAGGATGTTTTTGTAGCTAAAACCCTATACTAATACTCTTTTTTTTCTGTATCAAGCTTTCTCCCTTTTTATATCTTATACCTAACTCCAATCCACCAAGTTAATCAGTGTTGTTTCTTAAAGATATACTATTTTCCATAATATAATAATAAAAGACTCTGTCCAAATGGCTGTTCTTTGTGGGAATGCTAAGAAGAACTGAAGGTGTTCTGTTTTGTTTCTAAGGTTTTTAGGCACACTGCACCTGAGAGGATTTAACTAACATATGCACAGGAACAGCTTGGAGCAGGTGACACGAAACTTGATATAGAAATAGTAGTGATTGGTTTACACATGTTTAAAGGCATGACGATTACCTGATCAACTGGAATCTCAACTTGAGTATCCTCATCTTCTTGGACTTCTGCTGCCCCCCGCATTTCAGATCTCTCTGCTCCAGCTTTGAAAATGCCTTCATCTATTATTGAGACAAATACACAGTGAAATCAAAATCCAATTGTGACATCATGTGGTTGAATGTAGAAATTACAATCAAATACCTGACTGAAGATCATTTTTCAATAGGTTTTCTAGTGACAAGATTTTTTTAGCCCCCTCCCCAAAATTCTTCCAAATAATCATTGGAAAAAGGTTTTAATGGTCAAAATAAGGCTGACTCAGCAGAGTGGATATCTGTCCCAGACTACTCCTTGTACGTTGGCTCTGAATTGATAACACAACACAGTAAAGGTATTTAGATGGGAAGAACTTCACACTATCTCTGTTCTCCCCTCCTATCCATGAGACCATGATGATGCTTAGTGCTTTAAAATACTACTTTCATAACTTTTCTTTCACAAGAAAATGCTATATACTGAATGTAAATAATATATTGGAATAATTATCTCTGTTCAGAGTAATATAAAAAATATTTTTACTGCAATGGAATCATAGAACTGACTCTGCATCTCAAACAAATAAATCTTTTATTTTGAAGATTTCCACAGAATCTTCACAATCTATATTATGTCTTCAAACCCTTAACTAGAAAAGCAGTCTAAATCTCTAGGGCTTTAGGGTGAGCTCCTTTGACTTGTTTTCCTATGGAAGCAACAGTAGCTATTTTCTATATCTGAAGCAGTTTTCATGTCTTACCCCTCATCCTCTCTTTTCCAGGCCAAGGAATCAAAAAATCACAGAACCATTTGTCATCATGTCTGTCTTCTTGCCTCAGGACAGGTTCAATGTTTAGGTTACTCATAGATGTCTTCTCTGTTCAATTTTTATAGATCTCCAGGGGTGGAGATTTCACCCCCTCCTTGGTAATCTATTATACTATTTGTTACCCCTGCAGTCTAGAAAATATGCTTTTATGTTTTGTCTTATAACATCCCTATTCTGCTGAAGAAAGCTTATTTCCCAGAGCATAATTATTTAACATGTTTCACATAATAATGCTTCATGTTGTTAAAGAATGAAATCATTTTTAAATGTAAAATATATTTTTATATTTGTTGAAGACCAATTATACATAAGGCACAATGTGACACTCTAAGTTATGAATGGGATGTAAAGTGCCCCTCAGATCACCTATGCACCAATAAGTACACAGAGACAGAAGAACACCCAACAAATACTGTGATAGGTAACGCCTATGGAAGAACCCTGCAGAGGCTTGGAGGACAGAACAAGTAAGGAAGGAATAAAGGGTGGGAGACAAAACCATATTCAACTTCTTTTTGTTTCTCCTAAAGAAACCATTTTCCTTTTTAATTACAGTTTTTTTGTAATTTGACTGTATGATGGCTTCTCTATTCCTTTTTTAAAAACTAGGGATAGCAGAGGTACCCTCACAGCTTATCATACATGTCAAATTAATTCACAGGAATTCATTTTTCAGATTATCTATAGCAATCATTTAATTCCAGACTGGATTTTCTTATCCTCCAACACATATTTTCATTTTTTTCTCTCCTTCGCATCAAGTCTCATGTGCTTAGACAAAGCAATGCAATCTTCTATCCACCAAAATTGTCTCAGTTAAATCCTCCTGCATGTATATGTGAATTGCAAATGTACATAAAGACCAGGATACACTACAAAATCGTTACCAAATGATGACTTCAGTACTGGCAGCTGCTCTTGAATTATCTGTCCAACTAACCCCCCCAAGGACTATGTGGCTCACACAGCAAGTCCAAGCAAGGATTATGCCCTGACTCAGTTGCATCTTACAACTGAGGACAGGGATCCAAAATGAAACTTCAGCCCCAAGCTCAGCAACAGCCAAAGAAAGAATATAAAATATAAAACAGAGAGTGTGGTGGTGCTCTCATACATGCAGAGTTCTGGTCATACACTCAGCAAAGCACAGGGTGGGCTAGTAAAATAACTTTCAATTACTTTGTCCTAAAGGAGGAAAGTGAAAGGGAGGCATCCAAGTCTATACAATTGGAGTCAAGGGGATAGGGTCAGCTGACATAGGTCTCTCCATCAAATTCTGGAACTTGAAACTCAAGGAAATAATAGAAACAATAAAAAATAAATTCTGCTTTATTCACATATGGAGTTCATAACTCTGATAATGTACAGAGGCAGAATGAACTAATTTCGGAAAAATATGTTATACAATTTATTGACTGTTACCTACAAAATGGTTAAACAAAATTAAAATTAAGTATGTTTGCATTTATTTCTATGTTCTGAATTACCTTAGAAGATAACAAGCAAATTCATCCATAAAATGTCCCCTGAGTTAACCTTTAAAGAGAGATGTTGGATTCAGTAGAGGATTGCTATGACCTATGCACATGACTTTTTTGGGTGACATTTTTGTACCCAAGTGCTGCACTTGCTTTCAAAGAACTACAAAGAGAAACCTACAGATACAAAAGAAATATATTCTTAAATACTCACATTCAATGAAATGTTTAACTGTCTCTGAGCAGTGCTATGAAAGGCATGCAGATGTGTTTTAGAATAAACATTTCAGCAGAAAATAAAAAGAATAAGATCAATAATCACAAATAAAAGAATTGAAAGGGCACCGGAATGGAAAATGACAATCATAAGGACATAAACAGCAAAGAGACAAATCAGCAAAGCACAGCCTTGTGTACAGTGGCACAGAGAGGGAGAACACAGAGACACACGGGTCTGCTGAGACTGGGGAGGGGCTACTCATCAGGGAACTGGACCTGTGAGCCACCTTCAGCAGCTCAGAGATAGAAATGAAGTCAGAAGATATGCAGAGGAACAAACAGTGAGGAAAAAAGGAAGAACAGCTAGAAAGTTCTTTGTGATAAAAGAAAGCCTATTAGGATTTAAATTTTTAACTATAAATGCTATATAAATTTTAAAAGAGTAAGATGAATATCTAGGGAAAATATTTTTATAGAATTTTATGATTATAAATTGTTTATATCACTGGGGAACAAAATTTTTGTTGCATCCACAAAACACTTGTTTTTACCTAATTCGAGTATGCTGATCTCAAATCTGACATTAGTTTTTCTCTGTAAGCTACGGTTTATTTGCAATTGAAGATTTTAGGTTTGCATCTTATTGTAAAATTTTCAACATTTAGTTTAACAAAATGAAGTAGAATGTCTTCTTGGGCATCATCTTTGTGATAATATAATAATTTATATAATGCAGTAAATACACTAATACATTAAAAAATACAATTGCATCAGAATTTGTCTACAATTTCAAAATAGAACATATTAAAACACTTATTATAATAATAAAATTAGCGCAAAACTTATTTAAATTCTACTCAGGCAGAAATTTGTGTTTGTAGCTCTGCATTTGTGTACTTGTTGAGGACAATCTTGTTTGATGCTCCAGCAGTAGTCTGCCATCATTTAGAGCTGTCAAGAAATAGCCGCCATTCTGTTGGACTGTATGTGGTAACACTTAGCTGGCTGAGAAGACTACTAATATCATGACATTAAACAGTTTTTGTCTTCAGAAAAAAAGTTCACAAAAATTTGTTCACGCTTCCTAAAATGGGATACTTTAGCTGACCGGTGAAGTACATTCTTTTCTTGAAGCCTGGAGGCTAAGAACTCAGCTAGTTTCTTTCATAGGCCCAAATCTCTTACTAAGTCATTCAATTCAGATTGGTTAAACTGCTGAGGGCTTAATAACTGCTTGGCATCAGAAGAAGACCCTTCAGATTCTACAACCATTTCCTCATGCATCTTATCAAAATACACTTGATCACCATTTTCAGTTTCTTTGTCCTTAGAAGAAATAAAACCATTGAGAACTGGGAGTGTTTCAGAGTGTGGGATGGATCGTATTGCTGAAGGAATATTAGGATATGCGATCCTATACCATTTTTTCTTGCCAATGCCCTTTGTATGGATCAGAGAGAAATAACAGTCACTGCTGTGGTCCTTAGGTTCACGCCAAACCATGGGAATACCAAAAGGCATTCTTTTGCATTTTTCTTTTGTCCAGTCACAAAGCATTTCCTCACAATTATGACACACAATATGAGGAGCCTAATTCCTGTCTTGATCACCAAGAGGAACTTGAAAATAGGCAATATATGCACATGTCACAAATGATGAAACATTACGCCTTTGATGTTGAAGTGTGTAACAGCCACATATATAACAGAAGGTGTCCGGACTATTCTTACATTTACGCTTACTCAAAGAAGCCATGATTCAATCTTAAAACAAAATACAAGGGTGTTTTTATCACATAATAATTTTTTACATTTAAAAACAACAACAATTATGTCAAAGTGATGTTTGTAAAACAATAATTGCCTTGTGGTTATGTTCAATCCAAGAGTCATTGCCCTTTAACTCCAATTTAAAAACCAATGCATGCCATTAACTATAACAAAAAGAAATTAAAATTGTATACAAACTAGAGCATGCACCAAAAAATGAATTTCAGATTTGAATCAGCGATGCAGAAATATATAGAAAAAGTTCTAAAACCTCATGCAACAGAAAATGAAAAAAAAAAATGTTCCCCAGTTATATCTATGCATTTCAGAGAACTTGGAAGATAAAGAAAATAAACATCCTTCTAATCTCATGAGCCAGAGATAATCACTAATATTTTGACAAGTGACATTCGCTCTCCTTATCTTTCCCTCCCTACCTCCCGCCCCTCACACTCACATGCGTGTGTGCGTGCACACACACAGTCACTCATAAAACTGGCATCATGACATATATTTTTAAAAGATTTTTCTTTAAAATCATATCATGAACATTTCACATTAATAAATATTATTTTAACACATAATAAATTGCTGCACATGGAGGTACCATCCTGTAATTAATGGGCAGTAGTGAATAATAAAAAAATAAAAGTTTTTATTTAAATTAATAGGCTAGATTTCACTCATTTTATTGGTAAATAAAGTGGGTCTTTAAATAACATCATTTCAGACAACATCATTTTGTCACAATGTTGATGAGGAAAAAATGTCAGTTCCCAGCTGGGGTCAATATATGTGTAGGGTGTGCTACTTCTCCCTATGTCTGAGATTTCTCCAGGAGCTGTTAATTTCTTCCCACATCCCAAAAATGTGCATGTTGGGGTGCCTAAATGGTCCTAGTCTGAGTGTGGGTGTGTACGAGTATTTCTGAGATCCTGTCCAACCTGGGCCCCTCCACTCATCCTGACCTGTCAGGAGAGGCTCTAGCCACCCTTAACCCTGAATGGGAATCTGTGGAGTGGAAAATAATGATGTGACTTGTTTATCTACCTTTCTTAGAAGTATGAAGAGCTCACATTTATTTTTATGTTGAATAACAGATGTGTCATGGTCTTCATTTAGAAGTCTGGTGATGTTTCTATGATCAGAACTCTGCCATCAGAACCTAACTCTTCTTTCTATCTATTAAGACTGAGGTAAAATTGGTTTTGTTATGTAATGTTTTGTTTGAAGTTGAGGGTTGAAGAACCTGTTGATGATGTGAAGCAAAAACTTACTGTATATACCATGTCCTCCTGTATGAAAGTCACTCTGGGAAACCTAGACGGACTGACCTTTACAGGCTTAGCATCTTGTGTTAAGATCACAGAGACTGTGCTATTTGCCTTTCCATGAACATATCCTCTGGCTTCTTTCCTGCCTTCTGAGTCCTGCTTCCCAAGAATAAGCATGGTCCACAGAACACATCAAGTGCTCAATAAATGTTTATTGAATGAGACAAAAGAGAAGTCCCTGGTTTAGTCTTCTTCTCACATACTGATTGATTCCCTTCCTACTCTATGCCCTTGACAACCCTCCACCTCATGCATCTGTGGGTATTTAATCCTGCCTCCCATTGCCTTCCCCTAATCATGCTGACAATGAACTCTTGTAAACCCTCAGTCTTTTCACTGAATGCTCCTTTTAACCGTTCTTAAGGGAAGCCTCACCATCTCATGTTTCTTTCCATCCTGTAAAGAAACATGAATTTCTTACCATCTCAGGAATTTCAATGTGCACATGATGAGCTGTTCTACTACAGTGACAATCCCATCACCTCTACCTCACCACTGGCATCCTTCCCATCATATGGAGAGACTTCACTCACAGCCCATGTGCAATCATAACCAAAGAACGTGTGGGTCATGGTACTGATGTGCTAGTCTACGCCTCATGCCTCTGCCCTCAGTCCAGTCTACTGCTTTCACCTTTGTCTCTGTGAGGCTGACTGGTAAGAGTCTTACTCATGGTTCAAATCTTATTCAGCTCCACAAAATTGCCTCAGCCTCTCACCTCACAACCAAACAGAACCATAGACTTCCCCACGCACAACTTCCCTGTCACAGACTTCTCTTACTCATGAACCACACTCGCTTTCATGTCTTGATCCCATTCTGCCTCCCTTACCACAGCCCCTTCAAGCACAGACCATAACTTTCATCTTTTCAAGTCCTGTGCCTTGCATAAAGTCAGTCACAAAACAGGTTTTGAAAAGATGTGTATTTTAAAAAAAAAACTAATATACAAAACATCATATAAACACCAAACTTTTGTCATTGTCTAAAAGTATTATTTGTAATAGAACTTGCATGTATATATACTTTATCCATGGCCAAGATCAGTGAGCCAATGGGAATGTTAAAAAATATGTGATTATTTAATATGAAAGTTCGAAGGCAGGCCTTAACACAAAATTAAAATTATTTAACACCAAAAATTGCCAACAAGGTCAAACTACAATGGTAAAGAATTTGAAAGATACAGTAAGAATATGTTCCTCTTCTATCAGTGCCACAGCAGAAAGCAACTAAAGACACACTCCAAGAAAGAAGGAAAAAATAACACATTAAAAATTTTAAACCCCTGTTTGCAAGATTGCATTCCACAAGAAATTATTAAGTTTTTCATCAAGGGCAATATTATTCAAGCACTTCAAAATTTTACCACTTTCCTTTTATTATTACTGCTAATAAACTTGCGGAGTAAATTTGGTGAATTTAAATCATAATGGAAACTGGTATGTGCAATGGTTGCATGGTTATTGCTATGGACACCTCAGACATCCTAACCACAACCCGCTAAGTGTAGTACTACCTGGGGGTACCTCCAACGGGACACAGAATTAGTTTTAGCATCACTGTCTACATCTCTCGCCCACACACTGTCCCTCATACTTTCTAATCCAATTTCTGCAGCAGCACTCCGTAAGAACTACTCATCAAAATTATCAATGTCCATCTTTATGTTCACGTTTTCATCTCTCAGCAGCTCCCCCCCCTTTCTCATTATCCTCTCATTCTGACTGTTTATCTATCTCTCCATTTCACTCTCATGGTTGCAGCAAAATCACCAGCTGCTCTGTCTCAGTCTCCTTGGCCAAATCCTCCTCTGTTCAACTTTCCAGTGTTGGACCACCCCAGAGATGCATCATGGGTCTACTTCTTTATATATTCATTCTTCTTACATAATTTCATCAAGATAATAGATTGAACACTATCAATATGTTAATGATGCTCTACTCTGTATTAGCCTCTTCATAGATTCCAAAAATTTATATGTCCAATTACCTAACTTGATATGTCACCTTGGATACCTAAAAGGCATCTCAATGTTAGCTTGGTCAAAGCAGAACTTCGGTTATCCACCCTAAATTTCATCCCTTATAATCCCCATCCCAGGAAATGAACCTACCACTCAATCCCAAAATCTGGAAATTATCCTTATTTCCATCTTGCTCTCACTCCCTACATATATTCCATCACTGGCTTATCAAGTCGATCTCCTTCTAAATATATCCTAAATCTCTAAATATCATTTCCATCTCCTCTATCAACTTAGTCTAATCACTATTATCTGTGGGATAGGCTATTGCAATAGCTTACAAATTAGTGTCTCACTTCTATCTACTGTTGCTATCCTGTAGCTCATCCTCTATATAAGAGCCAAGTGATCTTAATAGACTTTTAAAATAACTTAGAAACTCTCTAAAGTCATTCTTCATACATAGAATCCAAGTTCCTTACCATGGCTTACAGAGATGTGATCTGGTGCTTAACTCTCTCCTGGACCACATTTCATTACACTTTCCATTGTGCCACTAAACTCCATCGACATTGTTTCCGCAACAAAAAGTTTATTCCTATCTTATGGCTTTGTACTTCTTATACCCTCTGCCAGGAATGTCTCCCCCCTTTTCCCACATGATTGGCTGTTTGTTGTCATTTAGATCTCAGTAAACCCTCCTGGTTCCAATCCCAATAGCTACCCAGTCATTTACATTACTCTGTTTTAATTCGCTGCCTAGCATTTCTTATCAGCTGGTATTATTATTTGGAGTTTTAGTGTTTGTATCTACTGCAGTATAAGCTGTATGAGAGTGGGCAGCACGTCCATACTACCCTCTGTCCTATCCCCAGTGGGTAAAGAAGCTCAACACACAGGTGTTCAAAAGGTACCTGTTGAAAGAATGAAGAGCAGACACTCAAAAATATTTGCTGCACTGAGGTAAAATGTAAGGACCATAGAATTTAAAAGCCACTAGCCCAGTCCACTAATTCTTTGTGTTGTTATGGGGTTTTGCTCCAATCTGGCAACACTTGGCAGTATAACATTTGGATAAGTAGGAGTTATCAACAGGGCTGAAGAGAAAGAAGACTGGAGTACAACCTTCATGAAGATCAACAAACTATGCTCTTTGTGGTAGGTAAAGTATAGCCCTTCTCCCTAAGATGTCTACATCCTAATCCTCAGAAACTGTGAATATGTTGCATTGCGTGGCAGAAATGAATTCAGGTCACGGATCTTGATGCATGGAGATCATCCTGGATTATTCATGTGGACCCAATGTAATCACAAAGGTTCTTGTAAATTAAAGGGAGAGGGAGTAGAATTGGTGTCAGAGTGATGCACTGTGGGGAAAGACTTGACTGGCCTCTGCCGGCTTGGAATATTGAAGAAGGCCATAAACCCCAGGATGGCAGGCAATCTCTGAAACTGGAAAAATGCAAGGATGCAAACGTTTTCCTTAGAGATTCTAGAATGAACAGAGCCCAGCCAGCACCTTGGTGATAGCTCAGCAAGGACCATTTTGAAATTCTGAGCTCCAGAACTGTAAGGTAATTTTTATCCACCATGTTTGTGTTAATTTGTTACAGCAGCGATAAGTAATATTATGCATCCAAAAATGACGGTCTACAAAGAATGTAGGGGGCAAGAGCTACTGAAAATCTTCTTTCTGATTCCTGCAGATACCTGCTAGGCAAGGGCAGATAGCTGGACACCCTCTGCTCCCTGCTCCTGGGAGGCTGCTGCCTTTTGTTTTCCTTCTCTTTTGTTACTTCTCTCTCACTCCCCCACAAGGTACAAACAACATTTCCACCACCACATACCCATACAGCTGCCTGAAGAAAAGGGATTAGATTTTTTTTTAAGTCTTCCCCTACTCTAAAACCTTTGTAATAAAAGCTATTCACTAACAAACTGAAGAGCAAGGATAAATTTGATACACAATACTGCTCTCATTCAATTACTTCACTGAGGATCAAATTCAATGCCTGGATGCACACTGCACCCAAATCCAGCTCAAATCTTTTCTTTTTGAATCATGAATAGATACTTTAGTGTATATTGCACAGTAAGGCAATAACAAACACTCTAGTAAAAATGAAAATGCTCCTCAATTATTTCTCACTTATCCCTTATGAATTTTATTGCCTAAACACTGAAAGCAGAGCTGCTGAGGTAGGGAGTCTTATCATTACTGTGTAGTTCCTAATAAATATGAATTGGCTTCCCCTACAGAAATGGGGAACAAATGTTTGTGCCTTTTCCTTTTCTGCAACTAGAACCACTGAAAGGAACACATTTCCTGTTTCAATGCATTGGCATTTGAGGTTACTAACATCACAATACTTCAATGTTTTCAAATAAGAAAAGTTACTAAATTATTAATGAATTATATATTCATGTAATTGAAGAGAATCAGTTATTTAGGCCCAATAATCTTGTTTAAAGAACACCTTCTTACCAGAATTATGAAAAAATATTTTAAATTATTATTATAAACCATATTTTAATGTGTTCAGTGTTTTAAACTGTTTGAAACTTACCAAGGATAAATAACATGAGAAATAAAACAATGTCCAGTTCAGAATACTTTGTGGTAATATTAGATATCTATTAAGTGGAAGCTTTATACTGTAAGTAAACAAGAAAGTTTAGTGTGACTATAAGCATTTTACTATAGTTTACGGAAACTCTCATAAAAATGTTAAATTAAAAAAGTATGCAGATAATGTGTTGTAGAACTGTGCATCTGAAACCTGTATAATTTTGTAAACCAGTGTCACCTTGATAAATTCAATAAAAAGGAAAAAATGCTAATTTTGAAAAGCAGTTCATCAAAAGCAGTAGATTATTGAGAAAAAATGTGGGAAACAAGGAGTTTATAGTGTTTAGTATATAAGATAATATTCTAGGAATGAAAAAAAAAAGTTTAGACTTATTTACAAGGAAAATCATGCCCTCTTTATAAGTGTCACATGTTACAGAGGCAGAATCAAAATTTAAATTGGTGAGAATATGACCTAAAAATTATTTTCATTAACTAATGTTAATGTAAACTATACTCACATGTGAAATGGACTGAATTTCTAATATGTAACTCTTCCTGGATACAAATTGTTGTCATCACAACACTTTAATGAAAATTTTAAAAACCACTTCCAGAAAGCTGACCCAATAGGAAGCAGTCTTTATGAAGTTTAGCAAGGGCGAGGTAGAAAGAAAGAGTGGACTCACACGTAATGACACTTCCTCATGGGCAGATATCAGCCAACTCTCTCTGGTCCTTATTACAACTTACATAATATCCTCCTTGCACTTCTTCTCTGAACTAGAGCATATCATCATTAGGAAGAACAAAAAACTAATCAAATAACAAACTAATCAAATAACAGCTAACGTTCTGAGCCCGTCTAACTTAGTACACCAATATAACCCAAATGCTTTTTAATCATTAATTTTCTCCGTATGTTTCATTATGGCCCATAAATGCAAAAAGGAAGCTATCTACAGAAACAAAAATAGCACAAGTGATATAATTTTTTTGGCAATTTAGAACATTACATGAAAATAACATCATCAGGATATTACAAAAGCTGAGTTTTCATGACTGAAGTTTGAAAGGTCTTGCTTCTTTCTATTCACTGTGTCCCACTCTAGGGAATTAATTATCATCTGTTAAGCAATTGTTGTTTAAATTTGACTATTAACTCTTGAATAGACTTGATCTTAACCACCATGGTTATTTTGCCTTGACTTTAAATGGGTGTAACAACATTTTCTAAGTCTATACAGAAAGCATAAGTAGGATTATTATCATTGACTTCCCCAGATCACAAGTAATATTGCTCTTATTCATACATTCCTATTTTAATTTTTTTAGACACAGGTGTTTTACATTTTCAAAATCAGAAATATTCAGAGTACCAAGAAGAAAGCACATATTTGTTTATAATATGTAGAATTCATGACAAATTATTTTATAACCTATCTACTTTTTTGTACAATTTTCAAAGTTTACATTAGATAGGTGGGCCTGAGAATTATAAAGTACCTCTTTGTATATTCACCTAAACCAACAAGTATATATAGCTTTACTCTTTCATTTCTAATTTTGCAACCTTATAAAAATTATATTGTAAATTATTTTTAGTTCACCACACTAACTAAATTGTTCCTCTTTGTACCCAGTGACTTGGAGTTATTTAATAAGGGGCTAGGATTCCTCTTCTTAATTCTGCCTGATTCAACTACCTCTAAATGAGCTGTGTTGCATATTCAAGTCTGTAAAAGAGCTAGCCATACTTCAAATACTTCTAACAAATGGAGCATTTGAATAAAACATAAATACACAGTACCAGTAAATTCCTCAATTATTTTGTTCATTCATTCATTTATATGTCAGTATTTACTGGGCCTCTTCATGGTGAGGCATGTGTTAGATACCAGCTGTGAAAGATGAACAAGGTGCTGGCCTCAAGATAGTAATTGTATACTGGGGATATAAATGGAAATATCAACAGCACAGAATAGTAAATGTCACAAGTTCTACTCTGGCTATCAAGAGTACAAAAGAAAGGATGTTGGTGTGTGTGTGTGTGTGTGTGTGTGTGTGTGTGTGTGTGTGTGTGTTGGGGGGCAGTCAAAAAAGGCTTCTGAGATACAGAGGCTGCAAATTGGAAGACAGACAGAATCAGTCACTGAAGAGCAGAGGAAGGATGTTCTATAGAAAGACCAGTGTACACAAAGAGTTGGAGGCACTAAAATGTATGCTGTGTTTCAGGAACTGCAGGCAGATAAGTATGGCTGTCGCAATGCCACAGGGCTCCGAGTTGGCAGGAAAGGAGGGAAATGATTCAGAACACCTTGTCTGACAGGACCAAGAATTTGAACCTGATCCTGAAGATAATGAAGAGCAAGTGAATGACTTTAAGTTGGAAACAGGGCACACAGGACTGAGGGAGTGTCCTGGAAATAGAGATGCTTAGACAGATGGGGGCGAGGCTTCATGGCAGGGAGTATGGAGGAGGAGGAAGGAATCTTTCAAGGCCCTCTAGAAACATATTGCTGAGCTGGAGATACCAGGTCAAAGTGAGAAGACTAGCAGAGATTATACAAAGAAAGCCAGAAACGTGGGTCAGACTGAAGTGAGAAAAGGCTGGTGGCTTGGAGAAATCAGAGCAATGGAATTGGAAAGGAAGCATGGACAGATAAGCATGGGGTTCTGGAGCACAGGACTCTGTGGTGGTGCAACTGGCACTGCTCTCCGATTTGGGCACAACACTGGACATGGCATGTCCTGAATGAAAGCAATGGCAGTGGGGTGAACAGAACGGGACACATGAGAGAACTCCATAAATGCCTGGATGTGGGAGGTGAGAGAAGTAAAAGAGTTGAAGGGGAACTCCAAGGTTTATGGTTTGGCTATCTAAATGGTTAGTAGTGTTATTTGCTTAGACACCTGAAAGAAGAAAAACGGGGTAGTAAGAAGGGAAATGATAAATTATAATTTAAATTTTTTTTATTTAGAAAATTAAATTTAATGGGGTCACACTAATCAATAAGAGTACATAGTTTTAAGTAAACATTTCTATAGCATTTGAACTGTTGATTATGTTGTGTGCTCATCACCCAAAGTCAAATCATTTTCTATCACCATATATTTGTCCATCTTTACTCCTCTCCCCCGCAACTCCCCTCCCCCTGGTAACCACTACACTTTTATCTACGTCCATGAGTCTCATTTTTATGTCTCACCTATGTGTGAAATCATATAGCTCTTAGCGTTTTCTCAATTACCTATTTCACTTAGTATAATGCTCTCAAGATCCACCCATGTTGCCATAAATGGCAATATGTCATCATTTCTAATGTCTGGGTAGTACAATATTCCTTTGTATATTTACACCACATCTTCTTTATCCAGTCCTCTATTGAGGGACACTTTGGTTGTTTCCATGTCTTGGCAATGAATAATGCTGTGATGAACATGGGGATGCATGTGTGTTTGTGTACCAATGCTTTTAAGTTGATAAATTTTAATCTTGATATATACATTTGAGTCACCTGGGAGCACCATGAAAGAAATGTCAAGAAAGCAGTTGGAAATGTAAGTCTGCTGATTAGGATAAAGTTCTAGGAGAAGGATATAGGTGTGGGAACCATCAGAATACAGTTGAGAGATAAAATCATGGGTCTGGATGAGAACTTGAATAAGAAGAAAAGATGGCTGGGGACAGAACTCTAGAAACAATATTTTAGAGATGGACAGAAGAGAAGCAAAGACTTAAAAGAGATAACAAGAGGTACAAGAGAAAATGAGAGAGTGAGCTGTCAAGGAAACCATGGGAAAAATGAAATTCAACTATAAAGGAGTAATCAGTACCAGAAAGTGTCCTCTATTGGCATCCCAAAGAGTTGGTCAACCAGGTAAGGGTAATTTTAATAGAACATGGAAGTCAGATTACATGGGTTGTGAGAGACAAACAGCATATACCACCACTCTTTCAAGATGAGTGGCTGTGAAGTGGAGAAGAGAGATCATAGCCTTAAAAGAAAAAAAAAAAAAAACTAACTCAGAGGCCTGAGGCCACGGAATTCGTAGATAAAGGGGGGTTAAATCCCATCTGCTGACTCCTGCCTTCCAGTGACTTTGCCGCAGAGGTCAGCACCCTAAAGCTGTTGCTAAGCCTCTCCCTAATGTATAGCATGTCTAAAGAAATCTTGGCATTCTTCTAAAAACTCAAACCATTCCCATTCACTCACAGTCAATTTAAACCAAAACAGATCATCTTCATCTTGATCACAGCAATGTAACTGGAACTGTATTTTATAAAAATAACAATCATTCTTGCTACACAGACATTTATTGGAGTTTGAACTTTAGCTAAAAACCTAAATGAATTACAACACGGTAATCTGGCTGCTGGAAGTAAGAGGCTGGGGAGAGATCGGGCCAGAAAGAGAGAAACCTACACAGCAGCACCCATCCCTGGAAACAGGGCTCCTTCCACTGGTCCTCAGTCGGGTCATTCTATATAGCATGGTCATTAATAAGCCTTTCTGACAAAGAAATTAAAAGACCCCCCTAGCTTCAGAAGACTACTAAGAATTCATGCAAAAAAAATCTAATAATCCAAAAGCTAAAGAGAAACCAGCATTGTAAATTTTTAAAAGACTATCTGCAGTTGGATAAACTTGAGATGGAAGACTAAACTAATTCTCTAAATATCTGTTTCCAAATTATATATGTAGACTATAATTAAGGAGCTAAATGCATGGCTCAAATATGAAAAGAAACTGAATATGCATTTTAACAACTTGGTTATTAATCCCATTTACTAAATTATAACTTTGATACTCTCAGGCACCAACATTAACTTTCAACTATTAACTATCACATGGCTGTAAAATAATATGCTTAACAATGCCAATACTACTAAGTACAAAGCAAGTATCACCACTTTCAAAGCTAATCTAATGATGATACAGGTGCTAGTGATTCTGTAAATGGTGGTCCTCACTCGGGGTAAAGTGGCGTGCAGTGCAAATGGGAAAATCAGTCCCAATCAGTCCTCCTTAAGGAAAGGACTGAATTGTGCTTCATTTAATCTAATTGGCACAGGAAATATGCCTGAACTGTTCATTAACTTTGCTTGAGGGTGTTTTCAATTGAACTGTTTCAGCACTTTACAGATTAGTATGCTATTTGCTTTGGACAATCAAAGTGAGATCTCTGGAATGCTTATCATTTCAGGTGTTTATATAAGCTCTATAGTACTTTAAGAGGATGATAAATTTTCATCAGAGTTGATGTCTTGCTAAAAATATAACTTAACTTTGATTGGCAGCTAAGCTTCAATCTTAACACACACTACAAACTACAATGTGCTCAATTTAGCCTGTCTACTTTGTGCATAAATCCTACAATTCAAGGAACTGCTGTCAGTAATGGTAGATAAAAACAAATATTTTCATAGATATTTTTATCTTCAATATCTACTATGTTCCATATTTTATTTAAAATGCCTGAAATAATTCCATTTAAATGATTCTATTAAACTCCATTTTAAAATGATTATCTAATTACAAATCAGCAATTAATATAGACATTCAGATACAAAATGTCTAGGATATCAATTTAGCACCAAATCTGAAAGAATCTAGTAACGGTAAAATGCCAAACTAGCAGTGGGATATAATCTTAATAGCCATAATTAATGATGAGAAATACACTAATTAGCTACAAAAGTACTACTTATTATAAAATAATCAGGAAGAAAATTCAAACAGGTCAAGACAAGTCAGCCCACATTTTGTTCACTTTAATTTATTGTTGCTTCAACAACAGGTATTGACAGATTCCACCAGATTCTGAACTCCTCATTTAGTGTTATAATTTAAGGATTTAATCTTATCTATAACAAAAATCTACATATGCTATATTTTTGCAAAGATAGAAAGCATTCTCCTCTAGAATATTAGCCTATGTTTGAAATAATTTTATATTGTCATCTAACAATTTTGTTCCAGCCTGACCAGGTGGTGGCACAATGCATAGAGCACCACACTGGGACATGGAGGACCCAGGTTCAAAACCCCAAGGTCGTCTGGTTTGAGCAAGGCTCACCAGCTTGAGCCCAAGGTTGCTGGCTTGAGCAAGGGGTCAATCGGTCTGCTGAAGCCCCCCAGTCAAGGCACATATGAGAAAGCAATCAATGAACAACTAAGGTGCCATGAAGAACTGATGCTTCTCATCTCTCTCCCTTCCTGTCTGCCTGTCCCTATCTTTGCCTCTGTCTCTGTCACAAAAATAATAAATAATAATTTTGTTTCAAAAGGAAATAATTCTGGCTCCTTAAGAAATGTTATTTTTCAGATATCCTTGCTTCTTTTCTAACTGATAACTGAGAAACGCTAGTAATCTACTTGTATTAACAATGGGAAGGGGAAGAGAAATAAAGTAATCTTTATTGAACTTTTCATTAAATTAGAAATTTTAAGTATTTCCATAATATTGTTTGGTATGAAAAAAAAATATTGTTTGGTATGAATTAATTTTCATTCGGTTATTATAATAATTCACATAGTTCTAGTCAGGATAAAATACAAGTATTGATAAGCCTAAGTAAATAGCTATTTTAGAGTAAGTGGAAATGCCTACTATTCAGCCAAAAAGAAATATTTTCCCTTCAACATTTACCTAGAGCAAAATATAATTAATAATGATAACAATATTAATAATGATGAAGATTAGCTGATACTTACTGAATACGACAAACATCAATCTAAGCATATTACATGTATTAACTCATTTAATGTCCATAGCAATTTTGTGAAGTAATTACTACTACCAGCATTTTACATATGAAAAACAGAAGTATTCTAAAGTTCATAGATAGAAGTGGTAGAAGCAGGATTCAGATACAGCAATGTGACACTACAGTCCAGGTTTTAATAGCTTTACTATGATTTTAATGGAAGGTTTTCTAATCTGCCAGTCATGATCCATTAGTGATTGTGACATTAAGTTAATAGGTTGTAATTTCTACTTTTTGAATAAAATATAAAAAAACAAAATTCAGTTTGTGGCACCAGAATCAGCTTCCTGGGTATGTGACCTGGGTAGTCCCTCAGGACCCATTCTATGAAGGACCCCCACTTGGCTTACTATTCAGCTGTTACCATCTTGAGATGCTTATTTATCTTTGAACTTGTGTTTTGTAAATGAAGTCCATTGAGAAAAGGGAGCATGTTCATGAGGAGAGGATATATACACAATAAGCATGGCCATGGTTCTCTATCCCCATTCACATTTAGTGCTTGCAATGCCTCAAGAGTGCAGAATTCAGGTAGGTCCACAATACATTGGGATCTGTTGAGAGTCAAAGTGAATACAAGATAAGCATGTTATATCTGCACTTGAGTCAGGAATAGTAGGGCTGCAGACTGTTCCTTGGAGGCCATGCTTTCTATTAAAACTGGAACTTGCTTCCAAGGAAGAAAGAAGGCAATTGCATTCCAAGAAATAAGACCAAGAATAATCCTGTATTCTTCGTTACTCATGTTACTTCCCTGTAGTAGTCAATCACTTCTTCTGAAAATGACATAATAGGAAAGGAAAACATAAGGCAACCTGTGATTTCTTTTCTCAGAACATCCTTACTCATCAGTAACCTAAGGTAGCAAATGTTGGTGGAATGGGTGTATTTCAAGAAGTAAAACAGCCCTGGCTGGTGGTTCATTGGACAGTGTCGTCCCAGTACATGGAACAAGTAAGTGGAACAACAAGTGGTGCCTCTCTCCCTTTCACCTTTTCTCTCTTCCTCTCTCTCTTTCTCTTCTTTTTACTCTCTCTCAAATTAAAGGGGAGATTTTTTAATGTTTATTAAAAAAAGAAGTGAAATAACCAGTTGAGTTCATTTTAGACAGTAGTTTCACTTCTCTGATAAGAAAAAAGTGGATAGACAAGTATGAGCTAAAAAACACAACCTGTATAATTTTGGTGCTTCCCCATGTGTGTTTAATGCTCTTATATTGCATTTAAAATTGGCATTGCACATATAAAGATGTTAAAATTTATTTTATTTTACTTAGAATGACAATAATAGCCTATATAAAACACCATGACAAGTCAAGAAAGAGAGAGATCATGGAAGAAAGGAAAGAGTATATATCTAGGTAACAGCACTTTTTCCTGCTTTTTTGTCGAAAGTTCCCACACCTTTATTTTGCACCGGTGGTTGGGCCACACATAGCAATCAATATGGAATCACGAGCAGGAGAGTCTCTTTTGTTGAATGCCTACTATGTGCCGAGTACTATGCTAAACACATTCCTTACGACACCATATGAAGTATTTTTGTCCTACTTCATAAAGAACCTGAGGTTTACATAATTTGCCTAAAGTTGCACAGAGCTAGGACCAAGACTGAGCTTCTCCCATCACGATGCCTTATAAAGGACACCCACCTTGGAGAAAGCATCACCGCTATTAAAGTAATCAACTGCAATTTATGCCTATGAAACCAAACCTGAACAGTTGTCTTAAGAGCCACAGGGGATATCTATTCTACTTCTGAATTTTTAGGCTGCCTTCCAAGTTACGGATGAAAAGTAGATTCAAAAGTTAGAAGTGAACATATCAGGCCTAGGTAGGGTGGTGGAGGGGCACGTAGGGAAAGGGTAAGTAGTTTTGAGCTCATTTTGGGAAAACAAATGAGAAAACGAAGATACTAGTCTTAAAAATAAGTAAAAGTTTTGGGAACAATAGAGAAAGGAGAGCTATCAGTGGAAAATTATTTTGGCAACTTAGGCACCGAAGACAGGCACGAGCTTGAGCCTCACATGTGTGTGCCTTGGATGGAGCTGGAGAAAGAGAAGGTTTTGTCTGTTTTCCGCTTAATGAATGGAAACTTGAGAGCTCTGTGAATTTTTCTTTAAAATTTTTAATTCATTATTGAATCTTCTAACCATCTTTTAGGATAATTCTTCTTCCAGATGAAGTAAAAGTATATTTTTCCTAATTTAGTGTTCAACTGTTAAAAATCCTTCCATAAAAGGCATAATTGCCAAAATGACCTCAGGTTTAATACCTGACTATACCAGAAATCCCTGTGGAAATAAAAATGCTAACGCAGGATCTGAGTGTAACATGCACTGGTATGCAGTATGAAACCATCCGTAACTATTGTATTCTTAGCTCAAATGTGAGAAGCAAGAGATTTAATTTCAGGGGAAGGAATTCTGAAAAAACATCTGTTTTCCTTAGATGTTCCTAAAGCTTATATACATATATTCTTTTCCATTGAAAGGAGAGTTAAAAATAAGAAAAATATAGCAAGTTGAGCTACATATATAACAGAATATCCATAAGGCTGTAGTATAAATTGGAATATCAAATAAAAACAATCAAAATGCATAACAATTGAAAAAGTAAAGTCACAAAGTTCCATCATAAATAAAGCTATTTTTATTCCTAATCATATTTGCTTATTTGAATATATTTTATTTTGGGGGAGCAAAAGCTGAACTTTTATGGAAAAAAGATGACTGGTTAAACTATATATTTTCATATGGGTATGTGTGTATAAAAAATCAATATATTTCTTTTTAAAAAATCAGTGGCTAAATGAATTTAGCACACATTAATGAATTCCACAGCTGGGTTTAAGTGGGATCTGGCAAACATCTATCAAAAAACTTTCAAAAAAGCTTTTAAGTAAAGAGGAAGCTTATAATATTGAAACTGTGTCAAAGAGAATTGAATTCATTACATATACTATTCTCAGAACATTCACAGAGTCCAATTTTATAGTTAAATGTATTACATTTTCTTAAATACATTTTAAGCTGCACATTTTATAACAAGATGATAAAACCATATGCAATGGTTTTGCATGGCCACAAAAGAAGCAAAGGTTGACATTTCTGCGCATATGTGAGCAGGGCTAACTCTACACCAACACAGACACATCATTGCTCCTGCTTGCCCCCACAACCACAAAGCTATCTTTTGTGTATCAAGCATCTTCTCTCACTTTTCCAATTTATCTATTTTACAAAATTTATGCAGGTTGCAACAACTTTACCTTAATTTTGGAAAGGCCTTTGAATTGTCAGAGAAAGCACACACTGGTGAATAAGAAATAAGTGCATAAAGATTTTTTTATGTTAAACAATCCATGCAAATATTTTGCACATCTGACATACATTGCTTGAATTCATTAGCTTGCAAAAAGGAGCTAGAAATTGCATTGCACAGGGATTGTGCCAGGCTGTTTTTAAATTATCCTGTGTCTGAGGATTTGCTGCTAGCAATAGTTGCCATACTTGCCTATGTATTTACAAATTTTAAAGCAATATTCACAAAGAGAAAATGATTAAGACTAGTGTTCATTTGAAAGAGTTTAAAAGTAAGAATTAGTGAAACTTCCTTGTACTAAGCTTTTCCATCAGTGGGAAATGAAAGTGAGTTGCTTTATATAATGCATTAAATGACCTTGACCTTCCTTTTTAACACAGAGGGTTGAGACACTTTGGATCATCTGAAGATATCCACCCTGCATGTCACAAAGAGTGTCTTAGCCACCAGTCTGCCTATATACCATTATAGACACACGCACGATACACACAAGAATGCCCATGAAACTACAGCTCTTTGGTAGGTCTGAAATTCCTTTTTCTTTTTTAATTTGACTACCTAACATAACCTAAATAAATATTCCCCAAAAATCCTGGCAACTGATTTCTTGCTTTAAAATCATGTGCTTCTATTAATAACGGAGCAGTAAAAAACAGTACATCACACCAAATTATAATGCAGCCAAGTCTCCATACATTACCACATATCACTGTGAAACATTCACATCTAATATTTCAGCCACAAATCTGTCTCTTACTGTTCCACTTTCTCTTGCTCAGTCTTAATCACAAACTAGTCAACAAGTATTTTTCATCACATGTTGTTCAGTATTGTATTAGGATAAGAGAGGTTTAACAAGTAGTATTTTCCCAATAGTGGATTTGTATTCTAAATGAAAGCAAATATCTATCAATTAACAAACTTTCATTGATCCCTACCCCACTCTCCATGATCCTGGTTTTATGCTAACATTCAGGATACAAAGAACAAGATACATAAAATCTGACTTCAAATAGATCATGTTCACAATAAGTAATGTTTTATATAATAGATACCACAAGGTCTATACTAAGGGTCAATGGTACCCTTAAAAAAAAAGAGTAATTATTTCTGAGGACGCAGTAAAGATTTTATAAAGAAACTGACACCTGAGCAGGCTTTGAAGTACATTTGCAAGCCTGGTGGCAGGACCGTCCCCTGTAGGAAGACAAGAGCTATCCTGATAAGAGTCACAAGTTAAGCAAAAGAGACAGGATCAGCTCTGGTGAACAAGAAGCCACCAAAGTTTCTAAGACAGAGTCATGATCATATCTGTGTTTCAGATAAGTTGTGACTGTCAAGAACAGATTTAAGGGGAACAAGACAGGAAGCTAAGGACCCCTGCGGTAGGACTGCTCTTAGGCAGAGAGAATACGACTAAGGGCAATGACAGATGGGTCTGGAGGTATAAACAATCACAGTGACATATTGGAAATAGACTCAGCAACCTCCTATGGAAGGCAGCAGAAAGAAACACAGCTGAAGGGTAGCTCTGAGGCTTCTCACTTAAGCACCGAGGGGGATACACCAGTAAGAAGCAATCAGAGGAGATCCACAAAGAATGGTGTAATTTAGAATCTTTTAAGTTTTAAAATCCTGCGACATGAGATCAGGTGAACAGGAGGTGGCTGGGATTCAGGACTGGTGTTCCAGGGAGAACGGGGGCCAGGGATACAGAAGGGAACGCTTGTGATGTAACTCAGGGACACTACACTTATACAGACAGTGTAGGGAATCACCTATCTGATCTTGGACCCTCTATAACTTGGACTGGGGAACTTGAGTTAAAAAGCCCTGAGTGTGAATGTTGATGTGAATGTGATCCCTGCTGCAGACACAGGGAAGCAGGTTTCTTGGATGCAAACACCATGAAACTGTGTGAGTGAATGACCTTTGTGCAAACACAAAGGAATGCATGTGAATTGGCCTTAGGAAATTAGCCTAGAGGTTTATAGATTGCCCCTCCCTGCAATCCTGTTACCTTCTGATAAATAAAAGCTCTGGGAAAAGGACACTCGGGAGGTTAGTCTCTCTTGACTGCCTCTCCCTCTTCTCTTTTTGTGTCTTGAGCAGTTTTTCCACACAACACCAGTAGTTCCCAGTGGCCTGGAGGACTACAAGTCAGAGAAGGGGTGGATCTTGCTCCTAAGACTGAGAGGAAACAGAAGGATGGAGGGGAAAGAAGCAGTCAGAAATATCACAGAACTCATGGTGGTGAGCATTTGAGAAGACGGCAGTGTAACCACAAAACACTGGCAAGATGTACTGTTTTATTGACACAATAAGTAGCATGAATACATTTGTGAAAAAGACCTCTATGTATGATGCCAGTTTTGTGACTTAGTGAGTAAATGTAAGACATTAAGATTACAGAGAGTAAGGATTATAAAGTCTCCTAGGCGTGGCTATACTCCCTTGGGACTTGAAGTATGTCGACCTGAAAAAGAGAAATGGAGAAACAGGACTTTCCAGGCAAGAACTGAAAACAGAGAGAGTTAGAGAATCAGGGATCATCAAGGGGCCTAACTAAAGAGACCAACCTTGGTGAATTCATGCTGAGGGCTAGTGGGAGATGAAGGAGGGCTGTGGAGAGCCTTGAGAGTCAAGCAGGGACCTAGGGCCCATCATGGCTCCAATGTGCCAGGATTTCCCTGCTCTATATCCATAACTGACCACAAGAGCCCCCAAACTCTCCTAGCATCTTTTTTTCATATCAGCACCTGCCCTGCTCACTGGCTGGGAAGTACAGAATGCTGAGAGAACCAGCCTGCTGGGTTCACTGTCTGTACATGCTGCAGCTGACCCTGCCCACTCACTGCTCAAGGCCAACCCTGCCCGCCCAGTGCTCAGGGCTGACGGCCCCTCCCATTAATCTGACAGACAGAAGGGGATCCATCAGAGATGTCCAGTTGCTTTCCTAAGAAATTCTCATTAACCTGACTATCAGGGTGGGAAGGAAGGAAGAGATAAAACACCTGGACTTTCTCATTGCAAATTGCTGGAAGTTGGTGATTCTCACGCCCTGTGATTCCATCTTAAAAGACCCTTGCAAGGCAAGAAAGAGCACTGTTCTCCGTTTCTCCCTCCAGCTTCACTCTTTTCTGTGGTTCCTGCAAAAACACCATTTCAATTCACAGGCAGAACGTCGGCAAGCTTTGATAATCTTCCCTCACAATCTCCACTGAACACATGTAGCAGCAGATTATATGGGAATTATCATGATTTTAAATAACTAAACCCAAGGAACAGAAAGGGGTTTAGCTCTTAAATAATTAAGTGAAAATCAGTTCTGGCCTTCTTTTGGAATCTGAAAGGTGCTTACTACTGCAGACAGGAGCAAAAGGTTACAGTAAATTTGAAGAAATTTCTGCTCCTAGCTTGCAGAAATTTATACATTGGCTTTTTAAATGAAGGTACTTTTTATAGCATTAATTGGATATTTTAAGCAGCAGGTGGTAGGATTTCATTTTATTTCATAAGGAAAAGTCTAACGGTTGTCAAATGGCCTGGGAAGAAGTGAATTATTTTGAGGTTTTTCTCAGGCTCTCTGAAATGAGGCTTTTACTGCCTGCCAGGTAATGGCCTTCCTTTGCCATGTAAATGTGGGATCAATCTAGTTTTAAACAGAAAGACTTTTCTAATGTGTTTTTGGTATTTTTCAAGCTGTGATACAGTTGATAGAAGTTCTTATAAAATGTGAATTACAAGAAATTCATATTTATAAGCTTCTGTGAGTAATTTTAGAGGGCTGACTTTTAAACATCTGCTAATGAGGAATTCTAAGAGCAGCTCTGTGTACTAATTTTTAACATTTCCCCAACATTCCTCTTCTCCTGATTTAGACCTTGATGGAAGGCTGGAAACCTGCCCAGTGTGGGACTCATTTTGTCACTGCCCCTAAGTGAGGATGAGATTCAGTGGGCCGACCAGGCAATGGGCTCAAATGGGGTCACGGATCCCAATTCCTGGAGACAGGTCTGCTTCCATAACAGTGCCATAGTGGTCCCTGCCAGGTTTGGCAGTCACAAACATTTTTCCTGCAAGAATGCTGGAAATGGTAGTATTGTAAAGTGGACATGTGGTAAAAACACATGGACAGGTTTTCCCTTGCTCTTTCTGTATTGGCTTCCAATGGCTGCTATGACAAAACACCACAAACTCAGTGGCATAAAATGACACAAGTTTTTTTTTTTGCCTGACCAGGCAGTGGCACAGTGGATAGAGCGTCGGACTGGGATGTGGAGGACCCAGGTTCAAGACCCTGAGGTCGCCAGCTTGAGTGTGGGCCATCTGGCTTGAGCAAAAAGCTCACCAGCCTGAGCCCAAGGTCGCTGGCTCCTGCAAGGGGTTGCTCAGTCTGCTGAAGGCCCACGGTTAAGGCACATGTGAGAAAGCAATCAATGAACAACTAAGCTCTCGTAATGGTAATGAAAAACTAATGATTGATGTGTCTCACCTCTCTCCATTCCTGTCTGTCTGTCCCTATCTATCCCTCTCTCTGACTCTTTCTCACTGTCCCTATAAAAAATAAAAAAGACGCAAGTTTTTTATTTTAAAGTTCCAGGGCCAGAATTCGAGCTGCACCTCACTGGGCTGATAAAAGTGTGGGCAGGTTCTCATTCTCTTCTACAGGCTCTGGGGAAGAATGCAATTTCTTGCCTTTTCCAGCTTGTAGGGGCCATCTGCATTCCTTGGCTAATGGAATCCTTTCTCCAATGCCAGCAATGGACTGCCATTGAGTTTTTCTCACACTGTCATCTCTCTGGTTCTGACTCTTTGTCTTTCTATCCCACACATAAATGACACAATTACACTGTACCCACCAAGGTAATTCAGGACCATCTTCCTGTTTTAAGGTCAGCTAATTAGCTAACTTGGTTCCTCCCTGCCTCATAACAGAACATATCCACAGATCCTGGGATTAGGGTGTGGATCTTTGGGGGCCATTATACTGCCTACTGCATACTCAATAAAAGATTTTCAAGACATTTTAAATCAGTCAAATAGACACCTGAGTTTAGTCTGCAGAGCTATTCTTTCAGAACACTGGCATTCTAACATGTTTTTTAAATCCTGCTTATCATTATTTCTTCATACAGCCTATAAATAAAGGTAAATTATAGATGTTTCTTAATTAGATTTTATACTAATGTCCTTTGGTAGCAAACAACCACTGGGTCCCCACGTCCACCATAACTGCCTAATGACAGGACTACCGAAGTCTGAGAGTGCTGATACCGACTGGCACCACTGGCCAGCTCCCAGCCCTGCCATTTTCTCTGCGGGAGGCTCACAGAGTGGCTGCTGCTCCGCTCTGCCCGACACAGCCTGCTGCTTGGACCGCACTCCCTCTCCTTCCCCAGACCAGGTTTAGCACCTCTCCCCTTCCCCTAAGGTCCAAAAGCAAACGAACAGCCCTGTGAGATTGTTCTAAGGGATTTTACCTTTAGGAAAACTTGGAAGAGTTTCTTTTAAATTATTTTCATTAATTTAAAAATATTTATTGAGTAACTACTCTGTGTCTGTCTTTGTCCTAAGCATTAGGAACGCAGAAGTGAACATAAGCAGAAATCTTTGGCCTCATGGAGGTTGGTGGCAGGAGGGACAGAGGAGAGAGAGACAATTAAGCACAATAAGCAAGAATATATCATATAAGTGGTAGAAAGAGGGCGCAATTTTAAATAGAGTAGTAAGAGTAGACCTCATTGAAAAAAATAACATGTAAATAAAGGCTTGAGAAGCATCAAGCATGGTTGTGTGAAGGGAGAATGCTCCAAGCAGAGGAAATGGACGAGGCAATGGAGGAGCAAAGACAGAAAAAGTTATCAAGGATTAGGAGACTATATATTTCTCACTATAAAACCTACCCCTAAAATTAATTTGCATGCAAAAACACTAGATCTGACCTTTAAAAAAAAATTCTCCTCTACAACCATCTTCATTTTTTACCTTAAGATTCCATCTACTTTATTCTTTGAATCATCACACATTCTACACAGTTCATGCTCCACTCCTAACAGGAGGGGCCAGCACCAGGGACCTGAGAGGAACTAAAAGTCATCACTGAGAGGAGAGGTTATTGGAAAACACACTCTGATTGACCCATAACTTGCCCTCCATTCAGTCAGAACTCAAATGAAGGAGTGGGAACAATAAGACCGGCTGTGCTCAGGGGACACACACGTTTCCTCCCTGGTTTCACTGCTCTCTGACCTGGCCTAGCTTCTGTGTTGTTTTTGGTTTGTGATTCATCTCCTTCATGGGAATGTATCCCTCCCTAAGAGCAGGGATCTTGCCTGACTTGCTCACCCCCTATCACCAAGAGGACTCAAGCCCAGTCTAAACCTCGGCACCATGAAATGTGGTAGGTCCTTCCTGAGATCCAGCCAGCAGTCTTGGTTACAGAAGTAGGAAGGAAAAGATGCCAGGCCAGAAGCTGAATCCTTCTCTGGAAAAAAATTTCTACATGTAAGAAAAGTTTACTTTTAAAAGAACACACACCTGTTTCCTGACATACTCCTTTCCAGCGAGCACAGACCTGGGCTATTAGGGCAAAAACACAACCCTCCTCCCCAACTCCTCACTATCACTACTATGAAGCACCTACCTTCTGTCAATACTCAGGGGAACCTTTATCTGTGGAGAGTGCTGCCTTCCTCACTCACATGCAAAGCAGTTGAGGGGAGGGGGACAGTTATGGCAGAAGGCATTAACAAATAGAACTGTAATTATTTATGTGATGCAAAGGTTGCTCTCAGGATGCTGTGCAGAGACACGATGTGATGGAACTATTCCCATCACATTAATAATAATAATAAAAAGGGCCTTTACCTCCCATGACAAGAAGCTGCAAATCTAAATAATTTTATCTTCCACTCTGAATATTTCCCAGGATACAACAGTAGCACTATCTCATACAGAGGAAAATTACTCACTGAGAACATTAAAATACCTCCTTTCAAAAATGACTCAGATAATATTTATGTGCTTTCAATAATTATACACATGCACACACAGATATATACATACAAACACATATAAATTTACTAAAATGTTCAATTTTGTTGATGGAACAGTTTAAACTTTATACAGCATTTTTTATCTACTGTAACAATTATAAAAATGATATATGTCTATGCCACATCAGAAATAGCAATATGGTCCTGGCTGGTTGGCTCAGTGGTAGAGTGTTAGCCTGGAGTACGGATGTTCTGGGTTCAATTCCAGGTCAGGGCACAAAGGAGAAGCAACCATCTGCTTCTCCACCCCTCCCCCTTCTCCTTCTCTTTCTCTCACTCTCTCTTTTCCCCTCCCACAGCCATGGCTGGATTGCTCTAGTGACTTGGCCTCAAGCACTGAGGATTGCTCCATGGCTCCACCTCAGGCACTAAAAAAAATGGCTCGGTTGCTGAACAAAGGAGCAATGGCCCCAGATGGGCAGAGCATTGTCCCCTAGTCAGCTTGCCAGGTGGATCCCGGTCCAGGTGCATGCAGGAGTCTATCTTTCTGCCTCCTCTCCTCTCACTAAAAAAAACAAACAAAAAAAACCTAGTAATATCTATTCAGTTAAGTAGTGCATTTAAAACTTTATTTATATAAAATGTCATGAAGTCAAAATACCCCATTTTAATTAACCAGGCACAGAACTATTTTAACTATTCTTCTGTAGCAGAATAAGTATTAATCCATTAAGTTTTCAAATACCTA
Organism: Rhynchonycteris naso; assembly: GCA_037038555.1. Classification (NCBI taxonomy): domain Eukaryota; kingdom Metazoa; phylum Chordata; class Mammalia; order Chiroptera; family Emballonuridae; genus Rhynchonycteris; species Rhynchonycteris naso. Next base: position 151,863,020 of record CM072997.1, read on the forward strand.
AGAAATGAAAAGGCATACCCCTAAAAACAGAAGGATGTCTTCTAGTTTAAATGAGCACACTGCTGTTGTAGTTCAGAACTTTGTCTCCTGTGCAAGTTCACAACGTCAGCTCGATCAGCATGTCCAGGCACCATACAAACTCAGAAATACTAAAGTGTAAGCCAGACAACCAACAAAATTAATTAGATCATTATATTTTAGAGCCTCAGAGGACTACAGAAAGCAAATGGTTCAACCCTTTCATTTTCCAATTGAGAAAAGAGTTGTTGAATAATTTTACCAAGGCATGACCAGACCTTTATTTCTCACACAGGCAATGCTCTTTAATTTACAGTACGCTCATCTGGCTGCTAGACAAAATATTATTTAGGGAATTTGAACAGAGGAAATCGATTCATAATGTTGCTTTAACAACCATGGAATTGTCTCTATAGCTTAACACAGTGCCTTTCAGAGAATTAGTGCTCAATAAATAGTTGCTAAATGAGAATGAATACAATAAAGGAATGAAGGAATGAATAATATGATGGATGGAGGGAGGGAGGGAGGGAAGGAGGGAGGGAGGAGGAAGTTCTTAAAGAAAAGTATATTTGCTTCAAATTATACTTCATTTTGGCCATGAGAAAACCTAGCAGACTTTCCTTTCTATACCTGTCTAGGAGCAACCCAAAAAACAGCCTTCCTGGTCTGAAGCACAGGAGAGCATGCCTATTTGGGGAAGCACTTGATGGTTTTCTCCATGTTAATTTTTTTTCTACTTTAATGTGTTTTCAAATGGACACACTCAGTAGACAAGATGCCCTGATTATAATGCTATAAGACTTCATGATGAAGTTTTGATAAAAATCTATTTCTAAACATTAAGTAATTTTTAAATTTAGGTATAATGTTATATCTACTTTTAGAATAACCCTATCAGCTTCACAATTAGCTCAACATAAAACGAAGGTTCTGTTTCCCATACCTTTGCCTGATTCCCTTCATAAAAAGTTTATAATTTTTATAAAATTAAGCCTCTGCCCACTCTTATGTGGTGTGGTTGGTGGTTTGCTTTTATTTGTTTAAATCCCCACCATTTAGTGAAAATGTCAAACACTTATCATCTGTGCCATTGTTTTGAATCCCTAACCACTTGCTGAATTTACTGTTTCATGTATGTCTTCTTTCTCCAATGAGATGATAAACTGTTTAGTGTTAGAAGGCACATCTTACAATATCACTGGGTGTAGTCAATAAATTCAGATTGAATTGTTTAAAGCCACCGGATAGAAAAAACCATATGAAAAGTGCTCTCCAGTCAGACGAGTTTAATTAGAAACCCACTCCTTCCAGAATTGCTTGTGTGCATTTAGTAAAAGACACTGCAATGAAAAGAAGTCCAAAAGAAGTTCATTTAGCACATCACTAAAGAGAAAATTTCTTTCTTTTTTCTTAAAACAGGGTTGCCAGTTTGATAAAGGAAGAAGACATCAAACATACAGGGTGTGGCAGAAGTAGGTTTACAGTTGTTCATGTGAAAAATAGCACAATAATTAATAAATAATAATAACATAATAAACTGTTTTGTGTACTCACAACTGTAAACCTACTTTGCCCCACCCTGAAGAATATTTGCATTTCAACATAATATAAATAGTTGTACTATACATATTTTTGCACATGTGAAGGTAAAATTGGACTGGGAAATAAGATAGTTATATGTATTCAAGTAGGCTCATTCACCTCTTATTTTACTTACCAAGTATTTACTGAATATCAGCTAAAGACCAATTATACCAATATAATTAAATGCAAATTATACCAAAATGAGTGACCCATGAACCTACCTTTAACTAACTCACTATCTAGTCAAGGATAAACATAAAATGTGGACAGAGCTCTGCACAAAGGTATAGCGATAAAGACTAATAAACCAAACCTAGATGGGAGCTGGAGTCAGGCTCCAGGAGAAGGTCTGGAAGTATCTTAGGGGAGGGAGACACCTAAGCTGAATCTTAAGGCAAATAGGTTTTGACAAAAAGAAGTTTGGATGGCAGGATGAGTGGGAAGAATTTCAGATAAAGAAGACCATAGAATCCAAGTGATGGCATGGGCACACAGGGAATTGCAAGCCATGTATAATGCTGTGAAATCATCAAGCCCTGCTTAGGAAGCATTGAAAGATGATGCAAGGATTTGGGTCACAAGCCTGAGTTGAGTGTTGTGTGGAAGAGCTCTAGCTTTGTCCTCTAGGACGGGGAGCCACTGGAGGACTTGAAGCATGTAACTTGCATATAGCCAAATTTTGGTTCAGACAGATGACATTAAAAATGATGCAGAACAAAATTCAAGAAGAAAAGACCTAGCGGGAGGTTATTGTTTCTTGTTGAGAGCAAAAGAGAACCTCAACAAGGGTTGTAGAAGAGAGAAAAAAATCAGGAAATATTCCTAATATTTATTAAGTAAAATCAGCAGGTGGTGAACAACTGGGAAAATGTGGTAAGGGGAGAAAAAAGACTATGCCTAGATTTCAGGCATAGATAGATTGATGACATTGATCAAAATAGAAAGTTTTGGGGTGGAAGGTGATTATGTTAGTATTAGAAATGTTGGATACAAAGTTTTTGAATCCCCCAAAATGCTCATCAGTATCCAGGTGTCAATTTGAAGAACAGTCTTTCTCATTGACCCCTATTTGTGTCAATAAATTTATAAAAATAACTGAATACCACATAGATAGAACACTGCCAAATATCTAAATTATGGTAAAATAAAAAAGATAAATGAGGCCTGGCTGGTGGCTCAGTGGATATAGCATTGGCCCAGCGTATGGACATCCTGGGTTTGATTCCGGATCAGGAAAACACAAGAGAAGCAACCATCTGCTTCTCTCCCCATCCCTCTCCCCCTTCTCCCCCACTCCTGTAGCCAATGGCTTGATTGGTTTGAGCACTGGCCCTGGACACTGAGGATAACTTGGTTGGTCTAAGTGTAGGTCCAGGCACTGAGGATGGCTCAGCTGATTTGAGCATCGGCCCCAGACAGGGCTTTCCAGGTGAATCCTGGTCAGGGTCAGGGTGCATATAGGGGTCTGTCTCACTATCTCCCTTCCACTCACTTAAATATATATATATATATATATATATATATATATATATACACACACACACACACACACACACATATATATATACATATACATATATATATATACATATACATATATATAATTTATTTCTAACAAGCTCAAAGTAGATCAACAAAGTTTAATAAGAAAATCCTGCATTATAGTATGGCAAAATATGACTTGACAGCTCTTCATGTAAAAATAAGTGGAAATTTTAGCAGCACTTAAACTTAATATAACCTCTGCTGAGTCTAAAAACTTGGGACTCCATTCATAGAAAGTGGATTACGTTTTTTAACAATACATTTTTCAGATTGAGACGGGCCACAAAACCCTCAGTGCGCCATCAAAATGTTTCACTGGCAGTCCTGGGCAGGTAGCTCAGCTGGTGAGATTGTTGGTCCATTACACTAAGGTTCTGGGTTCAATCTCTCGTCAGGGTGCATACAAGAATCAATCAATGAATGCAAAAATAAGTGGAACAACAAATCAATGTTTCTCTCTCTAGAAAAATCAACTAAAGAAAGTTTCACTGGCCAGCACAAACAGGTAAGCCTACCCACCTGTCCAGAAAACATTCTTCAACCAGAAAATATCTTCTTTTATTTAAATATGCTAGTTGGATTTTGTGGACAATATCCTTTAATTAAAGTTTTCTACTTCCTAAACCACTGATTGCTATCCTGAGGTATAATCATCTTATACTAAACTCTACACAAGTCAGATCATATCTTGATGTTTGTGTTCAGTTCCAGGTATCTCAAAGTGGCCACTAAAATGTCCAAAGTTTACAGGTAGAATGTAATCAAGATGAGAGAATCCAGCAATTCTTCTCACTGTGGAATGGCTGAAAGAATCAGAGGTGTCTTAGCTAGAGAAAGATTGAAAAAAATATCAACATCTGATTCAAAGTATTTAAAGGGATATCAAATAGAAAAATCATATTCTTCACAGAGTCCTTCTGATGGCTTCACCAGGAGGCAGAGCAGAGATGACCAGGAAGGAGATTATCATGAGCTAACAGAGGAAGAGACTGAACTCATTCAGACTAATGGAAATGGTTGCTCTGTGAGGACATGAGCTATCTGAAGTTATGCAGGCAATTCTATCTCCTAGAGAAAAGTTTATTGCTTTAACGGCTTTGTTTTGCATCTCTAGAAAGAAAAGATGTGCATAATCCAACTATATTCTTATTTGGTGCCTCAATTCTGCAATAGACTCTAATACTTCCCAAATTCATTTATTCAGCAAATACCAAGCATTCATGTCAGAGCATGAACATTTTCAAATATGAATAACACATGGTCCAAGCCTTCACATAGTTCACAGTCCAGTGGAGGAAGCAGATTTATGAAAAGATTCTTAAAGTACATGCTATAGTACCAACCTGAAGAAGGAATACGGGACTGGCATTCCCTTCAGGTCAAAAGAAATGGGACAAGATACTATCCTCCTGCTAAACCATGTCCCTTTAGAAACACAAGTTTCCCCAGCACCATTCTCTTATTTCCAGTCCTATGTGGACCCCCTAGATCAAGGTCTTTTCTCATTTTACTCCATAAATCTGACTCATTCTAGCTGTTGTAGGCACACATTGGGATGACTGATAATTGCTGGTTGATGGACAAGCTTCTTTTCTTCCTTATCCCTCCAAACACTGGGTGGTCATGTGACACAGCTAATCATAAATCACTATTCCTTAACCATGACTGGTCCAAAGTGTAGACACACGATATTAATCGGGGCCAATCAGATCCTTCCCTGTGATTTTTTTCAATCTGAATCTGAGAAAAAGTTCTCTTTACTCTCATGTTCCTGGGCTAAAAGTACATAATCCAGGAGCTGCCTATAGCCATCTTCCCCTCGTGTGAGAAAGTTTCTGTGCAATAAGGAAAATGAAGCCCAGGACTGGAAGACTTAACACTGAAAGACACAAACAGAAAAGAATAGATGTTTGTGTCCCTGGTTCCCATTCTGGGGTCCCTGGCTTTGCCCTAGTCCAGTGGTTCTTAACCTTTTTTGAGGTACCGAACCCACCAGTTTCATATGCGCATTCACCGAACCCTTCTTTAGTGATAAATAAAATATGATTTTTTCCCCAAATTCAAGACATAGGTATATGTTTTTTTACTGGTGCACAAAATGAGCTGTGCATGAACATCACCCTGCTCAAAGAACAAAACCAACAAAGTGCATGAACTCACAATAAATTACGGTATTACTTTATTCTGGCCTTCGTGGCAGAGGCTTCTCTGAACCCCTGAGACCAACTCATCAAACCCCTAGGGTTCGACAGAACCCAGGTTAAGAACCACTGCCCTAGTCTATAAAGTTTTCTTTTTCAATTCTATAAGTTATCTATTTAAATATTCAAAGTCACTTTCAAGAAAAATACACATATGAGATCACTCTATAAAAATTTTTTTAAATGAAAAATCACTTAGAAAATAACATGCCAATCTAAGTCAAAACATTTTTTTGAGCACTAACAATGTAACACACCATATGTAGGTGCTAATGAAAAATCACTTAGAAAATAACATGCCAATCTAAGTCAAAACATTTTTTTGAGCACTAACAATGTAACAGACCATATGTAGGTGCTAGGGACAGAGTAAACAGGTATGCAAACCAGCAAGAACAGGTATGTGTAATATAAGTGCATATAGATTTTTTCTTTTTTAAGTGAGAGGAGGGGAGATAGAGAGATAGATTCATGCATGTATCCCGACTGGGATCTACCTGGCAACCTTTCACTGGGGCTGACAATTGAATCAGTTGAGCCACTGGCTGTGAGAGGGAAAAAGGGAGAGATGGGGGAGAGGGAGGCAGAAAGGAGCAGATGGTTGCTTCTCATGTGTGCCCTGACCAGAGATCAAACACAAGATGTCTGCAAGACGCCAGGCCAATGCTCTACCTACTGAGCCAACTGGCCAAGGCCTAGACTTTTAATACAATTAAAATATACAGAAGGATCATACATAGCATTAATTGTGGGTTAAAAAGTCAAAATGCTTTAGAACCAATAAACAGCAGTACTGACCAGTTAGAAAACCATAAACAACCTGTGTAGCTGTTGGCCACAGTGATAAGTATTAGATGAAAATCAGCCCTTATTATAGTCAGATTACTTCTTTTTAATTCACCCTAAAATTTAATTATCATTCTTGAATGCTCAGTGGCTTTGCAGGGATATGTCAGAAAGCAGGACAAAATTAGAGGTAACAATCAAACATAGAGTTTATGCCAGTTTTTCTGATAACAAGCATCATGTAATTTATTTCCTGCTGATTGAACTGTGAAGTTTTTTCCATGGAAGTTTTAGGCTAAATATAAAATTGGTGGGCTTTTACAAAATTATTTAGTCAACAAGGTAAGAAAAGACCTACTCAGTCAAATTGCTTTTCAAGCTATTTCCATAAGCTAATTTACGTAGTGGGCCTACAGAGTGAAAAAATCATTAATGCTATTATTTTGATTAACAGGCATTTTGGAATAAAGGGTTTACAGACTAAGGAACTAGTCCATTTCAAAATCAAAGTAACCCAGAGGCTAATCAGTGTTCTGCCATTACACAGGCTGGACTGATGGAATATACTTACTAGCATCATGCTGTGGGCAGAAACAAGACACAGCCCACACGATGAAGTACCAGATAAAGCCAGAAAGACAGAATGGAATCCTGCTACAGCTGAGAGTTTAGGGTATTCATAAAGCTTCCACTGCCCAAACACAGCAGGGGAAACTTCATTTCAATTAGGAGAATGGGAAGCAAATTGAATATTATAACAAGATAATGAGCTCCTGCATGAGTACAACTATTTGTGTGAGGTCATAATGTTTGTTCACAAAGTGCCTGATATTGGAACCAAGACCACCAGTAACAATGAAAGTAATTGGTAAATGCTTCCTCTGGTGAGATCACTTTTTGCTAGTTGTGGGATTCAAGGATTTGTCAATCCCTGTAATAGAGTAATACAGACCGAGGTTTTACCATTGGGTTTAGAAGGCATGTGACCTTCAGCCAACTGGGCTTGGAAATTGTGCAGTCTGATGATCCATTATAACCATACTTAGGGTACAATTAGCCAAGATAAACATTCGAAGAAAAAAGAATGGCTCATATGTTTTTCTTTGCAGTTCTCTTACAGACCTTTCCAAGATTATAAACTGTGAGTCCTAAACTTCTACAGTGCTGCCTTTTCTACATGGCACCTCCAGGAAGACAGGATATTTGACATGGATACATTTTATGTCATCACACATTAAAACTTGACTCTGTCTCAAGATGAGGTCTCATTTATAGATCACAGCGAAAGGTACAGTGACCAGCTTTACTTGTATTTTTATGGGAAGGTTTCATTTAAAAAGTCAAAATTAAAATGTTTGGAGAAAAAGCAGCAGACCATAATTTTAAAATATATATTTTTTGGAATTTTAAAATAATTTCAGCCCTGGCCAGGTTGCTCAGATAGAGCTTCATCCTGGTGCACCAAAGTCACGGGTTTGATCCCTGGTTAGGGCACATATGAGAAGCGATGAGTGCACAACTAAATGGAACTAAGGAGAACAAAGAATTGATGTCTCTCTCTCTTCTCTCTATCTTCCCTCTCCCTGTCCTGTTCCCTCCCTCTGTCTCTCTCTACTCTCTCTGTCTCTCAAATTTATTTTAAAAAAATAATTTTTAAAATATTCCTTAACTGAAAAAACACTAGAGCAAATAAAGCCAAAATAACAATTTTTCCAAATTCATGAAAAATTCACTATGGAGAATATTTATATCTCTTTTGGCAGTGTTTTTAAAGCTTTGCGAAGTATTTGGAGAGTAATTTCCAAAAAATTTATTTAAATAAGCCTGACCTGACCAGGCAGTGGCACCCTTAATAGAGCATTGGACTGGGACACAGAGGACCCAGGTTTGAAACCTCAAGGTCACCAACTTGAGAGTGGGCTCATCCGGCTTGAGCACAGGCTCACCGGCTTGAGCGCAGGGTCACTGGCTTGAGTGCAGGATCATAGGCATGACCCGATGGTTGTTGGCTTGAACCCAAGGTCACTGGCTTGAGCAAGTGGTCAATTGCTCTGCTGGAGCCGCCCCTAACCCCAGCCAAGGCACATATAAGGAAGCAATGAACAACTAAGGAGCCTCAATAAAGAATTAATGCTTCTCATCTCTTCCTTCCTTTCTGTCTGTCCCTATCTGTCCCTCTCTCTGTCTCTCTGTTACAAAAAATCAATCAATAAATTAATAGGCCACCCTCTCAGGTTCTTCAAACCTGAGACTGTTTATTTTCTGTGCTATAATGCTTTTATTCCTGAAGGACAGTAGAATATACGAGTGTATTTCATATTTTGCAAGATCTACAAGTGGCAAAATACAATTTTCTCACAAAAAGTGACCCAGAGAGCAAATTAATAGTTTGTTATTATTTAGTTGTACCCATATTATCCACAAAATAAGATCTGACTTCATAGTCCCCAGGCCCTTTGAGTACCACATGGGGCTTTCTTCTCCAACATTGTGTCATCCCACCTCATCCCACACACGTTACTGGCCAGCCCTAGCTTACTGCACCCCCAGGCCCCAACCTCTCCCTGTCTCCACCCACCCCTGGCAGGATCCAGCCTCTGTGACAGCACTGAACATAGCACAGTCGCCACTTCTAATTCCTCACAGAAGACCTTGAGCCCCCCAAGAACAGACAATACACTTTGCCCACCCAGCACAGTGCCTGAAGGCAAGCAGTTTATAAGTGCTGGGTGGGTAGGTGGGTGGATGGATGGGTAGATGGATGGGTGGATGGATTGATGAATAGGTGGGTGAATGGATAGATAGACGGGTGAATGGATGGATAGACGGGTGAATGGATGGATGGATGGATGGATGGATGGATGGATGGATGGATGGATAGGTGGGTGAATGGATGGATAGGTGGGTGAATAGATGGATGGATGGGTGAATGAAAATATTCCCCTGAGGAAGCCTTGGACACTTCTAGTCAAGACAGACCAGGAATCTATTCTCTGAGGTATCTCCTCTGTCCAAACACAAAGCATGAGAAAGAAAACTGAAGAGCAAAACTGAAAAGATATAGCCAGACTCAGAAAAAAGCTAAAGCTCTCACTAATCAAAAGCCAGAATAGAAAATCAAAGTGGTGAGTGAGACTGAAACCCTGGGCTTGTGATTCCCACACTGGGAGAGAGGGGAAGAGGGAATGGTGCAGAAAACGGCACACCTGCAGGAGAAGGGCATTTCAGCCGTGAGATGGAACCCAACTAGGCCTGGCATGAGGCTGCACCCTTCAGAGAGCCAGACAGACTACATTTCATCCATGCTCTTCCACTGGCTAGCTGTGGGCTTCTGGGCAAGTTACCAACCTACCCGTGACTCACTTTCCTCATTTGTCAGATGATGCCAATAAGAGTCCTACCTCATGGGGTTGTTAGGACTAAATGAGTTAATGTAGTTAAAATGTGCAGAACAACAACACTTGGCGCTTGACAAGTGTGTGCTATTTTATTATTATAGTTATTATTTTATTATTGTTATCATTGTTAATAGAATGGAAAAATCCCTCTTGCTGCCAGGGGTTGCTGCTTTTAGAGGGCCGAGAGGCTAGATTGGAAGGAAGGTATAGGCCTGGCCTGTGACCACAGCTCAACCAAACTGTCACTGATTCATGACTGATTTTGCCATACACTGGAGGTCCCATATGGCACGAACTCCAGCTTCTGAAGGAAGTCTAGTTCTGGCCTGCAGGATCAGATCAACAGACAGACGTAACCTGAAAGCACAGGCTGGGAGCAGAGGGGAATGAGTAGGCAGTGAAGAGAGCTCAGGAGACAGAGGAGAAAGACAAACAAGAGTTTAGAGCTAAAATCCAGTGTGTCCTCACCACCTGTTTTATAATTTGAGTTAATATTTACTTCCAATCACAATGCCTGTTTTCCATTTTAGAATTTAAACCTATGACGAGCATTAACATGGGTTCTTATCGCAGCCTCGCACTAAAGAGAACTCAGCTTCTAATCAATGCATCAGTATCCTCCAAAAGACCTCTAAACAGACAACCAGAGTTTCTGCTTTAGGAGTAAACAGATGCCATAAACAAAAATTTTCAACCCAGACAGTAAAACCCAGAATACTTCAAAAGGAATAGACCATGTTACTGCTGATAATCAAAATCTACTTCTGCTCCTAACATCTCTGACAGAAACTTCAGAGACAATGACCTCCTGAATGTGCTTTGGAAAGCCAGAGGAAAATACTAGTAGGTACAAAATTATTTGAAACCAAATTTCCAAATAAAAAGATTTTTCTTAAAACAGAATTTTGTGAGGTTGGTTTAAAAATGAATAAGGCGAGATGGGAAAGGACAGAAAACTTACCCGCTGAAAAATTACTTGTGATGAGGAGAAGCTGCCCTGACCTTTCATCACATGACTGCCTCTGATGCCCAACGCCGTCTCCTTCACTTGGCCTGGCTGAGTAAATGCCACCATGCGCAGTGAGAGCAACAAATTCTGCATCTGGAGGGTGACAGCACAGTCACCTTATGTGCCAGTATGAAGCTGGTCTCCCCTGCCTTGCCGTCCCTCCTCCTTTTGCTCTGTATTCCCCACCCTGCAGACCAATGCTCCTCATCTGTCCTCTTCCCTGGCTCCTGTCATCCTTGCCAGAGCTCCAGTCCCCAACCCTGACAGAATCCCTCAGTGCAAGCTCATGTGGCTGAAATTTAAAGTAACATGATGGACTGAGGTGACACAGGTTCTCCCCTGCTACCAATACACAAAATCACAGGTAAAATGTGAATTCAGAAGTTTTATTCATGGTCAAGCTCAAAAGAAAGGTCAGTTTCAAACGAATAAAAAAGAAAGAAAGAAAAGCTGGTGTCTCAGAGCTTCAGGGGAAGATGGACAGACATTCAGGCTCTAGAGCAGGGGTAGTCAACCTTTTTATACCTACCACCCACTTTTGTATTTCTGTTAGTAGTAAAATTTTCTAACCACCCACTGAGTCCACAGTAATGGTGATTTATAAAGTAGGGAAGTAACTTTACTTTATAAAATTTATAAAGCAGAGTTATAGCAAGTTAAAGCATATAATAATAATTATTTACCAAGTACTTAATGTCGGATTTTTGCTAAGTTTGGCAGAATAAATCTTTATAAAACAACTTACTATAGTTAAATCTATCTTTTTATTTATACTTTGGTTGCTCTGCTACCGCCCACCATGAAAGCTGGAATGCCCACTAGAGGGCGGTAGGGACCAGGTTGACTACCACTGCTCTAGAGGCTGAGAGCTAGAACTTCAATGTCCACAAGATGGCGGGCTGGAACTGAATCCACAGTACAAAACTGGGACCATTACAGGGGTTCCTAACTGGTGAAATGTGGACTTTAAAATGGAGCTAGATGAAAACATAGCAAGAAAGCCTGGAATCTCCCTGGGTCATTGAGAAATCAAAGCTTCAACCATGTACTATGCAAAAGTCTATATATTACTCAAGTAGTAAAGAAACCTTCAACCAAGAAATTAACTGTAATACTGGTCCCAACCAGGAGAATTCCCACGGCCTCAGCAGAAGCAAATGCAAACACTCTGAAGGGATGCTTCCTCCATACTAGACACACTGGACTGTTTCAGCAAGACAAACTTCCCATGACGATTAGCACACCATGGAAATTTATAAGTGTATTGTAGAAACTAACCACCTTGATGGAGAGTCAGTAGGCAAAACAAAGAGAATTACCACTCCCAAGTGCAGAAGATAATAAAACAATTTTAAAAGGAATTATTTAAAAGTGCATTACTTTGCATTCTCATCAACATTACACCAGAGTTCCCTTTTCTTCACAACCTCCCACATCTCTCATCTTTTTGATGACAGCCATTCCAACAGTATGAGGTGATATCTGGTTGTAGTTTCCACTTGAATTTTCCTAACAATTAATAATATTAAAGATCTTTTAACGTGCCTATTCTCCATCTCTGGAGATGTCTTCTTTGGGAGAATGTCTACTCAAAGTCTCTGACTATTTTTTAACCTGGATTTTTCTTGTCACTATTGTTGTTGTTGAGACAGGGTATGGCAAAGGGTAGAAACTAGACTTTTGGTGGTGAGTATGATGTACAGATGTTGAATTATAATGTTCAACCCTTGAAATTTATATAATTTTATAAGTCAAGATTAACTCAATAAAATAAATAAAAATTAAAAATGCATTAAAATAATTAGGAAAATAAAAAAGAATAGAAACAATGCTGAAAAAAACAGTATAAACAAAAACTAGAAGATTTGGCAAAGGGTAGAATAGAACTTGTAACAATGAAAAACAATGTTGTTGAAATTAAAAACTCAATGGACAGATTAAATATCAAATAGACTATATAGATTATCCAAGCTGAAAAGAGTATTAGCGATCTGGAAGATAGATCTAGGGAAATCACCAGAATACAACAGACAAAGCAGTAAACATCAAGAGAGATCAAATTCCATCTAGCCAATAAATCAAGTTTAATATTTTGCCATAAAATAATTTTAAATCATGAAATTATATGCTTACTCTCCAAGGATTATTTATATTTCTTTTAAAAATTTATTATTCCAAATCATTACATTTTTAGTGGTAAAACATAAAAGAAAATAAATTCTCTATTTAAATTATATGCCATCTTATAGGCATTCATTTAACGAGCGTGATTATGAGATCCATCTTAAATAATGACAGCAAGTCTTAACTTGGTAAGTGGGAGAAAACCAGTTTTTTGTTTTTGTTTTTAATTAATTCTTGTCTTCCCTATATCTATAATCATGCTTTCTCTGCCTTTGCTTCATGGAACATACATATTGAAGTATGTATACTTTTCTCACTAATTTTCATTATAAAATCAGAAGTGTACACCCATAGAAAAATGTAACTCAAAAAGAGATGAAAACATCTTGTAAAACAACTTACTGAGGCTCAGCCTGGTCTTGATATACTTAAAGGGAGTCAACTGCTGCTATGTTTTGAAAAATACCAAGAAAACTACATGAAAAACCTTTTCTAGACAGTGCCTGTTACTTGGAATTTCACTAAATTACCCCCAGCAAATGCTCATAACTCTGGGAAGAGCCAAACAATAAGACATTATTTGTAACTTGATTCAACTAAGTTTATTGTAGGCCTTTCAACATGTCACTTTATTGGGGAGGATAAGGCACAAGAAATGGTTTGAGGCTCCAGTGATCTCAAGATGGGTATGCTAAAGATGCTATGCTCAAGAAGGAAAACAAAACGCTCCAATCTCTCTAAATCAGTGGTTCTTAACCTGGGTTATATCAAACCCTAGGGGTTCGATGAGTCATCTCAGGGGTTCTGAGAAGCCTCTGCCGCGGAGGCCAGAATAAAGTAATACCGTAATTTGTTGTGAGTTCATGCACTTTGTTGGTTTTGTTCTTTGAGCAAGGTGATGTTTATGCACAGCTCATTTTGTGCACCAGTATAAAAACATATATCTATGTCTTGAATTTAGAAAAAAAATCATATTTTATTTATCACTAAAGAAGGGTTTGGAACCTCAAAAAAGGTTAAGAACCACTGCTCTAAATAAAACTCCATTCAGCCACTCACAAATATAGGTTTGGCTCTCTTCAATTCAAATAAGGACTGATTACATATCACATCACTGTCACAGAGAAAAAATAATTGGTTTAAAAGGACCAGTTTGGACCACAGGTACAGCAATAGGCTTTGGAGCCAGAGAGAGCTGTGTTGAAATTCAGCTCTGTCCCGTAATAGCTGTGTAATCTGAATATGTTCTTTAACCTCTCTTCAGTTCAGTTTCTGCATTGCTGGATTAGAAACAAAATACCTTCAGTTGTGGATATTAAATAAAATTATGTTGTAAAATACTTAGTAAAATACCAGCACTGAATAACTGCTCAAAAAATTTAGCCATCATTGTTACTGCCAGAAATGACACCTTGCAGCTCTGGGGAGCAGGGCTTAGAATGCAAACACCAACCCCTTTACTTACCAGATCTAGACTTCCACACACAGGTACGTGGTCTAAACATCTTCAAGTCTCAGATCCCTCATCTGTACAACTGAGATAGTACCTGCCTCATGACATTATTATGAAAATTAAATTATACAGCATGTATACAGAACTTAGTATAGTGCCTGCACATAAGAAGCCCTTAATCATTGGTAGGTATTATTCTTTTTAGTTTTAGGCACAATTTGCTAAAACGAGTTTAACTGGCAGGGGATGTGTGATTAAACAAAGGTCACTGTCTGACCTTTGGAACAGTAAGAGACTAGAAGATGATATTTAATTTGTAATTCCCTCAAGGGCAGAAACATCTGTCCTCTGCATGGCAGATACTCCCCATATCAATGACTGATCCATATGAAGAGACGTGCAGACCCTCCTCACACGAAAGACACTACAAATCAAAATGACTACAAGCATTTTCAAAGCGCAAACTTCTGCATAAACATAAAATTAAAATGGAAGCTCAACAGGGAATAACTACTAAGATGTTTGAAAATATAAAGCATCTGTCTTCACATTATGCCAATTAACCTAATGCCCTTACTCCTTTGAAAACTGTAACTGCCAATCATCAATGCGCCAGCCAGTGAACAGCTTTAGTTTCATTTTTGCATTTAATCATTTTAGGTATTTGTTTTTGGAAATGAAATAGAAAGATGTAAAATGAGGTGACTATAATCTCAAAGGTTCCTTCTCCTTTAGTTTCTGTTATTCTTACTCAATCTATTAAAACTCAATCCTATGATAAGTCATTCATCCTGAAGTGACTCACTTGAGAATACTTGGTGACACCCTAAACTAAGGAATTAGCAGAGTGAAAGGCTCTGCTTTATGATTCTATTGAAAAGAAAGTTAATGTGACTTGATTGCTTCCAATTCTACCATAATTAAAAATATACCACAATCACAGCTTCATAGAGATGGGCTTGAATTCGTGAAACCTATTTAACTAGTATAAATTGCTAAAATTCTACTTCAGAATCTGATAACTTGAGCTCCTTATAGGAAGATGAGTCTCTATTCACTAAGAGTCTTTGTATTCGATTGAGAAATTCAAAAGAGCTTCACTTCTAAAATTTTCACATAGTAAAACCCCAACTTTGCTCACAGCTGTGCTGCTGCGCCATGTAGTAGTGCTGCCTCTCCCGAAGGAATAACTTCAGAGGTGGATGCGGTAGCTGCTAACTGCCTCCATTTCAGATTCCTATTTTTATTATACCCCTATGTGTATTTTATCCAAACCTAGGTAAACCCAAACAAAGGTGTTAAATTAAAAAACAAAATCGTTAAGGAATGAAAAGGGAGAAGAGACTTTATTGTATGACTGCTGATTGTTTTGAGAACCACATTTCTCTGGAATATTGGACCCTTAGCTCAGTGCTTACAGATAGTACGGAGATATTCCACATAGGTTTGAGTGAGTGCCGTTTCTGGTTGCTTTCCATTAATTACAATTAGGTTTCCATAGTCTTTGAATTGTAAATTTAGGAGTTCGAGCTCTTCTGTTTCCGAGTTGTATAAATGACTATAATCTAACACATTGAATAAATATTATGCAGGGGAGGAAAAATAACTGTCCTTCTACTCTCTAAGGTTTAGTGATTGAGATGTGTAAATTAAACTGACAAAAAATTAATAGTAGAAAAAGTATATTTCACATGAACATGGGGGCTTTACAGAAAAGAAGCAAAAACCCCAAATGTGATTCGGGCAGAGGGGTCATATACCATTTTAACAAAGGGTGATACATTATGAAGAAGTGACTAATAAAGAAAAAGGAGTTGGAGTTGTCTGGAGGTAACACACAAGGAAAACTAATAGAATCTAAGGGTTATTTTAGTAAGGTATATTTACATAGTCTTAAATCAGTGCCATCTTCACTGATAGGAGCCTTCTCGGGTGATTAAGAGCTGTTCTTAACAAATGGAAAGGTATGCTTTGCTTTTAGGCAGAAAGGGGGAGGCCAGAGAGCTCCTCCAATGCCTACTGTCCTCAATGGTTATTGGCCCAGTCATTCTTATGCCAAAGCAGCATATTTGGGGATGGCATATTCTGATCCCCTTCACTCACTTTAAGAATGGCTGAGATGTAGCAGTGAGCAAAGACAGCAGCAGGCTAAGTCACTGACAGTGGTCTGTGCCATAAGCACAACTATAATTTGAGAGGCTTAATTAGTCGGCTCAAGTCCTTTGCGATTTGCTGGGTTTTACCCCAGTTCCTGGCAGTCTCCCTTTCCCATCCTTTTAACCTCATCCGGTAACTTCTCACGTAAGGGAATGAGGTGGTGAGCGAGTGGTGGAAGACAATTGTCCAGAAGGACATTCTGGCAAGTTGGAATCCATTAAGGGAGAGGTAAGTGCAAACAGTAATCAAAAGTGAAAATGCCAAACTCAATGTCAAGTTCAGGTTATAGGGCCCAGGAGAAGAGAACAGAGCCAAGAGTAAGCAGAGGGTGGCCTGAATTATAGGCCATGTATGCTGGTAATTATAGCTGAGTAATGTACAGCACGGGTGGCATCACTGCGCTCAAAGGGCAAGGACCAGGGGGACATTACTGCGGTAACAATTTTGCAAATATATACTTCTCCCTGAGGGCAATAAAAAACTATGTCCTGAACATACATATATTATATGCATTCAATTTTTAAAATCATGTTGTGTGTCCTAGTGCTATCAGGCAAAAGTTATTGGTGGTACAACCATAATATGAACAATTTGCATACACAAATACATATATAAAATATGCAAACAATTCTTTTTAAAAAAAGACTGCTTTAGAAGAATGGATATAATACAAATTATTCTGAAAAATGTCATTTCCCAACTTACATCCCAATCTGTACACCTATCCTATTAATTCAGTACTTTTAAAAAAACACATAGAGAAAATATAAATCATACTCCTAAGGCACTCCACAGCAGGCACCAAAATTACATAGCATGATGATGCATAATTATGGCACTTTCAAACAGCATTTGAGAGCATGTCACAAGTGATGAAAAATGCAATTTATTTCTACTGACAGATATTAATTGCTCTGTGTTACAAAATTTTTGAACCATTACTGATAAGCAAAAATGATAACATGAATGCCTTGAAAACAACTGCAATGAAAGAGGTATAGCTCTAATCATAAAAACTCCCGTAGCACAAGGAAAGGCAATTTCTCAAAGAGGACATCTATTATTAAAATTCTGAAATTGTTGCCATGACACAGTAGGAAAAGGCTCAAATGTTAAGTCACTTCTAGCGGGTCTAAAGTGTTATTAATCTCTGATAGCCCTGGCTAATTGGAGTTTAGAATTGTGCCCTGTTTCCTTAGCAAATCGTCTTTGTTAAGGCAAATCTGGATGGTTGCGGGAACCTTCGGAATGGGGGCATCCACGCAGAAGATGATTCCTTTAAAAGTAAACCCTAAATGGTCAAATGCCTCTTATGTGTGGTTTAGGAGGGCTGTGCTTTCTCCTTATTACTATTAGTGCAACTATTACTGTTCATTGATTTTGATTTGTGACTTCAGAGATTATGAAACTTGGACAGCAATGTTGGGTTACACTGGCTTCCAAAGCTGATGTGGCCAAATGACAAGTTATGACAAGTCTCATGAAGCTCTGTTATCTTCAAGAGGACTATAAGCGAGCTCCTTCCATCCATCATCATCACCACCTCCCCAAACTGTGTCAACACCAATGCTCTTTCCATTCTCAGAGCTGCCTAAGATAACCCTCATCCATACAGCACTGCTTCCAAGTCTCTGGTCTTGGGCACTGTTCTGACACCTTGTGCCTAAATTCTGTTCCACATCCTCATGGCTCTATTTCCACCTATAGCACCACTAGTCTTTTAAAAACTAAGGCTGGGTTCCTTGAGTTATCATTGAATCCACCTTATCCCTTCCCTTAAGACTACTTTTTAATCTGTTAACAACCTGCTACGAACACTACAATCTCAAATCACATAATTTTTTAAGGAGTTTTCTGGACTTCTTTTTCCACACAGCTCTATCAGATCACTCTCCTTAAAACACTAGTTTCACCACATTAAACCATTATGCACACACTCATAATAGCCAGTGCCTTGACTCGGTAGCTGTAGGATAATTTCTAAGTACACTAGCTTGACATTTAAGGTCCTTTATTATCTTACCTCAGCCCTCTATGGACCAGGCAATGCTCACTTTACTAATCCTGTCTCCTATAGCTGCTGTGATCTAGGAAATACATAGCATGTTAGGCTTCTTTGCCTCTGGAGTTTCACTCAGGCAAAGTCCCTTGTTTTACTAGGTTTTGATTTCAGATCAAATATCAGTTCTCTACAAAACCATTTCAACCCATAATGACTGCCTTCTTCTTTCTACTACACTCATATCGTTGGTATTATATACTTCCTTGCATTGTTAAATCTCTGTAAGTGAGCATCCTGATTCCAGCCAGATCACAGCTTCTTAAGAGCATGGACTATATCAAATATTTTTAGAATCCCATGACTTGTGCTGAATGAACACCTGCTGATGGGCTGTCAGGTCAGCTCCTATAAGAGAAAGGGAGAATGCCATGCTGGCCTGCTGAGCAAAGCCACAGGCCCAAAGGGACAGAGGCAATGATGGAAACCAGGATTGTAAGCAAAGGATAGATCACAGTCAGATGAAACCATGTAAAAATATATACACATTCAAATACAGCTAGAACAAAAGAGGAGGCCATGGTAAAATCACACAAGAGAGCAAAAAGATTTAATGAGCAAAAGAGGGTACATAACAGTAATTATTTTACAATGTACACAAATATTAAATCATTATATTATACACCTGCAACTAATATAAATGTTAATTACCAATTATACCTCAATTTAAAATAAAATGAGCAAGAAAGTGAAAAGCAAATAATAAGGGGGAATCAGTCTGGAGTCATTCCAAAGCCACAGGACAAGTGGAGGAACTTGACCTGACAAACACAGGACCCAGCACTAAGCAGTGACTGCACACAAACATTTCTCATGTACTTCAGAAATTATTGCCAAGTTTGGCCCTGTGTTGAGCCATAAAGTATGTCTCAACAACTTTAAAAGACCGAAATTAGTTAAATATGTTTTAGACCATGTTGGAATCAAGCTAGAAATTTTAAAAAAGATAATTATAAAACCCAAAATATTACTCTTTTGAAAATAGGTAATACAATTTTAAATAACCCTGGGTCAAAAATATGACAATTTAAAAAATTATATTTTATATAAATAAGAAAATAAGACAAATTAAAACATGTTGGATACAACTATAGAAAGAAAAATTAACAAAGTCAAAATTGATTATTTTAAAAGACTAATGAAATTGATGAACCATTAGTAAGACTGATTATGGAAAGACAAAAAAAGTGCAAAAACAGAATCACCAATACAGGGAAATGAAAAATAGTTAATTAGTATAGCTCCTATAGATTTTTTCAAAGAGCATATAAGGCATAATATTATGCCAATAAAATGTAAAATTCAAGTGAAAAGAACTTTTAAAAGAAGTTGAAGCTGAAATTAAAAACTTCGAATAAAAAAAGTCCAGATGTTAAGTGATTGCAGCAGGGAGATAAAAAATAATAAAACATCAGACCCAATTTGAATTTACTGCAGACAAGCAAAGTTAGTTTGATACCAAAAATCAATGTAATTCGCCACATTATAAGAATAAGAGTGAGAGAGGTAGAGGATTAAAGCAAAAGAGGACAAAGAAAAATAACTAATGGACATGGACACCTGTATGGTGACTACTGGGAGCAGGGGCGGGGGTAGGTGGAGGAGGACACAGGGGGTTTAAATGGTGATATACAAGCACTTGATTTGGGGGGAGTGGAGAACACACAATATGGTGTACAGAAATGTTTAGAACTGAGCACCTGGGCCTGGCCTGTGGTGGCGCAGTAGATAGAACGACAACCTGGAATGCTGAGGTCGCAGGTTCAAAACCCTGGGCTTGCCTGGTCAAGGCACATATGGAAGTTGATGCTTCCTGCTCCTCTTCCCCCTTTCTCTCTCTCTCTCTCTCTCTCTCTCTCTCTCTCTCTCTCTCTCTTCTTGTGGTAAGGTACCAAAGTATTGCAAAAATTAATATTAATATTTTAGGAGAAAAAGCCAGGCCTCTTACCCCGTCCTTTCTTTAGAGAATGGAGGGAGAAGAATGCAGAAGTTTTCTGGCTTGCAAGGATGACTGGGTCATTTAGTTTAACTATAGAATAAAGGTTATCTGAAGAACTTCCTTTCCCTTTCAATAAGAGACAATATTTGCATATCCTACACTGATTTTAACTCTCCCTCCCTTTCTGGAATTTTGAGAGTAACATATACCTCTAGGCCCGTGATGGCGAACCTATGACACGCATGTCAGCACTGACATGTGTAGCCATTTCCGATGACACGCAACCGCATACCAGAGAAGTATGGGGCTGCATGCCAAGAAGGATGTTCCATCCTCAGCTCCTGCATGGCCAGGTGCAGTAGCCGAGGATAAAACATTTGCTGTAGTGTAGACACTCTGTGCCGGAGGTCAGTAGGCCAAAACAACAGAACTCGGGCACAGAGCATCTAGTTCTGGGACTTCCGGTTAGACCGTTGTTCTCAAAGTGACACACCACCCGAGTTATGCTCGGATATTTGGCAAATTTTGACACACCAAGCTCAAAAGATTGTCCATCACTGCTCTAAGCAAAGGGAAGGGAGATAGACACTAAAAGATTTGTGAATGTCTTTGACATGTAAAATGATATCACTATGTGTCACCTTGCAAGTTTTAATGTTTTTTATAGACCCTCTAGACAAATGTTATAAGCTTGTTAATGATTGTGTCATGCTCCCCCCAACCTGTATGTGGTCAAGGATATATAACCAGCCTCAGAGTTATATTCAACACTGCATGATATGGGTCAGCTATTCCCCATGTACGTCATATGCAGCTGGCTTAATCAATAAATCTCCTCTTAAAAATTCTTCTGTATCCTGCCTTGGTGTCTCTACGTAAACCCGTGGAACACTACTTTACAACACTCTCTAAAATAAATAAATAAAATCTTTTTTAAAAAAGAATTGAGAACCTAAAATCTGTGTAATTATGTTAACTAGTGTGACCTTAATAAAAAAGAATAAATCATAAAAATAGTTTTAACAGATACAGAAATATCATTTAATAAGATCCAAAACTCACTGCAACTTAAAAAAAAAAAAAAGGAAACTTTCCTAAGAGTTAGTGTCAGAATCAAATTGAATTGTAGGGCACCTAGCAGGTGATGGAGAGTTGGAAAAATGCTGTGGAAACTACGCCATTTATTTTGTGTCAGGAAGAAGAAAATCCTCACCAGGGTAATGTTCTATTCCTTGACCTGGCTGCTGATTAGAGGTCTACTCACTTTGTGAGGATTCATCAAGATGTCACTCAAGCCTGACCAGGTGGTGGTGCAGTGGATAGAGCGTCGGACTGGGATGTGGAAGACCCAGGTTCGAGACCCCGAGTTTGCCAGCTCGAGCGCGGGCCCATCTGGCTTGAGCAAAAGCTCCTCAGCTTGAACCCAAGGTCGCTGGCTCCAGCAAGGGCTTGCTCGGTCTGCTGAAGGCCCACGGTCAAGGCACATGTGAGAAAGCAATCAATGAACAACTAAGGTGTCACAATGACAACGAAAAACTAATGATTGATGCTTCTCATCTCTCCGTTCCTGTCTGTCCCTATCTATCCCTCTCTCTGACTCTCTCTCTGTCCCTGGGAAAAAAAAAAAAAGATGTCACTCAAGATCTAAACACTCTTCTGTATATATGTCATATGCCAGCAAAAAGTTCATTTTTATAAAAATGTGCCCTGTGTGTGTATGTGTATATGTGTGTGTGGCCTTTCACCCGATGGCAAATAGTTGGATGTTCAGGTAAAGAAAAGCATCTCCCAAAATTGAGATACTTCTGCTGGTTAGAGACTAAGAGAACAGAGCACAAGAAAAAATACACAGAGGAGAGTAGCCTGAGTCTGTGTGTGAACAGAAGAAGAATCCATCAGGAGGCTGAGGATTGAGACGATATAAAATTGTGTTTTAGAAGGGGGATAGGGCATAGAGTTATACACCACTATTTAATGTGAGAAGTTAGAAATGTAAATAATCTCTAGTCCAAAGTGGCTTTTAAATCCTTTACTGGAAAATCTGATATCATGTAGAGAGCTCTACAGAAAGAATAATTTCACATTATAAACTGAGGAAAATTCATCATTTCAGTTGGTTTTAATAGCCTCCATTGTTTTAGTGGTGTCTTCATAAGGCTGTTACCTGGGCAGCACAGCACACCAATCAAGGGCCATCTGACCATGTTTTGTTGTTATTTATTATTATAAACTTACAATATTAATTTTTCAGTTTTCCCCATATTGAGCCGTATATTGCACCTCAGCTCTAATACTGATTTCTTAAGACAAGTAAGCAGTCTTTTCTCAGAACTATTCCTTCTCTTTGAATCTGATTATCACTGCTCGCATGGATATAGATCTACTTTGCCTCAAGGCTGTGGCAGGGAGGGGCCCTGTTAATAGCTATGCCACTGGGAGATGTTTGATTAGAAATCTGATTTAATCCAGCGAATGCCAATTAAGAAATATCATAAATAATTGCAATCATTAAATTCAAATAAAAGCACAGCAAAAAAAGAAAAATTATATAATGTTTGGAAAAATTCAGTCATTCTTTCATCAAACTTTACAGAAAGCCAGTAGCATAGAAATGGAGCCCAATGATGGGCCCATGAAGATTAATAAGGTAATAATAAGGAGGAGACCTGGCTCTCAAACTGTCCACTAGCCAGTGGAGAAGCACGTGTGAACGAGACAGAGGGAGACACAGAAGACAAAAGGTCTGCTCAGAGAGTGTCAGGACAGTTCCCAGAACTGAAGATGCCACTGTGAGTATCAAAGACAACAGAGTGGACGAGGGCTGAGAGGGTATTCTAGGCACATGCAAAGAGACATAGAAAAGTCTCAAATAACTGAGAAACTCTGAAAACTTCTGTATACCGAATGTGCATGGTGGAGGCTGGCGGTAGATGAGGTTGGACAGCAAGGTCGTAAGAGTAAGAAATTCCTGAATGAATTTCATTAGAAGACTGTTTAAGGCTCCAGTCAGGCAGAGCTGCGAAGAATGGACGAGAGGCACTCGGGATACCCCCAGAAGGCTGCAGCTGTCTGTGTGAAAAATACGGAGCCTCAATCAGGAAGGGGAGGAGGGCCATATTCAAGAGACTCAAAGAAGGTAAAATCAATGCAAATTAGCTCTGATTGTTGTGAAAAATAAAGAACAAGAAAAGTCTAGGCTGACTCCAAATTTAACAGGATTAAAAGGATTGAAGGAATGGAAGCAATCCCACTGCCCATCAAGAGACAAACGTATTAAAAAAATTTTTTAAGCAAAAAAGTTGTGGCACATACATACAATGTGTTGGATCAAATAAGTTTGTAAATTGATATATATGTTTGCTTGATTATAGTTTGTATTGTGTATGGGGGACAGGCTGTAAGCAGGCCAGGTCATTATAGCCTGAGGCTTAGTTTTAAGACTAAGCTTTTGCCCACACCCTTGACCAGGGGTCCCTAAACTTTTTACACAGGGGGCCAATTCACTGTCCCTCAGACGGTTGGAGGGCTGGACTATAAAAAAAACTATGAACAAATCCCTGTGCACACTGCACATATCTTAAAGTAAAAAAAAACAAAACGGGAACAAATACAATATTTAAAATAAAGAACAGGTAAATTTAAATCAACAAACTGACCAGTATTTCAATGGGAACTATGGGTGCGGATGCATCCTGTGCTCCTCTCACTGACCACCAATGAAAGAGATGCCCCTTCTGGAAGTGCAGCAGGAGCCGGATAAATGGCATCAGGGGGCCGCATGCGGTCCGCGGGCTGTAGTTTGGGGACCCCTGCCCTTGACTGTTGCATGATGTGTGTGGTGCACTCTTATGAGGAATCCCATTATGCCTCAGATAAGTGATTTTGTATCAGAGACTTCCTTGTTTGTATATTGGATTAAAAGGTTTTGATTTCTACACTATAACGTGGGCAAACCAGGAGCTTTCTCTTTCTCGGTTCCTGCTATCACCATTGCAGGGGCCTCCCTGATCCTTTTCCCTTCATGGGAAAAGCAGAAAACCTGCTTTTCCCTTGTCTTCTCTTGTGGCTTGCCTGTCTTGGTGAGACACCAATAAACAGAATGGCCTACCATCCTCTGACTCCGCCATTTCTTTACCATCTGCCCGAATCTAATGGGAACCTGCATGTGAATGGCCATGATGGCGGCTCCTGGCCACACACAATGGAATATTACTTAGCCACCAAAAAAGAATAAAATCTTCCCATTTGCAACAGCACAGACGGAGGGAACTAAGAGAAAAAAACAAACACTATATGATTTCATTTATATGTGGAATCTAAAGAGCAAAATAAATGAACAAACAAGATAAAACAAACTCGTAGATACAGAGAACAGATTGATAGTTGCCAGATGGGAGGGAGTTTGGGGACAAGGTGCATAAGGTGAAGGGACTAAGAAGTACAGATTGGCAGTTACAAAATGGTCATGGGGATGTAAAAGTACAGCATAGGGAATCTAGTCAATAATACTATAATGACTATGCACAGGGCCAGGTGGGTACCAGAAACATCGGGGGATACACTTTGTAAAGCACATGGTTGCCTAACCCTTGCGTTATACACCTGAAACTAACAAAAATGATTCTAAATGTAAACTGCAATTTAAAATTTTTTTTTAAAGGATGGAAGGGGTGACAGCGAAGGGGCTAGAATGGAATGAGGCCAGGTTTACTCATGTCCCATTTATCACTGCAAACTGACAGAAACTATGAACGCTTCCTCTGACCCCCATCTACCAACACGGATCACTGTCGGCTGGCTGGCGTGGTGGTCTCCTAAAACAGGGAATATGTGTGGAAAATTAAATATATCGAGGCCATTCAGGGCTTGAGGGCTTGGAGAATTTTTTTAAAAACGTCTGCATGGAGGGTGCCTGTGAAAACTCAAGGTAGAAATGTCGAGTAGTCAGAAATATAGGCCTTAATCTAAGAAAAGTGGTTGAGCCTGGAAAAATAATTCCAGAGCCATGTCTGTAAGGAGGCTGCTGAGACTGCAGAGGCTTTCAGTGGGGGTACAAAATAATAAAAAATGAAAGCCTATTAGTCACTTCAAGGAAAAGTCACACTTTTTGTTGTTTTTATGGACAACAAACAGCCTTGGGTGTCAACAGTGATGTTCACTGCCACTATTATGATTTTTAATAAGAGTACAATGGGAAATTTTGAGCTAAGCTGAAAAAGAAGATAAAAATAACATAAGATTAAACCATGGACAAAAAGCTTTCCCAACACCTCCACCACCAGAAAAAAGGGGGGGGGGGCTGGCCTCCTGGTCTGTGGTGGCACAGTGGATAAAGCATCGACCTGGAACACTGAGGTCGCAGGTTCAAAACCCTGGGCTTGCCTGGTCAAAGCACATATGGGGATTGATGCTTCTGGCCCCGTCCTCCTTCTCTCTCCCTCTCTCTCTCTCTCTCTCTTCCTTTCATCTCTAAAAATGAATAAAATCTAAAAAACTAATTACAGCAATCCTCCATTGTCCAATAAACAAATTGCTAAATAATCCTTTCCCTTCCCTGCTCATATTAAATGATTATTCTAATTGGAAGGATTAATTAATATTTAACTACTCTGGGTTTAAATTGCATTAGAGATTGAAATGCTGAAATAGTCCTTGTTTTCCTTTATTTTTCCCCCTTCAAATTCTATACCCAGGATTTCCTTTCTCAAACAAACATTCATTCGCAGTCTCAGCAGTCAACTTGATTGTCTCTCTCCTCTCTCCAAGCCTTTATATGTACTCTATTCTGCTACTTGCCATATGCTACCTTAACTTAAAGGCACTTCTGTGTCTCCAACTCAGTTTTAATCTTCATGAAAAGAAAACCATGTTTTCCCTACATGTTTATGCCTGTCTTCCTTGGAAAGCACCTACCATGCTGATAATAAAATGCTACAGAGCAAAGTGGAGTAAGATTAACTTGAAAACCAACTAGAGTGAGAATGACTGCTTCCCATTATTTCCACTTTTTAAAATTTTTATTAGAAGAAATGATTTTGTCTGCTCAGCTGACCTTTTCCCTCTCTGTCTCCTCCTACTTCTTTTTAACCCACCTGACCTTCTTTAACCTTTTTATTGTTCTTTGAAGACTTCTGCATCTTTAGGTTTCATAAAAGACACACAATTGAGTGTTGGAAGGGGGATTGGA
Source organism: Rhynchonycteris naso (assembly GCA_037038555.1). Taxonomy (NCBI): domain Eukaryota; kingdom Metazoa; phylum Chordata; class Mammalia; order Chiroptera; family Emballonuridae; genus Rhynchonycteris; species Rhynchonycteris naso. Next base: position 151,889,483 of record CM072997.1, read on the forward strand.
AAGCAGTAAGAAGGCAGCTACCTAGAGAACCAAGAATTAATCATGGGAACCCTCCCCACCATCTCCAGAATCCCTAAGTCCAGGTATACTCAAGTTCCTCTTTTCGGGCTCAGAGACGAGTTCAAAGTAATCTATATCTCTTTACATAGATGCTGTTATTATCCAATAGCCTCTTAAAGCACTTTCTACTTTATAAAAGTGTTTTCTCATTCATTTTCATTAATGTTCCATTATTATACAAATGCTAAATAATTGTGCTTCTGAAATTATAACCTGAGGGTGAGCCTGGGAATCAAGTCTGAAAAGAATTTGATTATTCTCCCAACTAATTTCTAAAAATTAAGGAGGAAACCTGCCTCACAAATAAAAAATTGCCTTACAGCCACCTGTCTATTGAAGAAACTTTTTATTCCTTTGTCTCTTCTGTCAGAGACTTGCTCAGAAAGTAATAATCCTAAGGAGTGGACTCATCCATCTAAACATTATTGACCGTTGGACCAATTAGATCTGGAACTCGGTTTCAGTTAGCAAACCTTACCAAACTGAAAATGTAATAAATCTCAAACCTGCCAGGATGAACAGCACCAGAGAAAATATCGAGTCCACTTGTCCATCATGGTGCTCACTGACTGCTTTCAAGGTTTTGTCCGATCTGGCTACTCACCTTGTCTTGCAGACAAATGACAACCCATATCACTTCTTCAAAAATCAGACAAAATGATCAAGAACTTTGGTACCAATGAGGGGTAAATAATTCTTTAATTTTAATTAAGAAAAACAGCCATTGTTCCCCTCTGCTTCTAAAATGTTCTTGGGCTAGTCTGACATGGAAACTATTTATTCTCTCACTCGGACCTTTTTGCTGATTTTACAGTTACAGAGGAATAGTCATTCATTTTCAGATTGCAAAATTTTCACCTGGAACAAAAAGCAATTTTAGAATTCTTAGCCATCATTTTCTTCCTGTCTGTCATTAAGTAAGGTTTAAATCAATTTTCTTGCTATTATTTCTGGGTGTTCAATCTCTCGACAGAATGACTCTGCCTCTGTTTTTAATCTGAGGTATCAGTGCTTTTTACAGTTTTATTGTGTTATCCACACAAGGTTTATAACATGCACTAGGTGAAATATATGGACGATCACTACATTTATATAGCTTAAGGTTTAGTGACTTGCATTTGGTCATAGTTTTACATAAAACACAGACAGATCTCCCCAACACATCTAGGCAACAGACACCTATTAGGTCTGGTTAAGGCCACTATAATCATAGGAAGAACTCTAAACTTGGGAGTTTAGGTACTATGGTACCTTGGACATAAACAGCTGCCATTCAGTAAATTCCTGTGGCTTGCTGCAGGCTGGGAGACACTAAACCTTTCTAGTACTTTTCAGATCTATGAAATGGAAATTTTGCTTTCCATTTATAAATAATACAATCTCCATTTACGAATAAACTCAGTGTTTGGTCCATGAAACAGGTGAGGTGATCAGAGATGTAAGTGCTCTACAAGTGATTTCATTTCTGCGTCTCTCCATCCTTTTCTTGCACTTACTTCACAGTCAGGGTCATTCCTTCTCTTCCAAGGCTGTGGACCTACCTCTGGCATCTTCTCCTTCACATCTCAACCCACTGGCTGGTGACCCCCAGCTCTACATCTCCAAGGGGAGTCCTTCTACCTCCAGCTGATCCCTGTAGACAGCCATGGATGCCATACAGGTCCCTTTAACTCAACTTGGACAGAATTCATCTCCTTGTTTACACATTTCCTAAAACTTAATGACACCAGTCACTTCCCTTGTTACCCAAGCCATGTGCTCAGTGTTTCCTTGGTTCCCACATAGCCATAGGATCTCAGATCATATTTAATTTGTCTCAAACATATTTCTCCAATCTGTCCTCCCCTTTGTATCCCCCTGTCAAAAACTGTTGAATCCATCACTGTCCCTTTCCTACTGACAGCAAGCCTTCCAGATTTCTATTCCTCAAGGAACGCCCCCTTTAATGCCCCACCCTTATCTTCTCAGCCCAGCCCAGAGGTATGTTGCAGCTGCAACTTCCAGGCCTTCCTACCTCAAATTCCCCTCACTGAAAGCCTCTGCAGTCTCTCTCTGTCTGAAGACTTTCTCTGATCACAGAAGCATGCTCACCTTTGGTGAGGAACTGGCCACAGTACCAGGAAATTAACATGCCAAGAACAACTCTTATTCACTGAAGCACAGGAACTGGTGAACAGAGACTCCAGTGTCCTCGCTGCTGCATGGGACAATTCTGCGGTGTGTTTCAGATACTTAGAGGGTTCCAGCAGGATTGAGCCCCAGTTGGCCAAAGGGTATCCTATTTCACATTTACCCCCTTATTAACTAGTCTCCCATTCATGTCTTACCTGCCCATGTTTTCTGGGATCTACTTGAACTAGCTGAATCCAACTCCTTTTCTCAGACTCTTACCGATTAAGTAAAGCTTTGGGGAAACCCAAAATAAGATGAACAGAAATAAGAATATCATCAGATTTCTTAACAGAAAAATAAAAAATAAAAAGATGGTGAAGTAATACATCCAAAATCTGAGTGAAAAGAATTTCCAACCAAAAATTCCATGTCAACCCAAACGAAAAATTAAAGGTAAGAGTATGTATGATACAGACATTTTTACACATTCTGGATGTGATATTGTGGTATAATAAGAAATACGGGCATGACCAGGAGGTGGCGCAGTGGATAGAGCGTCGGACTGGGATGTGGAAGACCCAGTTTCGAGACCCCCAAGGTCACCAGCTTGAGCGCGGGCCCATCTGGCTTGAGCAAAAAGCTCGCCACCTTGGACTCAAGGTCACTGGCTCCAGCAAGGGGTGGCTTGGTCTGCTGAAGGCCCACGGTTAAGGCACATGTGAGAAAGCAATCAATGAACAACTATGTTGTTCCAATGGCAACGAAAAACTAATGATTGATGCTTCTCATCTTTCCTTTCCTGTCTGTCTGTCCCTATCTATCCCTCTCTCTGACTCTCTTTCTGTCCCTGTAAAAAAAAAAAAAAAAAAGAAATATGGTATGACCTGTCCATGGTTCCTGAGACACATCTCCTGATGCTTGTAATTTGCTAAGTGATAAAGAGTAATGGAGGACCTTTTCTTATAGTCTTTGGTATTTTGTCCTCAAATAACTCCAATACCTAAAACAGTTCCAAAGCTAAGGTTAAAGGCATATTTTATTGCTGTGTTTCCTCATGTATAAGATGCATTCTTTTACGAAAAATTTGGGGTCTAAAAACTGGGTGCATCTTATACAGTGGTTGCAGTATTTTTACTTGCATTTCCTGCTTTTTCACACTTGTTGTGCTCATTGTTTCGTACTTGTTACCGGTATACCATGGTAGGTTATGTTTTGCCACATTCTGCCCAGAAATGGCTCAGAAAAGATTTTCATACAGTGCTGAATTCAAGTTAAAAGTAATCCAGTTAGCAAAAGTGAATGAAAATCGTGCTGCTGAATGTAAGTTTGGTCCTCCTCCAACTGAGAAATCAATCCAAGACTGGCTACGGGAAGAAGTAACCCTACTGAAAACGCCACGGCAGAAGAAGGCCATGAGAGGCAAGTCAGCAAAAAGGCCTGATTTAGAAAAACAAAATTGAAGATATGGACTGAAGAGCAAAGGGCAATTGGAATTCCCATGTCCACAAAGATGGTTCAGTGTGAGGCAAGAAGAATTGCTGATGAAAAAGAAGTTACTGATTTTAAAGGAGGACACAATTGGTGCTTCAGGTTCATGAAACAGAATGGAGTAAGCATGTGTACACACACCAGACTTGCCCAAAAGATGCCTGAAAGCTATGAGCAGAAGGTCCTTGAATTCCATTGTTTTGTCATTCAATGTTGGAAGACACATCAGTTTGAGTTGGGACAGACTGAGACTGCAAATATGGATGATGTCCCCCATCAATTTGATGTCCCACGTAACAGGACTGTTGATAAGAAGGGGGTGAAAACTAACTGTGAAGACAAGTGGACTTGAAAAGAGCCATTACACAGTTGTTCCAGCTTGTTGTGCTGATGGAACCAAGCTGCCTCCTATGCTGATTTTCAAATGCAAAACAATGCCAAAAGAAGACATTCCTTGAGGAATAATTGTCCACGTTCATGACAAGGGTTAGATGGATCAGGATGGGATGAAGATCTGCTTTGAGAAGGTTTAAGAAAGGATACCAAATGGGATCTTACACAAACCTGCCCTATTGGTGCTTGATCAGTTCAGGGCACACATAACAAAATACACAAAAAAGATTGCTGCAGAGCAAAAAACAAAACTTGCTGTCTACCTGGAGGCTTGACATCCCAGCTCCAACCACTGTTGATGCCAGCATTAACAAACCCTTCAAAGCTGCCATGAGAGACAAATAGAACCAATGGATGAAGTCTTCTGGGGACAATTTAACACTAGCAGGAAGAGTGAAGAAACCAACTGTTGAAGTTTGTACCTGGATGAAAAGATCCTGGGATAAAATCAAAAATGAGATCATTGTCAAGTCATTTAAGAAGTGTGGCGTTTCAAATGCCACAAATGGAACTGTCGGGACCGAAAAATCAACAGGGATTTTAGAGTTTGGATTTCTGAGGGACAGAGGTGTGGGGAGCTGGCTTAAGCTGACAGTCTGCCCAACCCACCACCTCACTCACCTGATTAAGTTGCAAAAGACTGTTAAACTGTGATGCTGGATTGTTTACATTACCCCCCATGTTCTCCGGAAAGACTGGAAGCAAGTTTCTTCTTTGTGTAAAGTTAGGATGTTTATGTATGGTGGGGGTTTTCTGCACTAGGTAGAATTCTTGGGGTGCCTTGGAAACTGTAATCAAAAAAGTCATTGATTTGCTAATGACCCACTTTGCCCTATAAAATAAAGAAAGACAAGGTTTTTGGGCAGGCCTGTTTTCTGCTAGCAGTAACTGCAGAACCCTTCTGACCCCATCTTTTAATTCTTAAGTCTATTTTCTTAATTTTGCACCATTCTCGCTCAGGACCTGAAAATACTAGTCGTGCTGGTTCGCGACATGGAACTGAGGATGAGTCAATATATAGACAGTGATTCGTCACTAGACACAGATGAGGACAAGTTAATGGATGGGAGTTTTGAAAGTGATAAGGAGTTGTATGAGTTTTATGATGAATAAAACTTGAGTTCAATAACTTTATGTAATACTTTATTTTTTCAAATTTCGGGCCCCAAAAGTAAGATGGGTCTTATACATGGGTAAATACGGTATTTATTACTAGGCCTTTCAATGACATATAAGTTTATGCTAACAGGGTAACTTTTAGAAAGCTCCTAAGGATGGGGGCTGGTTGCCAAGGAAACCAACCATGTGATTAAAGGATTACAACTTTCAATCGACCTCCTACCCCTACCTCTGGGGAAGAGAGAGGAGCTAATTACTAATAACCAATATTTTAATCAACCATGCCTACATAATGAAATCTCTATTAAAAAACAACAACAACAACAACAACAAAAAGCTATGCATCTATGCAAAGGGTTTGGAGAGCTCCCAGGTTGGTGAACATATGGCAATGCTGGAAGGGCATGGAACGTCCATGTCACTCCCCCACACCCTGCCCTATACGTCCTTCCATCTGTCTGCCCCCAAGCTGAATCCTTTATAATAAACCAGTAATCTGGCAAGTGAACAGTTTTCCTGAGTTCTATGAGCTGCTCTAGAAAACTGTCAAACCCATGGAGAGGGTGTGGGAACCAGACTTACAGTCAGTCAGCAGCACAGGGTACATCTTCGACTTGAAACTGACGTCAAAAGCAGGGGTAGAGTGGTAAGTTGGGAGGTGGTGTTGAAGTCTGGTGAGACTGAACCCTTAACCTCTGGAGTCTTTGCTAACTCCAGATAGAAAGCATCTGCATCTAATTAAATTCAAGTACACTCAGGTGTGGTCCACAAAAGCTACAGAATTACCAGGTTGGGGAATGAGGATAATGATAATGACACATACACCACAGGGCTAACATGGAGATTATGAGAGTGTCTGTCTAAAGTGCTCCGTCTACTCCCTAATCCATAGGAAACACTCAGAAACTGTGAGCTGTTTATGTTAGCTATTGATCTGGTCAGACAACACAAAAAGAAGGTGTCTCATTTAATTTCCATCAGAAATTCCTCCATGTTCTACAACCTTCAAAGAAGCAGCAATGTGAGGGAACACTGACTATTTGAGTACCCCAGTGTGTCTCAAACTGTGCTCTAGAGAACAATAATTCCACCACATGCTCATCAGTAACAGGGATTCAGAGTCTGAAAAAGCATGGAATATTTCCATTAAAAAAAGCTATGAGAAATCTAGTAGTAAAGAAAATGGCTTTACTTTGTATAATCCAACATTTCCCAAACTGATATGTGAGCAGACTCCCATTACAAGAAGGATCTATTAGAAAGCCACTGTTCCTTGGAACCCATTTCAGAAAATGACAACAAGTTCTTGCATAAGAGCCTCCACTTTCAAATCACTCGGAAGCTCTCTGCAATGCCAAGGGCTCTTGAACGAGGGCAGGGCACGGGGCTGCCAGCCTGGGCTTTAGGAGTCGACCTCAAAGGTTTAGGGGGAGGATTCCCACTTTTTAGCAGGCCACAAGCATCAAAATGACTCCCACTTTGTATTGGCACCCTTAGCATTAAGCAAAACAATGTCTGGGAGAAAGCCTGCTATAATCAGTCCAAAGGTGACAGACACATGTGTCTTCAATATGCAGTAGCAGATGGGCCTGTCAGCTTTGCTGACTTCACTGTGTAAAGTGGATTTTATTCTGGCATTTTGTAGGGAACAAAATCTTGCTCGATTTCACAGAAACAATGTGGTATTATCATCCAATTGCCTAAAATAAGAATAAATGGATAGCTTTAAACATGCAAAGCTCAAAAGCACTGTATAGATATTTTCTCTTTATCTTTATCCCTATTGTGATAGAACACTGCATACTGACTTGCAGTAAAGGTTATATCTTATTTCAAAAACAACTAGGGTAACTGAGAAAAATAGAAATAGAGTTCAGATATAAGATAGGCCACAGTCTACAAAGGAGGCTTAGCATGTTACAGAGTAAGGCCATATCCCTCCCCAATGTTCAGTACCAAGTAGTATTTAGGAATGGTTCCAGGCACCATGATAAACACAGTTAAGCAAAAATGGCCTGGTTCCCTGGTAGTATGCTGGTACTTTCTACGTGAACAAAATTGATAGAGGCCTAGGAGATGACTTCCAACCAAGAAGGAAAAGCATACCAATGCTTACAACATAAACACATTATGGCATTTAAGAGTAGTGAATTTTGTTTGTTCATTGAAATGGAAAAAGAAATTGCTTCTACTTCATTGAAGAAAATTTCTTGCTAAGGATAAAATTCTGACTACTGGAATAAAATATGTAAGTGCTAATCAGTTAGTACAAAACACAGAAAATGGAGTGACCCTGGTGTTTAGCAAGGTGTACAGTACATGGTAAGCACTCAGTAAATGTTTATGGAAGAAATAAAGGTGGTATTCTAGGGAAGGGGGAAGGGTTCATAAATCTGAAAATTCATGAAATATGGGAAGAAAATTCAGAAACAGAGAAGGGTTTGGGTTACAAGAGTTTAAGTCCTAGGATATTCAAGTAACTAAAAACAGACGTATAGGTTTCAGACATTTGAGTGATAAACTACAGGTCAGCCTTAAAAATATCCACCTTTGCCTGACCTATGGTGGCACAGTGGATAAAGCACTGACCTGGAATGCTGAGGTTATCAGTTTGAAACCCCAGGCTTGCCCAGTCGAGGCACATAAGAGAAGCAACTATGATGAGTTGATGCTGCCCGCTCCTCCCCCCTTTCTCTCTATCCTCTCTCTGAAATCAGTAAATAAAATCTTAAAATATATCCACCTTTGTCAAGGTTCCCAAACACTGAAAAAGTGGGTCTACATGCTGAGGATTTCGCATCTGTCCTGGCCTGAGTGAGAGCCCAGAAGACCTTTTACTATACCACACTGTGAAAGAGGAAGTCTCCTTGAGAGTAATGACTCACCCCACCATATTACAAAACAGAATAAGCTCAAATCAATCATTCCCTTTTACAAAGGGAATATGAAATACTGAAAAGTGGAAGAGGATAAACACAGGCACTCTTCACAATATTTTAGATAAGCGTCAGGGTTGATCATGATACGCAATACTTAGCACTAAAAAAAAGACAGGTCAGAGCACATGCTCCTCTGGACCCTCAGGCACCCATGCCCTGCATTGCTCTCAGGTAGAGTGGCAATTTCCAGAAATCACTAGCTGTTGATATACCCTTGGACTCTGAAAAAACTGGTGTCTCTTTTTTTCTCCATTTGTGAAACTAGGGAAATGTTCTTTATCTAATTCAAGAATTGATAGATAAAGCTTATAGATATCATATTAAAATCCACAATTGAGATGTTCCAAAACATGGCCATGGGCACCAGAATGGTACCATTACTCAGTGTTTGAGATTTGCAGGCCTTCATTTCAATTGTCATCACAAATGTAGGCATAATAGATCTGCAAACACACACACACACACAAAGGCCAAGTGCTACTCTGAGCAAAACACTCTGTTGGGTGTTTGTGTCTCACACATGAATGACAGCTGAGGAGCCCCTGATACTCTAATTTTTTTTATGTTTCCAAAATAATCATCTGGGGGTTTTAAATTAAATTTAATGGGGTGACATTGATCAATAAGAATACATAGGTTTCCTGTGAACATCTCGATAGCATTTGAGCTGTTGATTGCATTGTGATACTCTAACCATGTCCCCATTCTGGTTTTACTTAACCAAAGGGCTGGCAGAAGAAAGAAAGGTGAGGTGGGAGGAAGAGTAACAAATTCCCTAGCTACTTCATTTCCCCCCATGCTGTGACCCCCATGATCAGCATCTCACGGACATTCCTAACACCAGACCTCTCCCTAACAAGTCATAGTTGGGGCCCTACCTAAGATCCCATGATACAATGACCAAAGTAACCCAAGTCTGGTTTCCTTCTGAAAAAGTACATGAATCACACTTGGGTCATTGTTGTGTCAGAACCTCACCACTGGTGTGAATCCATGTTTTCTCTATACTAAGGGATAGAAAGCTGCAGAGATAACTTTGGAAGCAGAATCGGGAAATGCTATAAAATTTGTCTGAGTCCTTGATGGGCCAAGAAGGAAAGAGCACTTGCTTAGAAATAATGGGTTGCATCTATGAAAAGGGTGGTTGGCAAGACAAAGCCTGAGACTAGGCAAAAGAATAAAGATGAGACAATCCCAGCATTATCCTCTTGCAGAGGATCAGCTAATATAAAAAAAAGAAGAAGAAAAAACCTGGGTCCAGACCTCAGTGTCCCCACCCCTGTAATTGCAGGTCTGGCTCCTCAACCTTCACAGTCCTCTTCAGACCCACACCCACTGGGACCCTCACCTTGTGGCCCAAGCTACACGTCATGGCAGGTCCGCATCCTTTGGCAGCAAGGTAATGTGAGTTATTAGCATTTTGAGATGTAACTCTAGTTACCTTTCCCACCAGCAGCATCAGTGCACATTGCTGGTAACTTACATGGCATCATGAGCACAAGAATCAAGATGCATTATGGGCCTGACCAGATGGTGGTGCAGTGGATAGAGCATCAGACTGGGATGCGGAAGGACCCAGGTTCAAGACCCCGAGGTCGCCAGCTTGAGCACGGGTTCATCTGGTTTGAGCAAAAGCTCGCCAGCTTGGACCCAAGGTCGCTGGCTCCAGAAAGGGGTTGCTCGGTCTGCTGAAGGCCCGTGGTCAAGGCACATGTAAAAAAGCAATCAATGAACAACTAAGGTGTCGCAACAGCAACAAAAACCTGATGATTGATGCTTCTCATATCTCTCCATTCCTGTTTGTCTGTCCCTATCTATCCCTGTCTCTGTAAATAAATAAATAAATGATGCCTTTAAAAAAAAAGATGCATTATGGGTTATATAGAGCTTTATGCACTAGTTGCATGGAAAATGTCATGTGAGGACCAAAATACCTACTTAAAATAAATTTCCAGAATAAAATTTTCCAAAGGTTTAAAGATATCTATGTAATTCAACAGCTCACAAACTTTGCCTTTTAAAAACGAAAAGTATTTTCATACCTCATCCCTAGGCTACATTTAAAAATAGCCCCAAAAGGGACAAATATGTGGTGACGAGAAATGATTTGATTTGGGGTGATGGGCACACAACACAACCAACAGTTCAAATGTTATGGAAATGTCAACCTGAAATGTATGTACTCTTATTGATCAATATCACCCCATTAAATTTAATTTCTAAATAAAAAAAGAAATAGAATAAAATAAATAAGTATATAAAATTAGGCCTAAAAAGAAATTTACTGCAAAGGCCTCAACCCTATATCAGTGATTTAAAAAAATGTTTTTCTCACAGTACTTCCCCCTTTCAGGGCACAGAGTACATAAGAAGGCAGAATATGAAGAGAATCTTTTCTAAAAAGGGCTAATGTCATACTCCTCTCAAACTAAGATAAACATCTTAGTGGTATACAGCCAGACTCTAATTTTTCAATCTCTCAGCACTAAAGTAAACAACAAAGTGTACATTCCTAAACTAATTTTTATTAATAGAATTGGCATACCATAATTAAACATCAAGAAGTGACTAAAACTCCTTGCTGTGCTGGAATTTTGTTGTACAATATGTGATTTTAAGAATGGTCACCAAGCCATGGAAAGTACTTATTTTACAAAATTTTAAAATACTAGTACTAAATTTGACTCAGATCCTACATAAACTTTGTCATTGTGATGAGAGGTTATGATCAACAACAGAACAAAACCTGTGTTTCTCTGTCCTAGGGTGAGTGTGGTGGCAAGAGACACCAATGAATCATAAATCTTCCCTTAGCTTATTAAACAAAACCAGGGCCCTGCTTTGGAAAGCCACTTTAGTGCCTTTTCCTATACTCTCTTCCAGGACATGATCCCCCTTAGAGGGTGAGACTTGGGAGAGCACATTCAGAAAATGTGCTGCCTGTTTTATCCTCAGAATCCCTTGTGACTGGCAACCATGCAACTGCCTGAGCTAGTTCATCATTTGAACCAAAGAAGCTCAAGTTTCAGTGCCTTGTGATCTGACTTTGAGGATGGACTGCATTAATGCTTCGTGCTTGGGGCGACGCAGTATGCCATGTGCAGGTTGTAGCTGTTAGAACATTCAAGAGCATGACTGCTTAAGGGCAATCACCCAACAAGGTCATAATATTTCTACATTCTTTCCAGGCATGGCACCTACTCCCTATCATTCATCAGGACTCTAAACAACACAAATTCCTTGGGAACTATCACAGAATGATGCTGGGAATAAGCCAGGAACAGTGTCAAGAATACTAGTGTGTGCACATGCACACAGAAGTGCACCCACACATGCAAAAGAATCAAGAGCTTTCATTTAATGCTCTTGATTTTAAAAAGTATTTGTAATAAGCAATACCACATAAGACACAGCAGTATAGACTAGACTATTTTCTTTGCAGTCTTTACCATATTTCAAATTTACTGTATATTCTGTATTCTAAGAGTATTAGAAAACATTAATTTTTTTCACATAGAAAAAATATTTAAAATATCAATGAATATAAATAATCCCCAAATACTATTTCAAAACAATTATCATCACTATTTTGCTCATGGTGGAGAGTGTAGCTATTTAACAGCCTCTAAAACATATCCCAAGGCACAACTCAAGTGGAAAGTGTAACGAAAACATACCCTGGCCAGTTAAACTGGTATTTAAATGCAGCACTAAAAATGCATTTCACACCCAACTTCATCAATCACCAACCAATCTTACTATGCATCTTGGCTACCAAAAGAAAATGGGATTTGTCTCCCTGAAGAAATATGTCACCGCTTTGCTTGAATTATTAAGCTTTACTATTACAGAAAGAAACAGTCAGAGGGAGAAAAGAAAAAAGCAAAAGAAAGAAAATTGGACCTACGTTGCCATCTACAGACTGACATCAGCACTGCTAATTCAGACAGCATGAGACGGGACTAACAGTAAACAGCTGTAAACAGAAGGGAAAATTTTATGGCTACAATCTTAATTATAAAAAAAAGTTAAGGAAGCCTACAAAAAATTAAGAAAACCTCTTTTTCCTAATTAACTTGAGAACAGTATATAGGTAAAAAGTATTGGGTCAAAATTTTGCACAATATAACATATGCTATGAAATAATCATACTCATCCTAACTCTAAAATTTAACACTTTGAAGTAAAACTGAATAGGCTACTTAATTCCAAATTAAAAATATTTTCAGCAGAATACACTGTTTTGCCTCTAAAATCTAATTCTTGCATTTTTAATTTAATATATGTATACATTCTGAAATGATCACCACAATAAAGCTAGTTAATATCTGTCTCCATACATTAATTACAAAAAAAAAAATTTTCTTGTGATGTGAAATTTTAAGATTTACTCTCAGAAACTTTTAAATATGTAATACAATATTAAATTCTTAAATTCTTGCATATTTTTACTCATTCTCTTGATTCACCAGACCTCTTGCCTTTCACTTTGCTTTAGGTCATTAGTACTTTTACCTTTCTAAAGAAGAAGAGCCTCTTGAAATATGAATATCCAAAAGCACACACTTGGTTATTACTAAAATGAATGACATTAAAGCAACTGTAATAACAATATAAAGGCTGAATTAAGGAATAAAAAAAGAGGAAGAGATGCTTTTGATATTATACAATGGAAATTTTCTATAGCCAAAGACATCTGGAGGGAGATCTTATAATGCAAAATAATTCAGTTTTCAAAAGTATGATTTAAGCTAATGTCCTTAACTCACCAAATGATAATTTAATCTAGTGACCTGTACAATTTTTTTTCACTTTCCCTGGAAAATAATTTTTGGAAGCCAAGATTTATTTTCAGGTCTTATGTTCTCCTTATTAAGATAAAAACATTCAAAATGTTTCCTCTAGACTATTCTATATGCTTCTGGATCAGCTGTATAAACCTCTTACTAAAATAGATTTTATTCAGAGAAGAATGACAGTAAAATATTCCGTTGCTCTCTCCCCTTGAAGTTTCAGCAATTTGAATAGCTATAATTCAACAAAGGATTCCCTGTTCAACACATAAACGCATGGAGATCTGCACATTGAAACATCGAAAGGTAGACAAGTGGGAGTGAATTAAGGAGGTGAGAAGTAAGAAGAGCTTAGACGAGCCACCCATGGATGCAGCCCTGCAGCTGGAAGTTCATGGCAGGGCTCAGTCAGGAGAGGGGAGGAATCAGGTTGTGGCTGGCACTGCCTTTAGCCAGGAGGAACAAAGAGATTTGGGGATCATTCCTGCAGCAGTGTGCAGTTATGACCTGGGAAGGGATGAAATACAGAGTTGCAACCGTGACTGTCTGGCAATGGGCATTCCAGACAGAAAAACAAAGCCATGGAACCTGGTTGACCTTAACCTCCCAGAGCTTGCCTCCCTTCATCTGTGGTGTTGGGTTGCACAGCACATTATCTGCAAACCTGAAAACTAGTACTACAGAATCACTTTCTCCCTGAGTGGCAGGCACACTCTGTGACTAATTCCAGATTCAGGTGAAGGTATAGCGGGGAAGCCACAGAGGTCCACTGGTCACCGCTGTTGGGAGGGCAAAGCAACAGAAGAGGTGGTCATGTTCCCCCAACTCACTTAGCCCCACACATTGAGATCATGCTGCCAGCAATGTCTTCAGGGTACAGCACTGAAATTTCATGAAGTTGGGGCCACATTGCCAACTACATTTCCCTGCAGGGTTAGTTTCTAGGGACCAACACAACCAGGACACAGGAGAGGCACCGAACTTTCCAGGAAGCACAGTCCACTTTCCACCACCCCACAGAGAGATCTGAAAAGCCAGAGAAGTGCAAAAGAGCTAAAAACAAACAAATAGACAATGACAAAGAAAGAATTCTCAAGGCAGTCAGGTAAAAGAAGAAAGTAACTTATAAAGGAAAGTCCACTGGATTATCATTGGACTTCCCGGCAGAAACTCTACAAGCTAGAAGAGAGGGGAACCAAATATTCAAACTATCCAAAAAGAGAAAATACCAGCCAAGAATAATATAACTAGCAGTTATCCATTAGATATAAAGGAGAAAGACTTTTCCAGACATACAGAAGCTGAGGAAATTTATCACCAGAAGATCTCCACTCCAGGAAATACTTAAGGATGTTATTCTACATGAATCAAAGAACAAAAGGTCGGAAAACTATGAGTAAGATTACCAAGAAACATACAGCATAAATGAGAGTAATTTGCGACAACAAAAATATGAAAGGAGAAAGATAAAGGTCTGAATTTGCAAAGGAGGATGGAGATCAGAAGCATTCAAAAGAAAAAGGACTATTGTATATATTAAAGTTTATTTTTCATAAACCTAATGGTAACCACATACTCACACACACAACAAAACACACAAACAAAGACATATAACTTTTAAAAAGAGAAATAAATGTATGGAATACCACCAAACAAAAACAACAGACAGAAACACAAAGGAAAAGAACCAATTGAGGCAAAGAGCTACCAAAAAACAAAAGATAAAATGGCTATAAAAAGTCCTCATACATTAATAATCAACCTAAATGTAAATGGAGTGAATTCACAAATAAAAAGTCACAGAGTACCAGACTGAATCAACAAAAACAAATCCAACCATATGCTGCCTTCAGGAGACCCATCTAAGCTATAAAAACAAAGACAGGCTCACAGTGAAAGGGTAGAAAATGAGTCTCCAAGCAAATAGCATCACAAAAGAACAAGTATAGCCTTACTTATATCTGACAAAATGAATTTCAAGATAACAAAGGTAACAAAAAACAAAAATGGACATTTTATAACCATAAAGGGAACACTACATCAATAAGACATAATACTTCTATATATATGCACCCAATCAGGGAACACCAAAAGTTATAAAGCAATTACTGACAGAACTAAAGGGAGAAACTGACAAAAACACAATCATAATAGGGGATCTGAATACTCTATTGACAGCTTTATATAGATCGTCCAAAAAGTAAATCTTTAAGAAGTATTGCCCTTAATTGACCCATTAGACCAAATGGATATAATTGGCAATTATAGAGCCCTTCATCACAGAACGTGAGATTATACATTCTTCTCCAGTGCACATGGAAATTTGTCAAAGACAGACCATATGTTGGGTCACAAAACCAGCCTCAACAAATTTTAGAAGACTAAAATCATACCAAGCATATTCTCTGACCACAATACTTTGAAATTAGAAATCAACTGTAAAAATGAAGTAAAGAAACCCACAAATATGTGTAGATTAAACAACACACTACTTTAAAATGACTGGGTCAAAGAAGATATAAAAGGTGAAATCAAAAGATATATAGAGACAAATGAGAATGACAACACAACATATCAAAAGTTCTGAGATGCAGCAAAAGTAGTAATAAGAGAAAAGTTTACATCATTATAAGCCTATCGCAAGAAATGAGAAATGACAAGAGAAAAGAATTTAGCATTGCAACTTAAAGAACTAGAAAAGAAAAAAAGCAACCCAAAGTTAGCAGAAGAAAAAAAATAACAAAAATAAGAGAATTGAATGAAATAGAAGACAAAAGGACTATACAAAAAAAAATTAATACAACAAAGAATTCATTCTTTGAAAAGGTTAAGAAAATTAACAAACCACTGAATAGACTAAGGACAAAAGAGAAACACTTATATAAAAAATAAGTCGGGGGAAGCAAGATGGCGACAGAGTAGGCGGACGTACCAATTTCCAACTCCCAGAAGCAAAGTGGATTATAACTCAGTTTAAAGAACCATCATCTGGATAAACCAACTATGAACTAAACTAAGTGGACTCTTCAACCAAGGAACACAGAAGAAGCCACATTGAGACTGGTAGGAATAGCGAAAACGCGAAGAGGGCTGCCCAGCTCCCCGGAGCAAAGGGCAGCCCGGAGAGACCCGCATGGCAGGAGGAAAGTTTGGCGGAGTTGAAGGGACCTGGGTCCCAGGAACCAAGCCCCAGCCTGCAGTCCCAGAGCATAGAAGAGGCATTTGGACAGTTTTGAGCTGTGAAACAAGTGAGGGAGCTCCCAGGCCTACAGTGAGGAGTATTAGGTCCTTTTCTAGTCTGCTGAGGGTTGCTGAAGGGTTTGGGGCGGCAGGACGCTGAAAAGCGGTTCTGTCCACGTGGGCGAAGGCCAAGCCGATGTGAGCTCGGTCTAGCCCAGCAGGGTAGGAGGGGACGCGCGAAAGTGGTCCGGAAACTGCAGGCCCGCCTGTAATGCCACCTACGGGGACAAAGCGGGAGGCCAGGAACGGGCAGAAATCTGCTCTGCGACCATGCGCAAGCCGGCCCTGACCGCGGGGACCGGGCTAGGACAAGGGAAGGGCGGGGGCTCGCGGCTGAGCTCACGCTACTAGCCCCGCTTGGCTGGAGAAACCGTGGTTTGCCATTATACGTGCGCGAGCAGGCTCCGAGCGCAGGGACGGGGTAGACCCCGAGACAAGTGGAAGCTCGCAGCTGAGCCCATGCTACTATCCCAGCCCAGCCGGAGAAACCGCGGATTGCCATCCTAAGTGCACAAGAGGGCTATGAACGCGGGGGTGGGGTAGAGTCCGGGACGAGCGGAAGTTCGCAGCTGAGCGGAAGCCAGCAAACACGCCCGGCCCAATAAACCTGGGTTTGCGACCCTGTGCAGAAGGGCCTTGGCCTCGAGGGCGAGGTTAAAGCTTTGGACGGGCAAAGGCTCACAGCTGAGAGCATGTCAAAAGCCCCACCCAACCCGCGAAACTGTGGCGAGCAGGCTCTGACTGTGGGTTCTGGGCGCAAGTCCGGAAAAAGGCTGGATCCGCAGCTGAGCAAAGGTGCTCACCTCTACCCTTGGTGCTGAGGCTTGTGGCTTGAGTGACAGCCCCTCCTGCGGAAGAGATGCAGAAATCACAGCAAAAGACACAGTGGGCCGACGCTGACAACGCCCATACCCACCGACCCTAGGCAGAGGCAGCAAACCAAATGAATCAAGAGAAATCCCCAGAGAAGGACCTGAATGAACCAGATATAACCAAATTACCAGATGCAGAATTTAGAATAATGATAGTTAGGATGTTCAAAGAAATTAGAGAAACAATAGATAGTCATTATGAACACCTAAATAAAGAGAAAACAAGTATAAAAAACGAAATTGAAATAATAAAAAAGAATCAGACAGAAATGACAAATACAGTACCAGAACTGAGGACCAAAATGGAAGGAATTAAAAGCAGGATGAATCATGCTGAGGATCGAATAAGCGAGTTAGAGGACACAATAAACAAAGGCACAGAAGCAGAAAAGAAAAAGGAAAAGAGACTCAAAAAATGTGAGGAAACTCTAAGGGAACTCAGTGACAACCTGAAGAGAAACAGCAATCGCATCATAGGGGTGCCTGAAGAAGAACAGAGAGGACAGGAAATGGAAACTTTGTTCAATCAAATCATAGCAGAAAACTTCCCTAAATAAAGGCTGGGAAACATTCCACACGTTCAAGAAGCACAGAGAACTCCATTAAAGAGAAACCCCAAAAGATCTACACCAAGACACATCATAGTTAAAATACCAAAGCTAATGGATAAAGAAAAAATTTTAAAAGCTGCTAGGGAAAAAAAGGCTATCACCTACAAAGAAGCCCCCATAAGGATGACATCGGACTTCTCAACAGAAACACTTGAGGCCAGAAGGGAATGGCAAGATATAATCAAAGTAATGCAGAACCTACAACCAAGACTACTTTATCCAGCAAGGCTAATGTTTAAAATTGAAGGAGAAATAAAGAGCTTCCCAGAAAAAGAAAGCCTCAAGGAATTCATAAAAACCAAACCAATTCTGCAAGAGATACTAAGGGGCCTCTTGTGAACAGTTTAAAGGGAGGAAAGAATTGAGCAAAAGAAGAATACAGCTTTAAAGAATAAAATGGCAATGCATTTTAAAACAAAGGCTGTAGTAAGAGATAAAAAAGGACACTACATAATGATAAAGGGAACAATTCAACAGGGAGATATAACTATTATAAATATCTATGCACCAAATATAGGAGCCCCGACATACATAAAGCAGACTTAGATGAATATAAAGGGCGAGATTAACAGCAATACTATCATAGTAGGGGATTTCAATACCCCTCTAACAACACTGGATAGATCCTCAAGAAAGAAAATTAATAAAGAAACAGCAGACTTAAAGGGTACACTAGATCAACTTGATTTAATAGATATCTTCAGAACTTTTCACCCTAAAGCAGTAGAATATACATTCTTCGCAAGTGCTCATGGTACGTTTTCTAGGATAGACTACATGTTAGGAAACAAAAATGCTCTCAGTAAATTTAAGAAGACTGAAATCATATCAAGCATTTTCTCTGATCACAATGCCATGAAACTAGAAATTAACCACAAAAGAAAAACTGAAAAATACTCAAACACTTGGAAACTAAATAGCATGTTATTAAATAATGAATGGATTAACAATGAGATCAAAAAAGAAATAAAAAAGTTTCTAGAAACAAATGATAATGAGCATACATCAACTCAAAATTTATGGGACACAGCAAAAGCAGTTCTGAGAGGGAAGTTTATTGCACTACAGGCATATCCTAAGAAGCTAGAAAAAGCTCAAATAAGCAACCTGACCCTGCATCTAAAAGAACTAGAAAAACAACAACAAATAAAACCCAAGACAAGTAGAAGGAAGGAAATAATAAAGGTCAGAGCAGAAATAAATGACAAAGAGGCTAAGGAAACAATACAGAGGATCAATGAAACCAGAAGCTGGTTCTTTGAAAAGGTAAACAAGATCGATGAATCTCTAACTAGACTCACCAAGAAAAAAAGAGAGAGGACTCAAATAAATAAAATTAGAAAGGACAGTGGAGAAATAACAACTGACACAACAGAAATACAAAGCATTGTAAGAAAATACTATCAAGAACTATATGCCAAAAAATTAGACAATCTTGGTGAAATGGACAAATTTCTTGAATTATATAACCTTCCAAAAATCAATCTGGAAGAATCAGAACACCTAAACAGACGAATTACAACAAATGAGATCGAAACAGTTATCAAAAAACTCCCTAAAAAGAAAAGTCCTGGGCCTGATGGCTTCACAAGTGAATTCTATCAAAAATTCAAAGAAGAACTAAGTCCTATCCTCCTCAAGCTATTTCAAAAAATTCAAGAGGAAGGAAGACTTCCAAACTCCTTTTATGAGGCGAGCATAATTTTGATCCCATAACTGGGCAAAGACAACACAAAGAAAGAAAATTATAGGCCTATATCCCTGATGAATTTAGACGCTAAAATTTTCAACAAAATATTAGCCAACCGGATCCAGCAATATATGAAAAAAATCATACACCATGATCAAGTGAAATTTATTCTGGAGAGGCAAGGCTGGTTCAATACCCACAAATCAATCAATGTGATTCATCACATAAACAAAAGGAAGGACAAAAATCACATGATAATTTCAATAGATGCAGAAATGGCATTTGATAAAATCCAGCACCCATTCATGCTCAAAACTCTCAGTAAAGTGGGAATACAGGGATCATTCCTTAACATGATAAAGGCCATCTACGACAAACCCACAGCAAACATCATACTAAATGGACAAAAATTAAAAGCAATCCCCTTAAGATCAGGAACCAGGCAGGGATGCCCCCTTTCACCACTCTTATTCAACATAGTTCTGGAAGTCCTAGCTACAGCAATCAGACAAGAAAAAGAAATAAAAGGCATCCAAATTGGAAAAGAAGAAGTAAAACTGTCACTATTTGCAGATGATATGATACTGTATATTGAAAACCCTAAAGTCTCAGTCAAAAAACTACTGGACCTTATAAATGGATTCAGCAAGGTGGCAGTATATAAAATTAATACTCAGAAATCAGAGGCATTTCTATATACCAACAATGAACTGTCAGCAAAAGAAATTAAGGAAACAATCCCCTTCACTATTGCAGCCAAAAAAATAAAGTACCTAGGAGTAAATTTAACCAAGGAAATTAAGGACTTGTACTCGGAAAATTATAAAACATTGATAAAAGAAATCAAGGAAGATACAAACAAGTGGAAGCATATACCGTGCTCATGGCTAGGAAGAATAAACATCATTAAAATGTCTATATTACCCAAAGCAATTTATAAATTCAATGCAATACCAATTAAAATACCAATGACATACTTCAAAGATATAGAACACATATTCCAAAAATTTATATGGAACCAAAAAAGAACACGAATAGCCTCAGCAATCTTAAAAAGAAAAAATAAAGCAGGAGGTATCACTCTTCCAGATATCAAGGTTTACTATAAGGCCATTATACTCAAGACAGCCTGGTACTGGCATAAGAACAGGCACATAGATCAATGGAACAGAACAGAGGACCCAGAAATAAACCCAGAGCTTTATGGACAACTGATATTTGACAAAGGAGGAAAGAACATACAATGGAGTAAAGACAGCCTCTTTAACAAATGGTGTTGGGAAAATTGGACATCTACCTGCAAAAAAATTAAACTAGACCATCAACTTACACCATTCACATAAACAAACTCAAAATGGATAAAAGACTTAAATGTAAGCCGTGAAACCATAAGCATCTTAGAAGAAAACATAGGCAGCAAGCTCTCCGACATCTGTAGCTGCAGTATATTTGCCGATTTATCTCCACGGGCAAATGAAATAAAAGGCAAGATAAACAAATGGGACTATATCAAACTAAAAAGTTTTTGCACAGCTAAAGACAATAAGAACAGAATAAAAAGACAAACCACACAATGGGAGAACATATTCGACAGCACATCTGATAAGGGGTTAATAACTAAAATTTATAAAGAACTTATAAAACTCAACACCAGGAAGACAAACAACCCAATCAAAAAATGGGCAAAAGAAATGAATAGAAATTTCTCCAAAGACGACATACAGATGGCCAATAGGCATATGAAAAAATGCTCAACATCACTAATCATTAGAGAAATGCAAATTAAAACCACAATGAGATATCACCTCACACCAGTCAGAATGGCACTCATCAGCAAAACAACACAGAATAAGTGCTGGCGAGGATGTGGAGAAAAGGGAACCCTTCTGCACTGCTGGTGGGAATGCAGACTGGTGCAGCCACTGTGGAAAACAGTTTGGAGATTCCTCAGAAAATTAAAAATCGAACTGCCTTTTGACCCAGCTATCCCACTTATAGGAATATACCCTAAGAACACCATAGCAATGTTCAAAAAGAAGATGTGCGCCCCCATGTTTGTGGCAGCATTGTTCACAATAGCAAAGATCTGGAACCAGCCCAAGTGTCCGTCAGAAGACGAGTGGATTAAAAATCTATGGTACATATATAATATGGAATACTACTCAGCCATAAGAAATGATGACATCGGATCATTTATAACAAAATGGATGAACCTTGATAACATTATACGGAGTGAAATAAGTAAATCAGAAAAAAAGAAAAACTGAGAACAGCATGAATTCATACATAGGTGGGACATAAAAGTGAGAATATGAGACATGGACAAGAGAGTGGTGGTTACGGGATGGGGGGAGGGAGGGAGGGAGGAATGGGATAGGGAGGAGGGGTGGGACACAGGGAAAACCAGATAGAAGGTGACAGAGGACAATTTGACTTTTGGTGACGGGTATGCAACACAATTGAATGATAAGATAACCTGGAGATGTTTTCATTGTACATATGTACCCTGATTTATTGGTGTCACCCCATTAGAATTAATAATAATAAAATATATATATAAAAAAATAAGAAATGAAAAAGTGAAGTTACCACAGACATTCCAGAAATACAAAAGATCAAACTAGAATTCTGTGAAAGACTATATTAAAGACAAATTTAATAACACAGAAGAAATGGGTAAGTTCCTAGAAATATACCTTTCCTTTACTGAATCAGGAAGAATTAGAAAATCTAAATAGACCAATCAACCATTAGGATATAAAAATAACTATCAAACACCTCCGCAAAAAATAAAAGTCCCAGACCAGCTGCCTTCACTAGTGAATTCTACCAAATACTCAAAGAAAATTTGATAGCTCTCCTTCTCAAACGCTTCCCAAAAAACTAAAGAGGCAATAGTTCCTAAAATGTTTGATGAGGCCAACACAACCCTGATACTGAAACCGGCAAGGATAACACAAAAAGAGAAAACTACACACCACATCCTCTTAGGAATTCATATGCAAAAATCCTAAACAAAATACTAGCAAATCAAATATAATACATTAAAAAAATAATACATCATAATCAAGTGGGGTTCATTGCAAGGGCACAAGTATAATTCAACATAAGCAAACTAATCAATATAATATAGCACATTAACAAGACAAAAGGATTAAAATTATATAATCTTAACAATAGATGCAGAAAAAGCAATCGTAAGATACAACATTCATTTATGATTAAAATACTCAATAAAAATACGTATAGAAGAAAATTGCCTCAGCATAATAAAGGCCACATATGAAAAACCCTTAGATAATATACTCAATAATGAAAATCTAGAAGCTTGTCCTCTAAAATCAGGAACAAAATAAGGATAGACACTCTCAACAGTCTTATTCAATCGACACAGTTCTGGAAGTCCTAGACAGAGAAATCAGGCAAGAGAAAGAAATAAAAGACATCCAAATTGGGAATTAAAAAATAAATGTCACTCTTTACAGATAACATGATTCTTTATATGAAAAATCCTAAAGTTGTCGCAAAAAATTATTTGAAAAAAATAAACATACACAGTAAAGTTTCAGGATACAAAACCGATGTTCAAAAATCCACTGCAATCCTATATACTGACAACGAAATTTCAAAAAAAAAGAAATAAAAAAAACAATTCCTTTTGCAATTGCAACAAAAAGAATATCTTTTTTCTTATAAAATATTTATTCTTATAAAATACCTAAGAATAAACTTAACAAAGGGTGAGGAGAACCTATATACTTAAAACTACAAAGCATTATTAAAAGAGACTGAAAAAGACACAATGAGATGGAAAGATATTCTATGTTCATGGACTGGAAGAATCAACATAGTTGAAAAAGCCATATCACCCAAAGCAATATACAGATTTCATGTAATCCCTATCAAAATCCTAAAGTCATTTTAAAAAATAAAATAAAAAATCATAGAAATCTACACTTGAAACTTATATAATCTTATTAACCAATGTCACCCCAAAAATGTAATAAAAAATTCAGTCCCCAAAGTCTTCATTTGAAGGACACCAGCAATTGTTCTAGATAACCATGAGATACAGTCACTAAAAACCTATGATCTGAATTTTATAAAACTACATTGGAAAGTATACACTTAAAATGGGCAATTACCTAAAAACAACTGCAGGATTCTCTAAAGACAAGGAGAGAATAGCTGAGGGTTTCTTAGCACTTTTAAAATACAACTTGCTTCAATGGTCAATATATTTTGTTACTGTATTTCTTCCCCAAAAATACAATTTTTGTTGAAAACTATTTGTGGATTTTCACAAAAGCAAAATACTGATAATTCAACTTTTTAATAATGGTTACTTTCTTATGAAAAACGGAAATATTGATACATCCTCTTGTGTTCCCAAGTTTCTATAAATGAGGCACCTGACAAGATGACAGTCCTTTTTCTTCTGAAGGACAACTACTAAAGTTAAAGACTTTTAAATATCTATTGGAAGTAGGAGTTAGAATTTTTAAATTTATTTTAACTTCTTTTAATTTTATTCATTTTAGAGAGGAGACACAGAGTGTGAGAGAGAGAGAGAGAGAGAGAGAGAGAAAGAGAGAAAGGGGGGAGGAGCTGGAAGCATTAACTCCCATATGTGCCTTGACCAGACCAGTGCAGGGTCTTGAACTGGTGACCTCAGTGTTCCCAGGTCGACGCTTTATCCACTGCGCCACCACAGGTCAGGCAGAGTTAGAATTTTTATAAATGAATAAGAGCCTCACAGAAAATAAGCAAGTAATATTTTATTATAAAGCCTTTAATAAAAAATAATTCATAAAAAGTATAAAATGGGGCTTGTTTCTTAGTTTTAAAGTATTACAGAGACTTCTCTATTTTGTAACTTCCATCATTCATTCCTCAATATTTATTATGTGTCTCATATCTATCAGATCTATGCAAGTTGTTAGGGATTAAAAAAACTAGTAAGACATAGCCTATGGCCTTGGGGGATTTATGATCTAATATATATTGATTAAAGTAAATATTTATAATGCTCAAGGTATGGCATGTTCTTACAGTCCAACTCTTTTTCTTTGGTGTCTGCCACACAACAAGCATTCAACAAGCACTTGTTGACTGGAGTTCACCTTGGCCTCCCTGGTTCGTGGCCACTGAAAAGAATTTCACAAACTTAAAGATAAGCTAAACTTTAAATATAAATCTTAATATGAGCCCACATTTTGCAGATGGTTAAAGGGGTCCAAAATGTTAAGTGACTTCCCAGGGTCAATAGCAGAACTTGAACAAGCATCTAGAACTCAGCTTCCTGTTAATCTCCATCATTTCAATCTCGAAGATTTAAACACCGCCTTTCACTCTTCTCTATGTAATAAGCTCATTTACTTAGCCTGTTCTTTTAACTTAGTCTCAACACACCTTTCTTCTTACTCTTTACTCATCTGGGCAGCATCCTCTAAAAGTGGGCGGTTTTTATAAAAAGGTTGACTACCCCTGCTCGAAACCCTCACACAGATTCATTCTCTCTCCCTTCAACAGAGAAGCTCACCTTAGGTATAATCTAACATGAATCTTCATACAGACTCTGAAATGAGCTGGAGCTTCCAGGCAAGAAAACAAAGCTCCGGCCATGAATCTGAAAACTTATCCTATCTATCGTCTTCCTAGGTTCCCCAGAATGTCCCCTGGCAGAGAACGGGAGTGGATCTCAGGAGGAAGGAGAAGCAGTCGCTCTGCTGGGCTGTGGCCCAGCCGGCCCTCCATGCCCACAGCATCACTTCATTGTCATGTGCTCCTCCCACTGGCAACATACTTGGAATGAAACACCAAAGAGTCTGTCTTCACACATACACAGGAAAAATTGATGGGAAAATTCACAATTCTGATGGCATATGTCCTCAGTTCACCACACTTATCTTCAAATCTTGTACTCATGCAAAATCTTTAAAAATTATTTTAGAGCAACTCTCTCCTTGTAACGCAAGATACATTGCCAATTTTGGTACAAATTGTTTACTGGTAAAGTTTTGTGTGTATTTAGTATTCTCTTGGATATCAGCAAAATTAATAAGTTTGAGGGGGAAATGTGATCTGTGACTAAAAGGTAATAGTAATGAATGTGGACAAGGATTGTAGACACACAAATAAGGAAGACCAATGTCAGTAGCCACTGGTAAAAATGTTAAACACTTTCAGAAGGAGCCCAGGATGATAAATTTACCTTGCTTTATAAGACCACCATTTGAAAGAGTTACCTCAAAACACGTCTTTGTTGCACAAACCTCGAATTACATAGAAATTAATCATGAAAAACAGCATCTCTCCTATACACACAGTCTTCTGTGAAAATTCTCATGTATGACAATTAGGAGTATCTTCTGTGTGCCCAGAGAAATGAATGGATCTATTTAGCACTAAAACTGTATCACAGCATTAAGATAATAATAATCAACAACAACAATATAATAATACCAACAAACTTACCACTGTTTGGAAGTGTTTGTAGTGAATTCTTTAACTTTAGAATCTGTTTCCCTTTCTTGGGTTTTTCTAAATTCACACCCTCTTTCTTCCCTTTCCTCTTTGGGGGCTGAGGAGAAGAGTTGTCACTGGATCCTACAGTTGACTTAGATGGGCGATCATTTCCCTAAATGACAAGAGATTAAACCCTTATTATTGGCTAATGAACTCCCAAAGAGATTCCCAGTCAAATACAAGTCATTCCCTAGGCATTAGATAAACAGGGCAGGGGCAGAAGATGGGGGTTGAGGGGTGAGTATTGGGCTGATTCTGCTTCTGTCTATTTTATACCTGCAATTAATTCTTCCTAAAGGCAGAGAAAGGGTCTAGAAAAGGAAAAAAATAAAATTAGTAATTATTGATTAGTTATTACCATAAATTCTATAAAACCTTGTCACTCAATCTTCATACTCCTGTGAGACAGGTACTGTTATCACTCCATTGTAAAGAGAAAGAAATAGGCTTAGAAATTAAGCCTTGTCCAAGGTCACACAGCCAGCAAAGAGCAGAGCAGGTCCTCTGTCTTAACCATCCCCTCCTTCCTGTGTTTTCTGAAGAATCAACAGCTATCTTTTGAACGTGAATAGTGACAGCCCTCAGTTTTATCAGTTAGTCAAGAAATAGCATTTTTACTAGCTGTCACTGTGAGTGTCTAATAGGCATCATCTTTTGAACAGACGTACGATGTGCTTGTAGAAATCTCCAATGATCTACTCATTTGTTGGTGAGTGCAATGGTCTCTATGAATTGCGAATCCAGACCAACATAGGACCCTAGCAGTTAAAGATCACACATCTGCACTCCTACAAGGCAGCCACCAATGAGCACACCTTCATTGGTTGTCTCTAGCCCCTGCTTAGATCTCAAAATGAAGACCTTGCATCTCAGCAGGAAGGGAAGGTTGAGTTTCAGTGGCTCTGGTCACTGTCCCAAGTATGGCCATTGCTACAGCAAGAAACTCTCTTTAACAAGACAGACTTGGCTCTCAGATGCTCAGGTGCTAAACATACCTGAGTGTGTAAGGTGTGAAACTGCAAGTAATGGGAAGAATATATTTTAGAAACCCACAACACCTGGCTCAGTGCCACTGTGGTGCCACAAACCACCTATGGGAACCTAGGCTAACTCCTACCTTGTTTGAGCCCCTACCCTCATCAGTTAAACGGGGTTAAGGTACCTACCTTTACATCTATAATGAGAATGAAATGGTAATGTCTATAAAGTAACTGGTACAGTGCCTGACATACAGTATTTATTCAATGAATATCAGAGTGTTTTCTTTAAGAGCAAAGAGATAATATCTTTTTCTTAAAATTATATTATACACACCATATTGGGTGCAACCTTTATGCAACATCTGTACTATGCTAGTAGTATCTGAAAATAAATGTAATGATAATAAACAGATCTGCCTACAAACCTAATATAACTATTCACTTTAAAAATTTATCTATTCAGTCATTCAACAGCATTTAATAGCTTTAGCCATTGCCCAATTAAGGATAGCAAAATTCACAGCCTTATAAATGAAGTTATTTATGCTATTTTGTCATAACCTACAAGAAAAT
Organism: Rhynchonycteris naso; assembly: GCA_037038555.1. NCBI lineage: Eukaryota > Metazoa > Chordata > Mammalia > Chiroptera > Emballonuridae > Rhynchonycteris > Rhynchonycteris naso. Next base: position 151,916,881 of record CM072997.1, read on the forward strand.
GAATTATGCATAGATTTATTAACAGTATGAAAAGCTGTCCAAATCTATAACACTTTTTTGCATAATTTAATTTCTATTCCAACTGCAATTTAAACATACAGTTTCCATTTAATTATTGCATTAACTGCTACCAGAGTTGTTTGTTGTTGTTTTTCTTTTCTTCAATGATTTTCACACCGCCATAACTGATAATACGATTATGGTAGAGATTTCAAAACTATCAGCCAGGTCTCAGATTTCAGGCTACTTTCAACCAAATCTATTCATAACAAGAATTTTAAAACTTTAAAAGCTTTGAATGAAAAAAGTAACCCCTCTAGCAAGTTTACTGAAATATCTGGCGATGCTGTGGAAATTTCCAGGACTAAAATGAATGAGAAACTTCGGATCTTGGCACAATAGTTTTTACAGCTCTGTGGAAAAAGTCTTATTCACAAAAGGGGTATAACGAGGGAGAAGGAGAAGCCCAATCCTGGAATGGAATGCCTGGGCACTCACATAATTTAAAAAACTCTCTTGCAGAATATTCAGGAGGTTCTGAGTTACTGCATTTCTAATAGTGAGTGACACTCAAAAAGGTCATTGTGGAGCATCAAGAAAGACTAGTCGCTTTCAATAACTACATGCGGCATGGCTTTGGTAACTCTTCTTCATTCATCCATAACTGATTAATGACTAATCACCAGGCACTTACAAGAAAAAAAACTGAGGGCAAGAGAAGAATTGTTTTGTAATTACAAGACTGGAAATAATTTAAATGTTTATCCTTTTAAAAAATGTTGATTCATCTAAAATGTTAATATACAACAAATATGTAACAAATTATATGCATTTGTGTGTGTGTGAGAGAGAGAGAGAAAGAGAGAGAGAGAGAGAGAGGACGACAAAGGAATGCAAATGGGATTTCCCTTTCTTTCAGGGACTTCCACATGTGACTAACAACTTGGACACATAGATAGTAGTTGCTATTTGGGAGCATAGTGAATAGGAAAGTTTTATCATCTCATACAGCTATACCAGTTGTTAAGACAATGTTACTGAGTATCACTTACATGTTAAATACCTATTAACACGAATATTTACCAAATTTTTACACAGGTGTCATTATCATCACTTTACGTGTAAAGGAATTTACTTTCTCAAGATTACCCAAATTCAAAAAGAAGGGTGAAAAGATGACCCAGGTTTGATTCTTCTGCGGCACTGGAGCTCCCTGATGACAAGGCACTAGAAACAACAATTACATAGTATGGTTCCCTAAAAGGCCATCTGGAAGTGAGAAAGCATGGCTTTACCCCAAAGTGGAAGGAATCAGAAGCAACCTAATTTTACAGCATGTCCTATGCAAAAACTAGACCCCTATGGGACTCAAACCACTGTCCTACCTTCTGCCTCACACACATCTCAGCTTATCTGATAGGAATAGCAAAATTCTAGCTCAAACAAGCAAAATTCTAAAAAGAGACCTTCCATTACTGCTCATTCTTCTGAAATTAGAATTTTTAAAATAGTTCCCAATGCAATTTCAAACAAAATCCAATCAACTCAGGTTTCTTTCATTACTACAGAAACCCATCTCTAGCCCCCAAGAAAAAGTCATAAAACCAAGTTTAAAAATGCCTGTGTGGGTTTTGCCTGTTGGAGCAGCCTTCACCACGTGGGTCTCAGGGACACCCTGGGAAGGAGATCTCAGGAGCAAGAACCAGGCATGACTCGGGCTGGTGTTACTCTCACCTGCATGTCTGGTGAGAGTAAGTGTGAGAATCCCTTTCATCCACACTGGACTCAGGTTTTCCACCAGATAAATGGAATTTTAGGACCACGCAGAGTTTTTCTTCCTTCATCATGACTTTGTGATACGTGGATAATAATGTTTTTGCTTTACCACAACCTTAACAATTATAATATTTGAATATGCAAATTACTGGTCACAAGATGTATTAGCTACATGGTAATATGACAACAAAAGACTATTTGATTTAGTTTCTGGCTTTAACTTTCAAATACTTCCCTGATTTTGCACCTCTCCCACTAGAGGGTGCTTTCATTCTACAATGAGTAACCTCACAGCTGGAGAACAGCCTGTCTTTGGTGGGTTTATTTTTCAAACTTTATAAAACTCAAGACAATTCACTTATATCTTCCTTTTGTTTGCAAGGTTAGAATCACAACTGAAAAATATTCACAATTTGCTCATTTCTGTCACTTTCCCAGCACTTGGTAGTCTGTATCAGAGTAGCTCTGGTCTTGTCCTGCTTTGCACAAGGCATTCCCTGGACAATTTCAAAGCGTCTGCTTGACCCCCAGAATCCGCCACTCCCCACATTTCCTACGACAGGGTGCGACTCCGCTGACCACAGCACTGACGCCGCAGTGGGGGTCCACTGTGCAGACAATAGCAGCTCTCTCTCTCTCTCTCTCTCTCCCCTTCCTTTTCTGAGTTCTCTCAGGCCCTACTCACACTCCTCTTCATCATGCGACAGAGCAATTCCTAGAAAGCTGTGTGGAAAAATGAATTGCTAAAGTCCAGTCATACCCCTCCAGTCTGCACCCATGTTCAGGGATGCTTTCTCCGCTGAACTGGCTGGGGTTCCCCAAGTTTGAAGCTACTCTCTCACAGTTCAGGTAACTCACCTCAAATCCATGCCAAACAGTTAATGATCTCAAAAACACATACATGCTCTAGGGAACCAATTAATTAAAAGAAAGGAGTAAATCAACCCTTCTGTCAAAAATCAAGTCTGTGACTGGCATTATGATCTTAGATGCTCTCTCTGTGAAGCTCACTGCCAGTCATGCTCACGTCCAGTAAACAGACTGTGAGCATCTACCATGTGCCAGGTGGGTTATTACTCTCCACTCAGATCTGACTACCCAAAAGAGGCCTATCCTGCCCACCCAGATGATATCACTCCCTCTCTCACTTTCTCTTCCCATATTTTGATGCATTTTTCATCAAGCTTCTTACTACTTAATACCAAATATATTATGTGTTTGTCTTTCTTCTCCTCTAGAACGTAAGCTCCATACCTTCAGTGCTTTCTCAGAAATCTCTGCCTCCCCTTCCCCACCAAGCACTAAAATAGTGCCCAGGGCATAGTATGTCCTCAGTAAATGACTGTGATGACTGCATCAATCAATGACAGCAGACATTACAATATACTCAAAGAAGAATGATCACAGACGTCCATCTCCCCTGCTGCCACCTGTCCGAGTCCCCTGCCTCACATGCCTGGACTCCAGCTGCCTCAAAGCCTCCTGCTCCTATTCATTCCTGCTCCAACTCACTTCTCTGTAGACATCACAGCCAGAATGATTTTGTTCTAAATGTAAATCAAATGTTATCACTCTTTTCTAACTGTCAAATGGTGTCCCATCAAGCAATAAAGCACAACTCCTTACAGGGCCTCAGGATCAGGAGCTGTCTGCCCAATTTAATCTCAGATCACACTGGCCTTCTTTCTGCACTCACATGCCAAGCTCTTAACCGAGGGCCTTAGTGCCTTCTCCCTTGCCATGGAGGCTCTTCTCTCCTGTTCCAACCCTGTTTGACTGGCTCTACCATTAAAGTCTCAGTTTCAGAGAATTTTATAACAGTAGGTGCCCTGCCACATTTCCTTTTACACACTGCATTTACACCATTTAAAGTGAGTTAAATATTTGTTTAGAGGCTGATAGTCTGTCTATTCCATTGTTCCACCCTCTCCTCCCCCCACCCTCTACCGCCTAGTCACTAGAACGGAAGTTCCATCAGGACTGCACTCTTGTTAACCACTGTATGACAGGTGCTTACAGTAGTTACTGGCACTTCATAAGTGCTCCATAAATATACGTTGAGTAGATGAATGAATGGACAAATATACAGCATGCTTTGGGAGCATTGTGGAGAAAGGAACAAATTCTTGTATCATTTTATTTTTCTAAGTCAGAGCATGGAAATATAATTCAGTCTCTGCTTTCTATGAGATGGAAACTGTCTGCCATTAAAGGTCACTTACTCAAAGAGACCCTTTCTGACTCACCTATGGAAGTTAATTCTCCTTTGATTGTCCCTCATATTGCTCTGCACTTTCATTTTCAACACACTTTGTGATGACATACAGATTTGCGGAATCATCTGTTTCATCTTTGTCTCTCCCAGTAGACCATGCGCCAGGATAAGCACCATGCCTCTCTGCTTATCATTGTCTCCCTGGAGCCTAGTTTCATGCCAGACACATGGAAAACTCAATAGCACAGATTCTAAACTGCACAGGAGTGCCTCCTACACAAGAATTTTAAAGCAGGAAACTCATTACATATTATTTAATTTAAAAAACTAGACATTACAAATTACAGAATAGTAAGCACATAATTCTGAAGTTCATTCACAGAATGCAAAGAGTTAAGTCATGACCTTGGTTCTGACATCAACTTTCCCTGTGACCGATGGTCAATTAGTTAACTACACTGGGTCTCTGTTTAATCATCACTCTTCCAGGTGTACTGTGAGAACTAATGAGCTCCTATTTGCTTGTACACAGAAGAGATTTCACTCCAAAGTCCTAAAGAAGAATAAGAAGATAAAATTTCCAAACCCTAAATTCATGGGTCTATTTAGCTTTATAATGGCTAACACATACTTTTCAGCTATTGAAATATTCTCTATCTCCCATCTCTCTATACCCATGATATAGTTGTCTCGAGCCGAGGCCCTCTGTGGTTCTCACTGCAGTCTCTCTCCAGGCTCCACACACCAGCCTCGCACTCAGTGACATGAGGACTGTGCCCTGCCAGGCTGTGCTGAGTGCTAGGAACACTACAGTGACATGTATCTGCTCTTCAACCATAACCATTATGTGGATGAACTTGCAAATCCACATCTGATGCCAACATCAGGCCACAAACTCCACCATTTATAATTGCTTGCTAAACACTTTATACTAGATTTTATGATGGCACTTCCAACTTATATGTTTGAAATTCAGCAGGTCATTATTTCCTCTAACTATCTTCTTCTTGGCCATAGTACTTCCATTTTCTCAGGCATCCAAGATCAAAGACTTACAGTTATCTTTGATTTCAACTTCTCCAATAACCACATGTACCCAATTACCAAGCAAGTCTTTCATTTCTTCATGAGCAGTAATCCCCTCATGCTACCTCTCCATCTACCCAGTCTAGACTCATTACTCTATACCAAGCCTACTGCTTATAAGTGCCACATAACTGGGGTTTCATCTATGACCTCTCACCATGCAAGTCCTTCTCCACATAAAAGATCTGGCCTTCCTAGAATGAATTTGGATTAACATTCTCATCTCTCAGAAGCCCTCATGAGCTGCCTTCTACACAAAGATAAAGACTAGACTCTTCATTCTGACATTCAAAGTCATCCAAACTGCTATACCTACCATTTCAGGCACCTCACACCCTTCACACCACGATGGACCTCCTGTTCCAGTTGGTCAGCCTGCACAACTCATTGTCCCGAGGTCAGAAGCACCAGCTTCCTTCCGGCAAACCCTCTGGATGCAACCCCTCCCCTGCCATTTGCTCAACAGAAACCTTTGGACGTGCTACTCTATGGTCTGTGCTTCCTTTTCTCATTTTTAAATGCAATAATAGTAGTAGTACCTGCCTCAGGGAGTGAGGATTAAGAAAATCCTACCTGTAAAGACACTGTCAGTGTTGAGCCCTCAAGTGTTCACTAAGTATCAGCCAGCATTACCGCTTCTCCGCCTGCTCACTCATTTCCTTCCCTCCCGCTGTCTGTCCCTGCTGTCTGGGACCCCTCTCCCCATTGACCTTTGCCTGAACCTTAAACTGTCCTCAAAGGCACAGCTCAAGCTCAACTTCCTCCATGTACTCTGAAGAATGCACACTGATTCCTGTTGTCTCTCTCATGTTTACCAGTCTCACCATAAAGTCAGAGTTTAGCTTGTTACCTTTTCAACCTATCTTCTCTATTTCAATGAGATTGTAAGTTTTTTTGAGGGCAAGTGTTTTGGCATAAGTAGTATGAATCTCAGCAAATGGGTGGGTAATAAATGTCTGATGTTTGTTATGCTGGTTTAGCACTACTTCTTTGCATAAAATTATTTTTCTTTTTTTCAAGAATTTCAAATGATACAACCAAAAGGATAGAAGAGATACAGATACCGAAATTGTCACTAGGAGACAGTAGTATCATTCCCAAACAGTCATTTATTTCACACAACACCATTATAACACTTTTTCTCAGTTAATTCAGAGAGGAGGAAGTGTCAAATCAATCCTGATTGATACTGGTTTAGAAATTCAAACAGAAGGATAGAAGGAAAAGCCTCAGCTGAAAAAAAAATTATCTGTCAAAGGAAAACTGCAGTATGACATCAAACCCATCTCCATGAGAAGGTACAAACAAAATCTACAGAGAAGTTAAGAGGTTACCTACTAAATGCTTGTCACAGTTCCCACATAATGGGTATTTAATAGATGGTTGCTGAATTAACAAATAAATAATGATGAATGAAAAATGCTGATAGGGAGTAAATATTTGAAATGATTCTCAATCTTTTTTTTTTTTTGAAATATATTTTAGAGTTACCATTTACTTTCAAAACCTTTTTTTAGTCTTTGTCAGAGAGAGGAAACAAGACTGGGCAAACCACTGGTGTGACCTTTCACAGCATTTCTTCTAGTTTTATGTGTCACTGCCTAGGTTTCAACTGCGAGATAAATTGTACCAGGTCTAACACAAAGAAAAAGAGACCTGTTTTGTAATCTATATTTTTTAAATGTTAGCTTTAAGATCTTAATTGTAACATTAATGTTCTAGTGTTATTTCACATAATGGCTTAAATGCCTGCCAAGTTTATTTCTTCAAATTTAATTGAAATGCAAAGGACAGTCTCTCTGCATTGTATAGAAATATAGAACACTAACGAGTAAGCATCTGATACTTACACTCCCTTTAGACTTTCGGGATCCTACAATAGGAGGCAGTGAAGAAGCTTTCTGACTGTGGAAACAAATTGCAATTTAGAAACATGAGTGTTATTGACAAATAACATATAATACAAGATAATTTTCATCCAACCTTGTCATTTCAACCTAAAAGCCAACTGTTTACTGATATCAGTGTTTCACAAAAAGTACTATATACTTTCCCAGGTTCACAAAGACCACCATAAAATTTCCAAATTGCATCCTGAAAGATGTTTAATGTTTTCTTATATACTATTATAATTGATACTTACAATAAACTTTTAGCACCACCTTAAATTATTTCATAGCACTTTTAATTCCCCGAATTTTCTATATAAATTTGAAAAAAAATAATTTCTCAAGCTGAGTAATGATTCTGCTTAAATTTAAAACAATCACTTTTTTTTAAATGTCCATGCGGTCTACTTCTGATAGAAGCTCAGAATGATAACACACTGACATTTATAGTCAGGGAGTTTCTAAAGCACTCTTGTCAAAAAACAAAAACTGTCTTCAGCCATAGGAATGTTGTTTCACAGATGTCTATATGATTAGGAAAAGACCAACTGAACCTCTCTGTAAACAAGAGGATACAAAGATAAATGTAAGTCTCACTAACGTGTCTGAGAAAGGCCACTGTGAGTTACAGGGCTCTCACTGCCACCAATTATACACTGAAGCTAACAACAGACTAACCCGGTGTTGCTTAGCAGATTGTGGAAGGATTTAATTTCACGGATGGGTAAAAATGGTTAGCAATAAGTCTGCTGGTAAATAATTCTAAAGTGCTGGAAAACCATGTGCACACATCAAACAGCACCCCTGAAATTTCATTTTGTCTAATACTTCTCTAAAACACAGCTAGCTTCTTCATCAGGCTTCACAAATTGCAAAGTAATGGACAGCACATTGGTGATATTCTGCTCTATCTCAATAAGCATCACCCACGCTAACAGAGAATAAATCTGTTTCCAATAGCAAAATGGCCACAGAACTTCTGTAAAATGTAGCAGAAGTGGACCCAGGACACCATGGGCAAGCCGAGGGAGGTACCCTGCATGTGACAAGGGGCACGGCTCTTCATGCATGTCCCTTCAGTCCAGCTACTCAGCTGGAATAAGGCATCTTCCATAAATATATGACATTTCATAGAGAAAAAAGATTCATAGTGCATTATCTGTAATTAACATGGTAATCTTTAAAATTTTGCATGTATTAACTATAAAGGCAGTCAATCTACTTACATAACACAAGTGACATATTATTTTTATATTTTCCAGTTATTATTAAAAGGTGTACAAAAATAGTATGGTTTTCTAAACACTTTTATATGTTTTATATGACTAGCTGAAAAATTACTTGATCTAGTTAAATGTTGACATTAAAACTTCTAATAATGTATGTGTTATAGAAGCTCATTGCTCCAATTCTTCTTTGCAAGAGTAAATCTTTTTATATACTATAAAATCATAAGTGAATGGTAAAAAAAATAAAAGTACTTGCAGTCCCTGGGTTATGAGCAAGATAGGTTCTGTAGGTTTGCAAATGTTGAAGTATTTATATGCACAGAGAGGTCAAAATAAATACTATGTTAAGACAAACATCTGTCTAAGTTGCATTTAATAGGTAAATGTTCCTGTACCAATTAACATACAAATTCAACTTAAGAATAAATCTACAGAAACTATCTTGTTCATAACTATATATAGGGACTGCCTGTATATAGTAAAAAATACACCATACAGTCTTTCATAGATTCCCCAAAATTATTGTGCAATAGCTCTCAATCTCCAATCATGGCAAAGAAAAAAAATCAATATATATGATATATGCTTTCCTGTCTAACTAATAAACAAAATTATATAAAACATAGTGATCAGCAAAAGATTCAATGCTATTTCAAGCGATAATTAAAATATGAGAAGTGAATGAGGATGGGAGCTTACCCAAAAGACCTTCTCATTGTTGACTTGTCAAAGAGTAATTCACTGTAAGACAATTTCTTAAACTTATCTCTGCCAACAGCTACATAAAACTGCCCGTTCTCCAACTCTGCACCACTTTCAACCAGCTTTCCTTGTAAAGTATAAAGTCTGCCAAAATATGAATGCCAGCAATTAAAATTTTAACAAGCATAGGAAGAACTGCTTAAAATTACTAAGTAAATAAAAACATTCTGTTCTTAATTTGGCTCATTTGTTACTATCCTAATTATTGAATTACAAATGCCTCAAAGTCATTAGATTCAGCTAAATGCCAATGTTATAATGCAGACACAGTTGCCATCTAGCTGTACAGGGTTTCCATCCCAATGAACTTGACAATGTAACAGGAGTATCCCCTGTGGCTGCCGTAGTAAGACTTCAGAAGGAAAGTTTTAACTTGTACAGAATGTAGTGCTTTAAATAAAGCTCAGCTTCTGTTGAAGTTTGACTGTTCTATTTATATTTTGTAAGCACTTTTAAATTTTATTTTCTTAATTTGTTTGTCAGATTGATATCCTTCTTAAAGCACTTTGCATACAAGCAGCCATCAGCCAAAATATTACATCCAAACACACATAACTGGGTCAGAAAGCAGGAGGCAAGAGGTCAGCAGGTGAAAGAACCCATTGCTAGCATTAATGGTGCAGAACTGCATAACATTCGTGCTTCTTTCTTTTTCCCCTGCCTTCCCCCATCTTCCCAGAATGGGTTTCACAAGAATCTCCCTTTACTGTAAAACTACAATTAATAAGTTACTTATTAAAACAACAGTGATGATTTCTTAGACAATTTAGTGTGTCCAGAAAAGTTCTTTAAAGAATGAGAGACCAAAAACAGACTCTTAGAGAACTACAAAGAAAGACAATGCATATATTTGAAGATTATAAGCAAGAGTGAGCAAACAGAAGGATTTCAAAATAATCATTTAAAAAATCCTCAGACTTCTTATATTACATAATAAAGGTTAGTGGCATTTGCAAAGGAAGAAAAAAACGTCCATTGACCTGTGTGCTTGTTTACTGATTATGTAAATGGCTGTATCATATGGAGCCATGAAGTAAAAGAAACTAGTCACCAAAATCCTTGAAATGTGTTTGTGTTAATAGAAATATGCCAAAGTCTCTTCTTTTACAACACTGTACTCCTGTCCCTACAAGTCCCTACAATTAGTGCTGGTTTTCCTACCTTGACCTAGACCAGGGTTTCTGAAGACTGTTGACATTTTGAACACTATTCTCTGCTAGAGAGGTGGAGAGACTGTCCTGTGAACTGTAGGATAACAGCACCCCCAGCTTCTAACCACTAGGTGGCAGTAGTAGCCGCCCCCATCCACAGTTGTGACTATCAGAAGTGACTGGACACTGTCAAATGTCCTCAAGAGGCAAAATCGCCGCTGGTTGATAAACTCTGGCTTAGACCCAGACATTCTCCTTTTATTTTCCTTCAAAATAGGAAGTTCTGAATCAGTAATTAACTTTTATAGCGAGAAATTAAAAGGTAGCATAGCGGTGGAGTTGGAAACAGACAAGATTTGACTGGTTTCCTCTGCAAGAGGGAAAAGGGTGCTGAATAAAGCTGAGCCCATGATATTATCCTTTGTTTGAGGGACTCCTGTTGACCTGCTTACTTCCTTTGCTAAAAAACACAAGAAATATAAATAGGAAGTTAAACCAATTTTTATGGGATACTTTTAATATACTGGTGTGCAGGGAGGATCCAACCATAATAATACTTTGTAATGTTCTGTTAAAGAAAGATGGACATGTTCAAAGTGAACAGCAACGAAGTCTTACTCATAGCTGACCTTACCTCGGAATGAATTTTAACTATTTAAGTGTTCAGGGGATATAGAAATACTACATTTCCTTTTCTGTATTGTTACTTGCATAAATTTCACTTCTATGTATGAACTTGTTCATATTAATATATGTATGAATAAATGTATCTTGGGCATGCAATGATATATATATATATATATATATATATATATATATATATATATATATAGTTTTATATAATTTATTTAGTAGGTTTATGTCTATGTATATGTCAAAAGATACAACTATATACTTAAAATAAAAATTCAATATATAACCATTGAGATCTGCTTTCACACTGATTCCAAAATAAAATCTAGAAGGATCAAAGGTTTAAGTAAAATTTAAAAGTACAAGACGAAAACGGAATATTTTTATAATCCTGGAGTGAAAAAAGACCTAAACTAGTCATAAAACTCAATGATCATAAAAAAAAATTGAAAATTCAACATATCTGTATGGAAAAAGAAACAAAGAGTATCAAAAATACAAACTGGAAATACACTTAAAACTATATGAGCAAGGGCCAATTTACCTAATATGTAAAAAGTGCTTATAAAGCAATAAGACAAATTTGCAAAGCCATGACTGGTAGTTACTATATAATAATAAGATAAATATTTGGCAGTTACTTAGAGAATAATTAAGAGCACAGACTCTGGAGCCATACTGCCCACTAATGTGGTTGAATCCGGTGCTGCTAGCCACTATCTACATAATCTTGGGCAAGTTTCTTTCCCCTCTGAGTCTCATCTTTCATTAAAAGAAAATAATAACACTGTTTACCACGTAGAATTGCTAAATTAAGTTAAAAATGTAAAGCACTTGGAACAATGCATTGCACAAAAGAAAAACTCAGTCTGACAGGTGGTGGTGCAGTGAACAGGGCTTCAACCTAGGACACTAAGGTCCCAGGTTCCAGGTTCGAAACCCTGAGGTCACTGGGTTGAGTATAGGCTTATCCAACTTGAGCGCAGGCTCACCAGCTTGAGTGCAGGATTGCCAGCTTAAGCATAGGATCATAGACATGATCACAGGTTCCTGGCTTGAGCCCAAAGATCACTGCCTTGAAACCCAAGGTTGCTGGCTTGGGCAAGGGGTCACTGACTCAGCTGGAGCCCCTAGTCAAGGCATATACGAGAAACAGTCAATGAAGTATTCAAGAGCCACAACTATGAATTGATGCTTCTCATCTCTCTCCTTCATCTCTCCCTCTCTCAAAAAAAATAAATTAAAAAAAAGTTCAATATGTGTTGTCATTGAATATTACATATATAAAAATAAACAGTGAAATATTTTTACTCAATATGAATAAAAAGACAAAATGTTAATTTTATAGTACAAATGAAAGTATAAAAAGTGGGCCCTTGCCTGACCAGGCAGTGGTGCAGTGGACAGAGCATCAGGCTGGGATGCGGAAGACCCAGGTTCGAGACCCCGAGCTCACCAGCTTGAGCGCGGGCCCATCTGGCTTGAGCAAAAGCTCGTCAGTTTGAACCCAAAGTCACAGGCTCCAGCAAGGGGTTGCTCATTCTGCTGAAGGCCCACGGTCAAGGCACATGTGAGAAAGCAATCAATGAACAACTAAGGTGTTGCGATGGCAACGAAAAACTAATGATTGATGCTTCTCACCTCTCTCCATCCTGTCTGTCTGTCCCTATCTATCCCTCTTTCTGACTCTCTCTGTCCCTGTAAAAAAAAAAAAAAAAAAAAAAAAAAAAAAAAAAAAGGCCCTCTCAATCACTTTCGGTGAGAGTACAAGTTAGTACAAAATCTTTGGAAGACACTTGACAGTACCTATAAATATTTAAAATGCATTTGCCACTAGGCACAACAATTCCACTTCTAGACTTTAGTTTGCTGATAAACTCTACTAATCTATAAAGACATGAACATATAATAGTGAATGACTAGCAATGATCTAAGTTTCCATCAAGAGTAGACTGTTAAATAGATCATGGCACTCTCATAAAATGGAATATTTCATAGTCATTAAAAATAATAAGAACAGAACTATTTGTGCTAATAAAAATCCCAAGATATGACGAAACAGTAAAAAACTAAGGTATATTTACATATTTATTCATGTATGTATGTGTGTTCCCATTTGTTTCTAAAAAATAAAAGATGCATGTGCTTTCATATGCCTAGAATATCTCTGGAAAAATGCAGAAAAAGTGCTTGAAAGAGGGACTAGGGAGGGGAGAGAAGTAGTTTTTATTTATAGCTTTTGTTTGTTTGAAATGTTTTTGTTACCACATGTGAAATATTACTTTCAATTATTTATATATATATATGTGTGTGTATACATATATATATATATATATATATATATATATATAATTGTATTTAAAATCCAAATGGCTATAAAACTATATATAAGTATATGTGAATAATGTATACACATTAAACTGAAAGACTATATGCAATCATTTGAGAATTTATCATATGCATGCATAGATAGATATACAGGTAAGAAAACAGGTATACGATCTTGAGAGCAGGAGTGTATTCTACCAGTGGAGTATGTTAGAGAGACTGGGATGAAGACAGGACTCAAGAACTACCAGAAAACTCTTTATTACATGTCAAGTATTTGTGTGCACATGTTATATATATTCTTACTATGTTCTGTACTTGTATGTGGTATTTATAAGCCTCCCACCTACAAGAATATGTCAGCTTCCATCAAGGAATAATTTCATAGGCTTCACAATTTAAAGTCCATAATTTTGGTCTTCACTTACATTTCAGATCTTGAGAAAAATGTTTCTGATTTCTCAAGTTTCGGCAACCCCATTTAATCATCTTCTCTGATCTCCCTCTTCCTCAAATCCACTAACAGCTCCTGATGCCTGATATTTTATGCTAGGCAAATATTTTGGACCATCAAAGAATCATATATATCTCCTAAATAAAAAGACAGCTAATTAAGAGCCAAAAATCTGGCTCAGTCCGAAAAAGTTCTTAACAAAAAGAATGCTGCTTATTCGCTCTAAACCAAAAGAATAAAAATAGTTAATATCTGTTGACATGCTGCTATGTGCCGAGAACTGTTTTAAGTGCCTTATATGAATATTATTTCTTAAAGCAACCCTACAAGGTAATTACTATTATATACCCATTTTACAAATAAGGAGACTAAGCATGTGGAGCCTAACTGGTGAGCCACAACCCAAATTTGGGACCAACTTGAGAGCCTCTAGGGAATATATATAACAGTTCTGAAAACCATCCACTTATAAGATTATTCTGACATACCTGTGAACAGCTCCACTCCTCAAAGTTATTTTTTCTGTGACCATCTGTAGCACACGGTCCCACTGAGTCAAGGCCTTTCTAGGGATGAGGAGGCGAGATGCTGGGCTAATGACGTCTCCATTTGCAATCAAGCTGGACAAAAAGCAAAGCCAGTGAGCCACACCATTCAAAACAGTAATGCCATTAACTACAATGCAGACCCCAACCCGAAGGGAAACCACTGCCAATTTCCATTAGAACTGTAAAGGCCTCCTACTTACAAGATAGTACAGGGTTCTTGAAGTGATTTTCTAAATCGTGCTGACACATTGATCCTGCTGTGGATTACTGGCTTTACCTTTAAAAGCAAAGAAATACAAATCACTAAGCTTATGTTACAGTAGTTGCTTTGTTTTTTTCTATTAAGGAAATTCTGTAGGTTTCCAGGGAAATGGCTGAGAACTGTTATGCCTGTGGTAAAATCCTGTTTCCCCCCACTTATGTACATGTCTGGGCTCACCTTCTATTGATATTATGTGGTTTTAACAAACTCTTTTAAAAAATCGCTTACACCCTGGGAATATTGCTCATGATTTTTCCAACATAGAAATTGTTGAGCTGTTATAAGAATTTCAAGGCAAATTCTTTAAAAAATGTTTTCTGTAAAACAAAAATAAAATAATCCTATAAAATCTTGAACTCTGAAGTCCGCCTCCAGCCTGTCTTGTCCCCTCTCCTCTCCTACCTTCATTGCACCTACTCCCTGAATTAGACCCCAGTGCATCACTGACTCCATCCTATTCTCTTAAGACTGACTCTGTCACTTTTTCTAGATGTTGCTTCTCCCTCTATTCGTCAACTGCCTTCAGTTCCTGAACTCCTTGCATCTGGATGGGTCTAGTCATCACTCCATCTTCTTTGCTTCTAGAGTCCAGGCTTCTGTTGGCAAATACCAGATGGCCCCATGGTGCCTTCGCCCATGACAGAGCTTTTGTAGCAGCCAGGCTTCTCCTCCTCCCAAGTCAACTACTTCTCACATTTCCTACAGTGGATGATCCAAATCCCCGCCTCTCGTCTTAAACCCTACAATCCCACTTCAGACACACACACTCTCAGCAGACCATTTTAGTCCAAACTTCAAGAAAAGAGGCTGACAGGTATTCAGTTTTCCAACCTCCATATCCTGCACAACCCATCTTCACTACACCCTCACTGCTTTTTGCCTTTTATGCTTGCCTCAAAAGGAGCTTTATCCCTTTAAAAAGCTAACACCCATCTGGATTTTGTTCCCTGATGTCTCTATTTGTCCCATTAATTATCTAGGTCTCTTCACCCCTTTGGTGTTTTCACTCTCTCCCTGGGCCCTGTGGCCCCATCAAGCCCTATCCTGTCCCTATCTGTCCTCCTCATCCTTCATATTCCTACTTCCTTCTACCCCATCTTCTCTTCCGTCTTCTGCTATTCGGCTTCCACCTCTACCACTGAAAGACAACACCCAAGTCCTAACCATGGCCTTGAAGAACCCCCATGACCAACCACTGCTTCCTCAGTTTCCTCACCTCCTACCAAAACTCCTTCCAGGCCGACCCTTAGTCATGAGCTTTAATCAAGCTAGCCTCCTCCCCTCCAGTCTCCAAACCCACCACACACCCACTTCCATGCCTGTGTTCACCTTGCTCTGTGCCCACAATGTCCTCCTTGTTCTCCATTTGCTAGGCTCAGCTCAGTTATCACTGGCCTATCTTTTCATTGTTTGTTAGCTTTCTGCCCCCAACTGCACTGCTACTATAGTATAGATGACAGCACTTTTATTTGTAGGGTTTTCCTCCATGATTCAAAAAGAAAACTTATAAGCAAAGGAAAATTATTAATAAAAATAGCTAACATTTATTGCACTGTACTTAATGGAAAGCACTGTACTAAGTAATTAATATGCATCATATATTATTTAATCATCAAAGTCATGCCCTGAAGTACTATTACTATTGCCCTATTTTACAAAGGAAGACACTAGAGCTTATTTGTCTAAAATCACACATAATAAAGGGCCAAGTTGTTAGTGACCCCCTATTTGTTATACAACTTATGAGTTATTTTAGAGATCAAATATTAACCCTACTTAATTAATAGGACTCTCTCCTTTGTCAAAATATACCATTTTGAGAGGAACCAAGAGCATGAATGTTTTTGACTCTCACTGATGATTAAAAGGAATCTTTGTAATGGGTATTAGTTGTATAAAAATGTTTATTACCTTTTAATTAAAGAATTCTCCAATTTAAGGCACATGGATCAATGGAACAAAACAGAGAGTCCAGAAATAAACCCACACATATATGGTCAATCCATTTATGACAAAGAGCCAAGAATATATGTACAATGGGGAAAAGATAGTCTTTTCATGAAAACTAAACAGCCATATGCAAAAGAATGAAACTAGACCCCTATTTTACACCATATACAAAAATCAACTCAAAACAGATTAAAGATTTAAATATAAGACCCAAAACCATAACTGCTAAAGAAAAACATAAGGGTAAGCTTCTTGACAAGAGATAATAAGCGTTGGTGAGGGTGTGAAAGAAAGTCAACCCTGTACACTGTTGGTTCAGCCACTATGGAAAACAATATGGATGCTCATCAAAAAATTAAAAATAGAACTACCACATGATCCAGCAATCCCACTTCCAGGTATTTATTCAAAGGAAATAAAACAGGATAGTTGAAGAGATATCTCTATAGACCCCCATGTTCATTGCAGCATTATTTACAATAGCCAAGACATAGAAACCACGTAAGTGTCTGCTGATGAATAAATGGATAAAGGAAATGTGGTATAGATCTCACACATTTACATATACAGTAGAATATTATTCATTCATGAGGAAGAAAAATATCCTGCCACTTATAACATGGGATGAACTTGATTGCATTATGCTAAAAAAAAGTAAGCCAGACAAAGAAAGACAAATACTACATGATATCACTTATATGTAAAATCTTTAAAAAGAAAAAGAAAGAAATCAAACTCATAGAAACAGAGAATAGAAAACTGGCTGCCAAGGGGTGGGGTGGGTGGGAAAAGTGGGGAGAGTAAATGCACATAAGTGTTCAACTATAAAATGAATAAAGTCTGAGGATTTAATGTACAAAATGGAAGAAACAAGAACTCCAACATTGAATAAAAATTTTTAATTCAATCATAATTCAACGTTTTAAATTCAGAGATTCTTGGACCTAAGCTACCATTTACAATGATGTTAACTTTTTAAAATAAATTGGTTAATAGGCAATGCAGGCACCTACACAACCCTTGATTTATTTAGTTCATACTATAGCATAAGAAAATAAATCGATTCACAAGGACTGTGTTATGAGACCAGGTGGTTTACAATGCTTTTTAGTAACCACAAATCCCTCTCCCATCAATCAGATTGCTCACTCATAAGGCTCAGCATTTTTAACTGCAATAAGTCTTCAGTTGGGTGAATGACAGGCCTCTCTGACTTTCTGTCTGGGTTAACAATATCTTCCTTTTGAAATCCTCCAGTTTTTAAATATAGCTATACTGCCTCCTTGATGACCTGACTTAAAGCTGTGGCCACATCCCTGGTTCTCTGTAGCATTCCTTGACATTACTTTTGCCCTTAAGACAACCATCTGACATATTGTACATTTTATTCATTTAATTTTTATTTTCTTGTTCCTATTGTTACTTTTTAGTTATTCTTAATATTAACTGGTAACATATTGAGCACATACTTCATACCCAGTTGTTAATTTTTTAAAAGTCTTGCCTATCATTGATTGTTTAATACCTTGTTTAATTATTAAATTCAAGATAAAGATAATAAATTATATAAACAAATGACATTAGAACGCTTGTTGTTGGCTAAAATGCTACTTTTCTTTGGAGTATACATATTTATAATACAAAGATTTCATAAATACACGATTTTTAAAGTAATTATATAATTTTATTGTGAGTCTATAAGTTGTTGCTTAAATTAAAACAAACCATCTGCTTGAATAATTGATTTTCTTCATTCAACATAACTAAAATATTTCCTAAATGTTCATAATAAACCAGCTGAATTAAATAACAATCTTAAATATATACTTCTCTAAGTCATTGTAGTTAAAAATAACTGAATTGCCTGACCAGGTGGTGACGCAGTGGATAGAGCGTCGGACTAGGATGCAGAAGACCCAGGTTCGAGACCCCGAGCTCACCAGCTTGAGCGCGAGCCCATCTGGCTTGAGCAAAGAGCTCGCCAACTTGGACCCAAAGTCGCTGGCTCCAGCAAGGGGTTGCTTGGTCTGCTGAAGGCCCGTGGTCAAGGCACATGTGAGAAAGCAATCAATGAACAACTAAGATTTCACAACGGCAACAAAAAACTAATGATTGATGCTTCTCACCTCTCTCCATTCCTGTCTGTCTGTCCCTATCTATCCCTCTCTCTTACTCTCTCTCTGTCCCTGTAAAAAAATAATAATAAAAATAAAAAAATAATAATAAAAAAATAACTGAATTAGTCTGTTTTCAGGTATACTAATAAAAGAATCTTAAGGCCCTGGCCAGTTAGCTCAGTCAAAAGAGAGTCATCCTGAAATATCAAGGTAGAGGGTTCAATTCTAAGTCAGGGCACACATGGGGAAGTAACCAATGAATCCACAACAAATGAATGCTTTTCTCTCTGTCTATCTATCTATCTATCTATCTCTAACTCAATCTCACTCCCTTCTCTCTGTCTCTCCAAAATCAATAACAATAATAATAAATCATCTTAAGAAAATAATCCAAGTAATATTGGATTGAAATCTAAATTGAAAAAAAAATATATAAGACCACTGTATAAAACAACTGGAACTTTTTGGAAAATAATACCATTTTTTATTTAAAATGCATTTTCCACTTGGCATTTTAAATAATAAGTTAAATAATAAAAGATTAGTTACCCTGGCAGGGTGTCTTGGTGTATAGAGAATCATCCCAATGCACTGAAGTCCCATGTTTGATCCCCAGTAGGGCATGTATGAGAAGCAACCAATGAGTGCACAACTAAAACAGAACTAAGTGGAGCCACAAGCTGATGTTTCTTTCTCTCTCTCTCCCTTCCCCCCTCTATCTCCCTTCATCATCCCTCAAGTCAATTAAAAAATTAAAAATTTAAGCTAAATCTACTGCATATAAGGGAGCTTTTCCAGAGTCCTTACAGGGATTAAGTACTGGTCACTTGACACTAATCTAGAGATATGACTGTAGACAATGAAAACATAATAAACTGAATATGTTTTTTAAATTTGTATATTTTCTTAGTAACTCATATACTTTCCATTGCCTTTTGAAAATAAACAGTATTTGAAATAAAAGAACAATGTTAAGAGCCAACACACCTAGTTACAGCAGTACAGACACATAAGGATGACCTACCTATAAGGCACTCCCACTCAGATCCCTGTGTACTAGGAATGGCTATCAATGGTAAGCAGGCGGATCTGTGTTTGTTATGCAATCTGTGACCACAAAAATCAAATGAAAATATATCAATACAATTTTAGACCCAGCAGAGCTAACACTCCTAAGTTGGATTTGTCAGTTGGTGAGGGAATCACCACCAAGCAAAAGTAGAACATGCTTATAGCAGACTTTGGCCTTGAGTCTGTTCTGGGCCAGCCTTACCTTAGAAAACCCAGTTTATTTGGGTATCGAGAAGTAGGTTAGCTGAGTGAACCAGAGAGAGAAATCCTTCCTTGAGTAAGACAATGTAAATAGATAGATAGATAGATAAATAGACAGATAGATACGGACTGACTAAATATTCGGCTAACATTTCTTGGAAATATTTTCAAAGTCAAAGGTGGCAAGGATGACTTAACCATGTTCACACAGCTAGAATGAGTAAGCCAGGAAGGACTGCAGTGCATGCAGGTCTTTGGTAACAAATCATACGGGCTTTACAATATATCACTCTGTCTATGGTAGCTAATTTAGCCTGTGTATGTCACAAATGTCCATTCCAAGAACAAAAACAAAAATATCAATGCTTCCTGTGAAACTGACAAGTCTATGTAATTTAAGTACGTAATTTACCTTAAGTTCACAGATTCCACTTGGCACAGCAGGACATCACAGCAGCTGGGTAAAATTCAAGTTAAAGCCTGCCTGACTCAAATATATGAATGTATTCATTATATCAAAGTCAATGAAACTAAGTGTTGCTGTAAATATATATATATATATATATATATATATATATATATATATATATATATATATATTTGGGATAATAAGATCAAAATCTATAAACTAAGCAACTGACTAAAGGTCTAAAATTCTAAATTCCAGGACTAATTGCCAATTCAGTGCCTCACCCACCTCATTTTCTTGATGAGTAAAAATAAGGACAATCCTACTAAACTAGCCCAAAGGGATGCTCCATGGACTAATTAATGAAGTGGCAATATGACCCTGGGGCTGTTAGGCTGATGCTTCAGAGGATCCACCTGCCTCAAACCTCAGCACTCAGCATCTCTAGAAATCCCAAGCCAAGGAAACCAAGCTCAGTCTAAGGACCCTGGAAAATGAAAGTGATGCTGCTAAACAAACACCACTTCAAAAATCTAGTAACCACTGAGCTCTTATAAAAACTCACTATACTATTTAAAAACTCAAATTTAAATCATACATAAAAACTCATTTTTAAAGACTATGTCAGGATTTTGTGACTGTCCATTAGACAGACTTAAACCTTAAGGAAAGAGTTAAGCACTAAAGTGATTTATTTGCAAAATATAGGCCAACCTACACAAAGATACTTTTACTCTATTCCCTGTTCTATATTTAAGAAAAAGTGAGTTCTCAAAATAATAATCCTGAAGAAATTTTGTTGCTACTTTGAAAAGACAGCACACAGCATCTAAAAGGAGGACAAAGTCCTTTATAAATTATTTAATCAATTTCCACCACTCTCTGATAAATGAGAAGGGATAAAAAATTTTAAAAGACAACAGAGTGAGAAAATAACTTACCCTAGAGACAATATAACAGATGCAACCAAACTATAGATTGATTACCTTAAAGAGCTTCCTTAAGTAACCATCCATGTGTTTTTACATTACTATTTTTTATATGGATAAACAACTAGCTGAAATGCCTGACGCATAGTGATGGTATGATCCACCAAGCTGAGCATGTCTCCTGTATGGATGCTATTACCACAATTGACCATTGGACAGTGCCTCTGTCAGAGGAGATTTCATGCTGAGAAGAACTCCTAGACTTCAAGGAATAACACTATTTATCATGAAGATACTCCAGATGCATGGACTAAAAAAGAAACTTAAAAATGGAAAGGCAATATAGCAAGAGGTTGAGGACAATAATCAAACTTTTCAAAAGGAAAGTTTATTGTAACGCTCTCCTTGGATTTCTACCAATGTTGTTACATCAAATCTTAATAATTATGAGTTCTGACATACCCTAATGTGCTGATTAACAGAGATCTCCTGAGACACAAAAGTTACATTGTTGTATTCTTATTATCTGCCACTTTTTCATATCTAAGGAAATAAATTCTGATAAATTAGTACAAAATTTGACAAATAAAATGCACTTGCTGTGCTGTGTCATCATGAATATACTTTCATCACTAAATATTTCAGTGTTTTTCTTTCCATTAAAAGTGATCTAGGAGGGGAAGCAAGATGGCGACGGAGTAGGCGGACGTACCAACTTCCAACTCCCAGAAGCAAAGTGGATTATAACTCAGTTTAAAGAACCATCATCTGGATAAACCAACTATGAACTAAACTAAGTGGACTCTTCAACCAAGGAACACAGAAGAAGCCACATTGAGACTGGTATGAATAGCGAAAACGCGAAGAGGGCTGCCCAGCTCCCCGGAGCAAACGGCAGCCCAGAGAGACCCGCAGGGCGGGAGGAAAGTTTGGCGGAGAGGGAGGGACCTGGGTCCCAGGAACCAAGCCCCAGCCTGCAGTCCCAGAGCCTAGAAGAGGCGTTTGGACAGTTTTGAGCTGTGAAACAAGTGAGGGAGCTCCCAGGCCTACAGTGTGGAGTATTAGGTCCCTTCCTACTCTGCTGAGGGCTGCTTAAGGGTATGGTGGGCGGCAGGACACTGAAAAGCGGTTCTGTCCACGTGGGCGAAGGCCAAGCCGGTGTGAGCTCAGTCTGGCCCAGAGTGTCAGAGGGGACGCGCAAAAGAGGACCGGCAGCTGCGGGCACGCCTTTAACCCCACTTACGGGGACAAAGCGGGAGGCCAGGAACGGGCAGAAATCTGCCCTACAACCCTGCACAGGCCAGCCCTGACCGCGGGGACCGGGCTAGGACCAGGGACGGGCGGGGGCTTGCAGCTGAGCTGACGCTACCAGCCCCCCACCCCCCGGGCCGGAGAAACCGCGGCTGGCCAGTATACGTGCACGAGCGGGCTCCGAGCGCAGGAACGGGGTAGACCCCGAGACAAGTGGAAGCTCGCAGTTGAGCTCACGCTACTATCACCGCCCGGCCGGAGAAACGGCGGATTGCATTCACACGTGCACGAGCGGGCTCCGAATGCGGGGGCGGGGTAGAGTCCGGGACGAGCGGAAGTCCGCAGCTGAGCGGAAGCCAGCAAACACGCCCGGCCCAATAAACCTTGGTTTCCGACCCTGCGCAGGAGGGCCCTGGCCTCGAGGGCGGGGCTAAATCTCCAGACGGGCAAACGCTCACAGCTGAGAGCACGTCAAAAGCCCAGCCCAACCTGCGAAACTGTGGCGAGCAGGCTCTGACTGAGGGTTCTGGGCGGAAGTCCGGAAATAGGCTGGGTCCGCAGCTGAGCAAAGGTGCTCACCTCTACCCTTGGTGCTAAGACTTGTGGCTTCAGTGACAGCCCCTCCCACGGAGGAGAGGCAGAAACCACAGCAAAAGCCACAGTGGGCCGGCGCTGGTAACGGTCATACCCAACCACCCTAGGCACAGGCAGAGGGGGTGAGGGGCCTGCAGACAGACCACACCTAGAGAACACAAAGGCAACACCTACTGGACTCCAGTCACCACAACTTGCTTATACACAGAAAAAATGGGCAGGCAGAGGAATGCAAACCAAATGAATCAAGAGAAATCCCCAGAGAAGGACCTGAATGAACCAGATATAACCAAATTACCAGAAGCAGAATTTAGAATAATGATAGTTAGGATGTTCAAAGAAA
This sequence comes from Rhynchonycteris naso, assembly GCA_037038555.1. NCBI lineage: Eukaryota > Metazoa > Chordata > Mammalia > Chiroptera > Emballonuridae > Rhynchonycteris > Rhynchonycteris naso. The sequence continues at coordinate 151,940,079 of CM072997.1, forward strand.
TTAGAGCAACAATGGATAGTCATTATGAACACCTAAATAAAGAGATAACAAGTATAAAAAACGAAATTGAAATAATAAAAGTGATCTAAGAGACAGTTTCCTTTCTGGTGGTAGAAGGTTGTAGGAGACTATTATTCCCAACATCACAACAAAAACTGAGAAGTCAGCTAGATATAATAATTTTTAAAAATGCATTAATCTTGATGAACTAAATCCAGAGAGGAATGAGCCCTTTCCAAGTCAGAGGAAACATACAGCTGTTTTCATCCCCAAGGGCACACAGGCAGAGGAACAAACCTTCCCATAATGAACAGCCAGTATGTAGGCTGGCATGATAGAGAGACTCAAGAGCGAGTCCACACTGCCCACCAATTCTTCCCCATGGGATCTTCTTTAAGTGCACAAAAGTGCAACTAAGCTAAGAGCAGGGTAAAAGAGCAGAGAAAGAAAGCTCATGGTGTGGAAAATTGGGGGTAGAAATGGCAGAGATAAATTCCAAAAGATATAAACAACTAACAATTGAAATAAAAGTTGAAATATCTCTCTAGAATTTCACCAATATCAAACCTGAAGCCTTGCTGGAAAGAGAGCAAGCCCTGATTTCACCCACTAAATGTCTGAAACCACTGGTCAACTGAAACTAAAGATGCAACTCAGTCTACACCCAGCTTAATAATGGATCACTGATATCAGCCCTTCACACTAGCAGCTATACTGAAAAGGGGGTGCACAGTTTTCCTGTGGGTAACTATTATCTTTAAATTTCTAGAAATTTTATACAAAATGACAAGTATACATGAAACTATAAAACATGTAAATAAAGAGGACAATATGACCCATTATCAAGAGAAAGAAAGTAAAACTCACAAATGATTGAGATAAAATTAGCAAATTAGGATTTTTAAAAAATTATAAATATATTAAAGAAATCAATAGAAAGAGTAAACAAAATATATGAAAGATGGACAATTTTGGCCCACAAATTAAAACTATAAAAAACTGAAAATTCTAGAACTAAAAAACATAGTACATGAAATGAAAAATTCATTCCATGAGCTTACTAGAAGATTAGACGCAAGAGAAGACAGATAAGTCAACCAAAAGACAAGAATTATTAAAGGTAAAGCACAAAAAAATAAAAGCTGGTCAGAGTATCAGAGATACATAAAACAAAGATCTAATGTGTGTAACTGGAGTCAAGGAGAGGAGAGAAAATTGGCCAGAAGTACAGAGAAAAAGGCAAAAAGTTTTCCAAAACCAATAAAAAACATCAATTCATATACTCAAAAATTTCAGTAAACCCCAATCAGCATAAATATAAACAAAACAAACACCTAGTCACAGTACAGTCAAACTGTAACCAGAGAAATTACACACATTTAATGACATTCAATTCAGAGGACTAACAATATGAATCATAATTGGCTTCTCTCAGAAACAATGTAAGCCAGAAAACAATTAAAGAATATCTTTATAGTGCTAAAAGAAAAAATGTTAACCTGGAATTCTATACCCTAAGAAAATATCTTTTTTGCCTGACCTGGCGATGGCACAGTGGATGGAGCGTCGGACTGGGATGCGGAAGACCCAGGTTCGAGAGCCCGAGCTCGCCAGCTTGAGCGCGGGCCCATCTGGCTTGAGCAAAAGCTTGTCAGCTTGGACCCAAGGTCACTGGCTCCAGCAAGGGGTGGCTCAGTCTGCTGAAGGCCCGCGATCAAGGCACATGAGAGAAAGCAATCAATAAACAACTATGGTGTCGCAACGGCAATGAAAAACTAATGATTGATGCTTCTCACCACTTTCCATTCCTGTCTGTCTGTCCCTATCTATCCCTCTCTCTGACTCTCTCTCTCTGTCCCTGGAAAAAAAAAAGAAAATATCTTTTAAAATTGACGGTAAAATAAAAACATTTTTTCAGACAAAGGCCAAGAGAATTTTGCTAGCAGACTCGCACTACCAAAATCTTGTAGAGAAAGTTCTTCTGACTGAAGGGAATACAAAATGAATGTCTGGATCTATACAAAATAATGAAAAATATTGAAATATGTGAGTGATTTTAAAGGTTTGAAATTTTTAATCTTAAATACTATTTTAGGCCCTGGTCAACTAGCTCAGTGGTAGAGCATCAGCCCAGTGGGTGGATGAACCAGGTTCGATTCCAAGTCAGGACACACAAGGGAAGAAACCATTTGCTTATCCACCCCTTTCCCTTTCTCTCTCTCCCCCCCTTTCTCTCTGTCTCTCACTTTCAATCTCTATCTCTCTCTCTTTTTCCTCCCACAGCCACGCCTCAATTGATTTGAATACATTGGCTTAAGGCCTCCTCTCAGTTACTAAAAATAGCTCAGTTGCAAACATGGCCCCAGATGGGCAGAGCATCAGCCCAAGATGGGGGTTGCTGAGTGAATCTCAGTCGGGGTGCATGCATGACTGTTTCTCTATCTCTTCTCCTCTCACTTGAAAAAGAAGAAAAAAAAAGACTATTTTAAACCAAAATGAATAGTAATGTCTCATGATGACTGTAACATGTAGAAGCAAAATATTTAAAACAGAGGTCAGAAACCTCTTTGGCTGAGAGAGCCATGAATACCACATATTTTATTTTAAAATGTAATTTTGTGAGAGCCATACAATATTTTTAACATTAAATACAAGTAAAGGTGTGCATTTTATGTAACACCAACACTTTTAAAGTACAATAAGTCTCTGAATTCTTTTTAATAACGTTGTTATGCTGTTGCTAACCTGTGATGAATAAAGTACTTCTTACCATTAATGACTTCTGGTGCTGCATGCTTTTGCTGATGGCTTTGTAGTCTGGTTGATACATGGTGAGGTTAAGCTTCATGCAGGCATTGAGACTTCCACCCGTTAAACATGATCATAGGTTGGTCTTAATGTTCTTTAGATGTGAGAAAGACTGCTCACATGCATACGTAGAGCCAAACATTGTCAGTACAGCCATACTCACATGCTGCAGAGTGGTATGTAATGGGAAGCGCATTCCAAGTTTTGACAATCTGTTGGTCCGCGGATTGAAGTTTTTTTCATTTCTCCCCACTTGTGTTTGCTCACCAACACTGCTTGCTGTCGTGCAAGTCTTTCCAAATCTTTATTCAGTGACTTGAACTTATTCACCCACATGTCTTGAGGCCTTCAGGTCAGCAGCTTGTAGCTCAAAATCTCTGACGGAGACACCGGGGATGTAACTCAGGTCGGTGCTGTCCATTGCACACTCGTGTGGATGGGTGATGAACTTAAAAAGACAAGTGCGCTCATGAAATTCTCCAAAGCACACTTTGAATGACTGCAGGAGATTAGATGTGAAGCCTGCTAGCTGCTGGAGATCAAGATGTTGAGCAGGGTCATTTGCTGTGCATGCATCTTTAAACTCTCCCAGTTTTTTTAAATGTAATAAACAACCTGTTTCAATATCGGCAATGAAGAGTTCCAGCTTGTTTTCAAATGGAAACACTGCTTGTTGAGGGGATAAGACTATATTTCCAACACCTTGTATTTTCACAATGAGCTAGTTCAGATGTTCAGTCATGTCTACGAGATAGTAGAACTTCATGAGCCACTCAGAGTTAGCTAACTCAGGATGCTCAACGTTTTTCATTTCAAGAAAAGTCCAGATTTTTCTCAGACAAGCCGCAAAATGGCTGAGCACCTTCCCTCGACAACCAACGCACATTGCTGTGAAGAAGGAGATCAGGAAAATTATTCCCAACTTCATCCAGCAGTGTTTTAGACTGGTAATCATTTAAAGCTCGGGCAACAATAAAGTTGATCACCCAAATAACCAGCAACATCACTTCAACAAGCTGCTCACCACATATCTGAGCACAAAGCGCCTCCTGATGTAGGATGCAGTGAAAACTTAGGATGGGTCTCTTTACATGTTCTCAAAGAAGCACTACGAATCCTGTTTTTCCCCACCATGAACAGAGCACCATCAGTACACACCGAAATAAGTTTATCCATCAGTAGATTTTTTTCTTTAGTGAACTCAGTGAAAGACTTGAATAAATCCCCCCCTCTTGTTGTCTCTTTCATAGGCAAAACAGCAAGACTTTTCTCACGTAGTGTGTTACCCACAGCATACCTTGCAATCACGCTGAACTGGGATAAATGGCTTACATCTGTTGACTCATCCAAAGCGAGAGAAAAGAATGGTGCTGCATTTATGTCTTTCACTTGTGTGGCCTCAATTTGATTTATCATCATGATGGTACGATCGTGAACAGTTCTTGCCAACAGAGGCATGTCTTATTTGTTTGATTATCTTGTCTTTATCCGAAAAGTCATCAAAAAGTTCATTGGCAACATCAAGCATGAATGTTTTGGCACAGTCCCCATCTGTGAATGGCTTTCTGTTTCTCACAATTGCTAAAGCACCAGCAAAGCTACCCGAATTCCAGTCACTTTGTTGGGTCCAAACACAGAGTTGCTGCTGACTAACTTGCACTCTGCACAGTAACTCTTGACATGCTTTCTTCCTGCTGTCCCCTGCTGGATATTTCGATGCAAATGTAGTATGGCATGTGTTGAAGTGCCGCTTTATATTTGACCATTTCATCAATGTAATTTTATCATTGCATATTAGACACACTGCAGAACATGCTTTCTCCACAAAGGCAAATTCCTCTGTCCATTCCTGGTGAATAGTACGATACTCCTCATCTTTTTTTCTTTTAGCCATCTTCTTCATCAAAAGGGTTTCTGCAATTAGCTAGCTGACTACTTGATTAAAAGGAGTGAAGTTTACTTCCTGACCTCACAACAACCCATGTACATTCACATTATCCAATAAAAATTTGGTGTTATCCCGGAGGACAGCTGCGATTGGCTCCAGCCACTCACAACTATGAACATGAGTGGTAGGAAATAAATGGATTGTAATACATGAGAATGTTTTATATTTTTAACATTATTATTTTTTTTATTAAAGTTTGTCTGCGAGCCAGATGCAGCTATCAAAAGAGCTACATCTGGCTCACGACCCATAGGTCCCCGACCAGATTTAAAAGAAATGCAAGGTACAAGTGAAGGTAAATAAAATTATACTGTAGTAAAGTTCTTCATTGTTCATAAACTGGTAAAATATTATTTGAAGGAAAACTAAAATAGGTTACAGACATACATTGTAAACTCCAGAGTAATCACTAAAAAATCATGAGTCACAACTAAAAAGCCAATAGAAAGATAAAATGGAATAATTTTTAAAACAGTCCATGAATCTAAACATGGCAGGAAAAAAACTAAATGTTAGATGGAATAAACAAAAAATAATACATTAGACTTAAATCACACCAGTAATTTTGTAAGTGTAAGTAAACAAAAAACTTTAATTAGAAGACAGATAATCAGATTGAATAAAGAAATAAGACCCAACTATATACTGTTTATGAGAGACACGTTTTAAATATAAAGACACGAACCTGACCAGGAGGTGGCGCAGTGGATAGAGCGTCGGATTGGGATGCGGAAGACCCAGGTTCGAGACTCCGAGCTCGCCAGCTTGAGCGCGGATCCATCTGGCTGAGCAAAAGCTCGTCAGCTTGGACCCAGGTCGCTGGCTCTAGCAAGGGGTTGCTCAGTCTGCTGAAGGCCCGTGGTCAAGGCACATGTGAGAAAGCAATCAATGAACAACTAAGGTGTTGCAATGGCAATGAAAAACTAATGATTGATGCTTCTCACCTCTCTCCACTCCTGTCTGTCTGTCCCTATCTATCCCTCTTTCTGACTCTCTCTCTGTCCCTGTAATAAATAAATAAATAAATAAATAAATAAATAAATAAATAAATATAAAGACACGAATAGATTGAAAGTAAAAGAATAGAAAAATATACCGTGCAAATATTAAGAAAATCCAGATTTTCTTATCTATGCAAGATTACAAGAGATATCATAATGCTCACTTGCTCTATTAATTTCATAACAAATTTATACTAAGTAGATTTTTAAAACAAGTGCATATTTTAAAATTGGATATTTCTTACAAAATATATTCTATACAATATCTGACACACTAAAGAATATTTTTCTAGTATTATGCTCGTTTAGAATAAGAAAATATACCTAATCTTTGGTGGCGCAGTGAAGAAAGCATCGACCTAGAATGTTGAGGTTTCTGGTTCTAAACCCTGGGTTTGCCTGGTCAAGGTACATACAAGAAGCAACTAGTAAGAGTTAATGTTTCCCACTCCCCTACTCTTCTCTCACTCTCTCTCTCTCTCTCTCTCTCTCTCTCTCTTTCTCTCCCTCATCTCTCTAAAATAAATAAATAAAATCTTAAAAAAGAAAAAAGAAAATTAAGCCTCTGAAATATTGGTAATCGGAAATAGTATAGCTCCCAGATGTTTTGGATATATGATCTTCTATGGTTTGGAACAAAAAGCAAAAAAGGACTATAATTGGAAACTCCATCACAGTTCACAAATATGTTATCTGAACTCCATCCTTCTGTGACCATTCTCAGTTTCCTATACTAAGGACTTCTCTTCTGCCCATGCTTAAATGTTAATAGTTCCTCCATGGTTCCATCCCTGGCCTCTTCTCTTTGTAATTCAAACTCTCCCTGGTCAAATTTATCCAACCCAATGTTATTTATTATCAATATCATTTTGTTAAAGATCATCAAATATCTATTTTTAGTCAGATCTTTCTCCTGACATCAAACCTGTATAACCAACTGGTTATCTCTAATTCTTTGCAACTGTTAAAAGTCAGTTAAGACAAAGCTTTTACAAATATTTTGTACCTAAACACTCATCAGTTCAGAAGAGTCACTATAATATGAGAATTTATTTGCATTATTAAATTTATATAAATCTCTTGCAATTTTTAAAGCAGTGGGAAAAAAAATCTACCACAAGACACATCATTACTCCTACATCCAGTAATGAAATGCAATAGCTTCTCCCTCCTCAAAACTCCATCTGTCTCCTCCTCTACATACCCCATGGCCCAGGTCAAGGTCCTCACAAATCCTGACATGAGCTATATCCAGCATGATCTAACCAGTATTTCTACCTACAGCATCTTTCCTCTTTTATCTACCTACTTCTGAATTAGCCTTCTTGAAGCACAGATGCAAACATGTAACTTTTCTGTGCAAACACCTCCCAAGGCTGCCACTACTTTCCTATAAAGTCAATATGTTTTAGAATTGAATGTTTGAGATTATATCTGAGTTGGGGCCATTATACCACACTTGACCTCATTTCTCACAATTCTGTCTTTACCCTTCACTCAGCTGGATATAACTCTTTCTTCAGAAATCCCATATTATCTTGACTGAGTATCTCATATAACATTTTTCATAGGTATAACATATTTCACTTATATTATTAATATTTATGTGCACTACTTCTCTTTTTTGTTACTTTAGTAAACAGCATCATCTATAATTTAAAGACCCATTCATGGTGCTTTAGACATAGAATTCACTCAGTAAATACTTTAAACAAAATTAGTTCCAATATTTTGAGCATATACCATGCCCAGACCTGAAAAAGCTAAGAATTAAATATTTTCACTTATAGTAACATTTGTTCCTCAAAGTAATACTAAGAGGTCAGTATTATCCCAGTTGTGCAGATGGGAAAAGCTGAGCCTCCCTGCCCCTCAAGGCCGCACAGGAAGAAAAGAAGCAATTTCATGAATCTGCCTCTTCTGATCCCCAGTCCAAGCTTCATTCCTACAGTGAATGTTGTTCAAAACAAACTGGCCACTAGAAGTAGTAGTAGACACATATCTGTACCCATTTAAATAAGATATTTTTTAAATTATACATCAATAAAGATAAGCCAATATTTACATACAGGCATATTTGGACTGCCTTCTTTTTCAGTAGTCTCAGTATCTTTTCAAGACTGTGAGGCTGGTTGGCAACGGGGGAAGGTCACATGGCGAACTAGGCTCAGGAACTTTGGCTGGAACCACCCACACCCATGTGCGCCAAAAGAAACTTCCCAGAAACCCTTTGAAAAAGAATGACCGTCTGTCAGCCAATGAAATTTCGCCACGTCATATCAACTCGACCACTCTAACAACCCTATAAATTACCCCCATGTAATTACCCCCACCCTGTGTAACTTCTCTGGCCCTGTCTTGCGGACCAGAGAACCTCGTCCAGGATGCACTCTACTAAATAAAGCTCTTGCTGTTTCACACTTCGTGGCTACGCCCTTCCTTCTTTCTCTGTGGGAAAAATACCTTACATTTGGTGCCAAAACCCAGGAGGAGCTTGAAGTCCTCGAGGGACCGCTCCTCTCCCCTTCCCTTCCGAGAAAGAACCAGGACCACAGACCTCCTACCCACTTCGGCACATGGTGCAGTAAGTCCCCTGCCTCCACCCTCCCCTCAGTTCTTTCTGCTGAGACTGTCTGTCCATAATCGCAGCTGCATCAGGGACCTCTTATCCGTTCTGAGTGTGTGCCCATGGAGATGTCCCGGACACTCCAACTCTACCTAACTGTCTGGTGGCCAGAGCTTGAGTTGTGGGGTGCAATTCTCATTGCTGATCACTCCAAGGACTGAGGGTGGCCATAGAGGCACAGGAATCTAAACCTGACTCAAAAACATTCCTGGAGTGCCTTATCCAGAATCTCTCCCTCCCTAAAAAAGAATAAACTGTTCTTCTCCACTGTGGCCAGGCCACAGAACCAACTGGATAACCAGACCAGGTGGCCTCCTGAAGGCACTTTCAATGTTAACACCCTCACCAATATAACTATCGCCAAAAAGACTGGGAACTGGTTGGAGATCCTTTACATTGAGGGTTTCTAGTATTTGTGCTCCCATCCTAATTTCTGTGCCACCTGGTCTACAGCGCAGGCCCTTTTTGGCCAGAGAAACCTCATCTAAACCCTCCACTCCTGATCTATCCTCGTTCACCGACCCTCAACACTTTCCCTCCTGCACGGTTCCCTATATTCTATCAGGTTCCTCCCCTCCCTTTGCCTGATCCTGTTTCTCATTCACCTGAAAATACCAGTCCCTCTTTCTCCTTCCCTGCCGGCCAGGGGCCCCACCGTTCTCTGCTGTGCTCTTAAACCCCTTCTCCATCAGGCCACCATCTGCCGACCACTGGCCTTCACGCAGGTTTGCAGAGCTCCTGACCCCACGGCCCAGCCTCAGTCTTCTTGTAGGAAGGTCTGGCTCTGTCCTTCCTCTGGCTCTGGAGTTTCCAGCTGGATCTGGGTGTCGGGCTCTCCAGGAGGCCCTTCCTCTTATTCTCAACCTCCAAACCCCTATCTGAGAACTGTGAACATGGCATTTAAAGTTTTTAATGGTCGCGGCTAGTAGGAAAAGGCCAAGGCTGTTCACCAGGCCCTCATGCAGCAAAAGGTAATGCTCTAAACCCAGCTCTTGTGGCAGCCCTGAGGCCAGCAGAGCAACAGGGGCAAGGTATAGAAGGTGCCCGGCCCAAGTCTGGGCCGCAAAGAGGAACCCCACCAGAAGCTTTCTTTAAATGTGGCAAGCAGGGTCACTGGTCCTGATAGTGCCCCTGCCTGAGGCCTCCCACTAAGCCCTGCCCTAACTGCAAGCAGCCCGGTCACTGGTGAAGTGATTACCCCTTCGGGTAACAGGCTCTTCCTCAGTTTCTCCACGTGGAGGACAAACCACCCAAATGCGAGGCAAAGCCAGCCAGGCAGGCCCACTGCTCAAACTCCTAGGCCTCATGGACGACTGACACGGCCCGGACTCGAAGACTCCCATCACCCTCACAGAGTCCAGGGTAATGCTATAGGAGTGGGTAAGTCCATCTCATTTCTTGTGGACACGGGGGCTACCTTCTCTGTTTTGCCATCACACTCTGGATCTCTAATTCCCTCACAAGACCCCTTCTTTTCCTCTTTGCATGCCACCCCTGGCATGCAGTTTGGATGGAATCCCCTTTTCACACTCCTTTTTAGTTATGCCATCGTGCCCTGTACCCCTCCTGGGTCAGGACATTCTACAAAGTCTCGGAACCACTATCCAATTGACAACATCTTCCTCGCTAATAAGGGCTCCCCCATAAACAATACTACCCTCATTTCTAACCATGTCTCTCACCTCAAGCTTGCTCCCATGCAGGACTGCTGGCAGTCAGAACCACTGGGCCCTACCCATCTCCAGCTCACCAAAAGGTTGGGCCAGGCCCTGCAGACCCTCCTCTTGCTCCTCTTTTTTTAAATTCTTACAGGACACATCCGCAAAGTTTCTTGAGTCACGGTCAAACAGATGCTCCTGCACCCATATATGTGACTCCTCTCAGAGCTATCACTTTCCAACCTCCCTTTCCCATGATGCCCCTAACCAGCAGGAAGTAGCCAGACAAATAGCGGCACCCCTCTCTAACACAGAAGGTCGGAATGTGAGGTCGGTTGGCAATGGGGGAAGGTCACGTGGGGAACTAGGCTCAGGAACTTCGGCTGGAACTGCCCACACCCATGCACACCAAAAGAAATTTCCCAGAAGCCCTTTGAAAAAGAACGACTGTCTGTCAGCCAATGAAATTTTGCCACGTCATATCAACTTGACCACCCTAACAACCCTATAAATTATCCCCACACGTATCCCCCCTGTGCAACTTCTCTGACCCAGTCTCACGGACCAGAGAACCTCGTCCAGGATGCACTCCACTAAATAAAGCTTTTGCTGTTCCACACTTCGTGGATACACCCTTCCTTCTTCCTCGCAGGGGAAGATACCGTACAAAGACCACTCAGGTTTCTCTCCCCTTGGCTAGCACTTGTCAAATATTCTTTAACATGAGTATATCAGCATAATTTACAGAAGCCCGACTGAATGAAAATTGAAATCCTTTAAAGTCCCAAACTCCTAGAAATTCCAGAAAGGCATGGTAGCAAAAATCAGTCCAGCCATTTAAATATTTTGGTGAGATTATTTTCATCAGCATTGTTATATAATAATAAAAAACTCCAACTACTCAAACTTCAGAGAGAACCTAGCTATAAAAGATGTCTCTAATTATAATGAACAAGATGTTTAGAACATTCCCAGAAGAGTCCAATTAGTTTCTATGAGCTGACGAAACTACTCACCAGAACCTGGGTCCTCTGTACGTTTGTTTGTTGTGCCCAGCACAGGACCTGACTCCCTGAGGAAGGGTTAGAGTTCACCTACTAGGTGTGGATGATCATCTCTTACTCAGAAGGTTATTCTTCTACCAATAATGTTAGCATCAGTTTGCAGATTTGTCTTTTAAATTATTCTCTAAGTTAAACCAGGAAAAAAATTCAAAACAATATTGTGAACGCACAAATTGTGAACATAGGTTCATCAATGATAACAAATGTACCACACCAGGGGGGGGCTGATGATAGTGGAGGAGGCTGTGCACGTAGGGGGTACACAGGAAATCTGCACCTCCCGCTCAATTTTGCTGTGAATCTAAAAAGGCTTTCAAAAATAACATCCAGTGAAAACAAATGACTCAAAAAATAAGATACCTATGGTAAGTTATATCTTCCTTGGAAACTCTTAACTGTAGGCATATATTTTTTAAAAATCTCCATTTTTTTCTAAATCTTCTCCTCTTCAAAAAAAAAATGCCCATCAATTTTCATCAATTTTGAACCATTGGACCAATTTCCCAGCATACCACACAGTTTTAAACTACTGGCATTATGGTTTAATTTTTCTCTTTATTGTACTTTGTGGACTATTTTTAAAAATCAGATAATCCTAAGCATTCTGAATATATAATATTAAACCTCACTTTTGTTAACTTTATTTTAAAGCAATTATTTACAATGGCTACTTTATCTTATAGGAAAATGGAACAGGGCTGTGCCACTTTTAAGGCATTCGTAAGTTAAGTCTGCATGGTTTTCCACAATACTATATACTAAGAGAATAATGTGACCCCCATAAAGTTAAAAAATAACCGATTAACCCAGTAGAATTTTTAGGAGAAATTACAGGAACCACCACTAACCAAGCATTGAAAAATATTATTTTGTCTCTTTTCTACTGTATTCCTTCTTAACTCATAGAGCCCTGTTTACTTGTCACCATTGTTATTTTTGTTTGTTTTGTTTTCCCCAACAGGGCTTTGATTACTAAACCAATCTAGGCAATGGAATGTAAAATTTCCACTAAAAATGCAGAGCAGTTGGAAGTGTATACATAACAGCGGAAGATGAAAGGGAGCAATGCTGAGTATGCAGGGCAGTCCCTGTGGCTGGAATGCAGCTTCCACCTGCATTTAAATAAGTCATTGAGGCCCCAGGACTCCCCCAGAAGAATGTACCAATTATACATGATCTGCATTCAGCCCCTCATAAATATTAAGAACACTATTAACCCCCCAACTGATAGCAAGGAAAGTGCCACTATCATGTTTAGCAACTATTAGTGTTTTACCCACATTGCACTGGCTCTGTGCCCCATGCTGAGGACTCGGTGCTGAAGAAAGCAGTCAGGTCTCCACTCTGAGCTCGGTGTGGGGTGGCAGGCGGGAGTGAGAGGCAGACAGGAGTACAGGAAAGGAAAGCACAGCATTATTCGGTACTGAAGAGGGCTGACAGACCTCCACTCTGGCTCAACAGGCGTGAAAGGCAGAGGTGAGAGGCAGAGACGAGTACAGGAATGGAGAGCACAGAATTATTCAGTAGCACTGGACTGGGGAGTCAGCTTCAAGCCCTAGAAGTTCAGCACCTCAGTGTGACACCTGAGGCAAGTCCCTTCACCAACCTGTGCAGTCCTGTCTGCTAAGCTATAGGGTGAGGGGACTGCATTTTGATCACCTCTAAAGTTCTCACATTCTCCAAAAATATTCAAGTGTTATTAAAATACAGCATACCTTGAAAAAAAAATAAAAGGTTTTAAAATTAAACTGAAAAATATGACCTTGCTAACCCCAAGTGTCAAAGAATTGCTAAATCAATTGGGATCTCTAGGATTTGGAACAAAACATCATTATGTACACCAAATGGAATCTGGTATATATATCCTCTTATAACTGTTAGAAAAATATGTAAAATTGACTAGGTTAACTAGGTTTTTGATAAAATCATCTATAAACTTCAGTCTCAGCTGCTGACTAGATTCCACATAAACAACCATACACACTTCCCAAGGCAAATATTATAGGAATAAATTTGAACTAATGTTTGAGTCAAGGTTTCAAAAACATCCTGAAGGCCAGAAATGCTTCCTAGCGCAGCTGCAATACTTTACACTGTTTACAGCTGACCAGTGACACCAGTAACTCACATTGTTCTAAATGGTTTAAAGGCAGTTCCCTTGTAGTGCTATCTTACTCAAAACTATCTGAGTTCTTGTGCTACCTGCTTGAGACATCTTAAAAGAAATATATTTTTCTTGGACTAGAACTACAACCTAAATTTAAAAATTTAGGAATGTTTCCTTCTCAAATCAATCCAGCCTCGAAAGTTCACGTCCTCTCTTTCCAGTTTTCTTTAATTACTATACTTCTCTAATAGAAATACTGATAAAAATACACTGTCTTCCAGAAATACATGTTAAGGCCAGGGTTTTAAGCTATAAAATAACACATATATGTCTGTCTTTATTTCAACTACCCGCCCCATATATCATCCCAGATAATGCATGTTTCCGTAGCTCCTCAGTAAGCACTTTCAGATGAAGGAAACTCCCAGGAATCAGGACACTCACACCAACCATCTGCCATTCCTGCAGCAGCTGAGAACACAGGAAGCACCTCAATGCTGAGAAGAAGGCAAGCCATCGTCCATGGGTGACACTCTTCTTCCAAAGGAATGGGCAAGTACTACGGGATACACCGCATTCTGAACTCTGACGCTGTCTGCAGTGAAATCTCGTGGTTTATCTACTGTTGGCAGAGAGGGTCCACTCATTCAATGACGTCTACCACTTGTTGCATTATCTACCCTGCGCCAGGCACTGGGGTAAGTGTTGAGTGCTCATTGATAAATAAGTTAAGATCCCTTCCCTCACAAAGCCCATAAAAAAGAAAAGGGGGTTAGCAACAAACAAAAAATGAGAAATTAAACCAAAAACAAACGTAATCACAAATTATGAAAAGGACTCTGAAGAAAATGAAGCAGTCATGAGATAAGACCACTGTGCAAAATCTATAAAGAAAGAGTGCTGAGCATGCTTAGAAACAAAAGGGAGGCTGGAGCACTGGGAGTGCAGCAGGTAAGAGGAGAGAAGGACAAGCTGGCCGGCACACTGCAGGGCCCTATAAGCCAGGGGAAGAAGAATTTTAGCCTGAATGCAATCAGACTCCACTGCAGATATTTTCAAAAAACATTGTAGCCACTAAATGGAGAATAGATGAGAAAGCAAAACTGAAAACCAGGTTACCATAAAGAAAGCTGTTGAGTTGTCTAAGTGAGAGATGGCATTAGCTTTTCCTAAAGGATGACTAAGGAGAAAGAGAAAAGCAGATAGACCTAAAATATACTTTAGAGGTAGAAATTAGAACTTGCTAGAAGAAGCATCTGGACAGTAAGGGAAAGAGAGCTTGAGCCACTTCTGAGAGAGAAGAAAAATCTGAACTGGCTGTAGGATCAAGAGTTTAGTTTGGGGCATTACATTTGAGATGTCTATGAGACCTTCAAGGAGAGGCACCACAGGGTAAGGAGGGTGAGCTCACAGAAGTGAGGGTTAGAGACACAAATGTGGGGTATCAGTATATAGATGGCAGGTACAGCATGAGACTGAATGAGCTCACCAGGAAGGAAGCTGAAAGCAAAGAGGGGCTCAGGACCATGCCTCGGAGTTGGACAATGCAAGAGAAAAATCCAAGATAAGAGGTAAACCAAGAGTGCAATGTTCCAGGAGCTAAGAGAGAAGGGTCAGCTGCTAGAAGATAGATCAGGTGAGGACAGGAAAATGCCCACTGCATTTGTAAACATAGACACCTTTGGGGAGCAGGACAAGAGCAGTATGAGAGGAATGCAGGAGACAGAACCCTACTGAGGTGAGTGAAGGACTTGAAATGGAGGTAAAGAAGTAGAGAACACTCTTTCTGCTCAGCATTACTAATCTCTATAGGAAACACAGAATAAGTTTAGGGTAAGCTTCTTACCATGTACATGTAACAGTCAGGGCACGTAGGAAGCATTTAGGCCAGGAAGTTGAGAAACAAGTTAAATTCAAGAAGCTAAGCAAGGGTAGAACTCTGAGGTCACACAATTACAGGCGTCATATGTAGAGTGACTAGAAAATCAGGGCTCACATGCAGCTTTGTTGCCCAGAAGGGGCACAGAGAAGGTTAGCTGGGAGAAGGAGAGGGAAGAATGAGCCCATGAAAAGCAAACCACCACATCTGCACCAGCGCAATAAGCTGGACAGACAATAGAACTGGCACCCTGAAACCTCAAACTAAATTACTATCCTACCTTTGTTTCCAAAGAGATGGCTTGAACCATTTTTAACAAACAAGTAAAAGAAACGCATGACAAAATACTGCCAAATTCAATGCTTTAAGAAAATCTAAACTTCTATGTATTCTTAAGAATGATCAAGAACCATTCCTCCAACGCTAGGAAATTTGGGGCAAAAAAACTATATTACTGATAACATTTTAAATTGACATGATAATTTTTCAGAACTCTGTGGAATTATGTATCTGGAAGCATAAGACGTGCTATGCATGTCCTTGGACATCTAACTTCTCACTCATGTATCCTAATAAAATAACCCAGAAGCAGAAAAATACACTGTATACATAAAATATGTTGACTAGAATATTACTTAGCAAAAACGAGGGAAATTATCTAAATATAATTGTATTAAGCAATTTACAACATCAACTCAATACAACAGTATACATTACTATTAAAAATGACAGCAAAGACTATGTGAAGAATATCAGTAACAATGTAAATGAAATATAGCGGGGGGGGGGATGCATTAAATATGTATTCTATAAAACAACTCTGTATATGTGTGTAGATACATATATTTCTACCAATTTGACTAAGTAAAAAATAAAAATTTCTATATGCATACACAGAGACATATATGGATAAAACCTAGAAAAGAATTTGTAAAAATAAAATCTAATTTGAATGCTTTATTTAGGACTATATAGTTTCCACTGTAAAAAAAAAAATGTTTTACTTACCCTAAAGTACTATTTTTTATAATTAATTTTTAAAATACAATTTTAAAAATTGATTTTAGTAGAACGGTACTTATGTGTGAATAGACAAACAGGCCAGTGGAACAGACTAGAAACCCTGGAAATAGACCAAAGTAGGTACATTGCCAATTTATTATTTGATAAAGTTGTCATCTCAAATCACTAGGGCAACAAAAAAATAATAGGATTTTAATAAACGATGCTGAAACAAATGGGTAGCCTAGATATCTTTTAAAAAAGATAAAAATTAGATTTACATCTTATACCATAGACAGGAGCAAACTCCAAATGGAACAGCAATGTAAAAGTAAAAAATGAAACCATGCAAGTACCAAAAAGAACATGTGTGAATTCCTCTTTAACGTTGGTGTAGAAAAAGGATTTCTAATTATAACTCCAATAAAGTCTTAGGAATTTGACTACATAAAATAAAAAATCATTTTCCATGACCAAAAAATACCATAAGCAAAGTAAAAACACAACAAACTAGAAGATAACATTTGTAACAGACCACTTATAGCCTTAATATATAAAAAAACTTAAAAATAAATGACAGTGCACCAAAAGTTTAAAGAAAAGTGGAGAAAAGACAATGAAGTCACCAAAAATTGACACTTGAACATTTAAAATTGTTCAAACTTGTAATTAGAGAAATCCAAATTAAAACAACACCAAGGTACTATTTATCACCTATCAGACCATTAAAACGTATAACAACACATTTTGTTTTCTAGGCTGTGAAGACAAATACACTCATACCCTGATGATGGGAATGCAAACTGATACAAGGCTTCCAGAGGGAATTTGGCACTATCTAACAAAACGATATATTCCCTTATCTTTTGATCGAGCAATTTCACTTCTAACAATCAATCTGAACATACACCTCCAAGAAGACAAAAATACTTATGTTCAAGGTTAATCACTTTGTAATTGCAAAATATCAGGAACCTAAATACCCACACATAAAAGAATGATTGAGAACAGTATGGTATGTACAGCCATATAATGAAGGGCTCTGAAGTTGCAATAAAGAATCAGAGTTTTATGTACCAATATGGAAAGATTTCTAGGATATATTGTTAAGTGAAATATAACAAAGTAACAAAGAATATCTATTGTGTAGATCCTTCATGTAGGGAAGAAAAAAATAAAATATATACATCTGAGTGTGTGTGAAAGAGGATAAGAACAAGAAGGATAACCAGAACTAAGGAGACAGTTTCTTACAGGGAATGGATGGGAACCAGTTGTAAAAAAAGGTGGGATGCAGAGAGAGAGAAGGGCTCCTTCTCTCCGTATACCATTTTGTACAGCTACTGACTTTTAGGACCAAGGAAAATAATTAAAATCAACTGTGATATGATGTGTGTGTGTGTGGGGGGGGGGGTTCAAAAGTTGACAGAAGCAGTAACAGATAAACTTAACTGTGTTCCAAATAAAACACACCCACACTGAAAGGGATGAGGAAGAAAACTGGTAACCTACTTAACTGGGGAAAATGAGATTCCTACTTACACTGGAAGGATAAAAACAAGAAGAACTATACATATAGTTACTCTACTTCATTAAATGTTTCTCATAGAAGTATGGGTCCACAGTTCTAAAACTGTTTTGTATGTATATTATAATTGAACAACTACATACATTGTGGATAATGAGAGTGGGGTTTTCCACTTTTAGAAAAGAAGTTACAAGGAAGGAGTGGGAAAGGCTAGAATAAACGCTGCTGTGCTGGTTGGGAATTGGAGGGATGAATGATGAGGAACAGTATACCTGCGTAGTCTCAAATTATCTCCCCACAAGACACTTATTATTTACAAAGGAAAAAACAATGTCATCGCAGTGAAGAAACCTGGCGGACACCAGCACAACCAATACATGAAATTTAATATGCTCCCATAAGGGGGCACCATCAGCATCATGTACTCTAAGGACAAATACAAATTAACAGGAATAATTCTCCCCGGTGAAAATAAGAGTCCCTCACCCACCTTTTTCTCAGAGTATTTATTTTAGAAAATTTGCAATTGTCAGCACTTTCTCCTCCCTTTGAAATGTGTATAAAATCATTTCTAAGGGCTCATGATGACTAAAGATGTTAAACCTTTCTCATGCATTGCAAATAAAATACCATGTTTTTTGTTATTATTTTACTGTGGTGTTTTACTTTTTGGTTGTACAGTAGTTGTATACTGATATATAATCATGTTCTGTTTTATTTTAAAAAATATTTTTGAAGAGTAGATATCCTTTTGTCACCTTTATGACCCAGGAATGTCTTTCTCAAGGACCTAGGATGTAAACATCAAGGGAAATAGAACTTCTACTTCCCAGTTGACCCTTACATCCCAGTTTTTGTGGGAGGACAAGGACCTAGCTTGTGGGGAGACCTTGCTCCAAGTTGCAAAACAACTTATCATAACACTATGAGCAGTTTATCATTTAGACCAGGGGTAGTCAACCTTTTTATACCTACTGCCCACTTTTGTATCTCTGTTAGTAGTAAAATTATTCTAACTGCCCACCAGTTCCACAGTAATGGTGATTTATAAAGTAGGGAAATAACTTTACTTTATAAAATTTATAAAACAGAATTACAGCAAGTTAAAGCATATAATAGTAATTACTTACCAAGTACTTTATGTTGGATTTTTGCTAAGTTTGGCAGAATAAATCTTTATAAAACAACTTGCTATAGTTAAATCTATCTTTTTATTTATACTTTGGTTGCTCCACTACCACCCACCATGAAAGCTGGAATGCCCACTAGAGGCCGGTAGGGACCAGGTTGACTACCACTGTTAGACAAAGTGGATTAGCTAACACAGATAGTCACCAACAACCAGGTAACTATTGGATGAATTATGGCAAATGGTGCTGTCAAGTCCTCTACTTAAGGACTAGTTATTGTTTATTTTGAAAATATACTTGTGGTGGGTTGGATCTGCTTGGCTTATGTAAGTGAGTAGGACTTCTTTCTGTCTTTGCAGTCTCTTAGTGGATTGGCTATATGAAACATATTCTGGTTTAACACTTATTCTATAATAAAAGTACTTTCTTCCTCTACCACCTCTATAGAGAGTTTTTCTTGATTGATTTTGTTTTTAATTACATCTTCCCAACGACAGAATCTGTTAGATGGACTGAGCAGGGCACAACATCATTTTCCTATAGTCTTGACAAAATATAAATAACCTCAACCCAACCACAAGTAAGCATTGAACAAACCCATAATGAAGGACATTCTACAAAATAACTGACCTTCAGAGTTGTCAAGGTCATGAATAACTGGGGGATGGTAACATACGTAAATTCTAAAAGAAAACAAAAAGCAGTGTGAGCATCTAGATTGGAACCTGGATCAGAAAAAAGACAAAACTGGCAAAAGGCGAAGAAAATCTATAAATTAGTTGTGGTATCAATTTTAATTTCCTGCTTTCAAAAACTACGCTACGCTACGGTCATATAGGATATTAACAGAGAAAGCTGGGTGAAGTAAGGTATATATGGAATCCTCCATACTATTTGACACTTCTGCCTAAATTTATTTCAAAATAAAAGTTAAACATGTGTAATGTTTATCATCAATATAACTAAACACCTGAAACATAGGAGGCCTTGCAGGTCCTGTCTTTGTCCAGTTTTCTCCAAATAATTAGCCACAACCAAATGTGCACTTAAAGTGCAATAAAAATACCTCCTGAGACACCTAACAATAGTTTTCATATGATTGCTTTTGGTTTTGTGTTTAGTTTCAAAGAAACTTGACTCTATATTGCTTCATGAAACCAAGAGATGGACTGAAAAGAACTAAAAGAATTCAAGCTAAATTTTACACTAAATTATTTCCTGAGCCACTATAACAGGAAAGAAAGCACAGTTATCTCCTGAAGATCAGTCATGGGTTTTGTTACTAATATGCAATCACATACCAGTCTTACTAGCTCAGAACAATAAGAAAAAAATGGTTTGTTGTTAACCAGTGAAGCCTAGCTTAATTGGGGAAATAATATTTGCATTACCTTAGGGTAGAACTAGGTCAAAAGAACCTCACCTCCATCAAAACTGTACGATCCAGGAGGTCAAAGCACATGATGTAGACAAAGAAGAATGTTCAAGGTTCAGCGAGGTTCTTTTCTTAATTAAAAGCACTAAAAAAAAAACACCTCAAAATGTAACTGTTCAAGACTATGGATGGCATAGTGACTTCCTTACGTAATTAGCTCACTGTCAGCTTATCTCTGGCCTGCCTCAGTGAAATACATTCACCTGAGAACAGAAAGTAACAGAGAGTCCCACTCTTTTAAGGAAAATGCTTGAAGAAATTAAATCTGTATTTGACCTGTCAAGACCTATGATCTGCAAAGAAAACAAGTGTGATCCTTTGTTTCACTTGTAACTGTTAGCAAGAACAGCAAAGTTTGCTTCTTTTTGTCCCATCCTTCTCATATTTGCTGTCCCTTCTATCTAGACTGCGTGGGTGAGTATACCTCATTGAAGAGCCTTGGCACTCTGGTATCTAATATATTTCAACAAAATCAGACAACGCAAGAGAGAAGAAAGGGTTTCACATAAAATGAATTTATGCAAGGCCAAGATCATTTTACTTCCAATCTGCCTGTTGCAGGGAAAGCCTTGGAATCAGGAGGTCCCTGAAGTAAAGCTCACTTCTCGGAATAATCCAAAACCAGAATCTCTGGAGCAACCTGGTCCAAACTCAAATACTCCATCCTGGACTAAGGAAGCAAGACACCCACTGCCCCACATTTTGCCCTTTTTTCCTCTACTTTGCAGGCCACCATCTTTAATTACTCCATGAACAATTTTTACATTACAATAAATAATAAATCATGAAGTCCTCTTGGTAACAGAAAAGCAGCATGGAAGGTAGGTTATGATGCCTTACGGAGAAACTTTTAAAGTTTTAAAGCCTCAATAAACTCCACCTTGGAAGGATAACTTAGACCATGGATCCCATCTGCAAAGGCATTTGGGGGTTTTGCCCTCTACTCTGAGAGACCAGATGAATCTCATATTGTGATCTAATGTATACACACATACACACACATAGCCTTGCAGGTTGCCTAGCATAGACTTAGAATTTTTAACATAGGTTAACCTGGAAACCCACTTAGATCACCCTAAATGTTATAAGGTTGGCAAAATGACAGCCTGTAACTTGCTAAGAGTTTAATAAAAGGGCTGAGATATAATCAGACTTTCTTCCATACATACGTCATCCATGACATTGACAACTGCCAGACCTGTCATTTCAGGGAGATATGTGCCCAGGTTGACTTGCAGACCCACGGTGCTAATCCTGCTCAAACCTCCTAGGGCTGGTCAAAGGGATCATGACCTCCTCACAAACTTTGCCATTATATCCTCATTATAATACTAAAATATCCTCCCAAAGGATGAAGATCTTATACCATTTGTTGGAGGGTTTTTTGTATTTTTCCAAAGTTAGAAGCAGGGAGGCAGTCAGACAGACTCCTGCATGCACCCGACTGGGATCCACCCGGCATGCCCACCAGGGGGCGATGCTCTGCCCATGTGGGTCATTGCTCCGTTGAGGCTGGAGCCACTCTAGCACCTGAGGCAGAGGCCATGGAGCCATCCTCAACGCCCAAGCCAACTTTGCTCCAGTGGAGCCTTGGCTGTGGGAGAAGAAGAGAGAAATAGAGAGGAAGGAGAGGGGCTAGGGTGGAGAAGCAGATGGGCGCTTCGCCTGTGTGCCCTGACTGGGAATCAAACCCAGGACTTCCACATGCTGGGCTGACGCTCTACCACTGAGCAAACTAGCCAGGGCCTCTACCATTATTGAACACATGATGCATGTATAGGCACATTTCAGACTGCAAGTGAGCAGGAATGTCCCCACTTATACATGTGATGGCGAAACTCACCTTAATGTTTATGCATGATTTCCCTGACTAAAAATAAATTTGGTCTTTTGTTCAGGGACAAACCTTTCTGTGAAAATGATTCTCTCTCCAACTCCAAAACCACCCCTGTGTATCCTCACCTGCTGGCATACAATAAATTCTGATCCTTCTCATAAAATCTTGAAGTTATCTTTTTGTCAGGCAACTACTAAGTAACTCAACCCAGTTCAGTCTGGTAACAACATCCCAAAGACACAACCAGGGACTCCTGGTGTCCTCATCGTTACAAGGTTGTTGCACAAAGAATGAATAAAAAATTTCAGTTACATTAGCACCATGCTCTATTCCAGAAGTTCTCAATAAATATGTCCCACAAAACTTTCCACAATTCTAAGGCACACTGAGCAGTTGGAGTGAATTTTTATTATATTTTAAAATAAATTACTATAAAACATCTAGAACATTTCTCTTATTCCATATCTCTCTTCTCTGTAATTACATTCACATCACAGTCTAAAGTAGGGTTAATTCCTTAGCAGGATAGCTAACCCTCTTTACAAAAAACAAATACACACCTGTAAGTATGAAAAAAAACACATTTATTTTACCACACTCTGACTTTTAATAAAATTAGGAAGACTTAAAACTGTTTTCAGTCTCACAACCTCACTATTCTTACTATCATGGTATTTACTGGCCATTTCTTCAGGCCTCCCTTCCCCACGACCATGTCAAATCCCAGAACAAAAGTTAGTGTAACTTTTCATTATGACCATTATATATGGGAGTACAGAATTTGATTAAGTTTCCTACAAAGTTCCTAAACCTGAAGAAAAGAAAAAAGAGAAGAGAGAGAAAGAAAGAAAAAGAAAGAAAGAAAGAAAGAAAAAGAAAAAAAAGAAAAGAAGGGAGTGAGGGAGGGAAGAAAGAAAGAAATCTCTGCTCTGTTTAACTGAGGTAATGGAAGACACATATGTACTTATGCACAATTTGCAATTCTGTTAACAAGCACACCTACCAAAACTTACAAGTCTCCCCCATTGATGGAGAGAGAAAGGCTATGAATAATCAAAGTGCGGGTTGATCCAAAGGTCAATTAAAATTAAAAGTTATTAAATAAGCCCTTTCATTTTTGCCAATGCATTTACAATAACCCTTTCTGAATCAAGCTAATATAAAAATGTCTTCAGTTTCAGAATATATCAACCAACAAAAGGACATCCTCTCATAACTCCCAAGACAGTAAAAAATAAAAATACCCAAAATTTAAAGTTTACTATAAGTAATCCTTAAAATAAAAAATCAAACAGATTATTAACAGTTGGCTAACATATTTTAGCTATGAGGAAAACAAATATAGAAAAGAAGACAAGGTTTATCTAGCAGAAAAAAAAAATCATTCATACCAATAAAAGCCAAGAATGAAAAAACAAACAAAAATGCATTAATGTTCACTTACATTTTCATTTAACCTATACAATAGCTAAGGGTATTTGCTGACTGTTGTCTCCGCAGATAAATGGTTCTATGTGAACCCAGGGACTGCGTTGTATTATGTCATCAGCCCTCCACTGTAGCCCAGCACCTGGCACACTGCGAGCAATCACAGCAAATATCTATGGAATCCTCCATACGACCATGAGCAATTCAGTCAGGGCTCCTGGAATAGCAGAGTTTACAATTAACTGCACAGTATGTGTCTGATTAGTTGAATTGAATTGAATTACAAAGAAACACAGGTTAGGACAAGTATTGCATTAATCAATTCAAGTTTCCTGATGTATGGTGGCGCAGTGGATAAAGTGTCCACGTGGAACACTGACGTCGCCGGTTCGAAACCCTGGGCTTGCCTGGTTTCAATGCTTCTTGCTTCTCCTACCTTCTCTCTCTCTCCCTCTCTCCCTCTGTCACAGTAAAGCCACAACAAGTATATACCGGGGTCCCAAAAGGGAAAAGGTATGGAATTGAAATAAATGATAGACAGGGACTTAAAGATATATATAAACAGATGGGTTTGGGAGGACGCCAAGGCAAACAGTCTCTGCTGTTCCTTAGCCGTAAGGCCACTACTCCCAAAAGCACATCCACCTTTATTCATGGAAGAAACATGGTCCATAAGCAATTCAATTAAGTTTCCAAGGCAACTCAAAGACAACCCACACCAGCCATTCAAATCTACTTAACACTAATAAGAAACTAGCTTCCAGCCTCCTACGGAGAACATGGGTGAGACAAATGAGAATCAGGTGTAGCTCTTTAACTAGGCAGATGAGGAGGGGGTCGGACCCAACACCTCTGTCCAGATTGCAAAAGTACCTTGTTTATTTATTCGGTCCCCAACACCCTCTCTCCACTCTAAAATGAATAATAAAAACTTTTAAAAAAAAAGATTAAAAAAATTCCCGGTTCAGGAAACTGAGTCCATAGAGCAATATAGCCCAGGACTTTTGACTATACACCCTCAGCTCATTCAACTTTACATAAGCATTTTGTTTTAATTTCTGATGACACTTTCTTTGTTACTCTAATTACTTGAAACTAATCTCTTCAAATGTCTTCAGGAACTTTATCAACTGGTCGCATGTGATGTGTCTGAATTTCACATATATAATTGGTTTTCACTGTAGTAATTTACTTTTAATCAATCTATTAACACTATAAACTTACAACAAAGATACATGATATCACTAGTCAACAGAATGAATACTCTTTAAATAAAAGAATTTTTAAAGGCTAACCAATGTGTTAATTTGTCTTTCCCCTTGCATGTATTAATTTCTGCTTAATATATATTTTGCTTCATTTATATTACACTTTAATGCCCCACTTTTGT
Organism: Rhynchonycteris naso; assembly: GCA_037038555.1. NCBI lineage: Eukaryota > Metazoa > Chordata > Mammalia > Chiroptera > Emballonuridae > Rhynchonycteris > Rhynchonycteris naso. The sequence goes on from CM072997.1 coordinate 151,964,920, forward strand.
TACTTTCCAACAGATGGCTGAAGTGACAAGCATAGGGAAATGAGACCTAGATTAATATTCTTCCATTTCGAGGAAGAAAGCATACACTACTTTCAGAGTGAAGTACATATTCCTGACAATGAACGAGAAGAGTGTGTGTGTCAAAGCTGTCCATAAATGTTATTTGTGAACCAAATAGAAATATTTTCGCTCCTGACCAGGCAGTGGCACAGTGGATAAAGCATCAGATTGGGATGCAGAGGACCTGGGTTCGAGACCCCAAAGTTGCCAGGTTGAGCATGGGCTCACCAGCTTTAGCGTGGGGTTGCTGGCTTGAGCGTGGAATCATAAACATGATCCCATGGTAGCTGGCTCAAGCCCAAAGGTCACTGGCTTGAAGCCCAAGGTTGCTGGCTTGAGACCAAGGTCACTGGCCGGTGCAAGCTGGAGCCAGCCAGTCAAGGCACATATGAGAAAGCAATCAATGAACAACTAAGGTGCCACAACAAAGAATTGATGCTTCTCATCTCTCTCCCTTCCTATCTGTCTGTTCCTATCTGTCCCTCTCTCTGTCTCTATCACCAAGAAAAAAAAAAAAGGAAAGAAATACCGGTACTTTTTCCAAGAGTGTACACACCCCCTCCATATATTCAGAAATTTGATAAGCTTTTCTGCTTGGGTCACAAGGTAACGCTAAATCTCCAACCTACCAGCATGAGTTGTCAACAACTGAAGATTTTAAAGTGCATTCCGCTGTGTAGATTTACCTTTATGGGTTACTAGATCGCCAGGTAATGAAGTTTATATTCCTGTAACATATGCTAAAAGGAATATTTGAACTAGCTGTGCTTTGCATATCTGACTATGCATGTAATGCTTATGAATTCAACTGGGGCCCCAATTTATGTAAAGATCTTTGGGTTTAGGGGGAATAGTTGAGAATCACTGCTCTGGGGACTTGTTAAAGCCAAAGTACATTTCTGTCACATCTGCAGCCAATGGCCTACCATACCCCAGAGGTCTGAGGCCCAAACTAGTTTGGACACCTATAAAATTTTATACTTCTGTGTTCTTGCTTGTGGTCTTCTCAGCCCATCCTCAGTAAATTTATTGAATTACTGGTTTTCCAAGACCCAGCTCCTCAAGAGTTCTTTGTCTGCTCTCCTTGGCATGCAGTATTAACTGCATCCCCCTTGGCAGGCTCCTCAGCATTGAGCTTAAACACTCTGACACATGTTCACATTATACTAGCGCTATTTGTGGGCACGTCTATCATTCCGACCAGACAACCAGCTGATCTCCCGAAAGCAGGAGCCACACATTCTCATTTTTTCCCCAGTCACCCAGTTCAGTATCTGACATGACAGAAGTTCACTTAGTACTTCTTGATAACTACAAAGCCACGACAGATAGGACATTTTTCTAGTTTCCAGTGAGAAAATTGTGCTTTAGGTCCCAAAATCAGGATTAAAACTCAGGCCTGTCTGGTTCCAAAATGCATGTTCTTCCCACTATGCCATGCTGTCCCTCAACGAGACAATGCTACACCGAAGCATTCAGATAAAACCACATAGATGTCCCTACTGATGGAAACATCAATGAAGCTCTGGAAAGATCATTCAGGCTAAATAAGCTTTGTTACTCAGCACATATATAAATGTATAGTAAGCAGGGAGACATATACAAAATAATAAATAACACAATTAAAGAAGAAAGTTTACTCTCATTCCCTTTGCACACAAGACATAGTTCTTGGGAAGCCTTTATCAAGTTTGTTTATTTGTTTTCCTGAGCATAAAGTATATTAAGAAGAAAAAGAGTTCAATTAAATTTTTATTGACTTGGGTTTATTAAAGGATTCGTTTTAAAAAAAAATACCACTGCATTTTTTTTCTTTCTATTTTTTTAAGAGAGAGGAGGGGAAATTAGACAGACTCCCGCATGTGTCCAACCAAGATCTACCCAGTGACCCCATCCGGGGCTGGGCTGATGCTTGAATCAGCTGAACTACCCTCAGCATCCAGACCAATGCTTGATCCAATTGAGCCACTGGCTGTGGCAGAAAGAGAGAGAGAAAGGAGTGAGGGGAGACAAGCAGATGGCTGCTTCCCATGTGTGCCCTGACTGGTGATTAAACCCAAGACATACGTACACCGAGCCAATGCTCTATCCGCTGAGCCAACTGGCCAGGGACAATACCACTGCATTTCAACTCCTCATGTTTACCCTATAATCACAAAATTATAAAGGTAAGGTAAGGAAGAGTGGTGATAACTGAGAACCAAGAATACTGTGGAGACAGACAATTGAGGTCAAACTTATGAACCATCTAAAGTTCCAGAGTGAGAAACAGGAGAGAGTTTCCTTCTATAGCCCCCCCCCCAAATTGGAATTAACCTATTTCCATGGTTAATTTATGTTTTACAAGAAACCTAACTTACTTTGTGCCTTAATTTCCTTCAATACAAATTTAAGGGATCCATGAGATGACACAAAATCAGTCCCACATGAAAGCCTGAGAGTTCCTTGAACTATTTTCTAATATTCCATCATCATTTTCTTTATAATGAAGAAACAAATGAATACAGTGGGGAAAGAGGGCTCATGTTAAAGTTTCCATGCTGTGTTTCTTTCCATTTAATTGTAGCACTTACATGATATGAAATACTAAAAATTAAAACCATACAGGGTTCCTCAGGTTACAACACAGTTCTATTCCTATGACAGTGACATACCTGAATTTTGGTGTAAGTTGAAACACACCATAGCCTAAGTCACTTATCTATCCTAATACAGTTGTAAAATCATAATTTGGAACATAAAAATACAACTAAGCAAATAAGCCACAGAAAAAGGAAAAGGACATAAACACACTGTCCTGTGCACTGTACTATAGTAACAGAAAAAATGACAAAAAACGAGTGTAAAAAATATTCCTTACCTTTATTTCTGTGGTTGGCTTGCACACTGGAAGAGGCATTGCAAGGTAGGAGAGAGTGAGCTATTGGGAGGAGGAAGCTGGAGAGGCAGGAGAACCTGCAGAAGGTGCTGGAGATACCGGGTCAGGTGAATCAGGATTGGCTAAGGAGCATGCAGGAGACGCTGGAGATGATTCCACCTGCACTACAGGTGTTTCATCTTGAGAAGCAGCTGATGTAGAGGGTGCAGGATTTGTTGCAGACCTTTCTACCTTCTTAAAGAATTAGTCCAGACTAGTATGGAAGGTTGATGATTTCTTCTAACCAAACTAGGAACTAACCACGTAGTTCATAAGTACGATGCTAATGACGTAAGCTGAAACACTCACATCTCAATTTTTTTTAAGTTTTTATGGGAATGAGCATCGTAAACTTGAAATGTTGTATGTCAAGTCTATCATAACCACTTAAACCTTTAAATAAAAAAGAATGATGCTTCATCCAGTGTTAGTTCCTACTAAAATCTTCTTCAATGTAATTATTTTTTTAAAAGTCCCACTAAACATGCTTCAGAATTACTGTACTCCAATTAGCAATAACCATAAACTAGAAGCCAATTTTGTTTGCAAGGGCTAGCTAGCCAAGTACTGGCTGATCCCTCCTGGTATTACTTTCATTATGAGCACTCAGAAGAATAACTGTTTGGATGGCTTGTTGTTGCAATTAGGTTTCTAGGTTACCAACTACCAAACAATCCTGGGCTGAAAGTAACTTCAGACATACTGTTCCAAAGACTCTAAAACCTGCCACAGGCATCAACAGATAAACCACAATCTTCACACCCACGGGGGAGCAGAATAATAAATCAAAGGAAAGAATCACTCTGTACAAATAGTATTGGTTGGGCAACCTTGCACTAAAAAGTCATTCTGTCTGGCTTCCAAAGAGGAGGAATTTGACCTCCTAAACTATTTGACAAGTCGGCCTTTTAAAATGGACCTCCACAAAGAACACTTAAGAATTTTTATTATGTAAATTTGCTTTGCTAATAGAATGCAGGTTATCCTCCTGATTCAATGGTAGTCTATCTCTTTCTAAATTATTGTGGCAGACAGGATCCCACACCCCAAAACGAACGAGGGGATTTGGAAGGAAAGAGTGGAGAGCAACAGCCACTGAGGGGCAGGGAAGGAGGATCCACAGGAAATGTTTTAAACGGACACTATCCATTCTGAATAAGAGAAGGTTAGGCTGTGGTTTAATATATAGTTTTCGACCCTGTGATGAGCCTTTTCAAAGCACAGAGGTGCCCAGTTATGTTCCTAAGAGATATAAACTGCAGTTTTAGAAACTGGGCATTTTCATCATTAAAATGAATTACAGTGAAAAGCACTGGACCATTTTCCCTACTCTGCAAATTCAATATTTGGGGAGAAAAGAAATACTGAAATAAAAGGCAAAAATTAGATGCCCGTTTCTTGTCCTTTCCAATTTGATGAAGATATATATTGATATATATCAGCTTGCCTTCTTTTGCTGGGAATAGAAGATGTCTCCTTTCTTTAACTCAAACAACTATTGCAATCTCACCCATTCGTTTTATAAAAACCTTTCCTATCTAACTGAAGACTGGAAGAAAACTCTCTTCAGTGACAAGTAATTCCCACAGCTCTCTCTACACTCACAGCTTCATAATATGCATCAAACCATTGCTCATGCACAATGTTAATAAATCAATTTATGTCTCAGTTCAGTGTTTATAACTTGTCTTATACTTTTACCATCACTTCCTACCTACCTGTCTTAAGTGACAAGCTCCTAAATGACCTGCCACTCTCTTCTTGACAAGCAGCCTACCCAGCACAGAGGCACGAGGACTTCGAAACATCACAAGAAAGAAGCAGCAGACTTGCCCTCATGCAATACAAATGATTCGATATAAACAGCTTTACTTTATAATTCTATGCAAAGTCTTTATTAATTTATTTAAGTAACAGCTGATGGGTATCTGCTTCTGAAAAAGAAAAGGTACTTCAGATCAATGGGGGGGGGGGAAATCCTTATGTGGTTTAAATAATAAACAAGAAACTGACATTCTTGTTTGTGGTTGTATTCCTAATAAATACATAATAACCTTTCATTTTTATTAACTTCTAAATCGTATATATAATCTACCTTATTTGAAGAAATTATTTTTGCCAAATTACTAATGAATTATCTTTCCACAAATCTTCCAGTTACACAGGAAAATTTTATATCATAGTCTTCTCACATGACCTCAAGAAATTTTAGCAAATCAGTCATCAAAAACTGGCAACAGGAAGTTCAATTTCCTTTCATTAAGATGGATGATATATTACATATAAAATACTAATATTTCAAATTCAATCCTTTATTAGATAACGATCACTAACCATGGGCAGAGCCAGTGATAGTCAGATGACATGTAGATCAGCATGGTACTATTACCTACCGTATGTTTTGTTCCATATGACACACTTTTTTCCCCACAAAATGAAGGGGGAAATGCCTGTGTGTCTTATGGAGCAAAAATACAGTATTTTATTAAATATTTTAACACACCATTTGGTTCAGAATATTTTTTTCCTTATTTTCCTCCTTAAAACCCTAGGCACGTCTTATGGTCAAGAGCATCTTATGGAGAGAAAAGTACGGTTCTTATTCATTAATTCATTCGTCCATTAGGGAGTCTGTTCATTTATTAAAATTTGCTAATTGCAATTTGTTTTACCTTACCTATAATTATGACTCTCTGATATTTCATTGATTCTTCTAATCATGAATTCGTGTCAACTTAAAAATAAAAAACACTGACTGAAATGACCTGGAGTATTCTTTGCCAAAATTAACATGTTAATAAAAATGTTATCAAGAAATAAAGAGTCAACTGATCATAGGGTTGGGGTCAGAATACATATACTTGACTAGAAAATCTATATTTAATGAAGACATCACAGAATATATACATTTTAACTTTGAAAATAAGATGTTAAACACACTGGTAAGAAATGAAGTGAGAAGCTGGCTGCTGAATTTTTTTTTTAAATCATGTTTAATAAGCATAATAAAGACTACAAGGGGACCATGAAAAGAGGTCAAAGGGTAGTGAATAAAGTAAGAGAATAAAGTAATGAAGAGAGGATGGGAGAGGTTAGGAGTGGTAGAATGGAGATCTCCAAAACACTGAACATAAGACATGAAAAAAAAAAAGAGAAAATATTTGGAAAAAATGTAATTGTGACCTAATAAAAAAATTAAGCACAGATGTTATTAAGTTATCGTATCTAGAATTAATCTCTCACATTCTTATGTCTAATTGTATATATGTATATAATAAAAATAACTATTTAGAAATAGCTAATGATTTTATATATTTTGTCATACCTACACAAAATCATTTTTAGATTATTTGTATGTGAATATTCAAATTTATCAGATTAAATTCTACTTATTAATAATATGTTTTTACTCAATTCTAGTGACAAATATTTCTGAAGATCAAATTCTTAGTTCCGTATTATTCTTTTTCCTGTATTGGCAACACTCTATAGAAAAAATATCCCAGGAACAGAGTGGTGCTTCCTCAACAACCAGAAAACCAATAATAAGAAATTGGCCCTGGCTGGTTGGCTCAGTGGTAGAGCATCGGCCTGGTGTGTGGAAGTCCCAGGTTCAATTCCCCACCAGGGCACACAGGAGAAGTGCCCATCTGCTTCTCCACCCTTCCCCCGCTCCTTTCTCTCTATCTCTCTCTTTCCCTCCCGCAGCCAAGGCACCATTGGAGCAAAGTTGGCCTGGGCACTGAGGATGGCTCCATGGCCTCCCCTCAGGTGCTAGAATGGCTCCAGCTGCAAAGGAGCAACACCCCAGATGGGTAGAGCATCGCCCTTTAGGGGGCATGCCAGGTGGATCCCAGTCAAACGCATGCAGGAGTCTGTCTCTATGCTTCCCCACTTCTCACTTCAGAAAAATACAAAAAAAAAAAAAAAAAAGAAAAGAAAAGAAAGAAATTGTTTATAGATTGCAATACCATATCATAGTACAGTTAATTTTGGAAGCCATTGAGTTAAAAAATCAGTTCTTTATTTGAAGATGCTACGATATGAGATAATGAAAGGAGGAAGGTCTGTGTGCTAATTCACAAAGTAAACTCAAACATATTGACACCTGAAGGTGTCAATAACCCTATATAAAAGCTGTAAGCAAAAGAAATTCCTGGTGTAGCAGATTGTGTTTTCAAAATATGACCACAGCAATATTTCTGGCCTACTTGATTTTCCAGAATATTGCAAATCTCATTCAAGAAGTGAAGTTTATTTCCTTTCCCTAAAAGCATCCTGGACAGGATTCCGGAATGCCTGGAAGAACAGAATGCAAAGGAAGTGATGCTGCATGACTTCCAAGTGGCGTGTTCTCCCTCTCCCTTCTCCTCCCTCTCACCACTTGCCCTTGGAACCCCACCACCATCCTAAGGTGAAACCCAATGGAGCCCACAGGAGAGAAGGAGAGACCACAGAGAAAAGAGCTGACAGCCAACATTAGCCACCACGCACGCATGTGTGAACAGCCTTTAAGTGATTCTAGCATCCAGCCTTCAGCTCTTCAGCTCGGCTCCAGACATCCTGAGGCAGAGAAGCACCATCTCTGCTGTACCCTCCCTGAGTTCCTGACTCACAGGACCCATGAGCAAAATAAATCACTGTTTTGTGCTGCTAAGTTTTGGGGTAATTTATTATGCAGCCTTAATAACTAGAAAACCTTGTTTAAAAAAAAATCTAAAAAATTGTTAATATAAAGGAAACAGTGGTATTTAAGGCAAAAACTGAGTACATTTCCCTGGATCAGAAAAGCAGCATGATTATCACTCTTTTTTTTTTTTTTAATTCTGTGTGGCAGACACTGTTTATGCTGGGTGGAAGGGCGATACAAGGATGAGTACAAACAGGCATGACACCTGACCACTACGAGTTTACAATCCAGAGAGAGACACAGACTTCAATCAACTATTCAGTCCCACAAAGGTACATTCAGGGGTAACAAGTGCTACTATGTAGTCAGACACAATGCTTAACAACATTGGGGGAATTTGATCTCCTTAGAAAGATCAGAGAGGGCTTCCCTGAGGAATAGACACTTGAGCTAGGGTAAGTATGAGCTAAAGAGACAAAGGGAAGGAAGGGGGGGAAATTCAAAGTTCAGAGAACAGGGACACACAAAGGCCGTGAGATAAGAAGCAGGCTGGGATATGCCACGCACCCAAGGCAGGCTGCCGTCACAAAGCGTCACGTCCAGTGCATTCTATGCTCCAAGCAGTCCAAAATCCCTGCCAGTTCATGGGGAGGAAAAGTACACTCTACCTCCTGACAGGGAATGTCATGGTCAGAGAAAATGGAGCAACAGAAAGGATTAAAAAAATGGATCTGGAAGACTATGAAGGCATAAGAACACACAGGAACCGTATCTTTCAGACTTTAATTGAACACCACTTGGAGTAAGGAATGCATCTTACACTGCAATCTATTTCACACACATACACTAATTTAAAATCAGTTTCATAAAGCAGTGTTTACCCTAACTACCTACAGTGCAACCTGATATCATCTATTTTATTTATATCTATATAAATATATATAAATCATGGCCTGAAGTTTGAGAAACATTGATGTAAATAAAGCCTTGTACATCAAGTTAAGGTATTCATCTCTATGAAGTTACTTAAGAATTTTAATTTCTGTTTCCACAAATACATAGAAAACAGGATGCAGAAGCAGCAGAATGGGTACAAGGAGGTCAGGTAGGAGACTCCTCAGGTAAATCAGGTAAGATACAATGATAGCTTGAATTATGATGGTAGTGGTGGTAAAGGTGGAGAGAAATGAATGACTTGTACATACTTGGGAGTTATAACTGAGAGGAGTGATTAATTAAACACTGAGGATGAGGGTGGTTTTTGACTCTCAAAACTGGATGGACAGTGGTACCCTTCTGTGGAAGTGACACAGAAGAAACCAAGGATGGAGCAGCGTTTGCAAAAACACCAGCTTCATGTTTATGGTTACTGCTAATTGGGGTACAGGAAGTCTAAGCCATTTTAGTGGAATTTAAAAAAAATAATAATTTCAGGTCCTCAATGGTGGCTCAAAGATCAAGCATCAACTTGGTGCACCAGAGGTTGTGGGTTCAACTGCCAGTCAGGGAATGTATGAGAGGCAGTCAATGAGTGCACAACTAAGTGGAATGAGTTGAAGCTTCTCTCTCTCTCCTTTCTCTCTCAAATCAATGAAAAAAATAAAAATCATTTTAAAAATTCCACAGTCCCTGGTAACATATTCACTTAAGTGTTTATCTGAGATTAGCATTCAATGAGGTATCGTTCTCTTATCACCATGGCTGTACTCACGAGAGATTCTGGACACAATACACCATCTTGAGCAGCTAAGAAAAGCCCTAAATCTTTGCTTAGCTACTAGATTAAAACTGAGACTTCATGGTGCTCAGTAAATAAAGTTAGGACTCCAAATTCAGAGCAGTTTGGCAGACTATGGCCCATGGGCCAAATTCTGCCCATGTTCTGTTTTCCAATAGTTTTATGAAAGCACAACCATACCCATGCACTCACAAACTGTAAAAACAGCTGCTTTCATTCTATACCAGCAGAGCTGAGCAACTACAACAGTCACTATATGGCCTGTAAAGCCTATGATATAAGTTACTTGACAGCTGACCCAGAGAAACAGATCCAAAGACTTGAGATAGAAATTGGAGCAGATTTTTCATGAGCATTCTACACACTAATTACCTCTCTTTGTAACACAAGGGAGGATCCCAAACACACTCCCTTCCATGAAGCCTGAGGAACACACTGGTGAAGAACATTGTTCAGACAACACTAAAAGCATTCTAGCAGTTCTCTCTAGACCAGGCATGCTGATAGATGCTGCATTTGAAATGGGCAATCTTGTTACAGCAGAGTATTAGGATTCTGGGTTAGCAGAAGAAAAAGCAGCATTTATTCCCCTGAGACAAAGCAGGCACAGTAACCATAGGAGGCAGCAGAGTCAATGTGGTAACCACAATGAACTTATCGATAAGTACCTATGATACCCACAAAATGATCATGGCATGTCTAGCTTTTTTTTTTTTTTTTTTTGAGAGGAAGGGAGATAGTGAGACAGACTCCTGCATGTGCCCTGACTTGGATCCATCCAGTAACCTTTATCTGGGGCCAATGCTCAAATCAACTAAGCTATTTTTAGCACCTGAGGCCAATGCTTGAATGAATTGAGCCACTGGCTGCAGGAGGGGAAGAGAGAGAGAAGAGAGGGGACATAAAGTTGCTTCTCCTGTGTGCCCTGATTGGGAATAGAACCCAGGACATCTATATGCCAGGCTGACATTCTATCTACTGAGCCAACTGACTAGGGCCAACATTTCTAAGGTTAAAATTACAACACACTACTTGATTTTTATAACAAAGATCTTCAGATCTTATAAATAGAGCCCTGGTTTAAACTACCAATTGTCAAACCCCACAGTGAATTACCAGACCTAACAGCTCCTGATACCATGAGGACTGGTACCCTTGCCAAAGTATCCTACAATATCACAAATAACTACCTTTGAGTACTCCTCAAAATCATTTCAATGACACCTAAAACCATTCACCAAAGAAAAATGTGCCCCAACAGGGGGGAGAGTAAACTACTCAGTCCATTGAGGAATCGACATTGGCTCATAGACACAAATTCTCACTTAGAATGTCACTTTCATCCATAGTTATATATTTCTTAGAGAGAAACTTTTGTACCTGTGAACTGAGAAATGTACCAAATATTCACAACAGTAATACAGAAAAAGAAAGGGAAAGGGATGATTAGAATTCATCAAATGTCACCATGGCCAGGTAACTCAGTTGGAGTGTCATCTTGATGCACCATGGTTGTGGGTTTGATCCACAGTAGGAGCACATAAATGAATCAACCAATTCTCTCTCTAAAAACATGAAAATAACTTTTTAAAAATTATTTTTAAGAAGTCTGACTGGTGGCGGTGCAGTGGACAAAGCATCAACCTGGAATGCTGAGGTCATCAACTCAAAGCCCCGAGGTCACTGGCTCTGAACGTGGGATTGTTAGCACTGGGTTGCTGCCGTGAATGGGGGAATGGTCTACATGACCTCAAATCTCCCTAGCTTGAGCCCAAATGTAGCTGGCATGAAAAGCCCAAGGTTGTTGGCTTGAGCAATGGGACACTGTCTCAGCCCTGCTCAAGGCACATACAAAAAGTAATCAACGGGGGGAGCAAGATGGCGACGGAGTAGGCGGACGTACCAACTTCCAACTCCCAGAACCAAAGTGGATTATAACTCAATTTTAAGAACCATCACCTGGATAAACCAACTTTGAACAAAACTAAGTGGACTCTTCAACCAAGGAACACAGAAGAAGCCACATTGAGACTGGTAGGAATAGCGAAAACGCGAAGAGGGCTGCCCAGCTCCCCGGAGCAAACGGCAGCCCGGAGAGACCCGCGGGGCGGGAGGAGAGTTTGGCGGAGAGGGAGGGACCTGGGTCCCAGGAACCAAGCCCCAGCCTCCAGTCCTAGAGCCTAGAAGAGGCGTTTGGACAGTATTGAGCTGTGAAACAAGTGAGGGAGCTCCCAGGCCTACAGTGTGGAGTATTAGGTCCCTTCCTACTCTGCTGAGGGCTGCTTAAGGTTTTGGGGCGGCAGGACGCTGAAAGGCGGTTCTGTCGGCGTGGGCAGAGGCCAAGCCGGTGGGAGATCGGTCTAGCCCAGAGGGTCAGAGGGGACCGCGAAAGCGGTCCGGAAGCTGTGGGCCCGCCTTTAATCCCACTTACGGGGACAAAGCGGGAGGCCAGAAACAGGCAGGCCCTGCGCAAGCCGGCCCTGACCGCGGGAACCGGGCTAGGAACAGGGACGGACAGGGACTCGTGGCTGAGCTGATGCTACCAGTCCCCCCCCCGCCCGCCCGGCCGGAGAAACCACGGTTGGCCAGTATACGTGCGCGAGCGGGCTCCGAGCGCGGGAACGGGGCGGACCCCAAGACAAGTGGAGGCTCGCAGCTGAGCCCACGCTACTATCCCCATCCGGCCGGAGAAACCCCGGATAGCATTCATACGTGCACGAGCGGGCTCCGAACGCGGGGGCGGGGTAGAGTCCGAGACGAGCGGAAGTACGCAGCTGAGCGGAAGGGAGCAAACACGCCCGCCCCAATAAACCTTGGTTTCCGACCCTGCGCAGAAGGGCCCTGGCCTCGAGGGCGGGGCTAAAGCTCCGGAGGGGCAAAAGCTTACAGCTGAGAGCACGTCAAAAGCCCCGCCTAACCCGCGGAACTGTAGCGAGCAGGCTCTGACTGCTGGTTCTGGGCGGAAGTCCAGAAATAGGCTGGGTCTGCAGCTGAGGAAAGGTGCTCACCTCTACCCTTGGTGCTAATCTTGTGGCTTCAGTCACAGCCCCTCCCACGGAGGAGAGGCAGAAATCATAGCAAAAGCCACAGTGGGCCGGCGCTGGCAAGGCTCATACCCAACCACCATAGGCACCGGCAGAGGGGGTGGGGGGCCTGCAGATAGACCACACCTAGAGAACACAAAGGCAACACCTACTGGACTCCAGTGGCCACAACTTGCTTATACACAGAAAAAATGGGCAGGCAGAGGAATGCAAACCAAATGAATCAAGAGAAATCCCCAGAGAAGGACCTGAATGAACCAGATATAACCAAATTACCAGAAGCAGAATTTAGAATAATGATAGTTAGGATGTTCAAAGAAATTAGAGCAACAATGGATAGTCATTATGAACACCTAAATAAAGAGATAACAAGTATAAAAAATTAAATTGAAATAATAAAAAAGAATCAGACAGAAATGACAAATACAGTATCAGAACTGAGGACCACAATGGAAGGAATTAAAAGCAGGATGGATGACGCTGAGGATCGAATAAGCGAGTTAGAGGACACAATAAACAAAGGCACAGAAGCAGAGAAGAAAAAGGAAAAGAGACTTAAAAAATGTGAGGAAACTCTAAGGGAGCTTTGTGACAACATGAAGAGAAACAACATTCGCATCATAGGGGTGCCTGAAGAAGAGGAGAGAGGACAGGAAATGGAAACTTTGTTCAATCAAATTATAGCAGAAAACTTTCCTAAATTAAGGCTGGGAAACACTCCACACATTCAAGAAGCACACAGAACTCCATTAAAGAGAAACCCAAAAAAATCTACACCAAGACACATCATAGTTAAAATACCAAACCTAATGGATAAAGAAAAAATTTTAAAAGCTGCAAAAAAAAATAAGACTATCACCTACAAAGGAGCCCCCATAAGGATGACATCGGACTTCTCAACAGAAACACTTGAGGCCAGAAGGGAATGGCAAGAAATAATCAAAGTAATGCAGAACAAGAACCTACAACCAAGACTACTTTATCCAGCAAGGCTAACGTTTAAAATTGAAGGAGAAATAAAGAGCTTCCCAGAAAAAGAAAGCCTGAAAGGAATTCATAAAAACCAAACCAATTCTGCAAGAGATACTAAGGGGCCTCTTGTGAACAGTTTAAAGGGAGGAATGAATAGAGCAAAAGAAGAATACAGCTTTAAAGAATAAAATGGCAATAAACAACTACATATCAATAATAACCTTAAATGTAAATAGATTAAATGATCCAATCAAAAGACATAGGGTAGCTGCATGGATAAAGAAACAGGACCCATACATATGCTGTCTACAAGAGACACACCTTAAAACAAAAGATGCTCATAACTGAAGGTAAAAGGATGGAAAAAAATATTTCATGCAAATGGAAATGAAAAAAAAGCAGGGGTAGCAGTACTTATATCAGACAAAATGGACTTTAAAACAAAGGCTGTAGTAAGAGATAAAAGAGGACACTACATAATGATAAAGGGAACAATTCAACAGGAAGATATAACTATTGTAAATATCTATGCACCAAATATAGGAGCCCCGACATACATAAAGCAGACTTTGATGGATATAGAGGGTGAGATTAACAGCAATACTATCATAGTAGGGGATTTCAATACCCCTCTAACAACACTGGATAGATCCTCAAGAAAGAAAATTAATAAAGAAACAGCAGACTTAAAGGGTACACTAGATCAACTTGATTTAATAGATATCTTCAGAACTTTTCACCCTAAAGCAGTAGAATATACATTCTTCTCAAGCGCTCATGGTACGTTTTCTAGGATAGACCACATGTTAGGACACAAAAATGGTCTCAATAAATTTAAGAAGACTGAAATCATATCAAGCATTTTCTCTAATCACAATGCCATGAAACTAGAAATTAACCACAAAAGAAAAACTGAAAAATACTCAAACACTTGGAAACTAAATAGCTTGTTATTAAATAATGAATGGATTAACAATGAGATCAAAGAAGAAATAAAAAAGTTTCTAGAAACAAATGATAATGAGCATACATCAACTCAAAATTTATGGGACACAGCAAAAGCAGTTCTGAGAGGGAAGTTTATTGCACTACAGGCATATCATAAGAAGCTAGAAAAAGCTCAAATAAGCAACCTGACCCTGCATCTAAAAGAACTAGAAAAACAACAACAAATAAAACCCAAGACAAGTAGAAGAAAGGAAATAATAAAGGTCAGAGCAGAAATAAATGACATAGAGGCTAAGGAAACAATACAGAGGATCAATGAAACAAGAAGCTGGTTCTTTGAAAAGGTAAACAAGATTGATGAACCTTTAACTAGACTCACCAAGATAAAAAGAGAGAGGACTCAAATAAATAAAATTAGAAAGGACAGTGGAGAAATAACAACTGACACAACAGAAATACAAAGCATTGTAAGAAAATACTATGAAGAACTATATGCCAAAAAATTAGACAATCTTGGTGAAATGGACAAATTTCTTGAATCATATAACCTTCCAAAAATCAATCTGGAAGAATCAGAACACCTAAACAGACCAATTACAGCAAATGAGATCGAAACAGTTATCAAAAGACTCCCAAAAAAGAAAAGTCCTGGGCCTGATGGCTTCACAAGTGAATTCTATCAAAAATTCAAAGAAGAACTAACTCCTATTCTCCTCAAGCTATTTCAAAAAATTCAAGAGGAAGGAAGACTTCCAAACTCCTTTTATGAGGCGAGCATAATTCTGATCCCAAAACCGGGCAAAGACAACACAAAGAAAGAAAATTATAGGCCTTTATCCCTGATGAATTTAGACGCTAAAATTCTCAACAAAATATTAGCCAACCGGATCCAGCAATATATGAAAAAAATCATACACCACGATCAAGTGGGATTTATTCTGGAGAGGCAAGGCTGGTTCAATATTCGCAAATCAATCAATGTGATTCACCACATAAACAAAAGGAAGGACAAAAATCACATGATAATTTCAATAGATGCAGAAAAGGCATTTGATAAAATCCAGCACCCATTCATGCTCAAAACTCTCAGTAAAGTGGGAATACAGGGATCATTCCTTAACATGATAAAGGCCATCTACTATAAACCGACAGCAAACATCATACTAAATGGACAAAGATTAAAAGCAATCCCCTTAAGATCAGGAACCAGGCAGGGTTGCCCACTTTCACCACTCTTATTCAACATAGTTCTGGAAGTCCTAGCTACAGCAATCAGACAAGAAGAAGAAATAAAAGGCATTCAAATTGGAAAAGAAGAAGTCAAACTGTCATTATTTGCAGATGATATGATATTGTATATTGAAAACCCTAAAGTCTCAGTCAAAAAACTACTGAACCTTATAAATGATTACAGCAAGGTGGCAGGATATAAAGTTAATACTCAGAAATCAGAGGCATTTCTATACACCAACAATGAAATATCAGCAAAAGAAATTAAGGAAACAATCCCCTTCACTATTGCAGCCAAAAAAATAAAGTACCTAGGAGTAAATTTAACCAAGGAGGTTAAGGACTTGTACTCGTAAAATTATAGAACATTGATAAAAGAAATCAAGGAAGATACAAACAAGTGGAAGCACATACCGTGCTCATGGCTAGGAAGAATAAACATCATTAAAATGTCTAATTACCCAAAGCAATTTATAAATTCAATGCAATACCAATTAAAATACCAATGACATACTTCAAAGATATAGAACACATATTCCAAAAATTTATATGGAACCAAAAAAGAACACGAATAGCCTCAGCAATCTTAAAAAGAAAAAATAAAGCAGGAGGTATCACTCTTCCTGATATCAAGGTTTACTACAAGGCCATTATACTCAAGACAGCCTGGTACTGGCATAAGAACAGGCACATAGATCAATGGAACAGAACAGAGAACCCAGAAATAAACCCACAGCTTTATGGACAACTGATATTTGACAAAAGAGGAAAGAACATACAATGGAGTAAAGACAGCCTCTTTAACAAATGGTGCTGGGAAAATTGGACATCTACCTGCAAAAAAATGAAACTAGACCATCAACTTACACCATTCACAAAAACAAACTCAAAATGGATAAAAGACTTAAATGTAAGCCGTGAAACCATAAGCATCTTAGAAGAAAACATAGGCAGCAAGCTCTCCGACATTTGTAGCAGCGGTATATTTGCCGATTTATCTTCATGGGCAACTGAAATAAAAGGCAAGATAAACAAATGGGACTATATCAAACTAAAAAGTTTTTGCACAGCTAAAGACAATAGGAACAAAATAAAAAGACAAACCACACAATGGGAGAACATATTCGACAGCACATCTGATAAGGGGTTAATAACTAAAATTTATAAAGAACTTATAAAACGCAACACCAGGAAGACAAACAACCCAATCAAAAAATGGGCAAAAGAAATGAATAGAAATTTCTCCAAAGAGGACATACAGATGGCCAATAGGCATATGAAAAAATGCTCAACATCACTAATCATTAGAGAAATGCAAATTAAAACCACAATGAGATATCACCTCACACCAGTCAGAATGGCACTTATCAGCAAAACAACACAGAATAAGAGCTGGCGAGGATGTGGAGAAAAGGGAACCCTTCTGCACTGCTGGTGGGAATGCAGACTGGTGCAGCCACTGTGGAAAACAGTTTGGAGATTCCTCAGAAAATTAAAAATCGAACTGCCTTTTGACCCAGCTATCCCACTTTTAGGAATATACCCTAAGAACACCATAGCACTGTTCGAAAAGAAGAAATGCGCCCCCATGTTCGTGGCAGCATTGTTCACAATAGCGAAGATCTGGAACCAGCCCAAGTGTCCGTCAGAAGACGAGTGGATTAAAAAGCTTTGGTACATATATACTATGGAATACTACTCAGCCATAAGAAATGATGACATCAGATCATTTATAACAAAATGGATGTACCTTGATAACATTATACGGAGTGAAATAAGTAAATCAGAAAAAAAGAAAAACTGAGAACAGCATGATTACATACATAGGTGGGACATGAATGTGAGGGTATGAGACATGGACAAGAGAGTGGTGGTTATGGGATGGGGGGAGGGAGGGAAGAGTGGGACAAGGAGGAGGGGAGGGACTCAGGGAAAACCAGATTGAAGGTGACAGAGGACAATTTGACTTTTGGTGATGGGTATGCAACACAATTGAATGATAAGATAACCTGGAGATGTTTTCATTGTACATATGTACCCTGATTTATTGATGTCACCCCATTAGAATTAATAATAATAAAATATATTAAAAAAAAAAGTAATCAATGTACAACTGAAGTGAAAGGAACTATGAGTTGATACTATCGCCCTCTCTCTCCCTTCCTCTCTTTCTCTCAAAAAAAAAATCATCCAAATGTTATTAATTAAAGAATGAGTAAATAGTGTAATATATGCATATAGAGTGGAATGCAGGGTTATAAAAATGAAAGAATAAAGCTTCCCACAACATGGACGAATATCACAAAACATAAAAAGCACAGAGTAATAGAATACATAGAGCTGTATATTGTTTAGGATTATGGTGCAAAATTATTTTAAAAAACAAAATGATAAATATAGAATTCGAGACTGTGTTTCCATGATGAGAATAAGTAGGAAGTAAGGCTGGGGAGAGACATGGGGGCTCTAACTATATTTGTTCTGTTCTATTCCTGAAGCTAAATGCAGTACAGACATCAATTCCATTGTTCTAAAACTGCAGGTATTGTTTCTCTTTTGTATGTATTATGTAATCAAAGTTAATGGCAGACATCAGCAAGACTATATAGAGAACACTACTAAGAGCTCAGATCCATCCAGAATAAACATTTGGGCCACCCCACCCATTTCAGAATCCTTAGCCGATGAAGTACTAATTAAAGGCAAGAAGGGAAGATGAAAACATAGTAGAAAAGAAAATTATGAATAACATCTCCAGTCTCATGACTCTTATTTCCTTTCTTGTGGCATCACGTAAATATTGGAGATTGTGTCTATAACTAACATCCATTTTCCCCCTCGCCCTTTACCTCACCAAATTACACAAGGTAATAATAGTTACATTTACAGTTTAAGATATAGGTTGCACAATATTTATATGAGACAACAGAAGAACTAGAAGAAAGAGACATCTGTCAGAGATCCTGACTTGAAAGAGGATGCAGTAACTAAGGAGGATGTGGATTCCTCCTTTAGAAGAAGATAGGTATGAGAAATATCAGCATTAATTTTGGCAGAAACAAAAGATATATGCTAATGTTGGACCATTAAGGGAACTGTAGTTAATGTTTGTCTTATTTTTGCTTTCTAGCATCTGAACGTATTTTCCACGTGAATAGAGTTCCCACCACCAGAAACTTGGAGGAAAGTAGATTCCACTACCACACACAGAAGGTAAAAAGGCCAATGGTCACTTCATTAGCCCTATTGCAGGTAAGCCTTCAGAACAAGACTTCTGCCTGACCCAATAGTCCTACTCAGGGCTTTTACACCAATCTTAGTAATACAACAAAGCAGAGAAAGTAAAAGTAGTGCCCTCACTAGCAACAAAGTCCAATTTCTACAGGTAGTGCTTGCAGCATCCACTGTGAAAAGTCCGGGCAATGGTCTGAGAAGCCAAATGTCTCCACTGTTTGACGGAAGCGGCAGTACTATTCTTCAGGACACAGTGTGGCCTGGGTTGTAGCTGCTGCAGTTCCCTTCTAACTGCTCACATTCTGAGCTCTCCAGCTCTATCAGAGCTTTTAAAGGATAGCCAACATATTTTCAAAAATCCCTTTTTTGCTAAAATAAGACATAGACATTTTGTTTTGATGACTGAAAAAACACTAGCCAATTCACATGTTTTTTTCTCTATATATATCTCAGTCTTTGTGAAATTATGTAAACATAATTTTTAAAGAACAACTTTTTGTTCTTCAATATTTGAAGAACAACTCCAAGATTCAGTCACTCATAAAAGTTTATTGCATGTTATTTTATTTACTAATGTTTTTCTATTTTTTTATTTTTTATTTTTATTTTTTTTAGCAAGAGAGACAGAGAGAGGAACAGATGGGGACAGAAAGGCGGGAAGGGAAGGGAGAGAGAGAGATGAGAAGCATCAATTCTTCATTGCAGCTCCTTAGTTGTTAATTGATTGCTTTTTCATATGTGTCTTGACTGGGTGGGGGTGGGGGGGACTCCAGCAGAGCGAGTGACCCCTTGCTTCCAAGCCAGCGACCTTGGACTCAAGCCAGCGACCTTGGGCTTCAAACCAGAGACCTTTGAGCTCAAGCCAGCGACCATGGGGTCATGTCTATGATGCCACGCTCAAGCCAGCAACCCCGCACTCAAGCCAGATGAGCCCATGCTCAAGCCGGCGACCTAAGGATTTTGAACCTGGGTCCTCTGCATCCCAGTCCAAAGCTCTATCCACTGTACCATGGCCTGGTCAGGCTGTATTCCCTTTTTGTGTATTTATATGAGAATATCCTCAACCATTTATCAAACACCTACTCTATGGTCACCCCAGTGAGAAGGAGTGATAAGCATCACCTAGCATCTACAGAGAGTTTTATTGTTGAATAAGTGCTTAAATGTTTAACTACATGACCAGAGCCTACTAAAGCATTCAATATGATATTTTATTTCACTTACCAGCCACTCAAATCACATGGTTCTTAGCAGCAATGTAGCATAATTCCACTTACTGAGTTTTAAGTATACTTCAGGCATAATGCTAGGGGCTTAGTATATGTCTCTGTATTTATAACTTTCACAACAATTATTTAAAGAAGGTATTATTATTTCCACATTTGAGATGAAAAAGTGAGGCCCATAGTGATCAACTGACATTCAACTGATTTGGTGAAAAAATGTGTTTTGTCTCCAACACCTAATGCTTTCCACATTCCCTTCCTCCAACTCTGCAAGTTGCTATGATTGCCTGGTTACTTGGTATATGTTACTCAAAACATCTGGTCAGAATAACTAAAGAGACCCTGGCCAGTTGGCTCAGTGGTAGAGCATTGACCCGGCGTGTGGATGTCCTGGGTTCGATTCCCAATCAGGGCACACAGGAGAAGCATTCTCCACCCTCCCCCTTTCGCTTCTGTCTCTCTTTCTCTTTTTCTCATCTCCTCCCCTCCTGCATCCATGGCTTAATTGGAGCAAGTTGGACTGAGGCACTCAGGATGGCTCATGGTTCCTGCCTTAGGCACTAAAAAATGACTCCATTTGTTATGAAGCAAGGGTCCCAGATGGGCAGAGCATTGCCCCTAGTGGGATTGCCAGGTGGATCCCAGTTGGGGCACATGTGGGAGCCTGTCTCTGCCTCTCCATCCTCTCACTAAATATATATAAAAAAAAGAATAATTAAGGAAACCAGATGGTCCTTTGACAGTAAACATGATAAAATAAAAAATAATCAATCATGGTTATTGGCTCAATAACTTTTTCTCTAATCTCTTCACACTCTCTAGTAAATTTCCATGTAAAAATATTTTTGGTTTCCTGTGAAAGCCCTTTTATAAGCAGATATAACAAAGCCATTTCAAGTGCTGTATTAGAAACATTCAGCATAAATAACCTGTCCCAAAGGGAATAATACCAAAGCTAAAAGTAGAGAAAGAGAGGAAGGAAGGAAGGAAGGGAGGGAGGAAAGGAGGGAGGAAAGGAGGGAGATGAGGGAGGGAGGGAGGGAGGGAAAATAATACAATTAAAATAAGTCTACGCAAGATTTTGTGATAGACGATGACTTATTAAAGAAGGAAATCAAGAAAATTGTGCCCCTTTCCTGGGTTCACTTCCTAATTTTTAGTCTTCTTATATATTCCTTGTCATCATCATTAAATCAAAGTATAATAAATAAATCCCTTAATCACAAAATGCCCTTTAAAAACAAAAAGACACTAATCAACTTTATTTAATTCTATTAACTTGGTTGAAAATGCTTACCTTGACACTAATGCACACATGTAAGATACAGTCTCTCTTGACTGTGAGCTCTGCAAAACCATGTCTTAGTCACCAACTTCCTCCTCCAAAAAATGGGAATAATAACCATACCTACTTCATAAGGCCACAGTGAGGATTAAATTAGACAATCTTTGTAAAATGTCTAGAACACTACCAACCACACACACACATACACACACATATTCACATTGAGTTCTGGTTTTGTACATCATCTAACATTTAGGTTGGGTTGATGTTCATTTAACACTTCAACTATTTCTGACTGTCACTATTATCAAAAAACAACTTTCCCCATCTTTTCTACCCAGTGGCTCACACCAGAAATGCAAGAAGCTCCCAACTACTCACTCTCCATCACTCTCACATTCAGCCAGGCACTAAGTCCTGTTTCTCATATATGGTCCTTCTACCATCTTTGCAGCCTCTCCCATCACAAGTACTACATTAACTTCCATTAAGTTGTCCTCCTACCTCCCACCTTCCTCCTAACTTCCGCAAGAGTGATCATGCCAATCCACTGCTGAAACTTCTTTAATAACTTCCATTCAGTTTGAAGAGAAAGTCAAAACTCTTTTTAAAAACTCTTAATGGCTTGACCCCTTCTACTCCCCAAGTCTTATCTCTTGTATAACTCTACCCCACTCCTTTGTCCCAACACCTTCCCATGCTTCAGTCAAACAGAGCCCGGGGACATTTTTTTAATGTGCAATATGCTTGTTCATCTGCAGACATTCACACATGCTATTCCCTTTGCCTGGGACACTCTTCCTCCCTGTGTGGTCCTGGCTGACATCTACTCATTCCCTCTGAATTTCAATTTAAGTGTCATTTCTAGTAGGAAGCCTGTGATGAGTCCTCTGGTTGAGGTAGTGCCCCTAGCACCCTGTGCCTCTGTGCTCTCCCACACAGCATGCTTCAGGATGATGTTTGTTGGCTGATGAGTCCACTCCACTAGACAACAAGCTTCATGAAGGCTGTGACTTTGGCTACCTCACCACTGTAAATCTAATTAGTATGATGCTTCAAACATAAGTAGGTACTCAAACATATTTTTTAATGAATTTATGATATTACTTTTTTACTAACAAAATGTAAGAGCCTTAAATTTGTGATTAGTGTCATTCCTCTGAGCTCCAAATCTAAACACCCACAAGGAGACCTAGAACAATTCATCTCCATACTCCCTTTCCCAAGACAGTGCAAACAAAGTCATCTTCCATAATCCATTAAAATCATTGGAAGGCTGCCATTTTGATTTTATAATACAGACTGATTATATGGTGTCCAGGACACACAACTAAACTAACACTGCTATGGGTTAAAATGAGCAAGTCTAACCAAGATTGTCTTTCTGGGAATGAATACATTTTTAATAAGCATTACACAGGTCCTCTTGCCATCAAATTTGATGCACAGGACCCCACTAACTTGTACTGTAATACAGAACAAAAGCAATTGAATTCCTAAACAGATGGAGAATTATAATTTGAACATGGATAAATATAAGCAAGTGAATTAGGGAAATGGTAAAGGGAAAAAGCTTAGGAATAAGTATGAATCATTAAGTAAAAATGCTGCAAATTTCCAGCAACAAATCACATTGCCCATATTGCATTATATACATATCCATGTATGTGTCTAGATTGCCTAGTAGGCGAGAAAAGCCAGACAAAGTTAATCAATGTTATTGATAAAATCACTGGAACAGGATAACACAAGGGAACAGCAATCTGATAAGGGAAAGTGCCAGCTGGGAGAAAGGTAATTTAATCCAATTTCCATATACCCCTTGACTAAATTAAATATCAGCTAGTTAAACATTCATGAGAAACAAGCTATACATTTGCAAAAGCCATACTCAAATATCTCTTTGCTATAATACATACATACATATATATATGTGTGTGTGTATATATATACATATATATATAATTTATAAATTGATATTTCAAATCTGTTTAATCCACCTTTTGAAAACCTGATGTAAAAAATGCTATACTAGCTAATGGAAAACTGAGAGTACTGGAAAATGAGTTATTTGTTCACATCTAAGAAAACAGGATGTGAATGGGAGTGTTATCAATTAGCACATAATTAAAAATGGAACTTGGGTAATAGTAGATGACTTGTTTTATAACAACTTCTATACATTAACTAGTATAATCTGAATTAACAAAGATGGCATGGAGGTCCAAAGATCTTTGAAACTCAAAAATACTTACTGTTAGAAGTTGAAAAAACACACACAAAGCAGCACAGATTGACTGCCTTTAGAATTTCCTAGAGATAAATGTTCCAGGTTAAACATTAGTCATTGCAAATATACCAAGTCAATTTAATTTCCTCTTTCCCACAATCCCTCACCATTTAGTTTTGCCCCCAGCTAACAGGTGGGCTGAAATCAACCTTATTTCAACAAACCAAACATCCAAACTATGTAATCATGGATGACATCTGGGCTTGATCTGGCTGGCTGCTTAAAAAGGAGTCTTTCACAATGACAAATGAGAATTTTCACTGTTGACCAAGCTAAACATGAAGGCACACCACCTTTGTACATCATGCTGAAATCAACCAAAGGCAAATAAATAGCCCTACCTTAAAAAAAATGCCTCTGTCCATTTTGAAGTACACTGAAATACATATTATTTTACACATAAAGATATGACTTTCCAATATGTTTTTCCAGTATGGTGATAGGTGAAAGCTGAGTTTCACATACACTCTTGCCCATGCCTTAACCAACAGCACAGCTGAAATGACAGCTGGATGATGGGGGATAGTCTGGGGACAGAGACTGAGTCCCATGGGGTCTAAGCCCAAGTCCTCAGCTTCAGTGCAGTGTTCACACAAGGCTACTCCACCAGAAAAAGAGCCCAAGAATTTGATGCTGCTCTGTGCTACTCTGGATCTTTGAAAGAAAGTTAGACATGTAAAGAGTAAACACAAACACACAGAGAATTTGTTCTCCATTAGAGAGAAATAAAATTTAAACTGCTTAAACTGACAAGTTTCTATATTCTAATGAAAAATCAATGCATTGTCACAGATGAATTCACACACTTATTTCTTATTACTGATTCCTCTGAGTTTCACTTCTCTTATTCCTTTAACACATCCCTCTCTTGGCTTTTCTTTTCTGGGTGTACAATGTGTGGAGAAAAAAATGAAACATCTCTTTGAATGGTTGCTGTATCTGTAGAGGATACAAAGCTACCTTTAGTTCTAAATATAAAACCACACTCCAAAACAAGAATAGTCTCCAAACCCTTTGTTTTAATGGAGTTGCTTAAAAAAAATTTTTACTATTCTGACTAGGATTTCCAGCAAATTGCAGCACATGCTTTTTACTGGCATTGAGGAACTCTCTGAAACTTGAGAAATCACAACAGAAGGAACCATCATGGACTGCTGCCAGTCACTCCCCAGTTCTCGCCCCCACACAGCTACCTGCACGGAAGAGAGTGGCAATCTGGGCAGTGGTCTTTTAGGGCTTCCATGGAAGCTTCTGACAGCAATCTAACCCACAAAACCTTAGATTAGAGGATATTTTGTAAATCAAGTCAATCTCAATTCATCTCACCATCTTGATATACAACTGAGTTATGCAAATCAGAAGAATGTATTTATATTTTAAAATATATAGAAAGAAGATATGACACTTTCTTTCAGTGTTTAGTAGTCTTCACCAGTTTAAAATTTTGTTTCTTTCAATCTGTCTTAAATTCTTCAACCTTCAGACCATGGCTTAATTTTGTTGCCGCCTTCTCGGTATCCAGCATTGATGGAGAAGAGCTAGTCACCATATTCTTTGTCAATATTGAAGCCAATTATTAATTAGGTACAAATGAATTCTTTTCTTCCCTTGCGCTAACAATCTCTGGCATTATTTTTCAATCATTTTACTCTTTTTCTTGTAGCTTTTCTTTTAAAACATTTTTCAGGGTCCTCCTCCTACAATTACCTTGTTGTAATGTCTGATTGGCACACGGTCAGTGTCTTTTTACATCTTGATGGCTAGAATCCATCAAGCCTGGCATTCTGCATGCTCTTAATAAATATCCTTGATAAAATGTGAAATCATAAATGAGCAATGCTCAGTAAATGATTGAGTATAATTTGTCTTCCTTGCTATTTATGTGTCATGTTTTCCTATTATTCCTACATATGGAAATAGTCACAATTCTAGAATCTTTTGACTTAACCAGAAAACTCAATAAGCTCCCTCTAACAATTATTCTAAAATGGGAATATAAGTAATAATTTTCTAGTAAGTAAGTGCACAAGTATCCATCAATCCAAAAGCTTGGTAAACCTTGGAAGAACTTCAAAGCATACTACATATTCTTAAATTTTTGTCTTCTATCTGAATCTTCTGCAGTGTAAGAATAAAAAGTTCTTATCTGTTCAGTAGGGGCTGCTGTTGGAGTGGTCAAAAGGACCTATTCTAAGGGGGACTTAACTGAAATTTCTCATTGAGTATAGTTTGATATTTTAATTAAGTAGCATTTTTAAGCATAGACATTTAGCTAGCATTTAACTATTTTATTAGATACTTTTTCTATTTTTTCTTAAAAGGTTGATAATTATTTACTAAATGTTTATTAAATGTATATGTTTGTTTAGAACAACTTTTATTATAAATAAAAAATTATAATGTTCTAATTTTCATGCCTTCCAATTTTACATTCAATTTCCTTAAATCATGTCTAATGTCAGGTAGAGAGAATGCAAGATATTTGGAACCACCACCATGATACATGTTAACGGACCAACTAAAATCACCAAACTTTTAACTTTTTATCAGTGCTTATTAGGGTTATTAATGGGTATTTTTCATTAGACCAATATTTTCCAGGTTGATGTGAACATCTCTTTCTCATTCTTATTCAAACATCACACACACACATCAGTTCAATACCAAGAAAATGCAAAAGAAAAAAGTGTGAAAGAAAACTGAGATATAGCCAGTTGTCTCTAACAGAAAACTCTGTCTTCATAGAGGGTTTTATTCAGCAAGGCCATATTCAACTTGGATCGCCATGACCACTGATGTGAACTGGCTCCTTGAAAGAACGCTTCTTGTTTAGCAGTTACATTGGAGAGGTGGGGAAAGGTATAAATAAAAGAAGTGGGGGAGAGCCTTCAATTATTGTTTAAAGAACTCACAAAAGGGGGTTTCATTTTCTTTGATATTTTAATACATTAGAAAACCTGACTAACATAATCTGGAAATCTTCTCCCAAGTTCAAGAAAGAAATATTTTGGTGTTTAACTATTTAGTAGTTCCCCTTTTGAACCCAGAATTCCTAGGCTAAAGATTAGTGAGTTAAACCACCCAGTCCCATGCCTTTCTATAATATGGTTAATAATTAACACCCAATTTAATGTCTAGAATCTCATTCCCAACCAAAAGCCTTTAAGTAACATATCTCATAGTATGTTTCATTAGAGATTTTGCATAATGATTAAACTGAAATGTGAAGTTTTTAATACTGATATTTAAAATCTTATATTCACTAGAGCAACCCCCCTGAAGTATAACCCATGCCCCCACAAACTTTTCAGACAAAGCAAAGCTTTGAGGGTTTCAAAAACTCTCTTGCTCTCTCCCCTCCTCTCCAAGGTATCCCTGCAGTGTTCCAATCCACTAAGAAGAAACAACGTTTATCCAAATTCTCCACAAATGAAAACCTAAAATGAGTGGGAGTATTCAGGAGGATTCAGCATGACAGTTTATCCAACAAGGAGGCCTCCACTCTTTGAGGCATTCATTAGGGTCTGACTTCTGATTTCAATTTCAATTTGCTCTTTAAGGCAGCACTCGTCGGAACTACATAGAGCACACTCACCCACGGAGGGCTCACTTGGAGGAAGTCAAGCGTGACCTTCTGTTCTCTCTCCTTGCCTATCACTCTGTGTATGACTGGCATATTTAAATATAAATGTAAGTAAAGGGGTAAAAATTAGCCTCTTCTGCTAACCCTGAGAATAAATATTAGGAAGATTCAAGTTAACAAAATACAGCTCCCAACTGTATTAGAAATCAGTAGGAACTTGGGCTTGGAGAGGGGAGCAGAGAAGTGCTGTATGGGAGGAGAAACAGAGAGAGGAGGCCAGGAAACAGGCCAAAAGCTGGTGACTGAGTTCATAAATAAAACCAAGGTGTTTTTAAGAATGAGAAAATCTGACATCAAGTTTTGAGTTGTTGATTCTTCTATACAACCTACAAAACCTACCCCATTTGAAAACCACTGGTAAATTTCACCACACACAAACCTCTGTGAGTAGGGTATTTGTGTGGACATCAGTGAAAAGGTTTTACCTCTGAGTTGGTGGGGTCTTAAAGAGACAGAAGCTGTAGGAGAACAAGACGGTCCAGAAACTCAACTACCACTTTGGAAGCAGAAGCCCATAAGAGGTGAGCATGAGAAAATAATCCCTGAAGGACTTCACAGAAATCTTGAGGGAAATGTTGGACATTCCAACTAAGTTTAAATACAGGTTTTAAATAAAAATTAACCTAAGTTTAAATTAAAAATTAAATAAAATAATAGAATAAGTAAATGCAGGTTTAAACTAATTTTATCCTAATCATAAGGAGATGGACAACCCTAACTATTGATTCAGGTTACAATTAGTTTAGGTGTTTATAACTCTGGGAAAAGGGAACTAATTTTCCAGAAATTAGGTGTTTATTACTCCTCAGAAATTAGTCCCACTATTTCCTGACCCATTATTAATAATGTAGTTCAAAAACTGTTTAGCCCTCAAAATATAGCTCTTGAATTAAAGAAGTCTAAATTACACCAAGTTCTGCAACAAAAGTCAGTGTTGGCAGTTAAAATCAAAGCACAGCAGGCAAGGAAGACTAAAGAACATAAGCTCCACGAGGGCCACGTTGTTTGGTGTCCAAGTGACACACACAATGCCTGGAATAAAGTAGGTACACAATAAGCCCTTGAGTAAGCGGCAGTCATTTAACATAGCTCCAAATCATACTAACATGACAATAAATGTATCACACAAAGGTTTAAGCACAACTAATTTTAGCCCTGAAACAAAATCTAAACAGGTAGTGGCCATGACTACTTTTGAGTTATTTGAGACATCTCACCCATATACGAAATGCAGAATAATCAGGCATGCATGAGGTAAACAGACCTCTCCTTCAACTGCGTGATGGGGAACATTCATAACTAGAGAATTAAAATGATTACCAGCCTATTAACACTAGGTACAGTACAGCATTAGCAGACCTCCAAGAGACTTATGATCGAACAGGCACTTTTGATGCAGATGCTAATGCCTGACCATCTAAAGACTACCAGGAACAGGAACAAACCTGCAGTCCAACCAAAGCAGGGTTGCTGACTTGGTACAGCAGGGCATGGCACTGGGAGAAACCACGGAGTGATGCTGAGAAGAGAGAGGAGATCACCTTCAGTAAGGTTTGAATTCTCATTGAAGGATGCTGAGGAGAGTGAGGGGAGCAAAGATCTGTTCTAGACTAATTACAGGTTTTGAGGTGAGATTAGGAAAAGTGGGGATTAATTAGGAGTTGTTATGAATTGAGGGCAACAGGTTTAGCAATTAAAGATCCCTGGTAAAATATGATTAGAGCAAAGCAGATCCGGGAGTGTCAGCAGTAAGAAAGCAGCTGCCGTATGGCCATGACCATGGAAGACACACTCTCTACGCTAACTCTGCAGCCAGCTTGCTCAGCGTCTTTCTCCAAACCTGACAAACAGCCTTTACCCCCTTCCTTCTAAGTCAATGTTCACTCTTTTTGTCAGAAATAGTCTTTGACTCACTCACACATACAGGTATTAAGTAATCCCCCATAATCAAGGTGTAGAAAGGAACATTCTCAAAACTTTAATAGAAAAAGACCAAAAATAAAAGATTCTATTATATTTAAAACCATTTCAAACTGGCCGACACACACCCCTAATCCCATCTGCACCTTCTCACTCATCTGAGAATACCTCTAGCCCAGCACATGTGCCCTACAATAGCTATAATGCATCACAATTGTAGTAGGTAATAATAGTTTATTTCCCTTTATCCTCCCCTAGACCCTAAAAGAGCAAAAACTAAGGACTGCCTGACCAGGCGGTGGCGCAGTGGATAGAGCGTTGGACTGGGACGCAGAGGACCCAGGTTCAAAACCCCAAGGTTGCCGGCTTGAGCACAGGCTCATCTGGTTTGAGCAAGGCTCGCCAGCTTGAGCCAGAGGTCGCTGGCTTAAGCAAGGGGTCACTTGCTCTGCTGTAGCCCCCCAGGCAAGGCACATATGAGAAAGCAATCAATGAACAACTAAGGAGACTAAGGAGCCCCAAGTAAGAATTGATGTTTCTCATCTCTCTACTTTCCTGTCTGTCTGTCCCTATCTGTCCCTCTGTCTCTGTCAAAAAAACAAAACAAACAAACAACAAAAAAAAACCCACTAAGGACTGATTCCATGCCTGCTGCCTACCACAAATCCTGGTATATAATACATGCTCTGGAACCAAGGTCCTTGCTTGTCCCCTCTGTATATAATGTGTGCCAAAGCTTCTTAGACAATAAAACAGATTTTGCATTCAAAATACTTAAAAATATCACAAGGTGAAGGATCTACTGGGCCAGGGATGACTGGCGGATCTACAACTCCAGATTAGTGGTTCTTAACCTGGGTTCTATCGAACCCTAGGGGTTCAATGAGTCAGTCTCAGGGGTTCTGAGAAGCCTCTGCCGCGGAGGCCAGAATAAAGTAATACCGTAATTTGTTGTGAGTTCATACACTTTGTTGGTTTTGTTCTTTGAGCAAGGTGATGTTCATGCACGGCTCATTTTGTGCACCAGTAAAAAAACATATACCTATGTCTTGAATTTGGAAATAAAAATCATATTTTATTTATCACTAAGGAAGGCCTCGGTGAATGCGCATATGAAACTGGTGGGTTCAGTACCTCAAAAAAGGTTAAGAACCACTGCTCTAGATTTAAAAAGAAGAAAGCTTACATTTCAAGAGTTCACAAATAGCTTTATTTACTGCAATATGATAAAGCCAAAATCATTTCAAATAAAAGCTCATCGCAAACTGAACTGAATCCCTGCCCAACGGAGTCACCTATGGTGTGGTATTGGAACTAGAGACACTCATACATCTGTCTTTTCATCAAGACAATACATTTCTGGAAGTGACAAGTTCTGCACATCTTGTTCATGTTGCTCCCAGCACTCTGCCTCACATGCTAAGTGGTATGGCCATCAATCACATGGAAGCAAAGCACAGAAGGTAGAAAAACAAGAAGCAAGGAGGCAAAAATCATAATTGAAAAGGTAAGAGCACAGGCCAGGCTGGTAAGGAAGAGGGAGGTGTCCCCCACACCTCTCCTCCCCCGGTGCATATCAGAGGCTTCCTACAGACTGCTTCAGTTAAAGAGGAAAGAGAGAGTCTGGGAGAGGCTTGGAACGTGGAAGCAGAGAATAAGGTCTGAAACTGGGTTGAGAGGAGGGTGAGCTGGCAGAGAGATGACTGGGAAGAAGGGATATGCTATAAGGTCAGAAGATGAGAAACACATCTAAAACCACCAGTGATGCAGGGGAAGCAGGATGACAATAAAGCTATGCAAAGTGACTGAGGAGCAGGTCTCGGGAAGGTCTCTTTATCTGAACCTTAGCAGATGGAGAGAGGCAATTGGGAAGTCTGCTCTGAGCACACGATGCTGCCTGGCTTTGGAGCCAGCGCAAACTACCACAGAGTCCACATAAGTTATTTTTCTTATTTCTGTCTCCTTCTATCCACCCCTTTTCTCTTCTCCTGCTGCCGGCAGTGTTGGCCAAATAAGACCACATGCTTCTTCTGGGTCAGTGGAAGAGGAGGATGACTGGCATCCTTTCAGTGTCTCTTCCAAGATGAGCTTCATGAAACAGTCAAGCAATGACAAGAGCTGCAAAAGACCTTCACATGTCAAGGTGACTTGCATATTCTAGTTATGGTGACCTGCGGTCAGCAAGTAGATACCAGCATGTCTAAATTATTAACTGTCTAAACAGCAATCAGCATGCAGTCTGCTCTTGGGTGAGGGTGCTCTGGGGGGAAGGAATGCTGCCAGCTCCCAGTCCTCATGGGCTGCACTGCCTGTCACATCTGAAAACTTAGCCACAGCTCCTGGGACTCGGTGCCACACATTCTACATAACCCCATCCAACTGTAAAGGTCTTTCCACAGTAACACGTTCTGCAAATCATCAGAATTAATATGCGTTAGGCAGTTAGGAGAACCACACGGGTACAGTGGCTTTTATTATGCAGCCCAAGCACTGAAAATTCTGAGTATTAAATTACCTCAGATTTGAGAGAAATGTCCCCAATTTTGATAAGTAATTTTATACACCCCTGGACCTAAAAAATCTTTGAAAAAAACTGTTTTTGCTACTATTGCACTGAAGTAGCTCTAAACCCTCCGTACCCATGACTTAGGTTTTAAACCCATTTCAGAAGCAATTCTGTGAACCCTTCCCTGTGACTGGAAATAGTGTATGTTATCTTACTCCAAAGGATAGTAGCTATCCATATTATTTAATAAGGTATGCATCTTTTCTCAGTAGACACAAATATTGAGAGGAAATCGCTGTCTTAAATAAAAATTTTTAAAAACCTAAAAAAAAAAAAAAAACCCAGAATCTACAAATTTTGTGGAAGTCCAGTATTGACCAAGTCTACTTACAAATTTTAAATGTAGTCCTCTAACTTAAAATTTTACTGAGTTCTAAAAGTCGGATTATAAATAAGTCACAGAAAAGAGAGGTATTTCTCCTCAGTAAGAATTACACATACAACAGGTTCTCAGAGCAGCCCACAAAAGCCTTTCTAACTTGTGCTCTACCTAAAACAGAAGTGATAATACTGTAGAAAGCAATAGTTACAATCATATCTCTATGAGAAAATGCGTTCAGCATTCCTTTTTAGATGTCAGAAACCCAAAACTCTCCCTTTCTGGCAATGAAAGGTGAGGCTCTTCTTGCTCAAGCAGGCTCCGCATGTGCATTGGATGGGATTTGGGAGGAGAGCCTCTGTGTGGAACATCAGGACTGGAATGCAAAATGCAAAGTGAGGGAAGTGAACATACTGCTCATTGGGACCAGGAGCAAGTCTGGGCAGGCGCAGAGCGGAGGGCATGGGGAGGGGGGCAGCTAGTGGGAGCATGGGGCTGGCGGAGGTGAGGGAAGTGGCTGAAGAACACTGGCCAGCAGCTTCCCACCACCTCTTCCCATTTCTCTTGCATCCCCAAGTTTCTTCTACTTCTTTCTCTTTCTCCCCTTCGAAAGGTGTTATGGGGAAGGACTAAGAAGAAATGAAAAGCCACATACAGCAGTGTCTGTGCAATAAGAGGAAAGGAGAAGGGGAGAGGATTAGCAGTAAAAACATAAAGTGGAAGAGATACAGTCCTCTAGCTGCAGATAAGGGGTGGGTTTTTCACTACCAGATGTATGTTCATAAGTCAGAAGCTGTCTCTGTGGTTCACACGTAGGTCCAAAGTAACGAGAAAACAATAACTATTATCCCAAAGTAGAAGAACATTCAGCAAATTATGTTAACCTTAGTGTCTGTGAATGCTTCCATTGTTAAACACAATCTTAAAAAAAGAAAACGGTATTATATTCGAAAAATTTACTGCACACCAGCTGCCCTTTGCCAGGCACAATCTCTTCACCAAGAACACAGGAATCAGAGTAAATATATGCCTGCATTTTGGGGGGAAGTCACACATCTCAAATCCTATTGCAGAAATTCAGGTAGTCACCAATTTCATACAAGGTCCCCTACTTCAAACAGTTGTATATCTTTCAAGCAAAATTATATCTAAAATTTACTAATCTGTCCTTTTTTTTTTTTTTTACTACTTGCTACAGATATTGACTAGCACTCATTCTTTAGCTGTAATATAAGCACAACATAAAAACCATATACCTTTGTCTATTTGAAGCTCAAAAGATTATCACTTTCACTAACAAGCCCTCTGATTCACATCGAAAACCTAACTTAAAAAAATATTAACTATTTTAAACATTGTCTGGGATTATCACCTTTTCCACAAATTATTTGAGTAATGAAATTAACCTCACATTCTTCAAATATTACACAATTAGAATTTTTATTTACTTATTTATTTACATGTTCTTTGTCTTTTGTTTTCCTAGAGAGACCTACTTGGAACTGATTGGTATAAACACAAGGTGAAAGGAAAAGGCGAGAGTTGAGGCTTTCTTTCTGGGGCTCTGCACTACAAATGAGAAAACCCTCTTTTTCCCATCAGCCCCTTATAACTTTGTTTTAATCGATACTGCTCACAAAAATTAGGGGATATTTCAAAATGAAAATGAAGCAATAAAATATCCCCTAGTTTTTGTGAGTAGTATATATTTCAACCACAAACTAAAGAATGTGTCCTACAAAATATCTGAAAATTCCACTAGGGCTCTAATTGGCAAACTCATTAGTCAACAGAGCCAAATATCAACAGTACAATTGAAATTTCTTTTGAGAGCCAATTTTTTTAAACTTAAACTATATAGGTAGGTACATTCCTTATCGAGGGAGCGCCCGCACGTGGTATTTTGTGGAAGAGCCACACCCAAGGGGCCAAAGGGCCTCATGTGGCTCACCAGCCACAGTTTGCCGACCAGGGCGTGGTTAGGGGTCCAGAAGCTGTATAGAAAGTAGTGTTCCAAACATTTCACAAGACTCATTTCCAATCTTCACTCAAGCTTTCGATGATTGTGCTCCAGTGAACTTTAATGCAAGTTAAAATAGGAAGTGTTTTCCTGGCATCATGGAAAGTCCAACAGGCAGCCAGGTAATCACAGCTATTTCAGACACAGGGCTGTCAGAAGCAATGAGGACAGGAGTGTAGTTTGAGTAAAGACTGGTATAACGGTGCTCAGAATCTCTTCCCATTTGGCAGGGAAAATTTCTATGGATTTCAACCAGAAAACATAAAACTAGAAAATGAGGACACAATAACAACATGTTGTGTCTAATCCTACATTTTAGTACATATTAGTTTAGGATAATTAGTCTCTTCATTTCTGATAATGCTTCAAAGAAAAAGTTGTTTTTGCCTTAAAACACATAGTGTTCCATCTATAAACATTAGACAAGTCATTTGTTATGAGAAGAACATCATGTAACACTCTAAACACAGCCTAAGAAGCACAAAATTGTCACTATTATTTACTTGAACCTTCAAAATGTTACTTATTTTACCTCTGTATTAACTTCCATTGGTCTTCGCTTGATTTCTCCTATGTCCAAGTAACTGGGAGAGAAAAAACAAACATAGAAACAAACAAATAATGAGTGTTTCTTTTATTGCATTTGAGTCAGTTGTATAAATTTCTTTTTAAAAAGTGTTAAATAGTAAAACAAGCCATAGAAATATATACTTAAGCCTAAAGCTAAAATCAATAGTTACTAATCAAAGCAATTTCAGCACCACCCATCAGTTCTGACATACATCTATTCTAAACTTCAGTGAAACTAAATAAAGTTTTAGAAATGCATACTTCTATTGGGAAACATTTTCCCTTATAATGGTTAGCTACTTGCTATATATACTGTATATGGTATCTCTCATTTTTATATGTTTAGATATAAAGGGTAGTCTGTATATAAAGCTGCTTAACAGTTCCATTAATCACAGACTTCAGGTTTAATAAAAGTACTGATAGCATGCATTAGCGTAACAACTGAGAAAGGCTCAGAAATCTTTCCTATGAGAGCAATTTCTAATGATACAGAAATGCTTAGCCATGTGGAATGATTTAGTTCAACTGAGACAGATGGGTGGACTAGTTAACCTTTGGAGACCCCTATTATTCCATTATAATATGCTACAGATATTAACTAGTGATCCTTCCTCAACTTTAGCATAAGCACAACCTAAAAATTTTATACCTGTGTCAACTTCAAGCTATAAGTTTATCACTGTGCTTCACACATAGAAGGTGCGAAATAAATGCTCTAATATAAAAATAAGGATACATCTAGCATTTAATTTATAACCTTAGATAAAAAATAGGTAGATTCTCTACTTTACCAAAATTGCTCAGTTACCACCACCCAAAAAAAGTTTATATTAGAAATAATTTTGGCTATGTTAGATCATTGTTGTTTGTTTTTTTGGATAGAATACTTTAGTTGATCCTTACCTCTGGAAATTACCCTATATTTCCCTCATATAACAGTGTTTACATAAGGCAGTGCAAATGCTCTGTTTAACAATAAATGGCTCTTTTGCAAATCTGCAGGGACTGATTTCTGACATAAAATTTTTTTTAAAGTTCTGTCATTTTCAGGAAAATAATCTCAGATCCACAAGATTAATCTTGTAGAGTCATCTTCCAAAAATGCACAGGGAAAATAATACTCTCTAGAATTCTTTTTTATAACAGGTTAAATAGCTACCTGAAGTTTCATTATGGTTTCAAACATACTAGAAAAAATGTGAGTAACAGAATTCAAGAAGAAAGTTGTCATTTTCATTTGAAAAATACTTATTCACCATTGTTATCATTCCCAGCATCATTTAGGCTCTAAGTAACAGAATTACCCTTGATATCTTTTGGACTTTCTTTTGTTCTGCCAGGTGATTCATTTATTATATAAATTTACAACTTCTAAGCCTCAAATATATCAAGCATTTAAATCTTCTTGGCTTCCCTTGGTTTCCATCAGTATAACCATAGATACTACTACTTTAGCACAAATAAATAAGTTATTTCTCTGTCAGTATAGAAAACTAACCACAGACACTGTTATAAAAAGGTGAGGTGTGTGTGCGTGTGTGTGTGTGTGTGTGTGTGTGTGTGTGTGAATTAAAAGCAAAAATAACCATGCAGATCTTATATATAAAGAGTAATTTCAAAGAACACCTTCTCTTTGGTTTGAAATTGTACCTGATTTTATCTTTTGAACTGTCAGAGCCAAATAAACAAAAGAGAATATGAATTACTAAAGTGAGTATGCAATTTTGAGCTGTTAGTAGATTCGGAAGCAGATTTCCATTCCCATGAAACTGCTTCATAGGGAAGTTATATAGTGAAAAAGAAACAAACTACATGATAAAAGGAACTGGACATAGTGATGTTTTACATTATGTAACATTTTGATGTTTACAAAACATTCACATTCATAGAATTTCCTCATTTTTTTTTTCATTTACTTTTTATCACAACCCTGTGAGGCTGAAAGGATGATGTTCCTTTTTTTGTATTAGGAAACTGACCAGCTGAGCCAAGTGGCTTGCCCAAGGAGCTAAGAAACACAGAGCTCAGTCTCACCTCTCCTGATTTTCAGTGATAAATTCTAAGTTTCTCTGAAGTATATAGTTTCATTTAGTTATTTTCTACCAAGTGAAACAAACAATACTAATGGAGGTTTCAGGGGAGGAAAAACTAAATCCAAATGTATCCCTCACCTTCCATCAAAAAAACAATGTCTGGCAGAACACCTAGAACTCCATTTATACTTATGTAAGGACAGATGGTATATAGCTTTAGTGATATGCAGGAAAATATTTCTATACAGTTAAAATCAGAATTCACAAGCACTATTTTTGTGGTAAAAAATTTTGCTGTTGTTAATCTGATGCTCAAGCTGAATTCTAATTAAAATGTTAAATTAAAAACTATGGAATGTAGAGTTTCCATACATTCAGCCATTCTACTCCTAGGTATATACCCAGAAGAAATGAGAAAAATTGTACATGATTGTTCAAAGAAGCATTATTCTTAATAGCCAAATGTGAAACAATCCAAATAACCATCAACTGATTAATGGATAAATAAAATGTGGTATATTCCCACCATGGAATACTATTCAGTGATTTTTAAAAAATGAAGTACTGATACATACTACAACATGGATAAGCCACGAAAACATTATGTGATGTGAAATAATACAGAAATATTAAAAGCTACATCTTGTATGATTCCATTTATATGAAATATCCAGAATAGACAAATCCATAGAGATGCAAAATATATTAGTTGTTACCAAAGGATGGGGAGAAAAGAGATATTAGGAGGTACAGGGGTTCTTTTTGGAGTGACAGAAAAGTTCTAACATTAGCTCATGGTGATGGTTGCACAACTCCGTGAATACACTTAAGACCCACTGAAATGGGTGAGGTTTATGTAACATGAACTGTATCTCCATAAAGCTGTAAAAAAGAAAACACCTATGGAATGTTAAACTCTACCTGTCCTACAATACCCACCCACACCAGAGGTAATCTCTCTCAACTCTGAACTCCCACATAACTTTGTTTTTCTAATTGCACTTATTCCTTTGTACTGTACATTAAAATATTGGTGTGCATGTAGTCTTTCTCCTGTCAGGCTGTAAACTCCTAAAGACAAAGAGTCATGTCTTGGTCATCTTTGCTCCCCTCACAGACCTAACTAAACACAATGTGCTAATTCACTGAGTGAGCTCCTTGCCCGGAACCAGGGATAGGCAGCAATAATGACTTCTGTCCTTAAGGGTCTAGCCATCAGACACTTAGAGACAGACATGTAGACAAATACAGTTGAGCCAATCAACTTTTCCAAGCTTTATCACAATAGCATAAACATGCAGGTGGAGGGGCATGGTCCCTTCACTTGGAACGAAAGGTTGAAAGAATTTAAGGGGGGGGAGGAGTGCAGAGAGCAATTTTCTCCTCTGGTGATTCTATAGTCTCCACTATTTTAAAATGATTTTAACTAAAAAGACGGGTTCCAATATGAAGGAAGAAAGAAGATAGAGAAAAGAAAGAAAATGCTAAAATATCAGTTTGGTCACTTTTTTAAAAAGATTCCTGTTCCTTACACATAAGTTTTAAGATTGTTCCTACTGCTGCTACCCAAGTGAAATTCCTTCTCCATTGACGCTTTCTTCCTCCAGCCCCAAGTGCAGCGGGAGCTTTCAGGGGCACCAGCCCGCACAGTCACAGTCCCTCGACCCACTGAAGTTTGGGTGAGGCAGGGGGACGGTGTCATTCCTTTCCTGCTGCCAACAGCAAACCATCGCGCACCCAGAAAGGGTGAGCGGTGGGACAGACGGACTCACTTGAGTTTCTTGAAGGCTTCCTGGCCCCCGGCCACGTAGTTGCCCCCGCTCTGGATCTGGTCTAGTTTACAGATGCGGTGCCCGGTCCGGGGAGTGTACAGATTCCTGACGGCCCCGAAGGGCGCCTGGACGCCGCCCGTCACCTCCTTCAGGAAGATGTCGAAGGTGGACACCTTCTTCTCGTGGATGACAACGCGGCGCCCAGCGAAGAAGGGGTCCCCGTTGCGGTATACCAGCACACTCTTGACCACCGGCTGGGCGCGGGGGCCGGCCCTGGCGCGGGGGCCGGCCTTGGCGCCGGTGCTGCTCATTTCCCGCTGCCGGTGCCGGCTAGTGCTCAGGGGGTCCCGCTGCCCCGAGGCCTCACCGCCCACGGCGGTCACAGGCTGAAAGGACGGAACACAGACCGGGTCAAAGCGAGCAACGGCCAAACGCCGGCGTGCGCCCGGCAAGACCCCACACCCGCGGCGCTCAGCGCGCACGGTCAAGTACTTCACGGTCCGCACGGCCAATCGGCGGCCGCCCTGGCGCCGCACCTGTTCTCACGCGCCCCGCCGAGCCCAGGTGTGGCCCTGGGACAAGAGCCGCGTGGGCGCGGGAAGAGAGGTGGGGACACACGCCCACACGCGCGCGCGAACTGCACGTTATAAAGAAGATGTAATTCAATTTCTCGCATCACGTCTGCGTTATTCTTTGCCAACAGTTTAATTTTCTATTCTCTCCTTGCTCCCTCACCTCTCAATCCCCTGGTTGCTCTCAAATCAAAGCAATTTAAGATTCTGGCTGGAATTACCCAGATTTTTCTTTGCCGAATGCCAAAGGTGTGTTGAGAGACAGAGGAAACTGGAGGGTGCAGGACCACCCTCCTCCGCCCCTCCCCACCGCCGGCGCCCGGTGGCGAAGCTCCCAGGGGCACCTTCTGAACACCCCCAGAGGCGCGCGCGCGGGAGAGCCGGGGCAGGGCAGGGCTGGGGTGGGGGTCCCTACCCACGCTCGTGGACCGTGAGGAAGGGGCACCGATCGGGGCAGGGTCTCCGCGGTGACCTCGAAGGCGCCTCGCGTCGCTCACGCTGCTCCTTCGGCTGCCGCCTCCTTCTAAGGCCCAGCTCAGCCCGCTGGGACCCTAGCTGTTAGTTCCTGCCGTTTCCATAGCAACTGCAGTCGCGCAGAGAACAGGGTTCTGGAACTGGGCTTGACGGGCCCCTGGGGCCTTGAGCTTTACTGCCGCCTGGGGCAGAGGCACAAAAGAGATAGCGAGATTGGAGACTGAAGGGAAGGAAGCCTGGTGGCATCCTATAAATGAGCGCCAACTGTGCCAGGCACTGTGCTAAGTAGGAGTTGGTTAAACAGCGGCAAACACATTAACTTGCAGTCTGCTAAGTGCCCATCACATTTCTAGCTCTGCC
Source organism: Rhynchonycteris naso (assembly GCA_037038555.1). Classification (NCBI taxonomy): domain Eukaryota; kingdom Metazoa; phylum Chordata; class Mammalia; order Chiroptera; family Emballonuridae; genus Rhynchonycteris; species Rhynchonycteris naso. The sequence goes on from CM072997.1 coordinate 152,004,746, forward strand.
GAGAGAAGGCTTTTTCACAACCTCTAGTAGGTTGCATGGTTGCAAGCCATCTGTGCCCGAGAGCCCACATCCGTGCCATTTATGTAGTAGTGTGTGGACAAGATAGGGGAAAGGGGCTTTGAGACTATGAAGACGTGATTTGTCCAGCCCATTCTGGCACAAACATATTGTGGGATTATAAAAATTCTTTTTTAAAAAATTGAACCCTTCTAGCTCATCCCTGCCACTGTTCCATTTATCCCTCCTAAGACCTTGCTACTAAAGGTCCCGTGCAAATTTAATTATTGGCTGTTCCTAATTCGTTATATATGAATAAAGTAATCGTTATAATAACTACCTTTAATTAAACACTATATACCAGACATTGTTAGGCACTTTCCATAGATTATCTAATTTATTATTCTCGATTATCTAAAGAGATAAATATTCTTTTTTCAAACTGAAATGGGATAAATGACCCCCCAGGCCCAGCTGCCTGTCACCATGAAAAACAACTACATGACACAGGTGCTAATGAGAAGGAAAGAGGTTTATTCAAGTGCCAGCCACTGAGAAGATAGGGGATTCCTGTCCTCAAAAACCCTTCTTCCCATTTTGGTGCAGGCAAGGATATTTATAAGAAGGGAGGAGGGGAATTAAAACAAAGGCCTTGCCTGACCAGGCGGTGGCGCAGTGGATAGAACATTGGACTGGGATGCGAAGGACGGAGGTTGGAGACCCCGAAGTTGCCAGCTTGAGCGTGGGCCCATCTAGCTTGAGCAAAAGCTCGCCAGCTTGGACCCAAGGTCACTGGTTCCAGCAAGGGGTTACTGGGTCTGCTGAAGGCCCGTGGTCAAGGCAAATATGAGAAAGCAATCAATGAACAACTAAGGTGTCAAAACGAAAAACTGATGATTGATGCTTCTCGCCTCTCTCCGTTCCTGTCTGCCTGTCCCTGCCTGTCCCTACCTGTCCCTCTCTCTGACTCTCTATCTGTCCCTGTAAAAAAAAAAAAAAAAAAAAAAGGCATCAAAAGTAGTGAATGAGAGTTCTTTGCTGAAGTAGAGGGTGCTAGTGCAAGCTAGCTCAGCATGTGCAGGTAACAGGTGGAAGGACACCCATCTCTCAGAGCTGGCATGTCTGAAGGCTAGAGTCCATTTCCTTGGTTGTCACAGGAGCTGAAGCTAGCAAGTAACATAAATTAGGGTTCTTGTTTTATGTAACAAGTGACAGATCCCCACAGTCAGGTTGTCCTCTTGACCTTGTGTGAGAATCCAAACTGCAAACCTCAGCATGGCGGCAGCAGTAGAAGAGGACAGGGCCCCAGGTGCAGCTCCCACTTATGCTTATTCTTCTTGCTCGGATATTAACCCCTGATGTGAGTCAGTCACGGGGAATAGGCCTTTTAACTGTAACAAAAACTTGACCATAGGTAAAAGAACAAGGTTGGTTTTATAGTAGTGATTTGTTACAGAATACATGGCTGTGATTACTAAACTAGTAATATTGAATCATGGTTAGAAGAGCAATAAACTGGATTTCACATTTTACAGAAAATCTTTTATAAGCTTACTTCGTTAGTACATTCTTATTTAGTTCTTTTTTATGGCTAGTCAGACTAATATCAGTAAATCAGTAATATTCCTGGCTATGAAATGAAACACTGAGGTATAGAGAAACCAAAGAAACTTACCTTAGGTCACAGGAAAAATTCCCCCAGTCCTCTGATTCCTAACCACCATGTAATATCAAACTGAAAGGTGAGTGTATGGGACATTGCAATCTGGGGATAAACGTGTTTATTAAACTTAGCATATTAATGCCTTGAAAGTTAACAGTTTTGTAAAGAAGAGAAAATAGAAGGGCACATTACAGATAGAAAAAAAGAAAAGAATTTTATGAGCTGGTTGTGAAGAGTACACACGCTGGATGGATCAGCTGGAGAAGAGATCTGTAAAAGTGCTACCAAGTAGGTGAATGAGGCAGAATGCCTGTTCCGAGGAGTGGAAGGTAGTAAATCAAGCAACACTCCAAACAGTCCGAACTCCCTACCAGCTAGGCTAGCCCAGAGCAAAATGAAAACACATGGTCCCTTATTTGAAACAAGAATTTTAAGATCTCAACAGCAGAGCATTAAACCTTCCACCTGTCCTTCTATGTGTGGGAAACTGCTACCAGTGCATGAAGCTGCCCCACATCTGTATTCCACACAGTACCTACAGCCCAGATTTGTCTCCTGAGCCCAGACCCATTGATCCAGTTGCCTCTTAGCCAGTGATGTTTAGATAAATGTTCAACAACTAGTTTTCAGACAAGGAAGGCCTTGATTAATAGCATTTGCCAACTTCTTTAGATTAAATACTGCAAGCAAGTCCAGTTTGCAGCTACCAATCAGACGTCACTGATGGCAAGAGATACTCCATAACATGCTATTATATATGGTATTTCTATCATACATATAACCTCCTAGGTAATAGTAAAATGCAGGTGGTGATGAGTTTTGAGTATTATCTGTTTTTAATGTAATGTATATAATTGTACATTTATATGACTTAATTTTTAATAAATATTATGTTTAAAATCCCTGGAAATTTAAGTTGAATCTCGCAAGGCACTACAAGGTGGCTCTCAGGCCTGATCATGAAGACCTATGATGTACAATAAGAATCCATTTTATATGGATACTGGGGAAACTTTGAGAACACACATAGAATGAATGGGAGGCAAGATAAAGTTTTGTTTTTAAGCTTCTTCCTTAGTGTATGAAAGATTTAGAGAGTGAGAGATAACAAAAGACAATTCTTAAAGAAGATTTACAGTGCATTAGAAATAATAACATGAAGATATTTGCCACTTTCTCGAGAGCCTGAGTAAATCTCTGAAATGATTCCAATTATATTTTTCATCTAAAATAATAAATATTTTAACCTAATACTGCATCGAAAACAGACATTGTACCTTGGGCTTGTAAGAGTTCTTCAGTCAGTTACCAAATTCTTTTTAGAATTATATATTTGTATGTATAGATTCCCTAAACAAAAGGACTGCGGCCACTTCATTCATTCACATATCCCCAGTGCCTAGTAAAGAGGCCAGTATACTTCAGTATTGAGTAATTATTTAAGGAGTGAATGAATGCAAAATATATTAAGTTTAAAATTTAAGAAAAACTTCAAAAAATTAGAAACTACTCCTCTAGAAGGAAACATGTTTTCAGATCAGCAAATAAAAAATATTTAATTGGCCCTGGCTGATGGCTCAGTAAATAGAATGTTGGCCCAGCATATATGGAGGTCCCAGGTTCGATTCCTGGTCAGGGCACACAAGAGAAGCAACCATCTGTTTCTCCTTCCCTCCCTCCCTCTACCCTTTTTCTTTCTCTTTCCCCCTGCAGCCAGTGGCTTAGTTGGTTCCAGCATGGCGCCTGGCACTGAGGATAGCTCCACTGGAGTGCATTAGCCTCAGGTGCTAAAAATAGCTTGATACTTGAGCATTAGCCCCAGATGAGATTGCCAGGTAGATTCCAGTAAAAGCACATACAGGAGTCTGCCACACTGTCTCTCCTCCTCTCACCAAAAAAAAAAAAGAGAGAGAGAGAGAGAGAGAGAATTTTGATAGAACTCCATTTTCAACAACACACTGAGCTAAATGTCCTGAAATCACTCTTTTTCTAAAACAATCAAAAATGCTAGATTAAATAAAATGTTTAATATTTTTTAAAATGCATTGCCAATTTGGCAAGAATGAATAGAATTCAGAAAAACCGAAAGCTGAGTGAAAACAGAAACCTTGGGAGAGAATCAGCACCAAAATCAGCATTTCCCTAAGTACCCCTGTGTGTGCCCTGATGACTTGGGACTGCTGTTCTGCAGGCTGCACAGGGAGGTAGGCAGCACAAGGAGATGTCCAGGTTCTTTCCAAGATGGACAGTGTAAGAGGAGTCCTTTGTGTATATCTGGAACCTCAAAAGAGCTACATAAAAGAGTTACATTTGTGCTAAAGGTAGAGGTGGAAGGGAGGGATCAAGGAATTTCCCCCTGAGAATTCATAATTCTAACAGTTGACTCCTGGGTAGCTGTGCACCTAATTGCTCTGTTTTGATAATCTAAAAAATGTGAAGCATAAAATTACATTTAAAGTAATTTTGGGTTAGAAATGCTCTCAGATGGCTGAGAAAGTCAGCAGCACAAAAACACAGCAGACAAAAAAAAAAAGGGGAAGAAAGAAAGGAACAGATCTGCAAGTATTTAAAATGCTAGAATTTATTTAGTAAGAGACTGCCTGAACTGTGGTGGTGCAGTGAGTGGATAAAGCGTCGACCTGGAATGCTGAGGTCACCAGTTCAAAACCCCGGGCTTGCCCAGTCACAGCACATATGGGAGTTGAAGCTTCCTGCTCCTCCCCCTTCTCTCTCTCTCTCTCTCCTCTAAAATGAATAAATAAATAAAAATAATTAATATTTAGTAAGAGACTAAAATACTGGAATATCCATACAATGAAATATTACTCACTCATTAAAAGTACTGATGCATTTACAACATGGACAATCCTCAAAAGCATTATACTAAGGAAAACAAGCCAGACACAGAAAGTCACACACACCATATTTCTATTTATAAAAAATGTACAGAAAAGGTAAATGCATAGAGACATAAAGTCAATTAGTGGTTACTAGAGGTTAGGGGAAGGGGAAAATTGGAAGATAAAGGATGTCTTTTGAGAGTGATGTAAATGTTTTGGAATTAGTGCTGATGATTCCATAATGTGGTGAATATATTTAAAACCACTGAATTGTAGATGTCTTCATATTATTGTTAATATTTTATACCCCTCACATACATTTAAAATGTTATTGTTATATGTTCAAAATTTAGTAATAATTCTTTTCTTTTTTTAAAAAATAAGTTAATGAGGGAGGTGGAGGAGGGTATGGAGGGGATAAATGGTGACGAAGACTTGACTTGGGGGAGGTGAACATACAATACCATGTACAGAGAGATGTGTTGTAGAATCGGGCACCTAAAACAAGTATAATTATGTTAACCAGTGTCACCTCAATAAAATGCATTTAAAAAATAAAAAGAAGAGGTGAGGTGAATAAGTTTATGCTTATTTAGAAGAAAGGAAGGGAGGAAGAGAAGGAAGAAATGGGAGAGGTGAGGCGGAGGAGGAGGAGAAAGTGAGGAGGGAAAGGAACCACAAGGAGTCTATGAGTAAGATTCTAGGTGCTTGTGGGCATTCAGCAAGAAGAAACTGATAGCAATAGCAATTGGGGGAACCACCCAGAGGAGGTGAGTCTTCACGTAGGCCTTGAAGAATAGATTGCATGTGATATAGTGAAGAAATGGAGAGGAAAAAAGATAAGCAAAGACAACGTGGAAGAATAAAACCAGGAAGAAGACTCCAAAAGACAAGTGGTCTCCAAAGGCCTGCTGAGGAGACGGTGAGAAGGCCTTTGTCTGTTGGGGTGCCTGTGTGGAAGGACAGTAATGCTACAAGGCAGAGTCCCATGGGGGGGGCAGGAGAAGTCGGTGAGGCTGACTGAGAGGAGGCCAGCTTGTGGTGCCTTGTGTCCCCTCTGAGGAGTTGAAAGGGAGGCCCTGACCATCAACCATGCCCTCACGGGGCCACTAGAGCTCCCTTGACCATCTCAGGGAATACAGGCCTCACGCTCCTGCTCTAGCAGAAATGCCTTGTGGTGGCTGGAGAAATGCCAACTCTTCATCTTCTAGCGCTTAATTATGTGGACTCTGGAATTCCCTAAGAACAAGCGGCATGTGGGCTTCCCACTGCCTTTGCCTCCCTGGGATTCGCACTGGGCTGGGGTTTCCCTAAGGCTCTTCTCCCTGTGGAGTTAGATTAGGAACCCAGAAAACCATAAGCCCTGTCACAGTGCACAGCAATTTGGGAATGTGATTGTGCTCACGAGGGATCGCCAGCGGATCCCTACAGCCGAGGGCCCATGAGACAGGGCCATTCCTATTCTCTCGGTCCATTTGGGCTCCAACATCATCTCTGGGTGAGTGTAAGAAACCAGCAGGGGTGGGTTCAGTGTGCAATCCCACTCCTGGCATGTTTCTGGGGCAATGGAAGCTCTAAAGGCAAATTAAACATATAATATAAATAAAGATAAAAGTACTGCTATTCTATCTGCATGGAATGCTTAGATCACAGGTTTTTGTATAGTTGGCTCTTTCTTGTCATTCAGATCTCAGCCAGATGTTTATCACATCAGAAAGGCCTTTGAATAACTCCATGTAAAGTGTTCCCTAGTTACTGTCTCTCAAACACTCTATTCTATTGACTGTTCCTAGTACTTGCCACTGTCTAGAGTGGCCAGGAGAGTGGAACATTGTATACTTCATCACTGCTCCATCTGAAGTGCCTAGAGCAGTGCCTGGCGCACAGTTAGTGTGCTATCTACATGTGTGTGTAAAATGAGAGAGATAAAAAAGGGGGCGCTGACTAGGCGGTGGCGCAGTGGATAGAGCATCGGACTGGGATGCGGAAGACCTAGGTTCAAGACCCCGAAGTCGTCAGCTTGAGCGCGGACCCAAGGTCGCTTTTGCTCTGGCTTGAGCAAAAGCCTGTCAGCTTGGACCCAAGGTCGCTGGCTCCAGCAAGGGGTTACTCGGTCTGCTGAAGGCCTGCGGTCAAGGCACATGTGAGAAAGCAATCAGTGAACAACTAAAGTGTCACAACAAAAAACTGATGATTGATGCTTCTCACCTCTCTCCGTTCCTGTCTGTCTGTCCCTATCTATCCCTCTCTCTGTCCCTGTAAAAGAAAGGGGGGGCGGGAGGGAATAGTAAAGGAAAGGTGCTCTAGCCTCAGTCTCAGGTCTGTGTCCACTTCAGGGATTCACCTACATCTGAGCATGTCTGCCAGGCTGTGAGGTGGGCCCACTAGGAATGTGTTCCTGTGAACAGCTGGGGCATCTCCTGAGGAAAAATACTCATCCTGTAGTAACAGCTGGTGAGAGAAGTAAACTTGGTCCCAGTAACAAAGATTAGATGTAGAAGGCAAACCGCAGTTCAGCTCTCATTTGTCAGCTTCCAATCCCCAGGTAGCCATCTGCGGAGTTAGACACGACTGTAAGGAAAACCTGAAATAACTATTTTATTGTAAGTTATCTAAAGCATTAAGTACAACAGCCCTGTTACACCGTCTGCCAAGTGTAATCTAAGAAAGGGAGGGAGAAGGAAAGAGGCATTCTAGGGCAGGAGCAAAGTCATCTTTGCAGTGTCTCCCTAGACCCAGAGGACCCTAACACAGCACCCACAGCAGTGACCATCCACGGCAGTGATGTCCGGCCAGAGAATGCTCATCTCACACTGATAAAGGTGCACAGGTGCCGGCCCCTGGCTGCACAAGCGGTGGTGTTGTCAGTAGTAAACAGCACCAAAGAGAGCTAGAGTAGTGGGCGTGGGGCGTACAGAGGCTGTGCACTCCCTGGGAGCTCATGAAATAACTGGGGGAACTTTCAGGGGGTGATTATGAGATGTGTATGTCCCTTTCCTGGGAAGCAAGGGCTTGCCAAACTTTGCCTAGCTAATTCTGACCATTTTACCCCCAAGCCCGGCATGGGGGGGGGGGGGGGGGAACATAGGGCTTTGAGCTGTGAGAGTGAGGGAGAAAGGTATATGCAGAAAACTAATAGAACCTTGTAAGAGTGGAAAAGACAAGTTAGTAACTATTCTAAATACCGGCGTGGGTTTATAAAGATGAGAAACACTCTGCACTTGAGAGTTTCATCTGGAACTGCAGAGACGCAATGTCCTCATGATTCCTCGCAAACACAGCACTCCTGGAGCTGCCACTCCAAGGGGGGTGTGATTAATGAGGTCTTTTGACCAATAAGGCAGCTTGTAAACTACAGAAATCCTCTGAGGGACTCATCAAAGCCCTGAGCCTTCTGGAGGCATTTAACTAGCCGCCTGGAGGATTCCCTGTCTCTAGACAATTATTTCACAGCAAGGGAAGAAAATATTGCCTGCATTTTTCAATGGGAGTCAAATTCACTGGAGTCAATAAACATGTCAGCTTGTCTGCGGAGCTGCCACAGGTGAGTTAAGCACAAAACTTTAATCTTGCAAGACTACTCTTTCCTACACTAGATAGCATGCAGATGTGACCAAAAGTCCTATATTGCAGATGACAAGGAATCCAGTCTCTGAAACTGACTCAATCAATAGACTTAATGTAGGAGAGAAACTAAGAAAACTGATGCTGAGAGACAGATATTTTAAATGCATGCACATTGTACTGCATTTGTCAAATCACTTAACTCTTTAGACGCAAAAAATTTGCATCTATTTTACAGGGATGGTCGCAAAACTGATTCTAACTTGCTTCACTGACTATGTCAATATACTTCAAAATAGATTGTTTTGTTTTATTTAAACATGAAATGTGTAACCTGGTTGTGAATCTTGGCTCCATTGCCTAATAGCTGTGCTATCATGGGCATGTTACTTAACTTTTCTAAGCCTGAGTTTATTCATAATAAAAGGAGCGACAAACTCCATTTGCATAAGCTTGAAAGAGATCATGAATGTATAGTGCTTTGAGAAGTTCCTGGCCCATAGTGCCCACCAAGTAAATATTATCTCTTATTTTTTTAAGGTAAATCTTTCTACTTCTCTTGTGTATGTGAGTGTTGTCAATTTCCAGTGACACATACAGCAAGTGACCAAACTCGTGTAACACAACAAAGCAGAGAAAGAACAACCCTGTCTTGGTTTAATCTTGAAGCCAATTGCTACCTGAAATAGAACACTGTCAGTGATCAGAGCAGATCCCCTCGAATCCCTGGGACGCTGTGTGTCCCACCCCGGCTTCTGTGTACCACGTGAGTGACTCTTCCACAGGTGGAATTCAGGCACTGAAACAGCATTATCTAGGCTGGCAAGAGCAAAGAGTGTCAGATCATTTATTCCCAACCTGCCACCTCCACCGCCACCACCCCTTATCCTTCGACTGACTAACCAGTGCAAGTGTATGAAAGCCAAGCTCTCTTGCTTTCAATTGGGCTAATTCTGAGGCATAAAGTATAATTCAGAGCTCTCCTATGGAATCAAGTTGAAGCTGTCCTCAGTGGATGCTGTCTGAAATCATACCCTTGCCTGGCTTCTTATCAATTACCCTGGAAACACTTCTGTAATAAGTCACTATGTCCAAACCAATGTTCCTACCTATTCTCCCATTCTGACTCTTTAACCTCCAGTCCCAGACCTTAGGGACCTACCTAATTCATTCGTTTGATCATTCATTCATTCATCATTATCAAATACTATCTCAGAACCTATTCTGGGCAAAGCACTATTTCTCATTTATGGAGTAGAACTAACATTCTGCCCTTTCTCCACTCATCTCCACCTTTTGTTTGCCTCTTCTATAGTTCCAAATATTTAACTCTATATCCTAGCACAAGAGCAGAAAGGGAGAAAAAAATAGGAAGGGAAGAAAGTTTTGTTGTTAACTGAATTCAACAGTAGATCTTAGGAACATAAACACACATACACACACTATCATCACCCTGTTATCCTGTAGTAAACTGCAAATTAAGACTAGGATGTGGTCAATTTCTGTTCAGTTGCTAGATAGTCTTAATCTATCACTCAGCAACTGTGGGGCTAAAACAAGGTTTACCTTTGGTACTTCCCTCCATCTTAAGTTTCTGCCCCACTTTCACTTAATGGCATAGTCTCTTCATCATCTTCTAACCATTATGTTATATTCCTGACTGTAATATGATATAATTTATATATACATATAAATGTATATGTATAAATTTATATATGAATAAATTCTTCTCAATAATAAAAAAGGATTACTCTGGCCTACTATTTCAGAAACTCATTATGTCTCTCAATGGAGAAAATAAACAACAGATTTTTAAAAATTCTCTTTCAGCTGACCAGGCGGTGGTGCAATGGATAGAGCATCGAACTGGGATGCAGAAGACCCAGATTCGAGCCCCAACATTGCCAGCTTGAGTGCAGGCTCCTCTGGCTTGAGCGCAGGGTTGCCGACTTGAGCATAGGATCATAGACATGACCCCATGGTCACTGGCTTGAGCCCAAAGGTCAATGGCTTGAAGCGCCATGTCACTGGCTTGAGCCCAAGTTCTCTGGCTTGAGCAAGTGGTCACTCGCTCTGCTGGAGTGCCCCCCTCAAGGCACATTTATGTTTCTCATCACTCTCTCTTCCTGTCTGTCTGTCCCTATCTGCCCCTCTCTGTCTCACTCTCTGTCTCTATCTCTCTTGCTTTAAAAAAATTCTTTTTCCATAGTGGTTGCAAATGAACACCATTCTGTAAATAAATTGTTACTGGTCAACATAAAAAATATTACTTTATAATTCTATTATGTTGCCATTTTTTGAGTAGCGTACCCACTGTAATTTGAGGTTTAAAGTTTCCAAAGAAACACATTTCCAGATCCTGACACATGATGCATAATATCAGCATGTTGTTCATCCAGTTATGAATTTTTCCATTGTGCCAACTATGTCTTTAAAATGGGAGGGAAGCAACTAGCATTTGATAATTACTGTGTGCCCAGCAAGGGCTGTGCTAGCACTTTGTTTATATGTGCTTTAAATCAAGGAATGTAGTGCTTAGAGGAGTGGGTTCTAAAACCCAATAGATTGCCTGGTGTTAAACTTTGGTTCTGTACATTGGGCATGTTACTTACCCACCCTCTTTATGCCTACAGTATTCTCATATAGAAGATGCTAGAGGAATAATATTAATATTGTTAATACTAATATTGTAGTGATGACTAAATGAGATAATGCATGGAGAGCATTAAGCCCAGCTAATTATAAATTCTAGTGCTTGTTATATTTTGAAAACATCTATTTGTTCCTTTCCTAATTGTTATATCTTTAAAAATTTTCAAATTACAAAGTTCTTGTATTGCAAGAGATCTTTTTTCTATATGATCATAAGAAAAAAGTATAATAAATGCATGGTGGTAAGTTCTGGGGTTAAAACATTTAGCCCATAATATAAATAAAACCCTAAGTATTTACATTTTAAAAGAACAGCATAACATCAGAATTTTTAAAATAAGAAGTTTCTGTGGAGGGAGTCTTCCTATTTGTAGAATATCTACATATCATTTGTATTAGTTTGCTAAGGCTGCCATAAAAAAGTCATACAGACTGGAGGGCTTAAACCACAGAAGTTTATTGTCTCACAGTTCTAGGGGCTGGAAGTCCTTGATCAAGGTGTTGATGGGGTTGTTTTCTTCTGTGGCCTCTCTTGTGTGACTTGGAGACGGCTGTCTTTCTGCTGTGCCTTCACACGGTCTTCCCCTGCATATGTCTATACCCTACTTTCTTCTTTCTATAGACACTAGTCATATTGGATGAGGGTCCTCATTTTAACTTACTTACCTCTTTAAAGACCTATCTCCAAATATAGTCCCATTCTGAGTTAAAGGGGATTAGTACTTCAACATATGAATTGTGAGTGGTGCACAATTCAGCTCAAATACCCATTATTAGTCATTTTCGGTAATGCCAATTCTAACCAGTCACCACCCTTTTTATTTCATACATCTACTATATAGTTATGCCCATTTACTTTCTTTCTGGAAAAGCAGCTAGGCCTACAGGTTTAGAGCGAACTATAAGTGAGATGAAAGCTGGTGGTAAATGGAAACACAATAACCCTCAAATGTCTAGAACAGCCTTTAACTGCATGAGGTGCCAGGGAAGGAGGGGGCCGGAGTCAGGACTGCAGTGATTAGGAGTCCATTCAGCAAGGTAATTATCAATTTGTTCACTCTTTGATTTGTTTCAGTGGGTCTACAACATATATGTCATTTGTATCATCGATTCATTGAGTTCTTATACACTCTAGTTTCGGAAAACCGAAGAACAAAGTACTACATTATCTTACAGGAAACCAGAACCTTTGAGACACTTAAGTGTGACAAATGAGGACCAGAGCAAAGGACTTGGCTTTTTAAATGATGTCCTCAGTGGGAGGGCTAAGGAGCTGCTAGGCTGACTTTACTGGCCCACAGGACAGCTGGAAGGACATGTAATATTGAAACTTTTCATTGATGACACCACTTATGGCCTAATTCATTGTCTCTCAAAAGAGTGTGTTGTGATGCTTTGAGTCTTTGAACAGAAAGGCTATTTAAAGAAAGCAACGTCTCCTGCATGGTGACTTAATAGTTCAGCTATTGGCAGAAAAACACTTTCACGAAACTAGGCAACCTAAACTGAAAATCCTTTCCATACTTGAGGCAGGTCTCAGTTCTCTTCCCTTATAATAAAATTATTTTTGTCAGTTTCAACAGAAGCAAGACTTTCTTAGCTTCTGAGGTAAGATTGTTACTCACTTTCTTGGCTTGACTTTACAAACTGGCAAATAGTTTAGAAAGTGTTTTACTATGCCAGAATAAGTTTCACTTTCCTATGTCTCAGCTCTCAATTATTGATTTTTATAATCATTAAGTAGGTATAAATATCTTTACATAAATCAGTAGCAGTGTTTATGAAAACAAATCAAACCAAAGCTTATAAGTGGTTAATACTTTCCCCCAACACCCAGATAATTCAATGTCCTCTGGGTCATAATTTGACTTGCTGCCTGTCTAAAGTATTATCAGATTTCACTAAAGTAAAAATTGTAGTAATGTATATCTAAGGTTGCTGATGTTTTTGTTGGTAAACTGTACTAATCTTTCTGTGATTCAAATTTGAAACAACAGAACAATGCAATGAAACTTCTCCAATACTCCAGAGGGTTCTTTCATTTTGTCACACTACAAACAGGCTAAATTTCTCCACTGACCTCACTTCTACACAACCTCAGAACCAACGTTTTGTTTCTTTTTTTAATTCCAAAATTGAAGTCACTGTCCTTTAACACCAACAAGTATGCTTGAATGGCTGTCTCTGGCTCCTTCATCATCAAGAGGCTTCTGCTGGGAAAATGTTAGATGTCCAGTTTGGACAATCATTTTTTATAATTAGTGCTTTGAAGTAATTTCTTTAGTTTACTAACAATTGCTGAGGTAAAACAGTACTGTCTCTTAGTACCTGGGAGGTTTTTGTTTTGTTTTAGGGTAAAATGTCTAAGCCACAGTGAATTGTATGTAGTACAGAGAGTTTTGATAAAAGAAAACTACCCCCTGCTGTGAAGAACTAAGAGAGAAGTTAACCATTACAAAATAACAGTTTTGCAGGAAATTATGTCACTGACACAGAAGTTATTGATTAACTGCAGTCCACTTTCTAGATTAATGGAAAGAGCTACTTTAGTGAACTATCATGTTCTAATGTCATTCAAGGTTTGGAAATTCTAATTTAAAATATTTTTATCAAGCTTATAGAAGACCATGATTAGCATGGAAGGTAGACACCTAATGAAGGCCAGATACCCTAATATTTTCTACTCATATACATTGATTTCTACAGAAGTGCCAATGACTACACAACATAACATTTTCAACCCTCAGTATTATGACCTATTTGATCATTTCCTAATGACAATGACATTTTTAGATTTTGCACTAAGACCATACAGGGTATGGATTTGCAAAGCTCTTTTAAAAACTTCTCTGTGAACAAATGAAAAGGTTTTAAAAACATTTTAAGTTAAAATGCAGTGAAAGCATATATAATAAGCACCCAGCACACACACTAACCTGACTGATGTTTCCCACGAGTAATTTTAACCTGAAGGAGACAAATGACAAAACAAGTTAATATCAGAAATTTGCTCATGCCAGTAGGAGGAGGACAAGAAGGAAGAAACCAAACACCCTATTACATTTACTTCATAATGCACATGTTTTCACATCTTTAACAAATAGGACGCCATGTCATATAGGCTTTACTCTACTTAACTCTATCTCCCCCAATCTAAATTACTATAAAGTAAATTTTCATCAAATTTGCTCTATCATTCTTAGCTGTTGTCTCTTAGGCTCGGCCAAAGGAGGGACACACAGACCTGATGAAATCTATGAGAAGTTTATTTATGTATCTGCAAACAGATGAGCTGAGACCCTAGTGGCCTCAGCAGAGAGCTGCAGGAAGGGGGTGTCTGATACAGGGACCATTGCAGCCATCTGCTGACATAGGGGCTAGTGCACCTGGACATGCTCAGATGAGCACATCCTGGTTTGTGGCCTTGTCACAGACTGTTTCCCTTTCTCCAGCCCTTAGGCCCCTCTTGAAGGCCTTGTCTGAAGGACACTTTCCAGAACCTTCCCAGGGTGAGGGGACTTACTTAAGGGAAAGGGGAGGTTGGGTGAGGGAGATGCTTAATGAGGAAGTTGCCCCAGCAGGAGGTTGGGTGAGGGGGGGTTTGAGTTTAAAGGGACCTGGACCCAAATCTAATATTGTCTAGAGCCAATTCAAGCATATTATAGTAAGGAGTATGTGTACATTTATTTTCTAATTAATTCAGATGTACACTTATTAAGGCCGTCTTCACAAACCAAAATTTTAAACATTTTGACAGACACTGAATCTTTATAAAAAGAAAATATGCTGCCTTATACTTAACACCTTCTCAATATACTGGTAGATAGTATAGAAAGGTGGAACTTACCCGTTGTCAAATGTCACCATATACCATGTGTTTTCTTCAAAAGAGAGGATGTTCATTTTAATAACTTTATCCTGAGCTTTTGCAAAACTGTGTGGTGCAGCAATCTTCTAAAGGTGCTATCTTACACTACTGATTCCAAAAATTATAACTACAAAAATAAATGCAGCAACAGGTGGGCATGAGCTTAGATTATAAGAATGGAGATATTGCCTGACCAGGCGGTGGCACAGTGGAGAGAGCATCAGTCTGGGATGCTGAGGACACAGGTTTGAAACCCTGAGGTCGCCAGTTTGAGCGTGGGCTTACCAGCTTGAGCACAGGGTTTCTGGCTTGAGCGTGGGATCATAGACATGACCCCATGGTCGCTGGGGTAAGCCCAAGGTAACTAACTTGAGCAAGAGGTCACTGGCTCAGCCTGAGCCCCCCTGTCAAGGACCATATGAGAAAGCAATCAATGAACAACTAAGGAGCTACAACTACAAGCTGATGTTTGTCATCTCTCTCTCTTCTTGTCTGTCTATCCCTGTCTTTCTCTCTCTCTCTCTCAAAAACAAAAATGGAGATGTGGTTAGATTCAGAATGTATAATCTAGTTGTGATGGTTAATTTTATGTGTCAACTTGTCTAGGCCTGGAGTACCCAGATTACACATTATTTCAGGATGTCTGTGAGGGTGTTTCCAGGTGAAATTTGCATTTGAATCAGTGTACTCAGTAAATTGGTGTCCTCAACGTGGGTGGACATCATCTAATTATTTGAGAGCCTGATTATAAAAAATAAGGCAGAAAGATAATAAGCAAATTAACAAAACAAACTCACAGATACAGACAACAGAATGGTGGTTACCAGCAAGGAATGGGTTGGGGGAATGGCCAATTGGGTGGAAGGGGTCAAATATATGGTAACAAAAAAGAAACTAGACTTTGAGTAGTGAGTACACAATAGAGTATACAGGTATCTAGTTATAATATTCCACACCTGAAATATATATAATGTAATTAACTGATGTTCCCTCAATAAATTTATTTTTTAAAAAAGCAGAGGGATTTACCACTTTTCTTTTCTGCCTCACTGTTGAGCCAGAACATCTTATCTCCTTCCCTGCCCTCAGACTGGCATTGCAGCATTGACTCCCCGGTTGTTAGGCCTCAGACCCACCGAAATGCATCATCAGCTGTCCTGGGTCTCCAGCTTGCAGATGGTGATCGTGGGACTCCTCAGCATTCATAATTGTGTGGGACAATTTCTCAATCTCCTTTTGTCCTATTTCTCTGTTTCTATGAAATATCCTGATTAATATACTAACTCTCTTTCTGGTTTCTAGATTTGAATGTTCCTGCATCGTTTAATTCTATCCAACAAGTATGTATTAAAATAATAAACAAATAAACCACCAAGCATGGGAACAGTGCTCCCTCCTGTGGCCAGATGTCTTGAAAATTTTCAAACATGAGAAAGCTGCCTCTTACACGCGTGGATCATGGACCCAGACCCCAGACAGGCCTGCTTTCCATCAGAGGTGCTGTGTGTAAATAGAAACATGGTTTGAAAAGCTGGGCTTTCTATTTTAAAGAATGGAAATACATAAATCAGGACACATGTTTAAGTCATAAAAAAACATGAAAAAATAAATCATGATTTAGGGCTGGAGTCTGGTAACATTAGATTTGCACTTTAGTATCTATCATGTGTGAAGACAATATCCATTAACATTTAAGAGGGATATGTCATCAGAAGAGGAAAATATGGTTGAGGAGTTGTGGATTCTTTTTATTATTACAAAACAGTGGTTCTCAATCTGGAGTGATTTTTACCCCCAAGAAGAGAGCGGCAATGTCTGGAGACATTTTTGGTTGTCACAACTTGGGAAAGGGGTGAGACTGGCCCCCGGAGGTGGAGGTCAAGGATGCTGCTAGATGCCCTGCAGTGCGCAGGACAGCCCTCACCCCAACACTGCTTCTCCGGTATGTAGTATCAATGGAGCTGAGGTTGAAAAACCCTGATGTAAGAATATTCTATCATCATTTTTATTCATATGCAATATGTAAACCTTCAAATTGTAAGTAGTGCTTATTAAATGTAAAACTAAATGCATTTTGATAAAATTCCAGCCAGAAATTCAGAAAGGATGATTCTTAACTCAGTCCTATGTCTGACTATATTCTTTCAGATTATATACTTTGTTGTATAATGTGATATATTTACAATGTTTAGTTATTGTTTTCTTTTTTACTATTATTATTCATTGAAAGGAGGGGAGGCAGAGACAGACTCCCAAATGTGCCCCCGACCGATATCCACCCAGCAAACCCGCTAGGGGGCGATGCTCTGCCTATCTAGGTTATTGCTCCATTGCTCAACAACTGGAGGAGGCCACAGAGCCATCCTCAGAGCCTGGGCCAACTAGCTTTAATCCAGTATGGCTGCAGGAAGGGGAGAGAGAGAGAGAGAGAGAAAGAACGAGAGAGAAGTGGTAAGGGGAGAGGGGGAGAAGCAGATGGGAACTTCTCCTGTGTGCCCTGACAGGGAATCGAACCCAGGACTTCCACATGCTGGGCCAATGCTCTACGACTGAGTCAACAGGCCAGGGCCAGTTATTGTTTCAAATAGAAAATACACTAGGGTGTTTTGGTTGAGAGCCGCCATGAGATATAAATTGAGATATTCTCGTCTCTTGGGGAAACATGAAGACAGTGAAGTTGTTTAACTCCTGGTGGGTCTGAAATGTTTCCATTAGGAAAACCTGTCACTTGCTGATAATAGGTACATTAAGAGCAGGATAAGAAAGAGAAAAGAGACTGTGACATGGCAATCCCTCTGGCAACCAAAGGAAAGCAATTCTTTTAGGACCAGGATCCCTAGCTTGGGATCCCTGAATCCTTAAGCTCTATGATAATTAAAAGTGTCCAAAAGATATTTTCAACATTTTAGAAATGATCTAACAACCATTGAACTTTTATCTACAAGAAAACTTGCTAGACTCACTAAAATGAAAAACCCAGGAGTCCTTTGTGATTAAGCAAAAGTTGGAAACTATTGCCTTATGGAAATCTAGCAGTTTAGACAAATACATATGGGAAGGCAAAATCAAAATATAATACAGAATTGGGAAAATGTAGGTTTACAATTGTTCATATGGAAAATAATACAATAATTAATGAATAATAATATAGGAATAAACTGTGTTTCACAGACTCACAACTGTAAATCTACTTTTGCCCCCCCCCCTGCATTTGTATATAGGACCTTTAATGAGGTCATTAAGCTTAAGATAAAAATCATGAGAGTGGGCCCTAATCCAATCTAACAGGTGTCTTTATGAAAAAAGAGTGGACCATACAGAGAAACCAGGGATGTGCATATGCAGAGGGAATAAAAGAAAAGGCCATATGAGGGCACAGCAAGCCAAGAAGAGAGGCCATAGGAGAAACCAAACCTGCCAAACCTTGACCTTGGGCTTCTAGCCTTCAGAACTATGAAAAAATTAATTTCTGCTGTTTAAGCCACCCAGTCTGTAAAGTTATTTTAATTCCATCTATAGAGAACTAATATTCACCTTCTTCCCCTCACCAATCAACAAGTTGTACCCATTCCACTTTATAAATATTCTCTCCTCTCTACTGCCATTTCACCTGCCCTCATCCAATCCCCCATTAAATCTCTTATGGGTGCCTCCCAATGGTCTTTCTGCTTTCACTTTCAGGCTCTACAATCCAGTCCCCAAAGAGAGGGCGGATTGGTCACTTAAAAACTAAAGTGGAATCCTTTCCCCTAGTTTAAAACACTTCCATAGTTTCCCCAGTTCTCGGAAGACATGAAATCACAGCTCCTTAAGTGGGCTGACAAAGCCCAGCATGGTCTAGCCACTGCCTACCCTCCGGCCTCATTTGGAATCACCTGAGCTTATCATTTACCATGCCCCTGACACAGCCACCTCTGTTAGTTTTTCTAATGACCAAAAACGCTTTTTCTTCCCACACACTTTTTTCTTTGCTGGAAATTTTTCTTAGCCCCTCGTCTTCATTTGACCAATGCTTATGCATCCATCCGTCTGGTCTCCGCCAAAATGCCCCTTCCTAAGAAAGGTTCTCCCTGACTTTCCATGTTGATTTACCTATTACAAGTCCCCAACGAACCCCACTCTGGTCTTTCATAGTACTCTTCACAAATGAAATTAAACAATTTTCTGTATAATCATGTTTGTAAAGTCTGTCTCTGATCTGTAAGTTGTTTGAGGATAAGTATCACTTTTCTATTTTTTGTATTTGTAGAGCCAAATACAGTGCCTGGTACATATTGTTGAAAAAATGAAGAATGACAAGAACACCTAGATACTTTCAAGTAATGCATCTGGGGCTTCAAAGTAAGACAATTTCCTTCTCTTAAAGGCCCAACATACTGTACTTTGGGAAAGGAATCTGATTTGAATTCTGAAGCCAAATAAAAGAGCTGTAAAAGCCAGAACTTACAGCAGGTTAAGCTAGAAGAAAGCATGAAACTATAACATGCCTTATTTGCTTGGGATCTGTATTACTGTATTTACTGACACTGTAAAATAACTTTGTACCTTAAAGAACTGCAGGTTTTACACCATCTGCTAAGTGAGAATAGGACTTGGCTGGAATAAGAGGTTTGAGGATGATAATAAAGACCTAAAGGAGGTACAGGGGACATAAGAAGGGACTGGAAGAGGGAAAGTAAAATAATTGGCGGGAAGTACTGAAGGCAGAGCTGGGCCATAAATTTTGTGGGCCCCAATCAAGTAGAATTTAAGTTACCTGAAAGTAGCATATGAACTTCCTATGGCTGTCATAACAGAGTATCACAAACTGGGTGGCTTAAAACAACAGAACATTATTCTTTCACAGTTGTGGAAGCTAGCTTTCCAAAATCAAGATGTCAGCAAGACCATGCTCACTCTGAAGGCTCTAGGGGAAAATCCTTCCTCTCCCCTCTTGGCCTCTGATAGCTTCTGGTGCTCCTTGGCTCGTGGCAGTGTCACTACTCCCTCCGCTGTCATCATCTCCAAGTGTTCTTCTAGTTGAATCTGTGCCCAAAGCTCCCTCTCCTTTCTCTGATAAAGAAATTAATAATTGAATTTAGGGTGCACCCTAAATCTAGGGTGATTTCATCTGGGGATCCTTAGCCAGTTAAATCTGCCAAGACTCTACTTTCAAAGAAGGTCACATTCTGAGGTTCTGGTGAACATAAATTTGGAGGACACGATTCAACTCACTACAGACAGAGATTTTGATTCATTCACTTTTCTATTCCAAAACACTAAAATAATACTTAGCACATAGTTTATGTCTAATACATATTTGTGAAAAAAGTGACTACATTAATAAATAAATAAAAGACACGCCAAAAGAATTGAGGGTGCTGAGGAAGGTAGGTGTCTCCAGCGAGATAGGATAGCAGCAGCATCAGTTACCACACGCATCATCTGATGTGAATTTCAAAAGAAACCACCAGAGAAGCCATTACACAGCTCCTGGACTGTTCACCCAAATGGGAGATATAAAAGGATAGAAAGACTAAAGACACAGGGGGAAACACTGTATGAAAGATTTGGGAAAGGCTCTGCTGTGAGAATCTATCAACAGTCAAGTGAGAGGAACTTCCTAAGTCCACTCCAAGACTTTGAAGAGGTCACAGATTCTCACCTGAGCAAGGGATAGTAGCCCTGTGCCAGATAAGTAACTGCACTCCCTCTAAAGGTTCATAAATCTTGGAATGCAAAAGTGAAAACAGGAATAGCGTTCTGTAGTAGTTTTTAAAAGAATCCTGCCCAAAAGGACTGCATGTCAGGAAGAGTGGAACCTGGTCATTTGTGGCAAAAAGGGATGAATCTGGGAGTGATCAGGGGAGTCACTGCTCACATCAAAGGAATGGCAACTAGATGGGCATCGGTGTTGGGGATAAGGGAAGTAGGGGTGGGGAGGGAGGTCATCTGGAGAACCAGTGAGCATGCCCATAATAAAGTCAGCTTTAAATTCTGTACTGTGTCTAGAGAGTATGATACCACCTTTCAAAAAAATAAATAAAATAAAATTATATATATACATATATATATACACACACACACATGTATATATATACACATGGTTCATCCTTACTTTGCTTCACTGCCCTAGCAGAGTCAGAAATAACAGCCACCAGCAGGTGGAAGAGGGGTGGGAGACTGCCCCAAATCTTTACTCACACCAAAAATTCCTATTTGCTTCCAAGCCCAACAAGGAGAGGAGGGTCACGTCTTTCTTTTGAATGGAGATTAGAGTGGTAATTAGTATATTGGGTCTATTACTGCAAGTTACTAAATTGAAATTAGTATGTTGAGTGGATTTTTAAATGACTGATTTGAGACCAGAGTGAACATAGGACAGAGAGACCAGAAAAGTCATGGAACCTGCCCATGTTTTCACGAGGCAGGAGAAGGAACTCAGCAGGATCAAAGGGACAAAACTAAAGTAGCTTCTGCGAGTACACTCCATGAGTGCTACATGTTCCAAGTACTAGTCATCGTGGTTTTAGATCAGTTACATAACTCAGGTTGGGTAGAGGGGGAGGAGCATCCAGAAAGGGTCTGAGGGAAGTATACAATGGTTGTAGATATAAAAGCCCCCAGGAGCTATTTTAAAGACTGACTTTCTATAGATCAAAGTGAGTTGTAAGTATAATATTTGTGAGGTAAAACAGTTCTCGGTGAGAACACAATCCAGAGTGTGAGGCTGGGATAAGGTAACCAACGTGCTTTGGAGCTCAAGAGGTAAGAAAGAGATTAAGGAATGTTTAGGTTGGGTTAAATTATTATACAGGTGTAGAAATCCTCTGGGGTCCTGTCATGGTTTAGGATGAAAACAAAGACTATGATGCACTTCTCATTTCCTGCCACCCTACAAAAACTGCTTCTCTCAAAACCACCAGTAAACTACACAGTGTCACACCCAACATAGGCAATTCTTATTTCACATCTTAACTGACAGTAGCATTTGGTATAATAGATCATTTCTTCATTTTTTTTAAGTGAGAAGAGGGGAGATAGTGAGACAGACTCCCACCTGCGCTCAGACCAGGATTGACCCAGCAACCCTCATCTGGGACCAATGCTCTGCCCTGAGGCCGATGCTCACAACTGAGCTCTTTTTAGCACCTGTACACAAACATGGTTCTTAACCAAAATTATTTGAAATATAAGTGCTTGACCTGTGGTGGCTCAGTGGATAAAGCATTGACCTAGAACGCTGAGTTCACTGGCTTGAAACGCTAGATTTGCCCAGTCAGGGCACATACGAGAAGCAAGTGCTATGAGTGGAGGCTTGCTGCTCTTATCTCAATTTCTCTCTCTCTCTCTGCCTCTCTCAAATCAATAAATAATATCTTTTAAATAAAGACAGGAACTTATACAAGTTCTGTTGTCACAAATTAGGGACACACTTGAATTAGTCGAGCTATGGCTGCAGGAAGGGAAGAGACAGAGAAAGAAGGGAGAGAGGGAGGGGAGACAATGCAAAAGTCACTTCCTGTGTGCCCTGACCAGGAATTGAACCCGGGATATCCACCTGCCAGGCCAATACTCTACCACTGAGCCAACCATACAGGGCCATTTCTTCATTCTTGAAACACCTTCTTCACTTGGCTTCACAGATCCCACCCTCCCTGATTTTACCCCCTTTCCGCACCACTCCTCCTATTCTTCTGCTGGACCCATCTCATCCCTTAAACCATTGAATGCCAGAGGATCTAGAGCTCAATCATGGGAACCTTCCTTTTTGCTGACTCACTTCTTAAGAAACCTCACCCTCCTACACACCCTCACGAAGTAGTGCGTAAAGTCCTCCTTAGCCCTCAATACTCAAGTCAAACATATGCTCTTCTGTGAAGCCCTCTCTCTGTCTGCTAGCCTCCTAATCCATCCTCAGTCCCAACACCCTACAGACAAAATGGTTCTCTCTTGTGTTTCCCAGCTGTGTTCACACAGAAGTGTTCCAAGTCTGCAAAAGATTATAAGCTCTCTGAAGCAAAGCCCATATTTGTCATTTTTAATGCTCCTTATAATAATATGTAAAAAAAAAGTAAATGCAATATGTTTGTTCATTCATCTTACAAACATGCTTTTTTAGTGCCTATTATATATTAAACACTACTTTCAGCCCTGGAGACATAGCAGTGGGTCTCTGCCCTTGTGGAGGTTATACACTGTAGTGAAGGAGAGTGAGAATAAACAGATACACAGTATGTTAGGTGGTAAGTGTCATAAAGAAAAATAAAGCCAGATAAAGGGATAGAAAGTTGTTAGGAGGTGGTGAAATGAGGAGCACTTTAGAGCTGGGATGGGTAAGGAAGGTCTTCCTAAAAAGGTCACATTAGAGCAGAAACCTGAATGAAAGAGAAAGTGGGAAGACCTGAGGGGAAAGTATTCTAAGCAGAGGGAGCACACCTGTAAAGACTGGGGCAGGAATGAGCTGAGCAGAAAGGCTCTGGTTAGAGGACAGTGAGTCAGGTGGCGCTTGGTTGGGAATGAGGGCAGGAGGCCAGACAAGTGTGAGACGATGTTGATTTTGTAGACCATGGCAAGGGTTTAGATTTATTTTAAGTGTGGTAAAAGTCTGTCAGAGGCTTTTAGGCCCAAATCTAGATGATGAGAAAGTTCAAAAGTAACCAAAACAACTCATGCAACATGGACCGATCCTTGACATTCTCGGAAAGACTTGTAAATTCCCTAATTTGTGACAACAGAACTGTATAAGTTCCTGTCTTTTTTTAAAAGATATTATTTATTGATTTGAGAGAGGCAGAGAGAGAGAGAGAGAGAGAAATTAATATAAGAGCAGCAAGCCTCCACTCATAGTAGTTGCTTCTCGTATGTGCCCTGACTGGGCAAATCTAGCGTTTCAAGCCAGTGACCTCAGTGTTCCAGGTCAATGCTTTATCCACTGAGCCACCGCAGGTCAAGCACTTCTCATATTTCAAATAATTTTGGTTAAGAACCATGTTTGTGTACATATACTCATTCTACAAGTTAACTCAACTTTATACTTACTCTATTATCTTCTCACTCAATGCTTATTTCTTTTAAGAAAAAAAGTTTTTAGAAATTCCTTTATGATGTTCCAGCATATGCAATCCTAGTTACAGAGTAACCCGATTGTAATGAGATATAATTGGTAAGTAGTAAGCTGGGCTTGTTCAGTAGTATCTAGGTAATTGGCTTCCACAGAACAAGATTCAGATAAGTGCCTTACCAAAGTTACGAATTACACATGTCTAAGTTTCCTAAAGTGAAGGCTGTTCATTACATCCATGGGTGTCAAAAGTCTCTGCTCCTGTATAGCTACGGTTAATAATTACAATGGTGAATCTAAGATAGGGGTTTTTTTTTTACTTTTATTTTAAGATAATACCAGACTATTCCAAGAATAGTCAAAGAATTCCCATAAAGCTTTTACCCAGATTCTTTAAACACCAACATTTTTCACAGCTGCTCTATTATTCTATACATATTTACTGTGTGTGTGTGTGTGTGTGTGTGTGTGTGTGTGTGTGTGTGTGACAGAGACAGAGAGAGAGACAGATAGGGATAGACAGGAAGGGAGAGAGATGGAAAGCATCAATTCTTCCTTGAGGCACCTTAGTTGTTCATTGATTGCTTTCTCATATGTGCCTTGATGGGGGTGGAAGGTGGGGAGGGCTCCAGCAGAGCGAGTGACCCCTTGCTCAAGCCGGAGACCTTGGGATCAAGCCAGTGACCTTGGGCTTCAAGCCAGCAACCTTTGGGCTCAAGCCACTGACCATGAGGTCGTATCTATGATCCCACATTCAAGCCAGTGACCTCAGAATTTCGACCTGGGTCCTCTGGATCCCAGTCTGACATTCTATATCACCACCTGGTCAGGCCCTATTTACATACCTTTTTCCCCTAAAGGATTTGAGAATGAGCAACAAATGTGATGCTTTTTTACCTCTAAATATGTTAGAAATGTTTTGTGTGGAACGCTGTGACAAGCCTTACACATTTAGCCAGGTGTTAGTAATTCTGGTGCAGGTTTTGTCCTAACCAAAATTGAAATGTAGAAAGCATTTATAGTATTCTCAATAAGATACAAAGTTTACTTCCTTCTTCTTACCTTTCGACTTGTAGTTTATACCACTGAATAACTACTTAAGATACTAACACATGGCTCCCAGTCCTTCCCTCATTTAGTAGCTGGGTAATATATCATTTTACTGGTGGCTTTCCTTTTAAGAAAGACACAAATTAAAACTGATTTAATTTTCCTATTTTTATTCAGATGATTATTTTATCTAAAAAGACCCTTCAGGTGGACAGAAGGATGGTAACAAAACAAAGCTTCAGGCAGGTGGACTTGGATTAAGTGGGAGTGTCCCAATATGCCATTAGGAACAACTCAGTGAAAACTAAAAAAAAAAAATTATGGTAGTCACAGGAAACCTCTGTTACTCTTCTATTATT
The DNA here is from genome assembly GCA_037038555.1 of Rhynchonycteris naso. Lineage (NCBI taxonomy): Eukaryota > Metazoa > Chordata > Mammalia > Chiroptera > Emballonuridae > Rhynchonycteris > Rhynchonycteris naso. Next base: position 152,029,782 of record CM072997.1, read on the forward strand.
TTCTTTTATAGACTCAGAAACTTGAAAAGAAATCACTGATATTTAAATTATATTGTCCAATAGTAAAAATATTATAGCAGTCACAGTACTAGAACTTAAGTGCATTTTCAGAATTGTGAGTAAAGAGCCAAGTGCTTGCTTTGTAAAAGGTCAAAATTTTATTTCCTAAAATCTTAAAAAGCTTTCTTTATAAGCATGATGTAAGGCATTGGAGAGATTAATTTAACACAAGAATAGATAGTTGTCAGTTTTCATGCCAAATGAAACCTGCAATTTTTACAAACCCACAGTTAAAAGATCAGGTAGCCATAGTTCTTAGTGGAGGGTGTCATGTTTTTGTGTATTTCCTTACTCTCAGGTGACTGAAAAGCTAGCAAAATATATATTAGCCTTAAAGCAAATTCTGGAAGTTAATACGTTAAATCAATCTCTGAAATACCTTATCTTCTTGGGTTTTCCCCCTTTTATGTAATGTGAATAAAAAGAAGGAAGCGATAATTTAACATAAGCTTTATATGGATTCCAGAGTGATTTAGCATCATGGCAGAATGAAGAAGTTCCTTTGTTTCTCCCATTACAGTTACAAGTTGGACAACTATGGTTCAATAAACGATCCTCTGCTCAACACACACACACCTGAGAGAGCCATACATAAAGACTTCCAGAAAGGGGCAGAACAAGCAGGGGAGGAAGGTCTGGCAGAGGTCAGAGATGGGAGCCACAGAAACAGTCTGGCCCCACTGATGTAGTAGTGGAGGAGTCAGGCTGCGGCCCTCACTGCAGCCCAGAGGGTAGGAGGGGCAGAAGCAACATTCCAGCCTGAGCGGCCAGTATCCATTGTGGCTAAACCCAGTGACAAGTAAAACATGGTACAGCAGTGTGGCAGCCACAGAATAGTGGCCATTATCAGTGTGAGTCAAATAAGTTTGCAAATATGATGTATATGTTTTCTCACTTATAGTTTGCATTGGGTGTGGGGGACAGGCTATAAGCAGGCAGGGTTGTTATAGCCTAAGGCTTAGTTTTAAGACTAAGCCTTTCCCACCCTAAGTGACTTTGTATCAGAGACTTCCTTGTTTGTATATTGGATTAAAGGTTTTGATTTCTACACTATAAAATGGGGCAGACCGGGAGCTTGCTCTCTCTCAGTTCCTGAGATTAGCATTAGAGAGGAGAGCAGAGATAGGCCACGTGGAGGAGAGAAGAAGCAGCCAAGATGGCAGGGTGCTGAGGGAGAAGCCAGTTTGTGCAGAGTTTGTGCAGGGAGAAGGAGATGGGGAACAGATATGAATAAGGCTGGTGAGGTAGAAGCCTAAGTACTTATCCTAAAAAACTAGGATAAGTAAGTGGCTTTGGGAGCCCTGAATGAAAAGGGAAGTGTTTTCCCACTGTGTGTAATTCTTGCTTGCTGGGTGCGAGCTAGGATTAAAGGTAATGGCCCACCAGTTCTTGGCTTTGTTGTTTCATTACTGTCTGTCCGAATCAAACCCGAATCTGCACGGGCCGGGTGGCTCTGATGGTGGCTGTGACTACTGGCTTTACAATCAGTAAGGAGGCAAAACCACAGACTTAGGAATCTACCTCCCCTTTCTTGTCCCATACACACCAATCATAACAGAACACAGTAGAGGCAATGCCGACACCTTGAAGAGTAAGAAGAAGGCAGGTATATTGAAGCCTTCAGATTTACTTTGTTTGCAATTGGCTTGTAATTTTAAAGCAGTTTCCAGTTCTCTGCCACCTCTCAAATGGTTCATAATTTTTCAGGCTGTGATGGGCCAGCTACAAATCCTTCCCCCAGACAGCTATTGGGCTGAGAGTTTGGTAGTGATGTACTAGGTTTGAACTGTGAGAGGAAAGGGAAGATCATTAAATAACATTGGCATCCCAAGGGCAAAGCTTCCAGGCACAGGCAGGATGGAGGCTCTCTGCATTTATAAAGCAGCAGACCCAGAGAGATACACCAGCCATCTGTGCGGAGGTTAAGGGGGTGTTGTGGATGCACAATTTCTCTCACTCCTAGAGGAGAACTCTAAGGGCTATAATACAGGCAACACAACATTTGGTTACATCTTTAATACTCAACCTTACATAATGCCTGTAACCTGTCTATGTGAAACCAGTAAGCAAAGTCAACAAATTCGTGAATAAATGCTTTTCTAAATAAAGAGGAACTTGAAAAGAGGAACAAATATAATAGTTTAAGATCTATTCAAATTTAAATGTTTTCAACAAAGGTAATTACTATCTGGTAGCTATTATCTGGCTTTATACATTAACTATTTACCACGCAGCAAATGCGTGCCTCAATTTGAAATGAAGTGAGGAAGAAGACCCCCCCTTTAAATAAGAGGCTTCAAGAATATTTTATAATTTAGGCCAAGCGTTCAGAGAGTTTGTATATATTTTTTGTGTAATTTACAAAATCTCAAAATGGTCAATAATATTCCTGCTTAGGAAGGGCTGTTATAATGTAAATAAAGAGGCTTTCATACTTAGAAGGTTTTGAATAGGAGGAAGGAGGCTTGGACCCCATCCCTTCTATGTACCTGGGTGAAAGATGGTAAAACAGCCAGGAATGTAGGAGGGGGAAGTGAGACTTGAGTAGCCCTTTCCTCTCCCCTTTCTTTCTCCTTAATGGGCAATTTACAAATGATTATCCTCTGGCGTCATATAGCCCCCTCCCATCCTGAAATCATGTATTAACAAAGGAATCACGTGACCCATGAATGTGATTTTTATGTTCTGTAAAGGGTATATAAGATGTAAGAAATCTAATTTCGGGAAGCAAGTGTCTTTGGAGCTATAGCCCCGCCTGCTCCACCGGTTTGTTTAATAAATTCTCTTTTCTCCTCTTATAAGTTTTCTGAGTGTCAGTCATCCGAGGTTTTGCTCTCCTGCAACAGGAGGACTTCATGAACATGGTCTGCTGTTTGCTACAATTCTAAAAATAAGTATCAAGATTCAGCTTCCAAAAGACTCTCCCAGGACTAAAATGGCACAGCCTGTTCAGGTCTACCAGCAATCACACATACCTGGAAATTAGAAAAAGAGAAAGAAATAGAAAAAAAAATAATTATCTAACTAGAAGGTTTATATCAAAGGCCTGTTTGTTTAGATACTCAGTTAAGTAAGTTATTTATTTCGAGGCTCACCCTGAATTTCTCTGTTAGAAGAATAGCAAACACTTGAACATTTTAATTTGGGAGGCTGAAATAGTAAAAGAACTTTCACACCCATGAGCTTGGATAACAGATCACATATTGGCCTATTAAACAATCCCATTACAAACTGGGATTCTTATTTTCTAACGGAGTTTTCCATTGAAATGTGGCCTGTAGCAAAAAGACTAGTGAGTCTAGGAAGTTGAGATACTGGAAGAAAATTCCCAAGGAGTCGTGTTTTCCTGCGGCAATGATAGATGTCTCTCCCTGCAGCACAAACTCACCAGGTACCACCCTGAACACTAGGAATGCAATTTATATTTGAACACAGTTAATTAGAGAAACACTCTGGGCCATTTTCCGCCAGGCACTCACACTTTCCAAAGCAGTCCAAAAGAGAACAGAAATAACCATGTCGTATCTGAGCATTTTCTATAAATCTGAGGTCGCCACTCTGCTCCGGGGGGGGAGGGGGGGTCTCTCTGAAAAAAAAAAAAAAAACCTTTCAGAAAAAGAATTAAGGAAACAGAAAAAGAATTAAGGAAACGAAGATAAATAACCATATGGGTTTCTTTTGGAAACCCTTTTCTCCAGGAAAACTTCCAAACTTACTCGAAGACTGCTTAAAGTAACCAATGTTAACGTGGCCGCCTGCAGCTGTCATGGTGCTGTGCAACACCTGTTCTGTGCAGAGCAGATATGAAGTCCCCAGTCGCCAAGTCCTTACTTGGAGATGCACCTGGAAAGGCCCAAATTTGTCGCCCAGCCTCTCTCTTTCTTCTACCGCAGCACACGAGTGCTGTCGGAACTCCCCCCTTCCCAAGGTGTCCCCAGGACTCGGCGGCGCCTGGCAGGAGCTTTATCCGCGAGAACTCGGGGAGACGGAAGCGACCGTACCCAGCCAGTGAGTGCGGAAAGGGTCCGGGCCTCCCTCATCCGTGGTACCTTCCCCGGAGCAGGCGCTTATCAGGCGCTCGGCACCGAGGAGCGCCTTGCTGCTCTCGGCGGCCGGAAACGGAGCCAACGCAGCGCCCGCGGGGAGCGAGCCCGCGGCCAGGCGCCGGGGCGCCACCGACTTCGCGCTCGGCGCGATCCGGAGAGGACTAGGTCCCGGCGTGCACAGGCCCTCCGGTCTCATTCAGCTGTCAGTGGAGCCCTCTCTTACTCGAAAGAGTCCCTGGACTCTTTCTTCCTGCCTCACTCCGGGATGCCCATTTGTCCCACTAAAACGCAGAGGTTCCCGGCTGGCCCTGCACCGAGCCCGGCCCCACCACGACCTGGGGCTGGTCTGGCTGGGGACTCAACGAGGTGGAAAGTCTCAGAAAACGTGTCCTGAGGGGGGAGGACAGGTAAGGCTCTATTACCCATAACGAACATGTAAGTGACACTTAACCCCGAGCCAGAATCTATTCTAATTGCTTTATAGGTGTTATTAAATAATCAACACAACAATAACTATTGTTATTCCTAAATTGGTGATGGTGGAAACTGAGACACGGGACTTCGCTCAAGGAGACACTACTAGCAAACTGTAGAGCTATGAATTGAACCCAGACACTCGAGACCCTTTCAAGGTGGTTCTGGGCAAACACTGTGTCTCTCCTTTAGCGGTCTATTCTACCAAATGGTGAACCCCGAGGATGCTGGCTGTCTTTCACAAAGCCTGACCCGCCGGTTCCAGGAAGTACAAGAAGAAGAATAAAAACCATGGGGAGCCTGAAGGCTACCCGGATGGCGGGAACCAGGGGACGGGGCATGGGGGACGGGATTGGGATGCTGAGAAGTGAAGTGGGATGAAAAAATTGTAGGTTCTGCTCTTCCCTCCTACATTGCCTTGGAACAATGAGGGCAGTTTCTATTAGGAAATTTCTGTTTCTTTTCAATACTGCTTCTCCCGGAGGCTAGAACCATGGCCTGAAGAAAAATCTGCTGTAGTGTCAAACAAATGAGTGATAGAGGTAGAGATGGAGAAAGTGCATCGAACAGAGAATATAGAAACCTAGTTACCAGCTGTAGGCAAATATCCTTTCTCTCTGGGCCTCTTTGTAAAAGAAGGGAGGAGAGCCAGGTTCTTCTGAGTCTCCTTCCAGCTCTGAAATTCTATTATTTAAAATCACACGGCATAAGTATGATTTTAAATAATATCACATTTTATTATTTAAATAAATAATATTGAAATCATTTTTTAAAAAACCAAAAGATTCTCTGAAAAGAGAAGAAAAGGCAAGCCAATATAAGACAAAGCAATGCAATCCACTGAAGATAAAATATGCAAAATACCTGGCACATAGTAATGCCACACTTATGGGTGGTATGACCCCACCTCCCTATTTTGCCCTTTTTTTCCTCTCCCATCTTTCTTAGTTTTTCTTTTCTTTTTCTTTTCATCTTTATTCTATCTCCGTGCATTATATCTGATACTGGCACTCACTCTGTTAGACACTTGCGGGTAATAATGAGGTTATTAACCTTAGCGTCCTGAGGAAGCCCTTGCATTGAGGGTTAATGCAATTGACACTTCCTCGCAGTAGGTGGCACTGTAATCCAGTGGCTAGGTAGCCAGACCAGCCTTATATTGCAGTATGGATTTTTTCCCATTGATTCTAAGATCTCTTCCCACATTTTTATTTAGGTTTTTTGTTTGTTTTGCTTTAGCTTTCCTTTTTCACATTTCCAAAATTCTGAGTCATCTTACACTCAATATATAGATTTACTGTATAGTTTTATGCCCCTGAAAGATGTTATTAAATTGATGTTGCTTCTTATTAAATCTTAACATTGTCTTAGAGTGGAGGGCGGTCAATGTATTATAAAACTTACCACTATGTGGAATCAATTAATTAACTGTAGAGAATATTCAGAATCACTGAACACAGGTTCTTACTGAAAAATTCAAAGTGATGCATCATATGGTTGTCTGAGAATCATTGAAGCCTTGGAATTGAACAGAGTCAAGTGTTTGAAACCAGGCTCCAACACTAATCAGCTATGTGATCTTGGGCAAATTTCTTACCTGTATAAGCTTTAGTTTTCTCCGCTTAATAATGGTGATAAGAGAGACTAATTGGAAGATTGTTGTGTATGCCTACCTCATAATTTGGCTCAAAACAGATTCAGTAACCTCTAGCTAATGTTATGTAATTTTTAAAAGCTGAAGTTAACAATGAACAAAACATACACCTGTTCATTTACAACAAATAGGGAGAACGCACCTGTTACTCAATGAACTAGCTGATTGGAGACTGGATATGAGCCCTTGTTTGGCACTTGTCCTAGATTGGCACTGCTTTGTCCTCTGTGATGCTATCATTCTTGGAACAGAATCTTCTGAGGTATTTGTGAAACAAGCTTACTAAATTAAACTCTCTGGAGGTAGAACACAGAATGTCTTTTAAACAAGTTCTCCATATTGTTTGTAGGGACACCAAATAAGGTCACTGCCTTAGAGTGTGATTTCCTATAGACTAGTGTTGGGATCACATCAATTTAGCTTAGTTTCTGCAGTGCTTGAATGATATGCTTATTTTGATTTGTTTATTGGGTGGTGGGAAGACAAAACTTAAGGACAGCTCTGGTTCCTTCTGTTTTTTCTGCTTCTCACCATGTTCCATTTATCTTTCACAAATCAGTTTCATTTGCAGTGATGTCTACCAACATTATGAGTGGGTCTTGAACTTACAATAAGAAGATCAAAAAATTCTGGAGATCTCATGCACAGCATAGTGATTATAATCAATAGTACTTAATTACACAATTCAAAATTGCTTAGAGACTAGATCTTAAGTGTTCTTGACACAAAAAATAAGTGGTAATTGTGTGATGATATAGAGGTGTTAGCTAATAGTATGGTGGTAATTATATTGCAATACATAAACATATCAAATCAGCATGTACACCTTAAAATTTCACAATGTTACATGTCAAGTATATCTCAGTCAAACAAAAACAACCCATATTAAAAAAAATAGTAACAGGTCTTGCGTGAAGGCAATGCCAATGATAAAGTGTCATCTCTTTCATGCGCAATAGTTAGAAAATGAGAATTTTAGACTGATGAGTGAGAGCTCTAGATACCAAAGTTTAAGTGTTTAAATGTCTACACTGTTTTAACATTTTTGATGAAAATTATTTGTTCAACAAATACTGTTTGTTGATGGCTTCCCAGGTCCCAGACTCAGACTCTTTCTCAGTACACAAAACACATGGCATTTGGAGCTGGGAGAGCTACCTGGACCAGCTCTTCACACATAACAAGGTTTCTGGGAAGAGGGCCTCCCATCTCCCTCTAGTCCCCTCAGTCATGCCTCGTCTATGGGCATGCATCTTTCCAGGTGCTGCAGTTGTTGGTCAGACTTCCAAGGCTCCAGTAATATTTATGATGCCCCTCAACGTAGCAAGTTGCTTGCTGAACTTAACTTCCTTCCTCCTCACATATTTTCTTTGAAGCCAACTTAAGGTGCCAAAAAGCTTGAATATACAGTTATGTCTATATCTATAAGTGTGTGTGTGTGTGTACATTTAGTAGGAGGTCTAGCAGTATCACTTTTATATACTTGGTCTACCACGCTAGGTCAAAATAGTTTTCTAGGACTAAATGGCAGGAGACAAGGCCATAGTGGAGTGAGTGCTGGATATTAGCTCAGAATGGGGCAGTGGAGAACTCTAGGCTGAGAGCACTTGCAGATGTGAGTTAATACTGACTGTCAGAGAATGCAGCTGTTATTGTCATGTGGCTTACAACAGCACTCAGCATTTGGGAAAATATAGGATACTGTCTCCTGTATGGGTTGTCATACTTATTTACTTGTATAGCATATTATTTCAGAGACAAATGGCATTATAATGAAAGAGTACTATAGCTTTTTCAAAAGAGGTATGTGAGTCTCAACTTTTTAATTTCATAGGATCATTATTAGAAACATAGATTATTATACTATGTGATCATTTTGAGAATTATTGTGAGAAATGAGTGTAGGATGGTGGTGGGCAGGGCCACAAGTGACCCAGCCCTCTCTGTGCCTGGCATCTCTGTCCCACTCGTGGCTCTGCTTCTACTCTATGTGCCTCTTGCTCCTTCTGTCACCCTTCTGCTCTATGATGTCACCTTCCATCTCATTAGCTCCACACCATTTTTTAAAATTGAGGTATAATTGACATACAATATGATATTGATTTCAAGTCTATAACATGATTTAATATTTGTACAAATTGCAATATGATCACCCTAATGCGTGTAGTTAACATCTGTCATATACATGGTTACAGAATATTTTTCTTGTGATGGGACCTTTTAAGACTTACTCTCTTAGCAACTTCCAAATACAGAAAACAGAATTAGTAACTAACTATAGTCACCATGCTATATACTATATCCTGTGTAATATCTTATGACTTTTTTATAACTGGAAGTCTATACCTTTTGACCCCTTCACCCATTTCACTACCTGACTTTTCCTTTTCCTTTCATCTCTCATTCTGAATTTTTAAATCTTAGATATGTATTTAGAGCCATTTCTAACCAATGAGAATGCACCCTCTATTATAATTAAGACAGTTAAATAAATTTTTCCTCACCTAAAACTTCTCTTCATCTTTTGATGATTTACTGATTAGTATTTATTTCAAAAGGCATAGAACTTATGAGATAAGTATACATAAAGATATTGAAACAGCTACTCAATATAAAGAGCATAAAACCAAAAGCTTTTTTCTGTATATATTTGAATAGCACACAAAGGCTATGGAATCTACCTCACATCTATGTACCCTGACATATGTAGGGTTTTTTTTTATTTTGTTTTGTTTTAGGTGAAAGAAGGGGAGATAGTGAGGCAAAATATTTCATACACCCTGACTGGTATCCACCTGGCAACCCCATCTAGGGACAATGCTCAAGTACCAAGCTATTTTAAGCATCTGAGGCTGATGCATTCCAACAGAGCTATCTTCAGCACCTGGGGCCATGACGGAATCAATTGAGCCATTGGCTGTGGGAGAGAGAGAGAGAGAGAAAGGGGAGAGGGAGGTGGGAGAGGCAGAAAGTCATTTCTCCTGTGTGCTCTGACCAGAAATCAAACCCAGGATGTCCATATGCCAGGCCGATGTTCTATCCTTTGAGCTACCAGCCAGGGCCCATATGTAGGTTTTATAATGCACTTTATTACATCTCTTTCCTCTGCGTATCTCCAGCTCTTCTTGGATTTTTTAACTGGTTTTTGTACTCCCAGCTTCACTGGTACTTCTGAATCAGTGTTGTTCTAGAGTTAAGGGTGGCAAAAGCCAGAGTGCAATGGTCATAACTCCATTGGCCACTAAAGTAGTTCAATGTGTTTCTCAAATTGAAATCAGTTGGCTTTAGGGAGCCTGTATAAGCACTGGGATGTATGTCAGGCCCCTACTGTTCTAGCTTGCAAATCTCACTATCAAATGCAGAAGTGACCTGGATAAGCAAAGGTGGGACCCATCTATCAGGCAGGACCAAGAGCTCCTCACAGCTGGGGACAGTGACTCTCACCCCTCAGGCTCCGAGGCAGAGTTATGGAAGTGGCCTTCTCTCCCATCTGCTTGCACAGCACTACCTGTCATAGGGCAGCCAGTCCTCTGGGGCAGGACTGGGACCTGGATGAAGAGAGTGAGGCATGCAGGGTGTGTGAGAGCCAGGCCTCCTTAAGTGTTGCACCCAAGTCACCTCACCTGCCTCAGTCTTATCCTGGCCTTCTTCTGGGGACTCCCAACTGTCCATACTCTAAATATTTGGAATTTGACCCTGAAGATGGAACCAAGGAACTTGAAAAAGAACACATGACTCTCATATCCTAATTGGTTATTAATCAGAAAAACAAATGGTTTAGGGAGCTCTACCTTCTAGTTATAGCCCGCACCTCTTGGGCAACACTTTCGTTGGCTAATTGTTTGGTTAAGTGGAACTGATCCAGAATTTATTATCTACGGTGGATAAAAGTCCTATTGTGTTATGTTTGGATGTGCATTCTCTAAAGAAATGGGAGGACACAAAGTGAAACTAAAGTGAGACAGGAAACCATGTCCAGGAAACTAAACCCCATGAAGATGTGACTGCTTTCAGAATCAACTGCAATTTTAAACTAAATCTAGTGGGGCTGTACGTCTTGGTAAAATAGTCTTAAAATGTATCTAAATGTAAATTCAGGCAAGAACATGTCAAAGTTTCAATTCTGAAGAGGCAAGGAAGATGCTAAAGAGGCAAGGAAGGTGTCTGCGCCATTCAGGGAGGACGGGTGCTGTCGGCGGGCCACACGCAAACACTGTGGGACAGTAATGTAATGGGAGCGCAGTTCACCAGAGCAGAATCCATGGCCTCACCACACGGCAAGTGACGTGCACACGAATTTAATAGGTATTATACAGAGAAAGAATAAATAAACAATAATAACTAAAATCAATCCTGTCGGAACAGGCTGCACATAAATAAACAAACATATAAAAAATGATAAATAAATAATGGTAATAAATGAAGAGGAAGAATCAATATAAATTCTCATCTCACACCATGGCCCCAAATGCACTCCTGATGAACTAGAGTTAAACAGACATTGCATCACAGAAAGGTCTACATGATCATAAAGATTGTAAGGGAAAACAATAGAACAATGGACAAAGGGAAGAAGTGACCAATTCACAAAGGAAGACACACAAAGAAATAAAAATGCATATGGGAAAATGCCAACTCCTGATATGAAAATTAAAACAATAGTGACAAAGCCTAAACTGATATGACCATCTTAAATATACACATTTAAAAATAAAAATGATCCATTGCTAAGGAGACTGTGATGTGATAGGTATGCTCACACTTGGAAGAAATTTCTTTGTGATTATCTTTTGAGGACTATCCATCTTTTAATATCTCCCCTCTCCTCCTTTGCATAGACCACTGGAAAACAGACTCTTATATTGGTTCAGCCCTAATAAAGGTACCTCCGTGTAGCCCCAAATGAACTACAGAATAATAATTAACAGTTTCAATTCTGAAGTTCAATTATCTACTCTATCTCTTGCAGGTTTTGTGATATTGGGCAAGTTACTTTCCAGCTCTCAGTTTTCTTATCTGTAAAACTGACAAAATAACACCTTCCTCTTTGCTGTGGGAGTTAAATGAGATTGTGTATGATGGACCTAACACAGCACCTCCTACAGAATAAGTATTCAGTAAGTGCTGGTTGTTGCTTTTCTTCTTTCCCCTCTTCACCCTAACCTTCCTTAAAAATATTTTTTTAGCTGTGTTTGTTTTTACAAACTGCTTCAAATCCTTGTTGTAACAAGGCTGCATATAAATTAATAACACTGGGGAACAATCTTCTTTTTAATTTTCTGTTGCATGAGGTTTTAGAACTGTTTCTATATACTCCTGCATCACTGATTCCAAATATGAAATCCGTTTTTGGGGGTATGCTTTAGTTTTTATGCAATTTTAATTTTTTGTTACAGTTAATGGCATGCATTGGTTTTTAAATTGGAGTTAAAGGGCAATGACTCTTGGATTGAACATAACCACAAGGCAATTAATGTTTTACAAATATCACTTTTACATTATTGTAGTTGTTTTTAAATGTAAAACATGATTATCTGATTAAAAAAACACCCTCTTATTTTGTTTTAAGATTGAATCATGGCTTCTTCGAGTAGACATAAATGTAAGAATAGTCCTGACACCTTCTGTTATATATGTGGCTGTTATACACTTCAATGTCAAAGGTGCAATATTTCATCATTTGTGACACGTGCATATATTGCCTATTTTTAGCGGTTCCAATTGGTTATTCAACTCATCTGCGAGAAGATTATAATGACATAAAAATTGTCCTCGACTTTCTGAAGTATGCGGAGCATAACTGGATCATTTGCGTGGATCTTAAAATGGTCAATTTCCTGCTAGGACAACAGAGAGGTTTCACAAACTATCCTTGCTTTCTGTGTTTGTGGGACAGCCGAGCTCGTGAGAAACACTGGACACAGAAGGAGTGGCTGAAACGTGAAGCTCTGGAAGTAAGGATGCAAAATATTGTGAATGAACCTGTAGTTAATTGAGACAGGATCATTTTTCTCCCACTTCACATCAAACTTGGCTTAATGAAGCAGTTTGTTCAGGCTTTGAATAGAGAAAGTGAATACTTTCACCATATTATTTCTGCTTTTCCTTCCTTGTCTTTTGAGAAGATAAAAGCAGGTGTATTTGATGGACCTCAAATTCGAACCTTCATACATGATGAAGAATTTGCCAGGAAAATGAATAAAAAGGAGAAAGCAGCATGGCAGTCTTTTGTGGCAGTTACAACGAACTTCCTTGGCAACAAAAAAGCAGAAAACTATGAACTTCTGGTTCAAAGGATGCTGTTGGCTTTCCATGACATTGGATGTAACAAGAACATCAAGATTCACTTCCTGAACAGTCACCTTGATAAGTTTCCCAAAAATCTTGGAGCTGTTAGTGATGAGCAGACTACTGCTAGAGCATCAAATGAGATTGTCCTCAACAAGTACACAAACGCAAGAGCTACAAACACAAATTTTTGCCTGCATAGAATTTAGATAAGTTTTGTGCAAATTTTATGATTAAAATGTTTTAATGTGTTCTATTTTGAAATTGTAGACAAATTCTGATGCAATCATATCTTTTAGTGTATTAGTGTATTTACTGCATTATATAAATTATGATATTTTCACAAATAATGATGCCCAAGAAGACATTCTACTTCATTAGGTTAAACTAAATGTTGAAAATTTTACAATAAGATGAAAACCCAAAATCTTGAATTGCAAAACAACTGTAGCTTATAGAGAAAAACTAATGTCATATTTGAGATCAGCACACTCGAATTAGGTAAGAACAAGTGTTTTTGTGGATGCAACAAAAATTTTGTTCCCCAGTGTAATCCACTTTGACAGTGCCTTCTTAAATAAAGATTTATATAATATAGTCAGGGCCAGTGCAGGAAAGTAATTAGATAAGGTCAATTGTGATATGGCAGCATTGATCCTAAGACATAAAATGCTTATTACCTCTAACAGAGCAATTTCATCTTTTTTTCATATGGTAGTTGTTTTTATTTCAAATATATTTTTATTTTTATTTTTAATTTATTGTGTTGACATGGTTTCAAGTGTTCTACTCAATATCATATTTTGACTCTGCACATGAAAACACTGAGACAATTTTACATACAGAAAAAGCTCATTCACAAAATTATTTGTAACAGTTAAAACTTGAAAATAATCTGAATGTTCTTTAAAAGACAAATGATAAATTATTTACACGAGAGAACTTTGGGCAGTCATTAAAATAATGTTTTTGAAAATTTTATGATAGCATGGTAAATGTTATGATATAATACCTGGGAGGAGGCAATTTACTTATTTGTGTCTGTAATATAACCACAGCAACCTATGATAATCTATTAAAAAAGACTGGAAGGAAATATATTAGCATATTAATAATAGATTTGGTACAGAGAAACAATGGATGACTTCTAAATCTCTTTTCCATGTGTTTTTTTAATTCCCGGGTTTTTTCATAATGAAATCCCCACCTACACACAATGCCATTTAAGGCCTCTGTTCATAACTCATGGGTAAACACAAAGGGACAGCTCAGTTTGAACAGTTTTCTTTAGACAGGATGTCATCATCATCATGAGAAATGTAATTGCCTTTGGGATAGGGGAGTAGCTTTGGGGCTGAATAATGGGGCAATTTAATGTAGATTCCTGTCAGTGGCCTTGCTTGGACTGAAAAATAAGAGAAGGCAAACACCTTTAGAGAAGAGGGTGGGGAAGCAAATTTTTGCACCAGTTGCAGAAGACACAAAAATTCCAGAACAGAGAAATGGAATTCTGCAGCAGGATTCATTGCCTAACTTGGGGAGGCAAGGGGGAATCTCTCAAACCTGGTCTCTTTGAAGATGTCAGCAAAATTTAATCAAAACATGTTGCTACTATCGTTCCTGTTTTAGAATTGTTTATTTTGTAGCCTAAAGTCATCAAATTAAAGACATTTTAAAACCCAAAGATGGAATTATATACTTTTAAATTTTATGATGTGTGTTGTATGTTCTGATTATAAAATTTAAGAATACAAAATGTAAAAATTAATTAAGCAAATTTATTAGTAACCCCAACGTCCAGGGAATGACCTCTGTTAGTTAGGGTGTATCATATGAAATATCTGATTCTTTCTGATATAGACAGAGCTAACACTTCTTGAGTGATTACCAAGTGATTGGCACTGCTTGGAGAATTTTACATGTGCTAACTAAAATAATCTCCCAGCAATCTTGTGAGGTAGGTTTAATACTTATCCCCATTGCACTGATGAATTTCATCTGCTCGTCCAAGACGACGCAGGAGGGAAGTGGCAGAGCCAGGATGTGGAACCCAGGCGTCTGGCTGCAAGTCTATGCACTTAACTTCTCTCTCCATGGCTTCGATATATTCCTAAATACACATTTATCAAAGTGGGAATCTAATACCTTATAACCAGCTTTTTTTTCTTTTCTTTTTTTTTTTTACAGGGACAGAGAGAGGGATAGATAGGGACAGACAGACAGGAACGGAGAGAGATGAGAAGAGCTCAGTTCCATCAATCATCAGTTTTTCGTTGCGACACCTTGGTTGTTCATTGATTGCTTTTTCATATGTGCCTTGACTGTGGACCTTCAGCAGACCGAGTAACCCCTTGCTCAAGCCAGCGATCTTGGGTCCAAGCTGGTGAGCTTTTTGCTCGAACCAGAGGAGCCCATGCTCAAGCTGGCAACCTCAGGGTCTCGAACCTGGGTCCTCCGCATCCCAGTCCGACGCTCTATCCACTGCACCATCGCCTGGTCAGCAACTTTTTCTTTTTAATGTAGTATCTGAACATCATTTCAAGTCAATATAGATAAACATAGCTCAGTATTTTTAATAGCTGCATCTATTTTATTTTATGATTATCACATAATGTATTTAACCATAGCCCATATAGTTGGATATTTACAATTTTTAGTATTATAAACATCAACAGAATGTTCACCCTTACATGCAAACGTGCATTTGAGAGATTATTTTATTAGAATAATTCCTTTGATGAGAAACATCCAGGTAAAAGGAAAGATATTTAAGGCTATAAATACCTGTTATCAATAGGCCCTCAAAAAAGTTGTGCCCATTTACATTTACTTTTGCAACCCAGGTGAGTGTGTTTTCTTACATTCTAGAGTGGTTTCCAAGCTTTTGCACCTTGTTTACTGTAAGAAATACATTTTATATAGCAATTCAGTGTACACACATTCAACGAAGTTCACTGTTTCTAAGATGCCATGACCTCTTCTCTTCTCTCCTCAGTTCTCCCTTTATTTCCTTTTCAAAATTTAAATGTTATATTATAGTTCACTAATTACATGATCCACAAATGGGTAGTAAAATCACAGTTTGAAAAGTCACTATGTACTTGCTTGAGTATTCACATTCCTTCTAATATTTGCCTATCTAATAATCTGAGAAAATAAAAAATAATTGTTTCTACTCAAGAGACAGGATATTTTGGAAAATCATGTTTTTGGAGAGGATAAACTATAATCATTCTTTTCTCAATTTCTAGTGTGCATTAAAAATTTTTTTAATTCAGTTCTTTACTTAATTGCCGGACCAAATCTTTAGAAAGTGTGCCCAAGTATCAAAACTTGTGGCTAAAGCTGAGAACAAAGACGGTAGATATAGCAAATGAGAGATTTATGTGATAGTGTTGTTATTTAATAAAACTGCTAAGTTGCCATTTTATAAAATTGCATTTGTTTTTTTATATTTTTTGAATTGGATATTATTTTAAAATTTGATTGACAGGAATTTAAACAAGTAAATATTAACTTTCTAAAATGTGTTCAATAAGAGTTTTGACTTAATAAGCACATGTCACTTCCAAGGGTCACTCTATTTAAATTTAAGTCCTCTAATATTTTTTACAAGCCTGTTATGTGCACAGCATAGTGTCAAACTTGTGGGATTAGATTCACTCTAGCCTGTGCATGCAAATAACTGTCACACCAGGAAGAGAGTAATAATTTCATAATCATCTGCGTTTAGGAATAAGACCATTAAGAAACTGTTTCCAGTATCCATATAGGATATAGCTCACTTATGACAGTTTTTACTATTTACACCAAAATGCAACTAGAAACTTTGAAAACTCTTTTAGCTGGATTTGAAAAGACTCCGCCCTTTGAACTCTACATGTTTTAAAAGGATGGTCATCTGAAGGTATGACTTAACTTCATCTTAAGCATGAAGTTAAGGATTCCAGTTTTGGCTTACAAGCTGTCAGCCATACAACCACAGTTATGTTTAGTTGTCTGATTTAGTGGTGAATTAAAGCAATGAAACACATGGGAGATAGTTTAGATTCTCATGAATAAAATCACATTGTGGGAAAACCAAGGTGCTGGTTAGTATTTCAGAGTTTCATCAGATAGAGAGTTCCAACTGCCTACTGGACAATCCACATAGATAGTCCTCTGGAACCTCAGAGTTAATGTATCTTCTCAAAAGAGTTCTTAACTCCCTCCTCTCTCTTCTCAAAACCCATCTACTATTCTCTAATTATGGCAGATTGGACAGTTGTGTGTTTTGACATAAGATAGAGTCTCCTTTACATCTCTGATGCTGTCTCCTTATTCACAAGAGGTTCTTGGGTGGCCAGTAGGACCAGCTTCTGTTAACAGAGTTGTCCTGGCGAAGCAAAGACAGCAGAGTATTGTGTCTACAGCAGGTGTCACCCTGAGGGCTGGCACAAGTAAGAGATACAGATTCCAAAAGGGTTACACAAATTGGTGAATAACCAGTGACTAGTGTTCTTCCATGGCATCTGTCTATTCTGCTGTTGGCCATACTTGGCAATTCCTAAGTCTCCAGGCTCCTCCACTACTGCTCCCTTAGACATTTGCTGCAGCAGAAATGCTTTGTGTTTGAGCAAGTTTCTGAACTTTCTATACTTCAGTGAACTCATCTATGAATAGTGGATAAATGACAGCCCTTTAGAGGGAGCCAGCTCTGGTGGCCAGTATCAGACCCCCTCCACACACCCAGCTGGGCAAGTGCCAGAGATCTCAAATAATTAAGTGGAGTGTCCAGTCAGGGAACTGGTGTGTAATAAAAAATGGGCATGAGTTCACTTATGTCCCCTGCCATTTTCTCCCACAGTGTAAAATGTTCACCCTTCGGGGCAGGCAGCATAGCCTTTGGCAGATGTGTAGAAGGACAGTTGTGGATCTTGTCAGATGGTGGATCAGCTGCTGTTTCCACCTGCTCTTCACCTGCTTTGGGAGAAGAGACTGCTAGTCACCTAGGCAAAGATCTGAAAGCCTAACAACAGCCCTCAGGCTTAGAGTATCAGAGTGTGGATTTTCCTCTTGTTGGCCCTGGCCACCAGACGTCAATGATCAAGTCTTCAAACCCAGAACTGGAAAATAAAAAACAAGGAAGAGAGAGCTGCATCCTGTTGGGTCACATCCTACTCACGAAAGCAGGAGGGGGGCTGCAGACCAAGATGGTTAGAAAAACATGATGTACGAGACATTTGCACGTTATGTGTGCATGTATGTTTGGGTGTACAATTTTTTGAGACACTGAGTCAAAGCCCACGTATCATGGTTTTGGAAATTCCTCAAGCCTCTTGTGAAATAAACCTGGCTAAAAGCCAACTCTTAGTTATATGACTGTGCTTGGTTTAGAATCATGCAAATCTAAGAAACAAAAAAAATACCCTACTTGCCATTTGAAAACTGGTCACAAGGACACTGAGCATTTCCTCCAGGAAGAGGAATGCAACGTCAGAAATTTCTCAACGGCAGCCTTAGTGAGTGTGAGATTGTGTATTTCACCCAGTGATGGGAACATTGGTACCTGCCTCAAAGGAAGGAATGGATTGTCCCAGCCATTGGCAGCCCATGGGGCATTGCCTGAGAAGCATCCCGTTTGTGTGGACTGCCCGGGCACAGTGCTGCCTGCCCAGTGCACCGCTTCTCTTCCCTTCATTGAATGGTCTCAGCTGACAAAAGAGACTCAGAAATGGCTAAAGTTCCTTCTGGTTCTTTCTCTTTACCTCCACTGCTCTCATTCACCTTGTCTTTCTTCTCTCCCCTTCTCTTGGATGTGTTTCAGGTGGAAAAATGGTCTGATGGTTGCACAATGCTTCAGTGCTGCTTTGCATGGGGGTGTGATTAAGGAAAAAGCATTGCCATCTCTTGTGTTTTATGTTAATAATTAGCATCCTTTGAGAGGCCCCTTCCAGCTCTGAACTATCTATAACTCAGGACAGCAGTGCTTTGAAGGCAAATCAAGCATTCAGGGCAGTGGTGCTCAAACTTTAGACTGCTAGTTCCAAGAATCTGCCTTTCAAAATTTGAAAAACGTGGGCTTTGTAATTAGTATTCAATGATTTGCTGACTTTCTTTTTGGATTTCACTTGGTCTATGGTAGGTGATCTAACACAAATATTGCATATAATTTTATCCCAAAATAAATTTGTTTTCACTTGTCCTTGTGTTTTTCTCATTCTAATGATATAAACTTTTAACCTATTTACATAATCATAATAAATACTGTATTTTTTCACCTAAATTTATGTATATAAAATGCATTTTTATTCTTTTAAGAGAGAGAAAGAGGAAGAGAGGAAGAGAGATGAGAAACATCAACTTGTAGTTGCGGCACTTGAGTTGTTCATTGATTGCTTTCTCATATGTGCCTTGACTGAGGGGCTCCAGCTGAGCCAGTGGCCCCCTGCTCAGACTAGCAATCATTGGGCTCAAGCCAGTGACCATAGGATCATTCTGATGTTCCCATGTTCAAGCCATCGATTCCACACTCAAGCTGGTGAGCCTGCACTCAAGCCAGCCACCTCAGGGTTTGGAACTTGGGACCTCAGCATCCCAGGTCGATGCTCTATTCACTGTGCCACTGCCTGGTCAAACAGGAAATGCTTTTTTAAAAAATAAGTGACAAATAGGATCATTCTTGATGTTCACAGACAGAGAAATTCAGTGACCACATGGTAAGTTATAGGTTTTCTGGCTTTTTCCTTGGGGTGTCCAACATTTTTAGCATTTCAGCTCGGCCTTTAAAAAATTGGAGCATAAGCAAAGTGGATGGAGCTTTGACCTGGATTGCTAAGGTCGCAGGTTCAAATCCCTGGGCTTGCCTAGGTAAGGCACATGCGAGAAACAGCTATGAGTTGATGCTTCCCATTTTTCCCCCTCTTCTTTCTCTCTCTCTCTCAAATCAATAAATAAAATCTCTTTTTAAAAAAAAAAATGGGAGCATATGATCACCTTACAAATATATTGTGTGGGAAATAACTGGTGCCTAATTCCAAGATTGCCAAGATGGATAGATGTGGTACCAAATGTTGCAGTCCTGGAGACCTCCGCATCTGGGCAGGCCACCAGGCAAAAGTCTCTGCTGTTGTCCTTGTCCTTTCACATCTTAACTCTCCTTTTTTCTTCTCACTGTTCCCAACCACTTCTTCCTCTAATCCTTTGTAAGTCTAAGTGCAAGGATTCTACTGCTACTCCTTTTGGTGTTTGTGTAACGTGCAATGGGCTAAGGTATTTATGCAGATATCTCATTTCCCACTCCGTGATGATGGAGGTACTATTATCCCCACTTTACAGATGATGAAACCGAGCTGCTAGTGATTACATACCTCACTCGAGAGCAGTTGTTAAGGGATGGAGCTACTGTTCCCACACCGATCTTTGTAATTAGGTCTTTCTAATAATAAATCAGGATCTTTCAAACCACTCTACTGCCTTTCAATGTGGAGCCTGAGACAGAAATTTTAGAAAAAGAAAGGATGTTTTAGAGTTGGGCACTTATTCTTTGAATGATACAATCTTTCTCTCTCTCTCTCTCTCACACACACACACACCTTATTTTCCTTTTGTTTGTGTATCTTAAATTTACTGTCACTGCCTTCTACAAGCTGGGGACATTCGTGATCAGACATAATTGGTTAGAAAATATAGTTTTATGTAATAGGAAAAGGTATTTCAGAAATGCAAACTGGAGGAGGAAACAAAACACAGCAAGTTTCCGGTTGTCTGGTTCCCCATTTTTCCTTTTTTTGTAAATTATTTGATTGGTTCCATTCAGAATACAAAATTAACTGCCTGGAGGATAAAAATAACTGCTTTTGTAGTTTTAAGTCATACAGCAACAATATATTGTGCTTTTCATGGAAAGATCTATTTTTAGAAAGAATGCAAGCCACCCTCAGCATTATGAGTAATAACTGTTTGGGAAGATGAAACTTATGACAGATGCTTGCTCAAAGCACTTCTTTGGAAGCCTTAAAAATTATTTGTTATATAATTTGTACATGTTATTTTGTGATTGTAAGACCTCATTTATTAAAAAAGAAAATACCCAAAGGAAAAATGTAAGGGCTTTGGGAATTCCTTTTACTTCTTGTACAATGATTTATAATTTATATATACCAAGTTGGGTAGAAAGAACATTTTTCTATCATTGTCTTACAAAAAATAAAAGCTATAAACCAGGAATGGAAACTGCTGATCTCTACATATCCTTCTGCTCTCCCTTGGGCAGGAGGGGGTATCTGTGGGTAGTATTTGAAGTCTTTAAAATGAAGCCACTGGTCGACCATGGATGGAATAATCCTGAGAGCAAGGGAAGGAACTTTTTTCATTCTGATCCTTAAATTCATGACGTTTACTTTTAATTTTTGGTATAATACTTCCCAGGTTGAGATATTCATTCATCTAACTAATATACAGTTAGAACTGATTTTCTACTGTGCTTAAAGTATACAAATGACTAAACAAAATAGAAAAAAAAATAACTAGAATATAAAATTCCAAACTTTGTGAGTAATGATTTCTTAGAATTATATGGATGAACACCAGGGAAATTATAGGGATGATCCCTGAGTTAGGGGGGCGGTCCCTTTTACCACTAAGATTATTTCATTTTATGACTTTTTAGTCTTCTACGTCTGATATTGTTTTCTGGGAGACAATAATCAGCCACCAAGAATCTCAGAAAAGTTTGACTAAAATAATCTACTGAACAAAGCTCAGTGGCAGTCTCCTTCCTGGAGAAGCAGTGCTGATAGTAGCTGGGAAGAACTGGTAGACCTCTTAATAAAAAACAAATTTAAAACTATAGCTATCGTTATTTCCATTGGATAAATAACCATTATCTTGAGTAAAAGTGACATTTCATCTAAAACCCACTACTGGTAAATAGAGCCATGGGTTTTCTGCTACTAGATTTGGGCAACTCTTCCAAGAATTGTGTATTTCATTCTGAATTCCACTACACAAACTGTTAGGTATAGTTTGGTTCAGATTTTATTCAACTGTCTTATTTGGAGTGATAATTTAATCAACAATTCAATTCAGTTGAAATTTATAGATTTAGAAAGAAATCATAAACATGATTTGATTTGAGTTTTCTACTTTATGAAAATTTTAAAAATCTTTTAAATCACTCACAGAACTTTCCAAGATTAAAAGATTTGCAAGGCATGGACAAATGAGTCATTTAGGTTTAGCCATGGTTTCCAAGATCCCAGAACTCAGATCCTAGGTAGCACTACATCTAGAAGACTCACAGAACAGTCTCCAGATAATGGCGTCACGGTCAACTTAATTTCATCTCTACATTAATGGGAGTAAGACAATTCAATTAGAAATCTAAAATCTTCTGATGTTTTCTTCAGTCTGTAAAATGCAGTGATCTTGGTTTCAAGTAATCATTGCTATAGATTTGGAGACAAGATGGTACATAAAGCAGTGGACTTATGCCTGGATCTCATAATTATTGTGGATTCTTGTATTCTGACCAAATGACTGAGCACTGCCCAAGTGGGATAATAAAAAAGCAGCAAAGATTGTGAAAGCGGAGGAATCAAACGCACTTAACATAGGCTTTTGTATTTTCAAAATAAATTATAGAATGATGCTAGCAAGTGGCCAGCTTTTGTTCAAAACGATTCTCATAGTGAAAAGGATAGGATTTCTGCTTGGGGAATATCAAAGCTGATGAAATAGGTATAAATTTAAATCTACCAACTCAAGTATGTAAAAATTAGTTCTGTTTTTAAAAACAGCTTTATTGAGGCATGTAACTCATCCACAATAATTGCATAGTTTGATGATTTTAGTAAATGTATGTGGATCTGCCTCTACGTGCTACACTACAATCCAGTTTTAGAACACTCCCACCACCCCCAAAAGTTTTTAGTTGCCTGTCTGCAGTCCTCTCTTTCATTCTCAGCCCCAGGTAACTACTGATCTTCTTTTTGTCTCCATAGTTTTGCTTTTTCTAGGAATTTCATGTAAATAGAATTGGTAGTCTTTTGTGTCTATTTCAGTAACATGATGTCTCAAGGTCATCCATGTTGTTGTATGTACCTTCCAGTTCAATGCAACCTTGCTGTGTCTTCTGGTGGAAGCACTTTCCCCCTTGGAACCAAGACCTCTAGACCAACAAAGAATTGGATTGTGAAGACAGGAGGCAAAAATTTTGCTGATGGATCACTAAGAATAATACTAAGTGGTGCCACGCCAGTTTTTACCCCTTAATTCCTGGACCTGTGAATTCTGTCTGTGGAGAAGATAGCACTGTATATTGGATGCTAACTCAAAGCATAGATAGCCTTCTGAGAAACTTGCTCCAGCCTTGCAAGGTATTGCCATCGGGCTGATCCCCTAACTAAGTCTTTAAAAGTCCAAACCACCTACTTCAAGATGGTAGGGAACATGGTAAGACCAGTCAATTCCATGAGTATGAGCCCATTGCTGCACTTCATTTGCTGTGACACGAGTGCCTTGGTCAGAGACAAGGCTGTGACAATGCCATGATAGTAGGTAAGGCATTCTATAAGTCCCCAGGTAGCAGTATGGCAGAAGCACCATGTGCAGGTACCTTCCTAGGATGAGTGAGCAGGTCTTACATGAAAAATCCACTCCACCATTCTAGTCTCCCTAAGCTTTAGGATACTTTCTTTTCCAATACTCCAAGGCTGTTCTGGCATTTTAACTTTCATTCACTATAGACCTCTTTTTGGTCCATGTTTCAGCCAGCCAACCAACCGAACTGCTAGAGCTCTATCTAACCACACAAGCTACATCACTGAACCCAGAATCTCTGCTTAGTGGCCCCATATTAATAAATTTGGTTTGATCCCACTTCATGTTCTTTCCACCATTATGCCACACCCTTAGTATCTATTCGCACACACATTCCTAGATTCCTGTCTGTATACATTGAAAAAGTCATACAGTACCCCTCCTCCTCATGGGTCACACTCTGTTTTTCATCTTTCAGGGCCTGCTGGAACTTCAATTTAGTTACAGGCCTGGAAGCAAAGAGGGCTGGTGGGGTGGGTCCTGAGTTGAATCGGCTACTGTCTCAGGAAATGCTGATATGGGTTCCTCAGGCAATGCAGGGTTAATCTTCTCAAAAAATGGGGGTAGAAGGGCTGTTTCTACTGCAAAAAAAAAGACACATTTGAGTCCCTGTGTTACTTGACTATTAGGAAATTCCAACCTAGTCATTTTAAGGTCTCAGCCTTGTCATGGGGTTTTATGTACCATGGCATTCGGGAGGCCCCTTAGGTCTAGGCTGCCTCTGATTGCCACCTGTTTGCCCTGGGATCTTTGGTGAGTCTGGAAGCATTTAGTCATTCCTCTCTGGAGTCTTGTCACCTCCTTTCCAGTTCCGGGAATCTATTTCCTACCTCCCTGATCTCAAGAAGAAGAGAGATTTCTATGCTCTAGAACTGTCTGCTTCCCACTTTGCCAAAATTCCCTTTCAAGAAATTACAAGACTTGGTTTCCTGATTGAAAGATATAGGGAATATAAGGAGCATGCCCACAGGTTAACGTTTTAGGATGCTACCTTGTTGTGGGAATGAGCTACCAACATTTCTGAAGAAAGAACGGAAGACTTCCTAAATACATAAAGTTCCTCCCTTTATATCCTCCACTCCTAGCTTCTGGAGCAAAGGCTTATGCTTGGGAAATTTGTTAGTGTTGCAGTCTGTGTGACTAGCTCTGGTGATAAATCTTGTGTGTGACTTGTGGGGATGGCTGGCATCCAAAGTAAATAGTGATTGCTGGCGGGAAGGCCAGGAGGTCTGGAGGCCTTTCAGCTTTCTGACTGTTGATCGGGTCCTCGAGACTGCTTGAAGGCTGGCTCCGGTCTCTGTGGAGTGCTTGGACCTTCATCTTTCTCAGTTCAGACCTTGGCAATTTTGCTCTTCCCACAGGGGAGTGGGGTTTCCTCTCCTCTCATTAGGGTGACAGCAAAATGTTTCTGGGCCCCACACACTGCTTGCTTTGGAATCTCCCTGTCAGCCTAGCACCCCAGGCTGTGTTTTCTGGGCAGCACCCCAGGCTGTGTTTTCTGGGTCATAGAAGGCAGAAGAAGGTAATTCTCTGCAATGTACTAGGAAAGAGAAGCACCAGGGTGTAACAACTGCAGTTATTCAAGCTTCCCTTGTTCATTCATTCATCCATACCTCTGTTTTTGACATTTACTCAGCCTGGAGTGCCTTACCTTAGTTGCTCATTTTGTTCTGGTGAAATTCTTATTTTTCTTGAAGGTTCAATGTAAACATCATCTCTTCTGGGAAGCCACCATCCCTCTCCCCCAACCCTTTGCTCCCTTAGCATTGGCTACTAGCTCTGTTTTAATACTTAACATATTGTATTATAGTAAGTTATTTACCTGCCTGAGTTTGAGAGCTTGGTAAAATCTCTTTTTTCTTGGGGTCCAGGGTGGTGCCTGACATATCAGTGATGATGATGATAATGATGATAACAGCTATTATTCACTATAAGCTTAGCAGTTGCAACACACAGTGCTAAGAGCACCTCACATATTAAATCATTCAGTCCCTATCACAATTCTAAGGTTAGCTGTTGGTATTATTCTAATTTTGGGTGAATTTTTAGGAACTCCTTAGGTGGAGATATGGAAGAGAATTTCAGTTTAAAAGAATAGCAGGAGCGAATGTGACAGGAAAGTGTGACTTGCTGATGGCAAGATAAGAATCCTGGGAGGGGACCCCCGAGGGAAACAATGCGACTGAAAAGCTGAGCTGGTACTATATTGTAGAGGGTCTTGGATGCCCTGAGGCATTGCACCTTCTTGGTAGACAGTAGGAAGCCATCAAGGCAGGGCCAGAGTAATCTAGCTGGAGGCTGCAAACCAGTGGCAAGTTATGGCTGTGACCTAGGTGAGGCTCAAGCATTCATCACATATTTCCTGAGGACCTACAGAGGATGAGGGACCACAGTAAGGGCTAGAGTCCAGAGACAGGGGCACAGAGCCAGGCCTGCAAGGCTCTCACAATCAGGGGCCAGCAACAGAGTTGTAGGTGCCATCATTAATGTCTGCGCCAAGATTGGTGGGCACACAAAGAAAGGAGGGTACAGGGCTCCTGGGGCCAAGGGTATCAGGAAAGCTTGCTAGTGAAAGTGATACTTGAGCTGAGACTCTAGTTACCAGGCCAACAAGGTGGTGGGGGATGGAGAGGTGAAGGAGAAAGAGGCACAAAGAAAGCACTGAGATGTCAACAGCAAGACCTGTTAGTGACCTACTGCCTCTTGTTCATTTTATAACACTTGTTTTGCTTACTTAAGTAGTGCTTGTTTATTGTAGAAAATGTGTCCAAAATAGAAAAACAAAAAGAGTAAATCTATAATCTCACTACTTAGAGATAACAGTTTAAAATTAGGTATTGTCCTTGCCCGGTAGCTCAGTTGGTTAGACTCAGCATCGTCCCGAAGCGTCAAGGTTGCGGGCCTGAACCTTAGAGCACATGCAAGAATCGACCAATGTATGCAAAAGTAAGTGGAACAACAAATTAATCTCTGTCTCTCTCTCTCTCTTACTCTCTCTGTCCCTTCCTCTTTCTCTAAATTCAATAAATAAGAAAAAAATTTTAAATAAAATAAATAAATTTAGGTAAATATCCTGTTTTTATGTGTGTATATGTGTGTTGAATAATAAATGTGTGTGTATATATATACATATATGTAAATACATACATATATAAATGTAACAATAAATATGAAAGTATAAGTGTATGTGCTAAAACCTCTCCACTTTAATCTCTGTCTTATTGAATATCTTGCTCTACCAACTTTAGGGATAAAATGAGTTGACATGTCTCTAATGTCCAAACGATACTGACTTAGGACACCCATCACCCCAGCCTAATAAGAGGTCTAGTCTTCCTCGGGGGTTCCTGAGTAATTTCTAGGACGAGTCAAGAAACCCCGACATATTCCTCAACATGTCCCAATGGCACTGCTCTCCGTCTGCCTCCTGACTTGTGTCTAAATTTAAACAGGAAAGGGAAGTATGGGTAGATGATTCATTCCAGCTAGAATAAATAGACCTCCTTGGGCCAACAACTGTGTCTTTCTTGTCCACTGCTATACCCTCAGTGCTTCAAATAAAAACCACCAAATAGTAGATGTTCAATAAATATGCTGAGTCAATGAATGAATTCAAACTTCCACTTGTCTTATGCAATGAACATTTACTGAATATTTTTGATGTGCTGAGTTTTGTGCTGGGGATGGGGGTTGTACATGTAGACAACATGAAACTTTCATCTACAATATAATGGACATAGCTTAAAGATAAGCAGCTTTTGAAAACAAACTGAGCTTCCATGAAAGGCAGTAAGCTTTCCAGCACAGGAGGAATTCAAGCAGACTACTGACCAAGGTTATAGAAGGAATTCTTGCATTGGGAAGAATTTTGGACTAAAAGACCACTAATTATCTTTGCAAATGTAAAATTTTATGATTGAATAAATTTTAGAAAACCTTTTCTACTTATTAGTCATAATAACCAAACAGATTACAGAAGGATGCCAAAGGAGATATATTTATGAATGGAAAGCAATGTTCTGATGGAATCCAAATGTGTATTGATAATAAATGAGATTTCTTAAGAAGGCTGCAGGATGTTACTCTCAATAAGAGACACATCATTTTTAAATAATGGAATTTAGAGAAATATTAAATTACAAAATGTGTTTAAATATATTTCTTTAATTCCATTCATTTACCATATTCAAATCCCATATTTACAAACAAAATACCAAGAACTAAATAGCACAATAAAAACAAGCTTTTGATAAATCTTTTTTGAGAAGTCCAAAGATTTTCACTTTGGTCATTGGGAAATCTGACTTGAATACTTTGAGACAAAAATTTTAACATGTTGCTCTTATAAACTTGGGATTCAAAATTCACTCATTTATTGCTTTATAGAAATCTGTATTTGGGAAATAAAAGAAAGACAGAGTCAACACTCACTAAGTTTAAGATACTGCAGGCTGAGAAATACAAATAAATCCAAAAGGAAAATGATATAAACTAGGATATATTTTAATAACTTTTTAATTTTTTAATTTTATTGATTTTAATTTATTGTGTTTACATAGATTCTAGTGTTCCCCCAAATGCTCCCCCCCACCGTGTTCCCCTCAGCATCCCTTTAACCCGCTTTCCTGCAACACCCTCCCACCTTCCCTTCAGGATTATCCCATCCTATCATCCCCTTTCCCTCTGTCCTCTTTTTCTCTGGTCCCTTTGATCCCTCCTCTGTCTCAATTCCGTTCCTCAGTTCACATTGTCCATTGTATTCCTCAAATGAGTGAGGCCATATGGTATTTTTTTCTCTGCCTGGCTTATTTCACTCAACATATTAGTTTCCAGGTTCATCCATGTTGTTGCACGATAAGATTTCCTTCTTTTTCATGGCCCCATTAATGGCTTTTTTAAAGTTTCATTTTATTACAAAGGGATAATCAATCATCCATTAAATAAAAAATTAAAAACTGGAAATAGTAAAAAGATCACCCCCCAATCATAATCATTTAATAACAAACTACTGTTAATATTTTTATTATATGCTTTTAGTGTTTTTATGCATGTAATTTTTATATAATTATATTGCTATAGAGGCAATTTTTAAAAATTATTTATTGATTGATTTTAGTGAGAGAGGAATGAAGAGAGAGAGACAGGAACATCGATCTGTTTCTGTATGTACCATGACTGGGGACCAAACTGGCAACTTCTGTGCTTTGGGACAGTGCTCTGACAAACCGAGCTTTCCAGCCAGGGATATAGAAGAAATTTTAAACTTTAAAATAATCATCTTTGGCAAACTGGTGGAAATTTCTTAGTCCAGTGAAACTTAAACCTGATTCCCTTTAATATACGTGTCTTGGCTCATCTTTGTGAACCTTAAATATAGCTCTTTTGAATTAAAATACAAATGACAACATATAGGTGGTGTTTAAACTACACCCAAGTGGATTTTAAAAATTGGAATTTTGTAAAAATAAATACTACCTACTTGTAAAATTAGATCCCAGATTAATAGCTGGACACCTAAATGGTCAGAACCAACAATTATGGCCATTGCACACACAGCCTCAACCATAACAAATAATGAGTTAGTCACTTTTTGTTTAATGACCATCTTGCTTATTAGATGCTAAGCTCCATGAGTCCAGGGCATAGAGGTCTGTCCAGTCCACAGCAATAAGTGCCCAGCTTATTGTCTGGAGCAAGCTTGGTTTTTAGTTAATATAATTTGAGTAAGTAAATGAATGGTTCATTCACTGGCAGTTCTGAGAGTGGCCCATCTATCCTTCCACTCATTCACTCATTTATCTTCAAACACCTTATGAAGCACCTGCATGTGCCAGGCATGGTGCTGGGCACCAGAGACACAGGGTTATACAGGCAGAACCTGCCCTGTGGAGGAGCTGGCTGGCTTGTGGAGAAGAGGTAAGGACCTCGGGCAACTTTGCAGTGGGTCTCTTACCTGTTGTTTATTTTAGAAATTTCCTTTACATTAAGGCAATGTTCGTTGAAGCCACAAATATAGTGACAGGTGAGTTTGTGAGTCCTTCACAAATTGGGACTGGGGCGAACTGGTTTCTCCAGTGTGGAGGGATGTGGAGAAGGAGCGCTCTGGGGAATCGTGGTCTCCCTTCTCTATGGTAGGAGGCCCTGGGCTGTGAGGAGGCAGCAGTGTAACAGCAAACAGGCCCTGCTGGCTGAGTCATCACCCCCCCCCCCAGTTTGTGGCAACAGGAAGCTCAGCCAACGCTCCTGGCGTCAAGTGACTTACAGGTATTGATCGACTTACGACCTATGCAACTTATGACCATTCGACTTTACGGCCACAATCGCTAGACACAACTGCTCTGCGTCTGGAGCAGTTTTTGTATGCACCTGTATTTTGTAATTTTGTATGTTTTGCAAATATTAAACCAGTTGTACTTGTAATGCA
Source organism: Rhynchonycteris naso (assembly GCA_037038555.1). NCBI lineage: Eukaryota > Metazoa > Chordata > Mammalia > Chiroptera > Emballonuridae > Rhynchonycteris > Rhynchonycteris naso. Next base: position 152,059,309 of record CM072997.1, read on the forward strand.
GTGTTTTACTTAAACCTGACGAATGTAAAAATAAGAAACAAATGGTGTAGAGATAATACAAATGGCATAAAATGAACAAAGAAAATTATGATATATAACAATAATGAAAAAAAATTATGATAAAACATGACTTAAAGATTTTTATAACATCATTTCACAATACTGTACATATAACCTACTCAACTTACGACCAAATCGTGTTACGACCGGTCTGTCGGAACCAATCGTGGTCGTAAGTCGAGCACTAGCTGTTCCTACTGGTTTTGTGTACTTTTTCTCTACAGTATTAATTATAGCCTCCAATAATGTACTTACTCATCATTCGTTTCATGTCAGTCCTCCCACACCTACTTCAGAATGACAGAAACCAAGTCTGGTTTACTCAACACCATGTACGCCTAGCAAGGAACCTGCTCAGTGGAGGGCCTTGCTAAATTAAAGAATAGAAAACTGGTCTTCTCATAGCAATTCTGCACAACTGTGACTCTTAGCCATGAAACTTTTCTGCTTCAGTTGCTAATCACTTAAATCAGAATAATATCCTTTCTCAAAGATCAGTTGCCTCTCTCTAAGTTGTGAATGCTATTGCTTGGAAACCATTGCTTTTCCCACAGACGTTCCAAGCTGCTACATACTTGGGAACCACAGCCAATTTAGTCTCTTTCTCCACCCATAAATTAATTGGAAAGATGTTATCATTGACCCAATAAAATTAAAGGCGTAGCAGCCCTTTGAAGGTTATCATTTGGTGATCAATCATTTGTCTATAATCTTGAACTCTTTCTTTGCCACGCATGGAGCCAGGCACTTGGGAAGTGCCCACTCAGAAGCTGTCCTGCATGCAGACCCTGGCACACGCAGGTAACAAGGACAGGCCTTTTGATCTCCAGTGAGTCTTTGAAGCACAAGCGCAAGTTAACCGGTAAAAGAAGGTGTTCTAGGTGGAGAGGACGGGATGTTGAAAGCCACTAAGGCGTGTGAACTCCCTGCAAGTTTTGAATCCATCCCTGCATGTTTTCTTAGGGTGTGTGTGTTTGTGTGTGATTTAGAGGTTACTGTTTATTCCTAATCATGGTATCCATGTTTGGAGGTGTTTCTTCCATGTGACAATGAGCTTTCTCACCTTGGAGTGTCCATAAGAGCAGTCATCAGTCACCCAGTATGTCTCTGAGAAACCACACTCCCGGCCAGCTGACTCCAGTGGGGGAGAGATGTTGTTGGGCAAATGAGTTTATAAAATGTGTATTTTTTGAGTTTGTTCACTTTTATTGTTAAAAAATGGCACTGGGCAGCCACATGCGTGCTTGCCCTCAGAGCAGGGCAGTTGATTGCAAACTGCAGATTGCTTTCCTGCTTGAGAGGGGCTATTGTTTTGCTAATGTTTGCTGGAGGAGGGGTCTTTGTGGGCCCAGCCAGTTTTGCAGGGAGAGCAAAGAAAAAGCAGAGTGCTGAAGAAGAAGCCATGTTGGCAGAGAAAGAAGGTGTGCAGATGGGAAACCAGAGCTGAGGGGCTTTGGGAGTCCTACTGAGGATTGTGGGGGCCTTTGATTCCAGGTAGAACCAGAGAATGCATCAGGGTTTTGGGAGCTCTGTATGAGAGGAAGCAGTCTTCTCTGTGTGTTTGCTAGTTGGCCAGTGCAAGACTTTAATAAACGGAATGGCCCACCATTTTTTGGCTCCACTGTTTCTTTACCATCTGCCCAAATCCAATGAGAACTTGCACGGCCATGACAGCGGCGGCCCCTAGCCTTACAGACTTCATCTTGTCTTCAGCTGTTTCCTATCACAAGGATCCCAAGAGAGCACTGTGCTTCTCTATTTACTGTTCATTTCAGGGGCAAAGCCCCACCAGCAGAGGTGGGAACTGCAGTGGGGTATCCAGGAAGAGGTGAGTGGGCTGAACCTTGGGTGTTCCCAGAATGTCAGAATCGAAAGAAGTTGAAGTGGGCAGCTTGACTGGCCTTTCCTAACTATTGGACAGATAACATATATTATGCTCACTTTGTTAAAGATGGTGCTGCCCACATGCAAGTTTTAAGAGTAAGCTTTTCCCCACACCCTTGACTGATTGGATGCTGTGGGGTGGTGCACTCTCATGAGGAATCCTCCCATTATGCCTCAGATAAGTGACTTTGTATCAGAGACTTCCTTGTTTGTAGATTGGATTAAAGGTTTGGATTTCTACACTATAAAGTGGAGCAGACCAGGAGCTTGCTCTCTCTTGGTTCCTGAGGTTAGCATTAGAGAGGAGAGCAGATTAAGGCCATGTGGAGGAGAGGAGAAGCAGACAAGATGGTGGAGTGTTAAAGGAGAAACCAATTTGTGCAGAGTTTGTGTAGAGAAGGTGATGGGGAACAGAGGTGAATAAGACTGGTGAGCTAGAAACCTTTGATTCTAGGAAACTCAGATAAGTCAGTAGCTTTGTGAGCACTGAATGAGTGGGTTTTGGAGCCCATTGTGTGTTTTTGCTTGCCCGCTGGGTGCAAGCTAGGATTAAAGCTGATGGCCCATCAGTTCTTGGCTCTGTTGTTTCATTACCGACTGTCCGAATCTAATGCGAACCTGCGCTGGCCAGGGTGCTGTGATGGTGGCTGCAAATACTGGCTTTACACTAACACTGACCGCTGAAACCTCAGTAGAAAAGTCCAGTAGGCTGCAGGCTTGTCCCCAAGCTTGCCCTGTGGAAGGATCCGGTCTGGGCTGGTTTACAGTAGGGTGGACCCCTGAGCAGCAGGCTAGGAGAGGCACACCCGCAGCTCAGCAGGTTCCCCAGCACAGCAGGCTGCCTTGTTTCCCTCAGGCTGGTCTGCTTTTGTTGACACTGGTTACTCTCACAAAGAGATAGAGATGCAAGGGCAGGGTTTTACTCACAGGTGAAAAACAGTAAGGCCTGGCTTCCAAGAGACCAGTTTGCTCCCAGCTGGAAGGTGTCTCTTTTCTAACCCAGGCTAAGAGTTGTTGTTTTTATCACTTTTGTTACAATAAACTGTTGAGTGGCTCAATTTGTTATTAAGGCTCCCGAGGATGTCCACATTCTTGAGTGTCCAGCCCTGCCCAGAAGCTCAGGGTTTGGTCCCAGTGAACTAATGTTCTCATCACTAGTACTTTCTAATAAGCTAAGGAAAACAGCTAGTTCAATGATTTAAAACATTTAAACAAACCTAACTGGGAAAAGTGGGCACTTGAACTTTCTACTCAATTGATGATCCTTTTTCTTTAGTCAGGTCTTCTCAGGGTTTTAGATGCAGTGAGATGTTGCTCTGTTACTGATCCAATCTCTTTTCATGTCTCCTTTCTCCTGAACTGGAACCACAGACCGGAAGGGACCACAGGGTCATTTAGCTCACCCCCTGCATTATACATTTGAGCACACAGGCCCGGAGACGTTGAGAGTTACTGGTATGCCTGGGCTCATACAGTTGGTAAGTGGAAGGGATGCACCCAGCACATTTGTGACACCCAGTGCCATGCTCAGTTCACCACCCCATTTTCCCTCCATTCTGATGTCCAGCCCTGGGGATTTTATCGCATTCTTTTCCTCATCCCCTAGAGGCTTTGTAAGCAGAACACAGTGTTCCTTTTGTGTATAGTACTTAAGAAAAGTGTTGCCTAACTTTTTATTTGCTTGGGGTTGCAAAGTCAGCTTGCAGGAAATGCACTAGGAATGTGTGGGGAAACTCTGCAAGGCATCCTCCATGACTTTTGCATTACATTTTCAAGGCATGGGGCAATGATGTCATTCATTCTTGTTTTCTTTTTCCTTTTTTTTTTCCAGGGACAGAGAGAGAGTCAGAGAGAGGGATAGATAGGGACAGACAGACAGGAACGGAGAGAGGTGAGAAGCATCAATCATTAGTTTTTCGTTGCCGTTGCAACACCTTAGTTGTTCATTGATTGCTTTCTCACATGTGCCTTGACCACGGGCCTTCAGCAGACCGAGCAAACCCTTGCTGGAGCCAGCGACCTTGGGTCCAAGCTGGCGAGCTTTTGCTCAAGCCAGATGGGCCCGCGCTCAAGCTGGTGTGCTCGGGGTCTCGAACCTGAGTCTTCCGCATCCCATCCCGATGCTCTATCCACTGCGCCTCTGCCTGGTCAGGCAATGTCATTTATTCTTGAACACAAGAACAAATCTAGCTCGTTTTGAGGGTCTAGCACAAAGGCTAGAATTTTTCTGCTGACCTCATGCACTGTACTCAGCAAAAGTCACACAGCCTGCAGTCTAACTGGGCTAAGTGACTGAGCCTGCAGTCAAATTGACTGTAAGCCCTCTGACCCAGAAATGTCTGGAGACACAGCAAAAGGGCTCCTGGGGATGGAGGCCATTGAGCTTCTGCCTCTTGACTGATTCTGGGCTTCTGTTCCCCATGTTCAGATTCCTAAAGGGCCGGGAAAACACTTCTTTGTGTCTCCCTACTTCTGCTTCCACCTTCACATTATATCCCCAAGAAAAGGTGAAAAAGGAGAGGAGGCCCAGCCTCCCTATCCTGCCATCTTGATGTTTGGCACCAGGGGCCGCAGCAATAAGGACGGACTGGACTCTGGTGTGGAAAAGCTTACTCTTAAAACTTGCATGTGGGCAGCACCATCTTTAACAAAGTGAGCATAATATATTTTATCTGCCCAACAGTTAGGAAAGGCCAGTCAAGCTGCCCACTTCAACTTCTTTCGATTCTGACATTCTGGGAACACCCACGGTTCAGCCCACTCACTTCTTCCTGGATACCCCACTGCAGTTCCCACCTCTGCTGGTGGGGCTTTGCCCCTGAAATGAACAGCAAATAGATAAGCTGAAGCACGGTCTCAAGTTCCTGGCACAGAGGTGAGGTTTGGAACACAGCTGCCCTTGCTCCAGGGAGGACAAAAGGATGCTGTTTACCAACACTGAGTCTCTGAACTCATTCTCATGACCTTTGAGAATTCTCTGTGGGAATAAAACTTATGGAGAAGGAATTTTTTTATCTTCTACACACGTCTAGGTCAGATTTATTTTTGCCAAGTATAACAAATATAATTTCTCCTCCCCTGATCTTAAACAGATATATTCCAGAAACATTTTGTTTGTGTCTTTATAAGATTGCTCTGCTTTTCTTGGTGCCTAGTTAAAAAAAAAAAAAAAAAAAAAAAAGTGGCACTCTAGTGCCTTGGACCAGTGTCTGAACAATATTTGCACAGATGTTAGATTTTATTTTAGTACTGGTTTTTGTTTAACATCATAGACTCTTCAACAGGACTGCATGTTCCCTGTCCTAAGGAAGCACATTACCTGATGATGCCATTGCGACATCCCTGGGTTTTATTGTGGGCATTTTGCAATACCTCTTCCCCCCCAAAGAAAGGTTAATGCATGTTTTAATCCATTACGATTACCTATTAAGAAAGAAAAATAGGGGCGATAAAATGTCTTGGAGATTTATTATTCTTGACATTTATTGTTCTCTCTGTGCAGAAAAGAGTTTTATTTTGTTTATTTGTTTGTTTGTTTTAAACTAATCCTCTCCAAAAACATTAAATATGGCTGGTAGAAATAAACCTACACTTTATAAGGAGCAATGAGCATTTGAAAACATTCTCAAGCAAAGTAATGATGTAAACTCTGTTCAACAATGAGTCTTGTAGCGGGGTGCTCAGTTAGGTGAGGAAGTAAGCAAATGTTAGAGAGGTAAACAGAGTCCAGAGGAACTGACCCAGAGGTTCTCCCAGAGCTGTCAGTAGCAGAAGAGTATACCTTTCTTCTTACTATCAGTATTGGCTAGGAATCCACTGGTCTGATGGTTCCATTGGCAAGAGGAACGTGACCATCACCCACTCCAAGCCCTTTCATAATTTCCAGGGAACCTGCAGCTCTTAAGCCAGTCAAGCTCCACTAGACTCAATGTGCCTCCCAGGATCTTTTCTGCCACATGGAAAAAAGGATCAACAGCCAAATGTGAAAAGGGGAATGCAAAGTGAAGACTGGAAGTAAACATTGCTTAAGTCAGAAAACTGACATTTTGAGAATCCACATTCCTGCACTTAAGGGTATAAATAGAAAGAAAAATAGGGGCGATAAAATGTCTTGGAGATTTATTGTTCTTGACATTTACCTTTAGAGCATACTAGTCATTTTGGAAGAAATAGCGAGTGACCCTTTCTCTATTAGACTGACCAATATGGTACTGCTGATCTATGTCCCCATTTCAGAATTTTGTTCATTGCTATAACACCTAGAGCAGAGACTAGGAAAAAAATAGGTACTCAATAAATATGTAGCCTGACCAGGCGGTGGCGCAGTGGTTAGACCTTTGGACTGGGATGTGGCGGACCCAGGTTCGAGACCCCAAGCTTGCCAGCTTGAGCGCGGGCTCATCTGGTTTGAGCAAAAGCTCGTCAGCTTGGACCCAAGGTCACTGGCTCCAGCAAGGGGTTACGTGGTCTGCTGTAGCCCCATGGTCAAGGCACATATGAGAGAGCAATCAATGAACAACTATGGTGTCAAAACGAAAAACTGATAATTGATGCTTCTCATCTCTCTTTGTTCCTATCTGTCTGTTCCTTTCTATCCCTCTCTCTGACTCTCTCTCTGTCTCTTTAAATAAATAAATATGTATAAGAATAAAGTAATGCTTGATCAAAAGAGATCATTCATGCTATCAGGATGGATGTGAGGCTGGGAAATGTGTTCCCAGAACCTTGCACTGGAGCCTGAAATGCATTTTCTATGGAAATAATATCATACATAGTGGTTGAAAGTAATTGAAATAATGCTCTTGGCACCATGGTTACTCTGGCATTTATGGCTTGAACTGAGTCTTCATACAGTCTGTGACAGTTTCCATGGGAAAATGCATCTGAGTGTCAAGAATATACTTATAAGTGTCCTTGAGAAACACAAATCAAGGTGAGTTAAGACCTGTCTAAACTCTGGTTAAACAGTGGCTGTTTTACAATTTGTGCACAAATAAAGCATTGCTAGGAAACCGGAATGGCCTTTGTTCTTGTGGTTTGTTCCTAGCAGGAAAAACGGTATAGTATCAGGAATGTTGTCTTAAAGTTTATAGATCACTACGCATCTGTGACATTTTTTTAAGTGGCCCAGGAAGATCAGATTATCTTAAATGGTCCAGAAAAGTGTTCTTTTAAAGTATGTTAATATCTCAGATGTTCTGGCTGAACAGAATGGGCATGAAATATCATGGTGGGCCACCAGCAGTCACGACTTTCAGTGAGCTGCAGATAAACCAGAGAGAGCAAATCAGGGTATGATCCCACGAGATCATAAGGCAGGGCATGATGCTACTTAATTAGCTCTTGAAGATGGCTGGACCATCATACATAACAAATAGCATTGCTGATAATGATGCTGGTTTGAGGAATATTTTCTTCGTAGGCTTGTTCTAGCACCCCAACTTGCTCTCTTAGAGATCCAGGTTAGTGTGAATAGAAGGCAGTCTCAGAAGGTACCTGTGTTGAAGCCATAGACATCCAGGCAGAAGCCCAGTGCCTTGTTCTTCTGTATGAAGACCCTGAGGCCTTGAGGGAAGGAGGAGAGTCTAAGGCTCACTGGACATTAGACAGCGTTGCCCTGCTGATGAAAGAATTGCATTGGCTCTGAGAAAGTGAGAAACTAACCACTCAGATATATTTTCTGGGACATGAAGAAGAGAAGGGCAGGTCTTGGCAGGGGTCAAGGAAGCAGAAATCTGAGAGTGAGAGAGACATTTTAAGTGGTTGGAGAGCTTATGAGATGTCATTAAGTATATGGGGAATCTGGGTAGTGGTAAGGAAGAGCACTGACCTCTTGAATGAAGGCAGTACCAATAGTCACTGTGTCCCCCATCAGGGGCTTTTCTAATAGTGTCCAAAACCATGAAGGGGAATAACTAGTCTGAGTAGAAACTCTGGTACTGGGTAAGCTTCATTCTCAGGTGGGCTCCCAAATGGTGGCAAAATGGGCATCTGTAGTTCATATCCCAGATTTATTATCAAGGTGGGAAGAGTCTTCCCAAGAGGACTAAGTGAAAGTTCTAAGACCGATGCTCATTGTCTCAGCCTAGGTCATATAGTATGACTGTCATCCTGATCGACTATGATTAGGGCAGGTAACCACTTTTAAGAGCTTGGATTGGGATTGGGGGAGAAATTGTTTTCCAGGAAAACTGAGTTCCTATCAACTAAGAGGAGGGTATGAGTGCTGAGAGCAAATACATAATGTTTCTACACTTTCTGACTTGAAAATATGATGTAGTATAAGTCAAAGCCAGAACTTACATGAAGGTCCTAAGGCTTTCTTATAGCTGCCAATATTCCTAGAAAGTGTAGGGGTTTCCCCTGAACTGTTCTAGAATATTTCTTAAGAAATTAAGTATGCTTAACATTTGGCTCTGAAAGATCATCATGTGATTGACAAATATATGGACTGGAAATCAGGGGGAAGGTAAGCAGGAAGCTAAGAGAAAATGCTGGCAGGATTACTTAGCATAAAGGAGGAAGTGAAGCAAGAATTGAAATTATAAAGGTTTTTTTTTTTAATGGCAAAAAAAATATTATGTAGCATGTGCGTTTATACAGCCTAAAAATAACCCAAGTCAGTAATTTCCATTATTGTGATAGTCTTAGATGATGGTGACTTTTTAAAATTTCTTCTTTCTCATTTTCTAATTTATGAATTAATCTAGCCTTGTAGTCAGATTCTTCTCCATCAGGTGAAGTCCCTCTCATTCTTCAACGGTTATTCTTCAAAGAGTCTTTCCAAATTCACGTAGGGAGATATCCCTTTTCTCTCTGTCTTGTCAGCTTCTCTGCTATTTGTACATACACTACGACAGAACTTGTCACATTGAACTGTGATTTTATTTGTTCAAAAAGTTCTGTCGGGTAAGAGCTGTAAGATTTGAGGTGCGTCATTTGACTTCTCAGAAACCCAGATGGGGACAGCAGTTCCTTCTACACGAGGTGCTACAAGAATTAAATGAGTTGATGCAAGAAAAGCACTTAGCATGATACCTGACACATAGGGAGAGCTACAAAGGTATTATCAGTTAGCATTTTAGTGTTTATTTTTATTAAAACAATAGTAATTATTATTATGCCCTTTACTGGATGGTGAACTCCTCCAGGGCAGGACTTGCTCTAACTTCTAGTAGATACTCTATATAAGTGGGAAGAAAAAAAAAGAAAAAGGTAAGAGAAGGACAGGTGGAGGGACAGGAAGGAGGAGGGAAATACGGGGACAACTAAGAAAGTGGCACAGCCAGGTTTGTCTGGAAGTAAAAACCAATGTGCCTAGAACAGTGGTTCTTAACCTCCGAACCCCTGAGACCGACTCAGGGGTTCGGAGAAGCCTCTGCCGCAGAGGCCAGAATAAAGTAATACCGTAATTTGTTGTGAATTCATGCACTTTGTTGGTCTTGTTCTTTGAGCAAGGTGATGTTCATGCAAGGCTCATTTTGTGCACCAGTAAAAAACATATACCTATGTCTTGAATTTGGAAAAAAAAAATCATATTTTATTTATCACTAAAGAAGGGTTCAGTGAATGCGCATATGAAACTGCTGGGTTTGGTACCTCAAAAAAGGTTAAGAACCACTGGCCTAGAACTACCCTTTCACAGATAAACTGAAATTACAGTTTGTTTTGGGCTCATTAGTTTGAAATCAGATTTAATTACTTTGAAAATGGCTGAACATTTCTGAGCCTATCGCCTTGGGTCAACATCTTCCACCGGTATTTCCATAAATTGGAACTTCTGAGCAGGTTTTCCTATTTGGGCGTTAAGGTCATTGAACAGGAGCTGGGTTACGCATTTAACAATCTCCAGGAAGACAGACTTCTGCAGTGAGAGACTGTGTGTCAGGGTATAATTTTGCTTTGGGCCATAGCTCTGTCCATCCGGAGACGCACCACACTACAAAGGTGTTTGACTGTCCAGGCTTTCCACTCTGTGTCAGTGACAATTCACAGAAATTCCCTGGGAGATTCAAAAGCCCATGAATGAGCCAGGATGATAAATGTTGGAAAAAGTACAAGAGAAATAATATTATTTATGGAGATCAAACCAAAGCAACATTAGGATGCTGCGAAGAAGTTCACTTCCTCCCCAGAGATGTTAGGAGCTTCCTGTAAAAGAAACAGACCAGGTTTGGTTTTAAGGGAGAAAATAACTTCATATTTGGTTTTAGTAAATAATTTCTAAGTAGCTAAATTAAGTCACATTTAAGAAGAAAATGAAAAATACAACAATCAGAAATGTGAACCCCAATGTCCTTTAAAAATGCCTTTATAATTATCCATGGAACAAATTTCTTGTATAGTTAAGGAAAAGCAAATTTGTCATCTTTTTGGCAGCCTCCAACTACTTGGCTTCTAGTTCCTAAACGAGTCACTTAGCTGATTGGAGAGTAACCCCGCTGCCCCATCAAACACCCACTGCCCACTTGGCACTGGGGGAGCCCTCCGCGGTAACTGAAGGGCACTCCCAGGGGAGTGGCTCTGTCTGGTCCGTGCTGGAAGCTGCTGCTCAGCAAGTACAAGATGAGCCCAGGCCAGCCTGGAGAGAGAGTAGCTGCCCATCCTGCCTTTAGGCTGATCGGCTTTCCTCTGCCCCTTCTCTTTCCCTAAAATATGGAGTCTTCCTGCCAAAACAAAGTCTTGGCTTGTGCAGATACAAGAAGCAAGGCAGAGCCTGACCAGGCGGTGGCGCAGTGGATAGAGCGTCGGACTGGGATGCGGAAGACGGAGGTTCAAGACCCCGAGCTCTCCAGCTTGAGCGCGGGCCCATCTGGCTTGAGCAAAAAAGCTCGCCTGTTTGGACCCAAGGTCGCTGGCTCCAGCAAGAGGTTGCTTGGTCTGCTGAAGGCCCGTGGTCAAGGAACATGTGAGAAAGCAAGGAACAACTAAGGTGTTGCAATGGCAAGAAGCAAGGCAGAAAACCGCTCCAAGTTGTTTTGCCTGGACATTAATATTGAACTCCCAAAGGAGCACTTAATGTCATGAGGAAGCTACTGCCTCCCGTTAAGGCAACCTGCCATGCTAGCGCCAGACTGCAGTGAACCTCAGCTTTCCGCCTTTTAGAAAGAGGCAGCCACCGGGCCATCCACATTCTCAGGCCCCAAGGCCCTGCAGAATAGGGCAGGGCCGCGGGACGGTTGGACACTGCCTAGGGTGCCGGTTTTGAAGGAGTCCTGACACCCCGCTAGAATAAATGAAATGTGATGTCTGTTAACTCAGGTTTTTGCTTACAACTGTCCCTGAGAAAGGAAGCAGCTCTTTGCTGCAAACTTCACCTTCACGGATCTCACGGAGGCGATGCTTTCTGTGCCACCTCCACAGGAGCAGCAGGCATAGATGGCGCGGCTTCCGCGCTTTATCATGTCCCGCAAAAGTCTAGCTTAGAAAATTGTCCTTAATAAGTGTATGTAAGCATTCTTTTGTCTTAAATATGTAGAATGAAGTAGATGATTTTTATTCATAGAAGTTTCTTGCCTCCCACTAATGTTGAACAGAGATGCTCTCAAGAGAGTGACATTTACTGTCTCTGGGAGCCCCTGTGTCACTGTCTGGTCCTGCTGGTGTGATTTGCTTGGTTAGCAGGTTCCTTCTCCGTCCTCAGCAGCTAGTGGTGGACCACTGGGAGCAGAATATCTGGTCTCCAGAAGCCAGATGTTCTGGCGAGTGCTTTCTTATTCTCATGGTAGAGTAGCCAACCATCTCAGTTTTTTCCTAGAATAAGGGTTTCAACACTAAAACGAGGAAAGTTTCAGAATAAGTTGGTCACCTTATTTTAGGTCAACTGGTACCTTGAGAGGCAGCAGAATAGTCAGTTTGCCAGTGGACTCTGCAGCCCACCACCTGCGTCAGGGTCTAGCTTCATTATTTAATTTGACATGTAACCGTGGGCAAGTTACTTTACCTCCCTGCTCCTCAGGTTTCACACCTAAAAACTGGGGGAAATAACATTTATCTCTTAGGGAGGTTGTGAAGACAAAATGAAATAATGTATGTAGAGTGCCTCTCAGTTTGCCTGGCACATACGATGTGCTCATAAGTGCTAACTATTGTTATTGTTGTAATTATTATGATGTGAAGATAGAACAGCAGTGGTGAGATGGACAATCCTATGGGAAAAAACCAGCAACTAACATAACTGATGTCACCCAGACCTATCAAGAAACCATCAGATCAGATTCATGACAGCTTAAGAAGGTTGAAAGGTACGGGATTGTGTTTTTCCTTTTTGAAACTGTTTATCACAAAATGAATTTTACTTTGTGAAGTGTGGGTGCCTATAGGGGCAAGTTTTGATCATCTGGGAAATCCAGGCAGATGAATTTCTTGAACAAGAAAGATGTATAGCCAGTAGCCGCTGTCATTGTGGCCATGCAGGTACAGGTTTTCATTCGATTCGGACAGACAGTAAAGAAACAGGGGAGCCAACAAATGGTGAGCCATTCCTTTATTCAAGTCTCGCACTGGCCGGCGAGAAAACACACAGGGAAAACACACTTCCCTTTCATTCAGTCAGAGCTCACAGAGCTACTGACACATTCTCCAGTTCCACAACCAGGAGAATCTTCTCCGGTTTCTCCTAGAATCAAAGGCCTCACCTGTCCCAAAGCCCCTCACCTCTGGTTCTCCATCTGCCAACATGGCTTCTTACTCTGCAAAACTGGCTTCTCTCTCTTTCCCTGCCATGTTAGCTTCCTTCTCCCACCTTCTCTCCTTTTAAAACTTTTGTGGTGCCAAAGCCTCTCCTCCAGCACACATTAACATAACAATGGCCCTTCCCAGCAGGAAGGTAATTAGCAATTTCACAGCTTACATACCTGGCACTGCCCAGCGCCATTTTTTTAACACTAAAAGTGAGCAGACTCAAAAAATACAAATTTTATAAACTCATTTGCCTAACAAAAGGTATGCATGTTCAATTCTCTGCAGACCTCCAAGGCCCTTGCTGGGGCACCAAAGGCCCGAGAGGGTTTCTGGAAAACCTGAGGTTCATCAGCCCTCCAGGACAGTATCAGGCTGCAGCCTCTTGGCATGTGCTGTGTGGGAAACCTCCCTGCACCAGCACTGGGGCTCCAGGCACATGTGTTTTAGATCAGTGTTAGCAGAGTCTGCTTCTGAAGCTCTTATTTCCTGTCATTTGTTCTGCAAATTTTTGCTGAGTCATTTGACCTCATGGATCTTATGAAACAGCAATCACATGACCAGAGGAAACTGTTGTGGGCCCACAGCTTTCCTGCAGGCCCATATCTTTTTCATACTCCATTCAACCAATATTCACAGATCACATACTGCACACCCCTATTGAATTAGGGACGTAGAGTTTTGTCCACATATGGCCTGGCTTTGTCCACAAACTGCTTGCTTTCTAGTGAGGATAGGTCCTTATGCAAGGACTGCAGTAAGACCTTAAAAAGTATTACAGACTAAAAACAGAAATATAAACTGTTTGACCAGGAAACGCAGAGCAATTCACTGGGGAGAAGTGCAAAGGAAGGCACATCTGGGTAGGCTTTGGAAGAAAAGTAGACAAAGTGGGACTTTGACAGGCTGAGAAAGGGAAGAGAGCATGTCATAAGCCAGAAAACGAGGGCAAGTTTATGGCAGCATGTCAGGCAGCCATCACACTTGATAGGACCACCGGAAGCACAAAGGCGGTTCAGAGGAGAGCAAATAGGCCAGCTCACGGAGGATGTGGAATGAGTGAAGACTGCAGAGTTTTCTCTTTATTCCATATAAAAGGGAAGGTTTTAGAGCAAGAGGGTGGTATGCTCATGGCTAGGCCTTAGCAAAATGAACTAGTCAAGAAGCCAGTCTGTTGGCAGTTGTATGTAGGATGCAGGAAGACAGGAGAGAGCGGAAGTATTAGTTACGGAATGCAGGTAAGGCTTGGTGGGAGCCTGAACTTCGCAAGTGTCAGAGAGAATGGAAAGGAGGGAAGAGAAGAGGCTATAAGAAACCTTTGGAAAGTAGAAAGAGAGGATTTATCTACATCCAAATCCAATGAGCAGGGAGGGGGCAGCAAAGAATAGAAAAGCAAATGGATAACAGAGATGGCAGGTGGTGACCATGAGGGACATGAGGTTGCTTAGCCAGGAACAAAGCTTGGACAGCAGCACCTCAGTGATAACTTGTATGTATATAAGGGGATTAGTAACAACCATTTTCTGCTCTCCTCAGAAAGAGGCTCAAGTTAAGGACTAAAGAATTTAGAGGGCATATAAAAAAGAATTTCCCAGTGGAAACTTGCCTTATAGGCACCCAAACCTTTTAAGGTAAAATCCATCTTGTGAGAAACAGTTTCCAAATGGAAGATTATAATCCCACACTCTCCCACCTTCTTAAGTAGTCGTGAATGTGACCTGTTTCTTGATAGCAGGAGATGTCTTGCCTTCAGAAAGGGCTTTGTTTCTGAGCTTAAATCTCTGCACCACTGCCTGGGAATGGGAAGAAAGGCCCTTTCCTGGAAATCAGATCAGTCTCTTTAAGAAAAAAAATAATGGGTGTGGATTCACCATTGGAAATAGCTGTACTAGATTCTTTTGTTAATTTAAAATAAGTGTATACTGAAAATAACAGGTACAAATCTCTTTGTAGTTGTGCAGCTATCAAATTCAATTCTCTTGAGGTAGCTCATACCAGAATGCCATTTCAAAACAGCTTTGATAGATAAAAGGACATATCAGAAGCTATGGGGACATCTTGAGTCATCCAAGACAGAATATGACTGAGACTCACGGAGTCCTGAGAGCTTCTGCCTTTCCCTGAATTGAATGCCTTCTCTCTCTGCAGGCTGACCCTCACCCTTCAGCCACCACAAAGGGCCACAAAGGGCCTGTGCACACATTAAGGAGCCAGAGACAGCCAGATCATGTCTTTCTATCCCCATTCTATCTTTTGGGGACTCCCCCAGCTGGGTGAACAAGGTCACATAGCTCACACATAGCAGCTAAAAGGTGCATACTGCTGTGGACAGAGTGGGGGCTCAGGGAAGAATGTCATTGACTAGACAGCTACCTCCTAAAGTCCCTTTAAAAATCATAACAGGATAAAAAACTTTAATATTGTCTGAGTACAGGGCAGAATATTTAAAATGTAATTACCAGAAATGTGTTAATAAGCCTAAAGAACTTCTAGCACAAAATCATTTAGAAAGGTCACATCCAGGATTGTAGGATCATATGATGCAATCTATTAATGTGGTCAGCAAAGAAAACACTGGCTGTCCTTTGACATTCTTGAAACTTAGGAAGACTCAACCAGTCATTACCGTTCTGTGAACACAAAGGAACCACCATTTCTGAACCTTCTTCAAGCATTGAGTTGTGGCAGCTTTGTTTTGATCATGCCATTTTCCTTCTCGGACATCATATGTGTTTCTATTGAAAGTCATCTTAAAACATTTTACTGAGAAATTCAAGGCCCATCCCATCACACCTCACTATACTCCATCCCAACTTATTCGCTTTGATTCTTTTTGCTTATCTTCTGTTATAGCCAATCTCAGTAGTTTCTAATTCAAGCAGGTTGTATATTAAATTCCTGCATTTCACCACTGAAGAATTTCTTCCATAAACAATTTACAGTTTTGTTGTTATACTTAAGTTTGTGGTGTATTTTGAGGTAATTTTTGAGTAAGGTTGGAGGTGTAAATTAATATTGATTGATTGATTGGCAATGGAAGTCCAAGTACTCCAGCTCCATTTATAGAAAAGGTAATCTTTTCTCCTTTTACTTGCGTTTGTACCTTTGTCAAAAATCAGGTTGGCATATTATGGGAATCTTTTTCTTGGTTCTATTTTGTTCTGTTTATCTATCTATCTCTCTGCCAAATTCCACAGTATCTTGATTACTTTAATTATATTAGGTCTTAATATTGGATGAAATGATTCTTCTACTTCATTGTCTTTCAGGATTGTTTTAGCTATATTAGAGTCTTTCCCTTTCCTTATAAATTTTAGAATATGTTTGTACATATTTACAAGAATCTTTCTGAGATTTTGACAGAAATTATATTAAACCTACAGATAAATTTGGAGAGAATTGACATCTTTCACTATGTTGAGCCTTCTAATTCATAAACATGGTATGCCTCTCCATTTATTTTTGACATACAGACACTATAGATTTTGTCTAATGTGTATATAAGTATTTTATTTTCTTTATAATGATGATAAATGGTATTGTGTTTTTAATTCTGATGTTCCTATGTTTATTGTTAATGAAATGTAGTTGATTTTTATTTATCTTGGACTGCCTTCTTAAACTCATTTATTAATTGTAAGAGGTTTTATTTGGAGGGGATGTAGCTTCCTTGGGATTTTCTTTGTAAATAATTATATCATCTGCAAATAGGGTCAACTTTATTCCTTTCTTTGCACTCTGTACACTATTTCTTTTTCTTAACTTTTTGCTGTGGTTAGAATATCCGGTACTATGTTAAATACTGTTACCAGTCTTGGAGAGAAAGCTTTCAGACTTTCATTAAATATGATGTTAGCTATGGGTTTTTCAAATATAACCCATATCAATTTGAAGAAGTTCCATTCTATTCCTAATTTGATGTGAGTTTTTATTAGGAATGTTATTAAATTTTGTCAAATGCTTTCTCTGTATCAGTTGAGTTGATCATATAGTCTTGAGTCTATAAATATGAAGAATTACGTTGATTATTATTCAAATATTAAACCATCCTTCATTCTTGGGGCAAGTCATTTTAGCCATAGTGGAATTGTTTCTTTCATATATTGTTGGTTTTTATTTGCTAAATGTTTATTTAGAATTCTTTTTTGCACCTATGTTTATGAGGATTATTGATCTGTAGTTTTCTTTTTGTCTGTTTAGCTTTTGTATCAAAGTAGCAATGGCCTAATAAAGTAAATTGGAAAAATTTCCCCCTTCTTCAATTTTATGAAAGAGGTTTTATAGAATTGGTCTTATTTCTTACTTAAATATTTAGCAGAATTTCCAGTGAGGCCATTTATTCTTATAAGTATAACAGTTATCTGTACTTATTTGAATAAGCTTTTATAATATGCATCTTTTAAAGAATTTGTCCATTTCATATATTATTGAATATTTTAGCATCATGTTCATAATATTTCTTTATTTTTAATATCTACAGCATCCAAACTAATGTCTTCAGCATCCAAACTCATATCATTCTTATTCTTGATATTGACAATTAGTGTTTGTCTCTTTTATCCTTATCAGTCTAGCTAGAATTTTTTCAATTTTATAAATCTTATTGAGCCAGATATTTGTTTCAGTGTTTTTTTCTATTGTTTTTCTTTTTTCCCACAGCTTTCTTTTGATTAACTAAAGTTTATACTCTATTTAACTTTCTTTAGTTTTTACCTAATATCTTTTCCTGCTCCAGCATTTCATCCAGGATACCACGTCACATTCAGTTGTCACCTTCAAATAGTTTCTTTCTTTCTTTTTTATTAAAGGGATAGAAAGAGAGTCAGAGAGAGGGATAGATAAGGACAGACAGACAGGAACGGAGAGAGGTGAGAAGTATCAATCGTTAGTTTTTCATTGCCGTTAGGACACCTTAGTTGTTCATTGATTGCTTTCTCACATGTGCCTTGACCACGGGCCTTCAGCAGACTAAGCCACCCCTTGCTGGAGCCAGCGACCTTGGGTCCAAGCTGGCAAGCTTTTTGCTCAAGCCAGATGGGCCCGCGCTCAAGCTGGTGAGCTCAGGGTCTCAAACCTGGGTCTTCCGCATCCCAGTCCCCAGTCCGACACTCTATCCACTGCGCCACCCCACCGCCTGGTCAGGCCAAATAGTTTCTTTCTTTAATGACAGTTTCTCAGACTTTTCTTTTGACTATTTTGAGGAGTGCTGGGCAGGAGTTTTATATATTTTTTTGTCAATTTGTCTAGTGATTAATGTCTAACGATTCGTCTAATATTTTACCATTATTATATTGGGTTATGAGGTTTTGGAAGGAAGACTACAGAGATTAAGTTCCATTTTCATCACATAATATCAAGTTTATGTACTGTCAGCATGTCTTATAACTGTTGATGCAAATCCTGATCACCTGGCTAAAGTAGTATTTGTCATGTTCCTTTACACATTCCTTCCACTACTACACTCTTTGGGAGGAAATCACTGTGTTCAGTCCACGTTGAAAGAGTTGGAAGTTATGTTTCAATTTGAGAGCAGAGCATGTGCATAAATTATTTGGAATTCTTTCACCTTAATGATTTTTCTCTTCTTCTCCATTTACTTATTTAATAACTTATTTATATCAATTTTGACTATGACTATTTATTTTATACTCTAATACTACAATTTTATTTTGTTCCTCAAATTGTTCCAGCTTTGGCCATTGGAAACATATTCAGTTGGTCCCTGTGTCCTTTTCACAAACCCTCACTATTGTGGGTGATTTTTTTAACACTCCCTTACTTTCTATCACTACAAAATACTCTAGGATCATCTTACTTATTTCTCTTTAAGTCCCAGAATCAACAGTTTTCCCAAGGAGCCCTGTTTTTTCTTTTTTAATTAAAGAATGATATTAGAAATCAACATCTGAGTACAAGGTATGCTTATTGCTACCGAGGTGTCAGTGCTTCTAGGCTCTCTCAACTGACAAAGAAAGAGAATGTATGTGTGTGTACCAACCCTTGTATATATATACGCTTGTAGACATTTGTATATATAACTATCTATATCTATAGTAAGCAAAATATGAACTCATGCAGAGTCTCTAACTTTAATCTTTACCATAGTCTCTTCCTTTTACTTATCTGTAAGCAAGAAAACTCCTACTTCAACAATAATACTTGCTCCCATCATCCATCATCCATTTAATTAATAGTTTGATTCCAATATACATACATAGCAATATCAGAATGGTTAGGTTTGAGAAACAACCAGCTAGAATGCAATGTTTATGTACCATTCCTTTTCCCTCAAGTCATATAGGTTCCACTCACTTCCAAAGTTACTTACATCAAATACCTATCCCCTAACCTCTTTTTTATGATTTTTTATATGATCTGTAGTATTTCCTTACTTCTGTTTACAATGCTTTATAATTTTTTCTCTTTCCTTTTTTTTTTCTTTAGTTTCTTAAGGTCAAAGCTGAAATCAGTGATTTGTGACCTTTCTCCCCTTTCTAATATCAGCATTTAGTGCTATAAATTTCCCACTATGTGCTGCTTGAACTGCATCCCACAAATTTTAACATACAGAATGGGGCAGAAGTAACTTTATCATTGTGAGTACACAAAACACAGAGTTTATTCTTATATTATTATTTATTGATTATTGTATTATTTGCCATGTGAACAACTGTAAACCTACATTTGCCCACTCCTATATTGTATTTTTCTTTTAATTCAATTCAAAATATTCTCTAATTTTCCTTTTGGTTTATTTTTTGACCTAGAAGTTATTCACAAGTGTGTAGCTTTGTTTCCAAATATATATTTGGGGATTTTCCAGATATCCTTTTTGTTATTGATATCTAACTTAATCTCATTTTAGTCAAAACATAATTGTATGGTGACCTGAAACCTTTTAAATTTATTGAGACTTGTTTATAGTTCAGAATATGGTCTACCTTTGAAAATGTCTCATATGCACTTGATGAAAGTGTATTCTGTTTTGCAGTGGACTGTTCTCAAAATGTCAGTCAAGTCAGTTGAGAGTGTCATCAGGTCTTACATATCTTTAATACTTTTCTTTCTATTTTTATCAGTTATCGAGAGAAGTTTCTTTATACAATTTTATCTATTTGCTTTATGTATTTTGAAGTTTGACTGTTAGAGATATAAGAATTTATAATTCTTATGTCCTCTTCATAATTTTATGCTAGCGTTATTAAGTGACCTTTCTTATTCTTGCTAATATTTGCTGCTCCAAAATCTTATTTTCTCATATTACAATATCCACTTCAGTGGTTTTTTTGTTTTTATTAATGTTTACATTCTTACAATTTTTACATTTGTGTCTTTTTATTCAAAGTGGGTTTTCTATAGACCAGTGGTTCTCAAACTTTTTGAAGTCAGGCGCACTCAAAATCCTACAAATAATTGTAGGTGCACTATATACAAATTTCTGATAAATATGTTATAATAATTAAGTCAAATATTAAAGAAAAATATATAAAGTCCAAGCATGCTTTTATGGTAATTAAATGAAATAAATATGACAAAGTTATATCCTGACATTAAAAAACATTTTTATGTTACATTTTTTGAATTATGCTTTTTAAAATTTGCAAAGAAATGGGTTAAACATTTAAAAACAACAATAAAAGTTATCTTTATATATATATAGATACATTCTTAGTAAGATTTAGTAAATTCGGCAGGTCCTGGCATGTATGTGTTAAGTTTTTTCACTCTTGTATTTATGAGAAACATGTGCCTGATGTGTCCTAGTGGTTTCTTCAGTGTTTGGGCATATATTTGAAAGGTAAACTCTCATTTCCTCATCAATACATTGAATAATTCCTCTTTTTTTACTCTTAATTGTGTTGAGTGCAGAAAACCCCCACCATACATATCATCTTAACTTTACATCAAAGGATAGAAGAAACTTGCCTCCAGTCTTTCTGGGGAACATGGGGGGTAATGTAAACAATCCAGCACCACAGTTTAACAGTCTTTTGCAACCTAATCAGACAAGTATGGTGGGGGGTTGGACAGACCGTCAGCTTACAGTCAATTCCCCACACCTTTGTCCCCCAAAAGTCTAAACTCCAAAAACTCTGTTGGTTTTTTGGTCCCCAACAGGCACATATTTCTCTGGACTACCATAGAGTGCACCTGGAAATCTAGGGCGCACCAGTGCGCCCTGGCACACACTTTGAGAACCACTGCGGTAGACAGTACAGAGTTTGATCTTTCTTTGTTATATCCAATCAATCTACATCTTTTAATTGGGATTTTAGAGCATTTCTTTTTTATGTGTTTATTGATAAGGCTGAATTTAAATCTAACATCTTGTTGTTTGGTTTCTATTTGTTCCTTCTATTTTTTGTTCTCTATTTTACTCTGTTTTGGGGAGATGATTAATTCAGTATTTTTTATTAATCCATCTTTACCTCCTCTCTTGGCTTATTACCTATAATTCTTTATTTTAGTGCTTGTTTTAGGGCTGATACTATAGAAATTATTATTAGTTACTTCTAATACTTTATCTGTAAGATCCATGATAAAGGGCTAAAAATGCTTTAGGCTAGTTTTAAATGAAATAGTGAAAACTTGTATTTTTAAAAAGTAAGCTTGGGTAAGGTCAAAACACTCTAATTAAGTGAACTTAAGTCAGAATTAAGACATGGAAAGAAATGTATGCATACACATATGTGAATGTTTTTGTTTGTAAGAAGTTTGGATAATCTGACTTTTGTACTTTTACAAAGCAACAACAAAACTAGTATAATTAAAATATATATAAAAATGGCCATCAGCCATTCACTCAACAAATTTTGTGGATGCTTAATATAGACCAAGTATGTAACATTTTGATTACTCAACAGGTAACTAGCATTGCCCTGGTACTTTGGGGGTTATACAATAAATAAAAACAACTTTGTAAATAACTTTCTGGAGGACCTTGCAATATGATAAAGGGGATAGCTTATTCAGTGGTCGGCAAACTCATTAGTCAACAGAGCCAAATATCAACAGTACAACAACTGAAATTTCTTTTGAGAGCCAAATGTTTTAAACTTAAACTATTTAGGTAGGTATGTTCCTTATTGAGGTAGTGCCTGCACGTGGTATTTTGTGGAAGAGCCACACTAAAGGGACTAAAGAGCTGCATGTGGCTTGCAAGCCATGGTTTGCCAACCACCGGCCTATCCAAGTTGAGACCTATTGCGAAAGCATGACGCAAACCCCTGGCTGACTGCACTGGGTTAAGAGTGTGGTCAGAATGATTTCACTGAATGAAGTCTTGGGCGTTCTTTAAAAATCACATATAAGCTTGACCAGTCAGTGGCGCAGTAGATAGAGTGTCAGATTGGGATGCAGAGGTCCCAGGTTTGAAACTCCGATGTTTCCGGCTTGAGCACAGGCCCATCCAGCTTGAGCGGTGGCTCACTAGCTTGAGCACGGGGTCACTGACTTGAGCGTGGGATCATAGACGTGATCCCATGGTCACTGGCTTGAGGCCAAGATCACTGGATTGAGCAAGAAGTCACTCACTCTGCTGTAGACCCCCGATCAAGGCACATATGAGAAAGCAATCAATGAACAACTAAGGAGACTAAGGAGCCACAATGAAGAACTGATGTTTCTCATATCTCTCACTTCCTGCCTGTCTGTCCTTACCTCTCCCTTCCTCTGTCTCTCTCTCTCTCTGTCTCTATCACAAAATAAAATAAAATCACATATAAAGTTCATAAATCTAACAGGAGTTTCCACATTAATGTCATCTATATTTCCTAATAATACATGTGCCGAAAGTTTAACCTTGTTCTCTTATTCATTTCTTAAGAAATATTTACCAAGTATCTCCTTTGTACATGACTAGGCAGGTACTAAAGATGAAGTCGTGAACAAAGGACACCCCTCCCTGCTCCGTGACATGCAGTTCAACATGACCCCATCACCGGTGTTCAGAGGGACAGGGTGGCTGATCTGATCTGCATCATGGCAGACCCAGGTGTTCAGATAATCAAACATCTGCCACTTGAAACAGACAGAAACATATTTCATGTGATTGTAGAGGATCATCTCACATCAGGGAGCTGAAATTAGGGAGGCATTTAGACTCGGTGTTAGAAAGATCACCTCTCCAGTAAGAACAGTCTAAAGATAAACTGGCCTTTCTTTTTTTTTTTTTATAAATTTCTTTTTATTTTATTCATTTTAGAGAGGAGACACAGAGTGAGAGAGAGAAGGTGAGAGAGAGAGAAAGGGAGGAGGAGCAGGAAGCATCAACTCCCATATGTGCCTTGACCGAACCAGTGCAGGGTTTTGAACTGGCGACCTCAGTGTTCCCAGGTCGATGCTTTATCCACTGTGCCACCACAGGTCAGGCTAAACTGGCCTTTCTTGAAGCATAAAAGAGATCTGTCATGAGAGTTGTTCAAGCTCTGGCTTAATGACCACTTGATGGAAATGTTGTAGAGAAAATTCAGGTGCCAACTGGTGAGAGTGCTACAGGAGAACCTTACAATTCCATTCCAGCTGGACAGCCTATGATCTCATGAACTCAGCTGCCATTGGTTCCCCATGCTCCGGCACTTCCTGTCTGTGGCTGGGAGGCACGCTGGGCTCACCCCACCACCTC
Organism: Rhynchonycteris naso; assembly: GCA_037038555.1. Classification (NCBI taxonomy): domain Eukaryota; kingdom Metazoa; phylum Chordata; class Mammalia; order Chiroptera; family Emballonuridae; genus Rhynchonycteris; species Rhynchonycteris naso. The sequence continues at coordinate 152,082,557 of CM072997.1, forward strand.
CGTCCAGTGCTCTTCCCAGGAGTTGCAGCAAAGGGCTGGGCAGTTGAATGCTACCCAGGCAGGCAGGCAGCATGCCCTGGGGTCTGTGTAGAATCTTAGACCCTGAAGACAAGTCGCTGCTCCACACATCATGTATCCAACACCACTATTCCTCCCTAAATCCCAACCCCAGCAGGTTTCTTCTTTAGATGACTCTGGGGTCACACAGCAGGACAGGCTGTTTTATAAATGTTTCTTAGTCCAAGTTTGTACTTTCTTTCAAAAACCTTTCAGGGTTTTTTTTCTTCCTTGTTAATTAACTTGAAAACAGCAAATTGTATTTTTCCAAGAGAGAAAAAAGTCCCTTGCCCAGAGATTTTCTTCTCAACTCAGCCCTTAGTAATACTGTTCTGAGTGGGTTTCTAGGCTGGCCAGGCACTGGATCTACTAATGAGATCACTCACAGCACTTAAGAAAGAACATTTAGAACTTGCAGCCTTGATTGGAGAACTAACTACCCTGTCTCTACCTCTGTTGTATTTAGCACAGGGTATAAGAAATGCTTATGGGGGGGGGGGAGAAGATGGCGATGGAGTAGGCAGACGTACCAACTTCCAACTCCCAAAACCAAAGTGGATTATAACTCAATTTTAAGAACCATCATCTGGATAAACCAACTTGGAGCAAAACTAAGTGGACTCTTCAACCAAGGAACACTGCAGAAGCCACATTGAGACTGGTAGGAATAGCGAAAACGCGAAGAGGGCTGCCCAGCTCCCCGGAGCAAACGGCAGCCCGGAGAGATCCGCGTGGCGGGAGGAGAGTTTGGCGGAGAGGGAGGGACCTGGGTCCCAGGAACCAAGCCCCAGACTGCAGTCCCAGACCCTAGAAGAGCCGATTGGACAGTATCGAGCTGTGAAGTAAATGAGGATACTATTTGGGAAAAAGAGAGAGTCTTCTCAGACCCAAAAATCTTTTTAAAGGGACAGCTCAGAAAGCCTCTCTCACAACCACGCACCCGGGGCTCCGGGGAACTGGGACAGAGGAGAGGAACAGAGCAGCGGGAACAAAGAGTGGACTGAAGGCACGAGGACACTCTGAGGGACAGCCACCCCGACCCATGGGCTAAGTCACTTCCCTAATCGAAAACGAATATTTCCCCTGGAGCTAGCAATACCAGCAAAGGGAGACAGGACACTAGCCAAACAAGCTCTCCCGCGGCAATTAGAGCAGACCTGCCTAGAGGGAGGGAGCTCCCAAGCCTACAGTGTGGAGACTTAGGGCACTTCTAGCCCCCTGAGGTTGCTGAAGCCTATGGTCGGGACAGGACGCCGAAACGCAGTCCTGTCGGTGTGGGCGGGACAGTGAGAGCTCGGGCTAGCCTAGCAGTGGCAGAGGTGACGCGCTAAAGCTGTCCGGCAGCTGCGGGCCGCCTGTGACCCCACTTGTGGGGAAAAATACGGGCAGAGATCAGCCCTGCGACCCTGCGCTAGCCGGCCCTGACCGCAGGCACCGGGCCAAGACCAGGGACGGGCGAGGGGCCCGAGGCTCACGCTGCCAACCCCGCCCAGAAGGAGAAACCCCGGCGTGCCATCTGTGGGCGCGAGCGGGCTCCTAAGTTGGGGGCGAGGGAGACACTGAGACCAGGGGAAGTTCCCTGCGGAGATCACGCTGCTCTCCCTGCCCGGCCGGAGAAACCGCGGAGTACCGCCCTACGTGCGCGAGCTTTCTCCGAGCGTGGGGGCGGGGTAGGAGCCGGAACGACCGGAAGCTAGCCGCGGTGCGCACGCCAGCAAACACGCCCGGCCCAATAATCCCTGGTTTTCGGTTTCAGTCCCTGAGCAGGAGGGCCCTGGCCTCGAGGGCGGGGCTAAATTCTGGACGGGCAAAGGCTCACAGCTGAGAGCACGTCAAAAGCCCCGCCCAACCCACAAAACGGTGGCGAGCAGGCTCGGACTAAGGGGGCTGGGCGTAAGCCTTCCAGAAAAAGTCCGGGTCCGCAGCTGAGCAAAGGTGCTCACCGCTGCCCTGCGCGCTAACGCTAGTGGCTTGAGTGACAGCCCCTCCCGCAAAGGAGAGGCAGAAACCACAGCAATAGCTGCAGTGAGCCGGCGCTGGCAACGCCCACACCAAACCGCCCTAGGCAGCGACAGAGGGGGTGGCAAGCCTGCAGACAGACCACACCTGGAGAACACAAAGGCAACACATACTGGACTCCAGTGGCCACAACTTGCTTACACTCAGATAAAATGGGCAGGCAGAGGAATGCAAACCAAATCAACCAAGAGAAATCCCCAGAGAAGGTCCTGAATGAACCAGATATAACCAAACTACCAGAAGCAGACTTTAGAATAATGATAGTTAGGATGTTCAAAGAAATTAGAGCAACAATGGATAGTCACTATGAGCACCTAAATAAAGAGATAACAAGTATAAAAAATGAAATTGAAATAATAAAAAAGAACCAGACAGAAATGACAAATACAGTATCAGAACTGAAGACCACAATGGAAGGAATTAAAAGCAGGATAGATGACGCTGAGGATCGAATCAGTGAGTTAGAGGACACAATAAACATAGTTACAGAAGCAGAGAAAAAAAAGGAAAAGAGATTCAAAAAATGTGAGGAAACTCTAAGGGAGCTCTGTGACAACCTGAAGAGAAACAACATTCGCATCATAGGGGTACCTGAAGAAGAGGAAAGAGGACAGGAAATGGAAACTTTGTTCAATCAAATCATAGCCGAAAACTTCCCTAAATTAAGGCTGGGAAACATTCTACATGTCCAGGAGGCGCACAGAACCCCATTAAAGAGAAACCCAAAAAGATCTACACCAAGACACATCATAGTTAAAATACCAAAGCTAATAGATAAAGAAAAAATCTTAAAAGCTGCTAGAGAAAAAAAGACTCTCACCTACAAAGGAGCCCCCATTAGGATGACATCGGACTTCTCAACAGAAACACTTCAGGCCAGAAGGGAATGGCAAGATATAATCAAAGTAATGCAGAACAAGAACCTACAACCAAGACTACTTTATCCAGCAAGGCTAACGTTTAAAATTGAGGGAGAAATAAAGAGCTTTCCAGACAAAGAAAACCTCAAGGAATTCATTAAAACCAAACCAATCCTGCAAGAGATTTTAAGGGGCCTAGTGTGAACAGTTCAAAGGGAGAAAAGAATATAGCAAAAAAAAGAAAAATACAGCTTTAAAGAATAAAATGTCAATAAACAACTACATATCAATAATAACCTTAAATGTAAATGGACTAAATGATCCAATCAAAAGACATAGGGTAGCAGCGTGGATAAAGAAACAGGACCCATACATATGCTGTCTACAAGAGACACACCTTAAAACAAAAGAAGCTCATAGACTGAAGATAAAAGGATGGAAAAAAATATTTCATGCAAATGGAAATGAAAAAAAAGCCGGGGTAGCAGTACTTATATCTGACAAAATGGACTTTAAAACAAAGACTGTAGTAAGAGATAAAGAAGGACACTACATAATGATAAAGGGAACAATTCAACAGGAAGATATAACTATTATAAATATCTACGCACCAAATATAGGAGCCCCGACATTCATAAAGCAGACTTTGATGGACATTAAGGGCGAGATTAACAGTAATACTATCATAGTAGGGGATTTCAATACCCCACTAACAACACTGGATAGATCCACAAGAAAGAAAATCAATAAAGAAACAGCAGAATTAAAGGATACACTAGATCAACTTGATTTAATAGATATATTCAGAACTTTTCACCCTAAAGCAGTAGAATATACATTCTTCTCAAGCGCTCATGGTACGTTTTCTAGGATAGACCACATGTTAGGACACAAAAAAGGCCTCAACACATTTAAGAAGATTGAAATTATATCAAGCATTTTCTCTGATCACAATGCCATGAAACTAGAAATCAACCACAAAAGAAAAACTGAAAAATACTCAAACACTTGGAAACTAAATAGCATGTTATTAAATAATGAATGGATTAACATTGAGATCAAAGAAGAAATAAAAAAGTTTCTAGAAACAAATGATAACGAGCATACGTCAACTCAAAATCTATGGGACACAGCAAAAGCAGTCCTGAGAGGGAAGTTTATTGCACTACAGGCATATCATAAGAAGCTAGAAAAAGAACATATAAGCAACTTAACCCTGCAGCTAAAAGAACTTGAAAAACAACAACAAATAAAATGCAGGACAAGTAGAAGGAAGGAAATAATAAAGATTAGAGCAGAAATAAATGACATAGAGGCTAAGGAAACAATACAGAGGATCAATGAAACCAGAAGCTGGTTCTTCGAAAAGGTAAACAAAATTGATGAACCCTTAACTAGACTCATCAAGAAAAAAAGAGAGAGGTCTCAAATAGATAAAATTAGAAAGGACACTGGAGAAATTACAACTAATACAACAGAGACACAAAGCATTGTAAGAAAATACTATGAAGAACTCTATGCCAAAAAATTTGACAATCTAGATGAAATGGACAAATTTCTTGAATCATATAAACTTCCAAAAATCAATCTGGAAGAATCAGAGCACCTGAACAGACCAATTACAACAGAGGAGATTGAAACAGTTATCAAAAAACTCCCAAAAAAGAAAAGTCCTGGGCCTGATGGCTTCACAAGTGAATTCTATCAAAAATTCAAAGAAGAACTAACTCCTATCCTCCTCAAGCTATTTCAAAAAATTCAAAAGGAAGGCAGACTTCCAAACTCCTTTTATGAGGCGAGCATAATTCTGATCCCCAAACTGGGCAAAGACAACACAAAGAAAGAAAATTATAGGCCTATATCCCTGATGAATTTAGACACTAAAATTCTCAACAAAATATTAGCCAACCGGATTCAGCAATATATGAAAAAAATCATACACCACGACCAAGTGGGATTTATTCTGGAGAGGCAAGGCTGGTACAATATTCGCAAATCAATCAATGTGATTCATCACATAAACAAAAGGAAGGACAAAAATCACATGATAATTTCAATAGATGCAGAAAAGGCATTTGATAAAATCCAGCACCCATTCATGCTTAAAACTCTCAATAAAGTGGGAATACAAGGAACATTCCTTAACATGATCAAGGCCATCTACGACAAACCCACAGCAAACATCATACTTAATGGACAAAAATTAAAAGCAATCCCCTTAAGATCAGGAACCAGGCAGGGTTGCCCACTTTCACCACTTTTATTCAACATAGTTCTGGAAGTCCTAGCTACAGCAATCAGACAAAAAGAAGAAATAAAAGGCATCCAAATTGGAAAAGAAGAAGTAAAACTGTCACTATTTGCAGATGATATGATATTGTACATAGAAAACCCTAAAGTCTCAGTTAAAAAACTACTGGACCTTATAAATGAATTCAGCAAGGTGGCAGGATATAAAATTAATACCCAGAAATCAGAGGCATTTCTATATACAAACAATGAACTGTCAGCAAAAGAAATTAAGGAATCAATCCCCTTCACTATTGCAGCCAAAAAAATAAAATACCTAGGAGTAAATTTAACCAAGGAGGTTAAGGACTTGTACTCAGAAAATTATAAAACATTGATAAAAGAAATCAAGGAAGATACAAACAAGTGGAAGCATATACTGTGCTCATGGCTAGGAAGAATAAACATCATTAAAATGTCTATATTACCCAAAGCAATTTATAAATTCAATGCAATACCAATTAAAATACCAATGACATACTTCAAAGATATAGAAAACATACTCCAAAAATTTATATGGAACCAAGAAAGAACACGAATAGCCTCAGCAATCTTAAAAAGAAAAAATAAAGCAGGAGGCATCACTCTTCCTGATATCAAGGTTTACTACAAGGCCATTATACTCAAGACTGCCTGGTACTGGCATAAGAACAGGCACAGTGATCAATGGAACAGAACAGAAAACCCAGAAATAAACCCACAGCTTTATGGACAACTGATATTTGACAAAGGAGGAAAGAACATACAATGGAGTAAAGACAGCCTCTTTAACAAATGGTGCTGGGAAAATTGGACATCTACCTGCAAAAAAATGAAACTAGACCATCAACTTACTCCATGCACAAAAACAAATTCAAAATGGATAAAGGACTTAAACATAAGCCGTGAAACTATAAGCATCGTAGAAGAAAACATAGGCAGCAAGCTCTCAGACATCTGTAGCAGCAATTTATTTGCCGATTTATCTCCACGAGCAAATGAAATAAAAGGCAAGATAAACAAATGGGACTACATCAAACTAAAAAGCTTTTGCACAGCTAAAGACAATAAGAACAGAATAAAAAGACAAACTACACAATGGGAGAACATATTCGACAGCACGTCTGATAAGGGGTTAATAACCAAAATTTATAAAGAACTTATAAAACTCAACACCAGGAAGACAAACAATCCAATCAAAAAATGGGCAAAAGAAATGAATAGAAATTTTACCAAAGAAGACATACAGATGGCCAAAAGACATATGAAAAAATGCTCAACATCACTAATTATTAGAGAAATGCAAATTAAAACCACAATGAGATATCACCTCACACCAGTCAGAATGGCGCTCATCAGCAAAACAACACAGAACAAGTGCTGGCGAGGATGTGGAGAAAAGGGAACCCTTCTGCACTGCTGGTGGGAATGCAGACTGGTGCAGCCACTGTGGAAAACAGTTTGGAGATTCCTCAAAAAATTAAAAGTCGAACTGCCTTTTGACCCAGCTATCCCACTTTTAGGAATATACCCTAAGAACACCATAACACTGTTCGAAAAGAAGAAATGCGCCCCCATGTTTGTGGCAGCATTGTTCACAATAGCGAAGAGCTGGAAACAGCCCAAGTGTCCGTCAGAAGACGAGTGGATTAAAAAGCTTTGGTATATATATACTATGGAACAATATTCAGCCATAAGAAATGATGACATCGGATCATTTATAACAAAATGGATGTACCTTGATAACATTATACGGAGTGAAATAAGTAAATCAGAAAAAAAGAAAAACTGAGAACAGCATGATTTCAAACATAGGTGGGACATTAAAATGAGACTACGAGACACGTACAAGAGTGTGGTGGTTACGGGATGGGGGGAGGGAGGGGAGGGTGGGATAGGGAGAAGGGGAGGGACACAGGGAAAAACAGAGAGAAGGTGACAGAGGACAATTTGACTTTGGGTAATGGGTATGCAGCACAATTGAATGATGGGATAATCTGGAGATGTTTTCATTGTACATATGTACCCTGATTTATTGGTGTCACCCCATTAAAGTTAATAAAAAAAAAGATAAAAAAAAAAAAAAGAAAACTAGAAACAAAAAAAAAAAAAAAAAAAGAAATGCTTATGGTGTGTGTGTGTGTGTGTGTGTGTGTGTGTGTGTGTGTGTGTGTGTACAATCAAGGGCACATCCACTGTTTTGTCAAGTGATGAAATAGACTGTCATGACAAAATGTGGTTCGCAGACCGGCAGACCCAGTCTCACCACATTAAACAAACTCAAATCAAAATGCCTTAATGTGATACTGAATACCCCCATGGTCATCTAGCTCCCAACTTCCTCACTGTTTCTTCTTTTGCTCATACTCCTATCCTCCCTCCACAACCTGCCAAGTCATTTGAAATTCTTACCTTAGCAATACTACTTATGTCTCCAGGAAATCTGTTTAAATGAAGTAGGTGCCCTGGGATGGGTTTCTCATTAACCTATTAGTGCCCATCGTGGCAGGAATGGCTTTATTACATGGTCTAGCAGAAAGCCTATATTCTAGAGTAGAGATAGGACGGGACCTAAGACAGGCACATTTTGGTAGAGTGGAGAGGCAGAGCAAAGGGTCTCATGTGCCAGAGACTAGGGAAGGAGACAGGGCAGTGCGGGGCCCTACCTGGCAGTGCTAAGAATGGAATGAGAATGTGAACTAGTGGCGAATATGTGCATTTTATGCTTTCTCCCATCAAGGGTATTTCCGAGATAAATACTTGGGTTACCCTCCCAGAATCTCAGGAGCAACAAAGTGAAGGCTCCCCACCCAGCACTGCTGCTCAGGGCCTACTTCCTGTAGATCAGTGGTTCTTAACCTTTTTTGAGGCACTGAACCCACCAGTTTCATATGCGCATTCACTGAACCCTTCTTTAGTGATAAATAAAATATGATTTTTTTTTCCAAATTCAAGACATAGGTATATGTTTTTTTACTGGTGCACAAAATGAGCCGTGCATGAACATCACCTCGCTCAAAGAACAAAACCAACAAAGTGCACGAACTCACAACAATTTACGGTATTACTTTATTCTGGCCTCCACGGCAGAGGCTTCTCCGAACCCCTAAGACCGACTCAAAGAACCCCTATGGTTTGATAGAACCCAGGTTAAGAACCGCTACTGTAGATAAAGCAGGAGAACCACAGAGCTAATACCTGCTGGCCTCCACATGCAGCCTGGGATCATTTTCAGGAGTCCCTATAGAGACTTTAGAATGACAGAAAGAACACTGGGCTAAGAGACAGGAGACTTGGCTCTGGCGTGAACTAGATGTGAGATTTGGAGCCAGTCTCAGTTTCCATTTTGTCAAATGACAACAGACTTCTGCATCTGCCCTCTGGCTGACCTCACACACTGCTGTTATAACTACTGCTCACATGCCAATGTCTCCCAAACCCAAATGGCCAAGCCAGACCCCTTCCCCGAGTTCCTAAACCCTGAATTCAAACTTCCCCAAATGCCTCTATTTGGGATTCACAAGCCCTACAGCTTAATTGATCTGCTCACCTTTCTTTCCAAACCTGTATCTCTTCCTAGTTGCTCTTAGGTGAATGACTCTGTTCATCCATGGGCCCAAAAAGGGAGCTGGATGTTTATCCTAGCCTCTCCTATACCAATTAGTCACAAGTCCTGTATAGTCCTCTGAAATACCTCTTTAATCCATTCCTACCCTCCCCCCACCACCACTCCTCTGAATTGAAATCCCATCATCTCTCTCTGGGACCACTTCAGCCTGGCATGCCCCACTACATGATTACTTTTTCTGAACTGTAATTTTCATCTTGTGCTTCTCTTACTTAACACTCCTAGTGGACTGCTTATTTATTTCTCTTGGGGTATAACTCTGAACTTAATGTGTCCTGAAATATACTCACCTGTGATCTGGTCCCCAGGTTCCTCTTCTGACTCATCTCCTGCTCACTTTCCCTCCCCTGCTTTATGCTCTACCTCTAATCACACAACCACTACTCAGTGCCACAGATGGGCTAGAGTTTCTCTTTAATAACTTGAATGTCCTGCTCCCTTGCCTGGCATTTCTTTGCCCCCCCCCTTTGCCTGCCCAGTCCCTACTTTGCCATTAGGACCAAGATCCATTCTCTTCCTCAGGAAACTACCCTGGTCCACCTGAGCCGGAGGAGATGCCTCAAAGTGCCCTCCTCGTGGGCACCTATCATGTTGAGTGGCAATTGCTGTACAGTGTCGTGTCTATGTCCTTTGGGGGTCTCTGAGCTTCTTGAGGGTGAGCAGTCTGCCTCAGTGGCCTCTGTCTCCCTGGTGCCTGGTATGGTGCTGAGACCTCTATTAGTCCTTGTTGGAAGAATGAATGAATGAATGAATGAATCTCTGTCACCTCATGGAGTTCTTGTGAGAGTTAAATGATGGTGTGAAAATGCTTTGCAAACTCAAATGGGTTAGGACTATTTTTGAGCACCAAAAGATATAAGAGGGAAATGAATGTGGTAGGTAGACCCTCCCCGGATAGTGAAACAAGAAAGATGTTGGGCTGTGATGTCTTAGAGAGTCAGGAGAATGCCAGGACAGGTCTGAATACAACACATGTGACCCAGGACCGCTAGAGAGAGGAAATGAGCATCTTGAGCAATCACTCTGGATGACATGTGCTCAGGGGGGATCGTGCTGTCCAGTTCTGATCTGGTCACGTAGCACAATCCGTCACTCAATTAGGCATTCAAGCAGTGTGTAAACATATTTATAGCTTGAAACCAGAGCTTTCTTATGTTTGTGTCACTCTTTATTAAGTGGATAGAACATGCAGACTTTTGGGAAAATAAACACATAGTCTTTATTAAAGAGGTAGACTGAATTTTCATGGCATTTTGGCAGAGGTCCTGGGGAATGTCCATGTTCTCCTTGCCAATGTTGATGTGTGTGTGTGTGTGTGTGTGTGTGTGTGTGTGTGTGTGTAAGATAGAGAGAGAGAGAGAGAATGACAGCAAATGGGAAACAGAGCTCTGCAGTTTTGTGGCTGTGCATAATTTCTATTCTGCTCTACGTCATTCCTACCCTGTGGAGCAGAGTTCGGGTGAAGCTGAATTAGAGCACACAGTTAACGCTAGAAAGGCCTCCCATTTCCCTGTAGTAGTGAGTACACCTCTCTGGCTCTCACCACTTCCTGAGGCTGGAAAGGGCAACAGAGACAGAGATAGAGAGAAGCAGGCAGGCCCCAATGTAGGAGCAAGATAGAGATGGGGGTGGTGGATGGTCACAGATGTGGGGACGTTTGTTGAGTGCTGAGTGAGTAAGTCCCTGCCAGCTTACAGGGAGTAAGTCCCTGCCAACTTACAGGGAGGATGTAAAACCTGCACCATTGATGGCCTGACTGGTGGTAATGCAGTGGATAGAGCATCGACCTGGGATGCTGAGGACCCAGGTTCAAAACCCTGAGATGGCTGGCTTGAGCCAAAGGTCACTGGCTTGAGCAAGGGGTCACTGGTTCAGCTTGAGCCCCCCTGGTCAAGGCATGTATGAACAATTAACTAACAACTAAAGTGCCACAACTACATGTTGATGCTTCCCATCTCTCACCCCATCCTCTTTCTCTCTCTTCCTTCCTGGTTGTCTATCTCTCTCTCTCAAAACGAGCAGAAACACAACCCCCTTGATGATCTTGGTAGTACAGTCATATTAGCAATGATATTCACCTTGAGGAAGAATCAGAAGACTTTCGACAGGAAGTAGAGTTTCTCTCTCCTTATAGCCCCCATGGGAAAAATCAGGCCCCTCACATATCTGGGAAAGCAGTCAGATAGAAGACTAATTGATCAATTACTAACCATGGGTGCTTATTCAATACTGTTATAAACTGAGAGTGTCACCCCAAATTAGTATCTTGGACCCCTAACCCTCAATGTGACTGTATTTAGAGACAGGGCCTCTAAGGAAATAATTAAGGTTAAATGAGGGCATAAGGACGGGACCCTAATCAGATAGGACTGGAGTCCTTATAATAAGAGGAAGAGACTCCAGAGATCTCTCTCTACACATACATACTGAAGAAGGACCAAGTAAGGACACACCAAGTTCTGTATGACAGGAAGAGAGCCCTCTCCGAAAACCAACTCTGCTGGAACATTAATCTTGGGTTAAGACCTTCCAGAAACATGCGATTCTAGCAGACTGATAACAAATACCTACTGTGCACGGGAATTTTGGCCTTTGAGGGTTGCAAAAGAGGGTCCCTTTCAGGGATCGATTGCTTCATTGGGATTTCGCTGCTCCAGTGCCCTTCATTGAGTCTCCTTAAGTAGGCGTTTCTTCCAGTGACAATATAGTTTAAGATAAAAGTGTGATTTCACACACACCCCCGCAAGAAATTTTGAGAGAAGGCACCCCTCATCTTTCATTAAAGGCTGCTCTCTCTGGCTCCTCCTTCCTGCTTAAATTCAAAAAGTTGTGCACCCATGAGGTGAGTGGGAGAAAAATCATTCTCAAGCTCCTGCCACCCAGACTTCTGCTGCGAACAGACTCACGCCCACATGGCTCCTGGAAGGCTGAAGGAGGACGTGGGCTCTGAATGCCTCAGTCCTGCCCAGTTTGCTGCATGATCACATCAAAATGCCTTGTGTTCCTTTGAATAAATCTCCTAAGAGGCATGTACGTGACTTCAGGTTTTCTCAGCATTATCATGATTTTTTAAAGATTTATTTTTCATAAAGTGTTTGATGCTTTTACCCAAATAAAGAGCTATATTCAAAGGGTGCTTACGTTATTCAAATAAGCTATCAAGAGCATGATTCTGAGCCGCAGGACGTAGAGAGGATTCAGTTTATAGAAACCAAGGTGGGGGTCCCTTGGCTGTTGACAAAGTAGGCACTGGAACCTGCTCCTGTGACCACCAGCTGCAGGACTGGTGCTGCTCCCGGGAAACTTCACAGGTAGGTTCTGCTGCAGAGTGGAATATGGGGCAGGGGTGCCAACCTGGCATGTTCCAGAGGATGTTGATGGACAAGCAGAGGTAACTGAACCACCACAACTCCCACATGGGCAACTCTGAGGACAGAGAACTAAGTGGGAGTCAGAATTCCCACTTGGCGGTAAGATGGAAAGCTAACTTAAGGAGAGAATGTCAGTGTGGTACTTCCCTTTCCTCTTCACCTTTAATTTCTCAACAAAGTAAGGAAGGAGGAGCAGGAGGGAAAGTTGGAGAACAGAGAACAAACAGCTATACTTTTGTGGATTAATAATTCATAAAGAATGATGAGTTACTGCTCACAGGTATTAAGAGCTTGGGATTGGCATGTCTTTGCAACCAAAAATGGTTTGTGCAGGGAGCCGAAGCAAAACATCTGGACTTGAGTGATTCTGGAGCCATTTATTGTGTAAATGGGCTAACCACAGAGGTATAAATGACTTATCAAATGTAAAAGATATTCAGTCTCACTAAAAGCTATAGAAAGGCACATGAAAGGTAAGATATAGTTTTGTTTTCTTGTGGGTTTTTTTTTTCTTCCAAAGATTAAAATGTTTAACAGTGCCAATTTGGTATCCAGTTCAGACTCGGAAGCGGGCCCACATATTCTCTTCCCTCCTACTCAGAAACAGCAGTGAAGATGTGCAAAAGGAAATAAATCCACAGTGTGTAGTGTGCAGCATGGGGACATCAGTAGAGCTGTTGATAGCTTTCAAGGATATCCAGATTTCTTGAAAATTAACCATTTTAATAAAAGGGATGAAATACAATGTTGAAGAAATGTTTCAGAAAGTACAGCAACAAGAGAGATGAAAAATATAAGGGAAAAGTTAAAATACTTGTAGAATCAATACAGAAAGTCCAACATCTGTCCAGCAGGAATTCCAGGCTGAACAGAGAACAGGAGGGAGAGAAATTATTAAAGGAAAGACAAGAGTTGTCAAATTGGAAGAAGACACTTAACATTGAGCATACTAGAATTTATAAATGTACTTTGTGATAAAATTTAGAACACGAAATATAAAGAAAAGATTCTCAATATTTCCAGGGAGTAAAGATAGGGTACCATTAAAGAATAAGAATTAACATGGCCTTGGTCTTCTTGTCAGGAATCATGGATGCCAGAAATGTAACCTAGTAAAACAATGCTTTTGTATCACTAAGTGATTTTTCATCTAGAAATACCAACTTACCCAAGCTACTCGCCAAGCATCGGGGAAAATAAAGAGTGTTTCTGAACCACATTACTTAATTCTTCAGTTAATAACATTTATACAGTTGATCCTTGGTATCCTTAGGATATGTAGGGGATCCCAGATGCTTAGGTTCTAGGATCCCTTGGAGATACCAAAATCTTCAGATGTTCATGTACCTTATATAAAATAGTGTAGTTCCTACACATAACCTGCACACATCATCCCATATGCTTTAAATCATTCCTAGATTACTTATATTACCTGAAAGAATGTAGATGTTACATAAATAGTTTTTTGTACTGCATTGTTTAAGGAACAATGACGAGAAAAAAATTGTCTGTGGTTAATACAGATGCTACCATCTTAGCCCTCCCTACATATTACATGTCAGCAGCAACTTACCATTTTTTCCCCAAATAGCGTATTTTTCACTCCATAAGACGCACCTAGGGTTTTAAGGAGGAAAATAAGAAAAAAAATATTCTGAACCAAATGGTGTGTTAAAATATTTAATAAAATATACCACAATAATATTTCAACAATGTAAACTCAACAGCAGTATTAACAACCATTAGCACTGTTACTAACAAGTGAGAAGAGACTTTAATGTTCAAATACTCCTCTAGGTGTCCAGGAACCCCAGGAACTCATCATCACTGGTGTCAGAATTTAAGAAGCTCAGTTGCTCACAATCAATGGTATCACTCTCTTCACTATTTTCATATATGATACCATCTACAGGGCCATCTAAGGCATTGCTAATGCCACATTTTTTGAATGACCATACCATGGTTTCATTCTTTACCGACAGCCATAATATTTCACCCATTCACAAACTTGAGTGACAGTGGGTCTCTTCATTCTTCCAGTTGGTGTCTGATCATGATTACCAGCAGCCATCCATTTGCTCCACTCTTCTCGCATAAAGACTTTAAACGGTTTGTTGATGGAAACGTTGAGAGGTTACAACTGGCTGGTAAGACCCCCAGGAATTACAGCTAAATGAGACTTCACTTCTTTCAAGTTTATTTTATTTTTTTGTGGTTTTGCTAATATGTGCTCTGAACTGATCAATCACTAATAGGGCAGCAAGTGATGTCAGCAGTTCACACAGAGCTCCAGCAGCTGCAGCACAGCCCTCCACCGCAGCAGCGCACCTCTCACATCTACCCTCAATGCCAGATGAATGCGCCCATGCAACATGGCTCGTCTTCCCTCCTGCACTGCAGAAAACTGTGGAAACCAGAACCTGGAGATCACTCAGAAGATACCAGGGTTCCACATGCCGCCTTGGCGGGTATGATTATGCTCCAGCTGGTGCTCATTCTACATATGTTTACCAGTGCAGCGCCCCACAGCAGCTAAAAAAAATGAACATTAGCTCCATAAGACACATGGGCATTTTACCCTCCACTTTTTTTGGTGGGGAGGGGGGTGCATCTTATGGAGTAAAAAATACGGTATGTTTCCTCTGCAATTGGTTCAGTCTGAGGATGTTAAATTCATAGACACAGAGGTCCAACTGTACCATTATTACAAAAACTGAAAACTGACAATTGGTTCTCAATTTTCAGAATTAATTTTGTCTATAAACAAAACAAAGACTTACATATTTATCTACTGTCTTGCCCAGTCTTGTTGCTACAACAAAATGCCACATACTGGGTAGCTTATAAACAACAGAACTTTATTCTTCACAGTTTAAGATCAAGGTGTCAGCATGATCCAGGGGTGGTCATAAAGGCCTTCTTCTAGGCTGCAGACTGCTGACTTCCTTACATGGTAAAAGGGGCAGGCAAGCTCACTGGGGCCTTTTTTATGACGGCACTAATCCTGTTCATGAGTGATCCACCCTCATTACCCATGCCACTCCTAAAAGACCCACCTCCCAATACCGTCACCCTGGGTGTAAGAATTTTAACATGAATTTTGGGTGATACAATCATTCAGTTCATAACATTGAAAGATCACTTCTGTGTACACTCAAATAAGATGAAAAAGAAATCTAAGAAAGAGAAAATCATGAGATCCAATTAATATCAGAAATAACTTGAGAATATAATAACAATTTTTTTTAAGAGAGGCAGGAAGAGAGAGAGACAGAAACATTGAGCTGCTCCTATTTGTGGCATGACCAGTGGAATTGAACTAGCACCCTCTGTGCTCCAGGATGATGCACCAACCAACCGAGCTATCTGGCCAGGGCTTAAGGGTATAATTAAAAATTTAAAAGTCATGGTAGCAACTGTTATATATATATATATATATATATATATATATATATATATATATATATATATATGACATTCAAAATGATATATTTAAGAAACTAGATCATGGCTCAGGAACCTATGGCTCACGAGCCAGATGTGGCTCTTTTGATGGCTGCATCTGACTCACAGACAAATCTTTACTAAAAAAAAATAATAACATTAAAAATATAAAACATTCTTATGTATTACAATCTATTCATTTCCTACAGCTCATGTTCATGTTTGTGGTTGGCTGGAGCCAATCACAGCTGTCCTCTGGAACAACACCAAATTTTTATTGAATAATGCATAATGTACATGGTTCATTGTGAGGTCAGGAAGTAAACTTCCCTCCTTTTATTCAAGTAGTAGTCAGCTAGCTAACTGCAGATACCCTTATGATGAAGAAGATGGCTAAAAGAAAAAATGATGAGGAGTATTGTACTTTTCAGCACTAATGGACAGAGGAATTTGCCTTTGTGGAGAGAGCAAGTCCTGCAGTGTGTCTAATATGCAGTGATAAAATTGCATCAATAAAACAGTCAAATATAAATTGGCACTTTGACACACGCCATACTACATTTGCATAGAAATATCTAGCGGGGAACAGCAGGAAGAAAGCATGTCAAGAGCTACAGTGCACAGTGCAAGTAAGTCAGCAGCAACTCCATGTTTGGACCCAACAATGTGACTGGAATTCAGCTAGCTTTTCTAGTGCTTTAGCAATTTGAGAAATAGAAAGCCATTCACAGATGGGGAGTATGCCAAAACATTCATGCTTGATGTTGCCAATGAAATTTTTGACGACTTTTCAGATAAAGACAAGATAATCAAATAAATAAAAGACATGCCTCTTTTGGCAAGAACTGTTCACGATTGTACCATCATGATGGCAAATCAAACTGAGGCAACACAAGTGAAGGACATAAATGCAGCACCATTCTTTTCTCTCACTTTGGATGAGTCAACAGACGTAAGCCATTTATTCCAGTTCAGCATGATTGCAAAGTATGCTGTCGGTGACACACTATGTGAGGAAAGTCTTGCTGTTTTGCCTATGAAAAAGACAAGAGGGAAGGATTTATTCAAGTCTTTCACTGAGTTCACTAAAGAAAAATATCTACCAATGGATAAACTTATTTTGGTGTGTACTGATAGTGCTCCATGCATGGTGAAAAAAAACCAGAGGACTCGTAGTACTTCTTCATGAACATGAAAAGAGACCCATCCTAAGTTTCCACTGCATCCTACATCAGGAGGCGCTTTGTGCTCAGATGTGTGGCGAGTAGCTTAGTGAGGTGATGTCGCTGGTCATTCGGGTGGTCAACTTTATTGTTGCCCGAGCTTCAAATGATCGTCAGTTTGAAACACTGCTGGATGAAGTTGGGAATAATTATCCTGGTCTGCTTCTGCACAGCAATGTGCGTTGGTTGTCAAGAGGAAAAGTGATCAGCCGTTTCGCGGCTTGTCTGAGTGAAATCCGGACTTTTCTTGAAATGAAAAACGTCGAGCATTCTGAGTTAGTTAACACTGAGTGGTTCTTGAAGTTCTACTTTCTCATAAATATGACTTAACATCTGAACCAGCTCAATGTGAAAATGCAGGGCATTGGAAATACAGTCTTATCCCTTTCTTCAACAAGCAGTGTTTGCATTTGGAAACAAGCTGGAACTCTTCATCACTGACATTGAAACAGGTTGTTTACTACACTTTGAAAAACTGGGAGAGTTTAAAGATGCATGCACAGCAAGTGACCCTGCTCAACATCTTGATCTCCAGCAGCTAGCGGGCTTCACATCTAATCTCCTGCAGTCATTCAAAGCATGCTTTGGAGAATTTTATGAGCGTGCTCATCTTTTTAAGTTCATCATCCATCCACACGAGTGTGCAGTGGACAGCACCGACCTGAGTTACATCCCGGTGTCTCCATCAGAGATTTTGAGCTACAAGCTGCTGACCTGAAAGCCTCAGACATGTGGGTGAATAAGTTCAAGTTACTGAATGAAGATTTGGAAAGACTTGCATGACAGTAAGCAGAGTTGGTGAGCAAACACAAGTGGGGAGAAATGAAAAAACTTCAACCCACGGACCAGCTGATTGTCAAAATTTGGAATGCACTTCCCATCACTTACCACACACTGCAGTGTATGAATATTGCTGTACTGACAATGTTTGGCTCTATGTATGCATGTGAGCAACTTTCTCACATCTAAAGAATGTTAAGACCAACCTACAATCACGTTTAACGCATGGAAGTCTCAACGCCTGCATGAAACTTAACCACCACGTATCAACCAGACTACAAAGTCATCAGCAAAACCATGCAGCACCAGAAGTTGTATTAATGGTAAGAATTACTTTATTCATCATTGGTTAGCAACAGCCTAACAATGTTATTTAAAAGAATTCCGAGACTTATTGTACTTTAAAAGTGTTGGTCTTATATAAAATGTACATATTTACTTGTATTTAGTGTTAAACATATTGTATGACTCTCACAGAATTACATTTTAAAATATGTGGCATTCAAGGCTTTCTCAGCCAAAAGGGTTCCCGACCCCTGAACTAGATGGTCTTAATTATATGGTAATGAGGACATATATTTTTAATTTTAATTAATTAAAAAAAAGAAAAGCAGCCTGACCAGGTGGTGGCGCAGTGGATAGAGCGTTGGACTGGGATGCGAAAGACCCAGGTTCGTGACCCCAAGGTTGCCAGCTTGAGCGCGGGCCCATCTGGCTTGAGCAGCTTGGACCTAAGGTCAGCTTGGACCCAAGGTCGCTGGCTCCAGCAAGGGGTTGCTCGGTCTGCTGAAGGCCCGCAGTCAAGGCACATGTGAGAAAGCAATCAATGAACAACTATGGTGTCGCTACAGCAACGAAAAACTAATGATTGATGCTTTTCACCTCTCTCTGTTCCTATCTGCCTGTCCCTATCTATCCCCTTCTCTGACTCTCTCTCTGTCCTTGCGGGGGGAGGGGAAGCAAGTAGAAATCCCAGAAGAAAACAAAAATCAGAGACAAAATCATAAATCCATGTAAGAAGCATCTTAAACCTGACTGGTAGTGTCACAGTAGATAGAGCATCTACTTGGGACAAAACCCCAAGGTCACAGACTTGAGCACGGGCTCATCCAACTTAAGTGCAGCCTCACCAGCTTGAGTACAGGCATGGGATCATACACATGACCTCGCAGTAGCTGCCTTGACCAAGGGGTCACTGGCTCAGCTTGAGCCCCCTAGTCAAGGCACATATGAGAAGCAATCAATAAAGAACTAAAAAAGAAAATAAGTGACTCAACTACAAGTTTATGCTTCTTATCTCTCTTCCTCTCTCTCTTTCTCTTGTGCATGAGCATACAATTAAAAAAAGCAACCTAAATTAAGGAATATTTGTGAGAAACTGATTAGAGCAAGACAAGTTTTTTATTTCATTTTGACTTTTAAACATTCCCTTTTGAGTGAGTTATTTTCTTCCTTGAAACTTTAGTACATAATTTTTATATATGGACAGAATTATAAAGACTGTCTATTGGTTTCAATCTATATAAAATTTTTAGAAAGCATAAAATGCTTAATTTTGGTTTGAATAAATAAAGAAAGGAATGGGGCAGTTATGCAGAAGACAGCAGTGAAGGAAGTAGGAAGAAAGGACAGAGGGGGAAGAATAAGGGAACAATTTCCTCATTTAAATTTTTTAAAATTTTATTAATTGATTTTAAAGAGAGAAAGGGGAAAAAAGAGAGAGAAACATTGACTTGTTGTTCCACTTGTGCATTCATTGCTTGATTCTTGAATGTGCCCTGACTGGGATTGAACCTGCAAGCTTGGTGTATCAGGATGATGCTAAACCAACTGAATTACCAGCCAGGGCTCAGTTTTCTCATTTACATGGTAAGGAATCAAGTGGAATACCGTCTAAAATTATGGAGGTCAGTTGTATACTGGAAATATTGAGGGCAACACTATGTAAAGTATTTGATTGTCTAACCAATAAGCTGTACACCTAAAATCAATACAAAATAATATTGAAAAGAAACAGTAATTGAAAAATTATAAATAACAATAAAAAAGAATAAAATTATAAAGGTAAGAATCAGAAATAGTGAGAGGATACATTAGCATAAATCCTTGAGTGCAGCAGTCAGTAAATACTGTAGAAAGTTGATAAATCAAGAAATTGATGTATAAGCATATTATTTAGTATTTATGGCAACCACTGGAAGAACTGAAATTGGAATTAACTAAAGTTGGTTACCACAGGGAGTAGGACAGGGTAAAAAGGGAAAGAAGCAGATTTTAACAGTTATGCATTATTTGAAAGTAATTTTTAAATTTTAAAAAAATAAAAAGGTCCTAGCCTGTGGTAGCACAGTGGATAAAACGTCGACCTGGAACACTGTGGTCACCAGTTCAAAACCCTGGGTTTGCCTGGTCAAGACACATATGGGAGTTGATGCTTCCTGCTCTTTCCCCCTTCTCTCTCCCTTCTCTCTCTTTTCTATAAAATTAATATATTAAAAAATCATTTTAAAAAAGAAAGTAAGTTGACCAGGCGGTGGCACAGTGGATTAAATGTCAGACTGGGATGCAGAGGACCCACGTTTGAAACCCCAAGGTCGCCAGCTTGCGAATGGGCTCACCAGCTTTAGCACAGGGTCGCTGGCTTGAGCATGGGATTGTAGACATGACCCCATGGTCACTGGCTTGAGCCCAAAGGTCGCTGGCTTGAAGTCCAAGGTCTCTGGCTTGAACCCAAGACCATTTGCTTGAGCAAGGGGTCACTTGCTCTGCTGTAGCCCCCCTGTCAAAGCACATCTGAGAAAACAATCAATAAACAACTAAGGAGCTGCAACAAAGAATTGATGCTTCTCATCTTTCTCCCTTTCTGTCTGTCCCTCTCTGTCTCTGTCAAAAGAAAAAAACGTAATTTTTATCACATGTAAGTATTAGTCTAAAAATAAAAGTGGAAATAATAATATTTTCATCAAATATTGACATGGGTGAAGAAACAGACCTTATTATATTCTGTTTGCATGAGTGAAAACTAAACCGGTCCAAACTTTTGAAAGGGCAATTTTGTAGAATTAAAAAGAATCAGGCTCTCTCTCTCATAATAATAATACTGTATGTTTCCAAACCACAGGACCACATTGAACAGCAGCTGGCAAACCAACCCGGAAGCGGCAGGAGGACACACAAAGGTTTTCCTTCATTGCACATGAGTGTGAACATAAACACCCCATGTCCACGCCCTGCTGCATGTCTTGATTATTGACTCACTGAGATGAAAACATCAGCCATTCAGCCTCATAGAGCCCTCCCATCTGCAGCTTTAATTGTTTGTAGTGATCCTTACATGGCAGGCTCTCTGGTGGTTTCTCCATCCTCACATGACTCATTTTGGTTGACTTCTGTGGAAGAGAATAACTTGGGAGCTGGGACTTTTCCCTCCTGAGGGAGTCTGGGGCTAACCACAGTGTTCCAAAGCCTGTGGGTGCTAGCCAGTTGGAAGTCCTGCCCTTGAGTTTCTCAGTCCTTTCTTTGTGGTTACTCAGAAGAGGCCCAGGCTATGTTCCAAATGCGATCAGCCTGTTAGAGAGGCAGCCCCCATTATCTGACATGCTTACTCTTCCTGTGTCATTGCTGATGTTATGGGAAAGAGAACACCACCGCCTTTGGACAGCCTCAGCAATGGTTATCCAACTTGATTCAAGAAGCAAAGCCAGATTCTTCCCATGATTTGGTGATGATACTCCTGGGAACTGTGATGGTCAAACTACATTTTTGTACAGCATAAGAGTTAATACATAATTACTCACAACAACTATTAATTTCTATTTTAGATGAGAGAATTGATGCTAAGTGATGATCCTTCTGGAAGAAAGAAGTATGGATTAAGATCCAGGTCTCCTGATTCCTCATATTGTGGTTTTTCACACCACACTGTGAGATGGTCTTTAAGAATTCTTAGTGAGATAGTTGTTAGGATTAGTCAAGAAGTTTTTACTCTGCTTCAGAGCTTTGTGGAAATTCCTATTCTAGAAGGTGATATCCAGCATCTTACTTTGTTGGGCTTTTAACTGGATCCTAAATTTGCTACTTGAGAACTGTGTGTCCTTGGTCAAGTTCATATAACATCTCTGAGTTTCAGTTTCCTAGTCTATAAGATGAAAATAGTAATACTTATTTCTAATCAAAGCTCACCAGGCTTGTTACAAGGTAAGAATTACATAATGTACATCAAGCACTAAGAGTTCAAAGTGGTGGTAGTTGTCAATGTGAAAAGAATTACTTTCAAATATGTTAACACATTTAACAGCAACCCAAATTCCCTCTTCAGATAAGTTCCTAATGAACAACTCTCCTGTCTTCTAAGATGTCAATTCATGTTCACAATATTAACTTAAAAAGTGTCTGTTTATACAACTTTGTAAAGATAAGAATTTTGAGTTAGTAAATTCTTTTGCCAAAAGCAACTATAGAAGTATTGTTATATGCCAGAACGTGGGCATATGCAATTCTGACAGTGAGTCCCATTTTTTCTTGACCAGAAAACATAGTTTCTCATGGAGGAATAGAAGCATTGATGAGACAGCATCCTTTCTATCAGGAAGAAGGCATTTGTTAAGCAAGTGCCAGTATCACAGGTATTCAGAAGAGCCTCTGTACTTGGTAAATTCATGCTTACTGACTTCATAGGCAAACAGTGGAGACTGTTGTTACAGCTTTTGCACATTGGAGAAAATGAATGTCAGGCAAAAACCACAGGTTTCTGTGCCTTTCAAAGGAGGATGGACAGAGATGGGGAGTGAGGCAGTCCTCCTGTCTACTCAGAGAGGACTGTGACACTGGCTCTATCCATCAAGGGGATGGAAAAGTGAAGTCATTTTCTGAGAATTAGGGTAAGTCCATGAAGACATCAAATGCATAAGGGAGGAAGATTAGAGAAAAGTTACATGTATAAAAAAAAAAAAAAAGATAGGTGTAGTTCCCTTATGGGAAAGTTATTCATTGTGATAATATAAAATGACCACACTCAAATGTACATTGAGGGACCTAGGATCCCACCAGCATAGTGAGGCTTATAAAGAGGCATTGATTATGTGTCTACTTAGAGAACTCTGAGAAGGCAGGCCATCATAGGCCCTCAGGGTAAAAAGCCTACTTAAAGAAAATGGTGCTGGAATTGTAGGATTGATCCTCCAAGCCTTGGTGTAAAAGATTGACATTGAGACTCTTCCAACCTTGAGTATGAAAGAAAAATGAAAGAACGAGAGGGGTTCTCTGACAAGCTGGGGAATCCTGACTCATCAGATGTGTTGAAAAACATTCATGTCTTCAAACCAAAGTCAGCCAAAAATGCTTTGAGTTAGACTCACAGTGGTCTTACTTTGCAGCACTAAAGAGACTTGAGTTCAAACATTTAAAATATTGGGAAAGTTATAGAAGATGTAAGAGAAATAAAAAACTGTAAGTCAATACTTCAGAGCTGTGATGCTCAACAGGGAAGGGAAGGGGGTGATCTTCTATCCTACTCCCATCTGGAGACATATTTTGATTGTTACAACTGGAGGGAGGGTAATGCTAGAATCTAGTGGGTAAAAAGAGGCAGAGATGCTGCTAACCATCTGACAATGCACAGGGCAACCCCCATTCCCAAAAAAGAACTAGTTAACCCAAAGTGTCAATAGTGAAGGTTGAGAGACCATTATTTAGCTCTATCATCCTTTACATCACTTATATCACTGTTAAATAACCTAACTAACTGAATGAAAAAATACCACAGGTGAGAACAGGGGCTTATGCTGGAAACAGAATAAGTTTTATGATTAATAGTATCATTGCAAATGAGAAATCTTAGCTCTATCCCACAAATCTCCTACCCTGAACTTTTCAAATATGAAGAATAAGAATAATTTCATAGAACCATAATTTTTTAAGCTATACAAGTTTTTGGAAATTAAATTTAATGAGGTGATATTGGGCAAGAAGAATACATAGGTTTCATCTCTATAGCATTTGAAGTATTGATTGCATTGTGTGCCCATCACCCAAATCATTTTCAATCACTGTATATTTGTCCCTCCTTACTTTCCTGTCCCCCACTGCCTTCCCCCTAGAAACCACTGCACTTTTGTCTGTGTCCATTTTTTGCCTCATTTTTACATCCCACCTGTGTGTGAAATCATATACTTCTTAGCTTTTTCTGATTTACTTATTTAACTTAGAATAATGTTCTAAAAGCTATACAAATTTCTACAATGACATTATTATTACTCTTATATGGGTTACTATTCTTTGTAAATCATATGAATTGCTTTGTTTAGTGCTTACAATTTGACATAATTATTTCAATTTAATAGACCTTGAGAAGTTGAATTACAATATTTTTTGGACATCTGTTGTGTGTCAGATGCAGTGCTAGGCACTGAGGTTGTTACCAGAGAGATAAAAGCTTAGTGTTTAGAAGTTCAAAATCTCCTAAGAGATGTGATACACATAATAACAGAAGTCTAAACACAGCCATGGGAGAAGCAGGGTGGGGGGTGGAGAAAACCAAAGTTATTTTCTTGAGGTTATAAAACTAGCCATTGGCTAGGCTGGGACTTGTCTCAAGTAGGCCCTGTGTCTTGGCATCACAACCTAACTCCCTTAGCTTTTCCAGAGAAGTAAACAAAATACTGAAAAATAGTACTTAAAAATATCCATAAATTACCAAGTGGGCGAAGTTTAGAAACATTGTTGAAAGGGTAGTCAAGGGAAGGATATCAAGAGGAAAGATAAGACCTAGTAGGACAGAAAAAATAAAGAGGTTGCTGGCTTCAACTCATCACTGGGTTGTTCTTGAAGTTTGTACTGTAGTTATATTAAGACCCACAACCCGTTGTAATGTGACTCTGAGTTGGAGGAGCAGGAAACAGAAACCTCTGTGGTTACACTAACTCCCTTCAAATGTGGCCAAGCTTCCCCGTCCTCCATGGAATCTCGGTGTGAGGAGTTCTCCATTTAGGGAAATGGTCTTAGGTGAGTGGGAGGAGCACCTAACAATGCAGGTAAACATGAGGGGAGACACAACAGTGGCCTGCCTGCTCAGCTCTTTTCTGTCCCTTTTCCTCCCCCAAGCCTGGGTGGAAATAGGAAGCCACAATTTACTCGCAGTTACTCATTCTGGTGACAAGCAAGAAGCTGAGAATAATGAAATGTTTCACAGCTGTTCACTTCCACCTCCACTTGCCAGGAGACGTGCTTTTTCGCCATTCACCTCCTTTAATCTTTCTGAGCATCCAGCAAATCCATGCAACACTGGCTGGCTCCCTGTGGAGGGCGACATCCCAGCAGACTTGGTCACTGAAGCCAGGGGACTAAGTCACTCTCTTTGACCTTTCAGGTGGAGAATGGCATAATAGGGCCTGTGCCAGTGACAAAGTACTTATTTTCCACTCAGGCCAGGGCTTTGTCCCCAGGGAAAAAAGCAAGAAGTAAACACAAAACCTGAGTTGCCTTCTCCCCAGCTGTAAAACCTTGCTGTTGTCACGGGCTAGCCCTCCTTCACCTCGTCCTTCCTAATGGCTGAGGCTGACTTACCGCCATATTTATTCTCTTCCTTGCTTCACCACGCCACAGGGGATTGGGCTGGAGCCAACACCCCACCCGGCTTGGCCCATCACGTACTGTCCTGGGACCTTGAAAATGGGTGTCAGAGACCCTGAACAAGTCCAACAAGAGGTGCTTCACCTTTGCCCCATGTTGAAATTGCCCAGAAAATTTTGAAAAGACACGCATACACTCACACATGCACTCATACACACATATGCACTTCACACACATGCACACTCGCACTCACACAAACACTCACATGTACTCACCTGAACTAAGCTAGAGGCGGCTCTGCAGAGCCACTGGTGCAGCTAGCAGAGGCACAAGGGCACAGAGAAGCACTCACAGGGACAGTGAGGTGGGCCGTTAGAAAGAAGTTGGAACGAGAGACTGGGGCTCTAAAAAGAGTAGACAGGGATCTTGACTCTTGAAAGCTTTCTAGTTTCTGGGTTCCTGGCATTCTCAGCCCTGCCTGTAGCTCTCTCCTTGAGTCCCCCTTTCAGAGTGCTTCTTCTGAAGCTCTGTGGAGTGGACTCTAGTGCACACACAAAATTAGCCCTCACCAAGCCACCCTCACAGCCATCCATCATGGGTCACTGATCCTCTTCTTTATCTCAGCAATCCCTCTCCATATCCTCCTGTGGCCTTCTCCGTGGCATCCTCATCCTGCCCTTCCTCCGGGCTCTCCCTGGGCTCGTGCTGTGCTCCAGCCTCCACATCAAACAGATTTGGGCCATTTGCATCCAATCTTAGAGTCCTTCACTGATTCCTTATTGCCTGTTAAAAATAACAAAAAATCATTTTGTATAAATTGACCAGTAGAAAGATCTCCAGTATGTTACTAACTGGAGAAACTTACTCATCAATAGGTATAGGATAGTTTCCGGGTTCTTTTAAAAATGCGATTTAGCCTTACCTGTGGTGGCACAGTGAATAAAGTGCCCACCTGGAATGTTGAGGTCACCAGTTCGAAACCCTGGGCTTGTCTGGTCAAGACATATATGGGAGTTGATGCTTCCTGCTCCTCCCCCCTTTCTCTCTCTCTCTCTCTCTCTCTCTCTCTCTCTCTCTCCTTTTCTCTACCTCCTTATAAAATGAATAAAAATAAAATATTAAAAATGCTATTTAGACAGTTATACATAAAATTGCTTGGATAAATTCAGAAAAAAGGACATTAACTAAACTATTAGTGGTGATGTTCTAGATGAGGAAATTTTAGAGAGGCAGAGAGGAAATTTCCATATATCTTGTTTTCTATTACATTTAGTAAATGAAAGTAGAAATCATTTTTAACTTTTTAAATTTTCCTCCAATACATATTTTTAAATTTCCAAGGTCCTTCACATTCCCACCCTGCTCTGCTTCCCAGTGTCTTCTCCCAGTAATTGTACTATATGCCCTCTAGATGTTCTGGATTTTTCATTCTTCCCCAAATACAACATCGCCTATTGTGCAACTATGGCATTGCCCATTGTAAAGCGAGTAGCCACGGCCACCATCACAGCCGCCTGGTCCATGCAGGTTAGGGTTTGGTTTGGACAGACGGTAATGAAACAATGGAGCCAAGAACTGGTGGGCAATTAGCTTTAATTCTAGCTTGTACCTGGTGGGCAAGAAATACACACAGTGGGAAAACACTTCCCTTTCCATTCAGGGCTCCCAAAGCCACTGACTTATCCAAGTTTCCTAGAATCAAAGATTTCTACCTCACTAGCCTTATTCACCTCTGTTCTCCATCTCCTTCTCTCTGCAGAAACTGGCTTCTTCTTCAGCACTCCACCATTTTGGCTGCTTCTCCTCTCCTCCATGTGGCCTTTCTCTGCTCTCCTCTCTAATGTTAATCTCAGGAACCAAGAGAGAGCAAGCTCCCGGTCTGCCCCATTTTATAGTGTAGAAATCAAAACCTTTAATCCAATATACAAACAAGAAAGTCTCTGATACAAAGTCACATATCTGAGGCATAATGGGATTCCTCATGAGAGTGCACCACCCCCTATAATGCAACAGTCAAGGGAGTGGGGAAAAGCTTAGTCTTAAAACTAAGCCCTTTAGGTTATAACGACACTGCCTGCTTTCAGCCTGTCCCCCACACCCAATGCAAACTATAAACGAGCAAACATATACTTCATATTTACAAACTTATTTGACCAACATTCCACCCCTTTTGCTCACTTACAATCTAAAACACAGGTATTCCTGCACAAGGAAATTAGACACACTACACAAATTACAACAACATGACAAATAATACAATTTCAACAATTACAAAGGTACATTTCACCAGTCTCTGAGCACTTGCCAAAAGCACAAAATTTCTTCAGCCTTCTTTCTAGCCATGGGAAAAGCTTCCTGGGCTAGGGGAGTGCTTCCAGCAAAGCCAACCCCCACCCCCATCAGGGTATTTCACATTGTCCAAAATCTGTAAGTTCCTCCAACGGAGGAGCCAGTGCCCACTCAGGTCATAGTCCAGGAAATCAGTCCACACACATGGGGCCTCAACCACCCCCCTCATCCTTGCCATCCTGGCAGGTCTTACACTGTCCCAAAGAGGAGCACGTGGCAATGACAGTCAGCATTTCCATCTCTGCTCTGGAGAGCATTATGGCTTCCACCCCTATGTCCCAAAACCGCAGACCCACCGGGGATGTAGTAAGTACTCCTTGCTGCTGGGCTCTCACCTTCTGGAGACTGCGATCGCAACTCCAGCCCGATTCTCCTCATCCTTCCAAGAGAAACTGAAAACATCAGCTCCTGCCACCAGGCTCGAGCCCCTGGCCACTGTTGCCTTTTGCTCTGCTGGCCTTGCAGCCTCAGCTCCGGCCTCAGAACTGGCCTCCCACTGCTACTGGCTCTCCACTATGTCCAGGGCAATCTGCAACTCACGAACCTGTGATTCTTTCTCCAGTGGCTGGTCCATTTTCAAGCTAATCTCATGAACCTGGTCGGCCTCCTCTGGTACCTGTTCCAGCTCCAGGGTCAGCATCTCTTTCTCCCATGCTTGCTCAGGCTCCTTACATTGCTTGGTTTGCAGGTCCTGGACAGCCTCTTCCACAGAGCTCTCGGTTTCCTCATGCATGGCTATAAAACTCAGCCAACCTATGGCCTCCAAAATGACAGCCATGGGGAACCATAACAGCAGCCAGTGCTCTACTCCACTGCTCAAAGGTAGTGGTGGCTTCATACCAAACAGTATCGAATCCTGCCACAGACCATACCAAATTGTGGCCAGTAGCCATTGCCACCATCACAGCTGCCTGGCCTATGCAGGTTTGGGTTTGGTTTGGACAGACGGTAATGAAACAATGGAGCCAAGAACTGGTGGGCCATTGGTTTTAATCCTAGCTTGCACCTGGCAGGTAGGAAATACATACAGTGGGAAAACACTTCCCTTTCCATTCAGGGCTCCCAAAGCCACTGACTTACCCGAGTTTCCTAGAATCAAAGGTTTCTACCTCACCAGTCTTATTCACCTCTGTTCCCCATCTCCTTCTCTCTGCACAAACTCTGCACAAACTGGCTTCTCCTTCAGCACTCTGCTACCTTGGCTGCCTCTCCTTTTCTCCATGTGGCCTTTTTCTGCTCTCCTCTCTAATGCTAATCTCAGGAACCAAGGGAGAGAGCAAGCTCCCAGTCTGCCCCATTTTATAGTGTAGAAATCAAAACCATTAATCCAATATGCAAACAAAGAAGTCTCTGATACAAACTGTAAAGACAGTAGCCAAGGCCACCATCACAGCCGCCTGGCCCATTCAGGTTCCCATTAGATTTGAACAGATGGTAATGAAACAACGGAGCCAAGAACTGGTGAGCCATCAGCTTTAATCCTACCTTGCACCTGCCAGGCAAGCAAAAATACACACTGGGCTCCAAAATCCATACATTCAGTGCTCACAAAGCTACTGACTTATCCGAGTTTCCTAGAATCAAAGGTTTCTAGCTCACCAGACTTATTCACCTCTGTTCCCCATCTCCTTCTCCAGCACAAACTCTGCACAAACTGGCTTCTCCCTCAGCACTTTGCCATTTAGGCTGCTTCTCCTGACCGCCATGTGGCCTTAATCTGCTCTCCACTCTAATACTAACCTCAGGAACCATGAGAGAGAGCAAGCTCCTGGTCTGTCCCTCTTTATAGTATAAAAATCCAAACACTTAATCCAATCTACAAACAAGGAAGTCTCTGATACAAAGTCACTTATCTGAGACATACTGGGAGGATTCCTCATGAGAGTGCACCACCCTACATCATCCAATCAGTCAAAGGTGCAGGGAAAAGCTTAGTCTTTAAACTTGCACATGGGCAGCGCCATCTTTAACAAAGTGAACATAATATATTTTATCTGCCCAACAATCCACCCCTATGCTCACTTTACCACCCACAATCTACACCACCAGCATCCCTGCACAAGGAAATTAGGCACATTACACAAATTACAACAGCATGACAAATCATACAATTTCAACAATTACAAAGGTACACACATTTTACCAGTCTCTGAGCACTTTGCCAAAAGCACAAAATATTCTCGGCCTTCTTTCTTGCTGTTTGAAAGGCTTCCCGGGGCAGGGGGAGGACCTCCATCAAAGCCACCCCCACCCCCATCAAGGTATTTCACATTGTCCAAAATCCATAAGTCCATTCAACAAAGGAGCCTTTGTCCATCTGGTCATAGTCCAGGAAATCAGTCCACACACATGGGGCTTTAGCCTCCCCCTTCATCCCTGCCATCATGGCAGGTCTCACACTGTCTTAAAGAGAAGCATGTGGCAATGGCAGTCAGCATTTGCATCTCTGCTCTGGGGAGCATGATGGCATCCATCCCTATGTTCAAGAATCGCAGACCTACCAGGAGCATAGCTACTCCTTGCTGCTGGGCTCTCACATTCTGGAGGCTTCGGATTGCAACTCCAGACCAATTCCCCTCATCCCCCAAAGAGGAACAAGAAATATCAGCTCCCACCGCTGGGCTTGAGCCCCGGGCTGCTGCCCCCTTCTGCTCCATGTGCCTTACAGCCCCCACCTCAGCCTCAGTCCTGGCCTCCCGCCACTGCTGGCTCTCCACAACATCCAGGGCAATCTGCTACTCATGAACCTGTGATTCCTTCTCCAGCGGCTCCTCCATTTCCAGGCAAATCTTGCAAACCTGGTTGGCCTCATTCTCCGGTTCTTGCTCCAGCTCCAGGGTCGGCATCTCTTTCCCCCACGTTTCCTCCAGCTCCTTCTGCTGCTCGGTTTGCAGGTCCCAGGCAGCCTCTTCCATAGAGCTCTTGGTTTCCTCACGCATGGCTGTAAAAGTCAGTCAGCCTACAGTTCCCCAAAAAACAGCTATGGGAAACCATAATAGCAACCAGTCCTCTACCATGCACATCAAGGATGGCAGCTCCATACCGATCTTTATTGAATCCTGCCACAGACTACGCCAAATGTAAAGCCAGTAGCCAGGGCAAGCTAGAATTAAAGCTGATGGATCACCAGTTCTTGGCTCCATTGGTTCATTACCATCTGTTCGAATCTAATGGGAACCTGCATGGAGCAGGCGGCTGTGATAGTGGCCTTGGCTACTGGCCTTACATTTGGCGTAGTCTGTGGCAGGATTCGATATAGTTTGGTATGGAGCCACCACAACCTTTGAGCGGTGGAGTAGAGAACTGGCTGCTGTTATGGTTTCCCATAGCTGTTTTTTGGGGGACTGTAGGCTGACTGACTTTTACAGCCATGCGTGAAGAAACCAAGAGCTCTATGGAAGAGGTTGCCCGGGACCTGCATACTGAGCAGCAGAAGGAGCTGGAGGAAACGTGGGAGAAAGAGATGCCGACCCTGGAGCTGGAGCAAGAACCGGAGAATGAGGCCAACCAGGTTTGCAAGATTCGCCTGGAAATGGAGGAGCCGCTGGAGAAGGAATCACAGGTTCATGAGTAGCAGATTGCCCTGGATGTTGTGGAGAGCCAGCAGTGGCGGGAGGCCGGGACTGAGGCTGAGATGGGGGCTGTAAGGCCCATGGAGCAGAAGGTGGCCGCAGCCCGGGGCTCAAGCCCAGCGGTGGGAGCTGATGTTTTTTGTTCCTCTTTGGAGGATGAGGAGAATTGGTCTGGAGTTGCAATCCAAAGCCTCCAGAAGGTGAGAGCCCAGCAGCAAGGAGTAGCTATGCTCCTGGTAGGCCTGTGATTCTGGGACATAGGGGTAGATGCCATCATGCTAGTGGACCACCCTACATCATCCAATCAGTCGATGGTGTGGGGAAAAGCTTACTCTTTAAACTTGCACGTGGGCAGCGCCATCTTTAACAAAGTGAGCATAATATATTTTATCTGCCCAACACAAAGTCACTTAGGGTTGGAAAGGTTTAGTCTTAAAACTAAACCTTAGGCTATAACAACTCTGCCTGCTTACAGCCTGTCCCCTACACCCAATGCAAACTGTAAGTGAGCAAACATATACATCATATTTACAAGCTTATTTGACCAACACTCATTCTGTACCTTCTTCCTGAAATGCCTGGACTTCATTCTTCATCAAAAACACTTCTTTTTTTTCTTTTTCTTTTTCTTTTTTTTTTTTACAGGGACAGGAGAGAGAGTCAGAGAGAGGTGTAGATAGGGACAGGCAGACAGGAATGGAGAGAGGTGAGAAGCATCAATCATCAGTTTTTTGTTGCAACACCTTTGTTGTTCATTTATTGCTTTCTCATATGTGCCTTGACCATGGGCCTTCAGCAGACCGAGCAACCCCCTGCTGGAGCCAGCGACCTTGGGTCCAAGCTGGCAAGCTTTTGCTCAAGCCAGATGGGCCCGCGCTCAAGCTGGCGAGCTCGGGGTCTCGAACCTGGGTCTTCCGCATCCCAGTCCAACGTTCTATCCATTGCACCACCGCCTGGTCAGGCACTTCTTTTTTTTTTTTCTGACCCAACCCAAATATTCTCCTCTGGGAAGCCTTTCTAGACTGATCCATCCCCATCTCATGTCAGAGTTCATTGTTCTGCCCCAGTAGCACCATGGTCTCCTGCTTCTATGTTGGCTAGGACACCAGTGCTGGGAAAATAAGTTTGTAAAATGTGTTTTTTAGGTTTGCTTGCTTATATTTTACATTGGTCTGGGCAGCACCATGTGTATGCAGTCTGTAAAAGGCTGCAGTGCTTGTCCTCAAGGCAGCAGATTGCAAATTGCGGATTACCTTCCTGTTTGGAAGGGACCATTGTATTGCTAATGTTTGTTGGAGAAGGAATTTTTTTCCACAGCCTGGGTTTTGCAGGGAGAAAAGAAAGAATGTAGATGTGAAACTGGAGCTGAAGGGCTTTGGGACCTCCACTGAGGCTGGTGGCGGCCTTTGATTCCAGGAGGAACCTGAGAAGATTTCCTGGATTGTGGAACCGGAGAATGCATCCAGGCTTTGGGAGCTCTGAGTGAGAGGGAAGTGGTTTTCCCTGTTTGCTTGTCTGCCGGTCCCAGATTCTAATACATAAATGGCCCACTGTTGGTCAAATAAGTTTGTAAATGTGATATATTGTAAAACCAGTAGCTGGGGCCATTATCACAGCCGTCTGACCCGTGCAGGTTCACATTAGATTCGAACAGTCGGTAATGAAACACAGGAGCCACAAACTGGTGAGCCATCAGCTTTAATTCTAGCTTGCACCCAGTGGGCCAGCAAAAACACACACTGGGCTCCAAAACCCACACATTCAGTGCTCACAAAGCTACTGACTTATCCGAGTTTCCTAGAATCAAAGGTTTCTAGCTCACCAGACTTATTCACCTCTGTTTCCCATCTCCTTCTCTCTACACAAACTCTGCACAAACTGGCTTCTTCATCAGCATTCTACTATCTTGGCTGTTTCTCCTGGGCTCCATGTGGCCTTTCTCTGCTCTCCTCTCTAATACCTCAGGAACCAAGAGAGAGCAAGCTCCTGGCCTGCTCCACTTTATAGTGTAGAATCAAAACCTCCAATCCAATTACACAAACAAGGAAGTATCCAATACAAAGCCACCCATCCGAGGCACAATGGGATTCCTCAGGAGAGCGCACCACCCCACATCATCCAATCAGTCAAGGGTGTGGGGAAAAGCTTACTCTTAAAACAAAGCCTTAAACTATAACGACCCGGCCTGCTTACATTACAGCCTTTGCCCCACACCCATCCCAAGTATAAGGGCAAATAATATCACCTGGATGGCGGGCTTCCATGTGGGCAGCGCCATCTTTAACAAAGTGAGCATATTATATTTTATCTGCCCAACATGTATATATGTTTGCTCGCTTATAGTTTGCATTGAGTGTGGAGGACAGGCTATAAGCCGGCAGTGTCGTAGCTTTTCCCCACACCCCTGACTGTTGCATGATGTGGGGTGATGCACTCTCATGAGGAATCCCATTATGCCTCAGATAAGTGACTTTGTATCAGAGACTCCCTTGTTTGTATATTGGATTAAAGGTTTTGATTTCTACACTATAAAATGGGGTTGAGGAGCCCATGGTGGAGGAGAGCAGAGTAAGGCCATGTGGAGGAGAGGAGAAGCAGCCAAGATGGCGGAGTGCTGAAGAAGAAGCCAGTTTGTGCAGAGAGAAGGAGATGGGGAATAGAGGTGAATAAGGCTGGTGAGGTTAGAAACCTTCGATTCTAGGAGACTCGGAAAAGTCAGTGGCTTTGGGAGCCCTGAATGGAAAGGGAAGTGTTTTCCCACTGTGTGTATTTCTTGCCCACCAGGTGCAAGCTAGGATTAAAGCTAATGGCCCACCAGTTCTTGGCTCCATTATTTCATTACCGTCTGTCCGAATCAAATGCGAACCTGCATGGGCCAGGTGGCTGTGTGTGGCTACTGGCTTTACATCTACCATTTTTTGGCTCCACTGTTTCTTTACCATCTGCCCAAATCCAATGAGAACCTCATGGCCACAGCAGTGGTGGCTACTGACCATACAACCATCAAATTGTGTTATACCTGATGAGATCACATGATTGGCTTTCCAACTTGAGATGAGCTTCTTGAAGTTAAAGGCTGAGGCTTACTCATCTCTTACTCTTCCCTACTTAGCAGAGAGCTGGGCCAATAACAACCTTGGTTGGTTGTCAAATGAATGAATGAATGAATGATAGACAGGCTTTTGCACACAAAGTAGAACCATGATGTAGTTGCAGCCTCCAGCCTCTACCAGATAAAGTTGACCACTCTCAAGAGGCAGTTGTTGCTTTTCACCTACTACCAGGTTCAGTACCAAGCTGGGATGGTAACTGGTGATACAGCACTTAGAACACTGTTAACCGAAGACGCACAACTAAGACGCTAGGACCAGGAGTACAAGTAGAAGGAAAAGTTTATTACAGACAAAAGAAAAAGAGTTTAGTACACTCGCGAGCGGGCACTAGGCAAGTATGCTGCCAGGCGCGCCATACAGCGTTTTCTCAGCATTTTTATACTTTACTTTTTAGGGAAGGGCGGGGGGGGGGGGCAGGGGATTTAGGTATTTGCTTTGATCAAGCGGTGTCTCGTAAGGTGGGTTTGAGCAATGTCCTTATCTGTTTACAGCAGGATGTAGTTTATCTAGTTCCTGTCTGTGTACAGCAGGGTGCCTGTCTCACAAGCCCTAAAGGTCATATGGAATTTTTCCTAGTTCTTGTCTTTCCCTTACATTTCCCCCTCTTGTTCTGTAGATCTCTAATCCTAGAGATTAGTGTTTTCAACTAGTCTTTCATAATGCTGTCGTACTATCATTAATTTTACTGCTCCTATCTGCCCTTGCAAGAAAGTGGTTGGGATGTCCCAGGTCTCTAACCCTGCTGCTAACTGACAGAGGTCTGGATGCAGGGATGGCCACCAAGTCCAAGGGGGATGATTATCAGAAGTTATTTCCCATACTATGTCACTAGTCCCTGATATCACTTGCCATGTCTGCCGGGTTGGCTGATGAGGATTCGTTGCGGCGGCGGACACGCAGCTTGAGGGGGCTGTCCGTTTTCTCCACTGTCCATTGGTCATCAGGAGCAGGAGCAGGCTTGAGGTGCGAAGCATGGATCCAAGCAGTGATGCCATCGACCTTTATAGCAGTGGGTGTGATGAGGAGGACCTGGTAGGGTCCCTTCCAGCGAGGTTCGAGTGTACGGTGCTGGTGTCTCCGGACATAGACGTAGTCCCCAACCTGGTGACGATGTGGGGTTCCGTCTCCTGCCGGCTGGTAAAGGTCAGATAACTGCTTCCACAGGCAATGTTGCACTTTGGCTAGGGCCTGTAACCTAACA
This sequence comes from Rhynchonycteris naso, assembly GCA_037038555.1. Lineage (NCBI taxonomy): Eukaryota > Metazoa > Chordata > Mammalia > Chiroptera > Emballonuridae > Rhynchonycteris > Rhynchonycteris naso. The sequence goes on from CM072997.1 coordinate 152,118,011, forward strand.
GACAAGGGTGTATTCGGGATATTCATGTCAGAGGGGGATAAATCCCGAATGGGCGGAGGGGTTCCAAAGAGTATTTCAAAGGGAGTCAGGTTAGTTTTGGCGGAAGGGGTATTCCGTGCCCGGAAAAGAGCGTATGGTAGGAGCATTACCCAATCTCTATGGCCAGTCTCTATGACTAATTTAGTTAGGGTCTCTTTAATCGTCCTATTCATTCTCTCTACCTGTCCTGAACTCTGGGGTCTATAAGCACAATGAAGTTTCCAATTAATCCCCAATATTTTGGCTACCCCCTGGCTTACCTGGGCCACAAACGCCGGTCCATTGTCAGACCCTATTACCTTTGGAAGGCCAAACCTGGGAAAGATTTCTTCCATGATCTTCTTAATTACTACCGCCGCCGTCTCATGTTTGGTAGGGAAGGCTTCTACCCATCCTGAAAAGGTGTCTACAAAAACTAAGAGATACCTTAGTCCATACTTGGCAGGTCTTACCTCGGTGAAGTCTACTTCCCAATATTGGCCCGGTCTGGTGCCTCGGAGACGGGTTCCACTGGTTCCTTTGGCTGGGTAGGCATTTACTATCTGGCAGGCCTTGCAGGCTTCTATTACTTCCTTTGCCATTTGCCTCTTTTCAGAGGAGGTTAATGTCTTATCATCCTGGAGCAGTTGTACTAGTTTATCAGTCCCAAGGTGGGTGAGACGGTGGGCCATCTGGAGGAACGTCCGAATGTCCTCAGGTTCCTTTGGGTGAGTAGAGGTGGAGGATGGCTCTGCTTCTATGGCGAGGATGTTGGAGGCAGTCCTCATGGCTACCGCTCGTGCCTCTTCATCCGCCCTCCTGTTGCCTTTGGCTACTGGGTCCTGCCCTTTCTGGTGCCCAGGGCAATGGACAATGGCCAGCTCCCGTGGGAGCATGACAGCATCTAAGAGGGCTAGGATTTCTTGTTTATGTTTAATATCTTTACCTGCTGACGTGAGCAGGCCCCTTTCTTTGTAAATTGCCCCATGCACATGTGCAGTGGCAAATGCATACCTGCTGTCCGTGTAGACGGTGGCCCGTTTACCACTGGCCAGTTCTAGGGCTTTTGTTAGAGCTATTAGCTCTGCTTTTTGGGCTGAGGTTCCTGGGGCAAGTCTCTCTGACCAGATTACTTTTCCCTTGTCTACTACTGCAGCCCCAGCTCTGCGTTCTCCTTCGCACAGAAAACTGCTCCCATCAGTGTACCAAATTAAGTCAGATTGTGGCAATGGTGTGTCCCGTAAATCCTTTCGAATCCCAGTCTCCTCGGCTAGGATATCCCTGCACTGATGGTGGACAGTTTCCCCCTCTTCCCTGGGTAGCAGGGTGGCTGGGTTCAAAACAGTTGGAGAGCCGAAGGTGATCCTGTCTTTATCTAACAGGAGGCTCTGGTAATGAGTAATGCGGGCATTAGTTAGCCAGCAGTCCGGAGGTTGTCTGATTATGCTCTCCAGAGCATGGGGGGCGACAATAGTCAATTTCTGGCCCAGAGTCAGTTTGTCAGCATCTTTTACCAGTAGGGCTACAGCAGCGATCACCCGTAGACACCCTGGCCACCCTTTTGCGACTGCGTCTAACCTTTTAGAGAGGTAGGCTACTGGTCGCTTCCAGGGTCCCAGAGACTGAGTCAGTACTCCTTTAGCTATCCCTTCTTTTTCATCTACATAGAGAGTGAATGGTTTCTCTATGTTGGGGAGTGCCAAGGCCGGGGCTGATAACAGCGCTCTCTTGATTTGGTCAAAGGCCTTTTGCTGTTCATTTCCCCATGTATACTCAGTTCCATCCTTTAACAGGGGGTACAGAGGGGCAGCTAGTGCGGCAAAGCCGGGTATCCACAGTCTGCAGAAACCTGCTGTGCCTAAGAATTCCCTGAGGCCCTTCCGGTTCTTTGGGGGCGGGATTTGAGTAACAGTCTTTTTCTTGGCCTCAGTTAGCCATCTCTTACCGTCTCGGAGAGAGTAGCCCAGGAAGGTGACCTTGGGTTGACAGATCTGGGCCTTCTTGGCAGATGCTCGGTATCCCAGTTTGGCCAGTTCGACCAGCAGCTTCTCAGTTCCCTGTTTGCATTGCTCTATGGTGGCGGCTGCAAGTAACAGATCATCAACATACTGTAACAGAGTTACCTCAGGGGTGGAGGCCCGGTAGGCACTCAAGTCCTGATGCAGCGCTTCGTCAAAGATGGTAGGAGAGTTCTTGAAGCCCTGGGGTAGCCGTGTCCATGTTAGTTGTCCGCTGAGTCCATTCTCAGGGTCAGTCCATTCGAAAGCAAACAGGGATTGGCTGTCCTCATGCAGGCGCAAGCAGAAGAAGGCATCCTTCAGGTCCAGCACTGTATACAATTTCCTATCAGGACTGAGGGTACTGAGGAGGTTGTAAGGATTTGGGACCGTTGGATGTATGTCCCTACTGTATCACCCTACTGTTAACCTCTCTTAAGTCCTGGACTGGTCTATAATCCCCTGTCCCTGGTTTCTTCACTGGCAGCAGGGGGGTGTTCCATTCTGATTGGCAATGCCTTAGGATCCCTTGTCCTAGCAGCCTCTGGATATGAGGCCTGATGCCTTCCCGGGCCTCCTTACTCATGTAGTATTGTCTGACCCTTACGGGAGTGGCAGAGGGCTTTAAATATACTACTACCGGAGGCCTTTGTACTGCTAACCCTGGCCCTGCCGTTTCTGCCCAGGCCTCTGGGAAGCTCTGGAGCCATCTGTCTGTTGTCGAATGGGGTCCGGGGGTAGGGGCTTCATATAGTTTATATTCATCTTCAGCAGACAAGGTCAGCATGGTCACAACAGGCTGACTGACAAGAGGGTTACTGAATCTTACTTCTGGCCCCTGAGGTTTGAAGTCAATACTTGCCCCTAACTTGGTAAGCAGATCTCTCCCCAGCAGTGGGGCGGGGCATTCTGGTATGACCAGAAAGGAATGCTCTACTTTTCCTTTCCCCAGGTCCATCGTCCTTTTAGTTGTCCATGACCTATGCTGGCATCCATTTGCCCCCTGGACTAAGGATTTTTTATTTGAAAGGGGTCCCAGCGGGCTCTGCAAGGCGGAGTAAACTGCTCCTGTATCTACCTCAAAGTCGATTGGTGTCCCCTCCACGTTGAATGTTACCCTGAGTTCGGGGAGGGGGTCCGAACTCCGACGCCCCTAATCACCTAGGGCAAGAATTTCATCAACTTTCTTCTTTTTCTTGGGGCAGTTTTTTACCCAGTGCCCTTCTTCTTTACAGTAGGCACATTGGTTAGGCCCCAGTTTTGGCCTTTGGCGCGGGCCCGAGGTACTATTCTTTCCTTTTCTGTCCTGTTTTCCCACTACGGTAGCCAAAATTTTAGTTAACTCTTTATTCCTTCGTTTATCTCTCTTATTCTCTAATTCTTCACGTTCTTTCTCTAATCTTTGTTCCTTCTCTTCTGCTGTCTCCCTTTTGTAATAAACTTTGTCAGCTTCTTTGACTAAGTCTCTCAGAGCCATATCCTGTAACCCATCTATTCTCTGGAGCTTCCTCCGAATGTCAGTAGCTGACTGTCCTATAAAAGCCATAGCCAGTGCCCCTTTCTGTTCTTCAGACTCAGGGTCGAAAGGGGTGTACCTCCTATAGGCTTCTATTAGTCTCTCTAAGAATCTGGATGGGGATTCCTCTGGTCCTTGAGTTACTTCTCTTACCTTAGCCAAATTAGTGGGGCGTCTCGCCGCCGCTCGGAGACCCATCATCAGAGTCTGGCGATAGAGTAAGAGTTGCTGCCTACCTTCAGGCGTATTAGGGTCCCAGTTAGGCCGCCTCAGGGGAAAAGCCTCATCTATAAGGTTGGGGAGTTGAGTAGGGCGACCATCAGGTCCAGGAACTAATTTTCTGGCCTCAAGGAGAATCCGGTCCCTTTCTTCTGAGGTGAAGAGGATACCTAAAAGTTGTTGGCAGTCATCCCAAGTGGGCTGATGGGAAAACATAAGAGATTCGAGAAGGTCAGTAAGTTTGACAGGGTCCTCTGAAAAAGGCGGATTATTGTTTTTCCAATTGTATAGGTCTGAGGAAGAGAAGGGCCAATACTGAAGTGCCGGCATATTCCCCCCTTGTCCATCAGGGACAGGGGGTCCGAAAGACCGGAGGGGCAGGGTGATGGCCACGTCATCTGGAGTCTGTGCTCTCCGGCTCCGGGTGCCCTGGGCCGGACCTCCTACTGATGGTCTCTGATCGCCCTGATGCGGGGCCCCAGGCTGAGGACCAGCAGCGCCGGTGGGGGCACCCCTAGGATAGGGAGGCGGGAACTCTGAATCAAAAAGAATAAGGTCAGTTTGAGATTCAGGGAGAACAGGGGAGGGGAGAGAGGGATATAGGGATGGAGCAGGCGCCGCTGGCACTGGGGGTTTGAGTGGGAGCATAGAGCAGCTGTTCGGATGAGTTGGAGCAGGTCTAGAGGGGTCCGGGGTGGTGGAGAGAGTTATTGGAAGGGAGGGCGTAGGGGGAGGAAGGAAAGGTTGGACCCAAGAAGGAGGGTCGTTCGCCAGGTCTTCCCAAACCCAAATATAAGGCTGTTGATCCGGATGACTATGAGGTCCTGGACTGAAGACAATTGTTTTGACCGCCTGTATGGTGTCCTTATGAAAAGTTCCAGTGGTTGGCCAACCTACTCCGAGGGTGGGCCATTCGGAGGTACAGAAAGTCTGCCACTTGCGCTTCTTAACTAGGAGAGACAAGTTATGGGCTCAGGTATTAACCTCAGACCAATGAGACAAAGTCAGGGACAGTGGGGTCGACGACCTTTGTCCCATGTTAGTCTCGAAGAAATAGAGAGACAAAAAGAAAGCAACAAAGAAGACAGTAACGGAGACAGACAGACAAAGCCGGCTGCGCCGCGAACGGCAAAATAAAAAGAAAAATAAGTCTATTGGTCCGGACCTATGAGCTCGGTTAGAAACTGGCAACGAAATTACAGATTCTGTCTGAGACAGCAGATGGACTTCCAAGCGTCCTTGGTCGTCCGCACACTCCAGGGCGTCCCCCGGAGTTGTGGCCTGCGACCCTCTGACACGTCTGTCGGTCGCAGTCAGGAGAGACTCACGTCCTTGCCTGACAGCCACCGCCAGTTTCACTTACCAGAAGTGGGCGTCCGCCCGATGATTTCCGAAGAGATTGAATCTCGGTGGAACCTCCAAATGTTAACCGAAGACGCACAACTAAGACGCTAGGACCAGGAGTACAAGTAGAAGGAAAAGTTTATTACAGACAAAAGAAAAAGAGTTTAGTACACTCGCGAGCGGGCACTAGGCAAGTATGCTGCCAGGCGCGCCATACAGCGTTTTCTCAGCATTTTTATACTTTACTTTTTAGGGAAGGGCGGGGGGGGGGGGGGCAGGGGATTTAGGTATTTGCTTTGATCAAGCGGTGTCGGTGTCTCGTAAGGTGGGTTTGAGCAATGTCCTTATCTGTTTACAGCAGGATGTAGTTTATCTAGTTCCTGTCTGTGTACAGCAGGGTGCCTGTCTCACAAGCCCTAAAGGTCATATGGAATTTTTCCTAGTTCTTGTCTTTCCCTTACAAACACCACAAAGTTAAATTGGATAAGTGTTTTTAGCTGTTGGTGACTAACAATATAATAGTGAGGTTCTGCCTATTCTGAAAAATATCTGAGTGTTAGGTCAAAGCTTATTTCTGTGTCTTATTTCTTATTCACTACTCCCTGCTTCCCAGCACTCCACAGAGAACTCCCTAATTGTGGAACCTCTGACTTACCCCCTTCCAAAGAGGCAAGATTCCTTATCGATGAGACAGAATCTAAGTCAAGCTGTGTAATAAAAGTCTGAGGGAGGAGGAGAACCAACAGTGAGGAGGCAGAGGGGGTGAAGTGCAGAAGGAAGGACAGGTCTGGAGGCAGGACAAGAGGCATTTTCTCTAGCAAGAGGAGAGCAGCCTCATCAGAGCAACCAGCTGCAAAGGCGCCATAAAAGAAAATGGAGTAAATGTTGGAGAGTTCCTATGTATGTTTATATTCTGTAATGATTTCTGTGAGGGATGAGCAAAGAATGAATTCCTTTTAAATTGTATTTTAGCCAGTGCCCTGTGCTTCTTAATGCAGCACTGCCCCAAGGCCAACACGCAGGGAGGTCTTTGTAAAAGTCACACTTACAGATAGATGAGAAGGGCCTGCAAAAAGACAAAAGCTTGTCTTTCACTGGGGCATTGCAGGCTCCACAGCTGCCTCTGTCAGAGAGAATGGAGGCAGCAGAGTCCCTGAACTAGTCATTTCTGGCTGCCAGTGGGCTGCCAGGAAGTACTAGGCCTTAGGGATGAGGGTGGAGGTCAGCCCACACTGAGCACTGTCCTTACTATTCACTGGGGCTCTTGGCCAGGGGTGTCCAGGAGAGCCTGAGGATGGGTTGCAGGGAGGAAAGGAAAACTCATTTTGGAATCAGGTTACAGTTTTATGTGGGTACCCTGAAGCCACCTGAAAGTATACTGTCTTCCACCCAGACGAGGATGCCCTGGGGCAGCCAAACCACTGGGTCATGGAGATCACTCTTGACAGGTGGCAGCTCTGGGCAGCCAGGGTTGCTAAGACCACAAAATAGTTCACTCAAAGAGAAGTTCCTAGGATATACTCACAATAGCCCACATGGCTGCAGATCTTCAGATCAGAAGGGGAAGATTCCTGAGGCAAGGTCAACATTAGAGAGACAGCAATGCATATGGTTGATTAACTGTGGGGAGAGGGGCTCTTGATCATGGCAGCCCCTGTGGTCCAGGCTTATTTTTGAAAAGTTGAACTGAGGTGAGGGAATAGCAGAGGTGAAGCAAGGTGGCCTGATGAGGGGCTACATTGTCTTGGGTGGAAAGCAGTGGGGGCATCGGACTGCTAAAGACCAAAGGCCTAGGGTTCAGGCTTTGCCCACTGCTAACATTGTAAATAATAGTACTCTCCATTTTCTCATAAGAAAAATAGGTTCTCTAATATCTTATACAAACATGAGTGTGTCTGACATTTAATGTGCATTCATTCATTTATTCATTTCACAAAAATATTGGGCGTTTGCTATGTGCTAGGTACCAGGCTACACCCTGGGGACCCAGGTGAGCACATAGGTGTGGTCCTTGGCCTCATGGGGCTTACATTTTCTTAGAGAAATAGAAATGTTGGTTATATCTGGATCCCTATTGCCTGTGCCCTCTCTCACCTCTTTCTTGTGGACTGGGCTTCAGCCAGTACTTTTAATAGCTGCAAGCAGGAAAGGAAAGACTCAGAACACCACAGTTTAGGACAAACAGGAAAGTGAATTTGATCTCCTAACCATAACCATCCTCTCAACATAAGGGATTTGTGGGGAAGCTGAAGAGGCTCCAGAAAAAAAAGCCAGGAAATGATTACAGTCTCCTTCCAGGCCTTTCCAAGAAAACCATAAATCTTTTTCCAGCCTACACCAACTGCAAAGATCATCAAGCCAGCATTTTAACAGTTCTCATGACAGCAGTGGGATATTTGACAGGCCATTTCTAGAGACAGGTTAGAAAGAGGACCATAGGAAAAGAAATGAAAATAACTGTGATGATTAACTTATAAAGGTAAAAATACTATAGTGGCGATTTAATTAAGGTTATATATATACACCAGTTATTTTCGTGCTATATGGAGCACTGTTTACGATGCAATCAATGTATTTCTGTTGTAGTGGGAATATTTTAAGTTAGATATAGGAAAGGACTTCCTGACTCTAAGAATGGTTAGATGCGAACAAAGTGGGTTATAGAATAAAATCAGCTTTTCTTATGAGAGAACAAACTTGTAGATGAAGTAACCAAACTTAGTCCATATCATATGAAAGCTTGTTATCTGATTCTATCCTTCACGGTCAAAACCGAAGACACACTAGCCAGTCTCGATGATTAACATCTCCAGTGCGTAAGAAAGGCTGGACACCTTTGAGCTGAAGGGTTCCATCCCACTTGAAGACTTTGCTCTCGAGTCTCTTTTCAGACCTCCAGCCCACCTTCCACCTTCTCCCTCCAGCTCGATGCCAAAGAGGCTGACCTTCAGGAACTGCGCAGTGAAGCCTCACCCTTGGGCTTGTAGTTAGGTTCTGACCATGGGAAGCACTGGCAGAAGGCCTTCCAGAAGATAGGAAGGAAAGCAAGGCTGGGTATCTATCCAGCCCTGTTCCCGATGGTTCGACAGCTGCTGGACTCCTGTAATGGAGACAGTCAGTTCCATTGCATGAACTTGCATGCAGCTACAGTTCTCACTGGGGCAGGGAAATGCTCCCCCATCACGCTTTCAGCCCTTGTAGTGATAACAGACTGTTGCCAACTCTGGACTTCCCTTAACTCTGCCCAGACCTTTGTAAATAGTCCTATAATAAACACTCCTCACCAGCCCTCTGAAGGCATGTACCATCTGTCTCCAGCTAGAACTCTGACTCACACACTCTGTGAATCAAACCTAAGGAGTTTCATTCAATATTTATTTTAATAAAAAGGTTTTGAGCAACTACTTTATACAATTGATATACTGAAGGACTTAATAATAGTATCTTAACATTTTTGAGTGTCTGGTACGTGCTAGGTACTGGACTAAACCAATGTACGTGATTTAATCGTCACAACAATTTTGTGGCAAATGTGTTTTTAAATCTTTTTCAGGTATGAAAACTAATGTTTATTGTATTGCAGTGCCTTACCTGAGGCTACATCACTAGTCAGTAGAAGAGGTAGAATTTAAACCCAGAAAGAATTCATTTTTAAACTTACATTTTAAATTTCTCTTTCTGGCATCATATGCAATGACAATTATGATGGGATGTTTAGAAAAATAAAAAACAAAAGGCAGGAAAACCACTACCATGTGCCAAGAATCAGGTGCAGAAAACTAAGCTCTATTTTCTGAACCTAAAGTCTAGTGGAGGTGCAAATATATACAGATGACTCACTGGATGGAAAGCTGACCAGATAGTTAGGGGTAAGAGAAGAGCCTTATGGGGGGGAAGAATTATGTACAGTGATATATATGTTAGTAAATATTCAACAAATGGTCCCCGCCCTCCCCCAAAGCTCTGATTTATAGTGTTTGCCAGTTTCTGTGGTGTAAATACCCCCATCATGGCTGATGTCAAGCTGCCAGTATAACATCTCCGAGTAGGGAGTGGGGAAGAGATGTGCACAGTTGGCTCTTGAGACAGTTCAGACCTGCTGCAGCGCACTGCTGAACTTATGTGCAACGGCAGTGAGTCATGAAACAGAATGGTATGTTTAGGCTCTACAAGCTGCTGGAGCTCAAGGAAGCAGAGGTGGAGGAAGGGGGAATGGGAACTGGGCTGAAACTGGAGTAGAGGGAAAAAGACCATGGGAAAGAGCTGTGGCTGCCCTGTCTAATTTGATACACGTTGCTACTGAGTGCTTAAAATGTGCTCAAGTTGAGATGTGCTATGCATATAAAATGCACATAGGCTTTCGAGGACTTAGCAAAAATAAAGAATACAAAATATTTTAATATTTTTATGTTGATTACATGTCAAAATGATAATATTTTGGATATACTGGGTTAATCACATATTTACAATTAATTGCATCTGTTTCTTTTTACTTTTTAAAATGTGGCTACTAGAAAATTCCAAACTACACATTTGGCTGGCATTATGTTTCTTTTAAGTAGCTTTGGGCCAGAGAATATGGACTTTATTTAGCAGACAACAGGGAGTCTTAAATGAGTTTTAGACAGATGTCCTCTGCTGCCTGTGCAGCTCCCTCGGGTGCTGGGTGGAGTTTGCTCAGACCAGGCAGGAGGAGGGAAGTGAGAGAGTCCAGCCAGAGGGCCAAGGGGCTGAGCAAAGGCAGAGGGAGGGGGAACAAGGGAGAGGAGGAAAGCAGTGCGTTGGCACAGGGTGGCCGACTGGATGTGAGAGATGAACAGAGTGAGGAATTGAGGACAATGCTCAGATTTTTGGCTGTGGCAGCTGTCTACAGAAGAGTGGTATGAACAAAGATAAGAGTATAGGAGGGACAAAGGTCTCTTGGGAGAAGAAAATGAATTCAGTTTCAGATGTGAGAGTCTGAGGGGAAAGGGAACTTGTCAATGTCCAACAGGTGACTTGGATGTGGAGGTCTAGAATCCAGTTGGCACCATCTTAAAAACATATCTTGTTCAATTAATCCAAACCACTATAATAATGTCTTACCTGGATTGTTGCCATAGCCTCCTAGCTGGTCTCCTGGCTGATGCATTTTACTGCTTTTTCTGGCATCTCTATTAACAGCCAGAGCAATCATGTTGAAGCCACATCAGGACAAATCATGCCTCCCCTCCCAACCTCCCAGTGAGTTCCGTGGAAATCCAAATTCATGCTACTCTGTACACTGCCCTAAGGTCCTGTATACCCTGGCCCTGCCACACTCTGGGCTCCCACTACTCTTCCCCCCCACCCCCACCCCCCAGTGACTGCCCTAACCACGCTGGCCTCCTCGCTGTTCCTAGATCCCACCAGGAAGCCTCAGCCCTGGAGAAGCTCACACCTGGTACTCTTTCCTTGAATTTCTGAGGACCTCTCTCCCTCCCCTCCTTCCAGTCTTGGCCCAGCTTTCCCCTTTGCTGTGAAACCTTTTAGCTCACCACATCTAAGATGACACCCCCTACTCTTTCCTGTTTCTTTTTTCATTAGTTCTTATCACCATTAATCATGCTGTAAATGTTTATTTAGTTCTCATGTTTAATGTCTGTCTTCCTCATTAGAGTATAAGTTCTACAAGGGAAAAATATTGTCTCTTTCCTTCTCTGTTGCATCCCCTGGACCTGAAATATATATTCTTGGAGCATAGTAGATATTGGATGAATATTTGTCAAATGAATGAATTATTAACACAGTCTATCAATGGGGTGAGTACATAAGTCCTAGAAACAGACCTGCTTTTGTAATCCCAGCTCTGACACTCATTATTGTGACCTGGGGCTGGTTATTTAACATTTCTGAGCCTAACTTTCTCATTCATGGTCTGGAGAAATTAATAGTACCTCTTATGAAAGATTTTTGTGAGGATGCACCCAGCTAAGAAATACTTATGGAACCTCTCCCATTCTCATGTGCCAGGAACTGTGTATAACGGGAATTAAATAAGATACTGTACAGAAGGCTCTGACATTGTGTGTGCCATATTGTAAGCCCTCCGTAAATGTAAGCATTTGCTGGGCAATAACAGGAAGAGGGGGAGGAGCATCGGGTAGTCAGGAGGCTGTGTGAGAAGTGGACCTGGGAGAGGCCAGCTGGCTCAGGGGGAGTGAACTGAGTGGGAGGGCAGGGCAGGACACTGCCGATCCTGCGGTGTGCACAGGAATGAAACCCGTGAGTTGGAGCTGGGAAGCAAGCTGGACTTCAAAGGCTGGTTGAGGTGCGGAAGGGGAATTCTGGTATAATCATCAGTGTACCAGGGCCAGAATCCTAAAGAACTGCAGGTACAGGGCAGAGGGAGGAGGAATGACACAGTAGTGTGGCAGGGTCCCATCTACTTCAGACTGCACTAGGCTTGGACCCTGGAGTCCCGTGACTCACTACTTGAAATTCTCATGAAAGAGCTAGAGCCTGATTCTGGGCAACAGTGCATAATGACTCTTTGTCACCAGTCAGTAGCTGAGAGCTCTGATGGAGGCAGAAGTCTTAGGGGTGCTCTGCCTATGGGGGTCTCAGATGGCATGGGATGAGGTCAAGGCACTGGGAGGTCACAGAACATGGAGGATCGGAGGCCCTGCCCTTTCCTTCCAGGCCTGGCATGACTCTGGCCCTAGCTGCCCTGGGCTGTGCCTTGCCCTGGTCTTCCTGGTGAAATCTTCTGGAAGACTTCCCAGGTTGCCTCTCAGCTCCCTGATTGGAAGTGTGGAGGAAGCCCACATCCCTACCATCAGGTCCAGGCCCCAGGGTTTGGAGAACCCAAGACAGCGGTTACAATGGTACCTTGAGATACAAGCAGACCAATTTTTTAAGATATGAGCTGCAACTCGGTTCGTGTTTTGTTCGATATACGAGCGAAATTCCGAGATACGAGCCGTGATTCGGGAAGCTGCCGCTAGTTGGCGCGTTGGCGCACGGGTCCAGTATCAGCAGCACAACACCAGCATCTCGTCTTTCTCACGTGTTACCAGCAGAATCAAGTCCAATCTCATGCGCTGTGCCCGTTCTTGCATTATTTTTGCATTTTTTACTAACTTTTTTTGTATGCTATCATGGGACCAAAGAAAGTAAGTGTAAAGAACAGTGGTGAGAATAAGAGGATGATGTCGATAGAAGTAAAGAAAGAAGTAATAGAAAAACATGAGCATGGTGTACGAGTGATTGAACTGGCAAGGCTGTACGACCACAATACATCTACAATTGTACCATCCTTAAACAAAAGGATGCCATCAAAAGCACAAATCCAGCAAAAGGAACTACAATTCTGTCCCAATTAAGGACAAATATCCATGAAGAAATGGAGAAGCTTCTGCTGGTGTGGGTGAAAGAGAAAGAACTGGCAGGAGATACAGTGAGGGAGACTGTAATATACAAAAAGGCACATATTATTTACGGGGACTTGAAGAAGAAAGAACCATCAGCCTCAAAAGATGCTGCAGAAGATACGTTTACGGCAAGTCACGGCTGGTTTGAAAATTTCAAGAAGAGATCTGGCATCCACTCGGTGGTGAGGCATGGTGAAGCTGCGAGTGCTGACGTTAAGGCAGATGAGGAGTACATCGCATGTTTTGCTGCGTTTATCGCAAAGGAAGGCTACATCCCCCAACAAGTGTTCACCTGTGATGAAACAGAATTATTTTGGGAAAAAAATGCCCCAGAGGACTTTCATCACTGCAGAGGAGAAGAAGCTGCCAGGCCATAAACCCATGAAGGACCGTCTGACCCTTGCATTGTGTGCCAATGCTAGTGGTGACTGTAAAGTACAGCCACTGCTAGTGTATCATTCTGAAAATCCTCGAGCCTTTAAGACTCACAAGATTCTTAAAGAAAAGCTGCAGGTTATGTGGCGCGACAATGCTAGGGCATGGGTTACACGGCAGTTTTTTATTGAATGGGTAAATCTCATCTTTGGTCCTGCAGTGAAGAAATATCTTCAAGAAAATAAACTCCCGATCAAAGCATTACTTATCCTTGATAATGCTCCAGTCCACCCACCTGGTCTTGAAGATGACATTCTCGATGAGTTCAAATTCGTGAAAGTCCTCTACCTCCCACCCAACATGACTTTAATCTTGCAACCTATGGATCAGCAGGTCATTTTCAACTTAAAAAGCTTTACACAAAGCACTTGTCCCGCTGCTGCATTGAGGTGACTGAGAATACAATTCTAACCCTTAGAGAGTTTTGGAAAGATCAGTACAACATCGTGATATGTTTACGCATTATTGACTTGGCATGGCAAGAGGCTACAAGAAGAAACTTGAACTCGGCTTGGAAAAGGTTATGGCTTGATGTTGTTGCAGACAGGGATGTCGAAGGATTCGAACCAGGGACTGAGACTGAGGTAGAAGCGTTGGAGGAGATTATGTCCCTCGAAAAGTCGATGGGTCTGGAGGTAAATGAGGGTGACGGAAACGAGCTCGTCGAGGAATATGAGGAGGAACTCTCAGCTGAGGAACTGAAGGAGCTACAGATGATGCAACATACGGAGCTTCTGCAAGAGATCAGTAGTGAGGAGGAGGTAGAGTAGGAGAAAGTGATTTCTACAAGTGAAATTAAAGACATGCTGGCAATGTGGGAGAAGCTTTCAAGTTTCATTGAAAAGAAACACCCAGAAAAAGTTTCAACTGGTCATGCTTCAGAACTTTTTAATAACACTTGTTTGTCACATTTCCGTAACATTTTAAAAGGCAGGCTAAAGCAAACCTCTTTGGATAGATTTTTATTCAAAAGTCCTGCAAGGGAAAGTGCCAAAAATGCAGCCAAAAAGGCAAAAACAGGTGATGATTAAATGAAAAATACGTAATGTTAAGCTTAGGTTAAGTTTAAAGTTAAGAAAGTGCATTTTTTTACAATTAAGTTTTTGTGGTTTCATTTTAAGTAAAGCAAGGGCAGTTTTAGTTTTGTTTAAAGTAAAATAAAGTACAGTTTCAGTTTACATTTAGTGTTAAGAAAGTGCCGTTTTAGTTTACGTGTCTACAGTGCCTGCATCCCTTCCTCCCTCCCTCCTCCTCCGCCATTCACCTCCGTTAGCCTCACTAGTCTGTCTCCAAGGTAAGAATACAGTACTAAATTGTACTTTTTTCTTTTATTTCATATATTTTGTTATGCATTGGTAAAGTATACATGTGTGTTTCTTAATTAAAAACGTGTCTTTTTTCATAATTCAGGATGGTTTGGGGATGTTTCACAGGGCTGGAATGGATTAAATCTATTTCAGTTATTTTAAATGGGAGAAATTTGTTTGATATAGGAGTTGACTGACTTATGAGCTGGTTTATAGATGAATTAAACTTGTATCTCAAGGTACCACTGTATTTCAGTGACATGACGCCTCCAACTTTTTCAGTGTCTAGGAGGGGACTGGCCTCAGAAGTCTTTGTGGTACTACAGTGTTCCTAACATGAAATAGGACACGCCACTACTTTAGGGAACAGTACAGGCCAAGAAGTCAAACTCTGTAGTGTAGTCACTCACTTTTCACCAAGTAAAATGTAAACCACAAGTGCAAGCGTTATTGCCCTCTTCACCTCTGCCCCCCTCAAATATAATCTGATGTCGCGTAAGAGATGCACACAGTTCTACAAATAATTATAAGGTAAACTACACTGTAACCACCACCTAGGTCATGGAGAGAACCCTGATTTCAATCCCTTGCCTCCCCTAAATAAATTATTATTTTGACTTTGGGAACACTTATGCCCCTGCTTTTGTTTGTTTTGTTTTACAAGGCAGCGTGGCACAGTGGTAAGAACCAGAAGGTATTCACGTCTTGGGCACTCACTAGCTGTGCATCCTTGGGCAGACTGCTTGACCTCCCTGTGCTCAGTTTCTTCATCTGATAAAATGATAGAATGCAAGCTGATAAGTTTAAGATTCAATATGAGTTAATGTATGCAAAATGCTTAGAACTGTGCCTAAGGTGATATGGCTGCTCTTTATTATATGTCCCTTAAATACAAAGTCCCTTAGTAAATATAGTCTGGTTTGATGGTTTTTCAACTCTGTATTTTAATGTAATCACATACATCCATACAAACAAACAAACAAAAAGACTACATGCAAAGCCTATAGAATGAAAGCAGCAATACTGATAGGAGGGGAAAAGGATGTGCCAGTTGCTGAAGTTCTGGAAATAGAAGCCTGTCGTGGTGGGTGGAGGCTGAAGGCAAGGACACATGGAGGTGGCAGAAACAGACAATGCAGATCTCAACAGAGAAGCGTAACCAAGAGGACGCAGCCTGGGTCCATGGAGGGGCTCCTGGGAGTGAGGTAGCATGCTGCACCAAGTGAGGCTGTGGGAGAACGGCATTTGTGGACAGAAAAGACCTTTGTTCTCTCACCCCACTTCCTGTGGAGCATGGCGGAGATGATTCTCCATCCTGAATCTGGTTGCGTAACTGCACGTTGTCATTCCTGGCTGCTGGGCCGGGCAGGAGGTCATGGCACTGAAAATCAACATTTCAGTTTCCCTGCAGGCTAGATGGTGTGGGCCTCTGTCTCCTGAAGGAACAATCCTATGCTTGGGTACCCAGAAGCCCCAACTCCCAACTGCGTTCTAGATAGAGTTAAATTGCAAATGTCAAGTTATTTAACAAACTGGTAATACCAGAAGCTTCACTGTATGTATATGATTTTCTTTGGAAGTGATCTGTTTTCCTCTTGCTAATGTTCACTGAGAACTTATTCCACTCCAGGCCCTGTGCCAGGAGCTCTCTAAGAATCTGCCCACAGCCTTCATGGCCTGGAGCTATGCTTCCCCGGGCACTTCTGTTTTACAGGAGGAAAGGAAGGCGACCGTGGTAACCTGCTCTAGGTCCCCTGGCTGGGAAGTGCCGGAGGCCTGGCCGAGGCTGTGCTCTTGACCAGTCCCTGTTCTGCTTCTTTTACTTCCCTGTGCAAAGCCTTGGGTCTGCCATCAATGGGCTATGTTGCTGGTCGGACTGCTGAAGCTCTGTGGGTTTCAGTTTCCCTGTGTGCAGGGAGGAGTCCTGTGGGCCCCAGTGAGCTATCTTTTCCAATTCATTTCACTTCTCTGATGGCCTCCCCTGGATGCAGCCCAGCCCTGGGTACTTGGGGACTCCAAGAGAAGAACGATCATGGCCTTTGGCCTCCTCAGGGAGTTTATAATATAGTTGGGGACACAACTGATGGCATAAGATAGTGAATAATTAATTTTCAAAAGTGCAGTTCGAACCAGAGTGTAAGGACTCTGGGAAGGCAGCTGAATGAGTCGGACCTGGTGGGAAAATGGATCAGCTTAAAGGAAAAACAAATCCTCCTTAATGTTTGCTGAAAATGACAGATCTGTTAGGCCAGGGTCAGGCAACTCATCTTATGGACAAGTCACCATTGGCTTCTAGTCAGCCCCATCTACCCAAACCCCAGCTGTGGGAGCCCTGCACAGCTGGTGGACGTGCCTCTTTCTAAGAAAGCATGAACATGTAGCGAACATGTAGCAGGTGTGGGTGTTTTCCTTCTCCATGTGATGTGCTTCCTTATGTTGAAACATTTTCTTTCCGGGCTCTGCGTGGGATGGGGAGGACGTGCAATGAGGAAGCAATGCCCAGGAAATAGACGACTAGTTAGGATTGCGCAAGTCACTGAATGAGACTCCACGCATGCTCAGGCTGGTTTATGCGACCATAAAGAACTACAGAAGTCCTCGGTTTATAACACAGTTCTGTTCCTATGACAGGGACATAACCCAAATTTTGGTGTAAATCGAGACACACACAACTTAACACAAATGGAACACTTGTGTTTTGTTTGTTTGTTTTCAGACAAACCTAACAGTTCGTTTTATTTGGTTTGACTCTATTGCTTGAATTTCTTGAGGCTACAACACAGAAAACTTTTGTTGAAAAATCTAAAAGTAGATACATCAGTAAGTTCTATGTTTTACAGAAAAAGAATGCACTGCAATAAAATGTCAGCCAGCTTATTATTTTTAAAATGGTTTTCTTCAATAATAGATTCTTTTTCCTTTTTCTTGCATTTCTTCCTTTAGGGATTTAGGGAAAGAGAAATCCTACAAATATTTTTTACTAGGCCTACAATCTACTGGGGTTTTTTGGCTATTACAAAAATGGTCTGGGGTCTTTCAGTTCATGATGCTGAGACTGGGAAAGACCTTGGGAAATGGAGTCATCTATGAAACTCCACCAGGCGTTTGAAGCGTTTCTTTTTCTTTTATTTTTTCCTATTCTTCTTTTTTTTTTAATTGATTTTAATTTATTGTGTCTACATAGATTCTAGTGTCACCCCAAATGCATCCTCCCTCCCCCATATTCCCCTCAACAACTCCCTTGCCCCTCTCCCCACAACTCCCTCCCCCCTTCCCTTCAGGTTTATCCCATCCTATCATCCGCTTTCCCTCTGGTCCCTTTGATCCCGCCTCTGTCTCAATTCCTGTTCCTCAGTTCACATTGTTCATTGGATTCCTCAAATGAGTGAGATCATATGATATTTTTCTTTTTCTGCCTGGCTTATTTCACTTAACATAATAGTTTCCAGGTCCATCCATGTTGTCGCAAAAGGTTAGATTTCCTTCTTTTTCGTGGCCCCATAGTATTCCATTGTATATATGTACCACTGCTTTTTAATCCACTCATCCACTGATGGACACTTGGGCTGTTTCCAGATCTTCGCTATTGTGAACAATACTGCCATAAACATGGGGGTACATTTCTCCTTTTGAAACAGCGCTACGGTGTTCTTGGGGTATATTCCTAAAAGTGGGATAGCTGGGTCAAAAGGCAGTTCGATTTTTAATTTTTTGAGGAATCTCCATACTGTTTTTCCACAGTGGCTGCACCAGTCTGCATTCCCACCAGCAGTGCATGAGGGTTCCCTTTTCTCCACATCCTCTCCAGCACTTTATTCTGTGTTGTTTTGTTGATGAGCACCATTCTGACTGGTGTGAGGTGATATCTCATTGTGGTTTAAATTTGCATTTCTCTAATGATTAGTGATGTTGAGCATTTTTTCATTTGTGTATTGGCCATCTGTATGTCCTCTTTGGAGAAGTGTCTATTCATTTCTTGTGCCCATTTTTTGATTGGATTGTTTGTCTTCCTTGTGTTGAGTTTTACAAATTCTTTACAAATTTTGGTTATTAACCCCTTATCAGATGTGCTGTTGAATATGTTCTCCCATTGTGTGGTTTGTCTTTTTATTCTGTTCTTATTGTCTTTAGCTGTGCAAAAACTTTTTAGTTTGATATAGTCCCATTTGTTTATCTTGCCTTTTATTTCATTTGCCCGTGGTGATAAATCAGCAAATATATTGCTGCGACAGATGTCGGAGAGCTTGCTGCCTATGTTTTCTTCTAAGATGTCTATGGTTTTATGGCTTACATTTAGGTCTTTTATCCATTTTGAGTTTATTTTTGTGACTGGTGTAAGTTGGTGGTCTAGTTTCATTTTTTTGCAGGTAGCTGTTCAATTTTTCCAACACCATTTGTTAAAGAGACTGTCTTTATTCCATTGTATGCTCTTACCTCCTTTGCCAAATGTCAGTCGTTCATAAAGGTATGGGTTTATTTCTGGGTTCTCTGTTCTGTTTCATTGATCTATGTGCCTGTTCTTATGCCAGTACCAGGCTGTTTTGAGTACAATGGCCTTGTAGTATAACTTGATATCAGGAAGTATGATACCTCCCATTTTATTCTTCCTTTTCAAGATTTCTGAGGCTATTCGTGTTCTTTTTTTTGTTCCATATAAATTTTTGGAATATGTTTTTAACACTCCAAAGTGGCGTAGGTAAGCATACCGTGGGAAGCGAACTCCCTCACTCATATGCCGTGTTATTGCATATTCTTGCACCACACGCAATGAAACTAGTTCACCCACATAGTCTGTAAGTACGATGCTAATGGTGTAAACCAAAAAATTAACATCTCAATTCTTTAAGTTTTTATGGGAGTGAGTGTGGGAAAATCGAAACGTATGCTAAGACTTTCGTAACCTGGGGAACCCCTGTAGTTGTGAGCAGTAACACAATTTGACTGGTTTGTGGCCATGATACCAGGGAATATAACTATTGTATTCCTTGAGCTAGCAAGTTTAAACCAGCATTGCAAACTAGAGAGACAATTTAAAGTGTTGAGCTTGGGTTCACTAAGTGAGCTGAAGAGTGAGTCTTCGGTAGGTTTTGACTCATTGCTGCAAACTCTCAGAGCCTGTGGCGAAGCAGCGTCTGTCCCAGCACTCTGGG
Source organism: Rhynchonycteris naso (assembly GCA_037038555.1). Lineage (NCBI taxonomy): Eukaryota > Metazoa > Chordata > Mammalia > Chiroptera > Emballonuridae > Rhynchonycteris > Rhynchonycteris naso. Next base: position 152,137,388 of record CM072997.1, read on the forward strand.
TCTCCCACCTTCTCTCCCTCTGTTGTTTCTCTAGGGCTCCATGTCAGTTCCATTGCTCACTCAAACATTTAAGAGGTAATGACATCTATGCATTTCTGTGATTTCAGTGTTCAGCAACAGGCTGATGGCATGTGACTAGAAGTCCCGCTGAGAGCTGGGACTTGGGAAAACTGCTTCATCCCATTTATCAGAGGACTCAAATAACTGGCAATTTTAATTTGGTTCCAGAACAAGAGAGGGCTCTGCAGCAGGTCCAAACTGTGGTACAAGCAATCCTTGCACCCCACAGACTGGAAAGTCCCATGGTGCTGGAGGTACCTGTGAGAAATAATAGTAGCATATGGTGTCTTCTAGCAAGTTGCATTAGGAGAATTGCACTGGGGATCTCTAAGTTCTGGAGCAAGGACATGCTATCTGTAGTACGAAAGCATGCACTTTTTGAAAGGCAGCTCTTAGCAGGCTCCTGAAGCTGAGAAGAGACTGAATATCTTACCCGAAGTCATCAAATATTAATGTATCCAGAGCTTCAAAGCATGGACTGAGTGTTGCTTTTCTCCATCACGTCATTAGATTGGCCCACAAGTGATCCATCTTATAATGATCATAGCACATTAGGACTGGATCTGAGCAAGTCTGGAGAGATAAGTAAATTAATTGATCACTGCCCTAGCCAGTTAACTCAGTTGTTTAGAGTGTCATCTCCATACCCCAAGGTTGCAGGTTCAATCACCAATCAGGGCACATACAAGAATCAACCAATGAATACATAAATAAGTAGAACAACAAATTCTCTCTCCCCCTTCTCTCTTTCTAAAATCAACAAAAATTAATAAAAATTTTAAGATTAATTAGTTAACTGATTGATCAAGTTGACCAGACCCACAACATATTATCTAATACTGTTCCATTGATGCCTTTATCTAAGTCCATGCTGATGGCCAGGGGTTTCTATGACAGTTGGCAGAGGAGGAAAAGAATATATCCAGGCCGAGTTAATGGAGGATTGTTGATGTGAGCTGCAAATAGACTGTTACGTTACAACTTAGGGGACTCTGAAAAGAGTAGGAAGGTAGGGGGAAATCCTCCAAGTAAGCAGGGCTTCAAGAAGTGTGCCTGTCAATCCAGGTTGTAAAGAAAGAGGAATGGTTTTAGGTCAGACTATACAGTGATTCCTGAGCTGTGGCAAGAAGTCTGACGGCCTGGCCAGGTGGAAGATTGGTGGATCGGGGATGAGATGCCATGGGAGAAAGTAGAGAGGGGGCCTGTGGGGCAGCTATGTTAGGCTTGCTCGCTGGTTTACTGGCTACAAGCACTTTGCCTGATTGGTACATGAGCATGTGGCAGCACCACGTGTGTATGGCCTCTATAAGGCTATGGGTGCTTGTGCTCAGGGGGATTGTGGAGGTGAGGACTGCCTGCCGGCCACTGCAAGGGGCCATCTCCTGTTTGCCTAAGTGGCAGTTTTCCCTGCCTGTGTGCTTGTCTGCCATTGTGAGACTTTATTCAATGAAATGGCCCAACACTTTTCTGGCTCTGCAGTTTCTTTACAGTCTGCCTGAATCCAATGTGGACCTGCCTGACCTCGGCCACCCACATTACAAGGCCCGAAATATAGGAATGGCCATATTGTCCATGAGTGCCCACCAGACACTCTCCCACAGAATCAGGAACCTATGGACCAGATGAACATGATGACATGACCTATAGATATCAGGCAGCCTGCTCTCAGCCACCCTGTGCTGACACAATAGACTTATGAACGGAGTCACCATGGTGGCAGAAATGGGGACAATGTATATACCCAACTTGACAAAGTAATTGACTCTGGTCATCATGAGGACATAAGATTGCTATTGCATTAAAGGGATGGGAAGAATTGGTTTGGAACTTAGGTGACCCATTGGAACCAATCTTGGTGCCCAGTTCTAGCTGCAGATGGGCAATTATAACAACCATACCTGATAAAAGCATGGTAACCAGGCATTCAGACCCTTCAGATTAAAAGTCTGTGTCACCTCAGCAAGCAAACCACCTGAACCAGCAGAAGTAGCAGCTGAGAGTGAGGGGAGTTGCGAAAGAGTGGCAGAGGAGGGTAATGATGAATACAAGCTGCTGCCTAAAGACCAGTCACAGTGGTGGGAGCTGCTCTCAACATATCCCTGCTCTGCCTGCGAAGTTCTTCAGGAGACCGCCTCTCAGCAACTACACTGCCTTGCCCCAGGAAGTGTCAGGGGGTGTTCATTTCCGCAGGGCCCCACTTAGCCAGGGACTGGCAGAGTTTGGGGCACAGAGTCTACCTTCCTGTCTCCATGGGGACAAACTCACAAGCCTCTCTCTATTCTGAGAGCTTACCTGAAATCTAAGGACCATGGCTCCTTCCCATTTCCTGGCCTGCTTCCCCCATTCCTGTCCTAGTGTCTTCCTACATCTTCCTCTCGGGGTCTGCTCTAGGTAATCCCGCATCCTCACACAGATAATGGGTACTAGGAGGTCACATTCATTGAGCATTTACTTGTGGACAAGTCACTGTGGTAAGAGCTCTTCAATGGCCGAGTTCACTTAGTCCTCCAGATGCCATCAGTTGAAGTGGGGATAATTATGAATGCTCAGCAGCATAGCATAGGGGCACTGACCCTGGAGCCCAACTATACGTAGGGTCAAATTTCAGTTCTGCCAATAACCAGCTCTGTGACCTGGAGCAAGTTACCTTCCTGAGCTGTAAAATGGGATAATAATTGAGTCTACTTCATAGATGGCTTATGAAGACTCAAGGAGTTAATTGAGTGAAGTATTGGAGTGTTATGTAGGTATGTGTGAAATGAACAAATACTTCACACAAGGAGCAGGCAACACTTACAAAGGTTAACTGACTTGCTCAAGTTCCCCCAAGCTACTGTGGCAAAGACAGCATTCAAATTCAGATCTGTGTGATTTCTAAACCGAATCTCTTAACTACGACTCTGGGTCAATCTGTCCAGGCCTACCGCCCCTCCCTTCACCACAGAATATTTCCAAAGACCACTTCCCATTAAGACTCCCCACGCCAACCCTGGCCTGTCTCTGTTGGGAGACAGCAGGAGGGGCCTGGTCTCCCCGCAGCTGACCTTGGGTCTTTCTGGGCTCCGCTCCTATGAGCAAAGCAGACACCTCTCCGTCACTTGGGATAGTGCCTTGTGTTGGAGGGCCACCATGTGTTAGCTCTCAGGGGACTCTCTCCATAGCACTACATTTTATTTGTTTCAACAACCAAAAAAAGTAGAGCCTTTCCTTTCTACTGAAGTAATAGCCTCCGAGTACCTTTTTATTTTTAATCCAATGGTCTTTTCTCTGTTTTCTCCATTTCAAAGGTAAATGAGATGATTTAAAACATATGGGAACACGTCAAGGGGAGGGAAGTTAGAAAAATCTCACTTGTCACCATGTGGCTTTCTAAGGCAGCTTCCACTCAGGCCTTGACTCACTGGGGCCGTCACGGGCCTCCTCTCGGACTTCTGGATGACACACCTGCAGGCCTGGCAAATGCCCTTATAAGGCAGCTGCTGTGCAGGCTGGCTGCTTCCCTGGCCCGCATTTCAGAGGGTGATGAAGCAATGTCCCTGAACTGGGAAGGGCGGGGAGCAGCTTGCTCCAAATTATCTGGAGCCCGGCTCGGGTGGCCCTGCCTCCTCTCCTGTGGGTTTGAATGTGAGAACTCTAACTACCTGAAAGACATTATTTTCAGCCACACATTTAATAACACATATTGAAAGGCTGCTCTGTGCCCAGTGTTTAAATCTTGCCGGCTCACTGTTTATGAGAAATGGGAGAGATTTGGGTATAGTGTAAGCTTCAAGATGCCCAGGGTCCAACATGACATTTTTTTATTTTTTATCTTTGTGAGGCTCTGAGGGCCCATCCAGGTCCCAGGACTTGGGAAGGGAGGGTAAAATGGTGAGTGGACATTGAACATTTAATGTCATATATACCAAGCACAGTGCTTTACATTTGTTACCTCACTGAATGAATCCTTACAGTGACCTGTAAATCAGGTATTTGGGATCATAGTGGAATTACCCTGAAATGACTACTCCAGTTTATCTTGCTTTCCTCCGGATCCCAAAGTCAACCAGGATGAGAACCCTTGAGTGATTTACATTTCAACCTCAAAGGGTGTTTTTTGCTTCACCCTTAGTACTTACAGCTCAGATCAGTCACCAAGGCTTCCTTCTAGCTAAGATACCCAAATAAACTGCCCTGGCCAATAGCAGATGCTTGACTCCTAGATTAGTCATAGCCGCCAGCCAGGACTCCTGAAGCCCAAAGACCTTACCAATGTCTAACTCCACCTCCCCACCTTATCCCATCTTGTGAGAAGATAGGGAGACTCCAGCACCTTCTATACCTTAATCTCTGGGGGTCAGTTCACACCCCCACACCTCTCCTTTGGACCGTCACACTACTCAGGATCCAACTTCTCAGCTGGGGAAAGGACCCAAGGTCAAGTTGATGCTGAGTTTCTTCACCTTCTTTGGAGATGGGCTGCAGACACAAACATCTTTATGACTCAAAATGGATTGATTCCCCCTGTGATGTGTCCTCTATCTCCTCTTTCATAGCTCTCAGCACACATTTCTCTCCTGGACATCTGGGAGAAAATTTCACTTGAGGTACTGGAGGCATAGCTAGCCCACTTCTCTGCATTTGAAATGTTGACCACCCTCTGCAAGTGTCCCTCATCCCCATCTCTCTCCTCCTCCTTGTTGCCTTCACAGTGGTCTCCCTGCTGTTCCTCAGACACACAAAGCTGGGTATGTCAGATAACAGACAGAATTTCCAATCACATATAAATTCAGATAAACAATGAAAAATTCTTTAGTATAAGTATGTCCCAACTTAAATTATTTATTGTTTATCAAAATTTAAATTGAATGGGATATCCAATTTTTCTCTTCTTCTTCCTCTTCCTCTTTTTCTTCTTCCTCTACTTTTTCTTTTCCCTAAACCCAATGACTGTGCCAAGCTTATTCCCATCACTGAGGATGCTCCTCTCTGACAGCGGCATGACGCCCTCCTCATTGGACTCTGGTTTCCGCCGGAGCACCTTTTCTTCAGCGAGACCTGCCTAACCCCACATTCCAAACGGCACGCCCATACCCCCGTTCCATCTTCCCTCCGCTTGTCTTCCTGGCCACTGACCCTGCCTGGCATTACCATGGACACCTGTTTCTCTTCATTTCCTCACTAGTATGATTGCATCATGAAGCCAGGGACTCACATCCGTTCTGCTCACTACCATTTCCCGGTGTCTAGAACAATATCTGACACAAAACAGTCAACCAAAACCATTTGTTGGATGAATGGAATGTTCTACATAATCAAGAAAGAAGAATTTGGAGTTTCCCAGTCAGCCCAAGAAAAAGAGAAGAAGGCCCTGAGGTAAGATGAGATAAGAAGTGGAGGAGTGAGGAGAGGAAACGGGAAGAGAAGAGGAGATGGGACATTCTGAGACCTTTCGCAGTCTGAGATGCATTTGGAAAGGTAGGAGACCACATGGGCTGCTAGATGGCAGTGCAGGGGGGAGGGCACAAGGTGGAGCTTCAGAACATGGGTTTTGCCACACAACTCAAAATTTGAGACTGGGCTTCACCACTTACCTGCTGGAAGGCTTTAAGCAATAAATTAACTTGTCTAGGCCTCAATTTTTTCTTTCTGTTAAATGGGAATAGCAATATCACCCACATTACAGAATAGATGAGAGGCATAAACAAGATAATGTGTGTAAAGCGTTTCACACAAAGTCTGACCCCTGGCAAATGTGTCTGAGAAGACAGCTGTTGTCCTCAATGGTCACAGTCTTCTTGCTCATAAAACACATGGCACTTGCCTTTTTGATTTTTGCTCAGTTGGTGACCATTTTTTTCAATAAGAAACAGGGTTCTTTTTGTAATCACTGCATGCCATGACAGTGACTGGAGAATGGCAGTGTGCTGTGAGCCCCGAGGGGCCAGCGCTGCCCTCCTGTCCACTAGGTGACTGCTCCCTCACACCCCAGCCTCACCGCAGGAGGATTCAAATCCAGCCACGGCATGGGAATACATCACTGTGTTCTGTGGACTTGAGATTTCTAGGAAATAGTTGAAGCTGCAAATGTTAAAACCAGGTGTCAAGGGCCCTGTGCCTGAGCACACAGGACTGGAGCAGCTGTGAATGTTTTGACATGTGCTGGCTTTGTGACCCTGGGCATCCCTTACAGTCTTCCTGTGGAAAACGGGAAGATATTTTCTGGCCTGTCTTTCTTATAGGTTCAGATGATCATAAAATTAAAAAGGGTATGACAAAGAGTTTTGGCAACCCTAAACTACTATAAAAAAACCAGGATCACCATGATGTCATCTGTATTGTCTGCATGCAATGGTCCCGACTGGCTGACTATGGATCCCCAGGAAGGGGCTCCATGGACATCTTGGTGTCACCCACAGCCTGCACCTCATAGACAGACATACACCCTCTTCCTGGCGCCAAGGTAAAGTACCACTCAGTGATGTGTCCCTGTGGGGTCAAAATGACACAAGGCCCTCACTCCCAGAGTTCCACCACTTCATCCCCCAGCCAGGCCAGCTGGAGACTGCCTGCCAAGGCAGGAAATTAGCAGCAGTTCTGAGTAAACAGCTCTGCTCATTAGTAATTGGCTACACTTTCAAAGATTGGACGCCACACATGAAAAGTCCCATGATCCCTAGCCCAAGCAGGCTCCAGCCCTTCTCCTACCCTAGCCTCAACATTCCTGGGGAGTCCTTAGGGGCATCACAGTCCAGGGCCAAGTGAAGCACCCTGGGGCTGACAGGCAGGGCTAGGAGGTACCTGCACCTGTGACCTCAGCCCACGGTCCAGGGGGTGGGGGTGTTTGGCCCAGACTGAGAAGCCAAGCCTCAGGAAGACTAGCAGTGGGACTCTCCCTCTCCCATGAGCTGGCTGTGTGAGCTTCACCCAGGGGGGCCGGATGCTTTGGAAACCTGGAATGGGTAAGGACGTAAGTGGAGCAGGCAGGGAGAGAGAAGGAAAGGAATTATTTAGAGCAGTGGGTAGCAAAATGAAAATGTGTGGAAGAGCAGCCATTCCGTTCCTCTACATGACGTGGCTTCGGAACAGCCTGGTTAATTGAAAACTATGTCTCTTTCCTCCTTCCTTCCTTCCTTCCTTCCTTCTTTCCTTCCTTCCTTCCTTCCTCTCTTCCTCCCTTCCTCCCTTCCTCCCTTCCTCCCTCCCATCCTTCCTTCCTTCCTTCTTTCCTTCCTTCCTTCCTTCCTTCCTTCCTTCCTTTCTTCTTCTCTCTCACACTCTTTCCCCCATTCCCTCCCTCTTTTTTCCTTCTTTTTCTTTCTTCCACCCCTCCCTTCTATTCTCCCTCTTTCCTTCTCCTCCTCCTCCTTCTTCTTCTCCTTCTCTCTCCCTTGTCCATGAGAAAATATGCCATTTAAAAGTAGCTAGTGTGTGAATACCTTTTTCAATTAAGAAAAATATGATAAATTATTTTTTTAAGTTGCCCTTTGCTACCTGTCTAGATAGAGACATTTAAACAAGTTTGGAATATGGGAATTGTAATGTTTGTTTAAATGGATTCTTGTTGTAATTCAATCTTTTGCCTTCAGGAATAAACATATCAGCCATCCATGAAGTACATACAGTGTAGCTTCTACATGCAAAGTGTTATTTTAGGTTCTGTGAGGGACTCAGGGACATTGAATCCAAAGTCTGACTTCTCTTGGAGTTTCCGGTCTGGCTGTCACAGTACCGTTTCTGCCTTAGGCAAAGTGGTTGACAGTGACAGAGCATCGCTTCTTCAGGACACTCTTGACCTACTTCTTTTCTTATTTGATACATTTTCCTGGGGCTATCCTCCTACACCCAAGACATCAACCACCTCCTATTCAGCTTTAATGCCAAATCTTTGTCTTCAGCCAAAATTTCAGCCGCCTTCCACTTGCTTTCCCTGGATGCAGAGGAATGCAGGCTCAGTTCCTCCAATCCCTCTCTGCTCAGCTGTCAGGTGGCCTGCCTACGACACACGCCTGTCCACAGCACAAGAGCCTGCAGGAGTCACCATCATCGACATTAGAGGTCCAAACATTTGGAAATATAACTAGTTTTTCAAATAAAATATTATATTACCCCTGGTCAGTTCAGCCAGTCAGTTAAGAGCGTCATCCCGAAATGACAAGTTTGCAGGCTCCATCCCTGGTCAGGGCACACGTGGGAAGCAACCGATGAATGCATGACTGAGTGGAACAACAAATGGGTGCTTTCCTTCCCCCTCGGCCTCCCTTCCTCTCTCTGTCTCAAATAAATAAATAAATAAAGTAAGTAAGACCTGGTCAGATAGTTCGGTTCTCCCAGAGCGCGGAGGTTGCTGGTTCGATTTCCTAGTCAGGGCACATACAGGAGCAGCTCAATGTTCCTGCCTCTCTCTCCCTGCTTCTCTAAAAAAAAAAAAAATTACATGAAACACCAACAGAAAATAACAGTTGAAAAGTTATTTTATTGGGAGACATGTACTTTACAGGTATGCTTTTACAACATTTGCCTGTTATAAAGCCAACCACTCTGAACAATGAGGCTATTTGAAAAAGCATAAACATTGAACATTCATGGTCATGGATACATTTTCAGTTTTATCCCATCCTCGGTATCCAATTTATTCCTATATTTGTTATTATCACCCAGTGGTGAGAAAGTTTGATTCACAGAGATAAGTAATAAAACTAGCAACAGCTTTATTTTTTTAATTTTTACAAAGCTTGGCATGCAATCACAGGACACTCTCAGTTAAACAGATGCAGGGTCTTGAAAGCAAAGTAGGAGAAAATTTTGATTCTAATGTTGAATCATTAACAGCCTCTGACTGCTTTCATTGCTCATGTTAAATGTAAGAGTCACATGGAAAGTAACCCAAGCTCAGACAGGTGCTTATGTAGTACTCTCCTGGCGACCGGCCTGCAGGAGAAAGAGAGGGATTGCCTGGGCGTTGTTGGCATACATCGGCTACTCAGTTTACCATGTATCTATCGGTACAAATTGACGTGAAGGGACAGGCATTCACAAAAAGTATTTAAAACAGGACTCAAATTAGCAGAAGGGGTCAATTCTTCTCTCTGTATCAAGAAACATTTTCCTGGTGGCATGAATCCACACATAGGTGGTCGATAGAGGTGGGTTACGGTTAGTTGAGGCCCCAGGTGCAGAAGGAAATATTGGGCCCCTTAAAAAAGAGAGAAAGACAGGGAAAATAAAAATACATGTTAATTATATTTTTAAATAAACAATATTATGTACTATTGATGTTAAAATTGCACATTTGAAACCAAACTTGGTGTCATTAGAAAAATGTATAAAGTTGGAATTTTGTGGGGCCCTTCAGAAGTCAGGGCGTGGGGCATGCACCCGGTGCACCCACCGTTAAATTAGCCTCTGATGATCGGTCTCCAACATGTGAAACTTTGTTCCGAAGCACATGTGACTTGTTGATGTAACATTGCAATTGATTCTTTTAATCTAAAGCATTTATTTTGCGTAGCTTTTCTTTTAAGTATTTTTTTTTTAGCCTTGGCTGGCTGACTCAGTTGGTTAGAGCATCATCCCTTAGCACAGAGGTTGTGGGTTCAATCCTGGATCAGGGCAAATACAGGAACAGATTGAAGTTTCTATCTCTCTCTCTCTCCCTCCTTCCTTTCCTCTCTCACTAAAATCAATAAAATAAACATTTTAAAAATTTAAGTTTTTTTCTTTAAAAAATAGAAAACCCATGGACATAGTCCAAAAGTCAAAAGATCAAAAAGAATAGTTAATGACAAAACAATCTCCCTCCACCTCATCCACAACCCATGTTTTTCTTCACAGAGCTGTTCTTCACTGCTACAGGTGTCTTCATTTGGACCTTGACACAAGGATTTAAAAGCAGCTGTTTATGTGGGCAGAGCTCCTAGGAAACTCCTGGGGGTAAAGGGGCTGAGAGCATGAGAATGGGAAGGGAGTGTAGCCAATGAAGGAAAGATCAGTGAGTACATTTCACAGACAGCCAGAGCTTAGTTACACTGGAGAGCCAGCATAGGACACGTGGCTCAGAGTTATTTCTCCCAAGGGAAAACGAAACTGGAGTTTTATAACCAACTGCTTGGTTTGAGGTCTGTAGGGTGCAGGCAACCAACCACATGGCCAAACACAGTAGACTTTAGTGGTCAGAGAAAGCTCTCAAAGAAATACAAGGACTGGCAGTTTTAAGCACACAGGTGTGCATTAAAATGTTAAGGAACAGGAAATATGGGTGGGGTACCAACAACATCTGCTATAATATTATTCTGAAAACACTTTGAATGAAATCTGAACCAAACATCTGCAGCAATGGTGGTCCAGGCCTGTAAGTGCCAGGCTTCCACAGAGCCTGGTCTGAAAGTCATTGACATTTGTTGGTACAGCAAACAAAGCCTTCTGGGATCTGGTTGCTGTAACCACTTCTGGTTCCTTTCCTGCCTTAGTCTGTCAAGTTTTCATCCAGGAATACAAATGATCCATCTTGGCAGCCTGGGACATTGCAGGTAGAACACACCTCCTTGCTTTTGCTCATTAAGCAATCTTGGCCTGGGAACACCTTTGCCTTCTGTTTACCTGCCAAAGCTTACTTGTTCTCCCAGATTCAGGTGACTAGAAAGAGCAAACTTACTTTTTGAGGTAGTAAAAGGTTCACCAAGGTATTCAGTGCGGTGTCTGACAGAGTATTCAGGAGTGATTTCTTTCTGCCCATCTGCCTACCGATCCATCTCCCCATCTGTCTGATGCCTTTGGAAGCCTTCCCCATCACCCCTAAGAGTGATTGAAATTCCTCTCTGTTTATTATTCCAGCACCCTGGGCTCATCTATTGAAATAATCGACCTGTCTCTCATAACTGTGCTGGGAACTTCTTCAGCGCAGGAAGCAAATTTTGATCATCTCTGAACTCCTATCACTGACACAGTGCAGGTGCACAGCATGGCTCAGTAAATGCTTTTGAATAGAACTGAGCCAAGACTAATGCATAGTGATCCTTTCTTGTAGCATCTGTAGGAATTTTGAGGAAGAAGAAATTGCTACATACAGGTTGACCCATGAAAGTGTATTAGGTGGGCATGTATGATATCTATGGTTTCTTACTGAGGACCTGTTCTTTAATTTGTATGCAAGATTGTTTCTACTCTTTCCTTTCTCTTATTTGTTTAATGGATAGTTGACCGGTCACTTGGTCCATAAATATTTTCTGAGTCCCTACTATGTGCTGGGTGCTATTCTAGGGGATGGCAATCCAGGGGTGCACACAGCTAAAGGAGATGCCATTTCAAAGAGCTTATATTCCCACCCTGTCCAGTTGGTTAGAGCTTAATCCTAAAACACAGAGGCTGCTGGTTCAATCCCCGGTCAGGGAGTATACAGGAACAGATTGATATTCCTTTCTCTCTCTCACTTCCTGCCACCATTCTCACTCACTAAAATCAATAAAAAAGAGAGAGTTTATACTCCTTTTTATGGTATGGAATAATATAGAATGTAATATTCATTTGGACTGGCTTGCTGTTGCTGGCAGGATCTGCAGAACCTGAACGAGTAGGCTCATCAAGGCTTAGATGATGGACCCTTCAGGAAGTTGTGGGTAGAGGCGCCAGAGGAGACATCCCACTGGGAGAAGGGAGCCAGAAGAGATCAAAGACAGCTGTCATTTAAAAACATTGAACATTTGTCTTTGGTTAACATATGGAGGCCACAAAGAGATATAAGCCTCAGTCCTTACCTGTAAAAATCTGCTGCCTAGAGTGTGAGTCAAGTTACAGTTATCGTGTGTGGATGATCAGCTGGTGTGGACCATGAAGGCAACCACTTTTAAAGACTCTTTTTTTGGAACTAATTATAGACATGAAAGAAATTGCAAAAAAAAAAAAAATACAAAACAATAGTACAAAGAGGTCTTGTGTACCCTTCAGCCAGTTTCCTCCAATGGTAACACTTGCATATCTATAGAACAATGCCACAGCCAGGAAAGTGACATTAGTACAAAGCACAGACCTTATTCCAATTTTACTCCTTTTGCAGATGAGTCTATGTCTATGCAATCTCATCAAATGTGTAAATTTGTGTAACGACCAGCACAATCAAGACACAAACTGTCCGTCACCATGAAGATATCCCTGGCTTTACACCCCATTCCTAAGCCCTTGATGTTGAGGAGCCTTGAGAGTTCTTGACATATTCTAGATGAGTCCTTTGCCACATATGTGGTTTGTAAATACGTTCTGCTAGTCTATAACATTAACATGTTTTTTCATCCTCTTTACGGAGTCATTATAGAATATAAGATTTAATTTTGATGAAGTACAACTTATTGATATTTTTTCTTTTATGGATTGTGCTTTTAGTATCCTGCTTAAGAACCCTTTGCCTTGCCCTATGGCCTGAAGATGCTATATGTTTTATTCCAAAAATTTCATAGATTTGCACTTAAATCTGTGATCCTTTTTGAGTTAATTTTTACTAAGTTATGAGGTCTATATCAAAGCTCTTTTTTAAAATTTTTTTTCAGTGGCTGTTCAATTGTTCCAGCACTATACATTTAAAAAAACTACCCTTCCTCCATTGAGTATCTTTTGCTCTTTTATCAAAAATAAATTGGCTCTAGTTTTGTGGACGTATTTCTGACTTCATTATTTTGTTTCATTGATCTATGTATCCATCCCTCTGTAATATACTTCGGCTTGATTGATGTAGCTATATAATAAATCTTAAAATCTGGTAGAGTGATTCCTCCTACTATATTCTTCCTTTCTAAAATTGCTTGAGCTCTTCTAATTTCTTTGCCTTTTCATACAAAGTTTATCATAATATTATATAAATCTACCAAAAAATACTGGGGTTTGATAGCATTTTAAACCTATTGGGGAGAATTTACATCTTTACTAGGTTTACTCTTCCAATCCATGAACAGTATGTTTTTCCATTTATTTGCATCTTCCTTCATTTCTTTTATCAGCATTTTCTAGTTTTCAGTAGACAGTTCCTGTACACATTTTGTTAAAATTATGCCTTCATATTTTATTGGGAAGGGTGCTATTAACATTTTTAATTTTGATTTTCACATGGTCATTGATAACTGTATGGCCAGAGGTTGCCGCTGTCATGGCATTCACATGCAGGTCCTCGTAGGATTCGGGCAGATGGTAAAGAAACAGTGAACCCAAAAAATGGTGGGCCATTCCTTTATTAAAGTCTGGCACCGGTGGACGAATAAACACACGGAAGACCACTTCCCTCTAACTCAGAGCTCCCAAAGCCCTGACACATTCTCCATTTCCACAACCCGGGAAATCTTCTCCAGTTCCTCCTGGAATCAAAGGCCCCACCAGTCTCAGCAGAGCTCACAAAGCCCCTCAGCTCTAGTTCTCCATCTGCACACTTTCTCTTTCCCTGCCAACATGGCTTTTTCTTCAGCACTCTGCATTCTCTCCGCTCTCTCTGCAAAACTGGCTTCTTCTTCAATATTTTTTTTTATTAATTTTAATGGGGTAACATTAATAAATCAGGGTACATATGTTCAAAGAAAACATCTCCAGGTTATCTTATCATTCAATTATGTTGCATACCCATCACCCAAAGTCAAATTGTCCTCTGTCACCTTCTATCTGGTTTTCTTTGTGCCCCTCCACTCCCTCTCTCCCTCCCTCTCCTCCCTCCCCCCCACCCCATAACCACCACACTCTTGTCCATGTCTCATAGTCTCACTTTTATGTCCCACCTATGTATGAAATCATGCTGTTCTCAGTTTTTTTTCTGTTTTACTTATTTCACTCCGTATAATGTTATCAAGGTCTATCCATTTTGTTGTAAATGATCCGATGTCATCATTTCTTATGGCTGAGTAGTAAGATTTTAATAAAGGAGGGACACATCATTTTTTGGCTCCACTGTTTCTTTACTGTCTGCCCCAATCCAATGAGGACTTGCATGTGAATGGCCGTGACAGCAGTGGCCACTGGCCCTACAATAACATATAGAAATACAATTGATTTTTGAATATTAATTTTGTATCCTGTGACCTAGCTAAATTATTAGTTCTAAGAGGGTTTTCATTTGTTTTCTTGCTTGTTTTTTCTTTGTTTGGGATTTGGAAAAGGGGTGTTTTGTGTTTTAGATTCCTTAGGATTTTCTACATAGGTCATTGCATCATCTGAAAATAAAGATAGTTTGATTTGCTCCTTTCTAATCTGTATGTCATCATGGGTGGATTATCAACTGTGAGAATTATCCAGGCCAAAAAAGAATGTATTTAATCCCAAATATTTTTTTCCCACTCATTTCTAGACTATTTCCCCATGTCTGCTGTGTGTTCAGGGAACAGGCTCACTCTTACATTAGATCAAGCAACTATGATTAGGAAAAACATCTGGAAATAATAAGATAACACATTGCAATGCCAAAGAAGGAAGATTTGGGACTTTTTACACTATGTCCCCTCCATGAACAAGAGTCATTGAAGGGTGACTATGGATACTGTTTGTTCCCTTAGGTGAGGACCACCCAGGTTTCAGGGCTGACCTTCTCAAAGCCCATCCAGGGGAATAAGCAACTCTTCTCCCAGTACTGGCCAAGGTTAGGGCTCCCTGAAGGTAAGCGGTGGGCAAGGACTGACCCCTGGTTCTGAGGAAATGACAGAGCAAGGCCTTTGGAAAGTCAAAGGGGGTCTCCTCTCACCTGGGACCCAGACAGGTGTTCACCGTGCATGTGTGGAATGTCACTGTTTCTTTTGCCTCTGAGCTGAGACATAGCTTGTACAGGAAACTGCAGGATGTGGGTTTTGGTGTGATCAGAGAGGAGGTAAACAAGATAATGCTCTTGTTCCCAGTGGCAATGAATCTAAGCAGTGCAAGGAGATCTGTGTGTCCTTGATTCCTTAGAGGTCTCTGTGGAGTTTTATAAGCAATGCTGTGTGAGCAAAGGAATCCTGTACAGTGAAATCTCTGCTTATCCAAACTACTTAGAGTTTTGTAATCATAGTGCTATCTACTTTTCTGATAAAGTGTTGAGCAATTCATGTCTGTCTAGAATAAACTGGAATGTTAGACTGTGTGTGCTGCTTAAGCAAAGCATCTGTTGAAGGTGGATATGGTTAAAGGGGATAAAAAGGAAATGTAGTTCTCCCTGACACATGCTTGGATTTGGAGAAATTTACTGAACTTAGAACAGTTAGATATTTTCATCTACTTTCTGAAAAGCAAGAGAAGAAAATACATTTTTTTTAAAGCTAACATCTTGATTATATAGTAAATTGGAAGAAAATTTAAAGGGTAGTAAATCCTTACTGTTTCTGTGGTCTATATCACATCATACACAATTTGTTTAGCAGTGTTATAACAACACTATTTAAATAGCTTCATGGAAGTAGCCAGCAGAGTTTCATCACTGAAATCTACCTCTGGCAGTATGAGACTCTTTCAACCAAATAAGTAGGTGCTTTACTTAATCACATGCATGACTCACCTTACCTTCTATGTGGATTCCTATTCTTTCTATTTCTCCATTCATCTGATGTCCATAGCACACTAACCTTCTCCCACTACTCTCCCCAATACTGACCCGAGGATGGCAAGTCAAGACTCCCTATCTCCAGAAAAACTTCTCTGGGCCTCCAGAGACAAGATGGTAGGATCAGAAGTCGGTCTTCTCTCTTTTCCAAGTTCTTTCTTAGTTCAGCCGGACCTGCCCAAGATTCCTAGGCTCTCTGCTCCATCTCCCAGAAGGCTCTGCCCCTGCATTTCAACTCTGCAGCCTCTGTTATCTCTCTCTTTCTGTCTTTTCATGTTTGCTGAGCCATCGTAGATACCAACAGGAAATGGTTGCTCAGGATGCTACTTCCAAGGTGAAAACCCACTACAGCCGTCCTCTGAATGTCAGCTCAAGAGGTCACACAATCTGGATCTGTCAAAATCTCCCTTTGGATTTAGAATGGCCTGTGAGAGGTTTGATTAACAGATACCAATCGTGTGTTGCTTTGTATGGGTTTGCCTTCGGTCCTTTCTAGCTAGGGCTGCCTCTATGGAAGAATGGAGTTTTATGTCAAATTGAAAAAGGACTTTTAAAGGTGAGCTGGCTGCAGAAGTAGGCATCTAACCTGAAAGGAATCTCATTTTCAGTGGTGGATCTGAAATCACATTGTGTTCTTTCATTGGGGCTTATGACCCTCCTTCATTCATAAAACTTGGCAAGAGTTGTTCTTTTCAATGTCAGAAGTCTTGAGGAGGCATCTAACTTGAATGGGGAAATGAGATCTATAACTAGACTCCAAAGCTCAATATAGCCTCAAGTCAGGGACAGTCAACCCTGCCTGGAGAGCTGAGCTGAGCCAGGAAGACCTAAAAACTACCTTTGCCCTTAGGTTTAGTTGAAATAGAAATGTTAGTAGGATTTGTCTTCCAAAAAAGCTACCATATGGTAGATGCTTTCTTGGCTTCTGAAAGAGATCATCTTTTCCTCTACCTTTACTCTAAACCATGTATTGCTTTTTTTGAAGTTCTCACTCAGTAGAGTTTTAAAGCCTGTGGTCAGTGACCTCATGAATTCACCAATTGTGTCTAATAATTCTAGAATGAATTTTCTCTTAACCTCTGTTTTATATCTCACTTGGAGAAAGAGATGCTTTCCTCCATTAGTTCAATCATTTATTCTTTTATTTGTACAACAAGT
This sequence comes from Rhynchonycteris naso, assembly GCA_037038555.1. Lineage (NCBI taxonomy): Eukaryota > Metazoa > Chordata > Mammalia > Chiroptera > Emballonuridae > Rhynchonycteris > Rhynchonycteris naso. Next base: position 152,154,120 of record CM072997.1, read on the forward strand.
ATTTATTGGCTCTCTGCTATGTAACTAATGTGTTAGATAAAATAAATAATTGAAAACAGTGCTGCCACCAAAAGGCTCACCTTCTACTGTTGAAGCCAGATAGAGGCACAGTCATGATACCTGGCAGGTTGTAAGTGCTGGAATAAAGTAAGCATTGGGTGCTATGGGAGAAGGCCCCAATACGAAAGAATGACTTTCTAAGTTAAATGATAGTGAAGTTAGGTTTTGATGAGAAAGCAGAAGTTGGCCCTGAAGATTGAGGTGGATGAGGGCTATAGGGCAGAGGCCAAGTTTTTGAAAAGGCAGAAAGACATACACAAGCACAAGAGCATGGCAGACCAAGGCGCTTCATGGGTTCTCCCCAGCTGGAGTACAGGGTAGATTATGGAGAAGGATAGAAAACAAGTTGAGGTTGAAACTGCATTAGGTTTCTCCAGAAAAAAAAGATCAATCAAATAGACACACACATGCACACACACACACATGTATGTATCTACATATATGTGTGTATATATATATTTTTATTAAACAGACATATTAAATATATAATATATAAATATATTTATTATAAAAATATGGCTTATGCAATTATGAGATCTGACATGTCCTAAGATCTGCTGGGTGAATTATCAAGCTGGACACTCAGAATAACTGATGGTGTAGGTCACATCTAAAGGCTCGCAGGCTCAAGACCCAAGAAGAGTCAATGTTTCAGCTCAATTCTGAAGACAGGAAAAAAGTCAGTGTCCTATGCTGAAGGTAGTCAAGCAGGAAAGAATTCTGTTACTTGAGGAAGGATCAGCCTTTTTGTTCTATTTAAGGCCTCCACTGATTAGATGAGACTCGCCTGAAGTACAGGGGCAATTTGCTTTACTCAGTTTACCATTTAAATGTTAACCTCATCCAGACACACTCAGAATAATTTTTAACCAAATATCTGGGCACTCCATGGCCCAATCAACCTGACACATAAAATTAATCATCACGGGAATTTAGGCATGGACAAGTAAGAGACGATTTAAAAAGACTGTGATGTTCTGGGGCCAACATTTGATTATTACCTTTTCAAAAAAGATCAGCTTTTCAAAGGGTGGTAGGTTGAGAAAATGTTTTTTATCCCCTTTTAAAATCTGAATAGTTTCTTTAGATCACAATAATGAATATGTTTATTACTCTCTGCTGGCTGCTCAGAAAACATCTCACTTAATCTTCACACTAATCCCTTTCCCTACTGTTTACACTCAAAGGATGAAATATTGGTGCCTTCTAAATACAGTATGAAGAAACGACCTGACCTGTGGTGGTGCAGTGAATAAAATGTCAACCTGGAATGCTGAGGTTACCAGTTCAAAACCCTTGTCTTGCTTGGTCAGGGCACATATGAGAACTGATGCTTCCTGTTGCTACCCCCACCCCTTCTTTCTCTCTCTCTCCTCTTTAAAATGAATAAATAAAACTAATTAATTGTTTTATTATAAATAAATAAACAAATATGAGGAAACCAAGGCTCAAAGGATGTTTACAGTACTTAGACACATTAGGTGTTCCGTAAAAGTTTGTTCAATGATGTTAGGCCTCTTGTTAAAGGCCACACAACTAGTAAATGATAAAATTAAATTTCCAAACCAGTTCACTTTATCCCAAAGCCAATAGATTTTAGGGAAAACTAGTAAGCTTAGGCAAGGAAGAAAATATGTGACTTGTAGTGTGGGCAGTCAGACCACTGATATTTTATGATTCCCACATGAGGTAGGCTAACATGAGCCAGCCTTAAAAAATTTCTGATAATTCCAACAAAGCCTGTCAGCCTCGAGTATAGCTCCTTAAAAGTGATCTTGAGCAATTAAGGCATAAATGTTGGAAGGCATTAGCATTAGTTCTGGTTAACTTAGAAATTCAACAGCCTCATTCCTGGAATGCTTTTGAGCATAATTTACTCCCTGTTATTAATTCATATTCAAAATGCTTTGGTAACAGCTAGAAAGATGGGGTATATATTTCTAAGTTGTTTTGTCTCCCTTTGTTTAACAGTGTTCAGTTGGTGGCGGTTGAAGATGGGGGAGGAAGGCTGGTTATTGATTTCACAGACATTGTGTTATTCAGCCTCAGTGCGATGTTTATAAAGAATCTAAGATTCTTCCCAGTAACTTACTAGCATTATCTGGAAGCATGTTAAGTCTCAGAGCCCATATGGTACTTTCTGATATTCCTCAGCAGTGAGTTATGACTTAGAAACATACCTAATCCTTCTCCCAAGTTTCTGCCCAACTTCCAACCTGCGGCAGCTTTACATAGTTGGACTGGAGCATTCCTGCTGTCTTCCTTCCCTTCCTCCCTGCCCCATTCCTTTTCAGGGCTATGCAGAAACTGTTTTTCATCTTCAGAGAAAATGTGTGAAATAATTTTAAAGGAGGGATTTTGCTGTTTCATCTAAAGCTGCCAAAGACTTGATAAGGAGAATCTCAAAAAGGACAATGTGGTTCTTTCAATTATTTTAGACAATTGGTGGTGACCAGTCAGAAAGGAAGAAAGGTGGGAGTAGTTTAAGGAAGAAGATTCATCCAGGCAAAGGCCCAGGGAAATGCCCTATTATCTATAACCCACTGAGTCATGTTGTTGCTGGGAGGGGCATGTTGAGGGATAGCGTTGACCTCCAGTCTAGAACTGAAAAGTGAAGCCAGAGCCTTTGTTTTGGAGCACATCTTTCCAGGGGATCATGTCTGCAGTGGTGTTCCACCTTCAAATCACAGCTGGAATATGGACTTCCCTCTTCTTACCACCATTATCACTGACACCCGGGCCTATGCTTCCATTGCTTCTCCGCCGTTGCTGAAGCCTGCTTCCTGATCTTCCTATGGTCCGTTTTCCACACAGCAGCCTGGGTGATCTGTTACAACTCAAGTCACATTAGCTCTCTCCTCTGCTCCAAAGCTTCCTGTGTCTCCTCCCGACATCCCTCAGAGGAAAAGTAGTTCTTACCTGCTCTCCATATCCCTTCCCTTCCTTCCCTGATCTCCTCTCCTAACCAAAGATAGAACCCAAAGAAAAGACTCAGGCTTCACTTTCCAGAATTAGGTTGGAAGTCAAGGCTTCACCTCAATATGTTCCTCCCAGGAACAACCTCTGCTTGCACCTCCTTTGTCCCCCAGTCTTGTTATGATTTAGGTCAACGGGCCCATTTTTTCAAGCCTGCTCTCCCTTTGCTTGCTCTGCTCCATTCACTTTGGTGTCACTGCTCTTTCTCAAACACACCAAGCGCCTGCACTTGCTGTTCTTGTTGTCTGGAATGCTCTTCCCCAAAATAAATGCATGGACGCCTCACCTCTTTAAGATTCTGCTCAAATATTCTTTCTTAGGAAGCCTTCCCTGACTGTGCTCTTTATAACTGCAACTACTTCTGCTCACCCTCCTTCCACTCTTTCTTGATTTATTATTCTTATTAGCCCTTGTCATGACCTAACATACTATATAACTTATTTATTCTATTTTGCCAGTCTATGAGGCAGGGTTTTTTGTTTGTTTGGTTGGTTGGTTGGTTTCAGTGTTGAATCCCAGTGCTTGGAAGTGTACTTAGCACAGACTAAATGCATGTTACATATTTGTTGAATGAAGAAATAAACGAATGCAGCATTAAACAAACAGCTAAAATATAGCCAGCCTTGAGCTGGATGAGCATGATGTGGAAGGCATACTGTCCTAAGGAAACTCATGATCTATTTGGGAAGACAGTGCTAAGAAAACTGACAGTTCTGTTGCTTTTTACCTGTGAGACACAGAAACTCTCTCAAAAATACTCTCAGAAATTGGGGTTTACATTAAGGACCTTTGTGGACTAACATTGATCTAAGAACCAGAAAGTCACTGGGAACCAAAGGCAGCACTGGGGTCCCCCTTCCTTTCCTCCCGTGGTTTCCCTCTCTTAAAGAGTCTCTGTCCCACCTCTGAGGCCCTGTTCATTCTCACCTGCCAGGCTGCCCACCCCATTTCTCACTCTCTTGTCTAGATCCCATAGAAACTTCTCCGCTTGACATTCACTATGCCCTTGTTGGGCAGAGCCCCTCACACCTCGTGCATCACCAGGGCCTCCAAGAGCAAGCTGCCCTTGACGAGGTGCCCACTCAGAACAGCTTTGCTGGAGTTCCCTGAGCAGGGTCCCAGGCTAAGGTCAGTCCACCCAGTTCAGATCTGAACAATACAAGACAGTTTGGAATTCTTTGAATTTTACATGAATTACTTATAGTTACAGAAAAATTAAAAGTATAGATAAGAAAAAAATTGCCTGAAATCCTAACCACTATGACATCTTGGATTACCCTTTTCCTTGCATACTTCTACACTCATCCTTTTTATTCTTTTAAGCACAGTATCTACTATGCATATTGTTTTATATTTTTGTTTTTATCACCTATTAACCTTATTTCATGAGCATCACCCCATGACATATATAGAAATATATTGGTATTTAATTATTGAATAGTGGTTAATTTCATGAATATATTATAACTCATTCAACTAATTCCCTATTCTGGGATACTTAGACTGTACCCAGTTTTTTTATATATTATAAAAATTGTTGACCTGTGGTGGCACAGTAGATAAAGCGTATACCTGGAATACTGAGGTCGCCAGTTTGAAACCCTGGGCTTGCCTGGTCAAGGCACATATGGGAGTTGATGCTTCCTGCTCCTCCCCTCCCTTCTCTCTCTATCTCCTCACTAAAATAAATAGATAAAAAGTATTAAAAAAGAAAGAAAGAAAATGTTGTTGTACCTTTAAAAATATTATTGAGAAAGGGTTTTTATATAAATCCATAATTACTTTCTCACCATAAATTTCTAGAAGCAGAATTTGTGAGTTAAAGGGCATAAAGATTTTTAAAATATTAATAGCCAACATTTATTGAACCCTTGCTATATACCAATTACATTGCATATAACAGTCACAACATGCTTATGAAGTAGACAGCCTTATCATACCATTTTGTGGATAAAAACTCATGCACAAAGACATGAAATAACTTGCTTAAGACCCCACAGCAAAAATGTGGCAGAATCAGGATTTGAATTCAGTTGGTCTAACTCAAAATCTTTAACTTCTGTATGGTACTGCCTTCCTGAGTAGGAAGACATTTCTGTAAGAGAATAGCACCTCTTAGGGCCTTAAAGAAAGGGTAGCCTGCCACAAGCAGGACTTTAACCCAACAGACCACGTGCTACCAGTGGGCAGGCTATTGCTACTGATACACACATCCATTTATTTAACAAATGACATCATGAGGGCCCCCAGTTAATAATAATATCCCCCACTGGTGACTTTGGGTGCAGCTAAGATGTTCAATTCTTGACCTTTCAAGGTGGACTTTGCTTGCTGTCCTAGTGAGTGCAGCCAACAGCCCCTAGTTGAAAAGATGTGGCCTTTACTCATGGAAGTACTGACAATTTAGCTGGAAAGATCATCCATTTATCTCAGTAACCTGTGTTTCTGCAAAATCCTGGTCTGTACCTAAATATCACAAAAAATCCACTCTGGTCATTTTAATACAAGAATTAAAAGTCCTATGTCAGGTGGGCCATGGCCAGTCAGCTCAGTGGTAGAGCGTTGGCCTGGCATGTGGTTGTCCAGGGTTCAATTTCCAGTCAGGGCACACAGGAGAAGCAACCATATGCTTCTCCACTCCTCTTCTCCTCCTCTCCCTTCTCTTTCTCTACCTCTCTCTCTCCCCCTCCAGCAGCATGACTCGGTTGGAGCAAGTTGTAGCAAGCTGGTCCTGGGCACTAAGGATGGCTCCATGGCCTCACTTTAAGCACTAAAATAGCTCAGATGCCAAGCAATGGAGCAACGGCCCCAGATGGGCAGTGCAACGTCCCATAGAGGTCATGCCAGGTAGATCCCGGTCAGGGAGAATGCAGGAGTCTGTCTCTCAGCCTCCTCACTCCTCACTTAAGAAAAAAACAAAAAAGTCATACCTCAGGTGATAAAATGGACAAGAATAGATAAAAGGGGATTGTGAGTGACTCTGAAAGAGCAGGACGGGGTGGAAGGCCAGGTGGCTGTCGGCTCTTTGATGGTTGAGTTACACAGTGGACAGGTATGTGCTTGGGGCGGAATAACAAGTCTAGACTTCCTGAAATAACACACCTCCGGCCTCCAGTGGCAGCAGGACTAGGTATAACCTAGAAAGTCAAACATGTCCTTTCACCCGCAGACAGTTTGTGACAATGTAAGAGCTTTTGGCTTGCTCACAGATGCAGAGACCACATGTCCCCAGCTGAGAATTGGTACAAGTGCTATGACCATACATAGTAGTCTACTGAGTCAGAGCATCTAGAAGACCCTACCTGGGAAACCCAGGAAGGCAGATAGCACAGCTAGAGAGGGTCTGAGTGCTTGACATTGAGAATTGCACCCCATCCATATTTTTAACTACATTTTAGATCTGTGCTGTAAGATGCTTATACAGAGAGCAATATAACATTATTTTATAAGCATATACTGAAAGAACATGGTGTAAGGCCAGTGGCCGTGGCCGCCATCGTGCAGATGGTAAAGAAACCGTGGAGCCAGAAAATAGTGGGTCATTCCGTTTATTAAAGTCTGGTAAGGGCTTGCCTGATCAGATGATGGCGCAGTGGATAGAGCATCGGACTGGGACACGGAGGGCCCAGGTTCGAGACTTTGAGGTCGTCAGCTTGAGCGCAAGTTCATCTGGTTTGAGCAAGGCTCGCCAGCTTGAGCCCAAGGTCATTGGCTCGAGCAAGGGCTCACTAGATCTGCTGTAGCCCTTCAGTCAAGGCACATATGAGAAATCAATCAATGAACAACTAAAGAACCACAACGAAGAACTGATGTTTCTCATCTCTCTCTCTTCCTGTCTGTCTGTCCCTATCTGTCCCTCTCTCTCTGACTCTCTCTGTTTCTCCTACAAAAAAAAAAAGAAAAAAAGAAAGAAGGAAAGAAAGAAGGAAAGAAGGAAGGAAGGAAGGAAGGAGGGAGGGAGGGAGGGAGGGAAGGAGGGAATGAGGGAAGGAGGGAAGGAAAGAAGGAAGGAAGGAAGGAAGGAAGGAAGGAAGGAAGGAAGGAAGGAAGGAAGGAAGGAAGGAAGAAAGAAAGAAAGAAAGAAAGAAAGAAAGAAAGAAAGAAAGAAAGAAAGAAAGAAAGAAAGAAAGAAAGAAAGAAAGAAAGAAAGAAAGAAAGAAAGAAAGAAAGAAAGAAAGAAAAGTCTGGTAAGGGCGGATGAGCAAACAGGTAGGGAAGACTGCTTCCGTTTCTCCCTTCAGACTCACCGTACTCACAGGCCCCCACCAGCCTCAGCACTTCTCAGCAAAACAAGCCTGGAGGAAATACCCCTTCTCCAGCGAACAATAGCAAACAGTCGCCCCTCCCCCTGGAGGCAGGCAATCCCAATTTGCAATCTGCTGCCCTGAGGACAAGCACAGCCTTCCACAGGCTACACTCACATGGCGCTTCCCTGTGCTAATGCAACAATCAGGCACAATACAAGCCAGCAAACCTAACATATATGAAACACATTGGTTTGGCCAACACCAGGTTTGTCTTTGTCTGTTTTCCATCCAGTTTCCTAGAACAGAGCTCCCCTCACTGTGGAGAACGAAGACCAGATAGCAGGGACCCTGAGAAAAAGTCCTGCCCTGAGTTTATTTACTTGTCTGTCACCTTCCATTCTACCAGGGTTTTGATACTTACAGTGAGTGCTGTTAGGTGAGCTCGCCAGATGTGAATGGTGCTCGCCCTCCCTCCTAACTGAACCTCAGTTCTACGCAGTGTCCCCTCCTTGGCCAGGCCCCTGTGCTTCCAGGTGGGCTCGGCCCATCGCCAGCTTACAGAGTTTGGATCTCAGTGAAGTAAGCCAATCCAAGTGACCCTGTTCCTCTTGCTGGCAATAGATAAAGCCTGATAGAATTCTGACCAGTAAGAAATAAAAGGAGCCTGTGGGAGGGTTCTGGGAAAGTTTAGTTTTTCTTAAAAACAAACATGGGATGTTTCTTTTTATTCTTCTGTTTTCATGTGATACTTAATAGCAGTGACTATCATTTTATAACCACAGGTGGGTAACCCGAGCAAGCAGGTAGACTTTCTGTAAAAATGGTGAAAAAAAATGGAGAGAAGCTGGATTCTCGATGATGTCACTAACTGGGAGCCATCCTATCTCCGGGCTTTTTGTTAAGTAAAAGAAGAAATTTTCATTGTTGTGTCAGGCTTTTTGACTCAGGAGTTTGGGACCAGCCCCAGGAGCTGTTAGGAGCACCCACCTCCCACTCTGCCAGGAAAAACATTCTCAAAGGCTTCCTGGCTATGGATACAAATGAAACAGTATTTTACCACACCTTTGACAAGAGAAAAAGAAAAAAAAAGTCTGAGATATTCTAAATTAAAACCAGAGTGGCTGGGGAGTATAAGCGACAGAACAGCCTGTTAATAGCTGTGGACCAGCTCTGACAAAAGACTGCTCACATTCCAATATATCTGTTGAAATTTAATATTAATTTCTAGGTGACTAGTCTGTGATTTTTCCAAATGAGAGGATAGGCAGGCACCATGGACCCCCACGAGCCTCCATTTCTTAGTTACACGTGAACTTTCCAATCTGCTGCCCACAGCTCCCCATGGGAGCAGACACATCTCTGTGTGCTCCAATGCCCTTACTTCAGAACTGGTCCCTTCACCTTCTCATGCCCTTTGTCAGTAGCTAGTGTAAGCCTTTTCAGAATGACTAACACTTTTCTCCCTGATACTGGATGTATGACACCGCGTGTGAAACCCAGGGCTATGGACACATCGTCTTTCCTACCTGGTGGTCTTCCCTCCCTGGCGTGCTGCTGGGGGCAGACTACATGCCCCAGACCATTCCTTTTCCTCTAGCAATGGCCTGAGAAACCCTGCTGAAGCTAGATCTGTGACTTTTGCAGATCAGGTGACAAGTAATTTCCCAGAATCTCTAAAATACTTCTCTCTAACCGATATAAATTAAGATTTTAAAATATCATATAATTCAATATCACATATTCTGCCATAAACCAGCAACCGCAAGGGCCTGGAGTTTGTATACTACCAGTAGAAGTTTGGTGCATGTACCGTCTTCAAGGGCTGGGGAGAGAGGACTATTTGGGGAAGGAGGGCTCAGAGTTGTTGTGACTTGTACATGAAGTGAAGGAATAGAACTGTTTTCAGTCAAGGGTTGGTGCACAGGACGATCTCCACTGGCCCTTTCATATGGTTTTCCCCCCTTTCTGCCTTGCTCTGTGCCCCATGGGGTGAAGATTTTCATCAACAGGCTCCTTTGTCCCCTGATCCAGACGGGTTTGCCAGGGAGAACCCTCAAGAGACTGGAAGGCTAGATGAGTGAGGTGGGGAGGTTGGGCCTCTCCCGCCAGCCCCCTTGTTGGCCACAGGCTTCATGTGGCTGCAGGCTTCCCCCTGAGGTACAACCCCTGTCAGGCAACCCTTCCCTCAATCTAGTCTTCCTGATTCCAACAACCCCTTTAGGCCTAAGAATGGTAATACCTTCTCAGTGTTGCTAGGCCCTGGGTACGCCCCACCATTTCTTACCATTTTCCCTGGACAAGAAAAACCCATCTCACCTATGTAAGTGGTCACCTCAATCGCAATTACAGTTACAATTACAGGCACTGTTGTTCCCTGCCAGTCCGGGTTCTGACTCCTACTGCTGGCCATGTTTCAGACATCCAAGTTCCATACGAAAGTGCGAGAGCTGCCTGACCAGGCAGTGGCGCAATGGATAGAGCGTCGGACTAGGATGCGGAAGGGCCCAGGTTCAGATCCTGAGGTCGCCAGCTTGAGTGCGGGCTCATCTGATTTGAGCAAAGCTCACCAGCTTGGATCCAAGGTCGCTGGCTCAAGCAAGGGGTCACTCGGTCTGCTGTAGCCCCACAGTCAAGGCACATATGAGAAAGCAATCAATGAACAACTAAGGTGTCACAACAAAAACTAATGATTGATGTTTCTCATCTCTCTCCGTTCCTGTCTGTCTGTCCCTGTCTATCCCTCTCTCTGACTCTCTCTGTCTCTGTAAAAAAAAACTGAACAAGCAAAGAAAATAAATAGGAAAAATATTCATTTATTTACTGTGGCAAAATATCAGGTCTCATTTCATGAACATGTTGGCTAAAAACTGGTGTCATTCTTAATACAAATTGCCCCACTTGTTCCTAATTCCTAAATGGCACTTGCTGAGCCCACACAAATCTTGATTCCCAAACCATTTATCATCTCCTCCTCCTTGTAAAGAGTTAAAAATCTCTGAGTCCTTGATGTGGAAGTCTGAAATAAAAGTTATTGACTAGGTTTCTAGATCTGAAACCATAAAGATAATGAATCACATAAATGAACACTGTCTCCCAAAGGGTTATCATCAGTTCAGTTAACTTCCATTGACGTTCACTGAAAGCCTGTAACAGTCAGACTCAAGGGGATAAAATACATTTAAAATATACTTTCTGACCTTAAAAAATTTAAGGCTTAGTGTAAGTGCTCTCAGCCTTCACAAAGGGAAGGGGAGAATAATGAGCTGTTTGGAAATGATAAATTTGTGTGGGCTTAGGAAGGGCCACTTAAGGAGTAAGGATAGGTGGGCCTTTTAGATTAAGAAAGGATAGCTGATTTTAGTCAAAATATTCATGACACAAAACCTTACATTTTCACATGTGTGGGTGCGCACACACACTCAATTTTAAGATAGAGGTGGGTAGGGTTGGGGCTCGGGAAGGTGTGGACTCGTAAGCACATCATTTCAGCACATCTGCAATAAACGCTAACGTGGGATTTGTGCTGGCATTATGGGAGTGCACATGAGGAGCACTGGCTCCAATCTGACGTTTCGGAAAATCCCTGGAGACAATACCTGACCTGCACTTTGGAGGAAGGCTCGCCCAAATAAAGAAGGGTGGGCATTAAGTAAAGGGGTATGTGGAGAGGGAATAGTGAGAGCAGGCACGAAGGTATGAACAATTTAGTGTGGGAGAGGACCAAAGGCCAATTTTGTACCCAGGACAGAAAGAGGCTTCAGGGCTGGGCAGAATGTAGAAGGCCAGGCAAGGCCTTGTGCACCACTGTGTGCAGCTCCTTGGATACGCACCCCGCCTCTTTATTTATTATTCTCAATCCTGCTGATTCCTAGTGCCTTACAGCAGGTTCCAAAAGGAAGCAGTTGCCCCAGATTGCCTTATGAAGAAAACGGGCCTGCTCCCGGAAGAGGAAAGCTTGGTGCTGCCTTCACCAATGCAGGTAGTCAGGCCAAGGAGAGGAGACTGCTATGTCATTGGCAGTGGCCTTCCTTCCCCGGACAAACCTAAGTGATTGGGATCACCGCCCAACTGAGCAGGCTGCTCTGCTCCCCACCCCAGGATCTGGAGCAGTGAGTGGTTCCCGACACCAATTCACACTCAGGACACAGAACAGTCCAGGAAGTTTTTAAGAATATGGACTTCCAAACCCCACTCCAGTCAGAGTGTGAGAACTGGCCCTGATATAGTTCCCCATGAGGTACAGACATCCAGCCAAGCCTCAGAACCATTTTGAAGCAGCATTTTCTAAGTTAGGATCCATTGTTCTGAGAGCTAATGTTAATTTCAGGACTAGCACACATTAAGACTCTCCAAGAAGTAGGGGTGAGGTGGGGAGGAATATATATAATTTTCTAAAAGTATTTGACCATGGAGTCTCCCTCTCTCTCTTCCTCTCTCTCTCGCTGGGGTATTTTTCTCAAGACTAGGCTCCATGCAGCACACATTTTGGAGAAAGTTTCCCTAGAGGCTCAGAAAAGGGGTATGTAAAGATTAATTTTATATGTCAACTTCACTGGGCTACAAGTGCCCAGATATTTGGTCAAACATTATTCTGGGTGTTTCTGTGACAGTGGTTTTGGATGCAATTAACTTATTTGAATCAGTGGATTAAGTAAAGCAGATTTCCCTGCCTAGTGTGGGTGGGCCTTTTCTAATCAGTTGAAGACCTGAATAGAACAAAAAAACTGACCTTCCTTCAAGTAGGAGAGAATTCTTTCCTGCCTGACTGCCTTCAAACTGGTGTATTGGCTGTTTTCCTTACTTTAGACTTAAACTGGAACATCAGCTCTTCCTGGGTCTTGACATTCCTGACCTTCTGACTAGAGTTTCACCATAAATTTTCCTGGGTTTTCAGATTGCCAACTCATCCTGCAATCTTGGGACTTGTCAGCAGCCTCCATAATCTCACGTGCCAATTTCTTATAATAAATCTCTTTCTGTCTATTATAGGAGTGTAGACTATGTCACCCCAAACTATGTTTCTTTGGCATAAGAATTATTTTGAACTGATTATTTTAAGAAACAGCAGACACAGGAAAAGCTCTGAAAACCAAGTAGAAGTTATTCTTTTGTGCAGAGAGACCAGCTCCTGAGTGCTAGGCACAGAGGACAGTTCGTGGGGTCCCGGCACTGGAAACTAGCAGAACAAGGGGATGGGGTGTCAGCTCCAGAGTTAAAGAAAGCATTTCTTTAATATCTAGGATGGGTGATCAAGAAAACCATTTGATGTATTCTCAGAATTCTTCCCCTGAAAACATGTGCTTTGTAAATTGCATTTTTCTTCCTGAGGTTTGTGTTCTATTTATTCACCTGTTCCCTCGGAGCTGCTGCGAAGGGCTGTGGCCTGTGGCCACTTTCCCTCTCAGTGAGGTGGGAGCAAGAAGGGAGGGGCCTGCAAGGCCTGCTGCTGCCCCAGGGGAGCCCTCGTGGGAATTTGACCCACCTGCATTGCCCTTCCATAAATGGAGCTTTCCCTGCTAACAAGGCCCAGAGGCCGTTCTGCAGTCCCAGTTGCTCTGCAGTTTCCATGGGCCCACATGCCTCTCCTGAGGCCTGTGCCTTTGCCAAATGAGCACAGGATGCTGTGTCCTGAGGGGCTGTTGGAGTTATGTGGGCTGGGCAGATGTCCCTTCTTGACAAGAGCAGCAGTTTAAACTGCCTGAAGATGATTTCAAAACCAGGCAAGGAAACTTCTGCACCAACACCCCACTCTCCTCAGCCGTAACTTTCCACAGGCATTGCTCGCCAGCCTCTCCAGTCAGGCTGAGGCCCATGCTGAACTACATGGAAGTGGGATTTTCTCTTTCCAGACTGCTAAGAAAAGGCTGCTCTCAGCCTCCTGCGTGTCTGGGTATTCTCCACTTTCTCAGGGGCAAGGAAGCTGTCATGGCAGCATGGCTGACTGACAGCATCTCCCTCTCTATCTCTACTCCCATGCAAGAGAAGCAGTTGGACCTGCATCTCGCTGTCTTCCATGAAGACAGACAGAGAGTGAGACTGAGTGGGGCCTGAGAGGAAACGCAGTCAGCTCAGAGGGAAATCAGGTGGGTAAAAATGAAAATGAAATCTCCCTTATGTTCCTCTTGGGTTTCCTCTCACAGTATTACTGAAGTGAGGGTCAAAAGGGTATGTGGTTCATAACCCAAGACCAACCCACCCCAGAAGATTGTAGATACCACCCTGGCACTGAACCACAATTTCCAACAGCAGTAAAGCAGGCTGCCTTCTGTCTTCTGTGGAAGTGCTCAAGGCCAGCTAGTGACGGACCTCTGAACCTTTGTGTGTATTTGAACAGCATTTTGGAGATGTAATCCATAGACCAAGGGTCCCCAAACTTTTTACACAGGGGGCCAGTTCACTGTCCCTCAGACCGTTGGAGGGCCAGACTATAAAAAAACTATGAACAAATCCCTATGCACACTGCACTTAATCTTATTTTAAAGCAGTGGTTCTTAACCTTTTTTGAGGTACCGAACCCACCAGTTTCATATGCGCATTCACCGAACCCTTCTTTAGTGATAAATAAAATATGATTTTTTTTCCAAATTCAAGACATAGGTATATGTTTTTTTATTGGTGCACAAAATGAGCCGTGCATGAACATCACCTTGCTCAAAGAACAAAACCAACAAAGTGCAGGAACTCACAACAAATTACGGTATTACTTTATTCTGGCCTCCGCGGCAGAGGCTTCTCTGAACCCCTGAGACCGACTCATCGAACTCCTACGGTTCGATAGAACCCAGGTTAAGAACCACTGTTTTAAAGTAAAAAAACAAAATGGGAACAAATACAATATTTAAAATAAAGAACAAGTATATTTAAATCAACAAACTGACCAGTATTTCAATGGGAACTATGGGTGCGGATGCATCCTGTGGTCCTCCCACTGACCACCAATGAAAGAGGTGCCCCTTCCGGAAGTGCAGCGGGGCCGGATAAATGGCCTCAGGGGGCCACTTGCGGCCCACGCGTCATAGTTTGGGGACCCCTGACATGGACCATACAATTCATTCTTTGAAGTGTACAATTCAATGCCTTTTGCTATATTTGCAGGACTGTGCAACTATCACCACAATCTAATTTCAAACAATTTCATCACTCCCTCCCCCAATCCCACACCCTTTAGCCATCACCTGATCCAATCTTCCAATCCCTGAGCCCTAGGTAACCACTTCTCTGCTGTCACTATAGACTTGTCAAACCTGAACATCTCATGTAAATGGAATCATACAATATGTGTCCTTTCTGACTGGCTGCTTTCCCTTAGCACAGTGGTTCTCAAACTTTTTGAAGTAAGGGCACATTTAAAATTTTACAAATAATTGTATGCACACTATATACAAATTTCTGAGAAATATGTTATAATAATTAAGTCAAATATTAAAGAAAATAAATATAAAGTCCAAGTGTGCTTTTATGGTAATTAAATGAAACAAATATGACAAAATTAAATTTATTCTGACATTACAAAACATTTTTATTTTACATTTTTTGAATTATGCTTTTTAGAATTTGTAAAAAAGAGGGGTTAAAAAATAAAAATAAAAAAATGACAAAAAGTTATCTTTTTATATATATAGATACATTCTTAGTAAGATTTATTAAATTTGGCATGTCCTGGCTCAAATGTGTTAAGTTTTTTCATTCTTGTGTTTATGAGAAACATGAGCCTGATGTGTCCTAGCAATTTCTTCAATGTTTGGGCATATATTTGAAAGGCAAACTCTCATTTCCTCATCAATACATTGAAGAATTCCCCTCTTTTTACTCTTAATTGTGTTGAGGGTAGAAAATCCTAATTCACATAAATAGGATGTTGAAAATTGTAGTAAAATGTTCAAAGCTTTTTTAGATATTGCCACATATTCTTCTTTTATAGAAATCCAAAAGGCTTCAAGAGACAATTCCTTATGTTTAATCATCAATCCACGATCATTGGATATAGCTGCCAGTTCTTCTTCTTCTGTTAATGTTTAACCAAAATCACTTGAAGCTTCCATGAATGGGTTTCTAATCCAATTGTATTGTTTAGTGTTAAGTGATGGAAAATGCTATAAATTAAATTCTGCCCATCAGCCTTCAAAGTTCTATTTTATTTACACTTAACTTTTGCTCACTTCCAGAATCAAATTTTTTAATATCACGCTTCTTTTTGAGAAATCTATCCATTTTATTTGGGTATATTTATCTAAAAATAAGATAATGATGTGTTAATAATAAATATAATAATGATGTGTTAACAAAAAGAGCAGTATTTCTGTAATGAAATGGTATAATAGAGTAACTATATTTATTTTTATATCTGGGCACATGCCACAAACCAGCGCAGCTAGTAATTCCAGGTCCCGAGTGGGAACGGTGCGGAATCAAAAAAACATGCAGAATTAAGAAAATACAGGTCAGGAGGGCCCTGTAATTGCTGCTGGCAAGAACAAAGTGCGCCCAAAAACCACTTCTTGCTTTATTTATAGGGCAAAGTGGGCCATTAGCAAATCAATGAGATCTTTGATCATGTTTCAAAGGCAACCCAAGAATTTTACCAAGTGCAGAAAACCCCCACCATAC
Organism: Rhynchonycteris naso; assembly: GCA_037038555.1. Taxonomy (NCBI): domain Eukaryota; kingdom Metazoa; phylum Chordata; class Mammalia; order Chiroptera; family Emballonuridae; genus Rhynchonycteris; species Rhynchonycteris naso. The sequence continues at coordinate 152,170,010 of CM072997.1, forward strand.
ATATCATCTTAACCTTACACCAAACAAAGGATAGAAGAAACTTGCCTCCAGACTTTCCAGGGAACATAGGGGGTAGTGTAAACAATCCAGCACCACAGCTTAACAGCCTTTTGCAACCTAATCAGGCAAGTGAGGTGGGTGGTTGGGTAGACTGTCAGTTTACAGCCAATTTCCCACACCTCTGTCCCCCAAAAATCTAAATTCCAAAAACCGTGTTGGTTTTTCGGTCCCTAACAAGAACATATTTTTCTGGAATACCATAGGGTGCACCTTGAAATCTTCTAGGGCGCACCAGTGTGCCCTGGCACATACTTTGAGAACCCCTGCCCTAGCATAATACTTTCAAGGTTCATCCATGCTGTACTTCATCAGTACTTCATTCCTTTCTATGGGTATTAATATTCCATTGTGTGGATTTAACATAGTAATTTAGCTGCTCATCATGGACATTTGGGTTGTTTACACTGTTCAGCTATTATGAATAAGCTAACAAGATTTTTGTGTGGACATATGTTGTAGTTCTCTTGGATATATACGGAGGAGAGGAATCACTAGGTCACATAGTAAACTTTATGTTTAAACTTTTCAGGAACTGCCAGACTGTTTCCCAATGCAAATTTCAATTTGCATTCCTACCAGCAAGGTTATGAGGGTTCCAATCACTTCACACACTCAGCAACATTATTTATTGCCTTTTTCTGAGTATTGCCATTCTGGTAGGTGTGAATTGCTATCTAATTGTGGTTTTGATTTGCACTTCTTTAGTGGCTTGAATCTTTGTTTTTGAGAGATTAAACCTGTTTTAGAATTTAAAGCTTTCACTTTTTAACCCAGTCTCCAGCTCTTTGCTCATTTTGTCACTCTGAGAAGTAAAGACTTTTCTCCAGGCCATGAAACGTTCCTCTCAATTTCCTGACCACTCCGACAAAGTTTGGGTTCATTCTGGCATTCTTGGGGATTCCTCACCATTAACCGCTTATCAGTTGCTACTGTTTGAAATTTTCACCCCTCTCTTTATAAAAGCAGGGATTCTTCAATAAATTAATAGCAGAAAGAAAAAAGTGAGGGGATATTGTTCTAAATTTAAAAACACATCAGTGACATGGTCAAATGTAATGTGTGCATTGTATTTGTATCATGACTTAAACAAACCGACAGTAAAAAGACATTTGGGGGGCATTCTGAAAAAATTTTGAGTATGCACAAATTGAGTATGACACTAAAGAATTGTTACTAATTGTCGTAGGCATGATGATGGTGTAGTTAGTTAAGAAAATGTCCATTTTTTTAGAGCTTTCCACTAAAGTCAGTAGGAATAGAATGAATGACATGATATCTAAAGTTTGTTTTAAAACACCTCAGAGACTCTGGCTGATTGGGTGAGTGGACAGGGCATTGCCCCAGCATGTGGCTGTCCTGGGTTCAATTCTCAAGGGCACACAAGAGAAGCAACCATCTGCTTGGCTTCCCCACTCCCTCCCCCTTTTCAACCCTTCTCCCCCTGCCGCAGCCAGTGGCTCAATTGGTTTGAGTGTTGGCACCAGGCATTGAAGATAGTTCGGTTGGTCCAAGCACAGTAGCCTCGGGCTCTAAAAATAGCTTATTTGATTCAAACATCAACCCCAGACAGAGATTGCTGGGTGGATCCCCATCAGGGTGCATGTAGAAGTCTCATTATCTTCCCTCCTATCACCTAAAAAAAATCAGAAAAGAACAAAATAATGAAGTATGGATGGCAAATTTCAATGATAGGATATAGAAATTCACTATACTTTTCTCTATATATTTATATATGCTTAAAATTTTTATAATAACAACTAAGGACACACCCTAAGATATTTTTTTGGTGATTTTTTTATTAATTTTAATTTTAATGGGGTGACATTGATAAATCAAAGTACATATGTTTAAAGAAAACATCTGCAGGTTATTTTGACATCTCTAAGATTTTAATGTAAACTGGAAACTCCACAAAATATTTAGGTCCAGGACTGTAGAATGATGTACATCTACGTTTGGTTGAAATCTTCTTAGTTCTAATACTTGAAACGTAACAGAATTGATTCAAACATATACCATACGTGGTTTTTTAACTGAAAACCTACAATGTTAGTCAATGTTTTGATATTGGGCTAAGGCTTTTTTTCGTTTATATATGGGTCCTTTTGATTGGCATTTGTGTTTTTTCTCCTACATAGACTGCAGCCACAATGTCTCATCTACAATTTTTAATTATGTTTTCTTCAAAGTGGGACAAAAAGATACAGATACTACAGAGCAATCTGGGTGCAGACTCTAGTTTGAATTATTTTTCAAAAAATATCAACTTTTTTAGGCATTTAGTTTTGTTTACTCCTTACTAAGCATTTAATTTGGTTTTTATATAACCAACAGCTCCCTTCTTTGCAGTCGTGTTTAATTGACCTATAATATTTGAGTAAATTGCACTTCCAGTTACAAGGATTACTGCTAAACAGGCTGGGGCATGAGCATGGCTGACTCTTGGTCAGCACAGCGCTTAGCTGGTGGCAGCAAAGTGTACAGTGCAGCCTCCTAGCATGGGGCATCGACCAACATGTTTTATAGAAAGATGGAAAGAATGCATGCTTTAATAACATAGTAAGCTAAGAGGTCAGCTTTAAAAGTTTCTTCTTTATTTGGAAAACTTGAACTAACTGACTATATGTTTTTATCTTACATAAAGTTCTTTGAGTGATGGGTACCTGGCCAAAAGCATGCTGAGTTGAGTGAAATCAATGTGGTGCCACCATCAGCAAGCGACTCATTGGCACACAGGGAAATGTGCCCAGGGCTACGGGGAGCTCGGTAACAAGGGAGCTGGAAGATGAGGTGAGGGTGGTGAGTTTTTTAATCAAGTAGTGTTGGCTGCTTCCCTCTGCAGAGGTTAAATGTATTCAACTAATTCTCGCAACAAACTTATGTTGAGAACTGGGGCCAGGGACTAAAAATAAAGCCTTCTAGACTCAGTCACAACCTCATTTTTTAAAACTTATTTTGTCTGCCCGGGTGAGGCTGGGAGTGGCTGAGCACTTGTTTCCTGCTGCCAGGTGGCTTGGCAGCCATGTCCTATGGAACATCACATGCTCGTTGTGGGAGCAAGAGAGAAGGATTATGAATCATAGAACATCAGACTCAGAAAGGGCCTTAGTGGTCTCTATTCCAACTGTACCATTTTATAGATGCAGAGATTGAAGTTTAGATAGACGATGTGACACGTTACTGACTTGACCACCATACTGACCGTGTTCAGCAAACATAGACATGCTAATTACATATTAATTCCAAACTTCTGTCCCAAATTATCTGAAGCTCAGATGAACACTATCTTGATGGATAATAAAATGAGGCACAAAGTGACCATTGGAAGCCCTGGCTGGGTAGCTCAGTTGGTTAGAACATCGTCTTGATACACCGAGGTTGCAAGTTCAATCCCCAGTCAAGTATGTGACCATTGGAAGTACTGACAGGGCAACAGCAGAATATAGGGAGATTCATTGCTTTGTGAGAAAGGACCTTCAGTGACCATGTAGCCCAAAACTTGTATTTTGTAGTTGAGGACACCAAAGCTCTGAGCAGGTAGTGACAGAATTATCTGAAGCATGAGCTAGGAAAGTTAAGTAAATTTTAAAATTCATGGAAACTCATCATTTGAAATATGTAATACCCAGGCTGCAAAGAGCCCTCTGTTGACTGGGTCAATTTTACATCATGCATCTCTATCCCCAGCACCTGGCACAGAACAAAGTAAGTTCTTGATAAATGTCCTGTAACTGAATTGTAAAACTTATCATTCAGGTAACACAGCACAAGGCACAAGGAGATTAAAGGTAGACAAGACCACAGCTGGTTGAAGGGGTAGGAAAGGCTTCCTAAAGGAGATGGCATTGAAGTGGGCCTTGAAAAACGGCAGGATTTTGTAGGATGAGCTATGCAGGTGGAAAGTGGGAAGAGCATGTTCTTTGTGGGGGAGTAGCACATTAAGGATGCAGCGGGCAAGGTGTCTGGGGTTTGGAGAACGTTCAGACATCCAGCTGGCCACAGTGTAGCACTGGAGTAGAGGTTATGGGCTTGTCAATAAAGGCCCAGAACTTTCTGTCCTTAATTCTTCATAGGGCTCCAGATAAGCTTATGGTTTTGAAGAGTGGGAAGGACATACAAGATCCATTCTTAGGGACGAGACCCTACAAGAAGCTGATACTTGGTTCAGAGACAGGAATTTTCCCCACTTCATCCAAATGCTCTGGCTCTATGAAAAGGTCAGAAAAACACTAATGACTGTCATTCTTTGGAAATACTTTCAGACAATTGAAGCTGTCAGTGAGATAAACATCTTTACAATGGTTCTGGTGATCCAGGTCCATTCTGGCTCAGGAAGTACAAGGATGCACAAAGACTACATTAGCTGGAGAAAAATGTTTGTTCAAGATTCTCAGTTCTTCAGAAAAGTTCAAGCTCAGTTCAAATTTGGAATTGAGGTTTGAGCCAATACTGATTTTATCAGTATCTGTTTGCCCCAAGACTTTAGAAGAGAGGCTGTTTGTATTAGTTCTGATGATGCTGATGGAGTAAACAATAATGACCATTTATTGTCTCCTTTTAGGCCCTTTATTAGGCACATATACTATATATTTTCACTAATCTTTTTGGCAATTTTGAAAGGCAGATAGCTTTAGAGGTGTGTGGTAACTATTGGTTTTGACTATTTAGCAAGCTTTTCCATCACCTAGGTATTCATGGTCACGTGACTATGGACTGGTCAATCAGAATCACTCATTTGCTGGCCACAGTGATTGAACCAAGCAGTGGGCTCAGGACCCAACCTGCACCAACCACAGTCCTTTCCTGAGCCTGATACGTGATGCTGGGAGAGAAAAGCACTTTCTGCTCAGCTAAGCTGAGGCTATGGTGGCCACTGTGACAACTGCGCTGCAGTCCAGCCTCTACCTCGGCCCAGTTCTGCTTCCTGTACTTCCTCACAGGTGTGGTGCTTAAGAAATGACCTTCAAACACCTCTCTGCTCGTTAATCACTCACTGAGTGCTCTCCCAGGAAACAGGTCCAGCAGGAGGGGAAAGGAGGTAGGTTATTGTGGTGAAGATGGCATGCTGATATCTGACTTTAAGGAGAATATTTTTTTTATTGCAGAGTGCAATTAAAAATAAAAATACAAGCATTCAGGCAGCCCTCAGAGTCCATCCAAAATCTTTTTCCGAGGCAGACTTAAACCAGCAACCTTCCCATTGACTGCCAAGAATGCTGGGAGAGTTCACAGGCGGTTTCACCTAAAGGCCAGAGTGGCTCAGATGGCCTCTCAAGGAGACTTCCAGGTTTGAATTTTGGTCAGTTATGCTCTACACATCTAAGAGCTGTTCTGAAAGGAGGATGGCAGAGAAGCCTTCACTTTGTGTGGGTTGAGCTCTGATGCCTTTTTTGCCGAGTGGGCATGGATGATGAATGCCCCGCAGTAAAAGTGGGCGAGGAAGCCATTGGTCGGCCTGTTCACCTCAGTCACCCTTACTGCTCCGTCACTCACATGATTGCTGTTCTCAGGCCTGTGTGGTGCAAACCTGAAGCAGGCATTCCTAAAGCTAGTATACCAATAGCCCACTCCAGAGCAGGTCAGAGACCCTCCCAGCAAAGCTACAGGGTCAAGGGCTGGGGCTGCCTCACACACCACCAGCAAAGGGACCAGGAGGGGCTGCCTGCTGAGCCATGTTCCCAGGAGACACTGCACCCACCTGGAAGACAGAACACCTTCCTCCAATCTTCACAAAGGCACTGCACGGACTAGTTTCTCCCTGCCTACCCTACTTCCAGTCATTTCCCATCAGAATTAAACAGTATGGGCCCCAGGATGAATGATTGACAGAGACTGGGACAAACCTATAATAGGCATGTTTGTTCAAAGTTCATGGTGCATAAAGATTTAATTTGTTTTCACATTAAATAGGCTAATTGGGTAGGACAGCTAAATTTTTCATTGTCATTTCAATAACAAAAAAAGGATTTGGAGCATTAGGAAAGAAACTTGCTTTTTTTTTTTGTAAATATAATTTTTCATTCAGAAAGTTCACAGAGTTTACCTGTAATCTTAGCTTATAAGCAGACAAAAAGATCAGAGCTGGGCATGTAGAGTTCACTGAAAAGCTTAGAGTGAGACCAAAGAAGACAAATACAATGTTCCTTTCCTGTTTTTTATGCCCATGCCAAAATATACATATTAGTCAACATCTTGAAAACTTTCCCATGGAGGTAACTCTACGTTCCTGTGGTACAAGTACCTGAAGAGAAGGGTGGGGTCCTACCAGGTACACTGTGGCCCAAGCCTTAGGGCCAGGGCCTTGTGGTCACTCTGATGGAGCAGATGAACCCCATGTAAGGAGCCGGGCAAGCCACTTCTGATAACTTACATACATGGCAGGGAGACAGGGGTCAAGGGCCCTAGAGTTGGTGAAAGCAAGTCACACAATGGTGCCCTAAACCCTCATTCTGAATAGGATAGGAAGAGTCTCTTTAGTGATACCAGAATCAATGAGAAAAAACATGATTTTAAGTTGTTCTCCAGATCAATTTGATTTGATAATATTAATTTAAAAATGCACAAACTGACATCACAAATGGACAAACTAGTGGGAATGACAGGCCCAGGGGATCTTACGGGCTTGGTACACTTTGAGAAACTCTCCTTTGAGTTTAACATGGCTTTTACTAAGGAATTTCTTTCTAATAAGAAAGGAAAGTAGTGAGTCACGAATACCTTAGCAAGAGTCAGTTTGTCATCTGGAACCAAGGGCACAAGAAGCCAGTTTGGGAGCTGGATGATGTTGGAATGATGATGGGTGGGGACCTGGAAGTGAAGTGGGAAAAGGACCTGATGGCTAAGTTTGTCCCCATCCTGCAAGCTCACCTTTTCCATGAGATTGCTTGTATGGAAAGGTCAGGCTGTGTCCAGCTTTAGCCTCTGTTTGCCAGCATCATGTTGGAAGATACAGACTTCCTTGTTTCCAAACAATTTCTAGACACAAACAGCAAATCCCACAACTTGATGTCCTTGAGTCAAGTTTAGGCTACAAGACCCCACCTGGATCAGGGTGTAGTCAGTCTTACTAAAAACCAAACATCCCTGAGCAAATTGTTTTTATTTCCAAAGTTGATGTGAAGCATCTAAGAAAATAAATGCAAGTGGTAATAACTGTTAGTAGGAACACAGTTGCGCTATTTGTGCAATGGGGTTAAGTCCCTGGAGCTATTTCTCCTCTTGCAAACAGAATAGCCTATAGGATTTGGAGAAAAGAAATCACAAAATGTCCAGGGAGTGTGTAGCTCTGAATTATCTGGGTTTCTTGTGTTTCAAAATGTTTCTCTATACAAAAGTTTTCAGATCAGGTGGTAGTCCATCCATCCATCCAATCACCCATCCACCAAATGCTACTTGATACTCATTACATGTGCCAGGCTAAGCTTGGTCAGCCACATGTACCCATCTGCTCACTGGGTGGGCAAGAAGTAAGAAGCTTTCCTTTGGTAAAGAAAATTGCTGACAAACATAATAAGATTCTGTAGAGCATAGACATAAAGAGATAGGTTCTGGAATTAGCTGTTTTAATAATGATTCTGTCAATTTCTAGCCATATAAGAAAGTTATCTAACCTTAATACCTCAGTTCTCTCTTATGTAAAATGAGTGGACCGTAATAATTTTTATTCCATGAGATTTTTTGTAAGAATTAAATGAGACAATTAATATAAAATTATTAGAATCATTCCTGCCACACATAATATGCTCAATAAATGTCAGTATTATTGAAAGCAGAACAGTGAATTCTGCAGAGTCAAAGAGGTAATGAGAAAAGGAAGTTTCTTAAGGTGCAGAGAGATGTATCCAAGGCAATGAAGAGGCTCTGAGGACACTTTACAAATGTCCTAGGCACTGGACATGGAAGGAGTAAATTGGTGGTAGTGGGAAGTGGGCCATGAAGGTGTTCAAAACATAGGGTTTTCTCAGTATGTTTCTCTTTATGTACCCAGAGGTCCAGCAACAGCTCAAGCCAATAGCTTTGCCAAGATGGATCCTGGTGAGGAAATCCAGAAATGGGAACATTACCAAGAAAAAGAGTGAGGTTGGGAGACAGGTCAGAAGACCTGGGTGGCAGAAGGCTTATAGGATCTTGATATGGGTAAACTGCCAGGCAGAGAAGGCACCTCAGAGCCCCAGAGCCTGTCAAACATTCCTTATTAAATATTCCCCAAGGGAGCAGCTGATAAAGAGGAGAAGTTGGAGAAGAGACAAATACCAGGACTAAAACCAAGCGGCCTCATGGTTAAATTGGCAACTTCTGCAAACTCACCAGAATGTCTGAAGAAAGGGAAGACCTTGGGCAGGTGGGAGGAATGGAGCGTTTGCTGCATCTTCTCCAAAGAGCAAGGAATGTCTTTGGACTATGGGGGTGGGTGCTCTTTCCAGAGCATATGCTAATCAAAGCAGCCAACCCTAGATCTGGAGGTCACTCTTGACAAACATATTTCTTTTGGTAAAAATCAAACAAAACTTTAACTCTCCTTGGAAAATAGGTAATGAGGTGGTTCAGTGTAATTGCTATGACTATTTTCTCCTTAAGTTACACCTAGAAAAAGGGAAATGGACCATTTTTCTCCTGCCCACTCACTGTCCACCCCAGGAAATACACAAGAGAAGAGAAGGGACTTAATAGTTGTTAACTGGCCCAGCAGCTCTCAACATAGATGAGCTCTGTGTTGAATACCTTGAACATATGACCTCATGTAATTCTTAAAGATTATCTAAGAAATATGTCACCTTTATATGGATGAAGAAACCAAGGCTTAGAGAGGTGAAGGGCTGTGCTCAAAGTCTTAAAGGCAGTGAGTGAGAGGTAAAGGTTGATTTGAGCTCATTTCCCTCTTCTCAATCCCAGTGGCTTCTACTATTGCTCCTCACCCCCACCCCACTCCCAGCATCCCATAGTGATCTGAGCCTACAGTTCCCAAGAGTGCAGAGAGGAACAATGACGCCGAATCTGTGGAGGGGCTCTGCAACTACAGTCTAGGCTTTTAGTTCTAGTCCTTTGGTCCTTGGTAAGGTTCGTTTGGAAAATCTCTAATCTGAAAAAAAGGCAAGGATATTGTGTTACATTCTTCTCAGGAGGTAGCAGCTGGATGGAGAGGGGGAAAGAAGAAAGAAAAACCATAGAAAGAGGAGATAGGCGGTGGGCTGGATGCCAGCAGTACCAGCTTAGTGGGCGTGAGGATGGGGATGGAGACAGGGATGGGGACAGGGATGGGGACAGGGATGGGTGAGTCCTCCACATGCTACTTGTCACTCAGCTTGTTCCATGGAGTCAAGTGTGGGAACAGAGCTGGAAGGACGTAGGGAATGATGGCACTCACCCTGGGCCGCACTTGTGAGCCAGCTGCTGCACCGGTGCTGGAAAGTATGAGCATGTTTACTGCTCCCGGCAGCGTTTTAAAGTGCTGTTGATCAACGTTACTTCTTAGGGAAGGAGACTAAGAAAAACTAACCCAATGGTTTACCATATAGCTACTCTCTTATCTCTGCTTCTAATACCTCTAACTTTTATTGTCATTCCCATATGTAATCATGCCTTCCTTCCCCCTACCTTGCTATTTTCCCTTGGAGTCATCTTATACTAGAATTTTGACCATACTCTACAGGGTACTTTCAATAATTTTAGCTTAAACAACAAATGATAAAGACATATTAGTCTTCAGCCATCGAAAGCAATGCCAAAGCGGAATCTTACTCCCGGCAATACTGAAAAGTAGTGGGCAGAGAAATCTGACATACATTTGGCAATTATTGCTGCAGACCTGACCCCTCTGTTAATGTTAATATTAATGTTGCAGGCCGTACTAAACAAACCACATACAGCTCATGTTAAAAATCATTATTATTGCATACTGTATTTGAAAGATCAGTGGTTATCTTAGGAGATCACAACTAGGGAAACAATGATTGCAGCTAGGGGTATATTTCCCAGTGACAACAACATACTTAGATACAAAAGGTGCTGAATCTCCAGCAGCCTGGATGGATAAAGAGATGGTGTGCTCTGGAAAACAGACTTGAAGACTGGCTGCAGCTAAGACTGAGACACTGGTGTCAAAGGCTCTTGGGAAGGGCTGATTGAAGGCGCTACGCTTAGAGCAGGGGTTCTTAACCTTTTTTGAGGTACCGAACCCACCAGTTTCATATGCGCATTCACCGAACCCTTCTTTAGTGATAAATAAAATATGATTTTTTTTCCAAATTCAAGACATAGGTATATGTTTTTTACTGGTGCACAAAATGAGCCATGCATGAACATCACCTTGCTCAAAGAACAAAACCAACAAAGTGCATGAACTCACAACAAATTACGGTATTACTTTATTCTGGCCTCCGCGGCAGAGGCTTCTCCGAACCCCTGAGATCGACTCATCGAACCCCTAGAGTTCAGTAGAACCCAGGTTAAGAACTACTGGCTTAGAGTGAGTAAAGGTAAAATTTCTAAATTCCTGCATTATCAACGTGACATGATTTTTATTTATTTATTTATTTATTTTGTATCTTTCTGAAGTGAGAAATGGGGAAGGCAGAGAGATAGACTCCCGCATGCACCCAATGGGATCCACCTGGCATGCCCACCAGGGGGCGATGCTTTGTCCATATGGGGCGCTGGTCTGCTGGGACTGGAGCCATCCTCAGCGCCTGAGGTGAAGGCCATAAAACCATTCTCAGCACCCAGGCCAACTTTGCTCCAATGGAGCCTTGGCTGCGGGAGGGGAAGAAAGAGACAGAAAGAAAAGAGAAGGGGAAGGGTGGAGAAGCAGATGGGCCCTTCTCCCGTGTGCCCTGACCGGGAATCGAACCCAGGACTTCCACACGCCGGGCAGATGCTCTACTGCTGAGCCAACCGGCCAGGGGCCTCAACATGACATGATTTTTAAACATATCATTTAAATCATTAACAAAATAATCAGAATTTATAAGTTAACAGCTATATGTTATTTTAAGGATATAAGTAATTAAAACAACACATTGACAATTACACACAGATATTGGTCTATATCATTTACATCCTTACACATTTTTATATTCACCTCAACAAAATCCTTTTCTAAATGCTCATGGGCATGCTATAACATCAGAGTCACCTCACATGTGATCTTACATCCACTACTTCCTCCTCACTGAGGTGATGGCTATATCCTAACTCACACACGGGTCTGCCTAGTATACAGTTTGTCCTTGGCCACAGAGTGTTGAGTTGTTGCTGTCATTTTAGAGATAAAGAAATAGAGACTCTAATGGGCTAGGAAACTCAGCCAAAGCAAACAGCTAATAATGAGTAAAGCTGGCTGGTTCCAGAACAGTTTTCCAATGTCTCCACCAAAACATAAGCCACTATACCAAGCTGGAGTGCATGAAACAGAGTCCTGTCACAGGGCAAAACCAACAAAGCCCGGGCTTGTAAACCACGGAGCTGGAAGATATCTAGACACGTTATTCTTGGATCTGGCCACTGCCCACATTAATGCCGCACACACATCAGTTTGGCCTTGTGTTAATTTGTTATCAATTCATGAGAGCTGGGGAGCAGAACTGGCAACAACTAATCATCTAGTTTAGTAATCCCCATTTTGTTTTCATTTCAGATATTATCTCTTTCTTTCTCTCACAGTCTTTTCAACACTTGGTAGCAGCCCTAGATGCTCATGTAAGGAGCACTCCCTGGGGACTCACTGCCACCACTCTTGGAGGGGACAAGCTCAGTGGAAATTTTGCAGAAGTATGGTAATATATTAAATGCTAGGGTAAAGGATTTGGCAGAATAGGCATTGCAGCTGTGTTGCTCATGCTGCAAGTTAACATGGATTTTGACCATTGATATTAAATTTAGTTATGGTTAGAGGACATTTTTAAAATCATTTTTATTGTGATTTTGGAAAATATATTCTCACAACTTAAAAAATGTGGTCTCCCAATAAAATTTTAAGAACAACACTCTAAATAAATCTTAATATTCCCTTAATAAGAAGTGTAAGAATGTGTGTGTGTGTGTGTGTGTGTGTGTGTGTGTGTGTGTGTGTGTGTCTTCCTCACTCACTCTGGGACAAGTCAAGCTTTCAAAAGCAGCACTGTCTCTGGGAGAAATCATGCTAATGACATCAGTTATTCTCACATTGCTGCCTTCTCAGCATTCGATGGATCACAAAGTCCTGTTGATATTCCACACTCTCCCTTTTCCTTCCCGTCCCTTCTCTAGGCCCCAGGTGGCTCTCAAAGTTGTTCACCATAAAACTTTTCTCCTAGGGAGTCAATTGGAAATGTCAGAAGTCAGGGTGAGAAGAGACATTGGTGGGTCCCCCGAGGCAAGACCTGCCTTTCTCGAGTGCACAGAAGGCTCGACCAAAGGTCTCCATCTTCATTGGCACCCAGTCAACACTGACTCTGAGGACGCTATCTGGGGGTCTCTCAGTGCTTTCCCAGGGCCTGAGAGAGCAACCCACATAGACAACCCTGACTAAGGGGATAGTTCTTGAGATCCTAGCACAACCTCACTCTTTGCCTTGCCCTCTGCCTTCACACTCTGCCCCCAGAGCCAGCTCTCTGAACGGCTTGGTGCCGGTGGGCATGAGTATGGCCATGCAGGCAGACCATCCAGGGTCAGACTGTTGCCAGGTGTGAGTGAATACTTCCACTTGGAGAGGATTGCCTAACCTTAAATCATTGTCCAAAACATTTATAATGATCCTTTTAAGTGACAGCCTTTAAGTGATGGCAGATTTACTGCTTCAGAGAGATGAACAGCCAAAAAAGCAGTTGTTCATTCTCAGCGCAAGTTAGAATTGGTTGACATATACATCATTCCTTTCTTCCCTGATGTCTACTCACATATAATTCACCACTCAAACCCTACAAAGGAGTCTCATTGTTCCAAAGATAAGGTCCAGATCTACAAAGAGCCCTCAAGATTAGACCTTGCTTACCTCTCTGGCCTCACGTTGTCTGCTGGTCCCTCTTTGTGTATCCAACCATCTTGTCTTCTTCTTTGGGAAGCAGGAGAGAACTTACCTTGATCCCTCAGTTCCTAACCAGGCCCCTTATCTGCACCCTGGTTAAGTACTCTCTTGCCAATTTAGCAATCTCTGCAGGACTTATATGATAGTCAGCAAGCAAATGACTATTTGGCTATTTACTCCACATTCCTGAATGTCAATTCCCAGAAGGCAAGAACCATCTCTGAATTGTTCCCCGAGACCTAAGAACTGTGCCTTGCATATATGATGGGTACAAAATATTTATTTGAATGAATAATGGGGGTCACGGGGGGCCAAATATCCAGGCAGGCACACTGAATATGGGTGTGGGTTTGGCCCAACTGACTAGTAGTTCTGGGAGCCAGAGCAACACGGCCTGGGTGGGTGGTAGGGACGGTCAGAGGACAGGCTTATAAGCCAGCTTGGGTGAGGAGGCTCAGACATGCTGTGTTTCACAATGAGGTCTCAGAGGTCTCAGACAGCCCTGCTGGCCAGATCCTTTCAGTGTTAAACAGAGAGAGCACTTTGGGATTTGGCTTTTTGGTTCCATGTTTTTCTGAACAACACAAGATTGGAAGAAAAAACAGTTTAAGAGGAGCCACAATATCTTCCTTAATGGTCTAGGAAGTCCTCGTAAGGAACAAGACAAGTTGTAGTAGCCAAAACCATTGAGCATGCTGCACAGCCCAAAAGAGAACCTGGTCTTAAGTGGGCATTTAAAAAGCCATGCAGGTGTTTGGGGCTCCTGTTGAAAGAATTCCATGGCTTTGGAATATGAAAAACTTGGGTTTGAATCTCTGTGATTTCTCTTGCTAGTTGTGTAAACTCGGGCAGGTGATTCAACCTTTCCTTGGTCTCCAATATCCTTTTAATTGAATGAGCATAATTACTGGGTCCCTACAGGAATCAACAGGAAAGTGAAACGCCTGAACTGAGGAGTAACGAATAGCTAAAATTACTGATGGTTTATTCATCTGTTATCTCCTGGAGAGACATTTGACTTTGATCACTGTGGGTTTTGACCTTTATTTTTGCTAGGAGTTATATAATAGCCCATTGTGAAGCAGGATCTTATAGAGTTGTTAGGACATTTATTTCTCAAGTAATAGAAACAAAATTATTTTTTAAACTCTCTGGTCCCACTGAATCCAATTACGGTGCTGAACCAGAAATTTTATGGCTAGAATTACCTTCAACAATGAATTTCTCTTGGTTCAGTGAGAAGGGAGGCCACCTCATCTCAGAAACTACAGAAATGCTGCTCAGGTGGGGAGCCCCATTACCAGGTAGTGTTGGGAGGAACACACAGAGGTGAGCATTCCTGAGCTGTGAGCCTGTGGCTTCTTGTTTGTCTTCTCCTTATAAGGAGTGAGTTATTATCAATCCCACAAAAAGTCATAGCTCCGTCTCTCTCCTCAAGGGGCTGAAATCAGCTTTATCCCTCAGAGGGGTGGGGCAGTGATTAAACAGGGTAAATACGCCAGCACTTCAGATATCCAACTATGAGGATGTGACAAACCCTTGCAATAGAGCTGGATTTTTTCAGTTTTTATGCCATCCTGGAGACTATCAGATAACATACTTGGAAGTCTCCCCCTTTCCCTAGAGTGAAGGCAGCCTGAAGATCCACTTTTGCAGCCAACAGGGGCCAGCCACAAACGCTGGCCTGGTGGGAGGAGCTGGAGTTGTTTCCACCTGCACCACAGACTTTTTCTTTTCATTCCCTTTCCCTCCCCATAGCCCCTGAGCTCTGATGCTCGGAGCAGGTGGTTGCTGGGTGGAGCAGGATGCTCAGAAAGTGACAGGTGGTGCTTTTCTTCCTCTCAGTTCTTCACACCTCATAGAAACAAAGACAGAATGTAAGGCAGCCAACCCAGGATCTCCAAAGCTTGCACCTCACCTCTTGGCTGTAGCCCCCTCCCCCTCCCCCTCTCCTGTCTCCAGGACTCCCTCCCCTAGCACCGTCTTATGCCCAGTGCACAGTTGGCACTTGACACTCGCTTCTCCATGGCCTCGTGTGGATGGTGGTGTTTCCCCACCAAGCCCACAGGTTCCTCGTAGGTGTAAACGACTTCCACTTCATCTGTGACCCCAAAGGCCCAGCCCAAGTGCTGGGCATTAACTAGGTGCTCAGTGAAAGCTCGTGAAAGAGCATGGAAGAAAGTTGATTAGGTTACAAGGTCTAAAAACCCTGGATGATCACCTCCTTGCTATGCCTTGCTGAGAATGAGGCCAAGCTTATTGAGGGCTGGTTATCCGAAGACATCTATCTAGGTCTCCCCCTGCTGCTTGCCCCTAGTTCTCCCTGAAGCTAACCAGATCTAAGAATCCCACTCTCCCTTCCTCTTGCAGGTGGACATATTTTAGAAGCACTCTTCAGGCCCTCCTCTGGTCCCCTATGAGTGAGCAAGTCTCCCTGTGTGTGCAGCTCTACCCCTGCACACCAACAGGTACTTCCGTGTTGCACCCACCCACCTATCCACATTTCTCTTTTAAAAAAGAAAGAGAGAGAAAGAAAGAAGGAAAGAAAGAAAGAAAGAAAGAAAGAAAGAAAGAAAGGAAGGAAGGAAGGAAGGAAGGAAGGAAGGAAGGAAGGAAGGAGGGAGGGAGGGAGGGAGGGAGGGAGGGAGGGAGGGAGGGAGGAAGGAAGGAAGAGAGGAAGGAAGGTAGGAAGGAAGAAAGGAAGGAAAAGGAAAGGAAAGGAAAGGAAAGGAAAGGAAGGAAGAAAGAAAGAAAGAAAAGCCTTTATTATCTCCCCAATTTCCTGCTATTACCTTCCACAGCCTGGACACTAGGACCAACTTTTTAATGTCCCCTTTGCAGTTCCCTGACATTCTTCACAAGACCCCCTGGTGTCTGCAATCGCAGCAAATAAGGAAACTGCGTGAGGGCCTTACAGAGTTTCCCAAATCTTTTCGTTTAGCCTCTGCTTATAGAAAGTAAATCGACACAACTTTTCCAAACAGCAGGATACTGCCTTTAAAAGTTCAGGCGTTTCAGCTCTTACAGCTCCCTCAGGTCTACCTTGACCTGAGAGGGGCGGAGCAGCATGGGCGGGGCCAGTGGAGGAGTGCACCCCACCTTGGAGAACTATCCTGCTAGAGGTGAACTGGCCTTGAGTGAGGCCTGGCTCTAAACAGAGGGATGCTTTAGGATGCTGGGTGTAGTTAGTCAGCACCAGGGCTGGGTTGAGGCACCAATATTTAAGAGATTATGACATCTGAATCCATAATGCTTAAAAATGGAATTTTTATAGTTATATTGAAAATCACTCCAATGATGTGCCTAGAAAAAGGATTGATCGCTAATTTCACTAATAAGACCATGAAGGAGGCTAAGAGATCTCCAAACCTATTGGCTTGCTGCGTACATGCATAGAACAGTCGGACAAGCTGCGAAGTGCCCAAATTACATAAAGGTGATCTATGGCACAAAGAAAGTTCATGGACATGCACCTGTCCCAGCTTAACTATCCATAGCCCCCATCTACTGTGGACCCTCCTTCCAGTCTGCCCCTCCCTGGTCTCTCCCCAGATGACATACAGGCTACACAGAAATGAATACCTGTGTCTTTTCTCTGTTTGTGGTCATGTCCTTCGGCTTTTCCAGTTGTGACGTTCTGAATTGTTGGGAGGACTCTCCTCCCCATCACTCGGCTCCCAGAAAACCCATTAGACTATCGGGGGGAGAAGGGAATGGGAGGTGAAGCAGCTCTGAGGGCTCGTGGGTACCCCCACCTATAGCTCTGACCTTGGCTAGTTGTTTATGGAGATAGTGCCAATGAGCCGCAGGGCTGCTGGAACTGCTGTCAGAAAAGCTGGATCAGAATGCCAGCCCCGCCACATGCCTGTGGGCAACACACCTAGCCTTTCTGAGGATGCCTGTGAGGGTCCTGGAAGCCACATATAGAAAAACACATTGTGGTTACTGGATGTTTGGCTCAGTAGATAGAGCATCGGCTTGGTGTTCAGGCAATCCGAGTTCAATTCCTGGTCAGGGCACACAAGAGAAACAACCATCTGCTTCTCTCCCTCTTCTCTCTCTTCCCCTCTTGCAGCCAGTGGCTTGATTCATCTAAACATTGGCCCAGCACTGAGGATAGCTCAGTTGGCCCAGAGTCAATTTCAGGTGCTATAAATAGCTCAGATTCTAGCATCAGCCCCAGCAGAGGGTTGCCAGGTGAATCCTGGTTGGAACACATGTGGGAGTAAGTCTGTTTCACTATCTCTTCTCCTCTCACTTAAAAAAAAAAGGAAAGAAAAAGAAAAGCACATTGTAGACCAACAAGATCTAAGTAAATGCCAAAGGTTACTACATAGAAAGGGACAGAATAGAAAAGCCAGAAGTCTTACCCATTTTATTCACTACTTAATCCCCAGCACCCTGAATGGTCCCTGACACTCAGTTGGCACTCAGTAGACATTTTTAAATGAATGGACAAATGATAAATTACCTATGGGTCCTTGGTGATTCATCCCCTCTCTCTTTTAACCTGTGACATTTCAAGCTTATCTTTCAAGAAATCAGGTGCTGTGGAAAGTGGGAAAAGGCACTGGAGGAGGATGGCATCTTGCTGTGTTGGGCCAATTCTTCATCACCCTAGGCTTCATTTTCCACATTGATCCAGGGGCCATGATCATTGGATCTATAGTCTTCATCCCAGGGGTAGTGTGACATTATATGAGAATATATAGATTTAAAGGCTTTTGTGTCTATATGGTACTTTTTAACTGTAGCATGTTTGATTATAACAACCCAGACAGGGACCCTTAAAGAATCACTATAAAGCCTCACCTAGGTATCTGTGGGAAGTCAGTCTCAGAGATGAAGAAAGCCTTTTCTTTATTAAAAGTTGCCTGTATGAGTCAAGTTATCTGTGTGGGTAGAAATTTATTTGGTTAGAAGTTGAATTCCTGATTTGTGTCCAATCTTTTCTAATGATCCACGCAAGGAAAGGGAAACACTCCCACACAGGATCAGTTTACAAAGTCTTGAGGAACCACTAATGCTCTGCGCCTATCAGGCAAGTCGGCCGCTCCTGACTCCGCCTGCTCAAGTCAGAAGCCTAGCGGGGGAATGCAGCAAACTCCTAAACAGATATGAAAGCTCTTATTTTATCACCGAAATATCTTTTCTGAAAGGCGGCTCGAGCTCAGAACAGGCAGACCAGCGGGGAAACAATCCTCAGGGTACAAGTCTGTTGGAGCGACTGCTTCCCTGTTATGCATATCAGATTTTCACAGCAGCCTCTCCTTCCTCTACTATCACCATCCCTCCCCCTCCAAAAAATCCTGCTCTACTTGCTGTCGGGCCCAAAAGCCCTTTAATGAGGACAAAGTTTTCCACTGATGGTTGGTGAAATAGCCCAAGTGAACATAAATACCTCAGGGTTCAACTTAAATTCCACGCTGTCACCTGACACTCCCGAAAGGAGAGTGAGGTGAGAGGGGAGAACATAGGGTGGAGGGATCAGTGACCTGGAGGACAGCAAAGAATCCAGAAAGGGAAACAGGGACAAGACAGAATTGGGTCAAGTTTCAGCTCTGGACCACAGTAACTTAAGCACATCTCTGCCCTCAGTTCCCCCCTTCAACACAGAGCACTCCCATCATTACCTGCTTCATGAGCCAGGAGAGACCAAAGAAGGCCTGCAAGGCCACACACCCTAATTGGCCTTTTGTCCGTAAAAGGCAGGGACAAGTTTCACCCTACGCTGTGCTGAATAGAGCCATGAACTAGGTAGGCATCATTTAACATCGAGCAAACTGTGTTACCTCTCCAGGCCTTAGTGTCTTCATCTGTAAAACGTGGTGGTTAAACTGGAACTGTTCCAAGTTCCTTTCTAGTCCTGCTGCTTCTAAGTGTCCCAGGTCACCTGCCCACCTGTGGTCAGTAGAACAGCGGGGATTATTTTCCTTGCCCTTCCTGGAGTAAATGGAGACCCGGGGGGACAACACCTGACCTGGTCCTCAAGGCACTCCTTTCTTATAATTGATTACACTTGAGTGTAGGAAGCATCAGACGTATCTGGGCTGCGGCCTTTGCTGCTCACAGGCTGTGTGTAAACCTGTGGAAAATCTTCACACATATGCTTCTTTCTTGCTAGCCATGAGTGACGTAGGCTCCATTTGGCACAGTGAGAAGTCAGGGTTGATGGATTTCCTTTATGCTGTTTTATAGATTGATGCCTGGCTCTTCACAAGGATTCTCTTGTCATTGTCTCGCTTCCTTTCGTTTTGCTGAGTCATACTGGCCTAGATGTGTTAGGAAGAAATAAGCTCAAGAACTGTTCTACAAATGTACTGGTTAAGCTGCTGTAACAAAAAACACCCAAAAATACACTGACCTAAATGTGTTCAAATTTAACTTCTCTCTTTAACAGAGGCCATCAGATAGTCAGAGGTAAGAGGTTGGTGCTCAGCTATCCTCTCTGAGATCCTAATTTTCTACATCTTGCTCTTCTGCAAGACCAGCTCAAAGCCCACCTCCTTTGAAGGCCCCAGATCAGTCTTATCCACAGAGACAACACATGGTCAGCTCCCCTTCTTGGATACTCAGCACGTACTGCCTTACAGGGATAAATGACTTTTCCCCCCTTCCTTTTCAAGTGAGAGGAGGGGAGACAGAGAGATACACTCCTGCATGCACCCAACCAGGATCCACTCGGCAACCCCCATCTGGCCTGATGCTCTGCCCATCTGGGGCCATGCTCGCAACTGAGCTATTTTTATTGCCTGACATGGAGGCTCCATGGAGCCAACCTCAGCTCCTGGAACTGATCTGCTCGAACCAATTGAGCCATGGCTGCAGGAGGGAAAGAGAGAGAGAGAGAGAGAGATAGAGATAGATAGAGAGAGAGAGAGAGAGAGAGAGAGAGAGAGAGAGAGAGAGAAAGGGCAGGAGAGGGGTGGAGAAGCAGATGAGTGCTTCTCCTGTGTGCCCTGGCTGGAAACTGAGCCCAGGACATCCACACACTAGGCTGACGCTGTACCACTGAGACAACTGGCCAGGGCCAGGGCTAGATAACTTTGCAGGTGAGAAACTTTTGACTCCTCCACTAGATTGGGAACTCCTTAAAGGTCTCTTAAGAACTCTAAGGATCATGCCCTTCATCTCCCCAACCACACTAAGGTTCAGAAAATGTCTAAGATGCTGCTCGGCACAGAGCAACCTCTCCAAGAGGATTTGGGCCTGAGTGAATGCCTTCCTGGGACGTCAGCCAGACACAATCATGAAAGCTGAGGTGTTTACTTAGTCATCACCATCTTACATATTTTTCAGCTTAATTACTATATAATTTCTTCATAGCTTCCAATAAATGAAAGAAAAAACTGTGTATCTTTGGTGAGTGTGTGTAAAAAATAACTTTCATAAATGTCCTTTACTCACCACAAAAAATTTAAGAAATGTTCATCTTGTACACGGACATAGGGAAATATGAATTTTCCTGCCATGTGCATGTTCAGAACCCTTGGGTGGAGGTACTGAGTGGGAAGCCAGGTAGAGTGAATATCTGTATTACTGTAAATTTTATAGAATCAAATATCTTAGTGGAAAAACTTATGGCAATCATTAGTTTTGGTAACTGCCCCAATTTAACTGGGTTATGGCTGACAACCCAAAATAGCTATGTAATTCCTCATCTTTCTCTGTGTTTATTTCACAACTGTTCATTGAAGAGAAAACCACACCACTCCAGTGAACTCAGTGGGGGCTCTGCTGAGATATTCTATAGCTGGCTTGTGCGAGGAAGACAGGCTGTTTTCATCTGCTTTGAAAATTTTCATATTGACATTTTTTATGGCCCTTTTCTGTGTCAGATTTAACTTCAAATTCTTTTTAATGGGGCATCCTGGTCCTGCCCACTGCTTCTCTGTTAGACTGTTTCAGCAGGAAGTGAAAAATTATGTGTCTTTTTGTGGTCCTGGAGCTTTTTAAAATAAGTGACAAGCCATCTTCCATTTTGGCTGCTGGTTACTTAGTTGCATAAACAGGGATGCTTCACACTATGTGCAGGTTGTGTACTATGTGATTCCAAGGACTGCCATTTATTTATTGAAATTATACTTATTGAGGTGACACTGGTTAATAAAATTATACTTATTGAGGTGACACTGGTTAATAGAATTATATGCATTTCAAGTGCACATTATAATTTGATATCTGTATTGCATGCTCACCACCAAAAGTCTAGTTTCTTTCTGTTATCATACATTTGATTCCCTTAACTCAAGTCGCCCTCCCCACACCCTTCTTCCCCTCTAGTAGCCACCATTCTTTTGTCTGTACCTATGAGTTTGTTTTTGTTTCATTTGTTTGATTGATACCTTTTTTATATTCCACATATGAATGAAATGATATGGATTTTGTCTTTTTCTATCTGACTTATTTCATTTAACATAATACCCTCAAGATCCATCCATATTGTCACAAATTACAATATTTAATCATTTTTATGGCTGAGTAATTTTCTATTGTACATATGTACTACATGGTCTTTATCCATTCATCCACCGATGGACACTTAAGTTGTTGGCTATTGTAAATAATGCTGCAATATACATGGTTACATTTTAGTGTTTTTGTTTTCTTTGGATAAATACTGAGAAGAGGAATTGCTGGATCATATGACAGTTCTATTCTTAATTTTTAAGGATACCTTCATACTATCTCAGCAAATGTTCCTTTGACTTCTCTGCCATTTAGTGTTCAACAAAAGCTTGGTTGAGAAAAGCAGGCCCAACAGCCATGAATCCTGTCTGTCCCTGAGTACTGTAGTTCTGTTCCTGAAACAGTCCAGAATGAAAGAAAGCTGTGTCTCCAGACCACTTTGTTCTAACCTTCTATACAAATGCTCTTACACGATTATGGTCCAGCATACGGCATCAACCTCCTTGGAGAATGTCATGAAAAACACTGATCCTCACCACAGTCCTCCAAATGCTTTGGCCAGGACCTTGCTCACAACATAAAACCTCTTTGAAGGGGCTCGTGAAAGAAATTTCTCTCTGGTTTCAGTATCAGGAAGAGTTATGTTTTTCCTGATCAAACCGTTTCATTTGATTGTATAGACAGGCACTGACTCATATCACTGAAGTGAAGTGCCTTTCACATGTACCTTAACTGTTAAGCTGAGGAACAAGTGGGCGGCTCGACAAGAACTGGTATAGAGACTTCAACAGCATGTGCTTTATATCCTTGCCTCATTTTTAGCTTGATCTTCATTAATTAATTCAACACACAGTGAACTGGGTGCCTACAGCCACTCAAGCACTCTTCTAACAAAGCACACAAAAGCTCCTGCCCCAGGGAGCTTACATTCTAGTGGGGACTACAAGATAAAATTATATATATAATGTGTTACATATTATATATATAATGTGTTACATATTTTAATGTGTCAAAATATATTTTTAATGTATTAAAATGTATGATATATTATATATCACAGGTATTGTATATAAATACATGCATTATATTAGTTGCTGATAAAGAAGTAGAAAATAAATCAGGAAAGAGGACTAGGGTGAGAAGAGGTGAATTATGAAGATCCGGAATGACTTTCTGAAATGCTATTTGAGCAAAGCCTGCAGCCTGAAGATGCTGAGATAGTGAGCTATGTGGATCCCCAGAGAAGGAACATTCCATAGAGAGGAAACAGCAATTCAAAATCCCTGAGGCAGGAGTGTGCTCGGCATTTTGAAGAAACAAGGAAGTCGTGTGGCTCAAGTGGAGTGAGTGAGGCAGTGGTGTGGTCAGAAGTATCCAGAAGCAGGATAATGTCAGGTCTTCACATGCTTTGATGTGCTTGGACCTTACACTCCATAAGAAGAGAAGCCATTTGAGAATTTTGAGCTGAAGAATGATATAACTTCAAAGGATCACTCTAGCTAATGAGTTTAAATTAGACACAGGAGACAAAAGTAGAAGTAGAAAATTAATTAGGAGACATTGCAGGAATTCAAAGGTAGTGGTGACTTCAGCCAATTTGGAAGTGGGGGGCAGGTGAGAAAGGATCAAAGTCTGGGTATATTTTGTAAGTAGAACTAATAGGATTTGGTGACAGAGGCAGTGTGTGCATGAAAAAATAAAAGGAGTCAAGGATGACTCTGAAGTTTCTGGAAGGCTACAGAACTACATGCTCTCTCAAGAGTAGCATATGGAAAGTGGGTTTGGTCATGCTAAAATTGAGGGACAGCCCCGGGATACTGCTAAACAAAGAGTTCATATAAGCATCTTACCCTCATTTTTTTTAAATCTAATTTCTTAGGCTCGTATTTAACAAAACTTATTATTTTCATTTTTATAAATTTCCTTATGTTCTTTTTTAGAACAAGTCAAATAGAGTCGAAACCAGTACTCTCATAGTGACATCGCATCATTCATTTAAGAACTATTTATTTATTTATTTATTTATTTATTTATTTATTATTTTTTATTAAGTGAGAGGTGGGGAGACAGAGAGACAGACTTCTGGATGCACCCCAACCAGGATCCACCCACCAAGCCCCCTACCAGAGCAGATGCTCTGCCCATCTGGGGTGCTGCTCCATTGCTAGACAACCAAGCTATTTTAGTATCTGAGGCAAGTCCATGGAGCCATCCTCAGCTCTCTGGACCAACTTTGCTTGAACCATTTGACCATGGC